>OX387220.1:12164783-16964783 GCA_947561695.1 Tyria jacobaeae
AACAGAGCCACAATTGATACTTCCCAAAGTCACCAATTGATTTTTGCACATAATCGTCATTACCTGAAAAGGGGAAGCAATGGTAAATATTTTTTATAATATTAAAATGAAATGGATCTACATCTAAAAAAAAAACAACAAAAATATATGAATTGAATGTATAAAACATATTAGGCGTAACAATACAGTGAAAACACAAGGCTTCAATATATTTCCCTCGGCATTTAATTTTTTCTGTTATCTGTATGGTCGCGAGAAGCGTTGACTGGCCTATTGGTCTAGTGGTTAGTGAACCTGACTGCTAAGCCAGAGGTCGTGGGTTCAATTCCCACCCAGGACAAATATTTGTGTGATGAGCATGATCATTTGTTCTGTGTCTGGGTGTAATTTATCTATAATATGTATGTATTTAGAAGGTATATAAGTATGTTTATCAGCTGTCTGGTTACCATAGTACAAGCTCTGCTTAGTTTGGGATCAGACGGCGTTGTGTGAGATGTGTCAAGTTATTATTATTATTCTCTTTATTCACATTATTCAACATACAAATTACATTTTTAAATATAAAATAAAAACAAAATATATTTAAAAATATAAAAAATAGTGCCCCACCGGTATCGGGCACAGGGACCAAGCTACCGGTGGTTAGGGCTCCAGAGACAGGAACCTCCTCGCAATACGTGCCGTATCAAGAAGGACTGCCTTCTGCATTAGGCCCTTAACCCAGCTGTGTAACGTGAGCCTCTGCAGATGTTGGTCGAGGCTCTTGGCAATCAACCCATGAGCTGATATGACTATCGGCACAATGATTGCAGAACTCACATCCCACATGTCGACCACCTCATGGGCTAAATCCAAATATTTTATTTGTTTATCTTTTTCTGCCTTTATGAGGTTGTCGTCATGTGGAATGGTAATGTCAACAATCATTGCTCGGCGCTCTAGTCGGTCTATCACCACTATATCAGGTTTATTGGCAACAATAGTCCTGTCAGTGATGATAGATCGATCCCAATATAATGTTGCACGACTATTTTCAAGAACTGGGTCGGGCACATACCTATAATACGGTAACTCCACATCCACAAGGTTATATCTAAGAGCAAGTTGCTGATGGACTATCCTGGCCACTTGGTTATGTCTGTGCAAGTACTCACCGTTTGCAAGACGAGAGCAACCGGAAATTATATGCCTGAGGGTTTCACCGGGGCGATGACATGCCCGACAAATGTCAATTGTGCCATCCTTCAGGATATGTTTCCTATAATTGTTCGTCATAACAACTTCATCTGTAATTGCACAGATAAAACCTTCAGTTTCTCCAAAGAGGTCACTGAAACGTAGCCAAGACACAAATGATAATAAATCTACATCGGGCCCGTTTAAGGCCCGATAAAAACGTCCATGCAGCTCTTTGCTCTTCCATATCTCCTGACGGTCTTTAACATTAAGTATTGCAGGCTTGTGCCAGTTCTCTTTTCCTAGACCAAGCGGAGTAAGTCCGTTATCAACTGCCACTACATCCCGGTGTACCTCCACATTAACAGAAAGAAAGTAATCTCTAAGGATCTTATTATTATTATTATTGTATTAAAAAAATATATATTTCTCTTGGTGCACTACATCTGCGTGCATGCCTCAGGGCGGTTTGTTATCACCATTATGTTTCACAGTTTTTACAAAGTCCAACACTGATAGATTACTTTCTCCTTGCCACCAATGTAGTGCTTCAGGATATGGAACTTTTCATTCCATTCTCCCTAATGCCCACTGGTGGCAAAGTGGAGTCTGTCAAGTGACACGTGCTTTGGCTATGTGGATTATAAAATTCTAATAGCTAAGCTAAATGCTAAAAAAAAAAATCATGGAATCATATCTTAGTAATAGAAAACAGATAACTGTTATGAACAACATTTATAATAACAATGATATTTAATTAAATTGAGGTCCGTTGGCGTGCTTGGGCTTTGAAAAAGATATAAATAAAAATATTGAGATATGGCATAATAATTTTGTGCCATAGTACTGGATGGAGCCTTAATGTTTATATGCCAAAAACATCGTATAAGGGCTACATCGTATAAGTGCAACATCGTATCTGTAACTTGCAATTCACAACATTGGCTGCCTCTAGGTTCCAAAAAAAAATAACAAGTCATTTCTAGGTTAATGTGTTTTTTTTTTATACGTGAGGAAATCCTCATGAACTATCCTCCGCCGGACTATCAGCGGAGGGGTGTGCCGGACTTGACCGGCTAAAACCACCACGGTGTTCCTTCCTCGCACCTGCTGCCGAGGTTCCTCTCATCCCGCCATCACTCCCTGAGGGAGGCGCGCGGAACACTATTCCGGAGGAGGATGGAATTGGGCATTGTAGGCCCTTCTCCGACGTCCGGTGCGTCGTCTACAGTTGGAGTGGGTAGTCGTGTTTTCCCTCTCCCTTTCCGCAGCCTCCCTCTGCGTCATAAAACTTTCACAGAAGGTGACCACTGCATCCCATGACCTCTTGCTCCCGACCATGGCGCGCACAAGCGCTGTGAGCGAGAGACCAGTCCAACAAGTGAGGTTCACGCCTTGGAGGAGAGCCGCCCTCAACACCAGTCATATCCGATGTTCCACAGATGTGGTCCTAGCACCGACCCCTGCGGAACACCGCAAGAGATCTCTCGACAGCCAATGCCGTCCTCCGTCCGCGTAGGTGACGCAACATTCTGACAAGTAAGCCCCGACTATACGGCGGAGGTGAGATCGCACCTGATGGTATCTTAGGGCCTCCATAATACATGACCAGGGTAAGGTGTTGAACGCGTTGGAGATATCCAACGAAAATGCAAGCAACACCCCGCCCCGGCAGACCGCTTCCTCCGCCAGAGCTCTCATGCGTTTAATCGCGCCAATAGTGGAGCACCCACGCCGAAAACCGAACTGATGTTCATCCAGGTTCGGCCCAAACGTGGATAAGTGGCCGACAAGGCCAAGTTGGCAATGATCCTCTCAAAGAGCTTGACCACCTTGACGACACTATGGGCCGGTAGGCAGATGGTGAGTCGGCTGGACGTCTCCCTGCTCCAGACATGCTGTGAAGAGCTCTCTGAGTCGAGGCTCAAGCTCTTTAAGGGCAAGGATCATTGCGCGGCCGGGTATGCCATCAGGCTTTCCTCAAGTGGTGAACGGCGATATAGACTGTTGATGATGATGAAGATGAAGATGACTCAAATTTAAAAATGTATGCCGCGGAATAAGGTAAATACATCAGTGTTACTTAGTCTACCATGGAATAGTAGCTTCAACACTACGATAGTGTATTATATTTCGGAGGTAGGAAGAAAAGGATATTTTTAGCACAAAAATGATTAAAGCCAAGTGCAACATTCAAAGCACAGACACCTGCAAGCCACATTTCAGAAACCTATATGAAACTGCCATCTTTGTTAGATGCAACATTGTCTAAATTTATTCAAGTAGGTAACCACGTAGATAGATACATGTAAGCTACATCTAAAATTAAAAAAGTCACCCTGTATCACAATAGTATATTTATTGTAATAACGCAAAAAAATATAACCTAAGCATAAGTTACCTAAACATATTAAATTAACAGACAAAAACTAAACTAAACTCTTTTCGTTTCAATAGAAAAAAAATATACTTCTCATCAAAAAATAAAAAACGCAATAGTACTGCAAGTGCTATTTAGGCAGCATTTAAATACAAAATAGGACTGATATCATTAAAATAAAATGCCGATAAATGGCGGGCAGTTTAGTCTACACAACGGTGTACCACAATTCCAAATTTTTATTTTTATTTAAAAAATTTCATCCAGTAAATTATTGTAGAGATTGTTTTCAATGTGTGCTCTGTCTAAATTTCTGCATTAAACCCATTTTTTTGCAAAATTGTCTTTTTAAATAGTGATTTCTAACAGAGTGCTTAATTAAGCTCTGTGGCATCCTAGCAAAGATTTTTGTGGCGTTGCTGTATTCAGGATATAATAATATATTCAGGTAATAGAGCAGACACAAAACGCTGACTGCGTTTACTGTTTTGTTGTTTACTGACTATATTGCATCTTAGCCTCTCTGCTGTCAATAGAGTGTATCAGCGTTATCGTGAAACTGGTATGTTTACTCGCCAACCAGGATCTGGTAGATATCGAGTCACGTCTGAGCAAGATGACCTACTGCGTCAGTTTCTCTAAGAAATCGTCACTTTAACTCAAGGATTGACTGCGAGTGATTCTACTGTTAGAAGGACCCATATTAAAAGTACACTTTGTAAACTTGCATATTACAAATTAGAGGATTATATCCAAGATAAGAACACTTGGAAACATGCTCGTCCTGCTCCATAGGGCAATTTGGAGTCTACACAAAATCAAACTGGTTGCTAATTTAATTGTATAAGGAATTATATTTTTGTGACATTGATTTACACTCAGTGATTATTTTAAATCACAATCTGACTTATTTATTTATTAATTTATAAACTTCATGCACATGTGAACATAGGTGGACTTAATGCCTAGGGTATTCTCTACCAGTCAACCTTGGGGTGGTGAAGAAAAGCGATAAGATAGGTGCAATGACATCTGAAATTTTCTGTATATTTATTATAAAACAAAGTATATACATGTAGTATGTATAGTATTATACAATATTAACACAGTTTCACATATATATATACAAATACATAACAAATATACACGTACACTATATATACATGTATTATATATGTATGTAATATACATATAAATAACAATATATATTTATATATGTATGTAAGTGCATATATAAATAAGTGTACAGTCAAGTGCATTGTGGTTATACTGCTAATTCAGAGAGGAGAAGTTCACGTACTTTGTTCTTAAACGTTAAATGGCTTTTAGACACTCTAGGATCGAGAGGAAACGCATTCCATAGAAGAACTGCTTGCACGAAGAGTTGTTAGAGGTGTGAGGAGGAGATAAGAGGAGCAAATTGTTTGAAGAACGGAGATCCCTGTCATGAGTAGAGCACAAAAAAAAAGGCGGAGTCGGGGAGTTCAAGAAGGTGTACAGAAACATACATTACATACATTTTACTGGCGAATGTCAGACAGACATATGCAGGACAGTGCCAGGGCTCATACCGCAGGTACCACCAACCAACCACATGGTAGCAGTCATTAGGGCTAGGGGAGGAGATACGGAGATACAGAGTAAACTTATTTTTTACATGTTTTGTTTTATTTCCTTGTTTCTAATATTTTACAAATTCTTCTTAAGGGGTAAAAATATACCTATTGAGCAAAACGCGATTCATAAATGAATTTAATTTTAATTTAAAACATTAATATTCGTTGAGCTATACCTTATAATATCCGCAATGAACTAGAATTATAATATTTTTTTGGTTAATGTTAAAAAAATATATAAAATTCATACAAAACCAAACTTCAGAAGTGTTTAGATTTTGTTGGTGAGAAGTGTATTATTGTCTAAATATATAGGTATATATTTTATGGAATAGGGGGCAAACAAACAGACGGGTCACCGTACACCGGTGATGGAACCGCCACCCATAGTCATCATAGTGCTGACCGCCTCCGCTGCCACGGGGGAGGGGGGGGGGGGGGGGTACTTAGGGACCACAGATTGACATTGTTTATGTTAACTAAATAAATATGGAAACATAATAACATAAAAAGGTAATCAAACTAGGGTAAGCACTTCACATATATATTTTTGGTAAATTATAAATAAAAAAATGATTCCAAACTTTCCACCTGCATATTGTAATCTTTATTTGATACTAAAGATGATGAATACAAAGAAGTATTTATAACAAATCACACTCGTCACTCACAATCAAGCGATCTTGCTCGATGACATCGTTCTCAATCCTACCGTTCTCCCTAACACTTTAAAACTATTACAATTATTTTACATACACGAACACGCACGGCACGCTGTAACATATACGAACATTCGCGCAAGCGCCCTGCGCTGCCTAAACGAAACAGTAGGCCCAGGCATACATTTTCGCCGCGCCGTAGAGAGGGGATAGCTGTCTACTCTCCATCCGTCTTACGTTTTTTCGATCCGGTCACGTGTCCTGACGCGAGTTTAAGATTTTATACCCATTACAGAAAAAGTGCTCAACGCCGCTAAAGAAGTTTTCACTTCAAAAACCAAGCGTGTGGACTAGTTCAGGTGAGCTTTTATAATCAATTGAACGGTGACAAGACAAAATATATAGCCCTTCGGATTGTGCCAGCTGATGTCTTGACGTCAGCTACACGGACAACTCCGTCAGATCCCGGGTGTATAGCCGTAATTTTTCCCAATCTCTACTTCAGTGGCGGCAGGTTGTCCTCCTTTACAAGAACCAATGTATCCAGCTGCAGGCCATCCTTACAGGAGCGCTACTTGACGCGTTGCTGCAACTCTGCAATGAATTCCTTGCTCCATCTAGTCCAAAAATTCTGGCGGAGCTGCTCAATACGCTGGGAGTATAAGCAGGTATAAAATGGAAATTGATTCCCTCATTGGCCATACTAGCACCTAAAGAATCGCAACTAGTTTATAAGAACTTAGAAAGCTTGTTGTTCGCATCAACAAATGAGGTACCGTTATCAGAGTAAATATTTACGGTTTTACCTCTTCTTGACGCGCGTCTCGGCAAACGTAGCGTAGGACGCCCACAGGCCAGGTGGAGTGACGATTTGCGCAAGATAGCTGGCAGGAGCTGGATGCGAGAAGCCGAAAATAGATCGAAGTGGCGTGCAATGGGAG
Organism: Tyria jacobaeae; assembly: GCA_947561695.1. Lineage (NCBI taxonomy): Eukaryota > Metazoa > Arthropoda > Insecta > Lepidoptera > Erebidae > Tyria > Tyria jacobaeae. Next base: position 12,171,559 of record OX387220.1, read on the forward strand.
AGGCCTATGTCCAGCAGTGCACTGCGATAAGCTGATGATGACCTCTTCTTGCGATGAATCGATACAAAGACAATAAATAACTACTGCTAGTCAAGTCACCGACAAGTTCTAAACGAATCGCTTTGGTCGTGAAGCATATAAAAAGAGCGATGTACATCTGGGTGACCTGGGCGACCTGGGCGACTAACACGCGTAATAGAGCCGGCATAATCGACGCCTGTGCTTTCGAAGGGAAAACCATCTGGAAGAAGGCGCTGCCATGGTAAATTACCCATTAATAGAGTAATAACCTTGCCCTTCATTCGAAGGTAGAGGACACACCTATGGTAACGGGCCTTGTCTAGATTTAGGCCTCCTACGGGCCAAAAAGATCAACGTATAACTAATAATAACTGCGGGCCTGCATGCATCAATCTTTTGTGCTCGAAAACAAATAATAATTTTGTAAAATGATGAGTGGACTGTAATAATATGACGTTTATTATAATTGAAATCTGAATTATCAGACGTCCTCCGACACGCATTATATAATTATTATCTAAGTAAATAATAAATTTTAATCAGACGCTCCCTTTGGGTATTTTTTGTTTAGAGACTTTTGTTTGGAGATTCTGAAAATGATTCACGTTGACTGTATATTAACTTTGTGTATAATTGTATAATAACTTTATTTATTTATTTTCGACTTATTGCACATACTGTACAAAAGCGGACTTAATGCCTCAGGCATTCTCTCCCAGTCAACCTTGGGGTATGGCAAAAATAAATGGTAGTAGGTGCAAATAGGTGAGAGAGGTACCAGTTTAATTATTATAAAATATGACCTAATTATATACATATATTACCTTCATACATTATATACTAATATAAACCTATATGCATATAAATAAATAAATACAAACTTATATACATATATGTACATACATACAATGCATATAATAAACAATAGTCTGTTAAAAAAAACTGATTATACAGGAGGTCACGTACCCTCCTCTTAAGAGTAAAGCGGTTAGTGGACATCCTGATTTCGAGTGGTAGTGCATTCCAGAGCAGGACTGATTGGACATAGAAGGAAGAGTTAACAAAGTCATATATAACCGATAGAACCCGAATGTAGGGAGCCAAATAAGATGTTGGAGACGGAGAGTTAAGACAAGAGAAGAGGGAAGTTAATGCTCGTAGATTTCGGCGTTGGCGAATAGGGAGCCATTTTAACTCGGAGTGTAAAGCATACACGTGGTCATACTTGCGAAGATTGAAAATAAATCGAATGCAGTTATTAAGATGACGGTCTAGTTTCTCGAGAAGGTCTGCATTAAGGTCGAAATAGCACACATCACCATAGTCGATTATAGGAATAATAAGGGATTGTATTAAGATAGTTTTGGTCTTAGTGGGAAGGAAATTTTTGAAACGGTATAAATTTCGGAGACTTCGAGTAACTTTCTGACTTACATGAGTTACTTGGGCTCGCCAATCAAGCGTTGTGTCAATATGCAACCCCAGATCTTTAACTACCGATTTCAAGGGTATAACAGAGCCATTGAGAACAATCGACGAGATGGAGGTGGTATCAGTCCTGCACATAATGCGTTTGCTGCCTATAACGATCGCCTGGCATTTGGTAGGGTTTACGGATAAACCAAACCTCTTTGACCAACATTTTATGAATTCTAGGTCATTGTTGATTTTATCAATGGTATCTATCAATATGCACTGTTGTCGTCCCTGAAGATAAGTGGAGAATCATTCCAGAGCTTCTGAGGAGATCATCAAGTGTTTTAGGATAGACAGCAGGACTTTGTGACTGACGGTATTGAAGGCATTTGAAATCTCAATCAGGATTAAAACAGTGACCTTGGAGTCTTTCATGCCCTCCCTAATATCGGCAGTCACTTTAAGGAGTGCAGCAGTTGGTGCAGTTCAGACCCGGTCACAGTACTACTGGTCTGAAGCCCGACTGTAGAGGACTTAGGAGGTTGTGTTTGAAGACAAACTGTGAGGGCTGTTTATGTACACAGGCCTCCAGGACTAAGAATAGAAATAGGTCTGTAATGCTCTGGAAGAGATGGTTTTTTTTTTGGGCAACGGGGTATTGTAAGCTTTACGCCAGACAGAAGGGAAGGTTCCAGAGTCGAGAGAGAAGTTAATGATGTAAGACTCTATGACTTCAAGGACATGATCCAGTATAGTGACTATCATTCTTCGGCTATGTCCTCACAGCCCATGGCATTGGATCGGATGGATAGGATAATCTTTTTGATGTACTCAGAAGCAACTGGAGAAAAATTGAAGTAGTCAATATTGGGTCTGGTAAGACCAGCTATATTGTCCAGGGTTCGACGTTTAGTTTGACGATCAAGTTGAGTTAAAAATTTGGGAGAGGGTTTAGGAGGAGGGACTTTTCAGGACGTAAGAGAGCAAAAACAGGTCATGACGTGAAAAACCAGGAGCAGGAAGCTGGCCATAGGCAGAAACAAAATTGGGAGCAGAAGTAAGCATAAGGTCAAGCCAAGTATCTTGACGATCAATGTTATGGTGAGTAGCTTGAAGAGGTAGGACATGTAGACAGGCTGAGTGGATGGTATCAAGGAGATGACGTGTTCGAGGAGAGTTAGGTGCTAGGACATCTGTATTAAAATCGCCCATGATGATGTGGTGCGAGTATTCCGACCCTAAAGACTTCAGAACTGTTTCCAGACTGGAGAAGTAGTTAACAATGGGAGGGCAATAGACTACGCCTAGAACGACACTAACACCCCTGACACAAACCTCTAGAAACAGAAATTCCGCAGTAGTAGAAGAGTTGGAGGTGGAGGAAACGAGAATCTTATAAGCTTATAAGCTTTGAAGGTAGATGGCAACACCACCACCTCTTTTGTCGTATCGATCATTACGAATAAGTATTAAGCCGGGAAGATAATATGAGGTAGATGGTAGGTGAGGTTTGAGCCAGGTCTCCGAAATCAGGATGGCATGAACGCCGATGTCGGTAAACGCTTCAAATAAATCACTGAAGTGACTGGGGACTACTCTATGCGTATGCGTAAAAAACAAGTTTGTACAAATGTTTTCCGCAATCGATCAGCTAGTGTTTCTGTCAGGGAACTGAAACTATCATCTTCAGAAGAATCGTTAGCAGAATAGAACACTTCATCATCATCGCTCATTACAAAAATACTAACACATATAAACAGCAGAGTATGAATTTATTTTAAAGAAATAAATTCAATAGAATAGACTTAATTATATGGTATAAAATATACTTAATTATAAGGTATAAAATAAACTTTTTTAAATATTACAAAATTATTAATATGCTATGTAGTAAGTAGGTACAATAAATATACCGGAGTTGGTTCAATCAATTTCTTACCACCCGCCAGCCGTTACAATCTAAAAAGAAAATAAAAGTAATAAGAAAAGAAAAAATACAAAAGTAAGAGTAGTAGTAGACACTGAAACAAAAGCTATATTGGAACATAATAAATGATAAATCTGTCTGTTATCTTAAATGTCTCAAATGTGTTTTTAAAAAAAATGTGTAACAATAACAAAACGTCATTGCAACACAAATAAAGTAAAATGTATTTACACAATTATTATACTTATTTATATTATATACACACACCCATACAGGTACATATATATACAAATAGACAGAATATTATTCGAGAAAAGGTGAACCAGGCTGAAGACAAGATTACAGAGCTGTTATGGAGTTATAAGTTTACAAACGCACCCAAATTCGGTTGGGAACGACGACTAAACGGGGACTTGACATTGACAGATACCGTTGTTATCACTTCGAATTGTATAGTTACAATATTTATGTTGAAGGTATATTACAAGTTTGTTGTTGAATTTAAAACATAGTTACATTGTTGATGTTTATGTTTGATGTATGCTAAAGTAGAATCACTGTCTCCGCAAACTTTTCGTGGTTGTACCCGAACTGACATTGGATGTGGATATTGCCTTGGGATATTTGGCAATTAAAGGTTTCAGCTCGTCTGAGGATATTATTTTGTGACGGCTATTGTCGGAGGCCTTGATAACTATAATGGCATCCTGTGTCCAACAAGCTGACACGCCGAAATGTTGTCGGGCCATGTTAAAAGCGGTCTGTCGAGTTTTAGCCAAGAACTCTCTTACCGCATAGCCGGACCCCTTTAAAGCAGTCTTCGCCTTCCAGATAGAATCTCTTGCCTCTGCTGAAAAAAATCTGACCAATATAGGCCAATAATGGCCTAGATGGATGGACTACCAATGCGGTGACAGATTGTGATATTTGGTTTAGAGACAACTTTGAGACCCAGTTTATTTGTTTTATTTTTTTGTTGTTGATGGTCTTACCACAATCCTCCTTGACTGCTTCAGGTATTCCCAAGAAGATGAGTGTCTTATGGCGATGCCGGGTCTCCATTACATCTACCATCTTGACACACTCATTTATTTGTTTACGCAAGAGGCCCAACATGGTGAACATTAGCTCCCAAAAAGTTCCAAACTCCTTGGCAACCCTAGCCTTACCTACCCTAACCTTAGAAAAACGATTAAAATATATCAACTGCTCGATATTATTCTGGTCAATACTAACAATTAGTGACGTATTGGGCCGAGTTCCAGGGAGTGTTTCTGACTTTGTACTTTTAATTAAAGATGGCCATTTGCATGAGTCTTGTAGTAAAAAGTCGGGACCTGACCACCACAAGTTTAAACCCTGCAGATCACCGATATCCACACCTCGACATATTAGGTCTGCTGGATTTTTATCAGTAGGGACATGTCGACAGCTAAAGTGATCTAGCTGTTCTAAAACATCTGCAACACGATTTCGTACAAATGGCTGAAGTTTAGAAGACAACATCTGTAACCACCCTAACACTATAGTGAAATCGGTCCCACAATACACATAACTAAGCTTAACTCGAAGTGAGTTCGATACTTTCTCATATAGACGAACTCCCACTACAGCGCCACACAACTCCAATCTCGGAATTATGGTTGGTTTTATTAGCGCTACTCTAGTTTTGCCATTAGTAATCTGACCATACTCGATGTGTCGACCATACTGTGTACAATTCACAAACGACGATACGTGGAACCCGCAGATCATTAATGTAGGATAACTTTGTCAATTTCATGAGTTAATGGCTCATCTCACTATAATTTATCAAGCCACATTCTTTGTAATAATATTTTCATAACGACTACGAAGGGAGATAACAGAACTAGAGGGTCAAAGATTCTTGAAATCGCAGACAGAAAATCACATTTAGTATGGCTAGCAGAAGACAATTTAATTGAAAATACGAGTTCATTTGAACTTGCAAACCAACCTAGACCCAGCAATGATCAAGCGATGATTGGGCATTCTCAGGTTGAGGCAAACTGATATTCGTTTGATTTCCACTTACGAAGTGGCATGCAAGCCAAGGCAAGTACCCTCGTGACCGCTTGACGGATAAATCTTACTTTATCTAAGTCATCCCCTACAGTCTGGAGATCATCCACGTAGAAATCGTGTTTGAGGACGTCAGCAACACTCTTATTCTTACATTCAATACCTAATAGATAACGACATCTGGTGGCTAAAAATGGTGCACCAGCTGTGCCGTAAGTGACAGTGTTTAAGTTATATAGCACCCATCCCTTGCCTCGCCAGAGAATGCACTGTACGTCACCCATTTGATAGACACCTATCAGATGGGTGAACGTCCACACATCTGTACATCATCTGAACATCACCCGATAAGACATACTTATACTGTCTAAACCGGAGAATAATCGAGAGGAGATCATCCTGAATGCTAGGACCAACCATCTGTATATCGTTAGATGAAATACCAGACGATGTGGGACAACTAGCATTAAAGACCCCACGAAGTTTCGTGGTACTACTTAGTTCACGTAACATCCCGTGATGTGGTATAAAATAACCAGAATGGCTTAAGTCTGATTGTTTACATTCATTCATATGTGCCCTAGCAACTCGTACTCGGATATAAATTCGTGATACATTTTTCTAATGTCAGGTTTAGACCTCAGTCTACACTCTAAGGAATGAAGGCAAAATGTAGCTTTATGTAGTGAGTCTCCCAGAACAGAAGGGTTTTGCTTGAGTGGTATACGAACACAAAGCGACCATTCGCGAATCGCCTCGTATTCTTAAAAAAATGCTCCTCACACTTTTTCTCTTCTGGAGAGTAATAAGAATTCTTCACATTAATCTCCTCTAACTGCCAAAACTTAGTTAAACCAGTTCTAATTTCATCTAAATCTACATAATCAGTTGAATCTAATTTAGTAAAAGTAAAAAAATGACACCTTATATTATTAGAAAGTAAGGTGATATAATTGCGACTGATGGGACCGGACACGATCCAGCCTAGCCTGGTTTCGAATAGCATAGATTCTTCGTTACCTAACTTTATCCTTTGAGACACTAATAGGTCCCAAAAAACATCAGCACCAATTAAAATATCCACATCAGCAGGTTTTTAAAAGGTAGGGTCAACTAAATAGAGATGAGAAGGAATATTTAGGTCAGTAATGTTTATATCACGACATAGCACTTCATTTGTAATTGATGGTAAAACAAAAGAAACTAATTCAGTACTGAAAGAATTCATTAATGATGTCATATTAATATGACATGTTTTACCTACGTGTAACGTCACGTTATTTATGCCAAATATTGACCTACCTATGTGATTAGTGACCAAATCTAACTGTGTACACAGTTTTTGCGTTACAAAACAAGACGTACTACCGCTGTCAAGCCCTGCGCGAACGACATGTTCACGACCACTACGATCATGTAACTTGACTAAAGCGGTCGACACTCAACACATCGTGATGATTAATATCACAAAAAGATGTGACGCTAGCCGATAACACAACATTAACATCTCAGTGCTCGAAGACTGCAGCGACGACTGTGGAGACAAGTTATTGGACGACTTATTCGTATAAGCCTGACGCAATGAGAGTATTATGCCTGCGCTTGCAAAGTTTACAACCTGGCTTCTTACAGTGATTAGCAAAGTGACCTTTTAGTAGTAGTAGCCTTTTGTTGTCGAATTGCTCGCGTAATACCTGCCATGCCACGGCGTAATTACTAGCCGAAAAGTCAATTATGGGATGAGACTCGTAAGGGTGTCATGCTCCAACCCGTTATGATAACTTAGGTGGCTGAATTGTAGGTAACTTGACTGGCATATAAATACAGGTACTTCTACCATTACGAACAGATTCATTATCTTTATTTAAATTATTTAACAGGCTTTGAGCCTTAGAAAGCGATTTGTAGTACAGGGATTGAAACTCCGAACGCTCAGATAATTGTAACTTATTATCATCGACGATACATTCTAATTTTAACTGTACCTCATCATATTGATCGTACAACGACTCAATCTTGCCAATACGCAGCTGCAGTTCCGTGACGTTGCAGCTACTCATAGATTTAGGATCAATTAAGGTATCTAGATAATTGATAAATGCTGTTAAACGGCCTTTGAAGCTATCTCGCTTCTTAACAGAATCGGGAATCGGGTGACTCAAACCTGTAATTTATAATTATAAAGGCGTAAACAAACAATAGGTATAACTAAGTACCTTTATCCTTTATACTAGACGCTAACCACAAACAAATCCTAATAATTAATTCACATTAAAGAAATAAGCGAAACGCAATAATAAAATTAGGTGTTAGGAAATTACAAATAGGTGTCAATTAATTGTTAACAATTACTAATTACCAAACCAAACAATATCCAACAGCCATTACATTATATCATAATACCTACCAGATACCTACGCACGAATACGAAAGACATTGAAATTTTACTTTTAACAGTAACAATCAAACTGAAATAACGTAATTTTAATTATTACTATACCTATTGTAACAAATAAGTATAATTTTCAATCTAACTACTAGTAAAATAATAATATAACACTCTTAACAATTATAATATAACTAGGTACCGTACACCTAAGCGAAAAACGACACTAATTGATACTATATAATTGGCAATAATACACTAACCTGATCAAATCCAAATCTTCGACAGTTAACTTTATAGATTATCTGAATTGAGTGTTGGGTAACAAATAATATGTTATGTAAAGTTAACACCACAAAGTTTTATGTAATCTTTTCACAAACCACACGGCCGGTAGTTAATTCATTTGAATTAAATTTCTCAATAGAATTAAATCTTCTCGGTTATATTCCTTTATATATATAATATCTTCAATAATATTAGTCGATTTAGAATTATCCAGCTCGATAATGGACCATGTTAATAACCAGGGACGAGAAATAAAAACCAAACGTGTGGACTAGTTCAGGTGAGCTTTTATAATCAATTGAACGGTGACGAGACAAAATGTATATGTATATTTAGAACACTTAAAAATAACTTATTTACTAAGAATAGACAAGAACGCGATGTATTGCTCTGTCTAATAACGCAGGCGCTTAAAAACGTGTCGACAACATTTTCGCCACTCGTTTGCTCCATTTTCTAAGAAAGCTTCTTCTGTTAATGTTTTTATATCACATGTTTCATTATACCCCAAAATAATTTTTATAGGATGCAATGTTAAGGTGGGATCCTTAATACTTTGTGACCATGCGATTTCATAATTTCATCATTTCATATTTGAGCGGAGACTTGTTATGTTTCACTAGCTCAAGTAACTGATATTTTCGTAAATAATAATTATAATTAAAATGACAATTAATTTATTTTTATTTCAAATTACGATATTGAAAATACATTCTTTGATAAAAATCCATACCATCCATTAGCTTGTGCAGGTGGTTTATTAATTTTACAGAAAGATAACTTGCGTTATCCGTAACAATCAGAGGTTTTGTAAAGTTATCTTTGTACATGTTGTAATAATAGTCAGCAGATGTACTTTTTGACCTATACACTAGTTTGGCGCAAAGCTGTTTTTTCTAACAGCATTTATAATGATGTATCTCCCTCCTGACGAAATACTTATAGGTGGACCTGCAATATCTTTGCTTTGCCAACAATCCATGTGTATATATGTATATAGGTTTTGTCTAAATAAATTACATTTAGTTTATCTTCTTGAGATTCAGGTTTCTTCTATATGCGCTCCAAATTCTTGAATTTTTGTATATTTATATTATGCCGCTTCAAATCCAATTTCATTTAGCATAAGCCTCTAGGACAAAACATAATTTGGAACTAACATACTTTACAATGCAAGGCCTTCAGAGAATGTATATAATTTATTTCTTTTTCTTCATAATATTTCTAACTTCTAAATCAAAACTGTCTAAGTTTATTTTTTCTTTCCACCTTTCCTCTTTTTACCGCGACCAAAAAATTCACCTCGTTCGTTCTTCCTTTAGCGATAATACTGTAACCATTTGTGTTAATTGAGATAAATGTCCGGAAGCCAAGAAGCCCACCGCCTCTTATGCTCTTTCATAATAGCTGCATCCTTTCCAGTCCATTAACTGTAATTGGATTTATGAGTGCCTCCTTCAGTCAATCTAGACTTTGAATCTCTTTGTTTTATTTAGGTTTAATTTAGGTTACACTTTATGATAGGAAATAAAAGATATGGAAGTACCTATCACTTTCACTTTGCAAAACAGACCATATTGCCAGATTTGAGAACAGTATTGTTTTGCTTCAGAGAAAGGTATAATTTCATGGTGTAGGCGTCGCATTTGTTCAATTGTAGAGTGCACTTTTTGAAACCCAAGAAGCTTGATTTTAATATCGTCATATCACAATGGTCCATGTGATCTATCAGGAAACTAAAAAAAGGTTTTGACCTATAACTACGAGATAACTGCTGTAAGGCTTGTTAGACGATATGATACAGCTTCGTAAGAAGGTTTTCCGGGTCTGGGTGTCATGATGATCTTAGAAAATTACCTTAATTAGGAATTAAACCCCTTAGGAGCGTAAGGTTTGCCAGTAAGATTATCAAAAGCGATGAAGGTAGAGTTATGGACTTTCTAGAAAGATTTTTCAAAACAGTAGTAGTGATTAAATCAAAGTCCCTATATAGAGCCCCTGGCTCTAGGAGAGTTCAGCTGTCAGATCACATCTGTTACTCTGTCTTTTTATCTATTTTAGGTGTATATCCGAGTATAGGATGTAGGTTCAATAGGTGGATAGAACTTGAAGTTTTGAGTAAGTATTGCGTCTATATCTGTCTCGTCACTACACCACTGTCATTCGGACGGAAAAGATTTTCAAGATGATCAGCAAATAATTCTGCTTTCTGATCATCTATTTATACCCATGAAGATGCAGATCTGAGAGGGGAGGATGTTGTTGCTGCATCTCAGTTTCCAAGATCTCGTTTCCTTTGGTTTAAAACGTATTTACTACACTATAAAAGTTAATGAGTATAAAACTCTCTACAACTTTCGTCGTAAACACTATCTCGAATCTATTCTAGCGCAAAGTCTGTAAAGAGTCAGTAGCGCTCACCGTTAGATACAGCGCAATGCTAATAGAGAATTCCAAATCATAATACGAAATTATTCATTAAATATAGGCTATCATTAGCAACTTTATAAGTTTTATTTATATGTTTAAATACATATATATAATTAGATTATTAGTGTTACTTACGCGTCTGCTTGAAAAGTGAAATGACAAATATATATGGATACCACAAATTTCTTAAGCATTACTCTTGATTCCAAGGCTCAATGAAGCTCACATATTGATAAATTGACAAATATATTGTTCTGAAGAATACGTATTATTTGCATCGTTAATGTCGTATGATATTCTATTTTGGGGCAATGCTCCTGATATTCTGTGTGTTTGTGTTTGAGAAGAAGGCTATCCGAGCAATTAATAATTGAGATAATCTTTATTCGCCGAAGCAGAAATTCAAAGAAATAAACATAATGATGGTGGCATGACAGTTTATCTATGAAAAATTTGTTTACTTTAAAAAAAATAAGATCAGTTGGTTATATACACTATTTTAACACACGAAATAAACATTAATTTATTGTACCTGCCTCCAGGCTCCAAAAAAGCTTAACGAGTGGTTTCTAGGTGTGTGCGATTTTATAATATAGTCCATGCTTAAAAGAAAGGTTATTGTGGACGATATGGGGACAGAAGCGCTTGGGATTGAACTAATGACACTTAGTACAATGTAATGTGATCTAATATGTTTCTCATTTTATCTTTTATATTTTATGTTTCTTACTGCCTCTTCCTTCATAACTTTTTTTCCTGATTTTCAGTTACCTTATTTTTATGGCATGATTTTAGTTTAACTTTCAGTAACATTACAGCATACGAGAAAAGAGTGTTGATCAAAGAAATCTCGTCTTGAAGCTTTTTGTTGGCTTTTTCCGAATCAGCCAGGCGTGTTTCAAGCCGGGCTATATACTGACGGCGCTGGGCCGTTTCGTCAGAGGAGCAAAACTTTTATTGAAGAGGCCGCATCAGTCAGCGTCTTTCGGCAAGTGGTTTTGGGAACCTTGGAAAGACTAGCCACTTCTGTGATCCGCTTTAATGCCTCGTTAATTTTCCCCTCCAATTCAGTAGCCAGGCCACCCTTTATGGAAGCGGTGGGAGTCCAGTTTGCTGCTGATCCGCGGAGTCTACACCTCTCTCCCGTTTTAGCAGCAATGTTCAGGAACAGATTCTTTAGTCGCTGCTCCCCTTCTTCCTCTGATGCTTTTTCAGAAGCTCAGAGATCTGCTGCCTCTTTACGAGCCTCTTCCACGTTGTGCTTTTGGCACTTTACCGATTGGTAAAGTGTCAGCAGCTTTTTTCACTTTTTTTATAGTGGTAGAGCCATGCTTAAGCACGAATGGGCCGGCTCGACCGGTGCGATACCACGGCCTCACAGAAAACCGGTTGTGAAGTAACGCTTGCGTTGCATTTCCCCGAAATGAGTGAGGTCTCCGGAGGCCCAAAATCCTCACCCCCCCTAATGATGGCGCTGTTAACAAAAAGGATACCCCAGGGGGGTACCAGCGCTAGCGTTGGAGAATCCCCCCCTGGACGTCCACCCTCAGTACGGATTATGCCTGAGCGTGGACGCCCAGGCTGCCCCTCGTACTCAGGGCGGGGCTCAACTGCGCTCTCAAAATCTGCTCGGGGCAAGAGAAGGCATACCATGGCACCCCCTGTCACGTTTACCGTGGATTTTTGTAACATCAGGGGCTTACATTCGAACCTCGACACTGTCCACCACCACCTTGAGACAGCAAAGCCGGCCTTGCTCTTTTTAACCGAGACGCAGATATCATCTCCAGCGGACACATCCTACCTCTGCTACCCTGGGTACGGATTGGAACACTCCTTTGTTCCTAAGGCTGGTGTATGCGTGTACGTTAGAGATGATATCACTTCTCGCCGCCTCGACAATCTTGAAGGTAGGGACCTCTCCATCTTATGGCTACGTGTAGACTGCGACGACCATCCCCGCATCTACCTATGCCTCTACAGGTCCCATAGCGGTGATGCCGAAACGGACCGACTCATCGACCACGTCCAAATGGCTACATACTCAGTGCTCCAGCAGGTCCCATCCGCAGAGATAGTGATTCTTGGTGACTTTAACGCCCATCACGCCGAATGGCTTGGTTCGCGCAAAACCGATCATGCGGGAAGATCTGTTCACGATTTCGCCTTGGCATATGGCTTGACGCAGCTGGTAGCAACGCCTACGCGAATCCCAGATGCAGAAAGCCACGTGCCTTCACTGTTGGATCTTCTGCTGACCTCACATCCTAACGGCTACAAAGTATCTGTTGAGGCCCCTCTTGGTTCTTCGGACCATTGCCTGATTAGGAGTATAGTGCCACTCGTTCACTCACTGCGGCCGCGACTTACAGGCAGTCACCGCGTATGGTATTTTAGAGTGGTAGAGCCATGCTTAGGCACGAATGGGCCGGCTCGACCGGTGTGATACCACGGCCTCACAGAAAACCGGTTGTGAAGTAACGCTTGCGTTGCATTTCCCCGAATTGAGTGAGGTTTCCGGAGGCCCAATTCCCCCGCCCCTCTTTTCTCTCTCCTCATCTCCTTTGTCCTTTTTCCATCTCCTCATCCCACCTCTCTTCTTTCCGCTCCCTGCATCCCCTATCCCTCATCACCCTCAAAGGCGGGCAGCGCACTTGCGACTCTTGAGTTGCAAGTGTCCATAGACGGCGGTGTCACTTACCATCAGGTGACCCGTCTGTTCGTCTGTCCCCCTATAGTATAAAAAAAAAAAAAAAAAAAAATGGCACTATAGGTCAGCAGACTGGGATGGAATGCGAACATTCTTTGCATCCTACCCATGGTTGATGTTGTGCTTCAGGGTATGGAACTTTTCATTCTATTCTCCCTGATTCCCACAGGTGGCAAGTCCCAGCCTTGGTTTGGTCGAACCTGCAAAGCGGCGTCCCGCCGAAAGCAGGAATGTTACCAAGCATGGGCTAATGCAGCGACAGCACGGGATGTAAAGACCAGCACATTAAAGAAGCAATTTAACTTTGCCTCCAGGTCCCTCAAAAGAGTAATTGCTGGGGCGAAGTCGGCTCACATCGGCAGAATTGGCGAGAGACTAGTTAGTCTCCCCTCCGGAACTCGTGCATTCTGGTCTCTTGCCAAAGCTGTCCAGGGGAACTTTTGTAAGCCATCCCTTCCACCTCTGCGCATAGGAGATAATTCGTTGGCCCACGACGCTAAAGAAAAAGCCGATCTTCTGAGCAAACTCTTTGCGTCCAACTCGACCCTGGACGACGGGGGAAACGCACCGCCGTCCGGTTTACACAAAGGGCAGTGCGTAAAGCGCTTCTTTCCCTCGACGTTCATATGTCGAGTGGGCCCGATAGAATCTCTCCTATCGTGCTAAAGACGTGTGCTCCAGAGTTAGCACCGGTTTTAACGCGCCTTTATCGGCTTTCCTACTCTCTTGGCGTAGTCCCGAACTCATGGAAGACAGCTCTAGTGCACCCAATCCCTGAAAAAGGAGATCGCTCGGATCCGTCCAACTACAGACCCATAGCCATCACCTCCTTGTTCTCCAAGATAATGGAATCCATTGTTAACTGCCAGCTCCTCCGGTACTTAGAAGACCACCAGCTCCTCAATGATCGACAATACGGCTTCCGTCAGGGTCGTTCAGCTGGTGATCTTCTCGTATACTTGACTCACCGGTGGGCACAGGCGATCGAGACCAAGGGGGAAGCGTTGGCCGTTAGTTTGGACGTGGCGAAGTCCTTCGATCGGGTCTGGCACAAAGCGCTCCTTGCGAAGCTTCCTTCCTATGGGCTTCCCGAGAAACTGTGCAATTGGCTCACCAGTTTTCTTACAGACAGAAGCATCAAGGTCGCTGTTGACGGTGCATGCTCCGACTCCAAGTCTGTTAATTCTGGTGTCCCACAAGGCTGTGTGCTATCACCCACGCTGTTTCTTCTGCATATCAACGACATGCTGCAGATTAGCAGCATCCATTGCTATGCAGACGATAGCACGAGTGATGCCCTTTACACCGGCCGCGCTAACATTTCTCGGGTAAACGTCATCGAAAGCCGATCTAAACTTGTGTCTGAAATCGAAACTTCTTTATCAAAAGTTTCAGATTGGGGTCGACTTAACCTAGTCCAATTTAACCCCACGAAGACACAGGTTTGCGCGTTCACCGCTAAAAAGATGCCATTGGTCGTATCACCTCAATTTGAGAGCACTTCCCTAACTGCATCAGCCAGTATCGGAATCCTTGGCGTCGATATATCAAGCGAAGTCCAGTTTCGCGGTCACTTAGAGAGTAAGGCCATATTAGCCTCGAAGAAGCTTGGTGTGATAAACAGATCGAGACAGTATTTTACTCCGGCCCACCGCCTGCAACTTTATAAGGCGCAGGTTCGGCCGCACATGGAATACTGTTCTCATCTCTATGCAGGGGCACCCCAGTACCAACTTCTGCCTCTTGACCGCATTCAACGGAGAGCGACTCGCATCATCGACTGCCAAGATATTTCTGATCGACTTGACACCTTGGCGTTGCGTAGAGATGTAGCTTCACTCTGCATCCTCTATCGCTTGTATCATGGGGAGTGTTCGGAGGAATTGTTCGGACTTATACCGGCTGCTGGTTTCCGCCATCGTCCTACGCGACAAAATATCCATCCCCATCACCTGGACGATTGGCACTCCACCACTGTGCGCTTCTCCAGAAGCTTTTTGCCTCGCACAACCAGCTTATGGAACAAATTATCGCCTGCCGTATTTCCGAACCGATACGACCTTCAAACCTTCAAGAAGAAAGCGTACCTCTAACTAAAAGGCCGGCAACGCACTTGTGACTCTAGAGTTGCGGGTGTCCATGGGCGGCGGTAGTCACTTACCATCAGGTAACCCGTCTGCTCGTTTGCCCCCTATCGCATAAAAAAATCAAAAAAAAATAAAAGGCGTTTTTGCTCTGTCCATGTTCGGAAGTTTTTGAACGTGGTCGTTTTAAACCACTTTTGGAGCAGCACCCCAACTTGCCTGGCTCTTTTCTGACTGACTATCAGAAATCGCAACATCAACGTCATCTCTCCCTATTATCGCGACCTTAGCGCTTGTGTCGGTGGTCGATTTGCAGTTGACCGATGGGTTGTTCGGTCATTGGTTGCTCCCCCCAGAATACGACAGGAAGCTGCCGGAGCCGACTGGCTTCGGGAGGGATTCCCTAAACGACGATCGTCTGGAACCTTCCTGGGTAGATACTTTCGTTTTAACTTCTGCCATTATATATGAGATTTACTTCCTCATACAGGGACGCCCTCGGGAATGAGTTCCCCTCAGCCATTCATCCCATTACCGGGGGTCAGAGCGTGGGATTGGAGTTATTTTTATAGAGATTTTTCTTCCTCGCGGTCCCAGAGAACCACCGGTCCTGTCAGTTCAGGATTACGGCTTGGCCGGAAGGTAGCCTGTGCCAGACCGATGTCCACCGCCTTTGAAACAATCAGATGACGGCAGAGCCTAGCGCCCCGTAATAGTATTTTTTAAGGAGATTTACTTCCTCATCACGAAAAAGGAATCCTCGTTCTCGTCAATTTGACAACAATATGACTATATGATATGGTTATCCCCTCGTAGCTCTAAGAAGTCTCCGTGCCTGTCCGCTAGCGGATACGTCCATCGCCCCTTCATAATTTCTCCCCATCTTATTTCTGCATGAATCAGAGGAAAGGCGGAGAAACGTAGAGGAAAGCCCGTCTTTGCCAGAATATTAGCCGTCGGCGATGGTGGCCCCCTCCAAAGGGAGAAAATGTAATAAGCGCCATTGCCAACATTGCCAAGGGTGCACCTCAGGGAGGTTTTCAGGCAAGCACACTTTTATATTAAGAGGCTAATAGGCCTATAATTTTATAAGAAAAATAAATCGTTACACCTCAGCCTTTATTAACAAAAACGCTGGTTACAAAATATTTTTGCCCCGACATTTCACCGGGACCGGGTGATATAGCGCGCATTGTGGAAGCCTATGTCCAGCAGTGGACTACAGGGGGCTAATTGATTAATTGATTGATTTTGTAAATTCGTCTCAGTGCTCAAATGTTGTACCCAATTATATCATGACAAGTTCAACTATGTTAGATATTTTTACCACGACTCGGCTTTGCTTTTGGACTATATCTGTTTGATAATAATTTTAATAATAAATAAATGTTTATTATCACTTTGACATTGGCTCTTCCATTTTAGACATTGATTTAAAGATAGTGATTTGGACTCGATTTTGTTGTTTGTTATTATATCGTACGAACTGTTTCAACATGTCGCAAAGAGGACGTACTATCAACAGCCAGTCACGCGAATTGGTTGTAAAGTTAACCGAATACGTCGAACGCAAATTAGTTAATGGTGGACTTTTATTGTCCGTAACGCAAGTGCAGGATCGCGTCGCAGAAGCACTTGGAATCGGTAAAAAAACCATTCGAACCATCTTAAAGGAAAAGTATGGGCCTTCCGGTACTGAAGAAAATGTACTACGTACGCCTAAAAGAGGAAAAAAAGCCACACTGTAACAGGTATTGACACATTTGACGCAGACGCTATTCGAAACCACGTGTATGCTTATTACACGAGAAATGAATACCCAGCTGTCAGTAAAATGCTGATATCACTACGAGAGTGTGGCCTGTTTAGTGGCAGTTCCATCTCTTTAATAACAATTATTTCATAAAGAAAGATTTTGACAGAGACGTCAATATTGTTAATAAAATTGAAAAAGCACAATTATTACAGGTGTAGTATTTATCTACAGGTGTAGTATTTATCTACAGGTGTAGTATTTATCTACAGGTGTAGTATTTATCTACAGGTGACGATTTTGGCTCATCATCCGAAGAAAATGATCGAATTAAGGTTCAATCACTTTCGCTTTTTCTTGATTTTTTGTGATTGAGTAAATGTTATTGTAACTAAAAATATTAAGTTAAAGATAAATTGACCTTTAGAACCATTGTGTCATTTCAAAATACCTACAACATTAAACTTTAAATTTAAAATTTCTAAACAGAACTATAATCCAATGCACTAAATTTTCTAAACAGAACTATAATCCAATACACTTTACAATACAAAACTTTACAAACTTGAATCCATTTATCGTGAGTATCGAGTTGCCAGTCGCATAGTTACTTCACTAGTTACAAATGTAAAAACGGGCCTTTTATTTTTTGACAACTTTAGTATATTGTTTTCCTATTTACGGATTATTAGGAGAAGTACGCGATTACAAGGAGAAATGTTTAGAGAGACGATGGTCTTACCTTTATTCCCACCTAACGCCATATTGCAATAGAAGCGCACGAGGCTAGGGCTCGGGGCTGTCGCGAAATTTCCCTAGGCACAAGACGTTTATCATTCAGTAGGAAAGTTAACAAGTTGCAGGTCTTCAATATGGTACCAGCTCAGGTCCGGTACTTCTTAGGCTCTTTCCGCAATGCTACAACAAAAATTAAACAATGATGTCGTTTCCGAATATTTTTAAAGATCAAATTCCGTCGAAAGGTTAAATACAAGTTTGTTTATAATAAGCAGTTACTTATCTACTAATAGTAGTCCAGGCCACATTGAGCTAGGATGGCAGAGATAGCTAATAATGGAAACGAGCTTCAGCTGTTAAAGTCATGGTGGACCTGGCTGTGATGACGTGTGAGACAATAGTTATATGTAGATAACTCCGTTCAGTTTATCTCCTTTGAACATTTGCATACCATGACATATTTAATGAAAATATCATATTAATTCACAATAAAGTCCAATATTATGTATCATAGGGAATTGCTGCCTGCCTAGTATTAAATAAAATTATAAAAATAATCGTTGGTCATTCTTACAATGGTGGAAAAACCGTCAAGGTTGAGGGTTTAAATATCTGATTATTACCTCACAGCACAGCTCAGACCACCAACTTCGGCGGGCACACTAGTTTATTATTTTGTTTGTTTTTTCTTTTTATTAAAAAATTTGGATTTTGTTGCAGTTTACTAAATGTTACAATAAATTTAAACATTAACTTTAAATGCTAAAATGAAAAGATTATATTTTAAAGATCAATGACATTTTATAAATAGACAGGATACGCAAACATTTTGACACAAACGCCACCTTAACACTGGCAGAAATAGCTAGTTTTTGTTTTCTGAGTTGCCACAGCGAATGTCAAACAAAAGAAGAAGGAGACATACACGCCGGCAAATGCAGCTCAAATATTGAAATTAAACGAATTGATATCTATGTCAAACAAATTGATATCGAGCACTGTCGGATTTTCAACGTTGAGTGTTGGAAATTCTAACATAAATATTCCAGTACTACTTAAAAAATGTAAAGGAAATGAATGGTAGTCACGTGTTACGATATATTTCTTTCTTAGTCCCGGTGCTGAGCCATCGAAGCTAATAAAATTCAATAATTATACTTTGAGCGTTTGAAAGGATCGGTGGCCCCTCTGGTCTGGTTCAAACGTACACTTGCCCGGGCAATACTGTGGGGCTCTGCCCGGGTCGACTGATTTTTCCCCCAGACTCGTGGGAATCAAATGGATAATTCATATTTAAAAAAACCAAAACCAATTATAGAGAGCTGCTCAGGCACGGGCCGAGAATACCGAGGTGAGGATGCTAGCGCATGCAAGGAATCCGACTGCGACTCTGTCGCTAGCGGTCGGTCAGAAATGAGTGTTGGGAGTGGAAGTACAAACGTGCCTTCCAAATTTAAGAGGGGTGGGCCGCAAGCGGTCTCGCTCCGAGGTTATAAACTCGGAGTCTGAATCGGCTTCGGAGGGCACCTCCGTGCCGGCAAAAGTCGGCACATCAAAGAGAGGACGAGAGCGGCCCCGAGTGACGGGCAAAAATGTTGAGTCAGGTAAAGCCCGAGCGGAACTCCAAACTTCAAAGCAGGAGGAGCTTCGTCAAATGGCAGAAAAGGAAGCCGAGGTGGAAGTGCAAGAACGAGCAGAAGCAGCGCAGCGATTAGCAGAGCCCAGTCACACGTTGTCCGGTAAAGGAGTAGATGCCAAAACAGCCGGTGCCCTAACCAAACAGGTTCAGGACAACTTGGCGACTATACTCAAGGTCGCAAAGAAGTCTAAAAACCTGAAGGGCGGCTTCGTTAAGGCACTTAAGGATGCAGCGTCAGCAATCCAAGAGGCGTCCGAAGAGTTCTCGGCCCGGACGGCCTTCGAAGAGACTGCAGCACTCTTGAGGTGGACAATGAAAATGCGACAGGAAATAGTATATATATATATATACATATATATATAGTAAAATAGCTTTGAAAGCCGAAATGGCTATATACAAAGAGCGTGTGACCCGTGCTGCAGAACCGCCACCACCCACGACGAACAATTAGCAGCTGCCCATCGAGGTTGCCGATCTTGAGCGTGCCATCATGAGGCTCTAGAGGACAGACTTCCTGCCCCTATCAACATTCGTCCACTTCTTGCAGCGGATAAAAAGGCCACAGCAGTAGCTAAGGGAAACTCCTTAGGTCCTGGGAACTAAGCCAAAAAGGGGAAAAGTCAGAGGAAAAAAATCGACCTAGAAAATATTAACGTCGCCTTTAGATGATCTAAAGCAACGATCCACAGCTGCAGTGCCTAATACCACAGGAAAAGTCCTACCGCCTCTGGCAAATTCCAGGACTGAAGCCCAGACCTGGTCGAAAGTGGTGGGTAAAAAAGCCAATAAGGAGAAGACGATCCGATTTCCGAGTCAGACATGAGCTAAGGAGTCCAAGACCCGTAAGCTCCGCGCCCCACGCTCTGCCACTATAGTCATCACACTACAACCTGCAGCGGTGGAGAGGGGCACTACGTACGCCTCAGTATTGGCCGAGGCCAGAGCCAACGTAGACTTACATAGCCTGGGCATAAAGGGCCTTAGGGTTCGGGTGGCGGCAACGGGTGCCCGAATACTAGAGATACCCGGTGCCAGTAGTGGGCAAGCGGCAGATCAACTAGTCTCAAAAATAAAAGATGCCCTCGCAAACACAGGACGTCAAGGTGTCAAGACCCACAAAATGCGCAGAAGTGCGCGTTAGCGGGCTGGATGACTCTGTGTTAGCAGCAGAGGTACTAGCGGCCTTCACCCGCGACGGTGGATGTTCGGCAGACTATGTAAAGGTGGGCGAAGTCCGCCGGAATTCCACTGGTCTGGGTACGCTGTCCAGTCTCCGCAGCCAAAAACTGAGCGATAGTGGCCGTCTGCTGGTTAGCTGGATGTCTGCGAGAGTGAAGTTGCTGCAGCCTAAGACGATGCGGTGTTTCCGCTGCCTACAGGACGGATCGGCGGGGCACAGAGTGGGCAGTAAGGCCTGCTCTGCAACCACTGCCAGAAGTAAGAAATGGGGAAAGAAAGCTGTCGGGAAGGAAAATGCTTCCGCGCATCCGAGTCACTCACCAGCTGAATCAGTGGTCCAAGTAGAGGAGGAAAAGGAAATGGATTGCCAGTAATTGCCCTCCACTTCCTCCAAGGGAATATCAACCATTGCGCCAGAGCTGAGGATCTTCTTCTCCAAAGCAGGGCGGAGTGGTTGAACAGAGTGGCAGTAATCGCCGAGCCCTACTTCGTCCCTTCCAAGGACAACTGGGCAGGTGACCAGTACGGCCTAGTGGCTATTATCGGCGAGGCTCTTGAGAATGTTTCCAGGGCTCTTTAGACGATATCTTTATATCTTTAGACGATATTACCATCTTTGGGGCGTAGGCATCTCGAGGACTTCCTTGTGGAGCTAGGTGCGTCAGTCAGTCGATATCTCCCTCGTCAAGTGTTAGCGCTTGGGGACTTCAACGCCAAGTCCGCGGCTTGGGGGACCTCGGAATAAGCCGCCACCGGATTCACATATTGTTGTCGGTGGGGTCCGGATAGCTGTCGGATCCACCATGAAGTATCTAGGATTGGTCCTCGACAGCCGGTGGAAGTTCGAGCCTCACTTTCGGTGGCTGGCGCCAAAATTGATGGGTGCCGCGGGAGCGCTTTCATCGCTGCTACCCAATATAGGGGGTCCGAACGCCGCTTGCAGACGGCTATATCTGGGGGTCGTGCGATCCATGGCTCTTTATGGGGCCCCAGTGTGGGTAGACACCCTAACGGCCAACAACATCGCTATCTTGCGTAGACCACAACGGGCGATAGCCGTAAGAGTCATCAGAGGTTATCGCAGGATCTCCTTCGAGGCAGCGTGCGTTCTGTCTGGGTCACCGCCCTGGGACCTTGAGGCGAGGGCCGTCCCATCTCTACGACGGTGGCGCAACAGTATGTCAGAGGAAGGAGAACGACCGGTGCCACGTGAAATCGAGAGGTAAAGGTTGGATTTGCGACAGGTGCTGATTGCGGAGTGGCAGGAGCGCCTTTTACACCCATCCGCTGGCCTCAATACCATCGAAGCCGTCCGGCCAGTGCTGCCAGAATGGCTCCAAAGGAGACATGGCTCCTTAACATTCCGGGCGATGCAGGTGTTTTCCGATCACGGGTGCTTCGGAAAATATCTGCACCGTATAGGTAGGGAGCCGGACGCCCGGTGTCATCACTGCATTGTTTGCCATGAGGGAACGGTGCGACACGTGGTGGCGGAGTGTACTGCGTGGGAAGAACCGCGCCGTGCCCTCGTCGCAGAAATTGGAGGAGATCTCTCGCTGCCAGCTATTGTAAGAAAAATGGTTGGCAGTGAGAGTTGTTGGGACGCAGTTATATCCTTCTGTGAAACAGTAATGACACAGAAGGAGGCTGCGGAAAGGGAAATATCAACTGCCCTCCCGATCCGCAGCAGGCGTTCAGCGTTCGTCGCAGAAGGGCTGATAATGCCCTCTTTCGGCCCCCCGAAATGAACCGTGGGCGACGGATTTGGGGAAATCCGTCGTCCATAAATGGGTCCGAGGAGACAGCGCCACATATTCCACGCGCACCTCTCTATGGAGGATGGACGAAGCGAGAGGGGGGGATTCTTTAAAGCTCTACAGATAAACTTCTACACCTCTACTTTTACTTCTTAAACCTGTCGTTTGCTATATTATATGTTGTAAAATCATATAATGTATCTTCAAATTGAAATCCATTTTTGATCCTGAAAAGAAATGATAGAGTGCTTTTGTTAAAACTATCCACTTGTTGAATAGAATACCACAACTACATTTTATCAGTCTGCGGTCACATGTAAGTTGATAATTTTAAATACGGGGCCGCACAGTCAAGTTACAAATTGGATACGGCCGATTGTTTTCCATTGAAATCATTTGGTCGTATTTTCGGTTGTAGCAATTCTATTTGCCCTGATCCTAAACTCCTGTTATATGTAGTATTTTTATTTATTTTAATACATTCGCTTCGGCGGCGTCACCAAATTTCGATGCGAATAAGAACGTGAAGTGTTTCTCATCTACAGACGGTAAAAAAGCGCCAACATCGGGTTTTAACGCTTCGTTTATTTAGCGCTCTTTGCGAATTAGGCCTTACAGTACAAGTGAAAAGTCATACGTCTTATCGGTTTATAGACACAGATAAACATAAAGCTTTAGTAACGTAGCTTTCAGTAATGTATGCTCAATGGTCAGAGCATTTATGACATAAACAATCGATGTGAGATAATAAAGTTACGTGGTCTAAAGCAATTGTCTACCTAAAAAGGCTGCAGCTCCGACAAATACAGATAGTGTTGTGCTGACTTTGTGGAAGATGCCGATGTCTATACACGATAATAAGGAACATAATTAGTTAGTTAGCTGTATGAAGGACTTGATGCAGCAGTCAGTGGTTCTTGATACGGCACGTATTCTGAGGAGGTTCCTGTCTCTGGAGCCCTAACCACCGGTAGCTTGGTCCCTGTACCCGATACCGGTGGGACACTATATTTTTGTTTATATTTCAATATATGCTTTGTGTTTATATCTATATTATAAAAAAAAATAATTTATACGTAGTTCAAGTTCAATAAAGATGACATAATATAATAATAACGTTTATGTACGGGCTATGGTTACCGTACAGGGAAAATATAATTAAATGAAAGAGAAGGTTAAGTAAAATACTGGTTTATCTACTTAACTTAAAATGGTTATGAGCACACCCGGACCGATTGGTGACCGAAAATGTACTAATTCGTACTAATTATGAAATAGCATGGATCGGCGTACACTGCTAAGCGCACGCAACGTGACTGTACGAGGCTCGTGTCGATTATTGCCTCGTACATGCTCCCACCACGCGAGAAGGACAATAACGATAATAGATGGTCGTGAACTCGTGAATGATGATGAGACAAGGTGATAAACAATAACTTTATGTGTAGAAATTAGAGTCTCTATGATTTACTACTGGTTCCCTTATTAAACAAGTGTTTAGGAAATATCGGGGAAGTAGATTGGTCATTGCGAACACAGGGTACCGGTTGCACTTCACTTTGCTCTGCTTTTTTACTAACACATTGACACTATAATTAAACGCGGCGTTGGCGAAACCGCACTGAATAGCTTGCTCCGCTGTCGATGCGCTCGTCAGCGGCAGCTCCTGCTCCGCGGCCCCCAGTGCAACAGCTCTCGCGCGATGGTGGCAGCGCGACCTCCACTGGCTTACCCCGTATGCTGCTGCTATCACTCCACACACTCCCACCAGCAAGTAGATTACTATGTAATGGTGGATGTCGTGCGTGACACCTGGGTTGCTAATCCGGTCTCCGCCTTGAGCTGCTTTATCTGAGGACCTATATCTTCCAACTCTTTTTTCGGTGGCACTCCTTATAGGTTCCGGCTCCGTAAACGATGTCGTCCAGTTCTGGTTAAACAGATGGTTAACCGGTGGAATTTCTATCTTTGCGACGACAGCCTGCACTCTCAAATCGTTGACTTGTTGTTTCTGGGAAATGATAGTAAAATCCGAGCCTTTGATGACGCACTCACTTCCTAGTTTAATGATGCCGCTATTGATAAGGTGGTCGGTCGTAACGATGTCTTCGCATATGATTCTTATTGACTGTAGGTCACAACAAAAGAACAAGTACGTATTAATATTATTCAATTGGACCCACGAGTCCTGGCACGACCTAGACTCAGTGTCACAGAGCTGTGTTTCTTGGTTTTTGGAGCACAGTCTTTCCTGAGACTTCATGTGTGAAAGAGCTTCTGTAAAGGGCATAATTGTGTCGTCACATCGAAGTGTACGCATTCTGTAATATCTATGTCGGATAATGGTATGTATAAATCCTTCCGTAAGTTGATCGCCACGTAATGTGAGACAGGTAGTAGGGTGATATTGTTTTTTACTTTCTTTGGGATCGAATATATTTTATATAAGTCATAATTATCTCGACTAACGAGAGGTATTTTAATTTCAAAAATAAAATAGCCTCTGGTCATTTTTGCCATTACTTTCAATAAGTGTTACATTTTTGGTAGTACGGTAGGAATATTATCTATAGGTAAGCTCAACTCCTTTGATAATTTACCTGAGATAGTATTCAATTCATCCAACAGTTGTTCCGGTTTCAACAAATGTACGTTGAATTTCTCGTAATTAACTTCGGAGATAGTATCTAATAGTACATCCTGAATATTTTTCAAGTTTACTAACA
This sequence comes from Tyria jacobaeae, assembly GCA_947561695.1. Lineage (NCBI taxonomy): Eukaryota > Metazoa > Arthropoda > Insecta > Lepidoptera > Erebidae > Tyria > Tyria jacobaeae. The sequence goes on from OX387220.1 coordinate 12,196,656, forward strand.
AACTATTTGCTGCGGTGGAGGACAATAAAAACTCATTGGTGTTTTCAATACTCCTGACCTCATTCTTCAACGAGTTGGTAATATTTTGTACTTGGTTAAGGTGTTGGTTGAACATTTTGTGCTGTTTATCAATAGTAGACCCCATTATTTTCAACACGTTATATTCGGCCTCTACGACGGAAGTCTGGTTCTTCCATAGCGCCGCTAAATGGTTCTGATTAACTCTTATGAGGTTGTTTATATTTTTCAGCGAATTGGTCATCAAGTACACCAAACAAACTATGTGCAATATTACCTACTGCATTAATAAGACCTCGACGCCGACGCTGCGTGTGGCCGCCTGGGAACTCCTGACGAGACAAAATATTATTGTATCGCTCCAACTCGTTATAGCTGTGACGTAATTGCAATAAAATAGATGCACAGTGAAATTTTGCAGCTGATTGACTACAGATATATTCTAAATGGTTAATATACTGAAGTAGCAATGTAGTCCCTTGCCAATATGGGTCTACGTCATAGTAGACTACAAGCTTCCATTCATCCCTTACAATGTGCACAGAAGATATTCTATCAAAATATAAACTCAAACTGCCGTTTAAGTTTACTACACTATGCGTACAGGTGATGGGTGTAATTAAAAACGAGAACAACGTGACGGCTATGGTAATAAAATGGTGTATGCCTCTTTTGTTGGTCTGTTTTGGTCTGGGTTTTGGAGACGGCACTTCGTCGTGCGGTTTGTCCAGGATAGCTGCTGAACTCGCATTTTCGTCGTTCGTTTGTCGTTCGTTGTTGTTGATTGGTAACAAAGATAATTTTACTATTTTTCTTTTCACTATTCCGTTTTTGGTTTTGACGGATACTACTCTGACGAAACCGTCTGTTCCAGGATGGAGTTCCACTACTCTTCCTAGAGCCCACTTTCCCGGTGGGAGATTGACGTCATGTATTATCTCAATGTCGCCAGTTGTCATATTTATTTGGGAACTCTGCCATTTCGATCGAGTATTCAGCTGTGTTAAATACTCTGTTCCCCATCTCTTCCAGATATCTTGGTATATCTTCTTGGTTTGTTGCCATCTGGTTCGTAAATCCTTTTCTGTTTCAACAATGGTCAAAGTGGGTCCTCCTGAGAGGAAATGTGCTGGAGTAAGAATATCTAGATCATCCGGGTCTTCGGTTAGCGGACATAGAGACCTAGAGTTCAGACAACCTTCTAATTGCGCCAGTAACGTTGAAAATTCTTCATACGTCAACCTTTGCTCTCTTATACTACCTACCTACCTATACACGTTTCAGGTGGTATTTCAAGCTCTTTACCGCTGCTTCCCATAGACCTCCAGCACTGGGCCATGACGGAGCGTTGAAGTGCCACTCAATTTGCATCTCTGTAATAACAGAATAGAACTGGTCGTCTAAAATTAATTTTAGCTTGGCTATCTCTTCCTGTAACACTCTGTTGGTTTTTATAAAGTTAGTCCCGTTGTCACTATAAATGTGCCCGGGCGCCTATTCCCTTTCAGATGCGTCACAAAATCCATGTAATTCTATGCTGTCCCCTTCTTTATTTTGCAGCCACCGCTGCACTTTGACATTGTTGATTTTGGTTACATCTTCTTTCATCTTCTCCCACCTCAAGATGGTGGCATCTGGTAAGACATCATCCCATTGTAGGTTGAGTAACCAGATTTCCTGGAATAATAATTTAAATTTGGTTGTTACTGGTGACAACCAGCCCAGAGGATCGAAGATCTTGGATATCGTGGAAAGCAGTGGTCTTTTGGTAAGTTTGGTAGGCGGTTCTATTTTTAACTGAAACGTGAAATGGTCATCACGTGACTGCCATTGTAATCCGAGTGCTTTGGTGGACTCTTGTGTATGAATATGTATGCCTGATCATCACTATCAGTAAGGCTGTATTCTTCTACTAGTTGCAGGTTGTTAGAAGACCACTTTCGGAGGTTGAATCCACCGGTGGTTAAAAGTGCTATGAGGTCGGATTTTAGCTGTTTGGCCGACTCCAGGTCATGGTGGCCATGGAGTACGTCATCCATATAGAAACTGGTTTCCACCACCTTGGCTGCTTCTTGAAACCGATGAGCTTCATCTTTAGCCAGCTGGTGGAGCGTCATCATCACTAAGAAAGGGGCTGCTTTTGTCCCATAGGTAACCGTGGTCAACTGGTATTCCCGTAGTGGTTGCTTGGGACTGTCTCGCCATACTACCTTCTGGAGAGATTGATCATCTTCGTGGACAAGAATCTGCCGCAACATCTTCTCTATGTCAGCCGTATAGGCAATTCGATATTGTCTCCAACTGATAATGAGCGGGAACAAATCCTTTTGTAAATTAGGTCCGCTATACATAAGATCATTTAATGAAAATCCCGTCGATGTTTTAGCTGACGCATTAAAAACAACACGTGTACCTGTGGTCGTTGACTCCGCGCGCATTACACAATGGTGAGGTAAATATGATTCCGGTGTCTGGTTACCGGCGGACGCTTTCATATGATTTAAATATAAATACTCCTGAATGAATTGTTTATAGCTCTCATATATCATTTTATTTCTAGTAAATCTTCTTTCCAGCTGACGAAATTGGGCGACTGCCTTGGTTTTGGACCCCCTAATTTTTCTGTCACATCTGGTCGTAGTGGTAATCTTACAACGTAACGTCTGATTGTCGTGTTGTTTTCAACTGGTATTGTTGTATACATTGTTAGTCATCATTGGGCATGTCTAGCTTATTTTCAGGGAGATCCTCTATCTCCCAGAATCTCCGAATGTTATTTAAATAAATCAATACGATGTTACAGTAGCTTTGAGGTTGTACAGTACCGCTTAAAATCCAACCAAATTCCGTTTGTTGCGCTATTGGTAGAGACGCACCCTTACGGACAACACCTGGTAGTAAAATCAACTCGTAAACTTCAACGCTTAAAATCATATCAATTGACCGACTGTTATAGAACTCGGGGTCAGCTAAAGGTATGTTTTTTTATGTGCGGCCAACATGCTCTCGTAAATGATTGGTTTGGTATATTTCCAACGACTTGCTTCATTACATATGCTTCTGTGTCGATGGTAAAGTTGCTGTGTAAAGAAGATATGGTAATCTTTACAAGCCCCCTGCTAGTAGCTAGTTGCGCTTAATCCGGGGTAGACCTAATAATTGCGCTGCCTTTTCAGTGATAAGTGATGATTCCGCGCAAGGATCGATGAGAGGTCGCATGGTGTAGTAACAACCGTCTTTAGTTTTTATATTAATTAAGGCTGTAGCTAACAACTTGGTTATGCTTTCTGAAGGCCGTTTGGTAACGCATACATTTGAAGTTCGTGGCTCTTTCTCAACTGATGGCTTGTTAGTTTCATAAGCATTGTGCAATAATGAGTTGTGTTCGAACTCCCATCACTCGGAAATACTTTCCAGATCGATAGCGTCAATAGTACGCGAAAATGCTTTAAAGTTAGTCTTCTGCCTATGCTGCATTTGTTCTATCTTGCTTGGGTTACCCTGAGTGGTTGTTTGGGTTACAATTGGTGAGCGCGAGGCGCCCGCCTCTGTTGGAGTGGTAGAAATGTCGTGGCACTCGGAAAAATGCGATAATGGTGTCGCTGGTTTCAAAAATGATTTGGTTATACTCGTATCTGTGGTCATTTGTGTTTTAATAAGTATCTTAATTTCATTATAAAAATTGAGAGCCTTTTGGTAATAGTTTTCGCTAAAATAGTGATGACTAGGATCTTCGAATTCAGCTCGCAATTTGGTATGATTTACCTGAAATTCGTTCCAATAACTATCTAACGTATTTAGCCTTTTTTTTCCAGATAGGCAGGAGTCTTGCGTTCTGCACCATCCTTCTTAAAATTACGAGGCTGTCCATCGCAGCCATTATTTGCTCTTGAGTGGTTAACAGCCCCTCCATCTTGGTAATGGTTAAAATAGCAAAACAAAAAAAAATGATAAAAACTGGAAAGATCTTACTCAAAAAACTGGTACTTGGTGACCTGGTTTATCCCGGAGCTAGATCGTGGTTCCTCTGCACAAATGTTGGTTTTTGGTAAATGGTTTTTGGTAAATGGTACACTGGTGATGGTTACTGGTAATGGTTCACTGGTAATATTGTCGTAAGCGGGCTCTCTATCACGTGTTCTTTTTTAACACTCGCGAGGGTCCCGTTTTACGACTTAAAACTCGAAGGACTACTATGTACGGGGGTGGTTACCGTACAGGGAAAATATAATTAAATGAAAGAGAAGGTTAAGCAAAATACTGGTTTATCTACTTAATTTACTCTAGGATGGTATGGTTATGGTGTATTTGACATCGAAAATTGCTATATTTAAAAACATTCTTTGGGGTATAGGCAATATTAATTTCTCTTAGGTTATCATCTACCTTACACTCAAATTTACATGTTATTACGGTGATGTTACGTAGTACTTTTCAAAAAACAATCGAATCAGTCTAGTAGTTTCTATATATAGTAATCAAACTGCGATTGTAACGTATTCAGTCATTTATTGGTATACATTTCTAAATATTGTTACAAGGTTAAATCTATTTTATTTTTGCTAATTTATAAAACATATATTACTGTATAATGCTATTATGGTAATGTGTAGTTTATACATTACCATAATAGCATAAAAATATATGAAGCTCACTTTAACTTATCTCCATTGATTTTAATACTGTCCTTCAAAAGTTGAGGCCAGCTCTTAATAGTAACACGCGCTCTCTCTATTGGAAAATTATTTTATGCCAAGCTTATGGATTGTTTAAACTCTTAAACTGATCATAATTCATATTCCAACGGATTTAATGAATTCAGAAACGTTTGTATCCAACCAAGCTTGGGTGGATCGATCTTTATGACCCGCTGCAGAATCTAGCTGAAAGGACCATTCTTGGTTATGAAACATGCTGCTACTAAGAGGCTTAATCACCTTATCAAGAATCGTGTCTTGATACATTTGTGCCGACATTTTGACACCTCTTTAATATAAATTTGTTTTTGTTGCTATGTTTATTTTCCTTATCTAATGTCAATATCAGATAATAAGATTGTGTTGTCTTATTGTTTATTAAGTATATATAATTTGCATGCTGTGGTTTTCATTAATTGAAGGAGTACACAAAATTTCTTATATCCTACTACACTGTGATTCTGATGTGTATATCCTTTGTTTGAAATCCAAATAAATAAGTAAATATGGCTCAGTCAAAGTCCAAACAATCACTGAAGGCGGAAAATGCCATCGATGTACTCTTCTGACTAAGTGAGAAGCTTCTATAGAACTTTAAGTATTAACTTAAACTCATTTTACTTGTTAAAATATTGCTCAATAGTAAAAATTTGCGTACCGCTTAAATAGTTGTTTTGATTTTGCAACCCAATGTAATTTAAAATTATCAGTTAAATAATGACTGGTTCGTCTTTTATAGGCTGCCAGTCCGAAGTCATCTTTTTGGTGCAAGATTCAAAACCTTTCTTTCACTGCTTTGATCGCATTTTTTGTACGAATACTACATGGACGGTCTAACCTTATCTGTCACAAACATTGTACCTATCAATAGCCCAGTACTCAAACATTATACTAATACCTAGCGGATGGAGTTTCAAAAATTGCATTTTGCTCCTTGCATACTTTCTGCCACTCCATTTTAACATTACAAAATATTTAACAAAGATTGTCGTGAAAATGAGAAAATTCAATGAACATTCATATAGGAATGACAGATTCCAAATTCCAATATAATATGTTTTTGTTATTGTAAGTGTATTTTGACCAGACTAAGTACCTCTATACAAGTTGAAAAGACTACCTTATCATTTCTGTAAATGATAATTAATATTGTAATTACGTATTATACTTTTGTATGTTAATTGTGTTTTGAAACAATGGTATTCACACGTAATTGATATTAGTTTTTAACATGCATGTATTTTCCAGTTTTTATTTTTAGTGATTGTGCTGTTAAATGTATCTCATGTATTCTGATAACTAAATCTGATAAATGCTGTCTCTTTCGACATCATTCTTTACTATTTACTATGTATTTTGGACTTTTTTATCCATAGTAATTTTTCATATTACTATGGATCTGAAATAAACGTTTATTATTATTCCCTTTATTCTAATTAATATACACATATAAATTAATTTTTTAAATATACCATATCAATAATAGTTAATAATACCATAGCAATAATAGTCCTTTCAGTGATGATAGATCGATCCCAATACAATGTAGCACGACCATTTTCGAGAACTGGGTCGGGCACATACCTGTAATATGACACCTCTAAATTCACAAGACTGTATTTAAGGGCAAGTTGTTGATGTACTATTCTGGCCACTTGGTTATGTCTATGCAAATACTCACCGTTTGCAAGACGAGAACAACCAGAAATAATATGCCTGATATAGATTCACCGAGACGGTGGCATGCCCGACATATGTCGACCGTACTGTCTTTCAGAATAATTTTCCGATGGTTATTCGTCATAACAACTTCGCCATAATTCCAAAGACAAAACCTTCGGTTGCTCCAAAAAGATCTCCACACCGTAGCCAGAATGTAAAAGCTTTTACGTCTACATCAGGCCCATTTAGGGCCCGATAGAACCGACCATGGAACTCTTTGCCCTTCCATGCCTTCGTGCGATCATTAGTACTGAGTACTACAGGTTTGCGCCAGTTCTCTTTAGCCAGACCGAGCGAAAGAAAATATTCTCTGAGGTTGTATATCTCGCGATTGTCGACAACGACCTCCAAACAATCACGGGATATACAGTCTCATTACCGATGACCGTGGATGGTGCATTCGAAATGCAGTCATCAGTGTACGGACTCTCCTATCAATAGCATTTAGTTCAGTCTGAGTCCATCTGAGCATACCAAAGGAATACGTGAGAACTGGTATAACCCAACTATTGCAGGCACGTATCTTGCTACCGCCTGATAAAAGGTTTTTTAAGTACTTTTTTCAGGCGGCCAAAAAATCGGTCGAACATGCCACACTAGGCTCAAATATTCCCAATGACTGTGATATACCCAGATACTTGTAGGTTTCAGCAACAGAAAGAGATCTAAGTTTAGTTGAATCTGAAAGTTCAACTCCTTCAGATTCTACTACTACGCCTTTCTTTACGTGCATGAGAGTTACTAAAGTTTTCAGTCACCTTTAGTAACGCTGTCAGTTGCAATTTACTGGGGGCAAATAGCTTCAGATCATCCATATATAGAAAGTGAGATATAAATTGATCATCTTTCCGCAACTTAAAGCCTAGCCCTGAACCCTCTAACAGAGTGCTGAGAGGATTCAAAGCTAGACAGAACCACAAGAGACTCAAACTATCCCCTTGAAATATGCCTCGCTCAATCTCTAATGGTACATCATTGGCTATAATCTGCCGACATCCTGAATAACCCACTCGTACATCCATTCTGAGAAACAGAAATGATCGAATTTTTATTTAAATGAGTGGTAATTTTTACTCTCAGAATAGATGTAAGGAGCTTATAGACAGTTGTTAAACATGTTATAGATATATAATTCTTAGGATCCATGGCACCACCAGATTTGTAGAGTAAGTGGGTTACGCCAGTGGTCATAAACTAGGGTAATGAACCTAAATCTAGAGCTGCTTGGAACTGAGATGCCAAACGAGCATGTGAGCTACGGAACCACTTAAGCCAAAAGTTGTGCAGTCCGTCTGCACCAGGTGATTTCCAATTTGATAATGAACGAACTGCACAACCCACGTCCTCTGTGGTTATGGTTATGGGTTCCATTTGTTGTATTGTCTCACACGATCGTCTGACATCTTGCATCCAGTCAGCTTCTGTATGGGTGACAGGTGTGGACCAGATGTTACGCCAAAATGTACTTGTAGCAACATCATCTTGCAAACACGCGTCACTCACACATGGATCAGGTTGTTCCCATTTCCGTAAACCCACCTCATTACCACCCATTCTGATTAAATCGATCGACTCGCTTTTTGTAACGTTTAATCCTATTTGCCCATGCATAAACTTTTTGGTTTAGAAAGTCTATACGCTCTGTGACACATGACATATATTGTTGAGGACTAGTGTCACCCAAGAATGCCTGTTTCACAAAGCGCATCACTCTCAGTCCCATATTGCCTGATCGAAAGCTGATTAGATTACTAGCTTCTTTATTATTATTATTATTAATACAATCACTTTTTGTCTTTGTTTGACAAAATCTGTAAACAGAGTAGGATGCCCATATAATGCCCCATTGAATAATCCTATTCGAGGGGGAATTTTAATGACCATAGTTGAGAGGGTGAGTCTTGAGTTTGGTGGTTGTACGCACGTGTACAATATTCCGGAAAATAAGTCACCACATACTAACAAATTAATATCTTTTACCTATTTATAGTTTAGTATATTGATTATTAGGGTTGAAACATACATATTCCCATTCACGTCGATACCCCTGAGAAGGTAGACAGATCAAATATCCTCAAATATCCATTTGCAACCATAAGTTAGTCCCTCTCACGTAAGAGTGTACAGGGTGAAAATCTCTGATAAAAATATTTAAAAAATCTCAAGTCATTTTTTTACCATTTTATTGAAAAACGGTGAAAACTGACACAGTGGAGTACTTTTTTCATTGAGTGATGGCCAGTGGGTATTTTCATTTTTGTATCGGTAGCGTAAGTAGTCACTCTGTCGATTCCAATGATAAAGGCACGTTGGAAGTAGATAGAAGAAACACGTGAGAACCCACGATAGTGAGCAAACGAAAACACAACCGTGTTAGTGGAGGTAGCAGAGACACGAATTTTTACATGGAAGCCACACTTCGTAGATGCAATTGGATACATAACCACAATTTTTCCCAAAAACCAGATTAACATTCCAATGTAAAATCATTTTCTCTCATAGGTAGATTCTAAATATATCGTGGTAAAGTACAATAGCAACCGCTGCGCAAAGCATGACTCTCATTGCAAAAGTGGCTAACGCACAGACTCTATTCGTTATCTGGGAGTCATATTGGAACGTCTATCCACTTGTCAGGTAGAATTCGAAAATCTATTTACATTTTTAAATCCCTACACAATAGCAAAGACAAAAATAATCTCGTAATAGTTTACAAGACACTAACACGATCTTTTCGCTTCTATTGCATCTTGGCTTGGGGTGGTGCTGCTAAGACTAAAATGATACAACTCGAAAGAGCCCAGCGAGCTGTGAAAAGTGATGCTGCGTAAACCATTAATTAAAATTAATAAATTCGATTCAAAATTAAAAATTCTACTGCAATTATTAGCCTAGTGTAGTAATTACTAGTGTAGTTTACTCCGAAAAACACTTCCTACCATAAATACGATTTTAATAAAAAGACAAGCCATTTATCTCCATTTTAAAGTGTTTGTCAGGTACATACAGACGTTAATACATTCACTACCAGAAGTAAAGCAATGGATAACAAAATGGCTCTTGAACCTATCATATGACGAAACTCAATGATGTTTAAAGAAAGATAGGTTACTTTCATACTTGTGAACGGGTGTTATGTCCCTCCAACACAAAGGGAGGATCATTCAAGGAGGCGATAAGATCATGCGTAGCGGATCACGGCCCAGCGGTTAACGTTGGGAAGTCGTATACATATATAGTCGCTCCAACACAAAGGGAGGATCCTCCAACGTGGCGAGAAGATCATGCTTAGCTGACCGCGGCCCAGCGGTTAACGTTGGGTAGTCGTATACATATATATAACTTTATTATCGTGATTCAGGATCGTACTACGTAATTTGTGTAGTTTCAACGTAGTTCGACTTGTCTTTGCTAGATGGTGGTGACATGTCTCTTCTGCATGTGGAGGTCACCACATACGGAAGAAGACCGCTCCGGTTATTGTTGCTGTGTTACATGATAGAAAAAGAGATAGCTATCTCTTGCGAGTAACACTTGAAGTACATGTAAATTATAGAATAGTTAAAATTATTACTGATAAGATATTGAATATCCCAATCTGTATGTTTGTTAATAGCTATATGTATGTAGTAAAAATAAAACAACGAAGAAAATTATCATGGATTTGTTTTCAATCAAAATATGTACGCTTCCTATAAACACGGTATGTACGTATGTATTATAAATCTCTATACTGTAATAAATATGCACAGATAGAAATGGTAAACCATTCCTTGTCCAGCTCCAAATTTCCATCTATATGGAAAGAAGCTCAAATAATACCTCTCCCTAAGAAGCCTAGGCCTTCAGCTTTCACCCAATACCGTCCTATTTCTATTTCACCGTTTTTGTCAAAAGTTTTAGAACGCGTAGTTTATTTTCAACTTAACTCCTTTCTCTCTAAAAACAACCTTTTAAATTCCTTTCAATCTGGTTTCCGACATGGGCATAGCACTGTGACGGCTCTAATCAAGATCACCGATGACATTAGGATGGCCATGGAAAATGGTAATCTGACCTTACTTACACTTCTGGATTTTAGTATCTCAAAATGTAAAGATATGATCCGGATCAATTTAGCCGTCGCGTCGTCACTGTGAATGGGTCTACCGTTTCCATTCATCCCACTTCCATGCTCTCCGCTCACAAATAAATTTCGAGGTTCCTACCGCTTGCAATGTTAAGGCTTCAGTGTTCTGGGATAGTGAAGGAATCCTTTTTATTGACCTGCCCTTAATCACCCACTATATTCTCTGGATTTAGCGCAAAGTGGTTTTCACTTATTCCCAAAATTAAATATGACGATGATGACGCAGTTATGGCAGCCATAGCTGAGTCGAGTGTCAAGAAAAATATGTTTTTGTGGAAGGAATAAGAAAGTTAGAGAAGTGGTATCCTAAATGCATTAAATTAGAGAGAAATTATGTAAAAAATGTTTTTTTTTTTATTTTCTTATATTTTATAGTAATTCCAAGAAGTTTTAGATTCACTGTACCTATTCAAATTAAAATTATTTTATTTCATGAAGTCGTAAGCCTATACGAACTTCGAGCTATTGCTTATACTTCCCGATCCATCTGTATAAGCAATATCCTTCCTTTCCTTTCTATCCTAACTTTAATGTCAACATTTTTCACATTTTCAGATCCAATCCTCCAATCGATGTCCATTACAAAGTAACGATGAACAATTTAGAATAATTTGGTGGCTGCGATACAATTGGCTACCATGAGCTTAAATTATTCATTTTAATTAAAATTATATTACTAAATTGTATGAAATTGAATACAAAATATATTAAAAACTTCTAAATTGTCCATTCAACTCGATGAATCAACTTTACCAAATAACGAATAACTACTCTTGGCCGAGCCATGAAGAGAAAAGTTGATTAGAGTTACTAATTGCAAAAATATTTTATCAGTTGCTACAGATGTTGATCCAGCAATGACGGGGCGTTATAAGGGGCGGGGAGTTTCGTGGCGCATTTAATTTGTTATTAATAGTCAGCAATTACTTGAAAAAAATCCTAATAAAAGCGTGCATACGTCGCTTATGTTATGTTATTAGAATTGTCTACAAGATAAGAAGCAATTCATTCAATGACACAATAATTATTTGAGCAACTTTGTAGTGAAAATGATGAATACAATAATCGTGTGAAAAATTCAAGATTTTCACTATCCTGAGAATCTTGACGACGTAGATGGAGAATTTATACAATGATTTAATGCTGCCTGTGATGAACTATACATTGGAATAGAATTTCGGCCTTGCCATGCTGTTAGCGATGGCGTCTCTGGCATATTCTTACAAGTTATCTAGATGGCCTCAGGTACTTTAAGTAGTTTTTTGTGTAAAGATGAACAGAATAGTTTGTCATCATCATCTTCCGTTACGGCGGAACTGGTGGCTGCAGTTGATTCCCAGAGTTCATTTATGTTTTTAAATGTGTTCAGAAATTCGGCGGTGTAAATTATATTCAGCGGCAGTCATTTTCTTTCTTTTTATATTTTGACTAGGCATATACAATGAAAAACATAATGAGGCCTTATCATGTCTTCCTTGTATCTGCTGAAGACTGTTCCTAAAACTGTTCGAAACCTATCTCTGAGTTTTCCAAGGAGTCTTGAATATTGAAAAAAGAAAGAAGGAAGGAAGAAACTCCTTTTCTTTGCAAAACATTACATAGTTTACTTATAAATTAAATATCTAGTATACAGATTGCTCTCCGTTTCTTTAATACTTTCGAGAAACATAAGACTTTAAAAATATATGTATTGAATTTTCGAAGCTCCTGAGCCTTCAGGTACTTTCTTTGTTTGTTTTTCAGGGTTCCGAACCGTAGGGGTAAAACGGGAACCTATTACTAAGACTACGTTGTCCGTCAGTCTGCCCGTCCGTCTGTCACCAGGCTGTACCTCATGAACCGTGATAGTTAGACAGTTAAAATTTTCACAGTTTATGTATTTCTGTTGCCGCTATAACAAAAAATACTAAAAAACAGATATATTCTGTTTTTTAGTTTAAGGGGGCTCCGCCTAGTTTTAAATGTTTAAGGGGGCTCCAATACCACAAACGTGACTTATTTGTCGATATTGACAACGGCAGGCAGGTAGACGCTTGAAATATTCACAGAATATTTAGTTATATATTCATTTAAAAAATAAATAATTAAGTTAAAATAAAATAAATATTTAGGGAAAAAAAAATCATGTTTGTAGTATGGGAGCCCCCCATACTACAAACTGATTGAAATAATGAATTGTTATTTTGCTGACTTACATTATGCCAATATATTGTTACGGAAGTGGGTACAGGGATTGGAAGGAAACTAATATATCACTGCCGAGAGTAACGATTTATTTACGTTTCACAATATTCCGATTCGGGCAGCCGCTTCTTAGATGTCCCCGCTCCCCGCAGTTGTAGCATCTAGGGACGAAAGCTCTACGTTGGTTTCGCCGCTCCAGTTCCGTTGAATTAATCTCCCTCAGGCGTCCACTCCTCGGGTCTCGTCGGACAGATTCTACCTCAAGCGCATGCGCAACGGCTTCCTTGATCTGACCGTGATGACCCAGGCGCACGGCAGCCCTCACTTCCGCGTCGAAAATACCATCGATGAGACCCGAGGAGTGGACGCCTGAGGGAGATTAATTCAACGGAACTGGAGCGGCGAAACCAACGTAGAGCTTTCGTCCCTAGATGCTACAACTGCGGGGAGCGGGGACATCTAAGAAGCGGCTGCCCGAATCGGAATATTGTGAAACGTAAATAAATAGTTACTCTCGGCAGTGATATATTAGTTTCCTTCCAATCCCTGTACCCACTTCCGTAACATTTGGTGTCAGAAGTGGGATTTCATCATCTCCACACTTCAGGATACCGCAGTTAATGTCAAGTTTGCACCGATGGTCCTTCAAGAAGTCAAGGCCAATAATACAATCATTGCATGCATTGTTTGTCTGTGCGGTGACGTAGGCATGGCGTCACAATATTAAAATCGACTAATTGACATCGTTCAAAAAACTGAAGAAGTTAAAAGATAGAGTAATGAAAGAACTTTTGTCAGAAGATTCTACGTATATTGCAAGAGTGTTCGAAACATATACAATTTCCCTAATTTCATTGGAGCAGTAGATGGGAAACGTATTAGAATAGATTCTACCTTATTTTCTACAACTATAAGCATTTTTTCACAATGTCCTGCTTGGCGTGTGTGATGCAAATTATTGCTTCAACTGTATATCTATTGGAGCATGCGGAGAGAGCAATGACTCAACGATTTTTAAAAAGTCCAGATTATTCAAAAAATTAATAGAATACTCTTCAAACATTCTGGAACCAAAAGCAATTTCAGAAATTTACGTTTACCTACTTTATGTTAGTTAGTTGTTGTTTATAGACTCTCTCTCGCGTGTATATTTAACGCAGAGATTCTAAATGTCATGTGTTTCGAGAGACACATGTAGAAATAAATTAAACGGTGTTAATTACAATTCCAAAATATATTTTATTTTCATTTGTTAATATAAAAGTAAATAAATATAATAATAATGCGATTTATAATTTAATGTTATAAACATGAATATAATTACATAAATATTTAATGTATTTAGAAAATGAAAGTGTTAATAAATATAGGAATAGGGAAGAATGTCATTTAATGAGACAGGGTAGTTCGGACAGTTGAAGAAAATGTGATCCGGAGAACCTTCATCTAAACCACATTCACATACAGAGGAATCTTTTAAACGGATTTTATTTAAAAACACAAGTGCATACGTGACCAATACGTAATCGACAGACAGTTGAAATAACACACCTGTTAAATAGTTTTTTGTTAAACCATGGCTTTGGGGATTAATGGTTGTATGCTACCATATTTATTGCCTTTAGATTTAAACGATTCATTCCGTGAAAACTTTTCAATTATCTACTAGATTTTTTACCGGCAAGTGTAATACATCCGTTAGCATAAATTTAACAAAAAATTAAACCGACTTCGGCAGCTTCCTTGGCCCAAAAGTCCACATACTCATTTCCGAAAATACCACTGTGACCTGGTATCCAGCTCAATACTATACTGATCCCCTGACGGTTACAAGTATATAATTTTTCTTGTATTTCTAATACTATGGGATGGGTAAATTTCGACCTAAAAGAATTATCGGTTAGGGCTTGTAAACAACTTTTTGAATCTGAAAATATTAGGGATTTATTTAATTTATGAGAAAGCACATAGGATACAGCCTCTAGTATAGCTAGAGCTTCACCCTGTGAATACAGAGAACTCCTTTGATATATATTTTATAATTTGGTACCCAAATAGCGCTACCTACCGGTTCGTTTGCTGACAATTTTGCAGCGTCTGTGTATATTGGTAACCAGTCTTTCCAGTCATTATTTAAGCTGTGTGTAAATTTACGGTTAGCTAAAGGATCGCTTTTCTGTGTTCAAATAATCTAACAATATTTGCGGTTCAAATATCAGGGCGTCATAGTAAATTTTGTGAAAATGGTTATTATAAAACATTGGGTATGTCAAGAAAGGAAGTTTTCTAAAGCGTGTTATAATTATAGGAGGACCTTTATGGGACTAATATTTGTACAAAGGTTGTTAAATCAAATCAGATAAATTTTGAAGAGGGGGGATAAATGGATGGCAAACTGATTGATTTGTTTTAAATATAAATCTATCTGATAGAAATTGTCAACGTAGATCTAGGGGGGGGATACACAACTTCCACCTGCAAGGCATTTATGAGAGAAGATTTCACAGCCCCTAGGATGATCCTGAGACTTCTTAGATTTCTCTTAGATTTTATCTTGTTTACCCAATGCATCCTTGCTAAGAACCAAAGTCTAGGTGGCTGCGTACAATCGCATTATAGAGCAGTTTTTAACTGTCATTATGAGATCCCCACCAGACACCGGATAGGGACCTGAGAATGTTTATACTCTTCTCACACTTATGGACCACATTGTTGAAGTGAGGGATACCACTCAACTTAGAGTCGAGAGTGATACCCAGGAACTTTACCTTGACATCTACAGGGATTGATTGATTGTCACAGGTAATTACGACATTTGGGACGTATTTCTTTCTTGAAAAAACGACCACATTACTTTTACTGATTGATAGTGACAATACATGTTCTTCCAACCATACGGACATATAGCGTAAAGCACAATTGAGACGGTCATTAATAATATCAATTGACACCTCAAATAAATAGATGCACAGATCATCTGCATATTGGAGTACCTTACCAAAGCATGAAATGCTTAGTTCCAGGTTGTGGGTATAGATATTATATAGCAACGGACTTAAAACGGAGCCCCGAGGAAGGCCCTGCCAAACAGTTCTAGGTGGCAAAGTGTGACTATAGGATCGAATTTTAAGCAATCTGCCCATCAACAAGTTGGTCACACATTGTACTAACCTAACAGGAAGACACTAACGAAGCATCTTATCTCTGAGTACCGGAAGTTGAACATTGTCATAGGAGGACGAAACATCCAGGAAAACACCCACAAGGTATTCATTTTAAGTGAACGCAGTCCGAATATCAGTTGTTGAAATGCTGAGACTGTCTATAGTACCTTTGGATTTACGGAATCCGAATTGACTAGGTGCTAGAACAACCTACTATCGACTATCCAGTCCAACCTATTTTTTATTAAGTGCTCTAAAATCTTGCATAAAGTTGAGGACAGGGCAAGAGACAGGGATCTTTCCCAGGTTTCAAAAGGGGATTGACTTTATTTACTTTGATATTTTCATGACTAAGGGAAGATTGCGGTTATAAATATTTGGTTAAATAAGTCTAGGAAGAATCTTTTTCCTGTTAAACCAAGGTAAGATATAAAAGAGTATGGGATACCATCATCACCCAGGGCAGAATACCTTGAGCCACGAATAGCACAGTGAAGTTCAGATAGTTTGAACGGTTGGTCAAAATTATCATCAGAACTCAGATTTGGGTAAGGAGATGGTATACAATTTTAATAAGGAACTGTTGGAGGGGATAGTTTATTCGCGAAATTATTAAGCCAAATAGAGGGGTCGTTAGACGACGGGGACGGATCGATGATTGAGCCACAGTAACGTTTTACCTTCTTCCAAACACTAAGGAAGGGGTTCTGGGTGTAAGATTTTCGCAAAAGTGTATCCAACACTTTTTTTTTTGTGTGTTTAAAATTCATGTTCATTGACAATTTGTATTGTGTTTGAGCTTCTCTTCGAAGAGATACAGCTATGGTGCAATCTGAGTCCCACCAAGGCGGGGGATCAACTTTTTGCGGTTGGGTTTCTTCAAGGGGATACTTGATTCAGCAGCAGAAGTAAGAATTTTGACGAACATGGAGTACTTGTCGCTCAAAGCAACTTGCAAATAGACGAAACAGTCAGACAGTGCTATTTCGACAGTCGTAGAGAATCCATCCCAGTTCGCATTACTGATCCTATATTTAAGTAATGGAGGAGGAGAGACGATTGGTGCAGTAGATAGCGTCTTGGAGATTACTATCGGATAGTGGGCATTAAAATCACGAAGAATGATGACAGGTGGAGGATCTGAAGAAAATATAGAATGAAGTTTCGGAATAATAGAGGCAGAAGGATAAGGAATGTACGAGTGCAAAGATATAAAAGATATACCCACACTCTCAACCCGAAGTTCCGGACTCCTACCTGTGTCACATAATTGACGCAGTGTGGAGGATGATGGACGGGCGTCTCGCAGGCTTGGAAGCAAGGCTGCCTCAGGCCCTCAATGTTAGGCCGCCTCTCTCCACCAATAAGACGAGGGCCAATTCAGTGCAAACGTCGCCTCCCGTCTCAGATGGTCGAGTGTCATATGCCGCGGTCACGTCAGCTCCGACACTTTCATCCACACTGAAGGGTGGCCGGTCGGCGAAGGTAGCGTCAACGGTGGCGGCAGAGTTTCCCCCTTTGGTCACTCTGGCACCTAAACCAACGAATGCAGTTCCTTCTAGAGCGAAAACTATGCCTGGACCCTCCACATCTGCCCCTTGGAGGCCTTGGTGCGGTTTGGGTCAGCTGTCCCATAGCGTCAGCCAAGATTTTGAGCGACGCCGGCAAGGTCCTCGTCGGTTTCGTGAACGCCAGAGTCACAGTCCTGGCGGCGAGACCGATGAGGTGTTTCAAGTGCCTGGCGTCGGGACACACCCGCATCAAGTGCGGAAGTTGCTTTGACAGCAGCGGACTCTGTTTCCGCTGCGGTCGACCGGGGCATAAGGCTGCGGAATGTTCCGCCGCCCCTCACTGCCCAGCGTGTGCAGCGAGAAATCTCCCCGCCAATCACCAGATGGGGCAGGGGACCTGCAATCCGATTTGAGCTCTCCCGGACCCAGGACCCCAGAAGGGGTCACATGGCCCGGCGCCCTTCCCGCTTTCCGCGGTGGGCTGTCTCGAAGCTAGACCGGGATCTACTGGAGGAGGCAGCCATCATTTACTCTTGGCTGTCTCCGCAGCCTCCGACTGAGGAGGTAGACATGGGGGCAGGCCGCTTTTGTGATGCGATCACGAAGATCTGTGATGGGGCCATGCCCCGCGTTTTTGGTCGTCGGCCTCCAAGAAAGGAGGTTTACTGGTGGTCCCAGGAGTTGGCGGATCTCCGCGCGGCTTGTATTCATGCCCGGAGATCCTACACCCGCAGCCGGCGGCGTCACCGCGAAGAAGGGGAAGAGGATCGTCTTCAAGAGGAGTACCGAGAGGCCCGGAAAACTCTGAAGCTGGCCATTTGCCGCGCCAAAGAGGAGAAAAGAAAAGAGATGCTGGAGGGTCTCAATCGTGACCCCTGGGGTCGAACTTATCGTGCGGTGCAACAAAAGCTCCGCACGCTGGGTCCCCCCCTTACAGAGACTCTCCAGCCCAGCTTCCTACGGGGAGTGGTCGAGGGTCTTTTTCCGCGACGGGTGGAGCACTCACCCCCGTCTATGGCCCCATTGGAGTTTGGAGATTGGGATGCTGCACCCGTCACGGAGGCGGAGATACGGGCGGCTGTTCTAGGGATCCGCTCTAAGAACACCGCCCCAGGGCCAGACGGGATTCCTGCCCGAGTGTTTGCCTTGGCCCTTGACCACATGGCAGACCGCCTCAGGAATGTGTTCGACGCTAGCCTGGTGTCCGGGAGCTTCCCTGATTGCTGGAAAAGCGGGAAGCTGGTGCTTTTAAGAAAGCCGGGACGGCCTACCGACTCGGTCACGGCCTACAGACCCATTGTGCTGCTGGACGAGGCGGGTAAACTGTTTGAGAGGGTACTCTCTGCCCGCATCGTCCGGCACCTGGATGAGGTTGGCCCCGATTTGTCGGACGCCCAATTCGGTTTCCCAGCGGGTCGTTCGACGATCGGAGCTGTAATGCGTCTGAGAGCCGTGACCGAAGAGGCAGTGAGCTGTGGCGGCATGCTGTTGGCGGTGTCTTTGGACATCGCCAACGCATTCAATAGTCTGCCATTCAGTTGCATAAGGGAAGCGCTCCGCTATCACGGAGTGCCACAGTACCTGATGCGACTAGTGGCAGACTATTTAGAGGAGCGTATCGTCATGTACGAGGACCGAGATGGAAATTTGAGTCGTCGGCCCATGTCGTGCGGTGTTCCGCAGGGGTCTGTCCTTGGACCCCTCTTGTGGAACGTGGGGTACGACTGGGCCCTTCGTGGTGACTTCCCCCCCGGGCTGGGCGTAATCTGTTACGCCGATGACACTCTGGTCACAGCCCGGGGGTCGAACTTTCTAGAGGGGGCGTGCCTGGCCACCAGAGGAGCGTCCCTGGTGGTCCAGCGCATCGAGGCGCTAGGCTTGCGGGTGGCCCTGGACAAGACGGAGGCCCTTTTATTTCACGGGCCCCGTCGTGGTCCACCTGCTGGTGCCGCCATCATGGTCAACTCGGTCCTCGTACCAGTTCGGGCCCACATAAAATATTTGGCCTGTTCCTTGACGGGAGGTGGCTCTTCGACGAGCACTTTCGGCAGCTTGCTACAAAGCTGGTCGGCGCTGCGTCCGCTCTTGGGCGCCTTTTGCCCAACTTGGGTGGACCCAGCGTCGCTACAAGGCGGCTATACACGGGGGTTGTCCGGTCAATGGCACTATACGGTGCACCGGTGTGGGCGGAGGCTCTGACTGCTCAGAATAGGACACGCCTCTGGCGCCCTCAGAGGGGCATGGCGGTTAGAGCCATACGCGGTTACCGCACCGTGTCAACGGAGGCGGCGTGCGCATTGGCCGGAACTCCCCCGTGGGACTTGGAGGTGGAAGTGCTCGCCGAAGTTTATCGGCGGACGACTGATTTCCGGGCGGGTAGCGGCAATCGGCCCCCGCCCGAAGAGGAACGCGAGTGGCGTGAGGCCGCTCGCCGAGTCACGATGGCTCGTTGGTCGTCCCGGCTGGGGACTCCATGTGCTGGCTTTGCTGCCGTGGAGGCGCTCCAGCCGGTTATCGTCGAATGGGCAGAGCGGCAGCACGGGACTCTTTCTTTCCGACTGACGCAGGTCCTTTCCGGGCACGGCTCATGCCGCCCTGAGTGTGGCTGCGGGTGGTCGGGACGGGGTTTTCCCCTCCACCCGCTTTAGTGGCCAGCCGCGAGGAGGCGACGTCCTGGTGTGCCTGGACGCCGCCTAATTGAGAGTTACAAGAAGGTGGTGCCCGCTATTGCAGGCAGGCGCTAGGAGGGATCCGGATGTCTTAATAAAGCTGTTCCCGGATTCCTCCTATTTTAGGCGCAGTATGGCACACCATGTGGTTTTAGTCGGTCCGATTCCGACACACCGTCGCACCGAAAACCCCGGTGGGATGAAGGCCCGAGGGGGTTTCCACACGTTAAAAAAAAAAAGGCATATTCAGAGACCCTAAATAGGGACCCCGGTATCAACTAAGTCTCAGAGATAGAAGCCAGCCAGAGAACTTGTTAAAGAGGTATATTATTTCATTCTTTTTA
This sequence comes from Tyria jacobaeae, assembly GCA_947561695.1. Lineage (NCBI taxonomy): Eukaryota > Metazoa > Arthropoda > Insecta > Lepidoptera > Erebidae > Tyria > Tyria jacobaeae. The sequence goes on from OX387220.1 coordinate 12,217,094, forward strand.
CGACAGATCCTTTTACAATTCCATTGTAGAAACTGACAAGTTACCCTCTAAGGTATCTTGGGATAGAACTTTTTTTGGAATTAACTGGTTAAGTTGCAATATTTGAGCAGCAACGTTGGGCGATATAGCATCATTGTATTTTGAATTTGCATTAATGCATTGAAGAGTGTTTCTATGAGGGAGTCATTCCCATGATAGTCGATTTGATCCGCTTTTGTCTAGATTGTTCAGGGCAGATTTGATTAGTTGCAAAATGTAAACCAGAGCAATACAAATAAGTGGAGTTAGTCTCTAACACGACACATGAATCACCAGAATAATTTTGCACACAGCGGAAGCATCGCGGCTTTGAACGGCATTGAGATTTAACGTGTCCATAGCGGCAACAATTGTAACATTGGATTGTAGGTAATTGATATGTTTCGTATGAATAAATTTATACCGGAAACAGTTGGCCAGAAAAAGTTAATACGACTGTCTGGGTAGGAGACCAGGAGACATTACCGTTATTATGAACCTTTCGGTTGGGTCTCCTAGTTTTTAAAATTATACCTCATTTTTCGGGTACCTCCACTGACTCTTTAAATTCATCCATAGATCAGTCAAACGGAATACCACGAACTAAGCCCATACGGGTAGTATTGTAAGTAGGGATGGAAGCTTTAAAACCATTAGTCGACAGGAGCTCTGAAGAAGAAAAGTTATTAGCATCAAAAGCAGTTTTAAACTGCTACTGCAACCCGATTCCTACCAATGTTTTTTACGCCATCTTTCATGATGTTTTTTATTTTATGTCGAAAAAGAACTTGGCCAAATTTAAAAGCGTGCATAGTAGTTCCAGAGGCTGGATCTGCATCTACACGCGAGACATGAACGATAAAAGGGCCCTTATCGTCATCGTTATGTGAACGAGATTCCTTATAGGATGGGTGAGTATAAACTGATTGTGTAGCCACCGAGGAATCAATGTCATTAACGTTTCTGTAACGTTTATCCGAACTACTGGTTGCGTTGTCACTATCTAAAGGCAGTTTATGCTTCCTAGAATCCAAATATCCTCTCTGAAAGCTAGGGCTGAAGATATCCGAAGACATCGGAACACTTCCGTCAGGGGGATCCGGAGGTTTAGGTGGAACGGCATACATTTTGTAGGACGCCTTAGATAAGTGATATTATAAATATAAGACAAACAAAAAGGGTTTACAAAAGCCTAAATATTCACTTACTAGAAATCATTATTAATAAATATTAATCATTAAATATACAACTTATATAAACAGAAGGATAAATAGGAAAGGAAATATAGTCATAAGATAAGAAATTTAAATATAACCACGAAACGTGTGTCACTCAACCTCTTGACCATCGACCCTAGTTGTTTCTACCTACCTCATGTTATAGTTGAGGATGAGAAATTGACAGATTTGACAGAAAACATTATGCGACCATAAAGCGAAAAAAAAAGCGAAAAAAAAAACAATATTTAATTACCGCCTCTCTAGAGCAAGTCGTTAGATTGAGTGTTTTTCTGGAATCCTGGTAAACAAATTGCGAATTTTCACAAACCCCTCAACGTAAGAAAACAAAACATAATTATGTAACGTAGGGATTATTATTATTGTGTACACTACAAGCTTTCAATTCAAATTACGGTAATCATCCCTAAAGAGGGTGAATGGATCGCCTGTAAGTATAAAAATAATATCCACGCCGATGAAGTCGCCGGCAAAACCAGTCGTTAATAAAAGTTAAAAATATTTTCAACGGCATAGAAGAAATGTATGATATTAAAAAAAGTGTACAACAATACTAACCGTTATAGACCAACAAGGTTGAACTGGAAACATTACGTGTAACCTTCTTTACCTCTACTATGATTCTTAGAAGTACATTTCTAAGGACTATTAGGATCTTTACTCAAGCATACATAATTATAGCAAATTGAATAAGAATAGTTTATACTACAAGATCTGAATACCCGTGACCTGCCCCGGGATTTAGTAGACCTAAACAGAAGGCTATGCCATGAGCTGGGTCATTGACATTAAATATCACGATCTGCGGATTTATTTATAATCTAACGTTGTAATTTGAATATAAATGTTTTTTGGGGTTCCGTTCCTCAAAAGAAAAAGGAACCCTCGTCAAATCCCTCGTTTGTCCGTATGTTTATCTGACTACCGATCTGTCAAGACCCTTTCACTCCGGAACGCATGTAGTTATTTAGTTGACATTAACATTAAATATATATGTTTCCCAGAATTCTGGATATTCATAGTTTTTTTTTTTATATATACATATATATACATATATTAGCCTACCATAGTGACTCCACTTTGCCTGATGGAAAAAAATAAGTGGAGTCAAAGAGTGGTGGTCACCATCCTCATTGCATGTCTAGTCAATGCAGCATGGTGACCTACACTATGGCGGCCTGGTGAGATGCTTTTTCACGCCCCGCTTAAAAGACCCGGGATCAAAGTGGGAAGGAAACACGTGTGCTGGTAGGGAATTAAAGGCTTTCACCGATCAGATACTAAGCCTATCCTGCAGTGGCAGTTGAGTGTTCTGAAGAGTAGGAAGGGGAAGGAACGGAGACTTTTTGTTTGAAAACGCACACGCCTGTGTTTTCTTAGCGCTGAACTCGACTAGATTCTCACAACCCCAATTGAAAAACGCGGCTCAAGACCCGGTCGAGCTCAGCGACAAGCTCCTGTCGTTTTCCCTCAACATCTGCCAGCTTGGCAGTAGGATCTCCGAAATATCGCCCGTGTACTGTGCTGTCGTCTGCATAACAATGTATATTGCCAAGGGTCAACATGTCATTGATATGCAGAAGGAACAGCGTAGGTGATAGGACGGAGCCCTGAGGTACACCAGCGCTTACCTCCTGGAAGTCTGAGGCCGCGCCGTCGCAAAAAACCCTAATGCGGCGCTTGTGGAGGAAGGCAGCAACCCAGTTGCAGAGTTTGGGTGTCGATTTTTAATTGGAGCTATGGTAGGAGGGACTATGCTCTCCTGCTATGTTCCACTTATTGAACTATGTGGAAAGTCATTTCGATCATACATGAGTGGACTCTCGGAAGTTTCATAGATGTTGAGCTACATTTCACTAACCATTATAGCATATTTTTTAGGAAAATGGAGAACTTTGCAGCTAGTAACCACCTTGAATTATTGTTGCTGCATATTATTGGCTGATACCTGACCTCACCCACATGGCTCATTTGTGTTGGAAAACGAAAAGAAGAAGAAAATAAAAGACAGGTTTGCGCGTTCACTGCTAAAAAGATGCCATTGGTCGTATCACCTCATTTTGAGGAGTAAAACTGGTTTTTATTAGGCGCAGGTTCGGCCGCACATGGAATACTGTTCTCATCTCTATGCAGGTGCACCCCAGTACCAGCTTCTCCCTCTTGACCGCATTCAACGGAGAGCGACTCGCATCATCGACTGCCAAGATATTTCTGATCGGCTTGACACCTTGGCGTTGCGTAGAGATGTAGCTTCACTTTGCATCCTCTATCGCTTGTATCATGGGGAGTGTTCAGAGGAATTGTTCGGACTTTTACCGGCTGCAGGTTTCCGCCATCGTCCTACGCGACAAAATATCCATCCCCATCACCTGGACGATTGGCACTCCACCAGTGTGAGCTTCTCTAGAAGCTTTTTGCCTCGCACAACTAGCTTATGGAACAAACTGTCGCCTGCCGTATTTCCGAACCGATACGACCTTCAAACCTTCAAGAAAAGAGCGTACTCCTACCTAAAAGGCCGGCAACGCACTTGTGACTCTTGAGTTGCAGGTGTCCATGGGTGGCGGTAGTCACTTACCATCAGGTGACCCGTCTGCTCGTTTGCCCACTATCGCACAAAAAAAGAACTATTGATGTCCTTACGAAAATCGCAACAACGGAAGCAAATACTCTTAATTTACGAGAAAACCTAACAGTTGTGTTTATAATGTTAAGAAAGTTCAGATTTTATTTACAGTAAACAGCAAAATACAGGGTTTATCATTCTCAAGTTTATATTTCAAACATGTGTACCTATCACATCTATATACTTTGATATACTAATATAATTAAGGTGAAGAGTGTTTTTGTATGTGTGTTTGTTTGTTTGCGCTAATCTCTGAAACTACCGATCAGATTTATTTTTTTCTTTTTGTGTTGGGTAATTTATTTATGGAGGAATAAATTGAAAACATTAGGGAAACGGAGTAACGATTAATTTATTCATAACAGAAAAGCGAGTTTTGCTGAGTTACTAAAGGTACTGAAGGCCCAACTCCCTCTCTCCTCTTTCCCCTCCCCTCACCCCCTCCCTCTCATCATCCGCGAAGGCGTGCTTACGGCTCTTGACTTGTAGCTTGTAGTTGTCATTGGGCGGCGGTTGTTACTTACCATCAGGAGACCTGTCTGCTCTTTTGTCTCCCTATACCAAAAAAACATAGCTACTACTACTAACTTAACCTACCTCTTTTACTAGTAGTTTAAAATAAATAAGTAGTTCCAGAAACAATCGACCGGCAGACAATATAGAAGAAATCGTCACCAAAGTTGAGTTATCAAAAAAAAAATGAGAAGGTAACCGGCACATACGCATTTTTACAGTATTATTGCCGCATTAATGAAAATATATACTTAAACGTGATGCTTTTCGCCTCCTTTCTCGTCCCTGAGCTAATCGTTATCGTTATTGCTAAGATGTATTTTAAAATAAAATTAACTATTGTTAGATATCGAATATTTTTTATTTCTGGTGAGGGTAGGTAGGTCCTCGCTACCTATAAAAGGCAGCACAAGGGATGCTCTCAACAACTAAAACTTGCGATTTGGTCGAGAGCGGAAGCTCTGCTGGTTTGCGTCGGTGTGACTTGTAAGTCCTATAGAATTTATACATTGGTTTGTTCCTTGTGTTTTAATTAATGTTAACTGTATAAAATTATAAATAACTTGTGTAAATAAATTGTATAATCAAGGGGTTTTGTTCTTTTTCAATAAATATTCCACGTCAGACCCAAAACTATAATAATTACTTTTAGTACAGCAGCGATGTCACTGTTAGTACTTATTTTCCTCCCAGGTGACGTTAGAGTTGCAAATTTAACATTTGCTATTATAGGTATAATAGGAGCTTACGTCATTTGTACAAACGTATTTGTTCACATCTGAAGTATTTCCAACTGTGATTAGGAACACAGCGATTGGTTTTGCTTCGATGTTTGCTAGAATTGATGGATTCATTGCTCCTTTTGTTGTAAATATAGGTATCGAATGGGTTTCAATTCTAATTTTTAGTATTATTGCATTTAGTGCCGCGATACTCTGTTATTTTCTACCCAAAACTAAAGGTATTACTTTACCTAATACCATTTTAGACAGGGAAAATTTAAGAGGCAAAAAGCTCTTTCTTGTTATAAGTACCTATCTATGAATAATGTATAACCTTTTTTTTAAAATATTGTATTAATTACATTTGAAGTTACCTATAACTTGATTATAGTGTTTGGTTGACGACGGCAGTTGTATGAGCAAAAGTAAAGAATAAGGCGGTATTATTAAAAACCATTCTACCTACATGTACATAGTTTAGATTCGCAAGTTCCAATATTAGATCTTATTGTTGCCGTTACGTGCCTTTATAAAATAACATATTACAAAGTAGATGATATCTGACAAAAATGCTTGGCAACTTGCTGGTCCTACTCCACAGCTACAATGTACATAAGAAATTTCACTAGTGTGTTAGTTTTTTATTTTATACTTTTGGTTTTATTATTTGACATGTAATCTGTTGTTGATATTTTATTGGATTATTATTATACGATATGGACATGAGTAATTTACATTGCTGGTATTTTATGAGTAATAGAACTTTTTGAGTTGTGCATGTAAGAACTGTGTAGTAAATTACTTAGGTTTATCTATGTGTCTCCTGGCAGTTCTGAGTATGTCATGCTCGCCTAGAAGTCCTGCCAATGTGTGGCGTATATATCGGGTCCCGGCAAGTGGCGTATATATCGGGTCGTTCGGCTCCCTTTGATATGGTTGAGATGGATGATGGTTGGCACATGCGCCATGCTCGTGAACGAGTGGCTGGTCATCTCCGGACTGCTATTACTTAATATTGAATAGTAATTACCACAAACGTTATTTTAGAAAGATGTATTGCATTGTCCTAACAGATCTTATTTTATTATATGTACTTATAAACTGTTACAAAAAACTTATGTAAAATATTTAAAAATTAGTGCCCTTGGTTTCTTTCTTGTTCTTCTCCATAAAATCTACGTATTAGAACAAGCAATTAGCTTCATGACTGACTTCGTCTAACCGACTTCCTCTTTTGACAATTCAAAAATACCTAGGAATGGTTCAGTTGAAATAAAAAAAAATGACTTTGATTTTTAATTTAAGATTAAGTCACTAAGTATATCATAAAACACAATATTTATTACTTTCTACACTAAATCCTGCACAGTAGTGTATTCTGTACTGTAAATATTGGAAATGTCGTGCATTAATACAAATAACGGAATAAATTTATTTCTACATTAAATATGTATTGTAATTTTACTAGACACAATTGTGTGGTGATTTGGCATTACTGAGAATTCACATTTAATTGGAACAATTGACTACAATGACTTAAAACGTTATTTTACTAAAACTACTGCTTACCTTTAGTTTAGATCACTAGTTTCTCGAGAAGCTTATATTGAATAGTATGGAAACCTCCAAAGTACCAGGTTATAAAAATAAAAAATAAACAATGATACGTAACCCAGAATTGAAACATTACACTGTTCATTAGAGAATACAGGAATAATATATCAATAATAGTCCAAAATATAAACCCTATTTTAGCAACCAATAGAGACCTTGGAGATCGATGTGGAGGTGGTCTGTTGGAATTCGGATCTATGAAATTACCTGAAAAAACATATTAATTTTCCACTGAATGTCAAAATCATCAAACCTTCAAGTAATTGGGTACATACAGTATGCATTTCATAAGCATTCTCTATTCAGATTATTTGCTACTTAGAGTAATCTGACTGACCACATCTTATTTTCTTTCATATTTTTCATTATTTATTCTTTCATATTAATCACTTTTTTTTTCGGAATACACAAGTTACTTATTGACACAAAATTCAAAATTGAATGAAACTTGAATCTAGACAATTTGTTGGTAGGCCAACCTCCATTATGAAATTTCCGAAGACTGTACTCTTTTTCTCTCCAACGATCATTCAACCAGGTTCGTAAATCTGAATCTTCCTGAGGTATATCTTTAACAGGATACCTGAAAATATGAAAATATACTTAGATGATAGCATCAGCTTTTGAAAAAGTACTGTTCCCGGGGGATGGAAGAAAACTTTTATGCAATAATGACACTAGATAATTTCAAGTTATATTCAACTACAGGGTAATGAGAGAGCATAACAAAGGCTAATGAACACGGAAAAAAACAAACACTAAAAGTGTCTGACATTTTAACCAGCGACGCTTATACCGACGCTAACACATTTAATAAATATTTTATTGGGGCTCAGAGGAGTGATATACGACTTGGTCACCAGAAAGAGTTTACGGTGTGTTCTTACGACTTGTTGATCCAGTTAAGATTAAACACATTATGAAACGCTTAAAGAACAAAAATAGTTGCCATGACCATGGCTTCACTAATTTGGAAAAGCTATGTAATAAATAATATCAAATCAGTTATCAAGTTTCATATATGGTCTAAGCGAATGAAAAAGTAACTACGCCTCCGCATGCTTACTCATGATTAAAGTACGGGATTGTAATGTGGGATAACAATGTGGATGTAGACAAACTTTTAATTTTACAAAAAATATGTAAAAGAATCTTAACTAATATAAAACAAACACAAAGCTGTCGCCGTATTTATTAAAATTTGAAATTCTTAGCACAACTAGTCCAGTACCAGTACCAGGACCAGTCTGTACTATGTATATATTATAATAGAAACGGCTAAATTTGTTAGGAACCATTCGACAGTCTTTCCGCTTGTAAGAGATCAACAAACAGAGAACAGAACAGAGAAATTTAAGATCGCAAAACAAACTAGCTATAATTTAGCTTTATTTAACTCAGGACCGCTTTTCATATGTATAAAAATGTACAATAAACTACCAAATGAAATTAAAACTATACAACTGGATAATACATTTATAATGATATTAAAAAAATGTTTGATTATAAATGTGATATATTTTTTTAATTATATAGACGGACAGTCGAACAGACGGGTCACCTGATGGTAAGTGAGAACTGCCGCTCATGGACACCTGCAACTCAAGTTGCAAGTGCGCTGCCCGCCTATGAGAGTGATGAGGTGTAGGGGATGCGGGGAGAGGAAAGAGGACAGGGGAAAACAGGAGTGAGGGGATGACGGGAGGGGAAAGAAGAGAGTTGGAGTTGGGAGCTTAAAAATATCAAGTATGAACTTGAAGATGTAATTTTGACACAAAAACAACTTTGAAACATGATTACCTTTAAATATAATATATTCCCCTGTATAACCTTATTTGCTATTAAATATAATTATATTTTTGGTATTGAAAATTAACAGAATTACATAGAAAATGGTATTCCAAATTACAATTTTGTTGCCACAATTTATTTTGTTTTGTAGAAAATGATAATGATTTTAGGTACTGGCATTATGTTTAAATATAATTGTGTTTTAACTTTAGTAATTATAGCATTAAAAGAAGAAAGGCAAAATTACAAATTTTTAACAAACCCACGACGGTTAAAAAGTAATTGGATAAAATCTATTAAGAATCCTCACTAATCAGCCACAAACTACATCAAAACTGGACTATTAGTTTTGGTTTTGAACAAACAAATGTTTACTGCAGCGCCCCTTGGTAAGTTATCACCCTAACACCTATCTAAGAACATGGACCAATCAAACCTGAATACCCCCCTACCACCCTCGCAGGCGGGCAACGCACTTACATCTGTTGAGTTGCAGGTGTCAATGGGAAGATTTTTTAAGTTAACGTTTTAATGTATAATGTATTAATGTAGTGACCCTGACCACTAAGGAGGTCGTGAGTTGGATTCAAACACGGGAAAAATTATGTGATCCACAAATAATGATAGTTGAAATCATAAACGATAGAACAATACTTTTCGCGGACGAAGTATCCATAATTCTGACTATCGATAAAAAATTGACACAGCATGAAATTAACATTAAGGACGTTTTGTCATTGATACTTTATTTAGGCTAAATAATAACAATTTACAAATAAATCTATCTTAGACTAACTTGAGAAATTTTAAGAACTTTAAAACCAATAGTTTAGAAAACATTGATTATATAGAGTGAAACTCTACAAAATAAAAAAAAAACGTGACATTTCTTGGCCTAGATATAAACAATTTTAGTTTAAAAAAAAAAAAGAGTTAAACCGTGCAACAAAATAAATGGGTTCTCACGTTCTAAATAAACTGTGCAAAGTTTCTAATAAAAACACTGCTTGTACGACTTACTTTGCATATGTTAAATCAAATGGTGCGGATGCAAGTAAAGCCTACATGGCTCAAGAAAAATGTATACGAACCATATCATGCCGCTCATATTGTCAAATTTAAAAATATCTACTTTTGGCATGCTTATATATATGTATTGGAAACTGGACTTTTTATTTAAAACTGCGCGAATAATTTTTACACAAGATAAGGTGGATAATATAATATTAATGCACAAGAGCGCCACTTGATACCCAAACAAACTTGTCGTAAACATAATTGCAAGGAGTAGTAACTGCAACATTGTGTGTAATTTTTGATATTGTGTGTCATTATTGATATGAAATTTGTTTATTTGTTACATACAATATTAGTGCACAACAATGTCGGATCTACAAATTTATATAAAAAGAAAATGCAGATTATAAAGGTTAAAAAGAAGTATTATTTTTTAAAGAAACAATAATTTATAATATTAAACTGGTACCTCTGTCACCTATTTGCACTTACTACCATTTATTTTTGCCACACCCCAAGGTTGACTGGGAGAATTCCTGAGGCATGAAGTCAGCCTTTGTACAATATGTGCAATAAGTCAAAATAAATAAATAAATAAATAAACTTAGTAACGCTCTATTTCAAGTACGTACCTTTTACAATAAAAATAGACATTGTTGGGTATTCGCCCTTTCAACAATTCTATTTCTGTTTGAGCTGGAGTGTCGTAAGCTATTGTAACATCATAAACTGAGACTAGGCCTGACTCTCGCAGACGAGAACACAAGGCAGCAAATCCCGTTGTTCGCGGATGTAATACGAAATCATAATGCTAGAAAAACAAACAAAATATTAATATGTATCTTTGGAATGGGAAAGAAATTCCTTACAGAAGGCAGCAATCAAACAACGTTACAGGGATAATGCATCTTTAGGGGGATAGAGTTAGCAATGAACTCAACAATACGTTAGTCAACAAAAAAGTCAACAAGTACATTGCATAAACAGAGCACATTTTCAGCAGAAGCTTCGAAGTACGAAACAATTAATAGTTAACAATTAATATGTACCTGCAATTTATTACTAAGTGCATATTTCTCACTACGGCGGCGGTTATTGTCACTTAAGTCCGTTCCTTCGGGAAATAGCACCAACCTATAGTCATAATTAAGTTTTCTATAATATTCCTCAAAATGAGAGAAGTTTACTATATCTTCTCGCCAATTCCTTTTAACATATAGAAAAAAGTTTAATTGCATAATCCAACCTGAAATAATAATAATCTTTCTGTACTACCTATGTTCTTAAAGGAATTTAAGAAACATTTTTATGTGTGCTCTCACAGAGTATATTTAGAGGATATTTTAGCAATAAGCAGCATTACTTTATTGCTTATTAGTATTCGAAATGTTTATTTTTACTTTGTGTTTTAAGAGCTCAAAATTCATTTAGATAATTGGGAAGTGGTTTATTCAAGGTTTATCATCAAATACGATAAATTACAATTTGAAATAAAAATATCAACTTACCTATTCCAGGAATACTTTTAATTTCATCTTTTAAAACAAATTTAATTTTTGCTTTGCCACCAATATCCAAGACTCCGGCGGAATCAGCGGGCCTATCGACCGGCTCTTTACACGTACATACATCACGAACAGGATTTTGTGTTGCGTGGTACAACGCTATCCAAACATAGTTCCAGTCCAACCTTGTGCGGTGGTTCATCACTATTATAGTTTTTTCGTCAGCATTCACATAATCACCGAAGTGATGCAACTCCGTATTACAGCAACATTGAAACAAAGCCTAAAATTGTATACATAATGATAGATGTTAAGTACCGAAATCGTTCATTACAATTGATAAAAAACGCTTATCTTACCACTGGATACAGTTCCCATAAAGCAAATAATGAATCGACAATTTTTCTGTACAAGCTATGACTAAAAAATATCAGGTACATAACAGGACAGTACAGAACAAAAAAGCCTGGAAGGAATTAAAATGAATTACATAGGTATGTACATATATATATACATATATTATTAACAAGACCATAAATAAGAATGCCATTTCTTCGTTAACACCATAATATTTATATTATTTTCATGACAATATTTTTTTATTTTTTTTTATTTTCTCTTTTAATATAAAGACAACTCCCGCAGCAGGCTTAACTCCTGTATCGCGAAGGATTTTGCAAACATTTTAGTAATGAACACAAAGAACATGCACTAATAAAAAAAAACAGTGTTTCAGCATACTCAGATATTTTGTAATGTTTTTACAATAACATAACATCAGGTTTTGCCTTGTGCCTTTAAATTTGTACTTATAATATTATTAAACATAAAACCATGTGATTGTCTATTATTTATGTCATTATTTAATACTATTTTGTTTAATTATCAAAATTTCGGTAAAAGTTAACAGAAAATAATAATTTAATATGTTGAATTATGTATGTATGCTAAAACGTACCAGAGAGTATTGTGTAATACCACGCGACGCAAATCAAGAGACCTGCCACCATAGCGCCGAAGCCTGTCGACTAACACTGACGCTGAAGCCATGCCGATGTCATTAGATTAGAACCCCTGCGTACTCCACTAAGTCCTATTACGTGACACTTTGGCTCGAAACTTAATAGGTTCAGTATATTTTTAAATGTTATTATCGTAAAGAATCCATATTTATACATAGGCTATAAGTAAAGTGATAATAATATACATTGTAATGACCAACTATCTTTAATGTTATCAAAATTAGTTTACATTTACATAGTGCAACAGTTAATCAGTCATCAAGTTCATTATTTTCTGGTGATCTAGAGTTTGTTATTTCTGTTAGATTTGGCCTTCTACCAGCAAAATTTTCAGCTTCTTCTATAGTCATCAACAGTTCACAGTCTTTCGTTTCGGGTAACATCAAGCAAAGCAAAGCGGCCACTATTGGAAATACAGCGAATGCAACAGGAGCACACCATTTTCCATACTCTTTCATGTCGGCAACAAACGGTGCTAGCATGGCTCCAACTCTAGCCATCATCGAACAAATTCCTAATGCAGCATTTCGAACTACCGTAGGAAACATTTCTGAACAATATAAATAAATAATGACGAAAACGACATAGCAGCACATTACGCCAATGCACCCAAGAACGACAGATGCTTTGCCTTCGGGGACTAGTGCTAATATGAATATACAAAAACTGCATACCATGTTAGTAATAATTACAACAGTTTTACGCTTTGTAAATTTAATTAACGGTATAGCTAAGACGCAGCCGCAGAGACATACAGTTCCGCTTGCAACTACGTTGATGAAAATGTCCCCGGTTAGACGGCTGATGTATTGCGCCATCCCATAAAAACAATAACTGCATGTTATCCAATTAAATGACATCACCAAAATGTTTCGTCTCAAATTCGTTGTGCGAAATAAATCCAATACAGAACTTTTCGATTTAATAATTCTGTGCTCAATTTGATATTCTTCTATCTTATGCCTTATGTTTTCCGTAGGTAACTTGTTTCTAAAACAAAAACAAGTGTAACGTAACCTAACTATGAAACTGCTTTTAGTTAGTTAGTTAATTATGAAAAATCTATCATTTATCGATATTTTGTTTTCACACAAACATAAAGACTTGCAGACCATAAAAGACGGAGGCTAAATTTATATTTTTATTTACATCTTAAACTAAGCAGTAAGGCTGCCCTTTGTACACAATTTTCTTGACGTATTTAAATAAGATTTACGATATTCCCTCTATAAAACTGGTGTACTAATAAAGTTTTATCTATCTTTATGTCTGAATGTTAAGACATTTATAATGCAAAGAAAATAATTATATTTACTTGATTGGGTCACCTAACTCTGCAAACGTGGATGTAAGTGTTGATAGAACAAAAGCTCTTCGAACTAAAATATCTTTTGGGCACGTTTTGAACATATGTATGTATGACGTGGTCGTCGGGCACTGATTACAGACAGTTTAAAACATCAGGTAGTTTTAATTTTGTGTTAAATAAAGGATCTTCCTTTTATTTTAGCTTGTCTCATTTGAACTAAAATACGTTTTTGCATCAATTTTTTGCAATAATAATCTCATGCTTAGAGGCAATGAGTGCCACCACTGCGGGGCTGTCGCGTAGCCCCGCGCTCCATACTTAAGTAGAGGACTCAGTGTAGGTGCAGCAGGGTGCCGACCTCGTGGCAGCTATCGGCGTAGGTAGCCTCTCGCTGGAGATCATGGTTATGTCTATGGTCCAGAGCGAGAGTGCGTGGGATTCCGACTCATACTTCGAGATGATGCTTGATAAAAAGCGGTGGAAAAGGAACGGAAGAGAGCTAGTATTCTGACCTCCGTCCTGCATGAGCGCTTGCCTGAGAGCGCCGGACTGGGCTATTAGTCGCCTTAGCCGAAGCAGCCCCAAAACGGCGGCATGATGTGTTCCGCGCGCGACTCGAACGAAGTTGATTATATTTTGCCCCAAGTGGCACTATAGTAGGGTCACCTTGCTCAACAGGCTACTAGTTTTCCTGACGTATACAGAAGTTTTCATTTAAGGATCCACCTGAGGCCCCGGCAATAAGACCCAGTGACTGAACATCATGTGGTTTTAATAGGTTCGAGTCCGACATACGACCTCCCATTGACCACGGTGAAGTTATGATCCGTGGGCCTTTACACACACAAAAGAAAGCAATAAGTGCCGATTCGGCCAGCTTGCCTTTCGATTTCTTACTTGAATTGTATTTATATTTTATTGTGCAAAATATCAAATGCCCTAAAGGACCTTCTCATAAACCGTTCTGAGCTCATAGCTCACGCTCAAGATATAAGCTGTTAAGGTCACTAATATATGGAAAGTAGTCTATGAAGGACTAAACATAGACAGATAGATAACATTTTATTTGTACACCATTATTTCAACAAAATATGGAAAGAAACATATAAAGAACTTTAGACATCTCACACTCGGCCATCTGATCCCAAACTAAGTAGAGTGGTTACTATAGTAACAGGACTGCCTATAAGTATAATTATATATTTTTAAATAGAAGTATTCAACTTCAATTCAACATTCATATATTTAAAATTACAAATAAATTACACCCGGATAAAGAACAAACGATAATGCTCATTACACAACTATTTGTCGTGGGTGGGAATCGAACCCAAGACCACTGGCTTATGAGTCAGGATACCACTAACCACTACACTATCAGGCCAGTTCTATTTTCAGGATATTATAGTCAGTATGGATCATAATGATCAGGGATCAATAAAATACTCATAATCCTAATCCATATCGACACACATCACTATTATTTAAAATAATTTCAATGTAGTCCACCTACGTACAGTTTTGCGATTCGTTCCAATAAATTCACAGCTTGGTTTGTCTTGTTCATTGCCAATAACCATCTAGGCGTTTCTGGTAGAGCGCAAATATAAGTCAACAACACAATATTTGTAAGCGATATGCTAAGCTGAAAGTGCTTGTAATCTCTAACGTAGTAGCCGAATGCTGCCAACATAACATGGCCTGCAGTAAATGGTATATGAAACAATACGGACACGATGTCTCTGCTTTTGCTCCCAACGAACTCCATAACTATCACAAATGTAATGACCATCACACCGCCGACTGCTACTCCCAGTATCGTTCTTACGATAGTAAAACTCCAGTAATCTGGTAGAAACGAAGCAAACACTCCAGCCAAAATCTCTATTATGACTGATACTATTAGCATTGGTCTTCTTCCATATCTGAAGGGAGGTATTGAGTAAATAATTCAACATTATAACTATTAAATATTCATATTCATTGTATACCTGCTTACGCAAACTGAACCTCACTGCAACATCCCGGCTATTCAGAAATACTAAACCTCTATCCTCATCTAATTATCGTCAAAGTTCTATACTAAACCGAAGAAAGATTCATCTGCTAGACTTATTTTGCACTAGTATCTCGGAAGCAAAGCTTTTTATTTAACAAACATAACCATTGTGTTCTTTAAGTGTTCATTGTTCTGATATATTCATAGAAGTGTGTGTTTACAATAGATATAAATTATAAAATAATAAATATTACTTTGCACTTAATCAGTGACTAGACGGTAGGACCTGTAATTGGCTTGATCTTGTTTATTCTAATGTATTGTCAAGATAGAATAAGCTGTTGGACTTCCATAAATAAATAAAAAAAAAAAAAAATAATAAAATGAGATTTAAGATATTTACTTATCCGATGCAATCCCAAACAACAAGCTTCCAGCGAGAACTCCAAATTGGAAAGCAGTTTGGTTAAAATCTTTCAGCCAAGACTTTCCACATATTAAATTCCATTCTGTGACTATAGTCCGTTTAAAATTGGATTTATCATACTTTGGATTAGTACAACAGCTCAATTTTTCATCTGGACACGTATATTGAGCTGGTGGAGCTAGAAATATGATTGCCATTTGATGAAACGCAACTCCAAATCTGCTAGTGAACACTATTACACATAACCATACATGGTACGGTCCAAAATCTCCTATTATCTCATTAATTAACACCATAACTTATATCTGGTAGATCAGTGATAAATAATGAAACTTAATATGATTGCCAGAAAATATAAAAGAAATATGAATGTGACTCCTAGTCGAAATAACGTTTTTCCCCAGACTTAATAAACATATAAATAATTTGTTTCACCGTTATCCAACTAAGAACGAGTAGGTCGTGCTGACCACTGCTAAGTATACTATTAGTACTAATTGATAGTAAAATCCTGTGCGTGATTTCCTTGTGAAAAATGTTTATTAATATTTTTTATTACACAGCGTGATATTGAAAATGGAACACGATTAAACCACTGAAAATATTATCTCTAGCACTCAGTTGATAAAAAAATATGAAAAAAAATTATGACCCCTTTTAAATTTTGATTGCTACTATTTCCAGGTATTATCAACTCCGTTTCCCATAAATGTAAATGGAATGTAAAAGTTAAATAATTTAAATACTAACTATTTTTTATTTTGCAATTATTCAGTCGCTCATTGAGAAAATCCATCAACACTATATACGGTGTTAGAGAAACGTTCCCGAAAACGAAGACAATACACGAAGACGATAGAATTAATGATACCTTTGATGGTGGGTCAGAAAAGAAAACGATCGCTATGAAAAAAATAAGCCAGCAGTGAAATAATAACTCTGACGCTAGGGTCAAAGGACGCGTGGCCGGCCAACTTGTGGCGAAATGCCTGAGTGGCGTTCACTCTACCCGTGCCTTTGAAGCAAAAGTTGCCGCCTAGGTATCGGTGCTTTCGCAGTTCAACGCCTGTGCCTCCTTTGACCCAAACCGTCAGCTGGATGTATTTTTGTTAAATTGTAGATTCATTTAGATGTACTAACAAGAACGGAAGGACAGAGGAAGGAACGTGAATAATGCTAATAAAACTTTGTAAAAAGAAGTTTTTATTTTCATCGGTATCAATCACCACCTCACCGGAGCTGACGTTGGAGTGGTATGTCGGACTCGAACCGACTAAAACCACACGGTGTTCCATCACAAGTGGGTCTATTGCAAGGGACTTGGGTATACCCTAGGAGGGATACTTCCAGGAAACCCTGCAGACCTTGGAACACGTTGCACCACCGTCTCAGATATACGCACATGCCTCATGACTTTTATTTAAAGAAGCATTTTGTATTTGTATTAAGCCTTTAAAAGATGGAGATGTTAAACTTGGAGTGACATATCATTAAAACATACCTTGCTAATTCTATGATCTGACCAGAGAGAGATCAAAAGTTAGCAATAATGCTATTTCAGTGGCAAAACAATGCCAATGATAACCTTGTAAAAGAGACTAGAGTTTAAGGGAAAAGAAGTTTAAAAATTGCGGTCGTTTTGTATATTCATGCCTGCCAACCAATATAGAAACATTTACTATTACTTGAACACGTAACTAATACACTTCATTTGTGCGGACATAAAAGTAAATTAAAAATAAAAATATTGAATGTTTTTCCGTTTGATGTGTTTAGAATATTTAAATTATTTATTATGCTTAGAGATTCTATGTCGTATAATATTTTCATTCACAAAATTCTAAAATGAAATGCACGTGTTAGTTCCTGCTAACAGTATTATTTAATATAAAGCAATTAGAATAAGAGAAATATGAAATAAATATATATGTATATAGGTCCATGTGTAAGAAAATCAATAAAATATTGTAATAAAGTTGTATATTTTCCGTTAAATTAGCCATAGCATTATAATAATTCAAATACAATATATAGTTTTATATGTATGTTACATATTTAGATATCAAACATAGTTAAAACGACTATGTATTGAATATCTATAATATGAGCAAGTCCATATTATATTATATAGATTATACTATAATTAGATATATATATACTTCATAATAACAATTATTATTTGGTAATCGTAAATACTTAACTTTATGGAGAGCGATCCGCCACCCTCAACGACTCGAATCAAAGTGACGCTCTCATCTGGTATCATCTCACCCCTGTTGAGGGGGGTGGGGAGACTATTTGAAGCACTGGGCTCCTTATAGTGGTTTTCCTCGCAGCTCACCACTGTGAGCCGGTCATTGGAGTTAGCTCACCAGCCTCGAGGTTTGCCGCCGATCGCTCCTCCGAAGAGGGGTCCAGCGAGCCGCCTGCGAGAGGTCGGTGGTTGGCTATCTGCATCCGATGGCGAAGCCAATGCCCCGCTCGAAGGAACTGATATGAGCTCCCGAGCGGGACGTTGAAGTCGCCTCCGGATGAGTGTTGTATCGTCTGGATGTGGGAGCGGAGCAATACCTACCGGTGGGGAAGTTTCGAGCGGTCAGCCAGCTTAAAAAATCCCCGTGTCGAGTCTGCTCACAAACTCCTTTATAGGTTCCCACTTGAGGTCTCGGTGGATTGTTGCATTCCTGAGGTACCTGGGGGCGTCGACCACTATGCGAACGCAGCTGTTCTCTACTGCAAAGTGACGCTCTGACTGGTCGGGCCGCTTTTAACATATATAGCGCTCCCCGCTCAGTTTCCAACCGATAAACAACAGGTGCCGCTGTTTATCAATTTGAAAACACGTGGTGTTCTTATAGTTTATACAATATTTATTACATTCTTTACACAATATAGCCAACAATACACGTTTCTTTACACATTTTCATTCTAACACGGCCATTCTGATATGTACTTCATTCTCTGAAGTACCTAGGTTACACATTAATCATACAATCGATAATACTTATTACTATATAATAAATGTAGATCGACAGTTATTTATGTTAAGTACATTCGGCATCACAGTCTCACTTCTGACATTAAGTAGACTTTGTGAGCACCCAATACATAACTTTGTTATTTCACAGTAATTCCAATGTCAAGTTATATCCGGCATCACAGTCTCACTTCTGACATCAAGTAGACTTGCGAGCACCCAATACATGACTTGTTATTTCACAATAGACATTCATTCCAATATCATTTACCAAATCAAATTATTGTATGTCTCACCTCTTACATTAGGTAGACATCTATTTAAATAACATTTTCTTGTCTAAGTTATGGTATTTTTTTTTTCAAATTAAGTGTTTACAATAAAAAAAAATTAACTATTAACTAATTTAATCATAAGCTAACCCGCGGCTTCATATAAGTATTATTATTTTTAAATAATGTTTTAATCAACTCATTGTCTCATTTGAATCATCATCTGTCCATTCACCTGCCTATAATCGTAATTTATCTTTAGAAACTATTATATTTCTGAGATTACCTCTCCCTCCGAGAGCGTACCTATGGTGTGGAAGTACGTCAGTAATTTCATATGGACCTTTAAATCGGGGACTTAGCTTATCATGACGCCTATGATCCTGATTTATGTAAACTACATTGCCTACTTCAAAAGATATGTCATCCCGTCTTACCGAATCAAACCTATTTTTAAATTTACCCGAATCATGTACTAAACATTGATAAGCTAATTTTTGGTCTGCTCTTAAATAAATGTTTCGCTCAGAGACATTTATCTCATCTAAAGTAGCTTGGATGCTTGGTATGTTAGCATTACAGCCGATGAGCAAATGAATCGGAGAGAAACGGTAGATTTTTGGAAAGTAGTATTGATAGATTGCTGCACCTTCCACAAACCGCTTGGCCAATCTGACGAACTACTACTACAAGTGGTGTTTAACATATTAATAACGGTAGCTACATAGCGTTCCACCTGGCCATTCCCTCTTGGTATACCCGTGGCAATCATACGGTGTTCTATTTGTAACTCTCTAAATAGGGAAATCAATTGGCGCGAGCTAAAGTTAGTACCTCTGTCAGTAATTATTTTTCTAGGGGTACCAAATAAAGTGACAGTATCTCTTATTAGGGGTATCCATTCTAGAGCTGTGAGACTTTAAGGGTTTTAATAGAGTAAATTTGGTAAAACCGTCTACTAGAAGTAAAATAAATTTATATCCCTCAAATGATTGAGAAAAAGGACCGGTGCAATCCAAGTGGACTGTATGAAAAGGTATTGGAATCTTTTCAATAGGGTGTAGAAAACCTTGCTTGGAACCTGAATGACCCTTTCTCTCTATACAGATTAAACAATGTTTAAGATATTTTCTGACGTAAGCTGCTATACGAGGGAACCAGAAGTGTTCTTGAAATTTTGACAATGTTTTATAAAACCCTGAATGACAGTTTTCGACATGAAAAAGCTGCATCAAACGAAATCTACAATCTTTGGGCACATAAAAATTTTGCTTATCAGGTTGGGTTAGTTTTACAAAACAATAAATTATTTTATAAAATATATCGGTTTTCATCTAAATTCCCAGCTATAACATGATTTATCAAATTTTGGGTTTCGGGATCATTTAGTTCGGCTATCTCCAGCCATGATTGAGAATCATCATTTAAATTAACTACATTGGGTGGATTTTTGCTTGAAGATTGCTTGCTTGAGCTTGAGATTATATTATCAGAATTCGGGTCGGGAGGTAGTCGGGAAATTGAATTTGTTCACAATATTGCCCGAAACTGTTGTATCTACAGGATTTTGACTTAAAAAGTCAACATGAATAATGTATTTACCTTTTTTATACACAATTTCGAAATCAAAGTCCTGCATAAATGCCCACCAACGAGCAACGAGTGGGGACAGATCTCTTTTAGTCATGGTAGATTTAATGGAATTACAGTCTGTAAAGATTTTAAATCTAATACCCAAAAGATATACACTAAAATGTTTTAAAGCATTATAGATGGCTAATGTCTTTAATTCAATATTTAGATTCTACAGGAGTAGTTCTTTTGCTATAGTAGGCAACAACCTTTTTACTCCGGTAAACTATCTGTATTAGCATAGCCCCATAACCCAAAGAGGAGGCATCTGTATATAGCGTGTGATCATGAATAATGGTTTGCTTGATAAGTGTTTTATAATATAATTTCTAGCTTCGATTTGTTCAGGACCCATTCCCATTTTTGGCAGTCCTTTAATTTGTGGATACATGCTGTTACAGAGGAAAAATTTGGAATGAAATTTCGGAAACAGCTAGCAAGACCCATGAACTGTCGGATCTATTTGCTATTACATGGGGCAGGAGAATTTATTAAGGCAGCCACCTTAGTTTCACTTGGCCTCATACCTTCCTCTGATATATGTCTACCCAAATACTGAATGTTATTTACAAAGAAATTGCTCTTTTTTAAGTTAATAGCAAAACCGGCTGAATATAGTGCCTGAATAGTTTTTTCCAGATATTCTAACCCCTCATCTATAGTTGTAAATGGAATAAGTATATCATCCATGTATACCAATACGACCATTACATATACCAAACAGCATTTTTAAAAATTCATAGTGTCCATTTGGCGTTACAACTGCGGTATACGCTATCGAGTCAGGGGAAACAGGAATTTGGTAAAATCCATTTTTCATATCTAAAGAAATATAGTATTTAGCTTTACCGAGCCTATCGATCTGGTCTTCAATGAGAGGGAGCGGAAATCGATCTTTTTCTGAAATTTTATTCAACGATCTAAAGTCTACACACATTCTATCACTGCCATCTTTTTTTCTAACCAATATAACTTTCTTTTTTTTTTTTTTTTCATTGTAAGTAGTTCTAACAGCAACAACAATACAAAAGTGCTCTATATTTAAAGTGCTGCTAGTAACTTTTTCTGGGGAAGTCTCAGGAGGTCATAATTGTGGCAAAAATAATGTTTTAAGTCGGCAGTTTCGGAAGAGGCAGCATTTTTGGCCAATCAGTCTGCACATTCATTTCCAATAATGCCACTGTAGCTTGGAACCAATACCAATTGAACTACACTTGAGTTCCTAGTGCTATATAAAGCTTTTTAAATTTCTAGGATTAATGAGCTATGTAACCTACTATGGAATGGACTTTGTAATAATGCTTTGAGGCAACTAAGGGAGTCGGTAAATATCACAGCTCTGTTGATGTTGTGAGATTTAATGAAGAGACATGCTTCAAGAATGGCAACACACTCGCCTGTAAATACAGAAGACTCTTTCGGGCATTTAAATTTTAAGACAATTTTAGAATCCTGGTAGTATACTGCGGCTCCCACAGAGCTTTCATTACATAATTTAGTTGCATCAGTAAAAAAAAATTTATAACCCTGCCACTGTTCTTCTACTAGTGCGTTGAAGATTGTGTTAGCATGAGCAGAACCTTTGGGGATTCTGGAATCTAAAATGACATCTGGTTTAAAACATAGTATATTATATTCGAAGCAGAAGAGGGGAAGTGTTTCAAATTTTAAAGCATTACTTAGAACAGTTTGATAGTCATGAAATGATTGAAGGAGCAGCGGAATTTCCTTATGTGCCCAATACCTAGAGGTAGGACAAATAGTGTCTAAATCAGAAATCATTCTGGAGAGAGGGTGACCGGATTTACACATAACTTTTAATAAAAAGCGTGCAGACAAGAATTGTCTCCTTATTGCTAAGGGAGGCTCAGAACATTCTACTTGCAGAGCATTGATAGGAGAGCATTTCATACAACCAGATATTATGCGTAGGCACTTAGCTTGAACTTTGTCAAGTGTTGCTAGTGCACCCTTATTACATGGGATTATCAAAAATACACCATAGTCAATTATGCTGCGTACTAAGGCATTGTAAATTAGTTTCATGGTGTATGGATGAGCCCCCCACCAGATACCAGCTAGGACCTTTAATATTGGGATGGTTCGCTCACATTTAGAGATCAAATAATTGATGTGGTGTTTGGCAGTCAATTTGGAATCCAAGTAGACACCTAGAAATTAAAATTTTGGTAGAATAGGAAAGCTGTGGTGTTCTACTTTAACATCAATTTGGGGAATTATCCTTTTACGAGAGAAAATTACAATTGCGCTTTTGGGAACAGAAAGACACAGACCATGGACAGATAGCCATTCACTTAAAGAGTTCAGAGAGAGAGAAAGAGATTTGACTGCATCTTGGATACAACCGTCACTAACATACAGAGCCAAGTCGTCAGCATATTGTAAGATATGACAGTTGTAATTCAAACATGAACCAATATCATATGTATAAAGATTATACAGTAATGGGCTTAGTACGGAGCCCTGCGGTAGGCCTTTCCATGTCTTCCTGTGGTCGAACTCCTCGCCCAAGACTCTAAGGACCAGATTTCGGGACATAAACATCGTACATATGCATTGTATCATCTTGACCGGAAGTCTCAGCTGGTGCAATTTCTGCCTGAGAGTGGGAAGAAGGACACTGTCATATGCGGAGGATATGTCCAGAAAAGCAGTGACAACAGATGAATTTTGAGATAAAGACAGTCGGATATCTGAAACTAAAACTCCAACACTGTCCATGGTGCTGAGACCCTTGCGAAAGCCAAATTGAGAGCCTGGCAGTATGTTTCTCGATTCCACAATCCACTCTAGACGGTTTTTAATAAGGTGTTCAAGTAGTTTGATCAGTACTGAAGAAAGGGCAATTGGTCTAAAACTATTTGGGTCATCAACATTTTTTCCAGGCATTAATAGGGGGATAACAATTTGTATCTTCCAATTATCAGGCACCCAGCCATTAGTATAGCAAAAATTAAGGATATTTAAGAAGTATGCTCTAGCTCTATTACCTGCATTCACCATAAAAGAGTATGGGATGCCATCCATTCCAGGAGCTGAGTCCTTTACACCATTAAGAACCATATCCAACTCTCTATCGGAAAATGGTAGGTCATGTGTATCTGAAGATTGGAGTGCTATAGGTGAGTACAGAGATTCTTCTAAAGATGCGGCATAGGGCGGGGCAATTTTATCAAGAAAAAGTTCAGCTGTAGCTCGATTGGGTAAGAAGTTAGTGAATGACATCCAGACCGGAACCTATTAATATTTCTCCACACCTTTGAGGCTGGGGTAGATGGAGCCAGAGTGGAGCAGAATTTAGCCCATCCTTTACGCTTCTTGCTTCGCAATAATCTTTTTGAGCTGGCAAAAATGTTTTGATACATTAAAAGATTTTCGGTACTCGTATCAAGGTTGTATTTTTTTTCTGCCTTTTTCCTTTTCTTAATAGCTGTGGTGCATTCACTGTCCCACTAGGGGGGGGATGGAATTCTACCCCTACTGGTGTTTTTAATTTTAAAGCAGGAGTTAGCGGTTAGCCGTAGCGCTTGCACCAATTCTTCACAACCAGCATTCACATGACAACAATCATTATAGGTTAAGTTTCTAAAGTCTAAATGCGGAAGGGTGCTTACTTTTTCTTCTAGCAAAGAGGTATATGTATGCCAGTCTGGTTTAGATTCTATTTTAAAAGGGGAGGAAGAGCTGTTACTAAGTTATATCTACTGGGTAAGGAAATGATAATTGGATAATGATCGCTACCATGTGATAAGCTTGTACACTGCCAGCAAGCCGATGTTGCAATGTCAGCAGAGCAAAATGTCAATCCACACAGCTTTTATGTTGCCCAGGGAGAATTCTACGAGTGCAGGATCCATCATTCAGTATACAAAGGTTTAAATCATCTAAAATCTCCACTAGGCCTGTGCCAAATGAGTCGCATCTCTCAGAACCCCATCTATAATGGTGACAGTTAAAGTCTCCCATGACCAACATGGGACCATGTAAATTTTCTAGAGTGCTTCTTAATATTGGAAGGAAGCTTTGGTTAGGGTAAGCAATATATATAGACAGGACTGTCACACCATTAACTTTAGCACTGATGATATTCATATCATCTGGACAAGATGGAATGGGGAGGGTTGGATTGGGAACACTATTATTAATAAGGAGGGCAGAGCCTCCATATCCATCAGGTCTGTCACATCTAAGGATGTTGTACTGAGAAATACAAAAGTTGAGACTTGGTAGTAACCAGGTCTCTACAATAGAACAAACTAATGGTTGGTATTTGTTTAGTAGGAATATGAGGTCGTGTTTTTTATGAAACACGCTTCTCACATTCCACTGTAGGAACACTTGGTTGGAAGCCATTTTTAAAGGAGGTTAAAAGGTTTATCAGGTGGTTGGCAACGTTGGACGGTATTTGAGCAGAAGATACAGGGGTAGATGAGGGGATATTTGAGGTGGTTAGGGAAATCAGTAACTGAATTAGGATATCAATAATAGAACACTCTTGTAATGAATTGTGTGAAACCGTTGGGTTGTGAGGATTGAGGAGTATTAATGAGACCCTGATGGGCAGCTTGATCATAAGATGGGGATAGGGGGGTATGGGATTTGGGTTGGCGGAAAGATATTTTACGATAGGACTGTGAAGGAGTTAGCTGCGTCTGTGATGTCTTGAGTGTGTCAGCGTAGCTACGAGTAGATACAGGAATGCTTTTACTAGCTTCTATGTAGGAAATGTTTTTTTCGGCCATGGCTGTTTTTATAGACCTCTGCCTACCATACTCCGGGCAAGCCCTGCTGCTAGCAAAGTGAGCTCCAGAGCATAACACACAAAAAGCTTCATTCTCTTGTACTTCACAACTGTTACTGGGATGGTCATGTCCACACTTACTACAGCGGGGTTTGGATCTGCAGATAGACTCAACATGCCCAAACCTGCAACACTTCCTACATTGTATGGTGGGGTAAATATATTGTTGTACAGGGAGGGAAGTGTAGCAACAGAATACTCTCTTTGGTAGAATCTGGCCATCAAAGGTAAGGACACAGGTTTCTGTACATTTCCACTCAAGAACACCATCTCTAAAGGTATTCCTATTTATTCTTCTGACTTTTAATATCTTACCACATCCAGGTGGTACTGTTATATAATTAGTTATATCATCGTCTGTCATGTCAGTCGGAATACCAGAAACAACACCCATTCTCGTTATATTAAATGAGGGGATAGTTGCTATAAATTTATGATTAGGGAGGAGAGCATTAAGTAAAAATGAATTTGCATCCTGAGGGGTTACAAATTCAACAGAAACACGATTTCTACCAACTTTTTTAACGCCATCTTTCACGACGTTGCAGATGCTATTATTAAAAAGAAAAAGGCTGAACGAGACTGGGTGGAGGGTTGTGCCGGAGTTCGGCTGGGGTTCAACACTGGATACGTGAACAATGAAAGGGCCATTGTCACTTGAGTTGTATGTAGCGCGGCTTACTTGGCTTTTCAATTGCTTCGGTGTATGTTGTAAGGTTATTTCATCATCAACGGGCCGTTTACGTGAACGGGGGATGTCATTTTTGGGCTGTGAAATATTACAGACGACGTTCGCGAGCTGTGCAAGAGGACTAGAAGGGGTACCGGGTTGATCAGAAGAATAAGGAGACGGGGAAAAAGGGGGAGTTAGTGGGGTCGTTTTATCAGGAGGATCAGGAGGCTTGTCTTTGTCCATTGTTAGTACTTACCAGACAGTTAATCAACACAAAAACACACACTACTAGTCTAAGACAGCACAAATAACAAAAATAAGACAAAATAGTCACAAAATCCCTCGAAATTATATAGGTTCTAAACACACGTGCTATCCAATCGTACACTGTTGCCAGAATCTCTTGGTTTTATTTATATACTCTTTCTGCTACACCTTTTAATTTTTTTTTTTTTTTTTTTCACTTAAATTTATTTCTTTGTATACCGGCTTACTTTCATGTTGACAACGTCAAGCTTCATATGTCAAACTTAAATTGCTGCAGTTACGTTCCATTTCAGGTAAAATTTATGACTTTAATAATAATAAGTTTTTTTGTGTTTTTTTTAAGTCTTTGTTTCTTTCTTTTTTTTTTTATTTGTTATTGTATTTAATGTAAACATTGTTTTTGTTAATATAACATGCAACTGGTGGGTGAACAGGGTTGTGCTGTCTTTTAGAATTTTGTTTGTATCTATTATAGAGTTAAAAGAAAGTAATACATATATACTATCTAATTATTATTATTTATATAGGCATTTATATTGTAAATTTGTGTCAATGTCAGATATTGACTCAGACAGTGACACAAACACTTTTTTAACAGCAAAGAGATTGAATGATAGTTTTTCTAGTATACCATCACTTGCAGACGTACTTCACTCGCAGTTTTCGGATGTTCCCAGTAATTTTAATGTAGTCCACATAAATGCTCAGAGTATTCCAGCCCAATTTCCGGAGATGCTGGCCATTTTTGACTGTAAGAACATTCATGCAATTCTTATTTCAGAATCATGGCTAAAACCATGCCTGCCTTCTATTTCCTACACCCTTTCAGATTTCCAATTAATTAAAAACAACCGTTCGGTTGGTGGGGGTGACGGTGTTGCCATATATCTTCGCGACAATATTCCTTTTAACATTATTGATGTGTCTGCACATCCACCGCCATCAAATGCAGGTGAACATCTTTTTGTAGAAGTGGAACTTTATCATACCAAAGTTTTGTTAGGTGTGTACTACTGTCCCTCTTCACGTATTAACTTTTTCTCTTCCTTTGAACATCTCTTGGAGCAATTTAGTTCTTCTTATTACCACACAATTATAATGGGAGACTTCAATACGTGCCTTAATAAAAAAGACTCCCGTTCTGCCTTGTTATGCAACATAGTCGAATCCTGCAACCTTACTGTTCTCCCTTAAAATCCTACTCATAATTTTCCAAATAGTTCTCCTTCCTTTCTCGATTTAATCCTTGTTTCGTCAGCTGAGCATGTTGCCAAATATGGCCAGTGTTGCGCCGATATCTTCTCCTACCACGATCTTATCTACCTTTCATATAAAATTCCAATTCCTAAGACTAAATCCAAGATTCTGATGCAGCGCAACTTTGGTAGTATGGACATAGAGAAGCTTTGGGAAGATGCTGCTAAAATTGATTGGGTTCCCATTTATAATGCAACTTCCGTTGATGAGAAAGTTAACATTTTAAATAATAACCTTATTTCTCTTTATGATGTACATGCACCTGTGCGTGCAGTAAAGATAAATCATTTACCATCACCTTAGCTCACAGAAGATATTAAGGATTTATTACCAAAAAAAAGCAAGAGCTAAAACTAAGTTCAAGTATCAACCGACTCAGTGTAACCTGGAGAAATACATGACAATTCGGAACCTCTGTAACAAGGTGTGTAGGAAAGCACAACGCCAACACATTAAAAAGTCTGTCGAAAATGAAGATCCTTCCAAAGTTTGGAAATTTCTTAGAACCTTGGGAGTTGGAAAGTCAAAGCAAGAAGAAAATCTCAAAAACATTGATATACGCGTTAAACAGGCACTTCACTTCCTCGTCTAGTTTTGATGATGTCACCAAAACTAACACATTAAATTATCTTTCACAGCTTCCAACTCCCCACTATCCACCTTTTGTATTTAATCAAGTCACTGATTGTGTTGTAAAAAAGAGTATATTAACCATCTCTTCTAATGCTGTTGGTAATGACTGTATTAGTCGGAAAATGATCCTTCCCATTCTCGACCTAATTCTACCAGTCATATGTGACATCCTAAACCATTCCTTGTCCAGCTCAGCAGTCAGCCGTCAGTGTGTCAGCAGCAGTAGCCGGACGGGGGCTGCTGCTGGTAGCCAAGTTGAGAGGTCTGCTGGAAGCCGTGCTGTTGTGGTATTGGAGGCACATCTGAAATATGTAAGTTAAGTATTAGAATCATAATTTTTAATTCCTTATGACCAAGTAACAAAAAATAATAAAAAATAAAAAAACATTTTTTTTTAACCTAAATGAAACTTTATAAAAGTACCTTTACCACCAAGAAATAAAAGATCAATTTCATCCGACATGTACCTAAAGGGAGATGATATCCTATACCTCTCGTTACGTTTTCGTTTCAATATTTTGTATTATAGAAACTTAAATAAAACAGTACTTACTGTCTTCAGAAGTGCCAACATGTTGATCTCTAACCAGGTTACACAGTAATTTTCCACGTGAAAACATTTTTAACTAATTTTAAAAGGTTAATACGTAAAGTTTTTACGCACCCGCAGTAAGAAGCACACACTAACTGACGAGTCGAGACCGGTCGCGCGCGGCTGCGAGCCGCGCTTCGTTCAGAGGTAAAGAACAGTATCTCCAAAAAACAATATTAAGTCACGAAATGCTTAGAGGTATACAGATGTATAATCAATTGAGGTCCTATACCCAAATTGTAGCTGTGGATTTAATGTCACAAACAATTGAATATTTCTTTATACACATATCGTAGAACTTAATGCTTTATACCATTACGTAGAGCTGGTTTATACGATTTCAATGATGTAAAAAACAAAAATTCCAAAAATTTGGAGTTACTATTCTATGCCTCTGAGGTACAGAAATTATATAAAGGATATAACCAAGAAGATTCAATTGGATTGAGAAATTTAATTCACGCGAGGTAACTACCGGCCGTGTCGTTTGTGAACAGAGTACATAAAACTTTGTGGTGTTAACTTTTAGATATTATATCGTTACCCAACACTCAATTCAGGTAATATATAAAGTTAACTGTAGAAGATTTATCAGGTTAGTGTATTATTGCCAATTATATTGTATCAACTAGTGTCGTTTGTCGCTTAAGTGTACGGTACCTAGTTATATTATAATTGTTAAATGTGTTATATTATTATTTTACTAGCAGTTAGATTGAAAATCATACTTATTTGTTACAATAGGTATAGTAATAATTAAAATTACGTTATTTCAGTTTGATTGTTACTGTTAAAAGTAAAATTTCAATGTCTTTGTTAGACTTATAACATTCACATTAAGTAGGTATTCGTGCGTAGGTATCTGGTAGGTATTACGATATATTGTAATGTCTGTTAGATATTGTTTGGTATGTACTTTAATTGGTAATTCTTAACAATTAATTGACACATATTTGTTGCTTAGGCAATTATATGGTATTCTTTATTTGTTAATAACGCTTAGTGAGTTTATTGTAGAAAATTAAACAATTTAATTCTTGCGTTTCGCTTATTTCTTTAATGTCAATAAATTGTTAGGATTTGTTTGTGTTTAGCGTCTAGTATAAAGGATAAAGGTGCTTAGTTATATCTATTCTTTGTGTAAGCCTTTATTGTTATAAATTACAGGTTTAAGTCACCCGATTCCCAGTATGGCCGAGAAAAGGGAGCTTGTTAAGAAGCGCGGTAGCTTCAAAGGCCGTTTAACAGCATTTATCAATTATCCTAAATCTATGAGTAGCTGCTACGTCACGGAACTACAGCTGCTTATTGGCAAGATTGAGTCGTTTTACGATCAATATGATGAGGTAATGTTAAAATTAGAATGTATCGTCGATGACAATAAGTTACAATTATCTGAGCGTTCAGAGTTTGAATCCCTGTACTACAAATCGCTTTCTAAGGCTCAAAGCCTGTTAAGTAATTTAAATAAAGATAATGAATCTGTTCGTAGTGTTAGAAGTACCTGTATTTATAAGCCAGTCAAGTTACCTACAATTCAGCTACCTAAGTTCAGCGGGTCTTATCATAACTGATTGGAGTTTCATGACACCTTTACGAGTCTCATCCACTCTAACGATGACATAGACGAAATAAATAAATTTCACTATTTACATACTTCATTGGAGGGTTCCGCTGCTATGGTTATACAATTAATTGAGTTTTACGTCTAGTAATTACGCCGGGGCATGGCAGGTATTGTGCGAGCGATTCGACAACAAAAGGTTATTAATCCATAATCATGTATTCAATATTGATACGATCCTTAGATGAACCCGTTCGGCACTGGGACACGCTTTTAATTTATATCATCACTCGCAAGCTAGACGGCAAAACGTTCCGTGAGTGGGAGGACTTACACTCCTCAAGGTCGGATCGACAAGAACACTAAAGTTACTTTTGATATATTACATCAATTCATTCGTGCTCGCGCTGATTTAGCAGAAACGTTAGAGTTGTCACGTAATAACTCTCCTTAGGTGAGTATAAAGTCAGGTGCTAAACTAAAATCCATGGTCACTGTGCAAGGTACAACAAATTCTAGTTTAGATACAATTATTAAGGTCTGTCCTAAGTGCGAAGGTGAACATCATTTAAGTAATTGTTCACAATTACTCGCACTAAGCAATGACGCTCGTATCAAGTTATTGCCAAGTTACAAAGTTTGCTTTAATTGTTTTCGCCCGGGTCACTTTGCTAATCATTGTAAGAAGCCAGGTTGTAAACTTTGCAAGCGCAGGCATAATACTCTCATTCATATAGATGAATTCAAAAATATAGCGACTATGCGTCAGGCTTATACGAATAAGTCGTCCAATAACTTGTCTGCACAGTCGTCGCTGCATTCTTCGAGCACTGAGACAAGTAATGTTGCGTTATCGGCTAGCGTCACATCTAGCGTCACAAATCTAGGTCTGGGTTGGTTTGCAAGTTCAGATGAACTCGTATTTTCAATTAAATCGTCGGTGTCTTCTGATAACCATACTAAACGTGATTTGTTGTCTGCGATTGCAAGAATCTTTGACCCTCTAGGTCTGTTATCTCCTTTCGTAGTCGTTATGAAAATGTTATTACAAAGAATGTGGCTTGATAAATTATCATGGGATGAGCCATTAACTCATGAAATTAATTCACACTGGCGAGCAATTCATGGCCCTGTCTCAACCAAATTTAACGATGCATTCCAGTAACTGTCTCAGTCGGTATCAGCGTATTGAGCAGCTCCGTCAGCATTTTTGGACTAGATGGAGCAAGGAGTTCATTGCAAAGTTGCAGCAACGCGTCAAGTGGCGCTCCTGTAAGGATGGCCTGAAGCTGGATACATTGGTTGTTGTAGAAGAGGACAACCTGCCGCCACTGAAGTGGAGATTGGGAAGAATTACGGCTATACACCCGGGATCTGACGGAGTCGTCGGTGTAGCTGACGTCAAGACCTCAGCTGGCACAATCCGAAGGGCATTTAACAGGATATGCCCATGCCGGTATATTCAGAGTCTGGTTGAAAGTAAGACTTTCAACGCCCGGGGCATGTTCAAGCGCCTACGTTATTAGCCAGAGCAATACATCGCGTCCTTGTCCTTAGTAAATAAGTTATTTTTAAGTGTTCTAAACATACATATTTTTGTCTTGTCACCGTTCAATTGATTATAAAAGCTCACCTAAACTAGTCCACACGTTTGGTTTTTATTTCTCGTCCCTGCTTATTAACACTGATATCAAATTGAAAAGCATATAGTTATTATATACTATTTTAGTTAATAAAGTCACGAGTACCACAATTTGCTTCACGAAAATGCAATTGTGATTATGAAATAGAAGCGATGAACGTTATTTTGAAACCATTGCCTGAGATCAAAGTCATAGGATGTTAGTACAATTGAACCCGTGAATATTTGGTAAAAGCCAATCCTTTAGCTCTGAGATAAGAATTGTAGCTATTACAGCGATTTTTCCACTTATTCCATCGGATAATATTTTACAAGGTTTCGATTACACATATGGGAAGAATAAATTGATAAATATATTAAATATATAAGAAACTATTGGTTTAAAGTTTCATACTCCTTTTTTTGTGTGTGGAAACCCCCACGGATCATCACCTCACCGGGGCCTTACGGTGAGATGGTATGTCGGACTCGAACCGACTAAAACGATTGTTCTGGCCTCAAGTGTACCCTAGAAAGGATTTCCTTTCTAGGGTACACGCCTCCAACAGGCGGCCAATTCTGTCAGGGTTTACAGGGATTTCCCTGTAAACCCTGACAGAATTGGCCGCCTGTTGGATTCGACCCCGCTTTGGTTTAATGCTCTGATTTAAAGAGGCACGCGCGGAAAACGTCACGCCACCATCTCGGACTGCTTTTGCTAGGACGACGGATAGCCCTGTCCATCGCCTCCAGGCTAGCGCTCATGGAGGCCGCAGATCATTTTGCGCTCTCCGGCGCCTGGTGCGTCTACTGCGGGACGGAAGAGTGCTACTTCTCTCCCGTTCCCTTTCCGCCACTTCCTTGGCCTGCATCACCACCTCACAGAATGAAGCGGCGGAATCCCATGCACTCTCGCGCTGGACCATGTAAATAACCATGGTCTCCAGCGAGAGGCTACCTGCAGCTATAGCCGCTACGGTTGGCCCACTCGTGCACCCACGCAGAGCACTCCACCAACGTATGGATTGCGCTATCCTCGCGGCCGCCCCCGCAGTGCTGGCACACTTACGTTGGCTCCCGGCCTATACGACACAGGTACTTTCCGAAACAGCCGTGTCCGGTGAGTACCTGCGCGTCCTGTAGGAGAGAGAGAGCCATATCGTCTCTTCAGCCAATCCTCCATGACGGGTCTTACCGCCACAATAGTAACATGCCCTGCGCTCGGTCGCTCAAAAAGTTTCATACTCCTAACGTATATAGCGTTTTCGGTGAACGTCACCAAACAAATAATTCTTTAGAAGGTTTTCATTCTAAATTTAACAAACTATTAAAGAAGAACTCGGTTAGGCGTTTACTGATTTAATTTATTTTATTTTATTTAATATTTTTTACATAATATATCCTTGCGACCTTGCACGTACAAATGCAGTTACTGAGATCGCTTTAGACCGTACATTAGATATATTGCGTTATAAATTTATTTCTCTTTTATTTTATTATTGACAATTTAAATTTCCTTTGCATTTTTTCTTAAGTTAAAAGAGCAAACCCTTCAAGTACTCATTGATGATACAAATAACACTGATTTACTGTTTGTACAATTGCTTTGATTCGATATGCCTGACATAATATAAATTTTGTTGTTAAGCTATCAATTATATAAAGTTATAAGTTTATATAAGTATATCATAATACTGAGCAAATATTAATTGATCAAAAGAGTGACTACACTCAATTCTCAATCCTTGATTGCATTTTATAATGTTTGGTACAGGTGTTAAGCTTATATTAATGGTAACAATAATTGTGAACTCCTGAAAGAGGGCCTATTTATAAAATGAATTCAAAAAAATTCTCTCCCTATTATTTAAAACCATTACATTTTCCTTCTGTAATATATTTTTTTAATTTTTCATATCTTATATGTATAATATTTACTTGATGAATTAGTTAACTAGCAAACCCAGCCTGCCTTGGTGTTACTCGAGGTGTGGGTAATTGTCCCATTAATTGTATCTTAGTGGAACCCGTATAATGGAGGCAAGTTACACACTTTCTCACATAGGCTCTAACTAACTTCCACATACTTTTAACACTATCAAACGGACAGATAAAACGCTGGCATCGAACTCTCAAGGCAGCATTGATGGCAAGAACAGCGAGTATTAAATGGAGCGAAGAACTACCTACTGTTTTACTCGGACTACGTACAGCATTATGTCAGGTTACCTCCGTAAGCCCCTCGTTAATAACCTACAGATCTACACTACGCATCCCGTCAGATTTCTTCGTGCCTACAAAGCCGAATGTGGATGACGCCATCTGACCGAAACCATGACGTCACTATTGTTAAGAAGGTGACCAGATGTCTTCCTTCGCAGTAGCACAATGTAGCTTAGGTTATGTGTGTCGATGGATGGATTGCAGCGGTGACTCGATGAATGGAGAAAAACTACAATGCTCAGGAAACGCTTGGTATATTCTTGATTTCAAGAAAGGGCACAGTACATCAATTTAGATTGTAATATGGATGGATTGGAGTTGAGATTAAATAAAATAATTACAAGGAACGAACCGACGGCCATGACCACCAAAAGCAAAGAGAAAGAGGCCGGTGTTGTCATATTATAAAATGTGAAGATTAGCGCACACTTAACACTATTTTGAATAAGGGCTAGCACACATATGCTTTAACAACTATCACCGAAAAAAAGATCGCATTCATCAAATCAACACACATTCATTTATAAAGATCTCGAAACATGCACTCACGTGTTCGTACGGAACGACACTGTCTGACCACCACTGACACCACCATATGACAGACCCTACAAAGTAATTCAACGAAGTGCAAATGGTAAACAATTCATAATCCAACTACCACTCCGAGAAATTACAATCAGGTTCACACACAAATATGTACTTCCACTACAAACACAACAACGAACGCAAGTACATCACCCGCAAGTGGAACCACCACAGTACCGAGTACAGCAGCAGTTCCCGCTACTCACCGCGACGACTACATCACCCGAACCGGCAGAACAGTCAAACCCAACGTACGCTTTGCTTGAGGGGGGGTACTGTGGCGTACACATGTAACGTACTGTGAAGCCCTAAACATGCATCAGAGTCACGAAAACAGCAACGTAATCTGATTGGTTGCCTACACATTGATTATTGTAAATATAGAATTAGAAATGTTATTGGTTAATCCATATATTGTGCGGTAAACTTACTACTTAATGGTCAAAATTGTAAATATAACTGGCAAACTTTTAATGAAATATAGGTCGATTCCAACCATTCCCTGGTGTTTCACTTCAATAGCTACGGTTCAAGGACTAATCAGTTTGGCCGGCTAACATAGGCACCTTTCCTTGCTAATAGTATTATCTGCTTAGGCTACGATTCGACGGCTAATACAGTATGGAGGGCTAGCTAGCTAGCTAGACGTAGGGAAAGTGCTTTAACAACTTATCGGGTCAGCTACCCCAACAGCTGATCCCGAAAATACCTTAATCAAACATTTGTAATTTGTAGGCTACACGCTTTTTTAATTTGTCCCATGTCAGTTCACCATTACGCTCACAAAATATTTCTACACCCCAGCTAATACAAAATATTAAAAAGTTCGTTCGGTGAGGGTACTCTGGTGACTATTGAATGGCCAGTTTTTTGTTCTGCCGACATAGAAGTGTATTTAGCTAGTGTGATATAATACATATTTCCCATTTGTTAATAACTACGATGTATTTGTTATGCCTATAACTACGATGTTATGTTATTGTTTTTTTGTTTTGTTAGGTTAATTTAAACTTAAATACGTAAATTAATTTGTTTACAATACGTTTATATATGCTTCGTTTATTTCATTAATTATATCCATATACTGTGTATCTCATGTAAGTGAACTGTTTATTGTTCTTATGAGAAAAAAGTTTCTTTAAACCTAGTTAGTTGTGCACGTACTTTTATAATTTGTCCTTAGTACCGAGCGTATTGCTTAATATGTGTAGTAACGTAACTGACAAAATAATCGCGACACAACTTAAGACTTCCAAAAGTGTTGTTAGCACCATAATTATGTAATTTCAAAAAAGTCATGTTTGAGATTTAAAATAGTGTACTAACTACAGATTGATTGATTGAAAGGTACATATTCTTTTAAATGTCTATAAAGTAATTAAAATCTCACATAAGATTAGATATAGGTGGACAGACGAACAGACGAGTCATCTGATGGTAAAAACGAGAGGGGGGATGAGGGGAGGGGAAAAAGGAGAGGAAGATAGGCCTTCGGTACCCTCACTCACTCGGCAATACAATGCAAGCACCGCTAACGCAAGTATTTTTGATAAAGTACCTATTAAATTCGTTTTTACACTTTGTAGTGTACGAGTACATGTATTCGTGCCACAAATGAATAGAAAATGAACTTTGTTACATTTGTAATATAAAACTGATTGCAATACAAATTGTTGAAAACGTTTATCAATTGATCATTGACTTGGAATATTCATAGTTTACGGTGTCAGGAGATAGTAGATTAAAGTACCTACCTAATTAATATGATTTACAACGTTATACCTCGATCTACTCTTGAGAAAATGGTATTGACTCTTGAAAGACACAAACAACGATGTGGTCCTATATTTCTGTATTCCATTTCCTTATAAGGAACAGAACCTTAAGAAGGTAGAATTCTGAGGTAATCTTATAATGCTTGAAAGGGTTTCGAGTCGAAATAATGAACGATATCACCAAATAATGTTACCTACATACTGTTAAAAAAATGTAACAATAGAAAATAAAAGAATTAAGACAAAAGAGCAATATATGTAATTACTTACAAACATAAGCTATCGCCTTTTTCCTTTCAGGGTAAGGCAAAAGAGTCGGCACTTTGTTCCTATCTCTACTTACCTCTTAAATTTCACACAAGTGGGCAGTCTTTATTATTTCTGACATGCATTTTCTTCAGAACATCACAAAGCTGTCCTTATCCTTTGTATATGTATGTATAAAATAATCCAAATAATATTGATTAATTAAAATTATATTCCTTATTTTTTTATTACATGTATTTTCTAATGGTTATTGACCAAATAAAAGGCAAATTTTTAACAGTAAAGGTTTTATTAAAAAGCGATATCTACTTCTTGGATGGTTTTATTTTGGTGTGTCTGAAGTATCGAATTCCACGCCACGAAATCAAAATTTCCTTACAAAGATAGAATGTTTCGTGACCCGCCTAATCATATATTTCATAAACCAGAAGTTTGAGTTTGAGTACCTTGTAATATAATTTCTATTCCGATATCCAGTTTACTTTGTCTTATTAACAAAATACAAAACGTTCTTAAACACAAAACGTAGTAACAAGGGCGTATCCAGAAATTAGAAAAGCGCTCTCCTAGCAAATTACATTAGCAGTGGATATCTTTTTACTGTAAAAATAGAGAACAGTAAAATGCGCGTCTAAATTCTGACGCTATTTTGTATCATCGCTATTTTCATCAGTACTCACAAGCACAGTGGCATTAAGTCTATCATCTATCTGATTACTTATTCACCAATTTACAACCATCGCGATGAGCACGTATCAATGTTTTATGATAATTAAAAAAACTAGTGCAAGTTATGTTTCATGAAATAAATTATTAGCGTTATGATACCTATCGAAAATATAGCGAAACAAACGGGAACAATAAATTAAAGGTGATGATGTTTTTTGGGGATGGTAAAAAAGGAAAACGTTTTATAAAGGAAAAAAGATAAACGTAAAAGCTGTTTTTTCACTTTTGTTGAAACCTGATATTATTAAAAAAAAAAGTATTGTGACTTAGAGTTTATACATATTTTACCTACAACTTCCACATTTAACATTTTTTATTTTGACGAACTATACCTAGTTCGTACATACAAGTTTATCCTTCACAAGTTTTATCCTCGTATCACGCCTCATGGTATTTTTTTCCTCCCAAATTCGTAATATTTTCTTCCCCTTCCAAGATGTATGAATATCATTTTATATTTTAATAATTTATTTCGTCGAAACATTATTTGCACTATTCTTAAATTAATTATTTTATTAATCTCACACTATCATACTCATTTTATACAAATAAATTAATCAAATAAGACTAGGAATTGACAACTCACTCAAATAATTTTATTTTAATTAAAATTATTAGGATAAATTTAAATTAGGATTTAAGTTATTCACGAGGCAGACTATCCGATCCTGAAATATGACCACACCTTTCTAAAACAGCCTGTATATAATAAATATTAGGGTGTAATAATTATATTAAACCCGAATATTTATTAAAATGCTCACACAGGGCATAGAAGGTTGCTGCCGAAACGTCTACATACTATTGAAGTTCAATGCATGCCGATGTCATGTACATCGACTTCCAATTCTCATCAGAGAAAGGGTTTTGCTCTACTCATTATTTTCAAAATTTTCCTCAGATATAATAATTTATTTTTGAATTCTATTTATTTTTGTATCCGATTTGGAGCCTCTTCTCAGTCCTAACTAGATGTATGCCTATAAACCCCCTCGACATGGAAGCTGGATCCGCCGCTATTGGACAATTTGTATTTGTAAAATCAATGTAAGGACAGCCAGTAACGTTTGACAAATAATGTTTAAAGAATGTACAGAAACGTTTTTAAGGTGCTGGAAAAGTATGTGATTGCCTAGACTTAAGTTGAAGCAGTTCTTTTTTTACCAAATGCTTCACCTTCCGCTAATGTGGTCATTAATGGGAAACCTTTGGTTTCTGGTAAAAAAAGCGTTACAACGCAAGCTATTGTTGGCGGTATGGCGAATATAACAGCTGGTAACCAAATATCTACATCTCTCAAGTCTATTACGAATGGAGCTATCATAGACCCTATTCGAGCCGACATTGAGCAAAAACCGATGGCAGCGTTTCGCACGACTGTGGGAAATAACTCGGAACAATACAAGTACACAAGTATGAAAACAATAAATGCCGCTACGTTACCAATGCAGGCACAACCTACAGATGATACACCTTCAGGTATGAACGCTAACAAATATAAACAAGTAGCGCAGATGGCTTGAAACACGAGCAGCATGGTTTTCCGATTCATTATGCTTATAAGGGGTACCGATGACACCGTTCCGAGTAAAGCGAAAGCGGCGCTGATGGCAACATTTACAAAAATATTACCGGTTAAGAAACTTATGTACTGCGAAACGCCATAAAAACAATAACTACAAGACAGCCAGTTAAAAGCCATACATAAAATATTTTTTCTAAGATTTG
This sequence comes from Tyria jacobaeae, assembly GCA_947561695.1. NCBI lineage: Eukaryota > Metazoa > Arthropoda > Insecta > Lepidoptera > Erebidae > Tyria > Tyria jacobaeae. The sequence continues at coordinate 12,256,512 of OX387220.1, forward strand.
GTGTCCTAAAAAGATCCACTACTGTTCCTTTCTTTAGCTGTCGTTTTTCTAATTCTTGTTGATAAGCCAATAAATCGGATCTAATACTGCTTGTTGGCATCTTATTTCTGTAACAAAATGGAGAATGATAATATACATAACTCCGAAAATACTGGACACTACCAACTGTTTATCTGTTTTATAAATCCCTCCTATTATACGATGATCCCTCTTATTAACATCAACACAAAAAATACCCCAGGTTACAAATAAATTGCCAAATCGATATTTCAATTTTAAAGATGTCCTGAGTCCGGTTGTGTTTAAATTCTAATGATATCCTTGCAGGCGCAAATATACCTTCCTACATACTTACTACATACAAGTTACTATACACAATACTTACTACAATACGATGGAGGGTTGGCGCTAGGCAGGCCACTGCCTATAAAAGAAACTAGCCAAACCTCCCTTGTAATCTACACATTTAACGACCCTAAATAAATTTAGGACTAAGGTAGGAGGAGGAGGATGACAATGATGATGGTAGGTATACGTATAAATAAAACAAGAGAGGTGTACAGATATTATAGTGATTACTTAGGAGTTTTATCTCTCACTCTCTGGAAACTTAATACAAAAAGTTCTATCTTTTGGAAGGTTGTGGTGTCGTCTAACTAGCTAATTTGTTGTAATAATCTTTATATACGTAATACTTCTATTATTACGTGTATGGTACTTAGTCCCCCTAAACCGCTTGACCGCTTGACTTTCTTTTTTGTCGTTTTTTTTAAATGGGCCCTTTATGGGATGCCATTTTACGTTCCAACGGAACAACGTCTGTCGAGTACATCATATATACTTAAGCAAAGTTACCGTTGGGGATAGTGGGATATCTTTTCGTCATAATGAATAGGTTACTTACACTGTAGCAACGCGTTCGCATAATTTAATGGCATCTTCTGTTTTTCTCATCGCCAATAACCACCTTGGCGTTTCCGGCAATAAGCAAATGTACATTAATAAAATAGTTACTGGTGCTGATATTGCCATTTGAAAAACTCTATAATCTCTAAAGTAATATCCGAATCCAGCTAGGGTCAAATGGCCTATATTGAATGGGATTTGATAAATAGCTGATATAGGTGGTCGGTACTTCACACCACAAAATTCCATAACACAGACAAAACCAACAACCATAGTACCTCCTACTGATAAACCAATTAAAAATCGACATATGTTAAATAGTGCGAATGACGGTATATAAGAAGATGCTATGCCGGATACTATTTGGATTATGACTGCCACTATAAATGTAGGTCTTCTTCCCCATCTGAAAACGACTTTTCTTGTTATTTCTCTGAGGATATACATTTTGATACAAATTGTTTATAATCATTATAGCATGAGTATATTGTTAAAAAACAAGGATCATGCCTCTGTAGTGGTAATCAAATACAATATCGTCGGGCTGTCGTGCGTTGCAAAATGGTTTTCGTAAAAAACTACGAAACTGCTAATTAAAATCAAAAATAATTTTAAAACTAATAATTGACATGCAAATCACCTGTCGGAAGCCATGCCGAAAAGTATACTACCAAGTAGTGTACCGAGTTGAAATAACATCTGTACGAAACTGGCTAAATATTTTCTTTCACATATTAAGTGCCATTTCATGACTATAGTCATAGGAAATACAGAAGTATCGTAGACTGGATTTTCACAAGGGCATTTATTCAGTTCTCCATCACATGTATACGATACTTTTGGTGCTAAAAATATAATTGCCATTTGATGCCAAGCAATGGGAAGTTTACTTAAAAAGACTATAAAACAGAGCCACAAATGATATTTCCCAAAGTCACCAATTGATTTTTGCACATAATCGCCTGTATCTGTACCTGAAAAAGGTAAGCAATGGTAAATATTTTTTTTATATTAGAATGTTACGGATGTACCTCTAATAAAATCCAACTAGAATATATGAATCGAATGTATTTTAGGGAATACATTTGAAGAATATATGCATTTTAGAGCGTGACAAATCAGTGAAAACACAAGGCTTCAATATAGTTCTCTTAACTGTATGGTGATTGTAAAAAAAAACCCTTGGTGCACTACATCTGCGTGTGTGCCTCAGGGCGGTATGTTATCATCATCATTGCATTTAACAGTTTTGCCAAAAGCAGGAATGTGCACATCGGCAGAATTATTGCGATACTGGTGAGTCTCCCTTCGGGGACTCATGCATTCTGGTCTCTCGCCAAACCTGTCCAGGGGAACTTCTGTAAGCCATCCCTTCCACCCCTGCACATTGGAGATAATTCGTTGACCCGTGACGCTAAATACAAAGCCGATCTTCTGAGCTCTCTTTGCGTCCAACTCGACCCTGAACGACAGGGGAAATGTACTGCCGACCATACCACAGTGCGAGAGCCGTGTACCGGAAGTCCGGTTTACACAGAGAGAATAGTTTATACGATACGATAAATACTTATTATGCCAGTAATGTTGAAAAAAAATTGCTATCCATCTATCTATATATTAGTATAAAAAAGTAAATAATTATATGTACTATAATTGTGTCAATGTTTAGCCACCTCATAAACAATTGCATTAGTGGGGGAGTTTTTCCGGATAAACTAAAAGTAACTTTTTTCAAAGCAATCTTCAGGAAAGTAGATAGTGAAAACAAGTCATGCTATAAGCCAATTGCAATTGATATCAATATTGTAGTAAATAATTATCTTAAGAAGTTTAATTTATTGGTAATTATCAAAAGGGTTTTAGAAAAAACAAATCAATAGACATGGTTATAAAAATAATGGATAAAAGACGATCAGTATTAGCATGGACACGACACGTGCTTTGGCTATGTGGATAAAAAATTCTAATAGCTAATCTAAATAGCTAAGCGGCATACAGCAATAGAAGTAATATATCAAAATTGATGCAACCATATCTTCGTAATAAGCAACAGATAACTGTAACTAACAACATTTGTAATAACAATAATATTTCATTAAACAGAGTTTCTGTGGCATGCGTGTGCTTTGAAAAAAAAAAAAAAAAAACATTAAGATATGGCATAATACTATATTCTAGCGCCATGGTACCTGAATGTTTATATGCAAAAAACATCGTATACGAGCAATCTGTAACTTGCAATTCACAGCCTGCCTCTAGGCTCCAAAAAAAACTAACAAGTCATTTCTAGGTCAATGTGTGCGATTTTATAATAAAAACCCTGATAGAATAAATAAGATTTAACATTTGCAATATGCAAATGTTAAATCTTATTTAGATTTAACATTTGCATATTTATCAGTCATCTTTTAAAATACGCTACTTGGCTCTAGGTGCTATATTCACTTCCTGAGATGAAATCTTTTGCTTACGGAAGTTTTCTCCGAATTCTTTCGTGATGTGAAATATTTTTTTTTATGCGATAGAGGGCAAACGAGCAGACGGGTCACCTGATGGAGTTGATGGAAGTGACTACCGCCGCTCATTGACACCCGCAACTCAAGAGTCAAAAGTGCGTTGTCGTTTTACATAGGAGTACGCTCTTTTCTTGAAGGTTTGAAGGTTTTATCGGTACAGAAATACGGCAGGTGGAAAATTTATTTCACAGGTTGATTGTGCAAGGCAAAAAGCTTCTGGAGAAGCACACAGTGGTGGAGTGCCAATCATCCAGGTGATAGGGATGTACATATTGGAAGGAAGACGAAGGCGGAAAGCTGCGGCCGTTATAAGTCCGAATAATTTGCAAGTTGCTCTCCGTTTAATGCGGTCAAGAAGGAGAAGTTGGTATTGGGGTGCACCTACCTACCATAGAGATGATAACAGTATTCCATGTGCGGCCACACAAGCGCCTTATAAATTTGCAGGCGGTTGGCTGGAGGGAAATTCAGTCTCAATCTGTTTAGCACACGAAGCTTTTTTGAGGCTAAATTGGCCTTCCCCTCTAAGTGACCGCGAAACTAAACTTCGCTGGATATATCGACGCCAAGGAATCCGATGCTGGCTGATGCAGTTCGGGAAGTGCTCTCAAAGCGAGATGATACGACCAATGGCATCTTTTTTGCGGTAAACGAGAAAAGTTGTGTCTTCGTGGGGTCACGATCGAAGGCCTTCGCACGTAAGAAGACCCGAAAGCGCGGTAAGAAGGCTGCAAAGAAATAAGCCTCTACACCGCAGTCACCGTCGGTGGGAATGCCCACAAAAAATAAGCCGCGGAAATTACAGGCGCCTAAAACGGCAGCCGTAGTGGTGACAGTGTCGTCGTAGGCGGAAAACGTCAAGCTATCCTACGCGTCCGTCTTCAAGAAGGTAGGCAGTGAGTTCGGGCCCCCTCAACTGTATCCTTACGTTGTCGTCGTGGGGGATCTCTGCCCGGGTCGACCTATTGTTCTCCCCCTCTCGTGGGTCTAATTATGGAAACAATAAACATACAAAACAAAAAACCAACTGAAGAAAAAAGAAGGAGAATGTGAAGAAGGGAAAATATAAGGAAGAAGAAAGCGGACGACACCTCGTCAAACGACGAAGAAGTCTTATTGGAGATGCCTATGTCAGTGGAGCTCCCAGAAGTAACTCTGGCTTCTGGGAGCAGTTGCAAGTCGGAAAGACGTCTTCCCCTACGACTACGTTCGAAGCCGACTCGGAGATAATGCTTGAGCCTCGCGATATCGAGACCAGAAAGCGTGGTCGCTCGATGGACGAGGAACCTGAAACATCCACAGAAATGCTTCCTCCCAAAGTGGCTAGCAGCAAAAGAGGAAGGTCGAGGTCGCGTACCCCTATACCGTCTTTGGCAAGTTCTGCCTTCTTCAAGGCAGGTGAGTACGCGCGAGTTCGTGCGGAAGGACAAATCGTCGCCGAGGAGGAGATCGCCGATCTTCTACTTAAAATCCGTCCAACGGTAGAAATAGGTTCCGTTCCCCTAACACCCCGTGGCTTTGAAGGAAACGGCGACGGCGGCGGTGGCTATTATAAACAAAGTGGCCACCAAGTCTACCAAACTAAAGGGCACCTTTGTAAAAGCCCTGAAGGACTCTTCCTCCGCCATCTCGGTGGTCGTCGAAACACTCATTGGGGATGTGGCGCGTCTCCAGGCGGCAAATGACCGTCTCAAGGAACAGGTGGCCGAACTGAGCGCACAGTTTGCCCAATTCCGGGCTCAGTCAGATAGCTCTGGGTGTCGGAGACGGTTTCGCAGCAACCAACCTCCACTCAAGCGCCCTCCGAGGTGTCTGAAGTGCCGGATTCCCACCTGCGTAAAATCATTGAAGCAGTGTGGAGGATGATGGACGGACGCCTCGCGGGGCTAGAGGTAAGACTGCCTCCAGCTCCAATTATTCGGCCACCGCTTGCAGCGGGAAAACCCAAGGCCACATTGGCTCCGAAGCCGCTCCCGGTCTCAGGTGGCAGCGTCGCAATTTCCTACGCGGCAGCTGCGTCTGCGTCAGCGCCTGCCACCGCACCGAGGACTCGAAACGCGGCTAAGACTGGTACGGGGTCAAGGTCAGAGTTCCCTCCGCTCATCTCTCCAAGACCTGTACCAGGCAGCCAGACACAAAGGTGTCCAGGACGAGATAAAAGCGTCCCTAGCGCTACCACTGGTGCTGAGTCTGTCCCTGTTCCCTCAACGTCTTCCCCCTCCAGTGATGGATGGCAGAAAGTTGAGGGGGGAAAGAAGAAGAGGTCCCGAAAGAGTTGACAAGAAGGCCACCAAAAGTGCAGCCTCTGCGGCTCAGAATACGTCGGTGGCAGTCACTGCCACAAAGAAGGCAAGGAAATTGCAGGTGCCCAAAACGGAGGCTGTGGTTGTCACCGTGTTGCCGGAGGCGGCGACCACTGGGCTATCCTACGCGGCGGTTTTTAAGAAGGTCCGGGATAACTTCGGTGGCGAATTCGGGGCCTCGGGTGTGAGGCTGCGCCTTGCCCAGACGGGGGCTCAAGTTTTGGAGTTTCAAGGTGCTGAAGGGGCAAAGACGGCGGACGTCGTTGCAGAGAAGCTGCGGGGAGTTTTTGCAGATTGCATTTCGGATGGTGTCAAAGTCGTTAGGCCTACCAAGTGCACTGAGCTGCGCATTTCAGGCCTGGATGACTCTGTGACGGTGGAGGTTGTTCGTGTTGCTATTCAGGAGAAGACGGAGTGTAACGAGGACATCATCACAGTCACCACCATCCGCCCCGGTCCGGGTGGTCTTGGCGCGGTGTGGGCCAGTTGTCCCGTTTCATCAGCCAAAATTTTGGGTGATGCCGGCAAGATCCTCATCGGTTTCGTGAATGCCGTGAGTCACAATACTGGCGGTGAGACCGATGAGGTGTTTCAAATGCCTCGGGTCGGGACACACCCGCATCAAGTGCGAAAGTTGCTTTGACTGTAGCGGACTCTGCTTGCGCTGCGGTCAACCGGGGCACAGAGCGGCAGAATGTTCCGCCACCCCTCACTGCCCGGCATGTGCGGCGGGTAATCTGCCCGCCAATCACCAGATGGGGCAAGGAGGCTGCAAACCTCCCCGCACTTTTCCGCAAGCATCGATGCTAATCGTGCTTCGTTGCCGTCGCCCATGGAGGAGGCTGTTGCCAGGCTTGCGATTCAATAATGACGATCCAGCCTCCTTGTCCAGACGAACCTAAACCATTGTGCCGGTGCGCAGGACCTCTTCCTGCAAACCATAGCGGAGTGGTCGATAAGTGTCGCCGTAGCTGCGGAGTCTTATTACGTTCCTCCCCGTCCAAACTGGCTGGATGACCGGGACAGCTCGTCGTCGGCTCCACAGCGGCTCATTCCCCGCCCTTGTCGCTAAGAGACAAGGGTACTGGATATGTTGCCGCTGAGTGGGGGGGAAATACCATATATGGTATCTACTTCTCCCCTAATCGGAGTCTGAGCGATTTAGAGGTTTTTCTCAATAACCTGGAGACCTCGATACGGCGACTAGCGTCTGGGCACGTTTTAGTGCTGGGGGACTTCAACACTAAGTCCGTTGCGTGGGGTTCCCCCAGGATGGACGCACGGGGCGACGCTGTACAAGAGTGGGAAACATCGGTGGGCCTCTGTCTCCTAAACAGAGGCACCACCAACACGTGCGTGCGACAGCAGGGGGGTCGATAGTGGACCTTTCATTCGCTAGCCCTGCTCTTGCCGCACGAGTAAGGGACTGGCATGTCCTGGAAGAGGTTGAGATGCTCTCGGATCACCTTTATATCCGATTTGAGCTCTCCCGTACCCAGGACCCCAGAAGGGGTCACATGGCGCGGCGTTCTTCCCGCTTTCCGCGGTGGGCTATTTCGAAGCTAGACCGGGATCTACTGGAGGAGGCAGCATTGTGATGCGATCACGCAGATCTGCGATGCGGTCATGCCCCGCGTTCAAGGTCGTCGGACACCAAGGAAGGAAGTCTAATGGTGGTCCCAGGAGTTGGCGTATCTCCGCGCGGCTTGTATTCGTGCCCGGAGATCCTACACCCGCAGTCGTCGGCGTCACCGCGGAGAAGGAGAAGAGGACCAGCTGCAAGAGAAGTACTGAGAGGCCTGGAAAACTCTAAAGCTGGCCATTTGCCGCGCCAAAGAAGAGAAAAGAAAGGAGATGCTGGAGGGTCTCAATCGTGACCCCTGGGGTCGCCCATATCGTGCGGCGCAACAAAAGCTTCGCGCGCTGGGCTCCTTACGGAGCCTCTCCAGCCCGCCACGGAGGCGGAGATAGGGGCGGCTGTTCTACGGATCCGCTCCAAGAACACCACCCCCGGGCCTGACGGGATTCCTGCCCGAGTGTTGGCCCTGGCCCTTGATCACATGGCAGACCGCCTCAGGGAGGTGTTTGACGCTAGCTTAGTGTCCGGGCGCTTTGCTGATTGCTGGAAAAGCGGGAAGCTGGTGCTTTTAAGGGAGCTGGTGCTTTTAAGGAAGCTGGTGCTTTTAAGGAAGCCGGGACGGCCGTACGACTCGGTCGCGGCCTACAGACCCATTGTGCTGCAGGACGAGGCGGGTAAACTGTTTGAGAGGGTACTCTCTGCCCGCATCGTCCGGCACCTGGATGGTGGCGACCCCCCCCTGGCGCCTCTATCATAGTTAACTCGGTCCTCGTACCAGTTCAGGCCCACATTAAATATCTGGGCCTGATCCTTGACGGGAGGCTTTCGGCAACTTGCTCCAAAGCTGGTCAGCGCTGCGTCCGCCCTAGGGCACCTTTTGCACAACTTGGGTGGACCCAGCGTCGCTACAAGAAGTCGCGTCGGAAATGCTCGCCGAAGTTTACCGGCGGACGGCTGAGTTTCGGGCGGGTAGCGGCAATCGGCCCCCGCCCGTTGGCTCGTTGGTTTTGTGCTGGCTTTGCCACCGTGGAGGCGCTCCAGCCGTTCATTGTCGAATGGGCAGAGCGGCAGCACGGGACTCTTTCTTTCCGACTGACGCAGGTGCTTTCCGGGCACGGCTGCACTCGGTCACTAGGAAGGAATTGAGTCCCGCCTGCCACCACTGCGACTGCAGTGAGGACTCGGCTCAGCAACTCGGCTGCAGTCATCGGAGAGGATCTCTCGCTACCGGCCGTCGTACGCTCCATGGCCGGTAGCGACAGGAATTTTACCACGGTCGCAACCTTCTGTGAGGAGGTCATCTCGCAGAAGGTGGCTGCGGAGCAGACCCGGGAGGACGATCTCCACTCGGACAGAATTCCACCAACCCAATTCGAACCAGGCGGCGTAGACGCGGTTACCAGCGCCTCATGCCGCCCTGAGTGTGGCCGCGGGTGGTCGGGACGGGTTTTCCCCTCCATCCGCGATGCCAGCCGCGAGGAGGCGACGTCCTGGTGTACCCAGACGTTGTCTAATTGAGAGCTACCCAAAGGTGGTGCCCGCGCTTTTGCGAGCAACAGGCGCTAGGAGGGGTTCGGATGTCTTACCAAAGCTGTTCCCGGATTCCTCCTATGTCAGGCGCAGGATGGCACACCGTGTGGTTTTAGTCGGTCCAATTCCGACACACCGTTCCACTGAAAGCCCCGGTGGGATGACGGCCCGAAAGGGTTTCCACACGTTAAAAAAAAAAAAGGGTTTAAGGTTCGGAATTCACAAAAGAGACAAATCGATGCTGCTGGTGGGAGCTCACGTACCTTCGGTGAGGGTGAGCCAGTTTTGGTACGGGGTTACGGAACTGCAGATAAATGGGTAAAGGGTACAATCTCGGAAGTGGACTGTGTGCCTAAGTATCGGGTAGCAAAGGATAACTGTCAAGTGTTACAAAGGCATGATGATCAAATACGCCACAAATCTCGTGCTTCCATGACTGGAGCAACCTTTGAAAATGAGAAGACTGAGGCTGAGAATGACGATGTTCCCACCGCGCCACCGGCGACTGATGATTGTGCGTCAGGGGTAACTAAGGGAAGTGTGACAAATGATGAAAGCGTGTCAAACGAAGCTAATAACGACCAATGTGTTAGTCAAGAAATAATTGATAAAGTTGACCGGGAACCATGTTTGCAGTCACCACAACAATCTCACTTGTCACCTATTTGGGCAAGCGCGATGCCCAAAGCGAATACGCAAACCAGTCGTTAGGTTCTAGTATACACAAACAGAACGATGAACTACATAGATGGTATCTGTAGAACTAAGTGTAAAAAATATATGTATATTGTAAATCATATGTGTAGATTAAGAGGGGAGGTGTGATATACATATGTGGGTACGCCGAAACCTAAGTAAGTAAGGTACTTGTAATTCAATATAAAAGTGTGCAACTACCAATGTAAGTCAGTCCACGAAATAAACGGTATTGGGTTAGACGTTGTTTCTTTGTGTTCCCGTTTATCGAACATTCTAGACATATCAGTTTTATTAATGTAAGAGTTAAGATATTAACTAGGAAGATACGAAAGTAGATAGGTCGAGGAATCAGAATCAGTAGACAATAGAAAAGGAAACTGTTGTGGAAGTATAGGCTGAATTCAAATACAGGAAATAAACAGGCTTTAAAGACTTTTCTAAAGGATTTCCAAAGTTAACTTACTCAATATTCTGAAAACAACCATAACATTGAAACAACAAAAGATAGCAACCTGGAAAGTTTAAAGTAAGTACAAAATTCAAACACCTAATGATATACTATGGACATACAAGAATAAATAATAATAAAATTATATCTAACCCGCTTGACATAGCTCAGACCTTTCAATCACTTCTTTGCAGACCAAGTAAAAGCACTTTGTAAAGTTTATATAAGAGACTAGCAAAACTGTTAGCATTAGACTATCTTCATGTTTATGACACACACTGTCCTACATATTGTAATGAGTAATGGATATGACCCAATTTGTCCTAGAGTTAATAAATAAAAACCGGCATAGTGCGAGACGGACTCCCGCACGAAAGGTTCCGTTATCTACAAAAACGGCAAACAAATCACGTTTGTTGTGTGGGAGCCCCCTTAACTATTTATTTTATTTAAATTTAATTATATACTTTTAAAGTGAATATATAACTAAATATTCTGTGTGAGTCATTTGATTAATACGGTACGTACGTACGTACGTACGCACGGTATCGTGCGATATCGATAGCGTACTCGGGCCTTTATTGTTTCTTATTCATATTAATGACTTACCAACCCATAATACATATCCTATGTTTATGTTTGCTGATAGTACAATAGCATTTAACAATAATAAATCTGATAAAAAAGAATTTGACTTAAATTTAAATACTACGTACATCTGTTATAAATTGGGTAAACTATAATAATTTTAAAATAAATCTGGTTAAACGGCAACAATTAAATTAGGTCAAATAATAATTTAAAAGTTCACTATAGAAGCACTGACAATATTTACGGGTTACACATTCAAAATAATGTTAATTTGAATAGGTACACAAATTGAGGAGGCTTCTTGGATGAGGCCTTAATCTAGTGAAGTAAACCAGTGTTGGTAAACGGTGATATAGACTGTTGATGATGGTGATAATGAAGATGACTCTAATTTAAAAATGTATGCCGCGGAATAAGGCAAATAAATCAGTGTACTTCGGAGCTATGTAAGGAAAGCATATTTTTAGCACAAAAGGGATTAAAACCAAGTGCGACATTAAAAGTACAAACACCTGCAGGCCACTTTTCAGAAACCTGAAAATAATGTGCCCTTCTTATTCTTATATATAAAACTGCCATCTTTGTCAACCTGTCTAAATTTATCTAAGTAGGTAGCCTACGTAGATAGATACATATAAGCTACATCTAACATCCAAAAAGCCACTGTAATAGCGCAAAAAATATACCTAAGCATCAGTTACCTAAGCATATAAAATAACAGACAAAATCTAAACTAACGTCTCTTTGTGTTTTATTGGAAAAAAATATATACTCCTCAACAAAAAAAACGAAAGAAGCTGCAAGTACTATTTAGGCAGCATTTAAATAAAAAAGAGGACTGATATTATTAAAAAAATACGTCTATAAATGGCGGGCAGTTTAGTCTACACAATGGTGTACTACAACTCTAAATTTTAATTTTGAAAAAGGCGTGAAAAAGCATCTCACCAGGCCGCCATAGTGTGGGTCACCATGCTGCATTGACTACACTTGCAATGAGGATGGTGACCACCACTCTTAGACTCCACTTGTTGCTTTCCATCAGGCAGAGTGGAGTCATTATGGTAGGCTTATATAAAAAAAATGAAAATATACAAAATCACAATAAAATACATTCTTACTTTGATTTGACAGATTTGATTTGTGACCAGATGTGTTAATTGAGATAAATGTCCGGAAGACAAGAAGTTAAATGCCTCTTATGCCTTTTCTTAACAGCTGCATCCTTTTTAGTCTATTAACTGTAATTGGATTTACGAGTTCTGTTACACAGACGTAATACAGGGCCTACTAGAGATCCTTCAGTCAATGGAGACTTTGAATCTCTTTGTTTCATTTAGATTTCATTTAGATTACACTTTATGATAGGAAATAAAGAATATGGAAGTACCTATCACTTTCACTTTGCAAAACAGACCATTTTGCCAGATTCGAGAACAGTATTGTATTGCTTCAAAGTAATTGTAATTTCATGCTGTAGGCGATGCATTTGTTCAATTGTAGAGTGCATTTTTTTAAACCCATACAGTTTGATGGTAATATCGTCACATCGCATTGGTCCATGTGATCTTTCAGGAAACTTAAAAAGATTTTGACCCATAACGAGATAACTGCTGTAAGCTTTGTTGGACGATATGATAGACCTTCGTAAGGCCTGATGTTTTTGTTGCTCTCAGGAGCCGGTTCTCTTTTTTGTGGCGACATACTTTCTAGGGAAGTTTTATTTGCTTTAAATTTTCCTATTCTTGTATCTTTTTATGTATTTATACCGTGCAACCTAAATGAAATAATAAGTTTAATTCAATAATTGTATAAGTTTTAAATTCGCATTCGCTACAGGCAAATCAAGGTTCGGGTTGAAAATTAATTTGTTAGAAACTTTATTTAACAGTGCCCGTATGACAAGGGATAGTCCAGTCATGTTAACGTTTCGCGTCGTAATAAAAAGGAATACGCTTATTTTATTTTATACAAACGTTTATTTTAGCGTTCTCAATGTTAGCTATAAAGTTAGTTATAAAGTCTTTACACATGATACACATGAGCGTGCTTAGGTATTGTCTCGTTTTCGATCGCGAAGTTCCATTTTAAAATACATCTCGTTTCCTTTGGTTAAAAACGTGTTTGCATAACTATAAAAGTTATTGATTACAACATTGTAATTAGCTATTTTATACGTTTTATTTATGTTTATATACATATGTATAATTAAATAATTAGAATTACTTACGCGTACGCTTGAAAAGTAAATGTTCCAGACGACCGACCTTACCCATATATACACATACACACATACATATATACGCATATATAAACCAGTTGATACCACAAATTTCTTAAGCATTACTCTTGACGCGTAATAATTCTATAGATACGCACACGGTTCTATTATCGACAGCTGTTGTAGAAGTGCCCGATATTCAAGGTGTTTATCATCAGGCACACGTACTGCTCGATAGTGGTAGTAATCATCTGTAGGTTGATTAACGTTCCCATAATAAGTTCGGGGAGATAGGCCTCGTTAGCGTTGGTCCGCAACCTATCTAGAGAAGGAAAACTCGAACAAACCCGGAATGGTAGGCTCCGTTAGGCACAAGTAACCTATAACCTGAAAAAGTGGCAGTCTCCTGCAACCAATCTGGCTCTGCACGTATCGACTTGTCGTTCCTGCAGACCCAGCCCGCACGGTCGAGAGGGTGGCGTAGGCTCTGGGCAAACCTACGCTTCCTTAAGTCGTCCCAGGCGACGCAATGTCTGTGGAGTGTTCTTCACCCGTGGCAGCTCTGCTGCGCGGATAACAACACGGAGAGTGGCAGTTTACCGGTGATAAGTCTGCGCGTATGGACGTAAGTGCGGACGCCAGGGGTCACTCTTGACAGTGGAAGGGTCCATCGTAGGCCCATTGTACAGCTACCGCCCGCTTAAGCCGGGCAGCCCCCGGCCAGTAAGGTGCTGTTCCGTCCCGGCGCTGATTTGTTGTTTTAGGGTGTAGGCAACAATAGCTTTGCTAGACGATTGGTGCCGATATTTTACCACACCTGGCAATACAAGAAAGAATACAAATAGAAAATCCATTCTATCACTTACCATGCGCCTGGCGACATGGAATGTCCGCACCATGAGGACTGGCCTCCCGGACACCTGTGGAGGCTCTGGTTGCGCTGAAGAACTGCGCAAAACAGCCGTCATAGACGGAGAACTGACGAGACTTAATGTGGCCATCTCAGCTCTCCAAGAGACTAGACTCCCCGACGAAGGATCTTTACGGGAGCAAAATTACACCTTTTTCTGGAAAGGCAAAGACCACGCAGCCAATCGCGAACATGGGGTTGGTTTCGCTGTGCGTAATGACCTCTTGTCATCAATCGAAACGCCTCAGGGAATCTCGGAGCGTATAATGTCATTACGTTTCTCAAGCAAATGCGGCTTTGCCTCCGATGAGGCAAAAGACCAATTCTATACACTCCTAGAACAGACGAGTCGGCCAAGACACAACTGCTTGGCCTTTTTGCCTCGGTAACCATGGTATAGGTAAAATTAACGATAATGGCCAACACTTGTTAGAGTTCTGTTCTGACAACCTACTGTGCGTTACTAACACCTATTTTCGAGGTATACCATCCCACAAACTTTCGTGGAAACACCCACGCTCGGGGCACTGGCATCAATTGGACCTAATACTTAGTCGGAAAGAAAGAAGATATGAAAGAAACATTGCACACAAGATCCTTTCAAAGTGCAGAATGCGACACGGATCATTCCTTGGTCATTTCAAAAGTAGCACTCTCCCACAAAAAGATTCATTCTTTAAAGCTGCCCGGTAGAAAGAAATTAAACATCGCAATGACTAATAATGCCGAAATGGTCCGATCATTCCAGCAAATGCTACGCGAAGAGGTTGACTCTTGGGACGAAAATATGACTTTGGAGGAGGAGTGGGCTCGTATCAAGAAGGTCCTTACGGATGGCGCAATTAACACTTTTGGCTCATGTAAAACAAAATCTCAGGACTGGTTTTCAGAAAATGGTGTCATACTTACACCACTTCTCGACACAAAACGTCAACATTATGTTACCGGATGAATCCATGTTCCGCTACACGTGAAGACCTTAGCAAAGCCAAAGCTGCATTACAGCGTAGCTCTCGTATACTTGCCAATGAGTACTGGAATAATCTATGCCAAAACATTCAGACATGCGCAGAGAAAGGCGACTTCAGTGGTCTCTATTCCGGAATTAAACAAGCTTTGGGACCCGTACCCAATAAGACTCCAATTCTCAAAGATGCCAATGGAGTTGCCATCACGGATAGCCATAACCAGCTCCAAAGGTGGGTAGAGCACTATTCAGGGCTCTACTCACAGCCAATTAATATCATGCCTGAGGCTCTACAGAATATCCCTAAACTTGATGCCTGGTCCGAACTGGATGATCCACCGACAATCGCAGAATTTCTAGTTGCAGTTGCTCAATTGAAAGTAAGAAAGAGCTCAGGAGGCGATAAAATTTACCCTGAAGTTGCCAAACTCAAGTGCGTCTCAGCAATGTTATTTGATTTCTTATTAAAATCTTGGGAATCCGGCGCTGTACCTCGGGATATCCGCGATGCAAATATTGTCACCTTATACAAAGGGAAAGGTGACTGTGGTGACTGTAATAATTACCGTGGTATATCCCTTTTGAGCGTTGTGGGAAAACTGTTTGGCAGAGTAATCCTCAATAAACTACAGCGCTTAGCAAACCGCGTATATCCAGAGAGCCAGTGCGGGTTTCGTCCAAACCGCTCCACAGTCGACATGATATTCTCACTTCGCCAGCTGCAGGAAAAGTGTAGGGAGCAGAACACCCCGCTATACATAGCTTTTGTAGACCTCAACAAAGCGTTCGATACAGTGAGCAGACAGGGCCTCTAGTGCCTAGAACACATAGGTTGCCCACTGAAACTTTTATCTTTAATCAAGTCATTACATGAAGACATGCAAGGCAGCATCGTCTTCGATGGTCATTTGTCAGACCCTTTCTTCATGCGTGCTGGTGTCAGACAGGGATGTGTTCTTGCGCCAACCCTGTTTGGAATTTTCTTTTCACTACTACTAAAAGTAGCATTCGGCCACGACCACCAGGGTGTTCATTTGCATACATGGGCAGATGGCAAATTATACAACCTTGCGCTTCTGAAATCGAAATGGATGCCGTTTCGATTTCAGGAGCCTGTATTGTAATAACCTTCTGTTCGCAGACGATGCAGCTCTTGTAGCCAATTCTGCTCACGAACTACAGGTTCTCGTTGATCAGTTCGCTCGAGCTTGCCATTTGTTCTCTATGACCGTAAATGCTAAGAAGACGGGAGTTTTGGTGCAAGGCTGCACAGATCCACCGGATATAATACTGGGTAACACGCCTCTGGAGGTTGTCGAAAAATTCTGTTACTTGGGGTCGACCGTGTCGAACAATCTTTCACTAGATGTGGAGATCGATATCCGTATCGGCAGGGCGACCGCCATGTTTGGAAGGCTTCACACAAGAGTATGGGAAAATAAGCATTTGATTAATAAAACCAAAGTCCTAGTCTATCAGACTTGCGTTCTTAGCATACTTATGTACGGGGCCGAGACTTGGACCTCCTACGCCAAGCAGGAGCGACGGCTAAACACCTTTCACATGCGCTGCCTCAGAAATATTTTAGGTATTTCGTGAACTCAAAAAGTCACTAACGAAAGGGTTCTCGAAATCGCTCAGATTCCTATTTTCACCGCTGCTCTTAAACAGAAGCGTTTGCGGTGGCTAGGGCATGTGCACAGAATGGAACCTTCTCGTTTACCGCGACAAATATTATTAGGAGCCGTAGCGAATGCCATTTAAAAAATGGGACGAACTCGCTGCTGATAGAATCGAGTGGAGGAAATGTTTAAAAGACGGGCAGAAATGCTGCGATGAAATGTGGTTAAAGAAATTGGAGGTCAAGCGTAGCAAAAGTCATAGAGGCGACCAAAACCCACTACCGGTCGCATCACACATCTGCGCTAGATGTGAACGTCGATGCCGATCACGCATTGGCCTCTACAGCCATATGAAAAAATGTATTGCACAATATTAATAATAAACGCCTTGAATACCTTCAAAGACATTGCTTATATCGTCTGCAAAGACGCTAAGGCCAATATATATACTCTTGACTCCAAGGCTCAGGCTCACATATTGATAAATTGACAAATATATTGTTCTGAAGAATACGTATTATTTTCAGCGTTAATGTCGTATGGTATTGTAATGTGGGGTAATGCAGAAGAGAGCTATTCGAGCAATAATAATAATTGAGATAATCGTTATTCACCAAAGCAGAAATTCAAAGAAATAAACATAATGATGTGGCATGACAGTATATCTATGAAAAATTAATTTACCCAAAAAAAAATTAAGATCATTTGGTTATATACACTATTTTAACACACGAAAGAAACATTAATTGGTTGTACCTGCCTCCAGGCTCCAAAAAACTTAACGAGTCGTTTCTAGGTCAATGTATGCAATTTTATATTAAAATCCCTGATAATATACAAATGTTAAGTCCAAATAAATTGAAGTCCATGGTTAAATGAAAGGTTATTGTGGATGACATGGGGATAGAAGCGCTTGGGATTGAAGTGATGATACTTGATGATACTTAATACAGTGTAAAGTGATCTATTACGTTTCTCATTTTCCATCTTTTATATTTTATATTTCTTACTGCCTCTTCCTATTATACATTAAAGCACACGACAAAAGAGTGTTATATTAATATCACTAAATATTATAAATTCTATCAGATGATTTAAAAGAGTGGCCTTGCCCGATTTCTTTTATAAGACTCATCATTTAGGAAACGTGCGGTTCTTGATCAACACAGGCAGGTACTTAATTCAACATTTTTATCATAAAAATTACTTTTTATACAGCAACCCATAATTGCGGTAAGTGTTGATCCATAATTTAAAATATTGTCTAAAGCGAATGATGACCCGTAGGGGTTTCCACGTTAAAAAAAAATATGGCAAGTAGGAGGAATATTGAAATGTGTTTTATATGGGAAGAGCTGTTTATTTTTCACTAAACTCCTCCTAAAACAAGCAGTCTAAGGACATATGTCCTTTAATAATTACTTTTGAAAACAGAACTTAATGTACAATGTTTATGGGTAAAGATAAAAACTTACGAAAATACGAAGTATAATTATCATGTTCTGTAATGGCTAAGAATTTAAAATAATAATTAGATATTAAAATAGAACACGGGGTATACGCTACACTTGATATCTCACAAGAAATAAACTCATATCGTTGACAACAAAATGGCCCTAACTTAAACTGTGGCCTGTTGCCTGCAAAGTGTTTAAGATTCGAAAAATATCGATCAATGTGTTTTACTATAGGTATATGATGCTATTAATAATTATATGAGAAATCTGTAGGGCATGAGTAGGTATTGTAAAGTAATGACACGTAATAAGATGAGTAACCTTTACAGGTCTTATAAATATAAAATTAAGATTGCACCTGCTCTAGATTTAAAGAAATAGTCTTTGATTTGCTCCAAAATGTTTTGACTTTTATTATGTTGATCCATGTCCTTCTACACTGCGACTGTAAACCTTGTCCCCTATTCAACCCCTATTAATGTATTTT
The DNA here is from genome assembly GCA_947561695.1 of Tyria jacobaeae. Taxonomy (NCBI): domain Eukaryota; kingdom Metazoa; phylum Arthropoda; class Insecta; order Lepidoptera; family Erebidae; genus Tyria; species Tyria jacobaeae. The sequence continues at coordinate 12,274,748 of OX387220.1, forward strand.
TTGAACTGATTAGCAATATTTTTACAAAATTTAACCGGGCTCAGAAAATAATACGTATTACATATTAAAAATAATATTTTGCATGATATTTGGAAAGTCTAATAAACTAAATATCATAATCGAGTAGGTCTCATGTTTGTCAGTAACAACGAAATTTGAAGTTTTTGAAGCGTTTTCATGTACAAAGTTTGGAACTCTCCGGGTGTTGTTTATTATTGTGACCTAAAGTTAAAATACGTTTAATTTTTTGAGTATAATTATGGTAAATGGTAACCGATAACTTACAGGCTATAACAGATGATCATGATCTTCCAAATGAATCAAAGGAATCATGACCTTATTAGGAACATTCTTAAAGTAATGTGCGCATGGCAACCCCAGTTTTGTTACAATATAAAAAAAGGTTTCATAATTTTCAATACCAAAGTAAAACTTCCTTTTGCCAATGTTTTCTTTTTTTGTAAAAGATATCAACGTTTTACTTTGAGCGCTTGAGGAAAATTATTCCTATTGATTCCTTCAAGAATTAGATAAAAACTGCTGATCTTCAAATGGCTAAGCAAATTTTCTTAAAACATAGCTAAGAACATTATCGATTGAGACACAACATTTCAAACGAAAAGACCGTAACTAAATCAAGTTATTCGTTCCTGAGCTATGGTGCCACAGACAGACACAAAGAGAAAATACACTATAAACTTATGACAAAACTCTTTTTCGTCAGTGGTTAATAAAACACAAATATGTAGAAAAACCAGAGTTGGATGATACATTTCTGTGAGGTAAAAAAAGACCACGTTGACCCCGTTGTAAAAAAAATATTACAAAATTAATGACAAGTTAATAAATCAATCACTTTATATCACCCAAGGCTGAATGAATTATATTTTGTGCAATTTTGATGACGTACCTGCATACCTCACAAAAATTATACTTTTATGAAAATGCACTTTAAATTGAGAGACTAATAGGTAGAACCATATAGTTTTATAAGAAAAACAAATCGTTACACCTCAGCCTTTATTAACAAAAACGCTGGTTACAAAATTTCTTTGCCACGACATTTCGTAAAAGAAGGATGCGGAAGGCGGAGGACCAGGTGATATAGCGCGCATTGGGGAAGCCTATGTCCAGCTGTGGACTACAGTGGGCTAATTGATTGATTGATTTTGTAAATTCGTCTCAGTGATCAAATGTTGTACAAAATTATATCATGACAAATTCTACTATTTCCACTTTGACTTCGGCATATTTCCTAATTGCGAGCGCATTGACCCAGGATGTTTTTAGGCAGTTAGACTAGTTTATTTGTTACACAGTTCAGTTCGTTTTTATGGTTGTTCATATATAGTGGTCTGTAGTCGATATAGGTGGAAACAAAATGGCAGACGTCTCAATTAATTTATGTAATAATACTTACCTAGTACATTGTTTTCCTATTTAATTTCTAAAATAAAAAAATAATTCCTAGTACATTGTTTTACTAAAAATGTTTAGATAGACCATGGTCTTACCTTTATTCCCACCTGATGCCATATTGCAATAGAAGCGCGCGGGGCTAGGGCTCGGGGCTGTCGCGGAATTTCACTAGGCACAAGACGTTTATTATGCAGTAGGAAAATTATGGTCGCAGGTCTTCAATATGGTACCAGCTCAGGTCCGTTACTTCTTAGGCTCTTTCCGCAATGCTACCACAAAAATAAACAATGATGTCGTTTCCGAGTATTTTTAAAGATCAAATTCCGTCGAAAGGTTAAATACAAGTTTGTTTATAATAAGCAGTTACTTATCTACTAGTAGTAGTCCAGGCCACATTGAGCTAGGATGGCAGAGATAGCTAATAATGGAAACGAGCTTCAGCTGTCAAAGTCATGGTGGACCTGGCTGTGATGACGTGTGAGACAATAGTTATATGTAGATAACTCCGTTCAGTTTATCTCCTTTGAACATTTGCATACCATGACATATTTAATGAAAATATTATATTAATTTACAATAAAGTCCAATATTATGTATAATAGGGAATTGCTACCTGCCTAGTATCAAATAAAATAATAAAAATAACCATTGATCATTATTACAATGGTGGAAAAACCGTCAACTGAGGGTTAAAATATCTGATTATTACCTCACAGCACAGCTCAGACCACCAACTTCAGCGGGCACACTAGTTTATAATATTATTTGTTTTTTTTTATTTGAAACTTTGAATAACAACTTTGTTGCATTTTAATAATTATTACAATAAATTTAAACATTAACTTTAAATGCTAAAATTATATTTTAAAGACTAATGACATTTTACAAATAGACAGGCCACGCAAACATTTTGACATAAACGCTAGCTTAACACTGGTAGAAATAGCTAGCAGTTATTGTCTAAGTTGCCACGGCAAATGTCAAACGAAAGAAGAAGAAGACATACAAGCCGGCAAAATGTAGCTCTTAGGCCCCATTAACACGAACGCTTTTAAAAATCATTAAAATTCTGATGAATGATATCAATGTCAAACAAATTGATATCAAGCACTATCGGATTTTTGACGTTGAGTGTTGGAAATTCCAACACAAACTTTCCAAGTACTAAAACTTAAAAAATGTAAAGGAAATAAATGGTAGTCAAATGTTACGATATATTTCTTAGTTAAGCCCGATGCAGTCACTTTCTGTTCTGACAGGAATTAAAAAAGTGTCGGCGCTGCAGTCAGTTCAGGTGGGTGTCATATGCGCTCGAACGAATAAACTTATTACAAGTTAACTCAACTCCTTGTCAATTAACTGCAACGCATTGCCACAGAACGGATCTTGTGATGATGTAAAATATTTTGCAATATAGTAGTGCACTTCTACACCTCTACTATTACTTCTTGACCTGTCGTTTGCTATATTATAGGTAGGTTGTAAAATCATATAATGTATCTTCAAATTGAAATTCATTTTTGATCCTGACAAAATTATAATATAGTGCTTTTGTTAAAACTATCCACTTTCAGCTATCCACTGTGTGATAGAATACCAAAACTACATTTTATCATTCTGCGGGCACATCTAAGTTGATAATTATAAATACGGTGCCGCAAAGTCAAGTTACGACTTGGATATGGTCGATTAACAGAAAGGGCCATTGGTTTTCCATTTAAATCATTTGGTCGTATTTTCGGTTGCAGCCATTCTATTTGCCCTGATCCTAATCTCCTATTATATGAAGTATTTTTAAATAAATTCGCTTCGGCGGCATCACCACATTTCGATCCAAATAAGAACAAGAGCGAGAAAAGAGTTTTTATAATTGTAAAGTAAAGATCCTCTTTGATTGGGTTTTGTTATTTCCTAGTGTTTCTCATTTACAATTCCAATCAGATTAGGAGCATTGGTGCTCCGATAAAATTCTGATATTGGGAACTGTAAAAAAGAGCCAACATCGGGTTTTAACGCATCGTTCATTAGTTTATTAAGCGCTCTTTGTGAATTAGGCCTTACAGTAAAAGTGAAAAGTCATACGTCTTATCGGTTGATAGACACAGATAAACATAAAGCTTTCGTTACGTAGCTTTCAGTAATGTATGCTCAATGGTCAGAGCGTTTATGACATAAACAAACGTTGCGAGATAATAAAGTCACGTGACCTGAAGCAAGTTGTCTACTTAAAATAGCTACAGCTCCGCTAAATACCGATAAGAGTTTACAATAAAATATAGCAAAAAATAATAATAATCTTTAGCAACAAGATTATTGGTTAGGTTGTTCTTCGACATAGGCCTCCCCCAGTTTCTTCCATTCACTTCTGTCTCGAACAATCCTCGTAAATCGTCCTCCCATCGTTTAATTAGTCGGCCTTGTTGTTTTTTCCGTTTCTTGGATACCATTCTGTTACGTCTATCGACTATTTTCTTTTATCCATCCTCATTATATGTCCAGTCCAGTTCCATTTCAGTTTTCTTATTGTCTCTCACTTTTGTTGATTTCCTTATTCTTGAATACGTCCACAGGTCCCGTAACCTAATGTTCAACAGACTCCTCTCCATACTACGTTGGCAGATTACATATTTAAATCTGCCAACTACATATTTAATATATAGTTTATACATTACCATAATAGCATTAAAATATATGAAGCTCACTTTAACTTATCTCCATTGGTTTTAATACTGTCCTTCAAAAGTTGAGGCCAGCTATTAATAGTAACACGCAGTCACTCTATTGGAAAATTCTTTTATGCCAAGCATGGATTGTTTAAACTCTTAAACTCTTATGACAGCCAGTCTTCAGTTCTAATGAAGTCAGAAACGTTCGTTTCCAACCAAGCTTGGGTGCATCGATCTTTATGACCCGGTGCAGAATCTTGCGGAAAGGACCTTCTTGGTTATAAAACATGGTGCTGTTAAGAGGCTTAACCACCTTCTCAAGAATCGGATCTTGATACACTTGTGGCGATGTTTTGACACATCTTCAATAAAAATTTGTTGTTGTTGCTATGTTTATATTGCTAATCTATTGTCAATGTCAGATAATACGATTTTGTGTTGTCTTATTATTTATTAAGTATACATAATTTGCATGCTGAAATTTCGTGTATGTTATTCTCAGAATAAAAAGTACTGTGATTCTGCTATGTATGTCCTTTGTTAGAAATCCGAATAAATAAATAAATAAATAAATATGGCTCAGTCACTACCAAACAATCACTGAAGGCGGATAATGCCATAGTGTACTCTTCTGACTAAGTGGGTAGCGTCTATAGAACTTTGAGTATTAACTTAAACTGATTTGCTTGTTAAAATATTGCTCAATAGTAATTGCGTACCGCTTAAGAAGTTGTTTTAATTTTGCAACCCTATTGATTTTTTAGCTATCGGTTGAATAATGACTGGTTCGTATTTAAATTTAATTCCCGAGATAAAATTGTTTGCTTTCGGACAAGATTTAAAACCTTTTCTTCACTGCTTTGATCGCCTTTTTCGTACGAATACTACATGGACGGTCAGATCTTTTCTGTCACAAACATTGTACCTATATCAATAGCCCGGTACTTAAATATTCGACTAATACCAAGCGGATGGAGGATCAAAAATTGCATTTTGCTCAGCGTGCAAAAGATCAGCGTTAAATTGAGAAAATTCAATGAATATTCATATAGGAATGACAGATGCCAAATTCCAATACAATATTGTTTTTCTTTATTGTAAACCAGCGATAACAACACTAGACTCTTGTATAAAAGAACGGTGTCAATCTATTTTAAGTCAGTTCAATTGAGATCACCTCCGTCTTTAGTCCCATAAGTTAGCAACAATATAATTACGATCTATATAATGTAATTTTCTTTCATGACGACAAACATCTGTAAGTATCAATATGTTCTGTGGTTGTGCACAAACTAAACTTAATTTAAGCTATTGCTATCTTTTTCTCTAATAAAACGAAAAATAAAGTGTTAAAAATACTTACCCGTTGATATTGGACCGTGATAATATGAAAACGTTCTCACAATCTCACAAACTTAAACGTTTTCTTGTAGGTTTATCAATTCCATATGATTTCTAACGTCAGTGTTCGGCTCCCTTTGATATGGTCGAGATGGATGACGGCGGGCGCATGCGCCATGCTCGTAAACCGTTGATCGGGGCTGGTCAACTCCGGACTGCTATTACTTAACACAGAATAGTAATTACCAAAAACGTTATTTTAGAATGATGTATTGCAGTGTCCCCAGAGATCTTGTTTTATTTTATGTGTACTTATGAACTGTTACAATTTTTTTTATATAATGTATTTGAAAAAGAGTGTCCTTAGAAGTTCTTGCTCGTTCTTCTCAATAGGATCGCCGTATTGGAACAGGCAACTAGATTCATGATTGACCGACTTCCTCTCTTGACAAATCAAATATGCCTCTAATTAGTTCTTGATTCTTCTTGTAATATTTGATTTTGATTTTGATTAGGCATATACAAGGGAAAAAATAATGAGGCCTGACTTCCCTCGTATCCGCTGAAGACTGATCGTTACCTATCTCTAAGTTTTCAGAGGAGTCTTGAATATTGACAGAAGAAGGAAAGACAGAAGAAAATGCTTTTTCATTGCAAAACCTTACATAGTTTACTTAATAAATTAAATACCTATTATACATGTTGCTTTCTGTTTCTTTATTACTGGTACTTTCTTTGTTTTTAAATTTTACGGACAAATAAGTCGCGAAGACATTTCCACTTTTATGAAGAATATTATCTCAAATTAAAATACTAAAAATAAACAGGTAAAATAAAATTGAAAAAGTAAACTGCAGCTACAGAATATTAATGATAAGTATGCGTAAGTGTGTGTGTTCAGTACACTAAACTACCAAGGGTTTCCATGTAAATCTAACCTAACGTACGGTACCTAACGATGGAAAGCAACAATTAATAAATTGTGAATTAAACAGTTTTCACAATATTTTTTATTTCAGGTATTTAGATTATGGTTGTTATTTTGCTGCCTTACGTTATGCCTATAGAATAGGAAAAACGACTCTAACGGACATCGTTAAAAAAACTGAAGAAGTTAAAAGATAGAGTAGGTAATGAACGAACCTTCGACAGAAGAGTCTACGGATATTGCAAAAGTACGAAATATATACAATTTAGGATGATTTAGATGGAAACCATATTAGAATAGATTCCGGATTTATGTTCTCCAACTATATGCATTTTTTTTCCAATGTCCTGCTTGGCGTGCGTGATGCAATTTATTGCTTTATCTGTATAGATATGGAGCATGTGAAAAGATCAACGGCTCAACAACTTCAAAAAACGCCTTATTCAAAAAACTCGTAGAAAACTTTAAACATTCCGGGACCCAAAGCAATATCCTTCCCACTTTGATCCCGAGTCTTCTAAGCGGAGCGTAAAAAAGCATCTCATCAGGCCGTCATAGTGTGTCATAGTGGGTCACCATGCTGCATTGACTAGACATGAAATGGGGATGGTGACCTCCACTCTTGGAATCTACTTATTGCTTTCCATCAGGCAAAGTGGAGTCACTATGGTAGAATTATATATAAAAAAAAATTGGGGATGAGGAATTTAGCTTATCAGAAAACATTTTGCGACCATAAAGCGAGAAAGAAATTAACCAAAGAAAAACGAATATTTAACTACCGCCTCACAGCAAGGCGTTATATTGAGTATTTTTTTTAATCCTGGTAAATAAATGGCGAATTTTCACAAGCCCCTCAATGTAAGTAAACCAAACATGATTATGTAACGTAGGTAATGAAATAAAGTTCTTCACAATTACGGCAGTCAGAAATGGATACAGCTACGAAGACACATTATTCGAAACCGCTGCAGATGGCACTACTACACGAGTACTACTACAATTCGACCGAGCGTAAGGTCTCGAAATACGAGGGATATATTAGCTGCTTATTTTATGAAAAAGGGTCGCCTGTCATGACATGTCAAAAATGATCTATCAAAAATATAAGCACCAATTCGTCCCAAGCTCTGCGTTTTAAAATTCTGTTGGCATTATCCATTCCAATTCCATGATTCCAAATCTCATATTCGCGAGATGTTCGCGCGTAAAATGGACGGAAGTCTGCGTCTCTAGTATATCGACTTGCGCGTATTACGCGCATATCAAGCGCGAGTCAAAATCTGGCGAAGTGCACCCAATTTAAGGGCGTATTATTAATTCGCGCGATGTTCGTGGACGCGATATATTGGCGCACAGTACCCCGTGCGCGATAAATACACGCGAAATTACAAGGACTGGACAAGGTCATAACAGTACGCGTTGCAATGCTCAGTAGTTGCAAACGCGCAACGCCTAACCATTTCTCCCTATCTGTTCTGTGAATATAAAAAATCTTGGGAAAAGATAAGCTAATTTACGAGTACCTACGGTATTGCAGCAACATTGTACCGACTTGAAGATTTAAAGTAAACAAATTATACATTTTGTTACTTTTATTTTAATTTATACACTTTTGTTTCCAATTATTCAACTATGTACATACATATTATTTTATAAGAATTCTATAGTAATAAAATAATTATTTTATGTAGTAAAATGTATATTCACAATAATTTTATCAATCCAAAGAACTCAATCGTAATCTTAATAATGTAAACTTGTACATTCAGACACATTAAACAAATATATTAGACGGATTGATTATGTTGATTATTGTATAATCGTAAAACGAACCAATATAGACATCACACAAAACATATGTTAAGTCTAAATAAAATAAAACTCTAATATGTTCGCAATATTTAAGCAATTAAACGTACGCCAATAGATTATTCCCTGCTAAAATATATTCACTATCAAGTATTTACACCAACGAAATAGGCAAATTAAATAACTACTTAATTCTTACTTCATGTCATGTGTAAACTTAAATATACATCACGTAAATTATTATAGCAACATATTAATATTTTAATATTATTATTTATTAATTTAACACATAACATTGAAATATCACATGATGAAATGTTTAAACATTATTATAACACTTGAAAATGGCAAAATTAAATACCATAGCTTTACAAATAAAATACTTCTGCCATCGACAAATGGGCCAAAAAAATTAAATATTCTTATAAGGAACAATAGATAAAATGTATTATGAAAACGACATTGAAGTTGGAAAGATACGCTTCAATATCTGTTTCAAGTTAGACGACATATTTAACACTATCGTCATATAAATCACAGCTACTGTTGGTGTCCTTGAGCGCTTTTTGTTAGTATGTTATATGGGCAACTCTTAAGTACACCTAATGTGGAAAGGCACTAAGACCCTAATCTACAATAGAATCTCTGTACACGTTATTGGATTTGAAAATTTGTAGATAAAACTTATGTACTTATTTATAGCGTTCAGGCAACAGTTTGACGCACGACTAGCCGATGTTTATATACATTTCAATTAATTTAATACCTAATTAGTACAGCCTGATAACAATTTAAGATTTTACTGAATAATATACCTACTGAATGAGCTCTTACTACATTTTATGCAATTTGACTCAATGAAATGATTAATTATATACATGACTATATAATAGTTTAATATGTTTAACTAAAGAAATTTGTTAAGTAAGAAATATCTCACTGTCAAATGCACGTCATTTATGCTAATTTCCATGGACAAAAAATGAGACCTCTATTTTTTAAGCTTAACAAATTTAAAATACAGAACTTTATAGTTTAAATAGTTAATTTAAAATATCACAATGCTGAGATTAAAACAACTTGCTTCACGCAACTGATAGTAAGCAGTTAGTTGTAAGTAATAATAATAGTATAAAAAAAGACAAGTGTCAAGTCAATATCAAGAACAAATATTATTTAGGTATGCGATAAGATTAAACGTTTCGTTTCTGACTGTTCGTACTTCTAAAGTTTTGCAGAATATCAATTATATCTAGATATAGAAATAAACTAATATTAAGACGGGACGAATATTTTCGTCCATTTTAAAAAATAATCTATATATATTATTTCATATGCGCTTTATCAGAACTACCGTAATCAATGAGGTGTCGTTTTCGTCAGCCTACCCGCAGCTTTCAGTACGATATGGCTTGCCATTCAAACAAATACTAAATACCTACACCAGCCGCCTATTACATATACCTATATAATGCTAACCTCAACGATAATTAGCAATAGGTATGGTTGCTACAAAATTAAAGCCTGTATAAGAGGCTACTCGGCTTTACAAAACGATTTATACATAATGAACCGCCTGTGACAGAGTATCTTTAATTTATTCAAGAAAATCTTTACAAAGTTTAATATTCTGCAAAACATATAAAATTACATTACATTTACTGTGTGCATTTTTGTGATATTTCAAATAAAATAAAACAACACTTTATTAAGTGAAAAGAAATTAACTTCCATTGAAATGCAGAAAAAAATCTTATATTAATACAACTTAAGAAACTTACAGTTTCAAACTCTAAGAGGAATTTATTAATCTTATTAAATCTCTAATTATGTGCTATAATGTCGACGACTTTTTATTTTTGAAACCAAATTACATATTTTCAAAGCTGGGCCCAGCTTCAAACCCATATATTTCATCATCATATCGGAGTTAAGCAGCAATAAAGCCTTTCCATCTATTTCCTGTAACAATATACAATAATAAAATGAAAATTATTAAATAAATGAAGCTAATACCAAATCATTAAACGAAGTTTATACTCAAACATAAATCAATCGTTTTAACCTGTTGGTTTTACTCGAGGCTAGTCGTTTGTTCACGGGCGAGCCTGATATGGTATTTTTTGCAGACAGTATCGCTGCATAATATTAAAATAAAGGAACCAGGAGACAAAAAAGAATGCGGGAAGATCTGTTCACGATTTCGCCTTGGCATATGGCTTGACGCAACTAGTAGCAACGCCTACGCGAATCCCAGATGCAGAAAGCCACGTGCCTTCACTGACCCCTCTTGGCTCTTCGGACCATTGCCTGATTAGGAGTACAGTGGCACTATAGGTCAGCAGACTGGGATGGAATGGAATGTTTTTTTTTTATATTAGTCTACCATAGTGACTCCACTTTGCCTGATGGAAAGCAATAGGTGGAGTCAAAGAGTGGTGGTCACCATCCTCATTGCATGTCTAGTCAATGCAGCATGGTGACCCACACTATGGCGGCCTGGTGAGATGCTTTTTCACGCCCCGTTTAAAAGACCAGGGATCAAAGTGGGTAGGAAACACGTGCGCTGGTAGAGAATTCCAGGCTTTTACCCCTAATGCGGCGCTTATGGAGGAAGGCAGCAACCCAGTTGCAGAGTTTGGGTGGCAGACCAAATGCAGGAAGTTTGGAGAGAAGCGAGCGGTGCCAGACCCTATCGAAGGCCTTGGCATTGTCGAGGCTGATGGCCAAGGACTCCCCATGCCTATCCATAGCCTCACCCCAAAGGTGTGTGACGTACGCTAGAAGATCACCCCTGGATCGGTTCGACCTAAAACCATATTGCCGATCATTTAACAAGGAGTGATCCTCTAGGTGGCGGATTAATTGGGTGTTGATGATCCGCTCGAGCACCTTACAGAGTATGGAAGTGACGGCTATAGGTCGGTAATTGGCTGGATCGGAGCGGTCGCCTTTTTTGGCAATGGGTTGAACATTCGTTTCTCTCCAGGTCTCCGGAACAATTCCTGAGGAATAGGACAGGCGATACAAGCGCGTCAGTACGGGAGACAACTCAGGTGCACAGTTCTTAAGAACCACCGCCGGAATACTATCGGGTCCAATGGCTTTCCGGATATCGAGTGACCGAAGCTCCGCACGGACATCCCTCTGCCGGATGCGAATATCCCGCATTGCGGAGTCGCAGGTCGCAATGGTGGACGTGTGCGCGCCGCGGTCGTCGATTCGGGAGTTAGCCGCAAAGAGATCAGCTAGTAGTTTCGCTTTCTCTTGCGGCTCGTGGGCCAGTGATCCGTCAGGGTGGTTCAACGACAGTAGCGAAGGTTGGCAGTAGTTGGACTGCACGGCTTTGGCTAATCGCCAAAACTTACGGCTACCCATAGGGTATGCGACGAGTTCTTGACCAAACCGTGCAATGCGCTAGGCATCTGCTCTGATGTAAGCCCTCTGGCATTCCCTAGTGGCTCTGTTTAGTGCTGCTTTTAGGCGATCAATGTCTGGGTCACAATGAGCGCGGGCCCGGGTCCATGCGCGGTAGGCCGACTGCTTTTGAGCAACGGCATGGGTGCACTCGCGATTGAACCAGGGACGGGTCTTCGTGCTGGCGACTTCACTGTAGGGGATATAACTCCATACCGACAGTGATTTCGTCAGTCACGGCAAACGCACTTTGCGACAGATCCCTGTCTTTAAAGCAGCGTTGAGCCCACGGGATGGATGCAAAATATTCCCGCATTCCATCCCACTCTGCTGACGAGTAGTGAGGTGGACACCAGGCAGTGGTCCTGAGGATCCCAGAGGGGCGAGAACCGATACGCTGTACTGCGCTGGGTGATTCGTCAGCAGTAGGTCCAGCAAAGAGGGCGCTTGACCCGTTATGTCTGGTATCCTGGGGGGCTGGAGTACCAGTTGGTAAGGTCATGCGTGAGAGCAAATGCGTGGGCAGTTCGACCAGCGTGGTCTGTTTTGGAAGATCCCAGCAAGGACTCATGGTGGGCGTTAAAATCTCCCAAAAACACCAGTTCGGCGGTCGGAAACTGCTCCGCTGCTTGACTCAGGTGGTCAAAGAGTCGAGTTGTCTCGGAGTCTCCGGAATGGGAGCGATAGAGGCACACGTTAATCCGGCTCGTAGAGCCAAAACCCACGTGGAGCCAAAGGATGGAGAAGGATGTGTCTTCTAGGCAGTGCAGACGGCGACAACAAACATCCGCCCTGACGAAAAAGCACACTGCAGCCCTTGCGAGGAAGCACTTCTCGAGCACGTAGCCGGGATAGTGGAGATATGCCGTGTCGGCAGGGCGGCGTATTTGTGTCTCCGTAAGAAAAAGCATGGCCGGCCGAGCTGTCTCGAGGTGTTGGTGTACGGCGCTGAGGTTCGCATTGAGTCCACGTATGTTAGTGAACTCCACCTCAAAAAGCGGGTTGGTGGGAGAGGAGGATGCCGCTGTAAGACCACTTTTCTTTTTTGTGCTGCCATGATAGAAGAGGAAGGGGGCGTTAAAGGCATGACAGTCATCGTGGCAATGTAAACTGAGACTAAAAATGCTGTGTCATCATGTATCGGTGAAGCATGACGGTGACCGAACCGTCGGACGGAAGGGACCCTGTACCCTCCCGGAAGTGGTTGCCGGTCCCACCATCCGACGACGGCACGACGAGCCACTCCGTGGATTATGCGCGACCTGACGGGGCAGCCTCCCAGGGTGGTTAGCCGTGGTTGGGCCCCTCTCTATGCCGCGGGCGGCCAGCGGCACCACCGTTTCTACGGGTCTCCCTGGCCGACGGTTCGATCCACGCCACCCTCACAATGACTCTACAGCACTCCACTGCTCACACACATACCACGATAACTGTCACTGCCCTGCATCGTTGGGCCTCCGGTCTCTCACTCATCAGCGAAAGGCGACACCACGAATGTCGTCACTTTAGGCTGGTTTTCTGTGAGAGGGTAGTACTGTCCCGGTCGAGCCGGCTCTACTACCTATGAGATCCTACCCATGGAGGCAGGTTTGCTTCTCGCCGGATGATCCCAATGTCGTTGCCGACTCTGTCACAGATATTGTGCTTCAGAGTATCGAACTTTTCATTCCATTCTCCCTGATTCCCAACCATGGCAAGTCCCAGCCCTGGTTTGGTCGAACTCTTTACGTCCAACTCAACCCTGGACGACGGGGGAAACGCACCGCCGACCATGCCGCAGTGCGAGAGCCGTATACTGGAAGTCCGGTTTACACAAAGGGCAGTGCGTAAAGCGCTCCTTTCCCTCGACGTTCTTAAGTCGAGTGGGCCTGATAGAATCTCTCCTATCGTGCTGAAGACGTGTGCTCCAGAGTTGGCACCGGTTTTAACGCGCCTTTATCGGCTTTCCTACTCTCTTGGCGTAGTCCCAAACTCATGGAAGACAGCTTTAGTGTACCCAATCCCTAAAAAAGGAGATCGCTCGGATCCGTCCAACTACAGACCCATAGCCATCACTTCCTTGTTCCGTCATCGTCCTACGCGACAAAATATCCATCCCCATCAACTGGACGATTGGCACTTCAGCGGCGGTAGTCACATACCGTCATGTGACACGTCTGCTCGTTTGCCCCCTATCGCATAAAAAAACGATATAGGTTTCAAAACGACGACTATAAGGGTCAACGTTCTCGTTGCATAATATCAATTCTATACCAAATTTGTACTGCAAATTCGTACTTGTGACTACACTTGTGTCTAAGGTACGACGACTTGCTTACTTTCACTTTACTATTTACTTCACCTCGATAGCCGGTGATCATTTAGGTATCGAAAAGCATTTAGTCTCAGTAATTCGGTTGTTTTGTTCAAGATCGGACTACTGAGACCAATTTTGACTCATTAGTTCGGTTATGACTTCAAACCAAACTCCTTGATGCCTTTTTTGTCGTTCGGTTAATGACGTAAAACACAACTTTAACTGTAAAAGGTTTCTGAAGTATGATGGTTTCTGATTATGTATATTCTCCTTATGTTACACGAACTTATTATATGTATCTAACCACTCAACTCAACCGGAGTATTACAATTACCCACACAGAAGACCAGTTTTTAAGCAATAATTGCGTTATTTCACCGAGTGAGTGAGTTTACCGGAGGCCCAACCCCTCACCTCCTATTTTCTTTCCTATCTTTCCCCTCTCCTCTCAGCCCCCAAAACGGGGAGCAGCGCACTTGCGATTCTTGAGTTCCATCCATCAGGTGACCCGTCTGTTCGTTTGGCCACCTATTCCATACAATATTACAAAGATTCCACTATTAGTAAATAACAGGTGGTCTGACAAGTTCGTAGGCTGACACATAAATGGCACTACTAGTATCAAATCCATATGATTTTTAGTTAGCCCTAACCTTCAAAAGACGCGTGTATATATTTGACAGCTGTTGCACTATTAGTATCTGAGTTATGGGTGAATATACGGTATTTGAATTCTAGTGGTCCATAGACAAATTTTATTTTCAACTTATTATATTATTGTTTCTGTATGCTTAAACAATAAAGATTAGGGTATTTTATTTGGCCCACATAGTCTATTCACGATGATTGTTTAATTTAAGGCATTAATAGTTTAAAATAGTTATAAATGTATACTCCTCTGGCTTCCCCCATTACTAGATTATAATGATTACGGATGCCAGTATGTTTTTTTTTTAATGTATAAAAAATTACTATTTAGTGTTTGTCGTTTACAACGAATGATAATGAAAAGAAGATATTTAAAAAAGTATTAAGTGGCAAAATATTAAAGAAGTACAAAGTGTTGAACCAAATTATTATGAAACCTATAAGGCAGTCATCTACTGCAAATAAAAGTTTTTTAGATATGACACGGAACACAAGAAACGATAAAACGAATTCAAAGTTAGAGAAAATAGTCGTAGAGTTTTTTGAAGAAGATGGCAATAGTAGATTATGTCCAGATAAAAAGATAGCATTACAAAAGGTAAAATAAAAAACAGAAGAGATTGTTACAGGACACCATGTAAAATCTACACACCGTTTATAAAAACAAAACAGAAAGTTAAGTTACACACTGTTTTGCTGCCTACGGCCTTTTTGGGTTGTAACGCAAACATCCACCAAAGAGAAACTTGTTTATGTGTAACTAATGCAAACACGGAGCTAACCTTGGCTTCCCTAAAACACTCAAACATATTACATTTTCCAAACTATCAGAGTGTACTTAATTATTTATGTTGTGACCGATTCAATGAAAAGTGTCTTATGCGAGAATGTCTTAACTGCAAAACACGTTCCATACGTTATCATGAGTTCGACAATTCTGTTTTGATCAAATTTTGCTTAATGGCAATATATTGCAGAGGACATTTTAGATACTAAAACCTAGAAATAAAAGAAGGGTTCGAAAATATAAAAAAAAAAACATTAAACTGTGCTCCAAAAGACATTGTGATGAAACTTGAAGTCCAAAGGTCAATCGTTCGATTTTGGTGGGTCACGTACGCAAATAAGAAGAATAAGAAGATTTACATACTCTTTGGTCTTATATACCAAGGGAGAAACAAAATATGTCGGAAAACCTTGACCATAATGTACCTGTCATTGAACTCATTCCGTCCTCAGTAGAAAACGTTCATTTCTTATGCGATGGCCCTGTTACTCAGTACCGTAACAAAGATGTGTTTTTTTTTTACTTACTTTGTAAATTGACTGAAACCTATGCGAATATATATGATTTTACCTGGAACTATCATGAAGCCGGTCACGGTAAAAAAGCTCCAGGTGGTATCGGAGGGACATGAAAAAGAACCGCTGACAAAATGGTAGCTTTAGGGACTGACATTGCTACGAATGACGACTTTGCAATGGAATTAAACAAATATTGTCCCGGCATTCAAATTATATACCCGAAGAAGAAATTGATTTTGAAAAGAAGACAATGGAAGATAATCGACCAAACATCAAACCTTTTAGTGGCACACTAAAAGTACATCAAGTACGAGGAAACTATCTGGGTGATACGTTGTACATGAAGAGTTTGCCCTCATTTCTACTAAGGCGACATTAAATACCCCCAAAATGAAAAAAAAAACAAATTGGATGTTGATGCAGTATACACCGATTCTGAGGAAGATGTACAAAACAAAATGGTTGCACAAACATCTACTCATTTCATTAATATTAAAGACAATGCAGACACTGCTATGACTGTCAAAAACGGAGATTTTGTACTTGTGGAATACAATATCAAGAATAAAAAATATAGATATGCTGGCGTATGTTCGTCAGATTTTGATGAAGATGAAGGCGATCAGGGTTACTTTTTTTAGAATCTCGAATGAAGCTGGCATACTTTTTAGAATAGATGACATTGACGTGTCTGATTTTAAATGGGAACAGATCTTGACCATATTCCTAGTTCCAAATATACGAATGAATGGTAACAGAGTACTTTACAAGTCTACAGTTGATTTATTTGAAAAGTAAATTGTTAAGTAAAAAATATTTAGTTTCTTGGAAATTATTGATTCTGTTCTTTGCAAGAAATAAAAGTTTTCTTTTGTACTGTGTATTGATATTTTTTAAGTTTATTTGTTTAAATAGCCGTGAGACTGATAGGTGAATCATTAGATAGTACTATTTTATTTAATCAGTTTTGTTTTGTGAATAAAAAAAGTCTATATTTTTGTATCATTTAGAAATTTTATTGAGATTAAAGCGCCTTAAACGTGGTTTTTAAGTTTTTTAACGTATTATAATTAAACACTATCAAACAGTAAATACTGTGATTTTCATCTCAGGTGAGCCTAATAAGCTGAAGTTATTAATTCTGTTATTTGATAGGTGTCATTAAAAGTTAAGCATTAACAAACCTTGTCTTTGTCACTCCCCTGGTAACACATTTTCCTCTGGTGCTTATAAAATAAAAAAAAAATGGAATAATCTTCTGGCCCTTATTATTACAAATTTCAAAATTGTGTCAAATACAGATATTATCAATGTTGAACGGGACAAATTATATTTAATTCAGGGACACCAAATAATCAAATACGGTATATTCACCCTTATAGCATTTTTAGCGAAAGAACGTGTTACTTTGAGAAATAGATAAAAAAGAATTTCGTGTGTTAATAAAGCATTGCTTTTTGGCGAAAAAAAAAAAAATGTTGAAACCAAGGCTTGGCTTGATAAACATTATTCCGACTTTGCAAAAACAATCAACCGTAGAGAAGTGGTTTGTTAAATTTAAACGAAGCGAAATGAGCACCGGGGACGATGCACGCAGTGGACGCCCCAAAGAGGCTGTTACCGACGAAAACATCAAAAAAGTAAACTAAATAATTTTTGATAACGGTAAAGTGAAGTTGATTGAGATAGCTAAGACCCTAAAGATATCAAAGGAACATGTTGGTCATACCGTACATGAACATTTGGATATGCGAAATCTCTGTTCAAAGAGTTGTTGAAGCTGTTCAATCGTAATAAATCCGAAATTTTGCGTCGATATGATATGACGATGGATGAATCATGGCTCGGTCACTTCACACCGAAGTTCAATCGACAGTCAGCCGAGTGGACTGCACGTGATGAACCGACTCCAAAGCATGGAAAGACGTCAGCCAAGCCAGTCAAGAAGTCAGCTAGCAAGGTTTTGGCATCAGTATTCTGGGATACTCATGGTATAATATTCATTGACTATCTTAAAAATGACTAATAAGAAGAAAAAGACGAATAAGAAATAAACAGAGTTTAAAAGACAAAATCGCGTCCTCATTTGAAGAAGAAAGTGCTATTTCAGCAAGACAATGCACCGTGTCACAAATCAATGAAATCGATGGCGAAGTTGCAAGAATTGGGCTTCGAATTGCTTCCGCATTCACCGTACTCTCCAGATCTGGCCCCAGTGCCTTTTTTATGTTCTCAGAACTCAAGAGGATGCTCGCTGGACGGAAATTTTTCTCCGATGAAGAGGTAATAACCGAAACTGAAGCCTATTTTGAGGCTAAAGACAAAATATCGTATTATAAAAATGGTATCGAAAAATTGTATGACCGCTATAATCGTTGTATCGCCCTCGAAGGGAACTATATTCAATAATAAAATCAAATTGCATAAAAAAAATGTTTCTATGCTAGCCTACGAACTTTTCAGCCCACCTGTTAGTTATACTTCTCATTAAATGTCTGCAGATAATCGTCAAAAGAGTACTAACATGTTTTCTAAACAGGTCAGCGTGAGCAGCTAGAGCCTGGTCAGCAGCTGCGATGAATCCTATAACGTCCTCAACTGACCAGTCGGCGGGCGGCGCGCCGGGCGCGGGCGGCGGCGGCGCACCCGTCGTTGACGACGCCGGCTCCCCCCGCTCCGGCGACACCCGCGCTATCTTGCCACTCGAGCACTCGCCGGAGCCGTTTACGCTACCAGCACCTAATTCTTCCTATCGACGTCAAATAACGTTAATACAATTTTTTATGCAGCCGAAGAGGTAGGCAAAGGCGCATCAAACACTTACATGTTGACTATAATATTAAGTCCCTCTTGTATAACATTTGACATGATTTGCTAGGGTTTTGCTTAAAACAAATGTTTCAATAGCCAAATGGTTCTCTGTAGAGTAAAACAGGGCTACCCATTCTCTTCCTGTGGGTCTCATAAGCCTTTTAAGAAATTAGACTAATAACTAGTATATCTATCAAACCTGACAGTATATCTATCAGATACCACCACCATATATCTATAAGGTACCACCAACATATAATCAGAACCACTAGGCTGTTCATACATATTGTTTTAAGAAAAGCCATGTTTTATGAAAGCATCAAATTAGCTTGATTACACACCTTAACTTTCATATGCAAATTTCTATTATACTATTACTAAATTTGAACATAATTTACTTAATTCTCACATTTGATTATGATATATGTAAAAAGCAACTTAGGATTGAATAGACTCATGTCACCAAAAAAAAAATTTATAATAACATATATAACTAGTATATCAATCATTTAAATAAAGACTTTGATTTAATTCTTCAAAGACAGTACAATAACAGCACCTTCTGTTCTACCCATACATCAACTTATGCTGATTTGTAAAGAATGTCATATATGTAGAACTATCCATTGAATTGCAGTCAAGAAATAAATGTTGGAATAGCACAAATAGAACTAGTGTAGTTAAAACTAATTTAATATATAATTTATTTCTTAAAACTTCAGTTGACAATAATGAATAGACTTAAGCAAAGGAATTAATTTCAAGTATCAATTAATTTCTCAATTTTGGGAATCAAACTTACAGAATTAGGCCTTTTAACTCCAGATGATTCATTGTTAGTTGATACATTGTTTGATGTAGATTCTCCACAAAGAGTGCAAGGTCTCCCTGCAGCTTCACCAGTATCAATTTCTATCATCCCAATACAACAGCCTACCCCACTGCACAATCCTTTTAACCAATTCTTAAGGTCATCTATTGTTAACTCTGCTGGGACCTTTACAGTATAATTTTTACTTCCTGATGTTACCTATAACAAAGCAAATATAAAAAAGAATTCAAAATATTACACTTACAAATATATTGTATATAGATATCATACTTATATAGAGCAGTCAAATACATAGTCAATAATAGAAATCAGTTAAATTGTTGTAAATATATGTAGAAAATACTACTCAATGTTCACATTAGGAAATTGGTATGCCTAAAAAAGCTTCTCCTTCATATATTTGAGTTGCCACAGAAAAGTATAGTCATATTTTAGGGTTGTATGGTAAACTAGTGACACGTAAAAAGGATCACTGAGGTAAAAAGATAGATACATATCATTTCCATTCTCTTTGAATTCAAATCATCTCATCATAAATAATAGTAGCTCCACAACTGTATGGTAGACCCGTTAAATAACATAAAGCACATTTTAAGAAAATGGAGAAGGAAAATAAAGGGCATTTTAGGATTACAGAGATTTTAAAACTGACAATTGAACCTACAAATTATAGATAAAACTAAAATGGTTTTCAATACCAAAGATTAAATAATTATTTTCAAGTTGAAAAATTAAGTTCTCAGTTAACTTCATTGTTTCTCAACATGCAATGAACCATTCACGTACCATATGACTGCTACCTAAGCAGTTACAAGAACTGCATATACATACTTATTTATGTACATATATAAGCATATCAGGTAATCTGGCGGTTTTAATAATAATAAATAAAGTAAAGTTATGAAACTACACACACACAGCTCATATTGGTGAGAGTTAAGTTAATCTAAGTTTGTCTTTTTTGTATTGAAAAAAATGAGAATGATGAGAAACCTTTGAGACCGAGCATGAGCAATATTGGATTTGTTTAGTACTATAGGGGTGTAAAAGAAGTTGGCTCTCTGAACAGTATAACAGTACAATATTCTAAATTCTGTAATAAACAAACAATAACAGATATATATATAATTACCTGAACATTAGTTATATTAGAAAAGCTACTGGATGCAGTGAGTATCGCTCTTGTCAATCTTTGTGGATCTGGATGTACACTAAGCAACTCTTTAACAAGTGCTTCTGCAACACCAGAGGGCCCAGTGGCTGCAACAGCACTTGGTAAGGAACTACTTCCTCCAGAACAACTACTACGGATACGAAGACAAACTATAGGCACTGGTGTAGAAGTAGCAGAACTGTTAGAATTCCCACCCCCAGTTGAACCACCTTCTGGCAGAGCGGGATTAGGCATACCACTAGGTCTCAGTTTAAATCTGTAATAGCATATAGAAAAGATACTTAAATAGGTGTTGTAGGGAAATAAATTAATTGTGTATATAGAGGAAAAATGTTTACCTTGATGGAGTAACAGCACTTTTTTGACCAGGAGGTTGCAGATTGTGTCCTGCTCTAGCACACCAACCTACAGGGAATATATCCCTAGAGTCATACCTACACCAATAATCAAAAGCACCCCTCCAACCATCAAATGTCACATGAATCTGATCATTCTTCACTGCACCAACTGTAGCACAACAAATGAGTTGTGAATTTTTCTTGTCAACTGCTTCCAATTTTTGACCAACAACAAACAGGTTAGATTTTGGTGTAGGAGGTTCAGGCTGAAATATTTTAGGTGGTGCCATTTCAGCACCATTTAAAGTTTTGAGCAAGAACATGGGCCAACTACTGGCATTCATACGAAAACCTAGTGGCGGCTGCAACATCCCATCGTTTTTTTCACAGTGTCCAATTGGATGTATATCACCTGCATCAACTAGACGCCAGAAATCATTTTTATTATCACTGCCATCAAGCCTTAGCCTCAAACGTGGACCGAGTACTCCAACAACAGTCGCGATACAAGTTGATGTTAAATTACGGGGGTCCAAAGCCTCTAGTTTCATTCCTACTTTAAAATCATTTACAGGTGGTACAGGTGCCTGTTTAAAACATTCTTGGGGTGCTGCCGTGCTGTTAGTGTCTTTCATATATTCATTCCAATCGAACGCTTGATATATATCATAAAATGAACCTGTAGAGTTATTATTTGAATGACTCTCTGACCCATTTGCTCCATTACCAGATTGTGGAGAAGTTGTTCGTTTTTCGTTTTTCTTTTGATATTTATTGAGGCAGTAAGTGGAACAGAAATTCTTGCTACCTGAAGGTGCATTTCCTCGAATAACATTGTCACAATGAAGACAGGCGCCTTTACTGTAAGCCTGTCTGAACTCTGACAAACACGTTTCAGAACAGAACTCCTTTTTCCCATTCTCTGTAGGTAATATATACTTGAGAGGTGTTTTACTTTCCGCACACCAAGTACAAGTACGTTTTGGAGGTCTTCCAGGTCCACGTATTTTGCCGGGAGCAGGCCCCGACGAGCCGACTGTGTTATTGGACATTATTCCGTGGGAGAATGTTAATGCATTATATTAATTAATTTACTTATTAAGAACTTTCTAGTAACATTATAGTTGAGGAAACCACAATATCACACTATCGTAAATATAAAATTATGTATTTTTACGCAAATCAAATATAAACAACGTCAGTACTTATTTATGACGCGCATCAAACGGCCATATTTATTCTTTTGTTTATTTTCAAACTGGTAATATATTTTTTTCCATTCAATGCAGTTAAAGGGGGTAACATTAGCTAACCCACTTTTTGAATGAACTCAAAAATTGAAATCAATAAATCAGTGAATCTGAACTCCAAACCATATATTGTAATTATGGGGTACACTTACATATTTTTTTAAGTACCAGTTTATACCTACTATCATTTGGTACTGGCACAGATTATAAAATAGTATTATGTGTTCTTACATGGTAGAGCCATGCTTAGACACGAATGGGCTGGCTCGACCGGTGCGATACCACGGCCTCACAGAAAACCGGTTGTGAAGTAACGCTGCGTTGCATTTCCCCGAAATGAGTGAAGTCTCCGGAGGCCCAAAATCCCCCACCCCCCCTAATGATAGCGCTGTTAACAAAAAGGCTATCCCAGGGGGGTACCAGCGCTAACCTTGGAGAAGGAGGAGTGAAGGAGGCGTGGACGCCCAGGCTGCCCCTCGTACTCTGGGGGGAGGGGGGGGGGGCTCAACTGCGCTCTCAAAATCTGCTCGGGGCAAGAGAAGACATACCATGGCACCACCTGTCACGTTGACCGTGGATTTTTGTAACGTCAGGGGCTTACATTCTAACCTCGACACTGTCCACCACCACCTTGAGACAGCAAAGCCGGCCTTGCTCTTTTTAACCGAGACGCAGATATCATCTCCAGCGGACACATCCTACCTCTGCTACCCTGGGTACGGACTGGAACACTCCTATGTTCCTAAGGCTGGTGTATGCGTGTACGTTAGAGATTATATCACTTCTCGCCGCCTCGGCAATCTTGAAGGTAGGGACCTCTCCATCTTATGGCTACATGTAGACGTATGGCACTATAGGTCAGTAGACTGGGATGGAATGCGAACACTCTTTGCATCCTACCCATGGAGGCAGGTTTGCTTCTCGCCGGATGATCCCAATGTCGTTGCCGACTCTGTCGCGGATGTTGTGCTTCAGGGTATGGAACTTTTCATTCCATTCTCCCTGATTAGCACAGGTGGCAAGTCCCAGCCTTGGTTTGGTCGAACCTGCAAAATGGTGTCCCGCCGAAAGCAGGAATGTTACCAAGCATGGGCTAATGCTGCGACAGCACGGGATGTAAAGACCAGCACATTAAAGAAGCAATTTAACTTTGTCTCCAGGTCCCTCAAAAGAGCAATTGTTGGGGCGAAGTCGGCTCACATCGGCAGAATTGGCGAGAGACTAGTGAGTCTCCCTTTCGGAACTCGCGCATTCTGATCTGGACGACGGGAGAAACGCACCGCCGACCATACCGCAGTGCGAGAGCCGCATGCTGGAAGTCCGGTTTACACTAAGGGCAGTGCGTAAAGCGCTCCTTTCCCTCGACGTTCTTAAGTCGAGTGGGCCCGATAGAATCTCTCCTATCATGCTGGAGACGTGTGCTCCAGAGTTGGCACCAGTTTTAACGCGCCTTTATCGGCTTTCCTACTCTCTTGGCGTAGTCCCGAACTCATTGTAGACAGCTCTAGTATACCCAATCCCTAAAAAAGGAGATCACTCGGATCCGTCCAACTACAGACCCATAGCCATCACCTCCATGTTTTCCAAGATAATGGAATCCATTGTTAACTGCCAGCTCCTCCGGTACTTAGAAGACCACCAGCTCCTCAATGATCGACAATACGGCTTCCGTCGGGGTCGTTCAGCTGGTGATCTTCTCGTTTACTTGACTCACCGGAAGGCACAGGCGATCGAGACCAAAGGGGAAGCGTTGGCCGTTAGTTTAGACGTGGCGAAGGCCTTCGATCGGGTCTGGCACAAAGCACTCCTTGCGAAGCTTCCTTCCTATGGGCTTCCCGAGAAACTGTGCAATTGGCTCACCACAGACACTTTCTAACAGACAGAAGCATCAAGGTCGTTGTTGACGGTGCATGCTCCGAATCCAATTCTGTTAATTCTGGTGTCCCACAAGGCTGTGTGCTATCACCCACGCTGTTTCTTTTGCATATCAATGACATGCTGCAGATTAGCGGCATCCATTGCTATGCGGACGATAGCACGAGTAATGCCCTTTACACCCGCGCTAACATTTCTCGGGTAAACGTCATCGAAAGCCGATCCAAACTTGTGTCTGAAATCGAAACTTCTTTATCAAAAGTTTCAGATTGGGGTCGACGTAACCTAGTCCAGTTTAACCCCACGAAGACACAGGTTTGCGCGTTCACCACTAAAAAGATGCCATTGGTCGTATCACCTCAATTTGAGAGCACTTCCCTAACTGCATCAGCCAGTATCGGAATCCTTGGCGTCGATATATCAAGCGAAGTCCAGTTTCGCGGTCACTTAGAGAGTAAGGCCATATTAGCCTCGAAGAAGCTTGGTGTGCTAAACAGATCGAAACAGTATTTTACTCCGGCCCACCGCCTGCAACTTTATAAGGCGCAGGTTCGGCCGCACATGGAATACTGTTCTCATCTCTATGCAGGTGCACCCCAGTACCAACTTCTGCCTCTTGACCGCATTCAACGGAGAGCGACTCGCATCATCGACTGCCAAGATATTTCTGATCGACTTGACACCTTGGCGTTGCGTAGAGATGTAGCTTCACTCTGCATCCTCCCCTCTCTCCTGATACCCCCTCTCCTCATCCCACCTCTCTTCTTTCCCTTCAAAGCATCCCCCCATCCCTCAAGCATGCTTTGCTTTAATTGAAATAGAAATTAAATAATACTGTATCGTAAGTAATTAAAATACGAAACACAAAAATATCTTTAAGTAAGGTATTTAAAATATAAAATACAAAATACAGTATTTTAGCTATTTTTAATTGAAATACAAATTACAAAATAAGTAATCTAGACTAGTATGGGCTGAAAGGTAGAGGAAAACAAGATTAATAAATCAGTAAAACCAGAGTTTCGAGAGAACATTAGTTTTATAAATGTACTGTCAGACAAACAACCTCTTGTTGGAGAGTGAATAAAGCCTGCTAAAGAAAACAATCTTTCTAAAGGTCCTGATGAGCACAAACTTGTGTTAAATTGTATGAACACATTTTTTATATTTTGATAGCGCTCAAGAATCGAATATCTAACTCCACATTATTCCAGGTTTCATGTTTTTTGTAACTTGTCTATAAGGCATAATGGCAAGATTTTGAATTCTTTGCCTCTCATCTATTGTGATGCTTTCTGGCAACCAATGCATTTTATAACTAGGGTGGTAGAATGATGCCAATATGGCTCCATTTACTTTAGTACGTATTTATATTTCTATTACGTATTTTAATTACAAGCAACTTGTCACTTACCATCAGGTGACCCATCTGTTCATCTGTCTCCCTAAACGCTTCCTCAATAAACGAGCTATCTAAAGTATTTTTTTTAAATCCAATCAGTACCTACGCATACGAACGCGATAGCTACTTCATCATTATTTTGCTGCGGATTATTTTAAAACTGGGCAATCATATTCAAAATTAAATGCTCGGATAAGGATTAATACCATGTTTATAATAGCACCTTCGCAAATTATGCATTAGTTTAAAACAAAAATGTTTTTTTTTGTGCGATAGGGGGCAAACGAGCAGACGGGTCACCTGATGGTAAGTGACTACCGCCGCCCATGGACACCCGCAACTCAAGTCACAAGTGCGCTGTCGGCCTTTTAGGTATATAAGCTCTTTTCTTGAAGGTTTGAAGGTCCTATCGGTCCGGAAATTGTCACATAAATAAAAAAATAAAAAATAAAGTTATGACATACAGTCTGTTAAAATAAATTGTATTACATTACAAATTATAGATTATGTATTGGTAAATTCTACTACATTGGCCAAACGTTTAAAAAAATATATGTCTTCATTCAATAGACCTTTAGAATTTTATAGATGTTCTAGTCAGCAATTTTGACATAGTAAAAATGAATGTATGTTATTTTTATTGGTAATTAGCGTATCTTCCAACTCATCTGATGGGTGATGACGAAGTGACGATGAAGATGAAGATGGTACTTGCCTATCCACATGAAACCTGCAAATAGTGATGAATGTCAGAATTATGCTATTTTATGTAAGGTATAAAAAGAACATACGGAACATACACTCTGCATATCTGAAAAATTGCACAAAATTATAATCCGAATGCATGTAAGATTTTTTAAACAAACAGTGTTTAAAAAATCTTACATGCATTCATTTTTTACAACTTTTAAAATTGCTACTGATTCTTGTATATATATTTTTGCTACTCCATCTGGCAGCACTGGCAGTAGTTTGAAGTTTATAGGTTTTGACTTTTGAGATTATGTATGTAGGCAACTTTTAAATCAACTTAACCTGCAAGTAGATTTTGCTCATGATATGTTAACTTGTTTATTGAGGAAAAGCATGTCTCACAATACAATTAACAGAATGATAAGCAATGCTGAAGTTGCAGAGAAACGCTTAACGGAATTAAAAAAACAGGTTAGGGTATGGATTTTAGTAATTGCCACTGAGTGCTGTAAGGTCGGAAGTCGTTGAAGAATGTATATCATGACTAATGTCAGGAAAACGAAACTATTCCAATGTTATAGATGCTAGTTATCTAAGGCAGAGTAAAAGAAAATGAGGTATAGGAGACAAGCCGAAAGAATGCAATAAAATTAGACATACTGGCTATGAAACTAAAACCCAGAATGGAAAGCATTTTGTATATACTAATAATAAAAATTGTAATGAATCCAATTATGTACATTGAAGATATTTTATAAATGTTTAATCCATCTAAAATAAAACTTCATAATTATTGATATAAAAGCTTTCCATTCTGATTTTAAAATGTCATAGGCTGTGATTTCATGTCTATATTTTAATAGAGGATGCACCTTTTTTGTTCCCACTTATATTCAAAACTATTTTAAAACAATCGCCATTTATAAAGAGGTTTCCTCAATTTTATGTTTCCTTAACAAATGTAATTGTATTATGTAACAATAAAAATATTAATTAGCAAAAAAAGGTGGTGGCATATCATTTTTTTTGTCATACATATATGCTTTTTTGTATACTCATATACATCAAACCATCTAGACTAATTAGAGACATTGACGCATTCACTGTGAGGGAATGAAACAAGTAACCCAAGATGTTGAAGCACTACCGTCAAGCCACAGAAGTTATCAATTTGTTATGTAATACAAAGATTCATAAGAAAATCAAATGTTTTGAGCAGGTAAACTTATTTTTTTGATGGTAAATGGGCAAATGAGCAGACATGTCACCTAATGGTCAGCAACCTGCTAAACACAATACATTGCTTCAGGACCAGTTTTCTGTGAGGGTGATGTATTCGAGCCAGCCCATGTGTGTCATGTCCCAAAACTTAATTTGTCTACAACTAAGATTTATACTAATGTTATGCAGGGTTTGTTTTGTAACTGCAATTCAATTTTTTCAACTAGATGTTTCTCTGGTTGGATTTTTCGTTTATATATAAGAATAATATGGTTATAAATAAATATATTTTATCTATTCTCATATAGTTTTACATATAAATTTTACATTTATTTGTCTATAACTAATAAAAAATATATATATATGTAATTTTGGTTTACCTTTACCCTCAAAACAAATCAATAAGGATTGAAATAAAAATAGCTTATACATAAAAAACATTGTTGAATTCCAGGTCCAAGAATTAAAGACTGCAAAAATTGAAGATAAAATTAAGGAACTGACAATCGAAAATAAAGTACTCAAGTCTAAAATTGAATCTACTAAAGCTGAATTAATAAGGTTGGAAACAGCAAATGGTAAAAAACAGTACCCAATCCCTGGCAAAAGCAGCCCTACTACTGTAGTCCAGCAAACAACTGAAGCTTGTAAAGATTCTCCTCCAAAACAGGCCAAGGCAAATAATATTTCTCCTGATGTTAACTTCTTAAAGAAAAAAGAAAAATCAACACAGTCCATCACTGATGCTGCCATTGATATTCGGAAATTAGATTTGAGGATTGGAAAAATAATTGACATAAATAAACATCCTGATGCTGACTCCTTGTATGTGGAACAAATTGAATGTGGTGAAGAAAAAACTCGCACTGTTGTATCTGGTCTTGTAAAATATATACCAATGGCAGAATTAAGAAATAAAATGGTTATGGTTCTCTGTAACTTAAAACCAGTTAAGGTATATTTACTTTTCATTGAAATGTTCCTTTGAGCCCCTTAGTAGAAAATTAAGTTCAGAACTAACTCGTTTGAAACTGCTACTGCTTCATTCCCAATTTAAATTTTCCTTTCTAAATGCAACAATTTATTGCTTCTATTTTAGTGTATCGATATTTAGTCCATTAATTCTATTTGTTGGCTGTGCCGCATAGGTTTAATTTCCTGGTAGTTAGGTGCCCTATTAAAAAATAAAAATTCAGCCTTTCAACATAAATATTGTGTCACTTTGATGTATTACCTGTTTTATGTAACTAATTTCAACAAAATGACACCATGAAATGCTTGTATTTTCAGATGAGGGGAATAACCTCAGAAGCAATGGTTATGTGTGCTTCGTCTCCTGAGAAAGTAGAAGTCTTGGAACCGCCTGCTGAGGCTGTACCTGGTGATTTAGTTCATTGTGAAGGTTTTCCAAGAGAACCAGAACCTGTACTTAACCCCAAGAAAAAAATATTCGAAACTTGTGCCCCTGATCTCATGACAAACAATGATAAAGTTGCATGCTATCGGGGAAGTCCATTAGTAGTTATGGGTAAAGGACCTTTACTGGCTCCCTCATTGAAGGGTGTTAATGTTAAATAAATATGAATGTGTTGCAAAAACAGCAGAGCTGATGGCCTTTGTTATTATTAGAAAAAGGAAGACAATTACTGTATATATATTTATACCATATACCAATAAAGAGGAAAGATCTAACAGTTTTCAGTTGTTTATCTGTAGAAGAAGTAAGTCTGCAAATGATATTGCAATTGAAGAAAAATCCTTGGGTCATTAGGTCCTGACGCAAAACACCACTTTCGAATTCTTCACTCACTTTCGATTCATTATCTAAAAATTTAATCACTTCCATAATGTCACTTACGCAAAACGTCGTTTTCCCACAACGTCATTCTCTTCTTGTTTTCGTTGTGGTAACTGAGCCAACAAATGTTAGCTAATACTGCCAGCGTCGTCGAGTAAGTACTTTAATGAAATACTTAAATATATTGGGTAAAACTGGGATAGACGCCGCAGTGGGATAGACTCCTCGTTTTCAAAAACCGTATTTCTTAAACTCGCAACTACGAGTTAATAGTTTTAATGAGAAGAGCAGACCATACCTAAATCCCCCTAGGATGTTGTTCGGAACGAATGTGTCTCGCTTGTGCGTGTGATTACCTGCGCGGCGAACAAGACGAATACTTCAGTTTCAGAAGTAAGTATTTGCCGTTGTATAACTTTATAAATAGTAATAAACTCTGTTATATATCTTACTGTATCAATACAGTGGTTCATTAAGTGTACCCCTTTAAATGATAGATTTTTTCTTATTAGTTTATTTAAGAAATAAAAGATATGTCTATTTGATCTATTTATATCGATAAGGGAAGTTGCCCCGATTTTTCGAGGTATAGGTGCCTTCACAGGCATCTATCCCGCTATACTTATACATAACAGTACTTTTTTAATGTTCTTTTTTATATTTGGTATTTGTTTTTTAAATAATTTTTGGATAAAAGGTTTCGATATTTTTCTGGGTATATATATTATATATACCCATACAGCTATCGGAAATATTATATTGAATTAGTATTTGTGCATGCATTTTCTTGCATGTATTTTTATTGAATGTCTACTGATTGTAGGAAAAACATACCACGAAAATATAAAGGAAAAGAACAATATTTCCAAAATGACGATGACGGAATAAGTTTCGTCGTCGTCATTTCAGAAATTAAAACCAAATGTTGAAATAGGTATGATTGTGCACGTTCAAACTTAAATACTATTATTTTAGTTAACAAAGTTGCTAAAGTTTAATTGTGGTTATACATATTTAGTTAATCTTATAAAAATTACAAATAAATAAGTATAATCTATGTATTTTATTCGATATCTATCCTACCCTGCCGGCATCTATTATCCTTAGCATTTCCTTGATGCGGCATCTATCCTCATAAAAATAGTTCTACAAACAGTTAATTTCTGCAAAATCTGTAATCACGGACGTAAATTTTGTGGAGAAACACCGGAGTGCAAAAGTGACCTAATCTCAAACGGCACAACACAGATACCGTTCTTTTAGGGAGCATTTTCTCAAAACATAATTTTAGCATTTTGTCACTTTTGCAAAACATCATTTTCGGAGAATGTCATTCAAGCGATTTTTTCTTCGGAGAGACCTAATACTAACACTGTAAAATCGGGTAAGTAATTTTATTAAAAATATGCAAATAATCATCAATCAAATTTTTATTACATACCTACATAACTATATAATGTACTTCAAATAATCTACCTCTATCTACATCTTTGAGTATTTAATATTTAGTGATATATGACAGTGTAAACAGTAAAACAAAAATACATTTGTTTGTGCCGAATTGTGACTCAAAAACTGGAATTAATTAGACATCAATCATTAATCATCAATAAAACTATTACATACAATAAACACATGAAAAATAAGGATGGGAGCAGCTTATTGAGTTGTGTTGCAAGGAAGAAATGTAATATGTCATTAAGAGTAGAAAAAACGTAAAAACATTGTAGGTAAAAACAAAGAGCGTAATTACACTGACTTGGATTGTATGAACTTGGACTTGGACACAAAGTCTTTGAAGAATTGCGAAGGTTTGCGAAGATCTTCGGTCAAGTCAGTTTATTTTTGTAGAACATACTCAAACAATTATGGAAGAACATCCCGATTGTGTTGACTTACCATCATACAATTAATAAAGAACACTGTACCCCGTACACGCAAAAAAATAATAAAAGCAGCTTTATTAAAACATTCTTCATCTACTACAGTAAAGATAACAAATTCTATTGGTAAACATTTTTTAGTTTTGCGTAGAACACGGAACACGGAAAAGACGCAAAGAAAATAAGTAAAAAAGTTAATGTTGCAGAGGGTCCTTGGTTAAAACACACACATGGGAGATAAGGTAACCGCTCTGTCTCCCACACGATGGCCTAAACATCCCAACGTATGATTTTTTTAAAGAATTATCTTCCTTCGTCCGCCTCTGCTAGTGAGAGGGATACAACGGGCCGATATTCTCGAGACCAGGGGATCCTACGCAGTCAGAGATTAGCCAGGGGTAGCAATGCCTAGAAAGACATTACTACCAGTGTTACCAGGGGGTGCCGCCCTGACAACTGCTGTCCAACCCAACGTACGACTAATACCCTAAATACCATGGCATTACACGAAGCATAGTTTATTGCTCTCCCCTTAGGTTACAGAGCTCATGTAGCAATTGATCTGTAGAATAGGAAATATTCAGCGCATTAGAACAGATAGCTGTCCCGAAGTGAAAAAGTATGGATACAACATAATGAGAATAATTGTGTAGGAAAAATGAAATGGATCGAAAACATTTTGGTAGTAAATTAAAAAAGAAACTTATATTTATTTTTAAACTTCTTCAAATAATTTCTTTCTGATGGTTTATCTGACGACGAAGACGGTTGCGTTGCTGTTTCGTTATTACTAGGCGCTGTAGTACACAAACAACTAACCGTGTCGTTGTACCACAGCGCCTGGTAATAACAGCACCACAACACAGCGAAACAGCAACGCAACCGTCTTCGTTCACTAATTCGTAAAGACATTGTCGGACCGTTAATATGGAGATAAAGAAAACTGAGGAACTTGTAACACAAAATAAATTTATTTTTACAGCCTGCGAACGTATGACAGTAATATTTAGTAATTAAAGGATTAACCGTTAAATCGCGCATGTTCCTAATTTTACTAAGTATTGGAATGGATGAGCTAGATGACATTTTAGCAGCATTGGGTGAGGTGTTTTTTTTTTTTTTTTTAATAAAATAAATGCGGGTTTCACCTATCAACTGACACCGAAATTATTTTACCGGTGACATCAATGTTAAAATCCTTATCCTTATCCTTACCTGACCGAAAAGATGGGATTCAAATTATTTGCCCCTATCAGTGCTAATATTGTGAGGACCACCGAAACATGATATCTACGTGGATATTGAGGCCTCTGCTGCACTCTTTGCCGTAATATCACTTAAAGGAACTGCCTCACGCCAGCGTGTAAACCTATCCACGGCTGTGAGGCAGTACTTGTAGCCGTTGATTGAGGCAAAGGGCCAATCAAATCTGTGTGAACGTGTGAAAAACCAGCTGAAGGAAGTTTAAAATCATGAACTGGGGAATTAACGTGTCATGTAACTTTGGCTCTCTGGCAAGGAATACACGTCCGAGCCCAATCCCGGCAATTTTTCCTAATTCCGGGCAATACGTATCGCTCAGTTACTAATTTAATGGTAGTTCCGGAGCTAGGATGGCTAAGTCCGTGACTAGCGTTAAAAAGCAGTTTACGTAACTCGAGGGTGATATATGGGCGTTTTACAGGGCCGGACATGTCACAAAATAACTTGTAGAAGCGAAGGCAACTTTTTAAGTTTAAGAGACGAGCTGATCGTTAATACTTTTTGTACACTGTCATTTGTCTGGGCAGTAGATAAAGCGTCAAAATCAAGTCCAGGTATCGTGAAAGTTCAACCGCAACGTTCTTCTCGCCAGCAATATGACAAATGTCTGTGGTAAATTGAAATAAAATCTAAATACCTAAATTGACGAGGAGAACATGACTTTTTAAATGCTGAAATGATCGGTTTGTAATTGGTGAGTATGAAAAAAGCTTTTAACTCTATCATGTGCCGAAAGTATTTAACCGACTCATAAATTGACCGACGCTCCCGGTCGTAGGCACTAGACTTGACTTGTGCAGGTGTTATTTTCAGTTAGAAAAATCCGAATGGCTGCCAATAATTAGACCTTTTACTGTAAGATAGAACCTATTGCAAAATATGATGCATCCGTAACGATTGCATGAGGTGCAGAACAATCCGTGTGAGAAGAGCAGCATTAGCAATACCTGTCTTACAAGAATTGAAAGCGTCTTCTAAAGCTGGCATCCAGTCTATTGGACTGTTGCTTTTTGGGCCACTAAGTAGCGCATGGAGAGGAGCTTGCAGCTTTTCTGCATTAGCAATAAGTCCAAAGAACCGTCTCAGGTCTTTTATAGTTTAAGGTCTAGAAAATTCTTAGATAGCCTTAACCCTATCCTCTAACGGCAGTATACCTTCGGGAGAAATTCGTAATTATAAAATTAAAATGCTCCTAGATGCTCCTGGTGGGTAACCTCATCAGGCGATGCCACCAAAACGGCAAGGACCTCGTCGATAAAGCGTTGAAAAGTTTGCGCAACGTTACGCAACCCAAAGCTCATAAAGGGCTTCAAAAGTCCACATGGTGTTATGATTGCTGTCTTCGCTATTTCCTCAGGTACTAGAGGAATCTGATTATATGCACTAGATCTATTTTAACCGTTAAGCGACGTCGCAGTGCCGCACTCGGTAATGTTCGGACGGTATCGGATGCTATCTAGTTTATGATTAGCCGCGTGTAATTATTAACACCGAAGAATGCGTACAACTTCATTCTTAAAAAAACACGGTCGCTACAACATAGAAACAGATGCCAACGTCGTTTAATCAGTGTGACGTTGGCATCTTTCAACTTTCGGCATCTTTCGGCTGGACGACTTTCACCTTGAGAAACTTCTCCTGTCGGGACCGAAACTAGTCGGGCATCCGCTAAATACACACGTGGTAAAACCGTCTATTTAAATAAATATGAATGTAACTCACGAAAGATGAGACATTTTTTGCAGCTCGCGATCCATATTATCAACGTTCAAATTAAAGAATTAAAGGCGCTATTGGGGTAACCGAATCAAAGGAAATTTATTTAAAAAATAATGAAGACACAGAAGACAGATATATGTTTGACAAGAAATACAATAAACTTTTGAAGAAATTTGAACGCCTATTTTTGACACTACCAGAACATTTTTTTTGTAACTTTTTAAATGAATACCTACTTTAAAACAGTACCTATTTAATATTAAGTCCTATAAGTCTATAGTCATATATATGGCTTGCTTATCATATTTTGTATTAACAATAATCGAAACAGCTCTTATAAAACCTCAATCTACTATCAAGTAGAGGTTATTTAAGAACTGTGTTCATTATTATCGTGTTGTATTGATATGTATTCATATGAATAAAAACAAATATTGTAATAAGTATTTAATATTTTTACTGCACCCATATAGTATACATATCAAGATTAGGTACATATACATATTTGTTATTACGTTATTTTAAAAGTTAGTTTATAGTCAAAACTCGGACATCATATAAAACAAAGAGTTATATAGTTAATAAAAAAAAAGAGTTGTATAGTTAATAAAAAAATGATTAATTATTTTTTGTATATGCTGATAACAATAAAGTCTGGTTGTTAAAAAAAGGGAGCAGATCCGCTGACCGCATCGAGTCATCGGTTCTGCTCTTATAGTAATGTATTCATAATTGTTATACAGTACCTACATATGTAAGCTAGCAAGTATGATATAATTCTATTTTCTTATGCGAAGGGTTTCAGCAATAAAAGCCAGGTACATTAAATATTAGAGCTCGCTGTATAATTCATTTATGATGCATACATAAGCCAGTAGGTACAACATAATAACAACACAGTCTGTTTACACGAATATACTTCAATAAATATAAGGCAAGTTTATAAAATATCAGAACATAGTTTTTATTTACAAAGTTATTCCTTTCGAAGTCGCCAGCAAAGTGAGCCTCTCGACTCATATAATTGGCTTTTTATAGGTTTAGTTTGAAATCTAATTTAATAATTTAAAAGACTAATTTTACAATAATAATGGAATTTGTAAATAGCCTTATGTAAATTGTGACAACCTATCTTTACATACAATTGTTAATCAACTATTTAAATTCTGTTATAAATGAAATTAACTATTACTATTCTCGATATCAGTGTTGGTATACTATTTATTTATTTTATTTATAGCGAATATAATAATATTGTTGGTTGCGACTATTTATGTTTTTTTTTTAATGAATTACTTACCCGTTTCTTCAGTGTTAGTATTAGGTCTCTCCTGTGAAAGAAATAGTTTCACTCAATCAGAGACATGTAAACAGGAGCAGACCAAACTTAAGATCAAATTATCCGCGGCAATTGGGCACATACATACAAACCTTACTCACGCAACGACAAAATACAGGGCCGCAAAGAGGTTGCATTTAAGGAATAGAAAAAACTTTTTATTCCTCCATATAAACCTATATAAAATACATTTTCATACAAAATATTTTTAAGACATCTCATATTCATTTTTGATCTGCGATTGACGTCCACAGAATAGTACCGCTATAGAAAAAGTAAAATTCACTACGATACATACCTACAACATTATCAGTCACGCGTGCATATCAAGCGGCGAATGAACGCGACACCGCGTTTTTATACAATGCATAATTTATACTCAAGCACTCAGACAACGAAAACAGCAACTTAATCTGATTGGTTGCCTACACATTGATTATTGTAAATATAGATTTAGAAATGTTATTGGTTAATCCATATATTGTGCGGTAAACTAACTACGTTACTTAATGGTCAAAAATGTAAATATAACTGGCATACTATTAATGAAATACAAGTCGATTTCAACCATTCCCTGGTATTTCACTTCAATAGCGACGGTTCAAGGACTAACTTATTAGGCTGCCAATTTGGTTTATTATAATTTTTGACCCAGGAGTTCTTTAGTAGCTCATCCTTTGGAAAACTGAAATACGAACAAGTGCATAATTACATATGTATTCTTATAGTATAACTTCTGTATACATGTATTTGAAGTATAACTTCTGTATTCTGTATACATCACATGAAAACTTTCACAATTTCATAAAATGTTGAAGTCAGTTATTATTGTACACACGAATATTCTTCACAACACAAAAAGCATCTCTAAAAGTTTAAATAGCTTCACAGAGACTGCCTTTTTAGTACTTTTATAATAAAACAAAACATATTCTTAACATGAGGATGATAATCGCCAGAAATAAGAAAGCAGGGGTTTTACTCACCGATGAAGTTATATCCGGGGTTTTTCTGTATGACGCAATGGCACTCGAGGGTACACAACACTTCACCATGATTTATAGTGTTAAGGTAACTGATAAATCTGATAATTTAACATTTTTCATAAAATAATTCAATTCGCCATATTGCATTATAAAACATGGCGCCTGGCACGGTAAAAATATGCCGATGAATGAATTTGCGTATCATTTAGTATTATTTTTTTTTTTCATTAGAACGATAAGGATCACGGATCAGGATACCGCTATCCTGATCCGTACGTAGCATGTGTGAGTGTAAACTTATATTGAGTGTGCTCCTGTTTACATGCTGTGGACTCAAGTGATATTCTGCGAAAATTACGTTTTGCGAAAGTTACTTGTGCGAAAATGCCGTCGTGCAAAATGTCTTTTTGCGCAAGGGACATTACGCGAGTGACAAAATTTTACACGAAGACATTTTGCGAAAGCTGTACTGTATTGTCTTTCATTTGTTTTTATTGTTTTAAAACTTACTCTTTTCTCTAACTGAAGTTAGTACTTCGGGCCGTTCTCAATCAAAGTCAATATAACATGAGGAGCATGTCG
Organism: Tyria jacobaeae; assembly: GCA_947561695.1. Lineage (NCBI taxonomy): Eukaryota > Metazoa > Arthropoda > Insecta > Lepidoptera > Erebidae > Tyria > Tyria jacobaeae. The sequence goes on from OX387220.1 coordinate 12,311,746, forward strand.
CGAAGTATTATAGTCACGGCTTACGGTATCTGCAATTTGATTAGGACGGCGAACAACAATCAATGCAAAGATTCTATGATAAGATCCTGAGTGTATCTCTGGTTAAAGCAGCACTGTCATTAAATCTTGTAGAATTTTCCGATCTTTTACTAACTTCGGAAGAGGAAGACCTAGGCGAATGTTCTTGGACCAAGTCCAAGAAAATCTAAGCAAAGGCCAGGTCAAAAGTACCTTTAACCGACGAGCCTGTATGCGGAAGGAATGAAAGTTGAAGAAGCGAGAAAGGTATGTCAGAATCGTAGCAAATGGAAGGAAGTGGTCTCTGCCTACCCCTATGGGAAAGAGGCGGTATATTATGTGATGTGTGATGTGAAAGTTAAAAGCAGCCTACTAATCTGCTTTGAATGTGACGATGTAAATGGCATTTAAAAAATATATCTAATATTCTTGAAAGTGATGTTAGGGAATCGTTAGTTAGCTAACTTAAACAGCTGCTGCCGCAATGGATTTTATTGACTTAGACAAAACAAAAATAAAACAACAATTTAAGCAATACCAACAATATTTATATTACATTTCTAATATGTGATCCTATACAACAATTTGCATTCATAATTCACTATGTAGAAATTTAATTTCCAATTGAGATAGAAAAATAGATGTGACAATATTAACATTAAGACCACAAACACTTGTTTAATTATATTTATGATAATGGGGCAAATGGAAAGTATTACAATTCTCTCAATGTTCTATTCAATTCCTTTAGTCGTGGTCTTAGCTTAGTGTTATCTGTATCAGCTTCAAAATTTAACATGTGATTCTTCGGTAGGTAAAAACTCTTTATATTTTTAAACATGAACTATTACGAGCGATTAGGAAAATATTTCTTTATAATTAATTAACAAACGTGCAGGCAAGCTCGGTTCAAAGTGAAAGATCAAAATATTGTAGGCCAGTCACCACAGTTAAACCTACTTTGAGTCAAAGTTTAATTTTGTGCTTGTTTTATAAGCTTTTTTGGTATGCTAATTAAGTTTACTACTAATAATCATAATATTAGGTGGTTAAACAAATTATACTGAGAATTTCTAAATTTAAAACACGATTAAATATAGTTTGCTTATAAGTAAAGTCTAAAAATTAAATACTGAGGCCACACGCACAGGTTAAGGACCGGTGCGTGTGGCCTATAATTTATTTTACATTGGACTCTAAATCTCTCATTAAATTTTATAATAATAATCTTTGCCAAGTAATAGTAATAATGCACCTGTTTAAAATTGAAATGAAGCAGATTAAATATCGAATTTTTTGGGTGTGTAGGTATAAATGCACATATGAGCACACTTTTTATTTTTCGAACCTAGACTATTTCCCAGAGACGATATTTCATCTTTAATATTAAGTAGACTTTTCTGTACAATAGTTCAATAATATATGTACAGTCGTGGTCAACTAATTAGGGACACTCTCTAGTTAATCCAAATTGTGAATTTATTTTTTATTTTCCAACGAGTCTAAACAATATTCCACATCTTTTACATGTAAGTATAATTAGTCATTTATGTGCCTAATTATACAAACAATAACAACTTCTTAAACATTAAACCTCTTTACAGTATAGCTGATAGATGATCACAGTGCTGTTTGTTCAAAGAATGCTGGCTGGCCATTTAATTAGGGACACTGAGATATTGCGTTCTAGTTTCAAAATCTGAATCTCAATTATTATTTTCTTTCTTCTCCTATTCTTTGTGGTAGTTTTGGCGGCAATCTAGATTTGTAATTTCAAGTTTTGAGAGTTATTTTGAAGAACAATGGGCAAAAATAAAAGTTGCGATGCAACACTACGAAAAATTATCATGAAGTTTGTCGAGCGTGGTTGGTCATACCGAAGGATAGCAGGATATTTAAATTGTTCAAAAACTATGGTATGCAATGCAGTGCAACATTTCAGGCGCAATAACACAACTTTAAATGTGCCCAGAAAAAAAAGATCGAGAAAAACAACTCCGCAAGAAGATAGAATGATAACCAGGTTAGCTAAGAAAGATCCGTTTCTAGGCTCTATTTTAATTAAACATGAAGTGTTTGGGGCAGACGAAAGAGTCAGTGTATCAGCGAGGGCAGTTCGACGACGTCTGGTAGAAGCAGGGTTGTTCGGAAGAGTGGCTCGCAAAGTACCGTTGTTAAAGAAAGAGCATAGAAATGCACGTTTGGCGTTTGCACGTAAATATGGACATTGGACCTACGACCAATGGCAACATGTATTATTCTCTGACGAGACCAAGGTTAATTTGATTTCTTCAGATGGAAGGCAATACGTACGGCGTCCTGTAAAAGCGGAAATGAATCCAAGATTCACAAAAAAGCAGGTGAAACATGGCGGAGGAAACATTAAAATGTGGGGATCATTTTCTGGACGTGGAGTGGGACCTGTGAGGAAAGTTCAGGGTAACTTAGACCAACATCAATACAAGGCAATATTAGAAGAAACTATGCTTCCCTATGCTGAGGAACATCTTCCTATTATATGGACTTTTCAGCATGATAACGACCCAAAACATACAGCCCGTTCAGTCAAGTCGTTTCTTAACAGACAGTCGGTATCAGTGCTAGATTGGCCAGCAAATAGCCCCGACCTCAACCCAATCGAGCACCTTTGGCCCGAAATTAAGAAAAAAGTTGCCATTTATCGTACAACAACTTTAGATGAACTTAATGAAGCTTTTTGTGAGGCATGGGCAAACATTCCTGTTGAAATATGTCAGAAACTGATAATGTCTATGCCACATCGGTGTCAAGCGGTAATTACTAACAAAGGTTTTGCTACTGGGTACTGATTTTACCCGTAATAAAATGAAGTTGTTAAAGAAATTAAAATACTGCAGATTATTAGTTCTGTTTAACTCTATTTTTCATTTTACTTTACTGTTCTTAATTAAATGTCCAGCTACAAAATTGTACCTTAAATTGAATACATGGTTAACCTTTGATATTAAACACTTTTTTATATTTATTTAATCTTTTATTTACAGCCATTTATAGTATAATAATCGGATCAAATTATGCAAATAATAGTTACTGAGAAATCAACAGGGTTTTATATTTATATGTACATAGCCGGTTATTGCTGTCCACTATCTTGAATGTCCTTAATTAGTTGACCACGACTGTATATATGACAGTAAATGGATTAAAAAATCATAAGTACGTTTTTTAACGTTCCATTAATACCTACAACAATAATGTATTTTTTAACATGCTTTTATTAAACAGTATCTGTACTATTCCTATACACTGTTATTCAATTTTGTTCGTACGAATTTTATTAAAAGTGTGTACATAGAATTCTCTGACATATAAACGTTTAATTCCTCTTCTCTTATTAATTAGATTAAATGTATTTATTTAAAATATTACTAAACAGACGGCTTTTTTTACGTTAAAGGGGTTAACAGTGAGAGCTCCTAATTACATATTCAATGTTCTTGATTAAATTAAAATAAAAGAAGTTCAAATTAAAAACAGCTTAAACCAAACAACATATGAAAGGTATTCATATTATAAGATAAAACTTAACTGAATTGAATATAAGTATGTGTTACACGACTGTGTGTGAAAACCCAAGTTGCCGGTTGTGATGTCCCAATAATAAATTCAGTATTTCTTCGGACTGACCTAAATATATTTTTAATCTATCGTACTATATCTACAACAAGCTAATATAAAATAAGTAAGTACTTACAATACATATATATTATTAGCTTGGTTAGATCATACATGTTCTTTAAATAAAGGATAACTTCAACCAAAAAAATAAAGTTAAGCTCAATCAAAATAAACTGTTAAAAATGTATAGGAATAAGGTTCCTACTAGCAATAGTAAATGTTATAACTATTCTCTATAACAATAATTTGGACAAGTGCTTCATATATTTTAATTGTGATAAAAGTTATGTGCTGGCTTCTCTCAAAAATGAGATACGCTCACTAAGTGTAGCCTATGTTATTTTTATTATTATTTATATTCAATTTTGAGGTATTATCTCATAAAAATACTTAACTGAGATAGACTAAGTATTTATAAATTAACCTTCCGACCGTCACGTCAATAAAGAAAAACTGTTCTCTACGCCAAGCATCAAATTCCTTGCTTCGCACCTAAAAAAAATAGTGACGAAATGCAAAACAATAACAATAACTTATCGATACATTTTACTTGTGCATCGTTTACGAATACAAAAAAAATGCTTATACCATAGATGTTTCACCTTACTTCCCATATAAGTTAATTACACCGAAGGAACAGCGTTAGTTAAGAGCAGATTTTATAATAAAAAAAAATTATTAAAACTTTTTAAATGACAGTCACAGCTCTTAATTCGATCACACGTCCACTGACTGAAAAGCCGTCATTGGTGTGGCTGGAACTGCGAGTACAGACTATTATAATATAATAATCAGATTATACGTGATTTTAATTAATTACAACGTGATTATTACATTATTATAGAATAGTATAATGAGGTATGAAATATTTGTTTTTTTTTTTCTGTTGGTTGCACACAGAGTTAATTGTGGAACTTCATATATTTCTGTTTTTTTTTATATTATGGGGGCAGATGAACAGACGGGTCACCTGATGGTAAGTGACAACCGCCGTCCATGTACACCTGCAACTGGAGAGTCGTAAGTGCGCTGCCCGCCTTTTAGGATGAAGAGGGATGAAGGTTTGCATGGAGGGGAAAGAGGCGGGGATGACGAAATGGGAAAAGAGCCGGAGAGAAATGAGGAGAGGGGAGTTGGGCCTCCGGAAACCTCACCAGTTTCGGGGAAATGCAACGCAAGTTTTGCTTCACAACCTTTCTGTGAGGCCGTGGTATCGCACCGGTCGAGCCGGCGCATTCGTGCCTAAGCATGGCTCTACCACGTAAACGTGATTTGGTAGTTTGGTAGTACTGGTATTTTTTAAAATTGCATAAAAAAAATTTTTTGGGTAGGTACTAAATACGAGGTATGCCTTTTAAGTTCTGTCGTTTCCATATTTCCCGGCAATTTTGAATTTGGAACTGTTCTATATTCGAATATGTTTAAATTTTGAATCTCAAAACAGTTGAAAGTATTAGGATTAATGCTATTGTTTAGTCACAGCGTCGATTGGAATCTGTCAGGTTACGTACGAAAACGAATCTTTCTAAGGAAAATGTTCGTGCAATAATTTTCTACGACTTTAGAAGAGTCCTGCACGGCTTCAGTGTTTTGAAGAGCTAACATCTGTGTTCAGTGATGAAGCCCTATGTGTGCGGACTGTCGAACGCTGGTATTTGGAATTCCAGCGTGGACATACTAGTGTTAGTGACAAAGCTCGCGTAGGACGCCCAAAATCCGCCTACACTGAAGATAACATCATTGTTGGAACACAACTAATTCTCGAAGATCGTCATTTGACGTATCGACAGATAGAGGCTCTATTAGGCATCTCAGGGACAACCATTCAGAAGATCTTGTATGAAGCGCTTGGTGTGAGAAAGCTAGTTTGCCGTTGGATACCGCATCTGTTTTCCGACGATCACAAAGCGGCCCGCGTCAGATGGTGTAAGAAAACTCTGCAAAGGTTCAACAGAGGAGAGTCAAATCACGTCTACAATATCATCAGTGGTGACGAATCTTGGATCTATGACTATGATCCTGATTTTTTTTTTGTTTTTATGCGATAGGGGCAAACGAGCAGACGGGTCACCTGATGGTAAGTGACTACCGCCGCCCATGGACACCCGCAACTCAAGGGTCACAAGGGCGTTGCCGGCCTTTTAGGTAGGAGTACGTTTTTTTCTTGAAGGTTTGAAGGTCGTATCGGTTCGGAAATACGGCAGGCGACTATTTGTTCCATAAGCTGGTTGTGCGAGGCAAAAATCTTCTGGAGAAGCGCACAGTGGTGGAGTGCCAATCGTCCAGGTGATGGGGATGGATATTTTGTCGCGTAGGACGATGGCGGAAACCAGCAGCCGGTATAAGTCCGAACAATTCCTCTGAACACTCCCCATGATACAAGCGATAGAGGATTCAGAGTGAAGCTACATCTCAACGCAACGCCAAGGTGTCAAGTCGATCAGAAATATCTTGGCAATCGATGATGCGAATTCCAAACAACAATCTACAATCTGGATCTTTCAAATGAGGCAAAGGGGTCTAAAGTTGTTCGGTCCCGAAGCACTTCAAAGAAGATGGTGGCCACGTTCGTTGGAAAAACCGGCCATGTTGCGACTATTGCACTTGAAGATCGTAGAACGGTTAACGCAGAGCGGTATACCACAGTTTGTTTACCACAAGTCATCGCCGAACTTCGAAAATCTAACTCAAAGCGACGCATCATCCTGCACCACGACAACGCAAGCTCACACAGCGCTCGTCAAATGATTGAGTATTTGAAGCAGGAAAAAGTAGAAATTCTTGACCATCCTCCATACAGTACTGACCTAAGCCCTAACGATTTCTTTACATTTCCTAAAATTAAGAAAGTCTTCGTGGTCAAAGATTCCAGTCCGGTAAAGAAGCTTTCAAGTCAGCCATTTTAAACACCCCCACTTTAGAGTTGAATAAATTTTATAATAACTGGTTTGAGCGAATGGAAAAGTATATTAAGCTACGTGGTGAATACTTTGAAAAACAATAAAAAGTAGTATAAGGTTCTAGTTGTGTTTTTTTTCTTCAAACGACAAAATTTAAAAGGCATGCCTCGTATAATGATTTAGGGTATTTCAAGGTTCCATACAAATTAGCCGAAAATTCATCGTCGACGAATCGTCTTCTACGCCTTCTAAGACTCGACGGAGATGAGAGACGAGAATTCCGACGTGATATAGTGTATTACATGAGGTATTTTAGGCTATTAAAATATTGCACCTCACTATCGGGGTCTGGCAGCCCGATCGCCGTCATAGCGCATAGCAAAAAAAAAAATCATCATATTAGTGAAGTATTTTGTTTTCATAAAACATTTAATAAATCATTGATCGTAATTTCTTCCTTACGCACTACTAGCTGACGGCTTTTTAAACCCCAGGCCCCAGGGATGTTTTTACATTGAGCTTTTTCCGATTACAGAGTGACTAATTGTTATATACCGTTGTGTACTTTTGAAAGTATTTAATAAGTCTAAGATATAATACGAAAAAGAAACACTAAAAACATGGTTTTGTATGTTTATTTTTTACTATAAGAGTCCTATTTTACGACGTGCCCTGCCGACGTTGGCGTAGTAAGAACGTTTTCATTTGACGTGGATAGACGGTCAAATGTATGTTTCGTACGTACCAATTTTTATGTATTAATTTATTATATATTCTATTTTTAGTTATTATATTATGCATAGTCATTATGGGAAGATCATTTATCTTTGTACTGTTAATATATGTTTTTAGAATTTATACCTACTCATTCGCAACAAATATAAACGACAAAATATTCTTCATTATACATATCATTCTTATCAAAATAATAGGAAGATGCAAGTATGATATTCATGAAAATTTTGTCATTAAAAAGTTATATAAGTAGTTACTATTGCTATATTTTTTCTGCAATAATTAGGAACTGATGATATCGTGAAAGCTAACGTATTTGGAAATAACAAAACAAAAGTGACATCACTGCTGACCAATGCTAAAAGAAGTGAGGATAAGCATTTAGTTGAATTACAAGTAATAGTATCATAATTTATATTTATAAAAAGAGTATATCTTTTTATTTATGAGATAGGGGACAAACGAGCGGACAGGTCCTCTGATGCCCGACTACCGCTGCCTACGGACACCTGCAATTTAAAACTCGCAAGTGCTTTGCAGGCATTTTAGGTGGAAGTACGCTATAATAATATATAAATATGCAAGAAGAAACCATTCGAACCATTTTCTCCTATATTTCTCTATCGATTATCTTTATTTTTCTTTTATATTGTAGGTATTGGCGAGTTTCAATGAATAGAAAAAAAAATATATGAAAATGTTTGCTAAGTTCAAGTTATACAGGTCAATTCACTTAACTAATAACCTAACTAATAAGAGTTAATAATAATAATAGTTGAATTAGTAGTTCAACTTCGAGTTTTAGTGATTTTATGTTCTTTCAGAACAAAAAACTAATGCCTGTATTTTTTGGTCTATTTATATATATATATATATATTCTTGAAGAGCCTAAGTGTTATCAATAACAAAATAAAAAAAGCGAAAATGTTGCATATCCCTATTCAAAGCCGTCATAAGTAAGTAGAGTTAAGAAGTCATAAGTAAGTAAAATAAAAAAACGGGTAAAATCCAAAGAGGCAGTTCTACTAACAGTACGTGAAAAGAGAAAGTTTTTATAAACAATGGTGCGACTTTTTTTTCTGTTAGATATTAAACATTGTAGCTCCCAAGCATAACAGCGTTAAAATAACAAATTTAAAATACATATAGGATTTACTAACGTCTATTCAATAAATTTCCAATAAATGGACACAATCCTTTTCATAAAATTACTTCTTAATTGATCATCAGGTATTTTAATATGAATAATATTGTTTCGAATCATATATACTATATAATAATCATTATACTCGTGCAGATATGTCTGATACTGAATGTGTAAAATAGTTTGCTTATCTTAATGAATACAATAATTTTGTATGTACTATGTAATGGAAATACTTTTTCAGTACTAATTAATATATGCGACTTGTTCGGATATCAAGCAGTTTGGAAATTGGAGAATATACTGGTAATACTTTTTATATTTTTTTAAATTTGAAATACAGATCAACGATATCCAAATTGTACTCATAACATTTAATTTAAATATCAATTCCTATCATTTATACGGCAGTATGGATCCCAAACAATGAGGCAGCTGTCTACTTTATAGCCTCAAACATATATACTTTTTTATAAAACTACTTGCGTCCTATTGTAGATATAATAGACAAAGATAAAGAATAAAACTAGAAACCTACGTATTTTCTTTACCTTGTTACAATAAAATATTTCGATTATAATTACGTATTCTTTGGTAATCAATCCAATCACTATAACAATTGTGTTATACTGTGGGTATTATATGCTCATCATTATGAAAAAAATAAACTAATTATTATGTAAATATAGTCAAGAAGTCAAAAGAAAGAAGACACATAGACGTATAACAAAGAAAGGAAGAAAATAATTTATTTATTAACGTTTGATACACCTGCAAATTATAGGTACAATAAATTGAATATAAAATTTGGATATTATGGTAAAGTACAACAATTTGCACAGTTGCACTTTAGATAGAGTAACTACTACTAAATTGTTCTATTATCTTAGAACACTGCTTGCCATAAGAGACATCTTAAGAAGATACCATAATGTCAGCATTGACTTCTTCTTTTTGACTTATTAAATAATTACTTTAAATATTATGCAAAATAGTTTGCAACATGTTTAAGTGTGATCTATAATCATAAGAATATTAGTCTGTAGTTTTGAATGAGAAAGACCATTGACTGGTACATAAAACATATTGTCAAAACTGAAAACTTAAGAAATATTTTTAAAAGAAATAAGGTGTTATGTTTATAAATGATATACATTATTTAGATATTATTATAAAAATACAGTACAAGGGTCGTATACAGTTATTTTATAAATTCAGTTGACTTACTAAAAATTAATATACATAATGTTATGTTTATAATAGATATGACTACTAGAAAGACGTAAAGCATAGGGAATGGCACAGTAAACCAACTTGTTACACTTAGTTTTTCTATCAACTATAGTTAGTAACAAAGAGAATATGTATATTGCCTTAACCTATGTAATATAATGTTAATGACATTAAATGACAATGTTAAAAAGGAGTAAAGATTGGGGTAATTGCAAATGACGTTTTATGAGTAACTTAGGCCTCATTGATATGAAGATGATTATGAATATTCCACCACCATTAAAGTGTTGTTTGCTTTGTATGTACTTAAAATATCCCTAACATAAAATAAGTTATCATAATCAAGTAGTGTAAACCAAACTTTATAAAGTATTACAATTATCATAGTTTAAATATATTAGTAATATACATATGTGTCTTTTTTATAATAATTGCAAAAATAGAGTCCTTATAATGTATAACATGTCAATATATCGTTAAGATGAATGAATCTGTCTTTTATATATATTAATCAAATATTACTTATTCTTTACGTATTATACTTATGTCTAATGATACTGTCTTACAAAAATATAAACAATATGTTATTACAAGAATAATTTGAAAAACTAAGTGAACTAGAAGAATAATTGAGTATCTACTAAAATATTTATTCGGCAATACTTACAAGACAATACTGTATAAAAATAAAGTTAAGTAATTAAAATATGATAAGTTATATATTTTTTATGATGTAATATTAAAAAAAAATATTGCACTTTATATAAACATTTATAGAGGAAAATATACAGAATGTTAAATAAGGTAATGGCACAGCAAAATAATATTAACCGAATTAAATAGGTGGGAAAGCACGCTCTTTTTAATATTATACTATGTACTTTTATGACTTTTATATTTAAGTTATGACTTTAAGTTTTTACTTACCATTCAGACATTTAAAATTATAACGGTCAACATATTAAATAGAAGAATGTCGTGCAAATAAGAGCATTTCTTTAATACCTAAATGTCTGTCGCTGTAACGATGTGTCACTGAGACATGTGGAATGTATCGAAAATTTCTTTTGATAACAAAAATAATCACATGTCTGTGCATAATTTCTTGTATTAATAAATATAACTTATCAAAAAATGTAATAATTACGGACTGAAAATTAATGCTTAGGTTTAAAGTCTAGATTTTACGACGGATTTTAGGATGTAAAAACTCGCAAATAGATCATCGTATTTCCGAACCTATCCGAGATATACTTACTCAGATGTATTATTCAAAATACAATCGACTTAGAATATTCCGTGGTACTCATTCGTTGAGATAATGAACTTACATACTAAATAGTTTTGGCTTAGAGTTGTGTCGGCGGAAAACGTCGTTGAGGCTTACTGCGGCGCTGCGCTAAAGTCGACTGTGACACCGGACCTAGTACCTGCGGCGTCAACGGCGACGACGTCATCGCCTACAAATCAAAATGTTATTTGTCAAATTTATGATTCGATACAGACATCGGGTATGCACATTATACGTAAGTCACACTGAATAGAAGGGTGACATATGTATAAATAGTTTTGGGCAGCTTTAGGCATTGGTATTAGTCAAGTACATAAAGTCTTACATGAACATTTAGGCGTCAGAAAACTTTGTACTAGATGGATACCTCATAATTTGACAGAAGCCTAAAAACGCCGTTGTTTGGATTGGTGCCGCTCAATGTATGAAAAGTATGATAGAGATGACTTGAATGCTGTATTATGACGTCACAGATGATGAAAGCTAATATTATTCCGAACCGAAACCAAAAGGCAATCTGCGCATTGGATGTTTCCATTCAAATGATTGCAAAAAAATAAATAAAGTAGAGCAGAAGTCAAGGGTGAAAGATGAGACCTTGTGACTTTTATTTCCAAATATAAAAGATAAACTTAGACTAATAGAGATAACTTTTTTTTTATATACTATAGGGGGACAGACGAACAGACGGGTCACCTGATGGTAAGTGACACCGCCGTCCATGGACACTTGCAACTCAAGAGTCGCAAGTGCGCTGCCCGCCTTTGAGGGTGATGAGGGATGGGGGATGCAGGGAGCGGAAAGAAGAGAGGAGGGATGAGTAGATGGAAAAAAGGAGATGAGGGGAGAGAAAAGGGGGGAGGGGGAATTGGGCCTCCGGAAACCTCACCCAATTCGGGAAAATGCAACGCAAGCGTTACTTCACAACCGGTTTTCTGTGAGGTCGTGGTATCGCACCGGTCGAGCCAGCCCATTCGTGCCTAAGCATGGCTCTACCACTGAAAGAACTGCGTTGAAAAGGCTGCGTTTGAAAAAGGCATGGAAAAGATCCCTAAAGAAAAGTGGGCTCACTGCTTCAGTCAACGGCTCCATCGCATGCGTCGGTGCTTAGAAAGCGAACGAACACAACTTCGACAAGCAATTAAAATATTAACAATATTCTATATTATTCAGTTTCTTATTTTCTAAAAATTTTGATGTGCTGTGCCCCTATGAGCTGTGCACAACTGCAGACCAGACGTCTCTATCAGGATGAACTCTTTAGCAAAATCTGTGATTGTTTTAGAAGATAATGACACACAGAAAAGAATAGCTATAGGGACATGATGCTCAAGCTTTCTTTTAAATTTAAAATAAGTAAAAATTTAAATGCCAAATAGGCTACACACTTTCATGAAATATGAGTTTGATATAAAAAAAATATCTTAAGACAGTAGTATTTCTATTTGTAATTTTGTATAAGTACATACATATGTAGCCGATGTCCAATGGCTAATATTACCTACTAAATGGAATAAATTAAATATTTGACATGTTCGTAGTGTATAATGTAGAGGTGTGTAGGTGTGGACGAGTGCGTTGAGTACCTGGTAGGTGAGGTCGACAGCGCGGCGCAGGTCGGCGGGCGGCGGCGTGGCGTGCGCGGGCGCTTGCGAAGGGAGCGCGGGCGGCGACTCGCTGAGCCACGCCTCGCGTACCAGCTCGGCGGCGCGCGGCCGTGACCCCGGCTCCAGCTGCAGCATGCGCCGGATGCAGCTGCGCGCGCCTGCCGACACACCGCGCCACACGCCGCTCGACAGGTCCACCTAAACACACCAAACGCTATCTTAATACCCTTTCTAGTATTCAAATTCCTATTAATTTTTCAAAGCCTCAAGAGCGGAGCTGGCTTTCGGAGCGGTCCTGGCTATCTTTATCCACCGTGTGCGCAATGGCGGCGGCAACTCACAAAGCAAAGCAAATTGACAGAGTCGTATAATAACTTATTTCATTTCAGCACGCTCTTACATAAACTATAGTAAGATAAACCAGATTACATTCGGTTAAGAGCAAATAGGTTAGCACCTTGCTCGCTGGTTGTGTTGTAATAATTAATCCACTCACCGTCAGATTAATATACAAGGTAAATTTTTCAAGCCCACGGCCAAATCTGAAAACTACGAGGAATAGCGAAAAGAAATCTCGGGTCTTTTTTTTTTATGAAAGTGCATCATTGGTTTTCAAACCGTTGATTTTAAAAATTATACACTATTATTAGTAGTACACTGAATTGTGTACTATACTGAATTGTGGGAAGTAATGACATACAGCAAAGTAAAGAAAAATTATGGATTTTAATAAACTTTTAAAATGTGTAGTTGCTCGATGCACGCCATCGAGCAACTACACATTTTAAAAGTTTATTAAATGTTTATTTCTACATAAATATATACCAATAACGCTGGTTTTAAACGATCTATTGGAATTGTTCCGTTCTATGACGTTGAAGGGTCCACAGTACGGGGTGGTCAAAGGTTTTCAAAGTATGATCGCAGCATACAAACACATGCGTTAAAGTTAAAGCTGTATGAATATTTTCAAGTAAGTACGCGGTCTTTTCGAAATGGCTGCTACTTTTCGTATTCGCGTGCGAAGATCTTGTAGAAATGATTCATTTTCCGAAGATGATGGCGTCGAATAATGCTCAAAAAAAAAATCCGAGAAACTTTAGAGTTGTACCAACTGCTGCGGACATTAATGATGATTTAAGAGTTCTCTGTCATACCATTGTCTTGTGAGTGGTTTGCGGTAGTACGAACCAATTATCAATTAATTCAAATCCCAGCTCTTTGTGATTATTATTGGAATCACAAAGAGCTGGGATTTGAATTAATTTAGCCGGACATCCGAATTTTGCGACCTAGTGGGTCTATAACGCCTTTGAAACAATTTTAGCTGTGATTTTAACTTAACTTTAACTTCTGGCCACCCTGTTGTTCTTTCAATCATCGTCAAATGTTAATGATCAGAAAATGTCGCTATGGACATGCTCAAAACGATTACTTGGGGGGAAAAGAGAATTGAGCTAATGATTGATATTTTGTGTTCTTGAATTTTGGATTTTTGGCTATATACAGGTTCTAGACCATTTGTTCATGTCATAGATTTAAAAATATTTATCTGTTATCATTCTCCTGGTGGCACGAGTACCGATATGACTGATACGGTTAATCGACTCGGAGGCTGTAACACGACTCTTTTGGTACGCACGGATGCGCGTGTTATTTTGATATTTCACATTATACCGGCTCATTACAAATTGTGATAAGTGTGGATATTTTATAGTTTTTTTTTTTTGGATTTTAGCAATTCCTGTAATTTTTTGTTATGCTGTTGAGCTTTCGATGTTGCAGTGTAATCGAGTGTATCAGTTCGATTCTAGATAAGGTGCTATTACATTTTCTGACCCTGGAATGTACTCAATTGAAGTACAAAATTGACTAACGAAATCTACGTGGCGATGTCTTTTCGGTGTGTCGCTACCATTAGTACCTTTCTTATGAAGAACATACACGAGTGGTTTGTGTTCTGTCAAAACTGTCACTTGTCAGCCTTCAATCATATGCATAAAATGTTTAACTGCCATAAAAAGTAATTCTCTATCTATCTATCTGTTCTCCCATGGTCGCATTTGGTCAAATTAATTGTTACTACGTATTGGTTAAGACGTTTTTAAATAGTGTCCAGGTTAAATTACTATAGTAGTCAGCAAAATTAAAAAGAAAGCGAAAAACTAAGTCGTTCATAAAACGTTAAAAGGTTTGTGCTACGTTTCTTGGGCCAAAAGTCATCTGTGAAAATACTCGAATGCGCCAAATGGAGTACATATGTCTTCTGGTGCAGGAGGTATAAAATGATTTGCTCTGTGTAAGTCAATTCGTAAAAATACCTTCTTCCCTTCTACATTACCTGCACCTTATGTGCGAAATGATGCTTAATATTTTTTTTTAACACACCCGCAGCGCAGTTATATTTACAACATTATCTTCTAATTTCAAATATTTATTAACTCTTAGCGATTAAAGGCTACCTACAGTAAAATAAAAGTTGTGCAGTTTCTGTTTTCTTCAAAATCGGGTCCGAGACTGCTTTGAGTACTTTTGGCTATTGCTCATAGTTTCGGATTTATCCATGCACGCTCACTCGAAAAATTCAGTCTGTATACATTTCTCGAGGCGTGAGCCATGAGCTTAAAACTAATTATGAGCCATACAGTCCTCGGGATGATGTAAGATTCCATTGATATCTTTCACATTGACATTTGTTCAGACATCTAGAAATTATGATGGATCAAAGAAACTCACATACTAAAATACATATGTACGTACATACAGGAACGTTTAAAACACTACGCAGTCTCAAAAAGCGTGTAACTATCACGACAGTGTAGTAATGTCACTAACATACCTTCCCCGACTCGATTCTCGCCAAAATAACTTCTGGAGTGTCGTCACCGGTCGATACGAACGGTGTCCTTCCGGAGAGCATTATGTAGGCCAGCACGCCTGTTGATTTTATTATACTTTTTTTATTAAAATATTGTAACTTGGTATTTGGTGTACTACGACGTTTTTATACTTCAAGGCTAGGGAGCCAAATATTTCACATATGAGTATAATTTGCTAGTTCCAATCACTGTATAGTCTGTACATGTCTGTGTCAACACCGTGTAGATATTAGGTATTAATAACTCAAGTAGTACTAATAACTAAAATTGTAGTTATTAGGTATTAATAACATTTTTCAAGAAAAGTTATTCCCTATGTTCTAAATTTTATTGACGCTACCTACATATTGCATGCATGCATTGCAATTTTTGTTGGCTACATGTATTCTCACTTTTAATGTTATTTAAATAGAACCTAATACATAGATTTAAAAAACGTAGAATATTATGTTTTGTGATGTACTTAATGCCATACCTAAACTCCAAATATCGCAAGCGGCATCGTAGCCAGCTCGTTTTAGCACCTCGGGAGCCACAAAGTTGGCCGTGTAACAAGGAGTCATTAGGAGACCGTTTTCAGCGCGCAACTGTTTGGCTAAGCCGAAGTCTACCAGACGAATGTCTTCCGGCCTCTTCTCTGATGTCGCGAACAGAATATTTGATGGCTTTATATCTCTGTAAAATTATTTCTTTTGTAGTTACAAGTAAAATTAAACACTGCCTGCCTGCCAGCGACGCGGCAGGACGCTTCACTGATCGAAAAAGGGTCTAGTGTAATCCAAAACTAGTCGGACATCCTCGAATTACAAGGAGATTCACCCCAAGAGCCTTAAAGATACTCCATACCTTAAAATCATTTCAATGCAACGGTAGGGTATCAGACAGTAATCAGATTAAAATCTAAAATGTACTTAGATAAATATACTGGTTTTACGATTATTTATAGAATAATAATTTAATATAATTCATATATATATATTTAAATGAAGAAAGAAAATTTTGTTATTTACAATATTTTTAGTCTGTACTGAAACACCAATCACATCACACACACGCATGACGTCATTTGTGGGCAATCATTGACTGCACGGGTACTACCAACTTAGTTCCCTCAGTTATTTCCACATTTTTTTTGAAATTTTAACAGTTGTTAAAAGATTACTGATAAATTAGGACACGGTAATCTATTTTAAAACTGTCACGTGGTGTTTCTCCAGTTTTTTATAATAGAAACAGGATTTACGAAAGCCGACAATCGAAATCTTCCCAGAGTGGATATGTTTATGATTTGCAATTTCTTTGCAAGTAATTCAAGTAAGTATTACAACTATATAATATATTATTTGCCATAAAATAACTAGGAACCTGGAAAAATACTATTGAAATAACAAACAAAACATAACATAACGGCAGCGGAAACACGTAAAAAGGATGTATGCTCTCGTAAATATAACCTCTAACATCACACAATGTAGTGTGCTTAAATTAATTTGTGGTAAATATATGTACTACAAATTAATTTAAGCACATTTCATTCTATTTATTTGTAGTAAGTAACCACTGTACACTTACGTCAAAATGATCTTCACAAAAGTAAATTGGTGAAGTTACAGACTTTCGTCTCGCTAAGTCCCCCCATTTTTAGGGTTCCATACCCAAAAGGTAAAACGGGACCCTATTACTAAGACTCCGCTGTCCGTCTGTCACCAGGCTGTATGTCATGAACCGTGACAGTTACAGTTAAAATTTATGTAATGAACCGTGACAGTTACAGATGATGTATTTCTGTTGCCGCTATAACAAGAAATACTAAAAAACAGAATAAAATAGATATTTTAGGGGGCTCCTATAATACAAACGTGATTTATTTTGCACGTTTTTGTTCGATATTGATAATTGCAACAAGTAGACGCTTGAAATATTCACAGAATATTTAGTTATATATTCACTTTAAAAATAAATAGTTAAATTAAAATAAAACAAATATTAAAGGGGGGCTTCCATACAAAAAACGTGTTTTGGCCGTTTTTATAGATGATGGTACGGAACCCTTTGTGCGCGAGTCCAACTCGCACTTGGCCAGTTTTTTTTCGTATATCTGCTTTTCTTGGCACATCAATGAATATTTTATTTGAAGTAGTTTTTGATGTATTCGTGCATTCTTATGACCACAAATGACGTCAGCTTTCAGATGAAATTGGGTGGCGTTTTGGCGGCATTTTTAAATAAACAATATTAAAACATGATTTTGATAAGTATCCATGAAGATTAATATAAATCACTATCTGAAAATATGGCCGATCCCCTATTAAATGGATTTGATGTTTTTTCAAAACATTTCATAAATCACTTTCTGTATAGTTTACTCAATGTCGCTTAGCAAGGACAGGCTTTTAAGCGTCGGTATGTTTCTTAAAATTACCGACATGGCCATATTAAAGTAGACAAGCCCTGCTTACCTATGCACAACTGTATGCCTGTGTAAATAGTGTACTGCGTGGAGGACATTCCTGAGCATGGGCGCGGCTTCATGCTCGGGAAGGTACCGTCGCTGCGTGATGTGCTCCAGCAGCTCGCCACCGCGACACAGCTCCGTCACGGCGAGGATGCGACCTCCTTCCGAGTACACGCCGCGTAATGTTATTATATGAGGGTGTTGGCTGTATCTAAATAAGACAAAATACGACAATATGTTCAATAAAATCACACAAGCGCATTTTGACGATAATCTCGAGGACGCAAAAACGATTCGCTTTTAACTGGAAAACATTGTCAAGCACCTTTTATGTTCTTAGAAGAATCTATCGAAATGGCATGAAGCACATAATTATGAACAAAATACATATATTATGATGATTTTCAATTGATGATTTATTTTCAACTAAATTAGAGGTCTCTAATTTAGTTGAAAATAAATTTAATTAAATTGAAATTTGTGGAAAATGTACTTGTAAGAAACATTAAGTTGTACCTGAGTAAAATCTCAATCTCTTCCCGAGGGTCGTATTGCAATTTATCCATGATTTTAACTGCAAATTGCACTTTAGAGGTTTTGTGTTCACATAATCGTACCACTGAGAATGAGCCCGTGCCTAGTTCGCCCATTAATCTGTAAAAAACCTTAAGTTATTAAGACGATATTTTAATTACTGTTTGTGACTAATCTCATCTACACTACTGCTTCTGTTATTGTAAGCCAGGACTAAAAACTGTATTCTACGAATAGACACTTTTGACAAGCTCCAGACAGAAGACTGTAAAACTGTCTTCACTCGACTCTGAAAAATAATCATCTTTGGTAAAACAAAGACATAATATGAAATAAGAAACAAACCAATAAATTATTTACTAACTAACTAGCAAACCAGTCCCATACACAATGTGTATTATTATTAGTAACTAGTTGTAGTGGGAAGTTGCGAGATGCCCTGACATTTGCAATGAGCAACTTGAATAACAAACATTTTCCACATACTAAAATAATTTAAGATAATGTTATCTTGGGAATAACTTTACATTTTTGTATGTTAAAAACTATTTTTTTAACATATTATTTGAGGTTATATCCAACAGTTATGCTAGAATTACCGAAAGTACCAAAACTGAAACAATTACTAGTGAGATATCATATTTTTAGGCTTTAAAAGTTTTATAAAATAAATTACCTGTATTCATCAAAGAAATTATTTCTATTTACAAATCCAGCCCAAAACTCTTCCGTGGAAGTCTTATTATTTTGTTGTTCATGTTTCTGGTTTTCATTAGTAACAGTTTTGTTATTGTCATCGTCGAGTAAACAAGGAGCCACAAAGCTGAAACCACTGAAATAATAACATTGTTTATTAAACTATATTCGATTATATAATTTATTAGGTTCTGGATTGACTGATTTGTCGATAAAAGTAATAACAATAGTTTATATATCGATATGTAGAATATCGATTCGGCGATCATTGTTCCGATACTCATATCTGCTCACGAATTACAGCTAAGAGCCTCGATCAACACCTTAAGAGGCTCTCGTTAGATGGTTGGATCAAGAGACTGATGCAGAAGGCAGTTCTCCTCGACACGGCTCGCATTGTCAGGGGGGGGCCTATCTTTGGAGTCCTAACCACCGGTGTTTTGGTCCATGTACCGGTTGTCGATGGACTACTATTTTTCATATTTTTACATGTGTTTTGTATATGTAATTATATAAAAATAATAATTTATATTTATGTATTAATTTAAATAAAGAAAATAAGAATACTAAAAAGTGAAAACCTCAGTGATACGCATTCAATTCTTTCTTGTGCGGCGGTTACAGCTTGTCGAGTAGCTGGTGTTAAATTCTCTGAGCTGACACTACTCCTCGACAAAAGCTTTGTGTTCCGGCGTGGCAATACAGGAGTGGACGACGTATTTGCTGAGGCGAGGGCACTCATTGACATGCTTATTTGGTTTAGATAGGGTAACACAAGCCTAAGAGTAACGCGTTTTGTGAATCGGGATTTTTCAGGAACTGGTATCAGTTCCTGTGTTTATGCAGCACGAGTTGTGACGGAGCGCATTGACTTCCTAAAGCAGAAATTTTATGCATGGACAAACCGGATACAAAATCCGAGTGGACCGATATACTCAGGCCTTTCAAAGGGACGAGACGTGGGTTTTTACAAGACGGGAGCAGCCTGACTTAATGAGTGGCACACATCATCCAGATGTTGAAGTATATTTCGGTCAGGTAAAATTTGGTCGATGCCTGTCGCTCATACAAAGGGTGAGTGGATGCGAGATGCTGAACGTTCATGTGAGTCAATCAATACTATGGAGCCAGTATCAATATAAAGGCGAGGTATATTTCAGTGTAGGCTATAGCTTGTAGAGAGGTAGTCAGATAATTTCCTACCTCTTTTAGATGGATGATTTGAAACCAACCAACCAATTTATAAGATTACTAGAGGCAACTGAAACCCTTAGTAAATGTATCAGGATAAACTTTGGTGTAGATAAATGTGCAATCATGCATGTAAAAAAGGCAGGATTTCAGATTCCACACACCTTAGACATCTTTAAGCAAATGAAAAAACGTACAAGTATCTAGGTATGTCAGAGACGTTGGGTGTAAATGAATTGACTATGTAGCAACCGTTACAGGAACGCTTCTTCGGCCGCTTGAAAAAGGTAATGAAAAGTCTTTTCTCGGACGGTAATAAGTGCAGGTGCCTATAACGGGTTTGTCATATCAGTCCTAATATACTCGCGAGATATGCAATCTCACAGACGACTTTTTCTCTGTTGGAGGTACACCGGGATGTGGTGGCAGTTGATAACGGACTCATTTTGCAGCACTTAATATTACAGATCATAGGATAAATAAGAAAGAGCGATGTAGATCTATTGTCATCTGTGTTTGTTTCGGTGGTGGCCTGGTTTCATTTCGGTGACCTCTTCGGAGAAACTAACTGTTTTATCTCTAAAATTACAGATGAAGTAATGACGAACTATTACGGGAGACATCCTAAAGGACGGCAGAGTTGACATTTGTTGTGAGTACTTGCACAGACTCTCGGTACTTGGTACTCAGATCTCTCCTAAATTTTTCAATTAGTAGTTGCACATAAAGCATTCAATTTTATGTAAATGATCCTCTATAAATTATATTACTAGGAGATACGTTTACTTTTTTATTAAAACAAATCTATAAGAATGATGAAAGGCCATTAAACACATAAGTCAAGGAGTGTTTTTCAAGATTTAAATCTGTAAGTGAATTGCTTTTCAGAACTATAACTCAATTGATAATGGCAAGGTGCACCATATTTTAATTGCAAGGTGCACCATATTTTATCAGTTGGATATTAAAATGTTAAATTTTTATGCCTATGATATACTTGTTTAATTCATCTAAAGCTGTAGCCGCTTTCTTTATGTTCACGTAATTCTTATTTAGATTTAGGCGATAGTCATACTAGCTACGTTTATCTTATCTATTATCTATATCTTATCTACCTAGCTATCTAGTGTTACGCTTCTGACACTATTTGTTATGCAACCGTCATCATGAATTATTAGATACATTATGATATGCTGACATAGGTATATACGATAAGTCTTCAGACAAACAAGTTTTATTTTTAGTTTTTAGAAGTGATGACTCACAAGTTATAAAATGAAAGCCATCATCATCCTATTAGTAACACAAGATTATAATACTCTGAAGGTCGCCAAGAAGTCAAAATTCTAAAATATACATTACATCAACATTTTTTTACCTGATTGATGAACAAAAAGTTCTTTTTTATTGATAACACTGATAAAATTCAAACTTGACAATAAACAAGAAAAGCAACATTTAAAAACTTGAAAAAACCCACGACGTTTAAAAAGTAATTGAAAAAGGATAAAATCTATTTAGGAACCCTCACTAATCAATCACAAACTGCATCAAAACCGGACTAGTAGTTTTGGTTTTGAACAAACAAATGTTTACTGCAGCACCCCCTGGTGAGTTGTCACCGTAACACCTATATAAGAACATGCACCAATCAAACCCGAACCCATAACTGAATACTGTATGAAAATCGGACTAGTAGTCTTGGAAAGAAATGGCAACATGAATTTGCACAAACAAACATCCTCTTCCCCAAACGCATATACCGTCTCCGTTCGGTCGTGATTTAAAAGAAATAAAGAAAAAAAATTATAAGCTAACAAAAGAGAAATATATACGGAACTTTTTTTTTGTTTACTTAGTTATAGGAAATATAATCAAACAAAACAATACAATACCGACAAAAATACTTGTTATTAAATTTTCTTTATTAGTCATTATTATTTATTGAATTTGACACATAAACAGGAGTCCTAGAACAAGTTCTTGCTCAAAGTTAAGCCTTAACATATGTATTTAGTGTCGAATCACACGATCGTATGTGGTATTGGTATACAAATAAAGCTTACTATCGATACATTTAAATACGTATAAAAATCATACCCAAATCTTAGCTTAGGATTTTTTTATATTATATAGGGAAAGACGAACAGACGGGTCACCTGATGGTAAGTGACTACAACCTTAATTAAAAAGTGCTTTGTAACACAACAACCGCTTTGTTAGATTTAAAACAAAAAATCTTACCGAAATAGTTCGTGAGCATTAGCTGAAGCAGGTACTCCTGGTGAGTCCCGAGGAGTGCGACATGTGAACTCTGAATCAAAGTAAAATGCGTCGTCAGCTCTAGAAACAGCTGGCCGGAATGGAGGGATAACCTACGGAAATAAAATTATAAGTATTTCAGTGACATAACAAATAAATCCGTGTAGATTGTGTATTTATAGTTCCTAATTTATTGTTTTGTATCTAATCTAATTTACTGTATTTATATTTTGTTGGGCTAAAGTAGTTGTTGATATTAAAATATGAAACGCTTTATACAGAGAGAGGGTTAATGAGATTTTGTCGTAGGCACCTATAATACAGTTCTCAAGGAGCGATAATAAGTGACCAAATAAAACCCAATAGAAAATAACTACAAAAGAAAATTATGTACTATGAATGGTAACTAAGTACCTACCTACCTACTTACTTAATTAAGAAATAATGAGAGCAATTGAGCGGTTGGTATCTCGCAGGGCTACCGGCCGTCCTCACTACCGCTGATAAAAATACGCACTTACTTGATCATTATTTTGCTGCAGAATTATTTTAAAACTGTGATGTCTCCTAAGATATTCATAGAAATCAAATGGTGTAAGAGCAATTTTGTTCAAAATTAAATAATTGTGATGAATAACGTATTTATTTGGATAAGGAATAACACCATATTTATAAAAACACCTTCGCAAATAAACAAATTTAAACACATTTGATTACCAAAAAAAGGTTATAAGTGACTTAACCTTAAAAGATATGATGATATATATATGCTATCGCGGAAGTTTTACAACTTTTTAAAAGGATGAATTACGTCATGATGAACATGACTGGTGTAAACTTTAACCGTTTACGCAACACGCAACGGATGCTCTTTAAAGAAATAACTTTTCTGCATTTTTGAAACATTTTTCATTGATTCTTCGCTAATATTGGTCGTAGCGTGATGTTATATAGCCTATAGCCTACCTCGATAATGACAGGCCATATGTCTGGAAAATTATACATTGGTACAAAAATATCCATGTGCTCATGATTGAAATAAACATTCAGTTGGTGAAATAACATAGGCACGTATTGGAATTACAGAATTTTCAAACGTACAAGTGATGGAAAAAACAAAGTTTTATCAAATGACTGGTCTTTATTTCAGGTTTCTTAACGTAAATAAGTCCGTTGAAACTCCTAGAAAATATATTTAAATTGTTGTGAAAATATATTAAATTGTTTTAAAAACGAACAATATAAGAAAATATATTGTTCGTTTTTAACACAATTTAATATTCATTACCTCTTTTCTAAAAAGCGCATCCCAGTCTATGCTAGCAAAGAACTCGTGTTTTTTTATATCTTCAATTCCATTAGGTCCAGCCCCTAGTCTAAAGAGACAAGAAAACACCCTATTAAATTACGTGTAAATTAATACCTGAAACAATCGACTATAAGGTTATGTAAGTATTAAGTTAGCTGTTAGTATTAAGTTATAAAGATAAATTCTCTTTATTTAGAGGATTCGCAATTTATTTAGAGGTCAATTTCAACGAAAAAAAATAGGTATGGTTACTTAGAAGCAAGCCCGAGACGGCGGCACTACGTGTTCCAGTTCCTGACTAAACATGAGGGAGGGAGGGGGGGGGGGAACCCCCACACATATTGCCGGGGTACACAGGGACTTCCTTTCTAAGGTACACCTGAGGCCCCGGCCATAAGACCCGTTGGCGGAACATTGTGTGATTTTAGTCGGTTCGTGTCCGACATACCACCTTACCCATTAGCCCCGGTGATGACCCGTGGGGGTTTCCACACACAAAAAAAAAAAAAGTATGGTTACTTACCTATTTTGTGGATTTCTCTTAAATAATGCTCTGAGTAATGATTGAGCTTCTTCGCTTAGGTTTGACGGCATACCAAGCTTTGCTTTTAATATTTGTGTCATTGTTTCATGTCTTGTTGAGCCATGGAAAGGCAAATTTCCCGTTAGCATTTCAAACTAAAAACAGGGATAATAAATTGGTAAAGTGATAACTTTGAAACATAATACTAGCTCTAGCCCGTAGATTAGCTAGTGTAAAAGTTATTTTGTTTGTTCCTTTTGGAAAAAATAACTTTTCCCTTTTCTTTAAAAAAATGTCCTTTTTCTACGGAAGTGATAGTGATATTATATTATATCCTAATTTAATTTACCCATTGAAAGCTGTGGTATTACCTCAATATAACAAACTTACCATAAGTACTCCAAAAGACCACCAATCAGCTGCAAGTGTATGTCCTTTTCTGTTAACTACTTCAGGTGCCATGTATTCAACAGTACCACAAAAACTGTAAGCTTTATCGCTGCTTGGGGGTAGCTTTGATAAACCAAAATCAGTCAGTGCAATGTGGCCATCAGCATCTAATAGAATATTCTCTGGTTTGAGATCCCTGTATATAATCCCAAGTTTATGTACATGTTCTAATGCTAATGCTAGTTCAGCTAGATAAAATTTTACATCCTCTTCAGTAAACATTACCTAGAAATAAAAAAAAACATACAGTAACTACTAAGAACCTCAGGGTACTGAAGCACTGCTACACATAGGCTCAAAGAAAATGTTCTTCACTTTGAAGAAAACTGATGAATTAATACATGAAATTGTCAGTTGAAGATCCAAGGGTGGTGAAAAATCATGTAAAAAGGTAGTAAGAAGCTCATGGAGCAGTATTTCTAAGTAAATACAATTTTACTATTTACAATACATTCAGTTTGAATTTTACACAGAAAACAAAAGGCATTAATGTAGTTGAGGAAAGAAAATATCAATTTCTTAACCTCTGCTCTAGCTAGTTTACTAAATAATAAGTGACAATTCTCACATGTACAAATTATTATTTGTTTCAAATTAAACAAAAACTTGTTTCATCTAAAAAAACATTTATATCATGTTACCTGCCTAGTACTGAAGCTTAAGCAGGGACAAGAGACACAGGATTAATCAACATCCAGAATATGATTATGAAAATGATTGAGAAAGGCAGAAAGACATTTCTTTTTATGTAATAAATAATATGTCTTGTACTTTTACTCGAAAACGTGGTTCGGGTTCTCAGGGAAGAAGGTACGAGATTTTGTGAATTGCAGCGTAAGGGCAGGAAGTCGAAGCTTTCGGAAGGACCCTAGGGTTAATGAAGGAACGACGTTTAAACCCACCAGTCACTTCGTTGGCAAAGCGGACTCTAAACCGAGAGATTAGTAAGCTCGTACGACACGACCTCCGATGCTTTAACGCTCTCTCGATTGAAAGGGCGATCGAGCAGAATCGGGGGTCAAAAGTGTTCGTACAAACTCTTGGAAGAAGCCACCTGACGAAGTTGACTACAGCAACCGGAGAAGTCGTTGCTTCGAAGCCGGCAGGCCTTTCGGAAGTAGAAAGCTTCTGTGGCCGGTTATACGCTTCGCATGCATCTCGACCGGATCCCGTAAATGAGGACCCCAGAGCCGCATTAACACGCCACTTCACCGAAGACCTGCCAGAAGTCAGTACCGACGAAATTGAGATGGCTCTTAGACAGCTGAAAAATGGAAAAGCCCTATGTCTAGCATTCGTAGACTATGAGAAGGCCTTTGACTCGATCGAGATCTGAGAGCCAGCAAACAAGGCCAATACCATTGCATCGAGGAGTGAGACAAGGGGATGTTATCTCCCCGAAATTGTTCACAAATGCAATGGAGGACATGTTCAAGACGCTGCACTGGAAAGGGCGTGGCATCAACATCAACGGCGAATACATTTCTCATTTGCGATTTGCAGACGATACCGTCATCAAGGCAGAGACGCTACAGGACCTACAGCAGATGCTGAATGACCTAGCTGACTCTTCTGTACACATCGGCCTACTGATGAACTTGGATAAAACCAAGATCATGTTCAATAAGCATGTACTACCGGAACCGATTGCGGTACACGGGGCCGTTCTGGAAGTTGTTCAAAAATATGTATACCTCGGGCAGACATTGCAGTTAGGTAGAAACAACTTTGAGGACGAGGTGAACAGAAGAATTCAGCTGGGTTGGGCAGCCTTTGGGAAGCTACCGAGTCTTCTCATCATCGATCCCACAGTGCCTTAAGACGAAAGTCTTCAATGAGTGTGTCCTACCCGTCATGACATACAGAGCCGAAACGTGGACACTTACGGTACGGCTGGTCCACAAGATAGATCGAAGTGGCGTGCAATAGGAGAGGCCTATGTCCAGCAGTGGACTGCGATAGGCTGATGATGATGATGATGATGAGTTCTTTTACTTTAAACTATAAAACGAAATATTTTTACTTTTAACAGGTTAGGCTGTGGTTGCAGATATACATATACATTTTAGTTGTATTTTATTTACAAATTTGTATTTATATTTTAGACATTCGATTTAATTTAAAGATCCTTTTACCATTTCTTAAGATCATAGATAGTATCTAATCTAAAACATAATGTAAGGATCATGCAAAATAAAAAAGGTATCTTCCCTGTATCTGTGCCACTCTCAAGCATATGTACATATATTTTTGCCTCATTGTTACCATTGCTGAAATTATTATCTTGGCATTCAGAGTATAGGTTTTCTGAATCCATTGAAGTTATATAAAGAGTTTACATCACTATGGCTTCATAATAGTCCTTTAGCTCCTATAATTATCTAGTTAATAATTCTTCTCATGCATGCTTGCAAACTTAATACACTTTCTGTTTTATTACTTATGCCTTTAGCTATACTTATATGTGTCGGGATTATTTTTTAAATATTAGATTGTCATAACCAATTTTAAAACAAGTACTGACAATACTTACTTCTTTACTGAGTCGTGAAAACAAGTCTCCACCTCGAAGGAAGTCCAATATTAAGTATAGCTTACCCGCAGTTTGAAATGCATAATGTAATTTAACAATAAAAGGATGGCCCATTTCAACGAGAATATTTCTTTCCATTTTTGTACGTTCTCTGTCTCTTACTTTCAAAGTAGCTTTTTTAAGTACCTAAAACATAAGGTGAAGTAATTCATCTCAATTCTAAAAGTATTGGCATTTACATTATAATAAAAGAAATTGTATATGTATTTAGTTGCTTAGTGATTACTTAACAGTGTTTTATATTTTTATAAAGATAATTACAAATACCTTCATAGCATACAGAGTGCCTGCATCAGCTCCAACAACTTTTCTTACTAAAAATACTTTTCCAAAGGAACCTTCACCTAGAACTTTGAGTAATTCAAACTGGGATGGGTCTGCTTTATCATGTCCTTCTTTAAC
This sequence comes from Tyria jacobaeae, assembly GCA_947561695.1. Taxonomy (NCBI): domain Eukaryota; kingdom Metazoa; phylum Arthropoda; class Insecta; order Lepidoptera; family Erebidae; genus Tyria; species Tyria jacobaeae. Next base: position 12,339,626 of record OX387220.1, read on the forward strand.
AACATCTTGGATTTCCACCTCTCTTTCATCACTGACATCACTAGCTGTATCTAAACTTTCAGCGGTAGAAGCTTGTCGAGACTCTGCTGTGTTTTCAACCACAATAGGAAGACTATTTGTTGACTGGATAGAGGTACCCTGTACAAAACAAAGTTGATCAAGTTGATAATAAAACAATAATTCTGATAGCATAGTGTTTTTGTAATTTAATAAAACCCAAGGGATTAATTACCAAATTAAGATAATTAATAACTTTTCAATACAATTACACTCAGAGAGCTAACCTGCTAATAAAAACATACATAAACATTATAACATAAAAACAATAACCAACAAATAATAACAATAATACTTTAATAATAAATGCATTTTTTTAATAAGAAAACTATAATGTTCAGTAAATATGTCTAATAACATATAGAAAAGGTATGTTATATTTCCAGGAATAAAACAGATCTTGTTTTCCTTAATGGTTTACAATTTAGGTATTTTCCTTGTCTCTGATAATATCTGATCAACAGTAAATTTGTCCCAATAAAATGAAAATGAACAAGTATTAATACAAATGTTCATGTAAAATTTCAAGAAAGAAAGAGGTAATGAAAAATAATGTCATCCTCATAATCAATCAGTAGTGGGCGTTTATAATTATCTAGTTATCTCTACAAAATGAGTTAGAATAAATTTAAAAGGCATGACATAGTGCTGATAATTTTGAGACTAACCCAATGAGTCATTTAAAAAATTACACCTAAGCAATAAAATTGGCAAAGAAAATGATTCCAAATACGATTTACCGTGTTATCTCCATTCTGCATTCGCCAAGGATCGGAGGTGGAAGTGGCCAAAGGCATTGCTTATAACGTATACGCTTGAACATTCACCGTAAATACCTTAACAATTAAACAAAACTAATTACAACTAAATCACTTTACATTCCATAACTATCTCATTCGCATACCACAATTATTATCGTGAGTCGTGACTTCTGTCAATGACAGGAGTAGACATGATATGATATGAAATTGACAATTTAGAGTACGAAAACATTACAAAACTAAGGTTCCGTATAAAAAAAATTAGGTAGTAAAAGGAATTAAAGAGAAAGACAATAGTTCTGTTGTAAATGAAAGCAAAAAAACACATAAATATGAAAAACGAAAACTAAACTGTAGCCTAACGAGGAAAATTGCCATATTATGAAAAAAGGTTGGAATGAATTTATTTTAGTGGCAAGCGTAACTTTAAATAGTCATTGGGATGTTGTTGGGGAAAGGGCGGGAACTTTCGAGGCGAGAGGTTTAATTTTCTTGCCTCAGTTCTTTAACTGAAAAAAATCTGAGAACTTCAATTGTTTAAGAATAGGTGACTTTTTCTGGGATTATAAAACCTGGTTTCTAGGATTTTACACGCTATAGTTCGTTCTCTACAATTTATGTAATTGATCTGGATTGTATTTTTTATATATTTATAATAGAAAATCGCATTGTAGCTATCACAGTATCACTTAATAATTATTCCAGTCACGGACGGCGGGATGAACTTATACACTTAATTTTCATTTCCAAAGCGTAGACTTAGAATGGTAGTTATAAAATCACGGCTGACAATTTATTGTACTTCTGTGACAGCTGATTGGCTGACGTAAGTAGCCATAAGTCTCAAACCGTAACTAGAGTAGGCAGGTATAAGGTTGAGTTTTGGAGAGATGAATGATACCACCGTATCGATAATCATTAGATTTATTACTGAAGTTTTACTCATTACAACATACATTATATAGGTTCAGGGGTTCCATATCGGGAGGGTCATTGTTGGGGTCAGAGGTCTACTTAGGAGTCAGGGCAGGTTCCAAGTTGATTGCTTCCTGCAGGAAGTGGTTGAGGGTCCTTTTCCCGCAACGAGTTGAGCACTCACCCACATCGATGGCCCCCTTGGCCGGAGACGCCAGGTAGTTCGAGTCGGAAGATGTTCCACCCGTCACGGAGGCAGAGATAGGGGTGGCTGGGCTTTGAATCCAGAAGAACACAATATTGGCCCTAACCCTCAACCATATGTCGGAGCGCCTCAGGGGGTTGTTCGATGCATGCCGGGACGGCCCACGGACTCGGTCGCGGCCTACAGCCCTATCGTACTGCTGGACGAGGTGGGTAAATTGTTTGGGTGCTGTAATGCGCCTGAAGGCCGTGTCTGAAGAGGCAGTAAACTGCGGTGGCGTGCTATTTGATTGTCTGCCATTCAGCTGCATCTAGGAAGCGCTCCTTTATCACGGGGTGCCACAGTACCTGAGGCGGCTGGTGGTAGACTATTTGGAGTAGCGTACCGACATGTAAGAGGATCGAGAGAGAAATTTGAATCGTCGGAGGCGTGTAAGGCGGCGTGCGCGTTGGCCGGAATTACCTCGTGGGACTTGGAAGCGGAAGTGCTCGCTGAAGTCTATTGGCGGACGACTGATTTCTGGGCGGATAGTGGCAATCCGCCCCCCACCCGAAGAGGTACGCGAGTGGCATGAGGCCGCTCGACGAGCCACTATGGCTCGTTGGTCGTCCCGGCTGGAGGCACCATATGCTGGCTTTGCCACTGTGGAGGCGCTCCAGCCGGTCATCGTCGAGTGGGCAGGGCGGCAGCACGGAACCCTTTCCTTCCGACTGACGAAGGGTCTTTGCGGGCACGGCTGCTTCGGAAACTACCTGCACTCGGTCGCTTGGAGGGAATTGAGTCCTGTCTGCCACCACTGTGACTGCAGTGAGGACTCGGCTCAGCATACGCTCGCGGGTTGCCCGGCTTGGGCGGCACAGCATCGGGCCCTCACTGCAGTAATTGGAGAGGATCTGTCGCTACCGGCCGTCATTCGATCCATGACCGGTAGTGACAGGAATTTTACCGCGGTCGCAACCTTCTGTGAGAAACAATTCGCCTCAATTCGCTACCGGCGAACCGGGCGATGACGGCGCGCTTACCAGCGCCTCATGCCGCTCTGAGTGTGGCTGCGGGTGGTCGGACCGCGAGGAGGCGAAGTCATGTGGAATGGTAATGTCGAAAATCATTGCTCGGCGCTCTAATCAGTCTATCACAATTATATCAGGTTTATTGGCAACAATAGTCCTGTCAGTGACGATAGATCGATCCCTATGTAATGTTGAACGACTATTTTTAAGAACTGGGTCAGGCACATAACTATAATATGGTAACTCGACATCCAAAAGGTTATATCTAAGAGCAAGTTGCTGATGGACTATCCTGGGCACTTGGTTATGTCTGTGCAAGTGATCTTGCAAATGGTGAGTACCATGTAATCTCTAATATTGCATAATTTGCGATTATGAAGGGTCCTAGCATTTAAGAAACCACGACCCCCACATTTCCATTGACCCAACCGTAAAAGGCCCGCACCTTGCCTAGCCTATATGAATTTTGACTTGACTTATTAAAGTCCGACAAAAGACTTTTCAGTACTGTTTCAGACGGCCAAAGAAACGTTCCATTAGTGATTGCTTCATCTTATACTTTATCTAAATAGTGACTATATGACACCCACGCGACAGCCTTTTTGTTATTTTTACATTTAATTACCCATAAACTCATGATTATGATGGCGATCACTAAGTTGAAGTTGAAACTAAGTTTAGTTAAAAAACAGAGATATATTTGTGCGTTACAACATAGTTCAGCCATTACAGAAAAGTAAATCAACGAAAATATAATAATAAAGAGGACTGTTGTCAATTTAAAAAAAAAACACAAATTTTTATACCTCTTCATATGTATATCTATATAAATGAACATAGAGAATATAACATGTATTTAAGAGATGTTGTAACCCTCCATCCCTATCAAACCCTGGTTTTACAAACATATGTATTTTGATAAATCCACAATATCTACAATCTTTAAACCACTCCTGCACCCCTGTTTTCCTACCCAAACTGAAGATTAGGGGCTCCTCTCTTTGCGAGTGCGGCCTGGAAGAAGGGTATAGTAGCTCTAGAATGCGTTACTCGTTACACGATGTCATTCCTACCTATATCCCTCGTCCTATATCCTTTAAATTTCTTCTCTCCCTTGGGTATAAAACTATTATAAATATATTATGTAACTATATTAGAACTAATAAAATAAAACTGTAATTATATTTAAGTATGTTATATTGTTCGTGTTAGATAATTTTATTTATTTTCTGTGATTGTGTTGTATGTGTGTTATTTAATCTGCTTAATGGTTTTTGGCCTTTTTGCTCAACTTCCTTCGTTTGTTGGTCTTTCACAAACTTGACATTGGTGAAATTGTGGTTACATCTCCACAAAGGCCACAATGAAGAATTGAATGGAATTCAGATGTTGTAAGTGGCACATAAACAACAACTAACAAACTATATTAACATTTTTCAATTTGAATACTTATTAGTTTTTTCATATCAGACAGTCTTAAAAACTATGAAAACATCAAGCAGTAATCTGGCGACATCAAGCTCTTACATATGGACTTCAACCAGCGAGATAAGAACATCAAGCAGTGAGACTAGGATGTCAAGCAGTGAGATAAGTGCATCAAGCAATAATTTGAAATCACCGCTCGTTAGTGAATCCAAAGTACCTTCCAAAGAGACACAGGATATAACTGCAAAAGCCGTAGGTAATTTCGGAATGTGGCAACTACGTGTCAGTGTAATTATGGCTCTCTTGAAATTGCCTACTGCTTGGTATCAATTAAATATAATATTTATGGCTCCTCCTCAAGATTTTTGGTGTAAAAAACCTGCTTCATTTGCTCAATATTCAGAGGCCGAGTGGAGAAAAATATGCGCACCTGTAAGTATTAATTTTAAATATTACTAAGTACTTCTATTTATGTACGGAATTTAACGATCCAATTTATAAAAGTCTAGGATACAATAACACGTATCTCGGCAAATTCAAGATGAATAAAGGGTCTTCTCCAAAATACTTACTTGGAATGCAAGATTATGTTTGTGCCTTACATCCACATTAAGTATAAAAGGTAGTAAATAACTATTACGCCTATTGTTTTAGAAAGTTGAAGAATTTCCGTGTTTAATTTTTGACACGGACTTACTATTATTCGATCCAAATCTCGATAAGACGTTGATACCGCTGATACCATGCAAAGAATTTATTTATGACATGAGTATGTTTCCCCGCACAATTGTTTCTGAATGGAATTTAGTATGTGATCATCGCTGGCTTGTTCACGTATGTATGATTTCATTTATATGTTGTATCAAAACATTTTTAGCAAATGTTTAGTTTTTAAAGTTGTGTTTTTCAAAAACGACGTACCTACCGTGTGTCGGTGGAGTCGTAATAATAAATAACAAGTTTTGAGTACCAAAGAATCTTATACTTAAGCGCTCACGCAGTATTTAGCGAAAATATATAAAAAATATTTTGTTTTTTAAAGAACGTGGGTCAAACTAATAGTAACAGTATCTTCACGACACGACACTTTTAGGACACCATATTCAACATTTCTTTTTAAATGTTAGGTCGTTTATTTTTGTTGTGTCGTGTACTGTTTTTCTGATAAAATACTTTTTTCTTCGGCAAAAAGTGTATCCGTAATTTTATTGTATTTTTTTCAAAATATCATTTTTGTTGCCTCAAAAAGAAGCATCATATTCTGATTTTATATACCATAATGTAAAAAACTTGCCAACTCTAATTTACATAAAACTGATTCTTAAACCTTTACCAAATATATAAAAAAGGAAAACATAAACAAAACATAATTTAAAAACTTGTGGTAATCATTCAAAATATTATTCTTGGATGAAAAAATCGGAAGGCAAGGCAAGCAAACCTACACCAGGTACATCAGAACGCCTTTTACAACCTGACAGGTTTGACAATATTGGTCACTTTATGACGAAGAGGGACAAACAGAGGCGTTGCTAGGGGCAAGGTGATAAAAACAACCCCTTACTTTTGCGCTAAATGTGAAAAAACACTCTGCAATGATTTTATACCTTTTTTTTTTCGTGTGGAAACCCCAACGGGTCATCACCTCACCAGAGCTGACGGTGAGGTGGTATGTCGGACTCGAACCGACTAAAACCACACGGTGTTCCGTCATGAGAGCGTCTATTGCTAGGGACCCGAGATACCCTCGAAGGAAACATCCGGGAACCCCAGCAGACCTTAGCCACCTGCAAGCTAGCAGGCGACCACACTTTGGAATATGGGGGCCTTACGCCCCCCACATCAAATAGGCGCGCGTGGAACACGTACGTCACGCCACCGTCTCAGGCCTGCTTCTGCTGGGGTAACGGTCAGCCCAGCCCGATACCCCCAGGCCAGCGCTTATGGAGGTCGGAGATCAGTGTTTGCTCTCCGACGTCTGGTGCGTCTTCTGCGGGATGGGAGAGTACTTGTCCTCTCCCTTTCCCGTTCCGCCGTCTCTTTGGCCAACATCACCTCCTCGCAAAACGAGGCGGCAGCATCCCATGCACTCTCACTTTGGACCATGGACAGAACCATGTCCTACCCTAGCGAGAGGCTTCCCACACCAATAGCCATCACGAGGTCGTGTTGCGCTCGCTGTTGCGCCCACGCTGAGCACTCCGCTAGGGTGTGGAGTGCAGTATCCTCGTGACAGCCTCCGCAGTGGTGGCACGCAGACGTTGGCTCCCGGCCTATGCGACACAGGTACTTACCGAAACAGCCATGACCGGTGAGCACCTGTGTCAGCCGGTAGGAGAGGCTGCCATGTTGCCTCTCCAGCCAATCCTCCAGAATGGGTCTTATCGCCACAATTGTGGCGTGTCCTGCGCTTGGTCGTTCAAGCTGTTCCTTCCACTCACTCACTAGGACCTGATAGAGCTGGGACCGTTGCGCTTCGATTTCCCGAGGCGCGGGTCTCAGGTTTCGCTCCATCGCTTCCTTGCGCCACAGGTATAATGCCGCAAGGACTTTGGCATCCAGGTCCCAGGGGGCAGAACCGGCTAAGAGACTCGCTGCTTCGAAGGATATCGTGCAGTGATTTTATACCTTACCATACCAAATAAGGTAATAGAACTTTATGTTTAAAACTGTTAATGGTCAAATTTTCAAATACAGCAAATATTCTTATAATTGTTTACTTTTATTATTTCTGATCACATGTCCCCACTGTCATGTTTATAGGACAGGCTGACTCAGCATTAAAAGTACTATTATTTTTTTTGTTCGTATTATTTTTTCTTAGCGTTTTATTTTTATCAAATCTTGAAACTAAGTTCTAGTTTCAAGATTTGATAAAAAAAATCCAAAGTCCTCGATGCTTGGGAATGGGTTAAAACTATTCCGATGACTAAATAAATACTTTTAGTTTATATTGTGAATTTAAAGTACCAATCTACTTTTTATTATTTTCCATGCTATAATACCTAACGTGGTTACGTAGATATATAAAAAAATAAAACAAGATCACAAATTTTAATCTACCTAATATTATACTCGTAGACATAATTCAGAATTAAAAAAATAACTTACGGACTACAATATATCCTTTATTGTTATTTTAGGCATGCCAAGTTGTGATGATGTGGGGAATACTTGTTGGAGGAATAATTTTTGGTATTCTGGCTGATAAATATGGACGACGGGTACCTCTTCTCCTTGCAATCGTTGCCGAAGGCGTATCTGGGATATTAGCGAGTGTTATACCCTGGTACTGGGGATTTCTATTAAATTGGTTTATTCTGGCAATGGCTAATGGTGGTATCAGCCTTATAGGGTTTGTGCTTTGTATGGAGGTAAATTTATATTTTTTTAATATTAAACCTAAAAGTTGAAACTAATTTATTTGATACGACTCTATGTTGTAAGTTGTGTAGGTATGCGACCGATTTTGGGTCGGCTGAAGCATACTTATCGAAAAAACTCCAATCTTATTATTTTTATTTAAATTAGACGTTAAGGAAACTATGGGTATTTAATAATACGGGTGGGAGGTCCGTAACTAATTCCTAGTCATCAGATACGTTGAAGTGTAAGCAATCTTATAATGGTAAAATATAATATGAGATGGGTCAAGAAAATTATGTTGGTGGAATAATATGATTGGCGAGATTTTGCGATTTACCCAAACATGGCAGATTAACATAGGGATACCTTGCCCACTGTTGAGTACCTCCACGGTATACGAGCCCATTATGTAGGGTCTACGGCAGGGGATTGCTTAATTATCAAATCATAGATTTATAAAAAATATTTTTTACGGGTAAGCGCCAGATTAGAGGTCAGCACGTCTACGTCATCAAGCTGGACCGTTTGTATGAAAGGGAATGGTAGGAAGGTAGCAATAGCTCAAGTACGTCAAAAATGTAGCAACATCTTTGTAATTAGTCAAGCCGTAAAATATAAAGATTTTTTTGTCTAAATTTAGCTTGCAAGTCTTGCCATGGGAAGGATATATGTACCTACATTTGAGGAAAGTTAAAATCATATTCTAGTATCCAAGCAACACGTTTGTGCACGTTGTTTTTGTAAGCTAGGCTATAAGTTCATTCGCTTTAAAATTTTAACTAAATTTTTCCGTTTTCCGCTAGCTAAAAGAAAAATAATTTAGTACGTACTCTTAGCTAGCCAAGAGTACGTACTTACTCTTAGCTACGTACGTACTAAATTATTTTTCTTCAGAAATTAGTTTTTCTGGGATGATAGATTAAATTTAGCACTGAGGTAGATTATAGTTGGGAATTTTTCAGTGGTAGAGCCATGCTTAGGCACGAATGGGCCGGCTCGACCGGTGCGATACCACGGCCTCACAGAAAACCATTTGTGAAGTAACGCTTGCGTTGCATTTCCCCGAATTGAGTGAGGTTTCCGGAGGCCCAACTCCCCCTCCCCCCTTTTCTCTCCCCTCATCTTCTTTCTCCTTTTTTCCATCTCCTCATCCCTCCTCTCTTCTTCCCGCTCCCTGCATCCCCTATCCCTCATCACCCTCAAAGGCGGGCAGCGCACTTGCGACTCTTGAGTTGCAAGTGTCCATGGACGGCTGTGTCACTTACCATCAGGTGACCTGTCTGTTCGTCTGTCCCCCTATAGTATAAAAAAAAAAAAAAAAAATTGCTTTCCATCCGGAAAACAGAAAAATGTAGTTAAAATTTGTTATTTATTATATTTTTTATTATTTAAACGATGTTGAACCTCGGTGTAACAGCGTCTATTTATCTCTTATCGATGCTCTTAAACCAGCCTACTGAAAGGAATTCGACTCCTTTATTTGATTCATTTTAGAATTTTAAATATTTTAATTTAGGTTAAGCACTAGGCTGAAGCGATAGAATTGCCTTTTTTAGGTGGTGAGTGGAAAATGGCGAACCATAATTCCAGTTCTACATCAGCTTCCATTTGGTCTTGGGAATGCAGTGATGGCAGGACTGGCGTATTGGCTTAGAGATTGGAGAAAGCTAGAACTGGCTTTGGGATGCCTTACTTCATCGTTTACACTATTTTGGTTTTGGATACCGGAATCTCCAAGATGGTTGATAGCATCGGGACAAAAGGATAAAGCATTAGGTAAAACTTTCACTGTAGGAGCAACTCTGCTGACGGATTACTTAAGTATTTGGTTTAAATTACATCCATGCCTGTAACGGTTATTTTCACACGTTCATCTTTAGGACCAAACGATTAATAGAAACGAACTGTTAACTATTAATATTTTATTTATTTTTATAACTACTTTTAATAATAATAAGTTTTAATAATACTCTTAATAAGTATTAATATTGTAGATTGTAATAGGTGTGTCGGAATCGGACCGACTAAAACCACACGGCGTGCCATCCTGCGCCTGACATAGGAGGAATCCGGGAACAGCTTTGGTAAGACATCCGGACCCCTCCTAGCGCCTATTGGCTGCAAAAGCGCTAGCACCACTTGGGTAACTCTCAATTAGGCAATGTCCAGGCACAGCAGGACGTTGCCTCCTCGCGGCTGGCCATATGGCGGATGAAGGGGAATATCCGTCTCGACCACCCGCGGCCACACTCAGGGCGGCATGAGGCGCTGGTAATGGCGCATTGGGTCCGAGTGGAGATTGTCCTACCGGGCCCGCTCCGCCACCTCCTTCTGCGAAATGGCCTCCTCACAGAAGGTTACGACCGCGGTAAAATTCCTGACGCTACCGGCCATGGAGCGTATGACGGCCGGTAGGACAGATAACTGCAGTGAGGTCCCGACGCCGCGCCACCCAAGCGGGGCAGTCCGCGAGCGTATGCTGAGCCGAGTCCTCACTGCAATCGCAGTGGTGGCAGGCGGGACTCAATTCCTTCCTAGCGCAGGTACTTTCCGAAGCAGCCGTGCCCGGAAAGCACCTGCGTCAGTCGGAAAGAAAGAGTCCCGTTCTGCCGCTCTGCCCATTCGGCGATAACCGGCTGGAGCGCCTCCACGGCGGCAAAGCCAACATGCGGAGCCACCAGCCGGGACGACCAACGAGCCATCGTGGCTCGACGAGCGGCCTCACACCACTCACGTACCTATTCTGGCGGGGCCGCCTGCCGCTACCCGCCCGAAACTCAGCCGTCCGCCGATAAATTTCGGCAAGCACTTCCGCCTCCAAGTCCCACGGGGGAGTTCCGGCCAACGCGCAACCCGCTTCGGCACGTGTCGACACGGTGCGGTAGCCACATATGGCTGTAACCACCATAACTCTCTGAGGGCGTCAGAGGCGTGCCCCATTCTGGGCGGTCAGATTCCCCCGCCCACACCGGTGCACCGTACCGTACAGTGCCATTGACCGGATAACCTTCGTGTACAGCCGTCTTGTAGCGACGCTGGGCCCACCCAAGTTGGGCTAAAGGCGCCCAAGGGCGGACGCAGCGCCGACCAGCTTTAGAGCAAGCTGCCGAAAGTGCTCGTCGAAGAGCCACCTCTCGTTGAGGATCAGGCCCAGATATTTAATGTGGGTCTGAACTGGTAAGAGGACGGAGTTGACCATCACGGAGGCGTCAGGGGACGGACCACGATGGGGCCCATCGAATAAAAGGGCCTCCGTCTTGTCCAGGGCTACCCGCAAGCCCAGTGCCACGATGCCAGGTGCGCTGCCTCTTGAAAGTTCACTCCGGGCCGTGACTAATGTGTCATCAGCGTAACAAATTACGCCCAGCCCAGGGGGAAATCGCCTCGAAGGGTCCAGTCGTACCATTTGTTCCACAAGAGTGGTCCAAGGACAGACCCCTGCGGAACACCGCACGACATGGGCCAACGAATTAGATTTCCATCTTGGTCCTCGTACATGACGGTACGCTCCTCTAAATAGTCTGCTACTAGTCGCATCAGGTACTTTGGCACTCCGTGATAGCGGAGCGCTTTCCTTATGCAACTGAATGGCAGACTATTGAACGCGTTGGCGATGTCCAACGTAACCGCCAACAGCTCGCCGCCACAGCTCACAACCTCTTCGGTCACGGCTCTCAGACGCAGTACAGCTCCGATGGTCGAACGACCCGCTCGAAATCGAATTGGGCGTCCGACAAACCGGGGCCGACCTCGTCCAGGTCCGGACCATGCGGGCAGAAAGTATCCTCTCAAACAGTTTGCCCGCCTCGTCCAGCAGCACAATGGGTCTGAAGGCCGCGACCGAGTCGGTAGGCCGTCCCGGCTTCCTTAAAAGCACCAGCTTCCTGCTTTTCCAGCAATCAGGGAAGCGCCCAGACGCTAGGCTAGCGTCGAACACCTCCCTGAGGCGGTCTACCATGTGATCGAGGGCCAGGGCCAACACTCGGGCAGGAATCCCGTCTGGTCCGGGGGCACTTAAACACCTCCCTAACCCAGCGTAGCATGTTAGAGCGCCAGGGCCTAGTAAGTTCCGTTCAACAAACAAGAATAAAATTAAATGGTGGACGTGTTTCAATGTTATATGTGGATATTTGGTTTTTGTTTACTACTTGGTACTTCTTGTAAATATTTAATAATATTGTAAAACAATATACCTACCTTCTGAAACGTCTGTGTTTTCTATGGTCATTTTTTTCAATAAACTTCATTGGGTCACATTAAATAATGTTGATTTGGGATACAATGGATCAGCGATCTATAATAATGGAAGTATGTACATATGATACTAGCGACGATATTGTAAAAAATTATTCACAGACTCTTAAGTCGTATATAATTAAAAAAAAATTAGCAGTCTCTGTATACCTGTACCTAAGTAGCTTTTATTTTACAGAAGTTCTCATACAAGCTGCTAAAACCAACGGCAAAGAGATAAGTGAGAAAGAAATTACACGGTTATTAAGTGAACATGTTAACCCAATGGATAATAAAAATGTTCCAACATTTTCAGACTTCCTCAGGTCTAAAAACATGAGAGTGAAAACAATTTTGTTGGCAATGAACTGGTAATTATATAAGCTATTTATTTTTTCCTGCCTATTCTTCTTATATTTAGTGTTTGACCAAAACTGGATTTTTAGCCGAAACCCAATTCAAACTCAATTTTTATATGTCATAAAACTGTTGTACAAGTATTATGAATCGTCCTGTTAATTTTTTTTTTTTTATTCGGTGAGGCCGAAGTTTTGGCATATAACTGTGGTTGAAACTTGATTTCATGTCTGAAACTATATTTTTCCGTCGAAACTGGTAGAAAGCGAAACCCAAGCTTCGGTCCTAACACTCATTCATTATATTATTAATAGAAGTAGTTCAAAGGGTACCTATATATAATTTACATCATGAATTTCTTCCAGGTTTTGCACAGGGTTAGCTTTTTACACTTTTGCACAGTATTTGGGCTCAATAGGAGGAGATATTTTCTTAGCCGTGGCTGCAACTGGGATCATATCGTGCCTGGGAGGATTAACATGCGTTTACGTAGTTACTGCAGTTGGGCGAAAAAGTGCATTAGCATTATATCAAGCGATCACCGGTATATGCTTCGTTTTACTACTATTGGTACCTGAAAGCAAGTTGAAGTCCAACTGGGAGAGATTATTGTTTGCCGGTATAGGTTTTGGAGGAATGGCGGTAAGTCGATGATGTGTGAAATCGAATACTGAATTGTGCACTGCCTTTTTTTTCGTGTGGATACCTCCACGGGTCATCACCTCACCGGAGCTAACGGAGAGGTGGTAAGTCGGACCCGAACCGACTAAAACCACACGGTGCTATTTCACAAATAGGTCTATTCCAAGGGATTCCGGAGTACCCTGAAAAGGAAGTCTCCGGGAAACCCCTGCACACCTTGGCCACCTCAACAGGTGGCCACACCGTGTACCTGGCCCCCTCGTCATTTTAGAGAGGCACGAGCGGAACACGACGCGTCACCGTTTCAGGTCCGCATCTGCTAGGGTATCGGACAGCTCCCCAGCGAATTGTGCACTGCCTAAATTGATCATTTCATTTTGAATTTATACTTGTTATAAATATCGTATCTAGATATTTCAAGATACCTACCTACTAATTAAATAATTGGTAATGAAATGCAATACTTATTCGATGATCTAATCAAGTGAGTTTACGTGGCAGTGTACCTAAGCATGGTTAGAACACAACTGATGATAAAAGCTTATTTGTAAATTAACCCTGTAAACCAGGTTTTTAGAACCTGAAGTTTAGTATTCTTTTAATCATTACTGTTTTTGCATGAATTCTATTTGAGGCGAGAGTTTGAAGTCAGTAAAACATATACTTAGTTATAGGTTTTAAAATCTTTTTTGGTTTGCCGATTGTACAAAAGGCAAGTTATGCGTTTAGCTGATCGTATCAGTCAACATAAGTAGGTACCTGAGAAAATAGTACTGCACTACCTCAATTAACCGATACTATTAGAGTAGTACGAATGTTGATTATTCGTGCTCCAATACTACTTGGAGGTAATTTGCCAGGTAAATATTTTTTTAAACCAATTATGATTTTCAGGGAACCGTTCCAGTATTATATTTATATTCAGGAGAGATATTTCCTACTTTAGGACGGAACCGTGGTTTGTGCGGAGTGTCAACATTCGCTCGAGTGGGCTCTATGATTGCTCCATTAATGCTCTTGTTGGAGAGTTTCTTAGCGGGCCTTCCGCTGATTATTTTGGCTATTATTTCAGTAATTCAAATATTAATGATATTACCGTTGCCTGAAACGAAAAACGTTGTTTTACCTGACACCTTAAAGGATGCAGAAAATATTTAGGTCTGCTCCTAAAACTGATATCTTTTCTGATTATGGTTTGTAATTACCTACCTATTAGGTAGTAGAATTAGGGCATATCACACATACCTATATAATTATGCCTAGTTAGTAGCTGCGATGCTACCTGTATGTCTACAGGTAAAAGTAGTTGGAAGGTATAGCAGAACTTGGAATACCTACCTCTTGAGATAGAACGACTTTATTAACATTTGTTTAGAAGTACTTTAAATCAAAATAAAATAATGCAACGACTGCATATTTGAAAGAGGCAACGACGTCAGAAATATGTATATAGGTCTTATACATACTTTTATATGTTATATCCAGGCATATTTTTATTAAGTGACTATGACTATCGCATTGTAGGTACATCAAAGTCTGAGTTCTATTTGAGTATTCCTGCTACCTAACTATTATTTTTATTTGTATAAGTAAGTGTGTTTAACTATTCAGTACCTATTTTTTACATAAGTATTTGTTTCGTATTTTTTACATAAGTATTTGTTTCGTATTTTTTACATAAGTATTTGTTTTATTTGTATAAGGCAATTGTGGAATTTAATATTAATTAAATACTACATTTTATCTACACTGACTTTGTTTGCTTCACCTGTCGAACGACTATCAGCGCTAGGAGAAGTACAAACAGCGGAGGCACAACACTTCGCGGATATTCCTGTACCACTTATAACAGTTACAATAGGTATACAGTTATCGTTTTAGATGTTACAATGGTCACTTATATAGTAAGTAGATAAGTAATCATGTACATATAAACAGATACCTACATTCAAGAGCAGACGGAAATCTTTATATTAGTTATATAAATAATAACAATAAAAAAAATGAAATACCCTCCCAACGATTAAAGAGATGATCTACATAAACTCAAAATAGCCAAGCTGGCCATATTAGCCACAGATTTTATTTTTATTTAAGTTGATGAAGATGGAAATTGCTGACAAAGTCGGAAGTTTTTGGAGCAAATTGATGGGCATTATACGAGGAAATATTCGAATGATACCTTATTTCGATAATACGGCATGAGCCGTATGCCGCAGGGCCATATTGTTCCTTAAATGATGGAACCGACTGTTGCTAGGTGCGCCGATGGTAGGACCATCACTGTTAACTCAGCGCTGGGTGATGAGGTACGGGCGCGGCTCCGCATTGAAATTGGGCGATGTTTAGACTTTAGACACAGTACTTCGTTATAATATGTTAACCACCACCTACACATACAAATAATAAAACTAAAACAGCATGATGTAAAAATATTTATTAAAAGAACTACTTATGACAGACATACATACCTACTTAAGACTCGTAGATATTCTTAGACATTGATTACAATACTAGTTACATGTAGAGACTACAATTATTGTAAACATAAATGCTTGGTTTAAATGATGCACATATGACATACATTTTACTTAATTTGCAGTTATTTTGTGCAACCTTAATGTAATAAAAAACTGACCTAAAATAATTTTGTATACAAGATGGGATTTCTTTGGAATTGTTAATTACTGTAAAGTTGCTATATATTTACATATATATATAACTTAAAAAACTAACCAGTTGTATTAAATGTTTCTACAATCATATACTGGCCAAACCCTAGTGGTACTGACTTATTACAAATATTGAAAATAATGTTAAACTAATTTAAAGAATAATCTTTAAAACATGTAGTCTCTATACTTCCAGCTTCAACCTAATCAGAGATAGAAATAACAAAATATTAAAGACTAGAATACCTACAAACAGCAATTATTAATATTATGAAAAAGTATATGTTACTTGTACTGTTAAAACATGTTACAAAATTGTACATAAAACACAAATAAGGTAAAATATTATTCCTTCTTTGACTTCTTGACTTGCTCTTTAATATTCTCAATTCTATGCAGTAATGTTGGATGGGAATGATACCAGGCAGAGTACAATTTGTCATAAATTGGATAATCCAAGTTATCCTTACCTAGTTTTATAAGAGCAGATCTTAATTCATTTGGATAAGACAGAGATAGAGCAAAGTTGTCAGCTTCAAATTCAAATTTACGAGAAAGTGCTGTAGCAAAAAAGGATAAAATTGAATTATAAGGTGCCAAGATCATTTGTAATACAACAATTAGACCAATAATAATGGGTTCTTCACCAGATGGGAATCCAAGTGAAGTGTACAGCATGGAGTATTTAAATAACAATCCAAATGCTGTAAACAAAAGTAATAAATTCACTTCCGTTAAAGCAATTGATTTATAAATATGACTGCATTTCCAGTGACCAAGCTCATGGGCTAAGACACCTAGTATTTCACTTTCTATGCATCCCGTTGTGACTTTTTTCTCTTCATCATATTTCTCCAACAATGTATCAAACAAAACAATTCTCTTGGCACCAAATAATCCACTGAAATAAGCATTACTGTGTGCTGATCTTTTAGAACCCTCTACAATGTAAATTTGGGAAAGTGGGAAATGTAGCCTAGAAGCTAAACTTTCAATTCCTTTTCGAAGGGTACCGTCTGGAAGTGGTACAAACTTGTCAAAGAGTGGAGCAATAACAGTTGGATACAGTGTTAGTAGTAAAAGTGTTGCCACAGTTGTAAACATCCAAAGCCAAACAACAAACATATTTCCTCCAAGCATTATAATGTAAATGGCTATAGATATAATTGGCAATGTAATGACAAGACTTAGCACTAAAGATTTTATTTGATCTTTAATAAAGAATCCTATAGTCTGCTTGTTGAACCCATGTTTTTGTTCTAGAACAAATGTACCATAGACTGTGAATGGCATGTTTATAACAAAATTGAAAAATGTCACACAAGTCATGAATATACAGCTAATTATTATTTCTCTGTCAGGGGAGATATTGAAAGTAGTTGCAATACTTTTTGATTTGTGCCATACTACATAAATCCATCGATTATATAAAATTATAGAAGTTAATAATATACTATAAAATTCCTTTACAATCTTGAATCTAGACTTGTCAATTCCATAGAGCCGTGCCTTTTTAAATGATTCCTCATTTAGCATTTCCTTTAGGTCATCTGGTATTTCATTGTTTGTTTTGTATATGTTTAACTAAAAGAAAACAAAAATCGTTTATTAACTTTGGATGCTATATATTGTATGAACAATGAAAAAATAATAAACTGGTCTTCTAGATTTGATAAGTGGATTGAAAAAACACATTATGGGGAAAATAGCTACATTTTGTATTAAAAAAAAACAAATATCTATCAGACACCATAAAAAGAGAGAAGATACTAAGATGATTTTAAAACATTATTCGAAGTGGCCTTTTATCAAACTATAACAAACCTTTGAAGTGCACCCATTGATTATAATTGCTGAAGGTCACATAACCAAACATAAGCTTAAGGCCTAGTTAAACGGAAATATCTTAACATTGTTCAAAGGTCCATCTTGTACAGTTTATTTTAGTTCAATGATGAATAGAACAAAATTTGATTACAATTATTCAGATAAGCAACTAGAAAGTTGTGTATGCGTAAACCTCAGGAGAACCTTACCTGTCGCAAAGATAGATATAACTCCCAGGAATATTCTACCCATGAGAATATTAAAATCAACGCTACGATTGAATCTTCATCGAAATTCATTTTGATATGATGTATCAGCAGTTAAAAAATACTTTATGATTTTGAGATGCCGACTCGACTTAACTTGACACATCGCTTGTTTTTGGTTAATTTGACATTCTTGTCATTAATCTGACTAGGCAGTACTCACCATGAACAATTGTAATTTAGATAAAATACTTGTAGATGTATCTCATATTCATGTCATGGTATGATAATGATAATCAAAAGTACAGGTTTATCTACTATCAATCTACCAGTTTAAAAAAATGATTTTTATTGAATTGATTCCGTTGTAGATATGTAAGTGCCTTTTGCGTTAGCAACATTGTATTCGTTAGAGTTTTTATGTTCAGAAATAGACTACTCCCATGTAAAAGATTTCAAAAGGTCACAGTATTTTTTCGAGCCCGAAAAACTGACATCCCTGTTTTATTCAAGATGTCGTTAGTTTGAACCATAACATATGATTTTTTTACGTGAACCCTTAAAATTAATGATAAATTAATGTAATAATTTAAAATAAGTATTGTATATAAGTACTTATCTATACTTTGTAAGTATGGATGGATGGATGTATGGATGGATGGTTGGATGTATGTTATTCTTTCACTCAAAAACTACTGAACGGATTTGGATGAAACTTGAAATGTGGCTGAGCCTGGGCTGTGGGTGATTTATTTGAATTTATAATCCAATGAAGGGTTACGTGTGACAAGGGAAGAGGCCCACCCTCGTTAGGTATATACTAAAACCCCAAGTTAATACACGTAATCTTGAGAAACGGGGGTGAGGCATCATGGAGTCGTTCCAAACCTATGTTGCCACTTTGCCTCAGCAGGAATTGACCTAACCTGCTGGGGATGTCCTTTCGGGCTCCGACCGGGGGACTTAATGCTAGGAGGGCATGAGAGCGCCAACCTTCACGCTGGTCAGCGAGCGCCGAGTGAAGTGGTGGATAACGCCACAACTGGCATTCTTCAACCTCCGGAAATGACCGCAAATATATTAGGAGAGAGATAAGGCTAATACATCCAGAACTAAGATATTAACAAGGCTGGATATTTTCAAACTATTTCAGGGAAAACAAAAGTCATAGTCCCTGCCAGAGCGAGTAGACAAAGTGTTCAACAAAATTGGAGATGATTACAAAATATCACGATCGAAGGAAGAAATTAGCACTATTTTACCCAGTATTTTAGCTAAATGTGAGAAAATGTACAGAAGCTGTAAATAAAATATAGTATTTTTACTAAAAAGCACATAATTTGGCTAAGCGAAACTTTTGTCAGCGGCAATGTTAGCACTCAGAGAGAACACTCAAGTTATAATTCTAGTTATGAAGAATCACCCAAAGGTAAACAATTCTCAAATTTAAGTTCATGTCAAAAAATTCGGTCACGTAAACGCCTACAAACGGTTTTAGAAAATCAGCCTCAGTCCAGAAAAGTTAAAGCCTTTGTAAATACACTGCATATTGAAGGAGAGCCTATTCCAAACAATATTGAATATTCCAAAAGAGGTTTAATTTGTAATCAGTTCTTGCTTAGAATCAAAAACTGTATAAAAAAAAAATATGTAAAAAAATTAGCACAACACCCGAGCCTTACAGCGCTGAAGAAGCTCTGTCAATAATTATAGAGAAAAAAATGACTGTAGATACTTAGATTTTTTTACACTTGGATCTACACAAACGTGGATGTCCTATGTTTCCAGCATATAGTAAAGTAATGGAAGAAAAAAATAAATGTTATCCTGAATAAGTACACGTTTCAGAAAGACAGGTATTAGTTCCTTTTGCAGTCCTTAATGAAACATACATTTACACGCATTATTGAAATGCAAGATGATGTACTCAAACAATTACCAATCAAAGTGAAAATAACAATTTAGAATGTGTTTTTGAAGAGTCATGGGGATTTGATGGTAGTTCGGGACAAGCCCTTTACAAACAAAACTTTTCTGATTATGGCGGTAACGAAAGTAGCTTATTTGCAACAACTCTTTTACCGTTGAGAATTAGCGTCAAGCCTACGACGTCTTTAAATGCAGAAACACTATGAATAAATACTACTCCACAATCATATAGTTTTCGTTGACCATTACGAGTTATATACGAAAAGGAGGCAAAAACACTGATATTGGAGGAAAAACAGAGAGTAGAAGAAGAAATACGCAAAATGCTCCTTGAGAGCGTTATATCAAGCGGTCAAACTATCAAGGCTAATTGTTTTCTTTATTTAACTGCCATTGGTGGTAAAGTGCTAAATGTGCTGCTCGATACAAAATCACAAATGCGTTGTCTTTATATATAAACGATAAATAGTTATTGGATGATAGATCATCCAATAACCATTTATCTAAGCCGAGGATATCGGTGAAAGTTAGTCGTAATTAACAACTTATTATTAAAAACACATAATTTTAACCGTTATATTCAGCGGTCTTACTATAGATTCTAAGATGTTTGACAATTTTTGTAAGCAATTAGCTTATAAATATGTAAATAATTACAGTTGGCACCCAATGACGGTTACCATTCACAAACTGTTAGTTCACGGGGCTGGCATAATAGAACACACGACTGTTCCAATAGGAATGCTATGGGGTTTTGCGCGACTGCCGATGTTACATCTCCTTCTGGCCGACGCCGTATTGGTGATGTGAGGTCAAATCAAATCAAATCAAATCCATCAATCAACATACTCCCCCCGTTGAAGTATCTCCAACAGAAGAGGCCACAGGTAGAGGGCAGGTACTGTTGTAGGCTCGTCAAATGACAACAATGCTTGCATTGTGTGTTGCCGAGAGAGTGAGGTTACCGGAGGCCCAACCTCCTTTCCCTTCCCCTCCCCATTTGCCCATCCCCTCTTTTCCCTCCTCAGTTTCCCCTACCATGAAAGGAGCACAGCCTATACCATAAAAAATATAAATATCTTAGGGTTCCCGGTGCCACTGTACGACGATACATAAGTGAAGGTACAGCAAAAGACTGTATATTTGCTACGCTTAATAAAACGAGAGAGAGAAACAGTTTCACGTGATAAAATTTTGTCTTTTTTTTATGGGCCTTCTATGTTAATTTTTAATTCATATAATATGCAATTTGGTACATCGATATTTTCTGATTATTATGTGTATGAAACATATAAACAAACACACGAAACACTTATTTACAGTATTACACATATGTATATACATTATATAAAATAAAAAACGTTAAAAAAATCCAGTTTTCGGACATCGAGATCCTCTTCGTTCAGCAATTTAGGTTTTTGTTAATAATATATTGGGGTAGATGAAGAGACGGGTCACCTAATCGTAAGTGACCACCTCCTTCCATGGACACCTGCAACTCTAGATTTGAATTTGAAGCGCTCTTTTAAATAAAGAGGAGTGTTGGGATTAAAGAGTATGTTCTTTATTAGTGAAAGGATAGGTTAAAATACACCTGTAGGTAGTGTAGGTAGTGGTAAGCTATCAGCTACGTCACACTTACATATAAAATAAGAATCAGCGTCGAGATCGTTTCATCCCATTCTGCACACTACGAATTTGATTTTTTTCAATATGTCGAGATGCTGGTAAAACTGTATTCAGAACAGGAATTTCTTTTTTTGTTGGACTACATAAACATACACATACTTAGGGCACAGTGCAAGTTTTATAAAAATCACTTTAGTAGTGTGTGTTTGAGTCACTTAGAAAACGTGTCGATAGCCTAACAATTTCATTCTAAAATAATAAAAATAACTAAAATATTAATGTATTGAGACATTCCACTAAGTCGTTGAAACTTTTGTATATTTTGTTAACTCTTATGGGTCCGGCCTGCTACCAAACTAATTAAAACTATTTTTTTGAGGTAGTTGCCAACCTTGGTTTGAAAGGCTAGCACCGACCTAAAAAAATTGGTGGCATATTTACCTACTTTACATTTTTTTAAAGATAAACCTTGTAATTTTATCCTAATCTGCGTCTTTAGCCCTTTTGCTTTGCTCACCGGACAACTTCGTTTGTTGATCTTTCACAAACATAACATTTGCGATGTGGTGGCATCTCCACAAATAGTGAAGAATTGAATTGAAAGATAAAACTTATGTTTTGCCCTTTTAGTTGTTACTTAATTACAGTATAGAAGTGTTTTTTTTTTTAAATTGACCGAATGACTACACGGATGGCGTAGCGGTTTAAGTGGTCACCTCGCCACGAGTTTGGTAGGTTCGATCCCCGCACGGGACAACACTTTGTCTACTATATTTCTCAATTATTGTTCTGAGTCTGGGCGTTCTTCATGTCCGTTGTTTCAATGTTTGTAAAGTCCCCTGCGACACAGGAATTAATCCTAATGCGGGAGTTGTCGTTTAAAAAGAAAAAAAACTCTTTCATTCCAGCAAATTTCAGTTCTAAGATTTTGTCGAAATTAAAATACCAAATACTTGACCAACAAATATGTAATTTAAATACTGCTAAGCCCTTCCTGCCTAAAATATTTCATTATCTGAAAAGTTAACTATTTATCCTAGCCTAGAAAGTACCTATTCATCTCTTATCTAATGATTACTTAATATTACTTCACATAGAGTAACGTTCTAATTTTATCTAAAGCTATTAAAATTTAGTCATAATTAGATTTAGACGCTAAGAAATCACGTAAAAGTGACTCCCTGCTTTCATAACACGAAATTGCAATTTATGATCTCGATGACCCGCTGTTAGTTTTCAGCGATAATACACCCCATCCCCTCATTCAATATCAGAACAGTCACGTATAAAAGGAAGTCTAAGTTGGAGGAATAATCATTACAGCGCTGTATTACAAATAAGTCTAATACCTAGATACAATATTAAAATAAAATACAAATATGTCTGTTATAACTTCTAAGCCGTTTTCACTTTACGTCATTACATTATTAATAGTATTAATTTACTACTGTGCTGCTGAAGAAACTTGTGAGACTGTTCCCACTGAAATACATGTTACAAAAGGTTAGTTAGTATGTTAAGTATTTAACAAGTTTTAAAACATCGTTTTACAACAAAACTTTACAGTCAACAAGTAATTAGGTTGGATAAAGTATGTAATGCTTATTTAGAAATAATGCATGTAGATGCTAAGTACATCTAGTATTTAACAAGTATTTCCAAAAAGATAATGTAAAATAAAAGTTACCTAATTTTATAATAAAACTTACAGAGGAGTATGACGATATGGGGAGACTAATAAGATCTTGCAGCGGCGAAGTTGGCGTTAATAAATGTGAGGGAATGTGCAGCAGTCAAGTGCGACCATCAATTTCTGCAGCTACAGGATTTTCAAAGGTACTCTTGTAGACTTAGACTTCAGGGTATATGTATCCTCTGAGATGAGAACCTACTTTCTTTTTATCAGGAGTGCTTTTGCTGCCGAGAAAACTTCTTGCGTGAAAGATTGGTTACTCTTACGCACTGCTACGATCCTGATGGTGTAAGGCTTGAAGATGAAGACAGCGCTATCATGGAAGTTCGCCTCCGTGAACCAGATGACTGCAAGTGTTACAAATGTGGAGATTTTAGTCGTTAATATTTGAATAACTACCACATTAACGACCTGATGTTTTAATAATTACCAAGACAAGGAATTATAATGGAATAATTTCAAATATGATTTGGTCAAGGGTTTTTCTTAACAACATTCTAAAAAAATGTTCAATAACTGTAAAATATACATGATTAATCTTGTTTTGAAGTTGTTGAAAGTATACAAATTTTACAAAAGTTTAATGAACTTGTTTCAATTTTCCACAATATTCACCATTTACGTTTATCTTCCCTATAGTTTATAAAATGTGAGCGTTCACCTCTAAGAAGAGATAGATACATGACGTACATACTGGTACATTATAGTTTTTTCCCGGGTGGAAACCCCTACCGTTTATCGCCTTACCTTAGCCGAGAGTGAAGTGGTACGAGTATGTCGGACTCGAACTGACTAAAACGATCCCCTCCCTGCATTACCCGGTATACCCTTAGGAAGCCTACGGTTACTTCTATACGTATTAGTCAATATCTATACATATAGACCGATAAACATTACATCACATCTTAAATTTTCCTTTTTTTAACATAACGAATATTTTAACGAACGAACATAGCATCTCCAAAATAAAACAAATATTTTGTTTCAATTACATAAGGCAGAGAAGCTAAGACCCACATTATGACATTTATAATTTGGTCCAACTCCAAATTATAAATGTCATAATATTAAAAATGGGAGTATTTTGGTAAGTAGTGAAGACAATGGATTATACGGATGGCTATTGTAGTATTCATTAGGCATTCACCTACAACTCGAACAATTTCTGCAGAAAATTAAGATATTTCCTATTCAACTCCATATAAATAAATATATTTCTTGAGTTGTTTAATCCAGTACCAGTACGTTCCTTATCTCTTATCATAGTCTTATTATGCAGTATACTTAGATTATAATTATGTATATAGAGGTCATATTATAGATTTAATTTTGAATGAGTAAACTCCTGTGATCCCATTGCAACAAAATCAGGATTTGGTCATGGGATACCAAAGAAAGGAATAAAATGTAACTTTTTTACGATTGCAAGTATTATGCAAACTAATGGGTAAGGCGCATTGAACAATACTTAAAAGTCGATAATTATAGGTAAATAGAACAACCAAACAAGTATTACCAGGCTCTTGTTTATTTGAAATATTTACTTGGTTTGGTAATTTCTATTACCCGCCAGCCCTTTGCCTGAGCTCCACTTGCACCGCACCCTAGTTACGTTGTTTAGTGAATATTTAATTTGAAAGATTACAAAATACTTATTTTCAAAAGTTCCGGCCTACAATTCGATAACACGACCGACACGACACTAAAACGATTGCCAGGTTACTGCTGTTCAAACTGTGTGGTTCCCAATCTTATTCTTAATAGCTGGGGGTTCCTAATAAAACTTAAGCTCTTAGAAATTATGATTATTATTTTTTTCTATAAGGAAATATACCTTACCTCCTATGGTAATTTCATATAGCTACCATTTTCTGGAAGAAATCTACTCTTTTGCAACAGACTGGCTTTCTTATGCGTTGTAGGAGGTGTGATACCCCAACCGTACCTCGAGACTACGATTGCACACCCTAGTTTGGAGTCCAATGTATTTTTTTTTAAAGACAACTCACGCAGTAGGATTAATTCCTGTGCCACGGGGTACTTTACAAACATTCAAACAACCGACACAAAGAACACCAAGACTCAGAACAAGAATTTGAAGATCACACAAAGTATTGTCCCGTGCGGGGATCGAACCCACTACTTAAACCGCTACGCCATCCGTGCAGTCGAGTCATCCGTTGCAATATTTGTAATACAGTTACGTAAACTTTTTATACATAAAAAACATAAGATTAAAAAACTGTAACTCTGACAAGGGAAAAATAAAAGTGATTTAAAATATGAAGGAAACAAGATAAATATTTTACACAGAAATCCAAGCATGTACAAAAATTATACTATAGGTATATTATAACAAAAACATATAAAACCACAACGCATAGTTAACTGCCGCACATTTTTTTTGAATTGAAAACTTCTTTTAGCGCGGTACGCATATTTTGAGATGAGATAAAATCTATGGACCCGCGACACCGTTACGATTTATTTCTTATTTTAGGTACCATGAACCTATAGTTTCTATTTTAGATTGTAATAATTTTGTCGAAATTGTTAACGATGATTCATAAAAGAATATTAAATGTCTTTTAAAGTTTCTAATAAATAATAAAGTACAATTCATAAATAAAATGCAATTCATTACCAATAACCTAATAACCCTAGTACCCATCTAAAAAAATTCTAACGCGCCAAAATAAGTTTTCACTTCTGTCGGCACTCCCGGAGTGGAGATTTCGGATAGTGTTTTTATCTGCCCGACGGATACTGGACGAACCTGCATGTACTTCTGATTAACCACTTATGTAGGTTTAAGTAGTATGTGAATATGTAAGTATGTGAGGGTTGCAAAAACTAGAAGAGATCGACCGACGAATTCGTTCGATTGTTTAAACAATTGATATGAGTAAGATAGTGGGACCAAACATGTGTATTTTAATATACATCTTCTTATCCAGTAAAGGATACAGACGTGAGTGGTCATTCAAAAATTCTAAAAAAAAATGTGAAAATATGATACCCGACTGCACTTTTAGCTTCTTTTCTATTTTTATTCACGGATGTTATCACGATATCTTATACCCTATTACATTACGCAGTTACGTAAAAATAAACCGATTAGTAGCCTGGAAGAGTAGCCGTTGATATTTAAAAACATAAATTAGAAATAAGGAGACTGTCTCAAATGACGTAGCAAATAAAAACTTATAATGAACAGTTCGGACGACCGAGAAAATAAAGCCATTTCATGTAAATTTCATTCCTTTTTACATTTGATGATCATATTTATACATTTAGTAGATATAGATAGTATAATGTTACGGATTGGAAGGAAACTAATGTCACTGCCGAGAGTAACAATTTACTTGCGTTTTACAATATTCCGAACGCACATTCACTGCACAGAACGAGTTGTACTGCACGAACCGTAGCACTGTTCCACACTGTCTCTGCCGACTACCCTTAGCTCAGTCCAACGGAAGCACTGCACCACTATTCACTTTCACTGTCCACTTCACTTCACTTTACTACTTTTCCACTTCTTCTTTTTATTCTTCACTTGAGAGAGAGTAGGCGCGTCTGGAGCTCTTTATATACCCCTAATTTCGATCGTATTTTGTTGAATTTCGACTGTCATTTCGTTATTCTTTTCAATTGTCTTCTACAACTTAATTAATTTTGCTTGATCTAGTATTTTCCATTATATTCGAATTTTGTAAAGACTCTAGGTTTTTTTAAAACACCGAAATCACAAACAAAAACCCATAGACCGGCTCGGCGTGCACTCTCACTGCCGCCGAGCAGGCAACGGGGATCTGGTCTCCCTGCCGTCGTCATCTTGAAAGGAGTATCGTGGTGCAAGTCGCAAGCGCGGTCGCTCCAAAGACTCGAATGGCAACTCATCGTAAGAAATGTTGCCACCGAAAGTGGCGAGCAGCTAACGTGGATTCCTACGCCCGATGTCGACTGGAAGGCGAAAGTATAGCGGAGGAGGAAATTGACGATCTCCTTATGAAGATTCGGGAGCCGGTGGAAGGAGGTTCTGTCCCCCAGACACCGGTAACCATGCAGGAGAGAGCAAGCGCGGCGGTGGCCATTATAAACAAAGTGGCCACCAAGTCCAAGAATCTTAAGGGCTCTTTTGTGAAAGCCCTTAAGGACTCTTCCGCTGCTGTTTCTGTGGTAGTCGAGACCCTTATTGGAGACGTGGCACGGCTCGAAGCCGCAAATGACCACCTGACGGAGCGGGTAGAAAAGCTTGCACAAAATTCACCCAATTTCAGGCGAGGGCGGACTGCCATGAGCGACCGAACCCGGTTGCGCGGCAAGCTGTTCCCTCCCCGTCTCCCTCTGAAATCCCGGATTCACGCCTGCGTCAAGTTATTGACGCAGTGTGGCGAATGATGGACGGACGGCTCGCAGGTCTTGAGGCAAGGTTGCCTCCAGCGCCCATCACTCGGCCACCGCTTGCAGCGGATAAATCAAAATCGATGCCGACACCTCTCCCCGCATCGGGTGGCCGGGTTGCTACTTCCTATGTCCCGTCGGCACCCGCGGCGTGGCCGCGGGTGCCGACGGGTCGTTCGACCGGCTAAGGCTGCGACGAGGGTGACCTCTCAGAAAAATCCAAAAGACGCGAGTGCACCTCGAACACCATTAGGTGCTGAAGCTGTGCAAGGCCGTACCACATCGTCATCGGCCCAACAACGTCTGCCCCCTCCATCGACGGGTGGCAGAAAGTTGATGGAAGGAAAAAGAGGTCGCGAAAGTTTAGCTTCTCCGCCACAGGCTTCTTCGGTAGCGGTGACCCTCACGAAAAGGGGCCGCTAAAATTAGAGACGCCGAAAACGGCGGCTGTGGCCGTCACCGTGTCACCAGAGGCGGCAAACACCAGGCTATCCTACGCGGCCGTGTTTAAAAAGTTCCGGGATAGTATGGGTAACGAATTCGGGGCCTCAGGTGTAAGGCTGCGCCTCACTCAAACCGGGGCGCGGGTTTTAGAATTCCCTCACTGCCCTGCGTGTGTGGCAATCTACGCGCCAACTACCAGATAAGGCAGGGCGGTTGCAAGCCTCCTCGCACATTGCCGCAAACTTCGGTGGCCAGCCAGTCGACCCAGGCTGTCCCCGATGCGAACCGTGCATCACCGGTACCTATGGAAGAGGCTGTAGAGTCAGTCCAATAATGGACCACGTCTCCAGCCTCCTTGTCCAGACGAACTTAAACCATTCCGCCGGTGCGCAGGACCTCTTCCTGCAAACCATGGCGGAGTGGTCAATAGGAGTGGCCGTAGCCGCGGAGCCCTATTATGTTCCTTCCCGGCCAAACTGGGTGGGTGACCGAGACGGCTCCGTGGCAGTCGTCAGCTCCACGGCTGCTCATTCCCCGCCCTTGTCGTTAAGAGACAAGGGTACTGGATATGTTGCTGCCGAATGGGTGGGAATCATCATATACGGTGTCTACTTCTCCAACCGGAGTCTGAACGACTTCGAGGTTTTCCTCAATAACCTAGAGACCTCGATACGGCGACTAGCGTCTGGGCACGTCATAATCCTGGGGGACTTTAACGCCAAGTCCGCTGTTTGGGGTTCCCCAGAACGGACGCACGGGGTGATGCGGTAGAGGAGTGTGCGACATCGGTGGGCCTCTGTCTGCTAAACAGAGGCTCCACCAACACGTGCGTGCGGCAACAGGGGGGGTTGATAGTGGACCTCTCGTTTGCTACACCTGTTCTCGCCGCACGAGTAAGGAACTGGCGTGTCCTGGAAGAGGTTCAGACGCTCTCGGATCACCTCTATATCCGATTTGAGCTCTCCCGGATCCGGGACCCCGGTAGGAGTCACACGGCGCGGCGTACATCCCGCTTTCCACGGTGGGCTGTCACTAAGTTGAATAGGGACCTACTAGAAGAGGCAGCCATAATTTATTATTGGTTGTCTCCGCTGCCTCCAACCGAGGAGGTGGACATTGGGGCGGCCCGCTTTCGCCATGCGATGACACAAATTTGCGATGCGGCCATGCCCCGAGCCTTAGGTCGTCGGCCTCCGAGGAAGGAGGTCTACTGGTGGTCCCAGGAGCTGTCTGACCTCCGAGCTGACTGTATTCGTGCCCTGAGGTCCTACACACGATGCCGGCGGCGGCGTCACCGCGAAGAGAGGGAGGAGGACCAGCTTCATGAGGAGTACCGTGAGGCACGGAAAACTCTGAAGCTGGCCATTAGCCGCGCCAAGGAGGTAAAAAGGAAGGAGATGCTGGAGGGTCTTGATCGTGAGCCCTGGGGTCGTCCCTATCGTGCGGCTCAACAAAAGTTCAGCACGATGGGCATCCCCCTTACGGAATCTCTCCAGCCCAGCTTCCTGCTGGAAGTGGTTGAGGGTCTTTTCCCGCAACCGGCGAAGCATACACCGTCAATGGCCCCCTTGGCCGTAGCTGGTGGAGAGGTTGAGGAGGATGCTGTTCCGCCCGTCACAGAGGAGGAGCTAGGGGCGGCTGTTCTACGGATCCGGTCTAAGAACACCGCCCCTAGGCCGGACGGGATAGCCGCCCGAGTGTTGGCCCTGGCCCTCAACCATATGTTAAACAGTCTCAGGGGAGTGTTCGACGCGTAGCTTGGTGTCTGGACGCTTCCCTGAGTGCTGGAAGAGCGGGAAGCTGGTGCTCCTAAAGAAACCGGGACGGCCTGCGGACTTGGTCCGGCCTACAGGCCCATCGTGCTGCTAGACGAGGCGGGTAAACTGTTTGAGAGGGTCCTCTCTACCCGCATCTTCCGGCACCTTTGCGAGGTCGGCCCCGATTTGTCGGACGCCCAATTTGGATTTCGGGCCGGGCGTTCGACCATCGGTGCTATAATGCGCCTAAGGGCCGAGACCGAAGAGTGAGTTGTGGCGGTGTGGTACTGGACATCGCCAACGCGTTCAATAGTCTGCCATTCAGCTGCATCAGGGAAGCACTCCATTATCACGGGGTGCCTAAATATCTGAGGCAGCTAGTTGCAGACTATTTAAAGGAGCGTACCGTCAAGTATGAGGACCGAGACGGAAATTTGAGATGTCAGCCCATGTCGTGCGGTGTTCCACAGGGGTCTGTTCTTGGACCACTACTGAGGAACATCGGGCACGACTGGGCTCTTCGAGGGACCTTCCCCCTCGGGCTGGGCGTGATCTGCTATGCAGACGACACATTGGTCACAGCCCGAGGGGTGAATTTTCAAGAGGCGTCGTGCCTGTGCCTGTGAGTATCTCTGGTAGTCGGGCGCATCGAGGTGCTGGGCGTACGGGTGGCCCTGGATAAGACCGAAGCCCCTTATTCCATGGGCCCCGTCGTGGTCCGCCCTCCGGCGCCGCGGGTGGTCGGGACGGGTTTTCCCTTCCATCCGCCATATGGCCAGCCGCGAGGGGGTGAGGTCCGCGTGTGTCTGGACGTCACCTTATTGATAGGTTACCCGCAGTTGGTGCCCACATAGTGCGGGCAGGCGCTAGGAGGGGTCCGGTTTACTTACTAAAGCCGTTCTCGGACCCCTTTTACTTCAAGCGCAGTATGGCACACCGTGTGGTTTTAGTCGGTTCGATTCCAACACACCGTTCCACCGAAAACCCCGGTGGGATGACGGCCCGAGGGGGTTTCCACACAAAAAAACAAAAAAGAAGTTTCCATTATATTCGAATTTTGTAAAGAATCATCTCCATTTACTAGAATTTTCTATAAAACATCGTAATCACAAGCAAAAACTCATAGAGCCCACCGGGACTTCAACTCACGGCATTCGGCTCGCAGCCGTAGCCACTACCGCTCAGCTACCGTGACTTGTCAATGTTCCTTCGAAAAACTTCTATGGATTGTTTGTCTATCGGTGACGAAGGCATGGCGTCACAATAATATATAGTCTTGCTAATAGTGGCATGTGAGTCGGGTCGTTCGGTTCCCTGTGATTTGATTGAGGTGGACGATGGCTGGCACGTGCGTCTTGCTCGTGAACTAGCATGCCGCTGTTCGGAGCTAGTCATCTCCAGACATATATGGATATGTAATTGAATTCTCACGTATGTTCATATTTCATTATAATTTAATTTTAAACTATAAAATTAAAAATGAAAAAAAAGTATCCTTGGAGTTTGGGATACACGATAGAATCTACATATTGAACAAACAGGCAAACGACTGACTTAGTCTCACTTTTTTTTTTTTTTTTTTTTTTTTTTTTATACTATAGGGGGACAAACGAACAGACGGGTCACCTGATGGTAAGTGACACCGCCGTCCATGGACACTTGCAACTCAAGAGTCGCAAGTGCGCTGACCGCCTTTGAGGGTGATGAGGGATGGGGGATGCAAGGAGCGGAAAGAAGAGAGGAGGGATGAGGAGATGTGAAAGAGGAGAAAGGAGATGAGGGGAGAGAAAAGGGGGGAGGAGGAAGTGGGCCTCCGGAAACCTCACTCAATTCGGAGAAATGCAACGCAAGCGTTACTTCACAACCGGTTTTCTGTGAGGCCGTGGTATCGCACCGGTCGAGCCGGCCCATTCGTGCCTAAGCATGGCTCTACCACTGAACCTAAGCATGGCTCTACCACTGAAATAGCTAGCACTGAAATAACTAGCTTCTACTCTTGACAATTCAAAAATACTTCAACTACAAAAAAAAATCAGTAGTAGAGCCATGCTTAGGCACGAATGGGCCGGCTCGACCGGTGCGATACCACGGCCTCACAGAAAACCGGTTGTGAAGTAACGCTTGCGTTGCATTTCCCCGAATTGAGTGAAGTTTCCGGAGGCCCAATTCCCCCTCCCCCCTTTTCTCTCCCCTCATCTCCTTTCTCCTTTTTTCCATCTCCTCATCCCTCCTCTCTCCTTGCATCCGCTCCCTGCATCCCCCATACCTCATCACCCTCAAAGGTGGGCAGCGCACTTGCGACTCTTGAGTTGCAAGTGTCCATGGACGGCGGTGTCACTTACCATCAGGTGACCCGTCTGTTCGTCTGTTCCCCTATAGTATATAAAAAAAAAACTTATAATTGGTTAAATGATTATGATTTGATATCGATTTTGATATCGATCTGAGGAAGGTGACCAGGGGATATGGCGGACATTGGGAGAGACCTATGTCCAGCAGTTTGCTGCGATAGGCTTAATGATGATGATGATGATGATTCACAATACATTTGCATTTTACATTTTATATAACAAAAAAATACATTTACAACTTCATCCTGCGTCATGTTTTATAAATTGAGTATTTATAAAACATGACGAGTCGTTATTGTGACCTTTTATTATCTTCTCTTATCTCGTTCTATCTTGGGCGGTGTGGATGGCTTCGTCAATGTGGTACTTAGGGTAGAGCTAACCTAATGTGACTAGCTTATGGGACATCTGCCACTTTTTCTGTCTACTTTGCTTACTACAAATAGCTTCTCAAAATTGCAAGAAAGAACTATGTGGCTGAAGTCATGTCAGTGGCTTCTCCGAAAGCATATGGTGGTCAACCTCATAGGTATTTTTAATTCATTCAACATCGATTCGTTGATGCAATGTTCTATATCGTGAATTTCATAAAAACCACATGTGGAAAGGTGTGCCATAGATGTGAACAGGCCCACCCACAAGTAGTAACGAGTAGTAATGTGCTAACTACTTTATCGTCTATCGTATATATGATGTCGAGTGTCGTTGGATGGGTGTATACATACATACATACATACCTACATATATACTGACGCCCTTTAACATTAAATGCAAATTGCAAAACCCCTCGGGTTGTCATCCCACCAGGTTTTTCGATCCCACCAACAATTCATCGTGGATCGGCGAGCGGAGGTGGACTCACGCTACTCGCTCTTTGATGGTGGCCGTCTGACGCTAACGGTCCGTAACTCACAAATTTTAATTATTTTCTGAGTTATTAATTGTGTAGTAATCAGATACTACAAAGTATGTAATAAATAACAGACTTATCCAAATCATAGCATTAACTAAGATCCAATATAAATATTAAATATCTCTCAGCTTTGTCTCCTACTGCGAATCCATTTAAAGATCGATTAAAACATGTCAGCGCTGCTGGGTCGCTTGTAGCTGTACGAAAAGTTGTTCTGCTAAAATGCCTTTGATGTTAAGAAGCAAGCTCTTTTTTTGTGTTCACATATAACAGCTATATATACCAGCGCGCAACTAATATTTAGCATAGTAATTTCATCCACCGAAGAATACACTACAATTTTTGTAACAAACATCTCTATTTCACTAGTAAAAATGTTTCGTGTTGACATGATTATTTTAAGTATTATCTTGATATCTGCTTGCCATTTACAAGAGAAGCCGGTAACTGCACAATCAGTTGAAGTACCATTGTCTCCAGGTAAGTATGTATTTCTGTAAGATGGCACGCCATGATTAAGGCGGAAAGACCCGTCATGGAGGATTGGCTGGAGAGGTAACATGGTTTCCTCTCCTACCGGATGACGCAGGTGCTTACCGAACATGGTTGCTTCCGAAAGTACCTGTGTCGCATAGGCCAAGAGCCAATGCCTGTGTGCCATCACTGCGAGGGTTGCCCCGTTGATACCGCACTCCACACTTTGATGGAGTGCTCTGCGTGGGCGCAGCAGCGTGCCGACCTAGTGGCGGCTATCGGAGGGTGTGGCCTCTCGCTGGAGACCATGGTTATGTCCATGGTTATGTCCATGGTCTCTAGCGAGGGTGTGATAGATTCTGCCGCTTTGTTTTGCGAGAAGGTGATGCTCTCCAAGGAGGTGGCGGAAAGGGAACGGGAGAGGTCCAGCACTCTCCCATCTAAGAGCTCCAGAGAGCTAAACGATCTCCGGCCTACATGAGCGCTTGCCTGGGGGCTATGGACGGGGTTATCTGTCGCCCTAGCAGAAGCAGGCCTGAGACGGTGGCGCGAAGTGCTCCGCGCGCGCCTTTCTAAGTATGGGTATGGTAAGACCTATGGTGGGGTCGCCTTGCTATCAAGTCTGCCGGGGTCACAGGGATTTCCTTTCTAGGGTATACCTGAGACCTCGACTACATGACACGGTTTTAGTCGGTTCGAGTCCGACGTACCACCTTACCGGCCCCGGTAAAGTGACGACCTGTGGGGGTTTCCACACAAAAAAAAAAAAATCTGTAGTGGCAATAAAAGTATAAATATCGATTAATATCAATAGAGAGAAAGACGTGTTATTTGTAATGTTGTGTTTTTTTAGGTCAAGAATGTCAGATGACACCTGTTATTCATGTCCTTAAACATCCTGGATGTATACCTAAGGCAATACCTTCGTTTGCGTGTATCGGAAAATGTACCAGTTATGTTCAGGTATAGAAGAGAATTGTTTATAAAATGATTAAATAATTCGACAATGTAATAAGTTATTGTAAACATAATTAATTTTAAAACAAAACTGTTTTACAGGTGTCCGGTAGTAAAATTTGGCAAATGGAACGTACTTGCAACTGCTGCCAGGAGTCTGGCGAGCGGGAGGCCACAGTAGTTCTGATTTGCCCTAAAGCTAAAAGCGAGGACAAAAGATATAGAAAAGTATGTATATTTTGCATATTTATAAATAAACATAAAAAATAATTTCGGCTTAAAAAGATATTGTTTCAACTTTAGTAAGTTATTATCTATTGATTACTTTTACAATTTTAGGTAAATAGTATACTTACCTACAAACTCGTCTTATTTGCAGATTACTACTAAGGCTCCTTTGGAATGCATGTGTCGGCCCTGCGGCAGTATTGAAGAAAGTGCTATTGTTCCTCAAGAAATCGCTGGTTATGCAGAGGAAGGACCCCTATACAATCATTTCAGAAAAAGCTTATAAGAAAACATCTATGCCATAGAGATTGTTGTGCTAGAGAACTGGGAACTTGTAATTATGTTGTTTTAAAATAAAAGCCTTTGACCAATCACTGATTTCTGCTTTTTGAAGTTTAAAAATACCTAGGTTTTACATATTAAAAATGATAGGTTATTAACATCGCATCCTTCTTATATATATACAGCCCAGCTATATCTAGTGATTCTTATCTAGTAATTGGCAACGCACCTTATTATAAAAAAAAAACCTAAATCATAAACTGCTAAAGCAACCCTGAAATTAGTTAACCCTAAAATTTGCGGTGGCCAGAATAACAGTAGGGCATGGGCACACTGCTTTGTGACTACCACCATAATCACTAGTAGGGGAACCCAGTAAAGGATTTTGGGATTTATTCGAGCATGGCAGATCAACACAGGGATAATGTTAAGTACCTCTATATATGTAGCCGTTTGTATGTTTATTCTACTGGTAAGGATAAAAAATCTATAATAAATCAGGTGAATTGGAAAACAAGCGCCTAATATAATATACATGAATATAACCTAATAAACAATAAAAAAAATGAATGAAACCAGCTGTGTGATAATTTGATACCTGATGCCCTGGAGTATAAAACTGAGCACATCAAAAGAATATTTTTGAGCTTTCAAAAAGCCACCACGGACATGCGCCACGTTCCTATCATCAGATTTTTAATAGGAGCTTGTTTCGTATCCACATAAGGT
Source organism: Tyria jacobaeae (assembly GCA_947561695.1). Classification (NCBI taxonomy): domain Eukaryota; kingdom Metazoa; phylum Arthropoda; class Insecta; order Lepidoptera; family Erebidae; genus Tyria; species Tyria jacobaeae. Next base: position 12,375,098 of record OX387220.1, read on the forward strand.
CCCCTCTGAATATCTGGTGAATTATTTTAACTTACCTACCATTACCTTACCCTTCCATACCTCCACCATACAAACCAACAGATTAATATAATCAACCGTTATTAGAGGCATAAACATCATCAATATCTGACTGCTTGACCATTAGGTATCCACTACAGAGTTCTACTACTATATTCAATAAAAAAAATGCTTTATTGTAAAATGCAAAGTGCTGTTGGCTTAGCGCGACTTGTGGTTTTGCAATTAATAACGTTAAGAACTGTAAACATTTTTAAAGAAAAAATTAAGAACAAATTTAACGGAATTATAAATTGAGAATTAAATGGGCACAAAGGTAAATTGTAAAAAATGACAAGTGTATAAAATATAATAGCAATATAAAACCTTTTCATTAATATTTGAAGAAAAGTTAAGAACTAATTAAAGAATCCCAAGAAGAGAAAGTAAGTTACCTACACAACGAGTTTTACTTCTTTTTTTATTGTGTAAAACCTTTCGTGGCACCTTTTGGGAGTTTTATAACTCTGAACAAGTGCCTACTTTGCCTTAGTTATAATCCGCCCCTTGCTCTGAGCACTTTCAAAACTTCAGGTTTTTATACTAATTAATTGCCAATCCGCTGGTTTTTTTATAAAATCATTTACTGATTCTTTCAAATTCCAACTGGCAACCCTCCTTTCAGTCAGCGAGAAGTGTCAAGTTATTGTCAGTTCAGTTTGTTTTGTTTGTATTGCATAGCATAATATCGAACTCTTGTTTATTTAGGGTTTTCCTGAATCTAACACTACTTAAATATTACTACGTTCTTTTCACGATGAGTCGCCGAAAGCGTGCAAGGGTATGTTGATATAACTACAACTAATTTAAAACCTAAAACTTCATTTTTATTTGTTTTGATGACTAGGTTATGTTTATTGATCGCAGATTGAGACCCGGGAATTAGACGAAAAGTTGAAACAACAAGATGATTCTGAGTCTGATCAGTCAGAAAAGAGTAAAGTTACATCGTCAAGTCCGACTTCAGTTGGCGGTAGAAGAGAGTCTTCTTCAAGTCGCACCGTCGATAGTAAAGATGCTAAGAAAGAAGATAAGCCTGATATTGAGATTAAGAACGACGATGTTGAAGAAATTAACTATAAAGAAATGCTTAACAGGTTTAGCCACATTTTCATACTAATATGGTTTACTCTATGCCATAAGATTTTTTTTTTAATTTTACAAATATATTGCCTAAATGTATTTATAAAACTGACAATTCACACTATAAACCCCTTAATTGTCTTATTTGTAGCCTGGAAGGTGCTGCATTTCAGTCCCGGTTGCCCTTTGACAAGATGTCTTCTTTAGAGTCTGAGTGTTTCTCAGATCTTCAAGGGGCATCAAGTCATGCATTTATTCAAATCAGAAACCGCATTTTGAAGTTATGGTTTGAGGATCCAAAAAAACAATTGACGCAAGAATATTCTGTACAGAAAATGGAAGTAAGTCATTTACATATAGTTACTGTTAAGAAGATATACTGTGTTACAAATTGAAACTACATGTTCTTTCAATGAATCAATCCCATCCAATATCATACCTATAAATACTGATATGACATATTTTCAGCCAGTTGATCAGTTTGAAGGTTATAAAATAAGTAATTGTACAATAAAATGATTTGATTTCAGCCTCCTTATAATGGGGATCCTGCATTAGTCTTGAGAACCTTTGCATTCTTAGAAAGACATGGTTTTATAAACTATGGTATCTATGAGCGTACTACTCCTATCCCAGCACCACTTAAAGGAAAGCAACGGCCAAAGGTCATCATTATTGGAGCTGGTGAGTCCCGTTTAACAAAATCCTCTCTCAATCTCATATTTAACTAAATCTTATTTCTTTAGGTTAGGGGTCAATACTATTGTACCACTTACAACAACAAAGGTCAAGTTTTTCAGATTTATTGTATAAACTGAACTGAAATTGTCAACTTCAATTTGAGACCAATGGAAACTTAACAACTCTGTTAGTCTAATAATATTTGAAACTTAAAGTTGGCTGACTGAACTACAAAGGCTGACTTTGAAATATTGTTGTGCTAGTGACATAAGTAAGACAGTTTAAGAAACTATAGTAACATTTAAGTCTATACATTCTGTAAATATTAGTTGCCTACACTTATAACCTTTTAGTATTAATTATGTTCCATAAATAAAATTGATAAGATAAATTTCAATACCTGTCATTGTCAGTTCTATTTAAAATTAATGAGACTGCATATTACATGAGACTGCAGACTGCAATTTATTGTTCCTAAAAACCAATACTCTAGCTTATTCCTGAACATGATGTATTATAGTATTAAATTCATATTACATTACTACACTATTATTATGTTCTTGGTTTGAAACCTCATGTGTACAATAAAGAGTATCTATCTATCTACATATATGGAAAAAAAAATAATTTCAGGTGTATCGGGTCTTGCTGCAGCTCGCCAACTTCAGTCGTTTGGTTGTGAAGTGGTGATACTAGAAGGAAGGGACAGGGTTGGTGGAAGGATTGTAACATATAGAAAGGGCCCATATGTAGCTGACTTAGGTAAGCTTTAAGTTTTTGAAAGAGAATTTTCTCTATGTAGAGCAGTTGACAAAAGTTTCATAAAAGTTTATTGACATAGTTCAATCTGCTACCAACATGTGCTTAAATAGTACTATAAAAATAACTACTTTTTTTACAAAGACTAAGGTTGATTAAAGGTATTTGATTTGCTTCACTTCATTTTTCAGGTGCTATGGTAGTAACCGGATTGGGTGGGAACCCTGTGACAACCTTATCAGTTCAAATGCATATGGAATTACACAAAATTAAACAAAAATGCCCTCTTTATGAAGCAACTGGTAATCAAGTACCAAAGCATAAAGATGAAATGGTGAGTGTAACTTGATTGAAAAAAAAAAAAAACTTTATGATTTTATATGCACTGTCTTTCGCAATTATACAGCAGTGCTCAGTAAAACTAAAAAAATAATATGCACTCTTTTCATACACTGCTATTTCAAGTATAGTGATAATATTCTTGATAAAGTAAAACAAATTTTACAATTTTAAAATACTATTTACATTTTTTTTCATAATATTTTCTTTTTCAGCTCTCAAAACAGTCCTGGAGGTTTCTTTCTTAGAGTATCCCGTGTCCCCTGCAATAGAGCCACATGTGACCTAACACTTAGTGGTTTTAGTCAGTTCGAGTCTGGCATATCACTTCACCGTCGGGTCCCATGAGGTGATGACCCGTGGGGGTTGACACTAAAAAAAAACCTTCAGAACATAATATAGCTGTACTAGTTAATACCTGATGAACAATTTTATTAACTGTTCTGTCCGCTTAACATAAAACTATGTACTTATGAATAAGTGTATTGTCATTTCTATTGCTTAGGTGGAACGTGAATTCAACAGACTTCTGGACGCTACGTCTTATTTGTCACACCAGGTGGATTTTAACTACTACAATGATACTCCAGTTTCTCTTGGCCAAGCATTGGAATGGGTTATAAAACTGCAACAGAAAAACGTGAAAATTAAGCAGGTAACAGTCATTGAATTCTTTCTTTCTTTCTTTCTTTATGAGGCAACTCCCAGCATTCCAAATGACGCCAGTGTCGCGGGGGACTTTACAAATATTAAAACAACAGACACTAAGATCCTGAATCTGGGAATCGAACCCTCCACCTCTGCAGTCAGTCAGGTCAGCAGTGAGGATCACTAACCTCTAGACAAGTAGTGTTGAATTTGTGTGTTATCTATACTAATATGATAAGGAGATGAGTTATTTTGTTCGTTTGCTTGAACAGACTAATCTCTGGAAGTACTTGTTAGACTAGACAAATAGTTTTTGTGTTGCTTAGAATATTTATTGAGTGGTAAGAAAGGTCCTTAAACATCAGAGCAGTGACAATAAACACTGGCTAAACTGTCGTGATTAGGTTGATTATCGAATTTCATAACTCGGATGTGGAACAAACCTTTAACAAAGAGGTTAGGTATATGTCACCTGTATTGCAGTTATCATACTTTTATTAACAAAATAGCCAAATTAATAATAATTATGTGTCCAGCAATGGTAATGTAAATGGCTTCAGTTTCCGAATTTAGCTCATGATATGCCCAGCAAGTTGTCACCTTATTTAATCCTAACCCTAGACTTGCGTTGTTGACTTAATAGTTCAAAGAGTATTTAAATTATTTTAAAATTGTGTTAGGTACTACAATTATGATTGGTGACTTACAAATATTTATGATATTCATCAAGGCTTGTTATTATTTTTAGATACAACACCTAAAGGCTCTCATAACATTGCAAGAAAGGCTCAAATCCAATATAAACAAGTAAGTACTTACAAACAGCACTAGTGATATTATCTATTCGTTAAACCTATTTTATACTGTATATGTATGTATGTATGATTGTATTTCAGAATGTCCGACATAAAAGAGCTCTTGAGTTCTATGAAGGCTGAAAAGGATGCTTTGTTAATAGAGAAAGACAGAGGTTTGACGGGAGATGCAGGTGTTCTGAACGAGTTCAATTTGCGTCGCTTAAACAGAGAAATGAAACTGTTATGTAATGAGTATGATGGATTGGTAACACAGAACACTACAGTTGAAGAAAAAGTAACGCAGTTGGAAACTAATCCACCAAGGTATTATCCCAATCCTAAGTATTTATTATAATATAAGATACAAAGTGAGTTTCTTTGGTTGTTACATTTTTACGACTTATCACTGAACCGATCATCTTGGAATGTTGCATGCACTTTGTTATTTGAAAGGCGTACAGAAAAATGTTATTTTCTATCAAGAAAAAAAAAAGTTTTCCTGAGAAAATATAACTTTGTTGCTAGCAAACAAGTTGACTTACATTTGATTATCTATTTTAGTCAATACATTTCTTACTTCAATGCAGAGTGTCGTTCTAATAGACCAACTTCTCTCTTGTTTTCTTTGACTTACTGATTTCCAGAAGTGTAGTTTGTCACTCAATTTATCGGATATGGTGATTTTGAGTAATGAGAGTGTCGCCCACGAGAAGGGATCATGATTCTGTTTTAATTAGAGAGGCAATGGTATTCAGGACCTGATGTAATAAATGTTGAATTTGAATATATGACAGCAAAAGAAACATTTATATTTAATTGTGCTATCTACATTCATTTTAAATGTAAACGATTTGAAGTCACTTACATAATAAAGTACAACTCAAAATCAGTGCTATTTTCTGCATAAATAATTTTAATGAGCTTTATCGGCGTATCATTACTACGAAATACCTCGGATATAATAATTACTACTGTAGTGCACTAATAATTACTACTATAATTATTATTATCCACGTTTCGAAGTGAAACTAATGGTAGATATAAATTCTACTAGGAATTAAATTTACGAAGATGTTACGTGAACATGAGTACATACAATTTGTGAAAAATAAAACAGCTGCTGTGTGCTAGCTGTTTTCTGTAGGTTCGGGTCCTTTTAAGGAGACTGCTTCGCTCCAAAGTGCCGTAGCGTTATATACATAAACTATTGGTACCTTTATTGGTACTCTATCTAATGCAGAAAGAATTGTTTAAATCTGACAGATGCTCCAGAGATTACCTAGTTTAAAGAAACAAAACACTTTCAGCTTAATTATATTAATCAGATGATCTCAAATAACAGTTGTCGAGAAAAACTTTCTTCTCTATGAGACGTAATAATGTTTTCTGATTGTTGTAACTTTATATTTTCATAATTGCAAAGTAAAGGATAATTCCATATACATACATACACCATGTTGGGACTGGGACACGGTGAAACAAAACCTATTTCTGTGCGAACAACTGTTTAAAATAATAATAGTATCCAAATAATGTTATATCATATTATGGATATTATATAAAATTAAGTATTCGATATTATTTGCAGTCAAGGATAATTCATTTTCATATTATGTACATAAAAACTAAACGGTAAAACGGATTCGGTGTTCTCTCTGTGACGGTTCGTTTCTTGTAGCATACATACCTATATCTATTGGTATGAGGCTTGTTGGGTGATTTTTGTATAATGTAAACAAATACCTTTGATCGTCCCGTGAAGGTTGAAAATATAGGCATGTATGAACAAGATAAGTTGAACTCACGCGTAAAAAATACAATAGTCCCATTACCAAAACTTTCTTTAAGTGTTTTCTCTGCATGACACCTCGCTATGTACCTACGATAAAAAATAAATAAATGAACCAAGCTACTAACCATAAAGGATAAGAAAATGATAAAATTAGGTATGGAATCAAGTGGCATTAAAAACTTATAAACTCATGCCATTCCATACGTATTTAATGTATTTGCGGTATGATTGTCAGGGCCTTTAACCGATTAGAAACCCTGGGCATATTAGGAGAGTGGGGCCCCTATTATCTTCACAGACCACTTTTTTTTTTAATAGTCAAGGGAAGTCATCTATTTCCTATTCTAAAGTCCTAGATTTATTTTTATTTCTATACAGTCATATTCAAATAAAAGAGATTATAAGCCAACTTATCAAAGTTACTCTTTTAGCTCTCACAGACTAGTGCTTAAAATTAAAATATAATACAGAATTTTACAACAGCTTTTTTCTTAATATACCATTTAATTGTTTATATATTTAAACGGGCTGTTCTCGAGTTCTCCGTTTTATAACTTCCTTAAAAATGGACTATCTAAAGCATTTTTTTTAAATAATAAGTAGTTCCTGAAATTTGCATGTTCAAACAAACGAACTCTTCAGCTTTATTATATTACTTACTAAAGTAATTTTATTCTACTTCGGGCGCAATATAGCCCATCGTCTGTTTGTAAAAAAAAAGTCTGGAGGCCCGTATCGATCACGGGGCCCTGGGCGTGTGCCCAGAGTGCCCAGTGTGAAAGAAGAGCCAAATGAATATCCAAACTAATATTATAAAGTAATTATATATAGTTCGTTCTTCGACACGTCAAACAATTGTTGCCATTAAGAATTGATATTTTTCTAGTTTGGTACTTTAATGAAATGCAAAACAACAATTTTTATCGATATATCATTGTAGTGAAGATAAAGGTATAATACTAAATATATGTATTTTAGTTCCGTGTACTTGTCTGTACGTGACCGACAAATACTCGACTGGCACTTCGCTAATTTGGAGTTCGCGAACGCGACGCCGCTGGGGAACCTATCGTTGAAGCACTGGGACCAAGATGATGACTTCGAGTTTACTGGAAACCATTTAACAGGTATGTTGTTTTAAGTAAGGTATTTTATTCGTTATTGTTTGTACGATTGCATGTATAAGTGTTCTCCCGTTGGTCCATACTCGATTTGCAAGTAGACCAAGTTTTTTACGGTTAGTTTTTTACTTCTCTACCGTTAGCTGTGTGGTTCTCGGTGGAGTAGAATAGAGATTCGTGAAAGGCGACTAAGAGATCATCATCAGCCTATCGCAGTCCACTGCTGGACATAGAACTCTCCCATTGCACGCCACTTCGATATAATTTCGGCAAATTTCGCGCAAATCGTCACTCCACCTAGCCTGTATCCTACGCTACCTTTGCCGAGACGCGGTCTCCACTCAAGAACTCGTTTGCCCCAACGGTCGTCGGTTCTGCGGCTAATATGGCCAGCCCATTGCCACTTTAGCCTGCTGATCCGGTGGGCTATGTCGATTACTCTGGTTTTCTGCCGGATCACCTAATTACTGATGCGATCCCTTAAAGAAACACATTTCCATAGCACGCTGAGCAACTTTGAGCTTGTGGAATAGCCGTACCTTAAGTATCCACGTTTCGGCTCCGTATGTCATGACGGGTAGGACACACTCATTGACATACTTTCGTCTTAAGGCACTGTGGGATCGACGATGAGAAGACTCGACGTAGCTTCCCAAACGCTGCCCAACCCATACCAAGATTGACTAAGAGATCGGAAGACTGCAATAGGCTTGCCTATTACGTAAGTGGGACTAAATTATGGTTTCCAGAAGTAGGTGATTAAGACGCTTCTGCCTACCTCTTCGGGGCTATTGGCGTGAGTGCATGTATGTATGTATACAGAAATAAAAGTCGACACCTGCCTACACTGGTTTACTAATGACACATAAGGTCGTCTCGTTCTACTAAAATAATAAAATAAGATCCCTGTATGTCAAACATGAGAAGAATATACAGAAATGCTTTGTTACGACCTATTTATGTAAGGTGTTTTGGTGACGTTTCATATGTAAGGAGTTTGTAGGTAACCCCGTAAAGGAGAACATGTAAATTTTACCAATTTAACCAATTTTATTACAATTCGTACAAATACAGAAATCTTGAATCTTATCTTAAAACTTTTATTCTTATTTTAATTAAAAATACCAATATGCGGTCATTACCTATATTTATATGTATTTAGGTTTCTAAATTGGTAGTTCGTATATTTTATGCACTAAGTACGTAGCATGAAAGCTAAACGTAAAAAAATGGTTTCTTTGATTGTTATTGTCTTATGGACAACAGTGTAAATTATTTCGAGACAAGTAATGTTTGTTTAACAAATAATTAAAACAGAACAGCAGTGGTCGGCGATAGGTTGATGATGATGATGATGTCAAAATATATTATTTCATAATATAATATGAGACTGTTGTAGCATGCCGGCTGATATTGATTTTGGGGTAGTACTACCTACTACGTGGACCGAAAGTGATACCATTTTACGGCTGGTGTAACTTTTACATTTTTGTTACTATACAATTAACTATTGCACAATAAATAATGATGAATCGTTGATGTTTTCTTTTGTATACGATTCTAATTAGAGAGGTAAAAGAGATTAGAATAGATTAAATGGTAGGTTTTTAACAGAGTTTTATGTTAGCAATTCCATGATATTCGTTTGCGTTTAAACTATCAATCATAAAGACATAACTGGATGAATGCTGAAGTGAGAAATAATGTCGATATACGATAGCAAAACTCGTTATTATGTCGGTCCTGCGGCTAATCACCTCGGTATTCGAAGGGCTTACTATGGCAATAAGTTCAATTAGCCGATGCCGCGGCACTCGTTAGCGTTTTCCGAACATTTCCGTCCAATCCAGCACGATCGATGCGCCATTGTATCACACACAAAAGATGCTACCGAATAGCAATATAAGTCCCTATAAGGATTGTTTTACCTCCGTGTGTTATTTGTTTCCACTTAAGTCTTGCTATTTGAACAACGGTGAATGTAATGTATATGGTCTGCATCTTGTTTTGCCAGTAAATAAATTAGTACAGGGAAAATAAAGTAAATTGTTTAATTTAATTTAAATATTTTTTTATTAGGTTATCATTTTGTGCATACTTACTGTAGTTTCGCTGTGAACATCAACTGTTGACTGCTCGCGAAAGTGCAGTAAGCGTTATGAATGTTTAATTTTCGAATTAGTGGCCAGTTGTGATCTTTAGCAGTGGATGGTGGACTTTTGCCCGGAGCGTCGGTTCGTGTCAATAATTACTATCATTTCTTGCCACAAGTTCTCCTACACCCGATAAATTACGAACCGACTTCTGTGAATTCTCATAATGAGCTTGCAGAACGTTACTTGTCATACATATACATCGAACTTGTTTATTTAAGTTAGCAGTAGTAAATACTAGTAATACTAAGTTATATTAAAATAAAACTTAAGATGCTAAATTAACGTTATTCTTAATACATTGAAAAAAAAAAATTCGTAAGTAATTATTTATATGTCAGGACAATAAGCTTATTTTCATCTTAGTACTACTAATTAAAAAGTCAAGTAGGACATTGCGCATTGTGCGTGACGAAGTCTGCACTACTCGATAGACAGGAAGCCATAGATAGTAGGCTAAAGCTGTGAGAGTCTTAAATTATCACTGCGTATGGAACAACAAGACAAAATGATGCTTGTCCTATTCGGATATAGTAATTTGTAAGGGATTGTAAACGTTTTAATAGTAGTGAATGCATTTGTTCTCTATTTTTATACTATTTTTCTAAATTGCGTAGTAAATAGGATTTTTAATTAATAGTTCTTGTAATTCAATATTTTCCTCGTGGCTTTTAAGAATTCTATCAAATTATTTGTGTATGTATATTAAATTATTATTATCTGTAGTTGTAGTTACCTGTCAGTTTCTGAATAAAACTTTGTATTTGTTCATATTTAATTTATGGTCGTTGATTACGCGTAAATATAAAAACGGACGGAGTGGGACTGTTGCGTCTGTTGTTCAGTCAGAGATATGTATCGCGACAGCCCCGGACGCCTCTTTTGTACGTCGGATGTGCGTGTGTTGTCGGCCATATTTCTCGCTGTTCGCTCTCTCTGGTGTTCATTGCGTGGGTAGTTGAAAAATGACATCTTGATTGTTGTGCGTTATTCTACTCATGAGAATGCTGAGTCGAAGTGGTCGCGTGCATCGCCATTGTCGAGCTCCGCGGTCCCGAGCACTACAAATTGAATGATTGTTAACAGTTCCTGGAAAACTTTTACCGTCTTATCGTGACTTGTCACAGCAATATTACATTTGTCGAGATAACATAATTATTTCTTGATAGGATAATTCTAAGTTGAAAAAGGAATAGAATGTTTTATGACATAATAAAGTTATTATCCTGCTTTTCATTCAACGCATAATAGGCAGCTCACTTAATGCAGGGCCTGTGCCTTGGTTAATTACGATTATGCACTACTCTACAGATCGGTCGCTAGTTTAAGCTTGTCCATCTTTGTTGAAAAAACAATATTTTTTAAATATACGATTCACAAAATTATTTAAATATTACACTAAATCCCACTGCATGCATGGAAGAAAGGTCAAGTAACAATCGAGCAGAGGATCGAGATGAGGGAACCTAGTAGAGAAGTATTGTCACCGCCGTATAAGAATAAAGTAGTTAATAAGTAGTAGTAAAAAGGTAATTACTCTGTTTTCCTGTTACTATCAAATTTTCGTCAACTGGTCAACTTCGTCTGGTCAACAACAGCTGTACTTATGTAAATACAATTAATATAAGAATAATCTTGCACCGTTGGGGATTGATGCATGAACATGTAACACTATGTAGTTATTAAAAATGTTATGTAATATATATTTTGGAGCTGGTGGTAATAAAAGCATAATAACATTTTTGAATGTATGGAGTCAAAGGGACTGAAAATAAATAGTATTTATTAAAAAGTTTTTAGACGTTGGGAATCTATTTCTGAATTTTTTTTTTTGAGAATAGACTTTTGTAGATTTTGAATTACAGATTGATTTTGATGTTGATTCCCAGAACATGATATTAGAACCATGAATCATGAACACTTCCAAAAGTTTAAGACCGCAGTTAAACAACATAATTATCTATTAATTGTAATAAAATCCCATAAGACAAATAAAAGAAATGCACATCTTTTGTGATTCAAATTTTTTTTGTTTACTTTCAAGTTTTTGGACAATAAACATTTATTGTTTTCAAACATCAACAAACGCTACGCTATAGCCAGGTGGTAGAGTTGTAAGAACATTTTTATGGTGTGCTTATAACTAATTACTTTGCTTTTGTTTCGCAATATGCGCCGAAAACACGTGTCTCCTACTTATTATTACTGAGTTTACTTGGGTTTGTTCACAAACAATCTCAGTTAGTGTAACCTTGTGGTTTCTACAGTGAAGGCGTGAAGTGCGTTCTGCCAGCGTTGTTTTACATATTGAAGGCAAATCCGAACGTGAGATTGCTTCACAACTGAAGTTATCGAAGACTTGTGTTCGTGGCACAATAACTCGATACAGCCCCTTATGCCGCCCTGAGTGTGGGCGCGGGTGGTCCGGACGAGTTCCCCCTTCACCCGCTACAGTGGCCATCCGGGAGGAGGCGACGTCCTGATGTGCCAGGACGCCGCCTAATTGAGAGTTGTAAGAAGGTGGTGCCCGTGATTACAGGCAGGCGCTAGGAGGGGTCCCGATGTCTTAATAAAGCTGTTCCCGGATTCCTCATATTTTAGGCGCAGTATGGCACACCGTGTGGTTTTAGTCGGTCCGCTTCCGCCATACCGTCTCACCGAAAACCCCGGTGGGATGAAGGCTTGAGGGAATTTCCACACGTAAAAAAACAAAGAAATGGCTTTTTTGATGTTGAACAACGACAATTGGTATATTACAAACAAAGGTAATTATACCTTAGCAAAATAGTTATAGTATGGACGAACTCGGTAACAAGTTTTGATAAAACTACTAAAGGCAGTAATGAATGCGATACAAGCTCGGCCTTCCTCATTTATCACTCGCTCTATGAATAAAATATCTGGAAGTTGCCTTTCGGATAGTGTCTGATCGTGCCGGGACGCTTACGGCTCATAGCTGAGCGACGATCACTATCTTCAGCCTGGTACCTAATATTCCTTAGCTCTCAGGAGAAATCCACACCGCTCGCTCTTATTACGTTGCTTTGTTTTGTGTAAAACTGCCAGTAGGGAATTCTTGGATCGAATTTCTAGTTTAGCGCTCCATTTTATAATATCGCTTGTGCGTAACAATCTGGGATTTTATTTAGTATTGTTTCTTTATTTACTATTTATAGTAGCATTCGTTTATATTTGTTGTGCAATAACGTTGTGTAAAATATATATAATAGTAATAATAGTTTTAAATTAGCTGCTCATCTAATAAGTGATCTTCATCAGGAATTGATTGCCTGTCTATTGGCGTTACAGATTAAAGTGAACCAGTTAGTTAAGGTGCATTCCAAACGTCTTGTTAACGTCGCGTTTATCATAACATTCTGTTCAATTCAATTGCTTCTACGGATGAATTCCGGAGTATAAGTAATAGCTCAAGCAAGTATGCCTATAACTCGATTTAAACCTTAAATAACCACATATTCAGAGACTGAAAACGTTATTAACGATGACTCCGAACATGCAAGTGATGAGGAAAGCTATAGACTTGGTAAACACTTTTAATACCTTCATACGTATGAGAACGATTAATTACAGTACGTACTAAAGAAAACTTTTAAGCAGATTTTTTTAATCTGCCAATAAATAATACGATTTGCTTAAAAAGGGTTTTGGAAGTATACGAAACATTCGAATATTAAATCATCTGGCTAATTTCATACCTTAGATACAATACATGCAACTGTAAATGGTTAAGAAATTATTGCAGCACAACATATTAAGTTTTAAAGTATAGGCTTGGTGCAATGTTTGACTCACGAGGATATCAATCTCGATACTGGCGTTGCTTGCGGAGGCGTTAGGGGCGTTGATGAATAAGCAATGAACCGACGAATGGCTCTATTAGTTCGCCATTGTTGTGCTGTGATCGCTAAAGTTGCGCAAGCGACACGTATTGTTCGCGAGTAGGGGCTTTCACTACTAGAGGGTGACGTCATAGAACTTGCGACCTAAATTCTTGCGGTGTTAGATGTAGTGCAATTTCCATTTATCGAGCCTTGTATAGCGGAATGCACCTAATACGGCGCTGACTTCCAGTTAAAACGACAATGTATTGAATGTCCCTTGTCAAACGCCAAAAGAAAAGATTTAACTAACAGTATTTTAGATTGTTGTGATGTCTTATTGACTTTTATACGCCGTCTGTAAATCTTTGTAAAATCATTGTAGGGTCGGGGTTGACAATAAATTGTTGGTTGTAGAATTTATTGGAGATGTAGTCCATCGCGATGGTTCCACATGATATGTATTTGCTGTGGTGAATGTCAACTTTGAGGATTTATATGGTACGGTGTTAGCTTGGCTCGGCACTTTGTGCGTCTAATTGACAAGTGTCCGGAAGCAAACGCGTCCTACTACTACTACACCTGTCTAACTAGCACCCCGTGCACTTGATTGCTCCTCCCCGACCGCTAGACTCGAACTATCGATTAATCTTTGTGTGTATCATACTCCTGTTTCCGACATTTTATTTAATTTAACATTGCTTTAGATATTCGTTTTATACCTACGTAAAATTGATAATTTTATAATTGTTTGATAAATAGAAGTTATGTATCACCATTAACTAGTACCCTCTAATTTGGTATTGCAAATAAGCTGACATTTTATTTTAAAAAAAAGTTTATATAAAAGGGTTTTTACCAATCATATAACAAGCAGTGTTTTTCCATAGCTTAGCAGTTTGTCGCTAATATGAAATATGTTACCAAATTACCAAAAAAAAAAAATTGACTCAACATACTTTTGAATATGCTTGTAAACGCTAAATACTAGAGAAATAAATATTTATGATGTGCATATACATACATATGCATAGTTGTTCTTACTAAACATTTATGAACAAAACTACAGTTATAGAAATACGACTGAAAATGTGAGCAAAAAGCTCGCTCCTTCCTCTGCTAACTCGTTTTTGATAATTGTGCTAATCTTGCTGAATGCAGTAGAGCAGGACCCTCTAGGCGACTCCGGCCAGTAATATAATTTGCATCGTGTACAGTAGTAGTTTTATTGCCAACAATTGACCATTATCTAAGCGCGTTTGCACGCCCGGCCGTCATAGTCTTTAATATATTGTTTCTGGGTCCACTACATCTAGATTTCATTACAGATATGCCTACATTGCGATATTGTATTTGTTTTAAAAAAGCCTTTTGTTTCAATCCCAATTTATGTTTTGTATGTAGTTTACTTTCTAAATTGATACATATTCCTACAGCACTCGCGTGTCGTTTATGATACAAAAATGTAATGTCCCTCATTTGTTAAAAATATTTATCGTAATTATAAAAACATATTTAGTCTTGCAGCAAAGTAGCTAAATGTTTTCGTCTGTGTATTATACTTTATACTAATGATTACATCCACACTACAAATAGTATTCCTATGAAATAAATCATTCAATGGTTTCGAGTTAGTTATATGTAGATAGATTTACAACTGGCGAATTTAATTTTAACCAAATGGGTATTCATTCAAATTTTGATTATTTCACATTAGTTGGAAGCCGGTCTCCGCTTCAACTTTCCTTTCATTGTAAAAGTTGTAATCCTCTTTGTGAACCCTAATTGAATTTACTGTTATGCTAATACTCTGATTTCCTATCTTATTTCGTTAATAGAGGTCTGTGCTAAACCAGTTAAAGGGAGGGTACGTTTGTGGATTACTCAACTTTCAGCATACCAATAGTTTGCGGGTTCTGCATACACGAGAAATTAAATGTTTGAAAACAAATCTAATCATTTGTGCGTCTATCTAAAAGAACCAAATCTCTATTTTGTGGATTCCGGTCATGGTGTTTGGTGGTTTAACAATATATTTCCGGTTTAGAATAATAAACAATATATTTACTGAGAAAAAAAAATACAGATTTTTACTATCCTAGCTCCTAAATATCTTCGTAATAATATATTTTAAGAATAATATATGTTAACTCTTTTGTTCAACATATAAAGCATGTAAAATAACAAGTACTAAATGTCGGAGTTTAACGGAATACGATGTAGTCATGTTGCGTTGACTATATCCACTATTTCAAAACCCCACAATTTCTGGGGTAGGTATGTTCATGATAAGTTTTGGTCACATAAGTATGTTACGTTTATGAGGTAAGTAATATGAGTTTTCAGAGAATAACGGCCGACTATTTACTAAATGCCCGAACAAAACAATGCATAGGATGCTAATCTTTGTGGGCCTGCAATGTCGGAAACATTATAGTGTAAAGTTTACATATTGAAGTGAGCATTTTTCTTTTATCTCACAGCATTCACCAAATGTCTTGGAATCTCATTACAGGTAATATGTCCGTTTTTTTAATCACCAGTCTGAAAGTAGGTAGCCTGATATTCCGTCGTTGTTCGTTAAAGACCGATTTTCTCAGATCCGTTTAAAGAGGAATGAGTCAATCATCTCGTACTACGTAAAGTCATGTGAGATGCTTCTCCCTTTTAATACTTGTATAACTTTTATTACCTTTACGCATAAAACTTGATTTAAAATTTCAAGAAAAACATATTGAAATACAGTCTCGTTACAAAAAACCCAAAAGACTAGGCCTAAACCTCGGACTATAAATATGTATAAAGTCTAGGTTTAACTTCAGAACCATGGTTAAAATATATAATTATTACAAAACTTTTATAAACCGTGGTGTTTATAATACCGTGATTTAAACCATGGCTTTTATTACAACCACAGATTAATACAAATACCATTCGTTCCTCATGACATCATTCGATCGCTACGCTTCCGTATGTTAAAAAAGCAAAACTTTATCTTAAAATATTATAGATTAAAATGATTTAGTAATGACACAAGTATAGCCAATTTCTATATTCCACAAAAACAACAACAGTTGCGTCTTTATTGACGACATTATTTTTATAGGAATTATATTACGATAACAAATGTTAGCTGTCAAATCGTCTACGAGCGTAAAACGGACCGAAAATTTGCGCGTTTTTACAAATAGCATTAAATACAACATTAAATAGTAAACAAAACTATTTCACACAAGTTAAACAAACTTTGGAATATAGCCGACTTTATAGACAGCTTTGCCTATAAACTATAGTTGAAAAAGAGTCACACGTTCAACAGAAATATTAATCCGTTTCATATTGTCAATGTGACTTTGTTTGTTGCTGTGTAGATCATGCTGTTAGTAGTCAATCGGTGCTGAAAATGGTCCAGATGCCGACTGAAAGTGTAAAATGAAACACGTTAGCGCTACGGCTGACGTCGCCTTTTTTGTCGCCCCGCCTGTGTATCCCATTTATCAACTTTTTTTGGAATGTTTGTTTTAATTTATTTGCTCAATAATTTAAAATTTGTTTAATCAGAGCAGTTTGTAGACTTTATTGTCATTGAGACCGGTCTGTTGCATGTAAATGTTTTTGAAAAAGTGATATTCCATTAAAAAACTATTGTAATCAAGTTACTATTTCCCAAGATATCGCGCAAGCATCCATGTTGTGTGTTCTTCTTCTTCTAATATTTTAGGAGTAATATTTTCTTCAAATTTCTTTTAATTACACGTGAAAAAAATCATATACACATAAGTATGTACATACACTCCAGAAACTCCTTGCGTAGACTAATATTAGGCTCTTTGGATTCAATCTTTGAAGGATTCTGAACGTTTTTCCGAAAGACAAACTTGCCTTTACATAGCAGTCGTTTCAACGGCAAGATGATGTAATCGCAAACAGCTAATGCAGCGACAGCACGAGATGTAAAGACCAGCACATTAAAGAAGCAATTTAACTTTGCATCCAGGTCCCTCAAAAGAGTAATTGCTGGAGCGAAGTCGGCTTACATCGGCAGAATTGGCGAGAGACTAGTGAGTCTCCCTTCCGGAACTCGTGCATTCTGGTCTCTTGCCAAGGCTGTCCAGAGGAACTTTTGTAAACCATCCCTTCAACCTCTGCACATAGGAGATAATTCGTTGGCCCACGACGCTAAGAAAAAGCCGATCTTCTGCGCAAACTCTTTGAGTCCAACTCGACACTGGACGACGGGGGAAACGCACCGTCGACCATACCGCAGTGCGAGAGCCGCATGCCGGAAGTCCGGTTTATACAAAGGGCAGTGCGTAAAGCGATTCTTTCCCTCGACGTTCTTAAGTCGAGTGGGCCCGATAGAATCTCTCCTATCGTGCTGAAGACGTGTGCTCCAGAGTTGGCACCGGTTTTAACGCACCTTTATCGGCTTTCCTACTCTCTTGGCGTAGTACCGAACTCATGGAAGACAGCTCTAGTGCACCCAATCCCCAAAAAAGGAGATCACTCGGATCCGTCCAACTACAGACCCATAACCATCACCTCCTTGTTCTCCAAGATAATGGAATTCATTGTTAACTGCCAGCTCCTCCGGTACTTAGAAGACCACCAGCTCCTCAATGATCGACAATACGGCTTCCGTCGGGGTCGCTCAGCTGGTGATCTTCTTGTGTACTTGACTCACCGGTGGCACAGGCGATCGAGACCAAGGGGGAAGCGTTGGCCGTTAGTTTGGACGTGGCGAAGGCCTTCGATCGGGTCTGGCACAAAGCGCTCCTTGCGAAGCTTCCTTCCTATGGGCTTCCCGAGAAACTGTACAATAGGCTCACCAGTTTTCTTACAGACAGAAGCATCAAGGTCGTTGTTGACGGTGCATGCTCCGACTCCAAGTCTGTTAATTCTGGTGTCCCACAAGGCTGTGTGCTATCACCCACACTGTTTCTTCTGCATATCAATGACATGCTGCAGATTAGCAGCATCCATTGCTATGCAGACGATAGCACGAGTGATGCCCTTTACACCGGCCGCGCTAACATTTCTCGGGTAAAATTCATCGAAAGCCGATCTAAACTTGTGTCTGAAATCGAAACTTCTTTATCAAATGTTTCAGATTAGGGTCGACTTAACCTAGTCCAGTTTAACCCCACGAAGACACAGGTTTGCGCGTTCACCGCTAATAAGATGCCTTTGGTCGTATCACCTCAATTTGAGCGCACTTCCCTAACTGCATCAGCCAGTATCGGAATCTTTGGCGTCGATATATCAAGCGAAGTCCAGTTTCGCGGTCACTTAGAGAGTAAGGCCATATTAGCCTCGAAGAAGCTTGGTGTGCTAAACAGATCGAGACAGTATTTTACTCCGGCCCACCACCTGCAACTTTATAAGGCGCAGGTTCGGCCGCACATGGAATACTGTTCTCATCTCTATGCGGGGTGCACCTGCATAGAGTAGCAACTTCTTCCTCTTGACCGCATTCAACGGAGAGCGACTCGTATCATCGACTGCCAAGATATTTCTGATCGACTTGACACCTTGGCGTTGCGTAGAGATGTAGCTTCACTCTGCATCCTCTATCGCTTGTATCATGGGGAGTGTTCAGAGGAATTGTTCGGACTTATACCGGCTGCAGGTTTCCGCACTCGTCCTACGCGACAAAATATCCATCCCCATCACCTGGACGATTGGCACTCCACCACTGTGCGCTTCTCCAGAAGCTTCTTGCCTCGCACAACCAGCTTATAGAACAAATTGTCGCCTACCGTATTTCCGAACCGATATGACCTTCAAACCTTCAAGAAAAGAGCGTACTCCTACCTAAAAGGCCGGCAACGCACTTGTGACTCTTGAGTTGCGGGTGTCCATGGGCGGCGGTAGTAACTTACCATCAGGTGATCCGTCTGCTCGTTTGCCCCCTATCCCATAAAAAAAGGTATTTTAATGGGATCTAATGATAATTTAACAACTTTGAATTTTTACATTACCTTACTATCCTCGTAATACCTTGCTTTTTTAAATTTCATGATTCTTTGTTAATGGCAACTATCCTATACGTTTTGATTTACCAGCGAAATATTCTAAATTGTTCTAAATTCAAATTGCTTCTTCAGTGGCCGTATCTTTTGATTGCTTTGATTTAGGAGTTGGTCTGGACTAGAGTTATGTTTATTACTA
Organism: Tyria jacobaeae; assembly: GCA_947561695.1. Lineage (NCBI taxonomy): Eukaryota > Metazoa > Arthropoda > Insecta > Lepidoptera > Erebidae > Tyria > Tyria jacobaeae. Next base: position 12,394,538 of record OX387220.1, read on the forward strand.
TAATGTGAAACTAGTTCACCAATTGAAAAGCCTTTTTATCGTATATTAAAATGTCTTTATACATTTTTCTCCGAAAGTTTTTCCTGTAAATGACGGTCAAGTAATAATGCCCGTTCGGCGGCATTTTAAAGCTTTGCTCGTTGCAGTTACATCTGATAGTTGTCTAAACGAGCATCTGATAATACCTCTAAAACGCCTTTTGAAGGTACTTTAATTAAAGACAGGCGTTTTTTTACTTATATGAACGAGAGATCTACTGATAACGTTGAATATAAATCGCGAAAAGAACTGGTTTTAATGTAATTAGAAGTTATTTGAATTTAAACTTGTTCTCTTACAGAATGTTCAACTCGCTAAAACATTAAGTTTTTTATTTAATTCAAGACCAGTAAGTTGCTAGGTGTAAAAACGAATCCAGGTGTCAGCTTGAACTAAAAGTTAGTAAACAGTGAGGGTCTCCAACTTGCTATGGGTACCCCACAAAACGCTCGCTACAGGACAAATTTCGCTTATATTAACTTTTGCTTCGAGTAAATTTCTCTTCAACAGTGCGACCACTGCACTTTCAAGTGAGAAAGTTTTAATCTCGTCGCCGGGCTGTGGCTTTACTTTCTGTGTCTCACTGAGATACTGTTCCCTCTTACCGTTATTTGTTTAAGTGACTCAAGTAAATTTTTAAGTCTAATATTCCTTGAAAAGTCATTAGATTACTATCTCAGAATTTGTCTGTTGAAAAATACAACAGTAATCTATCGATACCAAAATTGTAAGGCCGATGTCTGTACAATATGGATATTAAAAAAAAAAAAAACTAATATGGGGGCAGTCGTTTCTAGAGCAACACAAGCCAAAACAACAGTTTTTATAATGTTACGTTGTCTGCCTGTCTGTAGGTTTATACAAGCATCACGCAAAAACTTCTGCATGGAATTGAATACAGTTTTCACAGTTTTAAAAGCTAGTAACAGTGAGTTCTACACTATACATATAAATCTTTTAAAAAGCCAGAAGACTTAGTAAGTAATTCCCAGGTTGGTTCTAACGTTATTCAGGGAAAAAAAAATGTTTATTTAAGCGTAAAATTTCGAAGCTCATTAACCGGATTGGTGGCTAATAAAACGCGTGAGATTTAGAATATTGTACGTCGTGGTACTGATTCCATCAGATAATAACACACATTATTTTCACATCTCATTGCAGGGCGACTTTCTTATTAACCTGTTTTTGAAGTTGAGGTGTTAAAGATGATTGAGCCGATAAACTCGAAACTTTAGTGGTTGGCGAGTATGAGGTAGTAGGGACCAATGTAATAACAATTATTCGTGTCCAATAGATAGCAGTAAGATATTCGGATTTTCTAATGTGTTTTGTATGTATTTCTGTCTAGTCACTATTAGGGTGATAATAGCTACATTGGATTTACTCTATTTTTTGTGACCTAATAAAGTCGATGGCTCTGTTGCTTGTTGTTTATAAGAGGAGCTTAGGTACACACCGACCTAAGTGTATTGGTTTGTAGAACTAAAAGAGGTTCATTGATTGACTGTTGTTTTAAACATTTTTTTTTAAATTATCAAATCTTAAATAATTTTAATTACATCTAATAAAAAAAAATCCTGCGTGACCTCTATATTGTTCTTAAGTTAATCATATGCACAAAATAAAAATGAAGAGCATAAATCTAATGAGTGCACTCATTAAGAACCCTTTTCACTCTCCATCATTTGTGCGGTGCGGTTTTCCAACGCTATTGAATTGTACTGCAGCCGGCAACTTCCGCGGCGGACGCTGCCTTCAGGGCTCGACGTTTTTCCATTTTAAAACGTGAGATAATGAGTTGTTCGTTACAATGCAGACTGTTCCCCATTTTATTTTATTTTTTTTCTCCGTGCGGAAATCCCCTCGGATACCACCTTCTGGTGGCATGTCGGACTCGAACCGACTAAAACCGCACGCCATCTTAGGTACTAGATGCCGGGGAACCAGGTACACCCTAGAAAGGAAAACCCTGGAACCCCGACGTACCTCGGGCCACCTACGGTTTGTAGATGGCCCCCTCCTGTGTGGGAACCCCAATGTTCCCGTAACTATCCCCGAAGGGCGCACACGCTCCGCAGCGTCCGCGCCGCCACCCAAGCCTGCTTCTGCTAGGGTGCCAGATGGCCTCATCTGTCACCCCCAGGCCTGCGCTTATGGAGGACGGAGATCATTCTCCGATCTCCGGCGCCTGAGTCGCCTGCGGTACCTGGCCCGTTCCCGGGCCTGGCGGGCCGGAAGAGTTCTAAACCTCTCCCGATCCCGCTCCGCCGTCTCCTTGGCAAGCATAACTTGCTCGCAGAAAGAGACGGCGGAGTTCCACGCGTTCTCGCTCCGCAACATGGCCGCAATCATGTTACCGAGCGAGAGAACCACTACCCCGATGATCACGCCACGAGATCACGCCTCGGCTCCTCCCACGCCGGACATTCTGCCAGCGTGTGGAGCGCCGTGTCCACGGTCTGGCCATCGCAATGATGGCACTCAGGCGTTGGCTCCTTGCGGATCAGACACAGGTGATCTCCGAAACATCCCTTTCCAGTGATCAGCTGCGTCAGTCGGTATGAGAGGGTCCCATGACGACTCTCGAGCCAATCCTCCATAACGGGTCTTACCGCCGTAATAACGGCGTGCCCAGCGCTCGGTTGCCCAAGTCGTTCCCTCCATTCCTCCACGAGGACCTGGCGGAGTTGGGATTTCTGATCGTCGATTTCACGCGGCTCATGACTTCTACCCAACTCCCGCGCCTCCTTGCGCCACTGGTAGAGAGCCGCAAGGGCTTTCGCCTCCAGGTCCCATGGTGGAGTTCCGGCCAGGAGACTCGCCGCCTCAAAGGAGATCGTGCGGTACCCCCTTATGATCCTGATAGCTAGCACTCGTTGCGGTCTTCGCAATAGCGCGATCTTGCTTGCCTTCAGGATCTCTGCCCATACTGGGGCCCCATAAAGGGCCATAAACCGCACAACCCCCTCATATAGTCTCCTTCAGGAGTCATCGGGCCCCCTCATGTTTGGCAACAACCGTGCTAGTGCACGCGCTGCGCCAACCAACTTGGGAACCAGACTTCGGAAGTGATATCCGAAGTCCCATCGGCCGTCGAGTACGAGCCCCAAATACCTCATAGAGGGCTCGATGCCGATGCGAGTGCCTCCTACTATGAGGCTGAGTCCTTCAGGTGGCTTATTCCGAGGCCCGTGAAAGAACAACGCCTCGGATTTGTGCAGAGCCTCCTCAAGACCCAGCCGCCGGATTCTCTCAACGACTTGGGCAACCCCGGCCGTGGCCCTCAGGGTTGCCTCACGGTGCGTCCCGCCACATGCCGTCACAAGCGTGTCATCCGCATAGCACGTGACGGCGATACCATCTAAGAATGCACCGCGAAGCACCCAGTCGTAGCCAATGTTCCATAGGAGTGGCCCTAGGACCGACCCCTGCGGGACAACGCACGACATTTCACGCCGACCGAGACCGGCCCTACTTGGGTAGATGACGGCTCTCTCCGACAGATATACCCCGACTATGCGGCAGAGGTAAGGAGGCACTCGATGATACACTAGTGCCTCCCTGATGCAACTCCAGGGCAAAGTGTTGATCGCGTTGGCGATGTCTAAAGACACCGCCAACACTACTTCACCCTGGGAAACTGCTTCCTCTGCCAGGGCTCTCACGCGCATGATCGCATCTATGGTGGAGCGCCTCTGACGGAAACCGTACTGGTTGTCCGCCAGATCCGGCCCTACCCTGTAGAGATGCTTGACGAGGCGCCATGCAATCACTCTTTCAAAGAACTTGCACACCTCGTCAAGCAACACTATGGGCCGGTAGGCGGATGGTGAGTCCGCCGGGCGCCCCTCCTTTCGGATGAGGACCAGTTTCCCCGTCTTCCACAATTTCGGAAACCTGCCCTGCTCGAGACATGCGCTGAACAACCCTCTCAGTCGGGGCTCGAGAGCCGGCGCCTCATCATCTAGAGCCAGGACCCACGCTCGGCCTGGAATGCCATCGGGTCCTGGGGCGGTGCTTTTAGCTTACAGCCGTTGCACCGCCAGCGCTAGTTCTGCCCGAGTGACCTCAGGCACGTCGTCATCATCCACGTTAGGCACCTCAGGTGTCGTAGGCGGAGCCATCGGTGGTGGGGTGTGTTCTACCAACCGTGATGGGAACAGGGCACCGACGACCCCCTCAAGCAGGTCTGGCTGAAGACACCGGGTCAACGGCGGGGCCCACGGGCGCATCTTGCCTCTAACCATACGGTAAGGGCGCCCCCATGGATCCCGCTGCAGTGTCTCCAGCAACTCGCGGCGGGCCTCACTCTTGGCCCGCTTTATCGCTGCCTGAAGATTTCTCTTGGCACCCCTGTATTCCACCAGCAGCTCCGCCTCTCGGGTGACCGCGTCCGCAGGACGGCGACGCCTCCTGCGGAACCGGGACCACCGGCGGCGTGCGGTCACGCAGGCCTGTCGCAGCCCTGCGATCTCCGGCGACCACCAGTAGACCCGGCGCCTCGCTGTATTGGGCTTAGCCCTAGACATCGCCGCATCACAGACACGAGTCATCCTCCCGGAACCATTATGCCTCGGCACCCACATCAACAGGCCCATCCGGCGCAGGGGCCCAGGCCTGTACGATGGCGGCTTCCAGGAGGAGCTCCCGATTTAAACGCTTGAGCGCCCAACGTGGCTCAGGTGGAGCCGGTATGGCCGGCGCGTCATTCTTGGGAGCGGAGACTTCAAACCGAATGTATCGGTGATCCGAACCAGTCTCCTCCCCCACCACGACGCGCCAGTCCTGAACACGGCGTGCCAGCGAAGGGGCACGCGAACGAGATTGAACTGCCCCTCGCCGTCACGAACGTGGGTACGGCCCTCTGATTTAGGAGAACTAGACCGAGTCTTTCGGCCCAGTTCTCGAGAGCTCTGCCCCTCTGGTTCGTGCGCCGAGAACCCCAAGCCTCTGACCAGGCGTTGAAGTCCCCGACCACAAGAACCGGGTGAGGACGACAGGCGTCGACGACGACGGCCAACTGAGCGAGCCATTGCTCATACTCAGTTATGTCTCGGTTCGGCGTGAAATAAACGGCCACGACCGCTATATCCCCAACCACCGCCGCTATGCAACCCCGTTCTCTTGCAACCACGGCAAAAGGAGGGGTGCCGGCGGCGGTGCCGTGTACCAGTGCCGCCGAGCCATCCAAGTCGGTCTCCCAGGCTGGCCCGAACGCGAACCTTGCCGCTCTAGAGCGGCATCATCCATCGCCGGTTTGGGGACAGAAGGCCGGCCTCCCGGCTTCGGTCTCGATCCGGCGCAGGTCTTACTGCCAACCCGGTGGTTGGCAGGCTTGCCCTCCGCTGTGCATCTGAAGCATTGCACCGAAGCATTGCAAGCCCCCGCTTTGTGACCGGGCTGGCCACAGCGGAAACAGAGGTCACCTATGGTGACCTCCGCCGTACACTGGACGCCTACATGCCCCACCGACAGGCACCGGAAGCACCTTGCCGGCCGGGCCTGCAGGAGTCGTGCCTGCGCCCTCAGAAAACCCCCAACCAGGAGGGTACGTCCATCAGCGACCTTTTGGGCCGCTGCGATGGGGCAGCTGACAACCGCTGCCCCATGTCCAAAGGGCCCGAAGCGTATAGCCCCGGCCTTCACGTTGTCCAGAGGGCAACCCCCGACCTCCATAACGGCGAGCCTGAGCTCATCTGCCGTGACAGAGTCATCCAAGCCCGTGATGCGCAAATCAGCGCATTTTATGGGCCTGGACACCCGAACGTCAGCTGCGTCCAGTGAGTCCCTTATATTGGCCGCTAGGGCGTCAGCTTTGGGGCCACTGGTAGCCCCGGGGATTTCGAGGAGCCGGGCTCCCGTTCGGGTGTTTTTGCACCGAACGCCCGGTATCTCTAGGGCCTTGAGGTCGACTTTGGCCTTAACTTTCGCCAAAACCTTGGCGTACCCCAAGCCCCTCTCCGCCGCCTCTGCCGTCAGAGTGACGACGACTGCTGCTGAGCGAGGTGTGCGGAGCTTCCTCGGCGCTCCCGTCGCAGCGCCGGCTGCCTTTTTAGCCTTTTTGGCCGCTTTTTTGGCGGCCTTTCGCTTCTTTTTCTTATCCCCGACTGCCGTCCAGCCCCCTTCTAAAGGGCGCTGTACGGTATCAGCCGGGGCTGGGGCTGAAGTTTGACCTTGGGTTGGGTTTGCTTTCTTCTTTCCCTTACCCTGGGTGACCCTCCGAGGTGTTTTTGCCGCTGGTCCGACCACGCTAACTGCTGGCTGGCTGCTGAGCCCGCTTTAGCAGCGGCTGCGTACGTTGCTCTTGGCGGAGCCAGAGGTGGACGATAATGAGCGCTCTCTACTGCAGAGATGCGCTTCATTAATCGCTCCTCCATTTCCGCCATGAGCCGGACTATATCCGGCTCCACCCGGCAGGGCGATACCACTGGTGTCGACGACGCCAGTGTGGTGCCAGCGTTGGTTGGAGCGGAGCCCAGCGCCCTCTTTTTTGCTTCCGCAAGCTCTGCTTCGAGGCGGGCTTCTTCCTTTCGTGGGCCCTACTTTCAGCCACTAGGAGTTTTCCCGCCTCGACAATGTTTCGCACAACCGTCAACAAGATGTTTTGTTCAGGACCCCCGATTGCCTCCTCGATCTACTCCACGGGGTTCCCCACTCTGATGCGTAGCTCTTCCAGCGTTGAGTCACCGCGCCTCGTGTCAGAGGTGCTCGTCTTATCAGACTCAACCTTTTCAAGGCGGGCCTTGAGCAAGAGCTCCTCTTTGGCCTTCTTTGCTGCCTTTGCCTTAGGAGGGCGGCCTACGCTACGAGTACGGGCCCCTCGACGGTTTGTACCCCCCGTAGATTTCGTGCCCTCGTCACTTGAAGCAGTGCTTTTGTCCACTGGGAGGGGCTGGCGCTTCTTTCGATTTTGCGAGCCTCGTTGATACCGATCTGCAGCTGACACTATCGGGGTGCTCGCACCACTCATTTCTGAGGCAGTGTCAGTATCTGATACTGCCCCACGTCTATCCGCGTCCTTCGCGATATTTTAGTCACCGGATTTACCGCTCGGCAACGGGCAGGTTTGGCAGTGGTTGCTCTCCCCAGAATACGACTGGGAGCTGCCGGAGCCGTTTGGCTCCGGGAGGGACTCCCCAGGCGCAGTGCGTCTGGGACCCTCCTGGGTAGGTTTTTCCTTTTGTTTACCCATGCCATAGTTTTTGAGTTTTATGTCCTCCGACAACAGGACGCCCTCGGCACTGGACTCCCTCCAGCGACTCAGCTCATTGCCGGGCGTCAAAGCGTGGGCTTGGAGTTTTTTTTTTTATAGAGGTTTACGTCCTCGCGGCTTCGAAGAGCCACCGGTCCTGTCCGTTCAGGATTACGGCTGGGCCGGACGGGGTCTGCACCAGACCGGATCCGTCCGCCCCGAGGTTTTTTATAGAGGTTTCCTTCCTCGTAGCCCACGTAGAGCCGTCGTTCCTGACTACTATCAGTCAAGGTTACCACTTGGTCGAACGGTGGTCTGCACCAGACCAATGTCCACAACCTCTGGTCAGAGCCAGCGGTGATGGACCCGTCCGCCCCCTGATACTCTCCACTGTGCTCTCCGCTAAACGGAGGGACACGCAGAAAGCTTCCAAACAACCCTCAGCAGGGCTGTTCCCACCTCGGCCGGACTTGGCCGTAGGCGGCAGCGTTTCTCCTAGTTAACGGGAGAGGCGCTGCCGTCTTCGTTCCCCAGGGTGCACCACGTAGAGGTTCCGGACCTCGCACCCCGCAGACTGTTCCCCAAATCCTGTGCCTCTAGTTAAAATGCTGCTTTTTTTAATACTCAGACTGAATGCCTCTTCAGAAATCATACGAAAATCATATGAAAGACATATTGCTCTCAACTGCTGCTTTCACAGTAATAAAACTTGTAAAATGTCATGTCTATTTAAATTATAGCATATTATTTAGCAAAATTGACCAAAGCTGTCCGCTACCACTTAGAAAAGTATCACCGATTTTAATACTCCTGAATCACGATAAATTTCCCACTCTGAGAGTTCGAATATTTTCTTCAAATTAGGCCCAATTGAAATTTTGAGTATAACTTAATCAACTAAAAAAGTATTTATAATATCTATTCAAAAGAGGCGAAGATATATCGCAACATACACACAAAAATATTGCTTGATTTATGAACCTCTTCGTTTTTTAATGTAAATTTTAAGATTTTTCTTAAATTTTATATATGTAAGTTGTAATAAAGTTATGTTACCCTTTCAGAAAATGGTATGTTTGATGATACAGGGATATTGACGCACTGTGACGAGTATGAATATATGAATTTATGAATAATTCCGACCGACAATGGGATGAACTGGGAAGGACCTTTCCAACAAATTATAATTTCGGTTATACATATGTAATTCCTGACTATCTGAGAACAACCTCTCTTTGTTGAACTCGGTTAAAAATAATTCTTGATAAAGAAACTGCTTCAATATAAACAAGTAGGTTAGTAGATATTTTTGTATGATTTAATTATTAATTGCTTATTGACTGTAAAAACTTAGGTAATGTTTATTTATTGAAGATATATCTACTATACTTTTGAATGTTTCTGGACTTAGGTAATATTTATTTATTGTAGATATATCTAATATAGTTTTGAATGTTTCTGGACCTAGGTAATGTTTATTTATTGCAGATATATCTACTATACCTTTGAATGTTTCCTGACCTAGGTAATGTTTATTTATCGCAGATATATCTACTATACTTTTGAATGTTTCTGGACCTAGGTAATGTTTATTTATTGCAGATATATCTAATATACTTTTGAATATTTCTGGACCTAGAGGTAATGTTTATTTATTGCAGATATATCTACTATACTTTTGAACGTTTCTGGACTTAGGTAATGTTTATTTATTGCAGATATATCTTCTGTACTTTTGAATGTTTCTGGACCTAGGTTATGTTTATTTCTTGCAGATATATGTATCTACTATACTTTGAATGGTTCTGGACCTGTGGCCTTTATGTTCACAACTGCAAAAGAATAATGAATTACCTTTGTCCCCTTTCTTTTTTTCCTTTTTAAAGAGACAGGAATACAATCACTGCGACTCAAAAAGTAAGTCAGTCATCCTGGCCACTGAAGGATATTAGAGTTAAGCAACTACCTAAAACATCTCCCGAAGCTTTCTCCCGAAGAAAAGACATAACGCGCTTCACTTCAGTGTGTCAACGCCGCTCAGTTGTAGTCATAGTACACCCATGTGTAACTAAAGTTGTAGCGCTGAAAGAGGTAATGTTGCCTAGCATCCCGTTTGAAAAATTGTTTATTTCTAAAGTATGTGGGTATCAGTTACGGCCATTTTCGTTCATCCATCTGAAATATGTTGCAATAAAGTGGTAAGGGTTAGGCCTGGCTGTGTTAGAATTCATGAATTGTTTGATACACCGTTAATTCATCCAATCCAATCCAAATATTCTTATTCAATTTCCTTTTAATCCAATCTCCTAAAATTAGAACTTATGTAATACCAACAGATTTTTGAAGTATCGAGTGAATTCTAAAAACTTTAGTCGTCTCAATTAAGATGTTAAAGGAGAAATAGAAGGCGTAGGGGTTTAAAGCAACGTGTAACCTATTTGTACTTGTTTATCAAAGAGATAAGTGTCTGGGAGTGTGTGGCGTCGTCCGCTGGCCGTCTCAACTCATTAGTTCGGAGAAGTGATAGCGGACCGGTCGGATTCCTCCCTTAATTGCTAAACTATCCGTACCGGGAATTGATTTACTGGCTTTATTGAAAATCGGAAAACGATGGTTCCATGTACTGTATAAGTGTTAGTTTATAATATGTTTTGCATGATTATTATAAAATGAAAAGTTTTTTAGTTATTATATTTATTCATTCATTTATTTATTCTCTTTCTACTTCCAATTCCCCTCCAACTTCTGCGAGCGTTTGCAGTTGGCGACGTGTACTTTGGTTGCTATGGATGTGCCGAATGTTGTGTTTAGGATTACAATTATACGATCTCGTTATAATCCAATAAAATACAAACAATACTATAGCTCGTATAGTACTTTAAGCTCTGAAAACTTTCGCTATCGTATTGTTTTAAGAAAGTTTTGAAGACAAAGAAAACACAATAACCGCGCAACACTATCTATGGTAACAGTCTTTCTAGGGTCCCAACTTTAATGCGAGATATATAAAGTGATTGATTTGTCTGACCGTGGATCTGAACCAAGTCTACTTGATATTTGAATAACAATACATACATACATTCGCTCACACCTGTATTCTCTAATTGAATTCCCTGTTGGGAATAGGAGGCAAGGCTATTGCCGTCAACCGGGCACTGTATGACTGTATTTATACTGTCTGGTAGATAACAGTCATTATTGTAGTCAACTTTAGAGTGATTTGGTAAGTGCTTACCTTTTTTATATAAAATTCAAATTTTTTAAAATATATAACTCCTGACAGGTTTATAAACTTTCTTCGCTGAAATTATCTCGAAATGTTTATGTCCTCTGTCACTCCCACTGGTAAAACAATGTGACGTGTTGAAGGTTTAGGGGGGTAGGTAATAAAAGTGAGTTAGATAGGAAGTAGGTAGGTTGGTGCTTCTCTAATTATGATGTTGCACTGTATGATAGTTTGGGTATGGATTAGGAACTTAGCTTGCCACCCGACACGAAGCTGTGTGGAATGAGTTCGGTAGCTACGTCCCTATCAGTTTAGTTAAATTAAAACGAGATATAAAAAATCATTTCCTAATACCTACTTAAAATTGTGGTTTCCTAGGCTTTTAAGAAGAAGAATTTATTTTAAGTTTTTGTATCTGTTAAATATTTATTATTTTATATATTTATTATTATAACTCTACTTCTTGCCTATTCGTTTCATAATGTGCTCTATTCTATTCGAAATAAGATGTCTTTCAGGGAGAGGCTGTCAGATCTTACCTTTCTAATCTTATTAGGATAAGATAAGAAACATTGTTACCTTACCTATTCTATCTGTTGGAAGCATGTTGCTGGCAACACGAGTTTCGACTATAAGGCGAAGTATACAAAGAATGGCATTATGAGGGTACCACAGAGCGACAGTAAGCGCATTATTGCCAAGCGTTGCTTGGGCGGTGCACGGTGGTGGTGGGTGGTTCGTTGTGAGAGCGACGCTTTTCGAATGTACAATGCGCCCTAAGCTCCCGGGTGAACGTATTCAATGAATAAGTGCTTTGCTACTCAAAATGAACATCCCCTTTGAGTTTACCTAAAAAGTTATAAAAATTTCCTCTAGTGGAATTTTCATTGAGGAAACCAGTTGTTTTGTTACAACAGTTCTGTTACCTGACATAACTAGTAAAGCGTTTTTTTGAATCACTGTTTAGTATTGGCAAAAATAAAAATCTATTTTTAAATAAGGGATATAAATAAGATAGAGATAAATAACTGAAAACTAAAATCGAGATACTTTAGCAACGGTTGTCCTAAACTCTAAACATAATGTAGCCAAAAGAACTAGACCAACGCACTACTATTCGACTGCCCTCTGTTTCTATATTGGGTTAATATTATAGTAGTTGTCATATAGTTTTTTCGTCAGCTATCTTTGTTTCTCGAAATGATTCGGTAACTGTTAAGTGCGTACATATGGTAAAAGCCATGGCTATGTAGTTATGGTTACAGTGATTTTAACTTTAAAATGCTGATGGTATTTTGCATGAATTTGGGTTATAAACCGGATCAAAACGTAAGCAAAGGGGAACACGCAAGTCACGATACAGTCAGTGAAAGTTATGTATTACATAACTTTGTTATCCGGCTGCACTGCATGAATCGCATATTATGTAGTGGATAGTTTATTAATAAAGCGTATTAGGATATTTAGGTTTACTGAATCCCTTACTATATCTCACATGTTGTAGATAGGAAATAGTGACATAAGCGTATTTCTAAAAACTTTGTTATGACGTTACATTTATACAAAGAAGCGACGAGAATATAATGAAACTATTTCGCATACATTATATCGTTCTTCGGTTCAGCTAATGTGAATGTTCTGGTTGACAGTTAGGAACGCCCAACTATGCAAATGTCATTGTCTCTAATGCGTGCCTGACCGCACCCTGGAGTGGGGGTCTGCCTACGCAGTGTACGAACTACGACATTAATAGCAAATGAATATTAACATCCCGACTTGAGGTGAATACGAATACTCACCGAGAAGACACTACATTTTTAAGTATAAGAAACAGTAAAAATACTTGTAGAATTGTGTTTAAATATTAAATTTATTGTTAATATAACTAAGCTTCTGCAATTACACCTGTACCAGAGATAAAAAATACATTTCACATACAATTTCTTATACCAATATATAAAGCATGATAATAAAATAATTACTAAAGGTGTGACTGGAAAGTTTTTTAATAGGCTTTAATGACCAAAAATCCTTTAGGCTTTTGTTTGAAAAAACCAGTACTTACAAAAAAAATGACGTGGTTAAAAAGAATGCAGAAGAAGCAAGTATCTATCATCTGTGACGCTCTATTGACATCGAATACTGTTTGAGTACATATTCATGGCTATGTACCTATGAATGCCATTCATGCCTGTGGAAAAATACCTGATAGTGATGAGATTCATATATCAAACTCGTTGGTAGTCTTTATAAATTGAGATATTTTTTTCATTTAAGTAATGTGATGCTTACTTGCCCTATATGAAAATACTTTCAAGGCGTAAGCTTTTAATTTTGTAACAAGCTTGCGTACAGGGGATTGATTACAATAAATAAATATAGCTATTGTCACATAAGTACAACAGACGTGACATTGTGGTGCACGAACAGCTTTCTCTCTTACGCAAGTCGAGATTGACACGTAGTGCGCTCTCTCGCAAGCCTAGCGTTGCTCTATTACCGCCAATAGCCTCGCCTTGTTGCAAGATCGTGGGATTAATACCTCACGATTGACGCTAGTGTCACATTCTCACATTTAATTATTAAGTTATTCGTGACGTAATATATATATGTGAATAAACACAATTTTATTTTAGCTTCAGTCTTCGTACTTGAAGAAAATGTAACAAATGACCCAGCAACATGTCTTGTTGCTGGGTCTCCCTCTGTAACTGTTACTGTGTAACTAAAGACACTATTATTTAATGTAGTATTACGAAACGTATAAAAATATTTAGAAAAGTTTCTGATATACACGCATATCTATTTAGCAGTAATAACTTAAAAAAATGTATTGAATTTAGGTAATTATTTTTTCATAAGTATGTCAATAGTTTTTCTTTTATTTTGGGAACTTGCTAGTAATTTGAATATTTTATTTAAGCAATGGTTATTGGCGAAGTTTTACCATTGAGCGAATACTACTTTAAATAACATTTACTAGTAATTATAAAAGTTATTTGTACTTGTCATATGTCTATGTCTTTGTGTTTAAAACTTATAAAAGTGTTTATTTATGAACATTTTGAAAAGTGACGGTTACGCGGTTCTATACATCTTTATATATATAATTCTTCTGTGAGTGTGTATGTCACTGAACTACTCTCAAACGACTGGACGGATTTTGATGAAATTTTTTGTGTGTGTTCAAGGGGATCTGGGAATGGTTTAGATTCACAAATCAGCCCGGCAGATGGCGCTGCAGTCGGTATCTAGGTTATTTATCTATATTGATCCTAATCGCTTGAAATATCATGCAGGACAACGTCTGTCGGGTCCGCTAGTATCTTTATATATATAATCCTACTGTACGTGTGTGTCACTGAACTCCTCCTAAACGACTGGACCGATTTGAATGAATTTTTTTGTTTGCGTTTGGGTGGCTCCCTGGATGGTTTAGATTCACAAATCAGCCCGGCAGATGGCGCTGCAGTCGGTATCTAGGTTATTTATCTATACTGCAACTTTAGGACAACGTCTGTCGGGTCCGCTAATATATAACACTTCTCGTCTCGTCACACACGTCATATGTTGTATTAAAAGTAATCTTTAAAGCAAGAAATATAATTAAATTCCGCATTTACGACGGGCAATTAGCAAGCAAATACATCGTTTCAGTTTGTAATATTTTTTTACGTAATATTAGATTTTCCTATATTAATTTGCTCATTATCATATTAGATTAATTCTAAGTAACAAATTATGGTATATTATGTATTGGTATATTAAGTTGAGATAAATTATTATTTAGTCGCATCGTTATAATACTATTCCCACATAAAATATTAATCTTGTTCGACCGTGGCAAACCAAATCAACTTCATTAGTTTGTTGCATTGGGTGTCACAAGTATCAAAAATTATAATGATAAATTATTACTATCAATCATTTCTCTAATTAGGTCAATATCGTTTCTATGTTAATTGAAATATGAAATGTAAATATATTGTAGGCAACAATCAGCCTAATTTCTGAAATCAATATGCTAACTAAGTTTTTTAAAATCCCTTAACACGTGGGTGGATGATATTTGAAACAATACTAATAATGTTCTGTTGTACATTGTTTTGTAAATTGTTCTGTCCTTGTATTTTATTTTCTATCATAAAATTTAAACTGTATTGGGTTTAGTGCCTCTTACATATGAAAATGTATGTATGTATATACCTATATTATTTTTAGTCATACTATAAACTTTCTTTGTAATCCTCATTTAATAGTAGGGAAGAGAAGCCCTTTTTGTATCGTGTGGAAACCCCCACGGGACATCACCCTACTGGGAGCAGTAGGGTGGTATGTCGGATTCCGTCACATAGTCCTATTGCAGGGATCTCAGGTGTACCTTTGAAAGGAAATCCCTGTGCATCCCGGCAGACTTGGTCGCCTATTGAACAACAGACGACCCCGCTATGGTGTAACATCACTAGATCAAAGAGTCGCGCGCGGAACACGGCGCTGCCGTCTTGGGCCTGCTTCTCCTAGAGCGGCGGATAGCCCTAACCGTCGCCCTCAGGCCAGCGCTTATAGAGGCCGCAAATCAGTTTGCGCTGTCCGGCGTCTGGTGCGTCTTCTGCGGGATGGGAGAGCACCCACCTCTAGACCTCCGTTCCCTTTCCGCCACCTCCTTGGCGAGCATCACCTCCTCGCAAAACGAAGCGAAGGGAAGAGAAGCCCCGCGGTATATATATAATATGTTAAGTTTATACCTATCATTGTTAACCTTCAATTTTATTACACACTTATTGCCATTATAAACTGATTTAGGAGAGCCGTTTTGCATAAAACAAGGTACGTCCATTTCATTAGATTACCTTATTTAATCAATTGAAATTTAATCGAATTTTCGCGTTCGCTTCAATAACATGACATTCAAACAAGATCGTAGATTGTTAGATTAATATCTCTCTTTATGACAAATTCGATTACTAAACGAACTTCGAGTACCTAACCGGTTTGGGACTGATTTTGCTAAGTCAATAAACTCTTTAGGGTAATATATTGGCCAATTCTAAATATGTTTCTTTTTGCTTGAAATAATATTTACATAATATTAAGCTCTATTGAAATTGCTTTCGAGGTTGCAAAACGACTTTTCAACTATTATTATTTGTGGCAAACACCCACAGACCGCCTTATAGCAGCTATAACACAACAGTAAATGTAATTTCATTACCACATTGTGAAATTCTATTTCCATTACAGCATAACGAGAATTTATTTGTTCTCCACTTTCATAAAGTTACGCTGCTCTCGAGAACTCGATACTATTTCTTATTCAAGTTATAAAGAGTAATTTGTGTGCTCTATAATTCTAAATAAACACATAATTATAATCAAGCTGTGTAATGGATATCTTTTAATTGTAACAACACAATTTTAGCAGATTACGAAAACTATGGCTTAAGTAAAAAAAACAATTCCAGTTTTTAAGCAATTTATCCTTAATCACTTACAAACGTGCATCTTGTGATTTCTTCTTTTTCGAGTTCCACGTTCGGAAAATTTCCGTGATTTTGATTAATATCATTTGAATACCCATGTACTTAATCAGTCTCTGCTTATCACTTTATATTTTGAACATATATGAGGAACATAAGATCGGAAATACATGGATCTTCACCTATTTAAAAAAAAATGATACATATGACATTTTCAGTTTAGCAGGTACTTAAACATCAAAAACTGCAACAAGTCTGCAATAGCTAGATAAATCAATCGTGCAGTAATGGTTGTATGCAAACTATTTTTAATTTACGTATTTACCAATATAAGATATGTGTGTAACGAGATGAGATCCATTATGTACTTAATATGGTACTGCGTATCCGGTGTGTGTTTTGCATAATGGTATTGAACACGCATATGCGTTAGCTGGGGAATCGCCGGAGGCATACAAACTGATGAGGACTTTGTAAACTTGTGCCATTTTTCTTACATTGTCATTTAATTTACAAAGATTTAAAAAAATCTGATATTTATCTCTACTGCGTACTTGCTGCTGTTCACTTATTGTATATATGCGAAGATTGTTGAATGATACATTTAGAAACATATACAAATATTTTATAAAAAATGTTTACATGTGATATTATGTATTAATCATAAATAAAAGCAAAAAATCACTTCATTATATTTATTACACAGGAAATGTTACTCTAATGTTAAATCAGGTCAGGTTTTGTTATTTTGTTTGGTTTTATTCCCTTCGTTCTATATAAGTATCTAAGAAGCATCTTAAAGGAGCGCCAAAGATCTTATCTACGCGAACACTGCTTATAAATTGTTATGGAGTTAAACTGGAATCAAATTTGTATTACATAGATGTCTGTGATACATACTGTTTATATATATTCTTTGAATATTGTGATGGTTGACAGACTAGTCCCCTGATGGTAAGAGACAACCGCCGTCCATAGACATTAGTAATTCAAGAGACGTAAGTGCCTGTTCGCCTTTCAAGGCGATGAGACGTGGGGTGGGGATAAGGGGATGAGAGGAGGAGAAAGAGGAAAGGAGTAGTTGGGCCTCCATTACCCTCACTTACTCGGTAAGACAACGCAAGGAATGTTTGTCTACCGGTTTATGTAAGGTCGTGGTATTACTCCGGTCAAGCCGACCCATTCCTGCCTAAGCATGGCTCTCCCAGTGTATAAATAGTGGATACGAATTCAGAAGGAACAAAAATAAAAAAATAATAGGATCCATTTGAGCTTAATGCGGTAAATGAATTTTGAAAATTGTTTTTGTTTTTTTTTTGTGTACATTATGTTCAAAAGTTTCATCTCCAAGCAATGAAGGTCTACGAAAGGTGACATAATGACGGTCTATCTTTTAACTGCATAAACATTGCCAGGGGTACATCAGAAGACAATTAACTTTTCTGTGGGCAGCGCCGTGAGCGAAAGTTTGTATTATATATTATTGACAGCATTTATTATTATTAACACCTACAAAAACAATAAAAACAAAAAGAAAACAGAATTTACATAAGATTTAAATGGTTAAGACGTCTTTACTCTTAATAAATTTCCATTTAAACTACGCCTGTTAATATGTCAGCCTTAGATATAAATGCCATGCATTACGGTCCTATGACCCTGGTAGGTATAAGCTATCTTGTGTGTGCAACCACGGATTATTAATAACCGTAATATTTCTCTGACTGCACCGGCCCGACGGCGGTGACGACACGAACTTGCTTTGACGTTAGGATTAATAACTCCAGGAATTTTAAAAAGATAGACACTACTGCATACTATTATTTCACCAAATATTTTTATACAAGTATTTTATCTTTAAACATAATAAAAGTGAAATGAATGTAACTGAGCTAAGAGTTGTTTAAAATAAAATATCAAAAGATTTGCAGAAGTAAGAGATACACGCATAAAAACCTGAGTAAATACTGGTGTTCAAGGGATTTTGATAAGCTGCTACGAATTAATGAATGTTTTACTGAGTTATAACAGACAAGTTTGCGCTATCAATAAGCTATGACCTGCATCTCAGTGAGAACAAATTACAAGAATTGATAGGAGTTTGAATTAAGTGTTCATGTAAATATACATTTTTTATATGGTTTTCTGGAAAAATGGTTTTCTGTAAACATACGAGTTGTTTACAGAAAAATATTCCTGGACAAAAAGTTTCACTTCAATGAAATCTGTCTTGTTTATTTTTTACATATAAAGATTTCTCATTTTTTTTCTATGATGTTATGTATGTTCCAATAACAAGACTTTACTTCCCATGTCAAGTAAACAATATTTCATCGTATTCGAGTCATCCGAAAAATAACAACTTTGGCCTCAATCCTATGATCACAATTTTAAAATTTAGTCATTAATTCTAAATTTTAAGTATATATACATATATAATACGACCTATTGCCGTGTGGCTTTTGATTACTAGATTTCCTCCAGGAGAGTTGTCTTCCTAATGAGTAATGACTTTCATTTAAGAATTACTTTATACGTTTGTGTTAACAATAAGTTATAAAGTTTACATTGCCTAATGTAACACAGGTGAACACTAGTGTGTCAATAAAGGGCGAAGTGTTAAAACCCGAAGATTCCACAGTGTTCTTAGGCTTAACTTTGGATGCAAAGCTTCAGTGGAGCCCCCATATAGATAAACTGTCCAAAAAGCTTAGTTCTGCAGCGTACGCCGTTAGGAAAATTCGTGGTTTAACTGATTTAGAGACAGCCCGTTTAGTATACTTTAGCTATTTTCATAGTGTAATGTCGTACGGTATTCTGTTGTGGGGAAATGCCGCCGATATTCAATCTATTTTTGTTTTACAAAAAAGAGCTATACGTGCAATTTATAAATTAAGTCCCAGACACTCCCTCAGAGATAAATTTAAAGAGATTAATATTATGACTGTGCCCTCTCAGTATATTTATGAAAATCTCATGTACGCACATAAAAATATTAATCTGTTTAAAAAATACAGTGATATCCATAGTGTAAATACTAGGAACAAAAACAAATTTCTTGTTCCTAAAACCAGGCTCAAGAAAATAGGTGGTTCGTTTAGATGCCAAAGTATACATTTCTATAATAGGCTTCCTAGCCAAATACAAGAACTAAGCAACAATAAATTTAAATCATTTATCAAAAAAAAAACTAAGTCAGAAAGCTTTTTACACAATTAAAGATTACATTGAGGATGAAAAGGCTTGGGAATGAGCTGCTTCATTAATGTACATGAGCCTTTGTTTTTCGTTTATGTTTTTCGTTTATACTTTTTGCTTTTTTTTTATACACATTGACATTTTATATTTTACTTTTTGACATGAATACTTACTTTGTTAAGATATTGTTTTTTTTATTGTTTTAATCTTTGTAATTTTTGACATGAATACTTTGTTAAGTATAATATATATTTGTTTTTTTAATTTAAAAAAATAATTATTGTAAATGTGAGGACTATGTAGGTTATTTCTTTTTTTCTTTTCTCCTTTTTTTCAGTAAGTTTGTTTTTTAACGATGTCTGACTGTTTGAGTACTTTTGCGGCCTACCCAAATGTCCTTGCTTTGGTACTGTTCGTCGGTCCGTTGAGCTCCTTAAAGTTCTAAGTTGAGCTACACGATAACTGACAAATGCTTGCACTGTTTGGACGGGTCCACTCAAATGAGCGTGGTGCTTTCTTCAAAAGCTCATCTCAGACGTTAGCGGGCATGGTTCTCATATGTTTTTGACCAGTAAATCTGTATGGACTTTAAAACAGACTTTGACCTCTAAGTTTGTTTCGGTGTTTCTTCTCAGGATAGTCAGCTAGGAAACACCGGCCTCATCTAGCATAAACTAACAGAAAAAAATATATTGACGTGTAAAAGTGTTGTTATAACCTATTTACAAAATAAAGATCATTTATCATTTATAAAAGTAAGTTAGTCAGTTTTTTTTATTATTTGACCTAGTTTATTAAAGTCTATGGGTACAAATATCATACGCCTTTTTTTAAAGAAAAAGTAAAACCTTTGTAATTGTGTACCTTTTAATTAATCACCACCATCTATAACATCATTCTTCTTTATCATTATTCTTCACATTCTGTATTACTTCAATTTCGCTGCAAAATGCGAATAATAATAATGAAGTAAGAAAATAGTGGTGTCTGCGGTGGCTCACTTCCCAGTAAGTGATATTGTAATGATCTATTGTTTCAGGTAAGTGGGTGGTGCTGCATGAACAGTTGAGTGATGTGCCGAATGATGCACTTTCAACACACATGAGGTAATACTTTCTGTCATCATCTGTACATGGCATTTTGCGTCCTTGATTTTTGAGATTCTTCGTAAAGATTATTAAAATATGCATCGATGAAATAACTTTTTTATAGGCCGTTTATTTCGTCGAAGATTTTCGAAATCGGGTGTTTACACAGGCGCTAAAATTTCATCGGCAGTTGGGTATCACTCCAGAGAATATCCTCCCTAGTTGAATTATGTAAGCTCGTGTTTTGATATGATAAGGCTACGGAGCGATCGGAGCCTGTGCTCTCATTGTGTTGGCCATAATCTGGCGTATCGCGTAGGACTCGTGTCGGAATGCGAGTTTATTTTAATATTTAATAACTCCCAGGCGGGCAAAGATACCGTGTGCTCAGAGGCGATTCTCTGCTCGTTTTTCCACTGTTATCGCATTGCTTTTGTGTCACGCTTTCGCTCTTATTCGTTTTACTTAATCATACAGCTGATCAGTTTGGGTGGCTGGTCGCCTTTGCAAATAAGATCAATACCTCGACTTTGTCTTAGCAAAGTCTGATAAAAACTGTAAATTGTACAAGCGTTAAGTATTTATTAACACTTTAGAGTGAAAATACACTATGCAATTTATATAAGGCATCTATTGTTAACGAAATAAATTGTGAACATAATTACAGGCCATCACGAGTACGCGCCAAAGCCTAAGAGAGCGCCCATCAGTTTCTTTGAGCTGTTAAATTTGACGCCTCCCTACATAAATTGTTAGAAAGCGCGCCGAGCGCACGTGACGCGCAAATAAAAATACTAATTCAAGTGGGAATTTATCGCCTAATTGTTTTGTATTTATGACCTAGCTGTTACATTGTTGTGGGGCTATTGCTTCTTGCAACTGCTCAACATAAAGTACAATAATGAACACAAGTATTTTAAAAGGCTTGGGTTATCGCCATGATTCGCAACATTAAACTGACGCAAATATATTTCGGCTTCAGTTACATTTTGTATTTATTCTTGTAGTTAGAAGTAGCTAATCTACATCAGAGGTACTCATTTAGTTTACAAGGTAAGTATTTATCGCTTTTGAAATAAGCAAATCGAAGCTTTTATTAGTAAGTATATATGTTTTTTAATACTTCTATGGTTTTTATATACCTACTAGCGGACCCGATAGACGTTGTCCAGAAGTTGCAGTATAGCTAAATAACCTAGACACCGCCAACCGGCAGCGCCATCTGCCAGGCTGATTTGTGAATCTAAACCATCCAGGGCGCCAACCAATCGCATACAAAAAAAATCATTAAAATCGGTCCAGCCGTTTAGGAGGAGTACAGTGACATACACACGTACAGTAGCATTATATACATATATAAAGGTAAAGGCGTGACACTGAACGTACTGTTTACTTTTTTTCTTCTACCATCTTCTAGGTTTAATTAAGCGTGAAGAATTTAGTGTATCAGCAATTAAATTATATTAATGAATGGGGTATGTAACATTGATAACAGTAGGGGCTTTATACTTTACGTTTCGAGTCTTTTCACTACTGCTCATGCAAGTTATTATTCTTCCTCTACAGTTTCACAATCTATTACTGCCGCATTTATTAAGTTATTTGTGTTTTTTAAATTTTGAGTTGATGAAATTAGGCAAAGCAGAATATCATAACAAAGATGGATGATGTAGTATGATGTAGTAATGCACGTTACGAGTGCTATATCACTTCAAATGTTGCATTAGGTACTGAGCACTTATGTACTATTAAATGAATACCAGTTCACGTAGGAGTTCGATAATTTGGATTTACTATATGAATATGTTTAATACCCACTAATCATGACTTATAAGCGTATGAACGGTAACAGTTTTATAGGTTTCTTAAATTTCATTGCTTTACATTAAAAGAATTGAATTTCATCATCATTTACATAACTATTAACACATTTACTTATGATTAGATTGCTTATATTCACAATGCCAATGTGATAAGTAGTGTGTTAAGTGTTTAGCGCTGAGGTCTTCTGTTTGAATCGTCCTGGCACTGATGAAGGATGATGGCATTGATTTACCTACAACCTAGGTGACAGAATATGAAAATTAGTGTACTGAGGTATATTTACAAAAATATAAACGTTTATTAGTTGCTGTTTATTGTTGTTGTTGTTACTATTTTCGAGGCATAGTCAGGCTTCGGGTCATTTAATGATTTATTTTTTACCATTGATTTAATTTTATATATGTAAATGTGATTGGTTTAAGGTTCTTCTTGCTCTAAATGATTTACAAAAGACGTCGAAATGTGTTAAGAAAAGAAAGCAGAAATAATAACGTGTTTAACATTTAAGGAAAATTACCATTAAAAGTAATGTTTCCTTTTCAATTTTCTTACGCACTGGTCGTCAGGCGTCTGCGATCTTAGATCCGTTCGATCATGAAAATATATTGGTTCATTCGAGCGATCGGTATCGGAAAAGCTCCTTAATGGGTTTTCTTTTATATGAAAATAGACTTTTAGATTTATAACACAAATTTCGGTAAAATACGAAAAACGTCGGTCGGCCCAAAATAGCTTATTACACAAAAATTAAACAATGTGCTAATCCATTATTTAGAGATAGCGTCTATTTTATTGAATTCCTAAAATACTGCTTTGAAAGAGTGCTTGATATATGGTTAATTTATTGCATTAATAACGATTAGTCATAATGTTTTTAACAATAAATTGATAAGCTTATTCATAAAGTAAGTTAGGAAGAGTGCGATAACGCGACACGCAACACGGTTGTCTCTTGTGTCGCAGTGCGTGTTCAATACCCGTGTTCACCGTAAATCTTAGAGTGCGAATACCGAAGATCGATTTCCGAAGTGCAGGGCGATGTACGTATACCATTATTGATTTATCATTTATTGAGAAGACGAATTGGCATGGCGGCTCTATATTATGATCCGTGGGTCTTTCTAAGTGCTAATAATGCTGTGCCCGTCTAGGTCCACGCTGATACGTTTTAACTTTATTATGATTACATTAGAATAGCAATAGATATTGAGTATTGAGTAATGTGTAGTAGATATACGTACATGAACACATAGACATGTCATATTTGTAGACCTACGTTATCTTTCTAGTCGTTTATGAAATAAATAAATTGAGTAGAACAAAATTAAACACTGATAATAACGTTTTCTATAATTTATCTCTTGAGTTACAAGATATACCATATTCTTTCTATAAATGTAGGTAAACAATCTATATATACGATTCAGTTTATTTTATTAAAAACAAAAAGTGTAAATGGTATATAATCGAATATAGTTATTTACAATATTAAATTGTATGTTAACATTTAAAAAATGATCAACATTCTAACTCGCCCACGAATGTACTGCATGGGAAGGTCCGAGACGCACGCGTTTCTCAAAATTTTTACTCGCCACCTTTCATGTAATCCATGCCTTACACTTGCCTTATCTTATGGAACACGTCGGTTTTAAGTTTCGAGAATTCTTGTTTTATGCGTGCTAAAGTAAAAAGTTAGGTTTGGATTTTATACTCCGAGAGAGCTTCAGGCTTTATATGATTCTTTTATGTGATTAAGAATTTTGTTATTAATATTTTGCTTTTTAAATTAAATGCCACTTTATAACAAAATATTATACCTTAATCCTTTTTGGTTTATGGATTTGTGTAGCCATCTTTGTAAAGAGGTAATGTTGGTTACCACTGTAAAATACCTCGCCAGCAGTAAATTTGTACTCTGCGCTCATATTTTTTTACTAAATGACTGAATTTTATTAAGGCAAATATTAGCGTGTGCGTCCCATCATTTATGTTAGGGTGTTAGCAGCGTGTTGATATTTTATTTACTTTATCGTCGTCCGAGGCACGCAGCCATTATGTTCATAATGAAGCTCAACTCTTTTCGAGATTTTGTTGGGTCAGTGATTAAACACATCTGCTACACGTACAATTATATTTCTGTACTTGTTTTCATATTTTCAGTTAAACATTTCAGAGGGCTTTTTGTGATACTTATGGGACCTTTTACTTTGTTATTTTCGTAGTTTGCTTAAACGTTATTATTATCGTCCCAACATGTGTCGCTTATGTTAATTACTTTCAGATTTAGTGATCGCGATTGAACCATTTTTGAATAGTCGAGATACTACAAGTACTTCATTACTACTATAAACACATACTAAATGTAAATAAATTTACTGAGTAAATCCAAAAACCAATGATTTGCAATTAAATTTCTATTGCATATATGTATGTATGTATGTAAATTCGACGGCAAAGAAACAACCAGAACCCAATAGAGGATCGTTTGAAGGCAGAGCTTCTTTTATTTAGGGCAACATGCCGAGTAGGCTCTCTTATATTCAGGTTAATCTGTAGCTCTTGGGAATAAAATCAGATTTCATTTTCTTTTAATTTGGGATAAAAAGAGAAACATATTGTATTTACATAAGATTTTAACTATCAAATTACTTTGTTAATATTCTAGATGGCCAGAACTATCTTTTTATATCGGTTTTATAAGTAACTGCTTTGAAAAAAAAAAAAACTTGTCTATGGTCCCTTTTGCGGTAACCATAGTCCCGTAGGCCAAACAACCACTATAATAACTGTAATTAACTACAAGCCATCGCTTGTCGTTTCGATTAGTAGCGTACATGGATTGTTAAATGTCGATGTTAATATTAATTTCCTTTTACGCAAGGGATTTAAACATTTAGAAAAATTAAAATCAACTAACTGTTAACTGTTTATTACTAATTCGTTTTGCTAATTTTTATTTTAATAAATGTGCCAAGATTGAACTGGATTGAAAAGGTGGCTGGAATGGACTGGATTCGGAAAGCAAGGACCGGTGGCTGTGGGGCGCATTGGGAACCTATGTGCATGCTTAGGCACGAACGGGTGGACTCGGCCTCATAGGTAGGCAAAAATCCTCTTTTCCCTCCTCTCAACCCAAGGGCACTTACAAGTCTTGGGTGCAGGTGTCTATGAGCGGTGGATGTCACTTTCTACCATCAGGTGACCCGCTTGCTCGTCTGTCCTCCTATACCATGAAAAAAAAAAACCGCTTCATTCGAATGAATAAGAGCTACATGCAGGAATACCTTTGTTTAATACTTTATACTTTATATTACAACAAAAAAACATATCTTATATTTTATATATATATATATATATATATATATATAGATATATTATACATATATATGTATATATATATATAAACATGTATTGGTTATATGCCTATTCTATGGAAATACATTGTTTTCTTTCTTTCATTCTTTTTTTGTTACGTTTCCACGTCATGGCTTTTGAACCGATCATTATACAATTTTACATATACTTGCTCTGGTCATAAGTACTGTTACAATTAAACGAAAACACAATATTGCATTTGAATTTGGAGTCTGTTATTCTTACATGAATACTCATTGTGTTTTCTCATTTTAGTGCCAATCGATGTTGAATATTTTTGTGATATTAATTAAAATGGAGTGGGGTGATAAAGGGAAATGAATTGCTGTGATCGCATTGCGCAAAGTGGGTATGGATCCAAATGCAATTTTCTCTCCATGCCCTTGGTATTAGTCGAATGTTTGTGTAACGGGCTATTGATAGGTACAATAAAACCTCCTCTATTTGTGCCATTAAAACATCTGGCCGTGCACGTAGTATTCGTGCGAAAAAGGCGATCAAAGCAGTGAAGTAAAGAATTCCAAGAAATCCTGTCCAAAACGAAAAAAAAATATTTCGGGGAATTACTATAGCACCTAGAACCATGTTGCGTATTTTAAAAGATGACTTAGGATTTGCAGCCTATTATAATTTAATAATGATTAGGGTGCTAAAATCAAAACAATTTCTCTAGCGGTTACGGTACGGTACGGTAACGCAAACACAATTTTTTATTTATTGACGAGAAAAACCTTTGCTATTGAGCAATATTTGCACGCACAATATTTAAGCAGAATGACTGAGTTTATGGTTAAAGCTCTATAGAAGCTTTCCAATTAATCAGCAGAGTACAAGGTCGGCATTATCCGACTTTGGTTATGGTTTGGTGGAATGCTAGCTTTCAAGGAGCGACTGAGCCATATTTTTGTGAAAAAGGTGTCAAAACAACTGCACAACTATAACAAGATATGGTTCTTGAGAATGTGGTTAGGTCTCCTAACAACATCATGCGCCATAACCAAGAAAGTTCTTTTCAGCAAAACTCAGCAACGGGTCATAAAGGTCGATCCGCCCGAGCGTGGTTGAAATTAACGTTTCTGACTTCATCAAAGCTGAAGATCGCTTATCTAGTCCCTATCTTAATCCGCTGGATTATAATTTATAGTCAGTTTTAAAGAGTGTGGCATGCTCTAAACACCGTGATAATTTGGAGTCCCTAAAAAAATCTATAAGATTGGCAGTGAAGATTATTTCCATGACGAGAGTACGTGTTTCTAATGATAACTGGCTTTAACATTTAAAAGACTGTATTGAAGCCAATGTATATGATTTTGAATTATGAAATATTTTTAATGCCACATTTTAATGTATAAACTAACACACATTATAGTAATAAATGTTTTATGCATCAGAAAAAAAAATATTAATATTTTTAAACAGTGGGAAGATGTTAAAAATGACATCTCGCAGAAGGCTTCATCTAGCCACTCTGTTGTTTGGAATTATTCTGACTAGGTGGCCTACATATCTGTACAACAAACTCGTCTGGTCTAGTGAGCAAAACATATTATACATAATACCCGGGCATCTACATGCCTTCTTCTGACACCTAGACATCAAACTGCGGCCTTTCGAAGAGTTTCAAGTTGACTGCCACTCGCTGTTGGAACGAACTCTCTCGGAACCTCTCCATGCTCTAAAATCGGTATTCAGTTTCAACAGACAATTTAAACTGCATCTACTCAATGTGCAGTATCAACAAGTCTGAACCTACCTCGTTACCTGCTACCACCAAATTATATTTTTTGGTTCATTACTCATCCACTGGCGACGTGACGTTCTTTTAAAATTGAGAATCCCGCCCGAGTTCCAAATACAATGTATCAGAATATAAAGTTTAACGTTATCATTTGTTTATTTATTTTTATTCTTATTATTTTTATATATATTTACCATAAACAAAGCCGCCTCTACTAAGAAGTGGCTCAATGCAGAGCTAAGAACCGTTTTTGTCTCCTGTTTTGTCCCTAATCATATATTAGGGACAAAACAGGAGACAAAAACGGTTCTTA
This sequence comes from Tyria jacobaeae, assembly GCA_947561695.1. Classification (NCBI taxonomy): domain Eukaryota; kingdom Metazoa; phylum Arthropoda; class Insecta; order Lepidoptera; family Erebidae; genus Tyria; species Tyria jacobaeae. Next base: position 12,422,011 of record OX387220.1, read on the forward strand.
GCTCTGCATTGAGCATATATACATATATTATATATGCTCTATGCAGATAGTTAGTATATAATATTAGTATATAGTTTATAGTGTTATTGTAGTATAGTTATATAGTATAGTTTTAGTGTGTATAATTTGCTGTTTGAACAATTACTGTATTCACTTTATATATATTAATAATAGGTACATAGGTCACGAGAACTTCCTTTCTAGGGTACACCTGAGGCCCCGGCCATACGGACGGAACACTGTGTGATTTTAGTCGGTTCGTGTCCGACATTCCCTCCTTACCGATTAGCCCCGGTAACGTGATGACCCGTTTTTGTTTCCACACAAAAAAAAGGTACATAGGTTGCTAGGGGTATAGACTAGGAAGAAATAACAGTGTTCACGGGTGATAGACAACAGAAATATTACGCGAGAGCGGGGCCTCATGAAAATAACTTTTAACATATAAAGTATTTTTTTGATAGTCGGCACGTTACTAAAATTTACGTACGATCTGTTGTTAATGTTCGTATCAATTTGTCGTCGTGGCGCTAACTAGCCGATTGCAATCTGCGCTTGTTAGCTACCATTATGAATGCAAATTAAACACTTTACTCCGTGTCGCACTCCGCATCTGTTGTGATGATCGTTTGGCAAATGCTTGATATATTAATTAATTCTACCTGTGTGTGTGTTACATACCAACCTTGTGATAACCGTTTTTAAATAAACACATGCTTTATTTAAAAAATAATTAGAAACCATGACATTTTTCACGATACATAGGTACAGTGTTAGAACGTTGATTATGAATATTGGTTGTCAGGTACCTCCTGATCCACTTGCCAATTTATGTATATCCTTTATTATTAGATAAACAAGATTATTGAATATAAATAAATAAACAAAACCTAAAACCATTGAATTATTTTTAGCAAAGTGCATCTATAAAAGCTTGCCTTTAAATTTATTTTTGTTGAGACTTTTAAGTCGGGTACGCGATCCTAATTTCACCATTTTATAAAATGTTTCATTTTGTTCCTTATTTTTTATCTATTCCTTATTTATATTTATTGTTACAACGGCATCGTTTATCTGTATCAAACGACCACCAAACTGAACCTGAATATCGACTAAAAAAAATCCAATTACACTTTCAGGTACTTTCATCATATTAGCGCCATGTAATGATATGGTTATATTATATGGTCGTCCAATTTACAAAACTTCAGCACATTCGTAAACGAGAAAGGAGGTCAAATTTACCTTTCAAGATTTGATTACAGACGCCAGGACTGTTTGTTGGGTTAAACGACAAGTAAACAAAGACTGTACAATCAAGGAGATTAATAGTAACAAGAAGTAGTAAATGATAAAAATATATTCGGAACTATATAATAATAATAATAACGAATTCGATTTCCACTCTAATACTTTCGGTCATCACTATTTAAGGAATAATTAGTACTGCAGGAGTTGTCTTTAAAAGAAAGGGATATATTGTTCTATTTAACTGGTGTAATCTGAAATATAAAATAGCGTTAAAAAAGGTTTTTCTACAGACAACATTGATAATCCATATATACATAGTAGTAAAAAATACACGAATTGATAGTACTAAACAATACACGAATTGACCCAATCCTATAATAGATGTTGAAGGCATCTTTTATAATAATGGTCGGTAAAACCAGTAGGAATTTTCATAATGTAGCCGCGTGATGTTGCGGTTCCTTTGCGGCAGTGTCATCACACCAGCTGAACGCCTAATGGAGTATAATCTACAACCTGACTTTCATCCAATCTTGTTAACGAACTAAATTGGCTTTCTTATTGCGATTATTTTCTCTTACACACAACATGATCTAAGTTTATAAACCTTTTAATTCTATATAATAGTTGCAGGCAGCAGTACTAAAGGCCATAACAACAGCATTTTCCTTTAAACAAACACTTACTAAGTGTATTATCTGGCGTGCGCTGCACATTGGAATGAGTCGAACTACTTAGCAAGTAGGCGATGTACTTCGCGGGTACTCAACTCAAGCGGGTAAGCGATGCTGATAGACCTAGATCCTCTGAAGGTAGTTTGTCTTCTACCTTTATTAAGTGGGTAATATAGAATGAAATTGTCTGTTAATATTTTATTAGTCATTATTTGCAGTGTATATTTTTAAGCCAATAAAAATCAAGTAAAGCCGATGTTCTTATTTGAGTATACTATGTGCTATGATTAACGCCACAACTTGTACGAGTATCATATCGCCAATTACCCCAATTGCGTTATGATTATTTTAGTAGTGTATTAATATACTATACATTTGTTGTGATGTATGTTGGTTGGGGCTATCGCTGGCGCGCTCGGTATGTGGCCTGTGTCACATCCTCATTGTTATGTTGTTAAAACAGTAGTAGTAGTTAAAGCAGTACTTGTATTTACTGTGATTGTATTAAATCTTGAGGTATTTTACGCTTTAAACGTCGCACTTTGTTGTGGTTTGCCATAAGGGTCTTGGCCAGAGAATTTGGGTGTTGTTCGATGCGCTCTTTATAGGTTCTGGTATTTCGTACAATTTCCTGTTTCACAGTGGGGAGGCGTAGGTCATGATGTAATAATTCGTTGGGTATGAACCAAGGGGCATTGGTTATCATGCGGAGTGCTTTGTTTTGAAACCTTTGTATGATTTCAATGTTTGATTGGGATGCAGTACTCCACAGTTGGATTCCATACGTCCAAACGGGCTTCAGTATTGCCTTGTACAGAAGTATTTTGTTGTCGAGAGACAGTTGAGACTTTCGTCCAATGAGCCAGTAAAGCTTTCGCGTTTGAATACCAAGTTGCTTTCTCTTAGTGAAAATATGTTTTTGCCAGGTAAGTCTGTTGTCCAAGTGCAATCCAAAGTATCTCACGTGATCTGCCTGTGGGACTGCAATGTTGTTAAGTGTGACTGGAGGACAAGATTCTCTTCTTAAGGTACATGTGACGTTGACTGATTTTGTTTAATTTGCTTTTATCCGCCACTTTTTAAGCCAGTGGGATATGTCATTTAGCCCTTTTTGGAGTATTTGTGAAGCTATTTTTGGATCGCTATGTGTAGCTAGTATAGCGGTATCGTCAGCAAAGGTTCCAGTAATGAGGGATGCAGATGTCGGCAGATCCGCAGTGAAAAGTAAGTAGAGTGTGGGACCCAGTACGCTGCCCTGCAGAACTCTTGCTTTTATAGGGCAGAGATCAGACAGTGCTTCCCCGTGTTGTACTATAAAATGGCGCTGCTGGAGAAATTATTTTAATATTCCGCAAAGATGATTTGGTAGCCCATTTTTCAATTTGAATAACAATCCTTCATGCCACACGCGGTCAAACGCTTGAGATATATCCAAGAATGCACTGGCGCAGTAAGATTTACTTTCTAGCGATTCCATGATATGTTTCGTTAGTCTGTGCACTTGTTCGATAGTGGCATGCTTACTGCGAAATTCAAACTGGTGATCAGGAATTAGCTCCTTCTCTTTGAGTATAGGCAAGATTCGTTGTAGCAGTAGAGATTCGTATATTTTGGATGGAATAGGTAACAGACTTATGGGTCTATACGATTTTGCTTCTTCAGGTTGTTTCTCTGGCTTCAACGGCATTACAATTTGTGCGACCTTCCACTCCAGGGGAAAGAACTGCAGTCTGGTCATGGCATTAAATAGTGAGGTAAGGAAAGATATGCCAGATTCAGGTAGTTCTTGTAATATACGGTTTGTAATAAGGTCGTATCCTGGAGCCTTTTTATAATTCGCGCAACTTCTGTTTTTGTAAATTTAAGAGGCATTTCCTGCGTATCTTTTGGACTATTTAAGTGGTTAGTAATTTCTGCTGGTGAGCCGTCATACGGATAAGGAGTGAAGACGTTTGAAAGATGTTATGACAAAGTTCCGGCTTTCTCTTGATCTGTCCGTGCCCAGGTACCATCAGATTTTCTTATAGGAGGAGAGACGTTGGCGGGCCGTTTTAGTCTTTTAGTGGCTTACCATAAAGAATAATCTGAGGAAGCAGTAGCATCCAAACTGGTAAGGTAGTTACTAAATCCGTCATTACGATCTTTCTCTAGAATGCGCTTTAGCTGTCTGTTGGCGTGATTGAGTTCTTTTTTAGCAACAGGGTCTCTAATTGTTTGCCAGCGCTTCTGTATTCTCCTTTTTTTGATTATTTTATCGAATATATGTCTCGCTACGTCGGTGTCCAGGTTTCTAGATGGTGGGGTCGATGACCAAGCTGCATCTTGCACACTCTTCTTGAAATGTAGCACCGCTTCTTTTATTGCGTCTTTCGATTTCAGACTAACTGATTCTTGGAATGCTTTGTATGTGAGCTCGCGAAATAGGGACCGGTTAGTTTTATTGTTATGCAGAACGCATTTCCTGACGCATTCTTCGGGGTAGTGCGCAGTTCTACTATGATTGGAGAGTAGTCTGACAATAGGTCCCAGCAACTCTGGCACGATATGATGTTCTTCGTTTGTTCCTTTGCTGACACAAAAATCTATAACATCTGGGATTTTTCTTTTGTCTGTTGGCCAGTAAGTCGGTAGACCAGTCGATACCACGTTCATATTTCTTTTTTGTATGCATTTAAGGAGTTCTCGACATCTGGGTAGGACAAGCCTGGAACCCCAAAATGAATGCTTGGCATTATAATCACCTCCTGCAATAAACCTACCTCCAAGTGATTGAAAGAAGTTACTGAACTCCGTTTCCTTGATAGTAAATCTAGGTGGACAATAGAGGGCCGATATTGTGATGTCACTAATCCAGTCTGTTATAACGACGTTTGTTGCCTGGATGTAGTTTTTACAGTAATGTTGCAGTACATGGTGTTTGATGTTTGACCTGATAAGAACGGCCGATCCTCCATAATAATAATGAATAATGTTTTACAAAAGAAAAGTTATTGATTGAGGTATACAAGTATTACGATTTATTTTTAATATATGTATAATTACAGAAAACTATACATTTAATTATCATAGAACGTTCTGTCTTTTTTAAATTTTGATCGGCATTTTTACGGGCATCTAATTATTTTGTGTGTCTTATTATAGTTATTACGTTGAGGATATCCTTCGTCTTAAGTCATTTAGATAAATCCATTGTCATCAGTATTTTCTGGAAGATCCCTTTTGAGTAATTATTGCGTTTATAGTCAAATTCACTACTTACTTCGTCTCGGATTGAACTCTTTTACCCAAAACTGTATTTATATACATATATGTGCCAGTTTCTGACCGTAACATATTGGAGAATTTAAAAGTATTAATTTTTTTCATAGTCTGTATTTTATAATAACTGATAAATGAGCAAAGTTTATTTTACTGTTTCCTGTCTATAGTATGGGCTATGTTATATGCGAGTCATTTAATAATAAACATTGTACAACACAGTTTGACCCCTGCAAGGACCACCCATGTCTGTTCGGACTGGTAAGCGCGAGTGCCATCGTAAGGTTCAGTTGCCTTTTGTCAACGAGTTAAAGCTTACTTTAAATTTATGTAAGGCGATAAACTAGGAAGGACTAAAAGGCTGTCATTGGGCACTTCGTTTCTCCACACATAAACCGAAAGAGTTACAGTACAAAAGTGTGAAGCTCTCGTCTTTCTCAGGACATTACCAGAACCAAGGTCTACCCCTAGAATAAAAGAAAGATACAATACTGCTTTCTATGCCCAGGGTGCATTATGATATTTCTTTTTTTGGAAAATGGTTTAAAGTTCCTGGCCCCTATTATGTTGGTATTTATTCTTTTCGCAATTCATCTGCTTTATTAAAATTCTGACACTGAGACATTCTAATACACTGTAAACTTACCGTTGCAAGTACGTCACGTTATGTTGACTTAATCTTGTTAATGTGGGGCATGCTCCAGCTTGTATCGGCGTATGAGCTTTTACGTTATTATGCAAATTGAAATTTGATACGTTTTTCGAGTTTGAGACTTTGTTGCCACGTAAGCGAGTGTTTGTTATAAGAAAGGCAAGTATTATGAACTTACTAACTAATCGGCGAAGAATTTACATGGTAAATATTAGACGGAACTTAACATCCAAGGGAACGTGTAAATTGCAGCTTACGAGCTTAATTTTAAATTATGTTGCAGTCGATTTGATACACAAAGTTGCGTCCTTTTAAAATAAATATTTCTGTAAATTTATATATTTAATGTAATATAAATTTGGTTCAATAATAATATAATTTTGGTTTCGTCGTGTAAATATAACAACCAACCTATTACAATTTATATTGTAAATCGGAGCGGCATTGTATTGGAACCTATGGAATATTTCTATGGTTTTCTGTAGTCTAAGAATCGTCGCATCACCATAACCACTGCGTTAAAGTAAATATGAAAGTGTTACTGCTTTGTTCTTTTAGAAATTGGTCTTAAAACTGCTGAAGCGGGTCTTTAAAAAGAAAGAAAGAAGGCTTATCCCAACCCTAGGACTAAAGCGAAATAAAACTTCACTGACTCTGGCTTATGTGACCCATAATATATGTCGGAGAGCCAAAAGAAATGACCAATATTTTTAAGTTAAGTTTAAATTTGTATGTGGCAACTTTAATTATAACTTGAGTGTGGTTAGTTGTCACGCAATGTTAACTAATCTCAGTCAGTCCTTCGACTGACAACTAATCTCACCTCGTTCCTGATAATAATGGAAGTTTAATAATATTAAACGAAGGAATCAAGACCCTTGAGCAACTCTACATATAACAAAAATGTTATGCAAACATAAATAGCTTCAATATATATTTTTCCGTATAAGTTAAACTATAATTTTAAATTGTTATTATGTTATGTATTTTGTCTATCTTCTTATATTATCTATGCTTTTCTTTTTAGTATTTACTTCAGTAACCAATAAACATTAATATAAGCTTAATTTCTCTTTGCTTGTAGGGGACAAGCGAGTACACGGGTCACCTGTCGAATTAAAAAAAAAATTAAATCTTTTATTATGTTGAAGAGTTTACTTAAGTTTTGAAAGAATATGGTAGCCCCAATAGTATAAAGTACATCTACCTACTACTGCTAACATTTCCATTAGTAACTAATGAGTATATGTGAGCAAACTAGCATTGGTATTTTCTGTTAGTTTTGCTCAATTAAAAATGTATTATGTGTGCACCGTGACAGGACAAACGAATGGTCACAGATTCTAAAATTGTAGCCATTGACATGTTCCCTTCTAATGAGAGAAATAACCACCGTCGTTACGGTAATAGAAGGAATATCCCCTATTCGCTAGTCGTACCATAATTAACTAACTGAATTCCTCAACCAGTTTGTTTCTGTTACCATCTAAATAGAGTTAAAGACAATCGGTGGAATACTGTGTGTAAAGCCACAAGGGGTTTAACATTATTCCACCGATTGTTCTCCTAGATTTGTCATTGCGGTATTATTCTGGTAATACTTTCTTACGTTTCTTTAATAAGTACCTTTTATTAAGCTATATAAGATATATTTTATTTACAATCCTCAATGTGACAATCAATTGAGATCAATCTCTCTCAATCTTAAACTTAAAATCTGAAATCTGTTTTTGGTGCCTACATGAATAACAGCCACTCAGCCGCTTGCATAGATCATATATTCTTTCTTTTTGCAATAAGAACGTAAGATTGGTAAATAAAAATATTGTGGCATTACCTAAAACCACCAAACGCTTTACATTTTTTTTAAATAAACTTGTTATAGCTGGCTGGCTTTAAATACAGATTGTAACCCTAATAACTCTTGTAATAATTTCATTGATACTTTTTATTTAGAATTTAATTAATTTTTTAATCCCAAAAAATAGTTAAAGTTAATGCCGCGTTTAGTGAATGGGTTTAGACTTACACAAAAGCAGAAACTGTATGATGATGTTATATGATGAAAGAAACTATAATATTGAACTGAACACATATGTCAAAGAATACTCTAAATTATTCAGGAAATTTTGTAAATTAGCGAAGTCCCGTTTTCTGAGTTCAAAGATTAAAAGTAGCGACGACAAGGTTAGGACTACGTTTTCCAGTTTCGCTATTAATAATGTTCCATACATTATTAATAGCGAAACTGGAAAACGTAAAAGTTGTGTTCATAAATTTAAATTGAATATTAATAACAAACTAGTGACAACAGACATTGAAGTAGCCACTGCTTTTTAGAACTTTTTAACGAATATTTCTGTATCGACTACTTAACCTTTAAACTTCTCACCTGCTCTAGCAGAATCAATTTTGAAGGAAAATGTGTACAGGACCGACAGTAAATTTAAGTTTCAACATGTCGATCCCTTAGAAAGTATTAAAGCCATATATTTAATTTAAAAGAAACAACTGACTGACAACAACTGAAAAGAACTTTGGGTATGTTTTGTAATTATTACTAAAAATGTGATAATTGTTGAAAATCATTTATATTTAATCATTGTGTTATTAGTGGTGTATTTCCTAATTTAATGAAATGTACTGAAATCATTCCATTGTATTAATCTGATACTATCACAGACCCAACTAACTTTAAAGCAATTTCGGTACTATCAGTATTCACTAAAAAAATTGATAAAATAAGTAATGAACAAATGCACAGTTGCTTTCATAATAATAATTCGTTACATCGTTGGTCCCACCTTCTCCCTTCCTCTACAGGACTACACGTGCTGGCCTGAGGAGTCACCGTTTGTGCGTCGAAAATATACGTACCCGAACTAAACGATTTGGCTCTTCTTTCCTGTGCCGATCGGTAAAAGTCTGGAATTCTCTAGTCTCTCTCTAGTGTGGGTCACCATGCTGCATTGACTAGACATGCAGTGAGGATGGTGACCACCACTCTTTGACTCCACCTATTGCTTTCCATCAGGCAAAGTGGAGTCACTATGGTAGGCTAATATATATATAAAAAAAAACATAGTAGCAATTTGGCTTTACAAGGGGTCACTCCACAACTGATGCTGGAGTAGAACTTGTAAAACTTATCTTTGATGCCTGGGATCCTCACAGTGCGATTTGCGATTTATCTAAAGCTTTTGATTGTGTTGTTCATGAAACTCTGATCAGGAAATTATATCACTACGGTATCAGAGAAACGGCGCTGGATCTTCTTACTTCTTGTCTAAGTAATATTATAATATCTTCAAGTTATGTGGTTAACATGGGAGTTCTACACGGTTCTATACTAGGACCCTTTTTTACTGTTAATTATTTTTACTGTTAAGTTTACTAGTTAAGAATCGCCACGAGATAGTGTTGTTTGCGGATGATTTTTATTTAAACTGAAACGTGTTACTACAAATGGTACAAACCAATTGTATAGAAAAAATATAGTATAATATATATATATATACCCTATAGTATAAAAAAATCTCTAAAAAAGTTACAAATCGTTTCTAGGTCAATATGTGCGATTTTATAATAAAATCTCTGACAATATGCAGACTATATATGCTCTAAATAAATTTAAGTCCACTGTAAGACGAAAACTGTGCTTTAGACTGCCCGCCTTTGAGGGAGATGAGGGATTGGGGAGGGGAAAGAAGAGAGTCGGGATGAGGAGTTGGGAAAGAAGAGAGGGGGGTCGAGGGGAGAGGGAATGTTGGGCCTCCGGAAACCTCATTCATTTCTGGGAATTGCTTCACAACCTGTTATCTGGTATCGCACCGGTCGAGCCGGCCCATTCGTGCCTAATGACACTACCACTGTTTTTATCTATATTTCTATGAATTTTATGTGTATGTATTATAAAAATATACTGTTTATCTTAAATATAAAAAAACACCGTCGCTCCTTTACTTTACTTATTCACCAATATACGCATTTATCCCAGGCTTATAAATATTATTAGCTTAGCCTATTACATATTATTTTGTCAGCAGTGGTCTATGACTCCGGGGCTCTTTTTATTAAAAACTTCTTTAACGATTATATAAGAATATTCAAACAGGTACTCGTATAAAACACAAATTCACATGAGGCTCAAATGTTTTGAAACTGTCCACGTGTCTAACTTGTACTTGACCGGTTCTCAATTGCCTGTTAGTTGAACGTGACATAACTAATATTTAAACGAATTTTGAAATGAAAATATATGAACCAGATTCAAAAAAAATAAGTGGTGATGATTCAATGATATCAAATGAAAAAAAAAATGAAAAGAACAAAACTGTGCTCCTTATGCCAATATTTAAGTACTGTTAAACTTCATTAATATTGGATACGCATAAAATACTGTGGCCCTCGTCGGGTGAAATTATTGCAATACCATTAAATTGAAATTGGGCCAGGTTTTGGTTATTAAATGTTACCGTAAAATTTTTTGCTCAGTATCGAAAATTACCCCATTCAAAAACTAGTTGGGGTGTTCGTGGTACCGTTAAAATATAAAATTATTGACTGTTGAAAGAGGGTTAAATTATTTGAAAAGCGATGGTATTAATAAAAAATCACTCTAGTGAGTCAACTTTTTAATAAAGGATCCAACAATGTAATTTCCTTTCGAAAGTTCTATTCACATGGTTATAATGATGTAGACATATGTTCGGCTTACAATGGAACTAAGGTTCGGTCATTATGTCGTTAATTGAATCTTAATTTGAAAGTGAAATTGCAAAACTATCTGCCAATGATATATAGATAGATAAACTGTTTACTGTACAGCAAAGTAAGAAATTAAATACAGATTGCATACATATATCATCCTACCAATCTAAATTGTGAGTACAGTTGGCGACCTTATCGTGGTTTGCGATTTAAATATACGCTTGCGAGTTATCTGTAATAATTATGGAACTAAAACTAATATCATGAATACATACACACAAATATATACTTATATACAAACTATACATACATATATGTATATACATAATACTCAACCAACCGCCTATCTAAATGATGATGATGATATGTATATCTTTCAGAAATTCGGCTTGTCAAAGTATTCAGTGATGACAATGCTGAATGTCCATATCACCATAAGTTGTGACCCCCTCAGTTTATAATATAACACGTGATATCATAAACTTACTATAGGTTAGGTTAGACGACGACGGCGTTATCCCGAAGGCTTCCTTGGTATCCCGGGTTCCCTGCAATAGACCTAGTTGAGACAAAACATAGTGTGGTTTTAGTCGGTTCAAGTCCGACATACCACCTCACCCTCGGCTCCGGCCCTTGGGGGCTTCCACACGAAACAAAAAAAAGGTTAGACAACCGAAATTATTAACTGAAGGAGTTCACAATTTTCCGGTGATATCTAATAACAAGGCTGGTTATTAACCGTAGTGATTGAACTGTATGCGACTTAGTTGCAGAATAGTTTAGACTGCACGGATGGCGGGTTTAAGTAGTCACCTCGCCACTACACTACCGCGCCGAGTGTTGTGGTTTCGATCCCCGCACGGGACAACACTTTAATTTTAATCCTCAAATTGTTTTTCTGAGTCTGGGTGTTCTTTGTGTCCGTTGTTTGAATGTTTGTAAAGTCCCTAAGATTCAGGAGTTAATCTTAGTGCGGGAGTTCTTTTTTTTTTTTTAAAGTTGAGAGTTGGGACCAGCAACGATGCCCGGATGACGGCAATAGATTGCTCCCTATTACGTAAATGAGACGTTAATTACGGCTCTGCCTACCATTTAGGGGACACAGGCGTGAGTGTATGTATGTAAGTGTGTATTAAACTAAATTTTTAATAGGTATGTCCTATAAAAGTATATTTATAAACACTGGAAATGTAATATATATGTATATTTAATTTTATACCATTAACTATATTAATCTTATCACTAATATTTATTATTATTGAGGTAGAGCCGTGCTTGGACACGTATGAGCCGGCTCGGATGGTGCGATAGCACGGCTTCCCAAGAAACCGGTTTGGAAACAACGATTGCGTTGCATTTCGTCGAAATTTGTGAGATTTCCGGAGTCCTCCTCTTTCGTCTCCCCTTATCCCTTCTACTTAAGTTACAGGTGTCAATGGACGGCGGTTGTCACTTACTATCAGGTCTGTTCATTTGTCCTCCTATATTAAAAATAAAAGAGGAAGTATGTGTATTGGTGCTACTACATTGTGGTGTTGACATTATTTTGAGTAGTCCTGGATATAAATCTATCGCTATCGCATGTAAAATAAACCATTTTTTTTCGGTGTATTGCTATCTATAGTTAAAAAAACTATAATTTTATATTATTTTCATAAACTTTGTAATTAGTAAATGAAAAAAAAAATAACTTAAGTTTATTTAATGATTCACTGACCATATTTAAAAGAAACAAAGTTTACCTAATGTTTTCCCGAACAACCGTCATCAAGTATTATGTAATAACTGTGAGTGGAGTCATAAACTGTTTTAATTTACTAATATATATAGCCTACTGGTTAAATAATCTACTTAAGGTTATTATATTTTATTGCAATTGTAATTTACTGCACTTAACTAAAAAAAAAATAATCGCCGTCTGCAGCGTAATCTGGAAATTGATGTTCCTTTAGTTGAAGGTTCCAGTTCTGAACAGAATCGAGTGTCATTCAGGTACGAGTATAGATAGAATGTATGTGGCAACATTTTTATATTCTGCAATAACTTATTCTCATTATCTACCTTTTCTAAAGATCGTGTACTTAAGTGGAAAGTGAGAAGTTCAGCTTATCCTATAAATTGAAGCCATTATGTACAAGTTATTACATATTATGCTTATAGAAGACGGGTACAATTAAATTGCACCACATAGCAACAATATTTTGACGTTGTTTTAATGTGTAAATTAGAGGCTGGTTTTGTTATTTCGTCAGCATCATCGCATATTATTGGACTTGCGCTGCTCAGTGATTGTAAATAGCCGCGGCATCTGAGCTCGTTAGTGTTTTTGATAGATGACGGCAGGTCGTTTGTTGAATTTGTTGTAACACTCGGTGCCTGTGTAAAAACACATGGTTCGACAACAAGATATAAATGGACACTCCCCTCGGCGATCTAAGTTAACGAGCGAATATAAATAAGGAGAGGTTAATATTTTATAATTCTGACACCAGCTACACTAGTAAGCATTCGAAGTTGGAAAGCAAAGAACATAATAACGACATAAAGTTATACTATATTTTATGCCAAGACATCAAATATGGTATAACTTTATGTACTTTAATAAAAAAAAAAAAAAAATTAAATGATTTACCCACAAAATGTTTAAAAAGTAAATACAGTACATAAAGTTATACTATATTTAATACTATATTTGATGCCATTGGCATCAAATAGAGTATATATAAAAGTCAATTAAATTAAAAAAATATATACAAATTGCACGAGTTTCTCTGCTACGTAAGAAATAAAAGATAATTATATCAAAACATGACAATGCTGTTCGATAATAAATAATTTAACACGCGTTGACGCTGATAATTTGTAAAGTCATTATTCAATATTCGTGACGTGAAGCTTATAAATTTCACTGCAGTGTTTTACACTTTAGCACTTCGGGTGATGTACAGCGCCGCCCAATAAGACAACGGCCGACTATTTTGACGAAGGCCGGTCACGTTTCGTCGATACTCGCCATGAGAATATTTGTTTTTTATTGTGCGCCAGCCGTCGAGTAAAAATTGAAGTGTAATTTTACGTTTTAACCGGTGCCTGCCCCCTTTCGTTCCGCTCGCCTTGAGTGATGGTTATCATAATTGGAGAGAGGGTAGGTGAACACTCGCCGCCTGGATGATGATGGTAGGCGGACATAAGAAGACTGTTTTCAACTACACACTTGCATGTGGCTCCTTAGTTACATATGTCCTTTCAAAGTAAAAATACAGAATCCAAATAATCTTAAATCATAAATAAAATTACAAGTGACAGTCTGTAGGTGAGGTGGGAGGTGTCAGATAACTGTAATCGAAGTTATTGATTGCATTATACAACCGGGATTACCTTTACTGTTATCAATGCGAACATGTTGTGAGATGTTCTTGACTAATACAATGGTAAGATTAATAATGCGGACGTATCGGTCGGGACCGTTATGCCGGCGACACGAGTGATCGCGGACCAACAAGGGCGGAAGAGATGGACCGGATAATAAAGCATCAGCTCGCTGCATCGTAACTCAATACCGTCGACATAGAAATTGTTAGTTACAGTGCTGTGTTAAACTCTCCACAATACCTTATGGATGGTAATTGGCCAGTCTGTAATCGACTTGTTTCAGTAGTAATACATATATGGTACTTGTGGTCTATGCTGATAGTTAGGTAATAACATATCAAAATCGAGCTTTTTATTATAATAAGATACATAATATGTAAAACAGCGTTAAATGTAACTGTTACTTAATTGTCAAATGGATTTTGTTAACTTTACGAAGTTCGTATAATATGAAGTCAAAAAAGAAGATCTGAACAAGTCGAATAAGGAACGTTCACAAGTTCTTTATATTTTTTCAGTTCTTCTTGTATATCTTATATATCACATTTAGTGTTACCGTTTACTGTTCCTCAAATACAATAATAATAGCAGATATTATATCTTAGCCGTGACCGGTGCGCACGAAGAATCGTTTTAAGTTACGTGACGGAAGTTCTATCTATTGACATCCTAGAATTGACATTTCATGTCCTTAATAGCTGTTTGTTTTATGGCGTTTTCTGTTTTAACATATTCGTGATAGTTTTTTTTTATAAAAGTGGAAAGTACATGGCCGGTTAACTTGATGATGTGTTAATATAGCAGGAGTTGCGGTCTTGGATGCACACGCATTATTAGCAAAAAAGTGAACTAGTAAAATTTTCACATTCATGCCTACTCTAAAAGGCTTATTAGAAAACTCTAGATAGAAAAGACGTTGAAACTTGGCAATACAAACTAAGACATACGTTACAGTACAGTAGTTATTTAGTATGAACAAATACTTAAAGCTACAACGCTCGATATACGCCCTTTTTATGTGATGTTAATTTATAGTTTAATGTTAATGTTCTGACGTAAAATGTAATACAGTAACTATATAAACTTATCTGTCTTCAAAAGTCACATACCATTTATACGTTAACTTCATAATTGTATTGTTAGTGCATTATGTTATAGACTTACTTTAAAAACAATAGCGAATTGCCTTACGGCGGCGTTAGGTCGCGCCTGCCTATTGAAACTGCTTACCAACGAGGGGATCTATTCTTTATTAAAATATTTTCAAACTGATACTGATACTGCAATTTATAATTTGTATTTTATCACGATTGCCTGAAGGAGTGTTTTTGTAACGACTGGCTAAAAAATAAGTGGTATGTTTTTTCATGTACGTATTTTTGTAGGTTTCTTTATTCCACCTAACGTCTGAACCCTTTTGGATTTATCTCTAGAATCCTTATATCATCCTCAGTAAGAATATATACAATGTTTTATTATTTTCCATAGCGGTTGTATGACGTGTAATTATTTATATGGTCTATTGATATTTGATGTGTTTTAATTCATTCGTTTTCATTAAAACTAAAGTGGAACTAAAGAACCACCTAAGGATCAGGTACAGGTACCACTAAACTCTCGTTCAAAGATATCCTATTTATGAGATCCCCTTCTATATATTATTTACACGTATATGTACATATAGCATTTAATAGGCGTCTCTAATATAATGAGGTTTTTGTTTGAGATTTAAAGGTTGTAATGAGTCGAATTGAGTAATATAATCAGTATTCGAATTTCTCTTAGTCCTGTAACATAAAAAAGTGAATATCTGTTCCTAAAATGTGTAATAAGCGTACAAAACAACTGTTTCCGCATAGTAGACAGAACAACGACGATAGATAATATCAGTACAATGCTACATGTTTAATCGCACGTATAACCGTTGTGGAGAATGCATGCGGTCATTGTGAGCGGGCTGTAACTGTTTACATCTATAGGAGGCGCGGCAATTAGCGGTGCAGGTGGTGAATGCGACCCCCTGGCCTCTCTAGCGGCAGCCCTGGCAGCCGTGGCCTCTCGGGAGGAACTAGTGTATCGCTATTTGCAAGTTTATTATTAAGTATTCGTTTTAATATACGTTTAAATCCGTGTTCCTAACAGGCAATTAGTACTCTTGATTATAACAAACTAGTTTTGCAAACAGCCGCAGTCATTCATCTGTCTTTCAAAAATGTGCTTTTTTTCGCGTAGACTAATTTGGCTCGTCGACTAATGTCCTTTTTTGTAACCCTGACAATGTGTATTTCAAATACAATAAGCGTTGGTTCAAATTGTCAATAAAAAAAGAAACATTTTTGAATTGAAAATATTATTAGGTTAGCAACTAATAAGCCCGCCATCTTTGTACACAAATTTATTTAATTTTTTAAGTATACAAAAACAAATTATTTCTCAACTTTATAAGCACCGTCGTTTTCAATCACCTGTCGCCAACGCGCTGGCAGAGACATAATGCTTTCCTCGTAGAAGTTTTTGGGCTTTTGATCAAAAAGGGTGGTAAGGTAAATTTTAAGCTGGTCTTCATTTTTAATCTACTAAGTAGTGGGCTAGAGAACGAAATAGATGATAATCTGAGGGCATAATGTCTAGAGCGTACGGTGGGTGAGGAAGGACAGCGCATCCAAGCGAAAGTAATTTTTCACGAGTCGCTTTTGCTACATGTGGTCGAGCATTAACGTGCAAAAATTATGCTACTTTATCCAGTTGGTCACAATAAATATTGGCCGTAATTGTAGTGTTAGATGGCAATAGCTCCCAGTATAGAATTTCGTTTATTCCCCACCACACACTTAAAATAACTTTTTTACTCGTGTCAGGTTTTGGCGTCGGTACTCCTGCTTCTCCAGGTCCAAGCCACTGGCGCTTACGCGAAAAAATTATGTACATAACCCACTTTTCATCCTCCGTAATTACATCCCTTAGCCACTCATTGGTACGATGATAACTAAGTAGTTCATGCACACGTTAGCTCTCTTCTGAAGTTGAAACGGCGTCAACTCATGTGGCAACCAAACAAATATTTCCAGGTCTTTTCTAAAGCGTGGAGTTATTTTTCTACTGCAGTATGAGAAAACTGAAGCTGCTCTGCCAGACAACGTGAAGTGAACCTGGGATCCATTTCTCCAGTCTTTTTAACTCACATACGTCTATTGTAGGAGGTCGTCCTGGATGAGGTTCATCAGATAGGTCATAATTTCCATCCTTAAATCTTCTGAACCAATGTTTGGTGGTATCGTAAGAGAGCACCCCTTCGCCCATCTTTGCACATATATTGCGCACTGCTTCAGTCGCTTTTCAAACTAAGCGAAATTCGTGAAGTAAAAGCAGCCGAAGTTTTCTACTAGAAAAATCCATAATTTACTATAGTTTTACTATTGGAGATCCAGTTGTCAACTGATCTGAGATTCAACCATTGCTTTATTTATATACTACTCCAAGAAATTCGAGATAGTTCTATAACGTTTTAGAAACTGATCGAAAAAAGTGGCGGGTTTATTAGTTGCCAACCTAATAGTTTTGATTAGGATGTGTTATTATTACCTACGTACATAAGGTAATACACCACTATAAAATATGGTAGTAACTGCTTTGTTTATGGAAGATAAGAAGGTCAACAGCGTTAATGTATATGAATCATGAGGCACTTATCGTAATCATTTGTTTTTCCGAAGTCTCTATCGACTTATAACGGTCGTGGTTATAGTGGGTAGGTTTATTTATCTCTAAAATTAGTACGAAAGGTTTTGTTTTTAGTTGTACAATACAATTTTTTTTTATAGCGTGATACTGTTAGGTTTACAATAATTCTATAAGTCGTTTTTATTCAAAATTCAAGATATTCAATTTGATTGGTAATATTTGGTGAGTTAACATTATGTTACAAGTGTAGCCCAAATGTTGACGTAAACATTGGAGTTAGATAGAGTAAGCTCTAACTCAAATGTTTAATACCTTTGCATGAGAGTTACTACTTACTGATATACTAGTTATAATAAGTAGCATGTTGTTACAATACATAAATTACTTCAGCTAATCCGTTTGTTTATAAGCTACAAAACGCTGTGTTTGTATGACTACAATAACTTTCACAGGCCAATCTCGAGTGTCACGTCAATCATGTGCTTTACGTTGTTACCAATGTTGTATATAGATTCTTCAGCTGAGGAATTAGACGTGTTAGGTACAAAACGATCACTTAGTTGCAGGCCAGTAGATTGTACCTCTATTCTAGGTACTACTTGAGATTCTATAAAAATGTTACACTTAAACATCGAAACAGAAACATTAATGAACTACATTCTTTGTTTGTGTCTATACAGTCTCAGCCTTAGTTAATTATATTGATTAATTAAGAAACCTATAATATCAATCTTGGAAGGATGTATATATAAGTTATCAAACGTAAAGTAACTGCAACCAGAATGCTGGTATAGAAATATATATTAAATATAACCTTACACACTCTGTCATTGAACCAGTAGTCAATAAGACATACTGTTTAATTTGTAAATTACCGTCACACGATATGGTAATTATTGCAATATATAAGTCACCTAGTTATCCTAAACTTGACGAATAGCGCAAGCATAAACACAGCCTAAATAATGTTTTAACAATTTCTATAAAAAACATATATTACCAACCCGCGAAACTCGTTGCCTTGACCATGTTGTACTAACAACAGACTGCAATAGTATCACCTTAGTGCATGAAACCTCCATCACCGATCACAAAGCGATATTGCTTAATCTTGAAAATAAATGTAAGCTTAAGGAATGTAAACTGACCCTAGTCCAAGTTGACTATTCTTCATTTATAATGCAATATCAAAAACAGACTTTAGTTGTGTATAAAGCATTTCAGATGCTGACCAGGCAGCGGAATTGCGAGTGACTATGATAGGCCAAGTAGTACAAAGACATACTAAATTAAAGAACACATCCCAAAAAAATAGACTTTATTAGTCTATTGCCCTGCATTATTCCAGGTATGCTTACAGACCAGTCTCTCTCCTACTAAACAGTCGTAGGAGCACAGGCGGTAAAAATGCAGACAGCATAATTTCCTAAACATTACTTAAAGTAAGCGATACTCTACTCTAATAAAGCCTTAGAGCATATTGTACCAAGAATGTTAGTATGTATAAGTAACGCGTCATCTGGCTTAATATAATTTTCCTAGCATATTGTAGCCTCGCATACCCCACTTGCAGTCCTTGGTTTTTATTTAAACTTTTTACTTGAAGTTTTTATAAAATTAGAGCACGAGGTGTAAACATGTGGCGAACGTTTTACGTCATACGCGTGTCGATCTTGCTCATCACCTGCAGTTAACTTAAACTAAGTAGACATAATTAAGTAGGTATAGTGTTTACTAGCAGGGTAATACCTTCACAATTTGTTTAACTATTTAGAGTAATCTGAACATATGAAAATAATGAAAATAACACAAGAAGAAATGATTCTACGATAAATAACATCATACAGAGGACTACCCCTAAGTCTTTGACCCCCCACTATTATTGATTAGACTTGGGAGTTGGTACTTAGGGTTTGAACCGTTCACTGTCACCTTCATTATTATTAGATTACTATTAAATCTATTAGATTACTCAGTTCTAAAAAATCGCTGGGACAGGTTCTAACTTCTAAGACTAGTTTCGGTTTATGTTATGTGGCAGATTATTGTAATATTAAGATATTTCTTGAAATGTAAAAAAGCATTTTAATGAAACATTTTAACTAACTTAAATATTTTATTTTGAAGAGCATGATATGATAAGCTAATAAGCTTATATTTATTACATATTCTTGGGTTGAAACAGTTTAGCAGGTTACATAGGCCTGATACAACTGTGTACTGCTTAACCTTCCGCGACCGGGCTTAGTTAGACGCAGTCTCGTGTACAGAAGGTATAAGAAAGTAAATTAAAACAAATATGTATATATATATTATATATGTACAATATGTATATATATATATTATATATATACATACATATGTATTCATTATTCATTCCTTCGTTGTTTGACGTAATTTTAGGTCTCCAATCAACTGTACAGTTCATAAACCACAACCACTACAGAGTAAGGAGGTTCGTTGTTCAATAGCTCTTTCGAAACGGTGACCAGTTCTGGCAAACTTCTTCGATCGTGCAAAGTAAGCATTAGGCATTGATTCTTATACAATTACACTTGCAATTTACTATTATGACCAGCAACAGACCATCTGGTTTAGTAAATTGCTTATTAAAAATAATTGTCAACAAATCTTAGTCAATTAAATTGACTAGTTCTGAATCTGGTACTTTCTTTTCAATTCTGAACTTTCAAATAAGAGTTGAATTTAATTTGCAATGGTCTGGTAATATTTGATTATCTATTCGTTTCCACTGTTTAATTTATCGATATGTTTTCACTGGTGTCCTGATAATGTTTTGCTATGATAATAATTTATATGATGAAAAACAGCTAAAACTCTTACAATATATGAGTATGTTCCAAGTATTGTGTGTCATTTACATAAAGTTGTCAGTAATCGCCTCTCTATACTAAGATATCTCCTCATTTACCTGTTTAACTGAACAGACAATGTTTTTTGTTACTTTTCAAAGCGTGCAAAGCTTTTTCCCACTGCAAAAATACACACACCTGTATTCAGATAAAGAATATCTTTACGTTTCCTGTGTTACTCCTCATTTCTTATACAAATATATACGAATAATTCGCTGGCAACTTGGTTTGGCGAAGTTCTCACATAGCCATAGGCGAATCTTGAACTGTAAGTAGCGTACGACGATGTTGCGCTGCAACTTTTTTATTTGTACATGTATTACTGGTGACGTGACGTGATGTAACTGTGTACCTAACAGTTTAAATATTTTGAAGATGGTATAATGTAGTTATTGATATTAATGATATCGTGGCGGTTATATATTATTTACTCTACCGGCAATGGTATTACTTGCAACTATATCTAATATACCTAGTCTTACCATTAATATTGTTACTAGGAAAAATATTTTTTTTCTATTGCATAGAAAATGTATTACTGTAATGTGTGTTAGTTACAATATACTCTTTTACCTTGTCCGTGTTTTGACTTACTTTTCAGAAAAATAAGGCTCAGCCACTCCTTGATAACTAACACCCCACCAAACCGTCACTGTAGTCGTATAATGCCCTCGTTGTACTCTACTGACTAATTTGGAAGCTTCTATAGAGCTTTTAGCATAAAAAAAATATTGCTCAATTGTAAAAAAAATCTCATCACTAAATAAAAATTTTTAGTCACCTGCCTTTGCGTACTGCCTAAGAAGTAGTTTCGCGTTAAGAAGTAGTATTCATTTTTAAATAATAACCTGTGCGTTTCATATAGGCTGCAAGTCCTAAGTCATCTTTTAAAATACACGACATGGTTCTAGGTGCTATATTAATTTCCTGGGATAAAATCAAGACAAAAATATTTAACATTTAACACCGATTGGCGCGAAAATGAGAAAACAATGAACATTCATATAAGAATAACAGATTTCAAATTCAAATGTAATATTATGTTTTTTCTTATCGTATATATGTGTAAAATAAACTCATTCATATCACTGTATCACCGAAGGGGTAGGCAGAGGCGTAATTAACGCCCAGATTTTGCCGATTATAATTTAGTCCCATTTACGTAATAGGGGGCATGCCCATTGCCATCATCCGGGCACTTTTGTGAATTACATGGCAAAGTTTGGAGTATATTGACAGGAATGTGAGGTTAGAAAGGGAAGAAAAGGGATATTGCTTATACAGATGAATGGGGAGAGTATAAGCGATAGCTAAGGTTTGTGCCGGGAAGTTAGTAAGTCCTCTAACTAGATATATTATTGCTAGAGAATACAATCCCGAGCATGTTTTTCAATCCCGGGCTTACGGGATTTTGAAGCCTTTTTCCGGGATCCCGGGATTAGACTATGTGGTTTCTAATTGGGCTAAAATAAAAAAAAAACACGAGTAATTAAAAAAAATGTCTTTAATGTCTTTGCACAACACAAATCAGAATAATAATAAGAAAAGAAAAAACACAAACACAAGAAATTAAAAAACAGCACAAAATAACTATTTAGATTTTCGAAAATATAATCGCAGAAATATCAAAGCATCCAATGTTTGACTTCCGAGCCTGCTTCGTAGTTTATTGCCAACATAAGCAGCAGCTGAAAACGCTCGTTTAGCTTCTACGCTGGTTGGAGGAATAGACAATAGATACTTATATGCTGTTTCTAAGTGATATCCACGAACTCCTCCATTTTCGAACAGGCTCATTTCACGTCTAATACTATTTGCCAACCCCAATTCATTTTGTACTTGTACTTCAGGATCCGGGGATTTCATACTCTTGTTAATTTCCAGCTGTAACTTTTCCTTTAATGTCAATTGGGGTTGGGAGGTTTCTGACCTTAGCTCATCATCTGTTTGTGATCCTGACCTTGCTTCTTCTTCCGTGTAATCTCGACTATTAAGTATTTTAACGATACTCTTTTTTGCTACCTCACTAAAGCCTGTGTCGGAACTGGAAATAAGTCGTGCCATTCCAAATCCGATAATAACTGATTTTCAACATCCATTCGTGGATTTTGTAAATAATTTAACACGCCAGTTAAATCATCACTTCGTCGTTGCTTTATACGTTCCACTAAGGATGTTTTATTTTTTTTGGCAAGTGCTGAGTTTTTGCTAGACAGTTGTTTTATAAGAAATTTCAAAGCGGCATCAGCTGTGCATAAATGAGCATCTCGCCGACAGATTGCTTCTACTGTCAATTTAATTGGGGTCAGCACATCAACAATTTTATTTACCAATTCAAAATCAACATCTTCTAAACGAATTGGATGATTGAGATCTATATCTAGATCTACAACTTTGCGAATTTTCTTTATCAGCTCATTAATATTTTCATATTGTGTTAACTCTGGTACGTGTTCTGGCGCAAGATCATTTTGTGACATTACGATTAAACCTGATTCTGGACAGTCTAAGTCTTCTAAATGGTGTTCATCATCGCTGTCGTCCATATAATCAACAGTCACAGCTGGTTCATTTACAGTATCATCAGAGGTAGGGCTATCTTGCAAATTATTATGTTTTTCATAAAGCACATCACAGACCGCCAAATTGATACCATGTCCGAGACACAGTTGTTGTTCAGTGCAAACAAGCCGCCCCACTTTTATCATAACATTCGGTCCATCGGTTACAATAGCCACGATGTCAGTTTCTAGGGAAATGTCAAATTTACTTAGACGCTCTTGCAATATACGAAGACAATTTTTAGCTGCCATACTATCGTAAATAGGAACAAGTCCTAAGTTCCAAAATGTTTTATATGAATGAACGTTGACCGCCATGTATCGTTTATTGGAAGTTGAAGTCCACTCGTCGAAAGAAAGACTAAATCTTTCACCTGCACTTTTCAAATATTTTAATTCTGCAGTTACTTGCTACCGATTTTATCACTGTAATTCATAACACGTTTTCGAAAAGTGACGGCTGAAATCCGTGTATTTTGCTAAGAGCAATTTTCTCAAATCATCTGAGGTTATGAATACACTGAATGGAAATCCATCTAATGCAATCATTCTTGCCAAAATATCATCCAGGCTATCGTCGGCACTTTTAGTAAAATAATTATCTAACTTTCGCTTCGCTGTTTTCAGATTTTCAGAATCTTGACTTGTTGAAGCTGATATAACCTTAATGTTATGTTTTGATAACAAATGTGTATGTAATCCCTTAGTTGATCCACCCAAAGTCTTGAGGATGGCTGGGCCTCGCTTACATTTAGCACTATTCCCGTCCTTCGCAACTAACTTTTATGTGGTAGAGCCATGCTTAGGCACGAATGGGCCGGCTCGACCGGTGCGATACCACGGCCTCACAGAGAACCGGTTGTGAAGTAACGCTTGCGTTGCATTTCCCCGAAATGAGTGAGGTCTCCGGAGGCCCAAAATCCCCCACCCCCCCTAATGATAGCGCTGTTAACAAAAAGGGTACCCCAGGGGGGTACCAGCGCTAGCGTTGGAGAATGGGGGATTCTCCAACGCTATATTCTCCTGGACGTCCACCCTCAGTACGGATTATACCTGAGCATGGACGCCCAGGCTGCCCCTCGTACTCTGGGGGGGGGGGGGGGCTCAACTGCGCTCTCAAAATCTGCTCGGGGCAAGAGAAGGCATACCATGGCACCCCCTGTCACGTTTACTGTGGATTTTTGTAACATCAGGGGCTTACATTCTAACCTCGACACTGTCCACCACCACCTTGAGACAGCAAAGCCGGCCTTGCTCTTTTTAACCGAGACGCAGATATCATCTCCAGCGGACACATCCTACCTCTGCTACCCTGGGTACGGACTGGAACACTTCTTTATTCCTAAGGCTGGTGTATGCGTGTATGTTAGAGATGATATCACTTCTCGCCGCCTCGGCAATCTTGAAGGTAGGGACCTCTCAATCTTATGGCTACGTGTAGACTGCGACGACCATCCCCGCATCTACGTATGCCTCTACAGGTCCCATAGCGGTGATGTCGAAACGGACCGACTCATCGACCACGTCTAAATGGCTACAGACTCAGTGCTCCAGCAGGTCCCATCCGCAGAGATCGTGATTCTTGGCTACTTAAACGCCCATCACGCCGAATGGCTTGGTTCGCGAAAAACTGATCATGCGGGAAGATCTGTTCACGATTTCGCCTTGGCTTATGGCTTGACGCAGCTGGTAGCAACGCCTACGCGAATCCCAGATGCAGAAAGCCACGTGCCTTCACTGTTGGATCTTCTGCTGACCTCACATCCTGACGGCTACAAAGTATCCGTTGAGGCCCCTCTTGGCTCTTCGGACCATTGCCTGATTAGGAGTATGGTGCCACTCGTTCACTCGCTGCGGCCGCGAGTTACAGGCAGTCGCCGCGTATGGCACTATAGGTCAGCAGACTGGGATGGAATGCGAACATTCTTTGCATCCTACCCATGGAGGCAGGTTTGCTTCTCGCCGGATGATCCCAATGTCGTTGCCGACTCTGTCGCGGAAGTTGTGCTTCAGGGTATGGAACTCTTCATTCCATTCTCCCTGATTCCCACAGGTGGCAAGTCCCAGCCCTGGTTTGGTCGAACCTGCAAAGCGGCGTCCCGCCGAAAGCAGGAATGTTACCAAGCATGGGCTAATGCAGCGACAGCACGGGATGTAAAGACCAGGACATTAAATAAGCAATTTTAACTTTGCCTCCAGATCCCTCAAAAGAGTAATCGCTGGGGCGAAGTCGGCTCACATCGGCAGAATTGGCGAGAGACTAGTGAGTCTCCTTTCCGGAACTGCTGTCCAGGGGAACTTTTGTAAGCCATCCCTTCAACCTCTGCGCATAGGAGATAATTCGTTGGCCCACGACGCTAAAGAAAAAGCCGATCTTCTGGGCAAACTCTTTGCGTCCAACTCGACCCTGGACGACGGGGGAAACGCACCGCCGACCATAGCGCAGTGCGAGAGCCGCATGCCGGAAGTCCGGTTTACACAAAGGGCAGTGCGTAAAGCGCTTCTTTCCCTCGACGTTCTTAAGTCGAGTGGGCCCGATAGAATCTCTATCGTGCTGAAGACGTGTGCTCCAGAGTTGGCACCGGTTTTAACGCGCCTTTATCGGCTTTCCTATTCCCTTGGCGTAGTCCCGAACTCATGGAAGACAGCTCTAGTGCACCCAATCCCTTAAAAAGGAGATCACTCGGATCCGACCAACTACAGACCCATAGCCATCACCTCTTTGTTCTCCAAGATAATGGAATCCATTATGAACTGCCAACTCCTCCGGTACTTAGAAGACCACCAGCTCCTCAATGATGCACAGGCGATCGAGACCAAGGGGGAAGCGTTGGCCGTTAGTTTGGACGTGGCGAAGGCCTTCGATCGGGTCTGGCACAAAGCGCTCCTTGCGAAGCTTCCTTCCTATGGGCTTCCCGAGAAACTGTGCAATTGGCTCACCAGTTTTCTTACAGACAGAATCATCAAGGTCGTTGTTGACGGTGCATGCTCCGACTCCAAGTCTGTTAATTCTGGTGTCCCACAAGGCTGTGTGCTATCACCCACGCTGTTTCTTCTGCATATCAATGACATGCTGCAGATTAGCAGCATCCATTGCTATGCAGATGATGCACGAGTGATGCCCTTTACACCGGCCTCGCTAACATTTCTCGGGTAAACGTCATCGAAAGCCGATCCAAACTTGTGTCTGAAATCGAAACTTCTTTATCAAAAGTTTCAGATTGGGGTCGACTTAACCTAGTCCAGTTTAACCCCACTTAGACACAGGTTTGTGCGTTCACCGCTAAAAAGATGCCATTGGTCGTATCACCTCAATTTGAGAGCACTTCCCTAACTGTATCAGCCAGTATCGGAATCCTTGGCGTCGATATATCAAGCGAAGTCCAGTTTCGCGGTCACTTAGAGAGTAAGGCCATATTAGCTTCGAAGAAGCTTGGTGTGCTAAACAGATCGAGACAGTATTTTACTCCGGCCCACCGCCTGCAACTTTATAAGGCGCAGGTTCGGCCGCACATGGAATACTGTTCTCATCTCTATGCAGGTGCACCCCAGTACCAACTTCTCCCTCTTGACCGCATTCAACAGAGAGCGACTCGCATTATTGACTGCCAAGATATTTCTGATCGACTTGACACCTTGGCGTTGCGTAGAGATGTAGCTTCACTCTGCATCCTCTATCGCTTGTATCATGGGGAGTGTTCAGAGGAATTGTTCGGACTTATACCGGCTGCTGGTTTCCGCCATCGTCCTACGCGACAAAATATCCATCCCCATCACCTGGACGATTGGCACTCCACCACTGTGCGCTTCTCCAGAAGCTTTTTGCCTCGTACAACCAGCTTATGGAACAAATTGTCGCCTGCCGTATTTCCGAACCGATACGACCTTCAAACCTTCAAGAAAAGAGCGTACTCCTACCTAGAAGGCCGGCAACGCACTTGTGACTCTTGAGTTGCGGGTGTCCATGGGCGGCGGTAGTCATTTACATTCAGGTGACCCTTCTGCTCGTTTGCCCCCTATCGCATAAAAAAAAAAAAAAACTTAATAATAACTTCACACTGACGTCGTATCACTGTCTTTTTTATGTTTAACAAAGTCTCCCTCCATTTGAAATACTTAATTTCTGATAATTGACTTTTAAATTTTAATGACGTAGCCTACGTAACCTGTCGTCACTGACGTAGCCTACGTAACCCGTCACTGACAGAACAATAAATGAAAAAAATGAAACCTGATTTGCATATTTATACTTTCGTACAGGGAATCCCCGACGGGAAATACCCGCAACAATATTATGATATGAGATGATCGGGTGATTCCCCTGTTGGTTCGTTGGGGAATTACCTTCAGAGTATTGTATTAAAGTATTCCGAGTGGGGAAGTCCCTTCTAAGTTCTACGACAAACATATTATTAGGACTGTACCTGTGTAGTAAATAGTGGGTACCTACGTATTGTACGAGTTGCTTTTTGTCGTAATGTGTTAAAATAATCTAGGCAAGGTTATTTTCAAGGCGCAGCGGACTACGGAATACAAACTAGACTTGTTTGTGGCAATCTTGAAAATCCCGAGATTAGCCAAGTACAGTCTCGGGATTTTCGGGGCCAGAAAACGGTCGGGATTGTATTCTCTAATTATTACCATATATTTTATATCACCATAAACATGAACATTGTACATAAATCTAAATTTATTTTCAGATATCTTCATAATTAAATATGGTTATAAAGTATAGATCTAGGCTATATACATATTTACGGTTATAGTTATTTCATTAGTAGTCAAAGCCCTAAGTACAGAAGTTAGCAAAATAGGACAATAAAACTGATAATAATAATACACTGTTGTAAAGTTGAATAAAAGTAAATTTTCTTTTTCAATGGGAATGATGTTCTGTATTCGTTGAACATTGCAGCATTGTCGCCTCTCGTTGCCGTCTCAGGGTGCCGGTACATGTCGAGACAGACCTATTCAAATGTCAATGTGAAGACCGCCCCCGTTCCCCGCATGCACCTCGTACTCGCCTCTTCACAGATACTAAAATGTCACTCGCCACACGAAGCAATCAGTTTCGTATTTGTAAACTCTGCCTAGATAGTACTAGGAATAGATTCATCGAATTGATGATTTTGTATTATATTTCAATGGACATTTTTCAATTAGATTATAGTTTTTATAGTTAGTAGTATAATTTCTTTAATGCAATAAATAAGTTAACTTCTTTAAGAAGACGCACCCCCCCTTATGTTTGATGGCTAGGATTAAACTTTATAGTAATTACTTTTGTTCATTATTCCCCACTTGCTAGTCCTTCAATATTTAGTCGATTCCAATCCAATATACCTACATACATATTAATCTTTTGTTTGAGTTTAATCATGGTCAATTGTTACCTAATGTTGTTTTAGGTAACTGCAACAAATTTTAGATGTCAATTGTTTACTACCAAGTTTATTATAGGATTTTCTCTTCGGTTAAACAATATTGTAATAATGATACATTTGTGTGATAAAAGTACTTAATTATTTTTACTCGTTAGGAAAACATTAACATTTTCAATTTAAATTCACAACAGAGAAGCAATTACCGTGTTTGAAGTCGGAAAGCGATTAATCTCCGTCTAAGAACATTCTTATCCTTCTCTACGCTGGAGCACGAGAAATATTGCTTTCAAACGGCTAATAGACAAGTTCACACTTTATGAAATTATCGTTTTTAACTGGTTACGTTATATGTGTGGTTTGTTTACTCTAGTTATCTATTTCTCTCTATTTCCAAAAAAATATTAAGTAAAGGAATTTCTAGTTATCTACTGTAACTTCCATCGAAATTAGATCTGTACGTCTATATGACAAACCTTTAGACTTTGAAGGTCTATGTATATATGTATGTATATGTATATACATAAACTTTCCGTACGATGTAACTTATAAGAATAGGCTGTCGTGTATATTTCACTGTGTAGAGAATACAATAGATAAGAGTATAAGGTAAAGAACTCGATGCGGACAATCGGTTATTCGCTATCGCAGTTTAACGAGCCACGATTGTTTTTCTCAGTTCTGAATAATATTGAACTTGAACGTCCCTCGGTATCTGATGGCGATACTTTCATTGGGCGCACTGTACTGTTAGCTGCCTAGCTTACAAATGAACGGTGTGATTATGGGCGCGCGGATCTGACTTCGTGATAATTTAAATGTTCTCGCAACTAGCACTGCAACGGCCTCTGAGATGGCAACGATTACCCTCTTCGACTTCCTCTTATGGTTACAGAATATCTGTGAATATTTAAATAGAGTTATGGCCTTGGCTAGTCTTGATTTAATTTTTTTTTGTTGAAAGCTATCATTATTTATTTGAAAATCTATCAAATTCGGTCTATCAATTTACAATTGTTGAAATTCGAATTCAAATTATTTATTTTTATTTCAATTTTTATTTTTATCGTCTTATTTAAAAAATATTATTTAATCAAATATTAACTACAGGTTCCCTTGTCAAATGTGAAATTAATAATTAAATACCTGCCTTTGTTGGTCTATAACCACCCGTTTTCAAATGGTTGAGCCTTATGAGAAGAAATTGGACAAACTCATGCCAAACACAAACTCATGGCCACCCTTTTAAATTACCAGATAGATATTACAATATTTCGTGTACAACTAATACTATTCAATAAAACACTATCGTGTGCTGTTATGTTGCTATAAGTAAATAAACGCAGGGAAAAAAGAAGTTAAAAAGGAAAAATATAGAAATGTAATAAAAGAAGACAGAAAATGAGAAACATATTAGTTCAAACTACCTTAAAATTGTCGTCACTACTTTTAATTTTTGAACTCAAAAAAGGGACTTTACAAAATTTACAAAATATATACATACATATATACTTTACAAAATTTACATAATTTACAAAATTCCTGAACAATTTATATTTATATTATATGACATATCTATGTGTGAAATTGATCAGTATTATTATAGTTCCTTTTATCATATAACTCATACAGTTTCTGCTCTTGTGTAAGTCTAAAGTGGCCCATCTATAAATGCGGCATTACCTTTAACCACTATCGTTTTGGGAGTAAAAACTGAATTAAATTCTATACAAAAAGTATCAAAGACATTATTACATGAGTTATTACTGACTGAGTTATTTTTGACTGAAAATCTATATCTAAATCCAGTAAGTTATTAGCTATTACAAGACTACTTTTAATTTTTTTTAAGGGCTTGGTGGTTTAGGTACATAATCTGTTTCATGTAGACTGCAAAAACAGGATTTTCAGATTTTAAATTTGAGATAGAGATAGATTGATCTCATTTGAGATATCATTTGATTATCTCATTGAGGATTATGAATATCATTTTTCTAATATAGCTTAAGAACTATTAAAGAAACTATTAAAGAAACCTAAGAAAATATTATCAGCTTAACACGGCAATCATAAAACTAGGAGAACAGTTGCTAATGTACAAAGTCTCCTGAACAATACAAAGTTTCCTGAACAATTTAGAGCATTCTTTGACATATGTGTGAAATCGTTTAGTATTATATTATATATTTCACTATTATGTTCTTAGAGATTAAAACCATACGTCACGTTATTTGCATGTGAAACGCTACTGTAGGTAGATAGATAGATATACTCTGTGTTGTACTTCAAAATAATTTCATTTTTATCGTTTTAAATATACTTACAAACTAAAGTTTAAGTATAAAAACAAAAAAAAAAAAAAGAAAACAAAACCTAGTAAAACAAATGTTGTACAATTGGCGGCCTTATCGCTATTTGCGCTGTCTTCTAGGCAACCATTGGATGGAGAGAAATATTAAAGATGACGTGAGGAGTTGCAGTGAATGATTGAATGAAATAACGATTTGACCATTGTGATCAACATGAATATATTCAGGCAGATACATCAGAAGGACCTTCGAAGCGGTCTTGGCTACCACTTTGCATTGTGAGCATATTGATGGCGGGAACTCCAAAATAAAAGAATGTTTGCACTGTTGGACACGTCTGATTTAATACTTTTAGAGAAAACTTGTCTTGTACAAACACAATAGGTAAGATTAACCTTGATTAAGAGCCAATAGGTCGGCACGGGTGCGTCTCCTGTGATAGCTGTCCGCCACCCGCCACTCTATTCGGGGTTACCCGCTCTTATTTTATTTTATATCGAAACGAGTCATAAACATTAATCATAAACAAATCGATTACAAAAATCTAATTTTAAACAATCAAAATAATAATAAACTCCTTTTAAGTCACGCGCCGTCATACATATATACAGTAATACATATAATATAATAGATATGTAACCATTCACATTAATATAGACTTAACTGTAAAAAGAAGAGATAGGTACACAAACATACTGCATGGTATTAGGAGCCTTATCACTCGTTAACTGAGGTAGTGTTCTTTTAGCATTTTTTTAAATTTCAAAGTGTTTGTGGCCTGTCTGATGGTGAGTGGTAACGCATACCACAAGCGGATAGCTTGGATTGTAATTTTTCCATGAAATTCGTGGAATGCTTTAGCATTGAGGACCTTAAATGAGTGTCGTGTAAGAACTCAAAGCGTTCTTTGATTTAAAAAGGAATGTTGGGATTGAAAAGAATGCTATATAGCAGTAAAGGATATGGATATTCTGGCGAAGGCGTATGGGTAGCCAGTTGAGTTTTTCCAGATATTCAGAAATGTGGTCAAATTTGCGTATTCCAAAAATGAACCGTATGCAAAAGTTTTGAAGTCGGTCTAGTTTATTAAGTTGTCTTCGGTGAAATCAGGATAGCTGGCATCACCGTAATCAAGAATCGGAAGAAGAAGAGATTCTGCAAGCCCAATTTTGGTCGTAACTGGTAGAAGATTATATATATATATATGTAGATAGAGATCCTGAAGAAGCAAACACTTTTCTACTCACTTCTTGCGGTACCCAGAATAAGTGTTTGTCAATATATGTCCGAGATTTAAAATTGCATCCGAAAAGGGTATTGAGGCTCCATCACAAAGTACCGGGGGTATACGTGTTTAATCGACTTTAGATCTAACCCTGGGGCTACCGACAATAGTCACTTGTGTTTTAGAGGTATTAACATTCAATCCATGCTACTTACTCCTTACACAAATATATTCTATGTCTTTATTAATGATAGAGATGGCTTCTGCAAGTTCTGCTACAGTTCTTGTGTATAAATCTGCAATTCGTCTGCATAAAGTTTATTTTTTTTTTTTTTGTTATGGTACTATGGCAGGAAGAAGTTAGTTCTTTGGAAATAGAGTTTATAAAAACTGCGAGCAAGAGAGAAAGAACACCACCCTGTGGTACTCCTGCTGCGCACTTCGCACCAACGAATCCGCTGCCGGCGCACGCACAGGTAGTTACGAAACCAGTCAACCGCCATCGGAGACATGTTAAGAGAAGACATTATTCCAAGCAAGATATCAAAGTCAACGGTGTTAAAGGCGTTTCTGAAATCAAGCAGTGCCAGCACCGTTAACTTACTGTCTTCCATGCCTGACCGAATATCATCCGTAATATGAGCAAGGTGGTGATGCTATGTCCAAGACGGAAACCAGATTTGAGAGGATTTAGAAGGGAATTCTTAGAGCGAAAAGAACTTATTTGGTTGTATACAAGACGGTCGAGAGCTTAAGAGAGGATAGGTAAGATTGATACAGGGCGATAATCGGATAAAAAGGATGGATGAATTTTTTTAGGTAGAGGAGTCATTTGTGCTACCTTCCATGAAGTAGAAAAGCTCCACTTGTAAGTGAGAAGTTAGATATGTGGGTGAGAACGGAAATATTTTTTTCCAGGATTGGCAGGATCATATTATGGCTGACACTGTCACTCCCGACGGCGTTTGACTTTATTGATAGTATGCTCTTCCTAACATCACTATCAGAATTGACAAAACATATGAAGGAAAATCAGGAGTCGGAAGAGAAGAAAGATATTGTAACGTATATTCCTTTACTGTCCTATCAAAGTTGGACAACGCAAAGAGGTGTTCGGACGATTCATCAACTCAATATTTAAGTCTACGGGAACTGTGTTTAGTCGTGATTTTCCAACTCCTAGTGATCGAAGAAATTGCCAGACTTTAGCCGGCTCTCCGTTTTCAACAGAGGAATGGATGTATTGGCGTTTAGCATTCCTACAAGCTGCAGCTTGCAGCGATTTCTGATTACGACGTTTCTCTCCCAATTTAAACTTGTCGGACATCTCTTGAATCTTGATTTTTCTAGATAGGAGAAGTTTAATGTCTGCCGTTAGCCAAGGAGACTAACGGCAGACATTAAACTTCTCCTATCTAGTATTTAACTTTAATTTTGCGCCATGGAGCATGGTCGTCCCCAAAGTTTTGTTAACGATTCTGTAAAAATTACCATCTTTTGTCGACGGTATCTGCATTGTACAAAGGACTCCAGTCTATGTTGCCAGCATCCCTACACAGATTGAACAAGTTCATGCTTTTAAAGTTGCGCTGCAGGAGGATTTTTGGTTTTGGTTTTGGTGTACGGATTTTGTAGGAAAGAAATATTAGATTGTGGTAGTAGAAAGCGTCTGCAGAGTATTATCCATGTTTGGCTACATGTTCAGTAGAAGGAACGGCGATGATGTCAAGAAGGGACGGGGTACAGTTAGGAAAGTTATGTATAGCATTGAGAGGAAGTATGAATAGTTTGTTTGATTCTAGGACAAGGAGGAACGGAGGTTCTATTTAAAAAGACAGGTATTAAAGTCTCCCATAAGAATATTATGACTGTACGAAGGGAGAAAATATTCTAAGATATGGTCTAAAGAAGAAAAGAAGTCAATGCGGGATGAAAGACAATAAGAAGTAACGAGAAGGATTTTGCAATGATGGAGTTTAACTTCAAGGAACAGGTGCTCGCCAGCATTCGGAAGTGGTGGCTGTATAGACATACAATACTGTAGGGAATATGCACATTTAAATATATACCCACTCCTCCACCACCACCACAAATGCGTTCATTTCGAATAAATATGAAACCAGGAAGGGAACAGGATGATGAAGGGAGACAGGGCTGCAACCATGACAGAGACACTCAGAGACACATATAGCATGGATATTCGCATAGTCAATCGATGCCAGCATGTTAGAAAAGTGAGCCGGAATGCTCTGAGGATTGATGTGCACAACATTAAAGTTGAAGAGAACTGGCCTGATAGAATATCACATAAAGCAGGAACACCCACATAACTCTCTTCGCCACAACTGGCTGACAAGAACTCAATCAAGTCACTCAAGTCTTAAATCCGAAATTCGTGGTTATTGAACTTAATAAATATAACATATGTAATATAAGCGACAATACATATATACGTACACATACAAATACAACACTACAATATTATTATTCTATTTATATGAAACAACTAGTACTACGTTTGGTCCACCATTAGCCAGTTGTGTTATGAATTAACAAATTAATCTAAATCAATACTAAAAACAAAACATTTATCAATTAGTAATCAGCTACAAAATGTAATAGAAGTGATAGTACAGAATTCTGGGCAAGCTATGCAGTGGCTTCGAATACAGAATAATATATGTTTTATATATACATATATACACCTAGCTATTACCTATTTACCTATATAAATAGTAGATCTATTTGCAGTTGTTGAGAATATTGTTCGATTATAGACAACATTATTATTAATATTTATGTTATATGCTAAATAACTAAATAAACTAGGCAAAGTGTTGTTCATGTATGTAATCCGACTGGCCCGCCGGCCGGGTATTCGATGTGCGCTTCATGAGCCAACTTAAAGTGCAGAATTCGCGATATGGATCTCACGTTTACCGTCGACTAAGTAGAGGATAAATTAGCTAACCGAGCTAAATTAGTGCAGCTTGCAAACGCCACTTCGATCAGATTACGTTATCGTAACATTCTAGCTATACTTTTAATTTTTAAGATTTTAGTACCTATCAATTTAACATAATTATCGACATAAAAATCAACAATATCTAATTGTTTTATAATCGGAATAGAATAATAAAAAAGGAATGTCATAAATTCAGTGACATAGACACGGACACAGATTGAGTGGATTTTTAAACAAATCATTAGATGTCGAGGGTATCATGAGTTTTCCCCGCCGCTAAATCCTCTCAGCATAAGTGAATCGTTGATTCCGTGAGTGTCGACCTCCGCTCCGTCCCGTAGGTATCGACAGCGCTTGAGGAGGAAGTTGTGCCTACTTGAAACCACTTTACAATGCCACGTATCGACGCTCTTTGTGCACTTGTGCTCATGCATTTGACTGGTTTAAAATAGTGGCTGCCGCTTTTCGCGGAAGTGAGATCGAATTGGATGATTGGTAAAGCATTGCTGGCTGAGGGCTCAATCTCATATCACATCGCTTATTGCCACTGTGATGCACCTTCGCTCAATAATGCAAGATTCATTATCGCTATTTTATACGTGACCAAATGGACACTGCTTTAAACTGGTTGACAGGCCTGTTGGTAGTGGTTAGTTAGCATGACTGCTGAGCCAGAGGTCGTGGGTTCGATTCCCACATGGAACAAAAAATTGTGTGATCAATAATTAGTTGTCCCGGGTCTGGGTGTCATTTGTGTCTATTGTATTCGTGTTTGTAAAGTTCCCTGCGACACAAGAATGCAGATAGCATGCAGCATCAATGCAGATAGCAGCATGTTGCAGATGCTATGATATCTTATACTTTGCACAAAAAATTATTACCTATACTGAAAATTTACAAAGTTTATCAAATAGATAGTTTTGGAAAATATTGTAATAAATTATATTATCTTTAAATTAAGCGGGTTGTAAATGGAAAAGTTACACTGTTAATTTATTTATTTAAGATAAAAGTTTTACGCATGAGAATTCCCTCGACGGCGACGTATCGATTCATTATAACATAGTTAGTTATGGTTTTCATTGAAAATTTATGATTGATCGTCGCAAAATCTATGATTGATTCGTGATGTATTATTCCTTGCTTTCATAAGAGTGCTTTCCGTTCGGTTCTCGCTCCTGCGGTTTTCCGCCCCCCTTCATGTCCATGATTGATTGCCCGCTTTCAAACTTCATATGTTTGGGAGATAATTTTGTATTTCAGCCGTAAATAGATTATGTATGAAAAGAATTACCTCATACTAAGGGTACCAATAATAAATTAATCGTTTAGAATATATGCACAACAACGGCAACTCAATGAATAATATTTCATTTTTCCTTATTGGCACACCTGTCGTCCTATATTGTGTAAATAGTATAATCAAGGCACCGCTGGATTTAACTGATTCTATTCACGCAAGAAATGAAAGTGACTGGCAGTTGTATCCATCTAAGTTCTCGGTTTATTGAAAATTTATCATTCATGTCTATGCTATGCTTAATTGCAAGACTATGGATGAGATAATCGGTCGTTTTTAATGTGTGACTATCTTAACAGCGAAAAAAAAGGAAATAATAAAATTACCGTCTCAAACTAAACGACGCTTATTCTGGTGTTTATCTGGATAGACCGAAGACGCTTTGCTTCGTAGTAAGTAAACGTTTCGCTCTATTTATCCTATTGAATTTTTTTCATGACACTTAAGCATTGTTTTGTCAGTAGTGTCATAACCTGACGGACTGACTACCCAAGTAGGACGACCAATTTGTCTATTGAATGAAAATATACTCGTAGTATATAGTCAGAATAATACATTGAATCAACTAACGGGCCAATATACATATATTTTACAATCTAATACAATCATGATGTGAATCGCTCTGTAATAAATTACATCAAGTCTGTCGTATTGTTGAGCCGATATCTTAATTCAAAATATTTGATGTCATGGAGTGCAATTACTGTACGCAACCACTTCCCACGGCAATGCTGGCGTGTCTATAAAACTGGAGCAAGCGGTGACACATAGAACGCCGAACTCAAAGCTGGTAATATAACAATGCTCTTACGGTAACCAGTTTATGACGATCTCCATAAGATCCCGATTAAGTATTGGTACAAGAGTCTCATAACAAATTATATCAGATTTCGGAAGGTCTATGAGCAATGGTGTTTTAGGTTTGAACCTCGTAGCGGTTTCATAACGTTAGCATTTACGTGA
Organism: Tyria jacobaeae; assembly: GCA_947561695.1. Taxonomy (NCBI): domain Eukaryota; kingdom Metazoa; phylum Arthropoda; class Insecta; order Lepidoptera; family Erebidae; genus Tyria; species Tyria jacobaeae. The sequence goes on from OX387220.1 coordinate 12,459,186, forward strand.
GAGCGTAGTCGTCGCGACATTGTTATTCAGCCTCCGGGCTTGTTCAACACACGAGTACGTGTACTTAAGTAAGATTGTTGGTAAATTTGTTTATAAAATAATATTCAGGTATATTTCTAAATTGCAAAGACCTTTTATTTAGGTTAATACAAGGGAAATAGTTATAGATGCCTTTTTTGACTCTTAACCAGTAAAAGTGTAATTCTCGGTGGAGTAGAATAGAGCCACCCTATTTCTTTGACTGTTTTCTGTCAGACAGTATGTATACTGTTTTAATGCGGCCGATTGACCGCAATAGGCTTGCCCTATTACGTTAATAGAACTAAATTCTTATTGTATAAATGTGTGTGTTTTATAAACCTTTGCCTATCCCATGAGGGATACAGGCGTGAGCGTTTGTATGTATGAAATTGACAATTTAATTAAGTTTTAAAAAAATATTAGATGAGTAATTGTTCCGATCCATCATGTTTTACTTTTTAGGTTCGACATGGCCACGTGAGTACGGCTTGTGTTAGTTGAATATTGAGTAACTCTTAATAGGATGAAAAAGACTAAAACATCAAGTAATTTAGCACATACGTATTTGTGTTGGTTTGGTGGTTAGAGAGGCATTGTTTTGGAGAGTAATTTAGTCTTTAAACTGTTGTAGGTATCATGAACTTCGAGACGATTTTATGTAATTACGTGCCCGGTTTTATTTAAATAACGCTTATGTCGATATAATACGCGTTCGTCATCGCCAAATGTCTTTATAATAGAGTTGTTTTTCTCAATAATTTTGATTTCGCATGAATTGCTTTATAAATGCGGTAGTATCATTGTTTGATATACATCATAATATAACTCGGTCATACACTTTTTCTGTATAAGTCACACTTATAAGGGACAAGATTTATAGAACGTACCGTTTTTCTTTTAACGGTTTTGTTAAGTGGAGGGTACAATTTGAAGTTTGTTTCTTAGACGTGGTTTCTAATCTACGTCTAAGAATTCGTTTTATTCTACTGTCAAATGTCTTCAATAAACAAGAGAAATAAAAGAATAAATTATTTGTAAAATAAATTTGTAAAGTTTTTTTTGGATGCGTTGAGGGAAAGAAGATTGGGTTGAATTGGGCCTCCAAAAAGTTCACTCATTTCGGGGAAATATCTTCCCGTGGGTGTTGTAATAAGCGACTAAGGCATTGGACTGTTATCTATCATTGACGGCTATAAGCTTACTGGAAAATATGGGTGTTTTATGCACATCTGCCTACCCCTTAGGTGAAATAGGCGTGAGCGTATGTATGTATGTATTTTATTAGTATTAGTTTACATTTAAAGTAACTAATGAAATGGATATGTAATTAAAGTAATTTTCGATTAGCTAAATTAAACTGTGTATATGTATGTAATTTCAATAATATGGTGATCTGAGGAGGTGCACGGATAAACTCTTCATTGGCTACTGGTGAGTTCATTGAGTTACGACACGAAGAGATTGAGCCTTCAATGGTTTCTAGCAAAACGCTCGAGTTTGGGCTGCGCGAAAGCATGTATTTCTAGTTAATTTTTTTTTTTTTATTCGTAAGCCTACTATAATGACTCCACTTTGCCTGATGGTAAGCAATAAATGGAGTCCAAGAGTGGTGGTCACCATCCTCATTGCATGTCTAGTCAATGCAGCATGGTGACCCACACTATGGCGGCCTGGTGAGATGCTTTTTCACGCCCCGCTTAAAAGACCCGGGATCAAATTGGGAAGGAAACACGTGCGCTGGTAGGGAATTCCAGGCTTTCACTGATCGGCACAGGAAAGAAGAGCCAAACCATTTCGTTCGGGATCGCATATCTTCGACTCGCAAACGGTGACTCCTCAGGCCAGCACGTGTAGTCCTGTAGAGGAAGGGAGAAGGTGGTCCTCAAAGGCGGGCAGCGCACTTGCGACTCTTGAGTTGCAAGTGTCCATGGACGGCGGTGTCACTTACCATCAGGTGACCCGTCTGTTCGTCTGTCCCCCTATAGTATATAAAAAAAATATATATATATATATAAAAAAAGGTGGGACCAATTGGAAGAGCTCATCAGAACACTCCTCGTGATGTAGGCGATAGAGAACTGCCATAGAGGCGACATCTCTTCGCAACTACAGGGGCTCAAGAGACTGGGTGACCTCAGGACAGTCTATAATACGGACTGCGCGTCGCTGCAACCGATCGAGAGCGTCAAGCAGATACTGCGCATAGCTATCCCAAAGGTAAGAGCAGTACTCCACGCAGGAGCGAACCTGGGTCTTATATAAAAGACACAGATGCTCGGGCGAGAAGAACCGTCTCACCTTGTTCAATACACCGAGCTTCCGCGAGGCCGCCTTAGTGACGCTCTCGATGTAATCACGCGGATTGAGATCCCGACAGATGTCCATACCCAGAATACTAAGCCTATCCTGTAGTGGCAGTTGAGTGTTCTGAAGAGTAGGAAGGGGAAGGAATGGAGACTTTTTGTTTGAAAACGCGCACGCCTGTGTTTTCTTGGCGCTGAACTCGACCAGAGTCTCACAACCCCATTGAGAGATGCGGCTCAGGACCCGGTCGAGCTCAGCAACAAGCTCCTGTCGCTTTCCCTCAACGTCTGCTAGCTTGGCAGCAGGATGTCCAAAGTATCGCCCGTGTACTGTGCTGTCGTCTGCATAACAATGTATGTTGCCAAGAGCCAACATATCATTGATATGCAGAAGGAACAGCGTGGGCGATAGGACGGAGCCCTGAGGTACACCAGCGCTAACCTCCTGGAAGTCAGAGGCCGCGCCGTCACAGAGAACCCTAATGCGGCGCTTGTGGAGGAAGGCAGCAACCCAGTTGCATAGCTTAGATGGCAGACCAAATGCAGGAAGTTTGGAGAGAAGCGAGCGATGCCAGACCCTATCGAAGGCCTTGGCAATGTCGAGGCTGATGGCCAAGGACTCCCCATGCCTATCCATAGCCTCACCCCAAAGGTGTGTGACGTACGCTAGAAGATCACCCGTGGATCGGTTCGGCCTAAAACCATATTGCTGATCATTTAACAAGGAGTGATCCTCTAGGTGGCGGATTAATTGGGTGTTGATTATCCGCTCGAGCACCTTACAGAGTAGAGGTGACGGCTATAGGACGGTAATTAGCTGGATCGGAGCGGTCGCCTTTTTTGGGAATGGGTTGGACGTTCGCCTCTCTCCAGGCCTCCGGAACAATTCCCGAGGAATAGGACAGGCGATACAAGCGCGTCAGTACAGGAGACAACTCTGGTGCACAGTTTTTAAGAACCACCGCCGGAATACCGTCGGGTCCACTGGCTTTCCGAACATCGAGTGACCGAAGCTCCGCACGGACATCCCTCTGCCGGATGCGAATATCCCGCATTGCGGAGTCGCAAGATGCAATGGTGGGCGGGTGAGCGCCACGGTCGTCGATTCGGGAGTTAGCCGCAAAGAGGTCAGCAAGTAGTTTCACTTTCTCTTGCGGCTCGTGGGCCAGTGATCCGTCAGGGTACTTCAGCGGTGGCAGCGAAGGCTGGCAGTAGTTGGACTGCACGGCTTTGGCCAATCGCCAAAATTTACGGCTACCTGTAGGGTATGCGACGAGTTCTTGACCAAACCGTGCAATGCGCTGGGCATCAGCTCTGATGTAAGCCCTCTTGCATTCCTTAGTGGCTTTGTTAAACCCTGCTTTTAGGCGATCAACGTCTGGGTCACAATGAGCGCGGGCCCTGATCCATGCGCGGTAGGCCGACTGCTTTTGAGCGACAGCACGGGTGCACTCGCGATTGAACCAGGGACGGGTCTTTGTGCTGGCGACTTCACTGTAGGGGATATAGTACTCCATACCGACAGTGATTTCGTCAGCCACGGCAGACGCTAATTGCGACAGATCCCTGTCTTTAAAGCAGCGTTGAGCCCACGGGATGGATGCAAAATAATCCCGCATTCCATCCCAGTCTGCTGACGAGTAGTGCCATAACCGTCGCCTTGTTACCACAGGCCGTGGTGGGGCAACAAGAGGCACCGAGGTGGACACCAGGCAGTGGTCGGAGGATCCCAGAGGGGCGTGAACCGTTACACTGTACTGCGCTGGGTGACTCGTCAGCAGAAGGTCTAGCAAAGAGGGCGATTGACCCGATATGTCTGGTATCCTGGTGGGCTGGAGTACCAGTTGGGTAAGGTCATGCGTGAGAGCGAATGCGTGGGCAGTTTGACCAGCGTGGTCCGTTCTGGAAGATCCCAGCCAGAAGTCATGGTGGGCATTAAATTCTCCCAAAAACACCAGTTCGGGAACTGCTCCTGCGCTTTGTCCGTTGCGTGACTCATGTAGTCAAAGAGTCGAGTTGTCTCGGAGTCTCCGGAATGGGACCGATAAAGGCAAATGTACATCCGGCTCATAGAGCCAAAATCCACGTGAAGCCTAGGGTGGAGAAGGATGCGTCTTCTAGGCAGTGCAGACGGCGACAACAAACATCCGCCCTGACGAAAGGACATACCCCAGCCCTCGCGAGGAAGCACTCCTCTAGAACGTAGCCGGGATAGTAGAGATATGCCGTGTCGGCAGGGCGGCGTATTTGTGTCTCCGTAAGAAAAAGCATGGCCGGCCGAGCCGTCTCAAGGTGCTGGTGTACGGCGCTGAGGTTTGCATGGAGTCCACGTATGTTAGTGAACTCCACCTCAAAAAGCGGGTTGGTGGGAGAGGAGGATGCCGCTGTTGGACCATTTTTCTCTTTTTGTACTGCCATGATAAGAGTTGGGAAAGGGGGCGTAAAAGGCATGACAGTCATCGTGACTGTGTAAACTGAGACTGAAAATTCTGTGTCATCATGTAACGGTGCGGTATGGCGGAGACCGAAACGCCGGATGGAAGGGCCCCCGTACCCTCCCGGAAATGGACGCCGGGTCCCACCGTCCGGTCACCAACCGGCACGACGAGCCACTCCGTGGATTATGCGCGACCTGACGGGGCAGCCTCCCAGGGTGGTTAGCCGTGGTTGGGCCCCTCTCTATGCCGCGGGCGGCCAGCAGCACCACCGTTTCTACGGGTCTCCCTGGCCGACGGCTCGATCCACGCTAACCTCACAATGATTCAACGAGCACTCCACTGCTCACACACATACCACGATAACTGTCACCCCTGCATCATTGGGCCTCCGGCGCACTCACTCACCAGCGAAAGACGACAGCACGAATGTTGTCGCTTTAGGCTGGTTTTCTGTGAGAGGGTAGTACTGCCCCGGTCGAGCCGGCCCATTCCTGCTGAAGTCAGCGTGGCTCTACTACCTATAAATTAAACTATATTGTCTCAATTTCATGTAAAATAGTTAATGGTGTGACTTTTTTTATTTGTGTACGTAATTATGTATGCGTTTTGTGAGTAGTTCAAACAGCTTATTTATCTTTACTTCATAAGTAATAGAAATATTAAGATAAATTAACAAACAAAAAAAGCTATTGTGAATTTCAAAGAAAGAACAATTATATGTAATAAATAAATTTATTAGATGTAAAACGTCCTTAAAGGCTATACATAATAATGTGGATACTACTTTTTATTCATTTTAATAAAGAAAAAGAAGTTTCCATGTCAAATAGTAACTAACCAATAAGTTTTTGCAAATGTAGTACATCTTATGTAAAATAATTTATGATTAAACAATTTAATGACAATGTTACTTTAATTGGTATAGTCTAAACTAAAACTAAAGACTATAATTATATCGAAGAGAACTTTGTTAGGAGGTAATTGCTTGCATACATTTCAACAGATTCAAGCGGTAATTTAAATTGCAAAATTACGTAGGTAATGCTTCTATTACACGGAATGACTAAGCGAATATAGCGCTGCCAGAAAAGGCTAAGTTCGTTCTCAGATAGTAAAAAGTGATTCCTCGCGTCAAAACATGCGATTGACAGCGATACATTAGGAACTATCGACCGATCATACTGGCAAGGCCAACCTGGAAGTCTTCATTTTTCACTGTCAGCACTGAGACTAAACGTCCTCGTCATTGCTTCGACTAGTGACTGTCAAAAAATGTTAATGTAATTTTCGGTTGCACGACGAGGGTGCGAGTAAAATATTGCATTGTAAAACCTTTCCGTTTACCAGGTTCCGAAGGGCACCCTGTTTGTTGTATATTACTTGATTTGTTAGTCCTCTATCAATCTTTGTCACTATGTTGTTTATACAGGCGTTGTCGCTATCGTGTTGTTCAAGAATTATGATATTAGAATATTATTCCTTAGTACCAATTGCAAGATCGAGCGGTTTGATAAGCTTGAAGGTTACCGTCACAAGTGTTGGACGGGCTCTCGCTGAAAATGCGTTTTCTTGGTATAATTGGTTGACTAGCTATGTTTTGCATGTCATCGCATAGGAATCTGTTCACGTGAATTGTTACCGCACCGGGAGCATGGTCGGTGATCTTGCGATAAAGCTGAATATAATCGGTTTAGGCACGCTGTCGCTCACCGCACTATGTACTGTGTATTGTGTCATGGCTATATATTACGTAGACCGTTTAATGGTCGCTAAAATATCGCGTGCATTTGCGCTACATTTATCTATAGGTAATTGCGTGATCGATAGATTGTAACAGAGATAATAATGCCCGGTTCGTCGTTCTATTACCCTTTTAGTAACGCTCCCCACCGCGCACCCCTATTCCTCATCACCCTCAAAGGCCGGCAGTGCAATTACGGCTCTTGAATTGGAGGTGTCCATGTGCGGAGGTTGTCACTTACCATCAGGTGCCCCGTCTGTATGTCTGTCCCCCTATATTCGGAAAAGATTTTAATGTTATTACTTTTCTAACACAAATCTCTAGCCAGTGTCAATGCTTGATGAGAGCCTTAGTCCACAGTAATATTTACATTTATATTAATTACCTTTGCTCTAGATTTAGCAAAGTTGCAAAACTACTTGAATTCTTTACATTTTATTGATTATTTACTTGTCTAATCTTATAGTTATTATAACATTCACAGATGCAAAATAGTTCAAAGGTATGAAGTTCACACCGCGAATATAACCAATGTTTGCAAATAAGATTGAAATTTTGTTCTGCATGACATTTTACATGGTTGTGCCACAACTTCGATGTTTCGCTCTTTCTCATCTAATGTTGCTAAAAGCACCAACATGTTGAAAAGGGATGTCGTGAATTTTGTAAAGTTCCACCAAGTACAGCAGGTCAGGTCACTCGTGCTATGTAAATCTGAGACCTTTTATTTTCTTGTTGGTGTAGCATGTTATAATGGAATTGTAGGGAGATGTTTGTTTTGCCAATGGTTCTATTACACGCGTGTATGCTTCGTAAATACTATCGGTGCTGTGGCTTTAATATCGATTAATTTTCGAAACAATGTTTTTGATTTTAAAGTTCATTGGAGCTAGAGTCACGAACATTTGTTGAGCTTACAATTCGAACAACTTATACATCAATGTTATATGCCTTTTATATGATCAAGGTTTAGCAATAATGCTAAGGTAATTGGCCAACAAATATTTCTATATTTGTATGCCAATTACCTTAGCATCACTCAATTGCATTCATTTAAGACTTACAGTATGAATGAGCATCCCAGATGGCAAAAGTAATTTTAGTTTGTATAACAAAAAATAAAAGTTCAATCTGATACATTAATGCAGTCTCCATTAAATGATTAAACGTTGTTCGCTCATCTGCATGCATGCAACGCAGCAGCCGTCTTCAAAGCGCAGCCGCTCGAACAAATTCGGATTTGTAGTCGCACTGTGGTTCCATTTGCAAACTTTCGTATTTGTTAGACATTTGTACATAATGTTTTTATATAATGTTATGTCAATATACGAGTATATAGGATAAATATATAAATTTAAATATTAAGCATGAAATTTTATGAAACTATTACAACCGGAGAAATTTCTGATCATTAAAATAATATGTGGGTTGATTTTTCGGTTCATGATTGCTTCATTTAAATCAGGTGCAAACGGGATTTTGATTCAGAACGCTCAGAGAATGATCAGTATGAAATAAGATGGCATAATAAGATAAACAACGATACTTTATTATTTGCTGTGCGTTTTATAATAAAGATATCATGACCTTTATGGTCAAGGTTATGTATAGAATTTTATCCAACCATTAGGTTTATGGAGCCCATTTAATATGTAATAAAGATTAAAAGGTTATACATGCATATCGTATGAAGCCAGGGTACAAGTAGACACACTACTGATTAAAGCTCACAATCAGGTCTGTAGTTCGGCAGGGCCTGCTCTTCGAATTTACGATGTGCCTGACCGTCGCTTATCGCATGCGAATGATCTGCCCACGGCGCACGGACCGCTCCGCACACATATTTTATTTTATTCGCGCTACTGTGATGTAATGAGCTGATAAATGGGAGAAAACCACCAATTAGTGTCGATGAATTTATTGTTTCTACTTAAACGTTGGAGGGCTTCGTACATAATCTTAAATTGCATTTGAAATTTTGTTTCTTTACGACTTTCGCACTCGCCATTAATATCGTTTGCCAATTATATAAATAGTGACACAAACTATACACCATTACTCTATACAATAAGTAAAGAGTACTTGTAAGTGAACAGTTTAATTAAAAATCTTTAATTCATCGTGACATGATGATGATACTATCTTTAAAACGTACGAACAACATACGAGTATAATAAAGACGCTTCCTGGTCCTGGCAACCTGGTCGAATCGTGTGGCAAATTAAAAGGTATGTAGTACCTATGTATCGTGTTTGTTCCTGGTGTAATAATTTCATTACAAACTTAACGCAACTTTATACATAGTACAAATATAACAAATTTTTGGTTCTTTATATGCACAATTGGGTAGTTTGTAGTTAAAATGCTGAATAGAAGAGGAGTTTAAGCGGTAAAGAAAGAGAATGAAGTATGTAGAATGATGTAAGTTAGGTCAACCAAAAAAAAATGCAAATGCAGAAAACAGTAACAGTTAAATGAACTAACTTTTACTTTTCTTGGTCAGATTTCTGTCCATGATTATTAATTAAGATACAATAGACATCTGTCGATGACGAGATTGCTTGAATATATATATGTATATACATAGTTTGTTGCACTGTTGTCAGACAACAGTGCTATTGCTCGGAAACATGATCTGTGGTTGGTTTCACGATGTTCTAGAATTTACATATGTAGAAGCCTATAACCATCCGCGGAACATAAATTCACAGCTTCTGAAGGTAAAGGTATGAATAGTATTGATCAAATCCTTTCAATTCGTGAAGAACTATGAGTACCCATGTTTCAACTTTGTTCAGTTAAGTAAAAATGAGTTGTTGATATTGTAACCAGTATAAATGGAATGACAAATGACGCCGATGAGGTCATGAGTTACCGGAGCGGGGTGCGTGTGACGATGGTGATTTATCTCGCTTCATTACACCAACCGCTCGAGCATTTAATCGGACCGCGGGAGGCGTCCGCGCATATAAATGGTAACCGCGATCGTAACGTCAAAGTCAGAAATGTTTTATAACTTGAATTAAATAAGTTTTGTTTATAAGTCCTGTAGGTAACTATTCGATTGTTAAACAGAAGAATATCGTTAAGTGTTACTGTACACAGTGTCGTATTAAAGTAATTAATATGAACTTAAATAATTCTACATAGGGTTTGTATATGACCGTATGTTTATTAGACAATGAAATTTCTCAGCCAATTCATCCTGAATGTCTATTAGATAAAATTACATACTTTTCAATTTTATTGGAGAGCAAATAAGATTGAGCGATTTCCTGTAGAGTTCAATCAATGTAGATACTTCCTGCTATTTTCAACCGACTTCAAAAAGGAGGAGGTTCTCAATTCGACTGTAGTTTTTTTTGTTTGTTACCTCAGAACTTTTGAGTGCGTAAACCGATTTCGATGATTTTTGCCGTGTGGTCCATTTTAAAATTTTGTCCATTTCTGACAATGGCATCCATCAGAAAACCCATATTAGTCTTAAATTTTATGATAGATGCATTAAAGTCGGTTGTCTACTTTTTTGTCCATAATTTGTAAATGTTATACAAAAACACGAAAAATTACGAAATAAAGATATATAAGATAAAGATCATCTTCAGTCTACGAACTAAATTGTTTTACAACCTATGTGTCTCGCTTTGTTAAGTTTGTTTCTAACATTGTAACCAGATACACGGGGTATAGGTACCAGTCATATTGACAGGAAAATAACCTGGTTAAAATCGTAATCGTAGTGGTAGAATCGCTTCTAAAAGTTAAATACGGTGAAATAATATCTGCTTTGTAACAAAGTAACGAAAACAAACACTTTTACGTGGCATTTAATTGAGAAGTTAGCTTCTGTAAAGATCGTCTCCTTAGTTCATGTCACGCAAGCGGTGGCTGCATTGATCCAAATCGACAATAATTAAATATCTCATGCACCCTTTAATACACCAATTTATTCACTCTCCGACATCAGTGCGTGTATTAATTAAGATTGATACGGAGTGTTCTCTTCTTAAGCGTCGATTTATTTATTTAGCTGCATGGATGAATTACTGCCATTTTACGAGAGTTAATGAACTGTGGTGAAAAAAAATTGCAAAATTGTTTCGCTTCCAACGATCATGTTTGACAACTATACAAAAGACATCAACGCGCCTGGCTGTTTACGGTTATGAAGTGTTATAAAATTTTATATAAACAATAACATCTTCTACTTATCGTATATTTTTTAAGATTTATCCAACAAATTAATAACGCTATAACTGCAAGTATCTAACGGACTCTATTTTATATACATATGTACGTACTTAGGTTTTGTCCTAAGGTAAGGTACTTTCTTCACATAGAATACATACCTACATCGATACACTATTTAAGTGATAGTAAGAAGTATTTTTCTCAATTATTTTTTATCCATCTCATTTTGTAAACAATCATCCATTTGACGTTAGGTTTCAGGTTGGTAGAAAAGCTTGATACATCATTTAAATTCCACCATACTTGTAATATTTTGTGACCCTACACACCAGCAGACGATGCTCGTCACATACTAGTAGTACTGTGTAACCGTGGTCCTCTATCACTAAAATAATTTTTACTAATTATATTAAAGACATTTCATAAAACTATGACAGCCGTGCAAACTGACTCCAGCTATCCCTGTTTGTCTAATTATGCATACAAAGCAACGTAGTTAGCAATATCAAGTTAAACGGTCGACTGAGTAGTGGCGCATTTGCAGCAGTTTGCGATTATCCATGCCGACTTAGGATGAGTATCGGATACACCAATACCAGATATAATAAACCCTAAAACTTTAATTTTAATTCTTATGTTGTTGTGTAATAGAGTCTAAATCAGAGTATTTTTTTTATTATAAGGAACAATCTAGCTGGAATGGTAGGTAGCCACATTGAAGCTTTAATAAGAGCACGTCACACATCTTCGATAGACCTTTTTAAATTTATGACACGCTTATTAATCCAACTGCGACGTTTCGACTTTTTTTTCTTTGACATACATAGTAATTCGTCTTATACGATTTAGTGGAATGCGATGAGAAAGTTTTCTTCAATTAAATAATTTTGGTATATATAGTTTATCTTAATATGCATTGTATCATCTTGTAGCATTATCCTGTAAAATCGTCCTTTTAACTTTCTAAAACAATTTTATACATCGTATTATATGCACCTTGGTGCGACGCATACATACAGCGGTGAGGTAAGCTGAGGTAAGGGGAAGTGGTGAAAATTTACTCACGGGTTGGTGATGGTTAGGAGCTGGTGGAAGGCGCCAGGGGTTCTCGGCACTCGTGGCACTTCTTATTTTATCACGACACCGGAAGCAATAAGCTGATTCGGGGTTTCTTGATCACACTCGCGTTTCTTGAGCAGAATATATTTAAACTTTATAGCGCGCGCGCCGGTACACTTTATTTCGAATTTTTTCAAGTCTCTTACGCAAACGTCACTTGTTTGACACTTTTACGTTTACGTTTCGTTTTTGCAGGCGTCTCGCTAGTGGCGAGAACATCCTGGGGGGCCGGGACAGATCCATCATCTTGAGCTGAATCCAATGGGAGCCTTGCGATCTTGAACACAGGTCTCCGCAGATGTCCAGTGGCCGTATCCAGGTCCACCACTCGTACCATCCCTGATAACGGTACCTGGTATAGATATAGATCTGCTCACTCGACAAGCTAGTTGGTGTAACTGCTTGTATAAGACGTTTCATCTACAATTGTAGGCTCAAACCAAATGCACGCCGCTCCGGTGTCTTGTCGCGAGAAACATAGTGCAATATGCTGATAAATTCAGAAAATGTCCACTATTTACTATTGACCAAAACCGTCACCTGTATTGCTACAGGTGTTGATTGCGCGTAGTATTTCAAACAATGTCCGAACAGTCTAAAGAATTAAGGAGGTCTTCGAGGCAATACACGTGGTCAGAAAACTATAGAAGTATTAGTAACTTGCACAAAGTATATAGTTACATACTTTGTTTAATTCGCGTGCTGTATGACAAAGTTAATAATATTTAAAACATCTATCCACACCTGTTCAGAGGGTGTAAAAGACTTACTTACTAATGGTTAGCTCTCATATGAAGAATTTAACTAAATATTAAGAATGTCCTGGACTTCATTTCGTTATTGAAATTCACTCACACACGCACGCAAACACAGTACATATACCATACCACATTCACATACATTCATATATGTACATACTTGGCTTAAAACCATCTTAACCTACTAATAGGTTTATTAATAATTGACTGGCCGGTTGGTCTAGTAGTTAGTGATCCTGACTGCCGAGCCGAGTCATGGGTTCGATTCCCACACGGGACAAAAAAATGCGTGATTCACAAATAGTTGTTCTGAGTCTAGGTGGGTGTTCTTTGTGTCCGTTGTTTGTGTGTTCGTGAAGGAATAATTCCTAATCCTGTTTTTTTTTAAATAAAGTTGCCTTTTTAAAAATAAAATCTTTCTGAAGGTGGGTGTTAATAGTCACGACACAGTTTTTAACAAATGTGGTTATTATCGAACACTCTTTATTTGTGATATGTTTTTCTTGTATCATGGGGATTGTTTAAAGGAATTTTTCAGACTTATACCGGCCGCAGGTTTCCACCATCGATCGTTCTACGCGATAAAATATCCATCCCCATCATCTGGATGATTGGTATTCCACCATTGTGCGCTTTTCCAGAAGCTTTTTGCCTTCCACAACCAGCCTGTTGAACAAATTGTCGCCTGACGTACTTTCGGACCGATACGACCTTTAGACCTTCAACGAAAGAGCGTACTCCTATCTAAAAGGCCGGAAACACACTTGTGCCTCTTGAGTTGCGGGTGTCCAAGGGCGGTAATCACTTACCATCAGATGCCATGAAATAAAAATAAAGACTATTATTATGAATAAGTATAGTTTTTCAGATAACAAATCCATTGTTGTTATGTAGTGCGCAAATGAATATACAAAACCGAGAACCTTAAAATAGATCCTGTCAGTTATCCTGACTTGTAAATATTAAACTGGCGACTTCCGCGGTTTGGCAAAGGAATGTTATTGTAACACTGGCAGCCATTTTGTTAGCGGGTGGGGTCAAGTCGACCCCGCCTCGTATTTCCGCTACTGGATAATTAAATATTACCCCACATCAAGACTTCCTCTTTAGTAATGTAATTCGTTATACATCTGTTTATCATTTTTATTTCTCTTATGAATTGTTACAAATGAATTTATTGCAATTTCTGTTACGAGGTATTTTATATAAGTATTACTGCTGCTTTCTATGTTGGTTCTGACATAAAAACTCATTGTTATATAAAACCGCTATAGACAATTCGAATATGTATATTTTTTATGTAATGGTTCCTCGATTCCATTGTCTGTAGAAAGTATTTAATTTTCTCAATTGGAACATTTCGATTTCTATTTTCGACTAATATTTTGTTTGTCGATAGCTAAATAAATGTCATTAGAATTTCCCTTTCTTGGTAAACTAAATCGTGTAAAATTTAAGTACGTGCAGGTTGATATGTCACTTAAAGTATTTCGAAAGTATGGAAGAAATACCTATTGTAATATTGTTATGTCACTTACTGTTACTAAACCGATTGCAGAAATAGCAGAACAATTCCGTTTATATTTAATAGTTTAGAAAATATACGTGTAAAATCCTTGTTTAATTCACTAAACTATAATTTATCACGTTTACGTTTAAATATGGCAAAATTATCTGTAGGTGTGATACCTTGCGATCTCATGGCCATATTCATTTTGTATTAGCAGTAAAATTTGCTATTTAGTGTTATAAGTCACAATAACAGTAGATACAAAATTATATGTATAGCAATATAATCCAAGACCCATTTCGAGTCATCTATTTATATTCCTAAACAGCTATTACTTTTTCGCACATATGAATCACGCTATAAATATCAATTTATTGATTCGAAACAGAATAACTTATCTAACATTCAATGTGATATAGAATTTAAAGATTCGTATTTTTTTTAGTATAGTAAAAAGTTTCTGAAATGCATAACTGTATTTAAATACAAACAAAGTACTTAAAGGCTGGTTTTGCAGTAAACCGTTAATTTGGGTGTGCCTGGTTACGAGTTTCGTTTTTATAGCGTAGAGTAATATTTCGAAATTGGACGGTCATTTTGAAGTGTTGACGGAGATTATATCCTGCAACCTTACGTTCGACTGGTTTTTAATTGAGGTTCGGACGTGCGGTCGCCGCGCTGATTTAGAGCAAATTGAATGCTGCGAGCCTCTTGTGGCCGGCCCGTAACAGACATCAAATTCGTTTGAATTCAAGATACCTATCAATTGATTCTAAACTATAACCCAGATAAAAAAAAACATTTACGTGTGTATTAGTTTACGAGCTCCTAAATTTGGATAAAAACAGTGAAGAAGTGATACTTCTATGCAGGCCGGTCATTGATATTTTTCTCATTCGGTGTGTGAGTATACTTAAGCTAAAAAAAAACAATAATTAACTATATCTAATGTTTGCGATCGGCCTGTGAATTACATGAATTGTACTTGATGTCAAACTTGAGACACGCCAGTATTCTTGTAACGGCAGCCTTTTGCAAGTAATTGTATGTAAGAATATAAAATGAATAGCAGATTATTGTGAGTACTGTCAGTTAAAATGATGACAGCACAATGAAAAATATGTTGGTGGTTATCGGCCGACGTCTTTGGCGACCGCTTTTCTGCCTAAAAGCTTTTGTCATAAAAATTTAAGATACTTCTAATATAATAGATGGTAATAAATATATGTTTATTTTGGATTAATATCAAATATCATTTAAAAGAAGGTTATGACATCACATAACATCTCTCCTTATTGTGAGAAATAAATGGCAAAGTTTTTGTCTTTTTCGTGTGCGTATTATTTATATATATATATATAATCAGAAATATTAAAAAATCAAGTTTAATAATAAGTCCTACCATAATTTTCCTGATAAAACTTCATCCTTTGTAATTTGGCGTTCTTTTTGCTTTCAATTTTGGACACAATTGTATTATTTCCGTACGGTTATTTTGTGGTTACTAATGCAAATTGATAATTATGTTAAATTTCTAATGATGCAAGTAATTTGAAATGAGATCAAACTAGTAATATATATAAGGCTTTTGCTTATTTGAATATTATAAGCAGCCACTGAAGTTATTTAAAAGTTAACGCGCTTTCATTTCTATGTTTTTCACATCCTCTGGAAGTTCGTTACAAGGTAATTAAGTTTTTGGACAATAAGATTTATATTTTTGGGTTTCTATTTTCTGATATCTAATTATATCTATTATAATATTATCTGTATGGAAATAGAAAGCTTTAAAATAGCACCTAGTGTGTCTTAAATAAATTTTAGAGATCTTTTATAAATCGCCCATACGTAATTCTCTTTAGTGTGTAACTGTTTGTAAATCCCTAATAAATTAATCAATAGCAGTCTAATGCCTAAGCCGCCTTTAACGACACCCGCGTAAAGGGATGGTGTAACACTATTTTACTCCACTTAGAACCACACGGCAATTTATTTTTAAAACGAGGCAAATCCCGAATTAAGGTACCTCTTCACCGATATATATATTTGTTAAGCCCAACATTAATGCGGGAGTTGTCTTTTTATATATCAATAATGTAAATTTAATTTCTTGTCACGCGTAGGAATTGAACACACGACATCTGGCTCTGCGACCAGGGTCACTAACCACTAGACCAACAGGCCAGTCAACACACAGTACAACGATTACACTATGAAAGTGTTTATTTATGAGAGCAGCATACGCTAATAATTAACATTGCGCAAGAACACTAAAAGTAAGTGTAAGCTTTAACGTACTGGTACTACTTAATGACGCTTATCAGTTTTACAAACCGCTATTGTTCATAATTGCTATGGAATAATTCCACCCATACAACTATATACCCGTATCTAATATAATTGGGTTTCAGTGATGTACATAAAAGCTGATTCAATTAGGGGATTGGTATTATTAACATGAACATAATTGACGTTTCTGCAAGCAAATATTCACGAGTTGTAGTAAAATTTTATAGTTTTTTATTATTTAATAATTGAGTGTTAATGCTAGTTTCACCTTGATAATAGGCTTAGTCTTCTTGCTGCTGTTATATTAGCCCTACGCTTATAATTTGCTTTTCAAATACAACTTGCTCCTATGCCATGACTACTCATGAGACATGACATCACTACTTGACTTAAGAGCCCGACCCACCCCACTCACTCACCATTTTTGATGACATGGGTCTTGTTCCTGATCCACGAATGGTTATTCTAATAATAATAATAATAGATAATACAAAACCGTGGGAGAGACATGCTTAGGAAAGAATGGGCCGGCTTGACTGGGATAATACAACTGGCTTGCTTTGTGTTTACCGAGTGAGTAAGGTTTACCGGAGGGTGAACTGGCTGGCGACCGGAGGATCGAGCCCTCTTACTATTCTTACTATATTACAACTATTTTTACCAAATATGGGTTGGGCTGCAACTTGGTTTGTTATAAGGATTTGATGGTGCGGCTGGTACTTTAAAAGGAAAACCATAAGGACAGTCATTATTTGAGGTTCTTTAAAATATTAAATTCATAAATCTTGGTTTCTAATACATGCAATTGTGGGAATCATTATTTTTTGTTAAATTAATGTTGTATGGTAGGTACCTTCCCAGAACAAGATACTGTACTTGAACCGCGATTATACTTGTGCTTAATACACGGTTTTTATTTGTTCAACTTAAATATCATTATGTAAATTTCTAATTACATAGCAGGCTGAATTAATAGAGTTTTCTAGGGCCACAAGTTCGTGCTTCCAGGTAAGGTCCCTATCCACTTGAACTCCTAAAAACTTATTTGCTTTAAAAATATGGTTATTTAGTGATTTGTCAAGGAAGGTGGTTGAATGCACCGGCATCCTTACTGTAAGATTTTCTGATGATTGTCAATTGCCTGTATTAAAAAAGATCGTATAACTATATTAACATAATATAACTCCTGTGTATAAACATTTTTTGTATTTTTTTAAAATATACGTTTTTACTCTCGTGTGTATTTCGGGGATGTCCTATATCTAAATATACATGTATTTAAATCAATATGAATGTAACTAACGAAAGATTATATTTTATTTTTGTGTACTGTCTAGTACTTAAGTTTGCAAATAGCGTTCCTAGCAAGACCTTAAATTATTGGAAGTTCATGATCGTTTTCATTAACATATTTAATAAAAATAAATTCTTGTAGATGTTAGATTAAGTGATGAAATTATTCATGCTTTCTGCTACGACTTTAATTACTAAATAAGTAGTTATATTATTCCATTCTGATTTGACAACCGTAATTTAAATGAAAAAAGTGGTCTTTGGACCCCCGGTCGGTTGCAAGAAGGGTCGGGAAAAAGTCTTATTACACATTTTTCGGTCTCGTTCCCATCCGCTCAGAGCGTGTAACGGAACATCGATCTAATAAATCTTTATTTTATGCTCATACAATTCGTAACGAATTAATTAATTTTCTAGTTTCATATATACCTAATATACTCTTACGGGTTTAGTAACATTTCCAGAAACAGCAATAGTATAGAATTTTACCAAAAAAAAAAATACAGTAGAAGCAGCATCTTATAAGCTAACAAGGACAATTGATACGAACATCTCGTCACGCTTATGTTTTTATACTTACAAATTGCAGTCGGCTTGTTAATTGGTTGGAATTGGAAGTCGGATGACTAGTGTTTTTAGTAGTGCGAAGTGCGCGCGCTATGTAATCATAAGATGTGTCATAATGACAGTGAGCGCGCGGGAGTGCGCCCCTGCTGAGTCAGCACAGTTGAACGGTACTGGCGCCTTCAGGTAGAGACACGCTGTTCCTTATTCTTAACGCCTAATGCACGGTTTGGCCTGAAAATTACTTACACGCACCTTTTTTTTACTTACAATTTCAAAACCTAGAGGGCTATTCTATTCTTTGTATCTACCTTAATGTGTACTACTACTATACTGCTAAATATTTTTTTTTGTGCAACGATCTTCCAAGTTTAGAACATATGGTGATACCGTGTGAGTTTTTATGTAATTTTTTTATTATTATCATTATTCTTAAAAACATTTTCTTCCCTCAAAATTTAACAGCGTCGTCTATAAAACACTATATACTATAATATATAATAAACAATTTTGTTATATGATCTGGCGGAAATTGCATTCAGCGATAAGGTTGCCCTTTGTATATCTCTTTTTTATATAAATAATGTAAATGTTTGTTTAAAGGTGTACAATAAAAACTATTCTATTCTATAACCAGAGTTTAAGGTTACATTGTGATTTTTTCTATTTAAAATGTATGATGTACATAGTTAGACGACAGTGGTAGAGCCATGCTTAGGCAGGAATGGGCCGGCTCGACCTTTACCAGGGCCTCACAGAAAACCGGTTGTTGTTGTGTGCGTTGCTTTTCCCCGAAATGAGTGAGGTTTCCGGAGGCCCAACTCCCTCTCTCCTCTTTCCTGTCCCATCATCATCCCTCTTCTCTTTCCTATCTCCTCATCCCCCTCTCTTCTTTTTCATCCCCGCATCTCCCCACCCTCAAAGGTGGGCAACGCACCTACGACTCTTGAGTTGCGGGTTTCCATGGACGGCGGTTGTCACTTACCATCAGGTGACCCGTCTGTTCGTCTGTATAAAAAGAAAATTATACAAAAAAGAATGCTATTTTATTTTACATTATAACAAAGTATATATTTGTATACACCAAGTCCATTACACTCAATACAATCAGGATCTTCTATTAATCTATTTATTTAATTGTTTCTCTCCTTGTTTGGTTGTATTTCATTAACTTGTTCATTCTTCCCATTCTTTATGCTAATAAGTTAGAAGCATTGTTTTTTTTTTCTGTTATAGTTGTAGCGAGCGCAACATAGCGATAACTGTCAAGAATTTACATACCACTATAAGCGTTACGGGAGTTGCAGCTTTCTCTAAAATCGTCTAAAGATGTATTTTTTTATATTTATTATATGTATGTAGCTAGTTTGGGTGCCGACCCTACGTGTCCGGTCGAATCACTCCCGTTTGCACCTTGTCAGCGCTACTGATTCTATCTGTAGCCCTAATTGCTGATATTCCATTAAAGTAATAAATACGCAACGCGTTATCACCTTCTTATTAGAGTTGATTACTGCACTCCTCTGTTTCTATTATGTCATGAGTTGTTAATGTTTTTGACTAGCGATAGTTCGGCTTCCTCCACTGTGTTAACAATATTCGTGAGATTTCATGTTTACTTTCATAGGTGTATAAGGGTATAATCAAAAGCGAATGAATAATTAGATGAAGATGTTTGTTAAGTACGTTTTATTCTAGCACTTAATGGATGTCGGTGTTTTATAATACGTACCAGGTTATGGGGCGAGAAAATGTTTCAAAATTCTAGACGTATGTGTAACACGTTTGCCTATGATGTGTTGTGATAAGACACTATTTTTTATATTATCTCATTTTCACACCATTTTTAGTCATACACTTTTTTATTTGAAGTTAAATTCTCACGCACACATCAGATTGTCATGCGAGTGGGCCGACGATGTTATTGCTTACTTGCTCCGAAGTTCGTGAGCGGTGTTAGTAAGAGAATACGCGACTAGCGAGTATTTGTGAAGCTATTTGCTATGTACAGGTATATTATTTAAATATTAATTTACTGCTCATGATGTGGTGCAGAATTCATACCTTCATAACACAAAACGACTTTAATTAAAGTGAACTCAAAAAATCCCGATTCCTTTTTTATTAATCCTTACGTAAATGTAATATGGGACGCACACAAACTGTGAATTGTGAAGCAAAACGTGTTAAAGACAAAAAGTGTATGTGTATTTTGTTTCTTTGTCAATGTTAACAAATTATCTGGGTAAGAGATATTAAACTAATTTTGCTATTCAAAAAATTGTTAGCGGGTTGCCAACTTATTGAAACCTTTAACTTTTGACAGTGATATAATTTTCTTAATTTGCTTGAACCTAGAAAATGAGATGGCAGCCAAGGTACAAAAACTGTCCTTTTTCCATAAATCCAGAAATGGTTCAACGTTTTTTTTTTTTTTAAATATAATCGGACAGACGAACAAACGGGTCACCTGATATATAATATCTAATATGATAGTAAGTAACAACCGCCGCCCATGGACACTTGTAACTCACGAGTCTTAAGTGAGCTGCTTGAAAATATATTTCTTAATGGCTTTCGCATGCGGCTCCCCGCTCGCGTCCCCGTAAAGTATGAATTTGCCTATCCCTCAGGAACAATACTTTTTATGGATGAAAGATACTCTTTGTTCTTAACACTCAGTAATTATTATAATAAAAATCTGTATTAATACGAGCCCCGATGCAAAATAGTTCGTCTAATGTGAAAGTTTCTCTGTGAGATTTTTTCTAACTTCATTATTTTTGTATATCTATATAAAATATTAAGCTGTTCTACTATCACATGTCGCGTTACTTATGCCATTTTTAAATTATGAACCAATAAACTATTTTAGCTTTTTAAATTTATACATATCCTGTTTTAAATTTGAAGAAGTTATAAGCAAAATGGTTCGTCTAATTGTTAATCGATGCAAAAGAGTTCGTCTATCGGTGAGTTAAATAAGATTATTCCTTCTTTGTACAATTATGTTGCATAATTTAAATTTGTAAAAGAAATTCTGTGTTATTGGTCAAGTGAGACAGTATAAATTCTTAAAATTTCATTAGTTTTCAAATAACAATGGGTCGTGGGAAACCTGTGTGTCGTGGCTAGCTTCTAAAGCGAGTAGTTTGTAGGGTCGATGCTGGCAAATCAAGTTACCAAATATCTAAATACTTGATACTTCCCAGGTCAGTACTTATCATTCAGCACTATAAAAAGAATAGAACGACTTCTTGTTTGAAGAAAACTGGTCGACCACGCATCACAAGTGCAGTAGAAAACAGAATCCTGAAGAAAATTATCAAAAATAATCGTCGTGCTCGAGCTGGAGAACTCACGGTGCAATGGAAGGACATGATTCACAAAGACGTCTCAGTTGATACTTGCAAAAGAGTCCTAAAAAGAATGGGTTACGGAATTTACACCGCTAAGGAGAAACCACTGTTGACTGCTGTACAAAAGAAAAAGAGGTTAAAGTTTGCTCGTGATCATTTAAATTGGACTTCTGATCAGTGGCGTAGTATCATTTGCAGTGACGAGTCCAAATTTGAAGTGAAAGGAAAAAAGTGATTCGGAACAAAAATGAGGCATTTCATATTGATTGTCTCAAACGCAAAGTGAAGTTTCCGGCGTCTATTATGATATGGGACTGCATGTCTGCACAAGGTGTTGGTGGTATGCAGTTTGTGGATGGTTGTATCAATACTGCAAGGTATCAAAACCTTTTGGAAGAGAATTTACTACCCTCTATTCCGTCACTTAAGCATCAAGATTACTTCATTTTTCAACAGGATGGTGCTTCCTGCCATACTGCAAGGACAACAAAGTCGTGGCTACTGGCGAAAAGCATCCCTACAATCGAATGGCCATCTAACAGCCCGGACTTGTCGCCGATCGAAACCCTATGGTGGAAAATGAAAAAAGTTCTACGTAAAAATCCATCAAGATCGAAGAGCGACTTGAAGGCTAAACTCTTGGCTGTCTGGGAGTCAGTTACGCCTGAGGAGTGTGCAGCGTTGGTGGCAACCATGCCTATTCGCATTAAAGCTGTCATTGACAGCAAAGGCCACACAACTAAGTGATAGACGAAGTATTTTGCGTGAGTGACAAGGGTAGACGAATACTTTTGCGTTATGTTTTTTAGAATATTTAAAAAAAAGATATGTTATGTAAAGTCATGAAAGAATTTAGTTATGTTAAAATAAAATTTAAAATGTTCCTCAAATTGTGGTTTACTTTTTAATAAACGATCTTAATTATTTTACCAATATTTACTTTGTATATTTTACGCTTTGCACTACTTGCCATACTAGACCAACCCGCCATAGTGTGGGTCACCATGCTGCATTGACTAGACATGCTATGAGAATGGTGACCACCACTCTTTGAATCCGCTTATTGTTTTCCATCAGGCAAAGTGGAGTCACTATGGTAGGCTAATATATAAAAAAAAAAAAACTAGACCAACTATTTTGCATCGGGGCTCGTACTATTGAAAATCTTATACTCGTAGCGTTCCACTAAGAAGAAGGTGCAATGGTTTTACAAGTATTATTCTTAAAACTCTAGCATTCAGGATCTCTGTCATCTGCCACACATTCGTTGGCAGACTACGTGTAAAGATGAGACGGCTTTATGCTGATAATAATAGATAATCTACAGCATATGCTGTTATGAATAAACATCGCTCACTTAGGATATGTTTTCTGACAAACCCATCTTCATTCACGATGTTTATATCTGCAGGTATAGAAATAACAAAATCAAGCAGAATATCTAATGTTAATAAATAAATAAATAATTGTAAGGTTATTGACTTTTACAATGCCCATCTTTACCTTTCTAAATATTGCCTATTTGAGATTATTCTACAACTTCTTGACAAAATTTGGTAATTCTATTCACACGTTAGATTGACAGCATTTTAAGAAACTATAAAATTAGTAATGAGATGCTTGTACGTGACTTAACCACGACCATGTTTCATGTGAACTTATTCCGGGATGTTCATAGATATTGTGTAACAAATCGATACGTATGCACAACATAAATTGGTGATACGAGAAGAATATGAATTTTTTTGTTCAATTTCATTATAATTATATGCTTTAAAATGGACATGTATTATGTTGTGTTTTAAATGCCAATGTAAATGTAAAAAATACTTACTTTTTTATACTTAGTATTTACAAATGTCTCAACATATTTACCTATATTGCTTTGTGGCAGTTAAATTATTTAAGTACAGCTCGTTAACGTATAGGATATAATACCAATACATTTGGCATTTAAGAAATTTTCTGACTGTTAAAAAACTGTAGATATACTGTAGGTATAAGCTTCATCAACTTTTTTTATGATTATTCTTCTTCTTCACAGCAAAAAAAAAAATAATAGAATACGAATTCAACAGTTGTACTTCATTAAAAAATTACATCGTCACTCAGTAAAAACTCTTTACTCTTATAACTTTCTATGCTCTTCTGAGAGCTATCGCATTCGTTTCCTACTTAGATTTACCTAAGTATGTACATGCGTATATATATAGGGTGCACCGTACACTAAAGCAAACTGGAGATGTGCAGAATCTACTCCGGAGGCACTTAATGTGGGCCTCGTTTAAGTAAACAAGGTACATGTCTGCGAGTAGGCTCCATGACTTGTTTTTATCCGTCTTAGTCTGCCGCTCGACGCTTGTTATCTTGTTATCCTATCCTGCCTTACAGAGATTGTGCCTTTTTGTGCAGCTGATTCAATTAATGTATGCACATATTTATTTCGTTACAAAATCCGTTAAGCCAGTACGTGTTTTACGATAGTGCAATTGATCTCGTTTAAGTTATTGATGAATTTAAAAAAGTTTAAAGTAAAGTTGAGAATAGTGGCTTGCTTGCCACCTCAGTGGAATTGTTTTAGTGAAGTATCTATTTACATAATATTCAACGGAATGCCGTCTAAAACAAAGTCACGTTTTTCCTGGACTCCATTTGTGACTACAATACTGTCAACGTATAAGGCATTAACGAAGTTAAAGGTCTCCGTCGTTGCGCCCTTCTATGTACCGCTTATTACTTCTAAATGAATACTAATATGTTCTTTACTATCTTCCATACAAAATCTAAAGATTATGAGGTTTATATACACGATAAGTGATATTATTACGTAATTCACTTTAGCAAAAACTAAACTCTACCATTTGCAATAGCTAAAATATAAATTAAATAGCGTTAATATAAATAAAATCACCACTTCTAAAACACAGTTTGTTTTTTTTTTCAATCCTAATTAGGAACGTTAACTATATTTTCCTCTAACCTCACCACGACCAACGATGGTTATAAAGTTGCAGTAAGGCTGTTATATTCTGCGTTAAGCTTATAATATAGAGTCAAGAGAGTGCCACGGCGCTGCAGCCTTTGTGAGGGTGCTCTGTGCAAGAAATATCTTGGCGCTCTGCTCACCGTCGCGAATAACGTAAAAAAATATTTTCTCTCCATCGTTGCTTGTGAAACTCGAGCGAGGCCGACCATTTTCCGCTGAGTTAAATTCTCATTACTTTTCTTTGAAAAAAAAAATGAGTTAGCTTTTATAACCGCGCGGTCGAGATACAAAACTTTATTACAATGATGGCTTTTGACAGTTCAGACAGTTGAAATGCTGTATGGAAAACTCTTTCAGTAGAAATCTTTTAATGACAAACAATTGCAGGACATTAAAGGAAATTATGAAATCGGAACGAAGGCGGAGTATCGTGAACATTTAATGATAAAACGGTCGCAGCGACGCGGCGACGCGGCAGTATGGCGGGTGCTTTAGATCGCAAATCTTGCTTTAAGTCGACGTGCGAGCAATGACTTCGATAATAAAATTAATTATGAAATATATAGCACCGGCCTTTTGCCACAGCGGTCGTTTCTGACGTGAGGGCTTTTGTCGTTCAAATGTGTACCGTCTTAATCGAGAATTTATGAGAGCCGTTTAACGAGACAGGAACGATTCCACTGTCCTATCTGGTCATAAAAGTTGGCACGAATGAAATAATAATCGCAAAATTTGTTATTATTTAAATATTGTAGCGTTAAATCTTTTGTAGTCATTAAATTGCAATATATAAATGAAAAATACGCCTTGTATACGTTTACAGTTACTTTACAATCTTTCTAAAAGATATTAGATCATTTAAAATTAGTTTACTGCAATGGTAATACACGTAGATATGCTGTTTAAGAACAGCATTGCAGTGGGGTCACAAGCGTGTTTGCCCATGGCGTGTTCGCAGGTCCCGCACAGGTCACCCATACGTCGCTATAATGTCGCATAACAAGCGCAAATTTGGGCGACTCTTAAATATGTCGATGACGACAGAAGCAATAAAACTATCAATAAACAATGGTAAATACCCTATTGTTTTAAATGTATTCAATGTTTGTATCTTGTCATATTTTTCATTGTGTTGAGAAAGGCAATATATGTACATATTTTGCTACTTAAAAGAAGAAGAAGAAGACGAAAATGATGTTATTTACTAGAACATGCTCATAACTTATTATTTTAAAACACAACAATATAAATACAAAAACAATATATAAGTATATACACATATCAAATATCTGATCGTTTGTTTTATTTTTATTGAATACTATAGCTACATTCCAATTCTCATATTACGTCATATTATTCTCTTATAACGATTTAACAGGCTTACATAGGACTTCACATATGTACACGAATTATATCTACTAGTGAGGGTTATCTGTCCCGTTCTGGAAAACAGGTGGATCCTTAGTATACACGGCGGTGGACTGGATCCTTAGTATACTGTTTTTTTTCAGTACCCACCTATAAAAAATCTCTTGAATTCCTTTTCCTAAGTGACCATGTCTCCGTAGCGTGGAAGTTACTTTAGATTTTTCATATTTATTTACTAAAATGAAAAATATTTATTTGAAAATTATTACATTTTAGGGAAAAAATACATAGCAGACTTAAGATTTTTATTTATTAAAATAAATAATTAAATTTTTAATGTCTACATATACAGTATTTCACGAGTGTATTAAACAATTTAGTGATTATTATACTTTCATAACAATAAATTAAAGCAATTCCGTTTTCAGTCGGCTGTCAGTAGTCGTCTACTCCAACCGATCATCGTATTAATATTGACTGATTGCCTGTTCAATATACTCGTTCATATTTAATCAGCCTCAAATTGACGCAATTAATAGCCCTTAACCGGTACGAGTGAAACTGTTTATGTAAATTGTTTCTCTATTTACCAATTTATATCTGAAACTTCAAGTGATGTTCGTAACCTAATAGTTTTTTTTTGAAAAACAATATACATCAAACTGGAGGTGATATAAGTAGTTTTACTAAATTAGCATAACGCCTTCACTAACAAGACACGTTCAGCTACAATTGCGTTCGCGAAAGAACCCTACTCAAACAACCCATTTCTATTTTAGGTCGCAACCGCTTGTTTAATGTTCGGCCCGCACAACCACGTCGGCTAACACTTAACGCTTTTTGCATACGAAAGCGTCCAGCGTTTACCTCCTAGTGTCTCTTGTTATTACGCTACTCAGTATTCAGGACGAGATAAGTTGAAGGTCACTTTTTAACTTGACATATCGAAAAACTAGTTATTTTTGTCTGTTTGTTTACACTTACGGCTGTTACTCTCATCTCATTTTGGATTCAGTGATTCTTAAAAAATATAATTCGACGAGGTACTGCAGTTCATCAAATTATTGGTTATGAAATACACATTTACTTTCTCAGATGATGTATAATTTAATCTAAAAACGACGAATAAAACTTGGTCTCAGAATAGTCCATAAAATACCAACTACGTAAGACGTAAGTAAATACATACATAGATAAACGACTCGACTTAATCCGGGAGTTAGAATGTTGACAAGGAATGAATGCGATCAAATATAAAAAGAGCCGGGCATTTTATTCCATTAATCAACGTCATGTTGAATGTATTTATAACAAAGCTAACACTTAATACCTCAGGTTCGTCCATGATTGAGGCACAGCGCATCTAGTGAAACGTCTAATCATTGTGTGGGTTGCTGTAATTGAAGTTGAGGATCGTTCCTATGCTTTTATCTTAATTTTATTCATATTGAGGGCTCTGGTCGTTAATGTTGCTGTGACCGCTTGTCACTTTCTATATCTAGTTGCCCATTAATGATATTATACAGTAGTTACTAATATATTATGACAAATTACAGAATAATTATAAGACATATAATATATATTAATGCAACATAAAAATAGTTTTTTTTTTATCGTAACTTACGTCATTAATCTGAGAGCCCAAGAAATGTTGTTAATTTATTTTAACCCAACCGAGCCAAAAAGGAAGATTGTGTGTTTAACCGGTTTGTCCGTATGTTAGTGTATATGTATGTTCTTTTGTAACCATCGACTTAATGAATGATATATATCGTTAGATTCGTCTCAATTGCGCAAGCTCATTATGTTTATTTATTATTTTATTTAAAATGAAGAGTTTGAAATGGTGACAACAATAGTGCACATGGTTTTTTGTTCTGTTTAATGACTTCTTGCTTTTATTGTTTTTAGGTTAAAAAAAAACTAGTCTGATCGTTGCGTGACTGATGCATAGCGTGCCTAAGATACGATCACTGTCTGCCGCCGAATTTCATGAGAATCTTATTTACTAGCCGAAGGCCGCCGGATTCGAAGTTGTAAATTATCGAATTATACTGCACTCGCCAGAGCATGCTTGTGCGTGTTTATTTAATTTCGGAAATGTTTTGTTCCAATTAATGATGTGTTTTTAAACCATCTAGTAAATTGCAGGAAAGTGTGGGAACTCAGACATGAATTCTGTTAAGACATGTGCAATCACACCTGCAACCGTTTTTCGTCACGAATTTCATGTATAGGTGTCAGGTTCACCATGGTTTTCATCGGTGCTTTTATTGTTTAAATTATTTTAAGTTAGGAGAAAGACAATTTTAGGGATTTTCGTTTATATGTAATTATTTTTTCCGTTTTATGTAACCTGCCTCGTTCATTTGATTGTAATATTTTACCTTTGGACTTCTAGTATGAAATTAATAATTCTTGTAATTTTACCGCTATATGTTTTGGGCAGGTACTTATTGGAGAACTAATTTGACTATAAGTATAATTTTTACTAATTATTTACATCTCATTGCCTGTAAACGATTATAAAGTTTATATAACCGTTCCAATAAGTTTCGTTTAGAGTTCATGAAATTTGACTGTGAAATTGTGATTAGCAGTGAAAGCCAGTTGATTTAATTTTACATCTTAAATTATTGCAACTCTAAAAAAAAAGGGTTGCCATAAAAATGGTATTCGGGTTGTTGTTATGGAGTTATAGCAATTTAATTTTGTAGAACCCTTCACAATGCCGTTTTAAGTAAACATTAATTTTCAAACTCTTTAATTAAATATGTTAAATATAATAAATTCGGTAATTATAAAACAATATATAATAAGTCATATTTTTTAAAATTCCTAAGAAAGTATTTGATTATCGATAGAATATTTATATAAATATAGTTTATAACATTTATTCTAAGTCAGGTTAAATTAAAACCTTATATTGTGAAACAAGCCCTTTTCGGCCGTTATTGATTACGGATGCAGAATTATTGGTATAGGCATTGACCTGTAATTGGTCACGTTTTCATCCACATTAGATAAATTGTTACGACATTTTCTGTTTACGATATGTGTGTCTTGGCCTTGGCTCATTAATGTCAATTTAACTTTCAGGGTTAACATGAAATCGCCTTGTATTTAACACTAACAATTGTTAGAACATCTTATGTATTTCCACAAGCAACTACAATATCTACTATTATAGGATAGGACATACATGGGTAGGATAGGTTCCCGCATCAAATGCTGGCATCCCTGTCTTAAAGCTAGTGCCGGTACCGTCAAGTCATCAAGGGAATTTCTTTTAGATAGTTTAGGTTGTATTCTATAGTTTCTGTTATACCTCTTTCTCAGATTGCTATTAAGTTCAGATTTAATTAAGTTTATTAGTTAACGTTTTCAGAACTTAATACTACCCAGCTCTAGTCAAAATACAGATCCGAAGAGGCCGATGACATACAATTGAAAATGTAAATATTGCACTTCACCGAAGGACACCTAAACTTGTGTAACTAGCAATTAAGAAAGCTATTTATGATATTGCTATAGTAATGTCCAACATATGGATATAATGAAAGAACAAAGCTTAAATATGAAGCGGTGGCTTGGAAACCCTGAGGTTATTCATGACTGTATTCTTAATGTCCTATTGCACAAATGTTTAGTTATGGTGCTCTGCTAGCAAATGTCGAGCGACAGTTTGTTGGGGGCACGACAATTCACTTTCGATAGTGTTCGTGCGCCTCTCAGCCTACGAACTCAAATGCTTGCCATAGTTGGTGCACTATCTGGATTATGATCAACGGCCCCAATTGTGCGGGTTACCTATTGTATATCGGGCCAGCTGTTTGCTCATTGTCTTGCGTAACTCCGTGAAGCCAACTGGATGATAATTTGCTTGCCCGTTTCGACTTTCATTATCGTCGGGACTACTTCGTGCGTGTATTATGTGAATTTAATTTTCTTGGTTCGGTCACATTCTTTATTTATAGTTTCGGTCAGTCAATCAGTCTTCACTTGTAATATTCAACAGTGTCAATTAAAATTTTACTACCAGTACATACATAGAGCAGTTTCTGATGATCATGATGATGAATGTTTTTTTCAGTCCAGTAACCAGTCTCGGGAAAGCTAATAAAAAGTTCTAACACATCGTACAACTACAAGACATTCGCCCAACTCGTAAAGGCAGTGAGAGTGAGGTTTTAGTAACTAACACCAATGAGGCCATTTCATCGGTTGAGTCAACGGTCCAATAAAGCTTCGCCCTCTCTGTGGAATGTCGGGGTAAGGCGATTCCGTAAATGAGTGAAGAGGAATCTCGCTTGCTCGTGGTCACGCGAACCAACTGATACTGACACTATCCTTTGTTGTGTTTTGTCTTGTGAAGATTTCTTATTTATACTCTATTTTATTTATTAATGTGTGATTTTTGGTTTTGTATATACTGTATTTATCAGGTTACAACAGTAAATTCAAGATCTGACTACAATAGGAACTAGGTTTTACTTTATGTACAACGGGCTTCTGTATTCGTTTGGTGAGTCTTGTCGTGTGTGAATAATATAACCCCTTATTTGCGATATCCAGTGCCTTGTATCCAGATTGTATACTTCAGCTATGAAATTGTATTGTATTATTTAAATTTAAAATTGAGGGAAATTTTACATGAAGATCAGATGTCGTTATCCTGAAGTGATTTTGGTTTTTTATTGTAACTCGTGCATTTGAAATGGATGTAATGGTATGCCAAGGGTTGGGATCGAATAACTTTAATATGGTTGCTAAAGAATTTAGACTTTTTACTATGCATATAGTGTATTACCAGAAGATCTAGGGGCTCTACTATACGACAAAAATATGACCATACCTTTCTGACAGACTCTGTATAATCATCATCTCTCAGGGGGAGTATTTTAAGTTATAGTTTAAATTTTGTTTATTACATTGTTGATTTACGCTAATTGCAGTCGGTTACATATTTTTAAATGAAAATTAACTATCTATATTACTTACACTGTGCATATCTACTGCTTTAGTCTTAATTATCTACACAGAAACAACAAAATAAAGTTATTTAAAGTATTATTTTCATGTAATTAGGTTAGTTATCTTAAACAGGTATTTGACGCTCCCATCAATACTTTGCAATCGGCAGTTCTTATATAAAGATGTGCTATATTTTTCCTTACTAAACATACATATAGTATTATGATTTGGGTGTTATACATACACACATGTAGAATGTATTTACCTAATTACATCAGCTGGACCCGGTTACTAAGGTAAATTGTGTGTGAGGGCAACGGATGCGTGATGGAAACCAGCTCGTTACATATAATTTTAAATTTATCCCCAGTTTAGATTACGAATGTAGAGTGGATCGGAAAGAAAACAGGCCAGCGTAAGCCCAAGTAAAACTCGGCTCGCTATTTATCTTTAAGTTATCAAAATACCACAGTTTCGTTTTTCATCTGCGTCCTGTAAATATAGGTACTTTGAAATGGGTGTCGTTTTATTCTCATTTCAAAAACAATGATTACCAAGTTGTCTAGAGCGCGCGTCGTGCGAGTAGGACGCTATGATCGTTTTGCATGGAACGAGGTGAAACCATCAATTTGCAGCGAGTCCCGCTACGGGTAAACGCTCCGTGCGGGTAAAAGAGGCGAAACAGAATTCACTTGTGTGTCTGTATCATTATTTTGTACAACTTGTAGGACTTGGCTAGTTTGCAAGGTACCGGTTGCCTTGTGATGTTGGTTAGTGCTTATAATTTTTTTTATACTATAGTATAAAAAAAAATCAAGATTCAAGATGAATAGACGGGTCACCTGATGGTAAGTGACAACCTCCGTCCATAGATAGGTATCTATGACTTATGCCTTTTGAGGCACTTATGACTTTTGAGTTGCAGGTCAACTCAAAAGTCATAAGTGCACTGCCCGCCTCTGAAGGTGATGAGTAATGGGGGATGCGGGGAGGGGAAAAAAGAGAGGAGGAATGAGGAGATGGGAAAGAGGAGAGGGGGAAGAGGGAGAGGAAAGAGGAGATGGGAAAGAGGAGAGGGGGATGAGGGAGAGGAAAGAGTAGAGAAGGAGTTGGGTTTCCAGAGACCTCACTCATTTCAAGGAAATGCAATGAAAGCGTTGCTTCACAGTCGGTCTTCTGTGAGGCCGGGGTATCGCACCGGACGAGCCGGCCCATTCGTGCCTAAGCATGGCTCTACTACTGTTAAAATTACAAGAGCAACTTTTTTTTTACATGTATTTATTTAGATACATATGCTCACGCCTGTATTCCCGAAGGGGTAGGCAGAGGCGACATCCGGTTACTTTTGAGAATAAGATGGGAAACTTTGGACTATATTGACAGGAAAGGAATTCCTGTCCTCTAATTTAATTTTTATTTATTAATATAATTTCAAAAAAGAAAGACTAAGTTAATTAATAATAGGTTATTTTTTCTCCTGGTAAAATGAAGTGTATGATACATTTTTTGCTATGAGAAAACTTACGCTTTGATATACTCGCACTAGGTGAGTATAAGGCGTGAGTACACTTACAGGCGGGGAGTTTAACGAGCGGTGAAGTTCGCGATGAGTCGCGAATCTGCCAGCGGGTGGTAAATGCAACACTTCGCCTTCTTTTTCAAACATGTTCTTGTCTTTGTATAAGAAGCGATCGAGCCGGTTCGCATAAAAGGTGTATCGGTAAGAAAATTGCTATTTTTCAAACAAGCTCTCTATGGTACAAAAAATGCAGTGATGGCGCGGCGCCGCAACTCGGTAATCAATTCAAACGAGCTTCATTGTTTCGAAAAAGGCTGCAAATATATTGGTATCGGCGTAACCGTGAGTTGCATAAGTTCCTATGTAGAGTTTAATCGGACAGAACGACTGTTACTGACGGTTAATGAAGGTGTATTACAGGCATTTCTGCTCCATCTACTCACCTCATGCTTTTTTTAGAATGTGTGATTAGCCCTCTTGAAACATAATATTATAATAAATTGTTTATTAAAAGTAGTTAAAACGATGCTTAAAAATATTTTATTTTTAAGTTAACAGGTTTAGTTTGTATAGTTTCCCGCTGTACGGAAGATGTGTGAAGACCATGGCGTTTCTCCGCATCGACTCTTAATGAGCAAGATTTGCGAATCAATGAGGTCGGTGCGCATTCTATCAAGCGTAGCGATTAATTTGCTTCGTCAAACGACGACCGCGGCTAGGAGGCACGTTCAACAAATAAAATAAATACGTACCGGCTCCTTGTTTCCTCGGTAGCCTGCCGACGGACGTCTTCGCACCCCAACTACAAACACATATGATGGGCCCGTTGGTCTAGTGTTTAGTGACCCTGACTGCTGAATCCGAGGTCGTAGGTTCGATTCCCCTCACGGGACAAAAATGCTTATGGGTTGGTAGTTGTTTTTTAAAAAAGTTCCGGGGAATAGTTTTTTTGCATATACATACATATTTCCTATTATTCATAGATAACCAGATCTTTCTTTGTTTGATGTATTTTTTTTTTGGTCAATTTTATAATCTTTCCACAAAAATATAAATAATCTTCAGCTAAGAGATACTGATTTGCATTTATGGAGCTTAGAATAATTTCAAAAAAGAAAACCACGCGTTCCTAACTAATCCCTCTGAGTAAAAAAAAAATGAGGTTTAATTATATAATTTTCCGCATCGTCTCACTGCCGGGCTAAGACCTTCTACTCCCCTTCCATTTTTCCGCCTTTAGCGACTTCTGAATAGTACTATTTAAAGAATTTTCAATCAATTCACCTTTACGGGTGTGATGTACCTGAGTGTAAAACATTTGTTACAACAAAGTCGATAGTTTTTCCTTAGAGCAATTTAAAGTCAAAGTTTCTCGAAAAGGCAGAAGTAAATGATTGCCGTTGGCGGTGTGTGCTGGCTGTAAATGTTGATTGGATGCGTCAATTACCTAGTTCTACCATAATTGCAGACAGCTTCTAAAGCTAGCGCTACGCAGGTCAGTAGTCGTCGTAAAATTTCACGACCACTGTACATTACTGAAAGGTTTTTTAAGGTGTTGTGCTCGCATGTAAATGCAAATCTTAAAGGAGGTTGACTTTATTAAAAACCATAAATACTGCAGTATGTTATTGAGCTACTATGTAAAAACTGTAGTTCTTTCCAACAGGTTAAACGCCTACGCTATTAATTGCAATAATAATTGTTTGATGGTCACGACCATTTCTTCTGTATCTGGGTGTTTTATATCTATAATTTTATGCATTTAAAAATATATAAGTGTGTTTATCAGCTTTTTGGTTCCCATATCTCTGCTTAGTTTGGGATCAGATGTGTCGTGTAAGTTATTATTATTTATTTATTATAAAAATGGTAACATGGTACATTAAAAGTAAAACTATTCTTCAAGCCAGTACTACAAAATTTTGAATTACAACTATATCTGTGGAATATCCTCTTATATTGAAATTGACAGATTTTAAAGAGATAACTGGTTTGATAGCGTAGGCTGGGGAAAGACAACGATAAACTCTGAACATGTTGTACTGATCCGAATCCATTGAAGAGTTCAATAAGCTGGGCTTAGCATTGATCTTCAATCCTGCGATTACGACCGGAGGCGTTGACGGATGTCAGATTAAGTTGTCTGTCACCCGGTCTGCACGGACACCTACCATATTAATCTCTATTCTCGTGGAGCAACACGTGGATTTACGCATCAAAGTAATTTATATGCAAATGAGTTCAACCTTGATGATTTCGTAACTCTAATACTTCTGATATGGACTAAAGCTACAAAGCCCTAGGATTTCTATCATAGCTGTACTCATTCATTATAACAAGGAGTTAATTAATTATTTGTCAAATGTATATATGTAAATAAAGTGTGTTAATACTTTTTGGTGGATTGACTTTTATTACCATTTTGATGTTATACTTATGCAGATAAGTTTATTTATGATCTGTAACAATATGTAAAATTAACTTACTAATTTGTATCATTTACAACTAGGTTATTATCCTTAAACGCAGTTTTGCACATATTTTGAAGAATATTTGGAGTACCGATGTTCGACATTATAAAACACGACCGTTTGTCGCTGTTGTATCGGTACTTGTGAGTTAGATGTTTGTGTGCGTCACAACAATATTACTGGCTTCTTGATAAATAGGAACAACTGTTGGACCAACAATGCGGCTCGTAAGGCGATACGCGCGCTATCGACCGCTCGATTAATGACCGTCTCGCCTAAAAGAATGGAGTATAATATTTATTATCAGATAAGCTACAACGCTACTGGGTAATTCCTGTGTCCCGTCTATTATACAACTCTCCGTGAATCGCCTATACATTAGTCATCTTGTGCCGTCAGATGCCACTTTATGGATTAATACCTTTATGTTATAAATCGGGTTGTATTTACATTTCTCAGTAGTGTCCATGTTAGGCTTCCATTGTGGTAGATATTCCATTCTTTGTCTCTATCAGATATAAATGAAAACAACGTAACATCCAAGCACTCTTGTAATGCAGTTTAATGAGTTTATATAAATATCGATTACAGCCTTAAAATCATTGGATCTTCAAGGAACTAATCAGCTTGGACTGCTTTTATATTATAATAGTTAATGAAACGGTCCGCCCACGTCTCGAAAGCCAATTGATGTCAGGCGCGTTAATGGTCTCGTCGAAAGATGAGTGCATGAACAACCAGACATGCAGACACCAACGGCATCGCCATACACGGTTTTACATTTAATTATGGATATTTATCGCCTTTTTATTGCAGCACGTAATCAGTATTTGATAATCGTATATAGAATGATTGTGACGCAGTTAGTGATGAGAATTAACATATGTACATTCGCGCCTGGATCTCCGAAGACAAAGGCAGAGGCGTTTTAAACACTAGGGTGGAGTGTCAAATGTTTGTTCTGATTTTCAATGTCGAATGGCATTAAATGGTTGCCTTTTATTATTTTTTTTTTTAATGCGGACTGAATGCAAAGCATTTTCACTCATAATCTACCTTAGGGTTGTGTACTGATAATTGAATAGGTAGATGATACTTCATTTGTTCACCATTTTACAGTATCATAACAGAGGTAGTGGTACTGGTACATTTATATTTCAAAACTACTACTAAAAACATACAAATATTCTGCATATTTTGTCAAACTTATCTACCTAAATACATCTTTACCCATACATTCACATAATTGTATATACATATATAAACTAAAGTATATAAAATTAAATTTACCTACTAGCTCAAGTACATTTATAATATACTAGCGGACCCGACAGATGATAAATAACCTAGATACCGACTGCAGCGCCATTTGCCGGGTTGATTTGTGAATCTAAACCAGGGCGCCACCCAATCGCATACAAAAAAAATCATTCAAATCGGTCCAGCCGGTTAGGAGGAGTTCAGTGACATACACACGTACAGGAGAATTATATATGTATATATATATATATATATATATATATATATATATATATATATATATATATATATATATATATATATATATATATATATAGTATGTGTATACATATCTTAAAACGGAAATGATTTTGTTAATGTGATAAACAAAATTTGTGAACCATTTTCTTGAAATTGGCCCTTGATTGCGCTCGTTTGATGTTAAGTGGTAACGCATTCCACAAACGTATAGCGTCGACAGTTAAGAATTGATCATTAAATGTTGTAGCAAGCAGCGGCATCTCCAGTGTCAAATCTTCGGATGACCTTAAACATTTCTTATGTGTTTCATTAAGGAACTTAAACCGTTCTTTAAGATAAATGGGGTCTTAGGGTTAAACAAGAGGTTGAGGATATGTGTAGTTACTAATTTCAAGCCATTTGAGCTTTTGACGGAATTGAGAAACGTGATCATATTTTTGTAGGCTAAGTACCAATTCTATACAGAAATTTTGAAGTCATAACTCAAGTTTATATAGTTGTGCTTCAATGAGATTCATATCGTGTAGCGGCGATAAAACCCGTCCTAAGAGAGTGGCTCGGGGAGAGGACATGGAACATTCACCTTCCGGGTGAAATTAGACGAAGTAGAGAAATATTTATGTAGTGCATCAATATTAATGTTGGGTTTAGAGTCTTGATGCAATTTCCCAACTCGCAATGCTCTTATAAATTGTAAAACTTTTGCTGGGTCTCCGTTTTCTATGGAAGAATGGATATGATGGCTTTGTGCATTTCTACACATCTTATTGCAACGATTCCACAATGGTATATATTTTTAAAAGTTAGTGTCCGTGGGTATGTGGTCTTTAGCTGAACACCTTTTTTTTTTTCATAATCTGCCGCATCTTGTCTATAAGTCATGGAGCCTGTAAATGTTTAACTTTAGAAGATTTCAAGGGCGCGTGTAAGTCATACAAATTTAATATATATTTGGAGAACATTTTGACTTTCTTATTAACAAATTTCGTGTTTTACAGCTCTGTCCTGTCAATGTTAACAGCGTCTTCTCTAAGTTTGTCAGTGTCCATTCCACTAAAATTTTTTGCACGAGAATTGTATTATTATAGCACAGAAATATAAAATCATGATATTATTTTATTCGATTACGTGGTCTGTAGAAGATGCAATAATAAGGTCAAGAGGAGAAGGTTTGCAGCTTCAGAAACTAAGATAGCATACAAAAGTAGTCAAGTTTTAAAGTTCTGACGTTAAAAGATATTGCTGATTCAGTTCTATAAATAATTGTTTTTTACCTGTATTACTATTAATTATATATGTTAATTGGCCATATACATATGTATGTAACGAGAATATATAAATAATATGAGGTGAAAGCGCATGATCTAAACTTAAACTAAAAATCCAAACCTTCATCAAAAATTTAAAGCTCCAAGTTAAACCTTAAGGCCAATGGGTATATTAATATGATTGTTTGTATTGAGTCATAAGTTGAATGTTATCTAATCCCTAAGAATGACCTGGAGACCTCTGTGGATCAAACTTCCAAATTACGACAGACCTGAAGCCCACCTAGAAGCAGTAGAGTGATGTGAAAGATGAAAACTGAAACATTGCTTACGCTATCGCTGGTAAAAAGGGAATAAATACATTTTTCTATTTTAACCTTAAATTGAATTGAATTATCATATATTTCGTAAAGAAAAGAAAAGGAAAGTACACAAGAAAACTCAATAATGTACGGAATGTTCAACGATTTTACTATATTTTGGAGGTAATAGTATGTAGTTTAATAGCCAAATTTTAAACATTTTTCAACACTTAGAGCGAAGGTACATAGATATGTCATAAGAATATATTTTCATATAGTCTATGAGTGGTAGATCCATGCTTAGGCACAAATGGGCCGGCTCGGCCGGTGCGATACCACGGCCTCACAGAAAATTGGTTGTGATGCAAGGCTTGCGTTACATTTGCCCGAAATTAGTAAGGTTTCCGGAGGCCCAACTCTCCCTCTTCTCTTTCCCATTTCCTAAGGTATTCATGGACGGTGGTTGTAGTGATAACCTTGATGGTAACTGACCATCAGGTGACCTGTCTTTTCGTTTATCCCCAATATTATAAAAAAAAAAGTTTTGTAAATGCAACATTTTGGAAGTTTAAGATTTCTAAAATTAGAAGTTTATTGAGGGGAACGGAAGAAGAGAAGGCAATTGAAGGGAATGGATATCTCCGATACAGATAGATTAAAGAGTGTCAGAAATAAGAGGGTCGTCGTGTCAGGCCTGTAACTTGAATTAGTTATTGCTGGAAAGGCTGAGCATTTTAAACAAAATGATGAGAATTAGTTAACGTAATTTGCGACTATTTACAATGTGAATGTGACATCTTTAACCTTAAAACAACCAATTGAAATATATTATTACGAACAAACTTTATTAAATTTGTTAAAGATACTTTCTGCTAATTCGTGCTGCAGCAAAGTATGTCAAAATAACAGCAAAAGCGTGTCATTTGTAACGGAACTAAAAGCCTGACTTGTAAATTAATATAACACATGTGCGAGTTATTACGAAATACAATCATAAGTGAGGGCTTCGGTAGGTCTCAGTTACAAGAGAATAACTTTGTCGTTGAAATTTATAATCTTCTGTTGGAATAAAGTACACCGTACCCACAGTAAATTAGACACAATAAATGGGTAACGCTTATAAATAATTCCGCTTAAAAATCATTGGAAAAATCTTAATTGTTATAAAAACATTGATTTAAGTGTGTAACATACTAATAGATTTAAGTGTGTAACATTTACACATGTATTATAGAAGGTCTATTTATTTCCTAGACAGTGAATCTCGATTATTATTTATTACTGCGAAATAGCAGAAATTGTATGATAAGTTAAATATGTATAACGTTTATTCAAGTGAGGAAAACGTCTGTTGCACGACGCTAGCTAATTATTGAGAAAAATACGAAAAGATTTTGCCAGTGATACGCACATTGTAAAGATTCAGTTTTTGTTATATAGATAAGACTCTGTTTTGCAACTATTACAATGATTTAAGTTTTGTTAAACAGGTATAAATCACAAACCCAACCCTTCACCAACCGTACTGGTTTTAAACGGTTTGAGACGCCATCGAAATTATGTAGGTCTATAAATAGTATGATGGACAATGGTATAATCATTATAGCTCTTAAATTCAAAACTTTCAAAGTGACATACTATTAAAGTTGCGTACTTTAAATAACATTTCGAATATTGCAAATTGTGTAACAATTTGTTCTAAGCTATGTTTTTAGTAAGGTTCGTAACTATGAACTTTACTGAGCATGAACTGCAAAATTAATATAATTTTATTGATACTTGCTAGACAGATATCTATAGGTATATACTTAATAAATATACTTAATTGGAAAAGCCGTGTGGTTCAAGTGTAAGTGAAGTAGAAAAGGTCCATCCGGGCACTGTATGAGTGTATATATACACTCATACAGTGCCCGGATGATAGCTATAGGCTTGCCCCCTATTACGTAAGTGGAACTAAATTATGGTTGGCAAAAAATGGGCGTCTCAGTCGTCTCTGCGTATCCCTTTGGGGATAGATTCGTTAGTGAATGTTAATAAAACCTTTCTATCAAATCAAAAACGTTGTCTAACCGTAACCTGTGGAACAATGGCGCGCGACGTGTTCCCCGTGCGCCTCTTAAATGAAATAGAAGGAGGATGAGGCCCCCTGCGCTTCACGGTGTGGCCGCCTCTTGCAAAAGAGGTGGGCCAAGGTCTGCAGGGGTTCCTGGAAGCATCCCTCCTAGGGTATACCCAGGTCCTTTGCTATAGACCTAGTTGTGACGGAACACCGGTTTTAGTCGGTTCGAGTCCGGGTGGGGTGATGACCCTTAAAAAGAAGAAACCTGTGGAAAGTGAACGTATCTGAGTGTCTCTATATATCAACGTGAATGCTGTTTAGTAATGCAAATGCAGTGCAAGTGCAAGCTAAAACATAGACTTGGTTGAAGAGAAAACCGACAAAACACAATTAGAAGAGTTAAAACTCTGTAATGATGATGAATCACCAAATCACAGGTATCTGAATTTGCTAATGTGGTCCATGAAGAATTACGGTGGATCGATCTGTTGTATGGTCACATACACACTGTGCCTAAAATATATAGGTGTGCATTGCAATATACATCTATTTTGTTGTTCGTTAATGTTAATATGTCTTTGGGTTCTTTCTCAGCTGTTGTTATAGTGTCATATAAGTGGCGGCACGCGTACGTTTAGAAATAAGAGTTTGCTCAAATTGGTCACGTAATTTTGTGAAATGGCATCTTCAGATAAGATTACTCTCTAATTAATTAAATCATTACTAATGAAGCTGTGAGCAGAAGTTAGTGTTTAAAATTATTTAACAGAACATGTTAGTTGTAGTTTGAACTTTTTTTTTTTTTTTTTTTTTTATGCGATAGGGGGCAAACGAGCAGACGGGTCACCTGATGGTAAGTGACTACCGCCGCCCATGGACACCCGCAACTCAAGAGTCACAAGTGCGTTGCCGGCCTTTTAGGTAGAGGTACGCTCTCTTCTTGAAGGTTTGAAGGTCGTATCGGTTCGGAAATACGGCAGGCGACAATTTGTTC
The DNA here is from genome assembly GCA_947561695.1 of Tyria jacobaeae. Taxonomy (NCBI): domain Eukaryota; kingdom Metazoa; phylum Arthropoda; class Insecta; order Lepidoptera; family Erebidae; genus Tyria; species Tyria jacobaeae. The sequence continues at coordinate 12,500,216 of OX387220.1, forward strand.
CATAAGCTGGTTGTGCGAGGCAAAAAGCTTCTGGAGAAGCGCACAGTGGTGGAGTGCCAATCGTCCAGGTGATGGGGATGGATATTTTGTCGCGTAGGACGATGGCGGAAACCAGCAGCCGGTATAAGTCCGAACAATTCCTCTGAACACTCCCCATGATACAAGCGATAGAGGATGCAGAGTGAAGCTACATCTCTACGCAACGCCAAGGTGTCAAGTCGATCAGAAATATCTTGGCAGTCGATGATGCGAGTCGCTCTCCGTTGAATGCGGTCAAGAGGCAGAAGTTGGTACTGGGGTGCACTTGACTTTACGTTTCTGAAATCAGTATTTATTATAAGGAATCCTGGTTACATTATTGTCGATCCGACGTTGTAATAATCTTATTAAATTGTCGGTAGCGATTTTGGTTAACAGTGTCAATAGAAGCTGTGTTAGTCGTCGTTCGTTGGCATCGCTACAATTAGCGGCAATTGGTCGCGGTGCGAGCTCGACGCGCACGGCCGCGCTTCCCATAGCCACCTGCGGCTCTTCGCAGTGTCACCGTCAACGGCTTTAATTAACTTTTTGTCTTGTTCAACTCGCACAATTGACTGGCATTCCGCCCAATTCCACTAGACAACACAACGTTTCTCTCTTCATTCACTATTATACTTTATAGGAAGTGCACCGTTCACTCAACTGGCACGGCATTACCCGTGAATATGGAATAGTTATTTAAGACAAAGATTGTAATTGTTAATATAGTTAGTGTGAATTTATTTATCCTGTTTTCTTATTTCAGGTTTAAAAAAATATGCGCCATTTGTGGAAGTGTTGAAGTCTTCCCTAAACGCTTCTGTTATCTTTAATATTTATTATCTTCTATTAAAGAAATGAATGAACACTATACATACATATATATTAAACACCTCGCTACGTGTACGCCATTATTAAGAACTGCTGAGCTGAATTGTTCCTTAAATATCCGCTTATTTCAAGGGCGTCATATAGAATTGGTTGGCTTTTTTTTTTTCCTCGTGTTGGAACCCCCTCGGGCTGTCATTCCACCGGGGTTTTCGGTGGAACGGTGTGTCGGAATCGAACCGACCAAAACCACACGGTGTGCCATGCTGCGCTTAAAATATGAGGAATCCGGGAACAGCTTTATTAAGACATCCGGACCCCTCCTAGCGCCTGCCCGCACTATGCTGGCAACACCTACGGGTAACCCAGCAATAAGGAGACGTCACCCCCTCGCGGCTGGCCAAACGGCGGATGGAGGGGAAAACCTGTCCCGACCATGGAGCGTATGATGGCCGGTAGCGAGAGATCCTCTCCGATGACTGCAGTGAGGGCCCGACGCTGCGGCGCCGAGCGGGACAATCTGCAAGTGTATGCTGTGCAGAGTCCTCACTGCAGTCGCAGTGATGGCAGGCGGGACTCAATTTCCTCCTAGCAACCGAATGCAGGTACTTCCCGAAGCACCGCTTCCCGCTTGACCTCATGCAAGTTCAAGTGTATTATATGCGCCTTGGTGCGACGCATACATACAGCGGTGAGGTAAGCTGAGGTAAGGGGAAGTGGTGGAAATGTACTCACGGGTTGGTGATGGTTAGGAGCTGGTGGAAGGCGCCAGGGGTTCTCGGCACTCGTGGCACTTCTTGTTTTATCACGACACGGGAAGCAATGAGCTGATTCGGGGTTTCTTGATCACACTCGCGTTTCTTGAGCAGAATATATTTAAACTTTATAGCACGCGCGCCGGTACACGTTATATCGAATTTTTCAAGTCTCTTACGCAAACGTCCCTTGTTTGACACTTTTTCGTTTACGTTTCGTTTTTGCAGACGTCTCGCTAGTGGCGAGAACATCCTGGGGGGCCGGGACAGATCCATCATCTTGAGCTGAATCCAATGGGAGCCTTGCGATCTTGAACACAGGTCTCCGCAGATGTCCAGTGGCCGTATCCAGGTCCACCACTCGAACCACTCCATCCTTCCCTGGTATAGTGCGGATAATTCTTCCAAGTCTCCACTGAAGGGGTGGTAGGTTGTCCTCCTTGATTAGGACCAATTCACCGACTCGAGGAGCAGAAGATGTGGAGAGCCATTTGGATCGGGTTTGGAGGGTATGAAGGTAGGAGTTGGTCCATAGAGTCCAAAAGCGCTGAGAGAGAGCTTTTATGAGCTGAAAGCGTCTAAGGGGAGACAATGGTCTGTCCGTTAGGGGCTCTTCGAGGAGAGCAGTGACAGGCCGACCTATGAGAAAGTGGCCGGCCGTCAAGGGTTCAAAATCTAAAGGGTCGGAGGACATTGGGCTGATGGGCCGAGAATTAAGTACAGCCTCAATTCTAGCCAAGAGGGTTGAGAACTCTTCAAAGGTGAAGCGTTGCTCACCAATTACGCGGTAGAGGAGCTGCTTTGTTGACTTTATAATAATTTCGTGTAATGCGCCGAACCAGGGTCCCTTGGGGAAGTTAAGTAACCATGTTATGTGCTGACGAGCAAGTTTGTGGGTAATTGCATCATTATTTGCGTTAAGAAAGTGCTGAACTTCAATAAGGTGGCTCCTAGCGCCTACATAATTAGTACCACAATCTGAGCGGATAAGAGACGGAACGCCGCGACGTGAGATTAATCGTTGTAGTGCAGCAAAAAAGGCTTCCGTGGTGAGTGCTGAGACTGGTTCTAAGTGAACCGCCTTTGTTGAGAAACATACGAATATACAAAAGTACGTTTTCAGTAGCTTCGCGTTTCGCAGTGTGCTGGATTTAACTAGGAACGGACCAGCAAAATCTGTGGTGACTTGACTGAACACGGGCTGAGGTGTTACCCTATCTGGCGGAAGATCAGCCATAATCGGGGCCTGAGGCTGAGCGCGACATCTAAAACATCGGATACACCTGAATACGCGGTGTCTAATAACCCTACGAGCCGATAATATCCAGAACTGTTGACGCAGGATAGAGTGTAATGTGTCGGCGCCAGGATGGCAGTGTATCCTGTGATAGTGGTCGATGATGAGGTCTAGGAGGGGACTAGAGCTGGGCAGAATGAGCGGGTGTTGAGCATTGTACGTGATTGAAGCATTAGAGAGTCGACCACCAACTCTCAGCAGTTTATCCTTTACGATTAATCCTAGTTGTACATAACTTATTGGTTTTAATACGATGGATGTCCTCAGAGAACTCGTTATGTTGAACTGAGCGGATCCAGAACAAAAGAGCGTCCTTTCGTTCATGGGCTGACAAGACACCGGAGCGGCGTGCATTTGGTTTGAGCCTACAATTGTAGATGAAACGTCTTATACAAGCAGTTACACCAACTAGCTTGTCGAGAGAGCTGAAACGAGTGAGCAGATCTATATCTATACCAGGTACCGTTATCAGGGATGGTACGTGCTTAGGTTTGAGACCTGGTAAAGCATGGTGGCCTAGAGCAGGAGGTATCTTGGGCCAGGACTCGGGAGCATCCTTGAGCCACGAAGGGGACCACCAGAGATGATGAGTCGAAAGGGCTGAAGCTGATATTCCTCTACTAGCACAATCGGTTGGGTTGAGGTTCGTGGGTACGTGTCTCCACGTAAGTTGAGGTGAACTGGAATTTATTTTGGCTACACGATTGGCTTCAAATACCTGTAGACGATGAGGGGGAGTATTGAGCCACGCTAGGACTATAGTGCTATCGGACCAACAGACATTATGGTGTATGGGGAAATGGGCGGATAACTGAGCTGATACACGAGACATTAACTGGGATAAGAGGGCTGCAGCTGAAAGTTCCAGCTTGGGAATTGAGAGATGATTCTTGATTGGGGCGACCTTTGATTTGGCAAGAATCAGGTGTATATTTACATGACCATCGACAGTGAGCTCACGAAGATAGACTGTCGCAGCAAACCCACTTTCGGACGCATCAGAAAATCCGTGGAGGGAGCAATTAGATGATGATTTATTAGTACAGATGTGTCGAGGGAGGCGAAGAGCTGATAACTGGGGAAGATCTTGGGAGATGGATTCCCATTCAGAGCTGATCTCAGGAGGAGTGGGCTCATCCCATCCTAGTTTGAGGAGCCACAGCTTCTGTAAAAGGAGCTTGGCGCGGAAGATAACGGGGGTGACCCACCCACTGGGGTCATAAAGTGACGCAACTGTGCTGAGAATTGACCGTTTTGTGACATTGGGTTTTAAGGGCAGAGAGATATGGTAAGTGAACATGTCACATTTAGGGATCCATCGCACACCTAACACTTTGATGGAACTAGGATCTGAGCTGATATCGCTATATAAGTCCTTGGGCATGTCACATTGGTCATCGGAAAATCTTTCAAGGAGCTGAGGTGAATTCGACGTCCATTTGCTGAGCTGAAAGCCACCGAGGGCGAGTAGACTAATTAAGTCATTCTGGAGCTCTTGGGCCGATTCTATGGAGTCGTGACCCGTGAGGATATCGTCAACGAACATGGACCTACGTAAAACTTGAGCGGCTGCGGGGTAGCCGTGACCATCGTCGTCAACCAGCTGGAGTATTGTGCGGATTGCATGGTAGGGACTTGACCTCAAACCATAGGTCACAGTATTTAGGGAATATGTGAGTAGAGGCTCCTTAGGAGATGATCGCCACAGTATCAACTGGTACCGTCGCTGATCTGGATGTATAAGTATATTCCTAAACATCATTTTAATGTCTGTGCTGAACACTACAGGGTGAGTCCTAAAAGACATGATGTCGACTATATCTAGTTGAAGAGCTGGGCCTGTGTGCAAACAGTCGTTCAGACTAACAGCATTTGAGCTCCTGCAGCTGCCGTCGAACACGACACGAAGTTTGTCAGAGCATGACTTGAATATGCCATGGTGAGGGATATAAAAATGGGGTCTATTAGTTAAAGTGTTTGGGTGACACGGTGACATGTGTCCTAATCTAAGGTATTCGTTCATAAAATCGATATACTTGGAGCGGAGTGTAGGGTTAGATTGTAGTTTCCTTTCTAAATTGAGGAACCTACGTAGAGCAATAGCATGAGTATTGCCTAGCGATGGAGCATTTGATAAAAAGGGTAGCGTCACCATGTACTGGCCTGATGGTTGACGCGTGGTAGTAGAGCTGAATATCTGCTCACACTGATCATTCAGTGTACTAGTGACTGCATGAGACTGGGGTTCCTCTGACTCCCAAAACCTCTCAAGACTCTTTTGTATATCATGAGTCGATTCTACTGTATCGAGCTGGGGGCTGATAACCTGAAGGGAACTGACCTGGTTATCAGGTTGGGGATAAAAATCTTCAATGGGTCCTAACAGAGCGTAATCAAAAATCGTGCCGAAGGCTATGGGCTTCCCGGGGTCCAAAGACACCCTAGTACCGTCCAATACTTAGCCGAGAACGTCGGACCCTAACAGTAGGTCAACCGGAGCTGGTGTGTGATAATTTTGATCTGCTAATGGGAACTGTAACTGCTCTGAGGTGTGAGCCGTATTCGGGAGCTTCTCTAGGGGTAAACAGCCTGTGACATGTTTCAAAACATGAGCTGTTGTTGTGATAGTTGGACTATCACTACGTGTGGGCTGACATGTAATTATAACTGACGCCTTTGAGGCTTGAACGTGCTGATTACCAACTCCTGCGATTTTCAGGGTTGATGGTTGGGTGGGCAGTTTCAATAATTTCGCCATGTGCTGAGTTATTAAGGTTATCATGCTTCCACAATCCAACAACGCTCTTGCCTTATGAAAGTGTCCATGCACGTCTGACACTCTTAACGAAACAGTGGGTAATAGAATAGGTATATCATTTAAAGGTGCGAAGTTATATCTACTATCCAGTCTTGGAGGTGCCGAGTTCAATTGTGAAGTATGTGCTGAATGTGTGTTGGGTGTGGAAGTGTGTGCTGAATTCAATTGTGAAGTATGTGCTGAATGTGTGTTGGGTGTGGAAGTGTGTGCTGAATGAGTAATGTTGGACCGACGAACGTTGGATAGTCATTGTGGATGACGACGACTTCCCTGAGATTCCCGGCCAGGCGACCGAGAACCGGGTGAAGAGCTGGTTCGTGGAGGGGAGTTCGCCTGTGCAGCGTGGGCGGAGATGTGCTGAGGTCTATTAGGGGGGCGCTATCTGGGCTGTTCCCGAAGATGGGGTGGAAGGCGCCGAGCGGCTGAATGCATTGCAGGAGGAACCTCATCATGGCGGTGCAGAGCTGTGTGGTGCTGGGGATTACCACAGTGCCGACATGCTCCGGTGCTTTTGCACTCGGTCTCATAGTGCGGACCCATACAGCGACAGCAGCGGTCGCGGGCTTCGATGAAGTCCCAACGACCCTGAACCGGTTGGTTATTGAATTGGGGACACGCGATCAATCTGTGATCTCGGCTCCTGCAATATGGGCAGTACATAGTCGATGTTGGGGAGGAGCGCTGCATAGGGGCTACAGGCGTAACTGCTACGGGAGACCTGGACATTGGCGTGGAAGTGTATCTTGGGCGGAGAGCTTGAGGGTCTGACTGACGACCATGGCCGGAGCGCATGGGCTGAGAGACTGGGCGGAATGTTTGGTAAGCGAGCTGACGCGGGCGAGTGGGCTGAGCGGGGGCAGCTTGTTGGCAATGAGAGGGCAGGCAGGCGCTGGTGCTGACCTTTCGTTCTCCACACAGCGAGCGTGCTCCTCCAAAAACAAGACCAAATCATTAAGGGTAGGGAGCTCCTGACAGGAGCCGTATCTTCGTTCGAAGAGCGTACGGAGCTCGCCTTTCAACTTGCGAATGAGAATGGAAACGAATACGTAATTACTGTCGTTCATTGGAAGGTCCAGGTTTTTGAGGTTTGATAGGGCTGATACTAGAGGGGTGAGAAAGGATCGTCGGATCTCAGAGCGGGCCGTTATCTTTAGGTGTGAAATCATACTAAGCGCCTCACCTGAAAGGGAAGACAACAAGTAGTGTAGTTTGACCGCATCTGTGAGCGTCGCCATGTCGTCAGTCAGACTTTTGAAAATGGTAATGAAGGACGGCCAATCCTCCACTAGCGAGCTGAATTTGGGCAACTCAATCTTTGGTAAGAACGTTGCTGGTACACAAGACTTGGATGGGGGTTGGGCCGACGAACGAGCTGAGTATTGGGCTGATGTAGAAGGCATAGCCTGAAGCTTATAGTGGATGACCAAGATACGTGTATAGCCTTCGGTGGCCTTGGAGTGATTCTCCGTATATTCTTCCTGCTCGCTGGTGAGGTCAGCCGAATCGAGGATCTCATGGAAGACATTGTCTAGCTTATGCTTATAATCATCCAGTTTGGCGAAACGACCATGAAACTCATCGGGTGTGAACTTGGGTTTTGGGCTGATCAGGTCTTCTGCGATCTGAAGTAAGGCAGTTATCGCCTTAAAGGCCTCTCGGAAGATGGCAGCCTGTGATTTGGTAGGCATAATTAAGGGAAGTGCTGATTGAAGTTAAAGAGAAAAAAAAAAAAAAACTTATTGTATGTGATTAAAAATAAATATCAACCTGTATGTCGACACACCCTCTATGAGTATTAAGAAATTAATTGAAAGAAGAAAAAAAATAACCATAAATTTATAATAAAATTTAAACCAAACAACAAGTTGGTATGTGCGCCTTTATTCTTTACCACCGTTATTAGATGTTATGAAAATTATTTGTTAAATAAGAAGAAATTGATATTACAACTTATGACTGTTTATAAGATGTGAACATATGATGCAATTACCCAAGTGGTTTTAACTTCTTATAATTATGTGAACCCGTTGAGGGATTTTCTTTGAATTTTATTTAAAAATAAAATATATTGTTAAAGTCAACAAAACAATACCTGTATGCGTTTGATGAGCTGAAAAAAAAAATAGGCTGAATTGAAGGGGAAAAAAAATACAAGGCAGCAGTGTTGAGCGGACGCGAATAAAGAGATTCTATAATTTTGTATTTTATGAATCAAATTATATATAAAGAAATGGGAAGATTGCTGATATATTCAACAAACAAAGTTATTAGATATTGGGCTGAATTGGGCAAGTTTTTCAAAATTATTATAACTATTATTAGTTATGGGGTAGGTGGTACAATTTATTGTAAGTGATTAAAATTTAACTGTAAGGATATGAAATGAGCTGAGATTAATGCTTACTATTAGCAAATGAATTAATATTAAGCATAGTATTAATATTAACCAATGATATGGGTTTTTATTGTTACAATAGGGATTTATTAAAAGTTAAGAATGTATTAAATGTATGTATAAAATTATTATAAAAATATGAAATTTGTGCAGAAATATGGACAATAGATACCTTTTGAGCTGAGGGATGGTATATTGCATGTATTTAACAACACCAGAGAAAGATATATTGAGCGATATAATGATGAATGAATGATGATAAAGATATAATCAGATATATTGAGCGGAATGAGTAGTTTGTGGAATAGGGTGAATGAAAATAAATGGTTTATTATAATATGGGCAGATATTTGCAAGTATTATTTAAGGGCTGGGAGCTGAGAGCTGAACAGTGGACTGTAAAACGTATTATGACCGGACCAAAGGCCGGCTCAAGATGGACCAAAATGTAGTATGACCGGCTAGAATGGATCAAAATCCGGCTCGAAATGGACCAAAATGTATTATATGCGCCTTGGTGCGACGCATACATACAGCGGTGAGGTAAGCTGAGGTAAGGGGAAGTGGTGGAAATGTACTCACGGGTTGGTGATGGTTAGGAGCTGGTGGAAGGCGCCAGGGGTTCTCGGCACTCGTGGCACTTCTTGTTTTATCACGACACGGGAAGCAATGAGCTGATTCGGGGTTTCTTGATCACACTCGCGTTTCTTGAGCAGAATATATATAAACTTTATAGCGCGCGCGCCGGTACACGTTATATCGAATTTTTCAAGTCTCTTACGCAAACGTCACTTGTTTGACACTTTTTCGTTTACGTTTCGTTTTTGCAGACGTCTCGCTAGTGGCGAGAACATCAAGTTCGCACTGATGAGTACCTTAAAAACTTTATCGTGGTGTTTTAGAAATAGTTTTCTTAACAACAACAATTCGGTATTTAATATTACTTGTACTAGTATCTGCTTTAAACTTATATATAAACAAAAATGTAAAAGCTTAACCCTCCTTAGCAATCGAATAAATGAAACACGTTTCTACAACTCATAAAAAGAGTACAGAACGACATGTTGCGCCATCCTGACAATACGCAAGGTACTTATTATTTAACAGTTGTCCATAAAACGTACAAGTGTTCGACTGCATCGTAAATACTTTAGCCTATCTCAACTTAAATTAAACCTAACATATAACTGCAAAAAAATATTTGATTGAAAGAAATACACTTTTCATTAGAAAGCTATCCAAAAGGTATTCATACTGTTATAATAACATAAAATTCCAATAAAACTTCGTGCCATTCAGCAAAAAAAATAGTGTGTATAACAAATTAAATAATATATAAACATGCAAACATTACTAAATAGCGATAAAAGTGATTGAAATAATAATATGAGAAAGGGAAGACTCAGATGTTGTTGAAGTCAATTCATTTTTGTAAAAAAGAATAACCAGTGATATTTCTTTATTAGTTGATAAACCACTCTGTACATGCTTGTTACCACAGTCTAGTTGTGTGCCACACAGGTGAGCTATATGGAATACTTTTGACGCGATTCAAATTGGTGCTCAAACTGGAATACTCAGCGACAACATATGACGCCTACACTAAACCTATTTGCAATTAAAATACGATCAGTATTAATGCAATCAGTATAAATATAACAAACTAGAACAGTTTCATTTATACCATTACCATTTTCTATTTATTCAATTGACGTTTAACTTTGATGAATCTACATTATTTCATTACCTGGAAGTAGTCTTTAATATTTGTAAAGAATATTATTGTTATTGACTTTATAAAGAAAATCTCCATTGTAGACATTGCATAACGTAGCCAATAAATTGAACATCAAACCATTCAATTCTATTTGGAGTGCTATCAATACACAAGAAAAAATAACTAGGCACTCAATCACCGATTGAGGATTATCATCGAAACTCTCATGGTGACGTGTATAAATAAACATTTTAAGGAATTCAACGTATGCATATAAACGAGGTATTGATGCTCTAACACTATTGATGAGTCATGAACTCATGAAGCAAGTATACGTATGCGTCGATGTCGAGGAGAACATGTGCGGTTTGCATAACTTGCACTCATCAGTGCGAACTTGAACTTGCATGTGGTCAAGCGCAATGCTGCCATTCCCAACCAATTCTATATGACGCCTTTGAAATAAGCGGATATTTAAGGAACAATTCGGCTCAGGCAGTTCTTAATAATGGCGTGTCTTGTTTAAATTTATGTATAGTGTTCATTCATTTCTTTAATAGAAGCGTTTAGGGAAGACTTCAACACTTCCACAAATAGCGTTACGGCGCATAATTTTTTGAACCTGAAATAAAGAAAAAGGATAAATAATTTCACATTAACTATATTTACAATTACAATCTTTGTCTTAAATAACTTTTCCATATTCTTTTCCTCCTACTACTTTAATGATTTTCCAATGAATTTAGAGCAGGTCCTATTGGTTAATGCCGTGCCAGTTTTGTGAAAGGTGCACTTCCCATAAAGTATAATAGTGAATGAAGAGAAAAACGTTATGTTTCTGTCTAGTGGAATCGGGCGGAATGCCAGTCAATTTTGCGAGTTGAACAAGACAAAAAGTTCCTCAAAATGAGTGAGGTGTCCGGAGGCCAAGCTCCCCGTCTCGCCTTTCCTCTCCCCCCCCCCTCGCCTCTTTCCTATCTCCTCTCTTATTTCACCATGCCGCATTACTCTCTAAGGCGGGCAGCGCACTTTCGACTCTTGAGTTGCAGGTGTTCATGGACGGCGGTTGCCACTTACCATCAGGTGACCCATCTGTTGGTCTGTCCCCCTATGTATATAAAAAAAGATGTTCAATCAAAAATTTATGTATATCTAAAACCACCCGATTGAGAATCGCAGTTGCATTCTTCCGCTAACCACCGATTCGGTGCTACTAGGATATTACTCGTATTATTCATTTATTGTACCCATCAAATATTGTTTATGAAAGCCAGGGAAAACAATGATATGGTGGTAGTGTAATGGTTAAGTAGTCGGATTTTCGCGGGATCGAACCCCATCCTTTACTGATGAAGTAAAACTGACCTAAAATAGCCTAGTTTTACGAGATAACTATAATAATACTAAATTCATATTCAATTTCTTTATATAAATAAATTTCTCATTAATAATTAGAAATTGTCCTGTTTTCTCTTTAATAATAAAAATTATAGACACAAAATAATAAACAAAAAAAATATTTTTACGCGAAAAAAAGACGAAGAAGTTGTAACAAGTGCATTAAAAAAAAAATTGAGAACACCTTAATAATTTGAGCGGCGGTCAATTTGAACACACCTCAATGTTAACGGGTTTTCATAATATTATAATTACAAGATAAAGTTATGAACTTCATCGTCCTTACAACAGAATCATACATTGTGATTGCTTTCTCAAAACCCGTTGTCTGCGAGGCATTCCAATCAGAAGGAACGCCTCGGATGACGAACACACCCATTAACTAGATCCGCAGACGTATTCAGCTGACATTTCATATTTGCAACTACGACATATTACTAAATCTGGAGAGAAAATCGATACAGTATAGACAACTAATCATGTAAATTAGGAATTGAATTGCTACTGCTAACAAAAGAAGTAGAACTTATAAAATATGATTAAGATTTCTTATATTGGTTGCGGTGAGACCAGGCATTGTTGTTACAACTTACTTATTTTTCAATATTGTATCCATATTATAGAAGTATAGCAGGTGTAAGTAACGAATATTGAACGACGACGCTTATCAGCAGGTATAACATGTGGTATATGAACACGGTGTAGTGTGCTGGTTAATATCTATATGATTTTCCAATAAATTTGTGCATAACACTAGTCCCTACGATCTGGTGCTTTATAAAGCATACGCTTTATAAATAAGTTATAATTAGTATACGCCCTTATCTAACGGCGCCGGACTTTGACACATTTTCTAGTGGTTTTGTACGCGACAAGCGTTTCAGGAATGCACTACGCGTTTAATATTAGATTCCAAAGAGTTGCTCCCCCTTTATATGTGACTCGAGGATACCATCTTGTCACATTGCAGCAAACATTTTCTTGCATCGTATGTCCGCTGAGTTTTAAACTAGGTTAAGCTTGGCGGAATAGCTATTCCGAAATTTCAGCAACGCATATGCAAATGTCAGCTCTCGACACTGATTGTACGAGTGGCACAGGGAAAATTCATGCATTTACATTAAATATCACTGAAATTGGATCTCGACTTCGTAGTTTATATACGAGCTAGTGTGTCACGTGTGCGCTTGTGTCGATGGTTACGATTTTCAATCACATTTGTGACAAACGTATAATTGTTTATGGAACAATGCTCTACAAAAATATCTAATCCTAAGCTATTAGTAATAGTAAACTTTCACTTTCAACCGGAAAGTGAAAGTTTATATTTGTTTTAAAAGTACTGAATTAAAATATGTCATCATTAACCTAATAAGACCTAATAATTATTAAACAAAAAATTGTTTTAAGACTTTTGCTTGTTTGTTACTTAGTCACATATAAGTAACAGTGGTGGTACATTTACTAAGCGTTTGTTACTTGTCAGACACTTATAAATGTGACGACACATTAAAACTTGACGATAACGTAAAAACCATTGTTCCCATTTTCGTTTGACTTTTCACTTCCTTCTCATAAAGTTTTTAATCAAAGCCAGGCAGCTGTGCTAATAAAATGTTTGCATCGCATGTTTCTACCAGATTAACTAATCGTATGATTGTTTACATTCGTTCGGTTTGCAAGTACCAAGCTTTGCGTATAATTAATGTTGGTTACATTAATTACTGTTTTAGTGCCAGTTTTATGTGTTCGCCTTTATCGGCCAGTGTGAGATTACGTGTTCAACCTCATTACTTTTCCTTTTCTATTTTTGATGACTCAATTCTGTTTCAAATTACTATAAAACAACAATGTTTTGAGACTTAATTAAATAATTCTTTTAATGTAAAGATTGATTTGTGTAATCCTCGATCATGATTTTTACACAAATATATTGTCTAAACATGTACATATATCGGTAAAAATTATGTTCGTAAATTACACAAATCATAATTTATGTTCCAACATACGAGTACAACGTTCAAACTTGATTTACCATAATTGATCTCTTTTATAATACCCTTAAATCGCTTCATTGTTTAAACAATGGCATTTGAATCCTTTGTTAGCATTACCTAATTGTTATGTCTATATGTAAAATACCTTTATATTCAAAGACATTGATTCCTGATCATTGTGATATCAGATATGAGTTTGTTTTTTAAGGAATTTTGTGGTCTTGATCTTCTCGATAATGAAATTAACTAGTTTTATTGGTATTATACTTCAGTCCGACAATTAAGCTTCTGCGTTTTTGTCTTCTTATTAAAATAAATTGTTTATTAAATTATCTTAACCAGCTGTAGATATCTGTAGGGGTATTTAACTATCTTTAGGATTTTAAAACAATTTTTATCAAATATATGTGTATAACAAAACAACTGCATTCAATTTGTACCAAGATGTCTTAAATTTGTAATACCGTCTAGAGCTAATAGTGATCTAGATAAGGTAATAAATTTTCACTGGCAGTCGATCACGGCGCTTACACACAAATCAACTGGCACGTCAAAACAAGGCGTCTAGTATTTCAGCCGGGGCGATTGTGCAACCACCCGTCGCTTATTTAGAAAAGTGGTAGAAAATATTTAGCGGAGTTGTTGCTTATAACAGTTTATACAGCTTACAGAAACTAGAATATCACAGAACATGGTGATAACGTTACTCTTCTTTATTCTAACGTATGCCACTCGATTCTAAGCTTACCGTCCGAATTCAAACAGTGGGGTTTGGTGAAAATAATAACATACTGTAACATATTTTTATCTTTATAGGTGTATCTATTATAATTATTGAGCCATATACTTTCCGTTGTAATTTTTCTTGTTCTTTTCGAGTTTGTTGTTATTTTATTCGTAGTCGAACGACATTGATATCGTTAAGATTCTGTACTAACGTGTACATTGTGAAAAAGAGGTTAGATCATGTAAACATTTTTTGTAATTTGAATGTAAAAGTAGGCATTTGTTACTTAAAGCTACGATATGATTTTTAAGAGCCGTTTGAGTATAATCCAATAGTGTGATGTTCATATTAGCCGTCGTGAACTTGTTTCTCTAAGAGTGTCTTGAGAAAAAACCATGAATGAATGTCAGTAAGTTTTTGTGCACTTGTCACTGTGTTTCCGGCGGCTGCCAGTCGGTTACACGAAGGCGCGCGCGTGGAGAATTGTCGTACGCGTCGGACCGTCGTCGCTCGTCGTGCCCTGGTCTGCCACTAGGGTCTCCTGTTGAGTAGTTTCTTCAGAAATAAAAAAAAAAACATTTTTTATCTCTGATGCAATAATAACTCTCTAAATTACCGTTTGCTTAATGCACATCAGCTCGAGTCACCTGTTGATCCTTGTCCAGCAGAAAAATGTGTTGATCTATTTACATAGATAGCTATAGTTCTTTCTGACACTATTTTCTTTCTCTTCGATCTCTTGACAACCCTAAACTTATAACACGGTGGACATGCTTCACTTGTTACTAGTGATTGAAAAAGAACCCAAAACAAGTTATCATCGTGAGACCTTACTATCCTGACCGTGTCGTTCTTTGAGGAAAGCAACCTACTTTTTTATTGCTATAAAAAGTAAAGATTTTATACTACCTGTTGAAAAGGCATATAGCGGTAATATTACTATTGTAAAAATTTAATAAAGTTTCTATCTTGTAATTTTTATTACACGGGGTTTACAACAATACAATATTTTATACACTTAAATCTGCTAGTCTATGTATCACTCGTATACTAAAATTACTCTCGGTTAAGCTGGAGTTATTGTGATATTGGCATAATGGTTTAGTAGTAAGGCAGGTATCTTCAGCGTTTCTAGTCACGCAGAACGATGATGGTTCGTAGTTTATGACAATATTATTAAATAAACAATTTTTTACAGAAGAATTTACATATCTTATAGGTCAGTCAAGACATGGTTCACGTGCTATACAGATCTCAATGATTAACGAATGTTAAAAAATAAGGCAAAGCAACAGGTAGACGTCCAATTAGAGAGATTCCCACTTGAGAGAACGACGTGCCTCGCGACACCGAGCTTTGACGGCTTCACAAAAACTGCAGACCGTTTCGCCTCCCTGCCATTACACTAGCACTTTTTACACCACAAACTTGCCGCGCTTCACTTTGACTTTCACGACTTATACATATGTCAGTGCTATTCTTTACAATTTTTTATATTAAATACATACTTAGGCTAGCTTTAACAACAGTTTTTTTTTGTTTTATTTATTTAAGTCGCTTATTCTCTCTAATAATATGTCATCCTCAGTATTTTTTTAGTCATTCAAACAAAGCCTTCCAAGATTCTTATCCCGAATATCGGCATACACCGGATCCTAATACAATCTTCATGTACCAACTTGTTTATGATAATAGTACATATTAGGCTCCAACTTTATTCGAAACGCCAAAAGATTTAGCATAGAATTACGACGACTCCACTTCTTCAATTTATCGATTACTCTGCTGCGAATTCTTATTAACATTTTCAATTTAACTGGAAATATTATTCGGAGACGATAAATTAGAGCTCTGTTCCTCGCGACAATTTCGAAAAGGGCTTTAATTCTTAATTATGGCCTTGGTACCTTTGTCGTATTTATTTTACTCTGTGAAATTATCTCTAGGGCAGACTAGTAATAAATTTACTCTCGCAATTAATAATTAAAACGTTAGTATGTACTCTATGGAGGTAGAAATTGAGGTGCATATGTATGTTATCAAATATGCTACGATAAGTAGTTTAGACAAACAGAGATAGATTTAGATAATTTCAAATGTGGGTATCGTTGATAAAAATAAAGTTTAAATTGTAAAATTTTATAGAGAGCTGTTAGCTATGGTCAATGGCATTTTAATAGGGTTTGTTAAAAAACTGTACTGTGGTGTGTATATATATAAATATATTACTTCTTTAATCACTTTTAATATTTGCAGAAAATATCAGAAAAAATTAGGTCTTCCGGTTAGTTTTGAGGGAACGTGTCACGTAGCTGTCGCGACACTTCGGTACAAGTTACTTAAATATTCGATGCGGCGTGTTTTAGCTTGCACTTTAATTATTCGAAGTAACTTACTTACAGTAAACGCACGCAAGTTTTTAGTATAATTAAATATGGAACGCGATAAATATCATTTTAGTCATTTACTACTATACTTTTTCGATTTAAGAAAAACAGCAGCAGAAGCTCACAGACTTATTGTAGATACGTATCATGAATCTGCACCATCTGTTAAAACATGTGAATACTGGTTTCGACTATTTAAAAGTGGTAATTTTGAGTTAGAGGATAAAGAGTGTAGTGGAAAACCAAAAAAGTTTGAAGAAGGTGAATTGCAGGAGTTATTGGACGAAAAACCTGCCCGCACACTACAAGAGTTAGCTGAAGAATTAAATGTAGGTAAATCAACAATTTCTGAACGTTTACACGCGATGGGTAAAATTTAAAAAACACGGAAAATGGCTTCCACATATTTTACAGAATTAGCGATACAAAATCGAGTAACCAGTTGTGCTTCACTACTGTTTCGTCAAAAAAGAAAACTTTTTTGTATCAAATCGTTACCGGCGATGAAAAATGGATCTACTATGATAATCCAAAACGTAGGAAATGATGGGTAGATCCTGGTCAACCGTCCACATCGACTCCGAAGCGTAACATTCACGTAAATAAGGTATTGTTATGCATTTGGTGGGATATGAAAGGTGTTATTTGTTATGAATTGTTAAAACCAAATGAAACTATCACAGCTGAGCGTTATCAACATCAATGAATGGAATTTAGTCATGCATTAAAACAAAAACGTCCAAGAATTGCACATAAAAAACAAAAGGTCATTTTACTGCATGACAATTCGCACCCACACATCGCAAAAGCTGTAAGAGATACACTTTCAGATCTTCAATGGGAAGTTTACCGCATCCCGCATATTCACCGGATTGTGCTCCTTCTGATTACCACCTATTTCGATCTATGCAAAACAGCCTTTCAGATCAGCACTTCAAATCTTACTAATGTATCAAAAAACTGATCGATGAATGGATCGCTTCAAAAGATGATCAGCTTTTTTTATGATGGAATCCATTTGTTGCCCGAAAAATGGCAAAAGGTTGTAGCTATATAATAGAGCATATTTTGTTTAAAATATAAATTATCCTTTTTTATAATACAAGAGTATTTCATTTTTTAATTTTAATTGAATTAATCCCTCAAAACTAACCGGAAGACCTAATATATTTTAAATATTACCTAACTAAATATCTACTTTGTTTAGTCTTTGTGACTGTGCATTACATTGATTATATATTATCTCTTCATTAGTAGTAGTAGTAGTAGTAGTAGTAGTGAGTTCTTATTATTGCTATGTGAGAACTGGTTTATAGAATTTCTTAATATTGTTTACACTATATTATCTCTCCGGTAAATTTCATCAATGGAATTTTAATTCTCTAATTTGTCTCCCAATTTCTGGGGTTTTGCTTGGAACGCGGGCGATAATGGGAAGGCATACCACACTACAGTCGCACGCTGTCTTTGAATACGCTCCCATAAAATAAATGCGATCAACGGCTTTGCTTTCATAGTAAACAAAATCAAATTAACTGCACAGAATCCATAAGATTGCCTATTTCGTATTTGATTGCGCTTCGTCTTGACAGTCCAGTTAGTCAGACGATCGTATGATGCAGTTTTAATGACACAATCCTGTTACCGCTAAATCACTCTCTAAACATACATTGTACTTCAGGTGTACCTATTGAGTCGCCTGTCGTCTATCTATGTTTATCAGAATGTGTTGTTATTGTCGCCCATACGATTTTTGTGAAACAGCTGTCAATAATTACTAAAGGTTGATTATAAGAGGAATCAGGCGTCGCAAGTGTAAATATTAGATTATATTGTTAAATACCCAATAAATTGAGTGGACAAGTTGTGACTAAGCCTGTAATGTATGTAACTTGGGCCAATACAGATACATCGCAGGTGTCGCGCAACTGTTTTACCCAACCAATTCAGGCTTGGGCTGATTTCAGTAGGAGCTTAAATGAGAAGGAGTAATATGCAAGCACTGAACGTTTCATTCGGAGTTTAAAAAAGTCATTTAGAAAATCATACGCCATAATTTTTCGAGTGTTTACTTTATAGGTACTTCTTTTTAATAACAAAGTAATTTTTATTTCCCAGTTCTATAATAGTTCTATAATATTAATTAGTTATAATACTGCTTATTATTAATTTATTAGTGCGAAGAGGACCAAGTGCTCACGCACATTGGCAGAGGCAAACTGAAATTCAAAGTAAATGTCTTTATTTCATAAAATTGCGTCGTCGTCTTATTAAAAAACGTTGAAAATTATAGATCAATACACAGCGTCACCGCAACTATAGGTGGCCTTATCAAATGTAAAATTAATATAAAAAAGATGAAATAAGTAAATACCTGGCTGCGTTGATCTGTGACCACCCGTTTCCAAATTGTTGAGCCTTATGAGAAAATATCGGGCAAACAAACTCATGGCCACTTTTTTAAATCACCAGATAGGCATTACGAAATGTAGTGTACAACATATACTGTACAATAAAACATTTTCCAAATTGTTGAGCCTTATGAGAAAATATCGGGCAAACAAACTCATGGCCACTTTTTTAAATCACCAGATAGGCATTACGAAATGTAGTGTACAACATATACTGTACAATAAAACATTTAACAATTTATCGCCGCATTATAGGCATATGTATGTCCAACAGTAATCTGAAGCAAACTAATCGATGATGATGATTAATTTATTTATTATTATTTAACAAGTACTGTTAAAACTACTGGAGTATGATTTCAAATTATATAATATAACGATACAATAATATATAATAACGCGCTGTTGTAGTGGTCTCAAACTATTGCAGTCTTTTGAGGTTATGTCATCTAGGTAGATGTTAAAAAAGACGTCGTATATGTCACATTCATGTTGTTTGATGTTTAAGTAGCACTAAAATTAGTACATACCTTCTTCAGTAGCCGAATGAAGAAATAGGGCCCATTAAACATTTAAGACACATTTATATCTATAATAAAACATGATTTTTATTTTATAGTGACTAGATTTTATGTCTCCGGCGGTTAATTTATACTCATTTTTATTCCAAAGTTTTGCATCTTGTATAGGCAAACCCGTGTCGTTCCTCGAGTTGTGTTTCATCATCATAATTGTTATTCAGCCCTCTACACTCCACTGTCATACATAAGTTGCTCGCAGTTTTTACTTACGTCTACTAACTATTTTCTCAATTTTAATTAAAAAAAAAAACTCACCATAACTTTTAAGTTGATCACATAAAATTATAAAAACGTTTGCGTTACAACCTGTTATTACTGCATATGTGTTTACTATAAAATATCAATAAATGCATAGGTAGATGGCTCGGACTCTCCGGCACCAACCAGTTTGAGTTATACTCGTAGGTATGTATGTGACCCAGACTTGCTTGAGCTATTGCTTTTAATCCCCAATCCATCTGTATAAACAATGTCCCTTTCCTTTCCATTCTATCTTACATTTCCTGTCAATATATATACATTTTCTCATCTAATTCCCAAAAGTGCCCGGATGAAGGCAATAGGCCTGTCCTATATTACGTTAATGGGACAAAATTATATTCGGCAAAATGTGGGTGTTAATTACGCCTCTGACTTACCCTCAGGGGATACAAGTGTGAGAGTATGTATGTATATAAATAAATAAATCTATAATTGAGCGTTTCCTCTTTGATTCTATTTTTTATTTTTTTAGCCTTTGGGCTTATTTTATTCGCTTCGTCAAGAGGTAAAAAAGCGGAGGTGATAGAGGATATTTATGAATAAAATACAGGAGCTATAAAGTTTTATAATTCAAAATATGTCATATTTATTTGTTTTAGAATTGCCAGTTTCGCTGCGCCATTACCTTGTGATTACACGGTATCTAACATTACAGTACATTACAAGGTATTCGAATGAGCATGTTAACGAGCCAGAAACGATAGAGACGAGAGCATGCATGACCTCGGGATCAAGCGCGTGTACCTTCATTATAAAATGTAGGTGACAAATACTATTTAGAGCAGGTTTTGATTATATGTGCAAGTTTCTTATTTGGTTGATGAACTTAGAATCGCCACAATCATTTGCAACACACATGGATGTGTTCGTTGTGCTTCAAAACGAGATACAAACAAGCAATTTAAGAACGAACTGTATGTACAGTATAAATTGTTTATGATAAATTATGTTGCAAACAATTTGCTACATACGGTGTATGGAGCAAATTGTGAAGTGTTAATGGTCTATGGATTTCACGGCGTACTCATAATAGCTGTGGTTGTTGCTTTACTTCTAATACAACCTGGTGTAATTGCTCTCTTGAACGAATCGTTTATCATATTAGTAGATTGAAATGGTTTTAAGCAAGAATTCATTGCATTCCAATTTGAGATTTGTTATGAACTTATGACTAATACCAACTGTTTTTGTAATCTCTGTAATGATAGTAAGCAGTTGCAACAGTTTATCATAAAATAGTCGCAAGCATGTAACAGATTTAACTTTAGCAGTTTTTGTTGTTTTTATTATTACATCAATGATTCAAATATGTTTATACTCTTGCGCTGTTAAGGAGACAAAGGTTAAGATTTGCTTTCTATTAAGTATACATAAGATAGCTATATATGGCGTAGGATGTGTAGTGAGGTAAAGCGATGAAACGCTGCACAGTATTCAATAAATCAACGCGCTAAGACTGTATTTCTTTCGTAATCAGCTCATATCGGTTCTTGCGGTTGTGCCCGCCTAATTATTGTCGACTTTTACGATCGACCTAACGAGGTTTCACTTGGAACCAATCACGATTTTACGGCGAACATATTTTGTTATTTAATTATTTAAAAAAAATGTGTCTGAATTTGTGCTTGTAACGTAGAGCCTTAATTGCCAACCTTTCTGATTGAATATGTTAATTCGATACAATGCAAATGTTCACTATAAAATCTATATTTAAGCTATTTACAAATGTGATCGTGTCAGGTTAGTTGTAAATTGTATGTATATATTCTAATTCCAAAGTTATTAAACCCACAAACTAGTTCGTAAAAAATTGCCAATACTTTCTTTTTAACAATTATACTATAAGGTTTTTGTCTAAGAAATACAATATACATAATACTAATAATAACGGATGAACCTCATCAGATTGTCTTCGGACTGTGAGATTATTGTCTTATTTATGATCGTATCTCCCAAAAATGTAGGCTACTCTTATTCCACGTCAGTTAGCATATGTTTTATGTTTGGGAATCTGACTGCCTTATCTAAGATATTAACATATTGATTGTGGTCACCGTATTGATATGAGACAGACGGGCTGCCGTGTTTGACTGTGTGGACTAGTTTGTTCAGAATAGTGTTGCACCTTTATGCGCTCAATATAAATAAGTTACAACACCGTAAATATACCTTTACGATAGCTCATATTCATTAGATAGTCTGTATATGGCAACATACTTGATTCCTGGACTTTATTATAAATTATTTGATCGTGAAAGAGCAAACCGAGTAATATAGTCCTTTATGGCGCTCGAAAACTGATAAAGAAATTCGTTTAGTGTCGGTGAGTCAGTAAGATATAATAAAAATAAACCAATAAATATTTTACCGCTAGTTAAGAACAACACTAACAAGCGGTGCGGCGCGCGTCACTCTTTTTTTTTCCTCTACTTGATCAAGTTATGTATCTCAGAATCTAAACATAATGTAGGTGGGCGATAAAGACCTCTATCGTCTTAGAGGGGTGTCTAGATATTAGGAGCGCGAGCAATTTGTCAAGTTCGATGTACTTTTAGCTAACGGTATTTAAAAAAAAAAACAAGTACTATATACACATTGCTGCCAGGATAGTTATAACACTATCAAATAAATATATCTTAAATATGTACGTTTTAAAATAATGATTGTTGATCTTATTTTTATTATGTTAATACTCTTTTGAATACATGTATAAACCTTTTCAGGTTATGAGAGATGGTACATGCTACACCCATTTCATTTGATTCTTTTACTTGCCATCTTAATGGTTTTTATCCAAGGTATATCTGTACCTGTGTTGCATAGGCCGGGGTCCAACCACGCCGGGGCTCCTGCGAGGATACCACACTCCACACTTTGGTGGAACGTTTTACGTGGGTGCAGCAGCGTTCCGACCTAATGGCGGCTAGTGGTGTAGGTAGTCACACGCTGGAGAGCATCATTATTATGTTCATGGTCCAAAGCGAGAGTGCGTGGAATTCTGACGCCTTGTTCTGCGAGACAGTGCCAATAAGCGGTGAAACGGAAAAGGGAGAAGACAAGCACTCTCCCGACCTTCAGAAGACGCCCAACCGGGGCCGGAGAGTGCAGATTGATCACCGGCCTCCATGAGTACTAGTCTGGGGGTAACGGGTCGGGCTGACCGTTACCCCAGCGGCAGCAGGCCTGAGATGAAGCACCGCGTGGTTTTAGTCAGTTTGCGTCCGACAAACCTCTACTCCCTCCGGTGAGGAGGTTACCGGTGAGGGTCTCTACACGAAAAAGAGGTATATCTGTAGTGGATAAAAATCCTTTTAAATATTTATTTGCCCATTTGCCTTCTGTTATTAATATCTGTACAGAAATCGACCGGCGAGTCTCATTGGCACATGGTAACATTTTTAGAATTTATGAAGCAATCAGCGTTGCATTTAGCCATTTTATTTGGCAGGGATTATTTATTTTATCTCAAAATGGTGCTGGAAATTGTTTTGGAGATTGCTTTATATTCATTGATCCCATCCCACGGTTTGTTTACGTCTGTGAGTGTAGGCGCTGAGCTGGAGAGTGATTAAATTAAAAGGTATCTTAGGCTGGCCTCGATCGGTGTCGAGTAAACGAGCCATTAAGCAGGTTTTACTCCCCACCGCTTCATGAGGTGTGAATATGCGGACCAATGCACTTGTAATGATTCACGCGTTATGACAATATTCAACCAAATGACTTCGTAATATACATATGTATGTCGCACTGTCTATAAAAATGAATATACTTCACGATATACGAATAAAGCATAACCAAACATCAAATAACAGCAAATATATTATATGATAATATAATTATATAATAAAAGAAACATAAATCACCATGAAGTGTACCATACGATTAAAAATTAGTTTTTTCAGTTTCTGTATTCGTCAATAATTTTGTATTTAGATATGCATGATTCGATATTGCTCAATATCAGTAGCCGTCAAATATTGTCATGGATCTGTGGATGTAGGTTACCACCGTGAAATTTATAATTTTAAAGTTATGAAATCGATTTGAAGCCACACTAGCAATCCAAGTGTAAGATTGTTCCGGTGTGTGTCGTGAATAAGGCTTTGATTAAAGTTATTATAGTTAAGTTTTTCAATGTTCTCTTGATTGCTACATACATAGGCTCAATACTTTGATAAGTGTAACAAAAACCTATTTTAAATTTAGAACATTCACGCCCCTTTCGATGTTTAATATAAAAGTGTAATATATATAAAGAATTCGAATTAATTTAAATTACTTTAGACAGTTAAATGCACAAAAGTATTGCTGGAAGAAGGCGAACTAATTAAAAGTTTGGTTCTGTACTAATAATTCGTTTCACTGTCAAAGTTTTGCGTCGTTAATTTTAATTAAAGAAACGCGGAGCTCAGTTTGTAACAATATTAAAGCATTGAAATTGGTGATCCGCTAAACTTCGACATTCTGCTTGCGGATGACCGTCCATTCTTTTGAATTAACCCTTCTGGCGGTTTCATCTGCTTCGCTATTAGAAAAGTTTTTTTTTTGGCGAAGTAAATTAATTATGAGTTCGAGTTACAAGGACTAGTTCTCTAACGCCTTTCTTTGTTTTAGCTGGTAATAACTCAGTTCAGGTAGTGTCATATCAGGCACAAAACATTTCAAAATCATTATCTACACAGGTAACTTGTACAGTTGGCAGAAATTGTATTTAGTTAGGTAGAAGACCCTCTTATATCAATTTTGTGTACTCGTTGTGAAATGTTTTAGGAGAAAAATTATTCTATTGTAATTTTATTTGTATATATATATATATATGTTAATAAAGTATCATATATGTTCTTATAAAATATAAGGAAAAAGGGATAGCTGTGAAACATGTTTATGAACTTCTTTCACTCAGTTTAGGAGACTACTACATTTAACATAAACACATGGTCACATTCCCAAGAGATCAAGGAAAATTACACTCTCATGCGTATAACTGATATCTCGTTCAGTTGTGAACAAGTTCTAAAGCCCTGAAATCTTTAGACTGCAAAGTGCCCGGGCTAGACTACCTACCACTTCACTTTACACGCCCCTGTGTATTATATAAAAAAAAAATATTTATTTTATTTGTAAAAGACATCGGGTACTGTTTTAGACATTCAAAATTTGTATTCTATGCAAATGGCTTTAAAAATATTGGACTAACAAAAAACCCAATGACTGTGCCGTAATTCAAGAGGATCTGAATAGGCTTGTTAGTAACTGCTCTAATAATGAATTGTACGTCATCTAAAAAAAATAAAACCCTATTATTAATAATTGTAACTTAGTTAATTCAGCTTTATCCAGGATGACGTTAGTCCGACACCTCGGGGTACTATTTGACAGTAAACTACATCTTGGTCAAGACGCACATACATAAACGTCATAACCAAGAACGCATATCGTTTACATACGTTCTTTGTTACAACGTTTTTATATGTTTATGTATATATTAATTTAAATCGCTAGTTCTTATTGTCACCTTTACAAATCTTTGATAAGATCCCTACTGAAGTACGTCGTAATAATATGGAACCCGTAATATAAAAAAAAAAACACGTCGATATTTTGGAATCAGTACAACGCAAGTTCCTTAAATCGATGCAACACAGATGCTTCCATAGATTTCTCACATATGAAGAACTATATACTTAATACTTATAATCTATTGAGCTTGAAGCTCGTGACAAGGGGGCAAATTTAAGTAAGTTGGTACTCGCCACCGGCCCGCTTTCAATTATAATTATCGATAAATATGTATCTATTCTGTGAATAACAGTGTAAGTGCCCATTTGCTTCAATGTAAATGTTATGTAACTTTGCATTATATATTACGTATCAAACGAACCTAAAATGTGTTGTCGTTTGTTTTTGTTTTCAAATACCATATCTCAGTGCTAAAGCAATATTGGGTGGTGGGGGGGAACATAATAGTTATAAATTATTTTAAAACATGATTACCACATATTATAGCTCTTAAGCGAAATATTTTTAGAGGAAAGTAAAAGAATATAGTTTAGCCAATGTGCACATTATCCCCAATTCCGTACGTTACTCCCCTCTGTCCACGTATTAATCTTGCCAGTTTCTTCGCGTCTTTGATTAAGGCTCGCTGTGATGTATTTCTTGCGCGCTAACCTAATGGAAAGGCATACGTCAAGTGTCCACCTTATTGGCTAGCGGATTGGCGTAATGGTGCCGATGCTTGGCACACGGTAAATTTCGTCACTTTCCAGCACTTTTTATAGAACACACGTCCATTCCTATAAATGATGAAATTCTTTAACATATATGAAATCAGTTAACTGTAGATTAGAAAATTACTTACTACTCTCAACAAAAGTTTAGTGTTTACATGAATACTGTAAGTAAAGTATAATGTAGGTACATTTGTCAAACGTTTAAAATGTTATAAAGAGTTTATTAGTAATGTATATTATGTTCTTCATTAGATTAACTTGATATAAAAACATACATTTAATTTATGACCCAAGTTAATGATTTTCATATGCCACGTAGGACCAGTAGACAAATTGACACTTGCGAGTACAACAGATAGTTATTGCCAAACTTGATTAATAGTTTAAAACCTAATAATTATTCTTAGTCAAGACATCAATTAAACTTAACTTTTTGTTCAGTTAGCATCGCAAGACATGCAGCCATGGTTTGGCATGTTGTACATATTTCTACTGTCAGTGTATGATTCTAACGTGTCATAGTTCACTGTTTTAATAACAATTTATCATATCTACGAGTATACATCGTGTGTGAGCCACAAATGATGTTAGTGTAAAGCGTAGTTACGATTTCTGTATATATTTTGTACGAACACGTGCAAACAGTAGCGTATTTTTTATAACAGCGTGTCTAAATGTCTGTTATCGGGGAATAGTTCTCTGACAGATATGGTTTAATTCAGGTAGGCTGGTTCATTGAACCAAAAAAATTATTTTGTCCACATACTCGTATGTTACTTATTCTTTCAAAAAAGTTACATACTACTTTATTTGAAAGTTATTTATAATAATCTTGTATTCTATTGTAATACAATCGATTTTAATTTATGCTAAAAGCATCAAAAATACTTCTTATTTTCACTTGATTGTGTGGCGCCGCTCATTTTACATCAATTCAGATGTATATGTGTAATTAAATTTTATATTCATCGTTGACCGGCCAGTTTAGACAATGTTTATTATCACATTGTATTTGTCATATGATTCGTACCTCATCGGGTATGGCGTGCTAGAGTCGATTATAGCTTTACTATAATTCTCGTTCAGGCATTTACGTGTCAAAAGTATTCATTTTTGTCTTTTAGATACTCTTTTTTGTGTTTGCATAAAAATAGCTGACCGAATTAATTAACATATGTACATGTACATACGCATTGCATGTATTGACATTATTCCATTTCGTTTTTTATATTTAATAAATAAATAATATACATAAATGTTTGCCCTGAGCGAGAAACGAACCTGCGATCCCGGATGATGCACATAAGTTAACAGAAGATGTGTAAATAAGTCTTCAACTGTTTTTGTTTAGAATGCTTGTTCAATAAAACAAATATGGCATATTGCCCATATTTGTTTCATTGAACAATAAACATTTAGTGTACATCCGCGAAATATAATTTTAAATATACGTTATTTTTATAGTATCACATTAAATTTATATCTTGAAATAGAATCTATTGATGGTTTTTTCCGGCAGTTTTTATTATTGTATCTATTGAGACGCGTGACTCAAGTGATTAATGTAACAAGATAAACTTTGTACAATTCACAATATGCAAACCAATTGAACGCTGATCAATCGTTCTGATATCAATACTAAATTGCATGGTTAAATTTTGGCACGATGGCGTTGGCGTATTTTTGTGGGTAGAAACCCCTTATTAAAATAAAAAGAAGAAATGGTTACAAAATATGGTACGCATAATGTGACATAAATAAATACAATTATTTACTCATGTAAGACCAAATGTTACCCCTTACTTTTGTTACACCTCACATTGTTTAAATTGATGCAGGAATAGGTAATCAATTAATTAAATACATCTTTCTTGTATTGTCTCTTTATAAATTCTCTTATTATAATTATTTAGTACTTATAATATATGTAATTTAAATCCTAACTATCTTAACTTTAAGGTGATTTATTTTTTGAGTTGGTGATTAATTTATCATGCTTATAAATATTTCTTTACGATATTTTACTATATAATAATGAATACGTGCCACTCAATTTTAGTACATTCACGCATTGCAGCAGACTTTGGATGTGTGGAAAAATAGCCGCGCCGGTAGCGTCCGCCGCTCTCATTATACTGAATGAATCGGCGAAGAGCATAATAGTGGTGCGCGTGCATAGCAAATTATATGCCAGCCGATGTCATTGTGATAAATTCAAAGGCTCTTATCAACGTCAAATTGCATATCCGTTACAGAGTGTAGAGTCTGTACTACAGCGCCTTCATATTTAACCTAATGTTAAATGAGGTGGTTGTTGGTAAATTTATTTCAGGTACAAATAATAAATATTTTAAGAATCCTCATTATTAATATTGTTAACACATATTCATGCAGTGTGCATAGCAACATACAATATGCATAGGGTAAAACCGGGATAGATGCCGCACTTTTTCAATTAGCCTCGTAATTTTAAAAATACTAATTTGACTTTAAAAACCTCTTGAATATAGCTAGTTTGTACTTTGCTATTACGCTATGAATTATTTTTGTTAACCTAACAATTACAGATTTTGCAGAAATTTACGTTTTGTAAAGCTATTTTTATGAGGATAGATGCCAACCTATAATGATAGATGCCGCACCATGGAAATGCTAAGGAGAATAGATGGAATAAAATAAGCAAAATACATAGATTAAAATGTTTTATTTGCAATCTCTGTAATAATAACTAATATGACAAGTATAACCATCACAATGCCATTAAACTTCAGCATTTGTTAACAAAAACAATTATATTTAAGTTTAAACGTGCACAAGCATACCTATTTTAACAATTGGTAATAATTAGTAAAAACTTTCAAGAAAATTACACAATATAAAGATTTTATTTTTCTCTACTTTTTAGGTTAAGCTGGAAAGTGCTTCGGTTTTCCATATATTGAGCATGAGTTTCTGAACAATGTACTGGTTTCATGTAGCCACTTTTGGCACATTATACACTAAATCAAGTCGGATTCTGACTTTGTATTTCTATAGCTTTAAAAGCATTCGATGCAATGAACTTTGGTCCTCTAATTGATCTCTCTTAGTTTTCTTTACAGATAAACTTTTAGTTTTCTTTGAACTATAAATATTGTCGTTTTCCTGAGTTTTACCCTCGTTTCGTCGTCGTCATTTCAGCAATATTGTGTTTTTCCTTTATATTTTCGTGCCTACAATCTGTAGACATTATTAAAAAAACACGTAAGACGTACTTATTTAATATAATAGTTCCGATAGCTAAAAATAAAACACTATATTAATACTGGAGTACCTATGGATGCCCCCAAAAATATCAAAACCTTTTCATCAAAAATAAAAAATAGATATAACAAAAAAACATTAAAAAATACTGACTTATGTATAGGTATGAGGGGATATGAGTACAACTATCCTTATCTATATGGATAGATGCCCTTTTACTTCTTAAATAATCTAATAACAAAAAGTTATCATTTAAACGAAGGTGTACACTTAATGAACCCGTGTATTGATACAGTAAGATATATAATGGAGTTTATTACTATTTATAAAGTTATACAACGGCAAATACTTACCTCTGAAACTTTGAAGTATTCGTCTTGTTCGCCGCGCAGATAATCCGCACAAGCGAGACACATTCGTTCCAAACAACATCCTAGGGGGATTTAGGTATGAGTCGCTTGCGTTTCTCATTAGAACTATTAACTCGTAGTTGCGAAGAAATTCGTTTTTTTTTTAAAAAGGGGTCGTCTATCCAACTGCGGCTTCTATCCCAGTTTTACCATAGTTTATGGAAAATAATTTCACCTACTATATAATTACCATCCGGATTGTTATTTAGAAAACTATGTTCGTCATGTTTAGTTTCACTTTGTACGGTTTGCTAGACTTTTCGGTAGCCACCACTCAAAGACATGCTGATAACATTAAGTAAAAACATTTTGACGATTATCAACTTGTAATAATTAACATACTCTTTCCTCTCAAAAATGTTTCTCACTCATGGTTTTACCGGTACCGTGGTTTTATTAAAATAGCTGTTATTTTAATTGTAGGTATATAAAGCTATTAAAGACTATGAAAGAACTTTATTTACTTCTATTTCCAACCAACGAAAAACAGAGAAGGTTCTCAATTAAGCCTTAGATACTATTTTTTTCTAAATACATATTTTTAGTTTTTGTCAAACATTTACAACCGTTTTTGGTTATTCCTACAGGTCCGGCATTGGCAAGTAGTAGGTAGGTATTACACATATTACACACGTATTACATGTATTAAGCAATCGGTTTAGTTATGACAGCTTCATTCCTAAGTGATAATGTGAACATTTACAATATACCTGATAATGATCGGGTTGGTTTTTATTTTATTTACCTTCCTACAAAAATATATATGTGAGACACACTTAAAGCAGTAGGCGTTTTCTCTAATCTCTAAACAAACACAACTCTAATGTTCAAAGGTAGCAATTTTTATGGTACACTTTTTCATAATATATGTATGTTCAGAAATGGAGTGACGAGTCGGATATTTTACACTGACGATATTACAAATTGATACATGCGGTACACTCGACTATTTTATTGTTGATGTCGCCAATGTGTGTGTGTGTATTAAAACCTCTATCTTACACGTTTATATGGATGCAGTATCACGCCGCGCAGCGATCGTAAATGTCATTTGAAAATTTATATTCATTACGATTAGATAGGAGTCCACAATAGCCAACCCATTGTTGGCCCTCTGTACAACCTGATCGATGTGTGATACTGAATTTTATAGTTGACGCGTAGACCCGACCTTCAACATTTTTTATAGACTTAGTCTATGATAAAAAACTAAGGGCTTTGCAATTTCACATTAAAACTTTTATAACAAGCTAATTTATACCTTACCCACACTACATACCAGCACCTTTATACTACTATATAAAGTTACAAGTCTGTCAAAAATATTATTTACGTTATTTATTTGAAATAAGAAAACAGTCACAAATGGCATAAACTTGACAGTAATAGAAATGTACATACTTTTAACTGCTTATAAACTAACTGTAACAAATTGCAATTTTTTTATATATTTTGAACTGACATGTATGTGTCTTTTTTTCATCATTTAATTTAATAATAAGTTGTATCAGCTTCACAATAAATTTAATTCACTTAAAGACAGATCTACAGTCTATGAAAAGAATTGCAATCTTATACAATATTATTTTTATTGTTTCATTGAATCAAAGTTTACGAGGTTTTCTAAGAAAAGTTCATATAAGCGCCTGTACCTCAGTCTGATCAAGAACCCGAATGCGCGGCCGCGTACGCGCAGCAATTTGCGACTCGGCTCAATATCGCCGATTTACGAGGATCCATTTCCAATTTTACGAGCTGACTGACGCGCCCATTTATACGAGAACTCTGATCCCGTGCTGCAACACTCTAGCAGCAAAGTTGTTACGCGCAAAAACGGTAGGTCATGTTACAGCGGCGGCATCCAGTCCACACGTTTAGTTCCTATTCGTTGTTACACCACCACTAAGGTTCTCTGGCGTTCAGTTAAATTTATACGAGTATTAACAGGCCAACACGGCTAACACACAACTTAACACTTAAAATTAAAACCTGTTTTTCGTTTAAGAAAATTACTGCAACTATTAACAATTACATTAAGAAAATAATATTCTAGCTCAGTTAGTTTCAAGACATAAACTGTGTGTGTTTTAGCGTTGTGCAGTGTATGCGGAACCGGTATTTAGAGCTTTATGTTGAAACACACGTGGGGGTACATTTCATGCCATACTTAGTCTAACACATGCAATGCGCTTTCGCGGAAAGCTAGCTGCGCTGTGGTTTTGCGATGAATAATCGCATACAAAACCGTCTCACAATGGCCAATGCGAGTGTTTAAATGCCCTATTAAATCTTACGGCCTGCGTAGGATTCTGTGGGATTCAATTACGCTTTGTGTGCGATGAAAGGCGCCGGAGTTGTACGTGTAAACTGAGCTGCGAGCCGCGGGAACACATCCCAACACCTCGGCCTCAAAGAGCCCTGTCACAAAAGGTGCTAACGAAATAAGACCATGGCACACAACACATAACACGCCAGGGGCAGATTGAATAAATGGTAAATTAAATAAGAGCAAATAAAATGATCCATTAATGAGTAATAGCGTCTCGGATAATAATTCGAGTGGCATGACATTCACGACCAATCGTCAGATTATTCGCGATTACTCGCTGGGATATCGGTTGTAAAGGAATAGTGATGTGACACACATCACATTGTGACTGATGAAGGCGTATTAGATTATTGTTCGTCAATCATTAAAATAACTTCAGAGTTATTTCTTTATAACTTTTATATATTTTAAGTATTTTCTTCGCCCATGATAATAATTCTATTTAAATGCCAAGGAACGCTTTTATATCATTCTCTGTTGCATTTTTTATGTACCTTAGTGTTGGTGTTATTAGTTTAATAAACAAACAACTAAAAGTATTAAAATAATCTTATCACATAATTACAGTAAAGTGTACGATATGGGAGTATTAAAATTATTATCGACACTTGCTCCTCGAACATTCGTGGCAACATAAACAGAACGTTTTCTATTCGGGAACCAATTATCATTTACATATCATAGACGAGGCACCGACACTCGCGGCACGCAGTCGGGGTCAATACATTTATACAACCACCATTGTAGTATGACACATCACTCCTCTCGTAGTTCCATCAAATGTCCGTCTTCAAAGAGTAATTTATTCAGGAAATACAGGTCTGACTCCGCTGGACATCTATATACTCTATCGGTATATAGATGCATATGTGTGGTATGTGAGTACCAAAACAAGACGGCTAACCAAATCGCTTTTGTTAAGATTTTATCTCACCTTTAAATACTTCTAACCATTATAGTATATCGAGCGACTCGTTTAAACCTGCGGTAACCAATTATTATGCTTGTTACCATTTGGGATACTGTGATTTGGGAAGGTGTCGAGTCTGGGTTTACAATTTTTTTATATTATTATTCTACTTATTTCTATGTTACCTTAGTACAAGTTCTCCCATACTTAACGTTTAATAACATCACTTACATCTACTGCTATGTCATATTATAGATCTATATACGTATAGGTCAAATTACTTTATGTTGTTTTATTTAACCGTTATATTCAAACGTTTTTGATCAGAGAAATTCGTTTTTTATTTTTGGGTTGTGCGTATAGTATGTATATAATAATAATAAGAGCAAGAGCAAAGAGCTGCATGGACGTTTTTATCGGGCCTTAAACGATGTAGGTTTATTATCATCTGTGTCTTGGCTACGTTTCAGTGACCTCTTTTGAGAAACTGAAGGTTTTATCTGTGCGATTACAGATGAAGTTGTTATGACGAACAATTATCGGAGACATATCCTGAAGGATGGCACAATTGACATTGTCGTGCATGACATCGCCCTGGTGAAACCCTCAGGCATATAATTTCCGGTTGCTCTCGTCTTGCAAATGGTGAGTACTTGCACAGACATAACCAAGTGGTCAGGATAGTCATATCAGCTCATGGGTTGATTGCCAAGAGCCTCGACCAACATCTGCAGAGGCTCACGTTACACAGCTCGGTTAAGGGCCTAATGCAGAAGGCAGTCCTTGATACGGCACGTATCGTGAGGAGGTTCCTGTCTCTGGAGCCCTAACCACTGGTAGCTTGGTCCCTGTACCCGATACCGGTGGGGCACTATTTTTTATATTTTTATATATATTTTGTTTTTATTTTATATTTAAAATGTAATTTGTATGTTTATTAATATGAATAAAGAGAATAATAATAATAATTTATTTATTATCTTACACAGAATTTGTTAATAATAATTTAAGCTTAAGAAAATAATGTAACAACTGTCAGATAACCAAATAAAAAAACATAACTGGACGATTGGCATTCCACCACTGTGCGCTTCTCCAGAAGCTTTTTGCCTCGCACAACCAGCTTATGGAACAAATTGTCGCCTGCCGTATTTCCGAATCGATACGACCTTCAAACCTTCAAGAAAAGAGCGTACTCCTACCTAAAAGGCCGGCAACGCACTTGTGAACCTTGAGTTGCGGGTGTCCATGGGCGGCGGTAGTCACTAACCATCAGGTGACCCGTCTGCTCGTTTGCCCCCTATCGCATAAAAAAAAAAATGTTATATTTCAAGAACTCGCTGTATTTAAAGCCTGCCCTTTCTCTCAAAATTCTTTGAACGCCTCGTGTACTCCCAATTAAATTCTTTCCTTACTAATCCTCTACAATCACGGTAGCGCGCTGATCAAGGTCACAGACAACTTTATCCTACCACCAAAAAGGTGGCAGGATGAGGTCGTCTCAGACCACTTTCAAATTTACGCACAAGCACCGACACATAAATTGACAGAAGCCTTTCTTGCTCTACTATAAGTACTGATACGTTGCGCGATTCTAACTACAGCAAACAAAATGGACTGGTGTTTAATCCTTCTAAGACGCAACTTATAGTAGTGGGCAGTCCCAGGATGTTAGCTAGAATAGATTGGGCTCAACTACTCCAAAGCTTTTGTATTAGATTTATATTTGGATTACGCAAATATGATCATATATATCAGAATATCGCAATATGCTCAAGTGGTTCCCAATTCGCCTTAGACGAAATGCTCATATTCTCTCTGAACTTTATTGTATTTTATTTCATCCCTTTTCTTCAACTTAAAGGAACGCTTTATGTTCAAGATTCTTGAGGTCGTCTGAATCATAGGAACTGGCAGTACCTACTCACTCAACTAGGTTCTATGACAAATCATTTACTGTCTAAGCTGTTCGACTTTGGAATGCTCTTCCTTTGTCTATTAGATGTGCCCAGACGTTACCTGTCCTTAAGAACATGTCACAGAAAATTTCATATCTTGCTAATATATTCTTTGTTTATTAAGATAAGACAATCTATCTGCTCTATATCTACAATCTCATGGATTACCATCACTATTTTATATTTATGTTTATGTATGTGTGTATGTGTATATACATATGTATTGCCAGGAATGACTGCATATATGTATACAGTACTCTCGATTCCCATAACATATACAAAACATATTGAGATATGTTTTGTATATGTTATGGGAATCGAGAATGTACACATAACAGTAATATAAGGTGAGCCTTATATTACTGTTAACACCAAAATTACCCTTAATTACATCTAATTACTGTTGACTTTGTCCATCTAAAGGTTGCCTTTAAGAAATCACTTTCAGCGATAAGGCCGCCGAATCTACATACATGTTTATCTGTTTTATCTTTTGTGAACAATTTCTTTTGGTGTACAATAAAGTTTATTTCTGTTCTAGTCTATTCTATTCTATCCATTTACCAGTAAAACAATAATCCCGTATTCGTTAGTTTATCCAACAAAAGAGGTGAGAAGCTATCAATAAGTAATTAAAGTAACTACTTGAACCACTTATGAGCAAACAATAAGATTCTATTGGGCGACTCTCGTCCACTACATTTGTTTAGGCGAGAATTTTTCCGGCTGCTATAACGAGGCGTGACGAATTCACGTATCAAACCGTTTATGTTTCAATTAAACGACTATTTTTTTTTAATAACAGGTTACAAATAGAAATGCTTCTTTTAATGTGACATTGAGGCAATTTATTTACGCCGCTAGAGGTGTCATATATATTTGATGTTTTTTTTTATATATTTGTAAGGCATTATTCTCAGGAGAGTGTTTGCTAGTCTACTATATACTATAAATATGGAATAAATATTTGGTAAATTGTAAATTGGCACTCGTGATGGCGTAAGAACGTGAGATCTTGGCTTCGTTAACCGGGTCCGGCTTGTAACTTTTTGGATATATGTATGTATGTGTATAAAAATTAAAAAGTGCTCGGTATACTATCATTGGTTCTTATTATAGGAGACTTACAAATAATCCAGTTGACTTCCAAATGTTTCATGACATATGCATCATTTACCTTAAAAAAATAGACAAATGGTTATGGATATTCTTAAAGAAAGCAATTTGGCATTTGATATATGAAAAAGTAATTTGAGTAACAATTAATAAAATGAAACTGAATCAATTTTAATTTATTTTGTTTTGGTTGCGTTCTTTCTGTAAATTGAGACACATTGCTCAACATTCATATTCATAAACCAATTGTATCTTTCTAGTTAGCGCACACGTGATAGGTCCCCGCAATTTTCATAATTGTATTTAGATTTATGTCGAAAAGAGGTTAATCTAAACCACATCGGGTCGTACGAGCGACGTGATCAAGATTATTATCCGTTAATATCAAAATACGCACTTAAAACAAATAGCTTCGTTGAAATAATAACTGCACAAGCACGTAATTGAAATAAGAATTTTGATAATCAAATTAATCTCATACAGGCAACTTAATTAACGTTGTTGTTTATAAGAGTGTATAATTTGCGTCAAAATTTGTTTCGCGTTCAACGAAGATCGTTAGTTTGATGAGTCACCACGGAACGTATTTAACACAGCACGTGATATTGTTTGGTTTCGTAATAGCACCACAAAATAACAGGTTGCGTCTCATAATGCTAACGAGAGAGATTAACACTCGTATTTATAGTTCGGTTCGGCCGTTTACTTCTCCTTCATCGTCTCGATGTTGCGGTATTCTTTCAGTTAAACCGTTACTTTGTAACAGTAATTTTATAAATAATGAGAAAAAACTCAGTTCTAAAGTCGTGTTTCTTCATCTGTAAGATACGCGTATACTTAATATTCTTAATGTGTAAAATTTGCTATAGTTATCGGAGCATGCATACTTTGTTACGTATGGCTTTTTTTTTTTTTATATTAGCCTACCATAGTGACTCCACTTTGCCTGATGGAAAGCAATAGGTGGAGTCAAAGAGTGGTGGTCACCATCCTCATTGCATGTCTAGTCAATGCAGCATGGTGACCCACACTATGGCGGCCTGGTGAGATGCTTTTTCACGCTGTTTTGCATTGGTCAATTAAATAATTTAGAGCTCTTCAGACTATATATTGCGAGACGTACTTATAAACTATGATTATGAGCAATGCTAATGATGCGACTGCAGTATCTCGTTGAACTCTTTCATATGGCGGGCGCGGGCGGGCTCGATGCTCCTCTACATCTAATGAGATTTAAGTCCAAACATTGAGAACGATCATAGCGGAACATTACACGCTCTAGGATATTAAAATGAGACAAATTTATTGCCGCTCTACGATTATAGTTTCGATAAACGCGCTGACCGGTGATTATGATATCTTGGGGTTTAATCGTACGATCGATACGAAGTCGCGTTCCGTTCTACACCAAACCAGTACCAATAAAAAAGAAACTAGTTACAGGCGGTTCGTATCCGACAGTTTACGTTTGAAAATCAACAAGGTGCTATAGTGGGACCATAAGTCGGAACCGCGGTGCGTTATCGACTCAATCGGGCTTGAACAATGCATCGAATGTTTCAATATAGCTCCGACAGCATTTTTAACGTTTCATCGGTGCTGTAACAATCGTAAAATAAATTCTCTACGCCTTCTCACAGTTCTGATTAATGTTGTACACAGTGCGGCGTCGCGTTCTTATTTTTTTTACCTGTGTGTTATTCTCTAGCTTAATTTATGGAGGCTAGTGACTGAGAACGCATCTTGCGCTTGTTGTATTTCTCGTTTATTGTTTTCCAAGATTCTATTAAAAAATATGTGACGACGATAACACATTAGGTTTTTTTTTTAGATAAATATCGCCAAAACTATAAACATATACATATGTATATGAGATTTAAAAATATGTAGACAAAGGCAGTTTTCTTCGTTGACCACAGTATGCATCAAATCAATGTCTGTGACCGCAACGTTACCTCCGACTTCGACGAGTTAGATGCTGGTCAAAAATTACAAAACAATTGCTTCACTCAAGTTACAAAATTACAGGAAAGACTTGGATATACATATGTTAAGATGTACATTTCACCGATTCACAATAAATTGTTATTAACTGTTTCATATAAATCACTGTATTAAAAGAATTTAATCATTTTTCAACCTTAGAGGTAGAATCTTTTCTTCAAAATAGAATGAAACCAACCTCGAATATTTAACATTAATTTTATATTCCTTTTGTTGTGGAACAAACGGATTTACTCCTATGTGTATGGTATGAACCAAAGTTTACAAACGGCTGAGATATCGCTAACATGCACACAAAAAGCAGTCGAAATGAGAGCATCCTTTCTTATTGATGTCGGTTAAAAACATGTCCTATGTCTATATATATTTTTAGTCCAGTAGAATGGCAGTTAAGTAATTACTATATACCTATATATGTATATAAGTTTTATAGGGGCATATCCACTTGTAATACAACGTATGTACCATTTTTGAAATTCCTCTCCTTTCCCACGTAAACGAAAAAACAAGGATATTATTGATTTTAGTAGACAGATTTTAAATAACATTTTCATATAATTTCATTTGAATATAATCGACAGATCAAACTATTGAAAATTATAACCCCACGATAGTGATCAAACTCCTTCCAATAATAACACCAGTGCGAGGTGGCTCTTAATTAGGCAGATATGGCACCTTATTATCAGGTTTATTGCAGTCAGTATACCATTTTTTGAGACAGTGAAACCTGCGATTTAAATACGGTGAAGAGAGTCTGCGATCCTTATCATAAACTCATAATCTCATTATCAATTCATAATAATCAATGTTGTATTTAATATAATATTTTTGAGAACAGGTGAATAGTCACCCGAACTTTATATACAGGAAAAGGTTAAGCAATGCAAAAGAGACACCATTGTTATTGTGAGTTCTTATTGGTACCTCTGGTAAGTAGGCTGGCTTGTATATCTTTGTCGTCTTATTTGAATTATTGGGAACCAATTTCTGACTATAGTAATAGTTATTTATTTATCCCTCCGGTACTTTATTTTTATTTAAAGGCAAGGTATCTGACGTCCTTTTTCGGTATCCCTATAAACTTGGATACAATATTTGATGATGATCAGTTTGTTATTTAAGACGTAAAAGCTTAACTTACAAACAAATGTATTTACTTTCGCACTAATGATATAATATTATAAATAGTTAACGATATGGCGTTATACTTTTCAATATCACTGTTCCATTTGAACATGGTTAAAATTTGTGTAGGCATAAGTAACCAATTAATGGTTACTGTAGCGTTCGCAACATTAAAGGAGTATGGTATCAACTTTAGAGTTCTTATTTTCGAAGGAAATATTTAATGACAGTTCCGTTGCATATAGTTAAAGTAAAATAGTATCTAAAATAAAAAATGTTCATATTATGAAAGGGTTTACAAATCGATCTTATTACAAGTTGTTGTGTTGATGTTCGTGCCTCAAGTTGTTTCGCACTTGTACGTAGTGAGAGCTCGTTACCTTAGATTGAAGGGTCGCGGTCGTCGGCCGGATCCTCGCAGATCCTGGCGCAAAAAACTTATCTTGCCCACGCCTACCCACTTACATATGGCTATAAAGATTTGTTCTGATTTGGATGGAATGTTACCCGCTGATGCAACATCTAATGCACATTTAAACTTATTATAAGCCGTCACCACCATATATTTTTAATATGTGAAAGCATAGCCTTGTTGATAGTTAATTCATTAAATTACATTCATCGTTCAATAAAATTATTCCTTAAAGGTTAAAACTGTGATTTGTTCATCCATCAATTAAGTTAGTTTAAATATGGTTCTGAAAAGTTTTCTGAATATTTTTTTTTTATTTCTTACTAGAATTGAACCTGTAGGCAGTGTCGCACGAGGAGATAATACTTATTAGAAAGTCTTTAATTAGTTTCCACGTGAAAATTTAAAGAATAATAAAATTATTTAAATATATTAGTTTTATGATAATAGAAATTATGCACGCATTTAGATTTTTAAATATACAGTACATTTGCTTATAATGCGTCAATCTTAGAATTATACTATGCCAAGACTGAGCGTTTGTTTTGTTATCAATTATATTCCCATGCTATGTTACTATATAGTTTGTTATATAAGATTACAAATAATTTATATCTTTCATTAATTCTTTTTTTCTTGTAAGATATAAAATTTGAAAATACCAACGTCGTTTACAATGTGCCTGCTACAAGTATAATTATAATACTTGTAGCATGCATATTGTAAATTTGCACGGTAATAAGAGAGCACTGTGAGTAAATTTATACTTGCCATAAAACACAGGATGAGTAATTTGTTTTTAAAAGGAATGTAAGTAGATTTTTAACGGGTATGTACAAATATTTTTAGACTAATTCATTACTCCTGCAGTACATATGAAGTGAACAAATATGTATAAGCATGTATGATCAGCATAAAAAAATATAAAATATTTTGTTGTTTGTAATAGTTACAATTCTTAAAAACTTGTATTGTAGAAGTAAATTAAGATATCATAATTAATGTAAAAGATTTAAGACTTAATTGATATTAGAACTTCAAGAATGGTCCCCGTGTTAAGAGTACAGTTTAATTGCAGTTTATTGCATTTGTAATATCAGTTACATTTATACAGTATTCGTAGTTTTATAGTAATTCATATATAATGTACTCTTGATATCTCTTCTTGTTTTAAAGGCTTCATTCTGGACGATTGGAACAACTTGGCAAAAGAAACTATGTTATATTTGAATTGTAATTTATTTTTCATAAATCTGTTTTTCCAATTTTAAGATTTTGGAGTACGTATTTTCCACAATAAATATTTTTAGATCAGACTACAATACAAAATGTACATTGTTGCTATACAAAATGAACGTTACTATACCTAATGTTATCACAGATATCGGCAATACTGCCATTTTTAATAATAGTAGTTGGCAAGTTTTGCCCAACAACACAGCCTGATTAGGCCTAACTCATTCATATCACCTTATTTATACATATAACGGTCAGTTAAGCTCAGATCACAACTAGATGATTTACAGTATAAAAATCATCGTAATTACAACAAAATCATTACAACAGATCCTTAAAAGCCAAATGTTATAAAACACTAGTTTCATCCAAATACCAAATTAAACTTATACAAAATATTTACATTACTATAAGTACTTTAAAGTATATACAACTATAAACGCTAACCGACTAGCCATCACAAGTATTACACATTACAGTTATTTTAAATGTTTCAGATCACTTTGTATCTCCATATTTGACACCACAGAATTGAGACTTGATTTACAAAGATTTTTAAGAGTTTCTTGGCACTTTATACATGGGCGGACATAGTGCGAGGTGAAACGCGTTGCGGCACTTGATGAGGAGTGTGTGATGGGTGTGGTGGTAAAACAGGATGCGCACCGTGGATCGGTGGCTGCGGCAGCATGCCCAAGTGATTCCTGGGATGGTGGTGTCTGTGCATAGGCAACCCACCACCACCGGTACTATTCGGTACTCCGCGAAACCGTTGATTATTTCGTACATCAGGCAGCGCAAACTTTAGTTTTTCCCAAAATAGTCTGTCATTCGCTTGAAGGCACTTATTTGTTTTCAAATACAGTCTTACATCAGGATCAAGATCCTTGCTAGGCACTTGACCAAATAACACTACAATCAGTCTTTTCCGCCTGTCTCTTAATACTTGGTAAAGAGCAGTTTTTAATTCGTAACGCACCCACTCGCATTCCAATAAGTTTTTACTGAGTACTATTATCGTGCGACGCGAAGACTCAACAGCTTGTCTTATCTTTTCTGGGACGTGGGCGGTCAGGTCGCGGTAATGTAAGCAAAGTTTATAAGCGGGATCACCGCGTTCTAGCGTGTGTGCTAATTCCTCAGTAACCCATACTTCATCTTTAGAACTGTAGCACAAAAATGCATCATACATTTTCTCTGAATCTTCTCTATCATTTGCTCTATAAAACAATCTCACTCCAAATTTTGAGTAGAACCACACTCTTATTTCTTGTCTGAATATGAACACAATCACGCTTACAAGAGTAACTGCTAAAAAACATCCTAGAGTAGCAACAAGAAGTGGCATGTAGTCTTGGACTTCTTCATTCATTAATATGGTTCGAGTTGCAGTCAAGTTACCATTAATACTGTTGTTTATGCTTGGCATCCCGGTACACAATGTTCCATTTTCATTTACAATTTGAAATCCAGAGTCAGGATCATCAAAAATGAGTTCATTGGTAGATGCCAAGTCAGTCGTGTTGCCTCTAGAATATATACATTTAATAATCGACAGGTCCGTTATTGAACTCACTCTCTTTGTCCATTCACGAAACATTTCTGTAAATTCACAGTCGCAAGACCACGGATTATATGAAAGGGTTATTTCTGTTATCACGGGATTGATTTGCCATATTGATAACGTGACAAGCATATTATGATGAAGATGTAATAGTTTTAGTCGTGTCAAGTGATTAAACATGTCCTTGCCTATACTTCGTATCTTGTTATTGTTAATATAAAGGTCCTGTAAGCTATCTAAGCCATTGAACTCTTGTCCTTCGATGGTTCTAATACTGTTGTAATCCAAGTGTAGTACTTCTAGTTCTTTTAAACCGTTAAACGTTCTGTTGTGAATAGTTTCGATATTAGATGCATTCAAATATAGGATCTTTAACTTTCTTCTGCCAATAAAGGCGTGGCTGGGTAATTCTTTAATTTCGTTACCATCAAGATAAAGTTGCGTAGCTTCCATAGGTATTTTTTCAGGCAACATATTCACGTATCCAGAGTTAGCACAATCAACGACATTTGCTGACCATGAGGGGTCGTGATAGCAGGTGCAGTTATTAGGACATGTCATTTCACAATCGCAGGCGTCAAAATCACAA
The DNA here is from genome assembly GCA_947561695.1 of Tyria jacobaeae. Lineage (NCBI taxonomy): Eukaryota > Metazoa > Arthropoda > Insecta > Lepidoptera > Erebidae > Tyria > Tyria jacobaeae. The sequence continues at coordinate 12,542,938 of OX387220.1, forward strand.
CAGTGACACAATGCGTGACAATGAGATTCATATTTACACAAAAACTGACGAGGTGCTGCTTCAATTAGTGCTACATGAGCATTTCCACGGCTATATAATAATTTGCAATTTATGCTATCCAGGTCCATCAATTTGGGCTGTGTTCTGGCTCTGTTACCAGTGTTTACTTTTTGTAACCAATCCATTGTGCAATCACATTCTAATGGATTACCACCAATAAAAAACTCCGGTACTGATTTTTCTTGAGGCACAGCAGATATTCTTAAAGAATTTGGGTCTAGGCTAGTTATTCTATTGCCATATAAATCGACACGTGTTAAATTTGGTTTCTTGAAAAATGTATATGATTGTACTTTAGAAATTAAGTTATCATTCAAATATAACATTTCGACAGAGTTGGGTATTGCACTGCCAGTTATTTCTGTTAACTTATTAGAACTGGCGTCGAAAGTGCTGAGTGATAGCTGCGATTCAATCTCAAAGTAGTTCCCAAGTTCAGCGATTCTATTAGCGTGAATATCCAGCCACTGCAATCCAGTCGGGATCATAGCGTAGTCGAACCATTCCAGCTGGTTATCAGAAATATTTAACCACACTAAATTAGGCAATTTAGCAAAAAGTCCACCGATATCCGTTAAATAATTTCCATCCAATCTTATTGCTTGTAGGTTGACATTTGCATCAAAAGCGCCGGCTTCGATCTTGTGAATTTTATTCCTTGATAGATTTAAAATTTTTAAAGAAGTCATTTTATCGAATACTCCTTTACTGATATTGCCAATATTGTTTTCAGTCAATCGGAGGCCATACATTTGCTCCATGGTCATAAATGATGCATTTTCTATACTGATTATCAAATTTTCACCCAAATCCAGAGTCTTTAGTTGAGGTATCGCTTTTAAAGCAAGGGGAACCTCGTCTAATCTGTTTCCGTTGATATGCAGATCTTGCAAGGAAGAACAATTCCGTAAGGAATGTGGATGTATTCTAGATATGCGATTACTGTCTATAGATAAAACCGATAGAACTTGTAGACCCAGAAAAGCATAGCTCTCTATGCTTGTAAGTCTATTGTTTGATAATGTTAATGTATGGAGATTGCTTAGCGAACTAAAAACGTTTTCTGGTATATGTTCTATAAAATTATCTTGTATCTTCAGTATTTGTAGGTTATGTAAGTCACGGAATAGCGCTATTTCCATTTTTGAAACCCGATTGTGAGAAAAGTCCAAGTATACAAGTCTCTTTAAACCCGAAAAAGTAGATGTATTGATCCAATCTGAAGTTAGTTCATTAAACGATAGATCTAACACTAGAAGTTGCGCGAGATCACTGAATAATCCTGGAGCAAGTACCGTTATAGTATTGTTATTCAAATAAATCTCCTTTAGTTCTTTAGTGTCGCTAAAAAGTTCTGGTGGTAAACTAGTCAGACGGTTGTCTGAAAATCTAATAGTCGTCAACGATATTAGCCCTTCTAAGGCTCTGTCTGCTATCGAATTCAGCCCATTATCTTGAAGATATAATTTTTGAAGTATTCGTAGCCCTGACAAGAGATTAGGCGGCAAAGTATCTATAATATTACGCGATAGGTCAAGCACTAACAGGTTGTCTCCACATTTTTCCGACGGGTGTCGATGCGCTGAAGAAAATTGGAAATGACTAATGTCTCTCATTCGGTTTCCAGTCATATTTAAGTATTCTAGATTTCTTAACGTGCACAGAGCTCCTTCAGGAAAGACTAACATATTATTTTCACTTAAGTCTAAACGCTCTAAGTTTTGCACATCTCTAGAGAAAGCACTAGGCGTTATTTCTAGTGACATGGTAGACCAATCTGTATTGTGGGTTCTAATTGTTAAATTCCTTAATTCTCTTAGACCAGTAAATGCACTGTCAGACAAGTTACCAATTTTACAATATTCTATGGTAAGCTCGCGCAGTTCGATTAGCTGTCGGAAACTGCCCGGAGCTAGTGAGCTTTGGAAGAATAAGGCATCGCTACATTCAAGACGTAGTCGGACTGTTGGATGAGGTTGAATTGCGCTGAAGTTTGTGTTTTCCAATTCACTGTTTATAGTTCGCAGTCTACATTGTAAAGCAACTCCTGAGCCGTCGTATTCTGTCATCCATCCACACTCATCTGGAGCCTGGTACCTTGTACCCGCTGATAAAGAAGCACCCCTCACTGTTAATACGGTGCTTAGCACCAACATGGCGCAAGTATACCGTGTAAGGTACATTGTTTTGTTTTCACTCATATCACTTCTTATTTACATAGTTGTATTTATCACAATTTCACACGAAATTTCCACATCAACATTGTACCATTAGTGCACTAGTCCATTTTAGTTTACTTCGAAACCGTACTTTCCTAGTCTAACCGGCCACTTAACTTGTTTCTCGCGAGAACACTAATTGGATTGGATCATACGTCCGCAGCCTACTTTGTCGTAGAACGCGTGACGCGAGCTACCACTTAGAGGTCTGGGGTGAAACTGAGTCGGAGTCGAACCTGAGCTGCGCCCGCGCACAAGGCCGCGCCGCGCCGGTTCACGCGTTCCAACAGGTAAATTCACGCCCAGGGCTAGAACGTATTATACGCCTTAAATGTTCAACCGCGTTTTGCTCTACTGGTTTCGTTGCCAAGCTTGTCATAAAAATACGCTCAACCCACACAAACGCGTGTGGCACAAACACCATAGCACAGAACCGCTTTTTGTAGCATTCGAGCAAGCTTTCAGACAAGGCGTGAGAGCGAGACAGAGGGATGGTTACGGGGTAAGGCGCATAGCTTGGTGGGGGCTTGAGGCAGCTGGCCAGGTAGTGCGCAGGCGCACTGACACACTCGCTGCTTGTTAACACGCTCGTTGATAGAATTGTATTGTTGACATTAGATGATTATTATAATTATATTCTGAGATAATTAAAAGTAGATATTAATTTTATTGCTCTAATGAGCAGTATATATTACTTTTAAAGTTAAAATGTATGTAAAAAGTTATATAGTAAACCGTAACCCAAAGGGAATAAAACTATTATTAAAACATCAATAAAATATATCATAATAAATCCTGTTCTCAGAAACAGGTTTTTTCAGGTATTAAATATTGAGAGTCCTATAGTTCAGTTAAACGGTTTTAACATAATTCCTACCGCGCTGTCTAAACCCTTCATCAAATGAGATACACGCACATTATGCATTTTATGCGGCCACCAATTTGAACCGTTTCATTTAACAAATTGTGTTGAGACTAATATTAGATTTGATTTTATTATCAATACTTATAACCTAAACGTTTTATACCTGTACGTTATTATCAAGATGATAGTTTTTAAGCATCTCGTGCAATATTTATGCTCTCTTGATAAAATGAAAGAAATGATAGAATGATAAATGATGAAATGAATGGATGAAAAAAAAATATGAATTTTGTCGTACACTACAGTGAAATGAATTTAACCGCTCAGAGCACGCATTTAAAATACAATAATAAGTTACCTTCACTATAAGGGTTAAAATATGAAATTATACTAACGATCAACTGAAAATTTACATTTTTTATAAGAAATCCCCCAATTGCTCTCAACCGAACAGAATAAAAGTGATCATGTTCATAATTTTAGTTGTTGTCGGGATGATAGCAAGACGTGGCGAGCGGTCGCGTAGCACTATTTATGTGAGGTGTTCTGGCCCGTTCCCGAGGCGCCAACTTTACTATCTCAATTGCAATAAATTATCTCCTTTGACACACGAGAAGCGCAATATATGCAATTGCACCAGTCGAGTTCGAGACCATAGCATTCGCATCTCACCTCCTTTATGTAAACAGCGCAAACGGCTTCGTAATAGGAATCGCGCACGTCCCACTATGACACTGGCTCAATATTTCACACTGGGTCCCACGGGTCGTTTGTCCGGATCGCGCCTAGAGACGCTTACCACAAAAGGCCAGCGGGAGACCTCTCCTTCGACTTTTTGTAGTAAGTGGCGAGGCGTTTCTTGTCCAATGTTTATAAAAGAATAGATTGGCAGTAAATCGTTGTGTATTGTGGCGATGTTAATGTATTTAGAGGGGTGCATCGCCCGATACAATAAAATATCGGTATTCACGTACTATGAATATTCGGCGTGAGCATGTTTTTTAAAGTAGGTTACTTACTTTATGTGAGTTATCTGGCACATTGGTATCTTAATTCATCCTGTTTAAAAAATGAATCAATTTCGTTTTTGTAATAGATTAAGGTTTCCACGTTATACACAAACCTTTAGAGTTACCATAAATATATAAACCTTTTAAAATAAACAATATAGTAAGTATCCTAATAATACTGTGTCATTTTTTGCTATACTGGTCTCAGTAACGATCAGCTTAGTTGCATTATGTATGAAACACATAAAAGTGTTATCAGCTGAGCAACCTTATTTTTTGTAGTTTATTTCCATTAAGTTATTAATTTTCATAATTTCGGTGACTAATCTCCGACGACAAGTCCGATACGAAGGCGACACTTATCTTGGTGTCGTCGGACACATTTAATCCATTAAGTCGTCATTTCCACTCGGTTGATCATTCCTTAACCACGCGTCAAACCCGCCCCCAGACCGATGCACACCGTATTGTTCGCTACCGCTTTATCTCGCCTCCAAGGCACCAAGGACATTGTAACCCAGACTTGTCAAAACTTAATTTAGACTTTAAAGTAACTTACACAACTTCTATAACTCGCTGGTCGAGATCCACCGAGACCTTGTTCGACTAATGGACTAGTTTGTTATCTAATCGGGTACGCGGACGACCTATTAATAATTTCCCACATATTTTCCAATTAGTGTCCTGTCTGTCGAACGGTTAAACCTCGGGATATTTCAAAACGGAAATGATGTAGAATAAGACTTAATCACTAACACTATTTGTTTAAGTAATGCTTTTAGGTACTTATTTTATACCTTGAGCAGATCGCTTAAAAAATAATGAAATTTGTTGTTTCAGGTAATTTGAAATAGAGAATAAACATACACATGTGTTTGAACAGTGCGGTAAGTAAAAGCAAGTAATATTATTTATTTATTATAATATATAATGATTTTGCATCGGCTACAGTATTTATTTTGTAAGGGTTTGTCGATTTTACCTAATCCTATTAACAAATAAGTAAAAAAGAGCTTCATACCACATTAAACATTAGGAGTGTTATGTTACCGGGTGTTAACCCCTGACAGGTTAAATTGTAGCGCGTAAATTGAAGAGATTTCATACGTGAACGGAACCCTTAGTAGTGCGTCAGATCGCGACACGGGCAATTTGGCGCGAGAGAGGCAACGTGGGTTTATTTGTTCGCTATGGCACCTGGCTATTCAGGACCCACGAGATGTGGAACATAAGAGATGTAGAGTTGTGTTTTCATAATTTTTCTTGTGGTTTAATACATATAGACATTACAGAAATAAATACATAGTTAATATAAGTACATATATTACTTCATTTTATTCTATGCTATGTTTGAATATTTTTAAGCAAATTTTAAGAAAAAAGCTAATATCGTATTGCGAAGTAAACATGTTTTAATAGATCTTTTGTACTGGTTATGTTATTCTTTCTTGAAATATAAATCTAATGTGCTAATAAAAAGGAAGTCGGATCGCACAAGTCGCCTTGGCGGCGCAGTGAGACAGTTTAACCCAGCAACAGGTTTCTTGTCGTTGAGACCATATGTTTTTACCTGAAGATTTCTTTTAAAATAAAAAGAAATCTTCAAAATGTGACAAATGAAGAGTTCATTAAATACATTAAGGATAGTTTTATTAAATTTTAGTATGAAATGAAAAGATCGTTATATCATCCGTGAAACTTTAATTAATTGAAAGCTTATCTGTCTGATTAATATTTGCTTATGTTTTCATTTTAAATGAAAATTGTTTTGCGACCTCATTTATTAATTTAATGACTGACTACTTCACACCACCGTTATCCTTCACAAGGGACTCACGACGTGTCGTCGAATAGGACCGGTTAGATTATGCATTGTAGTGGCACAATTAGAAACTGTTGCGGAATCATCAGCTTACTTTGTTATTTGCAAACAATTGCCGGTGACATCTGCGTCCCCTCAATAGTGTCTCGCCAGAGTCCACCGCTTACACCATGTCAGCGCTGACTAATGGCAGTCTTGAGCATCTGCTAATTGCGATTTATTAAAGTTGGCCGACGTCAAAGTAGTTTGTAACTTTAATTTATAAGTATATACTAAATATGTAAGGGAAAGCGTAAGCGGGTATTTGAATCGTGAAATTCGTCGATTTCGTGAATGACACAATCCGTTTAAGTTGTGTACCTACATATACATATATGTGTAGGTAAGTAAACTTAGATAGTATTACCTATTGTCTGTTACCGATTGCTCCATGTAAATGCTGACTAATGATTGATGAATGACTGACTGACTCATTGATAAGTAACAATCAATAGTTATCGCTATGTGATAGTCTTTGCTGTTCTATTGTCTAAAAGATTAACACAAAAGCTTGGCATCGTAATTTTTAGTTCTTAGTCATTCCTTACCTCTAATTTATTATTATACCAAACCTATCTTGAGCTAATTTACCTGACGTTGATATTGAAATTGAATAGCTAAGGTGTAAAAAGTTTTTTTGTGTATTTCGCATTAACAGCCGCGGTTGCGTGACACACCCCGTCGTGAAATACGTGCTCTCAGTACGAAAAATGTTTGTAGGTATCTTTGTATTGTAGCATTTGTTATTTTGTAAAGAACCTTTCTAATTTGTTGAGCTTGTGTGCCGTCAATGAACGTCCCTAGATATCATCGGCATACCGGCCACTATGTTGATTCAAGGGATTAAATTCTTCGTCGATGTACGGCAAGGGGACTGCTTGCGCACGCAGTTTATTTGTTAGTGTCAATAAAATGTTGCCTTAATTTTATATTTCTTTTTGAATTTGATATAAATTACTAATTTACTTCTAAAAGTCATGAGTAGGACACAGAAATGTAAGCTGTACAAAAAAGTATATAAAGTAAAATAATTTTCTACCGATATTACTTAGTCTTGTAAATCATTTGTACAATACAATACTTAAGTATTTTTAATCAATATTGAATTAAACAAATATATTTATGACAAATTTTACTGCAATGAGGCGGAATGGGACAATCGCGCCTACTCCTTCCATAAACACAATAAATATCAAATGTACAAGGGACACAATGATGCAAACGCCGTAACTTGGGAGATTAATATAATATTTTTGCGCCCGAACACAAGCGAACTGTAGCCGTTGGCCTAATGAAATATGGCAACATGTTTCTTCAGTCCTGATAAAACCTTCGGTATCGGAGTTTTATTGCGACTCGAGTACGATAATTCAAGTTGGTCATGCAGTGAAATAATTTACATGGTGGTCCCTTTACGTTTTTTTTTTAAAGCCGGCTACCGTATTTTTACCATTCACTTGTGAAATTTAGGTCTTGACGAGGGGAACCCTATCTTAGTGCATTTACTTTTGGGGAGTAGGAGTAGCAGAATGTAGATAATGGTTTACACCAAAAGAATAATACGTCAACAATTGAATAATATTAAATAACCTGAATATATTGCAATAAAATATGAATAGAGCATAATGGCTTTTTAAAAAAAAGTTATAAAAAATGTACAATTCGATAAACCGAGACTATTGTTATATTAACTCTCTATTACATTCTTGCCCCGATGTTATAGACAGATCTTTATTCAGGCCAGGGAAGTAGAAAACTACAATAAAATTCCTTTTAGTGGTCCTGTATCATTTATATTAGAAATTTTGTTTAATAGTTCTTAGATAAAGCCATTAATAATCCATTTTTTGTTCTAACAGAGTAGGACGTTTATTACGTAAAACTGTGTTGTGTCTCCGGTATATATTAAATTAGTATTAACAAATATTTGAGAGTTTTCAACATTAAGTTGGATTCCTCAGGTGAACTCTTATTTCTCCGAGCAGAAAAAAAATGTGTCAGTCTTGTCTACTCTTATATAGACCATAAATATAATAAGAAGAATATAATAACTACATTGTACTGCCGTTGCTTGCCCGTTTCAAAAGCGTTCATGCTCACTACTCCGCTCCATAAAGTCACAGCGATGGTTGACGATGGTGATGGCTTATATAATACAAAACATAATCATTCAATACCGAACCTGAAGTTTCAGAGATTAGCGCGTTTAAAGAATCAAACAAAAAATCCGTTTTATGAGTATTACCACTGCCTCACAGAAAACCGGCTGTCAAATAATACTTGCTTTGTTTTGCCGAATGAGTGTGGGTACCGGAGACCCAACTGCAGGTGTAGGTGCAGGTGTCCATGGGCGACGATTGTCACTTACCATCAGGTGACCCGTCTGTTCTTCTGTCCACCTATTTCTTAATAAAAAAATAATAGTTTTGTTTATTATAAAATTATTTTATTTAACAATATATTAAATAAAATCTTTTCAAATGAAAGTCAGATAAAGTTCTTTTATTATTCCTAAAGACAAAGTTGCTAGTTCGTCACAACCTGAATCAGTGACATCAAACTAAAATTAAATAGGCAATTAATATACAGTTATAAATTATACTTAACCTGAAAGAGCCTGAGAGAAACCTGAAGAGAAACCAAGGTTTCTTAGTTACGATTTATTATTTTCATTTGTGATTGAACCCCAAAATATCAGTAAATTGAATGTGATATTCATCCATGGCGCTCGGCTCACGTGTCAATCATTGCCTGCTTTATCCGCAATGGATCATGTTATTCTATTTAAAAGCTATGCTATTCAATGGCTCTATCGCAGCTCCCCACATTCAGAATATACAAAAACGATGCAATGGTTCCGTGTTCTTCATGATCCATGCTAATAATATATTCAGAGGGTTCTTTGCTTTGAATATTCAAAAATATTGTACAAAAGTGATTTTGGGATTATTTATTTTGGAAAAATAATTAAAATATAGAAAGAGGCAAGGAAATGTTAAGAACCAGTTTATCCTATGTTTTTAAATATTTTTTTAATTCTTTTTATATTTAATGAAATTATATTAATTGACATTGCACTTTATTGACATTAGACACTTTTGAAGAGCTGTAGTGACATTTTCTTTTTGAAAAATTATTTGAATGGTCTATCTATATATCTTTTTTTAAATTAAGGTCATGACTATCATGCCATAACTTTCCGTGGATGTCATAAAAGGCGATTAATGAAATGTCTGATTATTATATAATTACAAAACCTGGTTACTGGCTCGCATAACGTTAGGGGGACTAAACTTTGATTAAAACAAAATATGGATATTATTTCCCTTTCGTTGATATATGCGTTAGTGTATGTCCAGATGTCATATTAAAGCTGTTCTCAGATTCCTCCCTTTTCGGGCGCAGTATGACACATCGTGTGGTTTTAGTCGGTCCTATTTCGACACACCTTTGCACTGAACCGAAAATCCCGGCCGGGGAGGGATTCCACACGTAAAAAAGGCGTTATAATGATAGAGTAATATGTCAGTATAGAGATATATATATATAATTATGAAAACCGTATAAGTGGTAAATGTACTGAAAAAAATCTACCGACCTTAAAGCGTGTTATTGCAATTCCTTAAGTAGTACGTGATTTATAGAAGTTAGTACTAAGAGAATTAATACAAACTTTTTTTTGAAGCTACTGCATTCGTATAACAAACCCTTTCCTGAGATTAATAACCCTTTTCAGCCATCAAGTAATCAGGGCTAAAAAAACTAGTGTATTGTTATATCGATTTACGTACGGATAAAAGTTCTCCTGGCCCATACTGTAGGGTGCTGGTATTGTATTACCCTGCAACACGCATTCTTTGAAACCTGAGCTACGAGATGGGACTCTTTTGTTGTGACTTGATTTGAATATTGCTTTAATATGACGGGTTTTTGCTGTTTAAAATAACTTATATATAATAGGGCACGATAACGTCTATATGATTTGATGTGTTCAAATTTTTTATTCAACGTTAAACAATCGCTTGCGGTCCAAATTGCATTTAAGGGTTAATTTATATTTTTTTCCAAAGTAATTGACTATACATTAGTTATCCATACGAGTCTTATATTTCTTGCTTAAATAATAAATAAGTTTTTGGTTAAAATTACAATAAATAACTTAAATATGTAGTATTTTGTACAACTGACAGTATCGCATATAGGCAAACTCTTACAGGAAACCTAGGATAGAGAGAATCTATCTCTTTCTATAGAAAGAGCCACATCATGAAGTTTTCAATTCTCTGATCTGGCCACGATATATATAAATTGATCTGATTGTAGGTACCAGTACATCTATGTGCCTCTAACAACACTATAGCATGGTGTCAGTTCCACAAATGATACAACTAGGACTTAAAGTTTGAGTAAAAAGAAGTAGCTTATGCTTTTTTAAAATAAGTTCACAATTACATACACTAAATTGCATTCCAAAATATATAATGCAATATTTAAATATTTCGCCTACACCTAAAATTTATTCCGTTTCATGAAGTTGTAAAATTATGTTGTATTTTATATTTCAACTGACGATGTAGTTGTTATTTGTTTTAAAAAAGTACTACTTAATCGTTGCCTCTCTATAACATATTTTTATAATACTATTGCTCTTTCACTTCCATTCAAGACAATTCTGAAACAATATCTCATCATCATCTCAAAACATCTCTGATACAGGCGTGACTTTGACTACTGTTGTGGTACGAAAGCCTTTAAAGAATGCATAAACTTTGGACAACAAAGGAATCGAAAAACCGTTTAAGGTCCGTACGCAGATTTGGCTGCATTATATTAGTGATATGGTAATGTGATTGTTCGCAATAAATTAAACTGGTGTCTCCCGAGGCTGGGTCGCTCACAGCGGGATTTCGCGACGCCCGCGCACCGTATTTATACGTTTGCCAAGTTGAGGTGAAGAACCCCACAATTTTCGACACCAGCGGTCTCACTTTGCACGTTCCTAAAAACTAAGTTAAAAGCCACATCGAATTGCCTGGTGTTTTATAGTAAAATTTTACAGCCAAGTGAATATTTATTTTCCTTCGTTTTGCATAATTAAAATTATGCTTTCTTTCGTCAGGAAGCTGAAGCTAATAGTACTCTAAAATATTAATCGTAAAACACCACGTTATATACAATCATCCAGGGAAGACAGAGGCGGTAAAAAACCATTTGCGACCACATGTCAGGACCAGAGCACGTGAAACAAAAGCAAACATTCAATTTCATCCTAAAATACTCTACCTACCTACCTACTAATAATACGAGATAATGTTATAAAAATGCAATAAAATATTCACAACTTTGCTAACCCACCTAGCATTTTTTGGCGTGGGATGATGACATAACAGCTTAGAACTGAGAATACCGGAAACCTTGAGAACATATTTTGAAATATAATTGAAAATTATAGCTCTCATGAAATAAACTGTCAACATCTCCGAAGTGCAGACACGAACTTCGTGTCTTGTCTTCTCCTTTAATTGGCCACGCGAATGTTCTAAGTTGTCCTTTTAACAAACCGAGTGATTGTCGCCATTTTCGTATACGTTCTTCAGTTTTAACTATTATTTATTGAAGCTCATATGCCATTATATTTTTAGTAAACTATCACACAGTATAAAGTATAAGTGAATGAGAGATTGATTTTTAGAAGTCGTTTGAACCACTGTACGGATCAATGGCTAAATGGCTAATAGCTAATAGCTTCAATGCTTTGCTCACTTGATTGATTTCGTGATATTGGAGGGGCCACCGTCTGCCAATCCAGTACCGGTTGCAGGCCTCTTTTCCATTATCAGATTTGCTATATTCACGCGTCTAATATACGTCTAATAGACGACCTATTTAACTATTTTGTAATTATGTATTCTTATACTTCTAAAACATATTTTTTAACATATAGATTTGCTATCCGAATTGTGATTGGTTGGATTTTCATATATAAATTACGGGTTAATTAACTGCGCTGGGTTTGGTCGAGCAGCGTGAATTCCTTGAAACAAAGCGGTTTTAGGGAATAAACTCAGATGTTAGTAATAAAGTATATATATATAAATGTATTTTACTTTATTATTAAATGTATGTGACACCGCTTACTCATTGAATCTGTTGAACAAGATTGTAATAAAACTTCAATAAATACTGCTTGTTTTATATCCTACTGTCTCTCTGCCGTCCATCTGTCCTCTAATAGTGAATATCTCATGTCAAGTCATGTCCTTCTAAAGAATTCAGGGTGTGAAAGTTCGTTTAAACCTTAGCAGAGAATAACATCTCGCACTATAGCGAGCTAGGGTACTTAACTTTATTGTTTTATGGCGCAATAATAATATTGGCGTGGTAAAACCCTACCCAGGACGGTGCACGTTCAATTGTTTTCTCATACAGATCGATATACCGCTGTACATATAAATCGAAAGTTCCGTTTATATCACAAACATATTTCACCTATCCATGGAAATATCTGCCAATTTTTTTTTTCACCTATTTCAATACTAATTCTCTTATATATATTCTCATTTTACGTTAAAATAATCTTATTTCGAAGCAGAAAAATAATAAACGTAAAAGGAAACAAAACTTTTATGACATACTCGCTTTGGTTATCGCCAATTTGTGTCAACTGAAGCGTTCGTTTAATATTAATAAAACTGCTAGCTTCTCAACCCTCCGCGTACTTTTACGGTCGGGTTGATGGCGACTTATTTGAATAAATATTTTTGAGTGCGGTCGAGTCGGTGGATGCTTTAAATTTATTTATTTTGTGATTTTTTCTATATTGTTGGGTACAAGATAATGCGGTTGAAGCTTTTGTGTGACACGGCGCCCCACGAGGAAAAGAATTACTAATGTGGATGATGCGACACTATTACAATCTATCCTTTATCTAACACTATATGTATGTCCTTTATTACGAAACTAAAATTAAATGTCCGACCTCTTTCGAAGTTATTTGATCGCAGCGGGAGTCCATCACATTTGTTATATGCAACTGCAAGTGAGTGTTTATTGATTTATGAAAGTTTTTTTCTGCGCTGGGATTGAATACGATTTAAGTTTTATTTATGGAAATATAAAATTGACAAAACTTGCAATTACAGATTTTTTTACATTTTTTTCAAAAAGTTAGGTACAGAGATGCCAGAAATTACGGGTGTCTGCACATTAGGTTGTAGTTTGTTAAGGGCTATGTTCAACGCTGCCCAATTCGTTATTATTGTTTAACAGGACTGATACTCTTGTCAGCGCGCGTGATCTAATCGAACCAGAAGGCTGGAAAATGCATGCATGCTGCTATCATAAGTCTACTTATGTCGCCTGCGATTATCACTCAACTAACGTAGTGACGGTTAAATTAACATCACGTTGAATTCTATTAAAAAGAACAGCATCTACGATTATATCTACGTCATATAGGAACGGGTAAGTAGGCTATTATGTCCAGTCTGTCATGTTATATCTGATACGTATATCTTCTTTTTAGTTGATATAACCACGAAATGAGTGTATTGGTACATATTAGATCAGATCAGTACATAGAAAGATGTACTAATAAATATAGTAGTAACATCTAAAATAAAAGTCCTGTACCTTGTTACATAGATACAAATTAGAAACTTTTTAATTATTTGAATTATTTATTTTAATATATACGAATTCTTTAAAATAATATACGAATGTTTAAATTGTTGACACGTGTCAGTCAGTGGTCTTCCAACAGTAAGCGAGGAAATACATTGAAAATTAATGTTACATAGTAGGTAACAGATAACTATCAACTTAATCTTGTGTATGCTCATTTAAGTCAGCTAAAAGTACAATGCATCTTTATTACCTCGAGCACATGTTGCGTTTTTTATTTTTGTTTATGACAATGTATTCGATTTCGTGTAATACAAGAACGAATTCATATTCCTCGCGAACTAAAAGAGTCGTCATACGGTAAATGGCTTATGGTAATACAGTCTGGTTGTACACATATTACGATCATGGTGTTCGATCGTGAGGCTGAGTTCGTGCGCAGGCACAGTGGACTCGCGAAATCCTGCGAGCTGCGGACATGAGTTACTTGTTTGATCTGATGTTATCATATACATACCACTTATACGTATATAGTGAATATATATGCAATTAATTTAATCACAATTAATTTAATCACGTTTATACATATAATGAAGCCTTTAAAAGGTATGCTTTCTCAGTTATTTTATAAGACGTTATAGTTTAATGTATAATATGTATATATGTATATTTTATGCGGGAATTAACTTGTCAGTAGCACCCAGATCTGAGCCATGGGAACATAGTTACTATAATTAACAAAACACCTTAAAGATACATTTGTACATTGTTCAATCTTGTCAATAGCAGTTGTAGCCCGCAGTTTAGTTCTCTTAATACACGTATTGATCGAACTTCCAAAAGTTCTTGATATTTTCCTGTTATATAAGATATTCATTAAGAGGGTTTTAGATGTGAATATACTCACTTTATGACTTCAATTAATCTCTACATGTAAATTCCGTTAAAACGGAGTAATAATAGAGTTTGAAAGATTTATCTTACGGAGCCCATCTATTCTTTGAGTAATAGATTTTTTCTAATGGTTTCGAATCAAACTTACAACACAAGGCGATGTATTTCCATTGTCATATAAAATAGCACTTATTTATTTGTAAACCATGACAGATAATGTAAGACGGCTACCAATATATAAGTCATTGTTAGGAGAACGCTTGTTTGGTTTTGTAAATACAGAAATGTAGTCCCTTATTGTTGTCGCGTGTTTTCGTTATGAAATTTATTGTTGTGACAAATTGTTAGGTTAAAGTAAGCCTTTCGTGTGGATACCATATGCTCGGCTTAAGATATCGCCACCGTCATATTTCTTTGAATTGTTGACGAAATATTTTCATGAATTAGCAGTTCACTGGAATTTTATTACAACATACTTTGCATTATATATACTTGGGTATGCTAACTTATATATTTGTTTTTAAAATAATTAGTAATGCCTAAAATTAATTATGCGCTCCTTAAGGGAGGCCTACGTCTCATGGGCTGATGATAAAACCTAATGAAAGTATTTTTTGATAATCTAATTTTTATTGAGATAGGGGGCAAATGAGTAGATGGGTCACCTTATGATAAGCGATTATCGCGGCTTAGCGACTATATATCGGTCCCATAGCGACCTGCAATTCATGAGCCGCAATTGCGTTGCCGGCTTTCTACTTCAAGAGACTTCTTGGTGTTATAAGATGGGTTACTAAAATTTAACCAATAATAATTGAGTAAGTAAGATTAGGTATAGGATAGTAACATGTCTGGATAGGAGAAGCATTTATAATGTCCACCTATGTGGCAGGCGGTAGTTTAGTCGACTGCTCCGTCAGAGGGCGTGGGATTCAATTTCCACTCATTGTAAAAAATTGTATGCATGAATATGTCTATTTGATAATATGTATAAATTTACAAATAAAGAATATTGAAATATTTTCATCTGTTTATAAGATCCCGTAGCAGTTGCAATGCTTAGGTTGGGTCTACATAACGCAGTGCAGCATATTATATAGTTATATACTGGTTATTGTGCCTTTAATTATAGGCACCGGCAACCGTCGATCTATTTATGTGATATAGTTTGCAACTTAAGTTCAAAAATTTAGACAACTTTATGCTGCCGCAAAAACTAAATTCTTGTAGAATACTGAGATTGGTATCAACTCTCAGCTACCCAAGTGAAAGTCTAGTCATAGAGAGACTAGAGCCATATAACTATTTATGTAACAGCTTCAGTGTCTTCATCATGTGCTTCGACTGCACCAGTAGCTTTCCAGTGCAACTCTTTACTCTTTTTTTACTTTTAGTCATTCCAATTATTATAGTTAGGTGACTGTTTTGGTAGTTGCTCTAATATAAATAATGTAAAGCTACTCTATATGTGTACATAAAGTATGCATAAAGAGTCTCATCTACTCTAGATTATATTTCTTTTGTCTCGTATAGAATGTAACTTAATAGAGACTATGAAAGTTTCATTGATCTCAAGCGCTTTTCCTTATTTGAAAATATACTTTGAAATTCGCAATAGAATGTCAGTCGCAGGGGACCGACGCGGCCGAGTAAAGAGCATTTTATAAATGTGTTTTGAGAATTGCGAGCTAGACGTGGGTAGCAAGGCTGCGGAACGCACGGCGATGCACCAAGTTTAATGGAAAAGAATTGAAAAGTAGCGCGTCTATATGGTAATAGAAATTGCCCGGAAGAAAGGAACACAGGCGACAGAGTGCAGAGCTTTAAGTTATGGTTGTTTTCTTGAAATTTGAGCGTTATTGCGTACGTTTTCTCCGGAGTATTGGCGCGTTTCGTATATCGGTTTGCAAAGCAACGTACATCAAAGTTTTATTGGTACCGGAAAAATATACAAATGTAAACTGAGACAATTCACATTACTTTCTTCAACTACGATTTGATTTCTGCTTAAATATATACTTTGCCATTGTAAGTTATATGTACACTCACGCCTATCTTATTTATCTAGACAAAAGTGTATTTAACACCCCTTGCTTTGCCGATTATTATTTGGTCTCATTAGCGCAATAGGGGCTTGGAAGATTTTGGGGACGTATATTTCAATGTAAAGTAATTCGACTGGACAGCTGGCGCAGTAGTTTAAGTGGTCGCCACATGTACATGGTCGATGGGCTTGTTTCCAGTACTTATTTGTTAAGCTCTGTTTGCCTTATGTGCTAATATTTGTCTAAAGTTCATAAGAAGACACTTAGCGGAATTTTATTATTATGTTTGCAAAGTAAGTATATATTAAGAATTTTATTTATTGAAAAAAGTTTCCAACTTTACTTTCCTTGATTGATCCTGGATAACAAACAATAAGAATGATCACCGTTTCCTTTTAATTATTTCAAAAGTATGTAGTCCTTTATTACTAATAGGAGCTAATAACTTATCCTGTTGTTGTTGTTATAGAATTATGAAAATATTACTGAAGTTAATAGAAAGAACATAGGCTCTTAGTCAACAATCATTATCAAAAAAAAAAACTGGAAGTACTGGTACTCTAATCCAACATCGTTCTATATTTCAAAATAAATGTGTTTCAGTGATCTACTCCGCCATTGCTGTCATGTCCTTATAAGGTCAGATAGCATGGTTGTCCTCAAAGCTCTGTAAGGCAATCATACCTCTGTAAACCTCCAGTAGATATAGCATTGGTAGTAGGTCCAACTAACTGCTGCCACTAATAACCCTTCAAACATCTTAATATCGGATTCGTGAACGATTACACAACACACAACGCAAAACGATACAAAACGACGCAAAGGTGATGAAAGAAATCTCACCACGCTTTACGTGCAGACTGCTCAGTCTCAAACGATTTGGTATCTGAATAGTTTTGGAAACCGTTATAGCCCGTTATAGTTATGCAGATACTGTTTAAAGCAGAGGAAACAACCATTCCAGTCATTCTAAGTGGCCATCCCACGAGCATGTATCTTTCTAGAATCCTGTAAACGCGATAGAAGGTTTATGCACATTCTGGAAGTGGTTAGGCTGACTTAACTAACTAGCGATATCTAAACTCATAAATAACCTAGTATGAGTCTACATGTGGAAACAGAGCCCTATAATAATACCAACAACCGTTATCTATAAAAAAATATTACGGTGCTTATGAGGAATGATTAAAAATATCTTGTGAATTATTAAGTATCTGTGGACAGCTAATTATCGGTTATGGTGATGACTAATATTTAAAAGTTTTATGAAGTTACGAGAAACTAGTTTTGATTATTACTGCCACTGTTTATATTATTGTTGTAGTATTTTATTCAAATTGAGATCAAATCGAAGACTTAGCAGCTAATGATGACTAAATTCTCTTAGTATTGATTTTGAAATAATGGAACCCAATTTTAATTATCTCTCAATGAATAAAATTATAATTAATGAAAACGATGAGATGAAATGGCTTGTAGCAATATGTATGAAATAGCCTAAAGTATGAGTAGTATCTTGCGGTTTGAAATGACTACCCTGCATGGTACATTAGGGTGCAAAAAATACTACAACTTTACAAATGGGTATTAAAAAAAAATCCTAGAACTTTTCTTCATTACGTAGTTTATTTATTTTAACCTTCCATTTGAATGTACATAACTCATACATGATTAATAGAAAACCATATCAAGTGGGTATATATTTAATGAATAGTTTGTAGTTACTTATTTAATACAACTCTTTCGTGATTTGTAATACCGTTAGTATCGATTCGCTGTCTAATTGTGGGATGTTTGTAAATGTCGTTATTTCTATACATATTCATGTCTAGATTACGCTTATCTAATTGCCGCGTATAAATCTAAACGCGTCGATGACATCTTAATTGCTAAAGTAACAAATCACCTTAATATATGAAAATATTTGGCAGCATAAAATAAACTTGATACAATACTAAGTAAGAGATTACAGTTGATATAATAAATAAGTATAGCCAAGACCGTGCGTTTGTGGGAAGTCCTATACGTATAATGTTTTTTCTCTAGACTCTTTTATACTGTTTAATGAAAGCTATTTTAAAACCGACGAGCTATTTAAAATTCAGGGGAAAGACGATGTAATGGTTTCGTTGCTGATTTAAACTTGGCAGACTGGATCGCTAGTACCTACGTTTCTGTCTTGAGCACAAATATTTTTATTTGGTGCTTTACATGTTTAATATAACACTAAATAAGTTTATTATAAACTTTGCCTAGTTAATGTAAGTTATAGATCATCGATCGAATAAGGTTGTATTTTAAGCAAGAAGTCGTTTGGCTTTGTGTAAGAAGCCGATTGATTTTTATTATAACAATAAATAATTACTTCCACGAATTACATTTGAATTATCACAAAACGGGCTAAACGTAAAAAGCGGTTAGCACTCATGTATCTGCAGTACATTTAATTTATCAAAGGAATTCTGATATGTTGTTCGACATAATCTCCATAAAATTTTACTTTTACATTTGGTATTTGAATTCCCGCTGGGATTTTCTAAACATTTGCTTTTAGTTAACTAATGCGGATGCATTTATTTACGTCGAGCGTTTAAATATTTGGTGTTTCACAACAAATTGAATTACCTTGTTTATTGTTTGTAATCAGTCACGAGTAATTGGCAAACGAGATTTACCGTCACGTTTTACTAATGTGATCGGTACTCGGTTATAAGTAGAGTGCTGCTGGTAATGTCAACATCATTTACAAATTTCCCCCTGAGAACATGTGGTAGCAAAGAAAAGATGTTGTTTAATGTTATTGATATGGTTTAAAATTGAATATTTGCCTTTATTATCCACTATTTCTATTTGTTTTTTTTTTTTTTAGTTTTGTATTTAAGTATTTTCGGTGTCTAGCATGGTATCTGAAAATTGTAGTACAAACTTAATCAAACCGGGTTATTTTGATATTTTTATCATCCTTTACTATTATTAGTATACTGGTATTCCTTATAGTTCATCAAAACTAAGATAAAGGCTTATGTAGAACTAAGTTGTTTGTTTGATACGTTTTTACGCTTTACGCTCTTAAGCTCACCTCAGAGGACATCAAATACTTTTCATTTTTAAAAGAAAGTACTGTAGTCGATAAAAAATTCACATATAATATTCGTAATATTTATAATATATATATATAATGTGTGCATATTTATAATTTATAGTCTTCTTATAAAAAAGTAATATTACGCTGATTAACCGAAAATTTACGAGTTCCATGCTCTAAATGCGGGTGGCCGAAAATACATACATAATATGTTTATCACCCATTAAACTGTGGACGTTCGACAGATCACCATTTATTGCGTTAAATTAACACTTTATATAACCTATAACACTATTCACGTCGTTAATAAAATGTATAAGCATAGATAGTGCATGTTAAACTTAAACTTTACTTCTATGTAATGTGTCTTCTGTTTGAAAATAGCAAAGTACTATAGTTTTATTGTTTTTGAACAGAGTATTTGGCGCTACTATAGTAGTTTAAGTATTTTGGTTTATATATATTAATTTTAATATCGCATTGTTTTCTGAGCTTGTTAATGGATGTACTTTAGAAAGTTGTAGAACTTTATAGCTTTATTTAATAAATATGAAAAAGTAAAACATCTAAAAATATTGTTAAACGAACCATTTTTTTCTATTATAGCAGTTATACATAGACTTTAAGCAAGCCAAGCCTAAATTTATTTTCTGAGTATGCATCGAATGCTTTGCTGAATGCTTTCATTGAAATGCATTCATGTAAATATAATATGCTATTTTTATTATATTCTGCTTTAAATATATTTGATGTATGACGAAGTATTAATATATAAAATATCGTCGCATCTTTACTAAGGAAATATGATTCCATATTATCTTGTAATGATGTATCCGTGAAAGGTCGGGAGCTGTTTGTTGCTACAACATCATTCGATATTCCTAAGTATTGAAGTTCACTATTAACGAAGTGATTCACTGACAATAGTAGAATAAACTATGGAGATGTTTGCTCAAACTTTCTCACGCGTAACTGACGCGGCGTGTCACTTGTATGTCCCAACTTTTGACACCTCTCATAGTCGACACACCTATAGTTCCGCTGTCCAACAGTATTTGTCCAATACCATCTCCAATCATGACTATGATCGCAATGCACTTGAACGTCATTGTTCAACTTCTAAACAAAAACTATTACTTGAGTCAATGTAGCAGTCATTTCAACTCAACAATAACCATCTATAAAGCAATCAGTAACTATATGTACATCTACGTATTTAAACTTGTAGCCTACATAGTTGCTGAAATTTCACTTATATTGTATGAATATAAAACGAATTACAGCAGTGTAATGTATTATAAGATAAAGCATATGTTTTCTACTTATTAACTTTTTGTACAATAACAACCCTTTGATTTGTACGTAGGTAAAACTACACAAACAAACTTGATTATTTCCAGCTGTCGGTTTATCGCTGCTATAAAAAGGTATAGATCAAAGACTTGATATGATATTTGAAACTCAATACGTCACTATCTTTTTCAGTCGCTAGATAAGTGATTTTATATCAAAAGGACCAAAAGAACCACCAGTCATCGTAACAATTAAAGGTGTTAAGTATTAGGAAAATCTTTGTATATGCATAATTTATATACACATACATGTTTAACTTAGCAATTGTTACAATTGTGTTTAAAGTCAGACGATGTTTTTTCTTTGGTTGATGTTTTTTTATTACTAAATTATGATTACTTGTAGTAAGATGTATTCTTCATCTCTTTATTTTGTAGCAAAACGTTGAGTGAAATTATTTTCTTCAAATTGAAAGAGGATCAACCTTGAATATAATTAATAGGTGCAACTAACCAAAATTTTAGAGAAATATGTCAATTAAATCGATTGCATTACACAAATAATTGTTTATTAGGTTACTCTCTATTTTTTTGGTTTTCTTGAAGTCTTATACAATATGTCAGTCCCACCATAAAGACGATTCAAATAACACCTCATGTATCGAAAACCATCAACCTGTTTAAACTCTGAGGTAATCCAAAGAAACATCATTCACTTTAAAAACCTCCTTCTTGCGTAGTGGTCTGAAAGAATTGTTAATGTAATCGGTTCTTAATTGGCAGAGATATCAAGTAACATAAACAAAAAAAACCATCTGAATCAAGATGCTGTGCCTTTTTAATGTCGTTTAAAAGGGATAGGCCCTGCCTACAATTTTTTCAGACATCGTGTATTTGCTTCTATGGACAACGTATGGCTTGATAGTCGTAATTACTTGTAGATGTATAGTCGGATTGATACTCTATTGTACTTCTTATGAAGTATATATTTAATTGCGTACTACTAATTATTACTGAATTGACATTTTGTGAAAAAAAATAATACGGGAAGTTGGTCATTGACAATGATGGATCAGCTAAGCAGCTCTTGGATTATTCAAGGCGCTGCGCTTGACGCGCAAATCGATTAAGTTTGACAGTTGACTCTTTGATTGTGGCTCGTAAGGTTCATGGCAGTAATTACATGAGCTGAGTCGATGCGAACGAGTTCACATGATACACTGCTAATGAATTCTGTCCACGTTGACGCGACACAAATTAGTAAAGAAAGAAGAATTAGTGTTATTTTAATTACTCTCGACTGTCTATCACCGCTGATTCCTGTTGTCTGAACATAAAATGGATGGTTTCGATTTTTATAATTGATGGTTTGTATAATCGAGTACATGATAAAATATTTTATATTGCATTCAAAAGAAGTAAATGTTTAAGCGTGAATTCAATATTCTGACTACATTAGTTTACCCCAGGCGCTTGTCGCAAGAAACAATATTGGAATTCGCAAGTCAATATATACGTATAATTCGATATGTTACAATACTATAAAATAGTTTCTGTATGTCTCAAAGGTCATTAATAGGTATATTTATAATGAAAGGCATTGACATTTTTAACATAATTCTAAAACTTATAAAGAGTTATAAAAATAATGTTATTAACGGTTGAAATTTGAGAACGAATTAAAATGAAACGTCTTTTAATATGATACTCAAATGAGATGGTAGCGGCACCGTTGAAGTGTATTTACGTGTCAACCCATCTACACAACTGCCTGCGAAAGGTAAATTTTATTCATTTTAATCAAAATTTTATTTGACCAGGAACGTTATTTCAAGATTAACCAGGAATTTAAACACCAGGATGTACAACGGGCTGTATAGCATGTTTTTTTCTATGTAGAATTAAGGGATGCTGGGAGTGGTGATATACTCTGATAGACAATGCCAAGCGTTATAAATGTGGATTTTTAAAAATATACAAATAATTGAAGTCACCAGTTGCTATTTATGTTATAAAACACTAATATATAACATAAATAGCAACTGGTGACTTCAAAAAACAAACAGGTTTCTTGTTTTCTTAAACAGAAATTGAAAATTGTATTCCAGACGGCTTTACTAAGACAAATTCTTAGAATTATTAACTTTTTCTTGCCCCGCCTGCTTACTGCTACTTTTCTAACATTTATGTTACCATAATCAAATTGTTTACTACTAAAAACTTAATACAACTAAAAATTATAATTATTTACGAACATACGTCATAAAATACCTCCGCATCATTGTCTATTGGTAGCAGGAAGTTGGCAGTTTGCAACGTGGAAAGGTAATGCTAATTCACTGTGCAAGTAACATGCCAGCGTACTCCATGATCCCAGCACAATAAAAGGCAGACAGACAAAAGGCTTAAAACCTGTGACTGTGACTGCAGCAGTATCTTGCTTGGCGGCTGTGCTTATGAGATGTGATAGCGCAATTCTGTCGACGCAATTAGCATCCCATGCCAAGGGTCTACCCATCTTCCATAGCAGTAACTAATGATATACTATCTGGTTTCTTTATATCACCTGTACCCGACCGTTCGTTTTACGTGCGGCTAGAACGCCGGCGGTAACAAGAGCATGAGGGATTATGTCATTGATTTGGAAGTCAAGCCAAGTAGAAAAGTGGTGGCCCTTTTATTTCATGGGCCCCTCGTGATCCGCCCCCCGGCGCCTCCATCATGGTCAACTCGGTCCTTGTATCGGTTCGGGCCCACATTAAATATCTGGGCCTGATCCTTGACGGGAGGTGGCTCTTCGACGAGCACTTTCGGCAGCTTGCTCCAAAGCTGGTCGGCGCTGCGTCCGCTCTTGGGTGCCTTTTACCCAACTTGGGTGGACCCAGCGTCGCTACAAGACGGCTGTAAACGGGGGTTGACCGGTCAATGACAATGTGCGGTGCACCGGTGTGGGCGGAGGCTCTAGCCGCCCAGAATAGGGCACGCCTTTGGCGCCCTCAGAGGGCGGTTAGAGCCGCACCGTGTCGTCGGAGGCGGCGTGCGTGTTGGCTGGAACTCCCCCGTGGGATTTGG
This sequence comes from Tyria jacobaeae, assembly GCA_947561695.1. NCBI lineage: Eukaryota > Metazoa > Arthropoda > Insecta > Lepidoptera > Erebidae > Tyria > Tyria jacobaeae. The sequence goes on from OX387220.1 coordinate 12,566,964, forward strand.
AGGCGGAAGTACTTGCCGAAGTTTATCGGCGGACGCCTGAGTTCCGGGCGGGTAGCGGCAAACGGCCTCCACCCAAAGAGGTACGCGAGTGGCGTGAAGCCGCTTGTCGAGCCACGATGGCTCATTGGTCGTCCCGGCTGGAGGCTCCACGTGCTTTCCTTGCCGCTGTGGAGGCGCTCCGGTCATCGTCGAATGGGCAGAGCGGCAGCACGGGACTCTTTCTTTCCGACTGACGCAGGTTCTTTCCGGGCACGGCTGCTTCGGAAATTACCTGCACTCGGTCGCTAGGAGGGAATTGAGTCCCGCCTGCTACCAGAGCGAATGCAGTGAGGACTCGGCTCAACATACGCTCGCAGACTGCCCCGCTTGGGCGGCGCAGCGTCTGGTCCTAAGTTCATACGCTCCATGGCCGGTAGCGACAGGAATTTCACCGCTGTCGTAACCTTCTGTGAGGAGGTTATCTCGCAGAAGGAGGCGGCGGAACGGGCCCGAGAGGACGATCTCCACTTGGACCCAACTCGCCGCGGGCCAACCGGGCGGCGTAGGCGCACTTACCAGCGCCTCATGCCGCCCTGAGTGTGGCCGCTGGTGGTCGGGACGGGTTTTTCCCTTTATCCGCCATATGGCCAGCCGCGAGGAGGCGACGGCCGGAAAAAGTAGAAAAGTGGTATCATCCAACAAATTGCCTATGTTGAGCCAACAAACGAGCGGGTCCTGCAGCAATAAATGATGTGGTAATTGAAGCATCCCTTTTATAAGTGGAGGCGGCTTGGGTCATTGCCTCTGAGATGATGGATTAACAGATAATAGAGAATTCGGACAAGCCATTTGCCAAGTATAATCATGTTGTAATTATATTATTGAGAGATTTTTGTTTGTTATTCATGATGAATTACCAATAATTGTTATTTTTGTTATACCTGCGGAATTTACATATTTTTAAAACGTTGATGTTACGAGTAACGCGCCGCCTTGGTGTCTTGACTCTTGACTTGAGGCTTTATCCAGGAAATCACTGAATATTTTTTAGTTAATGATGTTACCCTATTTAACAAATTTGATGTATTAACTTTTTGTTTGACCTCTAGAACCTTATTCATATATTGCACAATGCTATACATACATCTTAATTGAGCAATCTGAGCATGTTATATTGTAATAGTACAATATTACGACCTATGCTTAGTGTAATTCTTTTAAAGCTGTACAGGTGTTTAAGATTCTTGTGTTCTGTTTCCTTTATGCTTATGCTTGTTGATTGCTTGATGCTCATTAACAATGAAAATTATCTTAACAAGCTGAATCACAAGGTGTTTTGTATCTTAATCGACGAGCCTTCGTTCCAATCTAGGCCCATTGGCGCATTATCGACTGTCGCACAGCGGGGCGTACGACAAAAGAATTTCATTTTAAATAAATTGCGCGAGACCGCATCGCGCCGAGAAATTAGGCGCGGTATCCCCCGCCGCGAAAACTCATCGTAAATAAGTGTCGCGGTCGGATTCGAACAGCGCTTCGTTGCGTTGAAGCTTAAAAACACATTCTTGTTATACACTCGTTTAAGGATTTAATTACTTGCATCGTTGATGGGAGCTCATCGTACGTTCCCCGTCGCCCGCTGGCTTCTCGCACGTGATCGTAAATCCTCTGTTCGTTAATGATGTGAATGTTGTTTTGCGATGAATTACCTCTTAGTTTTGTTGACTTCTGCGTCAAATATTTTTTTCTAATTTTAGTGAGCGTTGGTTTCGTGTAATGGATATAACACTTTAAGTGGATTTTCGAGTGACTTACAATTTATGATTCAATAAGATTACAATATTTGAACAATAAAACTCGCTATACCTACTAAACAACAGAAAACATATGTACTCGTAAGCCTGACAAAGGAAAAATGACAACTGCTAGCTTGTTCTCGTACTTAAAATCATTCGCACAATTAATTATGTGAGCGGTTCATGCCGCACCTTTGCTCCTTTAGATACGACACATTGCATGGAACTTTATGTAATAATATGCCTGCCTACTATCTAGCTGAACGACTGCATCCATTTAAACGTAACAGTGTCTTCATTTTCAATTAATGTATATCGTTCAGGGTATCAAGTGTCGTGAAAAAGTGAACATCGCAATCCCCGTATCCGGCTTCGATTGCCTTCTATTAGTATTTTTAACCAAACCCGCCTCTTTTTTCTTCACAATGCTGTCGGTACGCTGTTTGTAAACGTGATACTTCCCCAATCGTATAACCTCTTCGTATGTGATTGCGGCCCCTTTACTTTAATCAAATGGCTGTGACAAAGGATTGAAAAGAACGCTTTTCGATTTCGTACAAGAGATTGGTATTGGCTATGAAATTCTTTTAACGTATTGTCGGCATTTTAACTTGATGCTGTTCATAACCCACTGTTTCCCACTGCTCATTGCATTATAAGTTTACAGAGATTTGGAAAAGGTTATTTATGTTTTATAAGTAAATATATATAGTGTTTTTAACTGATAAAGTATGATAAATTATTTTTAATGTTAGTTCTTTAATCGTATTCAGAGTAGCATAAGAAGCATACTAGTACACTAATGTTCCAAGTATTCGTTACTTACTCCAATACTTTTTTGACACTCCAACACTTACACACGAAAATCTTAGAAATACATGGTGCCCACTGAAAGTTTTGCACTTCTCAGTTTGAATTTTGAATGATTTATTTTTTTACACACGAGTACTTGACAAATAAAAAAAAAATAGGCAGAAAATCATCTGTCATTTGTTTTTATCGCACTTTGAATTTCGTCATCCGCAGTAAAAAAATAATTAATGGGAAAAGATATCAGAGCGATGATTTTGTATGATTTTAAAAGTGCTCTGTCTCCGTAAGACTGTGCCGTTCGCCTTCAAAATGCTTTTGGGAGAGAAGCACCTTATCTGAGCACCGTGAGGCGATGGTATGCCGAATTTGAGCGGGGTCGGATTTCTCTACATGATGAAATTCGTGAAGGACGGCCCGCAACTGCGACCACTGAGGAAAATGTGGCGACTGTGAAGAAGCTAATTAAAGAAAACAGACGCATGACTCGTGAGACGATTCGGGGACATTTGGGATTGGTATGAGTCAAATTCAAAATATTCTACATGAAGAGTTAAAAGTTAGAAAACTTTGTTGTTGTTGAATTAGCCAAGAACTGACTTCAGAACAAAAACAGGCTCGTGTGTATTAGTGCAATTTACTTAAGTATAACCTTACGAAATTCTAATGCTGTTTCCGAAATCATCACAGGAGACGAAACTTGGATTTATTGTTTTGAACTAGAGAAAAAAAAACAATCTTGTGGGTGTTTGAAAGCGAGATAGACTGACAAAATTAAATGATTGAATATTTTTTCTCGCGCACACGTCCCGTTGACGCAGTCCCACTTGAAGATCAAAGAAGTGTTAATCCCGAGTGGCACACCACCATTTGTTTACCCACTGTTCTTGAAAAGGTGAAAGAAGACGAGAAAGAAGACCGAGAAGCCGCATCTTCTTGCACCACGACAATGCTTCTTCGCACACCGCCAATAAAACAAAAACATTTTTGACTTCTGGAAAAGTATAGCTCGTGACCCATCTAGCACAAAGTCCAGACTTCGCACTTCGTTCGACTTCTTCCCTGTGATTTCTTTGTTTTTCCTAAAATTAAAGATTTGACGAGAGGCTTCACTTTTACAAGCTCCGAAGAGGTAGTGACGTCGATCAATCAGCACGTTGAAAACATGCCACCAGACCAATGGTCATATTGTTTTGAAAAATAGTTTGAAAATATATATATTTTTATATATATATTTGCTTAATTTACATTAATGTACCAGGTTGATTACAAATTGTGTAAAAGGTATGTTTCAAGTCCTATTAAATAATATAAAAAAAAGAAACAACGTAGTTTTGTTAAAAGAAGATCGGTCAACACATTCTCAGTATACTATAGTATTTTAATTTCCAAATACGTAGAGTAAGTGAAGACCAGTTGTAAGCATAGGTAAAATATTTGTAAGTAAATCCGCTTGTCACGAGAAGTGTCGATCAGTCATTTAGCTAATTCCTTATAAATGGAACGAGCACTCAGAGCCCATGACCCTAACGTCTAATCACCACCTTATGACTCAGAAATATAATTACCTATTAAATTACTCTACTTACACCGTTTGAGGCTTTCTGCGGACGCACCAAAGCTCTACCCATCTTCCATAGCAGTAAATGACATACCATCTGGTCTCTTCCCGTTGTCTCGTACCAGACCATTGGGCTCACGTACTATCGGCGGTGACAAGAGCACGATGGATTATGTCATTAATGTTTGCATGTCTAGATATACGGCCACCACTTCTGCTACAAGAAACGCCATGATGTCTGAGACCGTAAACAGCTTCTCTACAGTGGCAATGATGCCGAAAACTATAAAAAGCTCCTAGACTTGGTAGATGTGAATTTTGTGGGAAACAACGAAACTAACTTTCTGAACCCATCAATCTTGATTTGGTCAAAATATGGTTATACTACTTACTGGTTTCTGCAATGGGTCCAATTTAGTCTATGTGAAGCGTATGAAAAGACACATCTTCTTCCTCTATTGGATTTAAATACATGTATAATATATGTATTTGGGACTAGGAATCAAACAAAAGATACGTTTACACCGTTTACTAACTGGCTTACAACTTTTTTTTTTGCACGCTCACTCGTTCGTCTCATCGTACACCCTTTGTTACACTCGTACACACATCCCCGTTCATTCTATTCATTCGGATACATCATGGTCATTCTCTTAAATTCAGATAAAATCATGCTATTCCACATTCGGCCCTTCTGCTTTTATGTCTGATATCAAACAAACCATTGAAATATTGATTTAACATTATTATTACCACTTACATTAAATACTTGAAGTACAACCTAAAAAAAACTTGCTTATGCCTAAACAAATTTATTGTGGAGATTCTCTTATATGAAATTCATAAGTAATACTTCGAAAACAATCGAGTTAAGTAGGTTCAAGTCCTATTAAGTGTAATAATAATCGACAGATAATAAGATTCAATTTAGATAAAATCCATTGCTATTAAAATTTGATATTAAACAAGCAGTAACTTAGCCGTCTTTTTTAAATTGTAATTATCCTTCTCCTGTTTACCCTGCGGCCAAATTATGACGTTTAAAATGTTTGTACTTCTGTCATGACATCTGGTGATTAATTTCAAATTTGGTTTAGATTATATAACACGAAGGTCGTCCAAATAAAATGATATCATTTATTTCGTTAAATGGTTAATTATAGACATGTGTGTATCGTTACATTTTCTCACGCACACTGTTTTAGGCCTTTTACGAGTAGAATCAACTGTGTAACTTAACACAAAAATCCTCAGTGGTAAAGTAAGTTTATTTCCTAGAATCGGTTCAAACCAGCTTGTTACACCATACACTTTTTTTTAAACATATTATAGGGGTACAGACGGGTCACCTGCCGTCCTTTGACACCTGAGCTAGAGAGTCGTAAGTGCGCTGCCCTCTTTTGAGGGTGATGAGGTATGAGAGTAAGGGAAAAGGGGATGGAGGACAAGGGTGAGGAAAAAGGTGAAGGGGGAGTTGGGTCTCCGGAAAGCTCACTAATTTCGAGAAAATTGCTTGACAGTATACTCGTATATAATCACTTCATATATAATCACTTACACCACACATCACAATAGGTGATGTGTGGTGTAAGTGATTATAAATCTAAAGACTTTGCATTTAAATAGTATAATATTACGAGATTTCAAAACACTGAGCTTAGTGAGTAACAAACTATTATGTCATGACGGTGACATCATATTGGCACTAATGCTCGTATTCTAAATACAAAAGTGAGTTGGCTTGTAACGCTTCCTCGTCTTAACTGCAAAATCGACCATTATTACATTTTTCTGTTAAAATTCGCCTTAACAATTTTTTTGTAGAAATAATATACTTTATTTATTTATAGGTTAAACACTCAATTTGAAAACAACGAACGCATATTATGTAACGTTATACTTCCATTTAAATGGTGCGGTTATTGAATAAAACAACACAATGCAAGAATAGTTGCGCAACCGGGCTCCTTATGAGATTTTTTATGAAGCGTGAAATGTAGGTATGGAATTAAAGAACTGTAATATATGGATTTGTAAAAGAGTAGTGTTTAGTTCATTATTACTTAAATCTTATTTGATTAGAGGATAAAAATACAAACATAATGATCACCTTTTAGCCAATGTAGGTATTATTTTTAGAAAAGGGTAAAGGGTATATTAATGGTCTTAGAATTAGACTAGGTCATATTTACGTTGGTACATAGTAATCAAATAAGTGTGTTTAAAAGCTTTTATTCTTACAAGTACAGCTTGGTATGGTATGTTATGGAGGAATGATTATAATCACAAAAAGAATAATAGTCCAGTAAAATATTCCGGGAGTAGTCTAAGTATAGGTTACCTAAAAGGTATTCCGGGTGTTTTGAAAATTGATATTAATAAATTTCACTTTCTGCTAATATTATACTACGTCACTAAGTTTTTTAACAATCCTTTTTTTTTAAAGTACTTATCAACGGTCGTAGGTATTAGGTATACTAAAACTATTCTTATTTGTACTAATCTTTGTTATATAATAAATACATTTTATTTCATTTCAATAGCTATCCTAGTTTAAATGAAAAATACTTCTTTGCACCAAGTCATCTTGAATAGCGGGTACAATATTCAAAGACATTTTAGGGTAATGTTTGAAGCAGGATCGAAAACCAAGGTTGATTCATTTTCGAAATACATTATAAATATCAAAGAATTCCGAATTGACGTTTATTGTGCGTAAGCCAATGACTGGCATAGGTACAGTATAGTAAGTCTAGTGTTGGTAGAAAATGAAAACAAAATTACCTTATGAGCATTACAATTTTTCAATACACTCTTTTTATCTATTTCACGTTAACAATCCGTTAGAAAGAAATCAATAAAGTATTTTTATGTATGTAGAGTTTTTTAGTTATTTTGTACATGATATTTATATTTCTTTAAAGATCAGATTTCTCTCACATGTCCTCGCAGTAGCAGATTGAATAAGTCATTACAAATTTTCGATATGTTTATTTGCTACATCCAATATTTATGCCATAATCATGGCAAACCACTAGTTTGATTTATTTACCAATCTGCTCTTAAAATTTTGAACGACTTCGATGGCCCTTTTGAAAGTAATATTAATCTAATGAATATAATTCTTAAAATGTTGGCCGCCATTTGTACAAATTCTGATATAAGAGTATGTAATTACAATATTGTAATGTCTTTTATTGGACAATAAAGAGTTGATCTATCTATCTATACTTTATACAAAATATTATTATAAAATATAATGTCTGCAAGTATTGGGCTGAAAAATAAATCTGTGTTGTTTCGAAATTATATATACTGTAAAAATAATAATTTATATAGGGCGAATTAATTCCTATTACTTTCCTATTCCTTCCTATCATCACAACTTCTACTCTACTAGACTTCAATAATAACGTAAAGGCAGGCATCGCGATCTACGGTCGTTTTTTCTCTGCAGACTGCCAGTTCAAACATGTTAACAACATGTTCCCAATCTAGACGCCGCCGTATAAATATGGATGTTGCTCTAATAAACCACTCTAGACACCACCAAATTATTTGTCAGAGTAAAGGAAAAAATGATACCTGATGATGTTGATATCATAACAATAAATGTAACAATATGAATTAATGATGGATAAAGGATATGGAATATCGTACGGTATTTGAGGTCTTTTTTACTTATATGACCCAGTAAGTCGTTTGGGTAACGATATATCCTATACCCACATGTAGTTAGAAGGCCAAGTGATAGCGATAGAACTAGCTATAGAACATGACACATGTTCTTGGCTATCACGTCGAGTCACGTCACAAGACTATGCAATGCTTCAGTATCTAGTTACCTTTTACCCTCCTATAAACATACATACAGTGTGCAATCTTTGCGGTATTCCCTGCCTGTCTATTTAATTATATGAATAAGGTTGTTAGTGTAATAATGCCGATAGTTATTTAAATTCGTCACAATTGGTGTATCCGCATTCGATAGTGAGATAGATCCCAATAGTGGCACAGATCAAATGACCCGCTTACACATACCCACAGGATACTACTTACTGTGACACTGCTTACTAACAGTAACAGGGTGCTTGTATTTAAAATTTTTGAGTAAAAATTTAATGTACTTTATGAATACAAGAATGAGTAATATTGATAAATGATAAATGATAAATGATCTTTATTTTGTAAATAGGTTATAACAACACTTTTACACGTCAATATATTTTTTTTCTGTTAGTTTATGCTAGATGAGGCCGGTATGAAAACGTGTATAAAATATATTTTATGTTTCTTTGATATCTTTAAAATAAAACACTCGTTCGGCAATGTATATTTAATTGTGATAAGATCAGTAACAAACAGTCAAGCTCCTAACAACTAAAGTGTTAACCTAGTTTATGTCTAATTTAAATAGGAAATATATTTATCAAACGGTATTAACTTATCGAACAGAAAGTAAAATATTTAACAATAGCCTCTTCCTATGTTTTACAACGGTGTTCTCTTTTTGGGTTCGATTGTTAAATTTAGTAGTTGGTATTTTAATCGCCTTGGGGGCTTTATCGGATCCCGATCGGTTTTGAACCCTTTGAAATATGCTTCACCGTCCCAAGTTTAAATAATATTTCTATTTAACGAACAGGATTTAGAGGTAGTAGTGAAGTTAAACGCAGCACAGTGCGGCCGACTAAAGCGAAGTTCGTATTTCCAGAGCGCTGAAGCAATAAAGTAAGCAGTTTTACAAGTGAGTGCTTCCAGAACGAATGCGCGGGTTAGCATATACCCGATATTCTTATTTTATGAGTGTAACGTCAAAAGCTGCACGATTTACCTTGATAAAAATATCTAGTCCCCTTTACAAGATTTATTTCGATGAGAGTACACTGTACATATCAGCATATTAATGTTATGAGTATTGATAAAGTTCCCATCGTCATCAGCTCGATTGATTCGTGTATTCAGTCCGGCGAGACGAAGAATGCTCGTTCAGTAACAAAGTCTACATTATGTTGTCGCACGACGCAACGTGTTCCAATTAAGAGAGATTTATTCATCCCCTCCTCGTCATACGCCTTCTTCAAAAGACATTATCAGAGATTTAACTCGGCAGGGCGATTGTTCCCCAATTTTCTAAACACCTCAACAATGCTGTCGTAATTTGTTCCATCCTCTTGGCTGTTTGATTGTTTGCTTTGGGAAAACACGAAGCCAGCGTAGCGTCTTGTTGCTTTATACTTGTAGCTGTTCGCATTCGATATTCATTTGCTCGAACGCTTTGTAGTTATTTGTAATTTGAATAAGCTGCGGAAATTAAAACATTTTCGTCATTTTTTATAAAACCTATCTCATTATTTTTGTTATACTGCCTATGCTGTTAAAATAACGTTTAAACGTTTTAAATTATGTAGGTATGTTTTAAATATTCTGTGTTTTTAGACTAATGAAACACATAGTATTTAATTTGTATTCAATGATAAACACACAATGCTGTTTAATATTGAGTGATTTACTACACTGTCTGTTTTTCAACGTTTCGAATCCTCGTATTCATTATGATTGGTTTCTTAATTGGACTTCTGTAAAGTGCATCTATTGTTATAAGTGAACCACACCCCACGCCTATCAAAGCAGTAGCTTATTTTCAATGATAAATGATCTCTCAATCGATTTGAATAACAAGTAGGCAGATGCTCTTAATCCTTTTGATTTCATTAAATGCATGCTCCCCTCGGCCCTTGTCGGAAATATCACTCAGGTTTGTGCCTTGTCGATTCTAATATCGTTATTGGTATAAAAAACAGATGGAATAATTTTTATTCTTGGGCAATCAATCAATAAACCTAAACTGGGTTTACGTCTTTTTAACGAAGTATATATATATATATACATATGTATAGTGCGGTTAAATAAAATATTGTAAATAATTAATAAGTACTCGACATACATACTATTACATATGTAAGTCTTTCACTAGCTTTCTTTCTGTATCCAAACGCCAAATGATTTATGTTAATTTTATTATTTGCTTTATTTATTTACATTTCTTGAAATGTACAGTACTAAAAGTGTGCCTTTGGTGAAGTGCTCTGCGTGGGCGCAACAGCGTGTCGACCTCGTGGCGGCTATCGGAGGGGGTGGCCTCTCGCTGGAGACCATGGTTATGTCCATGGTCTCTATTGAGGGCGCGTGGGATTCTGCCGCCTCGTTTCGCGAAGGAGATGGCGGAAAGGGAACGGGAGAGGTCTAGCACTCCCCCATCCCTCAGAAGGCGCACTAGGCTCCGGAGAGAGCTAAATGATCTCCGGCCTCAATGAGCGTTTGCCTGGGGGCGATGGACGGGGTTATCTGTCGCCCTAGCAGAAGCAGGCCTAAGACGGTAGCGCGAAGTGCTCAGCGCGCGCCTCTTTAAGAATGGGTAATACTATGGTGGGGTCGCCTTGCGACCAAGTCTGCCGGGGTTACAGGGATTTTCTTTCTAGGGTATACCTGAGACCTCGGCCACATGACACGATGACGGAACACAGTGTGGTTTTAGTCAGTTCGAGTCCGACATAACACCTTACCGGCCCAGGTAAGGTGACGACCCGTGGGGGTTTCCACACAAAAAAAAGTACTTAAAGTGTGTAAGTGTAACATGCAATTGATTTATTATTAGCCAATGTGAAGAAAATATATTCAAATAGTTTTGCTACTCAGTTATCCTAACTATAGTAACAATATAAATGCATATATGTTAGTTTGTTACATCGAAAAACTCCACAGTAACGATAGTTCATCCACGGTCAAAATATAGTTCAATATAACTTGAATTTTCAAAATTCCGGTACCCTGAACTCTTCTTAATATGAGTAAAAAAAATTACAAATCATCCTCCTTTTTTTAATTCATTGCTTCCTAAAATTCTATCGCCGCTTTTTATCTTATTTACAAATAAAAAAACCTTTTTTTCTCCATCGCATCTATGGCGCTGTTTATGTCAATATCAAGTTATCCTCTTTTGTTCGCAAGAAGACTAATGAATTCCCTACAGACATTATTCTGAGTTTTGTTCAATCGCGGCGTCATTTGTTTGTCATTTTGTAACGAAGAGGCCAAAAAAAAAAAATCCGTCTACATTAATCATGTTGATACTGAAATATAATTTTAGGAGGTTGAAAAATTTGCATTAATAATATATTCTCAAGAGTACGTCCGAACTCGGTTATGGGGCTTTTTAATCCGCTGTTGCTTGTGTTTATGGTGAGTCTTTTTACAGGACAATTTAAAGTTGTAGCGTGATGTGATGTGGTATTTACATAGAATAATATTCACAGTGATATTTTTTATTAATTATATTATTGGCGGAGGCGTTTGTTTTCCAATTCACCTGATGTTAAATGACGAAGAAGACGAAGAAGATACACACCTATCCGTTAGAAACAAATTCACTCTACTTTTAAAGGGTTCAGGGTTGTAATTTTCTGGAAAAATAGATGCAAGAAGTTCGTTCCAAACTTTGATGACTTGATCCAAAAAGGAGCTGTCAAAGCGTTTAGTTCAGCCTTTACTGTTACTAGTTAGTTGACCGGTGAAAGAATTGTATGATATAAGAATGAGTACATAATTTTGTTAAGGAAAACTTTTTTTACATTTTTTTACATTAAAAAGATTTTTTTACATTAAAAAAAAACAACTATAGCAATGGGTATAATTCTTATGTCGTTCCATGTTACTTGGTTAAGTGATAATAGGAAGATTTTTGAAAATGTTGAAAATCCCTAGATCATATAATTAGGTACTATGATCACAAATATTTAAATTATTCAGTGTTTTTTTTGTAATTTAATTCTAAGTAACTATACACGCAAACTAATAATTAATATTGTAAGTTTACTACAATAATAATTTTTTTATAAAGTCATGGTTGAAAAACGTTTTGTAAGTTAACTTTGGAATGAGACAGGCAAGTAATGAAACAAAAATGGCCCATTTAATTAAGATTTCAAAATAGTACACTAATTGCTTATCATCCACCAATTGCTTATCTTTCCATAAAAAAATATTATCAAGATTACCTATCATTTAGAGCATTAGAAACTCGAACAAAAAACGACAAAGTATTGTCGTATTATGGCAAAAGTTAATTAATAAATAATAAGTTAGTTAAGTTTTTAATATACAGTCATAATGTTTACAATTGCAAGAGCATTAAATATTTGTTTGGGTATAGTCAGTTAGTTCAGGTCACTGCGGGACGCCGCAGAGGTGTTGGTTTGGCGGTCCTCTCAGCTTTGTATCAACTTGGGTTGACGGAGCATTATTCTAGGTATGTGACTGTGATTGATTCAATCGCATCTTACTTTGGACAGAGCAAGTTTTTACTAATGCCTGATACCGCTTTCTGAATCTAATAATAGACAGTTGAAGATGATGTAGCATCCAAGATTTATTTGCGTTGTTGTGATATGAATAATCGAGATATTTAGTTTCCGTTTTAATATGTTTATATATTCGATCGAATTGCAGGCACTTGCTATCTGAATTTAGCGCAAGAATTATTTCATGTGTTCATATTTTGCCTTTCATCATTAAACTGATATTATAGGTAAACTGTTTCTCGTTTTCTATCTTTAAAGATCATTTCATGATTTTCTTGATAAACAGCAATATAAATAAAACATTAAAATTAAATATGAGTAGGTGCCAATTGTGTCGTTAAGTGTATCAGTTTTAACAATTAACCTTCGTTAGTGTTCTCGGTGAACAACTTTTCGCAGAGAGCATAATTAACTGGCTTTATGTGTGTTATGGTAGCTAATTCTTCACCCAGAGCAATGCAGTCCTACTAAACCTAAGATTGCATGGCTGGATTACACGACTCAATTGATGTTACGCGCTAACGATATTTTCGTAACTAAAATGAAAACAGACTTTCATAAAGTTTTTAGGTAAAATTAAAATGTTAGCAGAAAAAAATCTTCAGGACATATTGTGTTAATGCTACTGCTTATGAACAGTGTGTCAGTAACCATATTATACCTAGTTTGGTGTTTTATATGTATGTATAACGAACATACTTATGGCATCGAGAAACCTGATTCTGTTCAGTACTCTCGGCACTTGATAAATCGTTAACACATTTGGCTCCTTTTGAAATTTAGGGTTTACTTTTTATAGTAATCAAATTATCAGTTTTTTTTTGGTATTTTTTACATTTACACACATATTCATTCTTTTTTGAAAACCCTGATATGTGTATGTACTGCTTAAAAGCCAAAAATATATTAGTCGTTGCACAGTTAACACTTATCTAAAGCCACCGGATCAGCAGGCGGAAGTGGCAGTGGGCTGGCCATATTAGCCGCAGAACCGACGATCGTTGGGGCAAACGAGTACCTGAGTGGAGACCGCGTCTCGGCAAACGTAGCTTAGGACGCCCACAGGCCAGGTGGACTGACGATTGGCCTATGTCCAGCAGTGGACTGCGATAAGCTGATTATGATGATGATGAATTTATTCCTAATCCTGTATCCTATAGTATTCAATGTTGAGCTTCCAATATAGTTATTTATGTAGTATCTGTAGAGTCAATGAAACTCAATAAATATAAATCTGACTTGATTTCAAATAGAACGGAAACTGATTGTGTGATCGATAAAGTTTTGTTTGATTCTAAGTAAAATATGAACCAGTAAAATTATGAAAAAAATCTAAAACTGCCTTACTGCTTATTTTTTTATATATAATGTTGTGTCATTACTGCCTGCCATTACATTTCTGTGTTGGCATTACAACTATTAGACCAATTCGAATGACCCCTGTCATAACAAAGAAACTTCGTAAATACATATATGTACTCGAAAGACATAACCCATTCCCAGATGGGTAACTAGGTTTTATCCAAGAGAAACAATGAAACATCACCTTTTTTATAATATTAGTACGAATGCAAAGTGACTTTGTTTGTTTGTTACGCATTGACACAATTAACTACTCGCGTGTCCTTTATTATACATACTTTACATGCACGTTGCAAACAGTACAGAAAAGGTAACAGAGTACCTAATATTCAGGCAAAAAGTACAAAAAGTATTGCTGCCTACAAAGTATAACAAAGCTACTAGTAGAAAATAAAAGTATTAAAGAAACTACATCCGCCAAGAAATGCCTAATGTGAAAAAAAAAAATACACATTTTACTTCGAGTTTACGTAGAAATACTCGTATGTCGATAAGTGAGAATAGAAAATAGGTAGTTTTTTTATTTTTTATTTTGTTAGTTGTAATTATTTAATAATAACATTTCTGTACAACCTGTCCATCACTAACGGAGATTTCAAATAGAGCTTATTTTTAGAAGCTATTTTATTTGAAGACACGCTGCATTGGTTAGGTTTTTAATAGAAAAAAAAAAATATATATATATATATATATAATTGCTGTTGACATAGGCCTATTCGCATAAATCTATTGTCGATTTCAAGCAGCCGGCGGCGTTCGACATCGAATTTAATAACATCACACAAATTAATAAGGCGAAGCCCCGCCCCGTAGGCGTCAACTCTATGATTAATATAGCCATTGCAAGCGACTACCGGATCGTGAAGAGTCGCTTCTTTTGCCCCACTAAGTCTGTTCCACGCCTTATTTTAATAAAACTAATTCACACATCTCGATTATTTATATAGATAACGTATATCGATCAAGCATATATCAATACTAATGTTAATATTGAAATTAAAACTTCGGTTATAAATCATTGCCTGTTTTTATACTCTGCAGACGGATACTGGCTTTTATTTTAATGCATAATTTGGATTATCAGTGTTTTTTTAAAACATTTGCATTGGGTAGACAAATCTTGTTTCTGATTTTAATTTTATAAAATCAGTTAAAAAGTGTCATAATTTAGATGACACCTATAATTATTTTACCCACTTCAGACCGGTTATCAATATAAACACACACTCTATATATGGGAAAATTCTTTACTGCCAAACTTATGGATTGTTTTAGGGACTCCAAATTCTCATGGTGTTTAGAGTATGATACATTCTCTAAAACTGACCATAAATACTACCGAATCATAATTCAGCGGATTAACATCGGGACCAGATGACGGCCACTGGCCAGCCTTCAGCTCTGGTGTAGATCGAGCTTTACGACCCGTTGCTGAGTCTTGCTGAAAGGACAGTTCTTGGTTATGGAACATGGAGTAATTAGGAGTCCTAACCGCCTTCTCAAGAATCCTATCTTTATATACTTGTGCAGATGTTTTAACACCGTTTTCACAAAAATATGTCACAGTCACTCCTTGATAGCTAACACCCAACTAAACCATAACTAAAGTCGGATAATTCCCACAATTCCCCTAATTTGACAGTGGTAGAGCGAGCTTAGGCACGAATGGGCCGACTAGACTGGTGTGATACCACGGCCTCATAGAAAACCGGTAGTGAAGTAACGGTTGTGTTGCATTTCCCCGAAATTAGTGAGGTTTCCGGAGGCTCAACTCCCCCTCTCTTCCGGTGGTTGTCACTTACCATCAGGTGACCCGTCTGTTCGTCTATATTATATAAAAAAGAAGATTGTACTCTGCTGACTAATTGGGAAGCTTCTATAGAGCTTTGAACATAAACTCATTCATCAAACTGCTTTTTAAAATATAGATCAATAGTAAAAGAAAACTTCCCTTCGCGTACCGCGGAACTAATTGTTTTGTTTTTACCACACCATTCATTTTTCAACTATCAGTTTAATAGTGACCAGTGCCTCTTATATTCTGCAAGTTTTCAGTCACCTGTTAGAATACGTGACATGTTTCTAGGCGCTATATTTTGTTTAAAGTATTGGGTGACATACCAACAGACGGGTTACCCGGTAGTAAGTGACACGCCGCCGTCCATGGGCATCTGCAACTTAAGCTGTCAGCCTTTGCAGGTGATGAGGATGCGGGAGGGGAAAGGGAAGTGGGGGGATGGGGATATGGAAACGAAGAGAAAGGGAGTTGGGCTTCCGGTAACCTCACAAATTGCATCGAAATGCAACGTAAGCTTCTCAACCGGTTTTCTGTGAACCCGTGATATCGCACCGATCGAGCCGGCACCCTAAGCATGGCTCTTCCACGATAAAACAAAAACTATATATATATATTTATATATAATAGGAGGTGTAATTGTACCTATTAGTACAAAACAAACATTCGACTAATACCAAGCCGATGGAGAGTTTCAAAATTTGCATTTTTATATGGATCCAAGTAGGAATGGACCTACTTCGTTCGTACTACGGGCAGCAATTTTCTCGTTCGTTCGCTTTATCAACCCACTCCAAGTTTATTATCACAAAAAATTAACACCGATTGACGCGAAAATGAGAAAACACATCATACAAATATGAATGACAGATTTCAAGTTTTTTTTTTCAATATAATAGTATTTATGTATTAATATGTATATAATGAAAACATATATAGAAAAAAAAATACTGTTTTGATCGTTGTTATGCATTTAGTACGGAAACCATTCTCTTAGTATTGTAAACGCACATCGATTTTACGGGCTCGGTCGTGGTACAAGTGAATTTACCCATAGCAGGTTTGATTCATACAGGGTTTGTGTATTCAAAAAAATATTTTTTTATTTATAGATTATGATAATATTTTAAAGCTGTATTTTGTTGCCTGTAAAAATACTAGTAGAATTCGTATGCGGTTGTAATTTCTATCAATCAATGGGTTTACATCAATGTAGGTACTATCAAAAGAAGAGGTATAACAGAAACAATAATTGCTTATTGTCCTTTAGTTTGTTATTAATATTATCTTGTAACATTTTGAAAGAACACCCAGCTTGCTCTAAACAATGTTGGTAGCGTAATCCTTTATTTTCGAAGAAAGAAAGATTAAAAGCATTGCCAGTTTAAATGTTGTTTTTTAAATTTCTTTGTAAAATGTTTTTAACCGTTCAAAACGAAGTTTTTGTAAATTACTAAACAACCATTGTTATGTGCGATTTATCTTACGTATTAGCTAGGTTTTCTATTCTTGTAATTCTAATGCCTTCAATAAGTAATCTCAAAAGTACCTTTATTAACTAATCACGAAACTTATAATTACCGTCCATTTTGTAATAAAACATTCAACATAGTAAGTTTAGTAGTCCGTGGGTCTGGCTTTAGCGGTTAGTATTTAAAATGCCGAACGGCGCAGTGCAGGTAAATTATTTCGCAAGCATTAATAACTAAACATTCAATATCGGTGACAAAGCTGATTTAGCTAACTATTTTATTTTTGTGTATCAAACTTTTTGTGACTTACACGTCGTGCTGAAATGCCTTAACAAACCACTATTTTTGCAAGCTATCTGTTTAACTAATAAAAATACTATACGAGTTTACTGTTTGATATTAGGGTCATTAAAACTACCTACTACTACTAAAAATTATACTTCAAAAACTAATTTTATGTCTTATTTTGTTAGGTTTAAATAGAAGTCCCTTTATCTATGGGAATATGTTTAAGATTTATTAAAATGATGCTGCCTATTCCATTAGTGCGTTGTCACCGTCTCGGTGTGGGCAGCCTCACCGTGCCGTGGGATGAACCGACATGGATTCATGGTATTCTTATTAAATTTGAATCTTAACAAATGAGGAACAAAGAAATTAAAATATTCTTTAAAATTGTTTATATATTATGTACCTTTATAATCGAATTTACAGAATAAAAAAAAATCTTGGATGCAATGTATAGTTATAAATATGTTAGAAGTATATAAATATGATCTGTTGAATAATGTATAGAAATAAGAGTATTCTATATTTAAATCATTTAGAGAATATATAATTATTATGTGGATTGTATATATGTACTTATAAATAAAGATATAACCTTATAAAATTAAGAAAAAAATGCTTTCATAACTTATACAAATACCCCTTGATCAATCACATACTATTATTTATTTCATGATATTGGAATATCCAAAATGATTTCTATTGCTTTTAAGTAGTCCTAAGTAAACTTTAAGTTGCATAATACACTATTGGCGAAGAAATATAATCCGTGACGTATATCTTTTCTAAATATTAACTTTATGATGATAGCTTTGAAACTTACACCTGAGCAAACAATTACTGCCAGTCGATTTTGAAAAGGTGTTCTGAAGTAATTGAAGAACTCATATTTCTCTAACGATAAGTTCTACCACTATCCGCCGTTATTACTCCGATACCTGTATTCGGAATCAAATGTACAAAATGTAATTATAGAAACAATTTGCAACTCTTAAATGTGTGTTCCATAAAACTTCAAAAGACTCCGCCGACGGTTGCATTTTTACAGCATTCAAAACCGTAGCCAGAAGTCAATGTACACCTTTGTCTGCATATCCGAATCGTATTCCCGAGCGTTTTCAAAGTGTTTTCATAGCGTTGGGACTCTTATTCTTGAAACTTGTCGGCGCGGTCACTGTTTACTTTTGTAAGGCTTACTATTGTAACCGCCCCGGCGACGATAATGATTGTAGATGGACATTTTTTTACCATTTTTTTTGTGTGTTATAATTGTTGATGATATTTTAAATGTTTATATTTCTGCTCAATGTGACGGTCAGTGATGGGCGGGGTTCCATTGTGCTCGAATCTTTCGGCCCGCAAGCTCCGTTTGCTCGAATGATTCCTTCACTTTCCTATTCCTTTTGTAGGCTTAGTTTTTATTAAGTATCAAATCGATTTTGATATTTGATAACTCAATTTAAAAAAATGTCATACTTACATATGTACATACTCTGTAGCCTCTATCCCCGAAAGGGTTGGCAGAGGCGTAATTAACTCTCCGGAAATCTCTGAAGCTGGCCATTTGCTGCGCCAAAGAAGAGATAAGAAAGGAGATGCTGGAGGGTCTCAATCGTGACCCCTGGGGTCGTCCATATCGTGCAGCGCAACAAAAGCTCCGCGCGTTGGCCCCCCCCCCTTACGGAGACTCTCCAGCCCAGCTTCCTGCAGGAAGTGGTTGAGGGTCTTTTTCCGCGACGAGAGGAGCACTTCCCCCCGTCAATGGCCCCTGTGGCTGGAGACAACGGGGAGTTCGGGGAAGAGGATACTCCTCCCGTCACGGAGGCGGAAATAGGGGCGGCTGTTCTACGGATCCGCTCCAAGAACACCGCCCCCGGGCCAGACGGGATTCCTGCCCGAGTGTTGGCCCTGGCCCTCGACCACATGGTAGACCGCCTCAGGGAGGTGTTCGACGCCAGCCTAGCATCCGGGCGCTTTCCTGATTGCTGGAAAAGCGGGAAGCTGGTACTTTTAAGGAAGCCGGGACGGCCTAGCGACTCGGTCGCGGCTTACAGACCCATTGTGCTGCTGGACGAGGCGGGTAAACTGTTTGAGAGGGTACTCTCTGCCCGTATCGTCCGGCACCTGGACGGGGTCGGCCCCGATTTGTCGGACGCCCAATACGGTTTCCGAGCTGGTCGTTCGACGATCGGTGCTGTATTGCGTCTGAGAGCCGTGACCGAAGAGGCCGTGAGATGTGGCGGCGTACTGTTGGCGGTGTCATTGGACATCGCCAACGCATTCAATAGTCTGCCATTCAGTTGTATAAGGGAAGCACTCCGCTATCACGGAGTGCCACAGTACCTGGTGCGGCTAGTGGCAGACTATTTAGAGGAGCGTACCGTCACGTACGAGGATCGAGAGGGGAATCTGGGTCGTCGGCTCATGTCGTGCGGTGTTCCGCAGGGGTCTGTCCTTGGACCACTCTTGTGGAACATGGGGTACGACTGGGCCCTTCGAGGCGATTTCCCCCCTGGGCTGGGCGTAATTTGTTACACTGATGACACGTTAGTCACGGCCTGGGGAATGAACTTTCAAGAGGCGGCGCACCTGGCCACCAGAGGAGCCTCACTGGTGGTCCGGTGCATCGAGGCGCTGGGCTTGCGGGTGGCCCTGGACAAGACGGAGGCCCTTTTATTTCATGGTCCCCGTCGTGGTCCACCCACTGGCGCCGCCATCATGGTCAACTCGGTCCTCGTACCGGTTCAGGCCCACATTAAATATCTGGGCCTGATCCTTGACGGGAGGTGGCTCTTCGACGAGCACTTCCGGCAGCTTGCTCCAAAGCTGGTCGCCGCTGCGTCCGCCCTTGGGCGACTTTTGCCCAACTTGGGTGGACCCAGCATCGCAACAAGACGGCTGTACACGGGGGTTGTCCGGTCAATGGCACTATACGGTGCACCGGTGTGGGCGGAAGCTCTGACCGCCCAGAATAGGGCACGCCTCTGGCGCCCTCAGAGGGTCATGGTGGTTAGAGCCATACGCGGTTACCGCACCGTGTCGACGGAGGCGGCGTGCGCGTTGGCCGGAACTCCCCCGTGGGACTTGGAAGCGGAAGTGCTCGCCGAAGTATATCGGCGGACGACTGATTTCCGGGCGGGTAGTGGCAATCGACCCCCGCCCGAAGAGGTACGCGAGTGGAGTGAGGCCGCTCGCCGAGCCACTATGGATCGTTGGTCGTCCCGGCTGGAGGCTCCACGTGCTGGCTTAGCCACCGTGGAGGCGCTCCAGCCGGTCATCGTCGAGTGGGCAGTGCGGCAGCACGGGACCCTTTCTTTCCGACTAACGCAGGTTCTCTCCGGGCACGGTTGCTTCGGAAAGTACCTGCACTCGGTCGCTAGGAGAGAATTGAGTCCCGTGTGTCACCACTGCGACTGTAGTGAGGACTCGGCCCAGCATACGCTCGCGGATTGCCCCGCTTGGGCGGCGCAGCGTCGGGCCCTCGCTGCAGTCATTGGAGAAGATCTGTCACTACCGGCCATCATACGCTCCATGGCCGGTAGCGACAGAAGTTTTACTGCGGTCGCAGCCTTCTGTGAGGAAGTCATCTCACAGAAGGAGGCGGCGGAGCGGGCCCGGGAGGATGATCTCCACTCGGACACGATTCGCCGCCGGCGAACAGGGCGGCGGAGACGCGCTTACCAGCGCCTCATGCCGCCCTGAGTGTGGCTGCGGGTGGTCGGGACGGGTTTTCCCCTCCATCCGCCGTATGGCCAGCCGCGAGGGGGTGACGTCCGCGTGTGTCTGGACGCCGCCTTATTGATAGGTTACCCGTAGGTGGTGCCCGCATAGTGCGAGCAGGCACTAGGAGGGGTCCGGATGTCTTAATAAAGCTGTTCCCGGATTCCTCCTATTTTAAGCGCAGTATGGCACACCGTGTGGTTTTAGTCGGTTCGATTCCGACACACCGTTCCACCGAAAACCCGGGTGAAATGACGGCCCGAGGGGGTTTCTACACGAAAAAAAAAAAAAAAAAAAAGCGTAATTAACTCTCACTTTTGCCGATTATAATTTAGTCCCATTAACGTAACAGGAGGCAAGCCTGTTGACGTCATCTGGACACTTCGGAATTAGAAGGGAAAATTTGGAATATATTGTCAAGAAAGGGAGGATAGTTAGAGAAAGAAAGGGATATTGCTTATATAGAAAGATTGGGAGTATGAGCAATAGCTCAAGCAGGGTGAGGGTTCATACCTGCAATTGGTGCCGGGAAGTTCGAGCTCAATGACTTAAAAACTTTAGTTACAATAATCAATGGTGGTAATTCTTTATAGTGGAATAACCATAAACTTTATTTATGCGTCTTGTACTGAACATTTCCTTATATGCTGCCCTTGTTATGCCATTATGCTTTATTTAATTTCGTAAAGACTGGTTTATCTGTCTTATTTCGCTTGAATAAAGGAAGAAAACTGCATAAGTATCGTTTTATAAAAATACACTCAATTTTGTAAATTCTGAAGATTGCTTTAAAAAACTGTACCAAAATATCAAGATCATTCGAACTATAAATTTTACATAAAATCCTGGCTCCTACGCTTATTGTTCAAAGTAAACATGCAAGAAATTGTTCGTTTTGTTCATAACCGACAATAATTGTGCTCTTGCCTCTGTAATGTTAAGACGTGTAGGTACAGCGTACACTACAGCAAATACAATCAAGTATTTTTAGGTAACAATATGCATTGTGTTGTCAGCCGTCATCCATCAATTGTGATGCGTTTTAATATCTATAAGAAGTGTAGGCTTTCAATGGGTTCGTAACATTTAGATGATTGTGTTAGCCGCTTTACAAAGAAAGGTAAGGAAATGCTTATAGTTTATTAATAGAGACCACTAATTATAACTATTCTTGTAATACCTTAAAATTGACAACTTCACATCAACTCATTAAGTTTTTAATGTTCGTACATAGCCGTGGTTCAGGCGTTTAAACACTGATTACGGGACGTATAAAATTAACTATAAATTCTTTATTTATGTGACAAAAAAAGGAAACAGTGGGACGCTCTTAGAATTAAATATATGCTCGCGATCATAAAATAAAGAATTTATAGGCATCCTTTGGAATTACCGTGGCTCGGTTTTATGACTTTACGGGGCGTTGCGTGGTCGTATCACAGGCATACTCGATATGGAGCTCCCGTCCTCATACAGGAGTAATTGCGTCTTGCTATTGCAACAGGTCATCATACAAAATAGATATATGTATATACTATATACGTGTAGCTTAATGTAGCTGATTTCACGTATTTTTTAAATTGTGACACATACTTTAAAATTTGCTTTTCTTCTATACGGTATATGCATAAACTTAAGTTTTTCTTACATTTTTTCACGTTTATATTTTCGAACTTTCCACACGATTATTATGCAATTGTCAAATAACACAACAAAAATTGAAGTGTAAACCTATCGTCACACGTTTACCCGATGTTCTATACCCCCTCTGCTCTGTTCCCTCCCCCCTCACACTTAGTTATAGCCCTGAAAGACGAGCATTGCACTTACAACTTTTGAGTTGGAAGTGTCCAGGGGCGACGGTTGTGACTTAACATCAGATGACCGGTCCGCTAGTTGCCCCCCTATGCCATAAAAAAGACAAACTACAAATAGAGCAATTGTAAATGTAACTGACTATTTGGCCATCCTCTTAGTTATTAAAACAAATACATTAGTACGACCAGGGTACACAAAAAGTCCGCCGTGACCAACAGTTTAACATCTTTGTACTGTCTATAAGTATGCGTGAAATTGTGATTATGAATACAAACGTGTATTTCAATCTACTCGTGAGGTGGCTGTTGGTACGTTAACTCTAGGTTCTATACCATTTAACTGCCTTGCTGATGAAAGTATTAATTAAAAGTTCGAAATATGCTTATGAACATATATACACTATATTATCTCGTATATAGTATAGAACACTGTTTTCTAATAAATCTTTTTGGCTCGAGAATACTGACGGATTTGCCATCATAAATGATATCAGAATTGTAAGGTTATTGGAACGATAACTTTCAATATGTGCACCTATAGAACAGAACAATGCCTGATTATCTCTTAATTATCTTCTTATTTGATTTCAATTAAATCTGATTTCAATGTGTATGTAATGTACTGCTGTGCATGGACAACCCCAAGCCTTTATGACGATGCACCTCAGTTTATATAGATCGGGCCATGTTAGGCAGCTACGTAACTGCTGTAATGAGCATAAATAAACAATTATTTTCTTTCAATGCAGTGGAAACTTACTATTATTATTGTTCACTATTATTTGTGTTGCTGATTGAGTAGTGGAATCTGCTACTATCATTATGATAGAGACGCAAACCTGTTTCAAGAAACACTGTGTATAAAATCTTTATAATATTTATAAATTCTTACTCACTTAACCGTTACAATGCAGCAGCATTCACAGCGATAATAATCCAAGCAGGCCTGTGACCATTGAAATCTAAAACGGCAAGAGTCACATAGTTACCCCCATATGTTGCGCTGCCTGTCGGGCGTAAGCCGCGAGCCTTATTACAATCACAGATCAAACGATTGTTGTCCCCATAAAATGTATAATTTATAAAATCAAAACGAAGTATAAAGCAGGAGACGCGTGTTTACTTCTTTCTATAACGACGTAGTAACGTGTTACCTTTTGGTTTTTACAGAATCAAGTCATACTGATTCATTGTAAAGGCAGACAGACTTTCTTTATTAAAACTAACTTGACAACAACACAGACAACTAGATATGGCTTTTTGCCGTATACTTTATTTGTTAAAAGAATATGTATTTATGACTCTCCTCTTCAATATGTTAAACCTTTTTTTACTTCAACTATGCCTAATACATATTTAATGTTGGTGTGTTTCTGTGCATATAATATTTTGATGATGAGTTTCAACCTGTACCCCATTAATTAATAACTAATCCGTACTAGAAGTTTTTTGAACCAAAAATTTTACTTTACTCTATTAAGAACCAATAATAGCATGAAAATAAGTTACGAGATTGATTTACGATAACCGTGTTCTACATATTATATTGTCGTTCAGGTGTGCAAGTTATAATTTATCCGTGCTTTTATTGTACACTAAAACAAATTTCATTTATATGTACATATATTATCAATGTAACCAATGTTTAAAATGAGGTTTCGTGATTAATATTTAATTATAGTCATAAATAAAGCATTAGGAAGAAGGAAAAAAGTTAATCTTGATTGTTAGTATATCCATAGACGAATATCTTGTGTGTGACGGTGAGACATAGGTTGTTGTGATTTTATGGTAGCTATAAACCGGCTATCACTGTTCACACTGATCTAATACGATTTTTATATCCAATGTCTATTAATTGTGGTAGTTGTTCGACTAGGTAGTAAAATTGAAAGATTTATCACTAATAAATTAGATATACCTAATTCTGGATTTACACCAGATAAAATTAATAAAGCCAGTTAGTTTAGTTCAAAATTATATCCGTAATGGGATGTACAAAAGTTCCCCGCTTGAGTCTGTAGAGCATTGCTAACACCTATAGATTGAAATATTCTGAAACTATGTTGCAAATAGATGTCATCTACCTAGCTATATATTAATACGTGAAGAGAATTCCTTGTATCCATATTAAAACAAATGTCTCTAATGTAAGAATGTGAAAATTAAAATTAGAAGAATGAAAGTTTGGAAATACATAATTTTCATTTAATATGTGTTGCTCGATTTACAGGTTAAGCTGGATAAATCCAGCTTACAAATAGCCTTCTCTCTCCTTAATCATTCCTATGATCGACTATGGGGATGTGTGTTATTTCGACCTGAATGCAGATCTTCTAAACAAACTAGACCGGCTTCTCAATAACTGCATTCGATTTATTTTCAATCTTCGCAAGTATGACCACGTGTCTGCTTTACGTTCCGAAATAAAATGGCTTCCAATTCGCCAGCGTCGTAATTTGCGAGCACTAACTTATCTTTTCTCGTTTCTTAACTCCCCATCTTCCCCTTCCTATTTAACTCCCTACCTTCGTTTCTTGTGCTCTAATCACGATAGAAACCTTCGTTCCATAAACAATAAACTTCTCTTGTGTCCCCCTCATCACTCAGACTTTGTGAACTCCTCGTTCTACGTGCAGTCAGTTCTTCTCTGGAATGCTCTCCCGCTCGAAATCAGGATGTCCACTAATCGCTTTATATTTAAAAGAAGGGTACGCGATCTCCTTCAAAACGAATTGGCAGAATTGTCGCAGCCTTAGCATATGATTCTTGAATGATTGTTTAAACTTTTATTGTATTTGTATTTGTATGTGTGTTTATTTATATGTATTTGTATAGCTGTGTGTGATTTTACTGGAATATTATATTTGAATAATACAATCCAATCACATGTACACTTATTTATAATATTACCTTTAGAATATGTATATGTATGTTTATATATATATCTCCATTTCCCTCAATTGGTTATGCGTTTTTGCACCTACCACTTTTATCTCTGCAACACCCCAAGGTTGACTAGCAGAAAATGCCTTAGGCATTAAGTCCGCCTGTGTACGAAAAGTGCATAAAGATTTTTAAATAAATAAATAAATAGGTTGAAAATTTAATTTCTTATACACACATATGTATATTTATACATATGTATATTAAGGTTCAGTTGGCAGGCTGCTGCTCCCAACCGCTCTTTTTGGTATAAATTATGGCAGCAGGTGTAGTCCAGCAGTGGTCATCCAATGGCCGACATGATGATGATGAAGATGGTTATAATTTATATACATATAATTTATATATTTATAATAAACGTTACGATGCTGTAACTTATTTATTATATACATAGCTGAGGGTTTAATTGTTATGGCTCAAGAGCTTGTTTGACCCCTTTTCTTGTAGGAAAAAACAGCTCCAGTGTAAAAAAATTGCTGCCCAACCGCATGATAGTAATAGCTCGATGATGATTCTGCAATTAAAACTGCACAAAACATAATTCCAAATCACCACCCCTTTAGTTTAAAGAAGCTCACAGCGATTCATGCAATTTAGAAAAATCATCACAACTACGTTCCATCCCATAAAAAAATTACCTGCTCACACACACAGCCTCCATTATTCGATATAAGAAATTCGAGTTGCAATTTAGCGTCTATTGTATCGGAACAAAGGTGTGCGATGCGTTAATAACACAGGTGCATCGTTTGAAGTTTGGACGACGCGTTCGCGGGACCCTAATACTACGTGACTGGTTTTATTTCATGCTATTCTCGGCATGATAGCGTCCATTTTGTGTAATTTACCGTTAAACTCGAAAACTATTTTTCAGTGTTTGGCCCTTTTTGTGCCATTGTTCGGAGATGTTAGATTAGTCAGTCGTCCGCCCACGTTTCATTAATGCGAATCTAATTTGTGTTGCGGGCCGGCCGTCGGTTTTCGTGTTTTTAACTCAGGTTTTGTTGTTGAGTTAAATTGTCAGCGAATATTTTAAGCAGATGTTAACAATTTAATTTGTTGAATTTTGGTATTTTTTCGTTGGCAGGTTCATAAAAAGTGTGTATTAAATGTAAGTAATGAACTTACATTTTGATAATACTTAGTGACGAAATTAAATTAAATTACGCCATTAATGTAGTATTTTTAAACTAATATATTTGGAGGTGTCTATTTGCGCATTTACAATTTATTTTCGTTATAAGATTTTTTCTGAAGGGGTCGTACGCAAGAAAATTCCATGTATGCGAATAGTATTTTTAAACACCTTCAAAAATATAATGTCCTAACAAATTCGTGCGAAACGACCGGAACATTAACATGAGGCTTAAATATCTTAATGGATTTAGAAAGTAAACTTACTTAACTTAACTTTTAGAAAAAAGAAAATTTTGTTAGTGCAATTGGAGGGTTTCTTTCGATTTACCTAGGGTGCCGTCATCTTATCGCCGTCCTCTGCTGGACTTATAAGAAGAAATAATTGAAATTGCGTTAACTCATCATTATATAAAATAATTGTCATGTATAAGTAGAAGAGTAATATATACAGATTATAATCTTTTATCTTGTACTATTAAATTGATCGCCAGGAGGTTTTCATTAATTATTGCCAGCAGTGAGTGCGGGGTAAACGTGAATTGCAAACAAAAGTAGTGTGGAGCTAAGGGTAATAAAAAGGGGCTACAGAGATCCATCCCGGGGCACGTACGGCAATTCGTTCTAATATTCGCAGCCGACAATAGCGCTGTTCTGACAATGTTGTTTTGTTAGGACTGAACACTGACCGCCACTGTGTAGAGGTGCCAAGCGATGTTGTGTTTGTTTGAGTATTTTTTTTTAATCCTTGTGACGTGGGTGGTTAACAGAAGTTGTCCCCGTACAGTAATTAATGGCATATTGACGTGGACGGTTGTTTTACGTCACACTGTTTGGTAACAAATTGTTATGAATCGCTCAGCGGGACGCCACACTTGTAATGTCATCTGAATTACGTCATCAGTATTAGTACTGGAACACTGCATTGGTTGTTCGCATTCCTAAATAAATGTATTTTGGTGTAAACGATCTACTGCTCATAAAGAAATGAAAACTTGCTATTTTTATATATGGCGTAGATACAAGGTAATGGCATAGATACAAGGTAATCCGTAATTGGATTTTTGTTCATAAAGGTACAATACATGACAATAACACGTATGTCCGATAACTATATTTATATTTATTTTAGACCC
The DNA here is from genome assembly GCA_947561695.1 of Tyria jacobaeae. Classification (NCBI taxonomy): domain Eukaryota; kingdom Metazoa; phylum Arthropoda; class Insecta; order Lepidoptera; family Erebidae; genus Tyria; species Tyria jacobaeae. The sequence goes on from OX387220.1 coordinate 12,595,140, forward strand.
ATGTATTGAGATTATAAAGCCAATTTTGTTAAAGCAATTAACAAAATGTCATATTTGACCTTAAAATAGCCGCGCCTGTATATTCATGCATGAATTATAGTTCCATCTTAAGTTAGAAATTTCTAAGGTGTAGAAGGAGTTGGCAAATCTGTTTATTCGTCGCTTATCAAAAATTGACGGAATCAACATTTCCTCACATCGTTAAATTTTATAAAATTTCTAAAACTATATCCTGAAGTGATACAGCAATTTTTTTAAGCTAATATTAGGTCGTTGATCACAAAGTGTTTGTTAGCAATTTGACTATTTTGACTGCACGGATGGCGTAGCGGTTTAAGTAGTCACCTCGTCACTACACCGCCGTGCCGAATGTAGTGAGTTCGATCTCCGCACGGGACAACACTTTGTGTAATCTTGAAGTTATTGTTCGGAGTCAGGGTGTTCTTTGTGTCCATTGCTTGAATGACTGTAAAGTCTTTATATATAAAATATATATTTCAAATTAAGGCACAAGCCAAAAACACAAGTATATGTTTCGTAATTAGTGATTTCAAATATCGCGTTATTTACGAATACGAGTATTCTTATTATTTGGTTGCGTTTTCTTTCTGGAAATTCTGGAAACCTACATAACAAACCCCGTGGACCCTAGTTGACAATGATGAATAGTGATCGTGGCAGTGGATCTATTGAAAATTATGTCAGAATTAGCGGCAGGCCTCGGTGGTGATAAAACAATTTTAATTCACTTCAAACAAATTGGGAAAGTCAAAAAGCTTGAGAAATGGTTACTGCATGTATTAAGTGAATCACACCACCAAACACGCATTGAGTGTTGCGTTACATTACTCAACCGTCACAATAACGAAAGAGTTTTGATCCGTATTGTTTGTTACTTGCGATGGATGCAAATGGATCTTATACGGTAATCAAAAACTCTCATCACAGTGGTTGAACCCAGGAGAACTGGTCAAATCCTGTCCCAAGCGAAAGTTTACTCAGATAAAGGTACCTACTGGTCATTTTTTGGTGGACCATTGCCGGTGTCATTCACTACAGCTTCCTAAGATTTCCAGACGATTACGGCAGATCTGTTCAGTCAGCAATTGGAGAGACTGGTAATTTACTCTAGCCCACTGCTGCTTCAGGACAACGTTAGACACCACGCTTCACGACAGACGGTTGCTAAATTAGAGAAGCTATAATTGGAATGTCTCTGACACGCAACATGGTCCACGGAACTTGTTCCAACAGTTTTTCACTTTTTTAGGAATTTGGATAATTGGTTGCATGGAAACAAAATACACCCGATAATAATGATAAAAATGACTTATATAATTTTATTTATTTTTCCTTTTTCTCAGGACCTAATACGTATCGACAACACATAAAAAATTGAACTAGTTGCGCCATTGATTTATATGTATTTCGATAAGCAGCTACAGTATGTAGACATTTCCTGCATAAATATAAAACAAAGTAGGTACCGACTAACATTGACACACCAAGCAATTTGTTACTATCACTTTTTAATGGAGCCATTAAAATAGTTTTGCGGTTGAGACAGAGTCATAACATTTTGGCGCCTGTTACAGCTTAGGAAACAAACATCTTGCGGTTGATAATATTGGTCATTCCGTCTTGATTGTGAGATTGAGAAACCGTGTTTGATTATTTAGAATTTCTCTAAACGGACATTCAATACGAGAAGACATCTAGAACAACATCTTTGTTAGAAACCAACAAGTTACTTACCAAGAATGAAACGGCATTCCGAATTTGTATAGTGTCATTTTTTTATTTTCTCCTTAAAAGCTAGTTTCCTTTTTTGGCTACTTTAGTTATTATTGCGAGGGTCTGAAAACGTAATTACAATTACATTAGAATTATCATTAAAACTAAAAAAAAAACAGCCATAAATTATCTGTAAAGATAACCATTTCATAATTTCTAGAGCATTTTTTCTTCTCTGTCCTAAAAGACATAGCAAAGACATTAGTCCTTTTTTCTTTTAGTCAGTGTGGTCTTTTTTGCTTCAAACGGGCTCAATGTCGTCATCTTAATTGTTTAACAGCTTATTGTTTAAACGATTTTTTTTTGTAAATAATAAAGATATTTATAGTTTTTATTTTGGTTGTTTTTGCTCAATGTTCATAATAAATGTGCAACAGTTAGTAAAAGGGAGCGTTTCGAATAGTTAACTGCACGTGCGATTTGTTTTGTGTAGCATATTCAGAAGTTGACGTCAGGTATTTGGAGCATACAATTGTGTGTCATTTCTATATTGTCTACATCTTTTGTATTGACATGAGTCAGAACAGGACAACTTGCAATATTCGTTAGACTAGACAACTAATACAAATAGTTATAACAGATTTTAATTATTTGTCCCCTTTTTGTTTCAACTTATATACACTAATTGCTTTATTAATAGTTCATTTTTTTTTTGATATTGATAACATTTCTGTAATCAGTATTGTAAATTGCTTGATTTGTTACATGAAATTACGTGTGTAATGAACGTCACGATGAAACACTTATTTTATTAAATATACTAGTAATTGATACTCCAGATATAGTTTAAAAACTTATAGGCGCAATTATAAAACTTAAACATTGTTTAGACGATCATAAAAAGTAAAAACTAATTCTGTACTTGTGCGTTATTTTTTGAGGTTTTTGACTTTACTAATCTCGGAAGCATGTTATTTAGAATTTTTCTTTTATTTTATTACTTACTGGAAGCCCGGTCACCTATTGTCTAGTTGCTTTTGAATATATATTTTTTTGCAACCATAAACCTTTACCATATTTGGTGTTCGGCCCGTTGATTGTTTCTATATCAGACATTTGCCGACATCTAAGTTTGCATAACAATCACTTTCTACTATTACCACCCTAACATAGAGAGTTTGTAACATATACTATGTTCGTGCATAAAAAAGTGTTATACCTGTTTATGTGTTAATAATATTATATATTTTAAACGTGTTCTGCAATATAATTAATCGTTCAGTTCATATCATATCATATAAATGTTTGCTCAAGATTGTGATCACATAAATTTGCTTTTTTTAAGTATTAAGACTTTGGTTTCTATGTACCGTAATTATAGGTTTATAGCAATAGTTGGGTCTCTTTGTTATCCTAGGAATTTATCGCCCAGATTTATTATATTTGTAGAGAATTCTATCGGTGATTGCCCGTGCATTGGGTTGTTCCATGATATTAGTTTACGGAGCCAGGTAGACCCGAACATTTATCAACCGTTTTAGTTTTTTGTTGTTACCTTTGTTATTATTCGTATCCCTTGAATGTATTAATCTCGTGTGGGTCTGCCAGACCTGGTCATTACCGAAAACATGGGGGCGTATTGCGTCCGGGTGCCTAGTTATTAAGGCTGTTCTAATAAAATAACCCCATATCATTTACGTAATTAGATAAATCGCTAAATATTTTATAATGATGTATTGAAATTATATTTGTTGGCAACGTTTAAGTCGATGGTTGAAGGCCGAGTCCGACTTCTAAAGGATAATGATAATAACACCAATTTAAATGTTTTCTTATTAAATGGAAGGACCTTTTTATTCATTTTGTCATTCACCTGTTCAAGATATGACACAGCCAGCCATTATCAGGTTAGCAGAAGTAATACTTTTTTTTTGGTTTTATAACTTTTGAGTAGTATGTAACTCATAATTCTTCCTAAAGTGCCTGGCTACCTACTGTAAGGTACATTATGCAGTCGCCGTTTTAGGGTATTATTCACCCTGTATTAAAGTAAAACATAAAGGTCTAAGAATCTTAGTACTTAGCTTGTAGAAGTAGTCGTGGAAGCGGCAACACATGTTTCTTAGAGATTTGTTTAGTTCCGTAATTAAAGCTATTCGGGACAACCAACGTTCATAACGTTATCTGTCCCGACTAGCTTTGATTTTAGTAAAAAAAAATATTCACTTATTATTTTTTGAATTACTTTCGTACTCGGATCAATCTGTAGTCTAGTAGTAGTTAATAGTTATAAATTGTAATCAGTAAAATAATTACTAAAAAGCAGTTCGTTTATTACTATAAAGTTTTGTGATTTTTTAATTTAGTGTAATGTTTTTAATATAATGGTCATTATAATATTATTACATAAAGTAGGCATGCAAATATATATTTTTATTACATAAAGTAGGCATGCAATTTTATTGTGAAATTCTTCAATTACAACCTTGTATAGAATCTTCTCAAGAAATATATTTATACGTATTTACTCTTGTAGCTGCACATAATATTTTAGACATGTCATAACATCCCATTTCATCTCATTTTGTAGAGTTGCTTCGAACATTGTTGGTGTGTGAAGTTTCATTTAAATGCGGAAATTAGGAAAAAAATCTCAATAAAGAGAGTTCCTGTACAAAATAAGAATATTTTCCAACTGCCTTATGCTCAAGGCCAACAAAAGACATGGACGGCCGCTCCGCCTCCGGAAAGAATCAATTATACAAACCCCTCGCTTGGAGACATATTGCCAAATGGGCAAATTGTTTGTTTAATAACGATAAATGATAAATGATAAATGATAAATGATAAATGATCTTTATTTTGTAAATAGGTTACAACAACACTTTTACACGTCAATATATTATTTTTTTTTCTGTTAGTTTATGCTAGATGAGGCCGGTGTTTCCTAGCTGACTACCCTGAGAAGAAACACCGAAACAAACTCAGAGGTCAAAGTCTGTTTTAAAGTCCATACAGATGTAAAAACATATGAGAACCATGCACGCTAACGTCTGAGATGAGCTTTTGAAGAAAGCACCACGCTCATTTGAGTGGACCCGTCCAAACAGTGCAAGCATTTGTCAGTTATCGTGTAGCTCAACTTAGAACTTTAAGGAGCTCAACGGACCGACGAACAGTACCAAAGCAAGGACATTTGGGTAGGCCGCAAAAGTACTCAAACTGTCAGACATCGTTATAAAACAAACTACAGGAGAAAAGAGAAAAAAAATAAATAAATAAATAACCTACATAGTCCTCACATTTACAATAATTAAATTTATAAATTAAAAAAAAAGAAACAAATATATAATATATTATACTTAACAAAGTATTCATCTCAAAAGGTACAAAGATTAAACAATAAAAAAAAACAATATAATACTTAACAAAGTAAGTATTCATGTCAAAAAGTAAAATATAAAATGTCAATGTGTATAAAAAAAAAGAAATTATAAACGAAAAACAAAGGCTCATGTACATTAATGAAGCAGCTCATTCCCAAGCCTTTTTATCTTCAATATAATCTTTAATTGTGTAAAAAGCTTTTTGACTTAGTTTTTTTTTTATAAATGATTTAAATTTATTATTGCTTAGTTCTTGTATTTGGCTAGGAAGCTTATTATAGAAATGTATACTTTGGCATCTAAACGAACCACCTATTTTCTTGAGCCTGGTTTTAGGAACAACAAATTTGTTTTTGTTCCTAGTATTTACACTATGGATATCACTGTATTTTTTAAACAGATTAATATTTTTATGTGCGTACATGAGATTTTCATAAATATACTGAGAGGGCACAGTCATAATATTAATCTCTTTAAATTTATCTCTGAGGGAGTGTCTGGGACTTAATTTATAAATTGCACGTATAGCTCTTTTTTGTAAAACAAAAATAGATTGAATATCGGCGGCATTTCCCCACAACAGAATACCGTACGACATTACACTATGAAAATAGCTAAAGTATACTAAACGGGCTGTCTCTAAATCTGTTAAACCACGAATTTTCCTAACGGCGTACGCTGCAGAACTAAGCTTTTTGGACAGTTTATCTATATGGGGGCTCCACTGAAGCTTTGCATCTAAAGTTAAGCCTAAGAACACTGTGGAATCTTCGGGTTTTAACACTTCGCCCTTTATTGACACACTAGTGTTCACCTGTGTTACATTAGGCAATGTAAACTTTATACATTTAGTTTTTTTCTCGTTAAGGAGAAGATTATTGATATTAAACCAGTTAACTACTGTTGAAAGGGCACTATTTACGTCATCAATAACCACCTGCTGACGTTTGAGTTTAAATACAAGTGAAGTGTCATCTGCAAACAACACTATATCATGTTTATCCTTTATGAGGTACGGCAGGTCATTAATATAAATTATAAATAAAAAGGGACCTAGAATAGAGCCTTGGGGAACCCCCATTCTGACTACAGATCCGGGAGATCTTTTACCGTTCACATCAACTCTCTGAATCCTATTACTTAAATATGAAGTAAGAAGATCCAGAGAGGTGCCCCGGATTCCATAGTAGCGCAGCTTCCTGATCAATGTATCATGGAGAACGCAATCAAAAGCCTTAGACAAATCGGAAAAGATGCCTAACGCATCGCATTTATCTTCCCATGCATTATAAATGTGCCCTAAAAGTTCAACACCAGCATCAGTTGTTGAACGACCCTTTGTGAAACCAAACTGTTTGCTATGTAATAATTTATGTTTAGTAAAATATCTGTGCATTTGATCTAAAATAAGTTTCTCAAAAATTTTACTAAAAGTAGGTAGCACTGATATAGGTCTATAATTAGAAGGGTCTGATGTACTACCCGATTTAAACAATGGTATTATTTTACTATATTTCATTAGATCAGGAAACTCACCACAATCTATACAATTATTAAAGATTACTGTTAAAGTTGGTGCTACAATGTTTATAATAGACTTAGCAACGTCAACAGAATTACCCCATAGATCTGCAGTCTTTTTAATATTTAAAGTTTTAAAAGTTTTTATTATATCATTACAAGTTACATATTGGAAATAAAACTGGAATTCACAAACTGGAACGTTTTCTTTAAGTATTGTTTCTGCAACAGTTGGTGATGAATTTAGACATTTTGTAGTCGATACGGGAATCTCTGCAAAGAAAGTTTCAAATGCTGCAGCTACTTTCGAATCTGATTTAATGATACTGCTATCAACAGCAAGGCTGTAATCACAAGTTCGGTTGCAAGACCTTCCCGTTTCGCTATTAATAATATTCCAAGTCATTTTAATTATATTACTACTATTTTTAATTTTTGAACTTAAGTAGCGAGATTTCGCCAAATAACAAACTTTTTTAAATAACTTAGAATAATTCTTTACATATAAATTATATTCCACAGTGTTAATATAAGGCCGTTCTTCATACAGTTCATAAAGCCGTTTTCTACTTTTATAAATACCAATGGTGGCCCAGTCACTGAAGGAAGTGTTGCTATTTACCGAAATTGACTTAGGAATGAATGTAGTATCAAATTGCAAACAATACATTTTGAAAAAATCATTATAATGTTGATTAGGGTCATCATTAGTTGACAAAAGTTGGATTTTATTTGCAAGTTTAGTTTTAAATGTTTCCAAGCGATATTCAGACTTCGGGTTAACAGTGATATCTTTTTTCAATTTATTTTTCTTTATATTTGGTACAGTGATCAATTGTCCACAGTGATCAGAGTCTATTAAATTAATAATTTTTTTGTGGGTAGGTAAAATATCAGTATAAATATTATCAAGACATGATGCACTAGTGGGGGTTATTCTAGTAGGCTCCATAAATAAATTTGCAAGATTGTAGGACTGAAACAAACTAATAATTTTAGTGCTTAAGCTAGAAGTTTCTAACAAATTAACATTAAAGTCACCACAAACAATGATGGACTTGCTTGAGTTACAAATTTTGTGTAATACCTCATCCATTACTTTTTCAAAACAATCATACAATCCTGAAGGTGGTCTATACACACTTAATATAACAAGCTGCTCCAACTCAATACAGGCCATTTCAATTGTCTGTTCAACAGAGAGGTTCACAATATCCTTGCGGTCCTTATACTTAAGTTGATTATTTATTAAAATTAGTGAGCCACCATGTATAGAATTTACTCTGCTGAATGAACTACCAACCTGGTGATTACTATAGTTAAACATAAACTGATGGCTTTTAAGCCAATGTTCAGTTATACAAAGAATATCAATATTATTAAATTTAAGGAATAATTGTATCTCTAAATCCTTATTCATAAAACCTTGAATGTTTTGGTGCACCAGGTTGATACTATTTTTTGGTTTTAAAACATTTATTTCTCCATTCTTTACATAATTGCTAGAGATTGTCTCTGTTGTCTTGATTTCTAATTTAAATGATTAATAATGTCACAATTAGATGCCAAGTCATTGGCAGAATTATCATAAGGATTGTCATGGCATTAACATTTCGGCTTTCCTAAAAGTTATCGTAAAATATTTGTCAGTATTGTCCAGTGATGTTTTGTACGTAAATTAAGCGATAAACATTTCTTTGGTCATTATTCAATCGTGTCATGTCTCTATTCAAAACGGATGCGTTCGTAGTTTTTTGTATGGGAATGCTTGCTGTCTTGCTTACTTTGCTTCTTTAATATTTTTTGATAATGCCAATAAAAAGGCTATAAATATCTTTTTTGAATAAAAAACGCTTATTTCTAAGAAATCAAATGTCAAAGATTATTTTTAATCTAAGACTCTTAGTAGCGTTTTGTATAGGGCGTCTGCACTTGTCATAAAGATACATTATGCGGAAGTGTTTATCAATGTGATTTTATGATATTAGACAAATCAATTTGGAAAAAAAAAACGAGTACATCCTTAAGTTTAGTTTATGAGTTGACCATTTAAAATGCAGTGAAGCGACATAAGTCGAAAAGTATTCTTGTAATACTAATACGAGTATCATACGTGACTACTTTTAAAAACGTTTGTTGGCCGCACGGTAGCACATTTAACATTTAATTAGTTCATTTCTATGCCACCCATAAAGACTTTAATGTGATTAGAATAAATTCGAAATGATATCTGTTTTACAAACAGTAATTATGAGAAAGTTATTCAGAGTTTTTTACATTTCTTTGTATGTGGTAGGTACATAAATACTAATTAATACCAATGATGGATGGTAACTTATTACGTTATTTTTTTATTATGATAAAAATAAACATATTATGCAGTCGCTGTCAGTGTTAACATTAATAATAATTGTTTTTATTTGTTGTGTTGTGTGTTGTGTATTCTTTATTGATGTGTTGCTTGGTTGCCTTTTTTAGGCAACGTAAAGGTTATTTATTTAATTAATTAAATTTGGCACAGTGGCCTGTTAATTTGCATAGATGAATAAGATAATAATTAATAATACAAAAACTTAAATCTTTTCGAAGTTTATCAGACATACGTTGCATAGATGAAATCCATACATAGATGGATACCTACGTAAGTATGAGTCTATGTAACAGAATCTTTTGAAATCTTCTCGTTATTCTTGCGAAAATGTAAGGATTCCTTACAAGTAATGAGCAAGAGCATCCCCTATAGTCATTAAACCGTTCATACTAACCTGCCAATTTTGGAAACCTCTGACAGTGTTACAGACAAGATCTCGAAAGGGAATGTCCGGAACTAGTCTTCCATACGATGCGAGGCTCAAATGAATTTGACCACTAACCTTACTTATTACGCTATTGGCCTGAAAAGCTGTTGTCGCATACGTGTAGCGGTGATTAGCTCAACAGTCAGTCACTCAAACTACATATTACCTTCCCATCCAGCTAGTTACGGTAACGATCTACGATCAACTACGATCTTTGAACAAACACGGTCCACAGAATTTATTGCTTTTTATTATGTGTTATGCGTACATACATACATATTTTATATAAAAAAATCGACGAATGTTTATGAGCAAAACGAAATAGTTAAAAGATCTCCATTACCGCCCTCAATCTGTTATTGCCTCGAAAATAATTTTAAGAATATTGCGCGTTTAATATAAAGTTTATAACATAACCTAGAACCAACTTTTATAGGTTGTGGTAATAGCACCTACAGGATGTAATAATAGTCGACTTCTACTGATGCATTGAATTGGTACAACATGCTAGGCGATACTAAATATATGAGCTGATTTACAACTAATTACAATCGATTATATGTATTAGCTATCCTTCTAGTTAAACCAATGAATGTGCCTACAATAAACCCTTGTTTTATTGCTGTTTCCTCTTTCGCTTCGTTGGCATTCATCCTGAGAACTACCAAATCATTAAAGCTGGTGTTTGTTGATTTTTTCCTACCTCTTTGTTTGCTTTATGATAATAGGTGTTCGTTTCGTCGGCGGGCGTCGCGCTCAGACCACGGGAGCGACGCGGTGTGAAACTTGACGCCTTCATTCACGCTGCTTTTTATAGAGGCACTTGATTTAGCGAGCCAATGTTGATTTTAATAGACTTATTTGAATTTTGCTTTTACAATCTCCTAACTTCATCAGCGCTTAAAATTTCATTCAGTTGTGCTGTTATGTATTTTGTTTAATTTGTTATTAATTTAAGAGTTAGTTTCACATGACAAGTAGTGTATTACTCTCTCTCTCACATGACTTAAAAGAAGTGTTTTAGTCACAAACATATCAAAACAGTATAACGCTTGCAGCACTAACAGGAGTTTTTCGCACTGAATGTAAAAACGCACGAAACCAGTCAAGAGACATTTTTAAGTGCTACTTTGTGAACTAGAGTATCAATGTTTTTTGTTTTTTTCTCATAATAGTAAATATTATTTTATTATTATTATTATATTTATTTATTCTTTCTTCACAAATGGAACAATATGTCAGTTAACTAATACAATAGGTACTTTCCAATGCATTTTTGAGAGGCTGATGCCCGTGATATGTATCTACTCATATATACATACATGTGTCATCTTATTATATGTATTAATATACATACTCAAATTTATAATTTTGTAGGGAATGAATTAAAGCCACACGGTCTTTTGTCTCGTTTACGTTAACTTTACGTTAACCTGTATGTTACCTAGTAGGCAAAGCAGCTGTTGAACGGTTTTTCACTATGTCTTAAGTGAACCTTATCTTCCGAATTGTTGTGCTTGCTGCTGTTTGCAATCCGAGACCAAAAACTCTTGAAAGAGTCCCGTTTGGCATGTTTTGTAAACCACAATTGTAGTGTGTAACTCTGCAACAAATTACCGCTTTTGCTTAGATTCGATTTCTGATCCTTGACTCGACGATGATCAGAATTAGTTACAATTTCACAAAACGAGAGCCACACAGTATGAAACTATTTTTTTAAAAGTTCACCATTTTGCAAAACAAGAAATAATAACCTTTCTAAACCATAAAGTTATGATTATTAGAATATGATATTTAATGTCATAACAGAACTAAATTTCGTCACTAGCATTTACAGTAGCACTGACTCCTTAAATGGACTTTAAGTTAAGAGGAGGATTGTTGTGCTGTGAATAACTTGTTCCTTCATCTTTGCAAGTGTCACTCAACGCCTGTTCATTTCACGTCAACTATTAGAGAACGTTATTTGAAACTGCACTCATTAAAAGTTATACGGGAACGGGAGAACCCCTGAAACTCAGTGAAGGACGTTAGAATTTATCAGCTAACTCAAAAGTGCTTGAAGGGAAGCCTGTCCGGACCATTATTCGCCATTGTCCCTTACAATAAGATTAAACTAGCGCCCACCAACTATATAGATAGCGCTCCAACCAATTCGCGACCGAACTGCTTACGTAATAGTTTTGTTGTTATCGGCCGTAACAACTCTTCAGTTGCTTCTGCTTCTATTCGGGACGATATTAAAAAGATTTTGGCAACTGGCCACTCAGATATTGATCTTTATACTTGTCCAGACGGCTATAGAAGTTCTTTAAGTGCGACGCCAGTTGCTTTAATGACTTCCCATGTTTGTAAGTGTTTACTTCTACTACTGTTTAGTAAGAAAGTAGTTTTTAAAAACGTAAGACCTGTTTTAACCTTACTACCTGTTTGAATACTAACCGGAAACCACTTTAAATTTTTAACATGATTTTTTCATGATTTATTTAGACATTATAACTTTAACTGTCATTGTATAGACTCAGGTACCATGACAGGTCAATATATATACTGGACGCGTATATCTTCACGGAGCCGTTTCCTCGTAATCATTTTATCGTCCTGCACTTCTTCTGTATGTAAACTTTAGGCCTAATTTCACGATTCTGCGTCCCCAAATTATCTTTAAGAGCCGTACAAAAACTCTCTTCATGTATTAATATATAGATTTGAATATATTAATGATTTTAATATATTAATTATTTAATATGGTATAAATATAAAGTTATCGTTGTTTTACATAATCGGGTGCAGCTGCAAGCTTATCGGCCACGCGAATTTGAAATTTTGTATAAAACGTTAGTAATTATGTTGGTATGTGTGAAGGGTAACACCTGTCTGTTATCAGGGATCGGTCCGTTACGGTTTATGGGGTTCCTACCAAAAATAATAGAAATGGCAAAAAGTTGAAATGCGGGCCAGGTATCATGGGACTAGCGAAGGGTAGGCGTGCGGGTCGCGACGGGGCACCACAATTTATGATTGCACCGTGTCAGAGTGCTAATGAAGGCACTCTGTTGCTCTTTATTGAGATAACGCTTGGAATCGATGGCTGCGTCGAGTCATTACTTATTACATTGCCTGATCCCCTGTGTCCCTTTATATATTTTTTTTCTTAACACAGGCGTGCAAAGGAATCATTATTATTAATAGTCACTTTTACAGGTGCGAGACCGACTCGAACCATGTGTATCGAGTGGTTGCATCCTATACGGTAGCGACGTGAAGAAAAACTAGCAAATACCTAGTTTGTACCGTGTAAATTTGATACATTTAGGGTTTTCTTTATTTTATTCAGTACACAATATTGTACATAGAATCACATAGGCTTGTACCACGCAGACCTCATCTGGTCTATTGTATACATACATATACTGTAGTATTTGTATTAGTACCACAGTGATCGTTTCAATAGCACCAGAAGATTTTGTTTAGGTGGTCATATTTATTTTATGGTTTTTGGTAAGTAACTTAATTTTTATTTGCTATCCTAGCGGTCAATTTCATAAAACGAAAAACAAGATAATGAGACAAATGAATAGTATTTTTTATGCACTACAGTGACTCTTCTTTTTTTCTCGTTGCAAATCTTATGTTGCAATTACTGACAGTAAAATCAGAAACATAAATTGAACTATGCACTATCCTGTAATCTCATCGAGAAATGGACGCTTGACATATCGAATACATTTTTGTATGAATTGTGTATTAAGATCTTGTGTTCTCGGCATCCCAACGACTGCGACTGAAACATATCGTCGATCGAATCGCGCGATACGAGGAGCGAGAATGATATCATCATTGGGCCTGTGCGTGTACTCGACCACTGGGTACTAGTTGTCTGCTTTGTAGACTTACTTTACAGTATGCGACGCCACCGCATCTGAAGTTATGGGAGAGACCCTTTGTCGGGAGATGTGCACGCACCTACATAGCATTATAACTTACTGCTTCTCTAAATGCAACTAGTATCTTTATTTATTAAGGCAAATGTCCATGTTAATACCTTTGCACATAAGGCGAGTTAGAGTAATTAAAGTAAATTTATATTTTAACTTAGTTTATCTTACTTTGTAGTGAAACACGACTATTGTAAGAAATGCAACGAAATTTAACCTATAAGCCTGGTATACACTTGTACTTATATTTTACTTACTTATACAATAAGTACAACGCAAATATGAAATATGGAACAAGCTATTTGGCTATTTTCAACTGTAATGTATTGAAAATAGTTTACATTACGTTTGTAAATCCACTTTGTGTATTCCTCAAATTGTTGTTCTGAGTCTGGGTGTCCTTTGTCCGTTGTTTGAATATTTGTAAAGTCCCCCGCGACACAGAGTTGTCTTTTCAAAAAAAAAAAAAAAGTTCTATAGAAGTAGTGATAAATAATTGAATTTATATATAATATTAAATTTGTTTCTATAATATAACCTTATTTTCATCTTATATTTTGTAACTACTTATACTTACGACAGTTTACATAAAATACGATTCATGTGCATCTACAGTATTCCTGTTATCAATGATCCTATCAATCGATAGCCATTGTTCACAGTCATCGGCCAGCCATTTAACTGTTGTTCAACTTAACGTACAAAGTGATGAATAGCTTATTGATTCGTGGATATGTTTATCTGCGGACTGTCTTATAAGATATGTCATTTACAACTTCTTATCTTATTACATATATTTTTGTTGGTAGCAATAGTTTCATCGCTTTCTGATAAGCAAAATATTTCTGGTAGGAATTTGGAAGTCTTATTACCCATTTACATTGTTTATTAGCTTTCTTATGCCGTATTGTTTTTGTAAAACCTCCCGTAAAATTTTGTTAAACTGGCTAGGATTTTTATTCAATACACCACTGAATATTTTTATTGATATGCATGTATGTATGAGAGTTCTTTATCTTATATATAAAATTCTCGTGTCACAATGTTAGTTACCATACTGTTTCGAAACGACTTGACTTATTTTTATGAAATTTTATATGCATATTCAGTAGGTCTGAGAATCGGCTACTATCTATTTTTCATACCTCTAAATTATAAGGGTGACACTATACAGATTTTTTATGGCAGAACATTTGCCGGGTCAAGTTTCACTATAACTTTTTAAAAGTTGATTATTGATGAATCGTTACATTATCCCTAGTTTCTTTTTGTGTGAAAACCCCCACGGGTCATCACCTTACCGGGGCTAATGGGTAAGGTGGTATGTCGGACTCGAACCGACCAAAACCACACAGTGTTTCGTCAACGGGTCTACGTTTATTGCAATATAGTAGCTGTGATTGGCGCCATTTTTTTAAATATATTAAAAAAACATCTTTTTTATTACAAAAAAAATTAGAAACTTGTTTGTATACTTTTGTATTATTGCAATAGTCTAGTCAATATTACACATACTGATTTATGGTCAAATTTTTTGAACAACACTTTAAACCGTTAATTAAAAAATAAAACCTGGCAAGTGCGAGTCTGACTCGCGCACCGAGGGTTCCGTAAGTAAGCTAACTTCTATGTATGTATTCTAACAAATACTATCAACTTTCAAAAAATGCATATATAACCAATTTCTTAGTGCTTACTTTTTATACACGTTAAACAGCTACATTGATTGTATTGCTGTATTAATGTACCCTACAGACCACCACACTCTGCTTTTTTTCCATAAAGGCCTCCTTGGCACAGAACAAACCTCTACAAACATTCGCCGTTTATATTTACATACCTACACGATGTTCCGCCTGCCTCAGCTGACATTGACATAATCTATAATCTTCGGACTAAATGCATACCTTTTTATGTATTGCACCTGCAAGGCCTGATCTTTATATAGTTTATATTATTGTTATGAAAAAATATTTGTTAGAAAAACATATTTTTGATAGGCTGTCACAGAGCTTAGTTAACTACATAGTTACCAAACATTACAATAACTATAGTTTTTGCAAAAGATAACTTGATTAAATACAGAAATTCAGACGGAATACACATTGAAAACAATTTTTACAATTATTTATTAAATGAAAATTCGAAAATTAAAATTAAAATTTGGGATTGTTGTATACCATTATGTATACTAGATTAGTATACACAATGGTATACAACAATTACAAATTTTGTTACAGCTATTTATTGACGTATTCTTTTAATATGTTTGTTTTTGATATCAGTCCTCCTTTTTATTTAATTAATAGTACTTGCAGTACTGTTTTTTATGAGAAGTGTATTTATATAATTTTTTGAAAACAATTAAAATGTAATACCATTTTTTTCTTTTCAGGTAACTTTTTAAAGAAAACTACTATAAACTACTACAAACTTTATATTTTCGTTGAACCTTTCAATATAAGGTATGTATAAATATGTACATATTTCATATTTTTTTTATAATGTGCTATTTTGTAATATTTGAAATTCAAGGGACCCTTAAATTTATGTCGGGGTATGATGCTTAATGCCCTATGATAAAAAAATAACAATACATATATGACAGCAAAATACCTGTAAATTTTCTGTAGTATATACAGTAGATACATTGAATGATACAGATACAGATGTTGATATCGATACAGATGTTGAGACAGATACTTAACAAAGCGTTATTAAAGGTTTTGGCGAAAAAAATTATTTTACAGGTAATGAATAGACCTGTATGTCGTGAAACAATCTGGAAAATGTAAATGTACACTTAAAGTTTACGATGCACGAGATGATAAGTAAGCTTTATTTATAAACATAGTTTTACGTAACCCAAAAAAATATACGGATAATCTTTGGGGATTGTCGATAGAAGTGAAAACTAAGTAACTTGTGAATTGTATCATCGAGCTATTAGATTATACATAGTATACATATAGCTCCTTCGTTCAGTGGTAGAGCCATGCTTACGCACGAATGGGCCGGCTCGACCGGTGCGATACCACGGCCTCACAGAAAACCGGTTGTGAAGTAACTCTTGCGTTGCATTTCCCCGAATTGAGTGAGGTTTCCGGAGGCCCAATTCCCCCTCCCCCTTTTCTCTCCCCTCATCTCCTTTCTCCTTTTTTCCATCTCCTCATCCCTCCTCTCTTCTTTCCGCTCCCTGCATCCCCCATCCCTCATCACGCTCAAAGGCGGGCAGCGCACTTGCGACTCTTGAGTTGCAAGTGTCCACGGACGGCGGTGTCACTTACCATCAGGTGACCCGTCTGTTCGTCAGTCCCCCTAAAGTATAAAAAAACGTACGGAACGTCGTATTTACATAAATAAAAACTGACTCTAATACATTTTTTTAAGGTAATTTGTTGTGTTGTTTTTAAATAGAAGGTAATTTAATGAAAAAAGCAATCAAGCAACATTCAATAATTTTCCAATTTAAATACGAATACATGTAAAGTGATTGAAAACATAGTATAGTTGTAATATTTGTTCTGTTCGGGGACCCTATGTAGGAATACCATTACCGGTATCATTACCACTGGGAGATATCACTTTCAGATACTTGACTATCAGAGGTTTAAGCTTTTGCGTAGATGATATTTTATGACGGCTATTATTGGAGATAACTACCGTCTTGCCGCCACCACATGCTAAAGTCTGACTAGTGGTTTCTAGTTAAAAACTCCCTTACCGAAATAACGGACCCATTCAGAGCCTTCTACACCTTTCAGTAAATCATGCCTTCAAGGCGGTAAACCTCACTTATATTAGACGACGATTTACCTTGCCGAGTACACCAACACGGTGAAAGCTAGATGTTGAGTGTTGCTGTCTTTTAGCTCTCCATCTTCCTATTAATTATGTCCAGTTAGACTGCAATCCTCACCATCAGCTTCAGGTACACAAAGAAAGAGAAGAGCTTTTCATTGATGCCGGATCTCCATCACATCGGTCATCTTGACTGATTAATCTGTTTCCAGAGAAAGCTCAGCATACTGAACATAAGTTCCCTGAAAGTTCCAAAGCCTTTTGATTCCCGTGCATCCAAAGTGTTCTGTGCCATTTGGATTTCTGCTAGTTAGGGTATAATATTTAAAGAGAGTATTTATATTTGAAGAGAACTCACTTCTCTTCATTACTAGTGCATTGAATATTGTGCATATGTGCTGGCAGGTGGTTCAAGTATTAATATTTATCATGTGATTTAAAAAATATTTAACTGCCTATTTCTTAAAATTTGTTTAAATAAAAAATAAAATCACGTAAGATTACATGTGATATCTATGTTCATCTGTAATTAGTTATAAAAAAAGTAGTATATGTTTAAAAGTAGGTACCTAGGCAGTGGAGAGTATTGCCAATTTTAGATTTTTACTTAAAAGTACACTTCGTATTAAGAGCAAAAGTGTTGTATAAAAATTTATTGTGACTGCGCGCCGCTGTACGACGTCCCTTTTCAACGGTATCTAAGAGCGTGCACCCACTCCTGGTTTGCGTATATGAACTTCCAGTCAAAAAGGAATAACACATTGATGCCACAAACTGGAAACGATATTGTTATTAAACATAGGGAATATTCGTTAAATGAGTGAAACATGTGAGCACAGTGAGCAGCAGCAAGTGACGTTACACGTGGATTTAAAAAAGTGAAATTGATATTATCATAATATTCAAACTACTTGCTTGATTTGAATAAAACTAAACTTAAACAAATATAAATCTAGACAATTAGAACATGTACACATTATCCATTGAAAGTTTTTCCAATATTGGCTCACAAATAGTAACAATAAAAGTCAGATACTATATCTTTCTATAACCTTGGTATACATTATTAAAAGAAAACTTAAGATTAATCCTTCCGGAACTCGTGCATTCTGGTCTCTCGCCAAAGCTGTCCAGGGGAACTTTTGTAAGCCATCCCTTCCACCTCTGCAGATAGGAGATAATTCGTTGGCCCACGACGCTAAAGAAAAAGCCGATCTTCTGGGCTAACTCTTTGCGTCCAACTCGACCCTGGACGACGGGGGAAACGCACCGCCGACCATACCCATACCCACCATATTACACAAAGGGCAGTGCGTATAGCGCTTTATTCCCTCGACGTTCTTAAGTCGAGTGGGCCCGATAGAATCTCTCCTATCGTGCTGAAGACGTGTGCTCCAGAGTTGGCACTGGTTTTAACGCGCCTTTATTGGCTTTCCCATTCTCTTGGCGTAGTCCCAAACTCATGGAAGACAGCTCTAGTGCACCCAATCCCTAAAAAAGGAGATCACTCGGATCCGTCCAACTACAGACCCATAGCCATCACCTCCTTGTTCTCCTAGATAATGGAATCCATTATTAACTGCCAGCTCCTCCGGTACTTAGAAGACCACCAGCTCCTCAATGATCGACAATACGGCTTCCGTCGGGGTCGTTCAGCTGGTGATCTTCTTGTTTACTTGACTCGCCGGTGGGCACAGGCGATCGAGAATAAGGGGGAAGCGTTGGCCGTTAGTTTGGACGTGGCGAAGGCCTTCGATCGGGTCTGGCACAAAGCGCTCCTTGCGAAGCTTCCTTCGTATGGGCTTCCCGAGAAACTGTGCAATTGGCTCACCAGTTTTAAAAAGATGCCATTGGTCGTATCACCTCAATTTGAGAGCACTTCCCTAACTGCATCAGCCAGTATCGGAATCCTTGGCGTCGATATATCAAGCGAAGTCCAGTTTCGCGGTCACTTAGAGAGTAAGGCCATATTAGCCTCGAAGAAGCTTGGTGTGCTAAACAGATCGAGACAGTATTTTACTCCGGCCCACCGCCTGCAACTTTATAAGGCGCAGGTTCGGCCGCATATGGAATACTGTTCTCATCTCTATGCAGGTGCACCCCAGTACCAACTTCTCCCTCTTGACCGCATTCAACGGAGAGTGACTCGCATCATCGACTGCCAAGATATTTCTGATCGACTTGACACCTTGGCGTTGCGTAGAGATGTAGCCTCACTCTGCATCCTCTATCGCTTGTATCATGGGGAGTGTTCAGAGGAATTGTTCGGACTTATACCGGCTGCTGGTTTCCGCCATCGTCGTTCGCGACAAAATATCCATCCCTGTCACCTGGACGATTGGCACTCCACCACTGTGCACTTCTCCAGTAGCTTCTTGCCTCGCACAACCAGCTTATGGAACAAATTGTCGCCTGCCGTATTTCCGAACCGATGCGACCTTCAAACCTTCAAGAAAAGAGCGTACTCCTACCTAAAAGGCCGGCAACGCACTTGTGACTCTTGAGTTGCGGGTGTCCATGGGCGGCGGTAGTCATTTACCATCAGGTCTGCTAAACTTGCTTTTATCGCAAAAAAAAAAAAATTTAATTCTCAGTATATTACAATTTCTCATTACTTATTGCAGTAGTAGTCATACCAATGGGCAAGACGTAATGTCACATAGAGTAGAGTAGAATAGAGCCACCTTTCTGACAACTATCATCATTATTAAAACATTAACGACCAATATTAGTTATCAAATGGCAAAGACAGTTGGTTCGTAAGCACTATTATTTCTTGTTTGGGAAACAATCAACATTAATATAATAATGAATCAATAGTCGCTTCTCAAGTAACACTACATCATTTATTTTATTTTCTACTCATCTAGGGATAGTTAATAAATAAATGAGTGCTATTTTTATAACGCGTATTACGTTCTGCTTCTAACACGATAAACATAACGGAACAGAGTGTAGTAGAAATGTATAATAAATGTACTTGTACTTTATGTAATGAAATTTTTTCATAATTTAGAATTTATTCTAGTCAATTTTGAAAATAGATATGCGAGCTATTAAAATGAGGTAGAAATTTTGAAATTGTTATATTTTGTTAAAAGTTCCTACTTCTTTCAATTTTGATTAAATTATGTAATCAAATAATTTTGATGCAAACGGAGTAATTGACAATATTTCAGTTTCATATAAAAAATAATATTTACAGCTATATAAAAATAATCCATTGTGCAGTGTTTATAATTTTTTCATATATAATTATAATTGCGATGTTTAATGGTTTTATTTATCAGTTTACTAACATTAGTGGTTTGATAAATATTAATGGTCCGTCTATTCATTTATTTTTGATATTATTTTATGAGAGTTGATTATTATGTACTCAAGTTGGGAATAACTAGGTTTTTTTTTATTCTAGGTTATTGGTCGCTTTAGTACAGTTAATAGATTCGTCGCTTGTGTATATTATAATAATAAACTACACTAGTGTGTGTTGTCTTTCATGTCACTCAAATTTAAACTTGAATTTGAACAATCAACATAAAGTTATTTAGAACTATAGGACTAAGGATTATTCATACTGATTTAAGAAAACATAATATCGGTATAAAAATATGCATTAGTAATATTTTACTTCATCATTACGTCCTCGTGTTATGGACCGCTTATTCTCTTTATCGAGTGAAACAAAATGAAATGAAAATAGACCATCTATATTAATATATTTAATTGATGATGACAGATTTGTTCTAAAAGAACGGTAAAAAGACAATACGAATAAACAGAGTATAGATAGATTTTGCTATAGAATTAACCATTTAATCAACTCTATACAATCGACTATTGTCGTTTCTTCCTCAAAAATTCTATTCTTTTTTTTTTTATGCGATAGGGGGCAAACGAGCAGACGGGTCACCTGATGGTAAGTGACTACCGCCGCCCATGGACACCCGCAACTCAAGAGTCACAAGTGCGTTGCCGGCCTTTTAGGTAGAGGTACGCTCTCTTCTTGAAGGTTTGAAGGTCGTATCGGTTCGGAAATACGGCAGGCGACAATTTGTTCCATAAGCTGGTTGTGCGAGGCAAAAAGCTTCTGGAGAAGCGCACAGTGGTGGAGTGCCAATAGTCCAGGTGATGGGGATGGATATTTTGTCGCGTAGGACGATGGCGGAAACCAGCAGCCGATATAAGTCCAAACAATTCCTCTGAACACTCCCCATGATACAAGCGATAGAGGATGCAGAGTGAAGCTACATCTCTACGCAACGCTAAGGTGTCAAGTCGATCAGAAATATCTTGGCAGTCGATGATGCGAGTCGCTCTCCGTTGAATGCGGTCAAGAGGCAGAAGTTGGTACTGGGGTGCACCTGCATAGAGATGAGAACAGTATTCCATGTGCGGCCGAACCTGCGCCTTATAAAGTTGCAGGCGGTGGGCCGGAGTAAAATACTGTCTCGATCTGTTTAGCACACCAAGCTTCTTCGAGGCTAATATGGCCTTACTCTCTAAGTGACCGCGAAACTGGACTTCGCTTGATATGTCGACGCCAAGGATTCCAATACTGGCTGATGCAGTTAGGGAAGTGCTCTCAAATTGAGGTGATACGACCAATGGCATCTTTTTAGCGGTGAACGCGCAAACCTGTGTCTTCGTGGGGTTAAATTGGACTAGGTTAAGTCGACCACAATCTGAAACTTTTGATAAAGAAGTTTCGATTTTAGACACAAGTTTGGATCGGCTTTCGATGACGTTTACCCGAGAAATGTTAGCGCGGCCGGTGTAAAGGGCATCACTCGTGCTATCGTCTGCATAGCAATGGATGCTGCTAACCTGCAGCATGTCGTTGATATGCAGAAGAAACAGCGTGGGTGATAGCACACAGCCTTGTGGGACACCAGAATTAACAGACTTGGAGTCGGAGCATGCACCGTCAACAACGACCTTGATGCTTCTGTCTGTAAGAAAACTGGTGAGCCAATTGCACAGTTTCTCGGGAAGCCCATAGGAAGGAAGCTTCTCAGGGAGTGCTTTGTGCCAGACCCGATCGAAGGCCTTCGCCACGTCCAAACTAACGGTTAACGCTTCCCCCTTGGTCTCGATCGCCTGTGCCCACCGGTGAGTCAAGTATACGAGAAGATCACCAGCTGAACGACCCTGACGGAAGCCGTATTGTCGATCATTGAGGAGCTGGTGGTCTTCTAAGTACCGGAGGAGCTGGCAGTTAACAATGGATTCCATTATCTAGGAGAACAAGGAGGTGATGGCTATGGGTCTGTAGTTGGACGGATCCGAGCGATCTCCTTTTTTAGGGATTGGGTGCACTAGAGCTGTCTTCCATGAGTTCGGGACTACGCCAAGAGAGTAGGAAAGCCGATAAAGGCGCGTTAAAACCGGTGCTAACTCTGGAGCACACGTCTTCAGCACGATAGGAGAGATTCTATCGGGCCCACTTGACTTATGAACGTCGAGGGAAAGAAGCGCTTTACGCACTGCCCTTTGTGTAAACCGGACTTCCGGCATGCGGCTTTCGCACTGCGCTATGGTCGGCGGTGCGTTTCCCCCGTCGTCCAGGGTCGAGTTGGACGCAAAGAGTTTGCCCAGAAGATCGGCTTTTTCTTTAGCGTCGTGGGCCAACGAATTATCTCCTATGCGCAGAGGTGGAAGGGAGGGCTTACAAAAGTTCCCCTGGACAGCTTTGGCAAGAGACCAGAATGCACGAGTTCCGGAAGGGAGACTAACTAGTCTCTCGCCAATTCTGCCGATGTGAGCCGACTTCGCCCCAGCAATTACTCTTTTGAGGGACCTGGAGGCAAAGTTAAATTGCTTCTTTAATGTGCTGGTCTTTACATCCCGTGCTGTCGCTGCATTAGCCCATGCTTGGTAACATTCCTGCTTTCGGCGGGACGCCGCTTTGCAGGTTCGACCAAACCAAGGTTGGGACTTGCCACCTGTGGGAATCAGGGAGAATGGAATGAAAAGTTCCATACCCTGAAGCACAACATCCGCGACAGAGTCAGCAACGACATTGGGATCATCCGGCGAGAAGCAAACATGCCTCCATGGGTAGGATGCAAAGAATGCTCTCATTCCATCCCAGTCTGCTGACCTATAGTGCCATACGCGGCGACTGCCTGTAACTCGCGGCCGCAGCGAGTGAACGAGTGGCACCATACTCCTAATCAGGCAATGGTCCGAAGAGCCAAGAGGGGCCTCAACGGATACTTTGTAGCCGTCAGGATGTGAGGTCAGCAGAAGATCCAACAGTGAAGGCACTTGGCTTTCTGCATCTGGGATTCGCGTAGGCGTTGCTACCAGCTGCGTCAAGCCATATGCCAAGGCGAAATCGTGAACAGATCTTCCCGCCTAGATCGGTTTTGCGCGAACCAAGCCATTCGGCGTGATGGGCGTTAAAGTCGCCAAGAATCACGATCTCTGCGGATGGGACCTGCTGGAGCACTGAGTCTGTAGCCATTTGGACGTGGTCGATGAGTCGGTCCGTTTCGGCATCGCCGCTATGGGACCTGTAGAGGCATAGGTAGATGCGGGGATGGTTGTCGCAGTCTACACGTAGCCATAAGATGGAGAGGTCCCTACCTTCAAGATTGCCGAGGCGGCGAGAAGTGATATCATCTCTAACGTACACGCATACACCAGCCTTAAGAACAAAGGAGTGTTCCAGTCCGTACCCAGGGTAGCAGAGGTAGGATGTGTCCGCTGGAGATGATATCTGCGTCTCGGTTAAAAAGAGCAAGGCCGGCTTTGTTGTCTCAAGGTGGTGGTGGACAATGTCGAGGTTCGAATGTAAGCCCCTGATGTTACAAAAATCCACGGTAAACGTGACAGGGGGTGCCATGGTATACCTTCTCTTGCCCCGAGCAGATTTTGAGAGCGCAGTTGAGCCCCCCCCAGAGTACGAGGGGCAGCCTGGGCGTCCACGCTCAGGCATAATCCGTACTGAGGGTGGACGTCCAGGGGGGGATTCCCCAACGCTAGCGCTGGTACCCCCCTGGGGTATCCTTTTCGTTAACAGCGCTATCATTAGGGGGGTGGGGGATTTTGGGCCTCCGGAGACCTCACTCATTTCGGGGAAATGCAACGCAAGCGTTACTTCACAACCGGTTTTCTGTGAGGCCGTGGTATCGCACCGGTCGAGCCGGCCCATTCGTGCTTAAGCATGGCTCTACCACTATGATAATTATCATATATTATAGATATATTCTCATCTTTTCAATCAATTCATCATAATGATAATTGGTGAACAAATGTGCTTAAAGTTTTTATCTTTAAAACGATGTAAAAGTTTTACAATAAAGCAAAAAATATTGCTGTGGCATGTGGTCACCTCAATATAATGTACATCGGTTAAGAATCGAACGAGTTCAGAATAGATTCCAGACACACCTTACTTTTTCTTGCATCACAAGCAACTTCTTTCATACAGTGCATTTTGGAGTGGATAGCCCGTTGATTAGTAGACAACTTCACGACATGACTTCCCTATTCAAAGTATTAAGGAATAAATTCGACTGTCCATCCCTTTTAAAATCGTTTAATTTGGGTATTCTAAGTCAGTGCCTAGACGTGCGCTCGTCTACGTAGGATTGCTGCACCAGCCATCTGCCAGAAGAAATCTGAAGGAGTTCTCCACCATATATCGACTTTCCAAAACATACAATATATATATATATTTATAGTATAGGGGGATAGACGAACAGACAGGTCATCTGATGGTAAGTGACAACCGCCGTCCATGGACACCTGCAACTGGAGAGTCGCCTGAAGTGCGCTGCCGCCTATGAGAGTGATGAGGGATAGGGGATGCGGGGAGGGGAAAGAAGAGAGGGGGAAAAAGATGGTAAAGAGAAGAGGGGGGTGAGGGCAGAGGAAAAGGAGGGGGAGTTGGGCCTCCGGAAATTTCACACATTTCGGGGAAATGCAACGCAAGCGTGACTTCACAACCGGTTTTCTGTGAGGCCGTGGTATTGCACCAGTCAAGCCGGCCCATTCGTGCCTAAGCATGGCTCTACCACTATATACGTGTACGGTACGGTATTTTGCTAAGTATTTGTTTGGTTAATTATCATTTAAGTTTTCATTTTTTCTTTTTCTTTATTTTTTAACTGTAATATCAGTATTACGTTATCATGAATTTTGCGACACCTTTAAATGTTGTGCATTTAAATAATTACAATGATTGTATTTTTTTAACGTAAGTGGTAGTGTAACAATAACTGCTTCTCCTAAATAAATAAATAAATAAAGGTTCCTGTTACCGCTATATTTAACTCTGTATCTATTTAGTAAAATTTACAATTTAAAGTATACAATGGAACTCATTTCGTGCAAATACATCTAGGTATAGAAAATCCCAATTTCCCGAATTCCATTGAAGTGAAGCCGCGGGCGGTCGCCAAGTTGTTACATAAAATATGTAACAGCGTCTATAGAACGCCGATACGAACTAACGAGTAAATTACACGGCTCAGAAGTGTTTGCGGACCGCCCATCGCCCCGTCTGGTCCGGTTTGAAATTCTGCATTGAGAAAACAGACTATGTAACTATAACTACATATGTATACTCCTGTAAGCTGTGCAAAAGAAAAAGTTTTTAAATAGTTTAACATGCTTGTCTGACTCCACTACTTTTAAAAACTTGTTACAATGTTCTCAAACATATTGTTAAAAATTAGATGTTGACTGGTGGTCTGAGATTCGACCATAATTCTTTACGTTTTAATATAATAGCTTGATCTATAATCGTCTGTCTTAATATACTTCCGCACCCTGAAAGGTATATCTCATCATAATTCTATGTTAAAAAATGTTGCCAAGGCTCGCACTCATTCGCCGTCAAAGTTGTGAGAGATTATATAAAGCCACGTATAGTATTTTAGATACCTTTCACTGCCCGTCAACAATCTAACCGATAGTTAACTTCTTTCAACAAAATACTTGATATCAGTACATCTTTATTTACAAACTATTTTATGTGACTTTTTTGAAATACATTTTCGAATTTTATTTGACATATATTTTAGTAACCAAGATACGACTGGCCTGTTGGTCTAGTGGTTAGTGACCCTGACTGCTGAGCCGGAGGCCGTTGGTTCGATTCCCGCACGGTACCAACATTTGTGTGATCCACAAATATTCGTTCTGAGTCTGGGTGTTCCTTGTGTCCGTTGTTTATACAGTCATTCGTGATTCCGGGACATTTTCTGGTGGAAAACCCCACGGGCCATACACATTACAAAAAAAAATATGAAGAATCCGTTTCAAATTTGATGTAACATTGACTTAGGCTCTGGCTTTAATTCATACACATACATACGCCCACGCTTGTATCCCCTAAGGGGTAGGAAGATGTTTTTAAAATACATACTCACATTTTGCCTATAAGAATTTGGCCCCATTTGATAATGGGGGTAAGCCTATTGCTGTTAAACGAGCACTTTATGACTGTATACATACTGTCTAAAAGACAATAGTCTGATCCCTTAGTCGCCTTTTACAACACGTACGGGAAGAAATATTGTGGCTCTATTCCACTCCACCAAGAACTAAACGGTAATCGGGACCACCTAGCTTTTATTTATGGTAATAACATAAACTATTCATACCGGAAACTGTTGGTGACGAACTTAAGCTCTATTAATAATTTCAAAATTAGTTTTGACTGGACCAAGTTCGTAAATATGTTCATTAATACATCTAATATTTGTTTTCTTTACCGTTAACTAAGCTAAAACTCACGTCAATCTTTCGTTTTAACGTTACTTCACCTACATATAAGTTTAATAAATTATGTATATACATATATATTTTCGAATAAGTGCTTGTATAAGATAAATCTTTGAGTAGATTGAGTTAGAATCCCTCAGTCAAGCCTTTACAATACTCACGTATTGAAATGGGGGGTCCTAGTGTTTGCCGATAGTCGGTGTCTATTTAGATGTGACTATAGAAATAGCTCATATATTATGTATAATAAAATATATTATTTGTTGTTAATGCTTAATATTTTATACTGCAAAAGCTAAATTTCAAAGTTATTTTATGCAGTTTATATGAAATTGCTAAATAATATTTTTTTATTGCTTTATAGGCTAAGCACTAATGGTGCTCAAATTTCATACTTATACATCTTCTAGAAGTATCTTAGATTTAGAAGAAGTTCTAGATGATCGGTGAGTGAGTAAGTGAAAAGCCAAGGAACTTTGACTTTCAATAGTTCTTATACTACAAGTCCAAATTGAATGTAATTCTGGAATATATTTTGTTATATTATGCCTCCTTGACCATTGAATATTCAGATTTCTAGGTTTACCAACAATGAAGTTACAGGGGGGTCGAAAGGTCTTGAAAAGCTTTGAGAAAAAGATGGTACGGCTTCACCTTTTTACTCGACTTGGCGGGGACGCTACCATACGCCCAGATAATGGACGCGTTTAGCTTAATTTAGTCTAGCCATTTACAATAAACCTTTAATGAAATTCGTAACACGTATGTATTTAATAAAAGTCAGTCATTCTGTAAATATAAAACCTATGGTACTAAATTTAAAAAAAAATATTCATCAATTTATGAAATCTTCTGGAAAATACTTCTAAAGATATCTCTTATAATCATTAAAGAAGCAATTTAACTTTGCCTCCAGGTCCCTCAAAAGAGTAATTGCTGGGGCGAAGTCGGCTCACATCGGCAGAATTGGCGAGAGACTAGTTAGTCTCCCCTCCGGAACTCGTGCATTCTGGTCTCTTGCCAAAGCTGTCCAGGGGAACTTTTGTAAGCCATCCCTTCCACCTCTGCGCATAGGAGATAATTCGTTGGCCCACGACGCTAAAGAAAAAGCCGATCTTCTGGGCAAACTCTTTGCGTCCAACTCGACCCTGGACGACGGGGGAAACGCACCGCCGACCATACCGCAGTGCGAGACCCGCATGCCGGAAGTCCGGTTTACACAAAGGGCAGTGCGTAAAGCGCTTCTTTCCCTCGACGTTCATAAGTCGAGTGGGCCCGATAGAATCTCTCCTATCGTGCTGAAGACGTGTGCTCCAGAGTTGGCACCGGTTTTAACGCGCCTTTATCGGCTTTCTTACTCTCTTGGCGTAGTCCCGAACTCATGGAAGACAGCTCTAGTGCACCCAATCCCTAAAAAAGGAGATCGCTCGGATCCGTCCAACTACAGACCCATAGCCATCACCTCCTTGTTCTCCAAGATAATGGAATCCATTGTTAACTGCCAGCTCCTCCGGTACTTAGAAGACCACCAGCTCCTCAATGATCGACAATACGGCTTCCGTCGGGGTCGTTCAGCTGGTGATCTTCTCGTATACTTGACTTACCGGTGGGCACAGGCGATCGAGACCAAGGGGGAAGCGTTGGCCGTTAGTTTGGACGTGGCGAAGGCCTTCGATCGGGTCTGGCACAAAGCGCTCCTTGCGAAGCTTCCTTCCTATGGGCTTCCCGAGAAACTGTGCAATTGGCTCACCAGTTTTCTTACAGACAGAAGCATCAAGGTCGTTGTTGACGGTGCATGCTCCGACTCAAAGTCTGTTAATTCTGGTGTCCCACAAGGCTGTGTGCTATCACCCATGCTGTTTCTTCTGCATATCAACGACATGCTGCAGATTAGCAGCATCCATTGCTATGCAGACGATAGCACGAGTGATGCCCTTTACACCGGCCGCGCTAACATTTCTCGGGTAAACGTCATCGAAAGCCGATCCAAACTTGTGTCTGAAATCGAAACTTCTTTATCAAAAGTTTCAGATTGGGGTCGACTTAACCTAGTCCAATTTAACCCCACGAAGACACAGGTTTGCGCGTTCACCGCTAAAAAGATGCCA
This sequence comes from Tyria jacobaeae, assembly GCA_947561695.1. NCBI lineage: Eukaryota > Metazoa > Arthropoda > Insecta > Lepidoptera > Erebidae > Tyria > Tyria jacobaeae. Next base: position 12,624,164 of record OX387220.1, read on the forward strand.
TTGGTCGTATCACCTCAATTTGAGAGCACTTCCCTAACTGCATCAGCCAGTATCGGAATCCTTGGCGTCGATATATCAAGCGAAGTCCAGTTTCGCGGTCACTTAGAGAGTAAGGCCATATTAGCCTCGAAGAAGCTTGGTGTGCTAAACAGATCGAGACAGTATTTTACTCCGGCCCACCGCCTGCAACTTTATAAGGCGCAGGTTCGGCCGCACATGGAATACTGTTCTCATCTCTATGCAGGTGCACCCCAGTACCAACTTCTCCCTCTTGACCGCATTCAACGGAGAGCGACTCGCATCATTGACTGCCAAGATATCTCTGATCGACTTGACACCTTGGCGTTGCGTAGAGATGTAGCTTCACTCTGCATCCTCTATCGCTTGTATCATGGGGAGTGTTCAGAGGAATTGTTCGGACTTATACCGGCTGCTGGTTTCCGCCATCGTTCTACGCGACAAAATATCCATCCCCATCACCTGGACGATTGGCACTCCACCACTGTGCGCTTCTCCAGAAGCTTTTTGCCTCGCACAACCAGCTTATGGAACAAATTGTCGCCTGCCGTATTTCCGAACCGATACGACCTTCAAACCTTCAAGAAAAGAGCGTACTCCTACCTAAAAGGCCGGCAACGCACTTGTGACCCTTGAGTTGCGGGTGTCCATGGGCGGCGGTAGTCATTTACCATCAGGTGACCCGTCTGCTCGTTTGCCCCCTATCGCATAAAAAAAAAAAAAAAAAAAAAAAAAAAATCTATTATTTATATAACTTTTTTGTAGATACTCGTTTGTACTGGTGTATAGAAGCATATTATTCACATATACGTATAAGCCCGGCTAGCTCAGTCGGTAGAGCATGAGACTCTTAATCTCAGGGTCGTGGGTTCGAGCCCCACGTTGGGCGAAACTTTTTGGCACACTTTTTGAGGTTAACCACTTTTGATGACGATTTTGTCTAATAAGAGTCAATAAAGCTTTCTAAATATTTTTTTAGAGAACGTATACTCAATCACATTTAACTATTCACTTACGATGAACGTTTAGTACCGTTAAAGGGTCAACGGATGGGCAATCAACGTCATACAAATGTTTCCCACGTTTCGTAATCATATGTACACACTTGATGTAGAATGTGGTGACGTCTAATATCACTGGATTTATTTTGACTAGTAACTGTTCTCCACTTATTAGCTGTCACCGTAATACATTAATTTATTATTTCACTGGAATGCTTAAATTATGTAAGTTTAGGTTTTAACAGATTATAAGCATATTAGTTTATGGTGCGTGTATTTGCTCAATAACGTATATATAATTAGTACTTACTCTTTGACCTGTTTGACGTATATTTGGTAATTAGGTATCACCAAAATAATGTTATTTTATGTTTGTTGTGTGTTTATTTTACAACTATTTAAAGGATTATTTAAGTTTTAAGATTTAAGAGATCTAACTGTAACAGTAATTTATTGTGTAGATTATTAAGGAAGATTAAAAAAATAAATGAGTCTTGTATGTTGGCCTTAATTGTTTATACTGAGAAGTACTTACGTTAATTAAATTGTGGATAGGTAATGTTAACAGTTCTACGGACACGTCTTAAGTGTGTGTTGATGATGCAAAAACATCCGGTTCAGTTTAAATTAATTTTATTTTCTGCTTACTGACTTTATCTGTAACAAGAAAATGGATATACTACATTCTACAATATAACATAATTATAAGGTTGGCAAAAAAGTATTTTTTTTTTGTATTTTATGCAAATTAAGACTAACCAAGATCTTTAAAATTTTGATGAGTTGTTTTTTTGTTTGTTGCCGGTGGTCTGTCGTTATCATGATGAAAAACCACTCCTTTTCTTTTGATCAATTCCAGCTGCCTTTTCTCAATATCTTGCTTGAGTATAATTAGTTGTTCTCAGTAGAGATTCGAATCGATGGTTTGAGGTAAAGCTCATAATTAACGATGCCCTTCCAATCACAGCGTACACGCAGCATCAGCTTATTGCGCTTATTGGCTACAGTTTGTAGTTGTTTGAGCTAGACTACCCTTTAACCATAAGATAAGATAAGATAAGAATAATCTTTATTGTACACCAAAGATAAAAAACCACCAAAGACAAAAAATTAAGTATACAAGGTAATATGCACAATGAGCGGCCATATTGCTAAGAGTGATCTCTTACCGGCAACCATGATCTTTTTCGCACATTCTTGTCCTAGGTGATCCACTTTTACACACCGCCACACTGTACTGTACTGTGGGGTGACGGCCCGTGGGGGTTTGAACACGCAAAAAAAAAAGGTGATCCAATTTTCAATCTTTTCAAAAATTGTTCGGTTTCAATAGAGAATCTGAAATGAGTACACCATTCATTAAGTTTCTTTCAGTGAGCTCGTGTGGCACCCAAATATTTAGTTTTTTTGTATGGTCAGACTTTTTCAAATGGCTCAAAACTATTTTGTGGTCACTCCACAGTTACTCGGTTATGTCATAACTACTAATATGCCGATCTTGCTCCACTTTTTTAAAAATGGCATCCACTTTATTCGTATGAGGGCGACCAAAGCGAGCTGAAGGCACACACAATTGCACAATTTTTTCGCAACTTGAATCACATTTTTTTCCATCTTTGTAATAACATTTCAAAATTTCGATTTGAAATGTATCGAATTTCTTTGTTAGATTTACTAATTTGGCGAACAGCCAAACTATTGAAAAATGGCGGGAAAGTGTTTTTTACTTTCTATTTTTGTTTTTCCGAATGTCTTATATTTATTGATATTAAAACCAGCCAGATACAAACAGTACAATAAAAGAGATGTTTTTTAAATTTTATACATAGAAAATACGAAAAGACTTTTTCCCCGAGTATACACATACTATTTTTTTATATGTAAAAATGTTCAAATCAATATTTAAAATAAATCAATAACATTGTATTCTCACTGACGTTGTTACCTAAGATCCTATACCTTATAAAAAGAAATAGATTGGGTTGAGAACAGAATCAGTTTCAATAGTGGGTAGTAAACGGAAGTATATATTTTTTTAGTCGTTGATAAAGAAAGTGGGTAGAATACGGAAACACCCAAATATATATCTCTAAAAATACCGTGGGAGAGCCATGCTTCCGAATACGGCCTCACAGAAAACTGGTTGTTAAATAACGCTTACATTGTGTTTACTGAGTTAGTAAGGGTATCGGAGGCCCAAACCCCTCCCACTCAAATCACTTTGAAAGGCTGGCAGCGCACTTACAAGTCTTTCAGTCAGAGGTGTCTGTAGGCGGCGGTTGTCACTTACCATCAGGTGACCCGTCTGCTCTTTCGCTCCCCTATGTCAAAAAAAAAATAGTTTGAAATCCTGTTGGGAAATGTAATATTTGCTGAACTATATTTATGTATACATGTATATGCAAGTTCCTTTATACCAATACCACATAGGAAATAATTTTAGGTTATGTTCTGGATTCTTTTTTATGTTACTTTAACAATATATTAAGCGGAGAAATTTACATGCTGTTATCGAAGCATTTGATCTACAACAATTACAGTTTCTCAGCATGTGTTGTTGATCCAAGGACTTGGATGGACTATTTATATGTAAATTTCTATTTCTTCTTTCTATATCTAAAAAAATAAATTTGATTAATGTCTGAAATAGCCCGTTGTTACGTTAAAAAGGATATAAAAGGCCAAATTAATTAATATTGATAATGATATCTACGTATTCTCAGAAAAATAAAAATACTCTTCAGCACCCCTAATCTTATTTAAGTTATATTTTTATAAGTAAAAAGGTCAATCAAGGTTTTAGGTTGTGCCACATGCATCAAGTTCCTAAAATTATTTAACATTTACAACTTCTTCCCAATACAACATACTACTGCTATAATGTGTTTGAATTAATTATGTATGCGTATAAAAAATCTATCTTTGTATGTTCCTTGTAACAATGAACTTAGATATTTATTTATTTATTTATTTACTTTAAATAAGTTTATTTGTGAGTAAAATTTGTAAGATTTAAAGCAATTAATCAACCACTTCTAAGTTTTTAGTTCGTCGCTCAGTTGTAAACTTAAGTGCCTACTTACTTTTCAAGATTGTGGAAGTAAGGTGTGATGGCAAATTACCCATAGGTTTGTCAGCAAGAATATGTTACATTTCCAGTTTAGTGTAGTGTCTTTGGTTGCAAGTAGTAGTAAGTTGCAATGACATTCTCAAGATTTCCCACGCATTGCATTGTGTATTATAGTGTACCCTATTTGTATCACTTTATTGTCTTTGAATGTCGATATATCATTGTTAAGGATGTTAAACTATTGTGCTGTTAGGCCACGATACGTGGCAGTTTCTAAAGAAAATATACCAAGAATGTGAATTCCTACGTATCGCGGTGAGAAATACGATACTATTACGATATTATTCTTACTTAACATCAGGAAGATTAAACAAACGACTGAAACTTTTATAAAAATCTTATACACCTTTTATACACCTCTGCTTACCTATTAGGGTATACAGGCGTGAGCGTATGTATGTTATGTAAGTAAATAACCTAAACATTAACAAAATTGATGTATGCACATACACTTCTCATCAGAAAAATCGAGACAGTATTGCTAGTACTATTAAGACGGCATTTAAATAAAAAAGAAGACTTTTGCATCTTAGCCTCTCTGTTGTCAATAGAGTGCCCTGAAACCTCATATAGTTAAGGAACGGTAGAGCGTGCCTTAACGTTGTACATGAGCACTTAAGTTGGTCATACCTTCAATGGAGCAAAGTTCTCTTTTCTGATGAGAGTAAGATCATGCTGTATAGTAACGGCGGAAGAAAGAAGTTACATCGAAGAGAGGGAGAGCGTTTTTCAAGTTGCTGCATTGAAGAAAGAGTCAGTTACGGTGGTGGTTCATGGACTGTTTGGGGAGGCCGATCGAAAAACTGAACTTGCTTTTGTATCTGGACCTCGCTTACCATCTTTAAATGGGTCACGTTACATCGAAGAGTGTCTCGAGCCGCATGTACGTTACCCTAGGCACATTTTAGTGGCGAAGAGTTCATTTTTATGCAGGACATTGCCAGGCCTCATACCGTAGGCATTGTTAATGAATCCCTGAGTAAAGTCGGTATAACGGTTATGGGCTCGCCAGCAAGAAGCCCGGATATAAATCCCATAGAACACCTATGGGATGAGTTGAAGAGACGAGTCAGCGTGAGAGACGCTTGGTCAGCTTAAAACAGCTATACAGAAAGAGTGGGATTATATCGCACAAAACGAGATTGTGACTTTCATCCGTTCTATGAAAAACCGCTCATTAGGGCCCGCGGAAGAAATACGAGATACTGAATAAACTTTTTTTAACAAATTTTTGTTTTAGGTCCTTGCAAATACGTCTTAAAGGATAAGATATACCTGTTGAACAAAACACGATAGCTAAATACATTTTATTTTAATTTGAAACATTATTATTAATTGAACGGTACGTGGCAATTAACTGGCATTATTATAATTTTTTGTTAAATGTAAAAAGTCCACGAAACTTTTTTTTTTTTGATCAGATGTGTATCATTAATGGAACCTAACTAGTGGAAGATATTGTAAATTTACGTATTACAATAAAATAGAGGTATTATTATAACATTCAAACCAGAATACTTTAAGTAATCATAAATTATGAGTAGGTAAACTTGTATCAAAATTGTATTTTCATTTAAAAGAAAGATAAAAAAATAAACTGGAATGGAATTTCTGAGAGCGTCAAAACATTAAGCGCTTCGATCACTCTACAAGTAAAGGGAGCAACTCATAACAAGCAAAAGATCGAAATGAGCTGATAAGGTATAAATCTTTCCAAAAGTACGTACCTACCTATTATGAGCCGTCGATAATTTTACAAGGGATTCCTTAGTTTGATATGGGACGAATCATTAACCAAAGCCAGGTTCGCCTTCGGTCTTGGCACATCGTGGTGGCTCTTAGCGAGATCTACGAGATATATTCTTGAGCTTGAATATGCGAACAGTTCTGTAAGCAGATCAATGCACACCGGTATTTTGATATCCAATCTCTGACTTTCTCTCTACTTTTACTGAATCTCTTGTCTTATTATAAAATTCCTGGAATTTTATCCTGTCTCAATTTATCACTTCGAAAGCTCTTCAACATTTGCCAAATTGAATGTTGTTTATCCTTATGTGTTTTATATTCACGAGTCTTCAGTAAAATCGTACTTTATTGTTCCGTGCATTTCGCGTCGGGGCGGCTCGTTAACGCGACCTTTTGGATATTTATTGTATCCTCTCCAGAAAATACAATTTCCAACTCGAATGTCAATAAATTGTAAGCTGTACGAACTCATGTATTTTGTGATTGGTAAAAATTGCGTGACTCGTTTAATCATTATTTTCATTACAATCTTGTTATAACTAATATACAGTCAGGTACTTGAAATAAACCAGTTTTTATTATCAAAATAAAATTTTATTTATATTTTATCCGCCACTTTAGAAACAACGAATGGCAATTGTAATTTTAAACTCCTGCCCCCCTGATATAGGAAAATCGATGCTTTGATGATAAAAAAACTAGCCAACTGCGATTTGCATTACCGTAGAGAGAGTTCCGCACGATAAAGCTGCCATATTTTTTAAAAGAAACTTAACACTGTAGATGAAAAATGTGATCTCACAAACATTTTCTTAAAAAATTTACTGGTACAGTTTGCAAATATCATTTCTTAAAGCGTTCTTCTTTTGCTAACAGGCACTGATATCTATACAAAAAAAGAATGATTCAAAGAAAATTGTATGTGTCTGTGATTGACAGACACTTAATACAGAATCATAAAATAAGAGTGTTCGCTTTGACCTTATCGGACAGTCTACCATGAGGTTCATATCCGCTAGTCTAATTTAGACATTAGGCTGTAAATTGTCATTAACGGTATAGCTCTGACATAATATAATTAAAATACAAAAATAACATCCATTTTATTATTTAGAATTACCATAAAGAACTTCTTTCAACACCTAAACTACCCCTATGTTCTTTTGCATCTTGTCTTTTTTTTACAATCCTAAGGTTGCCTGGCAGAAATTACATTTAAGGCCACCCATTGTACATTTCTTTGTTGCATAAATACTGTAATTTTTGTCTCAAGGTGTACAATAAAGAATAATCTATTCTGTTCTACTCTATTCTATATATGTAAACACTAACTAACACTGTAAATACTAACAAACTTGAATATCAAAACTAGCTCGAGTTGGTTAGGTTATTAAGGTGTATCCACGACAAATACTAATATTGTAATACATATTTTGAAATTTAGTATAAATTAAGCAAAATATGTTTAAATGTAAGTCTATAATCATCGACTTTGTCTAGAACATTTCGTGGGCAAATAGGTGCGGGCATCGCGTGTGTTGAACCGCTAACACTTGATACTTGATATACGGCCGTCTTAATCACCGCCTCGTTTGTATGAGATTTATAACTCACCTGTTGTACCAATTATTTATACTGGGAAGACATTTTGTTTGATTTTAGTGTGCATCGTTGATGACTTTTACGCCTTTACTGGCAAATAGGATTCTATAATATAAAAGTCCACACTACTCAGCGTGATTTATGAATCTTAAACTTATTTCATATCAAACAAACTTTTCATAACAAGTGTTGTTTTGTTGTCCCCCAGGAACAAGACGTTTTTTCGTATAAAACCTACTCTATACCCTATACTGTACCCTGACATTGTATGTGCAATGTCATGTCGAACAGTTTTATTGATGTATTTTTTTTGAATATATAAAGAATTGATTTTTGTGTCTCGGGGGGCTTAGAGACAATCAAATAACGGAAACAAATAATACCCAGACTCGAAACAATTGTGTATCACACAAATTTATGTCTCGTGGTGAAATCGAACTCCCGACCTCTGCTCCGTAGACAGCATCAGGATCAAACAAAAAAATTAACATCAACCCCAAAAATCATTAGAATTACTCAGATGCCACATGACTATCTAATGAATATGGATAACGCATTTTCAGGCTAGAGTATTTGAGAGCATACGCAAAAACTGATATCCAGACATTAAACACCGGTTCCGTCACTTTGTATGTACATTTTTTTAATGTCACCTTTTGCAAAAATGAAGAGATCGAGAACCCTATTACTAAGGTTGGTATCAAGTCACCAATAACGATAATTTGATAATTGAGAGGCATGGCCCGTCGCCCTCCTTATTTTAGTAAAATGGTGAATCTTATTACTCGAGAGGATACTATCAATTTTCTCAACATTAAGTTTGATTAAGGGTGTAATTGAATATTTAAAACTATAATTTACCCCGTTATTACTATGGAATTGTTAATTTTATTATCAGATAAGTAATAATACCATTCTAATAATAATATATATGCGCGAGTGGTAAGACCTGTATAGCACAATGTTGTAAAAAAAAATAACGTGGGTGAGCCATGCTTCGGCACGTATGGGCCGGCTCGACCAGAGTATTACCACGGCCTTACAGAAAACTTTCTGTTAACCAATGTTTGCATTGTGTGACCGAGTGAGTGAGGTTATCGGAGGCCCAACCTCCTTTCCCTTCTCCTTTTTGCCCTCCTTCTTTCCATTTCTTCTCCTCAATTTTCTCTAATTCAAAAGGCGGACAGTTGAGTTGCAAGTGTTCATGGGTGGCGGAAGTCACTTACCAACGAGCGACCCATCTGCTTGTTTGTCCCCCTATAACATAAAAAAAATGTTACAATAAAGTGATATAAATAAATAATACACTTCCCTTATTATCTTTTCCTAAGTTTTCCATTAGATGACGTACAGTGGGTATATAAAAAGAATAGGTGCTCATATCAAAAACTATTCTTAAAAATTATAATCAGTTATTTTTTTTAATATTTTATTCTTATTGCGATAATGATTACAGTACGTTACTTTCTTCTGTCTTCAGTCAATATATTAACTTTTAACAAATAGCCTGCTTTCTCTATTAATTTCGTTCGTTAAAAATTTAAGAAGCGTGGCCATGAGATTTGTCAGGCTCCTCTATCAGTATCTTCAACTATTGCATTACGAATTTGGCATCGAATATGAACATAGAATCAAATATTTTAGTCATGCTACTGATAATGACTATAGTTATAATTAAAATAAATAATGTGATAATCAAAAACCATTTTAAACGAATACATTGATGTAAAAATATTTTTTGTGTAAATATCGGGAATGTGCTAATTGGTACGTGTTTAAAATAACTCGCACCACAATGTTAACACCTTCGTCCCGTGTGTACTCAATATGTTTGCAATAACGCTGTTTTGTTAAACTGCAAACATAATTTTTATTTTACAAAAGACAGGTGCATGAAAATCCCTTTAAGAATTCTCTTTGTTAAGTAATTACCACTTAAAAATAGTTTTATGCAAAATATTTTTATAGATGTTAAATTATTAATATTAATCAAATAGGTAGTAGTAAGGATGACGATATTATAAATGCGAAAGTATGGATGGTTATTTGTTAATCAATCCCGCCAAAATACCTAAACTGATATTGAAGAAATTTGGCACATATTGATATAATGGTGTAGGATAGCGCATAGGCTTGAGAGGCTTTTTAAATCGGGACAAAAAATTCCCCTGATAACAGCTAATATTATTATTATAATGCGAAAGTTAGTTTTTTCAGGCTCATCCAGTAAAAATCACTGGGCCCGAGGGATAGGTAAAATAACTCATGTGTGGGTGGTGCCACGTTGCGTAAGCTACATATATACCTATATATACCTAGTGACAAGTTTGTTGTTTAAAACATTTCTTATTATATATACATATGTATACATATAACACTTCCACTACTATACACAGGTCGTTTCGATGGCCAGTATCTTCGTGATTTATCTGCCCGCATCTTCGACTTGCGAACAACTCGTTTATTGCCCGCTTGTTATTTATAATTTATTTTTAACGGTCCCCGATTTATATCCGTATGTACTATGTCCAGAAATTCGTTGCCCGTCGGCAATATGGTCTCGTATCGTACACAGTTACTTGTTAATTATTATTGGTAAAAATTACTAAATTAAACTTTTACAATGTATATAAATACCTAGTATACATTTTGAAACTAAATACGGTTTTATTTTCAATAGTTTGGTTTAAGTATCGATTAGTATTTAAGTACATTCTTCACTGCCGCCTAGCTCTTTTGTAATTTTTCCCTAACTCTTAATATAATTTAATTTTTATATATAATAATATATGTACAACTACTTAACAAGGTGAATGTATCTGGTATTTGCTAAGATTTTATGGATATTCAAGAGGAAGCATTTACATAGCTGTATTGAAGGTGTTGTTGCTAAAGCAAGTAGTGGATTCATCCTCTGTCCATCAGCCATCAATATAGAAGCCATAAGCCAGCAATCGAAAGTGTAATTTTAATTACATACATGAACACAGACTGAGGCGTATTAAACGCCCACATTTTGCCAATTAAAATTTGCCAGCTCACTAACGATGAGAGGGGTAAGCCTTTTACCATTAACCGTGCGTTTGGGAACTAAGTTGGGGAAATTGGGAGTGTACTGAAGCGTGGGTAAGAAGGGAAGTATATGGCATTAAACGGATTTTGATTGCAAGCTCAATTGTTAGGATTGCATACCTATGCCAGTTTGGGTTCAAACTGGCTCTGACCGGCAAGCCTGAGCCCTCTAAATCTCTCATAAACGGATCTTAGGTACCTCTCAACCCGATACAAGTACTGCTCCTAAGCGATAGTAAAATAACTTTAATAAGCTAGATTAGATTAAATTAGAATATTCTTTATTACATCATATACATGAAATTACAATGGATCTTAATACAAATTGTGTAGCTAGTGTACCTTTTCTTAAGAGTTTCTTCAGTTACTTATAAAAGACTGCGTTCGTCGTATCTGCCTATGTCATAATAATGTAGTACTAAAATGTAGTTATAGTGTAGGCGCAATGCACATTAATTATATAATAGGTATATTCAATCCTACCTATTTACTAATACAACATAAAAGTTTTACACATGCAACATCATAATCTATTTCTTATTTATTATTTTTAAACGAGTATATCCCAGTTGTTGTCTAATTTTGCTTTTTAGATGTTTTTAAACAATTCATTTTGACTTGCCTCTGTACTAAATTCATAAAAAAAATAAATTTAAAATATTATTACAATTCTTGATACACAATTACCGGTACAGGCAAGTGCAAGGCGGGTGAAGATTTCCAAACTGATGTCTTGATACACTTTGGCCAGTGGTTTGACCGTCAATACTAGCCAGATTTACAATGCAGACATATAATTTATAGCGTTGTTCGATCTAGTTGTAATTTAATGCCGGTGGTGCCCATAAATCAGTCTCATCTCCTGCGCTGATATCCACAGGTACTCGACCGGTAATACCGATAGTGTGCATGCACCTTTAGGAGTATTTCAATTAATAGCTTTTTTTAAAGGAATATTACAAGGTTGATAATGATTATGAGGTTAAATGTAATGTTAATGGTGGGTAAACAATACCGCAGGTTTTGTAGGGTATTGAATCAATTGTGTACCACATAGATAAGTTGACGAAATAATCCACAAATCATTATCCCGTATCTGAGTATTATTTGTGTTCGTTGTTTCAATGTACATGAAAACAGAAAATTATTCTAAAATTCTTGTCCTAAAAAAAAAACTTATTTTATCCTTGAGATTAAGGAGTCACTCATAATGTGTAACACACAGCATGAAATATTTTTACTTTGCGTGGCAGAATGCAAATATGAAAAGAGGTTACGTACCCGCATTATTTAAATAAGCATTTTTATTGAAATATCAAATAGTTTTACCAGTACTCCGTCCTTACATGGATTCATCCAATTACTTTTCCAAGAACAGGCCTCTGGTGCATTCAAGTTCTTATTGGTGGACTTTGTCATTGAGCTCGAGGAAATAACATCGATATACATATGTATATACATGAACGGTTACTTATTTGATGCGGTATTCAACATTAATAACATCAATGTTTATAATGAGTACAAAATCCCTTCTATTCAATTTAACTATTTAAAGGACATAGTTTACACTATATACTTAGTACGTTTATTTAAAATGAATACTATCAAAATATTAAGGGATTTTGTGATGTTTGGGCTAGGTGACCTGGTTAGTTTTTTTCACATAAACTCAGAAATTGGTGATCTTTGTAACATTCCAAGATCTCTAATTTCGTACTATAATGAGCTATCATATCATGAGCTGCACGATTTACATAAAAACTAACTTGTAATTTATAAAATTACAGGCAAATGGGAACTTACGTAAATTTTAGTAAGGACTACGCCTAACGAACTAAGCCACTTCCACTAATTACTAATTAATAGACAACCTTATGTCACAATACTTTGAGCTGTTATGTCAATCCTGTCTAATTTATTTTACTTCATCACTATACTACAGATTATTGATATGTTTATTTTGAAATATCATATTATTAGTTGACTATTATGATCGTGATACAATTGTTATAAATATTTGCCAGCAATTATGTAAATATTTGTTGACTTATGATATCTTGCTGCCTCGTGCTGCTGCTTGTGTTTTATTCTTAGAATAATGTTACTATTGATATGGGTTACAAAGATATCGTTAGTTTTAAAATAATCACAAGCACAAATAACTAACAGGTAAAAGAGATGATCAACGATTTATACAAGTTGCATATCTTAACGGTGGTTGTGAACCAAACATCTATTATTAAAAAACACCAACGTCTATCAAAGGCATGGAGACAGCTACTGCTTACATACATCACCCGTATATGGGAACTTAATAATTTGTTTGCGCACCAGTTATTTCCTTCAAGGTACGATTAAGTGGGCAGACTTCATTCATATCAAGATAAACTGGTTGGGTTCGTTCAATGAAGATTAAGCGTTTCTTACTTACGCCAGAATTATTATTGAGTCTGCTTCGATGAATATTATTCTTCTGAGAAAAGATATATCGCTCAAGAGATTTTACGGAAAATTAATTTCGGCAGTGAACGACAATGCCCAGGCGGCGCGCGGTCCGATCTGCGGCAACCTCGTCGCGTTAATTTGTTGCGACTCAACTGCGCTCGTTATACTTCAGCATATTGACACCATGCCAACGCGTTGCATTCTTATATGTGTGCTATGTTTGCACGTAATTTGAACTCGACACAGTCTTTACAAATAAAAAAAACTCATTCTTTAATAAATTGAAATCTTTACTATTACTACTATACGTGTAATATGCGCTCGCGCAAGCTCCACCCCAGTTGTCGCCACAGACGGCTCAGCCGCAATTAATCCACTGTAATGCGATACGAACCTCCTGTCGTCAGCGACGTAATGCATCGTGATTTACGCGCAACGAACAAGCCGTTAATCTTATTACCACTTTCAATAACTTTATTATCGAGTGTTCGATACAAATAACATACAAACCAATATACACCTTAGATGAACCACACAGAGATCATTTGTGTCTTGTAGTTTAAATGAGTAATACGTTTAATCGGTAGGAATTAGCTTCCCACGAAATTTATTTTAGTCGACTTACGATTTAGTCGACTGTCCACTTTACCAAAAAACGGAAAGTTAATGGACCCATTGCTTAAGTATGTATAAACGGTATGGGCTTTGCATCATACCTTTGACGAAGGTTTACTATAACGCTTTAGTTGACTTTGACTGTGCATACGATATCCCTTTGCCTGCATTGTGCATTTGCCGTGTTGTTTGCAAATAACTTATTAATGAACTTTAGAGGTTAAGTTAAGTGTAAAGTATAAAACTTTACACTTAACTTAACCTCTAAAGTTCATTGAAATAATAAGTTATTTTAAGAAAAAAAATAAGTTTTAAGAAAAACATAGTGTACATGTCATAACAATAACTTTTATTAAATTCTCACTACTTCGGAGCTTCGGTAAATACTGTCCAAATTCGACATATTATCCCAAAAAATAATAATAAGATGCAAATGATGAGTCCAGGGGCAGAGAGAACAAAAACTCGCTACGCCGAAAAAGATACATTTTCAATAAGCTGGTAATTTACATTATCGTAATAACAACCTCCGTTTTGTGTGCCGGCGAAAGACGAGTGTTAATCTACGGTAGATCCTATGCGATCAAGCTATGGTAGGTCATCGAGACACTTACATATATATAGTGTACTCTGTGCAAACCACGGCATCGCTTGTGTATAAAATAGTATATACATATGTTTAAATAAAATGACTACTGTTGTTAACATTATCTGCAGCAGCAGCTGGAAATCAATTCAACCGTTTCGAATAGTAGCGACAAAAACGAAATGTTTCAAATTTTTTTATGGTTTTGAAAAGTGTACATATTTTTATCCAATAGTTGTTATTTTTCAGTACAAATAGACAAATTATATATATTTCAATGGATATGATAAAGATTTTATTTATTTTCTTCTTCACCTATAAGGTCATTTACAATGAATTATTTGTGGGTTCACTAACGCGCATCTACAATATTCAGCGACAAGTAGATGTTGCTTAGTCCTTTCACTAACGCATTGTAATAAGCCGATGAATTTAACGCTTCACTACCTTGTTTCGTGATACATGATTAACAATGGTTTTGTAATTTAAATGTCATAGTTATTCTAAATTCTGACTTATTTGTTTTTCGGTATTTCTTAAAATATTTATGTGTTAAGTATTGAAATATTAGATTACAAGGTTATCCTATTATTGCAACTTAAAAAGTAAATTATACTCATATTGTCTTTTATTAATACCTAATTGAATGGTAATATTTAGTTGACAACTCCTTCCTTGTTTAAGTTATCATATGAAATACGTTTCGGCTATTTAGTTATTAATCTTAACTCATTTTTCTTTTTCGCCTTTGTAGCTCACCACAATTTTGAAATAAATTAAAGTTGTAGGTAGGATGTCTATTACATTGGCCGTGGTGCTTTCACAAAATTTCACACTTCCTGATGAAAGTTTTAACACAATTATCCGGTCCACGACCATTTCTCTCGGCCCTGGACGACTGGACAGAAAAACTTGGCAAAGAACAAACTAACCAACAGTCCAATTTAGCGGCATCCGTATAAAGTTAAATGTACCCAATCTGAAATGTTGCCGTATTTTCGCATTTTACATAGGCACATGGTTTTCTTTGGTTGGAACGTTGTTTGAGAGTAATAAATTTTTCAATTTCACACTAACAAGTACTTTATTCTATCTGTTAGCACCATATCTAACGTCAGTTTTATGCACTAGGTTCATTACTACATTTAAGATAACTAAGATAATAAACTAGCCTATCTAAAGAGCCCACAGTTTTTTAGATTTATTCTCTGAGTAGATTTCTAAAACGTTTACTTTACTTACACTTTAGATTGTTTTCAAATATAGTTCATACAAATCACGCTACGCCGTCGCTAACCGACTAATGATGGTGACACATCAGAAAATTAACAAAAGTAATAATAATCTGCAATCAAAAATGCTTCCAAATGACAAGTCATTAGTCTACGTAATATACTCGTAAATATACTCACGTGAACGTATTATATGCCTAAATATTGTCCGAATCTAAGGGCCCAGCTAAGAACAAAAGAATACATAGTTTCGTCTTTGCTAGTCTCATAGTAAGGTACTGCACCTGCCATCAGATGATGCCATCAGATTATCATCTATTTCGTTCTCTAGCCCACTACTTACTACTCTAGCGGATAAAAAATGTAAAAATGAAGACCAGCTTATAACTGATTTTACCTCCTTTTTTGATCAAAATCCTAAAGACTTCTATGAGGAAGGCATTATGTCTCTGCCAACGCGTTGGCGACAGGTGATAGAAAACGACGGTACTTACATAGTTGAGAAAGTTTGATTTTGTATACTGAAAAAATTAAACAAATTTGCGTATAAAGATGGCGGGTTTATTAGTTGCCAACCTAATATAGAGTCACCTTTACGACCTTTTCTCACTATATAAGACTAAAACGCCCTTATACATGTCACGTGCCCCTTTTACTATTTATCTAATAATAACGTACTGATGATCACTTTTACAAAATGAAAAAGGGAAATATATCCAATCAATATTTCTTTCACCATAGTGGTTTTTATATTGTACTATTTTGTAAATTCTCGGGTTACGTGGGGCAATTCTTGATCTAATCAAAATTGCGAATTGGCTTACATATGTATATCATGGATGGCACTCACAGTATGGTATATCACAATATTCTCAACACGTAAACAGTGTAGCGATGACACCTCCTTTTGATGTTCTGAACCAATAAACTGTCACCGGCAACGCACTAGAAACGTTTCTCATGTAGACGAAAATTTGATTTTGTTGTGATTCTATATCGCAATTTTGTCTTATTTTGTTTGAAACACAGTTATTGCAACTGTGTTTCAAACATAATAAGATCAACTTTCTCATTAATTTACTTCCTGCCGGAAGTCAGAAGTTTTTTTTTCTAAGAGATAATTATTACACTCCTTGTTATAAATATTTTAATTTGTATATCTTACAATAGAAATTCACTAGAAAAAGGCACTCAATAATAATTGCATTTAAGAAATAAATTTATGTTATTTAAGCTCGTCAATAATTTTAACTAATGTGAAAACGGCTACATGTAAATCATTATAATATTGTCTGTTTGCTACAAAAACTTGTTAAACCCGAAAAATCGGTTTTTCAAATAATAATATAGGAAAAAATCGCCATAGTTAGATCTACCTGCTGCAAAACTGCGATATTTTGTTCGTAATAAATAAGCATAGTTTGAATGAAAGAAACGACATAACACGTTGTAGAGCTGTATCAATTCCCTCGTTAGTTCTGTATTATGTTGACCTATTACAGTATGAAAGTCTATAAAAATGATAGCTGAAGTTTTACTGCTAAGTGAAATATGTAACCTTAAACCACACTGTTTATAAACATTTATATATTTCTTATTTAGACTTCAGATATGTACATATTTCTAAAAACATAGATATTAATTATAGACAAATTACCAGACACAGAACAAACGATCAGGCTCATCACACAATTGGTCCGACTTATGCCACAAACTACTGCAAAAAAAAAAACTAGAAAGAAAGTTTAAAGTTAACTGAATTAAATTTGTGTTAATGCCAATTGGTGCCTTTCGCTTCAGAGCTTCGGTATTTGCTTAAATTGTTTCTGTATTGATTTAAAATTGCTTAATGATTTAAAATGGTATTTTACTGACTGTATGCAAAACTGAATTGGTCAAGTAATACTAAAGTAAGCATTTTTCAGTCAGATGGTTATAAAAGTTTGGGCTTTTTTGTTGAGTAATTCTAATCAACTTTATGATAATTTGTGGGTTGGCATTTTTCATATTTCGGCATAACTGGGTCCAATTGTAATCTCATTAATTAAAAACGGCGATGCAATCTTTCATCTATTGATGTTTGTTATCCCTTTCGTTGAAGGCGATTGAATTTTTTGATCAATTTTTTTTTATTTTATTTTTTCAGGGAATTTTCTTATTTAATTTTTTAATTTATACTTATTGCAAATCAATGTCAATGATTCTACCTCTATTTTTTTTATCATTCTTTTAATTTTACAAATATTCAACATATCTGGTTCAGAAACGATTTATGAAGCACATAAAATTCGAACAAAACACTTGTCCAGGCGCGGCGATCTCTATAACCGCTACGCCATCTGTGCAGCGGTTATAAAGATCTTTAATTTAAAGAAGATTAAGTTATATTACAAGCGAATTCTCGAAAACATGTTTTCATCATTTTAAATTCAGTTGTTGTGAGCTATATTGTTTTTTTACAACAGAAATGACGTTGACGATGGAAGGTGTCGCTGAGCTCTATAAATCTGTTCCGCACGGCCTACGTCGTAAACAGAGTCGGAGCACAATCCTTGTATTTGAAGTACGACTGCTCCAATAACTAGTTATTATTATTATTATTATTGAAATAATTGAAAAGTTGCACTCGTATTTCGCCTGGTCTTTGCACAATAGAACTTGAATGTGGCAATTGCAACACTTAAACAGCTTTCTATGGGGAAAGACGTTTCCCATTTTTATTATATGACTTTCAAGATTCAAACATCATATAAAACTAAAGTACACTAAAAAAATAAGCGCATGTATCCCCTGCGGCCTAAAGGTTTTAGATATTTATCGAGTCGAGTTTTTCTTATAGAAAACAAACTCTCTTAACCACAACGATTAGTGTACAACAAGTTCGATACACGTTATACTGCGGGTATAATAACTTTCTCCTATAGAGGATTTATTGGGTACTGTCTCTAGTTGCTAAGTAGCTTCGCACCACGATGTACTCAAAGGCAGGTCTCTGCCGCGGGCTGTTCAGATTTACGAGGTGGCGCGCTCGTGCAGTGCCCCACCCTTCCCCTTCTTATCAACCAATCCCCCGTTCTCGCCTGCACAGAATGTGGCTCCTTCGGTCACTCATTGTAACGGCTCTCAGTTAGTTATGAACTAGAAGCAAATGCCTTACCTCTGTTTCAATTCTATAAGCCTTTGGAGTTAGTTGTCAATTGTATTATTTTGCAGTAAATTTTTAAGCTCCATCTTTTGTATATTTAATTATGTATATGGAATCTAAACATCAAGAAATAAATTTTAACTGTGATCGTTGACCTAAAGAAAGATTACACTTAAATTGAAAGTCGACAATAATATACCGAATTTATTTTTATAACGTAGGAGACGCGCGAAAACCGACTGTTAAACAATGCTTGCATTGTGTGACCGAATGAGTGAGGCTACCTTTCCCTCCTCCCTTTCCCTTCCCCTCTATCCACTCCTCCCTCTTCCCTACCCTTAAAGGCGAACAGCACTCTTGTGACTCTTGAGTTATAAGTGTGCATGAGCGGCGGAAGACACTTACGATCAGGTGACCCGTCTGCTCGTTTGTCCTATACTATAAAAAAAAACTGATAATATACTAGAAAAAAAGCAAATATCAATAAGGAAAATGACAAAATTTATGAAAATGAATAAATGAAATACAATACTATTTAACCCATAAATACCTTGTTTATTGTGAAAGCTGTGCTAAGGGTACCTCTATTTGTTAGATCATCGACACTTCCACAGATTTATAATACTTGATGTATCCGCATGATACTGATATTTTATGTCGACTATAGCAAATAGCGTCAGGCGTCGGCGCTCACAGGTCATTGCACGCGTCAAGCTAGCCGTACCATAAAACGCAAATTGTATTACCTCATTTAAAAACCCTTTAATAACTGTAAAACCCTTGTATATGTTAATTTGTTGAAAAGATCAGAGGTATAAAAAGGTTGTGTATTTTAATATTCTATGCTAAGTACAAAGTATTCGAAGTCATTTTGAATATTTAACTATTTTAGAGATACTAAACGAAGCGGACTAGAAAGTTATGATGAGTTGATGTTGTCAGTACACAGTTCTTAGTACGTGTAAACGTTTTTGCGTCTCATCAATATGTAATAACATCCCTTAAATACCGAGTGATTCAAAATATTTATGCGTAAAATGTAACAGTATCAAAAATAAACTAGATTTACAGATAAAAAAGTCGCTTTTTCCGACTCTAAGAATTTAAGGATATCTTTCGAAAGAGAAAGAGTAGCTTAGTAATTCATTGAAATATTTATAGCCGCAATATAATCATTTTCGTCAAAAATGTGCCACTCCTGCACCTCTCAACCAGAACTCATTTATTTAAAAACTACCCGCAAGGAATTAACGACATTACTTTCGACGTATTTTATAGGTCATCTCGCGAGATTAATATAACTGTAACTTGTAAACCATTTCTCATCTGCACCATGTAAAAGAAACTGTCATTAAAAATAATGGTTCTCGGTTTAAATTCAAGATTTATATAAGATTATCCCCTGTAATGTTGACAGGGATAATAACAGGGAAATGCACTTGTGCCACTAATTTTGGCAGACCAGAAACCAGAGTTTCAAGATTCAAGGTAATAAAAGAAAAGAATATTCAAAAGAAAATCAATTTTGAAATTATATCATAGAGTTAGTCCTTTAATAATATAGTTTATGGGCTAGACACTCAATTTTACAGGTTTCTAACTTATTTGATCAAAATAATTCAATTGAAGTAATTTACATAACGTAGAGAGTTAGTGTCATAGATAGATAGTATCATATTGTTACGGAAGTGGGTACAGGGATTGGAAGGAAACTAATGTCACTGCCGAGAGTAACAATTTATTTGCGTTTCACAATATTCCGAATGCGTAACACTCACAGCACAGAACGAGTTGTACTGCACGAACCGTAGCACTGTTCCACACTGTCCCCGCGGACTACACTTAGCTCAGTCCAACGGAAGCACTGCACCCTCACTATTCACTTTCACTGTTCACTTTACTACTTTTTCACTTCTGCTTCTTATTCTTCACTTGAGAGCACTTTCCACTGAACTGCCCTGTAGGCGCGTCTGGAGCTCTTTATATACCCCTCATTTCGATCGTAATTTGTTGAATTTCGACTGTCATTTCGTTATTCTTTTCGATTGTCTTCTACAACTTAATTTATTTATTCATTATATTCGAATTTTGTAAAGAATCATCTCCATTTACTAGAATTTTCTATAAAACACCGAAATCACAAATAAAAACCCATAGAGTCGGCCGGGGCTTGAACTCACGTTTAAATTCGTGCGTATTTAAGCATACGTTATAACATTATACACTTTTCTTGTTAATGCTCACCCCTCGCGAGCCACTAGACTAAGAGCGCGAAACCGAGCGTATAAAACGCACTTTATTCCATAAGTTTCATAACATAGGCGGTGGCAGTGAATCATCCAACTCAAAGAGAGCCCTTGACACCCTTACATATTCCTCGATTGCCTAGTCGCTGTTAGCTCCGGTAGAGCACAGGGAGTTCAAATATAGACGGTGGCTCACATGACCGGTGCAGCCGCACGCGTACCGACGCGCTTCCCATTTAAATGGGGAGCGGCTCACGAACTACCCGCAGCTATTGTAAACAAGCAGCGTTCTCTATTCAAACTATCGTTACGCCTTCTATTCGCCGTTTCGTGCCGTATTGACGTTCGCGAAAAGATTTTACGTTTTTGCTCGTTCCTTGGAAAGGTACATTTATCAGAAAGCACAGATTTTATAAGGTTTCGGAAGTATTTCCATTTCACTGTTTTTCTACAAATATAAAAAATCTCGTTTCAATCAAAATAAAGACCAGTTTGTAGAACGACGCTTATTATCCTTTTGCAATTGTGATAAATGTTGAATAGATAGAACAATATAAGAAGCAAAATTAAATATTTAAATCGTAGAATATCCAAAAGCAAATATTTGTCACCATAAAATGTGATAATGCAATTGATGCAATTGATAGTGAAAATTAACTAAGTTGGTATCCAGTTCAGTATTTAAAATGTTTTATATCTCAATAATATGTTGAATTACTATTTATATTTACTTAGCCTACTGAAGTCCATTGCTGGACATAGGGCTCGCTGAAATATTCATGTAATATTTAGAAAACTAATCGTTATTTAACTAATTTAGCATCATGTATCTAATTAAATTAGGCGATTAGTTTTGTTCTGAAACTTGTTGTAAGAGTTATTTAATATGTTATTCATATTAATTATCTTAATATTTTTTTTAAATTTGTTCCTATCTGCTTTATTCATCAGATTAATATTCGGTAACACGGCGCTCACGATGTTGCTATCGACGCGTGGATCCACATGCGACCAAGGCGTGCCCTCTCAGTAAGAATCTCGCATTTTTACGGCATAATAAAAATCGTAAATAATACCAAGTGATGCAGACGAAGTCGGGTCACGATGTGCCCCGAGGCCCGAGCCGTCATCGCGACTTGTATATTTACAAGTGGCTGGCGAGTATTGGCTCCTTCCCACCACAAGTGGGCTGATTAGGAATTGTTCTCATTTTTGTAATAAGCTCAAACAATTAAAGACAAGCAAAGTGACTGATGATTGTCGAGAAGGATGTCTTGAGAAAACGTGAGTGCTGTGCGACTAACGTATATAAGCTGATAGAAGAGGGACATATCATCATAACAGATTTCGGCATACATTGGCAACAGTACAAAAAGTCTTAACATTTTCCAGCTTTGTTCCAAGCTTTGTTCTAGATGGATACCTCATAATGTGACTCAAGATCAAAAACGCATTGGCTTGGACTGGTGCCGCTCAATGCTTGAAAAGTATGACGAGGTGACTCGAATGCTGTATATGATATCGTCAAAGGCGATGAATGCTACTTACTTACTATTACGTACCCGAAACCAAAAGACAATCGGAGCAATGGATGTTTCCATTCGAAGATTTGCTGGCAAAAATGAAGACGGGCAGAAGTCAAGCGAAATGGTTTGTATTGGCTAACTGCTTCAGTCAATGGTTCCATCGCATACGACGGTGCTTAGAAGGGAACGGAGACTGCTTTGAAAAACAATAACAATATTAACATGCTTCATCATTCTGTTTTTTATTTTCTAAAAACTTTCAGTGTGAACCCAAGTGAAATGGATGCAAAACTGTTTGGAACGCTACAAACACATGCAAAATAAATCACTCAAAAAGTTCAAAGGCAACGTTTGGCTTCTGTCGTAATAACTATAATTTCTATAGAGCCGTAGTTTAATTTAAAAGCAATTGAGCCAAACAACTTAATTTTCAGGCTCACCGAAGTTTCCTTTGTGTGTAAGCTCGACGGATAAACGAACTTCTGATTCAGTTGAACTGAAGAGGCAATACACGATCAAATTTAAGTTCAGGTATGTGTTTAGTTATTACACTTGAAGAAACGTTGAAAAGTAAAATATCCTTTTCCTCGTTGTGCTAATTTTATATCAACTTCAAAAATAATATTAATACTAGCATTCCGGTTCCTGGAAGACTAAAAAAATAACATACCTATAATTATTGTCAATAACAAGTGCCAGAAAAAACCTTTGTTTTCTTCTTTAATGTTTATTGTAGCTTACTATTTTATATAATTTAATGAACAGAGTTCCATATTTATTCGAGGTCTTGTGTCATTTTTTTATCAATTGGTAAAATTTTTAAATCAGCGTAGCCATTAATTGTCTCTAGCTACTGTGTAATAGAACCCTTATAATTAAAGCGCCTGTTTCCGTGATCTAGTAAAATAAAATATATAGCAGTAATTTTTATAGAGATAACAAATTTCACGATTATATTATCTTAATTTTTTCTTTTCCTCATGTATTTATCACAACGTTCAAGCTGAATAATTTACATCGATTTGAGAGTTACAGTTTCTCGTCGTAATCGTACTTGTATAGTAACGTTTTATAAAGTATTCGGTCTTTAAAATCCGCTTAAACCTCGTTGAATGTTTTGTCTGCTATGTTCTTTGTGAAAAAGAAAAAGTAATCCTCCATATTTTGCGATTTAACAATGAAGACTACCACAAAGCAAATAGGTTGCATGCAACTATCTGCGTAAAAGAATTAAGAAATGTAAACTGCAGTTATTATTTGCACTTGCCAGTGTATAACGTCAAATAAAGTCTCGCCAGAAGATTTTAAAGAAACTTTCTTGACCTCTATAAACCTGATTAATGAGTCCTGGGCGCACACATCCTGGTTTTTTGAATTTTTGAAAACACGATAGGCCACTTAGCCGCTCGTGTCGTGCCCGATCGTAACTTAGGACCGTTCGATACGGCTGCCATATTGGCCCGTTCTTTTTCGGTGCAATTTACGGCTCGGCGCTGCCGGGGGCCTACCGCCATCGTCCAACTGAAAAGACGAGCATCGATTTATTTACCGTCAACTGCATTCGGGAGCGTGCTCACTGTGTTCGATATTTATGTAACGCACTCGCACTGTATGCCTGCACGAATTGCCAACAATGTGAAAATACATTTAATTTAAGGGAACGCTTACAATATCGCGGATGTGTTGTATTTCTTTCAAAAGTCGCATTTAATCTCACCGTGTTTATAGTTAATATACTCTGCGCTCACGCTCTTTATAATTTGATTGACCTTAAGATTCCCTACTGAAATAAATGTCAGGTATGTGACACCTTCTCATAGAACCTTTAATGACTGTTCGTTACCATTAAAGTATTCTATCCATTTGCTACCGCAAATCATTGAAACGTGTTACCTTCCTAATGAATTGCGATAATAGACGATTCTGTTAATTTTAATGAATTGCTTATTAGCAATTCAGCAATTCTATACTACATTATGGATGTATGTTTAAATTATTTAAAGTAATTGTGAAGATGAGGGGTATGTCTCGCGTCGATATAGGTACATTATCTCGTGAAGATATAAATACAATAAACCAGTTTGGGAGGGTTTGAGCCATTTGTAACGTTAAGTTAAAAATCTTGTCCTGAAGTCTAAGTAATATTTTAATAAACTTGCCAGACAAATAAATTTTGAATTTACACATTTACGCAAAGCATTTTTATAAAAGTTTGAAATTTTAGAATATATATATTTTCGACATATGCACACCAATGTACAGCGTTTTAGTTATTCGTTTAAGAAATTCTCAACCGATTTTACCTTGCACTCTTTTACCTAACTCTATTGGCAATCATGTATGTTTCAATTCTAGTATCTTTGTGCCTAGTACATACGAAGCAAAGCGTATACACTGAAAGCGCTGCAAGCAGTTTGTTTTACAGTTTAACATTGTTTCCTTTTCTATCAGCAGGTAGACACAAACATCTGCTTTGGGGCGGTCGTTCCAAAGCCGCCTAGTAATTCGCCTTTGTGATAGTTTAAAGACGAGGAGAGCTGTATAAAACTCACAAAGTAGATTTTTATTTTTGCGAAACACATTCTATCCACCTAATACAAGTACGATTTATCAAACAAACATGGTCTAAATCTAAGAGATCTCCTACTTCTATAAATTATTATTGCGCAGATACGTTACAAAAGTTATCGTTTTACATAGTTTAGCACTAAGTGTATGACTGGCTCAATGATTTAAATGGTCGCCATGCTACTACACCGCCCGCACCGTATGTTGGGAGTTTGTATCAGGAAGAAAGCTTGTGTGAGGACAAATAGTTACCAATCGGAATGAATTAATGTGTCTAAAGTCCCCTCTGACATATGAGTTATTCGTATGTTGGGAGTTCTCTTGAACCAAGTGAAGAAATAATCAAATTTAATTCTGCAAAGTTAGGTATTTTACGTTCATCGTCGACTCGGTCGAGCTCATGTGCTTTTGACACTGTGTTGCTGTTGTGACTAAACAACCTTGAATTTTTCAACCTTGAATTCATCACTGACGTGTCGTACAAATTCCATAATTATTTATAGAAATAAATAATTATGGAATTTGTACGACACGTCAGTGATGAATCAAAACAACGAAATCATATGTAAAAGTACACATTATAGATACCCTTTTATTGCAAGTAGGTCCTATGTTGTTAGTATGTTATACACATATAATAAAATCATTTAGGATCTGATGAAGATGTTTCTCTTTTTCAACTGACCTCAAAAAGGAGGAGGTTCTCAATTCGACTGTATTTTTTTTTTTTTGTTACCTTATAACTTTCAACTGGGTGAATCGATTCTGATGATTTTTATTTTACTTGAAAGCTGGTGCTTCCCGTGTGGTTCCATTTTAATTTGGTCCAGTTCCGATAGTGGCATCCATGAGAAAACCATATTAGTCTTAAATTTTATGATGACGCATTAAAGTAGGTTTTCTCCTTTTTTAAAGTCCGATTATTTCATTTATAATGGGACTTTTAACAGCATTATATTAAACGCGCTATTAAGATATGTCTATTTATTGTTTTTACCAACCCATGGCAGTAAACATAAAGGATTGAGTACACCCTCATATTGCAGAAAGTGCGGTTGAAATTTAAATGGAATGGTACCTGGATTATGATAGTATTTTTTTTAGGTAAATCGTGTAAAAGAACAAAATAAAAAGTAAAATAAAATAATCATCAGGACTCGAACCGGGGTAATCTGGTTACGGGATAGCCCTATTTCCCACCTGACCTATTACAACCTTGTAGATGGTGGTGAAATTTACCTTCGTATTCTAATAATATTGTAGCAGTTTTTAATTGCCTGAAAACACGGATAAAACGACGTTTTCTAAAAATGAAACCTAGCTCGATCGATTTTTCGGCCCCGAAATCCCCTGCCCCCCTACTTAAACACCCACATTTTGCCAATTAGAATTTGGTCCCACTAACGGAATAGAGGGTTAGGCTATTGCCGTTATTCGAATTCATATTTTCAGAAATGTTCAACATTTTTATAACATTTACTTTTTTGATTACTTTTAGACACATTTTACATTTAAATACGTAGACGTAGACCCTCGGAGATAGATAATGAAACGATACTAACTACATCATTCGTTTTCTTTACTTAAGTATGTTTTATTGCAATTTTATTTAGGTTCAGGATTCAGAATCTTACTGTTATTAGAATAGTTGCTACGTAGTTCGCTAGATGGTGTTGATGTATGTTTTTGCTGATAGTGGAGGTCGTAACGTCATTCCTCTCCAAGACCGGAGTTCGATGTCTTCATGAGTCAGCCAGGATTAGTCTCTTAAGTGAACGATAAACAATATGTAATTTTTTTTTTTTACAAAATTTATCTGCCCTATTTATTGAAATTTTGCGGTTCCTTAGACAGTAGTATGATGATATATCCCGCCATACAACCTTATACGGGCCCTCAATAAAAAAAAGAAAAAGGATTAAATTGTGTGGCAAAAATATATTTTTTAATTGCATTTGTCGTTCCTGATATTAGCGGGTTCAAACAAAAAAATTAATTCTGCCTCTTTATAAGATTATAAGTATTAAGCCGTTTATTTCAATACTAGCAGTTGTCCACTACTTCATACTCGTGAAAATTTGAAATTAGGCTATTCATTTTCCGGGATAAAAAGTAGCCTATGCGGATAGTTGAGAAAAGAATTTTTAGTTTGACAAGAAGAAGAAAGATAAAGTAAGAGTAAAAGATATAATTTGTTTAATTTAAAGTTAACCTTAATAACATTTAGCAAACAATATTTACATACATATCTATATATACTTTCTAAATCTTTTATATAGCTGTAAATCACACAGTTCTAGTTTCATCATAATTAAAACAATACAAAAGTACAACGTACATCAGATGTTAGATGTATATATAGATATATAATACTTTATTTGTACACCATTTTACAGTATCAGTACATATGTCAAAAAGATAATGTATAAAAAGCGGCCTTATCGCTCAAAGCAATTTTTACCAGGTAACATTTGGATGGACCAAAATGATGCGGAGAGACTTTGATAGTTAAAGGTGCATTTCTATTTGAAAACTACTACTAAAAACATAAAGTATAAATATATTCTTTATATTTAGTTAAATTTATCTACCCTTACATATATGTATCCACACATATACATACATCTCTATAATAGCATATAAATAAACGTATCGTACACAAAGTTTAATATACATACATACTTACTTGAACAGAAGTTAATGTCTGGCAAATCAGTCGTAATTACAGCTTTTTAGTAGTATTAACTAAATTGTAATTGCCGACAGAAGTCCTCCCTGCCACGATTCTTTCCATGTATTTCACTGGCTCCTGTATAGTCTCAGTTCCAATTACTCTTTGAAATCGGTATCCACTGTAATTGGATTGGGCTGGCAACCGGACTTGTTGGCATTTTAATTGTGCTATTGTGACGACAGACACCATCCGACGCCCGCTTCAACACCGTCCGAGCTAGACAAACGTTTTTATATCTAATTCACAAATCTGGATTCGCTAATACATTAGATAATAAATGTCTGTGGCGATGATCACATATAAGCCGTGTGTAGTAGACACACGGATTATAGTTCATTAGAAAAGGGTTTTTGATGTTCCCACGGTTTAAATGAAAAGTGAATAAAAAATACGTGAGAAAACATCTTTGTCAATAAGGCGTCAAATATTTCTCCAAAGCCCACAAGTTGCGTTGTTTTAGGAAACCAAGACATTAATCGAATGACTGACACGTATTGTGGAGCGGAGTTCGGAGAAATGTGGTGTGTCTTAAAATGTTAGGAATTAAGGATTAATTTGATTCGCTGTAGAAACTCAATAAGTTCCGACGCGAGCTGGAACCTATTTGAAATTCGAATGTTTCCTATAGATTTAGGCATTCGATGTTATAATTCATATAACTCATATAAGGTATAGTTCATATAAGGTACCCTAGGTCCGGATTTGCTTTTCTATACCATTAACAACGTGTAAAATTGCCTAATAAACAAGCACAAGATGCAAAAATTCAGAGATTGATTCGAGACCTATATATACATGAATTTGCACAAGTTGCCATTTCTATTCTTAACATTAGGTAACAGGTCTGTTACATACTTTTTTTGATTACCAATTAATTTTATAATAATGCAACGGTAAAGGTAAACATTAATTCGTCGCATTGCTTTTTCTTGTATAGTATCTATAGAGGTGACCATAAAAACGTAATCCAATTATATAAATAAAAAAAAATATAAAAAAACTGCTCCAGAAATTGGCTAAATACATGATACAGTTAAGAAAGCAAACATCCTATTCTTTTATTTAGAGTCAGTACGGTCGGGTTATTGCATATATTTATGGCTTTGTGTGACAAAAGATATTGAGCTAAGATAGTCATTGTTTATTTGTTATCGTGTAAATGTTGAAGATACAAAGTTTTACATATTATTGGTATTTGCTATTTCACGACTGGCCACACAATAAGTTGGTATAACTGTAGCAGTAGTATATAGTAGGCACAAATTAAAACATGCACGTTTTTTTTTTTAAATAAAATGCCATCAGTATTTTTTTTATCAGGCACTTGAATATTATTTATCAATTTCGATCATTTATTCGACCAGAATAGAATTTGAATTAAAAGAAAATTTTGAACGAATGCTTGCCTTTATCAATTTTCGTCAAGGTATCATTATTTGCAACAACAATAATCGTCGACTATTCTTCCATTCAGAATATTTTATACAAATTTTAGAACAAGAACAGGGGCGGTGTGACAGGTACATTTATTCACGACAGGTTGCTTATTTTTGTTTTGTGAAGTTTTATCGGATACCAATCGTGGAGGCGCGGCATGTTGTAGATGAATAAAATATACATTTCTGCGTTGAGCTTGCCCGCTCGCCCCGAATAGGAAGTTTCGTAAGCGCTTTAATGGAGTTCTAAAGTTTGGCATTCGTTTCTATTATGGTCATGGAATTGTCTGTTCTCGTTTATTCAAATTTCATGCTCCAGTTAGTATGCATTAAATCTTATTCGTCAATTAACTGCATTTTGAACGACTACCCGATTGTTTTAAACTTCATCGAATTTGTATTTTTTTAGTTATTGCTGTGATATGTTATTTCTGAATTAATAACTTATTCGTTTACTTAGTGGCAGGAAATATAATTTTATCACGAATTTCCTTTCTAACCTGATTAGGAAGTCTGTCCGTCGACTCGAGCTGTGTGTTATTTCTATTTTATTTTTAAGAATTTATAGCAACCCAAAGCCACTTTTAAATTTGAATTCTTTCTTGTCTTTCTACGAAAAGGTATCGAATACTTCGCCTTTGTATCACTTTTTGTGATACTTCGTACTCTGTTTTGATTCGGACATTATTTATGGGCGTTTAGTTTTTAACAAGATAAATATATGTGAAACTTAATCTATATTCTGTGTTCATATTCCTTTAGAAAATTGTAAAATCTTGTAGATTGTATCATAAATCAATCTCATCTTTTCAAGATATATTTCCAATTTTATACTTTCTGTATTAATCACATAGACTCAATTGTGAAAATGTCGTGACATTACCTTTTATCAAGCTTAATTTATACTCGGTTTAACTTTAAGCAGGACTATCTCTGGAATTAGCTGTATGTCTGTGGAAAACAACGGATATAGTAATGGCTATGGTTCTAGTCAATTTGACTTGCTTAGTTTTTCTCTACCCATAAAAACACTATCAGTCGACTCGAGCTGTGAACAACAAAATCAAAATTGCATTGGCAGGTTATACTACTAACACACGCATACACACACACACACATATTCACGTACCTTGTGACGAATCCATACGTTTATGTAAGCGAATATTTAATTAAATATTAATAAATGATTTATTTCATAATGGACAGGAATAGCTTTTAAATAATTGATAGCTACATTTTTTAAGTCTTTATTGTACAGTCAGATACAATATTAGCTTATATATACTTAACTAATAATATGCACAATTAGCGGCCTTATCGCAACTAGCAATCTCTTCCAGGCAATTGTCTGTTTCATTATAAAGCATTAATCTAAAGGTTACTATAAACCGATATTCGTTGGTAAAAGTGTCATTTGCCAGGATGAAGAAATAATAGCTTACAGTCCACAGGACCTTCCATCGCTTCATATCGATGGTAGGTCTCCTGTATTAAAGAAGTAATAAGTACCTATTTTTTATGTAGTAGAGGTTGCTTGGTAGTAGAGGGTATTATAAGTAATTTAATAACACACCACGTACCCAAAACGTAGACATTTAGTCCAAATTAATGAACACCTTTTATGATTGTCTTGTCCCTAGGTGGCGTTGTCATTGACAACGCCACCTAGGGAACGTTTAGGTAAACTGTTACTACTAATTAAATTGATGTTACATTTTGTCGACTAATTAATAGGACATGAACATTACGCCCACAAAAGACCTAGTTTTTTCAACCGCCCACCATGACATAACCAAGGGTACTTACAATAAACAAGCATGAATTATATTTCATAATCCTTGGTGATCGGCGTTTACAATATTTAATTGTGTTTACAATTTAATTCGTTTACAATATTCATTACTTTACTCGCCACAATATTTGGTTCACATACAAGTTAACGTAATAATATGTGCTTTCTTGCTTACTATTTGAGTGGACTGTATATAAAAAAATAAGAAATAAACCAAAAAAAACTTACCTTATTCATCATTTATAGGCAAGATGCATAATTTTGAAGTTGGACGTTTGACTCGGTAGTCTTTACACTGCAGGGTAAGTACGCGTACTAAATTATCTGTACTGCCTGAGACAGAGCCTGAGATTGCCTGAGACACTTTGTTTTCAGAAAGATTGAATCATTCTCTGTGTCAATTGCCACCGTCTCAAGCTACTGACTGTCGCATTCTCATAATTATAATCTGGTGCTGTCACCAGTGGCTGACCTACCAAGAAATGTCCCGGTGTCAAAGGATGGATCTCTTGAGTTCGCACTGGTCTGTCATAGAGGTCTAGAATTCAGACACAAATAGACTGTTTTATCACAAATAGAGGCATCTATTTGTGATAAAACAGTACTCAACTCTTCAAACGTCAAATAGTAGTAGATTCACCTATCAGCCGTCTGAGGTAATATTAGTGCTTTTTATAGCCAGAGACCTCCGAAGTTAGGAGAATGAGGTGGGATGAATTGCCATTCTGTTCCATTGTTGGCTAATATAGATGCAATTTTTTGAGGAAGAACAGCACATTTATTGCGAAACATTGCCTTAAGCTCTTTTGAAGCTCCCACGAAGATCGTGCCATTGTCACTGTGAAGGTGACTGTAGTGACCACGTCTGGCAACAAACCGTTTAAAGGCTGAAAGAAAGCCTTCAGAGGTCAAATCAGAGACCGCTTTTATGTGCACAGCACGGGTTGCCATGCACACAAGAAGACATATGTAACTCTTATATGACTTATGTCTGCGACCCTTAGCTGTTCTAATCTAAATCGGACCCGCGTAATCGACGCCTGAATTGAGGAAAGGCTTACGGGGGGTCACTCTGAATAACGGCAACTGCCCCATTACAAATTCTACATCTAAATCGGATCAAAAGTTCTTCATATTTTCTCGTAAAATCTTCAAATTGTTTATTTATTTATTTTACTTAATGCACATATTATACAAGGCGGACTTAAGGCCTTAGGCATTCTCTGCCAGTCAACCTTCAGGTGTTGCAAAAATGAAAGTGGTAGGTGTGAAGAATAAGGGAGAAAAGAAGGAATTAGTTTGAAAGTAGTATAAATACAAGAAAAAAATGTTATACACATTATTACATATACATTATTACTTACGTAAAACAAGAGAAGAACGAGATAAAAAAAATGATTCGCCAGTTAAGTCAACTCCTGCTCGGAGATCACGTACCCTTTGTTTAAACATGAAGCGGTTTGTGGACATCCTTTCGAGTGGAAGCGCATTCCAAAGAAGAAAAGAATGGACATACGATGAGTTCACGAAGATGGAGTTATGAAGGGCACATAAAAGAAGATTTTTGTGTAAAGAACGAAGGTTTCTGTCATGATTTAAACACAGTAAACGAAGATAAGATGCTAAATATGATATATATATATTTTAACGTAAAGCAGATGAGAATGCAATTATTAAGAAGTCGTTCAAGTTTCAGGTCAGGTCGAAATGACATACATCACCATAGTCGATTATAGGGATGATAAGGGACTGCATTAGGGTTGTCTTGGTTTTAATCAGAAGGAAATTTTTAAGGCGATATAGACTTCGGAGAGTTCCAGTCCCTTTCCGACTCACGTGAGCCACCTGGGCACGCCAATCAAGAGTTGAGTCAATATGTAGGCCCAGATCTTTAACCACTCAACTTAGGGGCATGACTAAGCTATTAAAGACTACAGGTGAGATGTCCTGAGTTATGAGATTAATGTTAATTGAAAACAAAGGTGGATATAGAATTCCGCCTTGAGGGACGCCAGTGTGGAGTTTACACCAATTTGATGACCGGTTATCAACGCGAACGGACTGTTGTCGTCTCTGAAGATAAGTGGAGAACCATTCCAATGCTTCTGGTGATATCATAAGATAGGACAGGATGGATAATAGGACATCGTGACTGACAATATTGAAGGCATTAGAAAAGCCAATCAGAGCAAGAACGGTAACCTTGGTACCTTCCATGTCCTTCCTGATATCAGCAGTGCAGTAACAGTACTCTGACCGGGCCTAAAGCCGGATTGGAGAGGACTTAAAAGATTATTTTGGAAGATAAACTAAGAAAGCTGCTTGTGAACACATGCTTCAAGAACTTTTGATAGAAAGGGAAGAATAGAAATAGGACGAAAGTGTTCAGGAAGGGAAGGATTTTTTTATTAGGCAAAATAATGATATAGGCGTTTCGCCGCAGAGAGGAGAAGGTTCCTGAATCGAGAGAAAAGTTAATAATGTGAGTTATGACCTGAAGGACGTAATCCAGGATAATGACTATCATCCTACGGCTAAGGCCATCACAGCCCTCAGCATTGGAACGGATAGAAAAGATGATCTTTTTGATGTCCTCAGAAGACACTGGAGAAAATTGAAAATTGGAAATGTTGGGTCTGGGTAGACTAGCAATATGGTTCAAGGTCCGACACTTGGTTTGACGATCTATCTGAATTGTAGATGAGAAATGACGGTTGGTATCATTCAAACCAATAGTCGATTGCGTAGTTGCCTGCCGATTCCTATAGTGTTAAGAAAATTCCACATACTGGAAGAAAATGAAGTTTTTTACACGTTACACCGATTCCTTACAGTCTTAAAAATGTTACATTTCTCTTCACTGCGGTCCTTTCGAAACTGTCGAAAAGCCCGATCCCTTGGTCTCATAGCCATTCGCACCTCCTTCGTCATCCACGGTGCTGGGGGACGCGTAAGTTTTACTCTTCTAATGGGAACATGGATGTCATACAAATTGATAATGCTATTGTTAAAACTGTCAAGTTTCTCGTTAACATTGACAGCCTCTGATATATTCACCCAGTCTAGCCTAGATACATCTGCATACAGTTTTTGAATCCATTCAAATCAACGCATATTTAAAAATTTGGGAGGAGATCTGGGAGTTTTCAGGACATAAGAAAGGAAGTTCAAATCATGACGGGAAAACCAATAATTAAATTGCCAAAATGTATCACTACCTTATTTTTGTGTTATTTATATTGTAAGGATATTTATTCCTGCCTTTTACAAAAACACAAGTTATACATATATTATATCTGTAGACGTGAAATACTTACAAAGTTCACTCTATGAATAGAAATAGGAATGTTAAGAAAACCATTACAGTACAATTCAGATGGGGTTTGTAAGAATTTTATTTCTTTAAAAGAATACATTTAATCACTTATATGCTCAATATTTTTATAGGATCATCAAAATTACTTGACGATTTGCACAAATTAAAACTTAAAATACACAAATTAACATAAAATCACCAAGTACATTTTACAGCCGAATAAATGATAAGTTTTTGGGTAACGTGAAATGATGTTAGTTCGACACTTTTGGAAAACAATCATATTCAGGTTACAAAGTAAACTTTAGTAGTTTATGCTTTAAGAAAGAAAAAAAATAAAAACAATAAGATATATAATAAAAAAAACATCAGGTTTTGGACTTAGGGCAATTCAATTAATATTACTTAGTCATTTAGAGTGAATAAGTATCTTGGATAGGCTTGCACTACCTTCGTCTTCATCGTCACTTCTCATCAGATGAGTTGAAATACCTACAAACAACTACGTCCAATTACCGATAAAAAAAGTCCAGTAGATCTCAATAATTCAAAATTAATATTAATATTTAGAGGGGGTATGAGGAGAGAAGAAGTGGGTATAGGGGGAGTTGGGCATCCGGAAACCTCACTCCTTTCGGAGAAATGCAACGCTTGGCGTTACTTCACAACCGGTTTTTTGTGAGGCTGTGGTATCGCACCGGTCGAGCCGGCCCATTCGTGCCTAAGCATGGCTCTACCACTGTCGTAATTTGAAGTATATTGACAGAAACGGGAAGATAGAAAGGGAAGGAAAGAGGTGGATTGGTTGCTTAAACAGGTGGGTTGGGGCGTATAAGCAATAGCTCAAGCAAGTCGCATATCTATAACTTGAGTATGCTGGTGCCGGGAAGTCCGAGCCCTCTCAATGAAAATATATAATAAGTATCCTTTATTTTGTAAAAATCTTTCTTTTTGAATTTTAAATTAATATTTTTCCGAAGCAAGCAGCGTGATGAACTCACACATTAACTGAAATTGGTAGTTCGTGCTATGTATTACTTATTTATTATTTATTTTTACCCAATATTATGTACATAAAATATTTTATCAAAGTAAGGAACATCGTTAACTAACTGCAATTGGTAGTTGATACTATGTATTATTAGTGTGGGTTATGGCAAGTGGTAGGCAGAGGTATATTAATTATATTATACACCTACATTTTGCCAATAAGAGTTTGGTCCCACTAACGTAATAGCGAGCAAGCCTTTAGTCGTCGACCGGGCACTATATGACTGAAAACATACTGTCTGATAGATAAAAGTCCAATTAGTTAGTCCTTTACAACTTACGCGGGAAGAGTTGGTGTGGCCCTGTTCTACTCTACAGAGAAGCATACTGTAATAAATGTCTGTCAAATGAGAGTCTAAAGGTCGACAATACATATATTATATTATATATACACTTAACATATATATTATATATACTCTTAACATATAAAACGAATTTAACTTCAAATTTACCGATATTGTTAAAAGAAAGCTAATATGAATTGTTGATGAATTGATGAAATGTTAATTTACTTAAAAAATCATACCAGGAAATAAAACATACTATTATTGTTGAGCAATATAAACTGTTTTCCGGCTACGCATAATAATAAATTACCACTAGCATTATTTTTAAAACTTTTTTATTTTATTTTGTAGTTTCGTTCGTTACTTTTTTGGTGTTATTTTGTACCTTTAGAACAAATTAAATTGTGTTGCGGATTTATATCTATCTTTTTGTTACATGTTACAAATGTAGTCAAGTTAAATAGTCTAGTCGATAAAAAATACAATACCTTTAAGTAAGCTATTTTCTTTTAAAGTTCATAGAAGTGAAAGACCAACGATACTGACAACGTCTCCTGCCGGTTTAGTGATGATGGTTATGTGTTCCCTGGCTGGGTCTTATCAGTGCCCGCGAATAAGTACTTGTTTTATACAGATTACAGTGTGGCGTACCTGTAACCTTGATAGGTTACATACACCAAACCATTTCTAAAGGTGACTAAGAAACAATAGTTATAAGTTGAAATTATAGTTCAGGCTAAAATTCTATCGTCTGAGTAACTCTTAGTAAGGTCTCGTAAATCAAAGGTATATCGCACAACCACGTGCTACATTAAATCATATGTGCTAATATAACTCCATAAACTTGATTAGATATCAAGTTATCAATTAAATATCGGTGGCTAAGCTTATTCTGGAGTCGTTCAGCGCAGTTGGGAGTGTCGTGGGCACTGCAATTCGCGCTTTGTTGTTGTAATTCGATTAAATTTGATTGCATTGGCTATATACGGCATAACTTATTAACGCAGTGTACAGACAGCTCAATCGGTGGAACTTGTTAAAATAATAATTTTAGTGTTTTACTATATGATTTAAAAAAAAATGTGTCTCAAAATGTTTTAGGACCTCAAAAAGTTTTAAACCATAATAGGTATTCCTATTAATTCACAGACTATTTAGGCAGAGATCATCTCTTCTCTCGAATAGACCAGATTCCAATTTCATCTTTCTGTTGTTAAGTTAATAAGCATATACATTATACATATAATAGACATTGCCTTTTTGATGCTGCCTATTATTATCTTTATTATCCTTGTCATTACCAATAGCACCGTACACAGACTTATTCTACTTTTTTTACTATTTTCATATGTATACTGCAAAAGTCAACACTGTAACGAAAGCTATAATTTTCACATATTTACTGCGGATAAACTGTGTGGACGTATCTAAAAATAACAAATTTTTACTTCTCTTTGGTGTATTGTACGAATAGTACTAGTAAATAATTACTGAAATATGTAGTGAAAATCGAAATTATTAGAAATATGGATTAAAAAATAAATGTACCTCTAAGATAGGATAAACACTATTATTCAACACGTTACAATATTTTTCATAGAAAATGCACACCGCAATGATTGAGGATTGCTTTTTTATATTAAATGCGGCCTTTACTATTTAACATGTGAGGCAATAGCTGTAGCTGTTTTAAGATCTCATTAGTCGTTACAATACAAGAAAACACTTTAAAAACCCTATCTAAAAATGTACAGCGTTTGCGACTGCAAATAAGCATACGATTATATGTATAAATACCTTGGAAAGGTTGGTAAATTACAAATACTAAAGGTATATCTGAGTGAGTGACGAGCGCGCAGATTGCTTTTGAACCCACCTTCATCTTAAATGCTTTCGGAAAGCATCTCGTTACCACGATTTAACTGACCTGACACATACAAATTTTATTTGCTTTTTTATATTGTAGCCTTTGTAAGTAAATTTACTTTCGTGAAATTTGTCATTGGGGACTTATTGTGAATAAAATCCAATTACCTTTAAGCACTTTAGGCATTTTTGTGTAGAAACTTAAATGTGCCAAATTAAATTGGTACATTTTCGTTATATTTTGGATTTGTCTTGTTAAGATGCCGCAGATGTATTTAGAAGTAATGCTAATTATGGAACTTTTAAGCATTTTTGATACACAGTTTCTGCACTACGAGAATCGATTTTAAATTGTACAAGCGTTTACTTTACCTAAACAATAAGTTAAAAGATAAAGGTACTTTATGTACAAATAGAGCGCAGACCATGTAAACCTATCAATCGTTCTTAACTGTGTTGAATATCATTATCCAATGAAATTTGTTTTATTCTTGATGCTCAATTTATACGACTCTTTTACCTAAAATAATCTGTAAATACTTTTTTTTTAAATTCGCGATAACAGTTCCATTTGACAGCGACTGCATTTAATTTTTTTTTTTTTTCGTTGCAATGAAAACGATAGCTTAACTCGTAATGTTAATTTTAGGTAATATCTGCTCGTTTCTTCTTATCGTTATTACTGCAAAACGATGAATAGAAGTAAACCAAAAAGCTTTTAATGAACACCTAACTTCTAAGGGATCAACGAATCACGAATTAGTTATGTCCTCTTTATTGTTAGTGACAGCTTGAGTATATGTTTGCGAGATGGAACATCGCAGCGTTCGTCTCGAAGGCTCGGAACCGGCTCCACTCACCGAGATAAAGTGGTAGTAGACGTGCCATTACGTATTAAGATTGTTTTGTAAAGATAATAATTCAAATGACATTGTGTATATTTTATGCTACCAGAATTACAACTTGTGAAAATTTATATTTTTTTTCAAAGATTGCTTTCACATGACAAGACCCGAAGAGTTCTCTACAACTTCGTTAAGTTTTTGATAGGTAGTAGTTTTAAAACATAAAATTGGATGTTATCATTTCGTAAGTAAGAGTAAGTATAAAATTGTTTTTAGTTATATGTCATAGTGGAACAGACGGGTCACCTGATGGGAAGTGACAACCGCTGTTCATGGACACCTGCAACTCAAGATTCGTAAGTTTTCTTCTCACCTTTGAGGGTGATGAGGGATGGGGATACGAGGAGGGGAAAAGAGGGGACATGAGGAGACGGGAAAGTGGAGAGGGGTGATGAGGGGACAGAAAAGAGGAGAGGGGGAGTTGGGCCTCCGGGAACCTCACTAATTTCGGGGAAATGGAACGCAAGCGTTGCTTCACAACTGGTTTTCTCTGAAGCCGTGGTATCGCAACGGTCGAGCCGGCAAATTTGTGCCTATGCATAGCTCTACCACTGTCATACCATTTTCTGTACATACCGTCACGAATCTATAGAACAATGTTTATACATATCATATTATTTTTTATTTAAAGAACGCTGGTGAGCAACGTGGGTCACACATTACTAGTATTCTTGCTAACGCTCCAGCTAAGTTAAATGCTTGTGTTAGGGGTGGGTTTGCGACGGTAGTGTACTGGGTGGGGTTTGAACCCGCAACTTATTTTGGTCGATAAAAGAAAAAATATTTGTGTACTGAATGAAATAATAAATATTATTAACTGCAAATTTGCTGAAACAATTCCTTTTCGTTCCTCAAAATATTTGAAACTGTACTATAATCTTATGTATCCTGTAAACTAGGTATCATAATTAACCATATGGTTGCGTGTGTAGATAAATTGCTCAAAAGTGCGTTTAAATATGTGTAATAAGACAACCATAGACTTAAGTTACCTTTGTGGAGGAGAAATAAACTATTAATATCATCAAATAAATTTATTTTTAACTATTAATTATTTACACACAACAGGACGTGAACGTTCTTATGCTGTACATGACTAACATTTCAAATACATTGTTAACATCTACAACTTAGTTATTATTTGCTTGCATTACCAGTTCAAGTTGGAGTATAAAAATAATGGAAACTAAACATGTTCACAGATCTCTTCAGTGCATCAATTCTTGGAGAACTTTTTGAAATAAAACCAATAATATACAGCGCTCATTAGCGTTGCAGTGCCTCATAAAGCAAGAATTCCCTTATGTCAAGATGACTATGTAGAAATCATTTTCAAACTTTCAGTAATGGGTTCTACAATAGTATGTATAAGAGGTTTTAAAAGACTATTGTAAAAAAAAGAAATTAAAGCATTCACGTATCGGGATCGGACTGATCAGTAATTACTACATCATATTTGTAAATGCTTATATATGTATGTACATTCATATATGCGTAGTGTAGTTATTCTTAGAGCAATTTTCACGTCACTGCGCACTTTGTCATTATGCATCAGGATCGTGACGCCTCGAGACAACTTGCAATTATCATGTATGTAAAAGAAATTCTGTTTGGTGTCGAACAAAGAATACCGTGCAGCCGATAGATATCGCTGCCCGGCAAAAAATATGTCATAACACAAAGACAGTTGTTTTGAGAAAATACTAATTAATAATATTTTTTTTCTATGTTGATTACTTAAAAACTATAAGAGTATAATTTTTGATATTTCATTACAAATATTTTATTTATGTACTTCATATGGCTTTTTTTTATCGTGTGGAAACCCCCACGGGTCATCACCTCACTTGAGCCAACAGTGAAGTGGTATTCCGGACTCGAACCGACTAAAACCACACGGCGTTCCGTCACGAGCCTATTGCAGAGGACCCGGGTATACCCTAAGAAGGAAGCTTTCGAGGACCCCTGCAGACCTTGATGATCAGGTGACCAAACCGTGGAAAGCAGGGGGTCTAGACCCCCTCCAACTTAGAGAGGCGCGCTGCAGAACACAACGCGCTACCGTCTCAGGCCTGCTTCTGCTAGGGTAGCGGGCAGCCTGATCCGCTACCCCCAGGCCAGCGCTCATGGAGATACTTCATATGGCTTACTACTTAATACTTTCAGTAATTTTCTCAAAACAACTGTATTTGTGTTATGAACCTTTTTTTGCAGTACAGCGATATATTATACATTGTTTTACGGGTATTTTACTCTTAAACTTAAAATTATTTCTGTGTTTTTTCTTACTGTAAAGAAACACTTCACTGAATCGAAGAGAAAATTAAATAACGTCTTATAGTTATAACAAAAAGAAATCGACAATTATTTAGATTCGTTCAGTTAATTTATTTAATAGCTCGGTTTTATTGGGCATTCCCTAAAAATGTTAAATATTTTATCGGCTCTACTCCGAAGAAGTCGCAATTCCCGAAGTTCACATTATTATAACGAGGTAGCGGCACTAGCGGCACGTCGGCGTTGTGCAAAGCAAACTGTGCCCACGGCCGCTCGAATAACCGATACTTTGGCATAATAGCTACGATCGAGGCATGCGATAACAAGCCGCCGATAGCTGAACCCGTATTTTATTTATATATCAGCGCGCCTCTTTTTCAATAACGCCTTTTCCCTCTTGCAGCGGAAATTTTGCTCTTTTATGGCGTGGGGGCTATGCTTGTTATTTACTAAGGTAATTATCCTTCTATAATACTGAATATTCAAGAGACAAATTGCCAATCTTAGTGACAGTTCCTACCGATGAGAAAATTAGCGCCTTTAACTTGAGAAACATTTCCATTATCACATACGGGCGATTAGTCCTATTGTTTATGAGCAGATTTTTTTTATTTGCGTTTTCTCAGCCTCTGTATTACGAATTTCAAAAGATGTGAATAACTTATATAAATATCAACTTCATTCTTCTTTAAATTGTAACTTTTGCGAGTGCATGATTAAATTGGTCGGTGCTTAAGTGATAAGTAATATTTATATTATTAGAATCAAGAATGCCTTATGAATTATGTATTTGATTTAAATAAGTGTTTCGGTGAAAATGCCTTCATCATAAACTAGCTTTTGAGATATTTTTATTTTTCTTTACACTCAAATCTCAAAATTGTTTAAGATTGCGAAAAAGCAAATATTTCTTATATGTTTGCATTTCGTGGCATAAATAATAATATGGATACTGATGGAATTATAAAATTCTATCAATATCCGTTTTGTACGAGATATCGCAAATCAATAGACATAGACATGTTATATATAACAATATTACACTCGTTAATAATTATGACATTGTCTGCAAGGTCTTAGTGTACGACAGTATGCTTGTTAGACATTATGTATATAAATGCAAAATGCTATGAGACATTGTAATAAAAATCAAACGTTTATTATGGTATAACTATGGCAAAAGAGCAATCTGATAGCGAGATTTAGCTTTTATAGAAGTTTTTTTTTTAATAATTTAGACTTATATAACAGAAAGTACCTATGGTAGTAATGTGGTGGCGAGTCGCCTCTGGCACGACTTCATTAAGGAACGAGTCGCGATGGTATTGTTAACGATTTTAATTCACGTGTCCAGTGCACGCGCTCCTTCCCCTGTGCCCGCAGACTGCTGGGAAATCTCGCTGGAAAATTAACGCCACAATTTTTATACCTTTTTTTCTCGTTTGCGAGGCGCTTCCATTTTATTTATTTCACGCTTCGATCGCGCTCCAGCGTTTAGTTAGCGCTTTTATTTTTATTTTGTTAGAAACTTTCGTAATTTCCGTTCGTTGTTATGGAACAGATTTCGTATGCTTAAATTTATACCTATTATTTATTTATTTAATGTTTTTAGGAAAGAGGTATAGGTGAGCAAGTATATACTGAATAAAAATTAGATTTTCAATGAGATGATGAAATAAGAGTAGATGAAATTATGAAAGCTATTCAACATTTGAGAGTTGGTAAATCAACTAGGTATGATAGAGTGTCAAATTAAATGTTGAAGGCTGGAGAGGAAGTAATGCCAGGACTATCGCACCGTCTCTTTAATCTTCGAGCAAGGCTAAGTAACAACTGATTGGATAGTTGCGGTAATAGCCCCAATCTATAAAGGCAAAAGATCACAGCCGGACTATGAAGGACTGTCTGGCCAAATACCAGAAGTATTTTGCGCTTTTGTATATATGGAAAAGGCTTTGATAAGGTGAACAGTAATCTGTTGTGGAAGGTAATATCTATGTTAAGGGACAATTACCTGATACGCTGTGAAGTCTTTATACCTGACTGCAGAG
Source organism: Tyria jacobaeae (assembly GCA_947561695.1). NCBI lineage: Eukaryota > Metazoa > Arthropoda > Insecta > Lepidoptera > Erebidae > Tyria > Tyria jacobaeae. Next base: position 12,666,813 of record OX387220.1, read on the forward strand.
CCTGAGTTAGAATTAACGGTGCGTACACAGACTAGTTCGATGTCTCAAAAGCAGTCAGACAAGGCTGTGCATCTTCCCCTTGGTTGTTCAACCTACTCATGGGTAGTTGCATGAGAGTAATAAAAAATACTGAATGTGGATTGGATATGGAGGGTAGCGTGTAAATTGTCTCCAATATGCTAATGATGAAGAGAATGCGGATCAAATGACAAAAAAAAAGTATTTAAGTGAACGTGAATAGGAATGCCGGCTGAGGTCGACCACACAGAACATACACTGTTTTGAAGAAAGGACAGGTCAGAAGTACCCGAAACTGACGGGCTTGTATGAAAGGTTTAATGACAGTAGAGGAAGCTCGTAATGTAAGGATAGAAGCAGGTGGCGGTTTGTTGTCTCTGTCTACCCGATGGGAGAAAAGCGTGAGCTTTTTTTATATACTATAGGGGGACAGACGAACAGACGGGTCACCTGATGGTAAGTGACACCGCCGTCCATGGACACTTGCAACTCAAGAGTCGCAAGTGCGCTGCCCGCCTTTGAGGGTGATGGGGGATGCAGGGAGCGGAAAGAAGAGAGGAGGGATGAGGAGATGGGAAAGAGGAGAAAGGAGGTGAGGGAGAGAAAAGGGGGGAGGGGGAAGTGGGCCTCCGGAAACCTCACTCAATTCGGGGAAATGCAACGCAAGCGTTACTTCACAACCGGTTTTCTGTGAGGCCGTGGTATCGCACCAGTCGAGCCGGCCCATTCGTGGTAAGCATGGCTCTACCACTGAAGAAATCTTATGTATGTATGTTGTTTATTTCGTATTTGTAAAAACTTTGATAGTTATAGTTTAATTACACTCTTTGTTTTTGTTTATGTTTATGAATTACACAATCATGCCAAAGATTAAATGACAATAAGTCTAAGCTAAGAGTAGGTCATTGCTTTGTACAAATTAAAAGAAACTTATTTATATCTGTTTGGTATAGATAGATGCGAACACGGTAAAAAGTTAATTGTTTTGATTGCCAATATACAAACACGTCCGGCCATCAGTCTGCTGCAAGTTATCGCCTTAGAAAAGCGCCCGATCTTAATTAGTTTTCACGTCTTTGAAGGCGCCTAGCATGATACAATCTCTCCCTTGCTTCAATTTGTTTTCCTTTGGCACTCTGTTCATGACACAAAAACACGTACCTTTTTGTTTTACTGAGTTTTATTTGGATGTATCCCGGTGATGTATGGTGATTGGCTCCCTTGTCCCAGCGCTTGTGTATCTTATTTATCATCGTGATAATTCCCCGGGCGTTCGCTCGAGAAACAATATTTGAATGGCCGACGCTTTTTCGTGCTTGACGTTTTGAATGTTTATTGATTTGATTTGTTTTAAAAACAAATTAAAACAGTGAGCCGCCGGCGAATTTAATTATATTTGTCTGTACAATTACTCGTAGTTTGAGGCCCGATATCTATTCAACATCTTTTTATAGCACTTCACACAATGTAATGAAAAATATCCTATTGTTAAATATTTGAGATAATACGTCCTTATCTTGTTAGTTTAACAAAGTAGCGATGAGTTGCTGTTTTATACTTTTGTTAGTCCAGTTATGACTACGGCATACCGTCGATTGTTTTGCTGCAACAGATATCCTTTCATCCATTTTAATATGTATAGCTTATCAAATTTTATTCAGCCAAATTACACTTACCTCGACAATATTTATTTTACATAGCACACGAGTCACCTGATGGTAAGTGTCTACCGCCGCCATATATGGACACCTACAACCTCAGCGTGTCCCCCCCGTGTAAAGTTAGATCTATATATAATTACTTTATTGTGTGGAAGCCCCCTTAGGGCCGTTATTCCACCGGGGTTTTGTGGTGAACTAACTAAAACTACACGGTGTACCATGCTGCGCTTTAGACAGGAGGAATCCGCGAACAGCTTTGCTAAGATATCGGGACCCCTACTAGCTCCTGCCCTGTTTGTAGTGACAGATCGTCTCTGATGACTACAGCGGCGGCCCGACGCTGCGACGCCCTGGCGGGGCAAACCGTAGGCGTATTTTTTTTTTTATTATTTTTTTATATTAGCCTACCATAGTGACTCCACAGTCCCCTCACAGACGGGACTCATTTCTCTCCTACCAACCGAGTAACCAGCTACTTCCTCAAGCAGCGGTGCCGCAAAAAAACCTGCGTCAGTCGGAAAGAAAGGGTTCTATGCTGCCGACCTGCCGATTCGACGATGATCGGCTGGAGAAAGTTAGGTTATCTAACTCAAATTAAATTGTTTGCTAGGAATTTCGTTTGAGTTTTATTTAAGTGTATTTGTATATACATACTTCCCGCAGGTTTCCAACAGTGGGTTAAAAATTTGGACGGACATAGATAAACAGAAGCACAGTCCGCGGCAAATTGAAACCCGACCGAGTGTGAAATGACCCCCGTCCAACTTCCTGTCACTATACAGATATCTAATGCTCTGCTTCTTTGAATTTTAACAGTTATCGTGAACATGCTTGAATTCACAGGTTCTTTTTAATGCTGGAGTGCTCAGCAAACACTAACGAAATATTTACTATGCCGTAAAAATGATCTTATTACCATTTACTATACTGTACTAGATAAGATCCGTATAATATCTAAGCCGTAACCTAAAATGTTTAATAAAATGTGTAATAATCCTATTCTTAACTTATTGATCGCTTCGGATTATAAAGTCAACAAAAGCAAAAATAAGCAGCAATAAGTTACGAAGGAGAAAGCAGTTCCTACCTGAAAGGCATAACACTTGTTTGTCCTAAGTTACAAAGACGCTCAGGTTTTCTTGCTAGGTGACTACCTACTTCCACCAGTAGCACCAGGGTAACCAGCTACTTCCTCAAGCAGCAGTGCCGCAAAAAAACCTGCGTCAGTCGGAAAGAAAGGGTTCTATGCTGCCGACCTGCCGATTCGACGATGATCGGCTGGAGAAAGTTAGGTTATCGGGATTTTAGAAACCTTTTATCTTTTTCTGTGGCAACGTGTGTGAAATGTTCATTTTACTATGATAGGTTTAGTAGTTAAGTCGTGAAATGGTAACAAACATAGAAACAATTACAATTTCCTTATAATTTAAAAAGATAAAATTTATCAAGTTCATATTCTGAACTTCAAAAAAGTTTTCAAAATGTTATATATTTGTACCACAACAAAATCAGTCTCCTTGATCAGATCCTTTACTAGTAAAAATAAAATTTACAAATTATATTAATTGATAGTAACTCCTTACCAAACTATTTCATTCAACTTCCCCTATAAAAAAAAATAAAAAAAAAAACTATGTTATATTGTGTTTCGATCATACAAGACATTTTTACTGAAGGCATACATACATAAATACACTCTCGCCTTCGTCCTCCAAGGGGTAGGCAGAGGCGTAAATAACGTTCACTTTTTGCCGATAGTAATTTAGTCCCATTTACGTAATAGGGGGCAAGCGATTTTGTTGTTATATACAAATACATACCTATAGGCGTTTAGTTCAAATTGTGAATTGGAATGTGTTTTTACTACCAATAACATTTTTGTTCATGGTTTTAATTTATACATACAGCGGTAGCTTTGTTGTTTTGATCACACAAAAGATCTCTCTCTTGCAGTAATGCACTTCAGGTCAACTATCATTGTAGCGCCTCACCTGACGTAGATGGGTGCAACTCCACGCGAAATTGGTCCTCACCGCTTAATTATCTCAACAACTAACGCTTACTGCCACGTTTACCAGACAGACATTCACTTTCCCCTTCCACAACCGTTCACTTTGTACGACTCGTCAAACACAACGGGCTACCGTCCTAATTGTTTCCATCAAAACATTGCCGTCGTCGTTAAGATAAGATGTAGGTCACTTGATATCGAGCCTTCATTTAGGGTCATTCGATGGATCACATTTTACATTAGTAGTGAGAATATCTTAATTCTCTTCGTAGTTTCTGTCTAAGTGGTACGCAAGTTGATTCAATCAATCAACAGCAAGCGGCGCGATGCGACAAGACTAGTTATCATGACAAAGTGGCAGCGATTGATCGCGTCGCGCCCGGCACCTCTTATCATACTAATTACAATATATTTTAGAGAGCTATTTTGTGGTAATCATAATAAAAATGTCAATCTGAAAGCGTATTGCATATGAATAATGGATTGCTGTCCTAATTTCGTTATAAGAAACTATAATATGTATAAAGAAAACTATTCTATTGGACACAAGTAACCGTTTAACACAAGCAACTAGAGATTGCAACAAAAAGAAAACTTAATTAGTCGACTGCTTTTTTAAACGAACCCGCATGTCGTTAAAATGTAATTAAAATGGGTTTAAAGGGTATCAATCGTCTTTTGTAATTTTACTTTGTTTGCATCTTGTCGTAAAAAGTAATTCGTTGAGAATGAACCCACAGTATCCTTGATGTGATGTGTATATTAATCATTTATGTTTATTTACTTTTTATGATATACCTTAATGAAAGCATCCTTCCTCATTTTTATGTGACCTCCATAACATAAAAAGTGTTTCGCATTTAAAAACGTTTGTAATAAAGTATTTGAAAAGGATGGCGCAGTTTATTATCAGAAGATTATTTTATTACCTATGTACATAATTATATATTGAACGTTCCTTATTTGTTGCAAAATATTTTTATTATGACGTCTGTAAGTGTGTATTCGTTTTGTTTTAGCATCTACTTATCCCAGTCCATTCATTGTGTAAACATTTTCTACGGTTTCGGCATTTCTAATTTAACCAGAGGAAGATAGAATATTGGGGCGTAAAATTGTAGGGCAAAGCAGGATGATTTTCCCGTCATCCAGACATAAAGGGCGTAATTGTTGCGCATCGGCTGGAACTAATACGGGAGAAATGGAACGAGATAGGAGCTAAGAAGGATCGTAGAAAATAATTTATCCGCGACGATAGAACAAAGGCAGTCCTACAATGGAACAAAAGAAGCTCCGGAATGGGCCCGGTTTGTTTTCTGATGGAAGCCTAATATAGAGAATCGATTGGTCGTAGAACCAACCAAGGGTACACTCGCTTCCGTTACGTGTTGGAAAAGAACGATGATCTGTACAAAATGGGTCCTAAATTGTTTTTTCAAGTTGGTCAACTATTTGCTATTTGAGACGTGTATGATAATGTGTATATACCATACATATGTATGTATAACATAACGAACGTATATAAACAAATATTATTTATTATTCTTAATTATTCTTAAAAAAAAAACAATATAAAACAACTAAATAGTTACTATTTACTTAATTAGTTATGAAAAGTATTAAGAACTAGTAAGATATAAGGTTTATATTTATAATGGATAGGTCAGATAAAATTAACATACGTATTGCCTGCCATTAATTGTCTCTTAAGACGAGAAAGCTCTCTTTTACGACAATGTTTTGACTTGAACAGGATCTACTCCGTGGGATTTATAGGACCATAGGATGATGTTATGCAGAACATCGCACCATCGCACAACGCTATAAAAAAATAATAACATACCTCTACCGACCATCGAGCCTATATTTTTTTTTCTAATGAGTAGAAAGTGGAAGTCTTATGAGCTATTGTGCATATATAGCTTTAAACCTTTACAGATTATATGACTCTGAAATATGCCAACATAGTATTTAATCGTAACTGTTGTATATCAGATGTTAAAAAAATATAAAGCGTAATTTAATGGGGCCGAAGTTATGTTAATAACCTGCAGTTCTTATTTCATATGGGAATTATTGATCATATACTAAATTTGCATACTAAAATCCTCTTACCATTTTAATGTATGTTATAAGAATATAACTTTTCGGGAACGCAGAAATGTATATTGACTAAGCTTTAGAGTTTTATCAGAAAAATATAAACATATAAACGTTACCAATATCTATGTGTATGTCTTTGTCAGCTATTTTATTCTCGTGCGTCAATTTTCTGTAATTTAGTGCATATGTGACAGCTAGCGACGTGCACGTTTGGATGCCCCGCAAAACGCTTATTTGATGCTTTCGAATTTCAAAACTTAGATACCTACGTTATGTGCTTTTGAAATTGTACCTTACAGGCACGATTTAATATGAAAAAAAAAACGTGAAAAGAAGTTTAGACATTCAATTTATAAAGCTAGCGAACAACTACAACTGTTGGATATTGATTTAAATAGTAATAATTTCTACACTAATATTTAAGAACAGTAATTTGCATGATTTTTTTTATTTCTCAAACTAAAGCCAGTACGTCTATAAAACGGCAGGCGGATTATTGCTTTATAATAATAGCTTTAATTCTGTTCGCATAAAATTAATCGTTGACTGTAAATGCATCGTAAAGAAAACTATAAGTTGATTACCTAGCTTCTTTAGTCTGAAGTCCAAGAAATAATTAACTGCTTCGATCTATTTGAATATTTCTAGAGAGATAGTTATAGAGGGAGGGAAAGAAAAGGGGGTGGATGAGGAGAGGGGGAATTGGGCCTCCGGAAACCTGCCTTATTTCGGGAAAATGCAATACAAGCGTTGCTTTACGACCGGTTTTCTGTGAGGCCGTGGTATCGCACTGGTCGAGCGTGCTCATTCGTGCCTAGGCATGGCATTTATAATTTATGAATTAGTTTATTGATACATAGAATATGACCGTCTATGTTGAAATTCATTTTAATTACATGAAGTTGAATTTGATTTACTGGATTCAAAATCCCAATCCCAATATTTTATTTTATAATGTAAGCTTGTATGTATGCATGTAAGTTGTTTGATCCGCATTAATAATAAAAAAAAAACAAATCTCTATAAAATATACTATTCTTATTTTACGTGCGGAAACCGCCATGGGTGAACATTTCACCGGAGCTAACGATGAAATTGTGTAGCGGACTCGAACCGACTAAAACCACACGGTTTTCCCTCACAAGCGGGTTTCTAGCAAGGGGAATATATTTCAATCAAAATATACTCCATTACTAGCTACAACCTTTTGCCATTTTTCTGGCAACAAATGAATTCCATCATAAAAAAACTGATCATCTTTTAAACCGATCCATTCATCGATCCATTTTTTGATACATTCGTAAGATTTGAAGTGCCGATCTGAAAGGCTATGCATAGATAAAGATAATCTGATGAATATGCGGGATGCGGTAACACTTCCCACTGAAGATTTGAAAGTGTATCTCTTACAGCTTTTGCGATGTATGGGTGTGAATTGTCAAAATGACCTTTTGTTTTCTATGTGCAATTCTTGGACGTTTTTGTTTTAATGCATGACTAAATTCCATTAATTGATGTTGATAACGCTCAGCTGTGATAGTTTCATTTGGTTTTAACAATTCATAACAAATAACACCTTTCATATCCCACCAAATGCATAACAATACCTTATTTACGTGAATGTTACGCTCCGGAGTCGATGTGGACGGTTGACGAGGATCTACCCATGATTTCCTACGTTTTGGATTATCATAGTAGATCCATTTTTCATCGCCGGTAACGATTTGATACAAAAAAGTTTTCTTTTTTGACGAGACAGTAGTGAAACACAAATGGTTACTCGATTTTGTATCGCTAATTCTGATAAAATATGTGGAAGCCATTTTCCTTGTTTTTTGAATTTTACCCATCGCGTGTAAACGTTCAGAAATTGTTGATTTACCTACATTTAATTCTTGAGCCAACTCTTCTAGTGTGCGGGCAGAGTTTTCGTCCAATAACGCCTGCAATTCACCGTCCTCTAAGTTTTTTGGTTTTCCACTACGTTCTTTATTCTCTAAATCAAAATTACCACTTTTAAATCATCGAAACCAGTATTCACATGTTTTAACAGATGGTGCAGATTCATGAGACGTATCTATAATAAGTCTGTAAGCTTCTGTTGCTGTTTTTCTTATATCGAAAAAGTATAGTAGTAAATGACGAAAATGATGTTTATCGCGTTCCATATTTAATCACACTAAAAACTTGCGTGCGTTTACTGTAAGTGAGTTACTTCGAATAATTAAAGTGCAAGCTAAAACACGCCGCATCGAATATCTAAGTAACTTGTACCGACGTGTCGCGACAGCTACTTGACACGTTCCCTCAAAACTAACCGGAAGACCTAATACATATGAAGTTGTAATGTATCAGTTCGTACAATTAATCATAAACCAACGACTTGACTATTTCAATTGTGACAAACAATATAATTTTAATCATTTTATATTCAAAGAAACAATAAAATTTTGTATACGTAAGTCGTTATTATTTTCTGTAAAGTACTATATTTGCATGTCATATATTTTTAACTAAAGTTGTTTGCACTATACTGTCTAGCAACGTAAGGTCCAATGTCCCTACTAACCTTTTTCAAATAAAAAAAAAATACAAAAAATATGATAACTAAACTGACTTGTTGGCATAATGACAACCTATAAGAATTTAGAGACGACACGAAAAATTACTGTAATCGCTGTATCTTATTTCTCTAGCTTTACGCTTTACATCTGCTATTTTAAGTTCCTGTAATAACTGTAAGGCCAAACGAAGCTGCTAATTATATGTACTATATACTACCGATATGATGATGACGATTATGATATACGATATGATAATTTTTTAAGTATGTTCACTGCGTTTTTTCAAATTTACTATACCTAACACATTTTTTTAATGAATCCTACGTTTTAATACCTGTTAACAATATTTTATTGATAAAGGATTATAAAATAAAGAAGACATCAACACACAATCATGCTTTATATAGTCTCTCCTGAATTTGATTTCTTTTTTTTTAATGCAACTTGTTCTCTTCGATACCCTAGGGAACCATCGGGTTTTGCGATAAGGTCGGACAGCGCGTGACGCCACGGCCGAATTATGTCCAGCGATAAAACCTCTCGTGCCTCCAGTTACGGGCAACTTTCAACTGGGCCACGATGCTCGTACTATTCGTATTTCTATTCATTATTATCGGATTACAGGCTTTCCGATATGCTCGCCATCCTGACGTGCACGAACTTGCAGCCGATACGCGGGCAAAACCATTCGGCCTTACTCCGAACTTCTATCTATTAAGATAATCCTCCACGCCGGTGCCGTACCCACGCAATATACTAAATTCCATTTAAAATAAGAATAGTACACACACACTTACACATTGCTAATTATATAGTCACAATATACCACAAAATTGTTACTACATAACTAATGAATAATGTCATTAAGTCATCTATTTCGGGACCGATACGACCTTCATACCTTACTCTTAGCTTCCTCCTACCCAAAAGTCCGGCAACGCACTTGAGACTCTTGAGTTGAGTCCATGGGCGGCGGTAGTCACTTATCATGTCACTTATCATCAGATAACCCGTCTGCTCGTTTGCCCCCTACCGCATAAAAAAAATGTCAATGAGTGAGTTCTGGTACCCATAACAAAAGTTAAATCTTACCACGGGTACCAGTGTTTATTGTATTATAGTGTTTATTGTACAACCTCAAATTGCAAATAAGTATAAGTTAATAACAGTGAAGGCTTCTGCCAAATAATGTAATGGTGCTTGCAAGTAGATTTAAAGATCATCTGCATAAAGGTGGTAAGATAAAAGTAATAATTTAGAAATGGAATTCATGAAAAAGTGTGGCAAAGTCTACAGTATTATAATATCATTGCCAAAGTCTGGTAAGGAAAGTACTGTAAGATTTCTATTCTCCATGCCCAACCTGATTTAGTCTGTCACATTTGTTAACCGTGCTTTGTCATGGACGAAAGCCTGATTTTAAAGAGTTTAGAAGAGAGTTACTGGTGTGGAATGAATCTATATGTTTATATTCAAGACGTTCTAAAACTTTTGATAAAAAACGGAGAATAGATATAGGGCAATACTCAGAGAAGGTGGCGGTATTGGACTTCTTAGATATATGAATAATTTGGGCTGCTTTCCAAGACTCTGGGAATATGCTACAAAAGAGAGAGAGATAGTTATTCAACACGTGACATGGAATAGGCAGGATTTCGTTTACAATTAGTTGAAGAATGTTGCGGAGATTATCGACATTATGCACTCTTTAACATCACAAGCAGTTAATTGATTAACATTGAACGGTGGATAACAGTAGCAGGGTGTTCGTATCTATACTGCAGAATTCTAATTTTACATGTCTTATCATATTAAGAGAAATGTTGATTTAGTAAATCGATGTCAATTTTTAGAGATATAATGATACTGCGAAGTGCCAACCGCAGATGTTCTAAGAAATCTCGAAATTTAAATTATATAAAATTAACTCATTGCACACTAACGTCATAATGTTAGTGTGCAAATGAGTTAATTTCTTTCGGCTTTTACTACTGATCTAATCGTCGTCAAATTTGCATACACGTTACAAAACGCACTCACAAAACGGCCTTTGCTGCTGGCAAATGCTTGAGGGTCATGACATGGCATGACATGAAAAAATATATGTGTATTTTTTTTTAATAAATGTAGTAATTAAGCAAAATGACAACAATAATACCTAAATTCTCAAGATATCAGTGAAAAACTGGTTAAAAATATAATTTTCATTAAACCCTGTGATCACTTTGAAACAAATTAGTTTAAATTGACGTGACATGATATAAGTATTATAGATTGTTATTCGCAGCACAACATAAGAATGAGATAATGAAAGAAGGAAAGATATTAAGCATTACATCAAGCACTGTACAAAGAAAAATACAATTCTTTCGGGTAGTTAGTTCCTCAATGTGATAAGTACAATACGCAGCAGTAATGATTTTACCTGAATCTTTAGAAAGAGATCTTTATTTATTTTAGATATTTTTGTGACTTTTGTCATTGTGATATTAGTCTGCATAAGTTTTATTAAGTGAAACTGTGTTCTGTTTAAGTATAAACACAGTTATTAAATTATTTAGTAATTACTGGACAGTGTACTTTGGCTTCTACTTGTGTAAGTGCAATATTAAAAGTTTGTATGAAGACAAAGTGCTGTGTTATGATTTTTTTTATTTATTTGTTTATTTTACGTGTTAAGTATCGAAATGTTCTTGTTTGTTATATTAAAAATTAAAACACGTATGTTCCTATTTTGACCTTAATGTTACTCCAGAGATTTTTATTAAAAAAGTCACAGTACCATAAGGCACGGATACTGTATCTTGCCAATCTGGTTGGTTTGTCGTAAATAACGCATCGGGGCGCACGATGTCGTCTGAACGTCTTCTTTCTGTTCATAAATCTTGTTAATGAGCGACGCTGATCGTATGCGGGATTAGATCGCGGATTACGCCGATAGTTGTTCCTGTTTTTCAAAGTTCACGGGGGAAATAAAAATGTTCTTCATGTTTTCCGGAAAAGTGAATTCACTAAATACGCTATGCTATATGTCGCTACGTTGGCCCACTTCTAGCCTTTTATCAGGTATTTATTTATAAATCGTTATTTTTTCTATATTAGCACAAGTCAAGGCTACGAGTTTACCGCAAAAAGTCCAAGTACCATATGTATACATTACCATACATAGTTATACATATTATAATCTGTATATATTTACCTATATAATTGTTCAGTTTAACTTCACGGATGTTCATTATTCATTTTGAACACAGTTTGATAACGCACATTTTGTCGATACACTTTAATTAGAGTCTCATTGAACCCATTATGCTACAGAATTCACGCCTGCGGCCAGGGTTGTTAAAAATGTAACGCATTGTAAAATAGCGAGCAGAAATGTTGTATTTAATGTGACGATGTATACAGGTTTTATTGAAACCCAATATTAATTTTTGCATGGTTAGTGCTTTAGACTAAAGCTTAGGTAGAGAAGCGTCAAATACTCGTTACATATACATATATATGTACATATATGAACTATTTCTAGGTCTACTAATATTTAACTAAATCTAGCATGCGGTAAATATTAGAAACACGAGAACGGTGTTAACTAAACTGAAGGAGCTTAGTACAAGGGACTAAGGAGGCCAGGTAATCCAGCTTGGGGGGAAAGGATTACACGTAAAAGCCTAACGTTTCGTATACCGAGAACACTACCGTTATTTGATCCTTTCGCGTCTTAGTCGAGGTTCAGTTGCAAATTATTGTTCACGCTACAATAGGCGACGTGGTACAAAGTCTAACAATGCGCACTCGGGTACACTGCCTTAAAAGACGAAGTGCCATTATTAATGGGGGAGCCGATAAGAATATTGGCATGCGGCAACCAACACTAGCTATCAAACGAAGATATTTCGTGGCGAATGTAATAATTGTTATCTATCAACTGTTTGTATAAATTTTATATAAGCTAAATAATATTGTTTAAAAACGATTTTATAAAAGCATATAAAAAGCTACTCTAAGCTCATTTATAAATATTAAAATATAAAATATTTTCTTAACTCGTTTTAGGTAGCAACTTGTAAAATGTTTTAGATCTTGCATATTGTAGTAACTATCATTCTAACTCACTTCATATAATTTGTTACTTCTTATAATTTAACCATATCTCTTTGGAATTTCTTCAATCAACAGAAAGAAAAGGAATGAAGCTATTGTTAAGGACCTAATTTAATATGTAACAACTTTAAAAAAAAAACACATATATATAAGTTTGCAATTTTGAATAAAAAGGGTATACCTTTGCGGCACTAGAGTTTAATTTAAACTCCAGTATCTTCGGCACCTTAGATGTGTGCAGACAGCGACACGGCGGGCTACATGCTATTGTGTGCAAATAGCAACAACAAACGTGCACTTATCCCGCTTGTTTCCATCGACAGAGATGGAAAATACCAAAACTGGCTTGCAAGAAAAAGCAAGAATATGTTCTTTCGTTGAAAACCTTATTTGTGGTACATAACGTACAGCTAGATGACAAACTTTGTATTATGTACAATTAAATTAAACACAATCTTTTTTCTGTAGGTATTTTTTCTTCGTTGGGCCAGACTTATTGAAGTAATAAAGAAGTGGCCTTTAGCAGAATATAAAGAGTATGAATGCGAAAGGCGACCACGTGTTAGAGTTTTTGCTACAGAACTCGGACACTACCTGTGCCAGCTGAGACGTGATCGTGTTTTGTGCTCGTTTGCGGGACGAGCGACATGCCGCTCCATTGCTATAGTACTAACTGAACCACAAATTAATATGAAAATAGAAAACAAGTAGGTGGATCCTGTTCTTCATAAAATAAATGGCTGTGACAAATGAGAATGTGATCAGTTTTCTTAACTCTTTAAACTTCGTGACCGTGTAGCCTAAATGTCCACAAATACCTACATCTGTGTTTTTTGTTTAGAAATTTTAATTATTTTATTATCCACTATTTGAAGTCCACGTGTGACGTCATAACATCACTCGCTGCACTCATCATGCTGTGTCATTCAATCATTGCCATTAAAAATTCCTCATGTTTGACCACAAAACCGTTTCTAGTTATTGATATTCTTACCCATTTTACAACAAAAAATGGTACAAGCAAGTCAGCATTGGGCGTCGTCGCAAGTCTTAGTTACTACTATTAGGCGTACCGGAAAAGAGGGGGTTCTCTACACATACATAGTACTAAAGACATTTTTTTCCTCAAAAAAGGTTACTTAGGAAATTTTCCAAGGTTTGAAAATTTGTATTTTGTAGATTTTGATGCGCTCTCTTCAAATTTCTTTACCTTACTATCCATATTGTATTTGTTACTATCCATTCCTAGATCCACTTTTTGTCATATCTTCATAGTAACCTAAGCGCTGCACAGCAAGATCGTTACATATTCATGATAATTAACTATAGAAAAAAGTATATTACCGATCAATGCTCCATCACTAAAAAAATCTAATAAGTGATTATTCATCGCTTAATTTACCCCCTTAATAGTGTTTTTTTATAATTAAAATGGGACCAGCTTCTGGTTTAAAAGAGCTAATAAAAAATTTCCTTTCCAATAAAAAAAAATGCAAGTTAGGTTCAATATCGCATAAAATACAAACAAAGAAGTCAGTTCAATGATAAGTTTAGAACCTGCCGTGCCTAGTGTTGCGGGTACCTGCGGGGTACCCACAACACTTTGCGTAATCTTCAAATTGTTGTTCTGAGTCTGGGTATTCTTAATGTCCCTTGTTTGAATGTTTGTAAAGTCCTCCGCGACACAGAAATTAATCCTAGTGCGGGAGTTGCCTTTTTAAAAAATAAACATAAATAATGCGAGTCAAGTCTGATGAGTAAATCGCATGTGGTAGAACTACCCACCGAATACTTTTCATACCAATAAGTTTTTTGGCATTCTATCCTGAACCATTTATAGCTTGAAAGAATGCTTTAAAACGACCAATTACTATTCAAATAAAAATAGGAAATTACTGCTGTCGGTGATATTGAAAACACGAAATAAAACACTATAACTACAAGATTCCAATTTGTCACTAGTGCTCATCTAACACGTGTTAATGACAGTGTCTAAATAATAGCATCATCTGCTTTGATGCGCCATACCTACGAGTATTTTCATAACAAAATGAGTAGATATGATCAAAAAACTGTTTGTAGGCGCCGTGTTTGTGCTTTAAGAGGTCGGCGCGAAACTGCAACTAATAAAGTGCAACTTACATTAAATAAAAATTGCAATATATTCTATAGGGCCACACTCAGATCTACACTGTCCATATCCCCAGGAAATCAATGTCCCGTGATCGAGATCTTATCCCTTAGTCACAGATCGCATCCCGTCGCCGCCACTGGTGTCCTCCGGATGTCCCACAACGTCTGCCAGGATTATCAACGCGTTCCGCTACTCTATTTACGCCTGTCCCTTTTTCTTAGTAAGCTACTGCGTCTGCTAACAATTTATTTTTTTTTGTTAGCAGACGCAGCCTTATTTTTCCATGTAGGTACTTTAAAACCAAACAGTACACATACTTTATAAGAAAATGTGTTTGCGGGTAAAAACAGAATACTCTGTTTATTCTTGGTAAATTGTGTATCTAACTTTAAATTTGATTCCCTTTATTGCTAGTTTCAGTTATTTTTATTACCGTATGGAAATAAATAAACAACTTTCTTGAATATCGTCAATGTCATGGAAGTCCATAGGAGGGGGGGGGGACTTATTGAAGAGCAAAATTAAATTAATACCAGCTTGTTAAGAAACTAAGCAATTAGGTTAGGGTCACATCACACAACAAACACAATAATCTTAAATACGTTAAAACTACCGACGTACATATGTATGTCTAGAGCTGTTGTTCCAAATGTTATCCGTAATTGATTTGACATGTCAACCGTGCTGTGGGGCAATGTTGCTTGCACAAATACAAGACTTTGGTGGAATTCCATTGCTACTGATCCCTATTGTTTGTTTTGCTAAGTACCGTGGCCGATGATACGGTTTGTACGTGCTTTTAAAGGCCTCTTTATCACTTAGTGGCGCGCTCTTTAGACTTAGTTGTTATTGTAGTGCCACCTTTAATGTACGGAGTCGTTAGTTAGAATAACGACGGATGCTCTGATGATATTAATTGAACACAAACCAGCTTCAGTGTAATCAAATCGTTAAAAAATAAATCACATTTTGAATAGGAATAAATGTATTTCTTGATTCCTTATGATATTGTGCTTTGCACTTTAACTATTAACGGCAGTGTATATGGATAAGTTTAAATTATCTGTCGAAATGGGTGCCACATATAAATAGTGCTTAGGCACGAATGGGCCGGCTCGACCGGTGCGATACCACGGCCTCACAGAAAATCGGTTGTGAAGTAACGCTTGCGTTGCATTTCCCCGAAATGAGTGAGGTTTCCGGCGGCCCAAATCCCCCTCTCCCCTCATCTCCTTTCTCTTCATCCCCCCTCTCTTCTTTCCGCTCCCTGTATCCCCCATCCCTCATCACCCTCAAAGGCGGGCAGCGCACTTGCGACTCTTGAGAAGCGGGTGTCCATGGACGGCAGTTGTCACTTACCATCAGGTGACCCGTCTGTTCGTCTGTCCCCCTATAGTATAAAAAAAAAAAAAAAAAAAAAAAAACGACTTAAAGTATTTGTAATGTATTGAAGAATAGGTGGAAATTCAGTTTAAATTGTATCTTTTTTATGCAGTCCATATAGTGAGGCGAGGTAAAATTAATTTGTGAAAGTAGTCAACAAATTTTATCGTTATGCTATTTGTAATAAACTGTTTACAATGGCTGTCTCCAAAACTTTCCTAAAATATAACATAAAGCTTTATTCCTAAGAAAAAAAAATGTTGTTTAATTTCGCGGGGCACCACGTAATTTAGTTATATACCATACGAAACTATTTAAATTTTTTTTTTTTAATTTTTAAACGAGATTTAGAAGTCGCTACCCAGGTTTGAATTTTAAATAAAAACTCAAAATCTGTGTTTCTTGGATTTAATTATTCATAA
The DNA here is from genome assembly GCA_947561695.1 of Tyria jacobaeae. NCBI lineage: Eukaryota > Metazoa > Arthropoda > Insecta > Lepidoptera > Erebidae > Tyria > Tyria jacobaeae. The sequence goes on from OX387220.1 coordinate 12,683,213, forward strand.
AGCCAGGACATAAAAAAATATTACAAATTTATTGTTGTTGTTATGAATTAAGATATTTTGATAATTTATTTTTATGATACAAGGGTTGACTTGTTAGTATCAGTGTACTTTTTCCTATACGCTTTTACAACCAAAAGCAAATATTGCTTTCATTCTTGATTGGTTGAAATCAAAATTATTATATTCTTCCAATAAAGCAACACTGCGCTTAGTTATGTCGTTCACTACTCGCAAAGAATGAACGATATTTTTAATAAAACGATACGATTCGATGAAGTTTTCTATATTTATTTATGTGGATATGTGTGATATCAAGGTTTATTCTCTCAGCAATCTTCTGTACCTTCAATTTTCAGTGCTTCTACCATTTTTTCTTCTCTTGATCTGAAACTTCATCACCGCAAACGAAACTAGCTCTTCTGACAAATACCTTAAATGATTTAGTCTTTTTTTTTGAGAGTAACAGAAGCTACTTTTTTGTTAAAGTTTTAAAAATGCATATTTGCACGATGTAGACCAGCAGATCTCCTAAATATAATGCCTTTTCAGGAACACCTCCTAAGAAATGGTGGTGAGATTCAACATTTCTCTGTAGTCATCTCGAGGTTGATCTACTTGTTGTAGTGGGCAAAAGAAATCCTGTCTGCGGCCACTTCTTCAAGAATATTTGCCTCAGCGCAATCTGTCATTGTTTTGTAATCGCTTTGATCAATAGTGTTCAAATTGTTCTTAAATCTTTTAAATAATTGCGTATCAGGATCACTAATTGGGTCTAGCGATTGATCCACTACAGCTGACAACATAATTTCGATTCGATATGGTGACAACAAGCAAGCCAAAGCATATTTTTATCAATTTTTCGCACATGCTTCGCCCGTTCCACGTTCCAATTTTGGAACTGCTGGAAGATGATCAACTCCGTGTCCTGATACCAAAATTACAGCCAATCTATAGTTTCGTGTTCATTAATATTTTCTATAAGTTTACCATCCCAATCGATTGCTAATGACGAATTAGGTTTAAACTTGCTTTTGAGAGACTCTGCAATTGCTTTGCGATTTTTCACACGCTGCCGACGAATAGAAGATCTATTGAAATTAAATTCTAATAGATCAAATCCTGCACTTTTCGAAGTAGCTGTCACGACCAGAGTTGCTTTTCTGTCATTCAATATAGAGACATCAAGGCTGGAAGCTAATTGGGGGATGTTAATAATGTCCTTTCGAGCTTGTTTCTGACAAACGATGGATGGCAACGTTTATTGAATTCGGATAGTAATTGACCGATAAGCCTAATCTTACTTTGATTTCTAGTAGCTTTACTTACAGACGCCAATTCAAGTTGAAATACGTTACTATGACTTTTATAAATAAAACGCATGCGCTCTCGTTAACGACTTATTAGAACTGAAGTGGAGAGCAGGCTAATTTCAACTCGGTACAGTAGAGGGGTCGAGGGGAGTAGGGGATAAGGAAGAAGCTGACAAACACTTAAATGAAACATTAGTGAAACCATAATTTAAGCTGCCCTCAACGTTTTTGTAAAAACTTTGAGAGCTGGTAGCTCTAAATCTTAACGAAACAAAAAGGAATAAAAACTGATTTCGTATTTATACGTGGGACTCTCAGAAAGTTTTGCGAAAATATTGTAAAAAAAGTGTTCTATAAGTAAATATTTTATTATTAAATCTTTTCAAAATTTTCTTCACTAGCCGCTATACAAAGTTTCATACGTCTGAACCAGATTTCGAAACAATTTTTCCAGTCCGCCGCATACACCTCGTTTACAGCTTGCTCGAACGCTGTCAGCGCATCTTCCAATTTTAGGGAATAAATAGAAGTCACAGGGCTGCAAGGAGGGTGACCCAGAAGTTTGACCGGCGTGCTGTCCAAGAAGTCCCTTGTTTTGAGCGCGTTGTACGCGGACGCGTTGTCGTGGTAGAGCAGTAGCCCGCGGAGCCCTGTGTTTGGTCGCTTGTTGCTCACAACAGTGAAAACTTCTGCCAAGTATTTGGTAGTATACCATTCGGCGTTGATAATTCTTTGCTTCCGTAAAGGGATTGACACCAAGTAGCTAGTCAAATTGAAAAATCTCGCGATTAAAAATCTCCCCCCCGCTTCTAGATCGCTTCACTTTGGTAGGCATTGATTCGTTTTGAAACACCCAAACCGTCGACTGGCGCTTCGTTTCTGGATCGTATTGATAAATCCAGGACTCATCACCTGTAATGATGTCGTAAACACGCCGAGACGATCCTGCTTCTATTTTGTTTATCATATCATGGCACCATTCCACCCGGGCCTGCTTCTGAGCATCAGTGAGCATCTTCACGTGAAGAATCTCATGAAGGATTCCCGATCCATTCTGCAGTATGAGTTGAATCTCCTGATACGTAATTCGATTTTGCACTGCTAGCACGTTTTCCTCCGTAACAGCCGTCAAAGGGCGACCACTTCTTTCTTCATCCCCCAAAGTTAGTCGACCACGTTTGAATTCGTTATACCAACGATACAAGGCCTTGGAGGGCCTTCATTCATGAATGTAATAGGAAGTCTATCGTATGATTAGTCCGGTTCAGGCAACACTTGAAATCGTGAAAAATCATAGCGCGAAAATATTCCCGGCGCAAATGAATTTTCATTGAGACACGATAATGGCAAAAAATGTGGAGGGAAATTTAGTAAATGGAACGTACCTATTTTAAATAATCATTATTTTAATAATAGTTTTTAATTGGCCAGTCTCAAACTTTTTTCGCAGTACTTTCTGAGTGGCCTGGTATATTCAAATGACAAATTGCCCCAGAGATAGTTCAAAGGTCGAAAAGTAAGGACCACCCTAATAAAGCTATTGATTCACTTAGTATCAATATTAAAAATTTTATTCGTTCAACTTCTAATCATGATGTGATCTACTAAAGTTGATTTGATTTATTCCATTCTATTAATGAGATGATGATTAATGAGAAAATGAACTGAATTATCTCATATAGATTTAGTATTCATGTAAAGTATATGAAAAGCAATAAAATATCAGGGTTGTACTCATTGTTGTTGAGGCTTGGATCGCGTAGATATATAAATTAACTTCTTACCCTATAGTTACAAAATTTTACCATATTTTAAACCTCCCCTCAAAACTTTTAAACACCAAAGTCAGGGGTTGACAGTGCGTTATCGTACGTGTACAATTAAACAAACAACAATTTGCGGTGACACAGCTTTTGTATATCGTTTAACTGTGCTCAGAGCAGAAACTTCTAATCCTAAACAAATATCACTGGCTGGAGGTACATTTTCCTGTATAAATTTTCTATCAACGGTATATCTCATGGCCGTTGAAAAGCCGCTACTAGTTATCCAAATACAATGAGAAACGATAAACGACGATTTAATCGCTCAGTTGGTGGAAATAATATAAACAACTGATTGAACCGGTCGTGTGGTCACAAAAGGAGACATTAGTTAAGAAACCAGGTTTCGACTGGTACTTAAACTATAATGAATGATAAGGAATGATAGCGCACGTGAAATGTTAGGAAGAACTGTTACTTTATAATTCACTTTAAAAAAGTAGACAACCGACTTCAATGCGTGTATCATAAAATATAAGACTTATATGATTTTCTCATGGATGCCATTGTCAGAATCTAACCAAACTCATCTAACTACCCTTGGAGTACATCCTTTCCAATAAAAAAAGTCGCGCACACACTCAATGCAAATTTAAGACTTATAATTTTCTCATGGATGTCGTTGTCAGGACCAAATTGAAAGCACCGCGGGAAGCACCAGCTTTTAAATAAAAAAATCATGAAAATCGGTTCACCCAGTCGAAAGTTGTGAGGTAACAAACATAAAAAAAAACGGCCAATTGAGAACCTACTCCTTTTTGAACTCGGTTGAAAATACTACTTTATTACTACTATATTTATATAATGTATTTAAGACGCTCCTTATCAGTCACGTTCTTACCCCTCTTTCGGTTAAAATTCATACTCGCCTCTGATCAATATGAAATAGAAATAATTGATATTTACATTTTGCTAGCAGTTTCATGTTATTACTCTGAATATTAAATGTGCAAAGAAGAGTTGAAACGGCAATAACAGCTATCAGGGGTGGATAATTACTATCACACATTGCAGCGAGTAGCGCAACTCAGAGAGAAAGAGACGGCTTTTGTGGATTGGTATAGGGTGGTCTCGCTCTTTGGTCTTAAGCTTCACGACTAGAGGAGTTTATATTACATCCTCAGGCTTTGCGGGCCGGGTACTGATAATTAGAACGAAAGATGCGCAGCCACGCGACTCGAACCGTAATCAGTGGTTTAAACTAAGAGAACTTTAATTGAATAATTGTGTGTACATAAAATGTCTGTTATGTATGGATATAACACGGTATAACGTACACGTTATATACGTAACGCAATTTGAATGGGTGTGCAAAGAATTTGGTTTACCAATGAATATATGTAATTTGGGGTCGGTGTAATCTATAGCCGGCCGTCTGCACGACGCCAACCCAATAGAATGTAGTCATGTTCAGACGTGAATGAAGGAAGAAAGGAAGCTTTATAGAAGGAAAGACAAAGAAGAAAGAAAGATCAAATAGTCTGGAGCATCGTTTACCACAAGTCGCGGATGACGAAAACGAGACTGAGACTGTAGTAGCTCTTGTATTTGTATGTCCTCAACTTCCTATTACTGGAGAGGCGACTTCGACTGGAACACCTAAACAGTAGCCTATAATCATACACCTGAAGGAGGGATTCATTCAGATGTTTGTTGTAGCAGTCATTATTGGACTGTAATTTTTGCGTATATTTCGATCAATCACAGCCAATCTACGTGACTAATTAAGTGTCATATATCAGTTCCTGTGACTACACGATTGTGCAACGTAAATAAAAAACAAAATGTTTGTTAAAAAAAAGTACTGCAAACTTGTTGTAACTTCCTCCACATCTTTCACACTTTATATACATAATTGTGTTACAAGAATCAGTTCGTCACTTGGACCAAACATGTTTATACAAACAACGCTATCGCGGCAAGCACTCGCTAATTTGTGCGAACTCCTCGACGGCCATCCGACAAGTTCTGAAGTCTGGACGCGATTACCCAGTCACCGTATGATTTATTTATAGCTCATCTTACACCAGGTCCCTTTACGCACTCTGTAGCTAAATAATACCATATTAAACCGTTCTGGTTTATAACCCAAAGAAATAAGTATGAGTTACTGGGTGCATACCATCGCTTACATAATGTTTATAATTAATTCGTCTGAAACTCTGATGGGAGGTTTTTATGGTCGGTGGACTTATTATTGGTAAAAAATTAGGCGTTTGAGACGTCTCTGCCTACCCCTTCGGGGATATTCGCGTGAGTGTATGCTATACGTGTGATCCTATCATCATATCCGATGTATCCCTACAAATTATATAGTGCAATAAGCTACCAAAAGTTTGCGGCCCATGATAATTTGTAAGATTATTTTCTTTACGAGTTCAAAATATACTGCACGATAAGCTACGCATTTAATTTATCGTTTCGCTAGTTATCATCATTTTTTTAACGTGGGAGAGCCATGCTTCGGCACATATTGGCCGGCTCGACCGGAGTATTATAACGGTCTCACAGAAAACCGACTGTTAAACAATGCTTGCATTGTGTGACCAAATGAGTGAGGCTTGGAGCCCCAACCCCTTTTCCTTACCCTCTTTTCCCTCGTCCTATTGCCTTCCCTACTTACCCTCCTCCCATTCCTTTCCCCTCTTTTCCCTCCTACTTTTTCCCAACGCAAAAAGGCGGACAGCACTCTTGTGACTCTTGATCCGCAAGTGTTTATGGGTGTTGGAAGTAGCTTACCACCTGGTGACCCGTCTGCTCGTTTATCTCCCTATAACATAAAAAAGCTACCTGTAAAAAGTTACCGTCCGTTAGTTTTTTTCTGACTGCTGTACTTTCTAGTAACAGGCTTTTTTATTCTCTATAACATATGGTTGTGAATTTTTGTTCTTTTTTGTTTGAAAATATATATGAAATTAAAAGTGGCACCACTCATATCAATATAGATAAGACACTGACCTAATTTTTTTTAAGGGGTTCCGTACCCAAAAGGTAAAAAGGAACCCTTATCACGGACAGGACAGAGACGGACAGACGGACAAGATCACTCTCTTGTCCGTCTGTCCGTCTCTGTCCGTGTGTCACCGCCGATTTTCTCAGGAACGGATGGGCCTAGCTAGTCGAAATTTATACCAGATTCTGAGGTCTGTAATCCCTATTAGGTGTATAAAAATCAACGTCCTGAGTCAAAACGATAAGAGGATATTTGTAAATTTAGATTTTCGCGAAAATTTGTAAGTAAGTAAAAAAAAATTGTATGTACCTCAATTTTCTACTACATATTTTAAATTTTCGGAATTTTCCCTTTACTTGTGCTGTAAGACCTTGCTTTTAACCAAAATTAATCTGCGCAATTGAAGCGATCGACGTGGCGACGCATCTACATTAAGATAATGAAATGTGCGTCCATTCGTTAGTTAATTAAACACGATACGCTCGTCGTCGCGATCCTGCCGATTAATGACCTCAATTAAGCTAATCAACTCCTCGCAGATTTACGTTCGAGGTTGACAACTATGACCGCACTTAAGATTCTTTCACACTGGGATGTTACTGCCGTTCACAATATTAATAATAATGAATGTATATATACATATATGTATGTATGTTCATAAAATTTTATTATTATTATACACCTATATTTATTTTTACCATACATGTAAAAGTTTTAATAGGTTACAGTTAATAAAAACACGCATAATAACAAACCGATGTAAATAGTAGTAGTAGTAACGTAGTAGTTACGATATGTATAGTGTAACTATTTTTACATGGGTTTCGTGCATTGAGCATATGAAGGTGTACCTTCATATGCTAAATGAACTCATAAGCCCAACGAGTCGCTGTTAGACTTCGTTTAGTTTAAAAAATCCCATGAGCCCAAATTTAAGAAGTCTACTTACTAATAGTAAGTTACAGTATCCCCTTCTCTAGCATCATATTAGCTCCCATCCAAGATGCTAAATTATGCTACTGTCGTTTGAACTACACATTCACACAAAGAATTGGTTTAAATTTACTTTAAAGATTTGTTTACATTGACAGATATTTAGATTGTTAGATTGTCGATTGCAGTAATGGCTTTACTTAAAAACACAAAATCCATAATTTATATTTTAATTTGCGGTAACTAAACAAGTATTATCTATAATAAATATACGTTTTTTGCACAACATACTTCGGTCAAAATTGATTGGCCTATTTAAAATCACCTCCAACAGGCCACAGTGGTTAACTTGATATGTTACGATAAAACTATTTATTCTGCCATTTTAGGTAATAATTTAAGTCTAGAACTACAACGCTACAGTAGCATTATTACAAATTAAACATACTATCCCCTTCATCTTCTCAAATTACATATTTAGGAAATTATTTCCCAAATATTTAATAGTATTTATTAGATTTGTCAAAGAACGGCCGGTTTTCAATAAAATATTTTGATTGTCGTTAAAAAAAAAAAATATAGATTCTATATAGTCGGACGTGTAAGACCTGCAATGCGAAGACCGACGTGGTGACACGTCTAAACAGGCGTTTTTGTTCGTTTTGTACTTGCTTTAACATTACAGTTACTTTGCACAGACCTCACTTATTTGATCGGTCTGATACAATACAATATATATAAAAGCCTAGGGTTTATAGGAAATTCTTAGAATCCAGGAATTGCCTCATAACGTATCCATTTTACTGTTTGTGGTTGTAGTACAATACATTGCCCTCTCTTAATACTGTCCATTGAATTTAAATTGAAGAGTAAAATGTTCGGGCAACGGACATTGACCAAAGCCTGAGCATAGATTGGGACCGAGCGTTTTAGCTAATAACTTAATTCCTCTGAGGCAGGGAGGGGCTGTGTCTGTGTCATGCGCTGTTACTTGAGTTTTAATAGTTAAAACCCTGACTAACCTATAGGTGTACCCTAACCTAAAGGTATGACACGAGTGCTATTTTTCAAAGTAGGATTGTTTTTATTTGTGTTTTGAATATACACAATAATAATTGTTTTTATAATGGTTTCTATTACTAATCTATGTAAAACATAGCGCGAAAAACCCGCATTAGATAGATTTCTATACAAAGCATATCTGAATAAGGATTTTCTTTCAAAATTAGTACATAATAATGAGTAATCTGAGCTTTAGTTATTGACAGTATGCAACAATGATATAATCGTTTGTCATTGATGAACCGGTTGTCTGTTTGTTTTCTAGCATTCAAAAATAAAAATAAACTTTGTATACTTTTTTTACTATCCTACTATAAAAAAACAGATGAACAAACGGGAAACCTGTTGGCAAGTGACAACAACACGACAGCGACACCTACAAAGCTGCCCTTCTTTTAGGGTGATGAGGGATGGGGGATGCAGAGAGAGGAAAGAAGAGAGGGTAATGAGGAAATTGTAAAGAGGAGAAGGGGAGTTGGGATTCCAGAAACCTCACTACTTTCGAGGAAATGCAGCGCAAGCGTTGCACCTTACACATTCCAACATAAGTTTTAACGCGGACTTGCAGTATTAACTATTTCTTATTATTTATTATATTACACGTTAGGTTAGGTTAGGTTAGGTTGTTAATTTACAAAATATGTTCACTTTAGCTCTTATCATATTTTTTTTTTGTTTTTTTTTTAATTACTTTGTTAAATTACCCGTCGGCATTGTCGCCCTAGCCAACCACTCCGTGTCCGTCTTGGTCCACTGTCTGCTATCCTGTACAGACCTATACCTTAGTATCATTGGTGTTTTTTTTTTTTGTGCGATAGGGGTCAAACGAGCAGACGGGTCACCTGAGGGTAAGTGACTACCGTCGCCCACTATGGACACCCAAAAACTAATAATATCAAATAACTAATAATTGGTGACTCTTGAGTCACCAATTATTAGTTATTTGATTTTCTACGTCTTCGACTTTCGTTTTACATCTCAACCAAATTGAAATCTTATACCATAAACGTTGACGCATTATATATTTTCGTATTCTGTCACTTAAATCATTCTAAGCTTTGACACATTATCTGTATCTAAAGCAATCAATAATTCTTATAGTTGTTTATGTAAAATGTTTATTCAACACAGTTAATAGACTATTTATTTACTATTTTATTTAGTTTAATTCATATTAGTCATCACAAACTAAAAAGTTCGTTTTGACATATGAGATCACAGTGAAATTAGAGTTTGACACAATTTTCGTTTCACTTAAGTAACCGATTCTCACAATATCGATTTAAAAACTATGAACTCATAATGGATTCGATTATTTTAGTTTGGTTAGTTATATTTTATGGCCTTATGTCATCCTTAATCATTCTCTCTATCTAATGGTTGCCTTGAAGCTGGTAGAAATAAAGTAGTGAAATTGTGTATTAGAGACACGCCGTGGCACTTTAAGCTCGGACTAGGATACAGCCCAGGAATTTGTTGATTTCTTTACTACGATCCCAATTAAATTTACTGAAGGTCTAGGTCTCCTGCTCATTTTGTAACTCTTCTTAAAAAAAATGTAAGTCTAAATTCTTAAGAAGCTTATTTTTGTTTTCAAAAGTATTTTCCTTTTTATAATGTTAAATTATAATTATACACAATTATATCATTATACTATTATTCTTTATATATTTATGAGTTGTTACATACATATAATAGTTACACTTAATAATCAAGCTAAATAACTGACCTTCTCCTGCTTAAAAACACATTTTACGCATTTTTTTCTACAAGCGTACCCCACAAAATTATTTTTTAAATAGCGTAGCTAGGTATAAGACCATTATTTAAAATAATATTTTAAGTAGAAATAGCTTCACCCATCGTCACAAAAGTAATTTGTGCATCATATGTGAAAGTGACGCGTCCAGAACGTCGCATTCGAGGTTAGTAGAAAATTGACAGTTAAAGACCGTACAACACCTTAAAACGGACTTTTTAATTTGTGATTACTATAGTACCAGTATTATAAATTCAATTCGCTTTTGTTTTAAAGAATAACATAATTATTTTCGAAATTTCACTGAATTCTTTATTTGATTGCATTGCAAATAAATTATAATTATAATATAATGGCTATAACTGTAATTTACAAACAATACGTATTTGGAACATAATATTAATTTTAGCCATAAATAATTATCTTGAAGGTATGATATTTATGAAACTATTATATTTCTGAACAATGAGTATATAAAGTTTTCATTTAGTTGAAATGTGCCCCAAGTTTTGCGTTATTCAATTTACTCGCTACTCTATATACCGAGTCATGAATATTCGTCATGTGCAACATACTCGTATGCTCGTGAGTGTCGTTTAACGCCATTTAGCTGTTTAAAGCAACGGCAATTCTCTGTGAATTGAAACGCGGTAATGACCATTGTAAAGGCGCCTAGCGTAAACGCTCTTATTTGCATCGAAACGTGTTCTAGTGTATTGCTTTTCACGTCCTGTATTGCATCGACTAGGAATGCGGCCAGTTTAGTAGCTAGTTGGTTGCTCACGTTTAAGTTTACTACGGACTTCTATTTCATAGGTAAAAAGCAGTTTAGAATAAGTATAGACGAATATGCTTGTAGTCGTAGATTAAAGCCCGTGGCGAATATGACTTGAAAGCTAAATTGCTCCTTTGTGTCCTCAGTTGTCAATAAGACTCTTAAACGCTTAGCTTTTCGCACTCGAATGATTAGTGCTTCCGTAATTACTTTTATAGGTTCCATCTAACTTTTATAAAAACTGAATAGGTTTTTACCTAATACTTATGATTTATCAATATAATGTCGTATAGTCACCTTATCTTAACTCGTTTGAGTGCGCCAATTTTAGCAAGTAGAGTGTAACGGTTGAATCAGCTCTGCGTCCCTTGCTCCAAGGGATCCATAATGTTCTGCAGCTAGCGTGAATTGAGCTTCTTTAGCCCTCTACAGAATTGCCAATGCAGAGGTAAATCATTCTTACTTTCCTTACTCATTTAGCCTATCTTTTTGATGTTATACTAAATAACATGCATGCCTATATTTGTTTATTTGCTACGCTCATCGACCTTACTACTGAATTTATTGTAATGTATACCTTTATTCTGCATATTTAGGGGTACTGTTTAACTTAAAAATACTGTACGTGAGAGATGTAAGAAAAACTGTAACGCTAACATCACATGTTCGCGTAAACTTGATCTAGCCCTCACTCCAGGAAAAATGCAAACTCCATACCTTGCAAAAATCTGCTTTGTAAATGCTTTGATACCCAATGCTTTCTATAAATTGTAAACATTATTACATTATTTTACTAGAAACATACTAATCAGCTGACCTTTTATTTATAAAACTCTTTGAGAATACTAATCATAAATGCTTTTTTTATACATTTTTTGTAATAGTATCCAAGTTGTTATACATATTGAGTGAAGAAAAACCTATTTGATTAGCAAACATTTTTGGTATAGGTGCCTGAAGTTAACTAAAAATAGTTCCAGTAAATATATGTATCTTTAACCCGTTGTTTATTATCATTAAATATTTCATGAATTGTCTGAAATTTCTGAAAGTTTTTTGGCACAATTGTATGAATTTTTTTAATTGTCATCGAGTGACTTTTATTTCTATGACTGCTGCTCAGGACAAATTTTAAATATTATTATTACTAAGAAATAGCTGGGTCGCAAATTGTAAAATATGGGCTATTAAATGGTCGCTTTACCAATCTCGTTGGAAGTAACAGCATTATACGTTGCGGAGATTGAGTCAAGAAACTACCTTCTACTGAAAAATATTCTGAATGGATTAAGCTTACAATATATATACAATTATACAAGTACGTTATACTGAAGATTGAAAATTAGTAAATGTTGAGTTATTTAATATTAGATCATAATAATTAATTGCCTCTTATGTAAAAATTCCGTTTATTACAAATCTAACATAATAATTTAAATACGTCATTCTAAGGAAAAAAATATTATTATACCGTTTATTTAAACTACTTAAGACTAGATTTCTCAGAAAAGAATTTCCTTATTGATGTGAAGTAATAAAATCTATCGAAAAATAATCGACAAATGCCAATGTGAATTCATTTTATGCAGTTATTCGAAGCTCTTAGCTGTAATCGTAGCTTCAAAGCGAATATCTTTAAACGATACATTTACGGCAGATCATTTCACTTCTAGTGAAACCCTAAAGTGGAGTATTTAAGTTAGCGAGCGCCACTAGCGACGCGTTTCCTCGCGATTTTTTAGATTTACGAGTATTACAGTTCTGAATAATGTAGGTACATATATTGCTATATATGTTTTTATGTGTTGGTCTGTGACTTGTTAGTGTACCTACCTATTAAATATAATAAAATTTCTTCTAAAGTTCTCCAGCTCCTAAACATTGGTATTCCTGAGGAAATGTTTTTTGGCATCAAAACGATGTCAGACCTCAAAACAAATCATGCTCTGAATCTATGCTATATGATCGGAATCCAGCGGATATGGCTTAGCATTGTATAATATAACGAAGTTATTACTTTCAGTATTAGCTAATTTAACTTATTTTTTTCTTAAAGGGTCATTATAATACACGAAATTATTCCCATCTGTGTGAATCAAGACCTGAAACTCGACTGCATTATTACGTATCTCTCTAATATTGTCGGCTTTTTTTAATGTAATACCCAAGTTATTCCCACTATTAAGAGCTAGAACTCAAAGAAGAAAATAACACCTTACATGTCGAAATCTGTCAAGGCGTCTTAAAAATGAATATACATACATAATTAATATCACATACTTAATGGCCCTACTTTTATTATTCACTGAACGTTTCTTCTTTTGTGTCCGGGGCGATATCAATCTGCAATCGTCGGCGGCTAGTGACGCCTAGGGCTTTGGTCTTCACCTATCTACGTGTAATTGCAATGCCCTATCGGGCGAGACTGGTTTTACTGCTACACATACCTAATGCCCATACTGAGAACGTGTAACTTGGTCTGTCAGCCAATTAATAGTCAGCTTCAGTGACCGGTACAAACGCCGAAACTATAAATTTTACTTCGTGATGACCGTGCGATATATCTTTATCGCAGTAACATGTTATCAGCAACATTTATTTCTTTTTAACATAGCATGGACGGTTTTATTTGAATTTACAAAACACATCTCAATCGTTAACACAGTCTTTTTTATATTGTAAGAAGGCGACGTTATTTTCTTTACATGTTTATACAACTCTACTTTAACAGTACAATACTTTATCTTAGCTTTTTATACACTCATTTAAATTTTCATTACTTTCGTTTACACGACCAAATTTGCATTGTTATTATGTCCAAGAGATCAATTTATGGTGCCATAAAACTGCGAATTCTCATCTTTTTATATTGGTACATATCTAATGTGTGTTTTATACATTCACTAGTCAACGCAGCTGACTTACAACGCACGTCAAGCATCTTTGCACGAGTATCACGTTTTCGCTACTTATACATATTTATTCAGAGCCGATGATTTTGAGCAGCAGGGGTAGCGAAAGCATTTACGTACAAAACCGTGGCCCTGACCGGTTCAAAGATAGCGTGGCATATCTAATCAGTACAGACGGCTGTCAATCACCATCTTGACAAGCCTTCGAAAGTAACATGTTCTGGATCACTGGTCACTTGGTAGATTAATGTTTAACTGTAACTTCTATTACGATTGCGCAAATGATAATCAATATTTATCTTAGTTACTATCAAATATATATTTTGTTTCGTTCTTATATTTTTTAAACTGCGCGTTATGCTTATGTTTTAAAACACCACACCTATCCATATCAATTTCATGCTTAACTAACACGATAAAACTTAAACTTAAACTTTTTGCAGGTGTCCATGTAAGGTGGTTGTCACTTACCGTCAGAAAAATCGTATCGTCAGAAAATAAGAGAACATCTGTTTCGTTTTTTTTTTAAAGGCACTAGTTTCCCAAATCCATTTTTATACACAACGGTCAGAAAATTTTTCGTGCTGACGTTCCATGGACGTAAGTCTCTGAAGGCTGTTTTGCAACCCGTTAAAATAGTGCATGGATGTATGTATGTTTTTTCGTAAAGTCATGACGTGCATTTGACTTATATGATCTGAAATTTATGTAAAATTCGAAATAACATTTAGCCTATTTTATTGTGAATATTTATGTGCTTATCATATGTACAGTTCTTTATGGTACCGATTTTAATGCCATGAAATTACCTGTTTTACTAAAAATCTTTAAAAACAATGTTTTCAAAAGCTAATCAAAAAAATGATATGAGATACTTTATGACGTTTTACAAATTAAAACCAGTTACATTTCGCGGACAACGCCACAATACTAGGAATGGAAGCTTCGGTCACATAAAACGATAAGGCACGTAATTTATGGCTTATAAATGCAGCACTTCAAAGGGGTTAGCAAGCTAGTGCTATACAACAATACTACAGCACTACAAAAGGCTGGCCTTTGGTCTGTGACAGTCTTCGTTTGTCAAATTCAACTGAATCGTTCCTTCCGTAATTATATTAATGTATATTATTAAGCTTCACGATGTATGTTGGCGTCGCCAATAGCAATATGGTTTTAATACAGCTCAGCATATTTTGCATTAAGCGTTACCTTGACAATTATACTCAAAGAGTACCTGGGCACAGGGGGCTTTTTATTGTGTAAAATGAAACTATTCCACATAGACACATCCTATATACATAAGTGTAAAAGATGAGCACATCAAAAGTTCTGTTTATAGTTTCGTAAACGCACTTTCTCTGCACACGTAATCAGTTGCAAATCAACCCTTCAAACTCACCGTAAAGCAGATCTACGAATATCTCTATGAATGAGAACTGTTGATGTTTACATTGACGGTTTCACAAACATCTAGGGAACACTGAATTGTCTAAAACAGTAACCTACTTTGATGCGCATTGTTTTTAAGGATTTTAATATATACCTATTATAAATAAGCTTCAATTTATATTTTGTCAAACCATAAACTGCACAAGCAGCAACAGATAGTGATTCGTAAGGGTAAGTAAAGTTTACCTTCTAATCACATGTGAATCCTCTTTTACTTTTTAATAATTATATTATACAGATGGTGTCTCATAAATAATGTCGGTTTTTAATATTCACTTTGATTAATAATTAATCATACAAAAAGAAAACCTTAGTATTCAAAGTATAACCCATCGTATTCTACAGTCCTAACCCAACGTTCAGCCAGCTCTTTGAGTCCTTGGTAAAACCATTCCTTGGGCTTAGATGCAAAGAATTGCCGCACTGCATTTTCAACATCTTCTCTTGACTCGAATTTTTTTCCACGCAGGAACTTCGCCATGGATCTGAATAAATAATAATTAGATGGTGCAAGGTCTGGACTAAATGCTGGATGTGGTAGGAGTTCAATTCCATCAAGTTCTTTAATCTTATTCCGTGTAACTTTCGCCGTATGCGGTCTAGCATTATCCTGTTGTAAGAGCACTCGTTTTCGATTGACTAAGCCTGGATATTTTTGTGATAAAACCTCATACATTCGGGTCAGCTGTCCACAATATAACTCAGCATTAATAGTTCGACCATCCGGAACTATCTCAAAGTACACTAAACCTTCATAATTCCACCAGACACATAACAAGACTTTCGACTCGAAACGACCTCTTTTCACGACAGGTTCAGGTAATTGTCTTATGTCTAACCACTGTTTTGACATGTCTGGGTTGTTTAGATAAATCCATTTTTCGTCGCAAGTAACAATGCGTTTACTAAAACGATCACCTTTCGGCAGAGCAAGGAGCTGTTTACACACCTCTACTCGACGTTGCGCCTGAATCTCGTCTAATTCATGGGGCACTATACGACAACTTTTATAAGTCTTACCTAATGATTTTAAGTGGCGATGTATAGTGTCTTTAGAAGGTCCCAACGAGTCCGATAATCGACGAGTGCTGGTACTGGGTTGGTTTTCTACTGCTTCCTTTGTAGCCTCAACATCCCACACAGGTGGACGACCAGAACGCGATCGATCTTCAAGTGTCAAATCTGCACTGTTAAAACGATTAAACCAACGCTCATTAACCATGTCTTCCCCTTCAATTTCACATATTTTCCTTGCTGCCGCGGCTGCTTTGAACTTTTGTTTCCAATAATGTCTTAACAGTACACGAATTTCATATTTATCACACTCCATACTTTTTAGTATCAAAACGACCTACGACGTCAATAAACAAAGACAGTACGATTAAATTAAAGTGAATCAATTGCACTCTCCACAGGACTAGAGAATATCTTAACAAGTTGCGATATGTATAAAATGAGGCGTAGTAAATTTTTAGTTATGAAACCCGACATTACTTATGAGACACCCTCTGTATTTATATACAATATGCTGCTAATGCTGAAATGATTAGCTTATTGCCATTTACAATGTGGTGGTATTCCTCGCCGATAACACACACATGTACCTTATCCAATAGATTTAATATTTAATATTTTACAGTGTTTGAGCCTTCTCTCCTTATCTTTATACTTTATTTATATTTTTAAAAGAACAATATATTTTTAATATGTATATAATATTTTTTTTAATTTATAAATAATATTTAAGATTACGCCTCAAACTACTAAGGCCGTAACCAATAACGGAATCAGCAAAAACTAGATACATAGTTCTAAGGATTCTATAAGGTTACTTTATACTTAAGTATGTGTAGTTTACATAATAAGGATCTTAATTTACTGCATATATAATCGAATTACCAATTGGTCACCAATTGAATTTATAGCCTATAGTCAGACCTAGGTAAGTGTATTGTTATACTATTTACAACATATCACACTTACATGTGTTTCCCATATTATATAGGCAGTTAGGGCGAATGAATATACATAAGTTTTCTTTGCATTAAGTAACGGGCCTACGTCATGTGCCCATTGACATAGTAGATCAAAATTACAATGCACCATCACCTGTGCACTGTGTCACATAGATTTTTCTAATCAGTAATCAGCCAAGTGTCGTCAGCCAACTGGTACATGGAGCCCCCGGTGAATATGTTACACTTGTCATTTACAGCAAGTGTTCAGTCGGCCCAATAACGAAGCTTTGTGATGTCCCTTTCTTGGTTGTAATAATCGTACTTAGCGAACCAGCGACACTGAAAAATTCTAAACATTTATTCTAAATCTACACTTGAGTATATTTGTGTATATTTGTATAAACATAACGAACGTACCTAATTGGGTCCGAGCTGGTGTGCATTTAATACGGTGGTAAGATGACTTTACCGTTTGTGTGTTTGTGTTACATTTGTGATAAGATTTCGTACATTTTAAATAAACTTTTGATACGATGTAGCTCAATTCAGTATGTTAACTAGCCTACTGCTAATAAACCTTGATAGAAAGATTCTACGGTTAAGATACGATGTTCCAATAAATACAGCGTTGACTTCAAATTATCATTTGAAAAGTAAAGCTGATACATTTAAGTTTATCTGGTAAATATTTTGTAAGTGTAGGTATTTGTTGGATATAAATTAACAAACAGAACAAACGCTTCTTATCTACTTAATTATACAATGTGTGCTGAAGGCAAGATATTATATTTGTTCTTAAAGTAAGTAATAATCGCGTCTTCCTTGTTAGCTTTTGTACGCTGCCATCCCTTACCCCTGGAGATGCAAATATTTGCGAAATTCTCTATATTGAAATGCGTTGTCTGCTAATGTTTAATGTCGTATGAGTTTTGTAATCAAATGCGCTACATATCATGTTTTGTATGTTGTGTAATTAGTACAGTAGTTACTCCGAGAAATGAAAATAAAAAAGTTTCTCTATTTAATTAATATGAATCTACTCATAGCAATTTATTTTCAACTTGTCATATAATGATTGAGTGATATTTAAGAATCTTTATGTATTATTGCCCATACATAGTTGAATTAGTTTATTTTCTAATGTACATATTATAAAGAACACAATTGTACGCATACGCGATCTTCTAATCTAACCTTGGCCTCCGCAACATCTCTCTCCTCTTCCCAACCCGAAGGAGGGTTCTTCTCCATCACTTGCTGCCAGGTGTCCATTTGTTACTCCATCATGATCCATCAGGACCGTGTTATCCGTCTGCTCGTCCCCCTACAACATAAATAAACTATATTTTATAAAAATATGCTGATCCTCGATTTGCACTCTTCCGTCGTCCGATCCTGACATCGGACTGACGCGCTGATTTACAAAACAAAATCATTTTTGTATTTCATGACATCCGTCAAGCGATGGAGACGTTCGAGGCGATGCGGAGATCTGATTTCGGCATCTTTTTAATCCCGTCGACCATCCTTTCGCACGTCATGAATCCACACGTGAGAGGCAACATGTAGAAATGATAGCTTTGATAAAATAGAATCTATGATATAAATAATTTCTATGATAATATATATTTGAATAAAGTTGAAAGTTCCTGGTATACATCAGGTTTCTCACGTTGTGTTAAACTCCACAACAAATCAACTAAGTACTAGAAGTTCACAAATCTACTTAGTACCATTGTTCAACTGAACTAGGATTTAACAATGGGCAGTGTAAATAGCTAAAACATTTAGTAAAAGCTTAAAGATTTTCTTTATCCAGAATCTATGTGATTATTGTTTGCCCTATTTTATCAATATTAGAGGAGCATCTTATAAAGGCGACTTGGAATTTGAAGTAGTACTTAATTAATTTACAGTCAAGTGGAGGATAAACTGATTAAGTAAACAATGTAGACTCAGCAGTGTTAATTGTGCAGAGTTCGATTATCCGATTAAGATACAATGGTAATTGCCTAGTTGCTACCCATTTACCTACGCGAATGTCCATTCGTTACTTTTAATTAGGTTAGTATTTTTTCTTTTATTTTATTTTAGTGGCTTTTTCTCTTGATAATATGTACGTTTTTGTTTTTAATGACATTCGAATAACACATTCAATATCTATATAGGTATCAAGTATATAAAAAATGAGACCAATGCAAGTAATACACCATTATGTTCACAAATCAATCAAATAATTAGCACCATAGCAACCGCTCCTCCACTTTCCACATACCACCTATAATCATATCAAAATATATTCATGCATATCTATGATTCCTTTAGTTGCAATCAAAAGCTCTAACTTCACTTCACAGAAGTCGTCAAGATTTATATGACCTGCCCATTACTATTTGCACTTGCTTAGATAATTATATATGGGTTTCGTACCGTAAACTAAATGATATTATCAAGATATTGGTGTCTTGCTTACATTAAAATCTATTTCTATCTATTTCTCCTCTTAATCAACATTATACCCGGTGAGACGAGCAATTGAACAGCAAGGTTATGAGAGCAGAGTTACTTTGTATGCTACATGGCATCAAGATGTTCTGCGGTATTATCTTAGATATCTAAATTAGTGTCACGTTGCATAAAATCATTGACGTGTAGCAACCGCGCAATGCTAGTTGCGGATGAGTGATCTTCTTCTAAATGCGACTAGCCAATGCCAATAGTAACCACAAATCATAAAATACCCGATTGACGGCAATAGGCTTATCTCCTAATACGCTAATTAGGTCTTGTTATTATATGAAAAATGTGGATGTTTAACACACCTCTGCCTACACATTAAGGGATCCAGGCGTGAGCGCATGTGTGTATATAATTTATATTACAGATTTTTGTTATGGCTGTTGAAGGAGTAGTTTCAATTTTTATTTCGTATAGTAAAATTTTTGTAATCCATGTTATAATATTGCAACTTTTCAATAAGCGTAAATACACTCAAAAATATTCCTTAATACTAATATTTTACTAAAACTAAAATAAAGAGAGAAAAACATAATAAAATCAAAAAATATATCTATTCACAAACACGCATCGTAAAATTTCTCCTCATCGTCGCCTACTGGTGGCGTTCCCAGTAAGCTGGCAGCATTACCACGTTGAATGGTAACACTTATCTGCTGTGCGAGGACAAGGCCATCCTTGATGACACAAGAACTGTCGACCAGTTGTTTAGACAGTTCCTTATAAATCCTTTGACCCTAGCATCTCTACTCCAAAGCTCTACCCATCTTCCATAGCAGTAATGAGTTATTGCCATCGCCAAGACATCCAGGTTTCCTATTAAATTGAAGAGACAAATCTACGACATCATCATTAGACCGTACGGATGTCATCCTGCACGGACGGAAAGTTTAAGATGGACAGAGGATTAAAAGTTGTCCTACAAAGAGAACAAAAAAACAAGAGACGAAAAGACAAGAGACGCTTGCATTTAGATGAAATGTGAATGTTGAAATGGAGGTGCGGTGTGGCTAGGATGGATAAGTTGGGAAATGAATCTATTAGAGGGATCCTAAAAGTAGTGAAGTGTAGTGTGATGTAAAGTTAAGGAGCAATAGATTATCGCGATATGGACATGAAGGGGTAAACAAAATGTCGTGAAGAAAGTTTTAAGTATGGAATTTGCTGGATACAGGAGTAGGGAAGCACCAAAAAAAAAAAAGATGGTTGAACTGCGTAAATGAGGATAAGGCTAGAAAAGCAAGAAACCGTTAAATGACGAATTATAGAGTGGAATAGAAGAGAACACATTACACGGACCCCAAATAAAATTGTTAAAAGTGTAAGAAGCTAATGATATAATTCCCTAATTAATATTGATATAGTCACTAAAATGTGTGTGTTACCTGTTATTTATGAATCTATCACAAAGTTATCAGATAGATGCTACCAGAGAAAGGTACTAATAAATTAACCAATTTATTTTTACATTCGATGTTGTTTTTTTTTTCGCTAGAATACCACGTTCCGAAATTACCATTATTAAAGTTATTATGTTTTTGATGGAATAACCATTTACACACATACGATAACATATTAATTGAAAATATATAAATTAATAATTAAAATGGTTTAAAGGCGCTAATGTCTGGAATAGTTAGCCAGTATGAATTATTATTTTTGTATATGATAGAGTATTTTTACACCATTTCCTAAAAAGTGAATTAAGTTACGACTAGACTTCAATACTTTCGACCGTTCACTGCTCAATAAGTTTTTAAAATACTTTTTGTCTTGTAAAACGCGAGTTTATAAGTGAAAAATGAGAATGGATCTAATATACTTCCTTGAAACTCCATAGAAAATACCTTTTCTCTCAGAGAACTTGTCTTTTATTATGACATCACCAATATGATCACAATAAAACTGTCAAATGTTATAAACTTTATATGACATATACAATATTTTCATTCACATCACGACATAAACGGAAAGTTGAAATAAATTAACGAGTTACTTATTACTATTATATTATATACTATACCTATGGAAGTTTGTAACATCAGGAGCTCGTCGGACGCGCTCATAAATTAAAAGCCATCATATTTGTTTTTCGAACGAGAGAGTAAATAAAATTCCGATCGACGGAGCGTAACTTTGCACGGTACGTAATCAACAGTTTTATTCGTCGATTCCACTGCCTTGATTTCGGGCGTTATCCTTGTCGCGAATCGAGCCCGTTCTTCATTTGAATATCTTTCGACTCGAATTCTCTGCTGATGCTGATTAAATCTAACATATCAGAGATATTACTTCCATAGTTTTATGATTATTTTGTTCCATACACTTATAAAATACTTACATTTTGAATGTCAATCGTCACGCACAGACAGTTCTGTTAGAAGGTAAATAGAGGTCAGTAATTAACAGGCCAGATCAACAAGCCGCTCAATGCTAATAGGGTCTTTCCACGTCAAAGGGCTAAAAAGCGTCGGAGCGCGTCTGTCCGAATAATGACTTGAGTTGTAGAGCCGTTCCGGTGCTCGGCAGCCGGGAGTACAGCCACGCTACGACCTCAGCCGACCCTCGTCAAACGCTCAATTAGCCTAACGTATATACACTAATTATATTTTATTTACGATTTATTTCTTTTCAATCTTCTTGATTGGAGTCAGTTCATAAGTATTGATTCGTATCTATAGCATCTAGATCTAGCGGTAAATTTAATTTCTTGCATAGAAATTAAATTTACCAAAGTCTCGTGTCAACTTTAACTGTACTAATCATTTTGTGTACTTCATTAACATGGTTTTTGGTATTACTATTCATGATGGAATTACATTTCTCGATAATGTACTGCAAGACCCTAACTCAAAGCGAACATGACACTAAAACATGACTTTTGAATTTCTTAGTATTAAGGTATGCTAATTAATACGTTACGATATGAATTATTCGATATGAATTATTTGCTGTGAGATCAAGTCGTCTCTTCATAATGACGTTAAAAAATTAAACTGTCAATAAATTGAATCTGTTTTAATATTTTTGTTTCGTAAAAAGTACTTAACATTTTAGACCGTGTATTTGTCCGTGTGTATGTTTGAAAACGCATTAAAGTTATGAAATACGTTTAGGGTTTTATGTATTTTAAGAATCTAGAATGCAATGCAATTTGCATAGGTTCCTGTTTTTGTCCATTTGCGGTGAGCTAGAAAATTTTGACACTATGAATTAGCACGTACGGATAAGGTAGGCCGGTTGACAACCTATATTCAATTATGTATTTACTGTAAATTTATTCAACCAGATAGATCGAATTTTATCTTTCTCTATTTTTATAGAAAGAAACCACCAAGGTTCCATCGAATTATGATGCGACGCAAAGGCTAAAATGGAACAACTAGTTCGCAAGACCACGTCACCCGCGCAACAACTCCACGTTGCAGCTCCACACAAAATTATTCGAAATAAGTAATTATGTTAAGCAGCAAATTTGTAATCTTTAGCTTTAGTTATTATGCCCAATTCACTTTATTTACTTTCTTTAATATCACTTGATTTTATTTAGTACAGGTACAAATTAGGAATACTTTTTTTTTTGTTTAAGTTCGACATGGCCAGGCGACAATATAATACTTGGTCAAGTAGGTCAAGGTGGTAGGGAGGTCAAGGATTTTTTCCATATAGTCATATGGAAAAAGCCCTCAGTGGGTATAAATATAGAAATAAAAGTTAAAATTTAATAATGCTTGTCGTGTATTTAATATTCTAAAACCAACATTTCAACTCATTTTAAAAGGATTGAATATGTATGAAAAAATTGGTTTCAATATGTCAGAAATATTTGACAAAAACAATGAAAGACGAGATAGTTAACCATGTTTTGGAAATAGAATTCAGATTTTTTTGCATTATGTACGTGATTTAGGTTCACCGCCAGCGTTACCTATTAAGAGTTACAGTATTAGCTGCAAAATTACGAGGATGAAGACAATCTAAAAGTCAAACAAGAACGACAGTTTAAAGTATTTCTCTTAGCAAAGAGCAAGCAAGAGAAAGAAGATAGCTGGTATTGCCGATTTTGTAAAGAGACTAAAAAAGAAGACATAACACGAAATTTTGTGCTGGAGTTAGTATTTAAATTTGATGATTTCTAAGTACTAGAAAATGCGGTAAGATCGCTATCCATCATTTAATTGTTCGTTTTTTATCTGAGATAATGCAGAGTAGTCGACAAATTAGTTAGATTAAGTTACACTTAAATAATCATTATTATTTATATATGCCAATTGCTGTGATTATGAGACTTACGATATAGGAATGTACGTTTTAGGTACAAATACCGATCTTTTCCACTTTTCTTAAAAAACTTACTTTTCTCAGAAGTTATTGAAGTTCAATTTGTTATTTTTAATGATTAGTGATAAATAAAGATTATTTAAATATCAATTGAACGTTATTTTTTATTTATATACGAGTATGTAGATAATTAGAATTTTCTCTTAGTAGTAATAAGGCAAGTTACCAATGTCTTGCTATACTTTACAATTAGTAAGAGCTCGTTGCCAGTCAGGTTTTACTATTATTATTTCTTTATTTTTACTTTACTTTACTACTACTAATACTACTTTACTTTTTAATAGAATGGCCAATGAAATGACTTGGTCAAACTATTATGTTATTATCTATGATAATAGCATAATATTAAACCAACAATAGAAAATTTGTTTTCATTAAGTTGAATTTGAAAATGCCAGGTTCCATTAAAAAACCCGGGTCTTGTAAAGACTTTACGATTTGACCCGTTGGTAATTCCATTTGATAAAGTCGGCTATAAAGTCTTATAATAAAATTTGAGACCTAATACGTTTTTGTGAAAACAAAATTTACTATCGGTAAACGGAGTACGGGAGACCCGTAAAACAGACCGCCTGTTATTAAGTGACAAATCGCTGGATTTTGTCGCAGTCATAAAGTCACAATAATGGACAAATTATGCACTGAAAAGAATTATTTACCCGACATTTCATTTTAAACTGTCGTTTCTATTACTTTGAAATTGAATTTGGGACTTTTTAATGCCATATAGAGTTTTGTTTGTCTAGGCTGCTACATGCTCAACAATGCTCCTTGAAAGCTTTCTTTGAATTTAGTATTGTAACACATCCTATAGTATTGTAAGTAATTTACTTAGTATTTAGTACTATAAAATATACAAAATTATTATCTTTGCTTATAAAAGTGTCTTAACACGTTTCTCCATCAAAAATATCGTTGGTGATTTTAGAGAGTAAAATTGTTAAGATAAAATCTCGAGGTGTCGGCCATTCACTCGAACATAAATAAATATTCAAATTTTAGTGATAACTCAACTATGCAAAGCCACTTAGGGATAAAATACTATATGATTGATAACATATGTGTTCATTTAAAATCATGCATCGAGATTTTATTAGGTATTTTTATTTCATCCTTACAAATAGTTTTGCCCAATCCACATAATGTTTTTGAAATATTTTTGTATACTTTAATACAGCTTGTGCTCGTTAATCGTGCTCACTAAGCGTTTCCACCGTCCTTTGTTTTCAGTTTGGCACAACTCACGAAATATACGTGTACCTTTAATTACAGCTATTTGTGTTCACTGCCACGTAAAATTATTCAAATTACGTTTAATTTAATGTTCTTTAAGCAACGAATTGCTGCTTATTTTTCCCAGCGTCCCTCGTGTTAATGGGCCAATTTCTGAATTAAAATTGACAATCGTAAATTAAACAGTATAAAGTGTTACATAAACCAAACTTATCTTTAGCTGTTACGGCCGGCTGTGAATTATAATTTCATTTCTGCAAACACCGTGTCACACATTTATTTCTTATCTCCTGGTTTAAATACAGACCTTTAAACGAAAAATTTACCTATCTTTTTTTTTTATTAAATTGTTAGAGTATTTTTAGGAGAGACCATGGTTCTGTCCATGGTCCAAAGTGCGAGTGCGTGGGATTCCGCTACCTCATTTTGCGACGAGGTCATGCTGGACAGAGGCGGCGGAGAGGATACGGGGGAGGACAAGTACTCTCCCGTTCCGCAGAAGACGCACCAGGCGCCGGAGAGTGCAAAACGATCTCCGGCCTCCATGAGCGCTGGCCTGGGGGCAACGAGTAGGGCTGCCCGTTGCCCTTGCAGAAGCAGGCCTGAGACGGTGGCGTGACGTGTTTCGCGCGGGGGGTGCGGCCTGCCGCAATTCACGGTGTGGCCGCCTCTTGCAAAAGAGGTGGGCCAGGGTCTGCAGGGGTTCCTGGAAGCATCCCTTCTAGGGTATACCCAGGTCCCTTGCAATAGACTTAGTTGAGACGGAATACCGTGTGGTTATAGTCGGTTCGAGTCTGACATACCACCCACCGTCAGCTCCGGATGACCCGTGGGGGTTTCCACACAAAAAGAAAAAAGTATTTTTAGGTGTATTTTTATTTTATTAGCTCATTTTGTAATAATTATCAAACTACATATGTAACTAAATCTTGGAAGTCAGTTTTAACAAACTCATTGTTGTATCAAAATATACCTTTATTTATTTAGTCTGGCCACAAATACTGTTATACTTAAAAATAAACATAATACTACATTTGAATTAGGAATCTGTCATTCTTATATAAATATTAATTATGTTTTCTCATTTTCACGCGAATCTGTGTTAAATATTCTTGTGATATTAAAAGGAATTGGGGCGATAAAGAGAACCGGATTACTGTGATAGTATTACACAAAGTAAATATGTAGCTAAATGCAATTCTTATATTTATTATACGAACTATTGATAGGTACAATGAAACCTCCTCTAT
Organism: Tyria jacobaeae; assembly: GCA_947561695.1. Taxonomy (NCBI): domain Eukaryota; kingdom Metazoa; phylum Arthropoda; class Insecta; order Lepidoptera; family Erebidae; genus Tyria; species Tyria jacobaeae. The sequence continues at coordinate 12,709,491 of OX387220.1, forward strand.
TTGTGGCAGAAAAAGCTCTGGCCGTAACAGTCGGCAAAATGTCGGGCGCTTAATACGCACCTGCCAAACCCGGAAATTTAGGCGTATATTATATTACTTATGAGAGGGCGTCTGTTGGACTTTTACCAACTAAAAACCACTCCACCATGAAGTTACTCTACTCGCCTATTGTCGGGGGAGCTAGGATGGCAATTGCATTCTTCCGCCACCCCCGACAGGCATTGTCCCGGCTCAACCTAGACGGGTCCCGTCACCCGGTACGACTGTCAGTCGCAGTCCTCTAAACAGCACACACCGAACGCACTGCCTCTCGGGGTTGATTTTGTTCGGACGACGAATTCTCCTAAAACCCCTCAGGCCGCATCCTAAGGTGACGGAAGATCAATTCCGAATGCCCTCATTCTGAATAAGTTTCAGTTAAAATACATCCATGGTAGTTTTTTTGTAGTTTTCCATAATTATGATTATATGGCCTTGTCTTTAGCTTTAATTATACGCCTGAACACTATAGCAGACACTGCGGCATCGTGCAAGATTCCACAGTTTTATACACAAGCAATGAGCTAGCACGCTGAACTTTTGCCATTTAACTCGTCGGGTACCGTACGCTTTTGATATTTCACAAAGTTGCACAGTCGTTATTGCGATATTCGCAATGTTGTGTGGGATGCATTTACAGTGAATTGTAACTTATTCGTCTCGTGAGTGTAATCAATGTGAATACCTCATTCCAATGACGAATTTTAGATGTGATGTAGTACTAGATGCAAAAATTCCGTCGAACAATAAACTTACCCAAAGTTCGGAGTGTAAACACGCTTGTATTATACACGAAAGAGCAATTATAAAGCAATAGTTTATATGTAGTATCTTAGTACCGCCTTTGGAATGTCTTTCAGGATATAAAGATATCTGTTATTGTATAATGTTCGCAAAATGTTCCAGTTTGAGAAGCCACTGCATACCCCTTATACACACATATATGTACATATGTTGTTTACCAGCTCTTCTTCTCCTTAGAGCTTATTTTAGCAATAATTAATATATAGTTCATAAGTAGTTTATTATAAATATTACATTCATTTCAGTTAAAACGATTACGTATATATGTATATTTTTAAATTGTCAGGAGTAGGAGTTAGTCAGAATAATGAGTTAATGTTAGATCCTATAGAGCAGAACAAGTATCAGGTTTAGATGATAATATATTAAATTTTTGAACTGATAATATTTATTATAGATTTTATATTTTATATTTTTGTACTACAGTTACGTACAGTTACGTACAGTATAACAAGGTGCAAATAAGTACCTATACAGAATATTACAGAACAATGACACCGCTGACATACATATTTAGATCAACTTGATGCGACAAATACTATTATTACATTGCAGAGATAGTAGCAATTGATATTGGGGGGTGGGGGTGAGGAGGGATGAGGGCAGGAAAAAAAAGAGGGGGAGGTTTGGGCCCCCAGTACCCTCACTCACTCGTGAAATACATCGCAATCCTTGTTTGACATTTGATCTTGGTATTTTACTCCGGTCGGTCATGCCCATTCGTGCTTAGGCTCTCCCACGGCTCACGATCACTCACACTCTTATAAAACTTCTTGTGTTAGAAGTACCTAGAACTATTTTAACGCAAATCATATTATAAGCTTGTTTCCTTTTCTTAGTAAGTTTTTACTAATATAAAACAATACGCATCTTATAATATACTGCCCTTGAAAACACTCAAATCTATTATTTATAATATACAAATAAATCGAACTACGTATTGCTATTGTGCTCGTCACTGTTATGCACTCGTATATCATTAAGTATATTTTATATATTATATTTTCGCTGAAACATCATATGTAATAAATTGAGGCGTTATTTTATTTAATTGTTCAATGGTTGTTGGTTTGTCCTTAAACGAAGACTTTGTATTAAAAATCAATGTAATGTACAAATGTACACAACAATTCTTGTGTAGGGGAGTAGTAAAGTTGGTGTTTAATTCGTGCGTAAAGCGTACTAACAGTATTAAACCCTACAATGTTTGTGATGCACTCCAGGTGGAGACTAAAATGGGCTCTTTGGAAGCAACCAAATGCAGTCTCCTAGTTAATTTGGCCTATACGTTGGTTTTAAGGACCGGTGATGCCGTGAGTGAATAACATAAGATTTTATACGAAAGTCCGTAAACAAATTTCTCTCTCTTAGGGGGGTGTATGTTTATATGGAAAAATCGTTTATTTTTAGAGCTACAGTAACTACTCGCTTGTCCTAACTAAATATAAAGTTTTTTCTTACTACATCTTCTGTAGTGATATCGATGCCTCCCAATACTCGTAACACAAGTCTTCGTTTTTGATAGAGTAGAATAGAGCTTATCTTTCAGACAGAGAGACACAGAGTTCAGATAAGGGCAATGGCCTTGCCCCTATTACTTAAGTGTGACTAAAATATAGTGTGCAAAAATTGGATGTTTGAGACGTCTCTGCCAATCCATGCGGGAATATAGGCGTGAGTCTATGCATATATGTATATGTATGTCTATACATTTTCCGTCGTCTCCTTTTATGGTACTTTAGTTTCGGCCAGTTTGCTCGAGTAACATTGCCAGTGACAACGAACTAAGCTAATATCGTTAAATGGTTACACTGTTGGCTGTGAATGATATACTGAAACATGTCTTCTTTGTTGCTATCTAGTTCGCTTGAATTTCTGTGACTATTAGATTTCAAAGTAATATAATATGTTTATGTGCTATAAAGAAACTAAATATAGTATTTTTTTTACTTTAGAAATACATTTCTGTATACATTAAATTCGGCACAATATGTACTGTACTGTAGAAGTAGCACTACGAAGTTAAGTTTTCTTTTTTTATGATATAGGTGGTCACCTGATGGTATGTGGCAACCGCCGCCCATTGACACCCACAACTCAAGAGTCGTAAGTGCGCTGTCCGCCTTTTAGGGTGACGGGGAAGGTTGGGATTAAGGGAGGAGGAAGAGGGGAGAGGGGGTTGGGCCTCCGATACCCTCACTCACTCTGAGAGGCCCTTGTAATACTCCACAGTCGAGCCGGCTCATTCGTGCCTAGGCATGGCTCTCCCACTGTTAAAACGTGCATACCTAATTATAGTCAAGAATTTGATTAGTAATACAATATGACGCACACTGTAAATCAGTTTTCTATATTTAAAATGCTGTTCTTTTAATTTAGAAAATATACAGTTATCTGAAAATAATACATATATTCTAGCTGTAGCCCGGGACTTCGTTCAGGATTTTGACACTCACATTTTGCCAATTAGAGTTTTGGTCAAACAAATGTAATAGAGAGCAAGCCTTTTGCCGTCAACAGGGCTCTAGGAATTACATTTGGGAAAATGCCGCCAATAAGTCCGCCTGCGTGCATATTGTGCATTAAGTGTTAAATAAGTAAATAAAAAATTGGTAGTATATTAAAAGGGAGAGGAAAGAACATGGAAAGGCAATGGAAGGAAAGATATATTGCTCTATTGCTACTGGATTGGGAAATGTAAGCAATATCAATGTTCATTCTTCTGGACAAACATTGATTGTGTCATAAAACCCTAAATAAGATTAACAATTGCTACAAGAACGCACAAATTTAGCAGTGATTAAATTTTGAATACCAATCTTTGACGACAAGGTCACAAGTGTAAAGATAATTATTTTCTCGTAATCGTGTTAACGCAATAAGGGATCTGTAATTTAGACATCGTAAGTAAGGAGTTAGAAATCCACTTAAAGTTATTATACACAACAGTGCTTTGCAAGCGGCAGCTAATTGGAAAGTGATCTCATCGTGTGTGCCCGTTTATCTTCCACCTTCTAATGTAACTGTACCAACAAGTCTCGAGACAATGCAAAGAAAGTTGAGCAAAGCCTGCTGTTGAGCAAATCTATAAAGTACGAGTACAGTCGGTACCGATAAGTACATATATACAATAAACAAGTATATTGTAAAGGATATTTCTTATTGTTTATTCTTCGCTGATCTGCGAGTCTTTTGAGTTTAAATAGAAAAGTCCATCTCAGTATTCTTATCGACAGTGCATTCAAGCATAATAATGTCTTCTATGTCTTAATGGAAGATCTAAAAACTTTTAAATTTTTTAAGTTTATATCTTACAGACACTAGGTGATATGTTTTACAGGTACGGGTAGATAGCAGGTACATAGACAAGTGTACAAGATACACTGTTTATTATTAAAGCCTATTTACATAATTAAGTTAGTGTCACACTGAACTATTTCAGTGTCTTGAAATTATTGCATGCGTGCATTGTAAAAGTTAATGGTTTAAAGTATTTTTTTTTTGTGAAATAAATTTATTGCTACTAGTTTAATCATGTTAATTAGTCTTAAATCTTTTCCTAGGTCTTTTTCTTTTTTTTTTTATACTATAGGGGGACAGACGAACAGATGGGTCACTTGATGGTAAGTGACACCGCCGTCCATGGATACTTGCAACTCAAGAGTCGCAAGTGCGCTGCCCGCCTTTGAGGGTGATGAGCGATGGGGGATGCAGGGAGCGGAAAGAAGAGAGGAAGGATGAGGAGATGGGAAAGAGGAAAAAGGAGATGAGGGGAGAGAAAAGGGGGGAGGGGGAAGTGGGCCTCAGGAAACCTCACTCAATTCGGGGAAATGCAACGCAAGCGTTACTTCACAACCGGTTTTCTGTGAGGTCGTGGTATCGCACCGGTCGAGCCGGCCCATTCGTGCCTAAGCATGGCTCTACCACTACTAAGCTCTCGATAATACTAAGGTCTTGTCAACAGATTCCACCACTGTGTGAAATGTTATTTTATTTAGTCCGATATCAAAATACCGTATATATCTAATGTATAGTTTCTTCGTCATAATATATTAACCAGTTTGGTGGGTTTAAGATGACCAAAACGATATATTGAATAATACTTGTTTGAAACTAAAAAAGAGTAGCCTTAAATGTTCTGCCAGTTCTACACCAATTCTTCTAAGGTCCCTATAACAGTAGCAATATTGCTACTACATAAACATTCATATCATATGCATCATATGCAGTTTGATTTATATAAATATATGTATGTTGTTTCAGTTCGCAATGGCTATTCATGCGTGCCAGTTGCACTTTCCGATGGACTGGACATTAGGCTGGGGACGGCCGTTACCGATATACAGTACGGAGGCCCGGGAGTAACCGTGAAAGCTGTCAGCACCAGAAATACCAGTCAGCCGCAAACATTTAAAGGTAGTTCACTTATTTCGTTAAAAAACATGTTTTTATTTATATTGCATCACTTAGCGGGTCAATAAGAACACATTCCTCATAATGGAGCGATTTATAGTTGAACTTAAATGTTTTTGTTGTTTTAAATAATGTCTTCGCCTATCCCCGCCATAGCAGCAGGCAGACAATTAAATTATATCATTATATTACTTCAATTTTTACTTTAACTTTAATGACGGGCCCATTGTTCTAGTGGTTAGTGACCCCGACTGCTGAACCGGAGGTCATGGGTTCGATTCCCACACGGGATAAAAAATTGTATGATCCACAAATAGCTGACCCGAGTCTGGGTTTTCTTTTTAAAGCCCCCGTGATACAGGAATTATTTAGGAATAATAAATGCTGGAGTTGTCTTGTAAGAAGATAATAAAATGGAAAACAAACACACAATACCTGTTGTGGTAATATATGTTTGTATCCAAACATAATCCATGTTTATCATAAAGTTTAGGTCAAAAAATAAATGATTGTCCTACAAATAAGCTCTGTGTGTTGAGAGTGATAAAGTGACCCTAAGTGATAAAGAGAAACTAAAAATCTTTATTCCTATAATTTACATTTGTTTTCTAATTAAAACAAATAAAGTTTTAAATCTGCCTATTCTGCAGGCTAAAAGTTGTATATGAATATAAATTGCAAAAATGTTAATAGTCTATTTAAATGTAATAAAAATGTTTATTAATAAAAATCAATGTTTAACTTACGACTTGACGTATACTTATAGATAGTGTCATTACATATGTATTGCGAAAACAACATTAGCAAATTCATAGCTATTTAGATTTTTACATTCCAAACAGATAAGATAATCTTAGTAATGTGGTCAAAAAAAAAGTACCATTTTCGTAAGGAAAAAAATCAAAGCGAGATTATGGACATTATGAGAAAAGTCCATAAGGCTGTCGCCGTGGTTCCTTGTTATTTCTTTGTAGCGGTATGATTTGCAAGTCTAACGCGTTAATTTTACTTTGACGAGGCAAAAAATACGTTCATGGCTGTGTTGACCCGGCGGTCTGTGTTGCTTCCTCTCCACTCCTCCCTGCAAACCCCTTTTCGCCTCGCCGGAGGCTTTTCCGCCACATTTGCATACAGGCGGGGTCTAACGTAGACGGAGCAGTTAGAGTTTCAAGAGGCGGTGCTAAAGTTTATCTAGCTATTTGTAGCGTATGTAAGAAATCCAGCACATAATCCAGCAGTATTTGAAAACACTATAAAATTATTATACAAGAACAAAAGCATATGGGCGATGATGTCATGCACACTCAGGCCCACAAGTGTGTCAGTTAGAATGTAATGAAGTGTAGGGTATCCTACAAAATTCTACAATACGTGCTTAGATTAGAACATAATCGTAATTAACCTGTACTCCGTTTTCTGTTTTGTTCAGTCTTGTATTCTTAAGGGCAAAGCCCCAAAGATAGTTATAGTGCAGTAAAGACATGTCTTGTTCTAATTTTAAAATGGTGCTTTAAGTTTTCCTTAAAAACCTTAATTATAAAGAGATTACCTCAACAAAACAAGTCCTAAAGATATATGAGCGGTTTATATCCTCGTATAAATAATCTGAACTTTGGGACAACACCATCGCACATCAGCTTCATACTTTGTTGATCGTAGCTTGATGGATCGTCGGTTGGGAACTTTGTAAAACGTTTAATCTTAGACTTCCATGTTAACAGGTAAAAATATATATATATCTATTGTAAAAATAACTTGGTAACACACAGAAGAGTACCTATATTTAGAATGAATAATAACTAAACGGATTTCAAATTCAAACATTTTTACTTCGCGCAATTTTTCTCGTTTAAACAGATTAAGTGGAAATCAAACATTGCTTTTGAGATGATTTCCCGGTACTTGTGTATCGTTTACAGAAGCGATTGTGGTTTTATACATGATACGTTGGTCCACCTCACTGTGCTCATGTGCACATGGGAGGCCTCCCCATGTGTTCGGGAACTTTCTTTTAAAAGATTTGACATGATTTGAAATTATTGGTATGATACTTTTAATTATTTTTCAAAAGCCTATACTTTAAAATAATACTATAATAAAACGTTAAGCGATAGCTAAGTGGTCGATCTTTCTACCATGCGGTAGGTGGTTCGAACCCCACCCGATCAGCACTACCGTCTTGAACATACTCCTAATACAAATACTTAGCTTATCTTGAGGTTTCAAGACGAATACTATTTTATTATATCACTCTTCATCAATCAGAGACGTGACTAAATTATCGTCCAACAAGAAAAATATTTATAAACAATTTGAACATTTTACATAAATATTATGCCTATAATCTTATTTAGTCGTTGATTTGAAAATAATACAATCTCGGCCACAATCCTTTAATCCTACTTAAAGATTCAATCCTTGAGACCTTTTCTTGTTACGTAAAATCTTGGTAAAATAGATACCTCGTGTGTTCGGTCTTACCTTTATTTAGTATTTTGCGGGCTTTGTTTGGGACCGACTTTAGCTTTCACCCTGATTGGTTCCGCCCAGCAACCCCTTTCTTTTAACTGGAAACCTAATACTCGAGTAGTCCTGAGAATGTTAACGTAATTGCGACAGCAATGCACTGAAGCATAAGAGATTTAATAAACTTTCTAAATCAAAACCAGACAAATCAGGTCAGACTAACTCAGCCGTGAAGCTAGTTGCCTGTTCCAATACGCAGATCCTATGGAGAAGAACAGGCAAGAAACTCTAGGAACAGTCTTTTTTCATTTTTTTTTTAGTAAAATGTGAGGACAATGCAACACATCACTTTGAAATAAAAATTTGGTTACTTGTCTTTTGTTACTTAAATAATAATAATAAATGGCACGTCTGTTTAACGAAGTGCACTCTTCCATTTCCTTTTTTCATTGAATTTGTGTTATTCATGGTACAGTTTTAATTTGAAGACCATACTCTACCTCTAGCGTAGCAAATCAGGGAATAAAGAATATATGCTACTCCATTTCTTCGTCACATTTAAATTCAATTTAGTATATTTTTTATTTGAAATTGTTCTAAAATTAGTTATCACATAACGTCATTTACGGCTTCAAAATGACCTTACAAACTAATTTAATCACAGGCTTTTGTATATACATATATACTCCTTCTATCATGTTTTCAATAATACTGATTTTTTACAGGAGACGTAGTACTATGTACATTGCCTTTGGGCGTATTGAAAGTGGCGGTGGCAAACAATGGTCAAAATCAACAGAACTTTGTCAAGTTTGACCCACCATTACCTGATTGGAAGGTATGAAAAAATCATTGTTTTATATCTAGTTTCTTCAATTATTTTTTCATGTAAATTTGCTTTAGATGTGCTTTTATTCCTTTAAATTTCATTTATAATGATCACACGTCACTTTGTACAAGTGATAACATAGGTTATATAAATTCAAATTTTATGTGTAAATGTTTAAGAAGTTATGAAATGAGGCTTACAAAAACGTGTGTGCTTTATTCGTAGGTGGCGGCCATCAAACGTCTCGGATATGGAAACCTAAACAAAGTGGTTCTATGTTTCGAACGCACTTTCTGGGATCCTAGTGCAAATCTCTTTGGCCATGTCGGAACGACCACCGCAAGCAGAGGTTTGATATTAACAAGTTAATTGAATTTCATAACGGTATTGTTGTGGAGAATATTATTTCTCGGCGTGCGGTTGATGTCGGTCGTCGCACATACAGCAATTTTTAGTTACCTTTATGGTTCTATTATCACATTGTTAACGACGTAAAACGTGTTAATAATTTTGAGTATTGTACTCTGGTGCCACAATTGGAAATTAATCTAAATGTAATGCCTATATGTAATTTAAGCGAAATAGGTACACTATATAAAACACAGTTAATAATACGAATCTATAACACTGTTCTACGTAGTTACTCTTTACATAAGCATACAATATCAACGTCACACCCTTATTGATTTATAGTTTGCGAAAGTTCTAAGCTTAAATTGATTGTGAAGCTGCTTTAGAGTATTCTGTGTCCATCATAATGGCAATCTTAACCAAAAGTCTTAAATTATAAAATATACAATTTTTGATAAAATATACGTTGCTTTGAAAGTCTGTCAGTGTGTAGAGGAACTAAACGCTAGCATTCGCTTAACTTGGCTTATATTTCATAGCAAACCGCAATTTATTCCATCAATTTTAATATGCGGCCACTAGATCATCGCCAATCAATCAATGGGTCTAGTGAATAATATAGCTCTAAACGAAACAGAGTGGTGGACATTGTATTAAACTGTTAATGTTATAAATTGCAATTTTCGACCAATACATTTATACGTCGACGATTTCATTAATACGAGTATTTTATAATTCTTCAATTTACGACGGTAAGTAATGTGTAAAGATCGTGTACCCCAACAAATATGTCGTGTTACTTAACTACACCTACCCTTTTAAATGCTGTTTCAGCACGACTAAACTAAAGTATGGTATTTTAGATTAATCTACATCGTGAATGCATGGCTTACATTAACTTTTTTTATTTTTCGTAAATTTAGTTTTGGCAAGCGACTAGGAAAGATATCTTTTGAATACTTTCAGAGCTTGTTCGAAAACAGTAGATTTCCTCATTACTTTATTCATATAAAATTTACGCACTAGGTACAAGTACGAGGCAGCTACTAAATTAAAAGTATAAAATATTTCTATATTATTATATTTAACAGGTAGTACCTAATTATATGTTTCCTTATATTTGAAATACACTTTCAACTACCACTGTGTCTTCGAATAATTTTGCAGGTTGCCTGGAAAAGATTGCAGAAAGCAATAATGCCGCCCTTTTTACGTTATAAAATTGACAAATGTATTTGAATTATACCTCTCCTGTAAAAGTGGTGTACAAATACTCTATTTTCTATCAATAAATTCCAAATTTTCTCATACTATTCCCAAAAGTGCCCGGTGGACGGCAATAGCCTGCAGAGTTCCGTAACTGGGACTGAATTACAATCATGAAAATCTGGATGTTATTTCCGCCGTGAATCTGCTGCGTGGGTGTATATTTAGTTATCAAAATTATAACTTATAATTACATGTATCTAACTTTGACAAACATGCCCAGCCACCTTAGATGAGCTTGCGTGCCGTTACATGCCAAAACATTGCCTTGACAGTTCAAGCCTGCTTTGAAAGGATAGAAAGGTATTCCATCGTCATAAGCAGAGGCCTTGATTCAAAAGACAACCAGGTCTAACCTCTCTAAGTATCTGGTTGTCTTTTAAATCGACGGTATGTAATATCTAAATTATGTTGAGAAATTTATAGAATTATAAAGTTTTCCTTTATTTTATTATTTATAACTTATATAATATTGTTTTGGATCTGACGTGGAATATTAATTAAAAAAAAGAACAGAACCCCTCGAGAGGAGATCTTGTTTAATTTAAAGAACTTATTACCATTACAAAATTTATTTACACGAATTAATTACAATTTCACACGGCTATCATTAATTAAAACACGAACAAATCAATATGTTAATTATAAACACCGGTTATATACACCGACGCAAACCGACAGAGCTTCCGCTCTCGACCAAATCACAAGATTTAGTTGTCATGAACGTCTCTTGCGCTGCCTTTTATAGGCAGCGAGGATCTACCTACCCACACCAGAAATAAAAAATATTTGACGTCTAACAATAGCATATTAAGTTTTATTATATATATTATATATATGTTTATGTAAACAATTATCTCTAGATTGTAATTAAGTTAAATGATCAGTTCGCAAAAAGTAAACAAAAATTCTGAGCAGCCACAAATAAAATGATTTTCCTGTTTTAATAAATTAGAACCACATTATATAAACGGCCTGTTGGTATAGCTGTTAGTCACCCTGACTGCTAATCCAGAGGTCGTGGGTTCGATTCCCACCCAGGACAAATAATTGTGTTATGAGCATGATCATCTATTCTGAATTTGGGTGTAATTTATCTTTTATATGTATGTATTTAGAAGTATATAAGTATATTTATCAGCGGTCTGGTTACCAAAGTACACGTTCAGTAGATGTGTCAAGTTATTATTATTATTCTTATTAAAAATGAATATGTCAATATAAATATATTCATCATAATGTACATTCATAATGTAATGTACAATAGCAGCAAAATGTAAAATAATACGTATGAGTTTCTTTAAGGTTAATATTAATTGTTGTTGTACATATGTAAATGTTTACAGATTGCTTATAAATCTAACATCTACTAATATATATATATTATAATATCTTCTAACCCCGCACCAGATAACAAAATCATGAATTATGTTTAGGTGTAAATAGTATAGAGCGTAGCACTGTCAGTGGCGACGATAACGAATTAAAAGCTGAATAATTTAACGCTACTGAGAAACCCTGAGGGGCGCAGTTTGCAATAAATCACCGCAACGAGCCGAGACAGGCTTTTTTTACGATATGCTTTACTTCACCTCCTTAGCTTTGTTGTGTGCTTAGCTAACTTCATTAAGGCCCCCACATTTGCTCTGGGAATGCCGGAACAATGTAGAGACTCGTGATTTTTTTAAATCGTGGCCAATTTAACGTTTTTGGCCCGTGTAGCGTTTAAGGAGCTTGGCTATCTAATGTTCACGTATCTTTCGGTGACGTCGAAAAGTTATGTGAGAATTAGCACCGACCGCCAGCGTTTTTACTTATGTATCGGACGATCTAACAATTTATTTCGATAGTTAGTTACATATTAACGATTACAATTTACAAATGAAATGGTATTTACTGATTGAGGATTGAATTGTTTAAAATTTACTCGAAGGTTTGAACCTTTCACAAATTCACCAGGTTTGTGTAAATGTTAAACAATTGAAGTAGGATATACAAGTCAACTCGGGTTTTCGTAGAGCTGGCTGCAAGAGGATATGCACAGGAATGTTTTATGTTTTTAATGTTGTTGTTTGTGAACGTTCGTGCCATTCGCCTTAAACTCTAGCTTATTGTGATGTATTAATTTATCTTCAAGGCTAAAATTAGGCGCTTTAGAATATTTACGGTGGTAACATTTTGATTAGTTACTGACTATTTAATTAAATGTAAAATAAGGATCTGAACTCCTTGCGTTTTAAATAATGGAATAAGGCAATGCATTCAATGCATTTTAGGCATTCGCAACCAATAATAATAATCCATGCTCGTATCTTATTCATTGTCTGTTGAATTTTTAGTATTTATCTTTTAACACAATTTTGAGATAACGTGATGACTTGAATTCTATGTAGTTTTATATCAAGAAAAATATTGGACTCCTATTGACAAAATTAGAAATTGGGTGTTTATGTAGGTGTCATCCGCTATTTTAGATAATGCTTAAAGTTGTATTCTACCGATATTACTGGCTAATAGAGTACTTACATCATTGTATATGAATATTTGTCTTAACGCTTAATCTCATAGGTATGCAAACCATAGGGATGCTATAATGATTTTTCTTCCATAGGTGAGTTGTTCCTGTTTTGGAATTTATACAGTGCTCCGGTTTTACTGGCATTAGTAGCTGGCGAGGCAGCTGCTGTGATGGAAAACGTTACCGATGACGTCATTGTTGGCAGATGTATTGCTGTTCTAAAGAGTATTTTTGGACATGCCGCTGTACCACAGCCTAAAGAATGTGTAGTTACAAGGTAAATGAACTAATCTTAATATACACTTTTTTTTCTATCTGAGAAGTATGTTTTACAGATATCGAATCGGCATATGTTCTATTATATATATTTTTTTCCCCAACCTATAGATGGCGCGCTGATCCCTACGCTCGAGGCTCTTACAGTTTTGTAGCAGTTGGCTCTTCTGGCACGGATTATGATCTGTTAGCTGCACCCGTGCCTGGATCCCCAGGAGAGAGTAGGCTATTTTTTGCTGGTAAGAGTTTTGTTTTTATTGTATAGGGTGTCAAACGAGCAGACGGGTCACCTGATGGTAAGTCACTTCCCCCGCCCATGAACACTAGCAACTCGAGAATAACAAGAGTGCTGTCCGCCTTTTAGGGTGGAGGAAAGTGGGGAAGGGAAAGGGAGAAGGGGAAAGGGGGTTTTGCCTCCGGTACCCTCACGCACTCGTCACAGAATGCAAGCACTGTTTAACAGCCTGTTTTCGGTTCTGATTGAATACTCCGGTTAAGCCGGCCCATACTTGCCGAAGCATTTCTCTCCTACGTTAAGTTCTTTTTAAACTCTACATTATCAAGTTTGATATAAAGTAATTTTACTAGATTAAACTTCAATTCGTCTAAAAAAAAATTTTTTAGTTTTCACATTTTTTGTTCTTGAATAATCCTGGAATGTAGGTATAATAAAACACAATATAATTTAAAAGGACGATTTAAGTTCCTTCACGATACACATACTAAGTTCTGCCGATCATCAGAAAATCTGATATTAAAAGTCACCCACTCAAGGTGTACTCAACAACTTTCTTTGACAAATCATTTATAGTTCTGTCTATTCGTTTGTGGAATGCGTTACCGGTACAAATACGGCAAGCTTAAACCCTAACAGCCCAGCCTTTAAACATTTGGTTAAGTGACAATATCTGTCACTATAACGTTATTTAATCTATTCTATTTTGTAATCCACTCTTGGACTTACTATTGCTTTCCATCAGGCAGAGTAGAGTCATTATGGTAGGCCTATATATAAAAAATAATAATATTATAGATCTTAACTGCTATCAATAATATTGTATTATGAATTCTAAACAACAGTACATATTTGTATTGATATATACATAAAACCTATATTTTGACTGGCCTGTTGGTGTAGTGGTTATTGACCCTGATTGCCTGGTCGTGGGTTCGATTCCCACCCAGGAAAAATATTTGTGTGATGGGCATGATCATTTGTTCTGTGTCTGGGTGTAATTTATATATTATAACTTTGTATTTAGAAGTATATAAGTATGTTTATCAGCTGTCTGGTTACAGTACAGTACAGTTTGAGATTAGTCGTGTGTAAAAAAAATATAGATGTATCTATCTATATTATATAAATATCATATCTTTAATAGTTAGTACGTCATCAGCTTCCCTGTTTTCATTATCCATTTTACTGTTATCTCCATCCTAAGGTTAAGACTGCCTATTTGTACTTTATTTTAGTTTCAAGCCTATTTTTCGCCTATTTTTTTTTTCTATCTATCTATATTGATGTATAATATCAGAGAAGTAAGCGAAGAGACCTTACACTGAAGGGTAGGCAAAAACGAAAAGGTTCTAGTTGAATTCTTATTCCGTGCGGAGAAGCGCAAACCATAAATCATTCTTTCCCTTCTTGTCGTGTGGTCTTCAGGAACAGAACATTACGTGGATTCCATAATGTATGAGCGTTTTATTTATATTGTGTGTATATATACTTAGCTAATATATGCAGCTTCACTTGCTTGATGTAAACAATTTCAGCTGACATTATACATATAATAATAATATTTTCATACATACGTATTTTCGATTTTTTATACTTCCGTTTTCGCTATTTGTTTGACTAGCCTGTTGGTCTAGTGTTTAGTGACCCCCCCTGGACAAATGTTTGTGTGATGAGCATGAGTATTTGTTCTGTGGCTGGGTGTAATTTGTCTATAGTATGTATGTATTAAAACTACATATATAAGTATTGTGGGATCAGACGGCCGTGTGTCGGATCTCTCAAGTTATTTATTTAATTATGTATTATTATTAACTCCAATAAATGTATATTTTGTACCAATAGCTTACGTATGCTCTAAATCTGACATGTAGTTTTACCATTATTATACAATTTTACTATCGGTGTATTGCCGTTCATTCGACCTGTTGTTTTAGTTAGATTCAATTATAACCTCATTTATAGTTTGACAAGTAAAAAAAATACCCGATATTGTTCTAGAAATAATGTTGTAAAAGTGACTGAGGTTTCGTAATACTAGTATTACGGAAATGTTACCAAATTGACCCTACTTCTGACAGAAGATAATTTCAATAGTTAAATAAATTATGTAGTTATATTTATAAGCAGTAGCTTTTAAAATAAAGAAAATATTAACTTTTTGTTTAGGCGAACACACCATGCGCAACTATCCAGCTACCGTCCACGGGGCATTTCTCTCAGGACTTCGCGAAGCAGGAAGACTAGCGGATCTTTTTATGCCACAACCACCAATAACAAACGCGAGTGTCGCTGCTGCTACTGCAGCTGCTAATCAGGCGTCTTAATTCATTTTTTCTTTACTTTTTAGTTTTAGATGAGTGTTTGTTTTTCATTATAATTTAAGTTTAAGTTGAATTTTCATTGTAATATCATAAATACATATATTGTTCCAGTATTTGGCGAATGTGCTTATACGTAGTCTAAATACTCATAAAATTAGAGCTTAAAATTAAACTTTCTGTAGCTCTTTGTAGAGATTGACACAAAGTTGTGTGTAGACTGATAAAAGTTTAAAGTAATTTTATTTTAAAATTTTTTTGTTATGATTTATGTTAAAACTAGGGAATACTTTACTTATTTCATAAACAAGAGACTATGTTTTTTTCAGTTCCTATATTTAAATGTTGCATTTGAGTACGGTGACAACAATAATGATAAAAATAATGTTGATACACATTATTTTTATCATTATTGTTGTCACACAAATATAAATCAGCATTTTCCTAATAGTAATTTATCGTTATAGTAAACAAGTTCTCTTTGATACTATGGCGGTTCCATATTTTTATGATTAAATTATTATGAATACCTACACACACAACATACCAAAATGCTTGTTTTTTTGTCATCGTTACCGTTTCAATATTTTTTTTGACTGCAGTTTATTAATTTCAGGTCATAATCTAGACACAAAAGTTTATTTTAAGCACAAATTTAAAATAACATTTTAGAGTAAATGTTAGAAGTAAAAAAACATATGACTGCACGGATGGCGTAGCGGTTTAAGTGGTCACCTCGCCACTATACTGCCGCGCCGAGTGTTGTGGGTTCGATCCCCGCACGGGACAACACTTTGTGTAATCCTCGAATTGTTGTTCTGAGTCTGGGTGTTCTTTGTGTCCGTTGTTTGAATGTTTGTAAAGTCCCCCGCGACACAGGAATTAATCCTAGTGCGGAAGTTGTCTTATAAAAAAAAAAAAAAAAAATAGGCTTTACAAATTAAGCTGGAAAATTTAACGTGTTTTACTTGTAATCTACTCTAAATCTTCTTGATCTATTCTATGCCACTGATAAATAAAATGTATTGTACCTTATTCATTATTCTGGTATTTCATTATATTTCCAACCTAGTTTCTATTTCTTTAATAATATGATGAACATCATTCTTAATTACAACGAATCAAAAGTTTTGTGCATCTATTACATTAAATTGTACCGTTTGAATAAATTTGTACCAATAAAATGGTTTTTTGTTGTTCATTTCGTTCCACTTTAATACCCCATTGATTGAACAATATGTATAACAAAAAGTTACACAATAAAACGCCGGAATTGTCGAGACCGATACAAAAGGACCTTCTTTTATAAACATATTAATTGGACGATTTGATACCTTAAATAAATACACCTGCCTTAGTTAAGGAGGAATGAAGCACCTGTTTGACTTTGGTTCTAGCTCAGATACTGATCTCTTTTACACCTCGGCATCAGAAAGAGATAGGGGCACAGACATGAGAGGCAATTTTGATTGGTGCGGCAATATTTTATAATCCTTGTCCGCGGAGCGACTGCACTGTTACACCGAACACGTTTTGCGAAACAGTTAATGTTGACCTGCGATTACCGACAACGAATGACATACCCGTAGACCACATATTCTATTCTCTCCAGGCATTTCTTTGGAAACTGTATAACTACGTAAACTTCAAGAAGAGAAATAAGAACTGTTATCTAACTTAGAAATATATTAAGTAAGAACTTAATATGTTCAACTTTAATATTTTAATCTGAATATTTATTTCATTCAGTTGCAAATTCTTACTAATATAATATAAATATGTAGTAGTCGTACAATCCGGTGTGATGGGTGTCACGGTAACAAAACCATTAAATGAAATCCTGGGGTGTGGATATACCTTTACACTAAAACAACATAACGACGCATTTATTTATAGTTTGGTTTTAATTTCAGTTTGTTTACACGCTAGGCGGGGCGGCTGACGGATTTATGGTGAATTTTAATTGCATTTTTAATTATTTCTCAACAAGTGTTCGCAGGCAAATTGAATACAAACTATCGCGATCTTATCGCTTTAGCTTAGATAAATCTAAATGAAAATGTCCCGGATATTTTGTTGCATGTAAGTTATTTATGAAACTATTAAAATTAATTATGAATATTACGACCGCTGATCTATCTTTTTTGGAAATTAGTACAACCAGCAACCGTCGTGTATTCTGTAACTCATAGCAGGTACAAATCTCCGTCGGCTCACTGATTAGCATGTGTAAATTTGTAATAAAATGTATCACAGTTTTCACGGTGTTTAATGAATCATTAATGGCAGTTATTATTTAGGTTTAGTTAATTAAAATAATATTATACACAGTTGGCTGCTGAATAAGAATCTTATTAGTTTCTCTTAAATGGCTATACATTTTTTATTGGTCGTATTTATAATTATGAATTAAGCACTCGTGGCAAAGATAAAACAATAGGTACTATTCAGAATCCATATCCTATTCGAATAAGACTAGTGAAGCTCTTGGTACTAACAACTCAATACAGAATTAATTGCGTTAGGATGTTCTAATAAATCTAAAGTCGTTATTAGAACTTCCAGTATGCTTATAATGTTGTTTTGCCAGTGTTTTGTTTATCAAGCTGAAATCAGCTTTATGTACGATAGAATTGAGTTCATTTTTGGAGACGGTTGATTATATATATTCCATTTTTCATTTCCACTATCAGATTTTACTAGCCCACGCCCATTGATTAACACAGAAGATAAAGGTTAGTTTAATGAAGTATTTTTATACTTAGCATTTTTTCACATTGTTAGCTGACAGCAAGTTTCGGAACAGAGGTTTATGGAGCAGTCAAACAAAGAGATTTTTTTATAATATAGTGAGGCAAACGGGCAGACGGGTCACCAGATCGTAAGGGACAACTGCTGCCCATAGATACCAGCAATTCAAGAGTCGCAAGTGCGCTGCTAGCCTTTGAGGGGAAGGAAAGAAGGGAGACGCAAGTGGGGAGGGGAGTTGGGCCTCTGGTAACCTCACTCACTTGGTGATACACAACGCTGGCCAATGCTAGCTTTGCGTTTTAGGTCCTTACAACAAACGTAAGAGTTTAGTTGGGCTAATAATTTTATATTTAATTATTTGTAGCCTTTCAGTTATTTCCTTCTGTCGTCGGTTTTCTTTTTTTGTTAAAACGTTTTTATTTGTTTGTTTCTGCAATATAAAAATTAACTGTATCCCGTAATTTAAAGTTATCACCCAGTTGAACAGATAAGCACAATTTTTTCAATCTGTTATAGTACCGGAATGACATTATGGAGTATCTTTATGATGAGAACCGTCGGTCACTTTGATTTTCTTAATCATTATATCATTCATATGTATGTATAAGCTTCCCCACTTCTATTATTGAACTTAGCTACACAACTAAATTATTAATTGTAGAAAGCGCCGTTACATTTAACATTGTGAATTATAACATGAGTCTATGAGTAACATTACTTGGTTCTGGTAAAGGGAAAAGAAACATATTCTGAATGCAATCATAAGGTTTCCGTTCATAGTCTCCATATAGACCGCATACAAAAGCGATTCATCTGCCATTTAACAAATACATTTAATATAGGAAAGTACTAAATCTTTTAGTCATTCTTTTATGAAGTTCACTGCCCAAAGCCTCTTAGTAAAACAAGACTGCGGGTTTCGAGGAGATACCACGTCCACCAATCACAGCATTATATCAATCTATACGAAAAACAGTTTTAAGATCAAATTCTCTAATCTTTAATTTACAGGGCTATTAAAGATTGGAGAGGCTTTATTTTCAGTCTTCTCCTATGCAAAAATGTCAGGTACCTCATCAACAATGATCATTTTGAATGTATGAAAACACTAGAAGCAAAAATTAAAACCTATTAGGTTTTCCTGCTTTCACCTTTGTGTTGGGTTTACAACTATTGGCATGTTGTGTTCATGAATAAAAAAAATATTTTTTATACACATCCAAAATTCGGTTTTAAGTAGAGTAAGCCGCTCCAAACATTTTTGTCCGATTTCCGCTTTGTTACAATTAACCCTACCTACCTTTAAAAAATGACCTGCGTAGCGATTCGGACAAACGAGGAATTAATATCGTAGTCCAGAGCCATTTATTTTGAGTTCCCACTTACCACTTTGTTCTTACATTGGTCTTTTATCTCTCTGTAATTATGCATCAGCACTGTATTGTTTGCTTAAGATTTGTTCGCCTGATGAATAATTACTTGCTTTGAGTCGGCTACCGCGCTTGTTTTATTACCGGTACTTTGTATGTAACGTAATGTGGTTGCAGGTATAACTTTCTTTGTTTTAGTAAATTATTACATTAACAATTTTAAACGTCTGGTATCAATATTGATAAAATTGTATCATAGTTGTTTTTTTTTTTAATTTATAGCAGCGGTAAGAATAATATATAATAATTCTATGTATATTTTTAAATATACATAGAGTACGTACCTAAAACTGTATACATGTTGATGATCAAGTCTGATGCATTTTTATCTATGTTGGATTCATTGATAAAAAAGTTTGTTTTAAGAATGCGTCAGCATTGGCAAATGCGGCGAAGTCGACATGTTTTGAGCTGCAAGCCTTCTTGACCTCATTTCGGTTTCTCGCAAGGGCTATCTATTCTCGATGTATCTGGATTGGATTATCAAAACAAGATGCTCAAGATTGTATCAAAACATGCTGTGCAACTAAGAACATAAGAAAATTACATATTTTTACTGAAGACAGTGACATCGCAAGGATATAGATGAACTAAAATTCTCTGTGTTGCAATATTTAAACTTATAATTTTGACGGAGAGAAACGATTTATTATCTAGATGTATAAATGATAAAACTATAACAAGAAATTTGCGTATTTACAAGAAATTTGATATCACAAATCGTTTAAATTCGATACTAAATGAAATGATTCCAGTATTCATCGTAAACTTTTGTTAAAATATCGTTGTTTTTGGATTGGCAGGACTTATATTGCAAATGGCTGCGTAAGGGCATCGGTGAAAAATATGTACAACCTAAAACTTTCATTTTGATATCTACATATATAAAGTATTGCACATTATATTAGTTCTGCATATCTGACACTAGGTGGAGTTCTGTGTTGTTAACAAAAATGTAGAGCTGCCTGTCTATATTTTATATAATATTGTAGTCTTTGTGTCGGAAGCTATTTCACCCGTAGAAATAACTGAGGAGATGTGTAATATAGTTACTTGACTTGAAGCAACTAAGTGCACTGCCGCGTTTGAGTGTAATGAGAGATGCGGGAATGGAAAATAGAGACGTAGGATTGTTTTTTTTCTATGTTTTTTCCCATATGACGCAGGTTGATTGCATTAATGTGTCGGGGCCTAGGTTGACTCGGGGACAAGTTTCACGTCTTAGGGCAAATGTGATTTGGTGAGACTTTGGAGCGCTTGCTTTTATGCCCCACTTGGTCAACCAAACATGGGTGGCATTGAGTTGGCCTTGCAACATCCTGCTCGCTTCATTTGGATCACGGTCGCAACTGAGGAAGGCATGCGGCCTTCGGCCATCGGCACAGGTTGCTACAGTTGTATCAGGTGACTGGGGTGGGTCACTAGTAAATATGTTGTAAAGAACCGGACCAAGTACGGAGCCCTTCGGTACTCCAGCTGTGCAGCTATAAAGAGAGGATCTTGCGTCACGGAGCTTGACTTGAAACTTTCTGTCGCTGAGATAAGAGTCCATCAGCAGGTAGTAGAAGTGTGGAAGGTACTTTTTAATTTTGCAGAGTAGTCCTTTATGCCAAACCCGATCGAAGGCCTGTTGAACATCGAGAAAGGCAGCCGAACAGTACTCTTTCTTTTCCAGGCATTGTCTTATTGTAGAATAGATTCTATGTACCTGCTCTATAGTTGAGTGGTGCTTTCGAAAACTAAATTGGTGGTTAGGTAGGTTACATAGTCCATATTTAGGCAAGGAGATAACCGTGCAAGGATGATCCTTTGTCTGTCTGTGTCTGTGGCAAATTTAAACGGTCCAAGTACTCTCCACTTGTAGATTATGTTTTGAAACGTATGTTTACCTTTAGTTTTAATTCACAATACTTTTCATTTAACACCTTTATTTCCTTTCGCTGTTGCTGTACTTTATTTGAGGTTATTTGCTTTACGAGTGATGTTTTACCAAGAACATGCATAGAAAGTTAGAGCCGTAGCTTGTGATCTTTTGAACTTACATATTCCTTCATAGAATCATTTTGAATATATATTTTTTTATTTATAAATTTAAAAACTGCACAAGCACTTCAGTTTTAATTCACTAGTAAATAATATACAGACTATAATAGACTTCTAAAGTTTAGTTAGTTAGTTTTTAAATTTTAAACTTTAATAAATATAACGAATTGACTATGAATGAATTAAGGTAAGTACCTATGTAATAGATAAATTATAATGTAACTAGTTTAAAGTAATAATTGTTTACATCGATTACAACAAAACACGATTAAGGCAGTAGCAAAATATGTCTTAATAAATTTCCTGAAATCATTTCCCCACTAATTCACTGAAGTATTAAGTATGTATTATTAATCATTGTTTAACACATCTTCGACTCATAGTAGCGCCCTCTGAACGGGAAGCCAGAACTAAGTCAGAACAGGAGTAACCATAATACATTATTTTTGTGTAGGTCTGGGTATACTTAGTATATTCGGTATATTAAGTATATGGTATAACATGGTAAAGTGCTTTAAAAAGATTATTAAAACTTTTTATAAATCTCAATTAAATTATCTACTTCGTTTGAAACTTTGATTGTAGTGAAATAGCCATAATAAAGTGACATCTAGAGGAATAAACTTACTTTTCTACATTTGTTTGAATGATGAACATTAGTCACTGGTTTTAACGCTGTACAATAGATGTCGTTAGGATAAAGCGTACGCGCATACTTTTAGCGCCATCTGTGTTTTAATTATTCAGATGCCAACCTATATTGTTCAATTCTGTACGTAGTAGTTCGAAGAGTTGTTTATAGACAACGCTTTTTGTGTATATGTTGTCTATATACATAAGGTATAACCACACTTCAAATTCTGTATAAACTATTACCTACCTTTAATTTTTATTTTACTGAAATGTTACCAGCATTGTATATTGTGTGTAAAATGTTGTTTTTTTTTTTAAGTATTTTTTTTTGTGTTAAATAGACTTAGTTCTTCGAACAGAGGCAATAAATATTTCTATCTAGTAGTCTATCTTACTGCCCACTTACTCAGTCTTTCACTATGTAAACTCTTTTCGTAAACTCGTTTCTTGTGGATCATAAGTTCATAACCAATAATTTATGTTAAGTCATCCGTCTCAAAGTCTTGTAACAACTGCTAAATGATTTGACCGTTCCTGATCTTGTTTAGTGACATTGCACCAATCACTACAATATTATAATTTTTGCCATACTTATTTTTACTCTTTTAAAAGTGGACTTAAGTAATAAGAAAATTCATTAATTTAGCCGTCTAACAAATGTCATATTTATGATTTGATCTATTTTAAAGGAAACATAATGACGTAGCCCACCTTATAACAAACCGTATACGTACCCATCTTTTGCTGGTACCCAACACCTCTCAGGACCCATGTAGTTGCAGGTAGTGGAAGATGGCTATATGAAATGCTCTTGTTTGCAATTTTGTTAGATTTCAAGGATGTATGGAAGGATTATCAACTTCATTCTAAACATTTTGTTTATTTGCAGTTTCAATCACCAATTATTTATTATCTGTTGTTACGAAAACAAGCAAAGATTATAACAAAATTCCATATCATTTTACAATTTCACTTAGTTTCATATTCTAATGACTCAACGAATGAGTGAATGGTTTAGATGTCTAAGTGATATCTACGAAACTTTCTTTGTTCCAAGCGACATGTTACAAATTAACCTTTGTTACATTTTTTTAACTATGTGAAATGGGATGTGATTAGCTAGGTCACATTATGTCAAGGCAAGATACTTAAATCAAGCATCTGTGACATTATTATTTCACGTAACAGACCTGAAACCTATAGATACATATAATAAATGCGTTAAATTATTTTCTTCATTTCTCGTTTGCTAGTGAAGAAGAGTTAATGTCTTTGAAAAGAATAAATTGTAAAGTAGTGACTATAACAATGTCGCTCTTATCGGTCGCATTATTCCTAATATTCCTTATTGTGACGGTCAAAGCTGATGTAAATCAAAAACTGCCCCAATCTACATCATCAGCTCAAAATTTCAAAGAATTTGTTGCAAACATTATACAGGAACGAAGTTCTAAAATTCAAACTTTACTCAAGAAAATTCAGACTAACGCACAATCCGTGTTGGAGAAAATTGAAAATATTAAACAGGATCCCAAAATGAATAAGAGGAAACTTAATTTAAAAAGCTACATTGGAAAAGTAGGACAGCAAATCGAAGCACCCGTTTTAAAGAGCAACGAAGTTGACATAGCAATACCAGCCAGCATTTCAGAAGCCAGAAATTTTAACAGTCATTACAGTTCTACTGGTTTTGGAGCAAGTGGTAGTCAAAGCTATGGAACCCCATACAGTTATGGAACCTCGCACAACTATGGAGCACCAACGTATCACCACCATTCGATTGGATTTGATCCTATCAACATAGTGGTATCAATATCCCTTCTTTCTTTTTTGATTCAAGCATTGCAAGGATTATTGGGTCGTGCGAGATTACCAACACCCGTAGTAGAAGCTCGTGCGCTGCAATCAGTTACAGATTGGTCCAAAAAAATTGACGAAAACTTGACTATCAATGACAAAGATAAGTATTTTTATAATAAAAAATTATTTAAAAAATATTTTCCTAAATAAATTATAAACCCTTTTTTCATAATATGAGACGATGATGAGAATATATATGTTTTATAATTCATTGATTGTAGCTCAAAAAAACATAAATCCACGTGTAATAGGAAAAAAACTATTACATGATCGATAACTTTTACAGTAGAAAGAAAAGTTTCCCACTAAGCATGCATTACCTACATAAACGCTATCAAATATAACGCATATAGTAATTGTAGTAGTTGCAGTCTTCATAGTGTAGTCACCAAATTATTTGCTTTTGCAGTTAAATATTTTTTACACCATAAATATGTAAAGAATCATGAGGCTTACACACTTTTGTTTCGTGTAATCAAGTCACAGAAATTGACACTCATAAGAATAAAAATCTTACTATGAAATCTGTTTTATTTTCAGTAACACTAGCTTTATGACTTTCGTCAGCTATAACTTGTTTTTTTTTACTTGCAGTCCACATACTACTTTGGGCATACTAAAACTATTTGTGAAACGAGTAACTGCAGTTTCAGTCTATCTATTAACATAATAATCATACCATGGACATTCTATTTCGATTACGACGACGGACGATTTCCGTATTTACTATTTATTTTAATTTTTGTACAAAATCCAAATCGTTTTTCAAAAATAACGTAAATCAGTGCATCATACAGACATAAAAATTGAAAAGTGTTTTTTTATGAACATGTATGAATATAGTAAATACCTGTCTTATGATATTTGTATAAATTATAAAAACATTCATATATTGTCCTGACGGGCTGAATGGTCAACGCAGAGCCCAGAGCATTGGCGCTACAAACCTGAAAATTTGGACTTTAATACCTTTCCGTTACCGGATTTTTGACAATTTCACCTCTAAAGTTGTAAAAAAGTGTAGATTGGAAAATATTATAATGAATAAATCCGTAACTTTTAAGTTATGACACATGTGATTTTATATGCCTTATTCTAATGACAAATAAAAGTACACGTTTATCAGTCGTTTTATATTTTACCCGATTGAATTAATGGTTATAAGTTATACACAAAATTCAAAAATAACTGATTGATCAACATTTTTATTTAGATAATTTTCTAAATACCAAAAATAATTAATTACTTTTGAATAAATTTAGCGTTCGCATTGTTTTTATCGCTTTGGGTGAGTTGTTTCGTGAATGTTCATCACATTTATCTGTTGAATGGAATGTTGACTCCATCAGAATATATTTTCGAATTTAAAAGAATATATCCGTCCTAAAGTATACTTGCAGTCAATTTAGTACTAATAATAAGGACTTTGTGTAATATGGATATTCTTTTGTTGCTTATTCTGAGAGGAAGCACCATTAACTGTCCTAGACTGAGCTCGTAAGTAGTTTAGTAACTTTTATCCATTTTTACACTTACACTTACACTTAAACACTTTTAGTAATTTGTAAAGAGATACTAAAGTAATTAAAACTAATGATTATAAAAGAAATATGAGAGCTGCGGGCAACAGTACTTATACTTATATACCTACTTATATTCAGTATTTATACTTATATACCTACATAATCCACTTGCTCTAATTCCACTTACTTAACTTAATTGTGGTTCATTTAGCGTAACATAATTTCCATTTCATTTAATATTTTTTATGAGTCATAAAACCGAATTTAAAATACAAGTAAATTGCTCTTATATTGTGTGCACTGCTACTAGCAGTACTGTAGTACTGTAATGCTGATAATTATTTATTTATCTGTTATACATAACAATGAAACACAAGAAATAGAACATTGTCTATTGACTACGAGACTGGTTTCTAAGCTAGGTAAGAACCTGTGTTATTGATAACCAGGCTTCCACTCTTCAGAATAAAATCTTAATAATATGCTGAGACAGAGATAGTGCAAATTGTACCGAGAAGAGTATGTATGTATATATTTATTTAAAAACAAAAAAACTTCAAAAACAAGATTCTTACATTTGATGTGAGAATCTTGTTTTTGAAGTTATTCGTTTTTTGCAGGCAGTTTTACTGTTATATGTATATATTTGTGAGTATATGTATGTATGTGTGTGTGAGTATGTGTATATATACTATATATGTATATATTGTACTACTTTTAGTACCTCTAGCAGATTTTCTATTTGGTCAAAGTCCAGGTTAAAATTTCCTTAAGAAGCTTTCTTCAACGGTTACTGTGAATACTTTTTAAGAAGAATTACTGACCCGAAGAACGGCCATGATCTTGGTTAAGAGGCCTCTTGACAGACAGTACAATGGAGTAAACTGACACGATTAAATACGGTTCAGTGTCTCGCCAATCAATGTCGCCCAACAAAATTGAACTATCTTTATAAATTGTGTCTTTATTTAAAAGTCCTGCTCCTGTTTGTGATTGCAATTCTAATGGCGTAAAATAATCTTGTTTTAGTTTAATTGTCATTAAATGTTTCCTTTTCTTTCTTTAAATGTATATTTGGTTATGACTTTTACACATCAATTATAATAAAGCTTTTAAGAAACATAAAATGAAATTTTGCAATAAAAGTTGTTTTCCATTAATGGTACTTACTTTTGTAAAATTAACGGTTTTGTTATGTTTAAAAACGACTCAGTATACCGTTTTATATAAGTTTTTTCGCACTGTGTTGGTTATAATAATGTTTGTTTACCAAGAAACGAATTAATAAATTTGCGTAACCGCAGCCGATATCAATTGTATTTATTTAAGCTTTTGAACTATTGTCAAAGTTATCCGTAACTACTAGACGGTTAGTCTGATGCCTTTTTCAAAATGAAGGTCTTACGCCTGTATCCTTGAATTGGTAGGCAGAGTCGTCTCCAACGCCCACTATTTGCCAACAATAATATCAAAAAGCCCCTCTTACTTTTCCAAGTACTGCAAGCCTATTACCTTAATCCAGGTACTGTATGATTTCCCCTCCGGGCTGGGCGTAATCTGTTACGCTGATGACACTTTAGTCACAGCCCGGGGGGCGAACTTTCAGGAGGCGGTGCGTTTGGCCACCAGCGGAGCCTTACTGGTGGTCAGGCGCATCGAGGCGCTGGGCTTGCGGGTGGCCCTGGATAAGACGGAGGCTCTTCTATTCCATGGGCCCCGTCGTGGTCCGCCCCCTGGCGCCTCCATCATGATCAACTCGGTTCTCGTACCGGTTCGGACCCAAATAAGATATCTGGGCCTGATCCTTGACGGCAGGTGGCTCTTCGTCGAGCACTTTCGGCAGCTTGCTCCAAAGCTGATCGGCGCTGCGTCCGCTCTTGGGCGGCTTTTGCCCAACTTGGGAGGACCCAGCGTCGCAACAAGACGGCTGTACACGGGGGTTGTCCGGTCAATGGCACTATACGGTGCACCGGTGTGGGTGGAGGCTCTGACCGCCCAGAAAAGGGCACGCCTCTGGCGTCCTCAGAGAGTTATGGTGGTTAGAGCCATACGCGGTTACCGCACCGTACCCACGGAAGTGGCATGTGCGTTGGCAGGAACATCCCCGTGAGATTTGGAGGCGGAAGTGCTCGCCGAAGTTTATCGGCGAACGGCTGACTTTCGGGCGGTTTGCCGGCATCAGGCCCCCGCCCGAAGAGATACGCGAGTGGCGCGAGGCCGCTTGCCGAGCCACAATGGTGACTTGGTCGTCCCGGCTGGAGTCTCCACGTGCTGGCTTTGCCGCCGAGGAGGCGCTCCAGCCGGTCATTGTTGAATGGGCAGAGCGGCAGCACGGGACTCTTTCCTTCCGACTGACGCAGGTTCTTTCCAGGCTAGGCTGCTTCGGGAAGTACCTGCACTCGGTCACTAGGAGGGAAATGAGCCCCGTCTGTCACCACTGCGACTGTAGTGAGGACTCGGCTCAGCAGACGCTTGCGATTTTCCTCTCTTGGGCGTCGCAGCGTCGGGCCCTCAGTACAGTCATCGGAGAGGATCTGTCGCTACTGGCTGTTATACGCTCCATGGCCAGTAGCGACAGGAAGTTTAACGCGGTTGCAACCTTCTGCGAGGACGTTATCTCGCGGAAGGAGGCGGCGGAGCGGGCCCGGGAGGACGATCTTTATTCGGACCGTATGTCTTAATAAACCCTGGTTGAATGACGGCGTTTCCACGCGAAAAAAAAAAAATGTTATTGTATGATTGTATTTTTTTTTTATATTAGCCTACCATAGTGACTCCACTTTGCCTGATGGAAAGCAATAGGTGGAGTCAAAGAGTGGTGGTCACCATCCTCATTGCATGTCTAGTCAATGCAGCATGGTGACCCACACTATGGCGGCCTGGTGTGATGATTTTTCACGCCCCGCTTAAAAGACCCGGGATCAAAGTGGGAAAGAAACACGTGCGCTGGTAGAGAATTCCAGGCTTTTACCGATCGGCACAGGAAAGAAGAGCCAAACCGTTTAGTTCGGATACGTATATTTTCGACGCTCAAACGGTGACTCCTCAGGCCAGCACGTGTAGTCCTATAGAGGAAGGGAGAAGGTGGGACCAATTGGAGGAGCTCATCAGAACACTCCCCGTGATGTAGGCGATAGAGGACTGCCATAGAGGCGATCTCTTCGCAACTGCAGAGGCTCATGTATATATACTGTCTGATAGATAACCAAACGAAAAAGGTTTTAGATAGCTTGAATTTATCATTTGCACGTTATACGTCGTCGTGATGGGTTTGATATGTTAAAAATTAAAGAAGAATTTTATAATTTTAATATTATATCTACAAATCATCATCATCATCAGTACCTTTTCCTGTGCCAATCGGTCAAAGCCAGGAATTCACTACCAGCGCAAGTGTTTCCATCCCACTTTGATCCCGGGTCTTTTAAGCGGGGCGTAAAAAAGCATCTCGCTTGGCCGCCATAGTGTGGGTCACCATACTGCATTGACTAGACATGCAATGAGGATGGTGACCATCACTCTTGGACTCCACATAACGCTTTCCATCAGGCACTATGGTAGGCTAATATAAAAAACCACATCAGTATCGTTAGTTTGTAAAAGTATTGATATTGAGTGGCAAAGTGTTTACTCATGCAGTTTTTTTAGGTAAATTGTCCACTTGATACGGACGTCAGATCGTTCATTATACAGATAGTGACCGGCATTTTACAATATTTCCGTAACATATACATATATCTTGTCTAACTTCGTCTTAACTTTCTTATTACAAAAACTAATATTTTGATAAAAAAAATCAGCTGTTTTAGTACGTAAACTCTAAAGTAAACGTCATGTGTTACAGGGAAATATGTAAACTCATTTCTCGCTCACCTCATCATCATTCATCTTTGTAATTAATCTGGAAAAGCACAGTGATTTAAAAAACTTACAATGAACGTGTTATTTTACAACCACTAAATAACAGAAATTATACCTATACCGTAGGAATACATACGACAATTTACTCAAGGTGGACCTATTGCGAGATTCTCACGATATTGGATGGTGACTCTGAGTGGATATCGTTTACAAGCTACTTAACTTTGTTTTGTTTGAGAACACATCTTGAGGAGATAGATCATCATATCGACTTTAAGTAAGTATTAGTTTTGACTCTGTACAGCAACATATACAGAACAGATTCAAAAGAACAGACAGAGAACAGAAACTTTTTAAAGGAATTTGATTTTGCATTAGAGGCGTTATATCTTCGTGAACATAGGTGAAACATAGGTTTACCGAGTCCACCATATTCCACATGCCATCATGTTGATGTTAAACATCATGTTTATTGGAGGGTAAAAATAGTCATCAAATGTTGATTTAAGATATTTTAATAGGCATTTCAGAGACATTGACAAATAACAGTTATAATTATAGATAGCCCAAAAATAAAAAATGAAAGTCACGTCAGAAAAAAACCTGTTGAATACTTAATAAATGCTCACTTCCAATCTTTGGTTTTGTTTGGTTTGGTGGAATGGTTTTGTCCATGGTACGGCGGAGGATCGATCTCCGGTCACCTAAACAAGTTGCCTGCGGACGATGGTTTTGGGGAATACACTACTATTTTTTTCTTAATTTAATCTTTTTTCTTTTTTTTATGCGATAGGGGGCAAACGAGCAGACGGGTCACCTGATGGTAAGTGACTACCGCCGCCCATGGACATCCGCAACTCAAGAGTCACAAGTGCGTTGCCGGCCTTTTAGGTAGAGGTACGCTCTCTTCTTGAAGGTTTGAAGGTCGTATCGGTTCGGAAATACGGCAGGCGACAATTTGTTCCATAAGCTGGTTGTGCGAGGCAAAAAGCTTCTTGAGAAGCGCACAGTAGTGGAGTGCCAATCGTCCAGGTGATGGGGATGGATATTTTGTCGCGTAGGACGATGGCGGAAACCAGCATCCGGTATAAGTCCGAACAATTCCTCTGAACACTCCCCATGATACAAGCGATAGAGGATGCAGAGTGAAGCTACATCTCTACGCAACGCCAAGATGTCAAGTCGATCAGAAATATCTTGGCAGTCGATGATGCGAGTCGCTCTCCGTTGAATGCGGTCAAGAGGCAGAAGTTGGTACTGGGGTGCACCGGCATAGAGATGAGAACAGTATTCCATGTGCGGCCGAACCTGCGCCTTATAAAGTTGCAGGCGGTGGGCCGGAGTAAAATACTGTCTCGATCTGTTTAGCACACCAAGCTTCTTCGAGGCTAATATGGCCTTACTCTCTAAGTGCCCGCGAAACTGGACTTCGCTTGATATATCGACGCCAAGGATTCCGATACTGGCTGATGCAGTTAGGGAAGTGCTCTCAAATTGAGGTGATACGACCAATGGCATTTTTTTAGCGGTGAACGCGCAAACCTGTGTCTTCGTGGGGTTAAATTGGACTAGGTTAAGTCGACCCCAATCTGAAACTTTTGATAAAGAAGTTTCGTTTTCAGACACAAGTTTGGATCGGCTTTCGATGACGTTTACCCGAGAAATGTTAGCGCGGCCGGTGTAAAGGGCATCACTCGTGCTATCGTCTGCATAGCAATGGATGCTGCTAATCTGCAGCATGTCGTTGATATGCAGAAGAAACAGCGTGGGTGATAGCACACAGCCTTGTGGGACACCAGAATTAACAGACTTGGAGTCGGAGCATGCACCGTCAACAACGACCTTGATGCTTCTGTCTGTAAGAAAACTGGTGAGCCAATTGCACAGTTTCTCGGGAAGCCCATAGGAAGGAAGCTTCGCAAGGAGCGCTTTGTGCCAGACCAGATCGAAGGCCTTCGCCACGTCCAAACTAACGCCCAACGCTTCCCCCTTGGTCTCGATCGCCTGTGCCCACCGGTGAGTCAAGTATACGAGAAGATCACCAGCTGAACGACCCTGACGGAAGCCGTATTGTCGATCATTGAGGAGCTGGTGGTCTTCTAAGTACCGGAGGAGCTGGCAGTTAACAATGGATTCCATTATCTTGGAGAACAAGGAGGTGATGGCTATGGGTCTGTAGTTGGACGGATCCGAGCGATCTCCTTTTTTAGGGATTGGGTGCACTAGAGCTGTCTTCCATGAGTTCGGGACTACGCCAAGAGAATAGGAAAGCCGATAAAGGCGCGTTAAAACCGGTGCTAACTCTGGAGCACACGTCTTCAGCACGATAGGAGAGATTCTATCGGGCCCACTCGACTTATGAACGTCGAGGGAAAGAAGCGCTTTACGCACTGCCCTTTGTGTAAACCGGACTTCCGGCATGCGGGTCTCGCACTGCGGTATGGTCGGCGGTGCGTTTCCCCCGTCGTCCAGGGTCGAGTTGGACGCAAAGAGTTTGCCCAGAAGATCGGCTTTTTCTTTAGCGTCGTGGGCCAACGAATTATCTCCTATGCGCAGAGGTGGAAGGGATGGCTTACAAAAGTTCCCCTGGACAGCTTTGGCAAGAGACCAGAATGCACGAGTTCCGGAGGGGAGACTAACTAGTCTCTCGCCAATTCTGCCGATGTGAGCCGACTTCGCCCCAGCAATTACTCTTTTGAGGGACCTGGAGGCAAAGTTAAATTGCTTCTTTAATGTGCTGGTCTTTACATCCCGTGCTGTCGCTGCATTAGCCCATGCTTGGTAACATTCCTGCTTTCGGCGGGACGCCGCTTTGCAGGTTCGACCAAACCAAGGCTGGGACTTGCCACCTGTGGGAATCAGGGAGAATGGAATGAAAAGTTCCATACCCTGAAGCACAACATCCGCGACAGAGTCAGCAACGACATTGGGATCATCCGGCGAGAAGCAAACCTGCCTCCATGGGTAGGATGCAAAGAATGTTCTTCATCAGATTCTCGCTTCTCCGATCATGAGATCCCCCGGCAAGCAGAGAAACTATTTTAAAATAAGTTTAATACAACAAGTGAAGAGGAAAGTTAACATGGAGACTTATTAAGTGGCGATTCCTCTACTGATAACTTATAGCTTCAATTCAAATGATTATATAATATTTTTACTAAAGTATAAGTGTAAATATTTCAAGCAAGATTCGATAGGATTGTCTGAACTGGTCTCTACACTCCCACCGGCTTACGACCGAGTAAATACCCGACACGCCAGCTGAAGTAGGTACCTATAACATGTTATATGTTTTGTTTTGTCTGAAATTTTAAGGTGTCACTTAATACAGAGATCTAGATACAGATATAATAGGTATTTAAAATATATAATCAAACTTTTTTTGTAAATGTACAAAAATTAAAGATCAAAGATAAAGCACAAATAAAAAGTCGGTTAAAAAAAGAAAGTAGTAATATTATCTTAACATTACTCTCATGTGTAGTGTAGTGTACTAACGTCGTTTGGTTGGTGTCGCTGGGGGGGAGAATACTAGTAATGTATGACACACGTTGCTAGAATTTAAAAAACAAAAAACAACTGACTACCATGCATTTAAAATTTGACTTAAAAAACAATGATAACCAGCATTACTGCGCCTTTAAACTTAATTTCGTCATAATTGGTTGCTCCTTAAATTTCCTTGCTATCCCTTGATCAAGTCCTGATTTGGTTGCAATGGGACCGCCGCAGGAGTAGGTATACTGATGAAATGAAACATTTAATTCAAAACATATACATTTATTGTACAATCTGTTAATAAATATATACCTAGCTTTAGTTAATATTGAAATAAAATACTCAAGTCTTCGAGTGTAATTGCTTACGTAGGACTTTCTTTCCTTTAAACTTATGTTTTTATTCACAATTCCTAAGGTTTTAACCCGAAAACCTCCTAGCGTACTTATCGCCACAATAAAATGTAATAAAGAAAACCTCTTTAAAAGATCAGAGGGCTCTTATGTACGTATGTGTAAAAATTTCTAGCACATTTAGCATAGAAACCATATTTGGCTACAGGGATGGCGCAGCGATTTAAGTGGTGGTCTTTGTGACCGTTGTTTGAATGTTTATAAAATCTCAAGAAAGCAAAAAAAAAAGGAAAAGCAACCAAATCTTTAATCGCTATAAAATTTCTAGCATATTTAGTGTAAAAAAAACAAATCTTGTGCTGGTAACACTGTGGCGCATACTTCACTTACACTTTCATTATAATATAAGGAGAACTCGTCTCTAATCGGCTCATGGTTTTGTTTTGACACGCTAGTTGGTGCTCGAGAGTCTTGCTGCGGTATCCAAAAGATTAAATTTTGATCAACACTGTAATATTGTTCAAATGATACAGCAGCCAGGACCTTAAAATTAATCTGACACCCGTATCTAAAGAATTTGGCACTTACATACAATTGTTTTGTTTGTACCAAATCCTGTTTTCTCTCTTCTTTCTCTTTACAATACAAATTAAATAGTAGGTGGAACATACTTTTCCTTACTTTTTTTTCTGTGTTTCGCCATGGAGTCTTTTGGCCGGGTCTTAGGAGAACCCTAGAAAGGAAATCCCTGTAAACCAAGGCTGGCGGTTCCGACTTCTATCGGACAAAGTTCCTTAAAAAAAAAAAATTATAACAAAGATATTGAATAAATAACGTCATAATTGATACGTAGCTTTTTTATCAGCCCGATACAAAAATCATCACATTATCTGACCTCCATTCTATTAAAAAAAACTACAAAGATCAGTCTCAACGGTTTTTAATCTTATTTTATTAAAGACAAAAATCACTGCTCGTACTTTTTTTCAATATGTTGAAAGGTAATTGAAAAAAAAAAAAATGTTCATAGTCTTAAATTAGATTTCTTCCAGTTAGTTCGGTCCTAGTACTAGTTAGTCTTATAGTTTATAGGAGAGGTTGCGGAAAATATGTTATCTGTTGTGAAATTAGTACACGTACATATGTACACACAAGCGCCTGTTTTCATTTAATCGGCAATAAAGCACTATTGCGTAAAGTAAATAAAGCGACTGCAGGCATTACCTTGCGCTCGTAAATAAATAATATTAAACAATCCCAATATTAATATATATTTTTCTAAATATGGTTTTTAAGTGTTTGTTTAATTATAGTGACAAGCTAAAAAAGCATTTGTTGGCAACTAATAAACCCGCTACTTTTTCAGATCAGTTTCTAAAACGTTATAGAACTATCTCGAATTAGTAAGTAGTCGTCGTAGTCGAATTAGTTATAGTATATAAATAAAGCAATAGTTTTATGTCAGTTGACATCTGTATCTCGAATAGTAAAACTACAGTAAATTATGGATATTTCTCGTAGAGAACTTCGGCTGCTTTTGCTTCACGAATTTTGCTTAGGTCGTAAAGCGACTGAAGCAGTGCGCAATATATGTGCAACGATGGGCGAAGGCGTGCTCTCTTACGATACCACGAAACATTGGTTCAGAAGATTTAAGGATGGAAATTATGACCTATCTGATGAACCTCATACAGGATACAATAGATGTAGATGAGTTAAAAAGACTCATAGAAATGGATCCCAGGTTCACTTCACTTTGTCTGGCAGAGCAGCTTCAGTGTTCTCATACTGCAGTAGAAAAATAACTCCGATTTAGATAACACCTGGAAATATTCAGTTTGGTTGCCACATCAGTTGACGCCGTTTCAACTTCAGAAGAGAGCTAACGTGTGCATGGAACTACTTAGTTATCATCGTACCAATGAGTGGCTGAGCGATGTAATTAGGGGGGATGAAAAGTGGGTTATGTGCATAAATTTTTCGCGTAAGCGCCAGTGGCTTGGACCTGGAGAAGCAGGAGTACCGACGGCAAAATCTGACACGAGTAAAAAAGTTATTTTAAGTGTGTGGTGGGGAATAAACGGAATTGGGAGCTATTGCCATCTAACACTACAATCACGGCCAATATTTATTGTGACCAACTGGATAACGTAGCAGCGAGATTACCGAAAAATTAAAATACTTTTCACACGATAATGCTCGACCACATGTAGCAAAAGCGACTCGCGAAAAAATACTTTTGCTTGGCTGGGTTGTCCTTGTCACCCACCGTACTCTCCAGACATTAGCACCTTACCAACTTTTTTGATCAAAAGCCTAAAAACTTCTACGAGGAAGGCATTATATCTCTGACAGCGCGTGGCGAACAAGTAATAGAAAACGACAGTGCTTATATAGTAGAAAAATAATTTAATTTTGTATACTTAAAAAATTAAATAAATTTGTGTACAAAGGTATGTTTATTAGTTGCCAACCTAATATGATCCCTTTAAAACTAATTTCAATCATAAAACAGACAATCCATTGTCGCTATTTTTAACATAACTGTCATGTACAGTCACAACGGTATAAAATTTTAATTCCACATTTCTTATCACAACAATGGGTCTGTCAAAAAAAAATCAACACCCTGTAAAATGGAACCCTTTATCGCAAGGCATCATCGCAATTGAATATTCTGTGCTGTGCTCTGCTTTCTTTTGAACAAATCTGTTTTGTACTAATGTGACGTTTAGTTGACAGATACAGAAAAAGTTATTGTCAGCTTCATTGTTAACTTAATCCTGTTCTATGAAAATGAGTTGTCTAACAAAAATTAAAGGGTTCAACGCAGGTAAAAAGGACTCCCAACGATGCTGCGGCGTTATCATCGAAGGAGATTAAAATATATACATATTATATATGTATATATTATAATAGCATATAATTTTATTTTTATTATAATTATTATAAGTATATTATAAGTACCACAAAACATCGTATTATATACAAACTGTGACGTCAATGCCATATGTCATTAGGAATAGGGTATTACAATATGTAGTATATGTAGTGTATATGTAGTGTGTATATGTAGTGTATGTATATATAGGTTTCCGGAGGCCTTTTACTTTCTCCTCTTTCCTCTCCCCTCATTACCCCTTATATTATTAGTAAAAGGAGGTAACAATATCATTAAGATTGTATTTTGATGTATATTTATATGTATATTACTACTTTCACTAAATTTTATTTGAATGTTAGTAACATATGTATATAACCCAGTTTTTAGATGTCCGAACAAAACTAAAGATGTATTTTGGAGACTTAAAAAACCTGAAATTTATAAATTTAAACAGCATTTGAATTTAGGGTAAGGGTATTTTACAATTTAAGCACGTATAAAAAATAGGCATATGGTATGCAAACATTATTCAATAATATTTTTATTTGACATTCCTTGCAAGCTAGTTTATTGTCGTACCTTCAATTCATAAATTTAACTGCCTCACTATCTTCGCATTCAACAAAATAACTTTGGGGTACCCTCAAAGGAATATTAAGTAAAACATTAAGCAGTCAGAGTCCCATTATTGGGACACATGTCACCAGTATCAAAGCTTTCAACCCTTACGTTCAATATAAATTCAAATATGTTGGGATGAAATTTGTATGTCCAATCTAAACATTCATTAAGGAAAATTACAAAAAAATGTATTCAGAACAGTCCCCTTGTTAAACCGCTTAAGCTAATTATATAAAACATTGGTTAAGGGTACAAAGCTTATATTTATGTTATAACGTCGGTTCTATATGCACATAGTAAAAGCTCATTCTGTTCCCCTTTGTATAAAGTATTTGTTTGATGTTTCGCTGAGTAAGGAAGGGAACGTTGGGATGTGCAACGAAGGTAAAGTTTACTTGTTTCATGATCATTATCCTCGTCGTTGCTTGTTAATAATAAATATTCAATAATATATATAATGTTATTGTTAATTCAATAATTATAATATATATAATATATATATATTGCATTTAGTAATAAGGCCACCCTTTGCACATTATGTGTGTTAATGATGTATGAATAAAGTTGTTATCAATATATATATATATATTATTACGAAATAGATAGATAGATGACAACTTTATTTATACAGTTATTTATTTTATTTATACAGTAATAAACTTGTTATCTATCTATCTATTTCGTAATAATATATATAGACATTATATAGACGTAATAATATATATATCATTAGCACACATAATGTGCAAAGGGTGGCCTTATTACTAAATGCAATTTCATCCAGGCAAATTTAGGGAAGGACCAAAATGATTCGGAGAGACGTTGGTAGTTGGAAGTGCATTTCATTAGAATTACCTAACAAATATAAAAATATAGAGATATTCTGTACATAATAGTTAGTAACAAAGTAATTTCTTCCTGAGTTAGAGGTGTTGTCACTTACCATCAGGTGATCCGTGTACTGGTTATATAAAAAATATATATACATACTTACATACACGCCTAAATCCACAAACGGGTAGGCAGAAGCGTCTCAAACGCCCAATTTTTGACAACCACAATTTAGGCCTACTTACGTTATGGGGGCAAGCCTATTGCTATCATCCGGAGACTGTATGACTGTATATATACTCTCTGATTGAGATAACAGTCTGATCCCTTAGACGCTTTTTACGACATCCGTGGGAAGAAAGAAACAACTATGTGTACACAATACACAGTTATAATGAGAACAATAGTCTGATGAAGTACATACATGCTGGTTTTACAGTCATGTAAAATTTTACACTGAGACCGCAATTTGTAAATTCGTTGTATTCCAGTATGACTTATTGGAACTAAGTATTACAATTTACATATGTATGGAGTTTAATGTGATTGTAACTACACTTTTAGTTTGGATTCTCCTGAATAAATTGCGTATTTTACAGAAATTAAATATTGTTAATTAATCTCTGTAGTCCGACATTGTTCTCGTGGATGGAAAATTGTTTAATAAAGTATAGAAATCTCAAATTCTCGTATGATGTTCAAAAGGCTTTTATATACATCTAAAATAAAATCTTGGAAGTGATTACTATTATACATTACTAACTAAAATATGAAGCTTACATTGAATTTCGTGTCTTCAAAAGCAAAATATTTCAAGTTAATATGTTGAGTCAACAAAGTTAACTTAATCTGCATTAGCGAGGTATAAACTTTCAAGGGTGGCTGCAATCAAAGGCTAATGAAACAACATCAGAAGAACTCTTCAAAAGGGCACGTGCAAATATAAAATTCATTACTATCGCCTCTTTAGCTAATTCGTCGTCAGCCCTCGTAGTAAGGGGGCCTAATATCCTTTAGACCGTGAAGACGTCAAAGGCGATACTCGAGACGCTACTTGTCTATTTGTAATTGAATATGAAAATCTTTAGCGCCATGCACGGATTTAAACCAAAGATGTAAAGTTGTAAAGTTAAAATCTTATGCAGTTTATTTCTCACCTTAATATACTTAGTTACATGTTATAGGAATAAAGACATGCTTAAAATATACTTTACAATTACAATGGTTTGTAATGAACACTAACAAGCCTAAAGTAAGAACTAAGAATATACATATTTTTAAACACCAGGTCGCTAGCCTACGGCATTTTATTGAAACTTATTTGTTGGTTATTCGTGGGACATATTAACATAAATGAATATCATATGATTAAGATACACTATTATATTACAAATTAGAATCCGTTTACCGTGGGAGAGCCATGCTTAAGCACCGGCGTAATACCACGGCCTCACAGAAAACTGGTAGTCAAAGGCTTGCATTATATTCCCTAGTGAGTGAGTGAGTGTTCCAAAGGCCCAAATCCCCTTCTCCTCTTTTCCCTGCTGCCATCCTCCCCTCGCCTCATCACTATCAAAGGCACGTTGTCACTTACCACCAGGTGCGGGTGGTCACCCGTCTGATCGTTTGTCCCCCTATACCATAAAAAATCTATATGATGTTACTTGAGTGGTTTTTTAAGGTATATTCACTCTAAAATCTATTTGTACAAGTATGAACTTTTTTGTTACTAAAAAAATCTATTTATTAATTTATTATATTTAGCAAGTATTTTATTGTACCCTAAATTTAAAACCTAATTGTTATTTTACATTAACTTTAAATTTAAAAGTTCTGAAATCACATCTAGTAAAATTATTTGCTCGTTACCTCTCATATTAAAGAAAATCCTGCAGTGAGCATCGGCTCTCGTTTATATCTCGAGAGCACGAGGAACGTCGAGTAAAGTTTTAGGTGTTTTTTTTAAAGAAATTTGTTATTCATTACAGAGAATTTATTTTTGCATTTTTACAATATCGTAAAAGTGGTTTTCGGTTTGTTATATCCATTAACTATTCATAAAGAATGTAATCACTATGCATGGTATTCGTCAGTCTTATAAAAATGGAAAACTTGCAAATATGTTTTATGGTCTTACAATGGCAATCGATGTAAATATTGCGACATATAGAAATGGAATTTTATTAAAAGCTTTTACGTAGCTAAATTAACGTGAATTAAATTCTGACCTTTTTAGTTTTTAAGACGTTGCTCTTTTATCAGTTGCACCTTTGATGTTTGGCTTTGACGTTATGTGATTTTCAACTTGACTTACTCAATGTCCATGTTTTCATTAGAGGCTGAATAAAAGGAAAATTAGATTTTAACATGAAAGATCGAAAAGTCTTCGTGCAGACAGCGTACTTTGAGACCAATTGAATTACCAAAAAACTTGAGGAAAATGATGTAAAGTGATTTCAGTGTCGCAGAGTGTACGAAGACTGACGGTCTTTGAATTATATCAATTATACAATTATGTTACACATAGAAAATTTTGCGTACTTTGCAAATATTGCTTTATAAAAACAAACAAAAAAAAACGTTTTATAGGGATTTTATTATTTTTTTTATCGTGGTTATTTTTACCATGGGAGAGCCATGCAGACAAATGGGTCGGCTCAACTTTAGTAACAGTCACACAGAAAAACAGTAGCATAACAGTGTTTACAATGTATTTCTGAGTGAACGAGACCGGAGGCCCAACTCCTCCTCTCCTCTTTCCCCTCACATCGGTGGTTGTCACTTACCATCAGGCGATTGTTTGGCGGTCCCCCCATATCATAAAATGGTCTTTAATTTCCGTTTTTGGTGGTTTACAGATTTGATTTAAGTGAATAAAAATCACAAATTGTATTAGAAAGGCAAAACTTTATGCCTTGGCAGTAAAAACAATATCGAACTAAGTGATGACAAAATTGCTGACAAAGTTTTTTAAGTTACTGAAACTGTTATAATATTACGATTGTATTACATGGACTTTTTGTTACCAATAAAACATTTAATTCAAAAGTGTTCGTCCAACACAACAGGTATTAATTGCCTATTAAGATACGACTCACTCTACATCTATTTTCGCTCTATGAGTTTCAAAGAAATTTTATATTGGATGTTTACTTCCATCAGCAAATTTAATTTTGCTATAATAGGCAATCTAACAGGTGCCAGGTTACAAAAAATAGCTCCAAACAGCATGTGTATGATTGCCACTTGAATATATTTTATTATGTAATACGACAAGAACTTGGTATCAAAACCAGATTTTCGAAATAAACAATGTGAAATTTTATATATTCCATAGTGTACCAGTTAAACTGAGTGCAAACTGTATTTGCTGAAGACTCCTAAAAGTCTTAGGTATGTCAAATAAAGACTTACTTTTTTGCACAAATTGTTACAAAGCGAATAAAAGTCATATAAAATGTCTCTTTTCTTAAAAAAAATCATAGTATAGAGACGTAGAAAAACGATGTATGATGTAGTAAAAATATTACAAATAGAGACCATAAAATTCCTATATACTTTACGGTTTGACCGATTGTCAAACAATGATTGCTATGGATTTAGCGAGTAAGTGAGGGTATTGGAGACCTAAATCCCCCCTTTTTATCTTTCCCCTCCCCTTATACGCCTTCTCATAGATGGACGCGCACTTACAAACGTCTGCTCTTTTGTAAGTATATTTTGTGTAGTTTCTAGACTAACATGTAATAGACGATTTGTACTGAAGTCATAAGGTTCTAATAATTGTTACCTTATCGCTTCAAAACGTTTTCAAAGGCTCAATACCCAACCGACTTTACCTACTCCTAACCGCTTTCCAGGTTATATCTATTTCGGAGCTTCGAATAAATGCGGCACAATAACAATAAAGTAGGATTTGCCCACAAATTGCTGACATTTTTCTCAAGACATAGGTACGGTATAAAACGGGTTTTATTATATTATTTTTTTTAACGTAGAACGGTCAGGCGGGACAGGCGGGTAAGTACAAAAGATAAGTGATTATGGGTTATAGTAAACAAGAAAGTATGCTTTGTTTTTTATAAATTATGTTTTAATCATCTGCTTTATAGAAAAAGTAATGTTGCTATATCATTTTCCCATTGTTCAAAGTTTATTAAAAAAAAAAATAGACTCAGATAAAGAAAACTAGTGTAGAAATGTGGTAGAGCTTAGGCACGCCATGCTTAGGCACGAATGGGCTGGCTAAACCGGTGCGATACTACGGCTTTACAGAAAACCGGTTGTAAAGCAACACTTACGTTGCATTTCCCCGAAATCAGTGAGGTTTGCGGAGGCCCAATTCCCTCTGTCTTTCCTCTCTCTTCATTACCCCTCTCCTCCTTCCCATCTCCTCATCCCCCAAAATCGAATCAAATTCTCTCTTCTTTCCCTTTATCGCATACCTCCATACCTTATCACCCCCAAAGGCGGGCAGCGCACTTACGACTCCTCTTGAGTTGCAGGTGTTATTGGAAGGTAGTTGTCACTTATTATCAGGTCTGTTTGTCTGTCCCCCTATATTATAAAAATAAAATATATGAAAGTAAATCTTCAATGATTTACCGTAAGTAAGTAATTCACACTTATGTTGTAGATTATGCATGAACATAATTAAACAGAATGTAGGCCCCCAGCTATGGTTTGAAGGCCTGAGGAAGTCAGTTAAGGTGAGAGTGGATGCAACAGATGGTATAACGAGTGCGGTGGCTGTGGCCTATGTCAAGGAATGGACTGCGATAGGCTGAATGACGATGATGATGCAAAAGTCATTAGAACCTCTCAACTTTAATTTACCATTTCTCGTTTAAAGAAATAAAAAAGTACCACTGGACTTTTTTTTTGATACTCAAAGCTATATCTTTAGTCTGTTTGACTTGACAGATTCCAAAGTTTACTCATCTCAAAGTTTTTTGACGTTATTCTGTGCAGTTTTGATTGCTCTTTTATCGAGAGCATCCAATGAATCCAATGTCTGTTTTCTGATAAATAACGGTTATTGCCGAAAAAAATGTTAGTATTATTTAAAGCACATTCTGCAGCGACTACATCTAAAATTATTTTTTTCTTGACTTGTTTGTATGAAAAAAAGTTTTTATCATGACAAGTTTTTATTTAACTTGCAATGTTTGTATGTTACATGTATGTTCGGGTCAAATTTTGCAATTGAATTTTTAAACAGTTATTCTCAACCAATTGATATCAAATTTTGCATACACCTTTGTATTAAAATGCATGATTAGCTCACTTACATCATTCTAAATCCGATTTAGTGGGCTAGTTATTTTTTGTGCACCCATGCAATGGGTATCAAGTGAAGAGGTTTGATGTGAAAAACACGAATAAACATGGAAAACAATATGGTCGCCACACCAAGTTTAAGATACATTCAGATACAATAACATTTATTGATGAACTAAAATTTTTTTTCTATTATTTTACTTCTTTTCATAAGGGAGCACACTGAAGTTTTTAAATATATGTATGTATGTACTTACTCTTTTAAGAAACACTAATCTTCAAACAAGAAATTATGAATTATGATTACGATTAAGAGTCATTCCAGTTCTTTTATTTCATAGCCGTTAGTAGAAGATATTCAGTATTTTTGTTTTTGTTATACTGAGTAAAAATATAAAAATACTTGTTACTTTGTTCCTTAAGTATTCCGTAACACATTTATGTATTTATCTTTATTACCTTGACACGATGGCAGGCAGTACAATATATCAGTGTTCTGTACTTCTACTGAATAGTTGCTGCCAAATATCATTTCGATACCTATGTGCCGGTAATTTCAAGCCGCTATTTTCACGGAAGGGGTCAATTTGGCAACAGACAAGCGAAGCCGTTGGACTTTGAAACTGAAACAGTTACGGCTAATACTATACTCAAATCATGTGTTCGCATAATTTATTTACTTTATTTAGTTAAGACAACTAAAAATATGATTTAAAAGAATGTCCCACTCTATAGTTAGGGGGCTCGGACCGGCCGGCACCAGCCAGTTCGAGTTATAGGTATGCAACCCTGACTTGTTTCAGCTACTGCTTATACTCCCCAATCCATCTGTGTAAGCAATATCCAATATCCTTTTCCTTCCCTATTTATCCTCCCTCTCCTGTCAACATACTCCAAATTTTTCCATGTATTTCCCAAAAGTGGCCGGATGACGGTAATAGGCTGGCTTCCTATTATTTAAATGGGACTTAATTATAGGCGTGAGTGTATGTATGTATGTATGTCCTACTCTATGAACGTATCACTGTGTTTTTATAGACTTACTATATAATTTAACAGCGATCTTCATAAAAAAAGCGAGCGAAAAAGCGGTGCCAGTAAATAGTAATTAGATTAGTTAATAATAGAGAAAAACTATAATAGCAAATGTTTTTTGTTTTAGAAATAAACTATAAGTCAATGCCAACAAAGGAATCACTTTTAATTAAGAACTTCATTGTGTAACAACTGTACTGAAGCTTTCTTTTATTGCCGTTGAGATGGCAACGAGCA
Source organism: Tyria jacobaeae (assembly GCA_947561695.1). Taxonomy (NCBI): domain Eukaryota; kingdom Metazoa; phylum Arthropoda; class Insecta; order Lepidoptera; family Erebidae; genus Tyria; species Tyria jacobaeae. Next base: position 12,753,849 of record OX387220.1, read on the forward strand.
AGTAAAGCCTTCGTGTTGTTCAGTGTTTATAAGTTATCGTAACTCGCTTACACTATTTATACCCCCTCCACCTTCCTGGTTGTTAACGCTATTATTTAAAATATAAACAAATATATTTATAAAGGTTATTGTATATATACCGACTGATGGCATTATTTATAGTATTTTATTACTAAATAGTTTATATTTAGTATAAAAATTACTAAAATAAATATGTCGTTTCACTAAACTGTTTGTCTTTATTTATATGCTAGATGCTATTAAAAGGTTTAATAACGCAAACAGCAATAGTTTTCATGTGTAAGATTTTTTCTGAATAGAAATACTAAATTTATTTTTATCAAGCGTTGTCTCCAACCTGAAACTGTTCTACTCATTACCGCTGTTACTCTTTCTTAATATTAGAATAAAACGTTAGTGTGACGTCCGGTACCGTCGCGGCTGGACGACTTACTCCTTGAAAACCTCCTGTCGAGACCCAAACTAGTCGGGCATCCCCGAAATACACGCGTCAGTAAAACCTTATATTTAAATAAATACTTTCTTAATAGGCTCATTTGTAATCAGTTCTTTGACTACAGTACTAGCTACAGCTAGAGAGGCTAATAGATAGAGAAATCAGGAGCACGGCGCTAAACAAGCAACCCCTGAACCCACACCAACATGCTCACTCGATGGGTAAAACAACAGAATCCGCTCTGCATCGTGTAGTCTCATACATATAGGGCAACCTCAAATATAAAAAATCAACCCTAGGAACCTTCATCGACATCGAAGGTGCCTTCGATAAAACAAACTTCAACAGCATAAGCCAGGCTCTGTCTAGACACGGAGTCGACTCCACCATTATAGGGTGGATCGACAGTATGCTTAGAGGCAGAGCTATACAATTCAATATATCTATAGTCACAAGGAATAGTGGCGAGAGGGTGCCCACAAGGCAAAGTTCTTTCACCACTCCTCTGGAACATCGTGGTAGATGAGCTGATTACTCAACTCAACGACCGCAAGTTCTTCACAGTAGGCTATGCAGACGACCTGACCATTCTTATTAGTGGCCCATTTGAAAGCATAATTTGCGACCAAATGAGGTCTGCTTTAAAGGTCGTCGAAAAGTGGCGTGTAAAACACAATCTATCAGTGAATCCAACAAAAACGGAGTTGATAATGTTCACAAACAAACGTAGTTTAGGTGACCTAAGGCTGCCAAAACTATTCGGCACTAGTCTGGTTCTTACCAAAGAGGTAAAGTATCTAGGAGTCATACTTGACAGCCAACTCCTATGGAATAGACACCTAGACGCAAAACTTAATAAAGCCTGCATTATCTTTTACCAATGCAAGCAGCTCCTTGGCAAAACCTGGGGTCTCTCACCAAAAATCACTTTATGGCTTTATAAAGCGGTAATAAGGCATCACGTACGGTGCTATTGCTTGGTGGCAGAGAACTGAGCTTAGCACGGTTAGAAACAGGTTGCAGCAATTCCAGAGTTTGTACGGCCATCACTGGATGCATGCGAACAACCCCTACTGCCGCCCTTGAGGTGGCTTTCGATCTAGCACCACTAGACCTGTACATATAACAGGAGGCAGCTATGGCAACAATCAGACTAAAACACCTGAGTCTGTGGAATAACCAAGAGGGTCCACACTCCAATATCTGGAATCAACTAGTGGACTACCAACCTCTGATAGCTGCCCCATGTGACAGGATTCCTAAACAACACATCTTCGAAAGAAGGTACTGTATAGAACTACAGGAGAACGATAGTGATCATTCCGGCATAAATGAAGTCCGAATATACACGGACGGCTCCAAGATGGGGTCAGGTACTGGAGCCGGGGTGTACTCACTAGACCTAAACATAAAAATATCGCTGGCACTAGGCAAGCACAGTTCGATTTTTCAATGCGAATGTGTTGCGCTAACATACGCAGCCCTCGCGGCTATGTCTAGAGGCATCAAGCAGTATAACATCCGCATACTTTCAGATAGTATGGCGGTACTAAGGGCCCTAATGGGCAACACCATGAACTCCGGTCTCATCTACGAATGCCACCAGTCGCTAGAACGCTTAGCCTCGGCGAATGGGGTAATTCTTCAATGGATCAGGGGGCACAGCAACTCACTCGGTAACGATGCCGCCGACGAGCTAGCAAGGAAGGGATCTACAACACCAGTGGCAGGCCCTACCACACTCCTGCCAGTACCCTTCAACTTACATCGCTCCTGGGTAAGGCAAAGTACTCGAGAAGTACACAATAGCAGATGGGTTGACACACCTGGCTGTAGGCAATCCAAACTGGTATTAACAGAAATATCACCACGTTTATCGCGTAGACTCATCAGTCTTCATAGAACGGACATCCGAATAGTGGTCGGAAGCATTACAGGCCATCTGGCTCTGAACCGACACCTATTCGTCATTAACGCGACCGATAGCCCCCAGTGCAGGGGTTGTCTGAGCGCGGAGGAAACGGCCGCCCACGTTATCCTGGAATGCGAGGGCGTGGCTGCACAACGGGGAGAAATCCTTGCAGGCGCGAGGACGCTCCTAGAAGCCTGTGAACGCCCCAGGAGGCTTTTGCGCTTCTGGAAGGAACTAGGCTGGCTTAACTAGTCAGCCTCCTGGACGCATAATGGACCGAACATGAGTCTAAATGCGGAAACAGAGCCCTTTACCATTACCATTACCATTGCAGCTAATTAATTGTCCAACCTATTCACAACCAGAAATCAATACAACTCTATAGCTTAGTATCAATTTGCAGTTCCAAATTACAATGAAATATCCCATAAACATTTGATATGAGAGGGCCATGCTTTCAAAATTGCTTCCAATACAACTAATAATAGTCGTGATAAGTAGAACCCGTTATCAACAGTTTCATTTATCACCTACTTAATTCATTCTAGTACCTATCAATGAATAAATTGTTATACATCAATAGGGCCGTTTAATTTAACATGATCGAATTAAACTGTGAACTAGTGATATCTCACCGATATGAAATTTACGGTTAATAACATCTATTACTGACGTACGTAATTTGCAAAGCTCTATTCAGGAAACAGATTATTATAGTAATAATAAGCAATATGAGAGATGATAACGTATTAGTTCTCAGCTAGTTTTACGATCCAATGAGTTGCTACATCAAAACCAATATGATTTTGTTGAAAACTCCCCCTTTCACGGGTCGGTGTTTCTCGTCTGCCTACAGCGGAGAAAGAGGACGGGCTCGGCGTGCACTCGCACTGCCACCGAGCAGGCATCTGGAGGTTTGTGTCGATGGCACCGTCGGCATATCGTAATCCCGAAAGGAGTGACGTGGTTAAGTCTCACGGCTCCGATCGAGGGCGAGGGTCTTGGCTTAACCGCCCGGACTGCGAGGAAGAATACCTCTATAAAAAATTACCCCGAATCTCGTGTTCTGGTGCGTGACCATGGGATGCATGGCTGATAGGTAGTTCAGTCGCAAGCGCACTCTCAGCCGGGGCAACTGCGGACCCCTCGGTTGGGTATAAATATGCGCTTGCCCGGGTATTGGGGGATCTCTGCCCGGGTTGACCTTTATTGCTCCCCCACTCGTGGGACTAATCATGGAATATGCTAAAGAAATAATTAATGAAACAAAGAACGAAGAACAAAAGAATTAGAAGGAAACGAAAAAAGCTAGGAGGAGGAGCAGGAGGTTGGCAGCAGAGGCTTCGTCGACCGACGATGAGGTCGTATGTGAGACCACTTGTTCAGTGGAGCTCCCAGAAATGAATCCTGCTTCTGGGAGCAGAATAATGTTGGAGCGGGGTCGCTCTAAGACCGTTAGTGCAGTGGAGCACGAGGACATGGATTTGGAGTTCCGCGACACTGAGTGTCGCAAACAATCATATAATCCACAAAGTGGCCACCAAGTCGAGAAACCTTAAGGGTTCCTTCGTAAAGGCCCTTAAGGACTCTTCCGCTGCTGTCTCTGAGGTGGTTGGGTCCCTCATTGGGGATGTGACGCGCCTCCAGGCAGCAAATGACCGCCTGACGGAGCAGGTGGCCGATCTAAGCACTCAGTTTGCCCAATTTCGGGCGTAGGCGGATCAAAATGAGCGACAGAATCCTGTCGAGCGGCAACCTGCTCCCTCTACATCGCCCCCCGAGGTGCTGGACGTGTCGGATCTTCACTTGCGTAAAGTTATCGAAGCGGTGTGGAGAATGATGGACGGACGCCTTGCGGGCTTAGAGGCAAGACTGCCTCCCACGCCCATCGTTCGGCCGCCGCTTGCTGCGGGCAAGTCGAAGGCCGCCTCGGCTTCGACGCCACTCTCCGTCTCGGGTGGCCGCATTGCTGCGACTTACGCAAAGGTGGTCGCGGCCGCACCGAGGGCTACGCGATCGGCTAAAGCTACAGAGGGGGTGGCCATGGCGTTCCCCTCGCTACCATCTCCGGCACCTATGAGGACAAATGCTCCGTGTCTTTCCTCTGGTGCGCCAGTTGACTCTGGCCCTTCTACTTCGGCCCCTTCCGATCCGTCTGCTCCCTCCAATGATGGGTGGCAAAAAGTTGAGGGGAGCAAAAAGAGGTCCCGAAAGCGGACTAAAAAAGCCGCCGGGAGTGCCACCGCTCCGCAGACATTTCCGGCGGCAGAGACCATCGGAAAGAATAAGCAACGAAAACTACAGGCGCCCAAAACGGCGGCTGTGGTGGTTATCTTGTCAGCGGAGGTGGCGAGTGTTGGGCTATCCTACGCGATCGTATTCAAGAAGGTCCGGGATAGCCTAGGCACTCAATTCGGGGCCTCGGGAGTGAGGCTGCGCCTAGCCCAGACGGGGGCTCGAGTGTTAGAGTTCGCCGGGGCTGAGGGTGCAAAGACGGCGAACGTCCTTGCGGAAAAGCTGCGGGGAGTATTTTCTGCGATGGATGGTGTAAAGGTCGCCAGGCCCACCAAGTGCGCGGAGCTGCGCATATCGGGCCTGGATGACTCCGTTACGGTCGATGATGTCCGGGTTGCAATTCGGGAAAAGACAGGGTGCAGCGCGGACAACATTCGGGTCGGCACCATCCGTCCCGGTCCAGGCGGTCTTGGCGCGGTGTGGGCAAGTTGTCCCGTAGCGTCGGCCAAAATTTTGGGCGACGCCGGCAAGGTCCTCATCGGTTTTGTGAACGCCAGAATCACAGTCCTGGCGGCAAGACCGATGAGGTGTTTCAAATGCCTAGGGTCAGGGCACACCCGTGTCAAGTGCGGCAGCTGCTTTGACTGTGCCGGACTTTGCTTCCGGTGCGGTCAACCGGGGCACAGAGCAGCGGAGTGCTCTGCCGCCCCTCACTGCCCAGCGTGTGCGGCGGGCAATTTTTGTTGCTAAGAGACAAGGGTACTGGATATGTTGCTGCCAAATGGGAGGAAATCACCATATATGGTGTCTACTTCTCCCCCAACCGGAGTATGAGCGACTTCGAGGTCTTCCTCAATAACCTAGAGACCTCGATACGGCGACTAGCGTCTGGGCACGTCTTAGTGCTAGGGGACTTCAACGCCAAGTCTGTTGCTTGGGGTTCTCCTAGGACGGACGCACGGGGCGTTGCGGTAGAAGAGTGGGCAACGTCGGTAGGCCTCTGTCTCCTTAACAGAGGTTCCACCAACACATGCGTGCGACAGCAGGGGGGGTCGATAGTGGACCTTTCGTTCGCTGCCCCTGCTCTCGCTGTACGAATAAGGAACTGGCGAGTCCTGGAAGAGGTTGAGACGCTCTCGGATCATCTCTATATCCGATTTGAGCTCTCCCGGACCCAGGACACCAGTAGGGGTCACACGGCGCGGCTTTCATCCCGCTTTCCGCGGCAGCACGGGGCCCTTTCCTTCCGACTCACGCAGGTTCTTTCCGGGCACGGCTGCTTCGGGAAGTACCTGCACTCAGTTGCTAGGAGGGAAATGAGCCCCGTCTGTCACCACTGCGACTGCAGTGAGGACTCGGCTCAGCATACGCTTGCAGATTGCCCCGCTTGGTCGTCACAGCGTCGGGCCCTCACTGCAGTCATCGGAGAGGATCTGTCGCTGCTGGCTGTTATACGCTCCATGGCCAGTAGCGACAGGAATTTTACCGCGGTTGCAACCTTTTGCGAGGACGTCATCTCGCAGAAGGAGGCGGCGGAGCGGGCCCGGGAGGATGACCTCCACTCGGACCCAATTCGCTGCCGGCGAACCGGGCGAAGGAGGCGCGCCTACCAGCGCCTCATGCCGCCCTGAGTGGGCCCGCGGGTGGTCGGGACGGGTTTTCCCATCCAACCGCTTTAGTGGCCAGCTGCGAGGGGGTGACGTCCACGTGTGTCTGGACGTCACCTTATTGATAGCTGGTGGTGCCCGCATAGTGCGGGCAGGCGCTAGGAGGGGTCCGGATGTCCTAATAAAGCTGTTCCCGGATTCCTCCTATTTCAAGCGCAGAATGGCGCGCCGTGTGGATTTAGTCGGTTCAATTCCGACACACCGTTCCACCGAAAGCCCCAGTGGGATGACGGCCCGAGGGGGTTTCCACACGAAAAAGAAAAAAAGAAAAAAAAAAGGTGGTTGTAACTAGACTTAGGTGGTTGCAACTGAATGCTACGATTTTAAATAAAGTCGATAGTTAATCTTTATTTCTAAACACAGCAAATTTCGCTTCATCGTACTTTTGCGTTGAATATATTGTGGCGACTATAGATATATTAAATAGAACTAAGATTAGGTTCAGGGGCCTTCTCCATACCTAGGTATGGAACACAAGAGCATTATATCTCTCCAAGTTTATTTTGTGCTGCAATTATTTGGTTTTATGAGCGAAGTTTAGAAAGTTTATGACTAAAGTTTAGACCTAACCTCAAACCAGAAGAGTAATCAATTAATGTTTTACGTTAAATCTCCTCTTTTTCATGTTTATTATCAACTGTTATTTTATCTAGAGATATTTATCTAAAACAGGTTAAGCGTCTGTTATAGCTATTAATGCTGTAAAAAGTGCTAATCACGTGTCGGATAGAATATCGATAGCTAATAGGCCAGTTTTTTGTCCCGCTCATAAATGTACGGCTATATAATAACACGACTTAAAAATGTTACTACTCAATGATTCATGACCCATAGGCGTTGACCTTTTGATTGGATATTATTGCAAGAACCTTTTTAATATTGTTAAGTTATCGAAGCTGTACTGTTTTCTTTTTTTATTTTATAATATAAGGGGAGAGACAAACAGACGGGTCACCTGATGGTAAGGCGTCCATGGACACTGAAGACTCGTAAACGCCCACCTTTGAGGGTGATGGGAGATGGGGGATGCGGGAAGAGGAAAGAAGAGAGGGTTGTGTCAAAAGATATGAGGCTTTGAAATTCCCACGAAAATCCTAACCCTACATTTTTTTTTATAAAAGCCTTCCTTGGACTTCAACATATCATTAGCTTATCGTCGGCCACAGGCTTTACGGGGTGGAAGATCTGTTGGACTCTTATCGACTAAAAACCACCCCGGTGTTCCTCTTCTTGCCAATGATGGGGGGGGGGGGGCCGAATCACAATTGTATTCTTCCGCCACCCCCGAGACATTGACCCGTCTCACCCAAGAGATGCGACCGTCACCCTTCGATCGCAGTCTTCCAAGAAGCACGCACGGAACACTGCGTGCTGCCTCTTAGGCCTGTAACTGATTGGACAACGAATTCCCCAAAATCGTCGCCCGCAGACCACTTTCTAGGGTGGCCGGAGATGGACGAATGCCCTCCGGCGCCCGGTGTAAGAGAGAGCTGAATGAGCCATGCGTTCTCTCACCCGTTCCGCCGCTTCCTTTGAGGATATCACCTCGACGAAGCCGCGAGGCTATGTTAAAATATATCAGAACATGGATGTATCCGTAGTCGACTAGACATATCTGCAGAGATTCCTGAACAGCCCAGGTTTTGATGGTATCGAAGGCATCAGTTTTGTTAGATTGTGTTCGTGGTATCAAGGACTGCAATTCATCTCAGTTTTGGGAAAGACGATTCTACAGAACCCTCGAGAACAACTTGTTCTTGACTGACTTCAACATTATTTGAAGACAAAATCTAGATTAATCTAGACATTCTCAAGTTTTGTTCTTAGCTACAGGTTTAGTCATTAATTTCTCTTTATAAAGATAGATATTGAAGGGAATATGTGACGTACACGGATAAGTCTAATTAAAATTTTATTAAATTTATGTTTTAATTGTTATAAAACTTCGTACTCAAATCAGTAACTTCTTAGAAGTTCCCAAACCATTTTCGTAAATACATTGTTTAAAAGATGCCGTCATTTTCAATCAATCACACTTTTTGAAAAAAAAAAAAAGCAAAGGACATCGCCATATATAGCCCCATAAGCAACAAACCTGTGGCTTACTCGTAGTTATTTATCTATTTTAATAATTGGACGCAAATATTTAGTTTAATTAATAATTAAGAATATGGTAACGATTTTCATTTTCCGACATTTTTCAACACATGTCCAACCGTCTAAGGATGTGCAACTTAATCCAAATCGATCATTAAGTATATAACCATCTTATTACATTGAATTCAATTGTAGTTCTGGTTAAATACTAAAAGCTAACACATAACTGCCGGTTTTAAGGAAAACGATTAAAATGTTTACAAATAAGTCCATAACTGATTTATATATTCCTAAATAATAAAATCGTCGTTATGAAAATCGCTATCGTGTATTATTTATATAGAATAACTTTTTCTTTTACTTTTAGGTACCACTAAAGTCCCATTCAATATTATGTTATTATGATTGTTGATTGTGTTATGACATTATCCAATTTCGGAATCGAGTTTTCATAAAATCAACACTATTCATTAACCCAAATAAATAAATATTATAATTAAATTCTATGATCAATATCTATGATATTGGGAAAGAACGAAATATTTTTTTCCAATAGTTACATTATCGATTCACATTCGCGGACTTCGCACAAAATCGAAATCGATTTTGATACAATCAATGTTATCAATTTGCATCCCTAATTCTTACCTCAAGTTACTGTTACTTCGATAGTTCGTTGTGTAGTTTTGTTTCCTTCTGATATTTAAGATATTTCTTTTACTACTCAGCTATTCTAAAGGACTGTAATTACTTGCGATTTTGACGTACTCTGGCTGTCATTTCTGAGCTTTGTACACTTCATTCATGATAACCAGGCTTTGTTAACGGATATAAGACTTAAACATATCATTATGTGTATCTGCTGGCGGTTCTGTGGTTTTAGAAGATGAGCAAATTCTTCCCTGTATACAATAATGGAAAGCACCTAGTCTAGTAAGTACATTATGCCCTTTATACTAACATTAGATGATTATCTGAACCGAAGATATCGATCATATATATAAATCAATATTTTGCGTTACTAACATAATACAAAAACAATATTATTCTTGAACTTCTGTTTATTTACAGCTTGTATAAAAGTAAAGTGTCTGAAACCTCGACTTTCGTGTGAAGCGTGTTTACTAAATATTATGTCGATGATTGACCTGGGGCATTTTTAAACAGTAATTAAATGGTCGCTAATGATCAGTCATCGAGCCGTCAGTGGTTGACGGGGTTTTAAGTGAATGCCTTTTACCGCGGTTTAAAACGTCCGAGTTGAACTTTACTTTTTAACTTTTAAATTAAACGTTTTAACACATCACGAAGTCAAACACTTACTTTTTGACCTAAATTCCTGGTTGATTCTTATTAGTTTAATTATCCTTTATTCTGATTATTATTCTGGTCTTTCGAATTATTATCTCACTTGTGATGTTATTAAGTTCTAGAATTATGAGCATTTTAATGTTGAACATTATAACACTATGCATGAAACATTTTACTCTTTGTAATGAAGCTAAATCTAAAAAGATTTGCCAATCGTGATTTTCTGCTAGTCCTGTGACGGGTGGCTACATACATATGTATATATATTATGTTTTCAAAAACCACGCTGCGCACTATGACTGTGAATCAGAAAATAATATTGCAGACTCTTTACCCGTTTTCATAAATTTCTGGGAACCGTATGTACGTACGTACGTATAGATATATACCTACGTATCTACATAAGGATAATATACACCAAAAATACTTTTGTACTCTTGAGATAGATGATAAACCCAAATATAGTGTGAAGAAGACTACAACCATTTGAACTGTAAGTTATAGGTAACCAATCAAGTGTTGATAAAAGAAAGTTAAAAAGGGGATTCAACATTCGTGAACGTAATGTCGTATGTTTTTTTTCCAAATCCGATATTTTCTTGTAATTTATACGGGTAAGGTTGGAATGTGACACAGTAACAAGTAACAGTAGTCGTTTATATAGATCATGATGTTTGTTACGTCATGTCCATACCCGGTTTTCCTTTATCGCGGATAAGCCTAAGTAATACCGGGAACAAAAACCCGGGGATCCTTAACTATGATTAAATACTTTAAATAAAGACATGTGAAAATTATACAACATTTAATAGAATTCTTTGTCTTGAGCCGGAGCCTTGTCCTCAATATCATTATTATATTCTATATCTTTTAACTTAAAGTATTTAATTCATATAAAAATGATAAATATGATACCGAAGTACATATCTGCCGCATGACAAACATCAGTACAGTTATCTGCATGAAAGCAGGTTGCTTGAGCTTAATCAACTCCTGCCACGCTTCAATCTAATGTTAAGTCGTATTATAGCGCTAATGCTTTAATGGTTTTTAAACGTACCTTATCATATAATTATTACTAAAATTTAGTTCCTATATGTGTTTATGAAAAACAGTAGAACTGGAATGTGTAAAATCGACTATCTGCAAATATGAATATATTTTTAAAGAAAGTTTTGAAATAATTTAAATATAGTACCTTTATATAATAAATTAACATGTTAAAGTCGAAAGATGACGAACGAACGAACCTTATTTTTTAACATAAGGTAAAATTGTTTGTTTTCTCATATGTATTTGTAGTGTATGCGGATAGAACTAAATAATATGGTCTATTAACTGTTGAGAGTGCATCAGGCAGTATCGCGTGAGCCGTGAGAGAGTGCAGCTTGTTTATAGTAAGTTTCCAAGGTAGTGAAGTATGGATATGCACGCGTGACACGCGTGATATAGTAGTAGTGTATATAATGATACACCACAGCATTGCCTCTGTTTTCTTCCTTTTTACTCTTTAACATCCTCAAGAAACTTCACTTCTTTTGGTACCCTTGAATAGTAGTGTGAGTCATAGTCAGAACATAAATAAAGTTAAAAAAAAACAGTACCGGTTACTCCTTCCCCTCTCTGGTTAATTGGGTCAACCGTTCAACAGCCCAAAGATCCTTAAGGATCTCTGGGGTTTTTTTCAGAGCTCCCCTGAAAGTGAATTAAGTAGGGTTGAACATAATTCCGGTACCCAGTAATCATAGTGATTCGATAGATTAAATATTCACTAAGTAAGGCCCCAGTTAATGTTTGGTAAAGTCTCTTGAAGTGTCTAAGAATTGCTGTACATAGACCCAAAAAGAATAAACCTACCTAGACAAGGACTTTTATATCAAAAAACATAAAGTAAGAAGAAGTAACTTTAATAGAACCATTTTTCATGACGAACATTTGCAAATGTCATAAAAATACTGTTCCAACGTCCCATCCCTGTATTAAATTCTCCATGTTAATTTGTTAATTATAAGTGCGGAACGCGAGTTATGACTTGCCTGTTCGGATATAAAACTGCAGTTATTATAAATCAATAAGTGCTTACGTACACCGGGTAGATATCAATTATTTAGGAGCGATGAAACCCTTTTCGCATCGTGTACAGGATCACTGAAATACGCCGGAACTTCGTACGTTTTAATATCATTTATTCAGCTTTTTTTCTCCCTCGTGTGAGATTTTGTAACATGAAAGCAACCTTTGATGGTGTAAATACTAATAACGTCACTGATTAAAAAAACTCATTTAATTTTGTATTGAATTTTAAACGCAGGATGAGGGATTTTCTCTAAATATTATTGTTGATTGCAATATAATATTTGAGTAAGTGGTACTTTTTTTAAATATGTTTATTTTGAGAACCGCAAACAGAATTCAATTCAGAATTCAAAGTCTATCGAAAACTAAAACTCTTTGTCCTTTTGAGTTTGATATTTTAGTAGGTCACACACATCACTACCATTATTTAATGATCTAATTTTATAGAACTTAAATAATAACAATATCGTAGTAAATGTAATTGCATTGATTTATTTTTAGGTTGTTGTGAAAGAAAGGAAATGCACACAAACACGTACAGGTCATTATAAACTGTCTATACTTATCATTCACAGTTCGTTAATGTCATCACGTACGCTCTCTTATGCGACTTTATCCTTAATATTTCCATATAATAGTGGGCCGTTAAAACCGGTACTGCGATACTTTGCCAGTTGCAAATAGACCTCAAATAAATCAAAATGAACCATGTGCATTGCAATTAAGAGAGGGCGAATCCTAGAGTACGCAATAACTTTGTACTGAAATATTAACATTTTATTTCGGATCTCAGAACATTTATAATAATAACATCATAGTATTGACAGGCAGACAGGTATATTAATATCTTTGATATGTAGTCCAATTGAGTTGCCCACTGGTTATGTTTTAAAGGTTTTAATTTTTATTATTTATTATAAATTTATTATAAATTTAAAAGTTACAATCTCAAAATAATTACAATCCTAGAACCAGTTTAGTTAAACAACCCTCTAAGACAAGGCCATGGTACTAACCGTATCGTTAATGTTTAGCAGCAAGGTTTATAGTACAGGGGAGATGCGCGGGTCAAAGGAAATTTAAAAATATAGGTAACCCCTTTATCATAAAGGTTCATTGTTCACTTTCTGCCTACAATAGATGCGTAAGAAAATTTATATATTATAGTAACAATCCCTGTCAAAACGATAAAATATAAGAAGCTCACTTACGTATAGTCTGTGTCCGTTATTTTGATTTCTATGACGCGGAAACCATTAGTAAAAACAATGAGATCAATTTCTGTGTAACGAACACAGAGCAATGCCCTCTATTCATATTACGAGACAACTATTTTTGTAAAAGAAAAGTAACAATGTACTTCAGAAAAATATCAGTGTGTTCTAGTACCTAGAGTTACTTCAATCCACCTCTGTTCTCTGATTGTAACTAATATAGTAGTAATCGCGATGCTCTTTTAATTAAAGCTTAAGAAGTTTCTTTGTGGCTTTACGCTCTCGGTACAGTACCTCATTTTGTCTCTTGTTTAAGCTTCAACAAACGACAATGTACCTCAAGTATATGAACTTACAGCTTAAATTGCTGTGTTGGTGACCACAATTATTGTAGAATGCCTATTTTCGTCCATTCCTTTAATTAACACTGCCTAATTTGATGCCTTTGAAACATTACTACGAATCAAAAAAGTTTTATTTTTGTCTAAATACTCACGTGAGTTTTTGTACCTTTTACAAAAATATATGTTTTATCTCAATTGCATACATATCCATGATGAAACGAATGAACTATGTGTTTAATCGTTTGTAAGTCCTGATGTCAAGATGTTATTATTATACTACTGTTATTATTCTAGTATTTGATAGCCTATTTCTAAAGTAGGATTTATTATGTATTACTGTTAATTGCATCAGTCACCATAAAAAAAGCGAACAGTAACTATAAAGAGATTCAATTTGATAGATGAGTGGCTAGACAAAATCTGTACGCAAAGTTTTACTATGATAAAATTAGGCACAACTACTGATTTATTTCTTTGAATACTTTGTAATACAGATTGACCAATTTAATAAATGAAGTATCTTTTGAAAATATGTAATAAGTAATTAAAACTGTAAAATAGCGTGCACATGTTTCTCTTTCTTATGTTAGTCTTTCTTTACTAAGGATAACCATTAATAATGTTATCTGACACATTTCAATTACACGATATTTATTTTATTTGATACTAACTAGCTTCGCTCGCGTTAGTTTAGATTTTCGCAACGAACATAATAGGAGGGAAGTAATTCCCTCCTATTTTGTTTATTTATATGAATATTTAAACAAATACATAGTTTATACTATAGACGTTACACATAATATTTCGATTTCAAAATATACACAACCTTTTTTCTGAGTACTTTTCAAATAATTTTTGATAATATTTGAGTTTATCTTAAAACTTTTCTCTTTATTATAATATTTTTTTAGAAATAAAAATATTTTTACTTATGTTACTACGAACCTAGTTTGTACTTATTTAAAACACTGAATCTCTTATACAACTAATATCTTAAATAATAATAGTTGTATCAGAGATTCGGTGTATAAAAATTTTTAACTGTTTCGACAATTGGTAACTTAAATGCGTGATCAGACTGAATTAGCTGAATGTCTCTGTACGGGAGACAATATGTTGCAGTTTATTTACGTCAGGTATAGTATTTGTGCCAGAAGACCGTCTTAAAATTATTATTTTATCCATAGGAAACAGTATCTACGGTTTTTCTGGATAAAAGACCACCTTTGGGATTTTTATTATCTCGACAGGTCGTATGCAAAATTTTATAATGACTGCTTGTCCTGCACAAGCTGTCATTATAAAATTTTGGCGTGAAAGTGTAACAAATAAACATATTTATGATAGAACTATGATAGAACATGTTATTTGAAATATAAATAAAAAAAAAAAATACTATAAAAACTATATAACCGACTATATTGCCCCATAATCATATCATTTAATTTTCCATTCTTTGATTACATACATACGTACACTCACGTCTGTCGGCTCAGAGGGGTAGGCAGAGTCGTAATTAACGCCCACATTTTGCTGATTATAATTTAGTCCTATTTACGTAATAGACGGCAAGCCCATTGCTGTCATCCGGGATGCCGTTCACTTTTGGGATAAGAAAATTTTGAGTATTTAATTTAATAACAAAAAAAAAAGGAAGAACAGAAAGGGATCCAAACTGATATTGCTTATACAGATGGACCGGGGAGTGTAAGCAATAGCTCAAGCAAGCCAGGGTTACAACCTGTAACTCAAACTGGATGGTACCTGGAAATCCGAGCCCTCTAACGAAATCATACATGTAATATATACATCAAACCTTATATAAATGCATAAGATAACGCGTAACATATGTAAAAAAATCCATTCGACTTGAATACCTCCTCCTTTATCTAATTGGTTTGAAAATAAATCTTTAATAAACACGAAATCTAATTGTATAACACCACCATAATAAAAGTAATTAAAAATAAGTAATGGCTTCTAATAAGCATTAATATTGACCGATACAATTAACTAGCATAAAATACAGTGTGTACTTAAATAAAACAATTTTATATTGAGGCACTTACATGTGATATTATGGCTCAGATCACACTAGACTAGGGCGATATTTCTAGTGAAACGGCTATAAACAGGAATGTAATAAAACCAACGCAAATGATGCTGCTGTACCAAGTTCAAATAACAATAAACTGTACAAAGAAATTTGATCTTGTTGTGAAAACATTTGTACAAAATTTACGACTGCAAAACAAATACGAAAGACGTTAAAGGATGTAACAATTGTAATCGTCGTAGAATCGCATAGAAGCGTTACAACGAATCGCAATAAAAAATAAAAGCTTATGGTCGTGTAAGGTTTTATCTGGTCCTCGTAAATACCGAAGCTGGGAGCTATGTGCGCACACAATTTCGCCTTTGTTAACATAGCCGGGACATTATTAAACAACCATAATAACTAGTTAATTATCGTCTGTCACACAGTTGCGTTCGACGCGCATCGCTTTGCCGTGCCAGAGATATTCAACATTTTTATTAATATTTCGAACCAATGTCAAAAACAGTATTTAATAGCCATCAATTTGTCAAATTACGTAAACTACTGTTTGTCATTTATGTTAATAAAACATGCTATAGCTGAGAAGCAAAGGTTTCTTAAAAAATGTATAATACCAAATTGCATTGTAAACTTCCACTTTTTTTCTTACGTTATCTCGTAATGTCACTTCCACTATTAAGGCGATTCGAATAACATCTTAAGTAAATAAAAATGTTTGTCAAACTATGTAACTACTATCTTCTTTTAAAGAATATCGTCCGAAATTCAATTTTACATTTCTCTAAAAGGCCTTTAGCGTTTCAGTCATAGACAATTAAGGCAATTCTCTTTCAGTTTGCTTTTATATCTATTCTAAACGACTTTTCTATCTCTATATTTTATTTGTCTATATTATCAAACCAGGTAAGTCATGCCGTTGCTACGATATATGTTTTTTTATTTCTCAATTTTGTTCAAGTTGGGAAATGGGTCTCTTTAGGCCGTTTCAATGTTCAGGTATATATTATCAATCGCCTCTTACGATACACCAGGGAAGTAATAGAGAAACCTATTCGTGGCCGAGACTCCTCAATATATGCAGGCAGTTCCAGAAAGGTGTGGTCAATATAAGGAGTATTCTGAAAAACGGATTCTTACAATTTTGCCATTAAATAAATATAGTTCCATTTGTATCCGGTCTCTATGTTACGAAACATTAGATTTATAGATAAATTTGAAACTGGGACCGGAACCGTTTGCGACTTATCGAAAATCTTTGTATTCATTATGTATTGGTAATGTATAAACTTATTTAATACAGCAAGTGGTCTTGTTTTCAAGGAAATTTGAAATTAGGTAAAACCTTAAAATTCATAGTGAATTTTCGTACTCTTTTAAAAATTATGATTTAACATTTTCTTTTTCCTACTAATTCAACGACGTCCTCATGATTTTTATATAACAAGTATTTAAAGTTAAATATCCCCTGAACACTTTAAATTTTTGTTGAAAGTAATGTTTGTAAATTTAATTAAATTTAAATGTTTATTTAATTTATTATTTTGAAAAAGAATAAAAACAGTGCTTTCTTGGCAAATGTTTGTGATCCACTCTAAGATTTGTGCGTAAGTATGAGAGTACACAGCGCCTGAAATATATGGCTGCGGGCGGACCGCAGCGTTGTTGCACTAACTCCTCGTGATTGGAATCTACCGCAGGGCATACACCGATAAATGTATGCTGGTAGTTGGAGATGCCTAAGGGTTCCGGCTATGAGCTAGAAGAGCTAGTGTTTAATTGACATGAATTTATTTTTCAGTGATCGGTTTGGGAGGTAGTATGTTAGTCTTGAGGGATGGCTCAATCAAATAACTACCATTTGTACATATTAAAAAAAAAACTTGATTTCATAAACTTTCTAGATGCTTATTTGTTATTGTTTTTTTAAACACGGATTTTACAATTTGTATTGTTTTAAAAAGAGTATTTAAAGTTGTCGTGTTGTCTGTTGTGTGTTCAATATGAAAACACAGAATAGAAAAGGGGAGTTATTAATGGTTCAGTACATAAGCACAAAATAGAAAAGTAGAGTTATTAATTGTTCGATACATAAACACTTACTAGAAAAGTAGAGCAATATTCGTTCAATACATAAACACTTAACAGAAAAGTAGAGTTATTAATCGTTCAATATACGTATAAACACAATAGAAAAGTAAAGCGAGCAAATCAAGCTCGCATAACTATAACTCAAATTTCTGGTACCGTAAGATCCTAGCCCTAATTTACTAAACTAAAACTGTTTAATTTGTCTATACAAATATCTATATGCATTTACCAATAAGTATTTTTAATGTCGGACCATTCGGGTACAGCAAGTTCAAGTAACAAATATACAACCCCGTCGTCCTTGAGTTATTGCATTTTAGAGAGGAAAAAATATTGTGAAAAAAATGTAATTGGTAAAATGGGTATTTAAAACACTCTGTATACCTCTTCGGGGATATATGTATGTTTCTATGAACGTATGTATGTTTCTTTGTTAAGTTATCAGACAAGACAGATATCTTGAAACAAAGAGATTTTTTCAAGATATCTGTCTTGTCTGATATAGGCGTGAGTATATACATGTATGTATACGTTCTGTCTGTTCTTTCTTTTTTTACACTATAGAGGGACAGACGAACAGACGGGTCACCTGATGGGAAGTGACTACCGCCGCCCATGGACACCCGCAACTCCAGAGTCACAAGTGCGTTGCCGGCCTTTTAGGTAGGTGTACGCTCTTTTCTTGACGGTTTCAGTTTTATTTCGTGTATATACCCAGTAAATATCAATATTACATACTTCAATTTTATATACATAAAAAAATGCATATCTATACAAATAAATAAAATTGGAGTGTCTGTTTGTAATATTAAAATAACCGCTTACTACTAAGTGCATATGGACGTATACACGGTACATATACCAAAACGATTTTTTTTTTAATTTTTGTCTGTCTGTCTGTCTGTCTGTCTGTTTGTTCCGGTTAATCTCTGAAATGGCTGGACCGATTTTGACGGGACTTTCACTGGCAGATAGCTGATGTAACAAGGAGTAACTTAGGCTACTTTCATTTTAGAAAAAAAATAGGACTACACAAAAAAAAAACAACTAACTAATTTAAAACTGAACTGAACAATAACTTTTTTGTTAAATACCTCGACGAAGGCAACAGCTAGTTTGATAATTAAAATTTGCTATACCAATAGATCCTGAAATTATTATTAACACTAAAATTATTTATTTATTAACACTAAAATTATTTTTTGTATTAAGGTGATCTATTTTCAAATATTATTTGGGTTGTAGTAAACAATAGCCCTTTTTAAAAATTTTACCAACAACATAAGTTTTAAATTAATTATATTTAATTTTATTGGATTCGATAAATTCTATACAAAACACAATAAAGCGACTGGGAATCTTGGTTGAGCGACATGCTGTTATCTCTCCGTGATCTAAGTGCATTTAATTTGAAAACTAAGTAACCGATCACTCGTGCTAGTCGGGGTGGGGGTTTCTTTAACGGTAATGGTCACAATGGCTGAGAGTCCTTTGTTACTATCATAGGCGTTAATGAACCGAGGGTGAGTGTTGAGTGGGAATCCTTAAGAAATTGAGCGACAAAATATTACTTTTTTCTTTAAAAGATAATTACCGCAGGGATTATTCCTGTGTCGCAGGAACTTAACAACATACATATGACGGACGAAAAGAACACCTAGATTGTGACAACTACTACATTTTTATTCCTGTAATATTTAATGATTTTGGTAATTTTTAATGATAATTTATTAATTTATAAGACTAATAACGTTGTTATTATGTTGGAGTTTTTCTTCTCTGACTTTCTTTCTTTTTTGATATAGGGGGACAGACGAACAGACGGGTCACCAGATGGCAAGTGACATACTATTGACTTCTGTAACTCAAGTAAGTGTGCTAACCGCCCTTGAGGGTAATGGGGTCGGAACGAGACAAGGAGAATAATAAGATTATTAATAATAAGATTATTATTAACTAATTAGATTAGGAGAAAGAGGATAGCGGTATAGTATATAGATAGTAGATAGATAGTTGGGCCTCCAACACCCTCACTCACTCGGCAACACAATGCAAGCATTGTCTGTCTACCAGTTTTCTTTGAAGCCATATTACTCCGGTCGAGGGCTTATTCGTGCCCAAGCATATCCTGGAAAAATAAGAAAATTATGAAAATTACCTAGATTGATACTTACGATGGTAAAAATACATGATTATAATGAGAAAAAAAAAGTACTTCAAATTTCATGAAAATGGGCAAACTACGATATTTCATTAAAAATATGTACATTTAAAGTAAGGTAAATGGATTAGAAACATCGTTCGCTTTATTTAATCAAAATAAATATGCGAAATCACATAAACACGATTTATAGTAATTGACACTCTTTTACACATTTAATCTAGTTCTAGGCTTCTCGTTGAAATGGTTCTGTGCGCACAGTTGTACATTTAAATTCAGGTTAAAAATACTACTACTACTTGAAATATAAAGACGCGATATCATCCCTTTAATGCTTAGTTCGATGTTCAATTTGTTTAAAATATTAATATTTTTTTGTTGTTTAGTATTTGAAAACAAAATTGTTTCAGATTTAGTTTAGTTTAACTAAGAAGTTACAAATCAACACATAAGGGCTAAATAGCATTTACATGTTTTATATTTATTGTGCTAATGGATTTAAAAATCTCTTGAAAGCACCTGTTATGAAGTTGAGAGTAACAGAAGTTGTTAGTTTGTTTAAATATAGTATTGTGTTCCAACGGAGCTCTGAACATCGTAGCTAGGTAACATATATAAGTATAATTATTTGATTTCTAATTACACATCTGTAATTAAAAATAAATTTATTAGCTACGGCGTTTTGGGTTCATCTTTAGTTACGAGAGTTGCCTCAAAATGAAAATTCTGATGATTTTTGTATTAATGCTGTATACTATCATTGTAAGTAGTAGTGTAAGGTTAGTAAATAAATATATGCTTTTTGGGTTTATAATATTGATCAAAGAGAAGCATCTCATGTATGAACAATCATACATGAGATGCTTTTTTATTTTGCCGAGTACATACATACGTACGAGAAAGGTGGGCAAATAATTACATTATAAGTAAACAATGACAAAAAGTATAATAACAAATGAACAGACGCATCACCTGATGGTAAGTGACAACTTTCGTCCATGGACACCTGCAACTCAAAAATCGTATTGAGGTTGATGAAGAACGGTGCTACGCAGGGAGGGGAAAGAGGAGAGGGGGGATGAGGAGATCGGAAAAAGAATTATTGGTTGAGGTGCAGGAAAGAGTAGAGGAGAGTTGGTCCTCCTCCCTGGAAACCCCACTAATTTCTCGGAAATGCAAAGCAAGCGTTCCTTCATAACCTATTTTCTGTGAGGCCGGTGAGATGTGGTTCAAGCCAGCCCATTCATGCCTAAGCATAATATAACACGATATAAATAAAACAAATAAGTAATGTTACTTAAATGTCTCTGGATTGCAAATGGTATTAAATTCCAGGCCCATATTGAGGCGCGGCGTTACCATCTACGAGTATCGGGACCCTTCTTGCGTCGCCGTGGTGATGAAAGTATGTATCTTGTGATTATATATCACTTACTTCATTTTATTCACACTTATATTATAATATCGATTATATAGCACACTTACAGTTATTTCTTATTCTATTTTACTTTTTTTTAAATATTTTAATACACATATTAATGACTTGATGATAGGTTAGAGGACTGGTTGAGGTTGGGATCTGTAACCACTTTATGTTATGATTTACAATGTCACTACTACTCGCAAATAACTAATTTCATGTAAAATGTTTAATATGTGTTATAGTGCCTATAAACTAGTCATCATCATATTACAAATCTCACTATTATTATAAATACAAAGGTTTGGATGGATGGATATTTGTTACTCAATGACACTAGAAGAACTTTACGTATTTTCTTGCTTAGGCACGAATGGGCTAGTTGGACCAGCGCGATACCACGGTCTCACAGAAAACCGGTTGTGAAGTAACCTTGCGTTGCATTTCACCGAAATTAGTAAGGTTTCTGTTCGTATTCCCATCTCCTCTTTCCCCTTACCACTCATCACCCTATAAGGTGCGCAGCGCACTAACGACTCTTAAGTACAGGTGTCCATGGGTGGCGGTTGTCACTTACCATCAGGCGTCTGCTTATTTGTCTCTCTACAATATAAAAAAAAAATCACAGAGATAGAGTACAGACTGGTAAAGCACTTCTTATCGAGTATTAATGTAAGGTTCTTTATCTCCCCAAAATATTTAAAATAAATTTTAAAATAATCATGTTTTCTTTTCAGGTAGAAACAACACTGGTCATAAATTAACAAATACTACTAAATATATATTTAGGACAAAGCCAGTGTCTCAATTAAGAACTTCTAAGTTACACATATGCAAAGAAAATAAAAAAAAATGTATCTCTGATTGTTCTTGGGTGCCCGGCAGGCAGAAAAACGATTGCATACGTAACTGCCACAATGAATTTAGCGGATGCTAATGAATGCATTAGGGCATTAGGGCATTAACATGTATTGTGAATCGATCAGAAATTACATTTTATGATATTTTGAAGTTGTTTTTCCATGGTAAACTTACAATACAATCCAACCTTCCCTTCTACAAAATTATAAGAGATTTATTCATATTAAAATTAGGAAGATAGGGGGATTCTTATTTATTTGTTCGCTATGTAGAAACATTGATATAAAGATAATCTTCCACTTTATCTAGAGAAGTTAAGGCAAAATACATGCAAGGTTTTCAAGCGCATAAATAACGTGTAGTGTTTTCATTACTACTACCACTAATAATAATATTATTAAAGCAAATGAAGTTAAAACTTATATAATTCATAAGCTTTTGCCTCGGCTCCGCTCTTGTAAAAGTTTCTAGTAAATACCTACCACTTACCTAGTACCAGGTACCTGTATATTGCGGTATACAAAAGAATAATCATATATCGTTTCAGTTTCACTCCACTTTTTCTTGACACTATAGTGTCTTCCCCTTCTCCTTCGTGCTTATTTCTACAACACTATAGTGTTTACTTTTAGAAAATTACTGTCGTGGCGTGTACAAACAACTACGTACGAATATTTTGTTTGTTTTAACGACCTATGATTTGTTAAATTGTTTCTCGGTAAGATATCGTGACCACCCACAGTTAAAAAATGATAGCTCCTATTTATTTCTTGCGTGTTTAATATTGAAATATTTGACTGGTTACGAGGGGCATACTATTAACCACCAAAAAGTTTATATATCCACCTCATAACTTTTATCGTCAAATTATCGGTTACAAACCAAATGTGTATGAATCATATGAGCCCAAAACTTGAGAGTAACTGAGGAGTTCCATTATTCATCTCTTAGCTTTAACATTAGGTCAGCTTAAAGATAACAAATTAAAATATTGTCATCCAAACTATTTATTCATACAAAAGTTCCTTTTATACGAAAATTAGAAGCTATTTAAAATAAATTTCTACTTTTGTTGACTATTGCAAGCTATTTTATTCCTTTTATTACCATACCGTAGTCTTAAACTGCACGGATAGCATAGCGGTTTAAGTGGTCACCTCGACACTAAGCTGCCGCGCCGAGTGTTGTGTGTTCGATCCGCGCACGAGACAACACTTTGTGTAATCCTCAAATTGTCGTTCTAAGTCTGGGTGTTATTTCTGTCTGTTGCTTGAATGTTTGTAAAGTCCCCCGCGGCACAGGAATTAATGCTAGTGCGGGAGATGTCTTAAAAAAAAAAATGATGTTTTATCCCAACCGCTAATTGACTGATAAGGTAGCTTTATGTTTGAGAGAAAAACCTCTGACATGGTGCTCAAGACAAGTGCGGCATGATGAGTTAAGGTAACGTTAAACTAATGTCTGACTACAAATGTCATAACGAATAACTACTTCATTATGGCTTCGTTATGCTTTGCAGAATCCATTGCTCGGAGTATATACTCCGATGGATGGAATGGATTAATTATTATTAAAATAGACTAGACCAAGAATCCAGACTTGTAATCTATCCAACATGTCGCAAAATTCTTGCGGTTACGACGTCCTTGTTGGCTAATGACCATATTTATGATAAGGAGTTCCTTGTGGAACGAGTCTCGCACCTACATCCACTCTCTAAAATAGAAATGATCGATTTTTTTATTTAAATGAGTAATAATTTCTCACATAATAGATGTAAGAAATTTATAAGTATGGTATAAATGTATAATTCTTGGGATCCATGGCGCTACCAGATTTGTAGAGTAAGTGGTTTACACCAGTAGTCATAATCTGGGGTAATGAGCCTAAATCTAGAGCTGCTTGGAACTGAGATGCCAAACGAGCATGTGAGCGGCACCACTTAAGCCAAAAGTTGTGCAGTCCGTCTGGACAAGCTGATATGGATTCTTTTTTATCACTGTTATTATTATATCACAATGATTTAAACATCGTTCACTTACATGAAAAAAATACAAAAATATTGTAAGAAGTCTCACTAAAATATTTAGGGGCCGACTTAAATAAATAAATAATACAAAGCAGAAAGCACTTTATTTGGTCATTAAGCTGTACTTAAATACGCTACTTCTCGTATCATTTTCTCAAACTGACATCTTGGACAGCGGCCTTTCCCGAATAATAAATATTATCCTATGAATACGTAGTTATGTTTTATATTTTCCTCTCTATAAATAAACTTTGTGTTAACTCTGCCCTGGAAGTCCTTTTGCAGCTAGTGTCTATAGGTATTCATTTATTATTGGCAAAAGTATAAAAAGTAACAATTCTTTGGGAAACGTGAGGCGTCATCTAAATTTATCCGAATTGTAATAAATGTAAATCAACAAGATCTTGAAAATCTCATATAAATTTTTGGTACTTATTCTTTTTTGCTTGCTTACTATTTATACATTGCAAAATGATGAAACTAAACCTCGAAAAAAAATAAACCAATTTTTCTTACGAAAGCCGAACACAATAGTTGTGTTGCTTAATACAGCTAGCAGGCTACGTTGGCTGTGTGAGACCTAAGAGTAACGTTTGTGAATACGGATGTAAAAGTAGTAAGAAAAATATATGTACAATTTAATTACACACACATACACAAACTAAATTATTTTGCAACCTCACCATTAAAAGTTTTAGCAAATATGTCTAATCATAAAAAAAGTATAACCAGAATACCTACCTCTGGTATTACGTTTTAATTATTATCGTAGGAAACAAAGTTACGGAATTTATTGAAAACATATATGAAAGTACTAAACCTCATTTCAGGTCACTACATCTTATGATTTTACTTCACTGGAACTCTTTGCAACAATCTTCTCTTTACAGCCTTTGTTACATTTGCCCCTTAAAAATTTCAAAGCTCTGAGCGAACTAACAAGTGAAGCAAAAAAACAACAAAGGTAGGGGTTGTAAGAAATCCAACATGTTACTCCTTTTCCCGCTAAATACTTTAGTTCTACTCGACCAGTAAATATTTTATGTTCCCACCTGACTTACTTCCGGTTGTTAGACCGTTTACTTTCAGCAAAACAAGATTTATGTTTTGCAGGATAGCTCTGATTTTCTTAGAAAGAAGAAAATTTAAGTTTAAGTAACATTTCACTCTTAATTTAAATCACAGTGCATGTGTAGCAAGACTACACATGCACTGTCCTTTAA
This sequence comes from Tyria jacobaeae, assembly GCA_947561695.1. Lineage (NCBI taxonomy): Eukaryota > Metazoa > Arthropoda > Insecta > Lepidoptera > Erebidae > Tyria > Tyria jacobaeae. The sequence goes on from OX387220.1 coordinate 12,779,003, forward strand.
ATTAAAAGTATATATATATACATACAAGTATATACATACTTACAATTCTATTTACAAAAAAATCTAATTAATGATTATCCACCGGTAGCTTTAGAGACACTATTTTAGAGACATTATTTTTAGATTTTCAAATATATACTTTGTTTTTTTTTATCTAACACAAAAATATAAATGTTTGTGAAACACTTAACAATCATTGCTTGACAATGGTTTGAACTGCCCATACGTTCCTAAACATGGGTCTTCCATATTGAAAATAAATTTAATAAAAAAGTAAGTTTAAATTAATAAACAAATGAAAACTCTTCATTTTTAGAGTCCAATGGGTAAAACGGGACCCTATTACTGAGACTTCGCTGTCCGTCAGTCCGTCTGTCACCAGGCTGTATATCATGACCCGTGATAGTAAGATAGTAGAAATTTCGGTACTTAACAACTATAAAACTAGGTCTTATATGTTGTTTCGTCTATTCACAAATATCTACATATGCACGGCACAAACATAATTAGAAAAATGGATTTCGTTGTCTTCCTTTGCTAAAACGACTTTCAAATGCGGCCTTACTTTAATTAAACCACCGAGTTGATTAATAAGCCGCTCTTAACTGTTTAACAAGCGCACACTATTCTCTTCTCATAAAAAGAACTCTCGCAAAAAAAAATAATAAGTTACGCGGAATTGCCGGATTAAATGTACCAAGTCATTCATTCCCAAGCTTTAATTATCGTCTGTTTAAACAAATCGCAATAAAGAGCCTGTGTCAGTGCTTCGAAGGATCTCCTGCAAAAAAACATCGTAAAAAATACCGGAAGCCCGATGGTAACGTCAAACAAATTCCTGGAATAGTTCACTTTATGTTTGTGTTCGTTGGAGAATCCTATTCACATATACTCGATAAAATGCATTAGGTTCAATTCCGAACAATTGATTTTCGTCTTTATTAGTATAAAAATAAAATCGAAATTGTTTCAGTATTTCCAATGATATTAAAACTTAAAGTTTTGCAAGCAAGTCCATTGTATGTATGTGGTGGGTAAAGTGAAAGATATTTGAGTGAACATTTGCAAAGACGCGACCGATGCGACGATATAGCCGGTACCGCTTCCGGGTGGAAATGCGTTTTCAATCGAGTAGTAGCATCGTTCGCACGATCTAAAGTTACATTTGGGTTCCTTTTCGTAGTTTTATTTTTTGGTTTACCGTCTGGTTTCTTTTGTTGAGTTAGTCAGAACTTTCAGTAGTATTTTAATAATCGGTAGGTAATATATTACTTCTTGAGCGTTCAGCAGTTTCATAGAAGTTTATCTTAAACAATACAAAGAGTTTAGTTATACGATTAATGAGTAATACATTTTTCTTGAACACACCTACTGATTTAAGCATTGTCATTAAGTTAATCTTTGAGTGGATAGGACAAAATATATAGGTAGGTAGATTATGAAATTGTTAATAATAATATTTTTACTAAATCTGCGTATCTGGAGATTATTATCTTTGCCTTATTACCTATACTGGCTTTTGTGCTGATTGTTCAACATTAATTATTAAGAATAAATTAATAAACTCATAATAATAAACAATAGAAATTCTAAGACAACCTACCTTAATTATAAGAGAATTCGATTGTTATTGTATATATATATATACAATAACAATCGAATATATAAGCATATATATATATATGCTTATATATTCGATTGTTATTGCATATAAGCAGGTATACACTGATTAGTGAATTTCTGTATACTCACAATTTGTTCGGTTTAGCTTTACAATCAAGAACTGCGATAGGCTTAATTGGACCTTTAATTGTACTAACAAGCTACAAATAACTTTTCCCACTGCGAATCCACCTGCTAATTTCAGTGACAGGCAAATTACGACACATTTAAAACGCAGGCCATTAATAGGTGGATGCACGGTTGACCTAATGAAGGGCAACTATCCTTACAAGTCCACCGACGGCAAAAATAGCGCCGTACATGTAAGTACGCTAATGTGACGCAGACAGTGCGCACCGCAGTTTATCGAAGAGCTAGGCAAATAATTGGTCATCGATTTTATTTTATGGATATACAGCGCTGGAAAGGAACGTACTTGTTAAAACTCGACTGCTCTGGCAATCAGCAACTGGGTTCCAGCTTCGTTTTAAATGATTATGGTAAAGTCTTTGCTTTTTCATTGTATATTTTTTTTTAATTTTATAAAAATCACGTAACCACTTTTAATCTGATCTACATATATTAAATCTAATGTATATTTATAGAATACATGATTTTTTATTTATTTATTAATAACGGCATAAATAGCATGGAACTGTACAAATAATTATAGACAGAGACACCGAACCCGCTGAGTTTGAGCTAATCTTTTTATCGCCGTGTGTGCGATTTCTGAACATATTATTATTAAAGGACACGTCAAGTTTACAAATGTTATAGAAAATGCTAGGTGATATCAGATTCGTAAGGAACATAGACACTAATCTAATACTAAATATAGCATAGTTATTGTTTGCTTATCATATATATTACTGCAGAAACTTATTTACAGATGAAGAAAACTTTATCTATTTTTTCTTTGTTTTTAAATTTAACTACCTTTTAATAAAAAAAATGAAAGTCCCCATAATTTAGGTAAGTAGAAAAATGAAATAGTAATATTTTAATATTGTCGTACGTAACGTAACGTAAATTAGCAATAGTGAAATCTTAACATTGTACGTCAAATCATTTAACAACTGAAGCAATGTACAGTTTTGTTGTAACAAAGATGTTGTTAAAAATTCTTCCCCGTGTGACACCGTCGGTTGCTACTTTAATTCTCTGTAATAATGGAGGAAATGCGTTAATTATTGCAATCAACAGAATGATTATTTCGAGCGAGGTGTATTGGCATCTTAGTAACTTCAAGCGCTCCTTTGTGTTGGCCGCTCATTCAACAGCGTCTTTATATATGTACTCATTGAATATTAATTAATTGTTTCTTATTTCTATATATTGTTGCAGGTTTTGTATGATGCGCACCTAGATTATAGAATAACAAATAATAATATTGAGCAAATTGTGTCACTATGTTATTGATACTTGTTTATGTATATTAAGAAATGCTAGATAAAGAGTGATTATTAGAAGCTGGAATAAACTATACAAAATCTTTTTTTTTATTATTTTTTTTGCATGTAAATATTGTTCAAGCTCTCTAGATTCATATCAACTTTGTTTATAATTTCAGCGGCCTATGCAGCGGTATTTAATAATTTACCAGATAAAGATTACATATTTTACAAATATGTTTGCATATTCTTGTCTACGTTGAAGACAAGAGTGACATGGAGCGTCCACCGCGGTCTCGCCCCGTGGGAAATCTCCACAAAAAGGTTCCGTGGACAAACAATGAAGACGACCAGTTTGTTTGAGCACGTTAGAGTACATCAGATTGAAGGGTATGATGGTTCGAAAGCATAGTGGTTACATTTACATTATATTTGATTATTCTTTAGTCCTTGGGTTGTATTGGGGTCTTTGTGGGTCATGCCATTTTATTTTTTTATGCGTTAATTGTTTTTTGTTTAATCTGATGATATTTCTCATGATGATAGTATAAGAAGGCACACTAAATCCGTAATATTTGGAATATGACCATAAAATGCGCAGTAGAGTAAAAAGGGTATTTAATATTTACATATATATTATTTGCTGAAGAAAATTCTTCGATCGGAATATCTTATACAAGATTTAAAAACAGATTCACTAATCACAAGATTGTGTACCTTCAACGTAATATTTTAAATATTATATTAAACAAGACAAGGTATATATCTTAAGTTTAGTATTTTTATTTAAAGCTTTAAGTTCGGACTTAACAAAAATCTTTTCAATTTGCCAATTATATAAAAGAAATTTACACCTACCTACCTACCTATTTATAGCACCTATAAGGGGTTATAGGTGCTATAAATATCTTTATCTACTGATTGTCGGTAAATATATCCAGTATATAGAAGAAATTAGATTGCGACACAGAAAAACAGGCAGGAGAGCGATCCTTTGACGGCGCGAGGTTTTCTCAACCTCAAACAATAGTAAAATTCCTTTACATAGGGATTTCATGATGTCCCTCATCATTAGCTTCACTCGGCAAAGTACAGACAAAGATGTGCATATTGGAATTTAACGCTTACAGCTTTTTGAGTTAAACCGTTTTATCGTAGAAAAACTAGAGCCTATCACCATATTAAATCATTATATATAAATTCAAGACATAAAAAAAACAGTACAAGTGCGACACTGACTCGCAAACCGAGGGTTCTTACGAAACTCCGTCATGGACCTATTAGATATACGAGTATATTTGACAAGTATATTTTGAAAACAAGCATATTTGACTTTATAAAATTATATACAACCGACTTCACAGCGCACTTCATGATAAATTGTAATTATCTGTATTTTTCATACCCTAATTTCACAATTGAGAAGTAGAATACTTCCTTCTGAGTTAACCAATAGAATAAAAAAAAAAGAAAAAATATGTATATCTGTCAAAATCACCCAGGGTGTATGCAGGCCAAATGGCCCTCAAAGTCCACGGCGTGGTCCATCAATCAGGTGGCCAAGGTCTGCAGGGGTCTCCCGAAGGGTTCCTTCGCAAGGTATCCCGGGTTCCCTGCAATAGACCCAGTTGGACGGAACACCGTGTGGTTTTAGTCGGTTCGAGTCCGTCATACCACCTCACCCTCAGCTCCGGTGAGGTGATGACCCGTGGGGGTTTCCACACGAACAAAAAAAAAAAGTGTGTATGACAAAGAAACATCATACATAGAACGTAAGGCATTCCGCACAAACCTTTTGTGGTTTTTCGTTAGCTGATATGTTTCAATTTGTGTATTTTTTGTTAACAATAAATAAAAACAGTTATACGTATATATGTTACATAACTCACCTTCTTGCGCAGTCGGTTAATAATTCGTATATGTCGGCAACGATCTCTGAAAATATTTAACCGTTATTTTCGAAAAACAAACTGAATTTTGCACTTCGATCCCATACATTGTCTTCGCTTTTGCCGGCAAAATATAAGTTTGTAATCGCAAAAAGAAATTTATTATATGATAAAGATTTTTCCCTACACTTTCAGTGTAGGACCTTACTTTTTGTTAAATTTGATGATTCTAGGGCAATAGGAAGTACCCTATAGGTTTTGATTCATTTGTAGGCGTCAAAATAAGTGCCATAAATGAAGCATAAACGGCCTTACCTTTAGATTGGATTGACTCAGAAGTTAGATTTTTTTCCTGCTTAAAGGGGTAGCAGTTGAGTTTTTAGCCGGAAAGTAACAGTTGAGTTTTTATGAATTTTAGCCGGATATCTCTACGCTTTGCTTAGAAAAAGGGTCTCGATGGACGGATAAGAAAGTGGTCCTATAGGTTCCATTTTTGCCAATTGAGGTAAGAAACCGTAAAAAGCAAGACAATTGAATAATATTTAGTATTGATCAGGACCTATTAAGAAAAATTATCGGTGTATCATTATGATTAGCCACCAGGTATAGCACCCAGGTATTGCACCCAGGTATTGCAAAATCGATCTCAGAGCTCACTTTCTTACCACCAAAATGACTGTAGTAAAAAAATACTTAGCGATCATGTCTCTCCGTCTGAAGTACCTTAAGCATTTGAATATCCTGAGATAGTCACAAATTACTTTGTTGTCAGGGAAGATAAAAATTTGTTTGTCAATCAGAAGTCTTTTTGTCAAACTTCAACCATTAATTAACAAAAGTATTAAGCAAGCATTAACAGTACGACTCCTGTTTTGATTATTTTTAATTGATTTACAGTTAAATCAACAAAACAGGAGTCGTACTGTTAATGCTGACCGTCAAATCCTTTTCAACGAGAATTGCTACCTTTTACGTGATTGGAACCAAAATATAGTTGGAAATGTGTAGTTGTTTTATTTAATATTTTCTTACACATTCACGGATATAGGCGTGAGTATATACATGTATGTATGCGTTCTGTCTGTTCTTTCGTTTTTTACACTATAGAGGGACAGACGAACAGACGGGTCACCTGATGGTAAGTGACAACCGCCGTCCATGGACACCTACAACTCAAGAGTCGTAAGTGTGCTGCCCGCCTTTGAGGGTGATGATGGATAGAATGCGAGGAGGGGAAAGAAGAGAGGGGGATGAGGAGATGGGGAGTTGGGCCTCCGGAAACCTCACTCATTTCGGGGAAATGCAATGCAAACGTTACTACACAACCGGTTTACTGTGAGACCGTGGTTCACCGGCCGAACCGGCTCATTCATGCCTTAGCATGGCTCTACCTTGCTGTTCTTAAAACTGTCTAAAATGTATCTTTAATAGCGGTACAAATCTTATAAATAAAAATAATTTAAAAGTTTCAAAAAACAGTTGATAAACTTAACATAAGAAGATTGTTAAACCCTGCTTGTCGAAATTGAGAATTTTAATTTAATCTCAGGAAAACAGTTACCAACTTAAGAGGAAAATAAACAAGAAGACTTAAAAAGTCCGCAACTCAGATTTGTCGCAGGTAAGGACTCAAGACCTGTTAAGTTCGGATAAGAAAGTTCTTAACTAGGCGGATTTTATAAGACTTCAAAATACTACTTCTACGTTGAGAGTCAGTAAAATATCAGATAAAACTATTTTAGAGTGAAACAGTCACAAAACTACAATACAATATTATATTGCCTTTTGCGTTACTTTATTGTTCAAGTGGCAATTTTTTTTTCGAGTGAGTGCTCTTTTTATGCTCTCCGTTCTCAGGTGGAAAAACGGAGTAATTGAGTTACAAATGCCATTAAGGAGTTTTGGTTATGGTCGGGTTTTGGAACAGTGCCAAACAAAATTTGAGACAGGCTTGCTGACTATTTACATTGGCAATTAATATCGTTGTAGTTATCTTTAATCAAAGTATTTGAATGTTTTTTAAAATAGTTTGAATCTTCTGAATTTTATCATCTTATATACAGTGCTTATATATTAGACTAGGACATAAAATGTATTTCACAGAAATATAAAGTATGTATTAACTCTCTATCAAATTGCTCGGCTTGTCATTAATTTTCCAACTAAAAAGGCTTGTACACATTTACCATAAGCGCTTAATGATGCATTCAACTTTAGTAAATAATAACAATTGAATTAATTAATTTCCTTAAACATTATTTCAGTGCATCACTTTTTAACGGTAATTGAGAGGTGCTAAAGAATAATTACAATATTGTGAAATAATGCATAAAACTTACAAGGCTGCCCTGTTGGTTTAGTGATAAGTGAATAAGAAATATATCTGAATGTCTGTATAAAAACGAAAGAAAGAAACAAGGTAGTTATAATAAAGAAAGTAATAAAAATAGTGATAATATTGTGCATTTAATATGCAACATTTATAAAATACATATTTAATTACTTTTTACATACATCAAAAGTCATTATAAATACTTAAACAATGCTTTCTACGGTTCAGTCTTGATTTATTTGATCTATGTACACGGGATTTTCATAGGTTTTTGAATAAAGACGCTTAGGCAGTATAGAAGCCTCGAGTGTTAACTAGTAGTGTAAAATGTAATTAATTCAGTTTATTAAGTTATGAGTTGTATTATTGCATTTGTAGTAATTAAAATTAGATGATATGCATTTCCTTGGCATTTATGTTTAAGAGTAACATCATTTATTATATTTATCTATTGTAATTTTGTGTGTGACAAAGTACGTATTAGATATTATCACTATGAAATGACACAGTAAACCCTTTAAGTTTAGTATTTTTTTGTGTTACATAATTCAAAAATAAATAATTTTTTTTGTGTTACATAATTCAAAATTCAAAAATATAAAATACAAGTACGTGCTCCTTTAAAATCTTCCTCTCATCAAAAACTCGATTACGCTCCAAGTTTAATTTAAATTGATTACTCTGAATGTAGAACAATGAGAGTTCGTTTGCCTCTCGTAAATCCGGTATTTTCTAAATAAATGGCAATCAGCATGTTTGTTACACAGTTAGTTATAAATTGATTTTCCTTTAAACAAAATCACAAAGTGCTACTCAGACCGGAAAATTCGGATGTAGTTTTACATGCGGGCGGGGCAAACATACGAACATGTGTATACCGTTTATTGTAGACTTAGGAAACTCAATCTGAGTAGTAGACAAACATTTCTAGCCATGGAAGATACTGCTTTGGATGCTGCAGCATTAGTTGTATACAGTGTAACTTTGTTTCATTTAGCAGAATTCGATTGTTTGGAACTAAGATCTTCATTTATCTTTACTATACTATACAGAACCATACTCTCTGAGAAGGCCAACAGTAGTAGATTTTTAAACCAGGAGGCAATATTTTATTAACGCAAGACACAACGTTACGTCAGTGAGTTCTAAGCCTAAAATAAATAAGCCTTGAACTTATGGTTTCTAGGACACGGATAAACTTACAAACATTTTTATTTTTTAGAGATATATTGCATATTATACATAGAAACAAATATTTACGCTAAACACAAATCGTACGGCCAAACTCGTGCATTATTGTCATATAACGAATGTTAGGACACCTATCAGTAAACGAAGTTATTTCCAATATCAGAAGCGATCAAGATTAAACCAAACCTAAAATTTAACCAATTCCTTTGGAAGTCAAAACCGAAGTAAAATAAAATTGGTGGCCGCCTGCTACAGTTATTTCTAAAGGCTATAAAACCGGTTCATCGTTCGGAGGGGCATAATAAACAAACAAGCGAACAGATACGGGTGGTCGGGTACAAAACGTTGTACGTGCGATTTGTTGACATGGACGCCACCCTTGTCCCAACATTCATTTGTATGTACTACTGGGCGGAGGTGATACTAATTAATAACTGGGTATGTGATACAGGTAGAGCAAATATATTATATGTAATCATTTTGTGTACTGGTGGTATAAGGGCCCATTTGCAATTTATATTGTTATCTTTACTACCCAGAAGGTGTAGACAGTGGTGTAGGTATTATATGGAGATTTCGCATTGCTCTTTATGGTTTGTATTTTTAGAAGAGTGTTATTGTGCTTAGCTAAGCTATTTCTGCTAGCTAGGCTTTGCAGTGCCAGACTTTATTCGAGTTTGGTACAAAAAAAAACTTATATAATTTATAGGTCCTCTGCCCCTGAATAACCTGAGAGTCAGTCATTTAGTAGTTTCAGTGACACAAGAAAAACATCAAGTTTAATACAGCATTTTTTTGTAAAGATTTTGTTAAAAAGATCAGAATTTGGAATTCGCTACGGTGCTTATTATCGTAGCAATATCAATTCACTGCAAGATACCGATATTAATTATTGCAGTCCATTGTCAAAGGAAGACATACATACATGCGACTACATATGTTCATGTATATCGCGATTTCCTTTATTTCTAACCATTCTTTGAATTCACAAAATACTTTATAAGGTTATATACTATATACAGTTACCTAATAAATAATTACTTTTTCTGATATCCTAAGCCTGTTCAAAAAGTATAATTACCTCAAGGTACTGGGAAGTGGTTGAAAAAATAATATTGAATTTTTAATGAAGTAAACGCTGCCGTGGGATTTCAAGTTTTTAAGCAAGAAATTAAAGTAAATTATGGAATATTCTTTAGGTTTCGTTATTCCTGATTTAAAACTTGTAAGAAAACAAAAGTAGTATCTATTGCTATGGTACTTAAAAACAATGAAAATAGTAAATACTGTAATAAATAACATTCCCTTTTTTCACGCAAATATTCACGACTTAAACAACCTTTAAAAACAAATTTTGAATTACATATACAAAAAAAAATATCCCATAATAGCTTTACCAAATAAATTTAATATAATTTATTGAATGAGAGTAAGGTTCGTCCAATAAGTGCACGCACGGTATACTTTGCCAAGTAGGTACTTGGTAAAGTATACCGTGCGTGCCCATGTTAGCCCATGCAACATAGGCGTGTTGCATGGGCTAACATGGGCACAGTTCACATGATTAGCCTTCCACTGGATACAGTGATTCAGAGGTCCAACGCATGGGATTATGCCGCCTTGTTTCTACAAAGCAATCACTTCATTGCAGAGCTTCACACGGTTGTTACTATAAATAAACTGACAATTACTTATTTTTACAAAAAGCGAAAGTTATTACATTAACTATTCATATAAAAAATAATATATACTTAGTCTAGCCATAAATACTGTTACAATTTTAAATTTGGAATCTGTCATTCTATATAAAAATATTCATAGTGGTTTCTTATTGTCGGGCCCATCGGTGTCACATATTTTTTCTGACATTAAAATGGAGTGAGATGATAAAGAGATCGAATTGCTGTGATAGCATTACACAAAGTAGCCAAGGAGCCAACTCGTCATCCGCTTTTTATTAGTCGAATATTTCTACCGGGCTATTGATAGGTACAAAGAAACCTCCCTTGTTTGTTTCAGAAACCGCCTCTGCGTACGAAAAATGCAATGAAAGCAATGAAGAAAGGAATTCTAAGAAATCCGAAAGCAAGAGGTTTTATCTCCGGAAATGAATATAGCACCGTGTTTTAGTACCATGTTTTGCAAGATGACTTAGGACTTGCAGCCTATAAAATACGCACCGGTCAATATTTAACTGATAATTTAAAGTGATTAGTGTGGTGAAATCAAAACAATTTCTAAAGCGATACGCAAAGGGAGGCCACAAAAAAAAAATACATTTACTTGTGTTTTTTTTTATATTGAGCAATATTTAAACAAGCAGATTGGCCGAGTTTATACTCAGAGCTCTATAGAAGCTCCTCAATTAGTCAGCAGAGTATAAAGAGGGCTTTATCCGACTTCAGTGATGGTTTGGTGCGGTGTAACTTTTTTTAAAATTTATGCGATAGTAAGTTACTCAAGAGATTTAAATTTAGTTATCAACAAGTGACTGAGCCATATTTTGTAAAAAAGGTGTACAAACATTGGCACAAGTATATTAAGATATGATTTTTGAGGACACCATATTGCATAACCAAGAATGGTCCTTTCAGCAAAACTCAAAACCGGGTCACAAAGCTCGATCCACCCAAGCGTGGTTGGAAACGAACGTATCTGACTTCATCAGAGCTGAAGACTGGCCTTCATCTTATTCTTCAGATTTTAATCCTCTGGATTATGATTTATGATCAGTTTTAGAGAGTATAACACTCTAAACGTGGAGTCTCTAAAACAATTAATAAGATGGGCATTGAAAAAATTGCCCATGGAGAGTGATGCAATGCAAACAGCCTTATCCGCAGAGCTTACATTAAATGAGATTAGGCTTGTTAACTAAATTATATTATAAAAGACACAGTAAAAAATGTTTTATGTTTGTTTTTCATGAAATTTTACAAAATTCAAAAGTACGTACGTATAGGTAACAAAAACCAAATTTTGTTGGATGTCGAGCTGACATAAAAATTCCAAAAACAGGTAGTTCTTTCCTTTAGCCTTTAAATTTCTAATTTATATGATAAAACATCCTGAAAATATGTAGTAGCATTTTTCATGCGGGTACAATCAAATTTAAAGTTTATAGTTTAATATTATTACATTTATAGCATAATATGTATCTTCACCTATCTTCATCTTTTGTATCCTTTTATAGTCTTGGCTGTTTGATTTTATATTATTAATAATTCCCCTTTCATACCTTTATGAAAAATCATCCAAGTGATTGCAGCAAGAATTGGTGCTTAGAACTATATTGCCTAGCATTATCCAAGTAACACGTCTAGCTAATGAACTTTAAGAATCATTTCGTTTATAGTTCCAACACAGTTTTCTTGTCATTATCTTCAATGACTAATTTCCAGATTATAAAGAGGGTATTTCCTTTCTCAGATAAGTTTCATTAATAGTAATTTATATTTATTTAATTTCCATACCCCCGGAGTGTTACTTTGTTACTTATACATTAATTTTAAAACGGTATTTAAAAAAATATGTTTTGACTTCCGGCGGCAGGATACAATATTTAATCAGTAAAAATAAAAAATGTTATCCTCAGTACTCTGGGGTAATAACGGCGCCAGTAATTTTGTATTTTATTAATGTTATACTAACAAACGTTTTAATATGCTATTAATTTATAAAACGTACTGTTCTGGGACCTTTATTATGTATTGCGTAAATTAATTAATTTCGCTTGTTTAGGATCTTTAGAAGTAAGAAATAGTTAAGATCCACAATAAACTGCTAAAACATATTGTGATTGCTAGGGTATTAGGGTTTAGGTTTAGGGTTATCTATGTGTAGTCTAAATATGTATATAATATGTACGTAAGATAAAAGAAAAAAAAATACCGAATATTACAGTCACACTTAAATAAATAAATTAATGGATAGGTGTTGATGACGATGGAAGCTGTTAAGCTTCAAAAAAAAGAAGGGGAATCGATCCTAGGAGAAGACTAGCACTTCCCTGTTAAGGTCTTGGTGTTGGTGACCAAGCCGCCCGCGCCCCTCGTTGCAACTTGGTCGCCTGCGCCGCGCGTCGATGGACGTTTGATTCTCAGAATTCGGGTTTATAAAAGACGCATCTCGTAGCCGTAGGGAATCTGCATGGTTCTAGTTAGCTTGATTTTGACATATCAATTCAATATTAATCCTGAGAGGATGAGAGGACTTGCATGTATGAAAGTCACTAAAATCCATAAGAAATCATAGGAAACGTATGTACAATAATATGCGCACATATGTATGTACATGTCAATACACATCAACAAAAGCCCAAAAGTTTGTTTCCGAGCAACATTAAAATATTGTTATTTTTATTAAAATATTGATACCTTAAACGAAAGATTGATAAAGTAATGGTTAAACCATAAGAGCTTTTTTATTTGTTTTTTATTTAAACTACCTGAAACTTACAGTCCGATCCGAAAAAAATCTTCTTGTAATGGATGGAGTATTTATTGAGGAATAATATAGGCTATGAAACATCAAGCAAGCTACGATACAAGGGAACAGAGAAGTGACCATAGACATATTTGACACTACGGGAAACGGCTAGTTTTAGATAAAAAAAAAGAAGTATCTGCTAAGAAACAACTTGTATTTTTAAAAATCTTTGGTTAATTATGTGTAAGTAAATAAAGAAACTGACTAAATTAATTCCTCTGACCGCGGTGTGGTACTAAAATATTCCATGAATATAGTGAAGGAATCTTATAAAAGTAGCACGCTAGGATAACATAGGTTAAAATCGATACTTGCTCCCCTCCCTACTTCATGCGAAAGTTAACACAATAATGGTGTTGTGTAATATTCGAGCACAAACATTTAAATAGGTTATGAAGAATAATAAATAGAAAAAACATATGTTAAATTATTGTGTGTGCCCATTGTGCCATGCCGTGCCATGTCTTTCATTTTCAGGTCGACTTTGCTTAAAGAAAATACCTACATACAAAATATATTTCTTAATTGAATTTTACTATTTGACAAACAACTCTAGCGTTTAGTGAACCTGACTGCTAAGCCAGTGATCTATAGTTCGATTGTGTGATAAACACGATTATTTTCTGTGTCTGAGTGTTATTTATTTATATATTATATATTAAAGAATTTTTAAAGAAACTAAACACTCAACAACTCCATTTCTAATTTTAAAGAATATTAAAAAAATAAATAAAAGTACGTGCACAGGTTCTTATGGTTCATGGTTAAAGTGGTCTTTTTGCAAGCCAAGCAGTGAACGACCTAAAGTAAATCGGATTTTCTGCTATGACGACGATAACATCCTTCTTTCAGGTAAAATTCAAAAGGTAACTTCTACATCTTTATTGACAACCCTGATCTTAAAATTTGAAGTAGCTAAGTGCAAAAGGACATAAAAGTAATGCAAAGTGTATTCAAAGTTTTCCTAACATCCAATAAATAAGAGCAAAGTAACATTTGGTGCAAGTTAAAGCGACCCCATGATTGGCCGAGACAATGATTACCACTCGGTAATCTGAAACGAACGCATTGGATTTCGAATCACGTCGTGTTGATTGTCGAATGACAAACCGTGTGCCCCATGGCGTTCCAATTACTAGCTACATAGAAACCCTAAATGCTATAGATAGAGCATCTCATATCAGCATACATCGATTAATCATTTATTTGAAAGCAGACAGTACTAATATTTGACTCTGTATTAATGAATAATATCCTATATAATAATCTATAGTAGGAAACACATCCAAATATTAGTAGAATTTGTAAAAGCTTCAAATAACCGACTAAAGTATTAACTTTGATACACTTACTTTGACTATAATCTCTCCTTAATTCAACATAATTCAACATAATTCAATATAATTCAACATAATTCAACATAATATATTACTTACAAACAAAAATATGTGTTTATAAAATAAGAACTAGATTTCGACTGCGGCTTCTCCCTCGTGGTTGCAGCGGTTGCTTTACCCGGGGTTTGAAGCATCCCCATACTAAATATGTATAATAAAAAGAAAAACTAAGACATGTCAGGACCGACAGAATCATTTTTATACTATAGTATATAATATTATGTACACATATTAGGTATAAATTATTATTAAAAAAACATGTATAATAATTTAATTAAAGAATAAAAAAGCTTTACTTAGTCGAATGCATTTAGCAGTTTATTGCAGTTTCACCTGTGTTTATGGTCACTGCCTCGCACCTAAGAGTCGTACTGTTTTGTTTTCTAAATACTCTTTCCAATACAATAAAGTTAAAAGGTGTTCATTCTTTATTACTCGTTGATCTTTGACATATTCTATAAACCCCCGTCTCTCACTTATCAGGACTCACGGACCAAGCGAAGGGCTCCGCCCAATCTGCCTTGCCGCTTATCTCAATTTAATGGCTTCCGTATTATTACCGCCTTTGTCTAATTTGAGAATGCTTCGCCTCGACTATTGTTTAATCGACCGGTAAAAATTTATGCCTTTCGGTATTAACATTATCTTTACATGCTGCTTTTGTTTTGACAAACCTTTTGTGTTTACAAGATCTCATCTGGTGTTATGAACAACAGAAGTAGACAGCATGGTCTACTTCTGTTGTTCAAAGGTTGGTTTGGTTATATTTAATTCAACATGTGTATTTGTACTTTAAATCTTTATTAGCATAAATAAATAACGAAGGGTTCGAGCTGTTGAAGAGTTCCAATATCCATCTCTTGGCTTCATCATGGGACCATCGTTACCAAGCCCAATTTGTTAGACTCGATAAAACTGATCGTATGAGCCATAAATTCGACAGGTTTACCGGTAGCCATCAAAGATTTCCACCATTCACCTCATGGCTCCATCATTAGATCAGTTCCAAGATGCTATTTTATTGTATTTTAATCCAAACGAAATTTGCATACTTACAATGTCTTATTTTGATACGACAATTAGAAGTAGGTTAAAATTGTGAGTGAGAGTGATATTTACAAGAGAAGCTTATAAGTTGCTTGTTTGTTTTGATTAAAGCGCTAATGGATGATCCATGTTAGATTCTCCGGTTATTGAAAAAGCCGTGAGAGCCGAATAATATCACGCTACCGGATAATGTTTTGAACTAATTTGGCCATAACATTCTGTTGATTCACAGTAGCAAAACTTTAACTTAACTTTGCTACTATGATTCAAAATCATGCAAAAATGCAAAGCAAAATCTAACTTATATCAGTAGTACAATCGTTGCCACTATCGTAAATAAAATCGCTAGTAACCAATATGAGAAGATGAAGAAAGAAAGTAAAAATATGCGTGATAGTTATTTTAGAAAAACAATAACATTTACCAAAATTAATATATTATCAAAAGTAGTTGGTCCGGGTGGCTCATTTGAAACGACATCACGTTTACCCTCAAATCAAAAGAACGATATAATCCCAACCGCTTCCGTCGGTGGCTCGGTTGCGACAGAAAAATTGTGACTCAAAGCCATTGTTTCTAATATCAACGAAGGGAGGAAAACTTTTATTGCGCCCAAAGTGGGTATTATTCACGGGTCGAATGCAATCAACCATGGACGGTGAAAAGGAGGAAACCGGACGCGACGCCTCTGAATGCAAAGATATTTTTTACTAAATGCGGGTCATTTTGAAAGGGTTCGTCTTATGAGGGAAAAATCGACAGACCTTTTTCGATTACCGGAGTCATGGATCAAAAATGTAGCAATTAAGAGAGATTATTTCTTTTTCAATACACAAAGGTCTCCTTTGTGTTTGTGCTTTCTTGAACCCATCATAATTCTTGGCTCGCAATTTTCTGAAAACTATTTGAACTTAGTGGTTATTAAAGGATTCGACATTGACTCAAAAATATAGCTTACTTATGGGTAGCATACCAAAAGGCTTTTGAACAAAAGGATTTTTTTATTCATATACTAGATTTCTTTTTTAACATTTTTCAAAAGGAGCTTTTATTTAAGTGCATCAAAGATCAGTATTAATTAAGGGGCTATATAAAGTTTCGTGTTTGAAATGTTGACGGTTGAGGAGTGCCAACGTGTGGAGTCGTGGTTGCAGCAAGTTCAGCTTAACATAAAAATGCATTGTAACTGAACTGACTCGAAAACTTCAATTTAGGGAAATAAAATCAAGCGGGTTTAGTTCCACTTTTAAGATTTGACCCCAAATTAACAAAACTCGCAACTTTTTTATTTATATTTATAAATTAATAACTTATATAAATGTATAACTTCATCACTTTTTAGCCATGTTGGAAATTTCGCTTATATGGGTTTTTTTCTTTACCTGCTCCTAACCACAACAAAAAAATTAAAATGTGTATGGTCTAGTTTTGCTGAACAATTACATTAGTTCACATTTTATTTTTATTTTTATTGATAATATGGCCCCGGCCGCTAACACTTTCCTTATTACGTAGTTACCGTTCTGACCAGTTTAGTTGTTAATGTTCCTGCCTGAGCCCAACATACATATAATAACCAAGAGATAAACAATAAAAAAGTATACATAAAATATTCACTGAAACTACAATATATATTCCTTAAATTCTTGCTCAATTTTTAATAACAAATTTTAAACTTTTTATTTATATAAAAACTTAAAAGATATGCTTAAAACCACTCAATATAAAGGTTTAGTTTCAAAGACCACACGTACAAAGGCGTCTATCCACAACGGTTTCATAACTCCTGATAACTATTGTCCACTATTGCCCTATGCTGCTTATTGCTTGCTGAGCCAATATTTTTCAAGCTTCGAGACTGCGACGCGCTTAGAATCTAAATGAATTCAAGTTGGCTATTTTCAAAATTAACTTATAATATCGGATCTTTTCAATAACCATCTCTTCGCTTGGTCCTCTAAGAAATATTGATTACTAGCCTTTCCCGCGGCTCAGCTCGCGTTAAAGTATACATACATACATACATATATCTCTCGGCTACAGTACAATTAAAGTCCTTCTCTATGTCATTTTCTGTACTCCGGGTAGAGTGTATGCCAAATTTACTCATGATCCACATAAAAGCATAACAAACAAATAAACTAACTTCCTCATTTACTTAGTCTGGCCATAAATACTGTACCAATAAAGATAAAAATATATACTATTACGTTTGAATTTGGAATTTGTCATTCCTAAATGAATATTTATTGTGTTTTCTCGCCTATCGGCGCTAGGCATTTTTGCGACATTAAAGTAGAGTGAGGTGATTAGAAGAACCGAATAGCTTTGATAGCATTACACAATGTAGCTATAGAACCAAATGCAATTTTTGAAACTCTCCATCCGCTTGGTATTAGTCGAATGTTTGTGTACCGTACTGTTGATAGGTACAATGAAACTTCCTCTGTTTATAACAGAAAAAATCTGGATGTCCACCTATTTGTATGAATAAAACGAAAAATATTTCATTTCAGGAAATGAATATAGCACCTAGAACCATGTTGCGTATTTTAAAAGTTGACTTAGGACTTGCAGCCTATAAGAGACGTACTAGTCATTATTTAACTGACAATTTAAAAATGAATAGGGTATATCAAGATATTGATATTGAGAAGGTGGTTAAGCTTTTTAACAACACCATGTTCCTTTCGGAACTCAGCTTCGTTTAAAATAAGAGAGATAAACCAAGCATGATTGGAAACGAACGTGTCTGACTTCATCAGAGCTGAAGACTTGCCATCATCTAGTCCTGACCATAATCGTTTGCCTTCCAACTCACCTGGTGCGAAGTGACGATGAAGACAAAGATGGTACACGCCCGATAAGAAAAAAATATTCACTTTAGTTTTGAACGATACATGGTTTTATTTTTTTTTATATTATAGTTACATTATTACTTTATTCTGTTACATTATAGTTTTATGTTTTTATTAGTTATTATTAAATTATTTTAGTCAAAACATATAGCATAGAGAATACCTGCTATTTTACTTTTTCTATTTATACAGGACATTTTATTGGGATCGTGCGGTCCATGGCCCTATATGGGACCCCAATCTGGGCAGATACCCTGACGGCTCAAAATGTGGCAATATTAAGACGCCCTCAAAGGGTTATGGCTGTCAGGGTCATAAGAGGATACCGCACGGTCTCCTTTGAAGCGACGAGTCTCCTAGCCGGAACACCGCTATGGGACCTGGAAGCAAAATCCCTTGCTGCACTGTACCAGTGGTGGGTGCGGCTTCATCAGGTGCTCATGGCTCAGTGGAAAGAACAACTGGAGCGTCCGAGCGCGGGGCACGCCACAATTGTAAGACCCTTCATGAAGGATTGGCTGGAGAGGCGACATGGTGCTCTCTCCTATGCTTGCAAAAGAAGCGGCGGAAAGGGAACGGGAGAGAGTTAGTACTCTTCCGTCCCGCAGAAGTCGCACAAGGCGCCGGAGAGTGCAAATTGACCTCCGGCCTCCAAGAGCGCTGGCCTGAGGGCGACAGACTGGGCTATCTATCGACCTAGCAGAAGCAGGCCCGAGTCGGCGGCACGACGTGTTCCTCGCGCACCTGACTAAATATGCGGGGGGGCGAAACCCCCACACATCATATTGGGGTCGCCCCGGCCATAAGACCCGTTGTCGGAACACTGTGTGGTTTTATTCGGTTTGAGTCCGACATACCACCTTACCCATTAGCACTGGTAAGGTGATCACCCGTGGGGGTTTCCACACAAAAAAAAAAAGAAAACGCAAGGCCTAATTTGCCTTTTAAAGAGAACAAACAAAGTAAACAACACATTTCATGCAATTAGCTGTATGGTTGGCATCGATTATACCACTCTCTCTGGCCCCCAAGTTTAGGTGACATGACGATCATGAAAGAGCTGCACATTTTTATGACGAACTGTTATTTTAATCGTTATTTTTACTAACAGAAATACGTTCTTGTGAGTTTTTGTTAGATATAGAGTTGCCTACACGCTGTGTATTTGCACAAATTAATTCATCAACAAGAACACACCTCAATGACAGTATGTAATTACCAACACTCAGATTGGAGTGTTTGTGTAGGTTTGACTTCTGGTATTCAATCATCATGTCAGTGCTACTACTGCTATATGCAGAACAAATACTAGAGAAAAAAATAAGGTACATAAACTATACTAAAATATGTAATATAAACAAATACTATAATATCTGCACTAATGGTATTTTGTATCTGTCTGTTCCAAGTGTATCCGAAAGTTCTAAACTTTATGTGTTTAAATATTGATGGTAGATGTTAAACAATCATTTGGTGTAGGTGCAATGAACTGCACGACAAGATCGAGCTTAGTTTATTTTTCTCCAAGCAAATGGTTTTAGGATATGCCGTAAAATAAGTAATGGTTTACGGATATTCTCATTACTTAGATCAAATGTATCTTGTAGAAATGTGCTCATATATTTTTATACGGACGGTAAAAGTTACATCGATCGAAATAGCAACCATTCTAGCTACAATAAGTATTTACAGCTCGGTAGTAACAAGTTCAATGTCTACAATGTTTTTAATACTCGGAATAATAAAAGCAACGATAAATTTATCAGGTGTATTGTTCGGTAGAACTAAGGTGTGAATTTCGGGGATGTTCATCTAGTTTCAGACGAAACAAGGATTTTTAACACAGGATAATACAATTTCCGCATCGATGTCAGGCGGCACAGTCGCCAGATCAATGTTGTCTATAAACCTAAACCAAAATTTATTTAAAGTTATCGCCTTTCTTATTATACATTAGCAGTTGGCTGCCTCACTACTACTATTACTGCTGCAATTGGATTGTTGCCCCGTGCGGGGATCGAACCCATAACGTTCGGCGTGGGAGCATAGTTTCGAGGTTGCAGTCGTCCATGCAGTTTCAAATGAATATGAATTTTGATCATAAATTTTCTAACATAGTAAGGAAAATTTAGCTGGTAAATGTAGTGATTCTATGCCTAATGTCGCGCCTGAATGATATATTACGAAATCGTATGATTTATTCCTCTGGTCCACTTAGTTCGGGTTACTAAAAATACTACATGCTTATACTCACGCCCGCCTTATACTTGATTCTGCTCGGATTCTAAATTTTGCTTTCTGATCTTGTTAGCCAGCTAGCATTTAAAAACCAAATATACACAAATGAATTTCAGTCCTAAATAATGCTTTCCAAGAACTATTTTTCTGCTGTACTTATTCACTTTAGTTACTTTTTGCAACAATAACTCGTAGTAGATCCAGAATTTTTATGGACTTTTAACTTGACTCTATATTATCGTAAATCGTACTTTATTTATATAGTCAATAGGGTTTAGTTCATAATAAAAACTTTAAGAACGTTGTTAGGTTTCTTTCCGAACCATCGCTCTCAGCCAAAGAAGTCCCTAGAGGCATGACCCCGAACTCCTCATTTATCATGCTTGTCACGTGTTGACCATCCCTCGTGTATACTGTGCCATATAAGTATACAAGAATATACATCAACTCAAACCATACTAAAACCTCAATGTTGAAGCATTTTCTTTCAGTACTTTCTTAATTTGTAATGGTATATCAATGTCACGCTGCTAAATACTACCATTGTTTAGGAATAATAATGTGAAAATAATATTTTATGTAGGAATATATGTATATACATACTTATATGGTAGTCAGTCAATGCTATTTGTTTAGATAATACGGTGCCCCAAACTCCAGATTACTTGTTTGATACGTTATAATTTTAAATAAAAATAATTTGGCTATAACCAGTTTTATACAATATGATCCATAATTGTTAAAACCGGGAATGTCATGTTGGTCGAATTGAATGAATACATATAGGTACATATAAAATACCTTTTTATAACCCCAAAATGAATCTCGAAATATATAATTCGTATTATGTAATATAACTTGTAACAACCTATTTGGATAAATGTTAATACATACAAAAGGCTCAATAGCTGATGGGTACAATCATGAAGTTCCATGCTTAGTAAGTTAAAACAAACATTGTTGGTAATGGAGAACCCGAATGATTAATGCATTTCACAACAATCTCGCTAGACGTCTGATGTTCGCGTATTGATTGCCTGACTTTCATGAATGTCGTAGGAGTATGTGTAAGATGATGAGTTATAACTTTGCGTGAGGTTGCATAAAATTAATGTTTAGGTTTCCCTAAACCAAATTTGTAAGCGCTTGCATGAAGATAGGTGTTTTTAAAATTGGAACACTGAATAGTATACTGAATACAAAATAATGTTAAAAATTAGCTTTGTGTTACCAGTCAGTACAGTTCTATAAAAAGTTTAACATTGGAAAGTATACACTTTCGGTTTTTTTTTTGTGAAACAGTGTTATTTAAAGTCGTCGTTACAAAAGGATTTCGAGAGTGAGTTTTTACTCACCGAAGCTAATAAAATAATCTAATTTATGTTTAACTGATAGGCTAATATAAAAATATAAGAAATATGGTAAGCCATTTTTCGATAAGAGCAAAAACGTCAGGAATCAAAGGAGCTTCTGTTTTAATATATTTTATAAATAAACAAGCAAATAAACAAACTTTAAGTAACTTGTGACTAGTAAATAAGTTTATCTGTAACCAAATTCCTTTTTCTGTACAGATTTCCCTGTTTGACACTCAAAGGTGTTGAACGAAACGAACAACGAACACACAGCGAGATATAACAACTGTAACAACCACAATAGCAAAATGAAACCAAATTAAGGATTCCACAACGAATATCTTCTTGTGAAAAAAGGTTGGAATTACGGTGAGCTGTGATTTGAATTTATTACCCTAAGGCTAATTTTATTTCGGCGAGATTCGGAATATGGCTGGGAAAGCATCTTGTCCATTACGAAGACAATATTGTGAACGATGCCCGAGCTCTACTAGATCTTTGTACAATCAAAAACAGAATAATTTGCTTGTTTAACTACGGAAAAGAAGAAAATATCTTATATTCTTTTCAGCTTGTGATAGGAATATTAAAAACCCAGGCTTGAGGTTATGTTTCAGTTATCAGCTTTGAACATAATGATATTCAACGATATATTTGTGTATATTTTAAATAAGATACATATTAAACTAATATCAATGGTCGGTTTATTAATAGTTTTTACTGTCAATTTCTTACATTACAATGTTTTATTTTTTAACAACGGTTGCACAACAGGTAATGTTCAACTAGTCTTCAGCTCTTGAAGAATAAATCAATGGATTGTATCGCATCCTATCATAGTGTAAGTGCGGTATATGTATTTTTTTTATACTATAGGGGGACAGACGAACAGACGGATCACCTGATGGTAAATGACAACCGCCGTCCATGGACACTTGCAACTCTTGTCGCCCGCCTTTAAGGGTGATGTGGGATGGGGGATGCGGGGAGGGGAAAGAAGAGAAGGGGATGAGGGGATGTGAAAGAGGAGAGGGGGAAATGGGCGTCCGGAAACCTCACTCATTTCGGGGAAATGCAACGCAAGCGTTACTTCACAACCTTTTTTCTGTGAGGCCGTGGTATTGCACTGGTCGAGCCGGCCCATTCGTGCCTAAGCATAAAACTGAATAAATAAATAGACTTTTATACAAATGTAACAAGAATATGTTTGTCTATGCATAGAACTATACTCGTAGCATTAAGTAACATAGCTAAACCAGGCTATAGGAAAGAAAAGGTAGCTACTGTTGTTCCGACTGTACAACACAACTTACACCCACAGGTAAATGTAGCCTCTTAATAATAAAAAAGCGGGAAAAGAGGAAACTCCGGAAC
Organism: Tyria jacobaeae; assembly: GCA_947561695.1. Taxonomy (NCBI): domain Eukaryota; kingdom Metazoa; phylum Arthropoda; class Insecta; order Lepidoptera; family Erebidae; genus Tyria; species Tyria jacobaeae. The sequence goes on from OX387220.1 coordinate 12,802,228, forward strand.
GGCCACTGTTTATCGAGAAACAGAGGCAAGTGAGCATACAATATGCATAATGATTGTACTAAATTAGGACAACAACGCGCCTTTTACGCCGACTCAAATTGCTTATTGTGTCCCGTTTTCTTCTTAGAACCTTGTATGAAAACGGAACAGAACTTGTTGTGTCAAAACTAATAAAGCAGTAGTAACATTGAGAAATTAGTTATTGAATTTTGTTAATTAAAAATTTAAAACACTTTTTTAAACATTTTTAAGAGCTCTATATCGATGTACTCGATGTAAACAAATATCTCTTCTAAGATTGGTCTACAAAGTTACAGTATAATTAAATACGTATTAAAATGATCAATATTTAGTAATTTTGCATAACAATATCTTTAAATGTCATGTCTGTAAAAAATGATGGAATGCAATTATTCCGATGGTAGACTGGACATAACAGTCAAATTTTTGAGACCGACGCTTTACCCGTTTCGCTACTCTCGCGTCGTTGTCCTAATTAGTATTCCTTATTATTAGGAAATATTTTATAGGAACTTGTCAATTCAATAGTATCTCCTGATATAGTTACAATACGTACGTGAAGTTCTTATATGGCTCATTACGTTCTCTTATTAAGTTTCCCTATCAAATAGCACTATCGTAGGGTCTATACGGAGCACTAAACATGAGCTCAGAAATGTGTATCAAAGCACTCCATTTCAGTAAGGTTCAGCACACTATGTTTTGACAGCCGAAGTAAAATTTACGATCTCTCACCGGCTGCGATAAAACCGCCTTTGTCACAAGCCAATCCGGTAACGCTCGTTTTATGAGCAAATAAATTTCAAACACTATTATGATTCAAATCGTTCTTGGACCCACAAAATACAAACACCCCTTTTTATCGGGCGCTCTTGGAAGTATTCACAAAATATTTTTACAAAAACAGATCTTCAGCATTCTCAGATTATGATGAATAAAAAAAAGGTTTAGAACGATAATTTCTGTTTATATTTTATGTGCTTTATTTAGTCACGTTTATACCCAACACTTGTGTTAAATAAATTATAGCCACACTGTGTTATGATTTTTCCTTTCGGACGGGATTACTAAGATTCATATAACGTTTATTTTTTATTCTTTCTTTTATTCTTTTCTCTATTAAAAATTTGATATTTAGAATTTTGATATTTATGTAACATCTGTTATAATAATTATTCAATACTCTAAAGTTTCAACATGAATAAGTTTTAAAATAGTTTTGTTTATTATTATATAAAGATACGACTAAATGGGCTATGAGCTGATAAAATATGATATTGGTGCTGGAGTGGGTAGTTTAAATTATATACCGAACAGTATTCATATTCATGACATTTAATCTAGGTCATAACGGGTTATTTCACCGTCTTACGTAAAACGTTACTCGAGAATCTACGTCTACCAAGCTAGAAATAGTATATGGTGTGCACGGAGACATAAAGTAAACATCGCCTCTATAGTCTGCCTCTAGTAGAAGCTAAAGTGTCTAGTCTGCGAAAGACCAGGGCACTCAAGGAAGACAGGTGAAAGCTTGGATCAAAGGGCTCCATTGACCCGTTTGCGGTCGGCCTGTTCGTATTCGTCACCCTTACTAGGGGCTTCGGTAGATATCTTGTAAAGGTATTTCGAGTTCTTAAGATTCACAGCAAACATTTTTGTAAACTATGAAAGGACATGAATATTTTATATAAAGCAAATATTTACATCAACTTTACTAGTTTTTATTCTATAATTAATGTACGTATATTAATATATGTATATTATTTATAGAATATACATATATTTACTATAAAATAATAATAACACATAGTTACACAATACTTTTGTATAGACTTTTTCCATTAAAGTTAAAAAGCACAGTTCTTTAAGATAGAGACTGTTAACTGATATGACTAACTCATCAGAAAGAGAAATAAACTATCCTTCACTGAAAATGTAACTTTATTTTAATAAAATAATAATTGAATAACTCTTATGATGTTTTGTTATTAAGTTATGTACCTAAGGGTCGTTAAGATGAAAACAATTAAGTAAAACTCTACCGAAGATATAATAGATTAAAAGATATGCTTTCAAGTTCTCTGTAAAAAAATATACTATTTTATGTTTGTTAAAGGTTTCATATGTGAACAGGTTTTATAGAACAAAAAAATAAAGGAACAACATGTTTGTGGCATAATTAAATATGTTGCACTAAACTTTCAATTGGGATATCTTAGTACAGGTGGCAGCGAATAGAAGTTTCACACTACAAACTGCACTGCTTACAGCTAAGTTGTTTGATATTCGAGCCAAACACACATGATGACGCTTTAGTATCTGATACCAAGAGTGTGTCACTAATCGCGAAAGATTCACTTTTAAAATGTATGTCATAATGGGGCCGAATACTTCACAGTACATACCTATATATTATTTCTAGATACCATACAAATACAACATTATTTAATAACTACCTCTCATTCACTCATTTAGTAATAATGGTGAGGCCTAGAAGGTTTTGCAGATATGAACGAGTACCATCCAATACCACCACCCTAATAGACCTGATCCATGCACAGTGGTGTTGTCCTTTCGCACTTTATTATTTTACAACATTATATACTTTGTACCAAAATTATACAACGAAATGTCACTAAAACCTTGACATCAATTATATTATTTATAGGTTTACCAACTAAATACTAAGGTAGTAAATGTAATTTTTGAAAGGGGTAGATAGGAGTGCATTAAACATGAAACATCCGCTAACGTACGTAAATAATGGGCAAGCCTATTGTCGCTAACCAGACACTTGAGGAATTAAAGGTAAAAAACATTGTTAGTATATTGAAAAGGTAAATATAAGGGAAGGCCATAGAATTGAAAGAATATTGCTGATATGGGAATATCTCGCCTAGGTTGGGGTCGCATACTAACTGGCTGTACCCGAGAGCCCAGAGCCCTCTACTCAACATTGACGTGAACAATAAAATAATGTACTTAACAGTAATTCATAGTAAAAGTCAAGAATAAATAATTTCATACTAAATTCTTGGGAAGCCACAGCTTCACTTCTACTTGTAAACACCGCATTTTACTAAAATTTGTACATGGAATTAAAACTTAAAAAAGGTATTCACAAATAAATATGTTATGATTTGAAAATGGCTTCGATTTTTGTATTATTATGCAATACCACTTTAAGAATTCCGTCACTTTAACAATAGTTATAAACAATAAAACAGAGTTAAGAAACTTTGCTTGCGTAACTATTATCATATGAAGCAAATACCCACAATAGTAACGTATCCACTTTCTTCAGAACCTGTCATGTTTGTCTACAGAACTTGGACAGTAAAGAGCTTGATTAATTGTCACTTCAAATCGTATACATATGTATATGTAGTGTTTTTGTTCGACTGTACAAATGACATGATCCATGCGTCAAATGTTTGGACAATCGCCCACCGTTGGAGCGAGCACCGTCCATTTGGGCCGTAAAATTCCTAAATCAGATAATAAAAATTTAACATTATTGACAATGTCGTATCCGACGTATGTGTAATGTGTACAGTATCTTACAAAAGCTTAGATAAAATCTCTGCTATGTTTATTTATAAGTATATCATACATGATATCTTTTTATTATTATCAAAAAACTTCGGCCTATTTACATTTGTTAAAAATTAACAAAGATTAATTAGTTGGCCAAAGGAATATGGTCTCTTACTTCATCAACGCTAATGTTTTCTTTGACTGTGCTTTCACTACTTAGTTTGTTTGCATGTTTGACACCTTTAATTAATTTTGGTAAAAGCGTAACGTGGAAACTTTACATAACTTTATTGCGACTTTATAATAATAATATATATATAGTATAGTATATGTAATATGTATAGTATATATAATAAAGAGAATAATAATAAAGGGCAAAGAGCTCCATGGTCGGTTCTATCGGGCCCTAAATGGGCCTTATGTATACGTAAAAGCATTCAAACATTCTGGCTACAGTGTGGTGATCTTTTTGGAGAAACTGAAGGTTTTGTCTTTGCAATTATGGATGAAGTTGCTATGACGAATAACTATCGGAAATTTATTTTGAAACACGGTACGGTCGACATATGTCGGGCATGCAACATCCCGGTTAACCTATCAGGCATAATATTTCTGGTTGTTCTCGTCTTGCAAACGGTGAGTATTTGCATAGACATAACCAAGTGGCAAGAATAGTATATCTAATCCTTAAATACAATCTTGTGAATTTAGAGGTGCCATATTACAGGTATGTGCCCGACCCAGTTCTCGAATGGTCGTGCTACATTGTATTGGGATCGATCTATCATCACCGACAGGACTATTATTGCCAATAAGCCTGATATAATCGTGACGTGACGATAATCTCGTGAAAGTTGAAAAAGAGAAACAAATATAACATTTTGATTTGTCTCACGAGATTGTCGATATGTGAAATATCGATTCGGCGATCATTGTTCCGATAATCATATCTGCTCACGGATTAACAGCTAAGAGCCTCGACCAACACCTTAAGAGGCTCTCGTTAGATGGTTGGATCAAGGGACTGATGCAAAAGGCAGTTCTTCTTGACACGGCCCGCATTGTCAGGAGGTCCCTATCTTTGGAGTATATTTAAAAATGTAATTCATATGTTTATATTAACTTGAATAAAGGGAATAATAATATTAAGCAAATTCGTATACTACCGTATACTGAACAAAATTATAAAAAAACTTCTTCTTTACTTCCATTTATGTTAAACATTTAAAATAGTATTTCTTTATATACTTATCTCCTTTTGCTTTTTACTCTGTCCTCCATCTGTGCTATTTGTTGTAAAAATATATTATCATGAAATATAATCACTTCTGTAAACTTTCAATATACTCTGTCACAATACTTGCACCCTAGCCGAATTCCTTAATAGTTGAATCAAAAACGTTTAACTGTGAGAATATTGTAATTTTGTTCATTAAACACCAGCATTTAGTTTCCGATGGCGACTTTTGGGAAATTATTTGATGCCTTCTACTTAAACCATATTAAGGTTGGCTGGCATGTAATTTATGCATATTGAAATGATAGGCACAGTTATAATTAGCGACACAAATTAGATAGTAATTTGTATCGTTACTTATAAGTATATACTATATACATATGTATGTATGCGTGTTGCCAGTGTTTTGCAGTGTAGCTATTAGTTAAGTTGCAGAATACTACATTGAGAATAAAAGGTTTAGTTTAGTAGATAGATCAAACAAAGAAACTGACATTATAAATAAAATCGCATCTTGATACATACACACGAAAGGGGTAAGCAAAGACAAAAGCCAGCCGCTACCTCCTCTCCTTACTTACCACACGAGCTTCTTCTATCATCAAACGTTTCTTCAATAAATGTATTAGCAATTTGACCAGAGTATAGTACACCGCTACCGGCATTCCCATTCAAATTGCTTGACGTCGAAGCATACAACCTTAATAAAAAAACTCAATATTATGTTCAATTATAAAAACACCTATGATGATTGTATAGATAAAAATTTGGTATATATACTATTTCTAAACATTCAAGCGGTCCTCATTAGCTACCATATTATTAACATGGCCCTATAGCCCTGCATAGCATCTTAGCCGACGCTTGAATTGACTTGGACCAAATAAAGGGCGATTGTGTACTTCCTACTTTATTATTATTCCGGTAACTGTGACATTACCTTTCGGCGACAATAATCCACGTAGCCCTTTTGAACCTGAATTTATCGAGGGTCTCCAATCCAATAATACTGATATCGTTTTAGATAGAATTTAAGTGACTATTTAGTAGACGTATGATGACTCTGTGCAGTGACATGATGCACTATGTTTGACTCCCGTTAATGTCATTTTTCAAGCTGGAATACTACTAAATATATTTATTACAATTCTTGGAAAACAGTCTATTTTTGCCTTAGTTATTCTGAGGAATAGCTTGATATAGTTATGAACTATACCACCTTTATAAATTCAAACGGTTTGTATAACCTCAATGGCATGTTTAGAAGTAACACGGTAGCTAACAGACCCACCGCACGTCACTCGTGATCGATCGCTACTCCTGTTGTGACAAGTTTACTTTGACGCAGTGATTTTACTTATGGTATGTATTTTGGCAAAGCGTAATAAAACGCAATAAAATATTTTACAATTCAATTTAAATTTAAAAAGTAGTTTGAAGTCTGAACCTCTAAAATAAAAAAAAAAACGTACGAGGTTTGCATATATTTGATTTCTACGTAAACTTACTAACCTACGCTAGATAACATTCGATTTAACTTTTTTCGTTGTTGTTTGGATAATTTAAGATGCCGCTGAAGAATTTAGTATGCGGCTTTTATCTACAAAAGCTATGTGCTGAAACGCCAAATAGAAAATAACCTTGAGAGAGCTAGTGCCTTTAGTAGTTCTGTCCCGCAGAAGAAGCACCAGGTGCCGGAGATTGCAAAAATAACTTCGGCCTCTATGAGCGATGGCCCAGAGAGAGAAGGACGGGACTATCTGTCGCCATAGCAGGAGCAGGCCCGCGACAGTCAGACTCTCTAAATATGTGGCACACCATAGCTTGTTTCCCGGGTACACAGGCACTTCCTTTCTAGTGTATACCTGACGCCCCCGACATAAGACCCGGTAACCATTGGTCCACAAGGCGAGGCGACGATCTGAGTATTTACCGGCATGAAAATACTCTGTTGTCAAATTGAGGGATATCAAATTGTAAATATATTTAATTTTTTTCTTAAAAATAATTTTAAATTATTTTCAGAACACTATTTAAATTTAGTAGTATGCTATAAAATAAACATAGAGTTCATATAGTAAATATTTTATACCTATTAAAATATACATTATTCTAATAAATATTTATTTCCTGCTATGCAATATGTATAATATTATGTAAAAATTATGGGGATATTTTAACAGAATTTAAAAGAGAATGCGTCGTCATGATAGGCATTTTATTAACATACGGAAAACTACGAAATTCATATAATTGTAACAGATAGCAGCTCAAATAGCTGTACCGTATACGATAATTTACCGGGATCAACGCAAGTAAATTTATAAAAATAACATTAAATGAAAAGATAAAAAACAACGCAAAAAATTCGTAGATACAAATCACATAAAAAAAAAACTAATTTTATAAACATTTAAAATTTTTAACTGCAAAAACATTCAAGAACATGGTCCGATACCTATTCAAGCCAAAGAAACGCGAAATGACACCAATGTGCTGTCAATCTCTACACCACATAAGTTTTTGCTCATTCAGATAAAATGTCAGTGTCCAAATATAATTATACAATATTTCAGTAAGTTTTTCCCTCAATTATTGCATTTCGCCACAGAGACAGCTGAAGCGTTTTGAACATTCTTCTTTAACGAGCCCGCTGCATGCCGAGGTGTATCATTCACAAACTTATTACATCGCTCTTAATGACCATAACAGTTCAGCAAGAAAGTGCATAATTGCATGGCATTGTGAGAATGGAGATTGGTCGAGTTAATATCTGCTCAGTCTTTAAATATCAGATGATAAGTAGTTTTATGAACACAATTTAAGATGGATTTAGATAATGTCAGCGTGCAGAAATGTTGGCTCCGTTACACGTAATAATAACATTTTAAAATCGAAACAATAACTTATTTATATTTAACATGTTGTATAAAACATTATATTAAATGATAATACATAATATTTATTTTAACAGCGTATATTGTAAAAAGGTGTATTTAGATTTAGTATCTAGAGACATGTCCAATTGATGTATATTTATAGATTATATAAAATATTTTAATAATGTAAAATTCCGAAGGCTAATTTTACAATGTCAATTTACTTAAGAAAGTTAAAAATATAATTAACTTACAAAAGTAGTTAGAAGAGTTAAACAGATTATATTACCGAAGAGATCTAAGTAGAATATCCTATGAAACTTTTCGAAATGGGATCGAATTAATACTAAGTAAATTTTATTTAAAACACTTAGTAGGCAACTGCAACGTAAATTATGTTTTTTTAGTATGGTACTTATCCACTTTGGTGCAAGCCGCTGACACATCAAAGCGCGGCCTAACGTCACGACACATCAGGGAGACACATCGACATTGGACGGATTCTCGCAAAAATGCAGGTTTCGTTTCTATTGAAGAGGCGCCGAGACAAATCTATAGATATAGTTCAGATGAACTGTTATAATATATATATTAAAACTGTCACATTTCGTCTTCCATGCATTTGTGACCTATTAGCAAATAATTACCGCTGGCAGCAAAACATTGTGTTGTTAATGATTTGACTACAGTATAAGAGGAACAGTTTTATAACACTTTCAATGCAAATATTGATATTTAGATAGTTATGTTATTGGTCTAAGTATTTTACATAAAAGTTAATTCAAGAAGGTATTGAAATTCATTAAAGTTTTATACAACTATAGAACTAGCTACAATTGACCTAAACAGCGCTGTGACTCATAAGATATTGGTTTTTGAGTATGGCTTTTATTAGTTTTATGACTATTTATCTCTAGACTATTTAAGTCTAGAGTTCTTTACATCATAAATATGAAACAGCACTACAACATATAGTCCTATGAAATAATCTTAGTTTATATAATTAAAAGAAACCCTGTTATTATTTAATTTTGTTTTATTTTATTTAATCTAACTTTGGAATACTCCGCTTTTCCATTAAAGTGAAAACGTTTAGGCTGCGTTTTCACTTTAATCGAAAAGCGGAGCATTCCTTGCTTAAAAACGCATTGACAGTCCGATGCAAACACAGGTTTTAGGATAATCACTGTTAAATGGAATTGAATCGATGCAATCTATCTCTATAAAATGTACGACTTTTAGAAGTTTATGTGTGTTAGAGAAATCTGTGGAGCGTTTGTTACTTTTTTCTCTTTTATTTTTGTATGAAACCGATAAGCATATATTAAACATTAAACTATTCTATCAAATAAATTATTTATAAAATAAGCATGGCAATAGTATTCATTAATGAGGGTCATAATAATAGCATGGTTTTTACCCCAGGGTTTCAAGGGATGGCTCAAAATGAAGGTTCCTCTATTGATAAACGGCTCGATCGGCTCCGTAAGTAGTAGGGCATCTCTGTAATACACGCGTTATTTTCATTTGAAACCTAGAAATAAACGATAGGAAAACTGTTCTTTTTTGTACTAAATGTATAATGAGATGTACTTAGAATAATTAGAAACACAGAATTAAGATTCACAAAAGTAATACCTACAGATCCAGAATGGAATTACCTACAGGCCCAGAAACGAAGTAGTCGTTTTGAGAGTTGTGTGGATTTCTCCACAGGTTTGAGAGTTGTGTGGACAACTGTCTACCTATCGAGAACAATTAGTAAACAAAGTGCTCGTAACTATGGTAACTGAAAGTAAACAAAATCGGGGGATGTGGTTTCACCGCGAACCACTCTTAATAATTACGATGTGTAAACGAACAGTGATTTTATAGTAATATGCGGAGTGCTTTACTGTTATTATTTAAATATACATATATGGAAAATTAACATAAATATTACTAACCAGTCTTCTAATAATTAAAATGAAAAAACCGACACATGATTTCATCACACTTTTTAATATAAGCCTAACATAGAGATAGAAAGAGAGAGAGAGAGGGGGAGACAGATAAGATAGATTCAGCTGAACTCTTTTTGATCGTAGTGAAGGGTACGAATAATCTACGTTTTGCACTTTTCATATTATGTGCATAAAGATGGAGATCAAAAATAATTTGGCTTAAAAACACCCATAATATTCGCTTCTCCGTTAACAAAGAACGCCGAACACGTAATCTCCAACTGTTTAATATACTAGTGCTTTAAATCCCCATTCGTACACATGCGTACAATAAACATACTTAATAGTGCAAACATCTACTCTCATGGCATGACTAGAAGACGTCCCAACAAAGACCAGTGTCTCAAATAATATGCTGTGAACTACATAAACAAATAACGCTTTCAGAGGCCCTGTAAGAACATCAAATAGTTTTACATTATCGTCCCCTCCGAGTTTGTTTACAAACGACGCGTTCCGTAATAAATTTTAATATGCTCTTTTTATCTATAGTCTGTGTAAATATTGGGGGCATAATAATTATCATCTAGTTTTATGATTATCGATATAACTTTATTTTGTTCAAGATAATTTTGGAAACAATTTAAAAACAAGATAGTTTGAAACGATAGTCGATAGAGCCTATAGTATGATACGACCCTTAATAACAATATATTATACCAACTAACATTTTGGAGATTTTCTGTTCATAGGATTTTGATACTTAAAGTAGGACACAATACCAAAAACTTTGTTTTTTCTATCAACACTTAATTTAGGTAAATAATGAAGTGTAGAAAACACTATGTTTTTTACGTCGTGTTGGCAAGATATTCAATCTATCACTTTATTTAAATATAGGTATTTTATCAAAAAAATAAATACAATACTATTCACAATCCGTGTACAGATAAATGGATTGTAAATATTATTCTATTTAATATATTTATAAAGTATATTTATTATATGAAATCCGAAGAGTGTTTTGGTTTGTTAGGTAGTTTAAATGGGCTAAACTCTAAAACTTTAAGTCGGATTAAAAAACATATTCTTGTATTGGATATAGTATTTAATGATAATGGAAAATGGATTTCAAAGGATATACAGTAATATGTATTTATAATTGTGATCAAAAAAAGAAAGTTGTATAGAAGTGTAAAGTAGCAACGTTTTCGTCTTTTGTAAGGAAAATAAACATACAATTCGTAGAATTTATATTAATATGAAACTGCGTTTTATATACGTGTGAAGTGGAGTGAATTGTGGTTTGATAATTTTTAACATAACCATCGTACGGCTCTGCCATCGTCACACTTCAAAATTAAAACAGTCTCGTACACAGCTTAACCGATTTTGCCGCAAACGCTTAAATGGTGACTTTCCTGAAATTATTTTATCAATGTGCTCGTTATTGGGAGTGTCTTTTGGTACAGGTAACCTTCTTAACATTAGGTACAACAAAATTCCAACCTAGTGGAATAAATAAAGCCAGCCATTGTTTCTTTTAGGTGAGTTCCAGAACTAATTTACTTGTTTCACCTTAAGTCGGTAACTCAAATAGCAAAACGATACCTAAGTTTAAATTATATGAAGCTCTTGGGATGTTTTGGGCACCCGTTTATTAACACTACATGTAACACTCTTCATTTGATTAAATTTTACTTCAGTTTCGTATCACTAATCAAAAAATTTAATCAGCCATGTACGTCACCCAAGGGTACAACTAGATGGTACATCCTAAATCAGATATGTAGCTCTAATTATTCAACTGTTAGTCACGAAATTCATACTGGGTTTTTAATTATCCGCTAACTACAATACGTGCTATAAGTACATATTTTTATATGTAGTTTTAACATTTTACATAGATTCCTTACGAAGTACATAAAAATATACTTTCTATAAACTGTAGATTAGTTTATAAATAAAAAGATTAATTTCTTTATGTAAATATATGTATGGTTGCATGAATAGGCTCGAAAAGAAGGAGCACAGTGGTGTTTTAAAATTCGGCCATCATACATAATCTTCAATTGCTCTGATTTGCAATGTCTGTTGAATTTAGCATAATTAAAAAAAAAACCTTTGTATAAAAGAATACCCGTGTCCATATAAAAAACGATACTAAATGCTAATCTTCCTTTAATTTACTGTTGTTATTTTTTATGCTTATCCTTGTACCCTACATAAATTCGGTTACTTTTTTTGTAAATTTCATTCCGAAGTAATTTACCACAATAATACATTCTAAATATTGTAATACCGTGATAAAATATTCAACAAAACGCTTTGTAATTTAAATACCGATCTTACTATCATTTGTAGAACATATATACTCCCGAGAGTAACTTAACTAAACTCGAAACGAGATTCTTCTACCAATTTAGGTAAAGACTCCCAATTTGTTGAATAAATCGTGCTACATAACAATCATGAGATCCGGGCCCCAATATATCTTACAGTTTATTATATCAGTGCCAGGTCTTTTACTATGCAAGTCTCAAGGTGCCGTAAATATACAACTTCGAACGCCTCATTGGTAACGTTTAGGGGCAATTCCGACCAATAAAGCAGCGTGCGTGGGTTAGACAACATGTCCACTTATGTTTGACCTCTGCCTGTTCACGATTCCTTGATTCGACTCTTTATTTTTTCGGAAACCTTAAAGGACAGACAGGTCTCTTATGAATGGTTACGTATTATCGGAGACGATTGAGCCGCAAATGCCCGAATACGTGGGAGTTATTATTTTAATAATATAAGTCCGTTTCTGGACTTTGCTTGTCGATTTCATTGTTCATGTAATACATTTCAGATATCTTTAGTTGGCTGCAACATTCTGATGTTAAGGTGTGTGAATACAGCTTATTGTGGCAGTAGATATTATTTCCTAGGGCAAAAATATATTGCCACCATATTAAGTATCCAGATGCACATGTATCTCAGTACTTAATAATACATAAACGTAGGTAACCTATCTACGTTTATGTATATACCTAACAACAACAAAGATAAATTCGCTTTAGAAAATCTACGTTATGGAAACGTGCACTTTTTAAAGTATTACTACTTTAACTTTAAATTACTACTTTTACTTTACTTTTTAGACGAGTTAAGGAAAACCACTAAATAAAAATGTATCCAACCTAAAATGCGTACCCAATGACATAGACCAAGATACGACGATGAACCATTTTCCATTTCTTTTATAATTTTGTTATTTCTAAGTAAATGTATACTATTCCTAGCCGATTTCGGCTACGAGCTGGCTGCTGGCTAATGTACCCAAATAAATAGGGTAAATACACATCAACACTGCGGACACGTGAGGGCACCATTAACATAATTAAATGTAATACTTGACGGTGGTCGTATTTTCAGTTGATTTCTTTTAGTATCTATCTATCTAACAGCTCTTTTCTTCTCCGATTGGCAGGGTGAAGCTCCCACCGAGAGGGATTTATCTCGTATTTCTTCATATATCTCTTGTGAACATCTTTAAAGCGAAGAAACTGACCCCCACGCTACTGCTTACCATGTTTCAGTTCAGGACAGAACACACGCTTTGTGTTCCTCTCTTTTGACATTCTGGAGAGATGTCCGCACCAACGCAACTGACGGTACATCAAATAGGCCTCTATGCCATCGACTTTGGCTCGTCGAAGTACCTCGGTGTTCCGTACACGATTTGACTACTTTATGTTCATAATGTCTCGTAGACATTTCAGATAGCACCTATCAAAAACGCGTATGTGTATTCGATACAAACACCATGTCTCGTTTGAATATAAAACATTAGTCAAGATAATGACCACTTACAGCCTAATCTTGACAGACTTGACAGTCGACAAAAGACAAGAAAAGAGGTCGCCTTTGACTTCTGATTTTTTCATGAAGTTATCGCAAACAGAATGTATAATGTGCACCTTCACATGTGCATCTATTAGGACGAAAGCCAAATTGAGTTTCAGGCAAGATGGTCTCGTATAATTGACTACTACTAACGATGATGATTCAGAATCACTTTAGCTATGGATTTGTCAGGAGCTGACAGCTACGAGATGCCCCTGTATGAGTTACAGTTCACTCGATCACCTTTGTTTTTGTATAAGGTACAAATGCGTAAAATTTTGAAATCTTAGGTAAATGTCTCATTTTCCCACATTACACTGAAGTAAAGAAGTAAGCTCACCCGGCACACGATCTATCCCACCCTTTTATTTTGTTGGGTTTTAATAGCGGCTAAAACCTCCTCAAAAGTAGGGGGCCATCAAGTCCATTAGATAGCGGATATTCTGGAAGAGATGTTAAGAAATCCATATCAACAGAGCAGTCAACGTTTAAAAGATTGTGAGAATGTTGTGCCCATCAATTAATGATGTCGCCTTTTATTAAGCAAAAGATTGCCATCCGCCGATCATATATCACATTTGCTTGTCGGGCATCTCCCGTAAGTTTATAGACTTCACCAAAAAAAAAACACTAATTTGATTTGTGTCACACACCCCTGGACATATTATTTTTTTTGCGTCATCACCGCCGCATTCTTTTATAAATAGAACTAACCTAAAACACTTCCACAAAATCTAAAAACAATTAAAATATGTTCTTCACCATTGTGCGCTTCGCTAGAAACTTTTTGAATCGCGCAAACAATCTGTAAAACACATTATTGGACCTTCAAACCTACAATGAAAGGGGCGTACTCGTACATACATGGGCGACGGTAGTCACTTACCATCAGGTGACTCGTCTGCTCGTTTGCCCTCTGTAACACAAAAAAAAAATTATTTAACTGTAATATTGAATGGACATAGGTCTTCGTTCTTCTAAGAAAAAGTGTCAAACTTTCTAATGGAAATGAGATCCTTAATTCGTACTTACTTAGGTAGTTGTTGCTTTCAAGATTAAAAAATGTTACATATGAACGTGAATTTTAATAATGTATTATTAAAAAGGTATCGGTTTGTATTTATTACTGCACGTGTAAATTAGAAAATCAAAAAAACAAAACTAGTTGTTTTACATCACGCTATAAATGGTAAAAATAGTTACTTTCGTAGACATTTTCTTTCCGATACACGGCTTTTTTTCTTTTTTAAAACGGTCGTTTTCAATAACCCATTAAACCGTAACGTTAGAGTTCTAACAGATTACGCATGAAGCCGCCATCTCGTGACTGATGCGTAAGGCCTGGTACCACTTTACCATTTGTTAAGATTGCATGTTGCTCGACTTGTGTGTAGAAAAGTGACGCAACATTAATAAGCTAAATTTCTTACACATAAGAAGCTAACTAGTAAACAAAAAAGGAAATTGTCTTTGGAATATAATTGTCTTAATGCAGTAATAGTAATTTTAAGATGAATGAGGTAATCAAAACAAAAAGATGAGATTTTGATTATTACAATTATATATTAATTCATGTTCGTAATATTGAGATAAAAAATCATTCTTCAATATTTGTCAGACTACTTAAATATTCGTATTACTGAGAAATCCATAGATGTCAATTGAATTTCATCAATCAATCAAGCTCCGGGTTTTAATCATAGTCTTTTGTACAGAAATCCTTGATTTTTTACAAAGCAGCTGTGTCTAGAGATAACTTATTTTATTTTATTTGTGTTTGTGGTTGGTTATTGAAAATTGAAATTAAAAATGTGTTTACTGAAGGTGATCTTACGACTCCGGTCAACTTGTCTGCTTGGCAGGTTCAAAAGTTGCATGTTAAAATCACTTCTTATTTAAGTTTTTCGTTTTCAGTTGTCAAAGTTCTCTCACAAGTTGATTTTTTTCTGAAATCTAGAGAGAATAATTACTAAATGCCGGTTGTTTGTTCCTGAATAACATTAGTAAGGGAGTTAACACTGACGTGACCGAAATCTGTCACTCGCGTACTTGTATGCAAATCCCACAATGGCTCTGTACAATGTTATGTAAATGTATGCATCAATAAATTGCTAGTCTCCTTCTCTTCTATAAACTCTTAGAGTATAGAAGCATATATGGCATTATAAGTGTGTTAAAAGCATTTGATATGGTAATAACGTGTTACCTGAAACTTTGCTTTTAAACGAACACTGTTTTTAACGAAGAAGAGCCATGCTTAGACACGTTTGGCGCCCGATCGGAGTAATACCACAGTGACCTAAGTACATTATAAGTGTACTTGCTATTTCTCGACATTTAAAAAAAGCAATAACTTAAAATTAGAGGACTAGGACTTCCTGGCATCAGCCCGTTCGAGTTTCGATTTCCTGAAAATATAGTCCAAACTTCCGCTACTGCTTGAGCCAAGTTAATTAAAGGAAATAAATGCGCAAAAATAATTATTTTGCAAAGAATCCAAACACTATTGATGTGTTTCTTTGTAGAAATCTTCATACCTACTTTATTCCTGCATTTAAGAATACAAATTTGTACTTCGTCATTATCATTCCGCCTATCGCAGTTCACTGCTAGGCATACGCATCTTTCAACGTGCGCCATAAAACCCAGTCCACCGCTTATCGCATCGCGTCTATCCCAGCTATCATTCTCAGGTTGTCAGTCCATCTGGCTGGCATCCTACCTTTCAAACCGTACCGTACGTAACCTTTTACATTTTTACTTGTTAAAGGATTTAATATAATAATATGTTGTGTATTAAAAGTATGAAATGGGATTTCGGGGACAGACGAACAGACAGGTCACCTGATGGTAAGTGACAACCGCTGCTCTTGGACACCTGCAACTCTTGCAACTCAACGGCGGGTTAAGTGAGGAGAAAGAGAAAAGGGGCATGAGAGGAGAAGGAAGAGGGGGAGTTGGGCCTTCGTTGCCTTCACTCACGCGGGAATGGAATTGCATTGTTTGTCTACCTGTTTTTTGTGAGACAATGGTATTACTCCGGTCCAGCTAGAACATTCTTGCCTAAGCATGGCTTTCCCATGGTAAAACCAGATAAAAAAAAACGCTCAAGAACCACAATTACAAAAATACCTAACACTCATACTTTGACACCCAGATATAGTTTAAAGGTATATTTTCTTCAAGCCCTAAAACAATTATATATGTCGATTCGGAACACAATGCGCTCATCGCTTCCTTTTTATATTTTGAGATAGCTCCTCAGAATTCTAGTTAATATAATAATATATTAAGACACAACGTATAACTCTTTTATGTTCAGATATAAATAAATAAATAAAGTAATAGAGGGCAAGCCTATATCCGTCAGCCGGGCACTTTGTGACTGTATACATACCGTCTGATAGATAAAAGTCCGATTCTCTATTCTACCCCACCACAGGACGCAAGACGCATGTATTACAAATCATTTGCGTGTTTTACATTACAAGTAACATTATTTTGCGTATTATCTTACAATATACATGACATTTATGTTGGGTAGTTACACACTTTTTTGGAAATTTTATTAATAATTTTATGGTTTTAGAGTAAACCGATTACGATGAAAAATAGCCTTAAAGTTACAACGAATTACACTTAATACTAGTGCGTAAAGGTTTGCTATAAAAAATTGGTTTTTACAAATTTATTGTACATACAGATGAACCATTCTCAAATAATTTATAAAAAAAAAAAAACTTTAATCATTATAAATTACCTACACAGCAATAACAATGTAAGTATGTGTTATACTTACCTTACATATAGATAGTGCTCATTGTCTTCCACCAATATGTTACTGTTATTTAAAAGTCGCACAATATGAAAGAAGACATTGAACGAATATACTCGTAGTTTGTCGCAAGGATAAGTGGAACGCTTAGGCGCAGCGACACTTCTCTACGTTCCCAACTTTGTTATTGATAATGTTGAAGATTCAAAACGCCACCAACTTATGTTATGCGATAAGGAAGTAATGTCTATTGCTTTTAAAAGTAAGTGTAAGTGGAAAAGCGGGTAAACTTTGATAAACTTTTATCATTCGCTTACGTTACGATCTTCGAGTAGTTAGGTATAAGTTTACTTAGCAAAGGTTGTATAATATTGCTTTCATTACACCATGGAGGTGCGAAAAGGTGTTTTAATAAATTTGTGAAATGTGTAAACTCGGTGTAGTTGTCAATATTATTTCACATTTGAACAACACATTTGTGCAAAAATTTGGGTCCAACCTTTCTTTGTTTTATAACTTCCTAGATTTGTACTTCGGCTTCTATCCCTCAGGACCTGTATTTTTTTCGGTATAAAATGTACCCAATGTCTGTTTCAGTACCAGTGACAAAGTCATAATTATCATCATCAGCCTGTCACTGTCTTCGGCAGTTCGCATCCATCTGCCACCAGTAACCTTCCTCAAGTCGCCTCAGGATGCGCTACACTACGTTTAGGGACAAAGTAGGTCAAAAAGAATATTCAAAAAAATTTCGATCGAACAAAGTAACAAAAATCTTTCCCATTTGAAAATTTACAAACACACGCTTGGTATAAATATTTCTCTGAAACCTCTTTTTTTATAAGGAGGAACAGACGAACACACGGGTCATCTGATGGTATGTGACGACCTCTGTCCATGGACAGTTGCAACTCAAGAGTCGTAAGCGCGCTACCCGACGTTAAGCATGATGAGGGATTGGGTAATAGAGAGATGAGAAAGAGGAGAGGGGAAATTGGGCTTGCGAAAACCTCGCTCATTTCGGCAAAATGCAACGCAAGAAACACTTCGCAACAGGTTTTCTGTGAGGTTGTGGTATTGCACCGATCGCCCATACGTGCCTAAGCATGGCTCTATCACGATAATAAAAACTAAATAAAAAAAATCACAAAGATGATAAAAAAACCTTCTTATTATACATCTTCAAATGTTTAGTAATACTATATTTGTTTTTTATTCTTTTTTTTTTAATGTAAATTAGGTATCCTAACCCTTTTCTTTACTTGCATCTATCGGCAATATGATTATTATGAACTTTTTAAACATTCGCGTTTCATGTTCACTTCTGTTGTTGAGTGTGCTCATAACGGATTACAGATGTAATTGCTTGCGATTGTAGATGTCGGAATCATATAAAAATTATTACTGCTAAAAATTTTGATTCATACATACTTAATAGGCTTATAGCAGTCAGTTGAGTGTAAGTGGTAAAAGCAGGCATTATTACTCAGTTGTCAGTCAGTCAGTCAGTCAGTTACCTGTATTACATGTATCAATGAAATCGAATGAATCTTACGATGTGACATACTATATTTATCAAATTTGTGTTCGATATTTAATTAAATATCAAACTTGACATTTACGACACAACCAAGCAGACAAAATAGATTGACGTCAATATTCCACACATCGTCAACTGATACTGTATGTATTATAAATACGTTTTCGATATTTAATTTCAAGAGTAAATCTCAATGGAAACGATAAATATAAGTCAACGTATTTATTGACTTTCGAAGTTGTATAATATTCTGAATATATGATCGACTCATTTTTAATTTAAGAAAAAACTTTAATAATCTTTAAAATAAAAGAAAGTGGTAGCATCATCACTAAATTGTGTTGTCTATCACTAATTGTGTGTTTATATGAGGCTTAGTGTATGGTGGGACTTAGCATGATGTACATTATATTTATATCGAATACTCTAACTTCAATTACTCCTAACATTTTGCAATATACATCATAAAATGGAACACTTGTTATAAAATAAAATTAACATTCTAACATCTAAACATCTCCAGCGTGCGGTTGCAAAAAAAAAATGTAAAAAAAAACAACACAACATCAAGGCGGTAAGAAATTTCTGATTCTGCTTTGATTGTAGCCGCTGCGGGTAAATTTAATAACGCACATGCGACATAAATAGAGTAACAAGTGCTAATAGACAGTAGCTTTTTTTTTTTTTTCGTGTGGAAACCCCCTCGAGCCGTCATTCCACCAGGGTTTTCGGTGGAACGGTGTGTCGGAATCGAACCGACTAAAACCACACGGTGTGCCATATTGCGCTTAAAATAGGAGGAATCCGGGAACAGCTTTATTAAGACATCCGGACCCCTCCTAGCGCCTGCCCACACTATGCGGGCACCACTTACGGGTAACCTATTGTGACGCCATGCCTACGTCACCGCACAGACAAACAATGCATAGAAGTTTTTAGAAAGAAGATTGACGGTAGCTGAGCGGTAGTGGCTACGGCTGCGAGCCGAATGCCGTGAGTTCAAGCCCCGGAGGACTCTATGGGTTTTTGTTTGTGATTTCGGTGTTTTATAGAAAATTCTAGTAAATGGAGATGATTCTTTACAAAATTCGAATATAATGGAAAGTACTAGATTAGGTTGTAGAAGACAATCGAAAAGAATAACGAAATGACAGTCGAAATTCAACAAATTACGATCGAAATTAGGGGTATATAAAGAGCTCCAGACGCGCCTACAGGGCAGTTCAGTGGAAAGTGCTCTCAAGTGAAGAATAAGAAGAAGAAGTGAAAAAGTAGTACAGTGAAGTACAGTGAAGTGAAGTGAAAGTGATTAGTGAGTGGTGCAGTGCTACCGTTGGACTGAGTTAAGTGTAGTCCGCGGGAACAGTGTGGAACAGTGCTACGCGGTTCGTGCAGTACAACTCGTTCTGTGCTGTGAGTGTTACGCGTTCGGAATATTGTGAAACGCAAATAAATCATTACTCTCGGCAGTGACATTAGTTTCCTTCCAATCCCTGTACCCACTTCCGTAACATTTGGTGTCAGAAGTGGTATTGGAAGGTAAAATGCCTATTACGCCGAGGGAAGGCGTGAGTACTCGCGCTAAAACAGCCGCACAGCAACCACGTGGCTCTGGAGCCGAAGCTTCTGAGGAAGAGATTCCTGGACGTCAAGACAACTCCGGGGTGGCAACTTCCGACGTAGCGTCGTCGTCGAAATCCCAGGTGCCGGATCTCGGCGCCTTACTCGAACAGCTGCGCGCTATGCAGGAGGAGCAAGCCCGCCGACAGGAAGAGCAAGCTCGCCGACAAGAGGAACAGCTGCGCGCTGTTCAGGAAGAGCAAGCCCGTCGACAGGAAGAACAAGCTCGCCGACAAGAGGAACAGCTGCGCGCTGTTCAGGAAGAGCAAGCCCGCCGACAGGAAGAGCAAGCCCGCCGTCAGGAAGAGCAAGCCCGCCGACAGGAAGAGCAAACAGCCTTGCACGAGGACCAATCCCGCCGACAGGAGGAACTGCTGTGCGCTATCCAGAAAAATCTTCTGAAGGCTATCACCGAAAGCACGCGGAGGGTTGAGGCTATAGAGACAATCGTGCAAAAACATGAAGACCGCCTCTCCTTCATTGAAGATTACGTCAAGAAGATTGAGGAAGACGTCAAGAGGATAAAAATAAATGGAGTTCCGGCTTTAGCGACCATAGTAAGTGCATCTTCTTCAGGTGGAAATTTTAAAGTACCGCCCTTTGATGGGACCTCTTCCTGGGCGGCCTATAAATTACAATGCGGGGAGAGACTTAAATAGGTGGACCAACAGCCAAGCCAAAACCGCTCTTACTTTGGGACTACGAGACAAAGCTTTGACTGTATTGGAGGCTTTAGGAAGTGAAACTACCTATGAGCAGTTGCTAGAAGCCTTGGAATCGCGCTATGGGGACTCGCATCTGGAGCATGTCTTCCGCGCTCAACTCCGTGATCGATGCCAACGAGCCAATGAATCCTTACAACAGTGGGCTCTAGAAGTGGAAAAGTTGGTCCGGAAGGCGTACCAATCGTCACCACCATCAGTCATTGACAGCATACTTTTGCAGTCGTTTGTCGACGGTATTTTCGACGCGGAAGTAAGGGTTGCCGTGCGCCTGGGTCATCACGGTCAGATCAAGGAAGCCGTTGCGCATGCTCTTGAGGTAGAAGCTGTCCGACGAGACCCGAGGAGTGGACGCCTGAGGGAGATTAATTCAACGGAACTGGAGCGACGAAACCAACGTAGAGCTTTCGTCCCTAGATGCTACAACTGCGGGGAACGGGGACATCTAAGAAGCGGCTGCCCGAATCGGATTGCAGAGAGACGAGGGACCGATACTTGTGTACAAGCGTCGGAAGAACCAGGAAAATTAATTAAGGACAGGGCTGAGAGGTGGGCGCTGGCCGATAGACATGAAGCCCCGAAAATTAAGATTCATCAGAGCACGGATGGAAACAGCTTAAACGTTAATGGATCAGTAAATGGAATTCCATGCCAATTGACTTTGGATACTGGTGCGTCACGTACGGTAATTGGGACACAGCTGATAAGAAGAAACGGGAAGATAAACGTTCGGAAGGGAGCTTACCAGCTGACAACGGCTACCGGGCAGCGAATACCAGTAACAGGCAACCAGAAAGTGGCCATTAGGATTGGTGATAAACTTTACTGGCAACAAGCAATCATTGCTGACATTGTGGATGATTGTATTATTGGCCTTAGACTTCTTGAAGGACCATCGGTGCAAACTTGACATTAACTGCGGTATCCTGAAGTGTGGAGATGATGAAATACTAATAAGAGGCGGTGGTGAAGGCAAGGTGTATTGCATTAGGAATACAAAATTACTGCCGAGATCAGAAATGCTAGTTCCAGTAAATCTCCATAAACAAAGTAAGCCAGCACGCACAGTTGTCAAAACATCTACAGAAACAGTGGTACCTGTATCAAAGTTAAGTAATGAAGAACAGGTATTGAGGAAATGTACAAGCTGTTCTTCTGTCAAAGGAACACAAACAAGAAGTCGTGGAGCATTGAAGCTATACAATGTGGGTGCCCCTTGGGAACGAATAGCTTTGGATGTGGCTGGACCGTTTCCAATGACAAATAGTGGAAATCTTAACATTCTAGTAGTAATGGACTACTTTACGAAGTGGCCAGAAGCGTTCGCACTACCAAATCAAGAAGCTATCACTGTCGCTAATAAACTTCTGAATGAAGTTTTCTGCCGATTTGGATTACCTCTTGAAATCCATAGTGACCAAGGCAGGAATTTCGAGTCTCAAGTCTTCCAGGAAACATGCAAAATTATGGGGATACACAAAACTCGGACTACGCCGTATCATCCGCAATCTGATGGAATGGTAGAAAGATTTAATCAAACTTTGGAACGGCATTTGGCGAAAGTTGTGGATAGCCATCAGGACAATTGGGACGAGTACATTCCTCTATTTCTTCTGTCATATAGGACGGCAGTTCACGAAAGTACCTCTACCACTCCGGCTCGAGCGAACTTTGGTAGAGAACTTCGACTTCCAGCCGATCTACTCGCAGGTTGTCCTCCGGATACGCCCAGCTGTATTTCGGAATACGCAGAAGAATTAAGAAGAAAGATGGAGGAGGTTCACGGGCACATGAGAGAAGAGAATCTGCAAGCTAGTGAGCGAATGAAAACGCGATACGACAGAAGCATTAACTCCAAGTCCTTTGAAGAAGGTTCTGCGGTTTGGCTTCACAACCCTGTTCGACGAAAAGGGAAATCTCCAAAACTACATCTAAGTTGGGAAGGCCCTTATGAAGTAATTACGAAGATCAATGATGTCACTTACAGAATTCGGAAAACGCCAAGAAGTACAGCGAAAGTCGTTCATGTGGATAGGTTGGCACGGTACCACGGCTCTAACGATGCTCGGGACGAGCACGTCTAAGGAGGGGATAATGTGACGCCATGCCTACGTCACCGCACAGACAAACAATACATAGAAGTTTTTCGAAAGAAGATTGACAAGTCACGGTAGCTGAGTGGTAGTGGCTACGGCTGCGAGCCGAATGCCATGAGTTCAAGCCCCGGAGGACTCTATGGGTTTTTGTTTGTGATTTCGGTGTTTTATAGAAAATTCTAGTAAATGGAGATGATTCTTTACAAAATTCGAATATAATGGAAAGTACTAGATTAGGTTGTAGAAGACAATCGAAAAGAATAACGAAATGACAGTCGAAATTCAACAAATTACGATCGAAATTAGGGGTATATAAAGAGCTCCAGACGCGCCTACAGGGCAGTTCAGTGGAAAGTGCTCTCAAGTGAAGAATAAGAAGAAGAAGTGAAAAAGTAGTACAGTGAAGTACAATGAAGTGAAGTGAAAGTGATTAGTGAGTGGTGCAGTGCTACCGTTGGACTGAGTTAAGTGTAGTCCGCGGGAACAGTGTGGAACAGTGCTACGCGGTTCGTGCAGTACAACTCGTTCTGTGCTGTGAGTGTTACGCGTTCGGAATATTGTGAAACGCAAATAAATCGTTACTCTCGGCAGTGACATTAGTTTCCTTCCAATCCCTGTACCCACTTCCGTAACACTATTAATAAGGCGGCGTCCAGACACACGCGGACGTCACCTCCTCGCGGCTGGCCTCTACAGCGGGTGGAGGGGAAAACCCGTCCCGACCACCCGCAGCCACACTCAGGGCGGCATGAGGCGCTGGTAGGCGCGCCGGTTAGGTACGAATGTGGCTCGGCGAGCGGCCTCACGCCACTCGCGTACCTCTTCGGGTGGGGGCCTGATGCCGGCAACCACCCGAAAGTCAGCCGTTCGCCGATAAACTTCAGCGAGCACTTCCGCCTCCAAATCCCACGGGAATGTTCCTGCCAACGCACATGCCGCTTCCGTGGATACGGTGCGATAACCGCGCATGGCTCTAACCGCCATAACTCTCTGAGGACGCCAGAGGCGTGCCCTATTCTGGGCGGTCAGAGCCTCCACCCACACCGGTGCACCGTATAGTGCCATTGACCGGACAACCCCCGTGTACAGCCGTCTTGTTGCAACGCTGGGTCCTCCCAAGTTGGGCAAAAGCCGCCCAAGAGCGGACGCAGCGCCGATCAGCTTTGGAGCAAGCTGCCGAAAGTGCTCGTCGAAGAGCCACCTGCCGTCAAGGATCAGGCCCAGATATCTTATGTGGGCCCGAACCGGTACGAGAACCGAGTTGACCATGATGGAGGCGCCAGGGGGCGGACCACGACGGGGCCCATGGAATAGAAGAGCCTCCGTCTTGTCCAGGGCCACCCGCAAGCCCAGCGCCTCGATGCGCCTGACAAATCGGGGCCGACCTCGTCCAGGTGACGGACGAGGCTAACATCGAACACCTTCCTGAGGTGGTCCACCATGTGGTCAAGGGCCAGGGCCAGGACTCGGGCAGGGATCCTGTCTGGCCCGGGGGCGGTGTTCTTGGAACGGATCCGTATAACAGCCGCCCTTACCTCCGCCTCCGTGACGGTTGGAGCATCGCCCTCCGATAACTCCCCGTCGTCAACGGCCAAAGGGGCCATCGACGGGGGTAAGTGCTCCATCCCTGCATCCTGCGGGAAAAGGCCCTCAACCACTTCCTGCAGGAAGCTGGGCTGGAGAGTCTCGGTAAGGGGGGGCCCAATGCGCGGAGTTTTTGTTGCGCCGCACGATAGGGGCGTCCCCAGGGATCACGACCGAGACCCTCCAGCATCTCCTTTCTCTTCGATTCTTTGGCACGGCTAATGGCCAGCTTCAGAGTTTTCCGTGCCTCTCGGTATTCTTCATGAAGCTGGTCCTCTTCCCCCTCTTCGCGGTGACGCCGACGACTGCGGGTGTAAGACCTCCGGGCACGAATGCAGGCCGCGCGGAGGTCCGCCAACTCCGGGGACCACCAGTAGACCTCCTTCCTTGGAAGCCGACCTTTAACGCGGGGCATGGCCGCATCGCAGATCTGCGTGATCGCATCACGAAAGCAGCCCGCCCCTATGTCCACCTCCTCGGTTGGAGGCTGCGGAGACAGCCAGGAGTAGATGATGGCTGCCTCCTCCAGTAGATCCTTATCCAGCTTAGATACAGCCCACCGCGGGAAGCGGGACGAGAGCCGTGCCGTGTGACCAATACTGGGGTCCTGGGTCCGGGAGAGCTCAAATCGGATATAGAGATGATCCGAGAGCGTCTCAACCTCTTCCAGAACACACCAGTTCCTTACTCGTGCGGCGAGAGCAGGGGTAGCGAACAAAAGGTCCACTATCGACCCCCCCTGCTGCCGCACGCACGTATTTGTAGAGCCTCTGTTAAGGAGACAGAGGCCCACCGACGTCGCCCATTCCTCTACCGCATCGCCCCGTGCGTCTGTTCTAGGGGAACCCCAAGCAATGGACTTAGCGTTGAAGTCCCCCAGCACCAGTACGTGCCCAGATGCTTGTCGCCGTATCGAGGTCTCTAAGTTGTTAAGGAAGACCTCGAAGTCACTCAGACTCCGGTTGGGGGAGAAGTACACACCGTATATGGTGATACCCCCCCATTCGGCAGCAACATATCCAGTACCCTTGTCTCTTAGCGACAAGGGCGGAGAATGAGCCACCGTGGAGCTGACGACTGCCACAGAGCTGTCCCGGTCACCCAGCCAGTTTGGACGGGGAGGAACGTAATAAGGCTCCGCGGCTACGGCTATTCCGATGGACCACTCCGCCATAGTTTGCAGGAAAAGGTCCTACGCACTGGCGCAGTGGTTCAGGTTCGTCTGGACAAGGAGGCTGGAGACTTGGTCCATTATTGGATCGTCTCTACAGCCTCCACCATGGGCGACGATGACAGTGCACGATTGGTATCAGAGGCAGCCCGGGCCGATTGGCTAGCCGATATTTGCGGAGTAGTGCGGGGAGGCTTGCATCCACTTTGCCCCATCTGGTGATTGGCTGGCAAATTGCCGGCCGCACACGCCGGGCAGTGAGGAGCAGCGGAGCATTCCGCTGCTCTGTGCAACGATCGACCGCAGCGGAAGCAAAGTCCGCTACAGTCAAAGCAGCTTCCGCACTTGACGCGGGTGTGTCCCGACCCTAGGCATTTAAAACACCTCATCTGTCATCATCAATCTCATCTCACCTCACCTCAGAACTGTGACTCTGGCGTTCACAAAACCGATGAGGATCTTGCCGGCGTTGCCCAAAATTTTGACCGACGCTACGGGACAACTCGCCCACACCGCGCCAAGACCGCCTGGACCGGGACGGATGGTGCCTACCCTTATGTGGTCCGCGTTGCACTCGGTTCTTTCCCGAATTGCAACCCGGCAATAGAAGGTAGCTGACCTGACCTTACCACCAAACTCACTCAGATCTTGTGTGCTAATTGAACTGTAAAAGTATTGTTACGAGCTGGGTATTTAATAAATTAAAGTAGTCGATTGATTACCAAAAAAAACACAATATTTATTAATAACACTCTTTACAATTACAAATCACTATATCACTCGTTAGTCGCACTAGAAGATCGCTTCGATGTTTTATCGCTGTATCGTGAATCAATACTCCCCGTACGGCTAACACGATCCGCTTTTATATTGCTGTCGAGGTAACTAGAATGTACGATAATATTCGATCGATGGCTCTAGACTAAATAGATTATTCTAGAGCTACTTGTAGCGCCATCTAGCGTCATAATGTCCACAGTTGCGCGCTATCCGACACTAGATAGCGTTGTCCCTTCGTTCTCGCGTCTTGTAGATTGTTCCAGACCATTTTTCTCAATGGCGCAACAGTATCTTTATAATGTTCTTCATTAGTTACATAATTATAATGTACACATGACCAGGATGATGACGATAAGCTAAGCCTTAATAATCGTTAGTCCTTAGTATAAGTTGGCACTTACGCTTGCGTACGTTCCTGAAGTCCTTGGTTCGATTTCTGGGTCTGACAAATTGTTATTAGGTTCGTTAGGAATTCTCTGCACCAATATGAACGTTCATATGTGTTCCTTCAGTTAAATAACAAAGTCTACACATCTAAAGTATAGAAAAGTAGTTTTTTTTTTATTTAATAATATTGGAGCCTAGAACCTCTATGTATCAATATATGTATATACTATATGTATAATATATAGTGTATCTCTATGATAAAGAATCCAAGGCCTATCTTATCCACATCATATTTCCATTTCACTGTTGATAGATTAAGCAATCGTTTACACTAGGGTCAGCAACATAAAGCTCTGACTGCACTAAAAATAACAAGTATGATAACAATAAAGTTTTTTTTTATTCTAACAGAAAATGTTACTATGCCTATGTCTTGAAAACCTATACAACGTTTGAAAAGAGCTGGTGATTATCAAACGCTTAAACACGTCTTTATAAAATAATAAATTATTGCTGACATTATGACTGACTGATCATAACAGCTACAGAACAAAAATCGATTCATTTGATAAAAAGTAGCGATGGCACGGACACACAGTCAGACACAATAAACTTATAACAACCCCCTCCTTGCGTCGGCGTTAATAACTTAAATCATTTAATTTCTAGAAATTTAGCATTACCCTGCTATGAAGCTTGTCTTTATATCCAATTGCATGTAAAGATAGAATCAATGAACTGGCTTACCAAAAACAGTACGTCCCAGGCCATGTAAGAGCGATCGAGTTACAAACCACGACCAACACACACATACGATTTTACACACAATGCGATGTGGGCGTAACGTACAGCACCAATATTTAGTCGGAACTAGACCTCCACTACGGATATGCTTGGTAGGTGTTGAATAACATTATTGTTTATTTGATGGTTAACCGGTTTTAATTTATAAGAATATTTTGATAAACTGATATAACAAATTCTTTATATATCATTGCGCGGCATGACTCTGAAAGACTTACCAACTAGATACATACCTTATCGAAAATAAATCTAATCTCATTCTAAAGAATGTATACGTCGCTTATTCCTATAATAATATACATCTTACTGAAAATAAATAGTAAACCATTAGTATATATTTATAATTCAGCAGCAAACAAATGTACAGTTGGGTAATATCTGTATGGATATCTCATAGTGATTTATCTTTTGATTATTCTAGTGAATGCGCCGGCGCCGGCAATGGAAAACATTTAACGACTATCAGCATCAGGTGGCAATGGAGGCCTGTGACTTGTGCTCTGAGGTTGTTAGTGGTACTTGTTGCCTCTTTAAGTGGACATTTATGTCCTTTTATAGAGGAGGTTCAAATGCATTCGTTAAAGGTTTATTAAATGTGAACACACTTTTAGTTGTAATAAGAAAAGTACAGCTTAAGGTAATAATCAAGATACTTATTAAAACAGTAGGTTTTTTTTTTAGGAATTCTTGTAACGTGGGTCACACGTTTCTAGTCTTTTAACCCCTTCAGCTAAGTCAAAATACCTGTGTTAAGTGTGTACTACTGATACACTGTGATCCACACACACAGTGTATCGGTAGTACAGGGTAGGGTCAGAACCTGTAACCACTTGGTAGGAAATCCGACGCCTTAGCTATTACACTACCACCACTTTCGTTCTGCTTCCATTTCCAATTGTAATCTTCTGACCTCCGAATATATTGTCTAAAGTAGAAGGAACATAAAATATGTTTTAAAGGTTATAAGCCTATATATCAACATTAACGTAAGACGTCTTAAAACCTACAAAATGTAATCCAAGAAACATAACACACAACGTGCGGTCATAGATTTGCGAACTAGGAGGATATTTGAATTTAACCTGCATAACCACTATTTCTCTTGCTCTAAAAGGTCGTATATTAGATATGACGGCTTATACCCAACCAGTGTCTGTACAGACATAGGTAATATAATATTAATACGCATTTATAATGTAAGAGAATTCTTTTTTGAGATAATCTTTATATTTGATAAATATTTTATTAAATAAACATGACATATAATGCGGATATTTACAGCTTTGCTTATGCCAAATACCTTTTCCTTAGCTGCCTCTTAAAATTCCATAAACAGTTTATCGTGGGCGTATGTTTTGAGTATAAAAACTGGATTAACGTCTTATCCGCTGATAATCCTGTCGTATATCAGGGATTGGCGGATTCGAATACCAGTTTAACATTTGTATACGAATACGAAGTAAACGTGTTTATGTAAAATCAGATCACAAAATATTTTTTATTTTCCTTAATGAGTAATATCAAGATAATCAACTATTTGTAAAACATAAAGATTAATACTATCAGAGTATGATTTAAGAATTATAAATGCCGGCTCTAGACATTCTACTAACAGAATTAACATATTCACTATTTCATCCCAACTGGTTCCCACTTTTGAATTTCCTATTAGTGTTTACAAAGGCAAAGTCAATACGATGTGGTAGCCAGACATGTTAACCTTATGTTTGCTTTTACTAACGCTCTTGTCCCTTTGTGTAAAGATTTAAAATCCCTTGCATGTAAGACGATTATATAATGAAGATCCACATGCTACTCTGTTGTTAAAATTTGTTTACAGAATTTTGGAGTTATTGACTTTGGCGTGAGAGTTGGTTTCTAACGTTCGTAACCCTGGTAGGTCTAATCAATCAAAATCTAACATATTAGTGTTAAGCATTTCCAATATGCGTTAGTATATAAATAGATTTATAATCTCATTATCATTTTGTGACATTACAAATCGTACTATTTTTTTAAATGGTCTAATACCATAAACAAATATTCGAGCACCTTCTCATATAAGACGCATTCGATCAACATCCGAAAGATTTATAGAATTTTATCTGTTTCTACTAATAGCTCTCCGGTTACAAAAAACATTTCATTCATTACAAATAGCGGGACTATCTCTATTTTGTTACTTCACATTAATAAACGATATCATACATTCTTATCATCTATGATTTAATTCAACCACTATTATATGTTATGACCAATAAGCACTTTTAATGTGTACAGTGACTTACCTCTGAAGTGTTTCAGTAATAATATAAATAGATATCTAATAATAGTAATAATAGTAATTTATTTCAAAATACTGGTTCCATAGACCACAAACAATAATAATAATTCATTACATCATCAATTACATTCATAGGCACTAATAAATAGACCTATGTGTTTTTTTTTTTATTTCTTCCTTTACAAATATGTACGTCTCTGAAACTAGGGATTATTACTATAAATCCGTGACACAGATACTGACTCTGTAACAAGCAATTAACTGTCACAAAGTTTGTTACTATAACTTTATTCTTCTATAGGAAATAATTATATTACAAATCCAGCGCCCCTACAAATTTTAATGTCTTGGAGGGTTTCGTGGTTCCCGCCCGCATGGTGTCTAGAAGAAGGACACAGTGACTGATGTCTAGTAGAGCTTATTTTATGATTGATTTGTACTGTAAATTCTTTGAAGGCAATTTATATACTAACACATTTTGGTTTTATTATAGCTCACTGTATCAGTTTGATTTTTGGCAATTGACTTTATAGCGAAGTGGTTACATAAGTCCCACTTATACACATTGAAAAATAAACTTTCAATACACGTGGGATTATATTATTGTTGGCAAAAAGTTGACGTTTTAATACAACTCGGCATACTGTATTTACTATAGTCTATAATAAGCGGTAGTACCTTCTTTTTGGAGTAAATAAGCAAGGTAATAACTTGAAAAAGCTTTGTCTCCAATGAACATTATTTATCATACAATGAATCTATAGGGTCAGTACCTTACAGTGTTATATATTTTACCTCGACAATGCATGTCGAGGTAAAATATATATTTCAGCATCAACATCGGAAGATTGAATTAATGATTGAATTACTCGACATTATTCAAAACTTTCTAATCATATCCGGAGAAGTAATGATATTCTGTCTTCACCATTGAATGTTTACCATACTGATTAGTTGCTACTGTATTAACTTCGTTATGGTGTGTTGGAATCTTCGATGTTTAACAGTACCTTGTCAGAGGCGGAAGTGATGATACTTGTCATCGAGCTACAATATTATTGATTTACTGTTCATGAGAATATTAAATTGACAATGGATTATTTGCAATTATATATACATATATTTTGTAATTATTATAAAAAAGGAAATTGACAGTAACTAACTTAACTTACTATATTTTTTGGTAAAGTTTGTTATTACAAAACCTATTGACATTGTGTTTAATAACGAGGACACAGTGTTTTTTAAGGTTTCACAATCCATGTTTCATGCCTTAAAAATTGATAACTTTCGATTCTCTTCCGGTTAAGAGAGGAGAATGATTTTTCGTCAAATTATGCTTTATAAGAGGTTGAAACGAATAACGTGTTTTAAAAATTACTTCTTACGTTAATTACGTACCTTAGGTTTTAGACTATTCTTTACCAGTGAGCACTCGTAATATTTTTTAACAGTGAGCACTGAATTGGTCAAGATTTTATTGACAGTGAAAGCTTGAACGGAACCGTTTTATTTTTATTCATATTTTCACCATAAAACCAGCTCACCTGACAAACAGTCGTTTCCAGTTAGCTTATCGAATTTCATACGAATCCTGTGTCCGAACAAAATCTTCAGAATTAATGCCACCTTCGACTTCCTGAGTTGGACCGAGCTGTAATCGAATAACTCAAATAAACTCAGGTGGAACTTTTCAATACGCTTCGTGACCATGACGCTTACGACTGAAAAGCTTTATGCAACATCTTAATAAGCAAAT
This sequence comes from Tyria jacobaeae, assembly GCA_947561695.1. Lineage (NCBI taxonomy): Eukaryota > Metazoa > Arthropoda > Insecta > Lepidoptera > Erebidae > Tyria > Tyria jacobaeae. The sequence goes on from OX387220.1 coordinate 12,834,258, forward strand.
TTTTTCTTTTATATTATACTGGGACAGACGAACAGACGGGTAACCTGATGGTAAGTGACAACCGCCGTGCATAGACACCTGCAACTCAAGAGCCGTAAGTGCGCTACCAGCCTTTGGGGGTGATGAAGGGTGGGGAAAGTGGAGAGGGGGAATGAGAGAAAGGGATAGAATAGAGGAATGACTTATAGGAAATAAAATCACTAAATGAGATGTCAAGTAAACAAAACCGGTATAAACACCTCTCCTCTATCCCTTTCTCTCATTCCCCCTCTCCACTTTCCCCACCCTTCATCACCCCCAAAGGCGGGCAGCGCACTTACGACCTTACGACTTCGAGTTGCATGCGGATGTCCATGGTCATCGGTTATCATTTAGGTACCGCACCTGTAATTCTGTCCCCTTCTATCATAAAGAAAAAAAAAAGTTGGTCGTTGCTGTCTAGTAATGCATATTTTTATAAGAATTAAATATTGAGCTAGTTTGATTTTGACGTTGAAATAGAATATATGGTATTTAACAATTTTTACTGCCGGATCATCATCTATAAGTAACAATCGATGGTTTCATATCCTACATCAAGTTTAACACGAAAATGTACATTATATATGTATGAAAATTCGTATTTTGAATAATTATGAATAATTTTATTGTACTAAATAAGTACGATTTAATAATTATTAAGAGACTCGTCGACAAAGTTCAATTTAAGTATAGTCTAAGGAACAAAAATAAAAGAAACTTACACTTTAGTATAAAGTTTTTACATGGTGTTTAACATAATACGTAGCTTAAAAACAAGAAAACTTTAAGCGTACTTACAACACACAAACTTAAATTACAAAAAGATAGCAAATAGAGCTTTCCTTACAATAATGTTATTATTATTTCTTTTAACTAGAGTGTTGTTATGTTTAAGCTATAAATGTCTAATATTTTGTAATTATGCGACTCACTTACGTTCGATAAGTAGATGGAACAGTCCAACTTTAGCCATAAATGGCGCATTACTCGTTGCCCGTCATAAATATTCATTTTCGGCAAGTAAGAGAAAGTTTTCACGGTTTCTCATCGAGTTTCAGTGGAAGTAGACGCGGTTATATTAGCCAATTTATGAGCAAAAATATTCCATACATTGTAAAGATTTTGTTGAACCGACTTAGTTGAAGTCCTCATCTGTTGCTGATCCAATCTTTAAGTTATTTAGAACTACAATGGCTGCAACAGTTAAAATTAACATGTTGTTACTGAAAGCTATAATATTTATTCTTAGACTATATTTGATAAATATTTACAATGTAGTAAGAAGTTTACATAAGCCTGAAATTTCGATTTAAAAGTTAACTTTATTACAAAATTGGATTAGGTACCCGTCGCACCTGGTGGCATTAAAATAGTTACTACTATCAAAAAAAAAAATATTTATTTAAATGAACAATTATATACATACATTAAACTCGTTATATGGAGAAAGCGATGTCCAACGTCAAATACGAAATAATATTATTCACCGCGGCTCTAAGACTTCCAAAATATATGCTGCACTTAAAGTGTCCGACATCAAAGCAGAGCTTCTTCGAGTTGGTCGAAACCCTCGTACCATCAGTCATTCTCGTAGACGGTGGAATTTGAACTTTTACGTCGGTTGTACGGTGAAGAAAACTCGATTCTGGTGTCTGGGAGCCAGGTGTACGCAGTGCGCTCCGAGGGGGCACTGAAAAAAGAGAAAGCCAGCTTAAGTTACTAAGTCACAACTTTGGAAGTTTTCGATATAACAATTATCGTAGTGGTAATAAGTCTATTACCACTAAAATGGTAATAAGCTATTTTCGTAATAATAGTCGAAACAGAATTAACTGTATTTGATTGGACATATAAATGGCAGCTCTTTTCAAAGTGGATTTCGGCGCTATAATTATTATTATGGTAATCGGTGTGTTTGGGATAAATGATTACTGTCTGCACAAAAAGTCTGAAATATCTGTAAGTTCTCTAATATGTCAGTTAAGGTCTGAGTTAGTTAAGGTTTTATGTCGTTTCACGTCAAATTAAAGTTTACAGTATTCGAAGTTTACTTTCAACATAGTTGTTACATTGTGCATGTTTTCAATGGTAATTGAAAGCAAATTTACATGTATAACAATTGAAACATGTTTGGACGAAACAAAGGCGTAACCCGACAGAGTAACGCACTTGTTTAACTTGCAACATTCTACTTGGTTGCAGTTAAGCAAATGCTGCGGAACCTCCTTGCTCAAAGAAGCAGTATTATTTATGTTGAAATGTAATGAAAAGTTAATGTATTCACTCCTTCAAGTACCACCTACGAGCACTTGAACAAACAGAAGCACTATTTATCTTTACCTCACGTATAGGTAAAGCATGTTGTTTTAAAGAGAACCCCTATAGAACAGGGGTCAATGTTCTTGACATACTTTATGTGAAGAGCCCACGAACAACATACCATGTACTCGTTGACATATTGTTGTTTGGAGTAGAAAATATATATTATTCTTCTGTACAAATGTATACGAATAATATATATAAGTATTTTCCTTTTCGAGAATTTGAACTATGAAAATTTTGAACATAATATTTATGCCTTTTTAAGCATTTTTTATAAATTGGGGTAGAAACATTATTACACTGTGATTGATTGGGATAGAAACGTATCTTTTGACCGATTACTGTTCACGCCCTCGTTTGTAGTAGGCCATTGCGGTCCACTGGCCACAGACATTAGATAAACCGGTACTCCTATCACTCAACTATTTAACGCTACTCGAATATTTTATTATTTTAGAACTTACTACAATGAATAGTAATCAGTGTCCATTATCAAAATAACCTAAGGATGATATCTTTGCACCTTAGTTATTTTAGTAATATGTAGTTCCACGCTGAAATCATTTTTTAGTATATATTGTTAAACGATAATTTTGTACCAATCAATTAGCACATAATTGATAATGAAAAGAGACGAATAGAGAGAACAAGTCGGACACTATCTAAAGGAAATGAAGCCGACGCGAGGCAGACACCAGAGTAGCGGGCTCGAGCGAAATTCAATTTGAAATAAGTGCCCTCTGAATTAATCCGGCCACTTTGAGTGGACCGGATGAAATTTCTGGTATTTTTCACGTCTAGCAATAAAAACGAGCCCTCGACGTGGGTAAAAGATGAGTAATAGCTTCACCCTAAATTCTGAGGAACTGTGAGGAATAATAGTATTTTGCTCGTATAATAAACATCTTATTTCTATGTCTATAGCTATTAACCGTTGAGAGTGCAGTGGGCAGTATATAGTTTCTAAAGTGTTTATATGCACGCGTGATATGAGTAAATAGAAATACACCACATGGAGATGGATATTATTATTACAAAAAGCGCAAACATAATCGTGATCGGCATTTCAATTTATTCAATGGTTTTATAAACAATATAAACTCTGGTTAAAAGGTAAAATTTGTAAGAGGCGGTATACGAGCAAACAAAACAACGTAATAAATTAACTGTGAGTAATCTGAAAATAGCAAAATTGAAACCATCCTAAAATTCTTTTACATGTGTAAAGGACGAATTTTAGGATGGTTTCACCAGGCAAAAATAAATTTGTACTAATAAAGATGGTTGCTGCTTCGTTGTTCTTAGCGTTAACAGATTAGTTACTTTTAAAATTCATAAATAATGAACCAATTATAACGTAGCCAAGCTAAGTGGTGCCGCTACTGCAGTTTGATTACTTGTCCCAACAAGTTTGTACTTTGTACCACCTGCTTCAGTTATACTTCAAACTAGATCAGTTAACACCTCATCTTCACGCTCGCGTGAACATTTATGACTTCAAATGGATTATTGAGTTGCACTTTGTAGGTTTAGTTTCAGATATGTAAAATACTAATGTTTGCTACCGGCCGTGGGGTTCACAGAGTATCTCTTCTCCTAATGGTGACGTAAAAGACGATTAAGGGATCGAAGTGTGATCGGAATGTCATCTATCAGACAGTATATTTACAGTCAAACAGTGCCTGATCGTCGGCAATAGGCTTCCTGTTATTATGTTAGTAGGACCAAATTCTGAGTGTAAGTAAGTGGTAGGTAGGTGTGTGTAGGTACATATAATAATGTGTAAATGTGGGTGTTTAATACACAGGACCTGGATGACCGAGCTTTACTCGTTTTTTTTTTTGGTAACTTGTGTTTTTTGGAAATTATATTTAAATACCAATTACTAACTGATACTGATGAAATATGAATAATATTTTTCGACCTTAACGACGTAATAATAAGAAAATACAAACTGGTTATTTAAATAAAAAAAATCACGAGTGCAATTAGTTTAAAATTTTAAATAAGGGAAGACAATGATCATCCAGACTCGAACCGGGTTCTTCTGGCTTTGGGCTCCAGCTCGATATTCCACCTGTGCTATTACAACCTTGCCGATGGTGGCAAAATTTATCTTCGTATTCTAATGATATTGTAGCAGTTTGTCATTGCCTGAAAACATGGATAAAACGAAAACCTATCTAGATCGATTTATCGTCCCCGAAACCCCCTGCATACTAAATTTCATGAAAATCGTTGTAGCCGTTTCAGATATTCAGATTATAATATTCTTGTATAAATGTATATACATATATTGCTCGTCTAAAGTATTAGACCTATTGATACATTTCAATTTCTAACTATCTTATTCTTATTTTATATGTATTTGACTTTAATATTACCAACATATGTGATTATCATGTTAGTGTTCCTTCAGACATATTATCAATGTTATTTATGTGCACATCTTTTTATTTTTCTTAATTTGTACGCAGCTTAAATAAAATATTAGTCCATCTCGCTGTCGCTAGATGGAGTTCTGTGCAAGCAACAAAGTAATTAAAAGCAGCTCATCGCGAAATAAAACAAAAATAATCAAAACAATATTTATGTGTTTCAGAAGGTATAAAAATATTGCTAAAGTTTCTAATTTTACTCTCTTATAAACCTTCAATATATGTGAAAAATAAGAACTTTCGATGGCCCTTGAATGGTATAAAATAAAGAAACTACGATCGCATTAATACTTTGGTGGTATAAGCCGGTGCAGGGAGAATTGTCTGTGCAAACATAAACGCAGCGGTCAATATGGAAGCTCCATTGTATCAGAATGTATTCATTTGTATGGCAAGCCTAATATTGACTGTACAGAACTCGTTTCGGGCATGTAAATATTGTATTGACACGAATTATGTCCAGAGCTATCTGTTGATTAAAATTAACTGTACATTAGTATGTGTATATTATCAATATAACAATTTTACAGTATTTAATAAAGAAAAAATAATAATTAAAAAGTAAAAACTTAGTATACCCAGTATTTACTAAGTGTACTAAGATTTTACTTAACATGGTACTATTCTCATACGTTTGGTTAGCAACCATATATGACATTTATTATATATGTAACTTTTATTACAATAATTCGAATTGTCTTTGTTATAAAAATGTATTTATCTGTAAAGACATATATTATATTAAAAATGGCACAGGGCGACGTCTGTAAATTAAGATATTGAAGAAAAACTAACATGGTTCGTCTTTATTGGAAGAACAGTGGCCAAAACAAAAGTTCTCAGAACTTTTGTCTGTCTATACGAGTTTTTTTGTACGTGCGTTACGCAAAATTTGTTACTGTCTGCATTGGATTGACTTGAATTGTTTTTCACAGATATATGACCAAAAGGACTAACTTAAAAAAATAGGCTCCATTTTACTGCGTCTATTCGTCGATTCTAAAATCCAGGCCTAGGAAGTAACAAACAAGAGGTGGTGGGAATAGGATGTTATTAGTGTATATTAACTGCCACGAATCTAATTAATGACGACATAATGTTCATAAACTAACAGTTATTACAAAAACGAAATCATGATCCATCATCACGGAGCTAAGCTGCGCTATATTCGTGAAAATCATAAAATGTTAAGTGTCATTGAAATCTGCGGTGACGCTTTCGATTACTCACACTCGTTACCATTTATATGGATTTTTGTTATTATCACTCAGATATAACTTATTTTTTTTGTATTTCAATACCTACTTTTTGGTTAGAATCATTTTAAAAAGTAATTAGAAGACTACATACCAGCTTCAAAATTACTTTTAAAATGATTCAAAACCTTTAAGGCGTGTATAGAGTATTCGATATCATTATTAGTTTTCACTTCTAATATTATGTGCATATTTTTAGAATTTAGTAGGCGCATATACTTCACCGGGTACTACCACAAGTAAGTATAGTTTGAAACTAGATAGCCATAGATCATACATATATACTTATATAAATAGATGTTTAATGTCACACAATATATTTGACAATTTATTTATGTTATAGAAGCTTTAACTGACGACAGTCAATCAATCAGTTGTTGACTAGTTGGTTTAGTAATTAGTGATGTTGACTGCTGAGCCCACTACGGGTTCGACTCCTACACGGGACAAAAATTTATATAATCCACAAATAGTTGTCGAGAATCTCTAGAGTCTTTGTCTAGTCCCCGCGCACAAATCATTCCTAACGCGGGGCTTTACTATTTAAAAAAAAAAAAGAAACAGAAAGTTATCAATATGTCAACATATACCATTTATCAGTGCAACAACAGTTTCCACTATATTTGGGTGATATAATTATAACTATTGGTGTCTTTGGTTTGAATGTAAATTGGATTTGAAAATGAAATGAAATTTAAAAAGATCTCTCATGGTGGCCTCTGTCATTCCAATTAGCATCCACGCCTCCTACATTACCGAATGATGAACCCATAAAACGACTTACTTTTTTACGATCGTTCGAATCTACCTTCTTATGGTTTCTAAGTTCTATATTGTTATACTTAAGTCATAAACTTTAATAATTTCTAAAACGTATTATATAGACTATAAACTTGGATTTAAGGCAATTCAAATATCAAAATTAATTCCTTATTATCATCAACTTTATATCTTATTAAAGAACAAGTTATTAGGTAAGTTGTTAGTTGGTTATAGTGGTTATGATAATTTAAATATGTTTTTACAGCTTTAAGGATGATATGTTACATTTTAATTCACTGTTTATTAAGACATTAATAGTTTCTTATTAAATATGTAACTTTATCTCATAGGCTCTTGTAGGTAGTAGTATTAGTGACACTTACCTAAAACCATTTATTATCAATAGAAAATTAGATTACAATGAGATTAGATATCATATTAATCCTACTACTATACTACTCAGTGTAAGAGTGTGTAGCGTCTAGCATGTCGTTCATATATATTATGTATGTATAGTATCGACCAACTAACATTATATGGATTTTGTTTTTCTCCTAACACCCATATTAATAATATTTATCACCTAACATACAGTTTTATTTACTTATATAATTTTTTTTTGAATGAAAGTCTTTTATTACAGCTGATTAGTCTAAGTCTAAGTCTAAGTCTTTTATTATTACAGTAATGTAAGCCAATTCCTAATTATAGATATATTAAACGTGTCGAACGGTGCGTAATCCTCATACAAGCAAAATAGGGTTGTACTGAGGGGAGTGAATAGCTTTTCAACCAGCCCATACTAATCAAACGGCTGGGAACACGCTTTTAAATAATTCCAGAAATTTGTATGGAAACCAATCTAGTGAATAGATAAACGTGTAGTAGGTTGCTGTCTAACCCTCATTTTTAATTGTAATACGCAAGAATAGTTTCATTTCTGATATGGGGATGATAGCACTGTTTGGGCGTGTGTAATCGCTATGGTTACTGGGGTTTTTGGTGACGAATGTTACTATTGTTTTCAACCCTACTTTTATATTTATTAATTCGCTGGCTTATAGAAAAATATGCCGACAGTAATATATGTTATTTATCTTTGAATATTTCGCTGTGTGTACATCAGATCCTTGATATATACATAGATTGTTTGCATTGCTCTGCGCGGTTGCTCAATGCCGCCGCGGTGAGGTCTTGAAACCCCTTTGAGACCCTCAGAGCACTTTAATCAATCGTCCTCGATTGTCAAATTGCACTTTACTTTGTAACACACACCTTGTGTATGTAGGAACGGTCCGAGATACATATATGATGAATTTGATGACTAGCTTTTGTTTCGTTTACAATAACTAAAAAAAAGTAAACATTGCATTCTAAAAAGCTAATAAAGATTATTTTGTGTAACTATCATGGGAGAGAACACAACCGTTTTTCTGTGACGCTGTGGTATTGCAGCGGTCGGGTTGGGGCCATTCGTGCCTAAACATGACTCTACTACTGTTAAAACCCTTTCTCCTCTTTCTCCTATCCTATTTCCCTATTTCGTCTATATTATAAAAAAAAATTGCCATGAACCTACTTTAAATATAGAATTATACTGAAAACAGATTCAACATTTTTAAGAAATTGTATCTTAATAAAGTCAATTAAAACCGTCATCTAAATGAACAAAGGCGTGTTTTAGGATATAATTCTAATAGAAAGTAACCTGTGTTTTTAATGCAAAAAATTACATAAAGTTTTAAAAATCAATAATGTATAAAAAAATAGTAGGTATTGAAATCCAGGCTTCGTCTACATAAAAATAACTATTTAACTAAATATACATATGTTATGTCATATATAGTAGACAACCTGTTTTCTAGAGTTAATCCTAAGTAAAATAATACCAGTGTTCACGAAACCATCTTATACCTTCCCGTTATAGAACTTCGACGTTTGATTTTCATTAACAAAGTTGCTCGAAACGAATTAACTGCGTCGGCAAACAAATGTTTGGAGCCAATATTATTACCATTCTGTGGATTTGATTGAATCCGCAAATAGCTTCCCATGGTTACATATGAGGGATGTCAGCTTGAATTTTAATCTATTTAAAAATTATCGATACAATGTTATACGTAAATCAATAGATATGTTATTGAAAATGGTCCTTTTAATTTTCTTATATTATATAATTGGGAAAAAGCAAACCATTATGCGGGCACTTCTGGGAAGGGAAAGGGAAGGTAGAAGAGGAAGGAAAAGTATATCGCTTATACAGATGGATTTAGGACTATAGGCAATAGTTCAAGCAAGTCAGGGTCGCATACCTATAACTCGAACTGGCCGGTGACAATAAAATCTACTTAATAATATTCAAATTAATAAAATTTTGATTTTTCCGCATTATTGAAGTTGAAATAAATAAATGAAATCGTATTTAATAAAAAACATACAAATTCTCAAATTCAGCTGAAGATTATAACGACAATACAAAATTACTTATGGGCACTGAATGAGCCTTGAAGACATTATAATTATCATTAATGTATCAGACTGTCCGTTATAATAATAATAAACTGAATGTGTGTTTACATTTACATTCCTAAATTAAATCCTATCTGAGTCTATGCTCAGATGCTAATCTAGATGTTAAGTTTTAGTTCAGAAAGTACTTTCGTAAATTGCAGCTTATTAGTATAATATTTTAATGACCTCTAAACAGACAGTAATAGACATCGATATAGCAGTATACACATGCCTACGAAAGGAAATGACATAGTGCGTGATATGCGGAAACGTATTTAATGAAACACGAGGGGTGCCCGTTGTGCGTTGGGGCCACACTATTACGCACACATACACACCGTATAATACAATCGCGTTACACGTGATGTATGCGTAACTGCAAAACTGAGGTTTAATGAAATACTCCGATTGAGATGTTTCGAATGGAGTAAGACATTAAAAGGTTAGCGTGGAGATAATAGGCGAGTACACGTTTTGCATGTATTTTTATATTCCAATTTGAATTTTCGTTTAAGACAGCTGTAATTTAAAAATTACTTTCGACAAATTCTTTTTTGTTTTTGTAAGTAGGAATTAGATGTAATAACATAATCACTTTGTAATTTGAAGAGAAGTATTTAAGGTGCCCACATTTTAGACGGTATAAAGCATTTGTGTTTTGGCTAGTAGTTATTTTTATTTTAAAGTTAAACATTCTTGGTACATAAGTTACATTGCTAGACACACGATAGCAATTGAAGTAGCTTTAATTTTATACAAGAACTACATATTGAGTAGATTTAAGGAACTGAATTTTACCACTCTCTAAAATTTCAATTACTCAATTTATAATTACTTTCAGTTTATAAAGGAAGCTGTCGAATTGAGTTTGTTAACTTTAATTCGAAAACAAAAAGTTGACTCAACTAGCATTGAATAAATAATCCTCTAACCAAATGCTGCGAACAAAAATATACTAAACTAACTCCCGCAGGGCACCTATTCTAAGCGTATAGGGCACAATCGACTGGGAGAAAACTGTTCGACAATTGACACGACTTATTAGTGAAAATAGTTACTGTTATAGTTAAATAGCTTCGGGGCAAACCTATAATTTAAGGGCTGACCCCGGGAGACATTTCGGCTATTCGGAATATTTCGATACAATCGATTTACTTGCTGTGATATTCCCCTACCATAGAAACTGCCGTAATTTGAAACTGTTAATTTCATTCTGTGAGGTAGTTCGGCCAATTTACTGCTTACATTATTGAGTGCGATTAAAGTAGTTGGGTTTGAAATCGTTACTTAATTAGATAACATAGCTGCTTATGCTTAATACGCTGTGATAATTGTAGGAATTGCACACGCAATATTTGTGTCCGAAACATAACCGCTGAAATAATACTAAGGTTTCGATGACCTTAGTTAGCATTATATTAAACGTGTCTATAATGTGTGATAAAAAACAAGGAGATCGACTGACTGAACATTTACTTACCACCTTATAATTCGAAAATATAAGTTAAGCATTGTATGGGTAAAATATTAATATCTATGTTTCAAAGAGTCCCATAGGTGGTAAATTTATTAATATTTTAATACGTCACGTCAGCAGCACTACTACAATGTTGTCGTCTCAAGATACAGGTTAATTTTACATGAAATTCTATCGGAAAAATAAAAACTACCTTAAAAATCCGCGTAGAATCAGCACTTAATACAGTAATAATTCATTTACATTGTTCTCATAAAATAAACATGACCGTGAGAATAACAAACAGTCGTAATGAATTACGTACAACCCCATCATTTCAATGCTATATAATGACCCGTTATGGCCGTTAATAAAAAATAATTCATAAAAATAACGTTCCATAAATGGTGGACTACAGCAAAATATTATACTGTAATAAATAATGGTACACCCCGAATTTTAGTCGTCGTTGCGCACACGACACACGCTTAACTAAGTTTGGTACAACCCTACGTTTAAACTTGACATTCAATTCATTGTGAGGCTAAAATGTTCGCGCTACAGCACCACACTTATTATTTATATGACCCCGCATGTGTCTCTGTACAGTTAAAAAACACAATGAAACATTCGAGATTATTACATCTTTCCACATTTAATTGCACACAATGGGTAAACAACAAAAGCCGAGTTCTACATTTGTAACAGTTGCACTTGAATTCATTATAATAGACGCGACATGTACAATGAGAATGAGCGTATTTGTTGCGGCTTCGATTTTCTATAAAACGTGTTCACTGAAATTTGAATGATAAAAGTTGATAAGTCCAGCTCGCCGCGCTTGAACATGAGAATAAATGAAGATATATTAATCTAGTTGGGGTTAAATTGTTATTAAAACTATGATTAATGGTTCCTGTTAATGGAGCACAGATTAAGGAGCGGCCTACACGCAACTACGTTTAAAATTAACAGCGGTTAGCCCGTGACATAAGAATAAATTTATCTTCATCATTACCACGTTAGTTTTGATGCAAACTTTAAGTTCCTCTATGTGAAACTCCAAATTACTGTGTTTAATAAAGAATATTCTTACTCGTACAAAAACTTAGTTTATAATAACTGAAAGCGTTAAAAAATATACGAATGATTTTAGAATTTTCTATATAACATAATGGTAGCAATCAAAATGCTTATAATTAACGAACATGGAAAGTTAGCGATTTCTTACAAAATTTTACACTTATATCAAAAACAAAAAAAAATGACTCCTGGGGAAGTTTGTGGGTATAGGAATATTCAATATCGACGAATAAGTCGTATATTTCGTTAACTCGTTACTAACAAAATTTCATTTCAAGTTGAAGTTTAATCGCCTGTTGGTGTACAAACAAAATTATCCGCTTTCATAGCCCGAGGATGCACGTTCCCTTCGATTGTCTATGATAAACAAACTTACATCTGAATAAGGCAAACATGGTCGTAAATTTTACTGTTAATAATGATCCTGGTATCGGAAATTCTACATCAAATCAAAATTTCGCCAAATATACGTATTTTCTTTTTTGTTTCAATATTATTTTATTCGCGTCAAAACAACGACCCTGTCTTCAGATTTATCCGAACAATGATTTGAACAAAACTTTGGTATAGCTAAGTGAGTCATAAGCTTAACCATAGCGTGTAAGCAGAATGGGTTTTATTGGCTAGCAGTATGTGTAATATTGGAGTTCTACGATAGAATGGTTCAAAAATTTCGATAATAAAATTAGCATAATCAATACATAGTGAAGTCATCGATGCACCCTACAATGCACGCGGTCGACGGAACCGTAGTAACGATCTGTATCGAAGTTTATTGGCATTGCTCCATACAAGTTTACATGTACTGAATGTATACAGAATTGAAATTAAGCATTATTCCATGCAAACCATCTCATATAACGACAATTACTTTGATACAATCTTCGTAATAGCGTAAGTTAGAGTTGGAGTTGGTTTATCGAGTTTTATTCATACAACTTGTTTATTTTCCCCATAGAATAAACAACTTTTTTTATTTAAGTTAATTTTAAGTGAAGTTAGATTAGCGGTCTACTAGGACTGTAATGTTAACTTCTATGAAAAGTTTCGAGTATGAGATAGCCAAAAAGTTCCAAAAAGACAAAAGCCATCAATCACTTAGATTCAAGGAAAGATTCTCAGACAGAAAAAATGTGGTTAACATTCCCAAACTAGTTAAGTCGACATAACATTGTAATGCGATTAACCTTGATCAAAGTTTAATTTCTAAATATACTTCCAGGTATTCTGCATTGCACTGTCACTGTCCATTTTTACATATTGTGATTAAATTACGAATATGTCCATATTGTGATTTAATAACTGAGCACTGCCTGGCATTGTAGCGGGAATGTATACAATATATGCAATATAACTATGTTATACATTGCATAGATGACAATAATTCACACACTAGTTAAAAAAGAGCATGCATTTTGGCTTCTCATCGTGTTACTGAGTCGTCGGACTTGCCAACAAAAGTGGTGGTGGGTTCAAACTCCACCCATTTCACTACCGTCGTGTACCCTCCTCTAATATAAGCATTTAGCTTATCTGGGGGGGTTAACGAGAATACTAGTAATATGTGAAACGCGTTGTTAGTAGTCTTTATAAAAAAAAGTCATCCGACTTATTTGGCGCTAATAGAATTATTTATTGGATTTATAGTAAATGCACTATTTGTGAAATATTATAGTCTATAAAACATCGTGTACAGTATATAAATATAGTAAAGACATAACTTTAGTTATTTCTTTAACAGTGAAAACCATCTGTAATAGACGTATTATGAATGCCTTTGGTCACAGCTGCCTTAATGCCTCTTGTATCTACGTTTCTATAACGGTTTAGTTCTGCTGAATCTAATTCTATCTACTAAATTGTAATACGCAATTTGATTACTATTGTATGACTATTAACTAGTCAGCAATTTATGTACATTATTTAGTATTAAATGATATTGAGTCAGTCAAAGAATACAAAATAAAGTGGAAATCTGTGCTTTATAATGAATGTTGATTGGTTTTACAGACTTTAGTTACTTGACTTTTACTTTAGTGATATAATTTTAGTACCTAATTGTATAAGACAAAAAAGTGAGTAGCAAACAGTAGGGTAATTTGAAATACAACATTAACACTACTTTTGGGGTCCATTAGATATGCTAACAATATCGTATCACTGTCAACTGTCGTATATCATATCAACCGTTTAGCCAGACAGCTACTGTGCGATATATTGATAGTATTATATTCATTGCTGACAATATTGGAAACTACGATCCGGCTTAATTCCAGTCCATCGATGCAAACACGTCATTGTTACGGTGTAGCGCCGAGAACATATTGAATGTATAGATATATATTTATAATATATACATAACAGAATAAGTAGACAATGATTATAAACTACCGTTACGAGATGATAAAAAGTTAGTTTTAATTCTCATAGAAATTAAACTGACCTTGACATTAATATTGGAGAAAGAAAGAAAATAAAAAAAAGTAGGAGGGTTACTACTACAAGTTAGTAGTAATATAATACTGTTAATAATAATATTAAAAGTATTACATATATTGCTACTAACTTGCCTTAAACGTCTAGCCTGAAATGAGCAACACATTAACCTTATTAGTTTGTTAAGTGTAATAAAAAAAAATAGAAAGAAAAATAAAAAAATCGATTTGTAGTTCTAGAATCATAAGGTCATATGGCCATGCTGCAAATAAATCCTACATTCCAAAAATCAGACCCATAAAGTTCAAAAGCAAAATTCAGTTTTGAAATTCAATTAAATACAATTAGCCTAGGTCGGTCCACTTCTGGACATAGTTACTGGACCCGGTCCTCAGCTTTCCGCATCCTGTCTATCTCAGCTACGTTCTATAAGTCGACCGTAAATTCAGTTATTGTATGAGAATTTTTCGATTAAACTGTAGACTTTTGTTCCAACACATAAAACGGGAAAGGAACAACGATGATAATAATGCAGTCGTTTGTCTGGCTGTAATCCTGTACTGAGCGCTTAAGCATACACCAGCATTGACATTGCTATATTACGCATACATATTTAATACGTATAGTTACTCTACTAGCAATACTCGATAGCCGCAGAGCCTATTATTACATTATTCGCAATTTTATTTCGGAAATCCTACAATCATTGAATAGTTATATTCAAATAATTGGCTTTTCGAGCAATCGGCATTTAATTACGGTATTTTTTTTTTGAAATATAGCCTATTAATATTACGGAAATTGTAGTGGTTTTCAATGTACCGTTCTTCAAATATTTACTTTTCTAATAGTGGTCAGTAGGTCTGATACACTTTTATAGTAAGCGAGACTACACATTTGGTAAAGTAGTAACAAAACTGGTGTTTTGAGTTATCATCAGTGGTACTAGATTGATTTACTGCATAATCATTCATCTATTTAACGTTAATACAAGACCTGAACAATATAAAAAACAAAATATCGTCGGTCATTTCCATTCCCTTTAGTACGATAAATTCCTACAGAAATTACTAATTGCAAATCTTCAACAATGCGCCGTTTGTACCTTTTATGTAAAAGGAACTAAAAGTAAACATAACCCTTACAGATGACTATTACCAAGATTTTATTCCATTGTCTTTGAGCAGATTTCACACAGTTTCCCTTGCATACCTACATTGTGAAGTTATTGCGTAAGTTGAAACAATGTGCTAATTTATTTCGCAGAATGAAGAACACCTTCCCATACATTGGATTATCAAAGGGTTAGCTTGAAATTTTCTTTCCCAGGTTAGTGTAGAAATGCTATGCTATGAGTGCGCAATGCATTTGTTAGAAGATTTCTTACCTTTTCATTAAAATTGTGTATTTATATTTAAATTTCTTGCATTTACTTCTCTTACATACTAAATTTAATATCGTATCGTCTAACTACAGATACCAGCTCAGTAGGAACAAGACACCATTGTGATGAAGATTTGTGTCACATATGCTAACTATCGCAGCGCATCATTCAAAACAACGAGACAGCATTACTGAGTTAAAATCTAATCTATTTTTGTTTCTAACAAATTCGTTCGTGAACGTCTCGACCACTTTTCAGTGTAAAGTTGCCACACATTGTCGACAGGGCTATATTTTTGTTGGCTAACTAGCTGGAAGAATAACATTCTGTCTGTCAAAAACTTATTTCAGTTTTGAGTTGATTATGATTTGTTGGTTCGAAAATAGGTGCAGGTTGTGGGTTAATATAATGTTTCTGCGAGATATTAATTTTAACAGTAGCTTTTGTTTTGTGTTAACATAATTGGCACTCATGTAGACAACTATGAGCTCCGCTTTATGGTTCGAGTCCAAAAGGTTTGGAATGAACTGCCTGCGTCTGTTATATATCCAGATAACATTCACAATCCTGGATCTATTAAAAGTAGGTTTCTCTTCGATAGGCGTGTACCACCTTCGCCTTCATAGTCACGTCCCATCAGGGGAATTTGTGATCTAGAAAATATACTGTACATTAATTGCTATGATTAATTTCGTAAAGCACCAGTTGTCATCTGCGTCACAAGCAGCATGAAAGGACCGAAACAAAAATCTACAAACATACATCACACAAAAAACAATAATGGCATGTCGTGTCGTTTTAATACGTTCGAATCAAAGCGCCCCCAATCATTTAAACAAAGCACATAAATAAATAAATAGTACCAAACAGAGAGTGTAAATACATGGGGATGTGCCATCGAGTTAGAACACGTACAAAAAACTTCGTTAAATTTACTGGATGTGCTTCATAAAATTTGTATTTGATATTTCGTTTCGAACCAGATTTATATTATTATTTTTATATTGTACAGGCCTGTTAGTCTAGTTGTTAGAGATCCTGATTGTTAAATTTTATCTATTTTTAATGTATTATTTCGAAATATACATGAGTATGTTTATCGGCAGTCTGGTCACCATAGCACAGGCTTTGCATACTTTTAAATCAGTCGGCCATTTGTTAATGAATCACAAGTTATTATAATTATATATGTTTAATGAATATTTCATTATATGTTACTTAAAAAAAGTTTGGTATTATTATATATTATAAACAAATTAAAGTAACGATACTCATTTTTTACTTTATGATTCAAGTTCAGTTTATTTTTATCTTAATAAAAAATCTAAATAAGCTTCGTCTAGCAATAGACGTTTGTCAAAATCTAACATGGATGAGAAAAAACAAAACATACAGCTATCGAGGTTGAGATACGAATGCAGCTATCGTTCTCCTGGCTGTCTCCGCAGCCTCCGACCGAGGAGGTTGACGTAGGGGACACTTTTGCGATGCGGTGACGCAGATTTGCGATGCGGCCATGCCCCACGTTCTGGGTCATCGACCTCCAAGGAAGGAGGTCTACTGGTGGTCCCAGGATTTGGTGTACCTCCGCGCCGCCTACATTCGTGCCCGGAGGTCCTACACCCGCAGCCATCGGCGTCACCGCGAAGAGCGGGAAGAAGACCGGCTTCATGAAGAGTACCGATAGGCACGGAGAACTCTGAAGCTGGCCATTAGCCGTGCCAAAGAAGTTAAGAGAAAGGAGATGCTGGAGGGTCTCGATCGTGACCCCTGGGGTCACCCTTATCGTGCGGTGCAACATAAACTCCGCGCGTTGCTTCCCCCCCCCCCCTCTCTTACTAAGACTCTCCAGCCCAGCTTCCTGCAGGAAGTGGTTTGACGGTCGGTGCTGTGTTGCGTCTGCGGGGCGTGACTGAAGTGGTGGTGATCTGTGGCGGCGTGTTGTTGGCGGTGTCGTTGGACATCGCCAACGCATTCAATAGCCTGCCATTCAGCTGCATCAGGGAAGCGCTCCAGTATCACGGGGTGCCACAGTACCTGAGGCGGCTAGTGGCAGACTATTTAGAGGAGCGTACCGTCATGTACGAGAACCGAGAGGGAAATCTGAGACATCGGCCCATGTCGTGCGGTGTTCCGCAGGGGTCTGTCCTTGGACCACTCCTGTGGGACATGGGATATGATTGGGCCCTTCGAGGTCACTTCACCCGAGGGCTGGGCGTAATTTGTTACGCTGAACTTTCAAGAGGCGGTGCGCTTGGCCACCAGAGGAGCATTGGTCACTGGTGGTCAGGCGCATCGAGGCGCTGGCCTTGCGGGTGGCCCTGGACAAGTGGCCCTGGCCCTTTTATTTCATTAGCCCCGTCGTGGTCCGCCCCCTGCCGCCTCCATAATGGTCAACTCGTTCCTTGTACCGGTTCGGGCCCACATTAAATATCTGGGCCTGATCCTTGACAGAGATGTCTCTTCGACGAGCACTTTCGGCAGCTTGCTCCAAAGCTGGTCGGCGCTGCGTTCGCTCTTGGGCGCCTTATGCCCACCTTGGGTGGACCCAGCGTCGCTACGAGGCGGCTGTACACGGGGGTTGTCCGGTCAATGGCACTGTACGGTGCACCGGTGTGGGCGGAAGCTCTGACCGCACAGAATAGGCCACGCCTTTGACGTCCTCAGAGGGTTATGGCGGTTAGAGCCATACGTAGTTACCACACCGTGTCGACGGAGGCAGCGTGCGCGTTGGCCGGAACTCCCCCGTGGGACTTGGAGGCGGAAGTGCTCGCTGAAGTTTATCGGCGGACGGCTGAGTTCCGGGCGGGTAGCGGCTGACGGCCCTCGCCCGAAGAGGTACGCGAGTGGCGTGAGGCCGCTAGTCGAGCCACGATGGCTCGTTGGTCGTCCCGGCTGGAGGCTCCACGTGCTGGCTTTGCTGCCGTGGAGGCGCTTCAGTCGGTCATCGTCGAATGGGCAGAGCGGCAGCACGGGACCCTCACCTTCCGACTGACGCAGGTCCTTTCCGGGCACGGCTGCTGTATCTGCACTCGGTCGCTAGGAGGGAATTTAATCTCGCCTGCCACCACTGCGACTGCAGTGACGACTCGGCTCGGCACACGCTCGCGGATTGCCACGCTTGGGCAGCGCAGCGTCGGTTCCTTACTGCAGTCATCGGAGAGAATCTCTCGCTACCGGCAGTCATACGCTCCTTGGCCGGTAGTGACAGGAATTATACCGTAATTATAGTATACTCATGCCGCCCTGAGTGTGGCCGCGGATGGTCGGGATGGGTTTTCCCCTCCATCCGCCATATGGCCAGCCGCGAGGGGGTGACGTCCGTGTGTGTCTGGACGCCGCCTTATTGATATGTTAGTGTACCCGAATAGTGCGGGCAGGCGCTAGGAGGGGTCCGGATGTCTTAATAAAGCTGTTTCCGGATTCCTCCAATATTAAGCGCAGCATGGCACACCGTGTGGTTTTAGTCGGTTCGATTTCGACACACCATTCCACTGAAAAACCCGGTGGAATGACGGCCCGAGGGGGTTTCCACACGAAAGAAAAAAAAGAAAGGAATGTCTAATACAATAATAATAAGATAAATGTCTTCCGTATAAGTATTACTGCAGTTCTCATTGTAAAAGTATGAATGGCATCAGTAGCACATATCATTTTGCACCGTACGTACTATCGCGTACAATTCATAAATTGTCTCGTTATGCTTATATTCACGCGGGCACAAGACCATAATCATTAAAATTAAACATTTAATGAGAAAATGAATTACTAGCAGTTATTAAACGTTACGAGCACTACATAAACAACATATCCATTTTTATGACCCAACAATATATATAAGTTACTGCGTACCGGTATGTTTCAACGGCTATTTATTTATTAGACCTGACAGTGAATTGGTCATAAATAGTAAAATAATATTACATGAAACAAAATTTGCAAATGAGCGTACTTCGCGCTGCTATGAGCACACACACATACACAGGCAATTCCGCGATCATTATTGTGTGCGGGTTGGAAACTTTTGATCCCCTGACATAAATCTCCATCAGAAAATAGGGAGGGACGTAACCGGCTTAAGCTTAACAGTGACTAGTGGCCCCGAACCTAAGTTTAAATATATTGTAATAATGATAAAATATACTAGTTAATTTAGGCCTTTATTTATTTTACAGTAAAGAGCTTTTTGTCATAACAACCCAGTGTTTGTAATGGGAACGTGCTGGGTCGGCAAATATTGTTTCATATTTCGTCTCTTGTTTGGTTGTTATCCTGGCAAATAGATTTGTATTATTAGAGCTGGTAATCTTATTCCGTTACTTAGCTAATCACAGTTCGTGTCAATATAAATTTCTTTGTTAACATGTTTTCTAGTGACTTCTATTTATTTTATTACTTACTTGTATCAATGATTTAAAAGTTTTTTTCCAAGAACAGTATATTCAGTATATGATTTAAGTACCTGGATAACCGAGCTTCGCTCGGTATTTTTTGGTAAATCGTGTAAAACAACGAAAAAAAAAGTTAAATAAAATAATCATCAGGACTCGTACCGGGGTAATCTGGTTACGGGACCGCCTTATTTCCCACCTAACCTATTACAACCTTATAGACGGTGGCGAAATTTACCTTCGTATACTAATGATATTGTATCAGATTTTCATTGCCTGAAAACACGGATAAAACGACGTTTTCTAAAACTGAAACCTCGCTAGATCGATTTATCGCCCCAGAAACCCCCTATATACTAAATTTCATGAAAATCATCGGAGCCGATTCCGAGATTCCAATTATATGTATATATATGTATATACAAGAATTGCTCATTTAAAGATATAAGATATATGCAATGAATAGTTAAAGTGTCATGTTTGCTTAGAATTATAGTATACATAGTTATAAATAAACTAATACTAAAGTAGTTTTACGGTGAATCGCTCCAAGTCTTCATTTTTTATTTCGCACCGAGATTGGTTATTGGCTTTCACTATTAGTTCAACATTTCTTTCGTTTGTTTGAGCACAACATCTATGTAGTCTAACTTGCGAAGATTTTCTGAAGTGTAAAATTGTTATATCTTTTCTTCACGAAGTTTTTTGATTGTGTAGAGGCACAGATACAGAATACTTTGTCAAAATCAATCAGATTCGCAAGAAAACATTTTCTACAAGTGGATACATACTAAAAACTTATTTTCGTTGGCCGGCCCCAGCTTCGTTTGTGCAAGCGGAGGTGACCCGTATTCCTTTAAGTATTTTATTTGACATCTATATTTCAAATCAATATCGAATTACGGTGTTACGATATTAAAGGTATACTCCGCTCCTGTATAATTTAAAATATTATGTGCTTTGTTCCTCACTGATCTATTATAAATAATACACTTTGAAAACTTTTCTATATAAATATTTTTTGAATTAAATTTAAAGCACAACAACATAATAAAGATGCAATATGTTTTGTTAAGGCTGTCTGTTAAAATAAGTCCGCTAGTGTTTCTTATTAAATTAATATTAATTGACTTGTAGGAGATATGCACAATGAGCCCTTTTATAGCTATGAGCAATCTCTTACAGACAACCTTTGGATGGACAAAACTGATATATAGGTTGTAAAAATTCAAACAAAAATAAAAGTTTAAATAACTATGACTCTCAATTCTTGGAAGCTGTTGGAAGCATTCGAAAGTCAAGATAACCATAAACACGGAAACGTAAATAGACAAGTAATAGTAACTTAATAATATTCAAACTACATAACTTTCAAAAACTATAAATTGAAAAAAAAAAAAAAACAATGGAAATCACGACGGTGCTGTGTTTGGTGGTTTGTATAAATATGCAAAATGGTTTTGTATTAATTATATATGTTGACAGATTGTATACTCCTTATTGTATCAGAACATACATTACAAACGACTGCAAATATATTGTGCAGTCAATTATTACTGGTATAATTAAAATCACCAAGTGTAACAGTTTCGAGTAATAATTAATACTTTTGTGGTCATATTACGTAAGATTTATTTTAATAATTATTACTGCAAATTATATTTTTAGTAGTATTCCAACTTAACGTTCAGTTGTTAACAATAATGTAGTAATAATATTACATCCATATTTTAGGTTTATTCTTGCAAAATCAGTTGGGCTTGCTGAATTTTAAACATTCACATAATTTTACGCTGTATCGAAAAATATTCGTACCCTAAAATACTGCTTTTAACGCACACACACAAATTTCTTTAGTATCCACTAACATTGTGGCCCCTTGCGGTATATTATTGGACTTAATGGCATCATTTAACGTATTCCGATCTTCAATACACAGCGTAACGTGGTTGTTGTACACTTTTAGGGTACCGTAAAAAATACATATTCAGTATACAATCTAGAAAATTGGTTAACGAGTTATCTTAGTTGTTTTTAAAAAAATCATCTAACAAAAATTTTAAATAATAATATATATAGTAATCGCTATAATACATAATTAGTCGCAATTGTTTTTGTTATTTTTGGGTCTACTTTTTATATAAACTTTCAATAATGGTCTTCAAAACGTTTTGTAAACAATCTGAATCTGAAAAGCTCACTCTTCTGAAAGCACTGACATACCTTCATCTTGTATTATTATCTTAATTCCTCCAGATTTGCATCACTGGCAAACTACATATTGAATTTTAAATATAAATTGGAAAAGGTAGGTATAGTAGTTATTTGAGGATGTACTAAGGTATATAAAAACTGGAAAAAATATACGGAACACTAGACCAAACTACATTAAACACGCAATTTTTATTTTTTATTATTCCTGTCCATTTGACAAATATTGATGCGGTTGTAATGGTTGCAGCATTACTTGCAACTGTCATAGTAGCAGGTTCATACTAAATGTGGAGCATAAAATGCTTTCTATGTTTCAATCATCGCTTAAGTGTGATATATTGTACTTTTCTATAAATGCTCCATTGATGGTTTTATTTAATACGTTTTTATTATTGTGATTTAATTTCATTTTGGGTCTTATATTATTATTTGGGGCACAATTACGTTTCTTGCAACAGTTTGCTGCTAAATATTTCTTTTTTGAATTTTAACCAATAATATCTAATAAGTGGTTTTATATGAAGAGATATTAGGTGACATAATTGTTTTGTTTCTGCGATAATACAAAGTTTTCTTTAAGTGTGAAATTTGGATTTTCTTTCACAAGAACAAGGTACGTAACTAGACTCTTAAAGTAAGCATTGTAAGTTAACTTAAAGTACTGTGAACTTGTTATTCTAATTAGATAGTTATATAAATACACCAAAATATCAATGTGTAGTAAAAAAAAGTTTCCACTAATAATCACTAACAAATGGCTGAATCACACATAATTTATATTTAATTTTCAATAGGAGTCGTAATGCATGCTCCGTCGAACCTGATAAACGGATGGGCAATTTGAATTAATATAACATGTAAATTTATGTGATATATACTTCAATTGTACAGAACATACATATATACATATGCTCACGCCTGTATCCCCTAAGAGGTAGGCAGAGGTGAATAAAACACCAAACACATTTTGAAAATAAGAATTTGGTTCCACTAACGTATTACGGAGCAAGCTTATTATCGTCAATGGGGCACTTTATTGCTGTATACACACTTTATGATAGGTATCAGTCCGATCCTTTAGTTGCCTTTTACAATACTCACGGGAAGAAATGAGTTAGCTCTAATCTACTCCAACGGGAACCACACGGCATGTACAGAACAATGTATAAAAGTGTGATCTAACGTATATATTATATATAACAAATTCATTATATGTTTAATTGTATGTTTCATCATATGTGGTTGAAATACTAAAGTATATTTCGCCGAATGGGTATGCAGAAGTGTGTTAAACGCCCGTAATGGAGGACAAACGTATTGTCAACAACCGCCCATTTTGGAAATTAAATGTGTGAGTTGGGTGTACATTGAAAGGCAAAAGAAGGATATAAGAATAGGAACGTGAAGTTGTTAATATAGATGGATTGAGGTCAAGGTCGTATATCATGTAGCTCGAACTAGCTGATGCCGGTAAGCCCTCTAGTAGGAATAAGTACCTAATGTTAAAATCATATTACGGACTTGCATAAAATGCTCGCAGCAAAATGTAGTATTGTATAACATATTCAGTATTGCTTACGACTGTGTAATCCTTCAGGAGCACAACTTTTAAATGGTACTGTACGTCCTTATACACTGGTACTTTCACCTCTGTCAAAGTGAATGCAAAAATTGATTACGAAAATAGGCTCGGGCCTCTAGTACGTAAGTGGGTCTAAATGTCGTCTAAATGTTGGCTTTTAATACGCCTCCGTTGAGGTAGACAGGCATTCAGGCGTAGGTATATAAACATAGAACGATTATTTCGCGGTTATAGTTACGACTTCTAATATAAGCTATAGTAGAAGAATTATATATTTTCAGTAGGAACAACAATATTAAGATTGTACATACAAATATTTCTTTTATATCACCAAACAACGGCTTTGTGTGTGTACGTGCTTAGTGGACGACCTTTTTACCTACTTCGTTCATAAATAAACAGGATCTCGGATAATCTGAAGCCGAATCAAGAATCCCGTAAAGTTTGCGAGGGTCGAGTAGGAAAATGGGTCACAGGGACTTGTGGACGTCAGATTAGTAAACTAGCGGTACTGCACTACTGTGGGACCGGACTTAATTCGATTACAAGATCGGTTCCCTAGTTACAGCATTATTTTGTCCTAGTCATTGACTTACATCTTTAATAGTCTACGTGTATCAGCCTGAATGTATGTATATTGGGTTATACACAATTTTCTGATCCAATGAATTCTTGAACAAACATTTTGTGTCTTATGGTGTCTCATATGCGTATATTATAATTGAAAAATAACTTGTTTTATTTGTTATTAATTTGTGTTATTGGTTTCAAGTGGAATGCAAAGCTATATCTGTTATTATTAGTAATTTAATTTACACTATAGGGTGTTAGACGAACAGACAGGTCACCTGATGGTAAGTGACAACCGTCATCCATGGACACCTGCAACTCAAGAGCCGCAGGTGCGCTGCCTGCCTTTAAGGGCGATGAGGGATGCGGGGAGTGGAAGAAAGAGAGGTGGAGTTGGGCCTCCGGAAACCTCACAAATTTTGAGGAAATGCAAGGATAGTGTTGCTTCACAACCGGTTTTCTGCGAGGCCATGGTATCGCACCGGTCGAGTTAGTATCACTACGGCTGAACCGGCCCATAAGTGCCTAAGTATGGCTTCTCCAGTCGTGGGAGAACCATCTCCCACGACTGACTGTTAAATTGCACTAAAGTTATGTTGTAGTTATAAAGGTACGTAACTTTTGACTTCACAGAACGCGCATCAATTTATGGGATATTACTAATATTTCAAAGAATATTTTAAACCTCCGAACAACATTAAAATATTTTATTAGACATAAACATTTATGTAGGTAGGTATATTAAACGCCATAAACTAGGTGTTCGCATGTCTTTACCTTACCATTACCAAAACATTACGTTTCGAGTGTTTTTTCCCTACAAAGTGTTGTATAGATACTACTAGATACAGATACATCATCATTATGTTTTCTATTGGCACTACCATGGGGAGAGCTCGGAGGGATCGTTCGGACATATACCGGCCAAGGTTTTCGCCACAGGTTATAAAAAAAGTACTAGTAGTCTCAATAAATATATGTACATTTATTTATTTAACTTAATGCACTTATTGTACAAGGCGGACTTAATGCCTTATGCATTCTCTGCCAGTCAACCTTCGGGTGTTGCAGAAATAAAAGTGGTAGGTTGCTTTCAATAAATGAGAAATTAAAACCGAACTATAAAAGATTACTAAGCTACAACAATAGTAGCCTGTAATTGATTGACATGCTTAATAAAAGTTTTATTTTTATTTAAAACATACGAAACGATAATAAAATTTATGTTAGGTTACATACTTTGCATGATAAATGGGACAGGCTATAAGAAATACGCGCCAAACTCACATAAACTACTCGGGTATGACACTCGATAGAAATAAAATGTTTTATAGTTGTAAGAGAGCATCTTGTTTCGGAATGTTCTTGTCTGTCCTACCTTAAAAGCTTTTATATGTTGTGTCATTTAAAAAATTTAGTTAGTTACACATAAGTGTAAAAATATATCAGGTCCTTTATTATTGACGGGTACGTTAGAATTATTGGGGAAAGAGTTGATAACAATGTGGTTTATCAAAGGATTTTCCATCCATGCCTTTAATAAAAAGAAATTTAAAATAAGGTAAACCATGTTGTTTACTTTATAAAAAATTAGCTAAAAGTTTTAGACTACGGCTCGATGAAAGATCTTCGGATTTACGGTATTCCGTGTCTGTTTGAAATATGTACTTGGTGCTTGAATATTTTATGTTGAAAATAATCGCATTGCAAAATCGAATAATTTAATAATTGGTGATACGTTTTTCCCTCTAAAACCTTTTATTAGTTCAATGTATACTTTGGATCAAATTGTAACTTACGCGCTGCCGAGAAGGATAATTAAAAAGTATTTTATTCGTTACTTTAGAGTCGACGCCCGCAGAACATCACATTATTACAAATATAGTCGGGACAACGGACCATAACGAAGCTTATTTTTTAACAATTAAAATCTTAATATCACGTCGGCATGACGTGCGCTCATGGTGTGCTTCCACGAGTAACGTTCATACGGGCGATAATTAAATAATAACAACGTTGCGATTGCATATTTTAATGGGTTCATTACGTTTTTACGACACGTGACAATTAAGACCGAAAACACTCTGTGCTTTTACGATAAATATGCATCCAAAAGTAATGTAGTTCTGAAATAAGTGTTTTAGTTCAAGCTAGAGTCGAATTGCTAAATAACCCGATGAAACGCTATATTTATTAGGCAGTTCATGTATGTACGTGTCTACCGCCTACATAGTAACTTTAACATTACTGTCTTCGTCTTTAGCAAAGCATAAGTAATGTCCACGGAGTTTTGCCAGGATACATATTTTACACCAGTGATGAATGTCAAAGCTGTTTGTATCCCATACAGCATTTCTTCGAAGTGTTATGGTGATCGGTTTAGTATTTAATGCGCAAAGGCTAAACGTACATATAAAACTCTTTACGTGGTAGAGCCATGCTAAGGCACGAATGGGCCGGCTCGACCGGTGCGATGCCACGGCCTCTCAGAAAACCGGTTGTGAAGTAACGCTTGCGTTGCATTTCCCCGAAATGAGTGAGGTCTCCGGAGGCCCAAAACGCCCCCCCACCCCTAATTATAGCGCTGTTAAAAAAAGGATACCCCCGGGGGGTACCAGCGCTAGCGTTGGAGAATCCCCCCCTGGACGTCCACCCTCAGTACGGATTATACCTGAGCTTGGACGCCCAGGCTGTCCCTCGTACTCTGGGGGGGGCTCAACTGCGTTCTTAAAATCTGCTCGGGGCAAGACAAGGCATACCATGGCACCCCCTGTCACGTTTACCGTGGATTTTTGTAACATCAGGGGCTTGCATTCTAACCTCGACACTGCTCTTTTTAAACGAGACGCAGATATCATCTCCAGCGGACACATCCTACCTCTGCTACCCTGGGTACGGACTGGAACTCTCCTTTGTTCCTAAGGCTGGTGTATGCGTGTACGTTAGAGATGATATGTATCACTTCTCGCCGCCTCGGCAATCTTGAAGGTAGGGACCTCTCCATCTTATGGCTACGTGTAGACTGCGACGACCATCCCCGCATCTACGTATGCCTCTTCAGGTCCCATAGCGGTGATGCCGAAACGGACCGACTCATCGACCACGTCCAAATGGCTACAGACTCAGTGCTCCAGCAGGTCCCATCCGCAGATATCGTGATTCTTGGCGACTTTAACGCCCACCTCACCGAATGGCTTGGTTCGCGTAAAACAGATCATGCGGGAAGATCTGTTCACGATTTCGCCTTGGCATATGGCTTGACGCAGATGGTAGCAACGCCTACGCGAATCCCAGATGCAGAAAGCCACGTGCCTTCACTGTTGGATCTTCTGCTGACCTCACATCCTGACGGCTACAAAGTATCCGTTGAGGCCCATCTTGGCTCTTCGGACCATTGCCTGATTAGGAGTATAGTGCCACTCGTTCACTCGCTGCGGCCGCAAGTTACAGGTAGTCGCCGCGTGTGGCACTATAGGTCAGCAGACTGGGATGGAATGCGAACATTCTTTGCATCCTACCCATGGAGGCAGGTTTGCTTCTCGCCGGATGATTCCAATGTCGTTGCCGACTCTGTCGCGGATGTTGTGCTTCAGGGTATGGAACTTTTCATTCCATTCTCCCTGATTCCCACAGGTGGCAAGTCCCAGCCTTGGTTTGGTCGAACCTGCAAAGCGGCGTCCCGCCGAAAGCAGGAATGTTACCAAGCATGGGCTAATGCAGCGACAGCACGGGATGTAAAGACCAGCACATTAAATAAACAGTTTAACTTTGCCTCCAGGTCCCTCAAAAGAGTAATTCCTGGGGCGAAGTCGGCTCACATCGGCAGAATTGGCGAAGCTGTCCAGGGGAACTTTTGTAAGCCATCCTTTCCACCTCTGCACATAGGAGATAATTCGTTGGCCCACGACGCTAAAGAAAAAGCCGATCTTCTGGGCAAACTCTTTTCGTCCAACTCGACCCTGGACGACGGGGGAAAAGCACCGCCGACCATACCGCAGTGCGAGAGCCGCATGCCGGAAGTCCGGTTTACACAAAGGGCAGTGCGTAAAGCGCTTCTTTCCCTCGACGTTTTTAAGTCGAGTGGGCCCGATAGAATATCTCCTATCGTGCTGAAGACGTGTGCTCTTGAGTTGTCACCGGTTTTAACGAGCCTTTATCGGCTTTCCTATTCTCTTGGTGTAGTCCCGAACTCATGGAAGAGAGCTCTAGTGCACCCAATCCCTAAAAAAGGAGATCACTCGGATCCGTCCAACTACAGACCCAAAGCCATCACCTCCTTGTTCTACAAGATAATGGAATCCATTATTAACTGCCAGCTCCTCCGGTACTTAGAAGACCACCAGCTCCTCCATGATCGACAATACGGCTTCCATCGGGGTCGTTCAGCTGGTGATCTTCTCGTTTACTTAACTCACCGGTGGGCAAAGGCGATCGAGACCAAGGGGGAAGCGTTGGCCGTTAGTTTGGACGTGGCGAAGGCCTTCGATCGTGTCTGGCACAAAGTGCTCCTTGCGAAGCTTCCTTCCTTTGGGCTTCCCGAGAAACTGTGCAATTGGCTCACCAGTTTTCTTACAGACAGAAGCATCAAGGACGTTGTTGACGGTGCATGCTCCGACTCCAAGTCTGTTAATTCCGGTGTCCCACAAGGCTGTGTGCTATCACCCACGCTGTTTCTTCTGCATATCAATGACATGCTGCAGATTAGCAGCATCTATTGCTATGCAGACGATAGCACAAGTGATGCCCTTTACACCGGCCGCGCTAACATTTCTCGAGTAAACATCATCGAAAGCCGATCCAAACTTGTGTCTGAAATCGAAACTTCTTCATCAAAAGTTTCACATTGGGGTCGACTTAACCAAGTCTAATTTAACACCACGAAGACCACGGTTTGCGCGTTCACCGCTAAAAAGATGCCATTGGTCGTATCACCTCAATTTGAGCGCACTTCCCTAACTGCATCAGCCAGTATCGGAATCCTTGGCGTCGATATATCAAGCGAAGTCCAGTTTCGCGGTCACTTATAGAGTTAGGCCATATTAGCCTTGAAGAAGCTTGGTGTGCTAAACAGATCGAGACAGTATTTTACCCCGGCAGGTTCGGCCGCACATGGAATACTGTTCTCATCTCTATGCAGGTGCACCCCAGTACCAACTTCTCCCTCTGACCGCATTCAACGGAGAGCAACTCGCATCATCGACTGCCAAGATATTTCTGATCGACTTGACACCTTGTAGTTGCGTAGAGATATAGCTTCACTCTGCATCCTCTATCGCTTGTATCATGGGGAGTGTTCAAAGGAATTGTTCGGACTTATACCGGCTGCTGGTTTCCGCCATCGTCCTACGCGACAAAATATCCATCCCCATCACCTGGACGATTGGCACTCCACCACTGTGCGCTTCTCCAGAAGCTTTTTGCCACGCTTAACCAGCTTATGGAACAAATTGTTAATACGACCTTCAAACCTTCAAGAAAAGACCGTACTCCTACCTAAAAGGCCCGCAACGCACTTATGACCCTTGAGTTGCGGGTGTCCATAGGCGGCGGTCGTCACTTACCATCAGGTGACCCGTCTGCTCGTTTGCCCCCATCGCATAAAAAAAAAAAAGAATCCAATTTCGCATTTATAAAATTATTTAGGAAGATAGGAGAAACTTCCTTATAATAATATGTTAACATAATATATAAATAGTATGTGGTGTGAAGCACTGTGTTGGAATCGAAGGCGAGGCCAACCGACCCGAATATATTCTGATATTTAAATACAAATACATTACAAGCCGGCCTGTTAGTCTTATGGTTAATAATCATGACTGTTGAGCCAGATGTCGTGAGTTCGATTTCCGTTGGCGTGTTATTTGTGTATGTTGTTGTAATGATTGTTAAGCCTCGGTGATACAGGAATCATTCCTAGTTCAGGCATTGACTTTACAATAAAAAGGAGAAAAGATTGAGTATCTTCTTTAGCCTATAATTCTTATAATAATATACCTCTATATTGTACACCAGTTTGAAACATATGAACGAAAAAATAAACAGACAATAACGGTTTATACAATTGGCGGCGTTATCGTTCTATCGCAAAAGATATAATTATAAAATATTTATAAGTATAATTATAGTATAAAATATAATGTGTAAGATTACGTTATACTATACGTTTAATACAAGTATATCGTGCTTTTTACGCCCATTACAAAAAATAGAATATATTTAGATATTTTATCTATCAAGTACATAGATACAATTCTTTATCATTAATTAAGATAACCCCAAACCTCATTAAGCAATAACTTGAACATTAAAATCTCCTTTTTCTTCAATTTCATTTTTATATTATGAGCCTAAAGAATAGAAATCCTTTCCTATTTACATAAAATCTCTTTGAAAGAAACTCAAACAATTCGAAACACCTCAAGACATTACCGTAGGACCTCTAAATTTGCGTGTATAAGCAAAACGCGTAATGTCGGGGTGAGCCTGCCAAAATCGTATTTAAATTCACCGATTCCGACACGAGATAAGCAAAATCATGAGTTAGGTAGGAAGGGTTATAGAATCCTGCTGCGTGAGGCCGCATAATTCCGGCTCTAGTAGGGTGTCCGCACCTTTTGTGTTGACAGAGATATCTCGATCTTTTTAAGACGAAGCCTCTTTTAAAGTTTTTAGAAGGGATTATTTTTTGTAAAATGTTCGCAAGGTTTGCAAGGTATTATCAAGAGTCTTGAGAGTTTATGTACCAGTTTGAGATTTAGAAATGAGATACGAGTGAACGTTTTCTTGATAATACATATTACCATCGATTATTATTTTCATTTCTCTTAAAATAAAGATGTGATCCTGAATAAACTACTAGTAACATCGTCGTCATCATGATATCAGCCATAGGACGTCCAATAATTGTGTATAGGTCCTCAATTAATTAAAAGAAGACCGGTGGGAAGTGGCCTGCATTCACAGTCAACAAGCTATCTTTACGACATCCTCAGTTCACCTTGTTGATGGACATCTACATGTAACATGATATCTGATAATGCATTTTCAACTAGATACATACACTCACGCCTGTCTCCCTAAAGGGTAGGCAGAGTATCTAATTTAGTCCTATTTACGTAATAGGGGACAAGGGAACCTTTGGGAGTGAGATGGCAAAATCTGGAGTGTATTGTCAGGAAAAGGAGGATACAAAGGAAAAGAAATTGATATTGCATATACAGATGGATTGGGGAGTATAAGCAATAGCTCAAGCAACTCAGGGGTGCATACCTACAACTCAAAAACTTAATTTTCAACTTAAAAATGTTAAAGTAATATTCAGCTATAAGGTTTATAAACAATGTACGACATGTGTAATGCTATGTTTGTTTCTTTCTTTAAAAACATAACATTGATTAATAATAACTTTACAAATTTCATAGTAGTAGTAAGAGAAATGATAAATTCATTTATGATTTATCTTTAGAATTAAATATTCAACTCTACATCTACATATACGGGGGTTTGCGATAAGAATTCTAATCACGTTATTTATTGCCAACCATTGTATCAATTATTTAATTAAATAACTATTTTTCTATTTAAATCTTTTTTGTCCCGCAATTCACCGCAATATAGGTATACCCTAATACTCGCAAGAGAGGGGAGAAAGGGAAAAAGTAAGGGTGATTAAAGATAAACAATGGTTCCACAAACCAACGTGAGGCTTATTACGTTTAGAATACATTGCAATTGTATAATTATCTGTGGTGATACATTACTTTTTTAGATCAAAGATTTTTATGAGATTCTAAAATGACGGCATGAGCAATTGTAACCCCTGATCTGTCTATCTGTATCTATATGCTCCATCGCTTTAGCTGCTACAAGTATCGATTTAAAAATGTATTTGCAGTTTGAAATCGTTTGAAGATTAGGCGTATTTGTTCAATAAGATATGTAAAATCTCTAAAAAAATCTAGCTAACTTGCATGACACACGAAGACAATGAGTAGTATCATCTTAACACTACTTATCTACTACTACTACAGCATATAATTTTAACACAATGTGCTTAATTTTGTGTTAAATTTATATGCCGTGTTTAGTCCTTCATATAAAAATTATGAAGATTATTCAGACTAAAATAAAAAATCTTGCAATATTTACAACATCGGAAGCGGCTGTGAATTATGTATTCGGATAGTCCAATCCGGACCTCCGGACCTCTGACCTACTATCTTGGGCAACTGCAAGACAACGCCTACTTTATGGTTCGTGTATTTCTTTTTAAAATTACGTCATTTTTCTTGCTAACTAAATCCTTGAATATTCGAGCTATTACTAAGTAAAGTTTACAGTCTACCATTACGGAGTATTTCTTATATTTGCAACGTATCGTATGCATAAATAAAGTATGACGACTCTTGAGTTGCGGGTGTCCATGGGCGGCGGTAGTCACTTACCATCAGAGGACCCGTCTGCTCGTTTGCCCTATCGCATAAAAAAAAATTAATTACCAAGCCAGTATATTAATGTGGCATATTTATTATCTTTAAAAACAACTCTTGCATTAGGAACAATACCTGTTTTCGTGACAACTATTTGTGGATAACACATTTTTTTTAAGGAATCGAATCTACTACCGATCGAGGCCCGTCAAAATCAATATTATTTAATACACTTGGTATTGCAAATAATGTTTCCCTTTCGGTTGGATGTTTTTTGAATCTCAGGGCTATAGTTAAATCGTCATACTCTTAAACGGTATGCTCCACTTGCATAGTACAGCATTTTCATTTTTTTTTAAGTTTAAGCCTATAAAATAATTAGTTTCTATCACAAGACAACAATGCAACAAACAAATAGTTTTGTGAGGCAGTGATGAATGCAGAAGAAACTACAAACGGACCGGCTATATAACGGAATGGTAGGGAACTAGTACTCTTGCATCATGCAGTAGACAGGGCGCCGAAAAGCACAAAATGACCTGGGCTATCCGTCGCCTTAGCAGAAGCAGGTCAGATCTTTCTAAATCAGAGACACCTATAGCGGGACCACCTTGCTATACCGGCCGGGGTTATCAGGGATTTCCTTTCTAGGGTGCACCCGATGCCGGAATACTGTGTGGTTTTAGTTGGTTCGAGTCCGAAATACCATCCCAACGTTTGGCCTCTATGATTCGTAAGACTTTTTTTCCAAAAAAAGGTGCTACTTAATTGGAGAGATGATGTATTAAAGGCGTCGAGTCGGCTATTTACTACCTAGTTATGATTTTTTTTTTTTTTATGCAATAGGGGGCAAACGAGCAGACGGGTCACCTGATGGTAAGTGACTACCGCCGCCCATGGACACCCGCAACTCAAGAGTCACAAGTGCGTTGCCGGCCTTTTAGGTAGAGGTACGCTCTCTTCTTGAAGGTTTGAAGGTCGTATCGGTTCGGAAATACGGCAGGCGACAATTTGTTCCATAAGCTGGTTGTGCGAGGCAAAAAGCTTCTGGAGAAGCGCACAGTGGTGGAGTGCCAATCGTCCAGGTGATGGGGATGGATATTTTGTCGCGTAGGACGATGGCGGAAACCAGCAGCCGGTATAAGTCCGAACAATTTCTCTGAACACTCCCCATGATACAAGCGATAGAGGATGCAGAGTGAAGCTACATCTCTACGCAACGCCAAGGTGTCAAGTCGATCAGAAATATCTTGGCAGTCGATGATGCGAGTCGCTCTCCGTTGAATGCGGTCAAGAGGCAGAAGTTGGTACTGGGGTGCACCTGCATAGAGATGAGAACAGTATTCCATGTGCGGCCGAACCTGCGCCTTATAAAGTTGCAGGCGGTGGGCCGGAGTAAAATACTGTCTCGATCTGTTTAGCACACCAAGCTTCTTCGAGGCTAATATGGCCTTACTCTCTAAGTGACCGCGAAACTGGACTTCGCTTGATATATCGACGCCAAGGATTCCGAAACTGGCTGATGCAGTTAGGGAAGTGCTCTCAAATTGAGGTGATACGACCAATGGCATCTTTTTAGCGGTGAACGCGCAAACCTGTGCCTTTGTGGGGTTAAATTGGACTAGGTTAAGTCGACCCCAATCTGAAACTTTTGATAAAGAAACATTTATGAATATAAATGTTGCTCTTTAGAAATTGACGAGCATTACTTTTCATCATCACGTGTCCATATACTTTATTAATACAATTATAGCATAAGGAAGTACAGTTTGGTATTCTGAAAATAAATTAATTTAATAATAAACTTTCATTCCATTCTATGTTTTCTTCCAGTTATAATACCGATGTCTTTGAAAATTTATAAGTATATTTACCGTGTTTTGTATCTACAGGATTTCAAATTATCTTAAAGTAACAGTTATTACTTTCTGGAACACAAAAGGAAAGGACAAATATACAAACATTTTCATAAATATCTCTTTGTGAGCATTTCATCAAAACGCACCGATGCCTCGAGAGAGTTACTTCCATGAATATTTTGAGGTACACGAATTTGTGTTATAACCACTGAGGATATTTTCTGTTCCTCTATCTTGTATTACAATAAGTGCTTTTCTTTCTCTTTCGTCCTCGTTCTCTTTTCGTCCTCTTAGAATATTTTGAACAATGTAGTGTACCGTAAAGTATCATACTTGTGTACGTATCATCGAATTAATATATGTTATCTTATTATATCCTTGTCACGAGTGTATCCAAAAATATAGCAGACATATAGACATACGGTAGGGGCGTGACAATCTAGGCCAGTGCGAGTTACAGATCGGTGCGACCCCTACGTCCTCGCGCTTCCCAATCCTGTTGGTCTAGTGGTAGTGTATTGTTTTAAATATGTAGTAAACTTTTATGGGACCTTTTCATTATGTTTGACATGCAATAGCATCTATAATTAAATATTGTATTTATAACAGCATATGTACAGTATTGTAACTAACTACATTTAAAGGTACCTTAATGACAGAAATTTGGATTTTATACCTATCGTCTTTTAATTCGTTAAGTGAATTCTAGATTACTGAATACTGCATTCTTGATTATTTGCGTGATTTATTGAATTTGTTTTATGCTTACACACTATTTCACTGGAGTATATTTTAAAAGAAAATGTTAGAATCTGTTTTACAGTGGTATACTACAGTATATATACTCAGTACTACAATTTAACCTTATAATATTTAGTTTGCATTATTTCTGTGACGACGCAGGATTATTTGGGCGCTCCGTCTCTAAGGCTTCGCCTTTGTTCTTGTTAGGAAGGATTTATTTGAGTATTAGAACCCGGAGGCTTAATTTTTAAGAAGAGATATTGTGTTTATTACATTTCTGTTTTATTCAAAATTTGGCTTATTTTTAATTTAAGTTTAATGTATACTGAAGATGCATAATAGGTCTACTAAGCTTTATTTGACACAATAAACACTATGTTGTGTTTATAGTAAATGTTTACAATAGTGAGTAAAACAATAAAGAATAAAGTTGAATTGATTTTCTCACCTAGTTTAGATGTAGCATTAGTACTCTAGTTTTTGATCGTTATGACATGGACCATTTATTGTATTTATTTAAACCCCGTTATTTTTAGGGATTCGTATTGCTGGAAAAACAAAATTGACACTCAACACCTAAATTGATGAGAACGTTGAATGTTAGATCGAAATAGTCTAACTACATTTTAATAAGAAGTATTTCATCTACAAAATATTTTAGCCCTTTCTAGCTCACACACAACGTTTACATTTAATACCATTATTCAGATTATATGTCGACCCGTTTATTAAGGAAATTTAATGCTATTTACTCAAATTAGTTTGCGGCGAAATTAACACAGTGATTAAATGTAATTCTGATTAATTTATTCTGTTTCTATTTCCTATGACTTTTATATAGAATACAGACGATTAAGTTACCTGCATTAACAAGAAGATAACACCTACTCTGTAGGTAACTGCAATCTTAACCCTTTGGTAACAAAAATGTCAGCACAAATAAAGGATCAAAATCAAAAGTATAGTTACTTTGTTGTTATATCACTTAACAATATTTTGTTTGCAATTATAAACATGCATTTTGCGGTTGTAAAATACACTGTGACATATATTTATGTATGGGAGAGCATTTTAAAAGCTGATAAGTTAAGTTTGTCTTATAAAACCTAAAAAGGGGCAACAATCTTCAAATCTACAAGGATCGATTACCGAGATCAGAGAACTATCTACCCAACTAAGTAAGTTTTTTGGCTTACATAAGTTTTGGTGCATGAGTTAAACTCGCACCTGTCTGGTAATTTTTTGCATAAAAGATATAAAAAATATATTTATTTATGTCCTTTGGTATGTCTGACGATGTTTGAAATGACATGATTATGGTCTGCTTAGTTAACGCGTGAAGTAATTGCAAACAAACATATTTCCGCATTTATAGTTAAAATAAATAAACTTGTTCTGCGTACAAATATTATTGTCTTAGAAGGTTATGTTTTGACGTGAAATTAGCAAGTTATTAACATTTATATATACAAAGAAGATAATATGCATAATAAATTCAAAATTAATAGACTTTATCAATCGACGACAGGTAACTGTGTGTGACTGTGACCAACAAATAATTCTTATAATATTGGTTGTTTTACTTATTTTATAGTGATATCAAAATAATGGTTACATATTACATATTTTATATTTTTCAAGTTTTTACCTAATAGGTGGTATACCGATTTCAATTTTTTTACAGCCAGTCCCGCTGTTGTAAGGGTTCTAACATTACCAAATATGTATATTCAAATCTATTGGAGTATTTATTATATATTATTAAGTAGCGTATTTTTTCTTTCAGTCCAAAGAAGAACAAATTTAATATTCAATAGCTAAAGATCATTTCCATTTGTCTACGGGTAAATATATTCATATTTTTAACTGGAAACCCAAATAAGACTGTCGAAAATTGAAGAATAATTCGTATCAATATGTGTATATATTTATTTATGTCATATATTAATTTGTAGATGTTACTTATAGTAACTTTAGTGTAATAATACTTCTGTTTGTTATCTTCAATGTAGTATTGGTAGAGGGCTATGGCCGGATGATGCCAGTACTTTGGCAAGAGGAAAAGGACAATTTTAATCTCGATTGGATTCAGTCCCCTAGCATATGGATTAAAGAAACGGATAGCTGATACGTAATGTTTCAGATAAAAACATATTTATGTATGATGGCTATAGAACACAAAAGTTAGTTTGTAATAAACAATGTTTAATATCCTCTACAGATGATCATCTATTATTATAACAACTTTGTAAGTCATTTAAATTTGAGTACGAGCCGTGTCCGGTCAAATTTATATCGTAAAAAATGATTTTTTGATTGGACCTGTTGTAATGGGGTTTATAAGGAAGGAGAAATTGAATAGAGCAGCTATTACGTCATATTATTATGTTTTAAGAACTAGAAGTGTTTCCGTTTATTAGTTTTGAACATTTTACTTTTACTTTAAATAAATATTATTATATGTTTATTATGTACTGTTTATATAGAAATTGGATTCCATAGCTATTTTTATATTTTTGTTTATACAAAATAAGTTAAAGATCTGTCTAGTAAAGATATTGGTTTTGTATAAGATTGGTTTTGTTAGAAATGTTTTCTTTGAAATAAAGTAAGAAAGGTAAATGTTAAGTAAATTTATATTTTGGGAAATGAAAAAAAAAAGAGTAGGCAGACTAAGGTATTGCACTTTTACTCACTTTACCAAAAAGAGGATAAATAAATATTTTTCAACTACAGTAGTGCTTCGATTTTATTATAAGATTTGCTTATGAAGTGATAGTTGAGGGCTCGGACTTCTCGGAACCAGCCAGTTCGAGTTATAGGTATGCTACCCTGACATGCTTGAACTATTATATATATTATACTGCCAAATCCATCTGTATAAGCAATATTCTTTCCTTTTATTTCCTCCCATTCCTGTCAATATACTTATATTCAGTGTCTATTCAGTATGTATTTAGTGGTATTAATTAAGAACTTTAGGTAGGTAGGTACTATTCAATTAATTAACAATTTAAGTATTTCTGATAACCTTCCATTTTTATTTTTAGATGTGTAACTGAGTACCTATGAAAAACAAAACCCAAAAAAAAACAAAATCGAATAGCGTCTCACTCACACAATATCACTACAGCGCTTCCACAGCTCTATACAATACAAATGTCCGAACGTTAGGTCATCGCAAGCAAGTGGGCCGTCCCACTGTCGGGATGCTTACACATGTTATTGACCCTGCCCTATTGTTAACGCCATCTGGCAACCGAAATTACCTCGTGCCCTCATGCAAATTAGCGAAAATAACTTTAAAAACATACTGTCTTGGTGTTGAAAGTTATTTCAAACATAATTTTCAAGTGAACGATGTTTTTTTGACTTTATGTTTTTCTTCTTTTCATATTTTTATTGAATTTAAAGTTTTTTCAGTAGGGAGGTTATTTACTAGTTATTAATCATTCAATTCAATTTGCAATTTTCAATAAATAATCGCAATTTCTATTCTTATCCGGTTTGGTATTACAGTTTAACGGATATCAATATAGGAGCTTGTATATACAGATACTAACTTCAAATTCATCGTTTAAAATTTTATCATTATACACTGTAATATACAAATGAACACTTTTGTATTTTTTTGAAGCACCAATTAATGAGTAAAGCATAAACGTGTTATAACTGGCATAATGAGCTCGAATAACTCGGCCCATAAATTCACACATATTACATATTTCACAAATGAAGGAAAAATCTTCCTTTATCATATTATCTATAATAGCAACAACGGCATATGCTTACACGTTCCTTTAAACTATTTTCCGTAATGATGCGGAATTACGTCCAAAACAAGAGCTCAATTATCAGCCGATAGACAAGGGTGGACGTGATAAAAACATATCTCCTAACACATAATTACATAATTGTGCGCCCTCGCCGCGCCTCGGGTAACGACGCCACACGAATATTGCTTAGCTAGAGACCAAAAAATAAAATTACATACTTCGTTGGCCGAAGTAAGGACATGACCAATAGGATTTATTATACTAGTATTTATTGCTCGTAAGAAAAAATATTTGGATAAATCGTTAAAGCTGCCATTTTTATAAATGAGGTATATTATTTCGTTTTATATTTTTAGGATTAATTCCTGTATCGCGGAATTTTTACAAACATTTAAATAACGGTCACAAGCACACTCAGATTTAGAACTAAAATTTAAGGTTTACACAAAGTGTTGTCCCGAGTAGTCATCGAACCGACAAGACAAGAGCGGACGGCGCAGTACTTAAACTACTGCGCCGTCCGTGCACTCAATATAATATCGTAGATAGCGTATTTAAATAGTCATTCGTTTCCAGTTGTATAGCGTTATTTAGCGTTTATGCGCGTTTAAGCGTTTATGGATATTGATCTGCTTAATACTCCCTATCATGTAAACCAACATGATTCTTGAACAAACTCTTTAGTTTTATAATTCAAACACTCCCTACCAATTCTTAAGCTAAGCTGTTATCAGGACACATAAAAATTAAGTAAAGAGAAAAACAGAAAGTAGCTCTATTTATATAATAAAATCTAATTAAAGCAATACCTTTAAAAGCCAATTCTGTACCTTTGATGTTATCAGTTTACATTATTCATGATAAACTAACACCTACGAGGGATAGTTCATGACTTATATAAATAGTGTAGCTTCGTATTGATCCCGATAAGCGTTCCATTCATTTTAGATTACAAATCTTCTGTCCTGAGTTGAACCCATGTAAGCCTACCGAAGGATTTGATATTGAAATTGTAAATGAGAATATAGTTAAGTAAAAAAAATTAAAACAAATTCCTAATTCCTAATCGATTTAGATTTAATTAAATTTTTATATTCAACATGCAGGTGGTGCGTTAAGATATAATTTTCATAGCAAATGCACTTACAACATGCAATTAAAATCGCACGATGAGAAAATTAGTTAAAATCTTCATGCAAAGGCGTAACACTTAAACAGATCTTTTTTAAGTCTCGATTACCGGTATTTTTATCCATGTACTTAACTGATAGTGGTCGACTTATGTTAGTTTTAATATTATTAAATTTACGAGGATACACGGGTCCATAGGTTTTTTTTTATGCTATAGGGGGCAGACGAGCAGACGGGTCACCTGATGGTAAGTGACTACCGCCGCCCATGTTACATATTAATAAATTTACGTTAAAAGGTCCGAGAATAATAATACTACA
Source organism: Tyria jacobaeae (assembly GCA_947561695.1). Lineage (NCBI taxonomy): Eukaryota > Metazoa > Arthropoda > Insecta > Lepidoptera > Erebidae > Tyria > Tyria jacobaeae. Next base: position 12,874,943 of record OX387220.1, read on the forward strand.
GCAACCAACTGTTCAGTATCGAGTAACACTAAAAGAATAGTTTGATAAATAAATATTAGAATAATAAGTTTTAATATTAAAGAAGTACAAGATATTTGTGTAAATAAAAATGCAGCTATATTATGTGTCTAAATCAACCAGTTCTAGCTCATAAATTACATCAACTATATATTACTCGTATTACCTGAAGTTAAAGTGGCAAACGGGCTGTAAATGTTATTTTGTTTTTTATTGATACGTGATAGTTTATTATTATATTATATAAACGTCAAACTAATTAATTGCACTATGAAATCATTTTACCACACTTTGCTAAACTTGGTCAAAAAGTACACTCCTAATATGTTTTACTATTTCTGTACTGTTTCTGGTAAAATATAGGAATTCATGGTTTCATACTTTTTTGTATTTTCCCTTCTGTGTAGAATCGCGGGTAATCTTTGGCTTCAGTTAAAAAATCATGCTTGTCTCCATTGTTTTATACCGGAAATATATGCATCTTTGTAGATTTGTCTGTCCCTGTTGTAACACTTTTTCCGTCTTTCATAATCTAATAATAGCTAAGTCGTATCCACACTATTACGGCACCGATCCGTTGAGATAAAACAGAAAGGGCCGAAAAACAAGTTTTAATAAGAACGTGGAAGTGAAATATTTTCTGTACCGGAATCGTTAATAACTGTAAGTTGCGGTTGGAGTCAGCCGGGTCGAACTGACAATTCCCTTTTAATTTGAAAGCCTGACCAGGATCGGTCCTAACAAGACACCGCCTAATTATAGCTTACGTAAAGAACAAACAAGCTACGAACCGATTTAGAATTGTTATAGCGCCATATGTTTTAGGAATATAAATTGCTTTGCAATTTTATTGAAAATGTATTATAGACGCACGGAATGCGGTGTTGGTGTCAAATAAATTAGTAATTAAATAAAAAAAAACTACACAACTATCCTGCCAAAATAATAAATTACGCGCCATGGAGTCACCATTTAAATTTAAAACAAATGAAACTCACAAACATGAACCCTATATTAATAAAGTAAAATTAATAAATACTGAAAATGTGCCCAGAAGTTATGTTGTTATATATATTATATCTGTGAGCATGTATTTTTGATCCATTTTTGATAAACTTATCTTGATAAAATATTGTAGAACATAATGTGTCTCTGTCATGTTCAAATCATTGTTTCTTGTTTTTTATGGGATAGGGGGGCAAATGAGCAGACGGGTTATCTTCAAACCCTCAAGGGGCGGCGTTAGTCACTTACCATCAGGTGACCCGTATGCTCATTTACGACGCTTCGTAGTCACACAGGCACAGAAGATGCAAAGACAGCGCATAACCAGCACCTGTTTTGAAATTCGGTTTAGGTACGCTCACGCGTTTTCATACTTTACATTAAAACATACACATCGACACGCCTATGCTTGTATCCCCAAAGTGGTAGGCAGCGATCCAATACACACCCACATTTTGCCAACATGAATTTGGTCCCACTAACGTAATATGGGGCAAACCTGTTGCCGTCTACCGGACACTATATCACTTCATATATACTGTCTGATAGACAACAGTCAAATCACTTAGTCGCCTTTTACGATACCCGCGGGAAGAGATGGTATCCTTAAAACATTTACAATAAAATTATAAAATAAGAAGCGGAAACAAACAACAATTGTGGGGATAAAAAACTTACGCTTTGATAATTCATATATACATTGTAGTAAGGTAATTGATATCAATACCAAGTATCTTGGACTTTCCTCAGATGCAGTAAATAAAGTGCACGATCCTCCACGACACAATAAATTGTTCTCAGCTTTTGAATTTATTACTTAGTCATAGTTTGAAACTTTAATTACCTTTGTCTATATTGGCGATAGGGAGCTCAGGGTGTATCGTCCCAATGCATATTAATAGGTAGTAAGTTATTATGGAGATGTGTTACAAACTGTAGGAAGATGATATTGGTCCTTGTGCAGAGCAAGTATCATAAATTATTCTGTTTGTGGTAGGTTACTCTAGTACTATAATAATAGCAGTAATATATTAGGTCTTCCGGTTTGTTTTGAGTGATTTATTAAGTATGAATTACTCTTGTATTATAAAAAAGATAATTTATATTTTAATCAAAATATGCTCCATTACTAGCTACAAACTTTTGACATTTTTCGGGCAACAAATGGATTCCATCATAAAAAAAACTGATCATCTTTTGAAGCGATCCATTCATCGATCCATTTTTTGATGCATTCGTAAGATTTGAAGTGCTTATCTGCAAGGCTGTTTTGCATAAAAATAGGTGGAAATCAGAAGGAGCACAATCTCGTGAATTTGCGGAATGCAGTAACACTTCCCACTGAAGCTCTGAAAGTGTGTCTCTTACAGCTTTTGCGATGTGTGGGCGAGCATTATCATGCAGTAAAATGACTTTTTGTTTTCTATGTGCAGTTCTAGGACTTTGTATGACTCAATTCGATTAATTGGCGTTGATAACGCTCCTGTGATAGTTTCATTTGGTTTTAACAATTCATAATAAATAACACTTTTCATATCCCACCAAATGCATAACAATATACGCCTAGGAGTCGATGTGGACTCCTAAGCGTAAGGATCAACCCATGATTTCCTACGTTTTGGATTATCATAGTAGATCCATTTTCATCGCCCATAACGATTTGATACAAAAAAGATTTCTTTTGGTGACGAGACAGTAGTGAAGCACAAATGGTTACTTGATTTTGCATCGCTAATTCTGATAAAACATGTGGAACCCATTTTCCTTGTTTTTGAATTCTACCCATTGCGTGTAAATGATCAGAAATTGTTGATTTACCTACATTTAACTCTTCAGCCAACTCTTGTAGTGTGCGGGCAGGGTTTTCATCTAATAACGTCTGCAATTCACCGTCTGCAAACTTTTTTCGTTTTCCACTACGTACTTTATCCTCTAAATCAAAATAACCATTTTTAAATTCTGCTTCTTCTGCTGCTGTTTTACTTGAATCGAAAAAGTATAGTAGTAAATCATGAAAATGATATTTATCGCGTTCCATATTTTGCATGCGTTTACTCTAAGTTAGTTACTTCGAATAATTAAAGTGCAAGCTAAAACAAGCCGCATCGAACAGCGAAGTACTTGTACCGACGTGTCGCGACAGCTACTTGACACGTTCCCTCAATACTAACCGGAAGACCTAATAGTATTAATATAATTTTCAATTAATAATTAAGTATATACATACATATAGTACACTACAATAAAATAAAATAAAATATAATAAAATAAGGGGCATTCTTCTTCTCTTCTTTTTAGACTGGCAGTGTATGCTAGTGTGTGATAGATTTAACAGTGGTAGAGCCATGCTTAGGCACGAATGGGCCGGCTCGACCGGTGCGATACCACGGCCTCACAGAAAATCGGTTGTGAAGTAACGCTTGCGTTGCATTTCCCCGAAATGAGTGAGGTTTCCGGAGGCCCAAATCCCCCTCTCCCCTTTCCTCTCCCCTCATCTCCTTTCTCCTCATCCCCCTCTCTTCTTTCCGCTCCCTGCATCCCCCATCCCTCATCACCCTCAAAGGCGGGCAGCGCACTTGCGACTCTTGAGAAGCGGGTGTCCATGGACGGCGGTTGTCACTTACCATCAGGTGACCCGTCTGTTCGTCTGTCCCCCTATAGTATAAAAAAAAAAAAAAATAAGATAACAGTACAATCCATTTGTCGCCTCTTACAACAACCACAAGAATAGTTTGGTTGGCCCAATTCTACTTCATCGGGAACCACGCGGCACGATATTATTAGTTATATACTGATCTAGATCTGAACTAGATCCAAACAATTGCAATTCCTAGAAACACACGTTACGAATCTGATACACGACTCTCTCTTTAAGAAAAGGAATACTATGTCCACTATGAAATGGTAAGGTTACGAGGTAAATATTTTTTTAAACACACTTTATTAATGTAGAACTGTTTTGTTTGGTCTATTTTCATTTATTCCTAAATTAAGTAAGAAGTCCTTTAAAACTTCGGAAATAATTATGCAACATTTACAAATGGTGTTGGAATTTCTCAAGATTATGATTTATATTAGTTTAGTTTTAGTTAATTGCCTTAAACTAAACTAATTTCTATCATTATACTAATTTAAATCACTATAATTATTGTTTGAGAAAATTTTCTCAAACAACAATTATAGTGTATTTGAGTTCAAAAGTCTGTTTTGCAGACTGACGAAAATTCAATTAATTAAACTAAATGTTTAAGGCAATCTGTAGACGACTAATTAAGTAAACTTTAGATTTATAAATAAAAACAAGGTGTAGAAACAACATTTCTTGTAATTTAAGTACCACGATGCGTTAGTCGTGAGATCGTCGATCATCGTGGACGAAAGTTTAAATAAATTCAATGTCTTCCACGAAACGAATAACAATTATGATAATTATCACGCCATCTTGACGCTGTTCTTCATCACAGCGTTAACAATAATTAGGACAATAAAAACACTGCCACTGACGAGCTCTTGATTCCAATTTAATGATAACATTAATCTATTCGGCCAGTATACAAGTGATTTTACTATACCATACATAAAGTATATATCAGATTGGTAGTTAAGCCCAGTACGTTGCTACTATATTTTGAAAAATAGGTATTTTTTTTAGATAAAGTATCAAATTCCTACAGGTCCATTACTGTAACAGCATAAAAGTCAAGTTTTTTCAATGAATTCTAATTATAAACAATTAAGTAAAATCTGATTTAATGAATGAACGAAATAGTCAAATGTATAAGAAAGGGACAGATTATAAAAAAATTGAAATGCAAGATAAGGAGGTGGAATAAACAACGCCTACGTGGTTTCTTTGAATGTATGATTCGGCAAGCGATAAAAATCGCCGGTCTTATTCGTCAGTATTTTTTTTTTTAATTAGTAATGGGGCCCCATCATGTGAACCGAGGTGGTAGCCATTGTGTGGTGAATAAATACGACATTTATAAATGACTGTACTACTGGAACATGGATATTGAGAAGGTCATGGCATAAAAGAAATGTCGGAAGTTAATACTATTTTTTTTTCGTTTTATGTTGACATGGATACGCGTATTATACATTCCGTTAAAAAAGCCTATGATAAGCTTTACAATACAAACTACAATCATTTGTGACTAAACTATCTGACCAGTACTGGAGATATATTTAGTTAATAACAACTTACTGACTTGCTGACATTGACTGCTGAACCGGAGGCTAATTATAATCGTTTGAACGCAATGAAGTTTTAATAAAACCTTTTAACCCCTCCCCTATGTACTTAATTGTTGAAAAAACGTTTTTCTGCAGATGAATATTAACATCGTATTTTAAACTTATGTATTCTTAAAGCTGACAAAAATAAGCATAAACATGAAATTGTAATTTTTTTAATACATTTATCGTACGTAACGTACGTAATACAATTATAGAGCTTATTACTGAGGAGGTCCTTCTTCAGTGGTAGAGCCATGCTTAGGCACGAATGGGCCGGCTCGACCGGTGCGATACCACGGCCTCACAGAAAACCGGTTGTGAAGTAACGCTTACGTTGCATTTCCCCGAATTGAGTGAGGTTTCCGGAGGCCCAATTCCTCCTTTTTTCCATCTCCTCATCCCTCCTTTCTTCTTTCCGCTCCCTGCATCCCCCATCCCTCATCACCCTCAAAGGCGGGCAGCGCACTTGCGACTCTTGAGTTGCAAGTGTCCATGGACGGCGGTGTCACAACAAGGTAGTTGGAAGCTAGTTGTTTGTTTTATTCATGGCATGATAAGAATCATATGTTTTTAATACATATATTACTATCGAAGGAAATAAGACTTTATAAATACATACATATACAAACATACACGCTTACACGTTACACACGCAAGCACACGCTTAGGATATGCCATATGCATGCCTTAGTTTATGACAAGACTAGACTTTCATTCAACCTATACAAACATTATAGTTTGTTCAGACAAGACCAAACGTCGTAATTAGCGAAGCTATTATTAGTGGTTTCTAAACTAGAAAGTCGTTTAAAAGCAGTAGATTGAAAACTAATGCTTTTCTTTTTAGATGGTGAATACTACTACTACAGAATTTGATAAGAAGCAGTAAGAAAGTTATAAGCCGTAGCACACAAAAAAGTACATAAATTTGTTACATAACTACTTTTTTACTGTCCTGTAAATATAAATGAATTCATTCAATTATAACAAGGCGAGAAAATAAATTAGAACTTTAAAATCACACATCAGACATACACACACTCAATATTACTTATAATACTAAAATATGTAAATACGCGAAGAGAGTAAATGCATGTATGTAGTAGTGTTAAGCTACAAGAAAAAGGATAGAAAAATACTCCGGCTAAACTAAATTATAAAAATAGATATTATCGGAACAGAAAGAAGGTCAGAGCATATTGAAGAATCGGGATAGATACATCGAGCCTAAATAAATACCTTATTATGTATATACTACGTGATTATTGTGCACACGTATCAGCCCTCATGTTATTAAACCATTCGTGTCTTGTCTCTAATTTTCATAATTCATTCAGTACCGAGAGATACCAATTTTCATTTTGCAATATAACATTAAAGTAGCTCATAACTCCTTTATAATTTCCATAAATTAAATAAAGGTTAACACCGTATATTTCATTTGTCCGTCGAATCAACGATTCGTAGTTACAGAGCAAACATAATTATTAGCGATGCTAATCAAGACGTAATTATGGAACATTTAGTTCGTGTTCTCTTTGAAAAATTCTGTGTTTTTAGTTCATGAGGATTGGTGAATTTATTAACGGTTAGAAATTACCTATGTAGGTATGATTGACGGGGGTCAGGTCTTTTAATTTGACTAATGTTAAAATGTAGCTGTTGTTCAAAATTCTGAAAAAAAAAAAATAGGGGTTAATGAGGTGATACGGTGTATTCTATTTGTTGCCAAATAAAACATAAAAACGAGTAAAATTGTAAAAATATATAAAAACCGACTGCACTATTAACTCGTATTTTTTTTTTGCTGACGTTATCTTGATATGTTATATCCTATGTCACAAACACTGTTACACCTAATTTAGTACCCTAATATCATTTAAATACAATACATATATTAACATATGTACATACACTCACGCCTTCATCCCTGAAGACGTAGACAGATTCGTGTTAAACGCCGAGTTTTTACCAACTATCATTTAGTAACTCTTATACCATAGGGGACAAGCGTGTTGCCATGATTTAGGCTTTGTATGTCTGTAAACATTCAATCGGACGGATAAGCCAAGTTTTTAGCCAGCATTTATGATACGCAAGGGGAGAGATGGGATGGTCCTATTCTACTTTACCGAGAACCGTACGGCACAAATTTAATACAATATGTAATTCGAACATTATTTGAGAATACTTACTATATATACTTAATAACGCTTATTTAATCATTCAAACCAAATTTATGTTAATCCGTGAAATCTGTCCATTACATCTATAAGTTCACTTGCTTTAATTAATTGTTTTTAAACCATGTCAGAAAGCAATGACTGACCTTGATCGTAAAATTGAACAAGGCTGTGAAATGTATATTATAGTATAATCAAAATAGAGTCGTACATTTACTTGTATAGGTGGAATCATGTTCGAGTCGATGTCCTAACGTAATGTATGCTATTTTGTGACACCAAAAGGAGGTCAATCAGACATGTTCAATAGGAACAGCTAGTTCTTATTGACTTTGTTTAACAGATCATCGGGAACTGCAAAAGTACACATGGGATCACATTAAGTTTTAATCAAAGCTTATCTTTAAGCAAGTTCATAGTTTAGCTTTTATTCCCTTAGGCACCATTTTATAACTAAAATTTTAGGAGAATAATCTGCGTCAAAGACATGCAGAAACTAGAATATAATTTACAGTTAATTATAACTTGGTGACAGATTTCAGTACAATTTTCTCAATTATAAAGCTACGTACTACTTCATTACATGTTCAGATTAATTAAAGTCGGGTAAGTAGTTTCAAAGTTATAACTACTCAACGCAAAGTCGCGAGCACCCTGTCTATTATACATTCTCATATAAACTCCATTTTATATGTATAATCCTAGGTAAACACTACTGTGTATAAAGCAGGTGTATACTGAACTCTTTGAAGAACAATTATGAAAAAAATCTATAGATCGTAGCTATTGAATTTAAAATCACAATAGGTAGGATATGTGACAGACTAGAGGACCAAAGCACAAAGCTTTTTGAGTGTTACAACGGCCCCATGCTTACTGACAATCTGACCTACTGATAACTTTATGTTCATAACTATAGGGGTCGTAATGCTTCAGCAAAGAGTTCACAAATCTCTGACTTTATTTGTATTCATGTGAATGACATGTTCAAAAATGTCTCCGAGATTTTTTGACAATACTAGGTAATTGGTGGGTTGGGTACCTGGGTATATTGGTTTTGTTATATTACAATGCATTTGGTTTATAAAGAGACATGCGGAACAGGAATATCAAAGTAATTTGTTCATTGAATTTATTGTGTAATGAATATCGTACTTAAGCGGATTTAATTGGGTGTCATTACAATATTTTGGAGTTTATTTCCAGATATATGGATTTTATTTACAGTTTACTCTTCAATCAATTCATCAACAATCCTATTATTCCATTCAACTTTTACTTATCTAAAATGCAAGACTTCAAACAAAATATATGTTATAATTATATGTAGCATATGTTAAATAGACATATATAAAAATTATTAAAGCTGACATGTAGTAGCTCAGTGTTCATTTATTACCCTGTTTTCAGTTGGTCTTTGGTATTGTTGTCCAGTACCAACTGGACAACAATACCAAAGACCAACTGAAAACAGGGTAATAAAGCTGTCACACTGTAAGAGCTGTCCACCAGGACATGAAAACAAAATAACTGATTCTTAGTTACTTCTCTTCTTCTTCTTCAACATGTGCGCTACGCTGATAGTCATTGTTCTACTATTTGAAAGCAAGATTGTTGGGAATTTCATGCGTTCTAGTAACCACGTATAATAAAATATAGGGGACTGTGTGCTCATAGCATATTTGCTATGAGCACACTGTCCTGTATTCATGAATGAATATATCTGTTTATTAACAGATATATTCATACATGCATACATATACTCTTAATTAATCTTGCATACGATTGAAGAATCCTTAAAAATAATATAAATACAAAAGTGAGGCAGCTTGTTACACTTTTACATTATTTAACCGAATATCTTGTAATTTTGCAAGCAACTTGATACAGGCACTGAACAAGACTTAATGTTTCTTCCATATTTATTAAAATATACGGTTTTCCACACGTATGTATTTCGAGGATGCAGGACGATATTTCAGTCCTGACAGAGGCCTTTATCAAGGAGTGAATCGTCCTGCGACGACGGTGTCAGAGTCAGGCGTCACACATTATTGCGCTCATATACTTCTATGGCTAATATATGACATATAACTTGGATATTAAATAAATTACATTTTGGTTAATTAATGAATGATAAGGACAAATGAGAAACTATTATCGTTCTTCATATAAACAATAACATTTAAATAGTAACTTTATATGAATGTATACAAGACTCCTTAACTCGGAGCAAAGCTTTTAGTTGCGTCGAAATTCCCAGACCGCAACATCTGGCGTGTACCTCTTACCAGAATAGTAGTAGATTGCATTTTGTCTACTTTCGTTAACGAATGTCTTGTCTTTATTGTACAAAAATCAACTTTAGCTTTTGAAGATAAGGATCTTTTCCGAATGGTTTGATGACTAAAATTTCCCAGCACTTACGATGTTTTGACAAGGGAAACAGGGTTCAATCTGTTGTCTCCTGTTTGGTACTATCGAGCTATTCTGTACAGATGCGGATTGCGGGAAGAGACGCAAACTCGATTTCCTTGGGACCAATTTCGTGAAAATGAAAACGCAAAAATTACTGTGAGATATAACATAATGGATACCTATGAATGCGGACTTACGTTTGGGGAACGTTTTCTTCAAGATATTACAGTTAAATCAAATTGTTTCTAGGTACAATTTTATCAGCTTTGGAACATAAGATGGAACACTGATGATATTACGTTGTCTCTTTAGTTTTGTTACTTTGTGTACGAACAACGTACAAAACTCGGTATAAGGATATGAAAATGTGAAATCGCCTTTCTCTGTGACATCGTTTTATTTAATACAGTAGCATTTTGTTTTTATTCAATTGCACGTAAACGTTGTTTCGCCCTGAGTCATGTAACTCATAACAAATATTCAGTTTCATTTCCAGTTTTTTAATAATACGTACATGAGTTTGTTGCAGTTTTTTATTAATTCTACTTATTCTCTAATGTTGTTCTTTAAGAAATTCAGATTATCCAATTTCGATCATAATTTTTTTACATTAAATACATTTTTTGATAAGCAAGCTACATTCATGTTCAGACTAAATACACTATGTGTTTAGTCTGAATATAAATCCCTATTCTTATATCGTTATTATAATGGTATGCTGGATATGTAATAATGCTCAGAACGGTAGGTAGTTATATTATATTAAGCGAAGTTAGCGTAAAAGGATTGCGCGGCGACGCTAAGAGATCGAATAAAGAAACTTTTAATATTTTCTCCCTTTGTTTTCTTGCTTTCTTTGGCTTTCCTTGGTTTCATTTGAAGCGCATTTTGTCTGGAAAGTAGATAGCGGTTTACTTCGAGTAAGTGTAGGTAGAAAATTGAACAACGTGTTTGTTAATTGTTTTGTAAGAAGAAAGAATTAAAGTACGATAAGATAGAGATTTTAATTATGAAAACTTTTAGAAAATATTATACATAAAAATTTTAAAGAAACAAAAAACCGATATAATCTATCAGTTATATTGAACACGATTTTATGGGGTTATTTGAAAACGAGAAAAAAGAGGTAAAATTACAATTTTACTCCACACAAACGAAAAACAGCCAATAGCAGCTCGAAAGAATGATGGGTTTCATTTTTACATCTACGGTCTACTTAAAATATATTAAAATTACACAGTCTTATAAGCACATTTCGCCAGTATTGCAACCATTGTGGTCATAGCACTGCTATTTGTAAAATGTCATACATACCTACAAACCTTTTTACGTACACATACATTGCGCAGGGTACCTTTCGTATAGAAAATTACAGGTTATAGAAAAAACTAATGTGATACGAGTGCAGCCGCTAGCAGCAGCTCGTTAACTACAAGCTCTAGGATCGCATCTAAGAAAAGGAAAGAGACACTACCACAGATATGAACGGAAAACAGTGCTAGTTGTATAATATATTTCTTTAAGCATAGTCTGTTTATAGACGACAGGAACGAGACCTATTATAATTAAATTATGACCTATCTATTAAACCGATCAATTATAATAAATTCTTGCTACACTTTTTAGCCGCCATGAAACTTTAGACCTCTTATTGCTCGATTGTAGTATAAAAAGTGGCAGTTATATTTGTTTTCTTAGTTTTTATTTACCAATGAGTATTTGTTACAATTGAAATAACACAACTCACTATTCTATTACTAAACATATAATTATGTAGAGGAATTTCGTCATGTACAGCAATAAAATCTCAAAGCATATAAAAATTCATTTAAAACGATAACAATAGAACACTTATTAAATTGAAAAAAAAAAAAAGATCCATCACAAGTTGCAAGCATCGCTCAATAAATCTGTGATTGTTCCGAAGCGTGAATGTCCCTAATCGATAATAATCTTTATTAACACACTGAAAATGTGAGCGTTTTTGGAATCTAAGATACGTACCTAAAGTAGCTAGGCACACTATGCTCGTACCGTAATATTTTTTATATTGTATATTTCACCAATTTATTATTGTAATAACACCAAACAAGAGTTTTTAAACAGAAGTGGGAATGGTTTTAACAGTGTTTAAAATATCAACATCCTGCACTAAATCTCTTTTTATAACTGAATATGCAATTTTATAGCTATTCGTTGTAAATGGTTCGCCTCATGGCGTTATCCAAAATGATTGATAGCTGTAGTGACTGGCAATACCAGATCAATGACTCCTCAAGATGATGATAATTTGTGTGAGTTAAGACATCTTTCAGTAAAAATGGCGCTAAATATAAAAGTAACAGGTTGGAACTTCATATGCACTTACTGTCCACGATAACTGTAAGGTGAGTAAATCAGGTCACCGAGTCTCTCGAGCCTCTGCCATTGCGAAGAGAAGTCGCCTCTATGGCAGTCCTCTATCGCCTACATCACGGAGAGTGTTCTGACAAGTTTTTCAATTGGTCCCACCTTCTTCCTTTCTTTACACGACAACACCTGCTGGCCTCAGGAGTCACCGTTTGAGAGTCGAAAATATACGATCCTGAACTAAACAGTTCGGCTCTTCCTTCCTGTGCCAATCAGTTAAAGCCTGGAATTCACTACCAGCGCACGTGTTTCACTCCCACTTTGATCCCTGGTCTTTTAAACGGGGCGTGAAAAGCATCTCACCAGGCAGCCATAGTGTAGGTCACCATGCTGCATTGACTAGACATGCAATGAGGATGGTGACCATCACTCTTGGACTCCACTTATTGCTTTCCATCAGGCAAAGTGGAGTCATTATGCTAGGAAAATTAAAAATAAACGATACACTTATTCAATAGTTTAGAACTAACTAGCAATGGAAACGAGCGTGAGCTGTCAGATTCGTGGTGAGCCTGTAATGCAATAGAAGCTATGTAAATCAACAACTGAGGGTCAAAATAAAAGCAAAAATATACCATACCAATTCTTATCATGATGTATGTGGACAAACGAACAGACATGTCGAGTGACAACCACCACCCATGGACAACTGCACCTCAAGCACAGGTAAATTTAGTCTGCCTTTCTTATTTGCAACAATTTGACAATGGTGATCACTTATTCTGTATTTGTCACAAAGGTGACAAATACAGAATAAGTGATCGGTTTCCGGCCTTTAATTACGAACAACATAAATATATATTGTCTTTAGTACCACAATAAAAACAATACGATCGTAAGTACATACGTAATTATTGTATCAGAAAATGATGTCATTCAATTGAGACCCATGTCTCAAGTCGTCAAGTCGAATGAAGTTTGTGTGCAGTGGTTCTTATCCTCCGTAGTACTTCAAACATATATCGGCACGCTTGAAGGCACTCCAATTTCTTAGTCCTAAGCAAACATGTTACGGCGGGAGTAATTGCTCACGATGTTTACAATCTTTTATTGTGTATCGACGTTCAAATATTGTTTCTAGATGCATCAGCTGTCTTACCTACAGCCGCGATTGTTATTCGAGACGAATTTTCAAAAGTTAATTTAGCGTTGATTTGCTTTTTATTTGGTTTGTATTGTATACTGTGAACAGATTCATCCCTTGAGGTTGCACACCAAAAATGTAGTTTCTAAAAGTAGGGTTGAATATATTGATTAAATATATTTTCGTTGATCTGTCATTTCAAGATAATCTATTATGAAAATCAGAACAAATAATTAAATAATTTCATATTTACAAAAGTATAAACAAGGTAGATTAAATTCAAAGTGATTCAATAATATAATTTTATTCATTTTCGTGTATGGTAGCGATTGCTATTATTCTATATTTATCTACTAGCTGTGACCCGCGGTTTTACCCGCCTAGTTCCTTGTAAGATCTTAATTGAAATTAACTGATTTGATGATTTCAAGGATAATTTTATTCACAATGAAATACTTTTAATCAACGACACATTTTTTTCGATAAAGATTAATATTATTATGTTAATAAAACTCTTTGGCAAATAACTCATTATTAGGTACGAATTCTTTGCGTTTATACTCCTCATAATTTCCCAACGAAATGTCCGACTGGAATAAAACAAAAAGTATTTTACTTCTACATAAATACCCTTGATAACATAATGCTTAATTTGGATAAGGATTAATATTACGATACACATTTAACGTAGTTTCTTTCTTCAGACGATTTAATATTTTTTATGAACATAAAGCGGTTATTGTGACTAAACTATGATAGTTAGATATGTACTCTCCCAAACTTTTTTGTAGATCTTAATAAGATCTTTGTAAACCCTTAGTACATGATTTTGTTCTATTGTCAATAGTTTATGCAGCGCACGCATAAATAGGTTTTCGATTTTACACCTTGGGTTACAAAATCGCAATTTTCTTACGGATCCCTAATTTTCTTGAAAATAAAATATAGCCTATAACCTTTCTCAATAAATGGACTATCCAACACTGAAAGATTTTTGAAATCGGACCAGTAGTTCCTGAGATTAGCGCGTTACAAACAAACAAACAAACAAATTCTGCAGCTTTATAATATTAGTATAGATATTTGCAAATTCAAATCGATATATGTAAGAGCTGTATAAATTCAGAACAAATTTCACACAAACAAGTTATTCGTTTTAATAGACTATAAACTTGACTTACAGCCGCCCATGGCTACACCTACTAATAACACTAAGAAACCTCGCCAAAAAAATGGCAGAAAACCGATATGAATAAACGGCACCTACACCACCGGTTTTCTAAAGTTACAACACTACAAAGACGTTACCACGTAATTTGAGAATCTAAAGGAAACTAAGGCGACAGTCGCTTCGGACACTAAAAAAACGCTCCATCGAGCGCAAAAGAAATCCAATATGCTACTGCAACGCGGATTAAATTTTGCACAATCTAAGACAGAATCGGCAGCTGTTGCCAGAAATTTAGCCAACCATTGATGACATTCAACGAACGGAAAGATAAACTTCAACGACCCCGTTGGAATAATTGAGATGAGGTCTTAAAATTTCTAAAACTTTGTCGAACTTAAGAAACACAATCAAGAAAACTGAATTTATACAGATCTTCAAAAGTTCACTTCTATAATATGAAAAAAAAAAAGAGTACATACTTTTGTTAAAATATGTGTATATGTTTTGTCACTCTCATTTATAGTCCACTTTGAACATTTTAAAAACAACTACAGAATTATAAAAAAAGTAGGACTATAAAATGTACATTACAAAACTCCAACGACCTGTATGAATAATATCTGTTTATCTAAAACACCTTGAATACCACGTTTTATGATATCCATAACAGCATTTCTAATAAAAACTTTCTGTCGAACTCGTGTTAAAACAATGCATGAATTCTACATTATAAATTTTATGCTTGGCATTTAAAGGTTCTAATATGAAATTATATAACTTTTTTATAAAAGCTTTTAGTTCTAAATTACATTGTTATATTTTCTTTTTATTGACTACATTTATATTGGTGAACTCTGGAATAAACGAAAATATTTATAAAAAGTTGAGTTGTCTTATATAGTTAACTGTAAGAAATATGCACTGTACATAAGACGGTACTACTAGACGGTATCAGACTCTAAATGCTACTGGACTTTTAACACAGTTGAAAAAAATATTTACTAAGCTTTTGTGTTAAGTAATTTGAGAGTTCCGAGCTACTAAAGATCAGACTGTAAATAAAGCGAGCGGCTTGACAAACAATCAACCAGCCTTAGCGGACATGTAATGGGATACAAAAATGGTCCTTTAATACCACTCTAAACCTCGCAGACCCAACGGAGTAGCTCTCAGATCCAAAAGAAATTACATTGAAGAGTACATTTCTTCGCAGGAACGATGAAGGTGGTCAAGGTAATATGAATCAGATAGAGTAATAACTTATTATTTGAATTTCGTATAAGCTCTGCAAAAGCTGAATGAGTACTTAATAGAAATTAACGGCACCCATACTTTGTCGCTGAGTAAATTAGGTACATGGATACTCGCAAAATAATCATTAAGATTATAGTTAAAAATATAGAAAAAAGTAATTGTTTTCTAAAATAAATATAAAGACATAAATAAAAGATTTATAGAGCGTCTTAAAATAATGATTAAAACAAAAGGCTACTACCATTTTTATGAAGCTATAAGATAAAGTTATAATAATATTACACATATCCACAGTAACGTGAGTAGAATTGAATAGAATTTACGATAATGTTATCATTACAAACCATCGAATAGCAAATCCTTCAAATAAAACCCAAGCCTGGACGGAACGAGTAAATAGTATTAGTCCCGAGTCCATTGTTCTGACAACTCAGCGATTTTTGATACCTTTCAAATAAGAGGTCGAAGAAATACTGTAGTCACAAAACGTTCCTACAGTTGCCTTTTATTATTTTTCTCTGTAAAGCTCGCTTTTTACTGCAAAGGCTCTCATGGTAACGACATTGAGTACCTATCTTTTGTCTTGAATATACGCGGAATTTTTATTTCACCGATGAAAAATTGTCAAGTAGGTGTCGTAAATGATTCAACTGTGTTGCGAATGTTTCTGCACTACTTACTCTGAATCTTTGTACGCTATCGCTGAACATGCAATATTATGGTTACGTGTGAATGATTCGATTTATGGCGTAATCTGACATTATTGATGGCCGATATGACTTGCTATATTAAATGAATGACTCTTAAAGAGTTAGCTAATTTGCTGATATGTCCATAAATTTGCAGTGAATGCCAATTTATGGACATATCAGCTATTTATTAATGACCTATTGTTTCCATTTAAATTAAATATAAATCACGCAGTTCTCACGATGTATTATTTTTTATTATTCACTAAAAAGGTTACTCCTTTTAATAAATAAAAAATCAGTGCAGCCTGGGTTGACATATCAGAGATCTTATCCGAACTAAACCTTCACACAATGCTCGGTAATAATAGGCGCACAAAAAAAGATTGTTATCAAAAAAAAACAGAACTAAAGGGGACAGACATATCCACACATGAGCAGATCTGGTGACAAAAAGTTTGGTTGTTTACTAGTGTACGTTCATCAACCAAAGGGTTTTGGGTACAGGAATTCTTCATGTACATATATATCTTCTGAATAGAAGCGATAAAAACGGGTGCAACAGAAGTACATTTATTTAAAATGTTTAATAACAGAGCGGCTCGTAAAACTAGCTTTATTTTTCTTGGCGATTGTTAATCTGATCTTTACATGTGATACGGTCCTCGCCTTTGGGGTACTCTCATTAATGGGGTACCTATGAGGCCGAACCCGCATTGTATATACACGGGAGATTTCTATACCGGCGACCCTACGTGACAAAACTTTGTCCCTCCCTACATTCAAATTTCTGAAGGAGCAATTGAAATTGGAGATGGTAAAGAGAATTAGAGCGGGGTCTTTTTCGAGCGCCCGTTTTGTTTCGTGCGCGTTCAAAGCGGGGTTTCTTTGAATCTCGATCAACCATCGAACTGGAAGGGGGGAGCGTTTATTAGGATTCCCTACGGCCTACCAATCGGCTGATGCGACATCGCGTAATCTAATAGCTTATTAATGAGGGGAAACCTTCGATAGACCTCTATTCTTCTATAATAGGCAACTTAATTATAATGAATAGCATCTCTTTCATTTTTATTTATTATATCGATGGTTTACTGCGTGTTATCGCCATCTTTTTTTGTCCGGACGAGTACGCATCGCGAAGTGGGAAGGTCGGTGACGCGGGCGCTAGCTCCTCCCACTAAATTTATAATACAATAAATGAGTGAAGCCGCGGCGTGGAACCGGCACGGCTACGAAGATAACGTGTAATATGAGGTTATTGCGTAAAAACAAACGGCAAAAAACTCATCCGTAAGAGAGATATACGATTTCGCGTACCAAACCTTTATGATCAAAGCCAGAGCTAATATACGTGCGGTGATTCGCGCTCCATGGATTATATGAGCAATAAAGAGGATAATTTAAAATTACGTTTTCCAGAATGTTGCTATTAACCACGACTGTTGAAACATACCCTACACTCTTTACACGATGTTACATAATATCGTGATACGAACATATTCTTTATATCTGCCCTAGCTTGCGAAGTTTTCAGGTTACAAATGATTCAATTTACTTTTATCGTTCAACAAAAAATACGATAGATGGGATAAGTTGAGGAGATGAGGTAGCTTTTGAATATTACCATGGAGTAAACTTAATTTAAGGATAGTAAATTGAATTTTTAAGCTTCTGTAAAATCGGAGATTCGATTTAGCTTTTGACTTAATTTGTTCAATGAAGTTTTTTACACTTGCTAACAAAAAAGCAACTTCTCTCAATACCTGTTAGTTACGGTATCGTCGAGTTAAGAGGAAGGAAATGACGTTCTCTTTGTTTCGATAAGCGTGTAATAATTACTGATCAATTTCTTGATGTTTTCAGTTAAGATTTCAACTAATTGCAAAGTTATAAAAAAGACCACACCGTCAGAAAACGATTTTAAATCACGATTCACCTCTAACCTGACATATCACTTTTAAAGTATGTAAAGTATTAAAGTAATATGTCACAGAGTACAGTTATTATATTCCTTCTTACCACCTGTATAACAAAAAAATAACAAAGTGGCCACGGCCCGTGGTACGTTTATTAATATAATACGCAAATAACTTTCCCACAAACAAACAAATACAACAATGTTGTATTAATGTTTTTGCTATAAAATTTTGTAGACCTTTTAGACGAATGATTTTTACTAATGAAATTCTAACAAATAAGTTTGTTTTGTAGTAGAAAACATGTTGTTATATTAAATTCACTCATTAATATTATATTTTGTAAATCTAGGATAATTTACATCAAAACATACAAGCCCCTTATTATGACCACATCATCTTGTCAAAAACAAAGTAACGATATGTATGACAAGTACTTAAATATGTAACTAATTACAAAGGGCCTTATCTCCTAGATCGAAATTTGTAGACGAGCGTCAAGTATAACAAATTTTGAAGCGATGAGTCGGCGATTACGCCGAAGACTGTAACACAGCCCGACGTCATGAATAATATTACATAGAAATACGTTTTACTGGGTTATATTTCATACATATGTCCACTACGCCTTAATGGACTTGTCATGTTATGGTAATAAGTAACAACCTGATAACGTTGTATAAATCATTTTATTACTAGCTATATCGTAGGAACTTTAGTGGTACCAGGACTTCGATATTGGATTTGAAGGAATAATTCTAGTAGGTACATATCTTATCCGAAATATTTGATTAATGTTCAACGAGGTCCGTGCGAGGCCAGGCGATGCTTGTGTTCATGATCTTCGAGATTACAATGAAAAATATTGTGATCG
The DNA here is from genome assembly GCA_947561695.1 of Tyria jacobaeae. NCBI lineage: Eukaryota > Metazoa > Arthropoda > Insecta > Lepidoptera > Erebidae > Tyria > Tyria jacobaeae. Next base: position 12,894,206 of record OX387220.1, read on the forward strand.
TAACTTGTGTAATGTATATTCTCGTCTTTAATCAATGTGAGACCGGTTCGATAACGTTTGGCTACCGTTCTACAAGTGTTTTAGTTCCGTTGTGAGAATTTATATTGAAGATACTACCTGTGTGGTTGCTTGTGACTTTTGAAAATAAAAATACCTATATGGGTTACTGTATTGTCATGTTAATGTAATGTTTATGTACTGAAATACTTTTTTTTTGCTAAGTAATTGATTTTGCTTTAAGTGAAGAAATATGTTTAAGACTATAAAAGGAGTCTGATAAATCGTTAAGGGTTTAAGTATATATGTACTTACCACGGCGCAAAATAACGGATTAATAGAATGACATTTTACATAACATCTTAGGTTTAATAAATTATATTTTGAAACTAACTTCCTAGTCACGCAGGACTTCCTTAATAGCGTCAATATTTATTGGCATCTACCGAATTCTTTATACGAGTAATTTCTTCCTTTTGCTTTTAAACTCTGATCTCATAGATTCATACTCCCATAATTTATATATGTATTAAGCTTACGTGTAATATGATAGGATTCAAAGTTTACCAACCTAAATGAAACACAAAGAATAATAATAATATTTATCATTCAACTCATTAGCGGTAACGGACTAACTTCAACAGCTGTGTATATCCTAAGAAATAGGCAGCGGCGTATTGAACACCTACAGTCTGTAGGCAAAACAATTAATCCCAGGAACGTAATTGGGAGCAAGCCTATTGCCGGCAACCGGTCACTTTGGGAATTAAATGGGAAAGTTTGGAGTATATTTTAAGGGAAGGGGAATCCTACCGTAGAAGAGAAGGGAAGTGATATTGCTTATACGGATGGATTGAGAATTGTAAGCAATAGCTAAAACAGGTCAGGGTCGCATGCCATGTAACTCGAACGCATTGATGCCGGAAAGTCTGAACTTTGTAACCGTGTCAACTACTTACAATTTCACTACTATTTTTTATTATCTGACCACTATTTATTTTTAGAAATCATATAATTAATCATATAATTAAAAACTTCTATACCCGTTTCCACAATATCAGCCAGTGTAAAGCACACATTCCGGTGTTAATGACCTCAAAATTTTATTTTATCGAGAAGAACTAGCAATGAATGGGTCAATTCATTATTTTGACGAGTTATGTGTTGGGACTATCGGTAGAAGTGCTGTGAACTATGTGATTGTTGATAAACCGGTTCAAAAGTTGATAAGGCACAACGCCCAATCCGACACGACGGAATAAGACTGGCCTACAGTTTACTACCTGCGCTAGAGGGAGAGTTATATTTTTCGAGTGTATGTATGCATGCATGTGTATATGCACGTAGGTATGATGTTTATTTGTTTCGCAGTAAAGCCTAAACGGCTTGATGGATTTCAACGCTCGATGGGTAAGGTGTAATTTGAATCGTCTTAATTTTCGGAGTGACAATGTATAATTGTGTGTCCTTTAAAGTAAAAGTTAAACTTGGTATTCATATAATGCAGTCATGTTAAGTATTTATACATATTTATGATTTTACTTGTTTCATGAAAAATCGACTTTGTGTCTAAATAAAGTATACTATAATAGCCTAGAAACCAGAAGGCGTAAAGTTTAGAGTTTGATAATCTATATGTTACCTTTTATGATAACCACAGGAAGAGATGGGGTGGCCCCACAGAGAGGGACTCGACGGTTAGGAATCGGACGACTATTTATCAGACGCTATGTATCTACATTCCTACAGTTGCCGGGATGACGGCAATAGGTGTGCAATAAAGTAAGTTGAATTAGTTACCGTTGGCCAAAAGTGAGCGTTAGAGACGCCTCTTTTTTTTTTTTTTTTTTTTTTTTTTTTTTTTTTTTTTTTTTTTTTTTTATAATATAGGGGGACAGACGAACAGACGGGTCACCTGATGGTAAGTGACACCGCCGTCCATGGACACTTGCAACTCTAGAGTCGCAAGTGCGCTGCCCGCCTTTGAGGGTGATGAGGGATAGGGGATGCAGGGAGCGGAAAGAAGAGAGGAGGGATGAGGAGATGGAAAAAGGACAAAGGAGATGAGGAGAGAGAAAAGGGGGGCGGGGGAATTGGGCCTCCGGAAACCTCACTCAATTCGGGGAAATGCAACGCAAGCGTTACTTCACAACCGGTTTTCTGTGAGGCCGTGGTATCGCACCGGTCGAGCCGGCCCATTCGTGCCTAAGCATGGCTCTACCACTGAAATGGCCTACCCTTCGTGTATATAGTCGTAAGCATATGTATTTAATCTATATATGAATATAATTTTCGTGAAACTGAACGAAGTCATGTCCGTTGTTCTCCGCATTCACATAAGACATGTGTATTGTTATATAGAAATATTGATGCTAAAGATATTTAACGTAATACCGAAAGTAGCTAGCTTATTTTCTTGTGGTATGATTATGTTTGCCCAAAGCTTGAATGTTCGAAATACTTCTCCATATACTTTAAATAGACCCTTATATTTAAAATATCCTTAAAAAGTCTTCCATTAGTACTGATCGGTATTCACCCTCAGTTCTGTAGTGTACGCCCGTCCTAAAAGAGCCTGGTCAAAATAATGTATGTGGTAGTTAAAACAGTGTCATGAGATGTGGGCCGTTTTGAGATATGTATGCAATTTTATAACGTGACAATGGGATGCATTTTACAAATTAAATGGTTTAAATAAATTTTAAATATTTTAAAACTAAAAAAATAGCTTTTATATATGCCCTATTTTACGAAGTTGCATTTGTTTTAAAAGTAATTGTTAAACATGTAGATTAGACATACATAGTGCCCCTATAAAAATTGTTTACTCAAGGTTTACAACAGGGAAATGACCAATGAACACAAAGCTTTGTGATGTAAATATATGAAAAAATAAATTATTACATGTCCATAACGTAAAGAGGTACGTAACAGAACCGTTTTGTATTCCGTTTCGAATATCTGTCCGCATAATTTTAGAATATGAAATAAGTGCGGTACCTGTTTTAATGTGTTTAAAGCTCGCGCTGCCTCTGACAAATACGTTACCATTGTTCAATTACCTAAGAAATAAAAAAGACTAAAGAGACACGTAATATGAAATTCTTAGTGTTGAGCTTTTCTTATAGAAATGTAGTTGAACATGTAATATAAAAGATTAGGAATTCGTTACTAGGTAAATAATAAATATGGAAGACTATAAACACAACCACTGCTACACTATTATACCACTCAGTTTACCGACAACGAATTTTGTCTTGTAACTTACTGTACTAATTATTGTTAGTAAGTTTTTAGTAGAGCTGAAAGAGAGAGAGTGAGTAGATAAATTTCTGTTGCAGTTACTAAAAACAAAAATTAACGAAGCTGCTACGCATACCTTTGTTAATAATAACGAATTAGGTACATCAATACATAGAGTTTCATATTATATGCATTATATTATATTATCTACATTGTAAATAGTGGCTAATTGGTAACCGAGTAGGTTAGCATATTGCAAGGTTAATTAATACTAGTCGGGTCAGTCTTAGGATGTTTGACCATTCTTAACACATGGGGTTAAGAATCTCACATTTCCGTGCCTCGAAGAGCACGTTAAGCCGTCGTTCCCGGTTGCCATATGAACATTTGTGTCATTTGTCACGGGTAGTTGGAGCCCTTAAAAAAAGTCTGACAGCTTGGTCTAACTACATAATTTCGATATCGCCTAGTACTTGGGTTGTTGGGGTCTGATAGCAGTCGCTACACGTAAAATATCGAAGTTCGGCGATTTCGTTAGACTGAAAGCCCAATTTAGTTGGGACAAGGCTCGGAGGATGTCTTTATGTAATTATTTATTTATTTATTTATTTATATCTTTATTGTATACATACAAAATTAAAAAGAGAAAAACAAAGGATGAGTTACAAAATATGCAAATGTTACAATAGGCGGTCTTATCGCTCACGGCGATCTCTTCCAGACAACCATGACACGGATCTTCGGCATTCAAAAATTTTTGGGTTGCTTACATACAAGTAACACACCTAATCCTCTACGTAAATGGTTAAAATATCATTTAGACAATTATAAACAAAAATAGCACCTACTCACTTTCATATTACACACATACATACATATATATTCATACCCTACATATACATATATACAATTTATATTTATATACATACAATACATATACAATCTAAATATTATAATATGCTAAAAAGAGGATATAATATTTCTATATATCCATTTAATATATCATAATGACAAATAATGGTCCTTCACTAGCTTTTTAAAAACGGGCAAATTTTTTGCTTGTCGAATTGTCTCAGGCAAGTTGTTCCAAAGTCTTACAGCTTGCACAGTGAAAGACTTGTCTGCAAACTGAGTTGAGTGTTTCGGCATTTTCAGTATTAAATTCTCCGATGACCTCAGATTCCTGCAATGTGTGTTTTTTAAGAACTGAAAACGTTCTTTGAGATAAAGAGGCGTGTGAGGATAAAACAGAACACTGTATAGAAGAGAAACAATATGTAGATTCCGGCGAAAGCGTATTGGTAGCCACCTGAGCTTGGAACGAAATTCAGAAATATGATCATACTTGCGTAATCCAAATATGAATCTAATGCAGAGATTTTGAAGTCGCTCAAGTTTATTTAGTTGGTCTTCGGTGAGATCCAGATAGCTGATATCAGCATAGTCAAGGATAGGAAGTAGAAGAGATTGTGCAAGCGCAATTTTAGTGTTAATAGGAAGAAAATTCCTTAGCCTTCGCATAGATCCTGCTGCTGCAAACAATTTACGGCTAACTTCCCCAATCTGTGGGCCCCAGGATAGATAGCTATCCATATAGATCCCTAAGTTTTTAACTTTATCGCTATATGGAATGACCGAGCCGTTGCAACAAACATCTGGTATCTGCTCAAAGTCTATTGTACGTAGTAACCTGGAGCTACCCACGATCATTACTTGTGTTTTGTTTGGGTTTACATTTATTCCATATTCCGTGCTCCAGTTGCATATCTGCTGTAAATCTCTATTAATGACATCCACTGCTTGCGTTATACTGTCCGGAGTGGCTTGTGTGTAAATTTGGAGATCATCTGCATAAAGATGGTAGGAAGAAAGTAATTGTTTAGTGATTGAGTTAATAAAAATTGCAAAAAGTAACGGTGATAGCACGCCGCCCTGAGGTACACCTGCAGATGTTGTACGCCAAGAGGAGTAAACATAATCGATACAACCACGCTGCTGGCGACCGTACAGGTAACTACGAAACCAGTCAATTGCCGATGGAGATATGTTAAGTGAACACAATATACCTAGTAAGACATCAAAGTCAACGGTGTTAAAGGCATTGCTGAAGTCCAGCAAAGTGAAAACCGTTAACTTACCTTCGTCCATACCTGACCTTACATCATCCGTAATGTGGACTAAAGCTGTGGTGGTGCTATGACCTGGACGAAAACCAGATTGGAAAGGATTAAGGAAACAATTTCTCCTAAGAAATGAGCTTAGCTGAGAGTAAATGAGACGCTCGAGGACTTTGGAGAAGAAAGGAAGGATTGATATGGGGCGATAATCAGAGATCGAGGACGGATTGCGTTTTTTTGGGAGAGGAATAATTTGGGCCATTTTCCATGCAGATGGAAATGTATGGCTGGATATGGAATAATTAAAAATATGACAAATTATGGGAAGGATTACATCCAGGATAGGAAGTACCATGTTACGGCTGATGCCATCGCTTCCTACGGCATTAGAGGTTATTGATACTATGCTCTTCCTAACATCACATGCAGCAAATTGACTTAAAATAAATTGGGAACAGTCAGGAGTCGGCAGAGAAGAAAGATTATTCAGAGTTGTAGTCTTGATAGCTCCTCCATAGTTAGAGGAAGCAGAAAAATATGAAATTAGGGATTCGATATCAACATCTTTTGAAGTACAGGCAGGACGTGACTTGCCGATCCCCAGTGACTTGAGAAATTTCCAGACCTTAACTGGGTCACCATCTTCAACAGATTTGTGGATATGTCGGCGCTGAGCATTCCTACACATCTTGTTGCAGTGATTTCTAACAAATGTAAATTTTTCCCAGTTTGATGCTGTCGGGTTTTTTTTATATTTCGATTGAGCCCTTGCTTTATAATCAGAAGTGATATATTTTTAAATGCCATCGTGTTATCAGATAATAGCTATTTAATAAATAATATTACTTAGAGCGACACGCCACGACGTTTTAATCGGTACTGGTACCATGCAAGCCGGGGCAATAATCTGACTCATACGGTAGAGTTTGAGCTTAATAGTCACTGATGAGAACCCTACATTGCATCCGAATGTATGTATATTTAATACTGATAAGCATCTCCAACCCTTAGTGGATTGACACTTCTAAGTCCCCTCCCGTAGCCTTGGCTATAGGGCTGGTAACGCACGTGTACACAACTGGTGTTGTTAGTGCATATAAGTAACGTTATTTGCTTGAATACTACCTACATGACCGCATGTTTGTTTACAGATTTAGTTGTATATACCTAACCTATTTTTTAATGTTAAAATAATTTTACTAAGATTTCAATAAAATAAAACGAAATAGTAATATCATCATCATTAATCATTATCAACATTAGTTACTAACTGCTGTTGTCAGTAAACTATTTTTTAATATTATTTTTAATATAAAAAACATGGACGTGTTAATTCTCTAAAAATGTATATATGTCTATTTATATATTATTAAAATGACAGATATCACCGGCACACAGTAAAAGCATAAAAATATTTTATATCTACATTACAGTTTCAGCTTTAAACTTTGCTTCTACTGAAACATAGGGCATGTGCACCCACTCAGAATTTTATAAGCGTGAAAGGAAAGACATGGTACAGAATAGACAATTGACGAGGGTAGAGGCGACATAAAGAAACTTTGATGTGAACTATTGAAGTACAAGAAAATTCGCAAGTCGTGATCGGAATTTTGTTTAGTTTGATTTGTGACCGATATCTTTGAAGTTACTCCACAGAGAATCTATATAAGCCTACATAGTTTTGTATCGAAAATTAGTTTTGACAGCGTAAATGTGTGGACGATAGGAACAAAGGAAATTTGAACAGTTAAGAGGTGAACTTGCATAATCACCAAAGAGACTTCTTGTTGGCAGTCTTGCAGTAAAAAATAACAAACTCTACCGATATACATTCCTATAGATTATCCGCAAAAAAATATTTTATATATCATCGCTAGTTTTGATTCCTAACACTCAATAAAATTGGATCTAGGTACGACGTGCTATTACCAAATAAAAAAATACGTACGCACTCTAGCGACAATTCATACGTTTCGAATACCATAAGCTTACTCATTCATACGCCGCTCGTATCCTAAGATAAATTGCTCCAGCACACAAATAAGCTCGCTCTACGAGAGTAAAGGAACAAAAAGCTTACGTATATACATATATACCTACTATCTATGCCTATCTTGGAGCATAGACAGTGTAATTTATTATATTCAGTTCGCTCCGATCCATTGACTTTTGTGGCCGACCAGAGACCCATCTTTTGTCACCCCGTCAAGAGTTCTAAACGGCCGTGTAATATGAATTAATAAGCACAAAGAATCATTATAATGCGTTTATTTGTCGCCACGAGAGAATTCTTCGAGAGATTTTAGTTTTATTGTGTGATGTTCGTCTGCCGCTTCCTTTGTATATGCCCGTAACAAATTTTGGTGTATCGCGTGCGCAACTTCACGCTTGTGGGGCGTTTGATACTCAAAGATTATGTTGTTTCCGAATACATCTCAGTTTTTAACCAACAATTTAAGTAGATAAAAAAAATAAGACGAACTTAATTTAAATCAAATCAATATTTATAGAACATAACACATCTTAAAAAAAGTAGGAACTGCTTTTAAACGGTAAAATAGAATATTATGCCTGTGCCTCACTGAGGACTTAGGCAGTTACCGGTCCGTTTACGGATCTGTGGATGATGACTTGCTAACTCTTAGTAGAGATGAAAGGGTTGCCGAAGATCGGCAGTGTCCGAACAGATATGAAGAATTGTTTGAGGTTATTGAACTACCGCGATGTTTTGATAGTACTTTCGTCGCCATGAATATTTGTTTAAAGTATTTCATTGTTACTAATTAAAGATTGTTACTTCTTTGGAAATATTATTGCACAATTGCTATGTGTAATTTAATTATTGTTTTTGTACAAAGTTTTACATTGTAAGTTATTTGTTCAAGATTTTCGTGCGACGAGTATGATATAAGGTGCATATTTTTTGGCGTACACAAAAGTCGGGATAGAGGTACTAAAATTTTTTTTCGTTTCCAGTCCGATATACCACTTCATCGTCAGCTGTAGTGATTCATAATTAAAAGGTCTGTTACAAACAGCCATGTTTAGGCACGAATGGGCCGGCTTGACCAGTGCGATACCAGGGCCTCACAGAAAAACGGTTGTGAAGCAACGCTTGCGTTGCATTTTCCCGAAATTGGTGAAGTCTCCGGAGGCCCAACATTCCTTTTCCCCTCATCCCCCGTCTACTCATCACCACTCTCTTTTTTCCCCTCCCCACATCCCCCCAACCGTCATCACTCTTGAGTTGAAGGTGTCCATGGACGGTGGTTATCACTTACGATCATATGATCCGTCTGTTTGTCTGTCATGGCATGGCATAAAAAAAAATTGTTACTTTTAGTCAATTTTCAAGAATATCTCCTTCTTCATATTCTTACCAGCATTATTCAAATCATCTATGACATCAGCAATGTAAAAGAAATCTATATATGGAAAGTAATAATTATGTAAGAGAAATTAATATAAAAACATGTAGGCGTACCAATTACAATCAGTATTGTCAACTGTGTTACAATGTTTCTAAAATGTGAATATTTACGAATATTTATATTTACTCATGGTACATACTAGTTTGATATGGAACATACTGCGCCCGGATGTTGACAACAGGCTTGCGACTTATTTCGTAAGTGAGGCTAAATTATGAAATGATAAAAGTAAGCGTTTGAGACGCTTACCCCTTCGGAGGTGCGTGAGTGAGTTTGTATATGTATGTTCGGCCTACAACATCTTATATCTCTTAGTGTTTAGCAAAAAAGTAGTAGTAGTGGTTATAGACAAAAAAAAATGAAATAAGTGCATGAAAACACCCAAGTTTTTTTTTTTTTTTTTTATTCGTAAGCCTACCATAATGACTCCACTTTGCCTGATGGTAAGCAATAAATGGAGTCCAAGAGTGGTGGTCACCATCCTCATTGCATGTCTAGTCAATGCAGCATGGTGACCCACACTATGGCGGCCTGGTGAGATGCTTTTTCACGCCCCGCTTAAAAGACCCGGGATCAAATTGGGAAGGAAACACGTGCGCTGGTAGCGAATTCCAGGCTTTCACTGATCGGCACAGGAAAGAAGAGCCAAACCGTTTCGTTCGGGATCGCATATCTTCGACTCGCAAACGGTGACTCCTCGGGCCAGCACGTGTAGTCCTGTAGAGGAAAGGAGAAGGTGGGACCAATTGGAAGAGCTCGTCAGAACACTCCCCGTGATGTAGGCGATAGAGAACTGCCATAGAGGCGACATCTCTTCGCAACTGCAGGGGCTCAAGAGACTGGGTGACCTCAGGACAGTCTATAATACGGACTGCGCGTCGCTGCAACCGATCGAGAGCGTCAAGCAGATACTGCGCATAGCTATCCCAAAGATGAGAGCAGTACTCCACGCAGGAGCGAACCTGGGTCTTATATAAAAGACACAGATGCTCGGGCGAGAAGAACCGTCTCACCTTGTTCAATACACCGAGCTTCCGCGAGGCCGCCTTAGTGACGCTCTCGATGTAATCACGTGGATTGAGATCCCGACAGATGTCCATACCCAGTATACTAAGCCTATCCTGTAGTGGCAGTTGAGTGTTCTGAAGAGTAGGAAGGGGAAGGAATGGAGACTTTTTGTTTGAAAACGCGCACGCCTGTGTTTTCTTGGCGCTGAACTCGACCAGATTCTCACAACCCCATTGAGAGATGCGGCTCAGGACCCGGTCGAGCTCAGCAACAAGCTCCTGTCGTTTTCCCTCAACGTCTGCTAGCTTGGCAGCAGGATGTCCAAAGTATCGCCCGTGTACTGTGCTGTCGTCTGCATAACAATGTATGTTGCCAAGAGCCAGCATATCATTGATATGCAGAAGGAACAGCGTGGGCGATAGGACGGAGCCCTGAGCTACACCAGCGCTAACCTCCTGGAAGTCAGAGGCCGCGCCGTCACAGAGAACCCTAATGCGGCGCTTGTGGAGGAAGGCAGCAACCCAGTTGCATAGCTGAGATGGCAGACCAAATGCAGGAAGTTTGGAGAGAAGCGAGCGATGCCAGACCCTATCGAAGGCCTTGGCAATGTCGAGGCTGATGGCCAAGGACTCCCCATGCCTATCCATAGCCTCACCCCAAAGGTGTGTGACGTACGCTAGAAGATCACCCGTGGATCGGTTCGGCCTAAAACCATATTGCCGATCATTTAACAAGGAGTGATCCTCTAGGTGGCGGATTAATTGGGTGTTGATTATCCGCTCGAGCACCTTACAGAGTATGGAGGTGACGGCTATAGGACGGTAATTAGCTGGATCGGAGCGGTCGCCTTTTTTGGGAATGGGTTGGACGTTCGCCTCTCTCCAGGCCTCCGGAACAATTCCCGAGGAATAGGACAGGCGATACAGGCGCGTCAGTACAGGAGACAATTCTGGTGCACAGTTTTTAAGAACCACCGCCGGAATACCGTCGGGTCCACTGGCTTTCCGAACATCGAGTGACCGAAGCTCCGCACAGACATCCTTCTGCCGGATGCAAATATCCCTCATTGCGGAGTCGCAAGATGCAATGGTGGGCAGGTGAGCGCCACGGTCGTCGATTCGGGAAATCTTGGAAGGTTAGTGGATTCTATTGTGTAATATAATTTATATTTACATGAGACGAATATCAAATTAAGCAGGACTTTAATATGTAAGAGCTGTATCTGTATGTATGTCTGTCTTCAATTTGTTACATTATACGACTTGTGTGTCTCAATATAATATATTTTACGAAACTAGCTACGTAATATTTTCATGAAAGCCTCAGATTGTTTCAAGTAACACGTACGGTATAAAGGTGTTCATATTCTGAGATTGATATGAAGTTTATTTGTTAAATAAATCTCTACTGTTATTAGAAAACACTTCTTTGTTTAAAACTAAAGCCCTAAAACTTCGATTAGTAGCGCTATTCAGTGTGAAAGACTAGAGCTCAGTCTACAACAAATATGCCTTGCAATTTCTTCTATGGGCCTAATATTTGAATTCTGGTTAAAAAAAATACTAAAGGATACTTAAGAAAGACATATACCGGAATTCATACCAGACCAGCATGTCCAACTTGGTAACATTTATTGAGATTTAACATATAGAAGTTATTATAGTATAGTAAATCAAGAAGTTCTCACGACCGTTTCACCTAAAGCTATTTAATCAATTGATCTTATGACTAAGAGCAATGCATTTCGTTTTGAACATAAAATGTGACGACAGTTAAACAAATATACACAGAATTCCTAAAAAAGAGCAACTTAAAATGTTGTCACCCGTCTGCTTGGATTTATTAGGAGATTAGGAAGCGTAATAAAAAGCTAATTTGACAGTAGCACCACCACCAGTTTCACATGTGTTAAGGATAAAAATAAGCTATCGAAGGGGCATACTAAACCCACATGCACAGCTTAGCAATAAGTAAAACATAAGAATTGAAAAGTGTCTGTTAACTTGACAAAGAGTGACATTGTTCATATACCTAGAACAATGTATTTACGAAGGGTTTTTAAATTCTTAAAATTGCATGTTAAACAGTTCCACCAAAAATAATAAAATATATGTTTATCCTGACATTAATTTTGTATTAACTTTATTTACAGTTATAAAATAATTTTAAACTGCAACAGCAACAACAGTGTGCAGAGCTTAAAATGTTACCGTTAATATTTATATTTTCAAGATTTATATGTCTTTAAGAAATACTAATTAAAACCCTTAGATAGTTGGGTAATTAATTTGTTTAACACTTTATTTTTATTGTCTGGGAAAGCGCACAGTATTTCCTAATATCAGCCTGTTACTCGAAGAGGGATTTGGGCCTTTACCGGAAAATTCACGGATCAGTTATTAAAATTTAGAAAGGACCAAATTATCATTAATACTTTCTGATTTTACATTTAACTTTATATATTATTTTATTCTAGAAGCAATTTATCGAGGTACAAATATGAAAGTTGTCATAAATTCCTGTACTAGATGATGTAAACCAACTGGAATCCGATTCTGCAGGAAATATTTTATTTTATTTTCTTTTGAGTAGCCTTAAGTGGATGCGTTCCCGGAAAGGATAATGGAGAAGACCACACTAAGGTTTAGTCTGAAGCCTCTTCTAACATACCTTGTATAAGCTTATTTTACCCAGTTTGATTTGTTAACTATTAATAAAGTTTTAGATTACAACACAATGAATTCAGTAAGGAAAACACTTTATTTTTATCAGATGGGTTATATTTACATATCAAATGAGAGGCATAGGTGTGTGTCATTTCAGAAGTCAAGGCAGTATAAAAATATAGGATATGTAATCTGATATATTATTTATTAAATTTATCAGAAATTAAGGGTTTTATGCATATGTTCTTATTTGTGTACAGGGAGCATGTAGAGGCAGCAACTGAAAATTATATTTTGTCCATGGTTTAACGTAAAAAGGCCTAAGTGTCATAACACAACGTTCAGGGTGCATGTACTTTTGAAAAAAGAATGGAATATACACTTCCAGCTTAAGGTATGAAATTGTGTTTAACAAAACGCCCAGGACGTTGTTAATGTTAACTGACGCCATGAGCCTTGTTGCCCCCTATTACGTTAGTGGGACCAAATTCTTACTGATAAAATGTGGCTGTTTTATAAGCCTCTACCTACCCCTTACTCTACCAAGCGAAGAAAGAAGCTTACTTGCTTTTGACTTAGTATTTAAAGATAAGCACAACATGTTAAAGTGCCTACTGCACTAGTTCAATCATTAAATGGTAATGTAGAAACAACACTAATATCTGGGCTCTGACTTGAATGAAATATAAATATTTAAATAATCAAACATGCATGCGGATCTGGATTCAAGTTTTCTAATTACAAGTGGAGGATCATGACCGTGTTGGCTATTAGTTATTTAGCTGTACGTAGTCTAGAAAATTCGTTTAGTTCAGACAACTGCAACATTTGGCACAACTTTTATTACGGCATAAAAGTAAAGTTTGTCACTGGTAGACTACGAAAATACATGAATATGAGCAGAATTTCCCAGATGTTACAATTTTCAACGTAAGCTGTGACAATACAAAGTAAGCAAATGGTAACAATCTCATAGTCTCATGTAAAGCAACACACTAACTGTGGTTTAGTATGAAAAATGTATATTCGAATGCGATATTCTATGATATTCATACAGGGTTTATTTATTAACATGCTGAGTAAGCAAATCTTCTCGTGGATCACCTTAGCGCGTGAGGCCCCCTTACTAAGCTCCGATTAACAGTCGGTATAATTAAGTAGCTTTGTCTTGCCAATGTTGTTCTTCATTATGTAGGCTCATTATTTTACAAAAGGCGAAATGCGAATTTTAAACAGAGTAGAGTTTCTCTCCTGGGAAATGATTTATTTCGGATATTTGAATATTATTACTTAACGGACTTATACAGCTTATTATTACTTAACGTATAAATGTTATACCGGACGAGGAAAATATAATCTAAGTCTTTGTTTAATAGCACGATTGAAGAAGTTAATGAAAAGTGAGACTCTTATGTAAGAAGTACGAGTAAATCAGTATATGGTTGTCCATAATTTGTAGCAATAATTATAAACGAAAAAATCCTTTGAAAATCCTACAGATTTTACTGATGACGCAGCATTCCTCGCTTCTGACCGAGATCCTGACAAGGCTAGCCGATTTCTTCAGACTCAACTTGACCTAACCAACGATTGATTCAATAAATAGCTCGTAAAAGCAAGTGCCCCCAAGTCTAAGCATGTAACATTTACCCTAAAACATAAACAATGCCCAAAAGTCAAGCTAGTACATACCCCACTACCGAAAGCTACATGTGTCAGATACTTGGGCTTCTACTTTGGCCTAAGAATGACATGGAAAAACCAGATTCACAGAACCATAAGTAATTTACTCGGTTTCAACGTAATAACTGTCATGGAAGAGGCCCAACAGTACCGAGACAAGTACAGACAGCGACTAAACAACCATCCTAACCCTTTAACCGGCGAATTGCTGCAAAGTCACACTAGCATATTACAAAGAGCAGGTGTGCTCCGTGATTAAAAGAAGTTGAGGCAGTGGTCCCAACAAATCTAATGACATACGGACTTCACAGAATCTGCTCATAGTCGCCTAGACTGATTGCAGATGAAATATAGATATAAAAAAAAAAACCTACAGGATACAATGAAGCCTCCTAGAGTCTTCATTGTAACCTATAGGTAGGTAGGTCAGTGTATTCAGGTTACGTGGGAGTGAGAACAACTACAAAGTTTTTTTACAGTATTTTTTTCTATACTACAACTGTAGAGGAACGTGTGTTATGTCCCTTCAACACAAAGGGACGCTCCTACAACTAAGCTAGGTGATCATGGCTGGCGGATAGCGTCCTAACGGTTGATGTTAAGAAGTCGTATACTAATCAGTTGACAGCCCTGTAATTTTTTAACTATTTTTGATTAAAATCCAGTTAAAATTTTGTTTATTCACTTCTAGCCTATTGCATATTCTATAAAATTGAGCTCCTTGATTTTCCCTATATCAGGTTAACTATTAGAACTGTTATGCACTGTTGTAAGGCTATTTGTTAATAAAATGAAAATATTTCACTACTCATAGCTAAATTAGGGTAAGATTTATAACAATGTAACTATTGACCTCTTAATTGGTCATAAACCATAATTTTTTTTTTTTCTGTTAAGTTTCCACGCTTTTTAGCAATTTTTTTACTGGTCTTTAGTACGTATTAGGTTAGGTAATATATGTACATAGGTTAAACCCTGATTTTAGTCTGCAATATGTACTGGGAAATACCTGTATAGCAACGAAAATTCACATGTTAATTAAACAATTGATTGATCAGAAACGTTTATCATGGGAATACCCGAAATGTGTATTGAATAAGTTGAAATGTTTTATTGAAACTTTACTGCAGACGATACCCATGGGATAGCAGAGCCTAATTATTATTTTATGGGTACTTTATATCTACTAGTTGAAAAGAAAAAAAAAACAAGTTTTAAATGTATTTAATATTCTTTTAAAACACGAACACATTTATCGTATTAACATTTATATGGAAATATAAATTCGGAATCGTGATTTCATAATTGAATGCTGATTAAGTATATTGCTTGTTTTACGATATCAGCTTCCGTAGGTCGAGAAAAATAATTTACATCATTATCGTGCTCACTAGAAATGTCAAAGCACCAATCAATGTATTAAGATTTACGAACACATTCTAATCAAACTAACGAATGTAACAAACTAAAATTTAATTAAATACATAATCCAAACTTCACAGACGTAACCAAACATAATTTACGATGCCGCTAAAACAGAGAGGACTGTAAGTATAAATTTAACTCATTTTTAATAAGAAAATTATGTAAAACGAACCTATTATAATTAATTATTCGGCTCGAAACGAGGAACATAATAGCGCATATCTAAACGAATAATGACACGTTATTTTTTTAACAAACTCATGCGTTCGGACATGAAACACATATAATGTTGATTAGACTAATAATAAACGAATATCCTCAATAATTTTGATATAATAATGAATTCAAGTGTTTTATCATAAAGCTTTAGGGTACAAATTGTATACTAGAAAGTTGTACAATTACATCGTTGTTTTATGTAAAGATGACCGCAAAATAAAAGTGATGTCAAGATTTATGAACTAAGAGTGACATTAAAAATATTAGTATTATTTAAGTAATACAAATTATAATATAATATATTCAAAAGTTAGACAATCATTAAGCTTAACTCACAGCCATTACATTCGTATAGATTAGGACAATATAGCACAATTACGTAAACGAGAATAATTTATGTATGTAAATTGTTAACAAACAATCACATGACCGCATAGTAATTACATACTAAACGACTATTTGATTAGGTACATGAATAAGGCAATAATCAAACAATGGTAGGTTACTGAATCGAATTGTGGATGAAAGCTTGTTCCTATCCAATCAAATTAACAAATATTATCTAACGAGTAAACGATTAAACAAACAGGGGAGGTCCTAGAACTCTTGAAGTCTGTTAAAAATAAATACTGAGCTAGTCTTAATTTTTATAAAATCAACCATTTCTACCCATTGTCACTTGAATTTAATCAAACTGCGCGGAGATGCAATGCGTTTTGAATAGATCGACAACCATGCTCCAAGCTCCAAGCTGAAAGTGACCAGAATATTTTAATGATAAAGTATGCAGGAAAAGTATATCCTACCCTTAGATTTATTTATTGATGGGAAACTAAACAGATTTTTCATATTATAGATGAATAATTTACATTGAATTAAATTCTGAAGCCTATTACAGAACTTCACCACTTACGCTATATAAAACTAGAAAATACAGTAAGTAATCAAATCAATAACATAATCAAATCAATAAATTAATCAAATCTAATTCAATCCAAACAAATCAAATTATTTGAAATAAGGAATCAAATTAAATTAAACTAAAATAAAATAAATCGATTAAAATAAAATAAAAATGTATCTTATCTATTTACTAGTGAATGTATACGCGATTTGTTGTGGATATGACTCCTTTCTTAATTGAAATTCCGTCAAAGTGTCCAGTATAGATGCGAAGTTGTCCTGTCATAACAGCATTTCTACCGTAATAAGTGCGGTGATTAGGTACATTAAATTGGTGAGTATGTCTGGTGCGACACTTTAGGGTACATAACTGTATACAGAAGATTACTACTATCGGGTTCACCAGCAAGACATCAAAGAATAGAAGCATATCCAACATCTTGCGTCTATCATCGAGAGGAATACGAGACATGACCTTTACTAGACTTAATGTTTAGGAATTTGATAAACCTCTGCTGTAGATTTTTTAGTCTCGCAATATAAAGATTATATACGCACATAAGCTAATCTTCCTTATAACCATATTTGTACTGTGGCAATTTCGAGAAGATTTGCAAGTACCTACGCATTACAAAATTAAGATTACAAGAGGCTTTATTGATTATACGATAAATGTGTTCACAGAACAGCAACTTCGAGTCTAGAATTACACCGAGATTTCTACTTACATAAGCCCTTTTAACAATATTGTTTTCAAATTTGTATGGCTTTTTGATTGGGTTTTGGAAGGGCTAAATCAATTGACACTTAGAAACATTGACAGTCATGTTGTTCTGTATGTAGTACTGATACAAAGCTTTAAAGTCCCGCTGTATAAGTTCACAATTCTCGATCTTACACTTAAAAATGCGCAGTAGAAAAGAGGTCCCAACAGATAACTGAGGAACAAAATCATAAAAGAAACCGACTTTCATCCGTAAATCATAAAGGTCTGGTGGAAAACCAGGCCTTGACAGCTGTCTAGCAAATGCTGAACTAGGTGTGAGGACATAAAAGGAAATAAATTTATTGTAACTTCGTAATTATTTATTGCACCTTTAATTTGCACGTGTAGCTCAAACGTCAATGAATAAATTATTTTTCTTTCTTCTTTCTTTTCTTTCATTTTTATGTTCAGTAAAACTGTGTAGGGTACTGTTGCAAGCTTTTTTTTTTACATTTTGATTTTCTGTTCGCATTGTGTGATAAAAATTTACTAAGAGAGATTTTTATCATCATCTAAATTAACTAGGTGTTATAAACATTTTAATGAAAAAGAAAGACAAAATGAAATGAAGTAGATTAAGATATAATAAATAACTGCCCACAACCAATGCGAATTGCGGCTACTATATTTGTGGATAACATTAACGTCCTGAATTTCAACATATAATCTGCGAAGACCCTTACCAGCTTTCTCTAATACTAATGGCTAATGACTTGTTGTCAATACCTTTAATGGCTGGACACATACAGCGTCGCAACTATTATAGGAGATATAACGTTAAACTCAATAAATATTTTAACAAAATAGACTAGTATGACACACACACCAGAGACACAGCACAGCAGACACAGCAGAGTCTCTCTTACAATGCGATTGAAGCTGTTTATAAAATGATACAAATTGCAATAGAGTACTTTCTTCCGCTAAGGAATGAGGATAACAGTAGAAACTATCTAGTTTAGAAGAATTTTCAACTTTGAATCAACTTTTGATGATTGCTAACATAAAAAGGAAAGTTTTTAATACAAAAAGGCACTTCAAAAGCTCCCTGACAGCCGCCATCTTTATTCACAGACCGTTATGCGCGCGCGCATTTGTTTGCATCCAGGTGTTGCGCTGACAAAACAATCGGTCGTGAGCGAGAAAGGGGCGGAGGGGCCATTCATAAAATTTTATAAAATTCAAAAAACTAAAAAGCGAGAGTCATAAAAAAGCTTAACCAGAAGTGGTGTCGATTCGATAAAAGGTAATATTTCATAATATTAACTACTTAGAGATGCGAAGAATGGGTGGGATACAAAAAAACCGATTGATTGGGTATATTGAAATGCTTCGCTTATTAAAGTAAGAAACCTCGTTGTAATAAAATTGTGTTGTAATATTTTAATATAAAGTTTGAGTATTTATTATATGCAGTGTATACAGGCAGATAAGTTCAAAAAGATGCAATAAATCACTGCAGTTTCTATTTTACATTTTATTTTTCAGCACGGTTCAGTATATTCATTTTTATTTAAATATCCCGTATAACTCCCACTTTAGACACTGAAGTTATGAGAACAGTGTATAGATTTCACAAAAGAATGCAGCCACCTACTAGAATAAAACGACACTGGATACTTATTGTTAAAATCATGTTTTCATAAGCCTTAAGTATCGCCTCGTCGGTTCGAAGACTTTAACGCATCGACACACTTCAATGCAAATAATTAGGTGTATATTTTACAATTTGCCAAAGATATCCATTGTGTTCTTTGTATTGTAAGTGGATTGTAAGCAACAAAGGGCTTGCCGCATGACACTGCTACCTCCTAACCTTGTACGTGTGTGTATAATGTTATTATTTGGAGCCGCATCTGTCACAAAGAACGTTGCGTCCGTAATTTTACAGTTTAATCAGCGTTAAATGCTCACAGAGTTACCGTAGTAGCACAAAAAAGAATCGGGCACTCACCGGTGGTGCACTAAGAAATTTTAAAATCATAAATCATTCGAGATGTCGATATCACTGCCTTTAATATAAAATATCTACTAATAATATTATTATTCTTAAAAGGTCAGTGGTAGCCGTAAATATACTGCCATGATTTACGTAAAAAATGTGGAATAGACAAAAAACTGTATAAATAATAGACAGCCAGTCTATTTATAAAACTCATTTCTTTATTAATAAATCTCTTCAAATAATAAAATAACTTTTTGGCAGTTAATCTTCTCACGCAAGGAACATGTTATTGAGTTTGTTTGAAAGTGTTACAAGCAAATTCAAACAAATCGCAACAACGTTTTTATGAGAAACGTGACAAATCGTTATATTATACAAAGTCGAATAACAACTCGCACAATTACAACATGAATATTATTATACATTTCCGTATATCAATCAGCTGAATATAAGATCCGAGGGCAATTATAATGATAGATATAAACAGTCAACTTCAAAGGATGATGAAGCTCCTTCTAGACATAATGGAAGTCGACAAAGTTGGTATTCATTGAGTAAAAGAGAAATGTATGCAGTCGATTAGGTCTACTTGTACAGGTTCAGAGGAAATCCTTTATCTTTAGCAACACTAGTTACTTTGCACACCTGATATTAAATATCGTTTGATAAATATAGTACTTAAAGAGATAAAACAAAATATTGTAAATTTTAAGTGCTTTTTTCATTTTCATTGGACACTATTAAAAAGAATACAGCTTTCTGATGGTAAGTGGAATGTATAAAGTCAATAATAAGGTGGTGTACATAAGGTTGACCTCTCTTATTGAAAGTCTCGGTGTCGTGATAAGCATACAGAACAAAAAATCACCGTATAGGCATAAAATTTGTTTAACAAACTAGTAAAAAATATTACTATGAATATATGTACATTTATTACTGTTATTAACAAGGTATTTGGTTTTGTTACTGTTAGTTATTTTTTCTTTTGTTTTTTTTTCTATTGCAAAGTCTCGATCAACTCTTACAAGAGTTGATCTAGAACGGAAATATTAATATTACTGGAGGCAGAGTTGTATTTTGGATGGTGATTTCAATTCACAAAATTTTATGTGTCGTCCATAGTGTAGAGCAGCTCAGGGTTTTAAATAACTGATATTTTCCACCGTTTTGCTCCATTCTAATAGCTCACGTTCCTCTTCATTGCTAGAAATCACTATTTTCTATCAACATTTCAGTCAAGTTTACTGGTACCAAATAGTATTAGAAATTGATTTTTAATTAAGAAGCACTTTTTATAAAAGTAGACCGTTTTCATCACTAATTTACATGTACAAATCTAATTGATTTGTTATAAGGGCGATGTTAGTATGAAGAATCAATTAACGGCTTACTGTGTGGTAGCCAAAATTAATTAGCCAACTTGCCTGGTACGTTCCACAAAAACAGCAGATGTGAGCGCGGCATACAGGCTGCATTATAAGCTGTTCAGTAATGTTTTGTTTTTTTCTCTCTTTTGCTATATACCCGCGCTAAGCACCATCTGTGTTCGGCTATGGTTAAATGCAATAATACATACGGTAAGCATAACTCTCAAACTTGTAGTAATAAAAAATGATGCACATAATCTAATTAAACGTGAACACCCTTCAATTAGGAGTCTGTAAAACTAACGTTAATTAACTTACATGTGTGTATAACTGAACTATACTTATTTGCAAAAAAGAATAATAATATGCAACATCAGTTCAGTAGACCCTGGGTGTTCTTTGTGTCCGCTGTTTAAATGTTTGTGAAGTCCCCCGCGACATAGGCATTATTCCTAGTGCGGGAGTTGTCTTAAAAAAAAAGCCGTACCAATAAAAAGTTTATAAGCAGAAACCATCAGTGTTCTAAAATATAACTAAAGGAGTAATAGTAGTTACTCAAATTATTTTACGACTTCTTCAATAACATAAATGAGAATTCTAATACAAACTTATTTAATTCTCATTAAAATATAGACTATAGTAGTATTTTGAAAAACCTTAAACAGTTTAAAACGATCGAATGTAAATTATATAAAAGTAAAAGGGCAAAAGTTTTCAATACCTGCATACCATTTTCAAATAAGATGGAATCTTACGTATAGAGATCATCACAGTACATTTGTAAATTAAGTTAATATAAGAGCATTATGTAAGCAAGTCGAGTTTAACCTAATTATAACACTTGTTTATAGGGACCGACGTGATTGTATGACTGTATGGGAAGGGGAAGATTTATTGCGATCTTGCCGGCTCGGTTAGTAAGTGGTGATTGACTTTTTGTTTCATTCCCTCCACGCTTAATCACGGTATGATCTCGGGCTAATGTTTCTGGTATCGACTGTTATAGTCGACTGCTTTATAAGCGAATCAATTTTGTTTTCTTATTATTTTTGTTAGTCATTGAAATCTTTATTTACAACCATATTCAAACTGTAATATACAGTTATTAAACTGTATTTTAAAAAATACTCATTTATATAATAAGCTTTTTCATCAACACACCTATTACTTATATTGGATCGTTACTAATTAACATTTCCATTTGAAGAACTGGTTATCAAAGCATAATATTTATCATGGAAACTATAACAAGATGCTCTAAGTTTTTATTTAAATCTCAACTTATATTAACAGGGCGCAATAAATTTGTTTTAATTGATTGCCGTTAATGCACAAAGAAACAGACCGCCTCCAGTCTTTAATTACATTTATGATTATTACAATCCGTTTTAGACTTGGCTTTGATATCAGTCAGTTTAAGTTATCTACCTGCTTTGGATAAAATTAGTAATAGATTACATCCTCACAAAAACATTTAAGATGGCGACGCAAGACAAAGCGATTAAAAGTAAAATAATTTCACTAAAACGACAGAATGACCCGTTTTTAATATGCAACTTTTGCGTCTTAATCAGAACTATAGCCTTTCATACAAACAGTGCTAGGGATTTCTTAGTACATTTTAAATGCATATCAATGACATGTTGGCCCTTGGCAATATACATTGTTATGCAGACGACAGTACAGTGCACGGGCGATATTTCGGGCATCCTACTGCCAAGCTGGCAGACGTTGAGGAAAAACGACAGGAGCTTGTCGCTGAGCTCGACCGGGTCTTGAGCCGCATTTCCCAATGGGGCTGTGAGAATCTGGTCGAGTTCAGCGCCAAGAAAACACAAGCGTGTGTGTTCTCTACCAAAAAGTCTCCATTCCTTCCCCTTCCTACTCTTCAGAGCACTCAACTGCCACTGCAGGATAGGCTTAGTATTCTGGGTATGGATATTTGCCGGGATCTCAATCCGCGCGATTACATCGAGAGTGTCACTAAGGCGGCCTCGCGTAAGCTCGGCGTTTTAAACAAGGTGAGACGGTTCTTCTCGCCCGAGCAACTGTGTCTTTTGTACAAGACCCAGGTTCGCTCCTGCGTGGAGTACTGCTCTCATCTCTGGGACGGCTATGCGCAGTATTTGCTTGACGCTCTCGATCGGTTGCAGCGGCGCGCAGTCCGCATTATCGACTGTCCTGAGATCACCCAGTCTCTTGAGCCTCTGCAGTTGCGAAGAGATGTCGCCTCTATGGCAGTCCTCTATCGCCTACATCACGGGGAGTGTTCTGATGAGCTCTTCCAATTGGTCCCACCTTCTCCCTTCCTCTACAGGACTACACGTGCTGGCCTGAGGAGTCACCGTTTGTGCGTCGAAAATATACGTACCCGAACTAAACGGTTTGGCTCTTCTTTCTTGTGCCGATCGGTAAAAGCCTGGAATTCTCTACCAGCGCACGTGTTTCCTTCCCACTATGATCCCGGGTCTTTTAAGCGGGGCGTGAAAAAGCATCTCACCAGGCCGCCATAGTGTGGGTCACCATGCTGCATTGACTAGACATGCAATGAGGATGGTGACCACCACTCTTTGACTCCACCTATTGCTTTCCATCAGGCAAAGTGGAGTCACTATGGTAGGCTAATAAAAAAAAAAAAAAAAAAAAATATGATAAAATAGTTCACGATTCACGAAGTGTTATATGTATAAATTTTTATTATATATATATATATATATAACACAATTACATAATCCGTCAAACTATTTATATTCACAGGAAGTAAAAACAATTACACGACACTTACTAATGAGTAATAAAAAATTGTAAATAGCTTCCATAGTTCATACTAATAAAACCCGGAGTTATAAATTATGAAGCTTGACAAAATGATATTTAATGTCCCTTCATTCTATCACGTGTGAGAGTTACATCATTACCGAAAAACTCATTTAGGAGCGAATACCCTTAAGGAATCCATCCATAATTTTAAGGACACCTTTTTTTCAACGCTTCTATATCATCAATCTGTTGGTCTGGAGTACTACTTATATCCTTGTTATTTCTTTCGTCTTGCTCTTTAAGAAGCACGTAGAGGGTAACTAATAGAGAATGTATTATCTATTTTGTCTTACCCGTGACAATAATTAATGACTGGATTTAAACGCTTCCTCACGCCCGTGACATTAACATAAATAGAATGATCTTAGTTTGCTCGTTACAGCCCCTTTGATTCCAGTATTTTTAGTCAAGAAGGCTTAAGTCTTGTACATCAATCTGTTGACTTTAGATGGACAGATAATTTCAGATTCTTTGATGTTCTGCATTATAAGATACCTGGTGATTCTCAGTTTATGTAAGTTAAGCCTATTGAGCAGCGTTAATACTTTGCATGTTCTGTTTCATTTAATCGTCTAAATGTGGCACCTTTATTTATTTGTCTTCTTTAATAATATAATCCTTTATAATTTTCTTTGATCTTCGTCTACGTGAAAAATTATAGCTTTAGGTTAAAAAACTTCTTTATGAACGTTTTTCTGGACGTTGCTTAACAATGGCAAAATATATTTTTATTTTTTTAATCTAAAATTAAATTGCAAATTCGAACTTATATATAGACGATAACATAAACATAGACATCTTAAACTTGTAAACAATATTGGAAATAGAATAGAGTTTGATAAAGAAACAATACTTTTGAAAACTTTATGAACAAGACGTCTCGAAGTATAACATAAGTGAATTATAATGATCAGCTGCGCTATGTTTCATTAGATTTATTGTAGATGTTCGTTGCTACTTGGATTATATCTTAGCATATGCCGAAAGTGAAAACATTTGTGTTAAAGTAAATCAGGGAATTTATTACAGCAAAATAACATACACCTCAATAAAAAAAAAATTGTATTAATTTTACCTTTTACAACTTCATACCTTTCTTTGACCACGAACATTGCGGAGAACTTAAAAGCCGGCAAATAAAATTGAAACGATAAAACAAAATAATTCCCGAAGTAACTTCAGGATTTTTATGGTACTTATTAAAGCTTTATTATCTCTATTGACGCAGTATTCATATAAAAATATCTTTATTGGTATCAAATAAAAATATTTTATTGTTGTTACAACGTATAGTTATTT
Source organism: Tyria jacobaeae (assembly GCA_947561695.1). Taxonomy (NCBI): domain Eukaryota; kingdom Metazoa; phylum Arthropoda; class Insecta; order Lepidoptera; family Erebidae; genus Tyria; species Tyria jacobaeae. The sequence goes on from OX387220.1 coordinate 12,919,098, forward strand.
TAAACCGATTTTGGAAGTTCTTTTTAATGAGTGGTTTTATTTTGACTTTTGTTACTTGATGTCTGTCTTATTTTCCGCCTTTATTTCTCATTGATTTTTTTGGCATGTAGTTAAAATATTTAGGTAGTCAATTAATATTATTCCCCTAAAGTTATTCGAGTTAAAGAAATTATCTTCTAATTCTTGAACGTATCCGTCGCGTCGGATTTATTTAAATGAATTTATGCCGTACATCGGGCTATTCTTGTTAAGTTGGTAATAAGCAGAGTTGTTTTATTGCTGTGTATCAGATAATTACTACACTAAATGTATTGGCTCGATGTTAGCCGCCCATATTTAATGATTCAGTAATCTGTAATATATTACAATGCTGAGTCGTTTGTTCAAGATAGCTACGTTCAATTATGTTTTATTTGTTTCTGGTAATGTAAGAATGAAATGTTCTAAATAAAAAAACACTTGTAGCATTAATATCTTGTATATGTATTCATATCTAGTATACTCTATATTAATATGAATCTCTTAAAACTGTAGTTTACCCTTTATATAATCATGCTTGTATATATTCGAATGTGTGGGATAAGTAGAGATGTACGGATATGGATACGAAATTTTACTTGTTATGTTTTAAACCGTACTGAGTTATAAAAGGCGCACATTAGATGTAGGTTTAAATTGCGAGTTAATAGCAGTAATATTTAAAAAAATGTATACCTTTACGACGTTACAGTTGAACAGCACCAATCGTGGTTGCGGTTATCCAGGCATTTTATAAATATGCTTAGACCAATGAGGTTAGAGGTTTTTTAAAAGGAAACCTTTAAAAAAAAAGTATAAAACACATTGCTTTTGTTTATTCTGTGTGGTTCTCATCGGAGTATAATAGGGCAAATACCATCTTTGCGAGTATCTTTGACGACTATCTTTAGAACCTACTAGGGGATTGGACTGTTATGTATCAATACTCTGATATAGTGTCCCGTTGATAGGTTTGCCTCTTATTAAGTTAGTGGGACCAAATTCTAACCGTCGAAATGTGTGTGTTTAATTCACCTCTGCCTACTCCTTCGGGGATACAAGCGTAATTATATGTATATATGTATGTAATCTAATTAATTAAAAAAACTAGACAACAGATTTGTATCACGGAGTTAACAATAAAACTACCAGGTCTCTCATATTTCACAGGGAGATTGCGCAACGATTGCATGAGCCGTTATTCCACCATCTCTATATAGGGCTGTCATCAAAACACCTTGATAATATAACAGTGCTAACAATAATCAACAGTTGTAGAGTAAAAGGTGAAAACGGGCTTTTGTTTGTTTCTAGGCCGGTTGTTTAATAAATAATTAAAGTAGGCACTTTTTCAATTAAAGCGATCTTATGTTGTATTTAGCTTGTGGGTCTTGAAGGGGCTTTATTTTGTTAATGTAACTGATATCAAAAAATACCTTATGCTGCTGTATTAGCCTGTGGCGAGGACCATCTTAACATACATACTAATATTTTCCCTCTTACTGCGCGCTGTACGGATTATTAACGTAATCGCTACATATATATAATCATAACTGTAGCCCCCCAATATTCACAGAAGTAGCGCAAAATTGCATTATTTCACACACATCATTAATTTATATTCATAATTGTTATTATTAATTGCTAAATATATATAATCATTTAATAAAATTAGGTATAAGCTTGCAATATTGCCTTGGGAGTTTTCCTCTAATAATATTGTAAATGTATCTAAATAAATAAATATATATACACTACCGTCCAAAAGTTTGGAAGCACACCTGATTTCAAACAAAACAAAAGATTGCCGACTCCCTGCGGTAAATAATAGCAATAAAATAAAGTTTTATGACCTTTTGTGATTTTTTAACACAAAACAAAAGGATTACTAGTGCATATTCCTTGAGTTTTAACAAATTCCTGGATTTTGACGAAACACGTGTTTTATTACTTCATCCGCCGGGGACTTTCTTTCATGCATTGATGCGGTTTTATTGAAAATATTTTGTAGTTTTATCTTTTTTGGACCTTATTTAGTCACACTTGAGCATTAGAACGCGAAGGTTGTGATATTAACATCGTCTGTATTCAAAAGATTTCGACTACTTCCTTGACCGTCTTTTTTTTATTGAAAATGGCAAAACGCAAGCAAATCACACTTGAACAGCGAAGCGCTATTTGTACTCTGCGTGAGGAAGGCTACAGTGAACGCCAAATCGCAAAAAAACTCGGAATTTCTTGTAAAGGTGTCCACTACACCCTCGCTAGAAAAAAAGAAACTGGCAAAAATGAAGATAGAAAAAGGTCTGGTAGGCCCAAATCCACTACAAGTCAAGAGGATAACTTCATCAGAGTTCTTTCTAAACGGAATCGTCGCTTAACTGCACCACAAATTACCGCATCTCTGAATGAAACGCGAGGAACACCCGTGTCAATAACAACAGTTAAAAGACGACTACTGTCTGCGGGGCTAAGAGGTTGTGTTGCAGTTAAAAAACCAAAACTAACAATTCGGCATAAGAAAAACAGACTAGAATGGGCAAAGGAACATAAAAACTGGACAATAAACCAATGGAAAAAAGTTCTTTGGAGTGACGAATCGAAGTTTCAGATTTTCGGGTCCAATAGACGTGTTTTTGTGCGCCGATCTAAAGGAGAGAGAGCTTCAGAAGCTTGTACAGTGCCTACTATCAAACATGGTGGTGGTAATGTCATGGTTTGGGGGTGTTTCGGCAACAATAAACTCGGAAGTCTTGTGAGGATAACCGAAAAACTAAACAAGGAACGCTATTTGAAAATTCTTAAGGATTTCGCCATACCCAGTGGACTGAATCTTATTGGTCCTGGGTTCGTTTTTCAGCAAGATAACGACCCGAAACATTCGTCCAAACTGTGCCAGAACTTTTTAAGGAAGAAAAAAGATGTGAAAATCATGCAGTGGCCGTCTCAATCACCTGACCTTTCTCCCATTGAACTTGTTTGGGATGAACTAGATAGAAGGGTGAAAAATCAATCTCCTACGAGCTCAGAACATTTGTGGCAACTATTACAGAGCGAATGGAAGAAGTTAGATGAACAGTATTTTATGAAATTAATTAGTAGGATGCCTAGAATATGCGAGAAGGTAATTAAAGAGAGGGGTGGACACTTCGATGAAGCTAAAATTTAATTTAATTTTTATATTACTTATTTAATTTCATTGTTGTAGAAGTGTGTTTTGTCTATTTTTTTTAATTTTGTATCAATAAAAAAAATTTAAGATGGCTTACTTTTATTTTATTTGATTTTATCTTGTTGCTTCCAAACTTTTGGACGGTAGTGTATATGTATATACACATAACGTAATAGCTACCTCTTCTTAGGGTCTTAGAGATTTCAGTGGAATTATGCTCAAAATATTTTAGAAAACGATAACTTCCAACAGCCCTGCATCGACGGCACGCTGTTCTAACTAGCAGGATTTACATCGGTATAGTGCTCTACGTGATTTTAGTTTGATTCTAGATAATTTGACTGGAACTTTGTACTTCCATATACTCGTACGTGATATCAATTGAATTTATTCTTCTAAGTATAATTAAGGTGCTGTCTACTTTTGTGATGATAGTTTGGCCTTAAGACATTTAGTAAATTAGTATATTATTATATAAGTAATTTGATTTGGTTGTGTTTTACCTTTTGGTTACTAAGTTATCAAATAAGCACACCGTTCCGTTTAATAATAATCATTTAACGGTTCATATGACTTCAAACTGCAAGTTACATTTGAACCATTTCTGTGAACATTTAGATTTACATTAGAAATGACCAAAACCACGGTGCTAACACAGCGCTGACCATTGTTATGTAAGTTTTTCTAGTTTTTAACTTGTGCTACATATTTTATCAACACTATCAAATGTCACTGTTTAGTTATATAGCCCAAATAATTAGTAGCAACAATCTTTGTACCCTTCTGCAGAATTAAAGCAGCTCTTTAAGTACACAAACTTTATACAAATTTATATATCAAATGTTATCATCACCATTTTTATCGTAACACATATGCAAATATTTTAGTCACGACTAGATTATATCTACAGTCATTACCGGAAATCTACAGCATTTAAATTCTGTACTGATTTTAATCATTAATGATTATGACAGTAACGATAAACAGTAAGAGCCATTCGTAATATATTGGCAGTATCCAACTTTCTAAATTGATTAATTTTATTAATTACTTTGTGAATATAGCCCAGTTAATTGCCACTTTATGGGCATATTATGCGACGCGTGCGGCGTATGCCACTCTGATCTAGTGGGTGGGGGGGAGGAAGTAAGTAAAGGTGAGGTGAGGGGGGATAAAATGTAATCTAAGGTTAAGTTAGGCTAGAACTGACCGTGGGAGGGGTCCGGATGTTGGGAGGGGTCCGGATGTCTTAATAACAGCAGTTCCCGGATCCCTTCCGTCTCAGGCGCAGAGTGGAACACCGTGTGGTTTTAGTCGGTTCGATTCCGACACACCGCCCCGCCGCAAACCCCGGCGGGGTGACGGTCCGAGGGGATTTCCACACGTTAAAAAAAAAAAAAAGGCTAGAACTGACCGTAGACCACAAAAAAATACTTGATTATATACAAAAAATGTTTTATTTCAGTTATGCTTTACAATTATTATGACAACAAAAGTATTTATAGCAATAATATTGCTATAAATACTTTTGTAGCAATAATATTGCTACAAATACTTTTGTTTTTAGTTGTCAAACACTTACACACACACACTCACTAGAAACTATCTTTGTATTACTTACACACTTACGTGATTTCTAATATAAGAGAAATACTTTAATAATAATACAAATGAAGTGTAAGAAAATGGGAATTTTATACATTAAATTCAGTTTACATTAGAAATCTTAAGAGTTTTATATTATTAAATAAGTGAGAAAAGCACCAACAAGATTTTATAGTCATTCTCTGATCTAGCTAGATGCAATTTTATTCTATCGTAAAATAAGATTATTGGAATAACTGACTAAGGCAACCAAGCCACGGTTCAATCGAGTTTCCTTCCTCTCCATAACTTTCGCGTACGACTTTACTTGTATGGCATCAATACGTTCATACTGCAAATCAGCAAATGGTTCGAACGATACGTGAGTTTGATTATATCGCAGCGATCGGAACGTGAGATCATCTAGTTCAAGATCCAGTGATTATAGACTTTTTAATAAGTACTTGTGATACATATTTATGACAATGAAATATAAATAGCTATTTAAAAATAAAATGTGTATGTAAACAAAATCTCTAAAATAAAATGTATTTATCGATCAAATTTAATTGCACTGGTTGATCAAATATCTTTTCAACAATTTATATGTTATAACCTTATAATAACATCTCTTAAAACAGTATTATTCTACATTAATCTAGTCGTAAAATTTGTCTCGTATCAATTTCTTTTTTGTTCTTCTTGTTAAAGATTTGAATTAAGTTAAAGGTTAATATCAAGCGTTGACACCGACATGTTGTAACCGAAACCAATTAATTGATCGCAAGTTCGACGTTTTAACTATAACGCTAACTTAACTTCATTTGATGATACGGTAATTAATAATTGGGGATATATAGGTTTAGTCGTAACCACATTCAGGGTCAGGGTCTACTAAAAACACATGTAATAAATGACATGTTTGAGGTTTCATATATATATATGAAACTATACTATTAGTTATTTGTTAAATTGTGGATTTGACCCAACAGGCATCGTTCTCTCAAAGCCGTAACACCTTGGCAGTCCTTCTAAAAAGTAAAAAAATTACACAATTTTTCGTTCATAACAACATTTCCCGGGCTTTATCGAATGTTTAAAAAGAAAAAAATATACTAATTGGTTCAGCCGTTTTCGAGTTTTCATTTCTTGAGTTATTAAAGTGACGGCCTTTTTTGTAAAATGGTGATATGTACATTATTATGTTTCTTTTAAATAAATATAATTTTGTGTAAACTAGACTAGGTTACCCTAGATGTGTCAAAGCGTAAATTCTATTTCAGAATAACTGAGTGACGGCTGAAATCTTTGCTACACTTCTAAGAGTAACAACGTACGAGTACCCGTGTGGGGATCGAACCCAAAACACTCAGCGTGGCAGCGTAGTGGCGAGGTAACCACTTAAACCGCCTTCGCCATCCATGCAGTCATCCTACTACTCTCAAGTCATCCTAATGAAGTGTCGATGGAAGTGCTATTATTACGGTATTTCTCTATAACAATATTTTTTTTAAAGAAAGACTTGCTGAGAGATGAGAAGTGAGAGAACGCGTTATCAATCTCAAATAGTTTTAAGGTATTGCTTTATTGTTATTATTTATTTAACACTTAATGCACAATATGCACACAGGCCGACTTAATGTTAAATGTCATTCTCTGCCAGACTACATTAGGGTGACTTAGAGATGACTGAAGTAGATGCATTAAAAAGTATTATTTTTTTTACTAATTGATTTCTTTATATATTTTTTAAACATATTGTTTAAAAACTGTTGAAAGCTGTATACGAGAGCTGCAGTATCAACGACTTAATTTTTCATAAAATTTCTGAAGTATGTACTTTTTCGTGACACTCAGAACTATGATGACATGATGGGTCCTCGTTTTTTTTAAAATCGGGTGTCCCATAAGCCTATGTGTAGATTACTAATTGTATACTGCTGTTCAAAAAGCTTTGTGCCTAATAGTTAAAGCACCGAAAATATTGACAGCACTTTTGGCTATTTTTTTTTTTTTTTTTTTTTTTATACTATAGGGGGACAGACGAACAGACGGGTCACCTGATGGTAAGTGACACCGCCGTCCATGGACACTTGCAACTCAAGTGCGCTGCCCGCCTTTGAGGGTGATGAGGGATGGGGAATGCAGGGAGTGGAAAGAAGAGAGGAGGGATGAGGAGATGGTAAAAAGGAGAAAGGAGAAGAGGAGAGAGAAAAGGGGGGAGGGGGAATTGGGCCTCCGGCTATAAACAAAAGCAACACTTACATGTTGTAAATAGAAATATATTTCGAGATGACATAAGCGTAATTTCTACGCTTTATACAAACACTAAATGGACTGAAACTAAACGAAATGCACCTTTCTTAACCCTAGCCTCAGGGGACGATACACAAAATATAAATTGTTTTTTTCTCATAGCCGGAGGACACACGCTTCAATTATTACATTCTTAGTCGAATATCATGCATCCATGAATGTTCACCAAACAATGGCGTAGTAAGAAATATGAATCATAAGAATTGAGTTATCTACCCAGAGCACATAAAAAGATTATGTCTCTTACATAATTCAGTCGGTCACTTCATTATTAATTAATAAAAAGATTTTATAAATTATTTATGACTTGGACTGATCTCGGAGCGAATGCTACGCATTGTTATGTATTAATTTATTGGTCTGTTTTGAAGCCCTAATATATATTTCATAGTGACAGACTTGCTCGATTGTAAAGTGGCTGAGAATAATAGATTCAATGAAGTACCTATAATTCTACCACGTATTTGTATGTGTACTACGTTATTGTTTAGTATATATATATATATATAATTTTGTTTTGCTGCCCAGACATGATGAGTTGACATCTAATCGTTGGCTTCCCAATATAGCAATATTATGGCAAAAAAACTTGTATAATATAGATACACACATTGGTATATTTTTTAAGCTTGTAATATATATATATATACATATAATTTACATCAGTAAATCATCAAAAAGATAAGAATATAGCCAACGAAAATAATGTTGAATTATAAAATAGACCAGCAAATTCTATACACTAATGATTGTAAATCGGCTTAAATGTTGAATTCAACTTCGTTTCCATATTGGAGGTGAAATATTTGAATTAATTAGGTAATTAAATATTCATTTTATTAAAATCCAATTTGAATATTGTATCCCCAAGTAAAAATTAAAGTGCTATTTCGAGAACGCATGTTAAAATAATAATAATAAAAGAGTTGGAAACTCCTACACTGCTAGTCTGAACGCAATATCGTATATGAATTTAGTTATTCTTACCATTAACACAGTAAATTTACATATGCATACTTAAGTTATTAACTTGTTTTCATGACAAACACGCATAATAAACTGTTGCATTCATAAACCATTTTTTTTTTCTTTTCTTAAAAAAAAGTTCGAGAATAGTGTTTGAAATGACGTAGAAGGTGACAAGTAATAATAAAATCCATATTCCACACCAGCTTAAAAGACAGCATTACTATTAAATAAAATTATAAACTTAGGCCATACATCTAGCTTCTCAGGCCACCGTATATTGTAACGACAGCGACAACACTAAAACTGTACTGTGCTTTTTACAACAATGGTGGATGATAAATTAAGCAACAACTCAGTTTGTATGCAAATCTCTCGAAGTGGGTCATCCTGTGAATATTATTTTTTAAATAAGCTTCAACTGGAGAGGTCCTTGTCTCCAATGATTGATCTCTTATTGTACAATGACATTTTTACGATTTCACGTCGTAATAGAAAATTCTTACAACTCTTGGAGTAGTTCATTGTATTTGTGAATACATTGTGTTCGTTGAGAGTTGAGCTCCATTCAACGTTGAACGGTTCCGGTCACTGATGGATGGAATTGACTGTTTAACTAGTGACAACCGAAAAAAGCTGTGTTATGAATGATGCAATCTATTGCGATCCGCTTAGTGTAATATTATTGTAAATGTGGTATCTCAGGGTCAATACACATACCATCAATACATATACCACCTGACGATTCGACTTTCAAACTTAAGATTTATAAGTACATTTAACATACAGAAATATTATTAAATATTTTTTTTACCGAAGTATAGTTAATTAAATTATCAGCTTACCACCATTTTGGTGGCAACAAAGCAGTTATAATGTTTCAAGTTCAGAAAACTTTGTAGGTAATTTTATAAAAGATGTTGCTGTCATTCATATTATGTATTTACGATAAGAATTGATTATGATTGTTCGAGTATGCAAAAAGTACCCGCAGGTATGCATCAAACAGGAACGGGTAAGCTAATAATGCGCTTGGTACAATTATTGACGTTTAACCGCACGAGACCACGTTTCCCTTGTAACAATTACGCCTTTAGTTTACTAAATTATGCGCTATAAAATGCAAAAAAATCTTCTGAATTCAAGTTTAAGGTAAAGTTCTATAATCATTGCTGCTGTGGATTCCGAAAATTCCCTTTTAATATGTATTGCCTGAGGAAATATGGAGCTTTCGAGATTCCTATTGAAATGTGTAACGTTCTCTTCGAACGTCGCTAATATGCGGTGGTGAAAATTCAGGTAAATTTGTTTCGCTATTTCTTCGTTTTAGATTGAAGGCATCATAATTTGATATCAAGATATATGCACGTCTATGCCTATTGAATTTTTTTAACTAATTTGTTCATACGAATGTGTGTTTATTATGGTTAACACTGACCAATAAGTGCTTCTTGATATCTATGTCATATCCAAGTTTAACTAGAAACAAAATTTGAAGTCATCTTGAAGGACCGGTGGTACTTTGGCCCTGAACAGCTGCTACATCTCTATACAGCTCAAGTTCGATCTTGCAGTAGTACTTCAGTACTGCAGTCACCTTTTGCATGGCTCAGGAAAGTATCATCTTCTGGATTCAGTTGACCGAAGGCTTATAAACGAGGTTATGTTAATGTACAGGAAGTTCACACTCTCGACTATCGTCGTAAAGTTGCCGGTTTATTGGTTTTTTATAGAATTTACTTTGGTAAGTGTGCTAAGGTTCTCTTCGAACTCATCGGAAACTCTCCATTCTTTCATCGGACTGCTAGACGCAGGCTGGGGTTCCATTCTTTTATCTTGGAAACATCTAAAACTCGAACTAAATGAAATGACAACTCCTTTTCGGTTTCAGATGCCAAGGTTTGAAATGATCTATGCTTCTATTTTTTTAGAGAACTGCAACCCTTGAAAGGAAGAGTAAATAGGTTTTTTTGTACAGGTGTGTACCACATTCGTTTTAATAGTCACTTTCCATCAGGTGAGGGGGAAGCAAACGCAACCGCAAACGAAAAATACCGATAGTAAAAAACAAGTATTAAAGTGTTGAGAAAGCCTATAAAACTATTTTTTATAGTGTAGATTGGCAGATGAACAGACGTGTCACTACATTGTAAGTGACAATCGCCATACATGGACACCCGTAACTCAAGAGTCGTAAATGCTTCACAACCGGTTTTCTATGAGGCCGTGGTATGGCTGGCCCATTCATGCCTAAACATGACCCTACACCACTGTTAAAATAAGTAATAATATATCTCTATCATAAATACAATAATAAAACATCTTCAGACATCTCACAAACGGCCGTCTGAACCAAAACTAAGCAGAGTTTGTACTATGGCAACCAGACTGCTAATACTTATATACATATATCTAAATACAAACATATTATAGATAAATTACACCCACAGAAAAAATATTGTATTATCAATTGCTTTGTGATTATTTTTATTTTTATTCCTCCTGTCGGTAACTGATCAGTGCTAGGAATTTGTTAGGATTTTGCAAACTATGAAGAGCAATATACACGACGCTATTTACAAAAGCTGTTATATTATGTTTTTTAAAACGTCATGGTATAATCAATCATTAGGTAGTTCGTGTGATTTTCTTTGTAAGTATTTTAAATATTGAACTATGTAAATCAAACAAGTCGTAGAATAAATTTTCTAACGTTTTAGTTTCTACGGATAGAAAGGAAAGTTATGAATCATAGATAATCAACTTACAGCAATTTCCTGCCAGCTTTCAACTTATATGTACGTCACAACAATCTGTCCGCCTTCCCTGGTACAATTTATGCGGGAAGAAATGCACCTGTTACGCTAATATCGTAAATATGATGTTTGCAAAGCGTATTTACAAAGTAGAATGTTAATTAAAAAAAACAAAGAGAGCTGTTAATTTTTAGAATTATATATAACATGAAATTTATATAACAGATTTGATAGTCGTTTATATTTAACCAGTAACTTTAAACACAAATTTTAACGGTACTTGATTCCGAGCTTAAAGAACACATTATTTATACTATTATATAATTTTTTAGTGGTAGAGCCATGCTTAGGCACGAATGGGCCGGCTCGACCGGTGCGATACCACGGCCTCACAGAAAACCGGTTGTGAAGTAACGCTTGCGTTGCATTTCCCCGAATTGAGTGAGGTTTCCGGAGGCCCAATTCCCCCTCCCCCCTTTTCTCTCCCCTCATCTCCTTCATCCTTTTTTCCATCTCCTCATCCCCCTCTTCTTTCCGATCTCTGCATCCCCCATCCCTCATCACCCTCAAAGGCGGGCAGCGCACTTGCGACTCTTGAGTTGCAAGTCTCCATGGACGGCGATGTCACTTACCATCAGGTGACCCGTCTGTTCGTCTGACCCCCTATAGTATAAAAAAAAAAAAAAAAACTAATACTAAAAGTAGCGCATGCATCTGTCTATTATCAAAATCGGTTCAGTCATTTAGGTCTCGGTAAATCGTCATATTCTTGTCGAGGTACACATTGCAGACGTTTCGCATTGGCCCTGCTGTCAAGTTGTACCAAGGCGGCCCTCGTTGGTGGGGCGCGACCTGATATAGGTTTTGTAAATTTGGAACTACTGATGGGCAATCTGTCTTGTCTTGAATCTGTTTCAAATTTATTGTTACGGCGGTATATGATATAACAGTTACAACAAATATTTGTTGTATAAAAAATAGTATTGTAGGTGTACGAAACATGGCCGAACATCTATCTTGATTTATTTATTGTCTTTTAGTCTGTAAGAATAGATAGCAAATCGGCTGTATGAGCAATACTTTTCTTTACAGTAGGCAGTTTATAGTATCAAATTACCCATAGGGCATTTCCGAGGCCGCTTGTCTATACTTCACCAACTCATCAAACGAAAACTGTAACTAACTAAGCGAAGTTCTAATTTTAGTAACATTATGGCGTGCCCTGCGTCGTCGGCAGAACATCAATCATGACTCACTTGGAATAGATCGTAACTAGTTTACGAAGAAATTTGTTCAACAAGAAAAGGTTCTGCCTTAGTTTTTATAGCATCGAAAGCAATTACGGGGACTTTGTTCGATAGCTGCTGTAAATTCTGCTTTGTTCATGATATTATTATAAAAAACTATAACTTTTACTTCAGATATAATGTTTAAGCAGTCATTTCACGGAGTCCAAAAGTTATTCACAATGATCTCTGGCGGGTGTTATAAGCGAAAAGTAAGCATCTAGGACCGAAGTAAATTTTTCGTAATGTTGAATATTAATATATTCAATGATACGAACGTAACGTTTTAGGGAATAATACCTTGAAATTTTTGTTTTTTACATAGCTGAATATAAACTATCAGAAACAATTAGACTAGCTTGTTTTACAAAAAATTAGATTGTTTCATCATACCGGTTACAACGACAGGCCCCAAGCTTCATGATAATTTCTTTAACAATTACAGAACCCTAATAACGGCTCGGTCCCCTCCTTACGACAGATTCACAAAATTTGATGATGATGATGACTTATGTAACGCAATCATGTATAACTTTTGACGCGGCTAAAGGCTGTAGCGTCAGCATTTCAAGAAAAAGTTTTTGTTTGATTGTTTGTTTGTTTCCAATGACTTCATGTGTATATTTTTAATAGGTTTTGTTTTCTTATTATTTCTTCTTATTATTTTGCAGCATTGAAAAGTTTGGATTTTAATTTATTTGCTACTATTTTCCTTTTATTATTTTTTGTCCCTGTCACGTCTTAACTATGTATTGTATAATAATTTTTCATTGTTTAGCAATGAAACACATTTTAACAATTTTGTCAAAATGTTATATTCAGTGTGTTGTTAAAAAATATTACTATTTTCTACTCATGTACTCAAAATAAACAGAATCTATATATTGTATTGCTAAATATATTAATCTTTAATATGAATCGTCTGTTTTTAAAATCTGTTTGAATAGTTTTTGAATCTTAAAGGTTAAATAGACTGGAAAAATGGGTTTATTTTAGACAGACTTTTGAAATAGATATTTAAAAACGAAAGTATTATTTTTACCAACGCTACACTTTTTGATGACGATTAAAGTAATACAGCATAACATCCATCCGCCATTACTAGCCTTCTAATCTGTCTGACTGTGAATGTGTACGTACGCGCCGACACCGCACGTTCACTCGCAGGTAGTCGTTTTCATTCAACTCTTCTCGCGTGACCGTTCGCAATATTTTGACAACAACCTCTTCATAACAACGGTTTCTAAATTAATACGTTGATGCAATTTAGGCATTATCGTTTGAGTTGATCATTTATATTTACTACTAAACGATGTAGTTGACTTTAAAGTTATTTCCTAATATTTGTATTGAGATTTTATGTACTTTGTTTATGTAAATCATTTAAACCATGATTACTTTTATTTTATAATCTTCAATCATAAAAACACCAAAGACAATATTTAATTCTACTTCCATCTTCATCGATGAAATCGAGAATACTACTTTCAAAAGTTACAAGCGCAAGTGGCCAGAAGCAGTCGGATCAACAACCGTGAGCAATAATCATTATTTTTGTCTCATCAACCTTGAAAGATGTTTTATTGTCTTGATTCGGCTCGTTGTCGACTTGTTACGAGTTCAAAATAAAAAATAAAAAGATATCATCAAACTTGTATTACAAAACCTCACGCGATCGTCGTGCGCGCACCAAGAATGAAAATAATTTCTGAACTCAAGACAAAATAGTCAGACCACGTTATATTTACGTTTTGAACACAATATGTACTTTACTTTTTTTATGGCATTGGAAGGCAAACGAGCAGACGGATCACTTCCGACTCAAGAGTTGTAAGTGCGCAGGAGGCTGAGGTGATTTGGGGGATTAGGGACTAAGGTACCCGCACTCACTCAGTAAATACAACGCAAGCATTTTTCGATAACTGGTTTTCTGCAAAACCTACGGGAGTAGTAGTAAAACCGGAGAAATACCATATCAAACTCCGGTCGATCCGGCCAACTCGTGGGTAATCATGGCTCTCCCACGATAGAGTAAGTAATGTGTAGTATGTCAATTATGTTCATAATGTAAGCCTATAGACTCTACAGGTATTTTAAGTGGAAGGCCCTATTTAACCCATCACATCGCAGGCTGTGTAATTTAAATTATTTCATTTTCCATTATAGCTATCTTTTACACGGCTTTTCGAAAAATGAGAGTAATGTTTTAAGGTTTGTATGCAAATATGTGAGTTTCTTTATTCCACCATAACTTCTTAATACCTATACAAATTTAGATGTATCGGGTATCGTCACAATCAGCTTTATTTCATGCAATTAGTATTCATGTAATAATTGTGTTTTATATTTGTTTTAATTAGTATCTGCGTTTGAAGGTCATTTACCTCCAAACGCAGTGGTATCTTGTAGCTTATTAGTATGTTGTTATATGTATATATATATTGTTTCATTTGACATCTATTGATTATTTAATTAACTTTAATAGAATAACTAAAACTTATATATAATATTGTTAGTTCGATTACGTAAGTATTAGTAGGCTATTATAAATTAAAGAAATGGTGAAAGGTCGGATAGATGTTGTTACTTTTTTGTTATTGTTACTGAACAGATCCTGATGAAATTTTGGCACAACAATACATTATTGACTTTAATAGCACATATGCCAATTTAATCACAAAAAAATTTACGATTCAAAATTTCCAAACGAATGAAGTCGCGGGCAAAAGCTACTACTCTATAAATTGTGTAAGACATTGACTTCAAATGAATTGCCCACAGATCCTAGTAAAAGAATATTTTTTCTGTATTCCTTTTGATGGACTTGGTTGTTTCTATAGTCTATATTATCCAATACACTAAGCGTTTATTTTTTGGCAATGATATCATGTCGTGATAATAACCATCTTTCAACGTCAGTATTTGTACATAATTTAATTCAAATTACTAACTTATTTTGTTAACATAAATTGAATACTTCCTGTAACGTGTCTCTAATGATAAACTAAGCTGGCGGAGTAACGCTATACGCAAGTTTATATTTTACCTTATATTAGCGTAATGTGAAGTATATTCTAACCTTTGTTCAAATATCGGATAACATTACATGGAGTTCCACGTTCCCGGAGACTATAGATTTATATTGGGAGGCATGTACAATCCAGCAATGTTTTTCTACAAATCGCGAGAGCTTGAAATTGTATAAAGTTTACCACACAAACTGTTATTTCTTTATTGTTATGGCAATCTAAGTCCTTGTTTGTAGACAAAGCGAATGAGAGATAAAGTCCATAGAAAGAGTATATATTTCCATTTGAGTGTATATTTTCCAGTGAAAGCGGTAATAACATTTTAGGGCCACCGTGAAAAGAACTTTTACGATTGTTAGGAATTAATATCTGAAAAATGGTTTTGAACCCTCATATCTTACCGATAAAGTTCAAGCATTGCGAAAAATTACAACCAATATTATTTCTGCTCCATGGTTTGCCAATTTGGTAATTATTTAAAAAATCAACCCATTTTAATATTGGAATACATTCGTCGGATAAAAGGTAGTCGTCAGTAATTAGATATTTAAAAAATATACATATATAAAATTGATTGTGAAAGAATCTGCACATATTAAAATTAGGGACAGATTTGAGTAATGTATTAAGACTAAGTATATATTGAGTATTGTTAGCCTTACAATACGAGCGATATATTTCGTTATTTTAGTTTATCCCTTTGGATTTTTTTGTACGGTTAACACTTCAACCATACCTATACATATAAAATAATATCAAGGATGAGGAACAACAAGGCGTAAGAAATGCAATGACATTTTCTCTCACGCCTAGCACTCCAAGTAATATCTCAAAACATATTCGGTTTTCTGAGATATATAAAAACATCTATTCCTCTTGCCCCAAATAGGGATATCCAATTGGACCTAATGTTTTTATCACATAAATATGAAAAGTGGATACCGTACGCGAGAAATATCTTTATATTTAGCTGTACGTGTTCACGAACGGAGTGGAATATAAAAAAGAGATTGTTTTTTACACGTACGAAGGTAGACGTGTTTATTAAGTCTAATGTATGTTATATTGTATTGTTATTGTTATCATATTATGTTATTACTCAATCCTCTGTTTAAAAATATATATATCGTATTATATGTTATACATGTATGAATAAAAGTAGCTATATTTATGATCATGTATGTTTCTTTATTATTACACTATTGCGACTCCGGAATTTCAAGTGCTAGTGTCCTGAGCGGCGGTAGTCAGGTGATCCGGCTGCTCGTTTGCCCGCTATATCTTAAAAAAACTAAGTAAATACACAGAATAACTGTACATTTCTTGTTTATGTTAAGTGATCATAGTTTTCAAATAGTAAAGCACCTTTAAGTACCACTGTCTTTCCAAATCACTTTGTTCCTTCCTAGGGTTGATTTATAGAGATTACATTTAGCTAGCCGCAAGGCCGCCTTTTGTACACTATCTGTGTGACATACAGAATATGTACATATGTACATCTATAGTGGTAGAGCCATGCTTAAGCACGTTGGAGAATCCCCCCCCCGGACGTCCACAATCAGTACGGATTATGCCTGAGCCTGGACGCCCAGGCTGCCCCTCGTACTCTGGGGGGGGCTTAACTGCGCTCTCAAAATAGAGGACGCGTCCCCAGGTTGCGGATAGGCGAAAAGGTTCTCAATGGAGGGGTCTGCAGCGTTAGGTAAGGATAGCGGTGAATGAGCACCTAGCGGGCCAACGTTAGAGTCAGGTGGTATCCGGCCGTAACATTCAAACCAAAAATAATCCTGCTATTTTACTAAGAGCGAAAAGAAAAAAGACAAAGCCAAAAATACTAGGGCCCCAGGGACGATTATGACAAAAATGCATGTTCGCAATCTGTGCATACTTCAAAAATAGCGTAGTAGAATCTGGGATTCCTGACAGGCCCTACACAAGAACTAGCAGAAATTTATGAATATATCTAGTTTAGCTAGTATACCACCATCGGAAACAATATTTAGGAGGCGACTATATTTTGAATTTGCATCCAAACATAAAGTATCGATTAGTTAACCCTCTGTTTAAAAAGAAAACTGAACTGAAAAATGTTCTTTTAAATCTCATTTCAGTCATATCATCATAAAGTCATCCCAGAGGAATCACTCACTTTCTAAAATAGAATACTTGGGTATATTAGGTATATTTAAACCATCTAAACACATATAGACAAAACCTAGAACCCAGAAAATAGGAGGGCACTTCAGAAGCTCTAAGGGCGATTCATTCCTGAAAAATATACGCCACTAGCACCAGGGACATGGCAGGTTTCAGAATTAGAAGATGCTCACATTGGATAAAAATAATCAAAACTGCTAAGAGGAAGGTAGTGCAATCTAGAGCAAAGTCTAGGCAACTCCCAAGCGCTTAGAGGGTACCAACAACAACATACTGAATCCTACATATGTACGTGCATACAACATATGTACAGCAATGTATGTACTAAGTTTTGAGTGTGGCTGGTCGGAGTTGAAAATTCACAGTGCGGGTGGGAGTCTACATAATGAGGTGCTTTCAAAGCAAACTGTATATATTTTTTTATTGTGATACAGCAAATCGTGGCTAGGTTACTCTAGATAAAAATAGAAAAAGAGTTTCGCAGGCACTTCCAAAATTCCATAAAAACGAATGAAATATTATTTTACGTTATTTAGCTACAAATAAGTTACATAAACAAGTAATATCTGAGCGTATGCTTAGGTAAGCAGTCCTCATTTTACGCAAATTATAATAGGTGATATACTGACCGTAGATAACAAAACCTAGTGTAATGAAGGTACCCTACCCACATCACATTTCGTTAAATGTACCTTTATTAAAATTTGGCTTAAATATAAAACAAAGTCTTACAGTTCCAAAGTTTATAGCTACCAAAACTCCATAAGGAGTTCACCACACTCATAACGAGTTACGAAATGAATTTGACTTTTCTCATATCTACGAATGTAATTGTCCAACTCGCCCAAACTCGGCTACAGAAATAACATCGGAATAAAAGTTCTTTTTGTTATTTTAACCCACAGCCACCACCTAAAAAGGTCGCCTAATTTGTCCGACGGAATTCGACATTATTTTACTCTGCCATTGTTTGTGTTCCGATTACCGGCAGGGTTAAATAGCGCGTTTAAACGTCGACTTTTTCGTTAAACTTCTACGTTGTTTAAGGGGAGTGAACGAAGGGTTAAGCTCCCGGCCTTAATCGTAAACTGCTTGCGCTCGCTCTTTTGTTTTAGATTTGAAGGGCTTTTTAGAATTCTCTCAGATGGTGCTAGCGTAAAGAGAATTTCGGTGTCATAAAAATAATTTTGGTGCCGATTCGGAATTACAGAATATTTTAGGGCACTTTTATCTGATTCACCCTGATAACGATCTTTTAGTATAGTCCTAAGTTAGATTAGAGGTAACTATATCTTTTACTTAATTAAGGTTATTTTAATAATCAGAATTAACGTTCGATACTAAAGAAACTTTAATTAGAGACTTAAAATAGTTAATAATTTTGAATTAGTTAACAATACTGAAAAATTAGAGTCCTCTTATTTAAGATTTGATTCTACAAATTAGGCATAAGTTCATATAGAACTATGATTATTTTGTTTTCATTTCAAATTTATAATTCGATGTGAACTAAAATTATTTTTGTTATTATTTATTCAAGTATAATATAAATGTGTAAAATAAAATACCTATGTTATTCAGTATAGTCCATCCGACGGCTATCCATAAGAGGTCAAAGACTACCATAAGATCGCACGTTGTACTACCACTGTTACGAAATATTACTTCATTTGTTTGAATCCTATTTCGAAATGCAATAAAGATCAACTCTTTTGTCTACTTTTTTTTTCTATTGAGGTGCTTATTTTACTTGATATATATACAATTAATACTTACAGTATTAGTCATATATGTCTATTCAAAAAAAATATCGCTATCGTTTTAACAGTCACTTATGATACGAATAGTACATATATTAAATGTTTATTTCCCAACTGAAATATATATATGAAATAAGCAAGCATACCTAAATGTTGGTGTCGCAAAGTAAAACACAGTAAATCTAGAGAACTGTTATGTAGTATATAAAATAACGTCAGCAAAGGACGGCGATAGGTTGATGATGATGATAATGATATTATGAAAATAACGGTTATCTCATCAAAAGTTAAAGATCAGGAGAGAGAAATGTATAACAAGTAATGTATAAAAAGCATAACCTCAAGAATGTTTTCAATAAATCGTGTAGTACAACGAACTAGTTCATTATGTCCAAACCAGAATCACTTGTCACACAAATTGCGCCTCTCTTAGGCAGCTTCTATTAGTCGTTTTGCGATTTAATTGATTGCGTCATCCCTATACTTAGTGATGACGAATACTAAATGTCTGTCGTCCTGATTTCAATTAGTGTAAACTAGTTGTAATTTTGTTTGGAGTTCATTAGTCATGTAACCCCTAACGGTTCAAAAATATAACTTTTTAAATTATTAGCATAATATAATGGCATTCCACCTTTACACAATTCAGTGTAAGCAGAAACGGGCCTGAGACGGTGGCGCGACGTATTCCGCGCGTGCCTCTCTAAACTGAAGAAGGGTGGGGGAAGGGTGACCCCTACACGTTGTGGCCTCCTGTTGAGGTGGCCAAAGTCCGCAGGGTTTCTCGGAGGCTTCCTTGTTAGGGTATTCCCGGGTCCCTTGCAATAGACCCATTTGTGACGGAACACCGTGTGGTTATATTCGGTTCGAGTCTGACATACCATGTCTCCGTTAGCTCCATTGAGGTGACGACCCTTGCGGGTTTTGAAACGAAAAACACGAAATAAAAAGACATCAAGAGCATTGATACTCACAAATTACTTGAAATAATTGTTTAGGGTTATGTTTTTGTTTACTGTCCCACGCTACACGCAGTTATACATAGGTTCGGTTCGGTACAAGCGTACAGACGGGCCACCTGGTGGTAAAAGGTCAGGGGGTGGTCGAGGAGATTTGAAAAAGTAGAGGGAGCTATTCCTCTTACTCCCATCTCCTAGTCCACCCTCAGATCTCTAGAGGGGGAGTTAGACCTCCGGAAACCTCACTAGTTTCGGTGAACTGCAACGCAAGCGTTGCTTCGCAACTGGTTTTCTGTGTCGGTCAAGACGGCCCATTCAAGCCTAAGCATTTTCCAATTATAATGGTTTTGTGTGCCAACTGAATGGTGATGGCATTCTTAAATAAACCATCAGAAAGTCATCTACTGATATATCCTTGAAAAGTCATTACAACACTTACTTCAAACAACATACTTGACAAGCATAAGTATTAAATACTTTAACGTATTATTTACAACATAAATAGTTAGTGTTGTAGATAAACTCGTATTTTTTTAAATAAGCTACGTGTAATAACCGTGTGGTGATGAAAACGTGTGGTTTGAACAGTGGTAGAGCCATGCTTAGGCACGAATGGGCCGGCTCGACCGGTGCGATACCACGGCCTCACAGAAAACCGGTTGTGAAGTAACGCTTGCGTTGCATTTCCCCGAATTGAGTGAGGTTTCCGGAGGCCCAATTCCCCCTCCCCCTTTTCTCTCCCCTCTTCTCCTTTCTAATTTTTACCATCTCCTCATCCCTCCTCTCTTCTTTCCACTCCCTGCATTCCCCATCCCTCATCAATATCAAAGGCGGGCAGCGCACTTGAGTTGCAAGGGTCCATGGACGGCGGTGTCACTTACCATCAGGTGACCCGCCTATTCGTCTGTCCCCCTATAGTATAAAAAAAAAAAAAAAAAAAAACGATATAGCTATCCAATCTCTTTCTGTAAGTGTCATAAAAGGCAACTAAGGACTGGACTGTTGTCTTTCAGATAGTATTTTGATTGATTGGCAAAATAATTATAATAATAAATAAGTCATTCATTTCACTAAAATGTATTGCAAAAATGGAGCAATCTGCAAATAGTTAGGGTAACTGTTAATAATAAATATGTGAACAATTATGAATTTTTAACTCCAAAATCCAAGCTATGTGGAGACCTGCACTTTGGAGATCAGTGTTATGCTACGGAAACTAATGAAAGAACAATTTACATTTTTTCAAGCAAAATTGCAAATGGCTTGTGTCTTCTGTATATGTGTGTGATATAGGAGTAAGTGTTTAATAAAAAAAAAAACGAATTAAATAATAACCCAGACAATAATATAGGTTAATCAAGGAAGTTTGGTAGTTACAGTATTGTATAATCTAAACCTAGAAGAAAGTCAAGAAAATTTAAAATAAAAAATAAAGTGGAAAAATAAAGTCTTATGATGTGAAGCTTCCTACACTATACTCGAGACAATCACGAGACAAGTACAATCGAGATTTAAGGGTTGACTATCAACTCGATTCGCGCTTATCAACCATCGGTCCTCTTAATTGTTGCTTGGCGCATGTTGGACCTTAATTAATGAAAATACTCACAGCCTATCAAAGCGAACATCTTTGATTTTGAATGCAATTATTGTTCTCTTGATAAAGGGACTGCGTTCGACGAGATGACGCAAGTAAATTTTACTGCTGCTAAGTTATACGTTTATGTGCTAAAAAGACAGTAACAAGATTTAAACATTTATTTTTTAACACATCGTTTAGAATCTAAATATATTCTGATGTTATTTGCTGACGTATCTTATGCATAGATTACATTTATAACGCGGCTACATAACTAAATAAAAAAGGTGCGTTACTGTGTATATATGAGTGCTGATATTACATGGTATCAAACTATGAAAGACACAAAGAGGGGTTATAGTGTTTATTTACGAAGCCTTTAAGTTGAAATTAAGGTATAGTCTTAGGAACTTAAATACCTCGGTGCATGCTACAGAAGATACGGCTAAGAGGCCAGAATTAATATATTCATCTTCTTATAATTCACTATGCATGTTACGCACTTTATTGAAATCCGGTGACTGATTCAATACTATACTTGCAAACACCTCAACAAAAATTAAATATTAATCCGCTCATATCGCATAAGCCTATTCAAATTACCTATCTAACACGCTTGATCTTTAGTTGCTCACTGAAATGTGTGCTTGCAGCCCTTTATTTACTGACTGCCTAGTAGGGAGAACTGAAAAGCTTAAATTTTAATTAATTTTTCACTCCACAGACTTCTTTAATAATACCGGTAGCTTAATTACCAAAATATTTTACAATCCTTTTAGGTAGAGAGCCAACATTAAGACATGTTTAATTAGCAACTGTAGCCATTTGTTAATTGAAGGCGTGCTAATAAAGCGACCTCAATTTGTTTACTTTTGGGAATTGCATTTAAAGTATAAGAATATTACGTTTTTTATTAAACATTTGACCTGACAGGTATTATAAAGAAAATTTAGTAGTAACTTTATACGCTACGATACGTTTATATATTGAGGAGTAGATATACAACTGAGTTTTGCAAATCATCATTCGATTTAGTTCCGTCCTCAGCCCTCCCTTTGGTTCCGTCCGTTATTCCACCTTTTTGATTTTGAGTTACCTTTTTGAATTACGAGCTTGTCTCGCTTACCCAGATTTCCACTTCTTTATGTACGCTCTCAACTAATCTTACCAAACACATTTAGAGATTTATATTCGTTAAATAACAGTTTATTTGATTACTCTTTAAGAATTCTATTTGACTTTTTTACTTCTGGCGATTCCCTATTCCATACTCAACGGGCAGTGCACTTGTGACTCTTGCGATGCAAGTCTCCATAGTTGGCGGTAGACACTTATCATGAGGTGGCTCGGTTGCTTTCCAATACCATAAAAATCAACTTTGATTTGAAGTCAAATTAAAGTATCCAGTCGTCCATCTATGCTATATGACATTAAAAACGAGTACACATATTTTTAGGTTAGGGTTATTTTTTTACAACGATTAAAACCCTATTATGCTATAGTATGCCTTTCTCACATAATTACTTCAAAAGTGGATAAAAACATTTTACTTTTACATGAAAATGCTAAATACGTTTATGCCAAAACACAAAAGTCTTCCAATTCATTTGCTTATCTATTTAAAAGAGTGGGTTGGCTGGGGTATGACACATTCAAAATCAATGGAGCCTAATGTCACAAAATGTCTGCGTAGGCTCCTCCATCCACCAAACATGTCGGGCAATGAATTGAGAAAAAAATGTAAATATGCCTCTCACAGTGCTCGTCCAAGCGAGAGTTTTGCAGAGCCTCTACATTGTCGTTAATATGAATACCTCTGGCGTACATATACATAAAATTTTGACTACCGACACGGTAGATGGTATGAGATGTCTTGTTGTCATGTTTAGAAATCTTATTTACGTATGATATTGACAGTTACTTAAGGCAATATCGCAACAAATTCTACAAAATATTTACTTTTCTGTTTATCCCTGTTAGTCCGTTTTTACTCGAGCTATAAGTAGCTCTTCATTTCTTGGTTCTTATCTCAGTTTTGTAACGCTGAGTGGCGCATATAATTATCGATATTAAGCTTTAATCTCTTGTACTTAAATGAATGGCCTTTGTTTCGCATTAAGATTATACATTTAGATCAACACAAAACGTGAATACAAAATGACTCCCTTTCTTATAAATAAATTAAATAAATTGGAGAGTATGTTCCTTGGGTAAATAATCACTTGAGAACGGATTATATTTTGTTTTAAAATGTTCACAGCAGTCCATATTATTTGTAACCGTAGAGAAAAAAAATTAAAATTCATCCAACAAGCTAAATTGAGTTAAAAATGATAATACTCTTTTCCGTCAAATAATATAATTAAAAATAATATATAAGAAAAAACAAATTGATACAGTAGAAAGTGCATCAGGTCAGCTGGTAGGTATATTTTTTTTAAATAAAAATAATTGAATTAAAACAAACTGAAAAATAAAATAAGTTACAAAAACCCGTGTTTTATCAAAAGCTATTACCCCGTTAGAGAACAGATAGATACCCTACACTTTTAGCCGGAACTCCCAGACATTTTTGTAAATACAATAATGCGTATAATATATATATATTATACGCATCTATTCTCGGCTTTTATAATATATTTATATATACATATATATATATATATATGTATATATGTATGTGTTGCTACAAATTTTATTTTCTTGCCAGTTTAAAATGTCAAACTTTATTTTGACAAACATATAATTTTTATACTTGTGTCTACTATGGTTCTTGGCAAATAGTATTTGTTATTATCAGTTGAGTTGGCGCTTGAATTGGCAACGGTAATATCAAGACCTTTGTAAGCTACCGAGGAAATAAATACGTCTACTCTTGAATTCCTGAATCACAAACTCCTTTTGCCAAAATAGCTGAGAGTAGATCGTATATGTGAGTATTATTCACCATTTATTTGGTAGTAGCGACGTGAAATAGCTTTTTCTTGTTATCTAAATTATCTATTATCTTCTTATGCCGAGGTATTCGGGCCTTCGAACGGTATTGATAGCCGGGATATGTAAAGAACTATTTTACATAGGTGTTTTATGTTTGTTTTGATATGATAGGATTTCTTTTTGTGTTGAAACCTTTAAGATGTATTCCATACAATGATTTGTCTTTATATAAAAGTATTTTTATATACAAGTGAGTTTTTATAAACTTAATTGTTAGTTATATCTAAGTCAAAATATAAATTGCATGCCTTTTGTAACTACAATAAGTTACTGTAGTTGAAGAAGGTGAAATAATCATAATGGTGAATTATTCATGTTTTTAATAGCAATAGAAATGTAAGAAATATTATTTATTTATTACGCTTGTGGTTTTAACTACTAAAAATTAAGAATGACATTGAAAGGAGTAGTATAATTATAATAATAATAATAATATATTCTTTATTGTACACCAAACAAATACACAGAAACAAATATTTTAACAGAAAAATAAATGCACAATGGACGGCCTTATCGCTTAGGGGCAATATCTTCCAGGCAACCGTAGGATGGATAGGAGCGTGATGATATACGTGGGTTTTGGTGTTAAAATATAAAGTGGAGCTTCATTTTTAGCTTGTGTGCAATCTGTGAATGGATTGCATAAATATAAATACGTTTCTATATTTAGGCGTATTACAAGGTATTAAACGTATAATTATATATATGTAAATAAACATATGTGATACTGTTATGGCATTAAAAGGTTTTTCAATTGTTTTTTTAATTAAAAATATTTACATAACATGTTATACGAGTATACTATGTTATGTAAATATGTATTTAAATATACGGCTTTACTCACGTGTGTATTTCGAGGATGCCCGACTAGTTCTGGTCTCAACGGGAGACCTCTCTCAAGGAGAAAGACGTCCAGCCGCGATGGTACCGGATGTCACACTGAGAAGCAAAGTTGCCATCTGTTTTTTTTTTTAAATGTTGTGTAAAGTATCAATATTTGTAATATGTATCAAAGTAAAAAAAAATGTCTATGTTTACTCCTTTTATAGATAATTGAATAACTTATCAACATTATTTTTTGTCTCCTGGTATACTGTGCCTTAGGATCATGAAGATCAGTTATAGTGGTCATAAATAACTCTCATGTGATAATGAAATGTGTGGTTTACGGTAACTGTAATATACAGAATCTATGGTAGGTCTGAGTAATATGGAAGAAGCGCAGGTTATATGCCAGGATCGTTACTTTGTCCTTCTACCATCTCTGCCTACCCTAGACCGGAATAAGGAGTGAGCGTATATATGTATGTATGTTTTCAGAATGCAATCTGCAACGTAAAATACGCTTTGCAACCCTACTTTGTCATTGTATGACTTTTTTATAAATAAAATGAAATATTCTGTAAGACAGTGAAGAACATAATCTAGGCAAATAGCTGTCATAAATATTCATCAATTTGAAAGAACAATGCATTACCGTATTTGTAAGAGCTGAGCAAAAGAGCCCGTAAAATGTTTTATTATATATAAAAATAAATACGCAATAATGACGATAAAACAATGACAGTAACTTCATAAAAATATCAGATAAGAGATAACATAAAAACGAAACAATAAAAATTCAGAAATGACATCTAGTAGCCGAAATAGGCGTTAACTTGACGACGGTCTGTCTTATCACTAGTATGTCAAGCATCTAGACAGAGGACCTGTCTGTACCACTTTATATAGACCTTCGATCACCAGTTGCGAATTCTACAGCGGCTAAGACTTTATAAAGACGAGGGGAGACTGAAAAGGTCTTCTGTAAATGGCGGCATCACTCACGCGTGTACGTGGGAGGTACATTTAGAAGAAATCAAGATCGTTGCACAACGGAAGCCAGGTGATGCATTGCCAAGTCCGTTCTCTCAATCACTGGATCTGAGATTAGATCGCGTTCTTTTTCTAGCACAAACTGCTTTAACGTACTTGGATTTGTTTGCTCTTGTGATTCATCTTGTACGTAGAGGGTTCGTCTATTTTCTTTCCAATTGGAAAAGTAAATTAAGATTTATTTCCTTTCTATTGGCTGCTGTTGTTTGCTCAGTCGCTTGTCAATACAATTGTATTCTATTCGTTTTCTCGCTATGGCGAATGTGTTAACTTTTTGTGAATGGTTTTGATATAACCGCTGGAAAGCTGTTAAGAGTAATAAAATATTTGTGAAACTATTCTTTTGTATCTAATAGCAGGATAAAATATTAAAGCGTATGTAAAATACTTAGAAAAGAAATGATGCAGTCATTGGGTAGAATGGATAAGAAAGAAAGAAAGAGAAACGCTCAAATCTAAAGCGCAGATAAACTAGATACATACGTACACTTACGCCCGTTTTAGACTAAATATAGTACTAAAACATCATATTGGTTATTTAGGTCACTGTTTATCGGCATTGAAAATAGTACTACATTTATTTAAAACAAGCTTGGTCACAACCAAACAAATGTAGTACTATTTTATTAAAATATATAACGCATTGTGATGCGTTAAAGACTATATTCAAGAAATAAGTTGATTAAATTAAACGTTAAAGACCAGGTAAATAAAGTTCTGTCTATAATTCTAATAATTATTTGCTCCAATTTCTATAATTTAAATTCTGCAGTACTTATGAGGTTATAGGTCTACTACATCTATAAGTAGGCTATGTTCGTTTGCGCAGTAGAGCGCTACCAACCGACTAAAACCGAATATAAACACAAAGTAACTACAAACCTAAAAATATATAATATATATGTGTATACAAAAGTGGTAATAGAATTAAATTATACTTCACAAGATTATAAACTCTTTCGTGACGACTGATGACATTCGTGACGTCGTAATTCAAACGTCTTGTCACCTCCGTAACTTTCAGTGTATTGTGAAGGGCATGTTTATTAGGCTGCTCTCATTGTATGACAAGGATTTTCCTCATTTTCCATATTTTTTTAAATGCTTGTATTATCGTTCAAAATCTTCAGTGTTCAAGTATCGATGACAAGTACTTGTTTATTTTTACTTTAAATTATAATGTTAAAGTAACTCCAATAATATTAATTATTAAACGACTTTCTTTTTTATAAAACCTTCTTATGTGCCATGAAGATGCAGAACACTCACAGTAACACAAAGAACCTTTAAAACCTATATGGTTTAATATTTATTTAGTATATTATACTAATTATCTGCTAATTTTTTAGGCCTAAAAGTCTGAAACAATTTTAATTCTAACGTTTATTAATCTGTGTACATCTACTACTATTACTGTTATATGTCCATCTGCAACTATTATAAAACGATATTACATGTTCTACATAGTTCGATGCAATCTGCCCGTTTAATAATATACGTATATATATATAATACCGTATAATAATATATAAGTATATTTTTCCTCTTAAATAAAATACCATTATAAACTATGTGATTGACCCAAAATCATACTATTAGACTACCAGTTTGTATTTGTTTTCTTGACATCTGTTTTCTGTATTCAAGAGCAAAACATTACCACACCACTATCACTTAATTGTTTTTAAATAAAATAGTTATAGTATTTACACGTAAGGAATAAATTCCAAGTGAGCATTAGAAGAAAATAATGAGTTTTAATAATTTATTAAATATTTGAAATGTACATTTAAGTGTGGAATTCTTATTGTACATTTTGAGATAATATATCTTACTATTAACTCAAATTAAGAAGGTGATAAGCATCAATACGCTATTTAGAACCTATTTGTACAAATTAAACACAGAAGAATCATTCAGCAACATTGAAAAGTGCGCACCGCTGCTGTCTAAAATTGCCAAGTGGGCCAACTTGTACCAATCAAATGAATGATTGAGTTTATTTACCTGTCCGCCAACGCTATCTATACAAGCTTGTACCATCCACATATTAGTACACATTCAATAAATATAGATATTTGTTGGCATAAAATACGGCGGTCATGTGGGTGTCCATATTTCATTCACCAAAAAAGTCTGCTTATCTTGATCCTTAAAATTAAAAATCGTCTAATGGTATGGAAACTGTCATTGATGGATTAGGATTTTGTGATTTGTCATGTTCATTTTTTATTAATGTGCAAAATGAATGGTATACCTGTATGACTGTAGGATATAGTTTTGGTTGTTAAGTACCTACATATATAATGCAATATTATTAATGTAATTACAGCACACAAGTAAACATAGAAAAATGTATGTACATATACTCAAGAGTTTCATGTGAACGTCACGTTCTTTAATCAAATCTAACAAGTTCAAAGATATAAATCAAAATTCAACATTTTATTAATTAAATAAATAGATTCATCATGTCTTAAACAACAAATCAAATGCTAATACAAAATTATAATTTCGTCCTTCTGACAAAAACACACCGATAAATAGCTTTTCCGGAGTTTGAAACTCAATTTTAATTTAAATACTTTATAATACAATCCATATTTTGACCTTCAGTAACTCTAAGCCGTTATCTAAAGATAAATCTTTGGTTTTAAACTTGGTTCCGAGCGAATATAAATTGAGAATCCATGTCTTTCCTAGCTGCGTTAAAATATACGAAGACTTAGCTATGTCTAAGATAAGAAAATAATGTCTCCTTACAAAGGTCTACGCAACATCTTTGTTATATAGTGTATTCGAACTCATTATCTTTTAACACGCCGCAAAACTTATGCTCCTCTAGCATTGTTCCCTATCGCGCCTTTTAAACACCATTTTCCCGTCTTTTGCTGCGTCCCAGCCTCTCATCTGATACGAGTACGGACCAAGCTTACACACTTATTTTATTTACCGAGCTAAGACGATTATTTACGATGTAAAGCGTGTAATAGCTTGCAGTATCTTGTTTTTCTGTATAAGATCCGGCTTCCACAACATGCATCATTTCAACCGAAGATATTCAACGATCTTGAACGCCCACATACCATTTCTTTTTTCTTTTCGGTATATATATTCGCAACACGGCGGAGATTAGCATAGGAAAGTCATTTAAACAAATTGCCTAAACGATTTTTGTGAGAAACGCGACGCCATTTGTTTTGGCAAAGTAGGCTTATATTTTACAAGATATAGGTTTCTTTGACCAACTTCTCCTTCATACGTGGCCCGAAGAAGTATGTTTACAAGAAATTTTTAGAACCAAAAGTTTTGTCATCAGAGCGTTGTCTCAAATTCTTGTGTTAAGATTACATAACTTGTAAAGTTCGTCGAAATAATGCTTCAATAAATCTAGCAATACGTGCGTTATTCTCTTTAAACTTTGTAAATTTTTTTTTGTTACCGAAAACTGGCGTCCGGGAGCATTCATACTTCTTAAATATTACTTGATTTATTTATAGCCATAAAGCTGAAAAAGGCCGTTACATTAAAAGCCTTGGTTAACTGTTGGCTGATAACATTTTGTTGAAAATATATAAAAATGTACATAAAGATAAGCTAAGGTGCGCGGTTTCCTAAAATTTTCCCAGTAAATTTTAGTCGTATTCGCACAAAAACGGTTTTCGGATAATGTACTCCCATTAGAGGTTCGGAAAAATGATTTTTTGTTAGCATTCTGCGTTTTACTTTATACAACAAATCATAATTGATCATAATTTGAAGCTTGAAGAAAAAATTAGTCAATAATAATGGCGTAAACGGTTATGGAAATTACTTGAACGTGTTATTTTACGTTCACCCTGCGTAATGAAAATTTTAAGGCCATTTTAAATGGCCATAAAATTATGTAGCAGCGACACAGCTGTTATTAATTAGGAAATTAATATTTACAGCGGGAATTCTTAAATGTACGCAGAAGCAAACAAACCTTGCTTACTACCAATAATATAAGCCGTAAACGATCGAATGTGGCGCCTGACCAGACTAGTTCAACTCGTAAAATCACTCTTTTTTTATATTGTTTGAAGGGATCCCGGCATAAAATAAGGACTATTTATAACCTGCCAAAGAAAGTGTTTCGTAGAACATGGAAGGTAATAAATATTAATATAGGCCGTCCAAACTTTCGTTTATAAGTGATCCTTTGTGGCAACAAATACGCCAATAGGAGTTAAGTTTCCTTGAAACTAATTTACCCTTCAAATATGAAAATGAAAGTAGATTTTATAATTTCTTCAAAATTAATAAAATAACGTTATATTCTTAGTTTGTTTTTATTATTTTAGAAATATATACCTCCATTTGTTGTACAAAAATGTTGTCTTAAGTAGGTACTTTATCTAAAAAAATGCTACCATAACCTTGTTATTGATATACATATGTATATGGATAAGCTCACTAATTGTTTTTGTTTACCCAGCATAGTGGTTAATAATAAAAAAAAACATTTGGAACTAAATTACTGCTACATATTACTAAGATCGTCGCATAGCTGCGTCTAAAGACAATAAAAATAAAATACTCAATCAATCAATACATTATTTGATATTTTCACTAGCTTAATGTGAATCCTGCTGAGATAAGGAGGGAGCGTAGTACGCCCTAAAATTCGATACAAATAGAACCTTTTATGTAAACTTAAGCATCCACCTAAACGCCGTCATGTTCTCGATAATTTTTCTTCATGTTCCCCTGATAATTATTTGGAAGTTCTAAGGGACTCTTGGCATCAGGAAAGAACGTCCTGTGGATTTTTCAGCGATTATTGCTCTTGATGATAGTAACAGCCTCTTCACCACACAGTGGATGATATTAGATCATCAAAGCAAAGTTCAAACCATCATTATGTAGAAAGTCTATGTAGTCTCCTTTAATTGTTCTCCAGCTGCTTTAGAGGAGGTCAAACAAATTTTATTTTACATTAAATCTAATCTACGCCCACTTGCCAAAGTACCTAACCATACCCTCCCTAAACATTTTCATCCTAAGAAGTTAAGTCCTAGAAGTATGCGTACATACTCAACTTGATATACCCATACCCGATTGTTCACTCAAACAACTTGCTTAGATCGTACCAGTCAGGATTCCAACCTGGACATAGTACAGGGTCAACATTACTTAAAGTAACATTTGCCATCAAGGCAGCAGTTGACTAAGATAATTTACCTGTTCTAGTCCTAATTAGCTTCTCCAACACCTATACCACCACAAATCACGAATACTTATTAACAATCCAATCCCACCTCATGATCTGTGATATGCACATGAATGGTTCTCTTCCTGTCTTCGAAGACGCTAGCAATCAGTCCGAACCGATGAATCATCCTCAACGTGGCGTGATCTTGACTGTGTCGTTCCAAAAGGCTCTATTTTTTCTCCTCTTATCTCTAATATAAATCTCATAGCCCAGTTAAAAAGTTGTTCTTGATCATTACGAATACACTATTAATGTGACTTACAAAAACTCAGAAAAAATACTTTAGTTTGAACTTAAGACCTCTAACTTGACAGTCAAAGGTCACACGACTTTAGCTATCAAAGCAAATAGCAAGTTTCAAAGCTTTTTATTATATCTTAGTCATATATAAAAAAAGTTAACCTTTAAGATTTCGATGATTTCAACTCTAAAGCCTAAAATTTATTTCATTCATGGGCCCTACCCAAGGCTTTTTATAAAATGGGCATATCCCTTTACGTCACAATAACAAAGCAGTTGATAATATCAACAAAATCTTTAGTGAATAATTAAGATTATAGCACTAAAAGTAGGTACATTCTTCATACTAACTACGTGTTCAAACGGAATGCACGTAGTTATAAATGGCCATATTTGGTTTCACAACATATTTTAAAGACATACCTACTCATTATACAAAATAAAGTCAGAACATTGTCACATCATCAATCCAAAAAAAGCGCATCCTTCGATTCAATTCTAAATCAGTTCCATTAAAATCCAAACAGTAGAGAAAAAAAAAACGATTTTGAATTGTGTAGTCTCAAACAAAGGACCTTCAGTTGCGCCCCTTATGTTTTCCTGTATGCAAATTCCTTCTTTTACTTTCGATTTCGTTTACTACCGAGGTCATAAATGACGATTCACTTTCAGATGGTGTTGTTAGTCTTTTTTTGTCATAAAAAAATGACATTTAAAGCGCGACGTCAAACAAACCCAAAGTTAGAAACCTAAAAAAATGACCGGAGCCTCCACACAAGGGTCAATGTATATTTTGTTAAAGCAAATTAAACTTAGTAAGTTGTTTTCTATTCCTTGAGCACTGCATTAAGTAGGTACCTCATAACTCATACTTGTGTTATACTCTTTATGTCCTTTTCTGTGACTATGATAGCGCGTATAAAACATTTCTTAATGACCGGTTGCAACTTAAACGTATGAGACAAGTGAGTCTCATATCCTCATTATTATGATAACTGTTTAGAGTTAATCATGTGGAGGAGAGGGTAAGTGTGCTAAGCGCTCGGAGAATCAAAAAGTCATAGCGTTAGAATGGCCCTTACAATGATTTCCATAGTTAATATTAAAAT
This sequence comes from Tyria jacobaeae, assembly GCA_947561695.1. Taxonomy (NCBI): domain Eukaryota; kingdom Metazoa; phylum Arthropoda; class Insecta; order Lepidoptera; family Erebidae; genus Tyria; species Tyria jacobaeae. The sequence goes on from OX387220.1 coordinate 12,952,137, forward strand.
TTAGTTATACATTTTTTTATGATATAATGGGACAGATGAACACGTAAGTGACAACCGCCACCCATGGACACCTACAACTCAAGAGTCATAAGTGCACTGCCCTCTTTTGAGGGAGATGGGGGGGGGGGGTAACTGTAGGGAAAAAGGGTTTCTATGAGTCATTGGTATTACTCAGGTTGATCTTGCCCATTCGTGCCTTATCATGGCCCTCCCAGGATAAATGCACGTACAACAATGAGCTGTTAAATAATAGATAATATGCCATATAATTAATGTTAACACATTCTATTGACCCCTATTTGACATTTAAGTTTAGTAGTTATGTATATTGCGAATTTATAGTGATGTACAGTAGTCAATCCTCATTGTTACATAATAGCCGTTAATCAAATTTATGCGTTCGCGAATTATCTTCGGCTGTCGTAATGTTAATGACAGCTAATATTAACGGCTTGGTATATTGCTCCCATTAACGAGGATTGGATTGGTACTAAAACAAGAAAACAAATTCAATAAAATGTCTGAGTACATTAAACACATCTCTTACTTCAAATGAGTTAGTTCAGCAGCTAAAACATGACACACATACATCACTGAGACTGATGTAATTGATGATTGATATCTTAACTCCTTTCATATTGCAATAGCAATTGTATAAGGGTTGTCTGGAAGACAATGCCTCCTGGCATTAAGTCCGCCCCATGCAATAAAATGCAGGAAGTGTAAATAAAAATATAAAAAATAATAATAACATTACTTATTAATTTTAAAGCAGAGATTTCAATAATGTTATCAAAATTTGCACCCAAATTGTTAAAATACCGTTTTCATTTTCTTTCAACTATTCAACTTCTTCGTTGTTTTCTAATTATCGTCACTTTCGGTCTACATTTTTACTTTGAACCTAACTTACTGTTTTAAATGTAGTTGTATTTATATCAAAGCGTGTATATAAACCTATTTATTAATTACAAAAAAAAAATATCAACCTAAAACCCTAATTAGCAAAACAATATGATTAGGAGCTTTCCTTTTACCTACTTTTGGGTCAACACCATCTGGGTTATATACCCAGATACGGTAACAAAGAGAGGATATATAGCGTGAGACGAATGAGAGATATCGTGGTGAGGAACTGCTATGCTAAGTTATTATCAATAAATATTTATTGTTGTAAGGTCTTTCTTTGTGATTTATGCAATACTTGCATTGTATTGCCGAGTGAGTGAGGGTTCTTGAGGTCATACTTGCCTCTCCTCTTTACCCTCACTCATCACCTTCAAAGGCGGGCAGCACACTATGACTCTTGAGTTGCAGGTGTCAAAGGGCGGCGATTGTCACTTACCATTTGAGATCCGTCTGTTTGTCTGTCCCCTTATATCATAAAAAAAAATATACTTAAAAAGCAGTCAATATTTATTAAAAACTTAAATAACATTTTAGTAGACGTTACTTATCTTACTTTAAAACTAATTTAAGCGTAGCGGAGATGAACAGAAATTAGGAAAAGGAAACTTAAGTCATAAAACTCCGTGCGTACTGTAATAATAATAATAGTTTAGAAGTCAGTCAGTACTTATAAACAAAATAATCCTATCTTGCAATGCACTAAAACTTAGTTTCTCAATAAATCGGTGAACGTTACACAAATAAATCCCATTAGCCGTACGACGGCTGATCCAAGCATCTTACAATAAAACAGAGTTAATTAGATTCTGTTTTGTAGCTTGACAGGGGTTAGAACCAGATTCTGAAGTAAATATTTATTAATTTTCTTTAACAAAACACATTTAGATTTTTTACAACCTAACAAATTGACTGTGATACTATAAGAAACCGGCCCCAGGTTTGGATCTTACTAATATCTAATTAAATAATTATCTATCCGTTAGTTTGACTCCCCGTGTCAGATTGCAGTTTTTTTTCTTTGAAAATTATCGTGAGATGAACGGGTTTGCTTCGACTGCTGGCATAAATACATCCTCTACAATGTTGGACCAAAAAAAGCAAATGTTGAAACATGTACATGTATAACTATTTTTTTATGCGATAGGGGGCAAACGAGCAGACGGGTCACCTGATGGTTAGTGACTACCGCCGCCCATGGACATCCGCAACTCAAGAGTCACAAGTGCGTTGCCGGCCTTTAAGGTAGGAGTACGCTCTTTTCTTGAAGGTTTGAAGGTCGTATCGGTCCGGCAATACGGCAGGTGACAATTTATTCCATAGGCTGGTTGTGCGAGGCAAAAAGCTTCTGGAGAAGCGCACAGTGGTGGGGTGCCAATCGTCCAGGTGATAGGGATGGATATTTTGTCGCGTAGGACGATGGCGGAAACCTACAGGCGGTATAAGTCCGAACAATTCCTCTGAACACTCCCCATGATACAAGCGATAGAGGATGCAGAGTGAAGCTACATCTCTACGTAACGCCAAGGTGTCAAGCCGATCAGAAATATGTTGGCAGTCGATGATGCGAGTCGCTCTCCGTTGAATGCGGCCAGGAGGGAGAAGCTGGTACTGGGTGCACCTGCATAGAGATGAGAACAGTATTCCATGTGCGGCCGAACCTGCGCCTTATAAAGTTGCAGGCGGTGGGCCGGAGTAAAATACTGTCTCGATCTGTTTAGCACACACCAAGCTTCTTCGAGGCTAATATGGCTTTACTCTCTAAGTGACCGCGAAACTGGACTTCGCTGGATATGTCGACGCCAAGGATTCCGATACTGGCTGATGCAGTTAGGGAAGTGCTCTCAAATTGAGGTGATACGACCAATGGCATCTCTTTAGCGGTGAACGCGCAAACCTGTATCTTCATGGGGTTAAACTGGACTAGGTTAAGTCGAACCCAATCTGAAACTTTTGATAAAGAAGTTTCGATTTCAGACACGAGTTTGGATCAGCTTTCGATGACGTTTACCCGAGAAATGTTAGCGCGGCCGGTGTAAAGGGCATCACTCGTGCTATCGTCCGTATAGCAATGAATGCTGCTAATCTGCAGCATGTCATTGATATGCAGAAGAAACAGCGTGGGTGATAGCACACAGCCTTGTGGGACACCAGAATTAATAGACTTGGAGTCGGGGCATGCACCGTCAACAACGAACTTGATGCTTCTGTCTGTAAGAAAACTGGTGAAACAATAACACAGTTTCTCGGGAAGCCCATAGGAAGGAAACTTCACAAGGAGCGCTTTGTGCCAGACGTCAAGTAAACGAGAAGATCACCAGCTGAACGACCGCGACGGAAGCCGTATTGTCGATTATTGAGGAGCTGGTGGTCTTCTAAGTACCGGAGGACCTGGCAGTTAACAATGGGTTCCATTATCTTGGAAAACAAGGAGTTGATGGCTATGGGTCTGTAGTTGGACGGATCCGAGTGATCTTCTTTTTTAGAGATTGGGTGCACTAGAGCTGTCTTCCATGAGTTCGGGACTATGCCAAGAGAGTAGGAAAGCCGATAAAGGTGCGTTAAAACCGGTGCCAACTCTGGAGCACACGTCTTCAGCACGATCAAAGCTTCCTTTGTAGCATATTCAGTTTTTTTAAATATTATCAGTTACAAGTAGTAAGAAGACGGTAGTAATTACTAAAATGTAACATGTATTTGTACTTGTATAGCTATTCCATTTTATTTTTATAGCTCAGGTCTCTGATTGTTATACTGGCAAAACCCAGCGAATGTGGTTTTATTACAGTCACGAGAGCTTATTAAATAACTACTTCGTCAAAACCAACACATCACATTACCCTTCTTCAGTAGATCTCCATTTTACGAGCAAAGGTTACATTTCACGGGGTATGTAATGTCCCAATAAAATGTTTGTTATTATACTTAATTACATTATAGAGAATGTGGAGTGAAGTGGGAGATAGGGGAACTGCAGCCTTGTTTTTTTTATGGTATGGACAAACGAACAGATGGGTCACCTGTTTGTACACGATTTCCGCTGTCCATGAACGTCACAAGAGTGCTGTCCGCCTTTAAGGGTGGGCGAAAGGAATGAGGAGCATTGAAAAGAAGGAGGAGAAACGTGGGAATGGAAAGGAGATGGGCCTTCGGTAATCTTACTCATACGGTCACATAGTGCAAGCATTGTTTAACAGCTGGTTTTCTGTGAGGCCGCGGTAATACTCTCTACATGGCTCTCCCACTTCCGAGCTCATGCTACTCGGATAAAAAATAATAAGTACTTATTCACTATGTTACTTAGTTCGTTCAGTGTACAAAAAGACCAGTGGAAGATAAATAAATCATTTTCATTATTCATTGATGTATAACGTTAGACTATTTTATAGCATAATATAACAAAGCCATGCTACGGCACATTATCCAAAGTATGGTCTTATTATAAATATGAATTAAAATGCCTAAATAATTCGAAAACGAGGTGTAAATCTGGGAAACAAGTAATAAATTGCTACAATTCCATCATTAGAATACAATGCATTAATGTACTTAGAATGTAACATACCTATAATTATAAATCAGACAATGTAAAAATAGATTAAACCTAAAAGTCTTTTATAATTACATTAAACGTTCGTGCGTCTAACAATCCGTTCATGTAGGAGAGAGCGAGCTTTGCTCACTGTGCGGTAGAGAAAACAATTCTCAATTTTCCCCGCCTTCCTCTTTAAGCAAATCCGCACGAATTCCTAATCCTTATACGGTTGGAGTCTCAGAGGATAAAAGCGTTGATGCAAACTTACTGGATACGTTTAAACTTCCACTAAACTTATTTCTTTGTAATTGTGTTTGTTCTTAATTGTTTGCTTTAGTTGAAAAAGTACCTAGTTTGCTTTTAATTATGTTCGTAATGTATTTTATAGTTGAATATTTTTATCAATTAACAAAATATGTTAAAAATTAAGTTGGTTAAATTACATATGTATTTGGTAGGAAAAGTACTAGGCGTATTGCTAATATCTAGTTTTTTTTTGTGTGTTTTGTGCTTGTAACAAAAACTAGACATCTTAATCACCCCTTACTATTTTATAACAAGGTGTTGTAAAAACTCACCTGCTTATTACTCAAAATTGCAAACCAAGAACAAACACGTGCGAAGCAATCACTACAAACACAAAAACTGTTCACGCTGAGCGCATTCAAGTTCATTACCACCAACTCGTTGATATATTGACTGATCTAGAAGTTATACATGTCGTAGGATCACAGTACCATTCCTTTAATTTAATGTTGGTTAGGACTACGTTTAGAAGCTACTGCGTTGGAAATATCAGACCTCCTCTTATTTACTGTACCTTCTGGAGAGATAAAAATGGTAAATTGTTGCAAGCCTTTTGTTAATAAAAATTTTTTTTTTTTTTTTCTTTATTATCTGTGCATTGAATATTCCAGTTTTAAAATGATGTATATTCATATATGAATTGATAGGAAATGAATGATAAAATTTTAACCAAATTAATGTAATTTTAAAATATCATAAATTAACAATAAATTATAATATAATAAGTTATAGTAGTGTAAAAACACATTCATTTTATCAAAATAAATCCTTAAAAGATAAAGCACTGCAGTGAAAGCTAATAAAAGTGAAATTATATTATTGCTTTGAAAAAAGACTTCATGACTTTCTCGTAATCGAAACAAATTACGAGAAAGTCATGAATTTTATCCTTTTTGAAAGCAATAATATCATTTCACTTTTATTAGCTCTAATATGTAAGAGAATCACGTCTTAATAAAAAGAGCTATAAAATATTCTTGAGCCGATAACTGAGAGCTACTATCCAGCGAGGCGTGATACGTGCGGACTCGTAAATGGTAACCACTGAAGGCTTTGATTCGACTGCGGTATGAGGACTCTAACTAATATTATAAATGTGAAAAGCCTTTCCAATATTGGTTATTCTTCCAAAGAAACCGACTACCCAAATTGACATTTGGAATAAGATGTTAGTTTCTTTCTTCGTTTACGATGGGAGAATTGTTTAAGTTCTCTCGTTTTATTTATTCAAAATATTCATCCCAAGTCGAGAAAGTTTTAGAAGAGGCCTTAGGACTTTAGGTAGATTGCAAGGATAGTTTAAAGTAAAATGGGAATGAATATCATCAAAAAAACATTTTCTTAATATCTTCAGATAAGTTAAAGACTCCAAGGTCGAAACTAACATCGGGTAGTAATTTCACATACAGGTTTTCTTCTACGTGATACTGAAGAAGCAATTGGCAAACTAATTTTTATATTACAATGCTTAAACTGTTGGCTGGCCCGCCATACGAATACTCGTAGGTTCAATTCCCCCATAGGAATTTGTGTGGTAACTTTGGTCCCGAGAAAATGACATTGGAATTAGTAAAGTATCCCGTGACACAGAAATTATTTCTAACGCCGCAGTTTTCATGAAATAAATATATTAATTATTATTATCACATTTTTTTATTCAAACCACTCAATATTTTAAGAGTAAACTTAAAACATGTCATAAAAAACATTTAGAATTGTAGGTGAAAATAAGGGTGGGCCCCTTACTTGTATGCCGTGGAATTGTAATATGAAGCAATACCTTTTATGTACTCCTGTTTATTTCAAGGCCAATGTTTTTATATATACTTACATATATATGTATGTGGAAATTTACAGTTTCCGAATTAAAAAGGCCGCAAGCGAAGTCCAGTTTCGCGGACACTTAGAGGGTAAGGCCAAATTAGCCTTGAAGGAGCTTGGTGTGCTAAACAGATCGAGACAGTATTTTACTCCAGCCCACCGCCTGCAACTTTATAAGGCGCAGGCGGTTCTTCTTTTGTATGTTTTTTGATCAACCAAACATATATATCTACAAACTACTATTAATGTAGTGTCTTACAAATAGAACTATAATATTTTACTGTCTAAAATAGATACAAGTAATCACTACATAAAAAAGTTAAACTTAGAACGCAATTAGCTCGTAACATATGAGCTGTCATCTAAATCAAGTATAACAGCACTGTCTAATTTATTCATTGATTTATTTAAAATGTTCCTAAATAATTATTCTTGAGCATCGACGCCATTATTTTAACTATTGTTTAAGTTGCCGTTGAAATATAGCAGCACTACAAACTTGATTTATATACTTTTGTAGGCGTCATATACAAATGTATGAGAATATTCATCGTATACATGATAATTAAATTTGACCTCGGGCCTTGGAGAATACGGTATTAACTTCGTATTTATGACCACAAAAACCTTACTTGACATGTTGGTGTACCGGGTGCTAACATATTTCCAGCTTTAGCTGTAAATATTTTTGACACTGTATAATGAGGTTCAAGGAATATTCGTTTATTACTTGAGTAGAACACCCCAGAGAAAGTTTGTTACTTCATATGAATATAATTGCTGTTCTCTCCTCGAGGCTGTACCGGAATCACTAACTAGATTCTTAGTGGCAATTCAATAAATTATTTATGTTAGACTACTTTATTATTTTTACTATGAATTGGAAGCTTCCTCTCAATAACAGTAGGGATACATTCATTTTATATTGGTTAACTGTACATTTGTTTGCTTTAATTGAAACTTTCTTATTTATCACAAACATTGATCGTGTTCAATATCTCATTTCCTTTTGATTAACATTTGTAATCTAGCTACATATGTAGCGGACTTTAATATTCCTACTATCTTTCTGATTCTGAGACACAGAAAAAAGTATTTGTTTAAGGAATACATGTTTTTTTACATTTATAAAAAATCTTATATGATATGAATCGCATGTGGGGTTACATTAACATTGTCGTGTAGTTTAATTAAAAAAGAAATATGATTAATAACAATGTTATTTTTTATATAATACAATCAAGGTTTAGATTTTTTTAAAAGAGAATTCGAACTACCAGATTATGTATAGAAAATTTGTCATACGAAATAGCTAAGAGAATTTCCTCTAACTTTTCAGTAGCTACCCAAGCGCCAAATGAGACTGAGCATAAAAATGAAAGCACTTGTATAAGTTTGATCAAAAAACAACAACCGGGTGGCGATGTACACATTGGGGAATCTGCTAGCCAATTAATAATTGTAATAAATACTAATTTAAACAGAGGGAAGTACATTTTTTTTTATGCGAACAGGCAAACGAGCAGACAAGTCACCTGATGGTAAGTGACTACCGCCGCTCATGTACACCCGCGACTCAAGTCACAAGTGCGTTGCCGGCCTTGGCAAACGAGCAGACACATGCAAATTAAGAGTCACAAGTGCGTTGCCGGCCTTATATTTCCATACAAACCATTCAAAACATAGCATCACATGGAAATATAGAATTGCTATAAAATATAAAATGATTTGAAACGGAATAGTTTACTGATATCAGAAAGGATGCTCGTTTCTACTTTATCGACAGTGACAATCTCGGGTATTGGTCGGCTCGAACTCGTTTGTTCCTATGTACATATGTATCGATGTATATCAAACGCGTTTACGCTTATAATACCGTATCGAGTAAGCAGATAGTAATATCAGGAGATCTTTGGGTTTCTTGGGAAACGTATAGAATAGACAAACACAATGCTAGATATATTGGAACTAAGCCTAATGCTAAAGGCGTTAATAACGAACATACGACCAGTTTTAGAGGATTTAAGAATGCTACTTTGCTTTAATAGTGTTGGTTAACCATTTAAAATCAGTCGGTCATTAAATATGTACCTTATTAGAAAATATTATTATTTGCCGCCTAGCATTTTGGTACTGATCCTGACTGTTAAGTAAGAGATCAGGAGTTCGATAATGATAATGTTCGATGATAATTTTTTAGGTTGTTGGGTCTAGAAACAATTTATATATAATATGTATATATTGAGAAGTCGTATATAGAAATTTCCATCAGCAGCCTGGTTACCATAGTACTCTACTTAATTTGGAATCAGACGGCCATGTGTGACTTGTGTGAAGCTATTATTATAAAGCATTATTATTCTCATGAATTTTCTAGGATTGAAAGAAATTATGCAAAAGAATTTCTAATTACCACATTCCATATGATAGGAACTCACGGTACTATTAGTACATATTTTGATTTTAGTGTATTTTCTCTAATAAAAAAGAAAATATTTGCATGTGTCTAACTACCCACTTTGTTGTGCATTTAAATTATATAATTGTAAACTTAATGCTATAGAATAATCTATTGTAGGCTTCAAGTAAATTAACTATAAAAGGAAAAGAAAAGAAAATTACAATATACATTCATCTTCTTGCCAACCAGTCTTACTCAGTATCATTTAAATCTTATAGATTCTTCCGGTGTATGCATACGAAAAAGGGATGTTGCTTATACGAATTGATTGAGGAGTATAAGCATAAGCTATTATAGTTCACAATTTATCTGTTATCCGTCATTTACTATGTTACATTTACATTTCCGACTTTTTAAGATTAAAAAACACACTTAGACCCCTGTCACCAAATGTAACAAATACGAGCCAGAGTTACGTATGTTAAGTGATGGTAAGTGACAAGGGCCGTGCCATGGATACCAGCAACTCAAGAGTCGTTAGAGCGCTACGCGCCTTTGAGGGTGATGAGGTTGGGCTTCACTAATTTATTGTTTCACAGCCGGTTTTCTGTGAGGCCCTGGTATTGCACCGGTCAAGTCTGCCCATTCGCGGCTAAGCATGGCTCTGCCACGATAGATACTTTAGTTTGTTTTAACGTGTAAAACTCGATATGTACCATCCCAATAACGTAATAGGTCATGTATGTACCTACCCAATAACGTAATAGGGGCAAGCCTATTGCCGTTTAGTGTTTACTTTAAGAATTACTTGTAAATGGGAATCTGGAGTATATTGCAAGGGAATGCGAGCATAAGGGGAAAGAGAGGGGATTTTGTTTATACGGATTGATGGGGGAGTGTAGGCAATATATAGTTTTAATTATAGTTTTAATTGAGGTTTTCACAGGTTAATGCTACATCAGTTCATTCGCTATGTAAGCGCAATAAAAATTAAGTTTAGAATTAAGTTAAGAACTAAAATATAACGGTCAGATTAAGTCGATTCTGAGAACTACAAAATTATTCTTTAGTATTATATTTTCATTAATAAATTTAAACATAGAATATCATCTATAATCAGATATTAAACGAAGTTCTTACCTACAAGTAACGGCCTGTTGGTCTAGTGCCTAGTGACTCTGAATGCTGAACCGGAGGTCTTGGATTCGATTCCCACACGGTGTGTGATCCACAAATAGTTGTCCCGAGAGTTTGGGTGTTCTACGAGCCCATTGACTGATTATTTGTAAAGCCCTCCTGTGACACAGGAATAATTCCTAATGCGGGACTCGTAAGTTCCTTTTATAATATAAATTATATTAAAATGTTTTATAATATAAATTATATTCCCGAAACGCTATTAGTATTAAATGACACATAAATACATATATCTTCTAGATGTACATCGGGACTAACTCAGAGAGTGTTAATATTTCAGAAATTTATTTCCGGATACAAGGCTATTAGAATCCAGCCGTAAATGTAACAAATTAGTAGTCTATGACAAACTTAAATTAATGGATTTTAGCTCGAGACATTTTTTAGAATATGTCACTTCGTCCTAATGATAGAACAGATGTCATCAGTAGATGAATATTTTCAGTTGAATGTGTTCTTGTGCTTCTTTTAAGTCCTTGTAATGACTCAGGTCATTATACTCCTATCCTTTTGTTATTCATAATTCATTTTTAATTATACTGAGAACAAATTTTAATGTTTATTTAAAAATATATAATGTAAACGAACTTCAGAAATTTTACGTTTAATCAAGTCGTCTTCTCTGACTATAATATCTTATTAAATTATTACTTAACATTAAATAAAAACTCATAAAATAAACAACATAAAAAAACAACTCAATTTGATATATACTACTAATTTGTTGTATTAAAAAATATTTTTGGCGTTTCATTTACAAATCAAATAGCAATGTAACGAAACTTTTGTGATCAAAACAAGTTTTTGATGCAAATAACTGGAATAGAAACGCTACGGAACCCATTAAACTGTATCCGTACCAATACACTTGGGGCTGCGAACTTTGATTAAAATTTCATAACGCGAAGCTTAAGCAATGCGGACTCATTGTAAATTATAGCGTCCTCCTCAATATTAAATGAACCAGACCCGTGTTAACATGTGTTACAAACCGATTGTACAAATGTGAATACGTGATGTAGTTGAATATTTTATACTAAGCCTAATGACTGTTGTGATTTCGGCTTTGTTTATAACAACGAAATATTCTTTTAAATAATATTAATTGGCAATTAAGATCTAGAAGACCACAGCTAACATAAAATAATTGTTATCTAAAATCAACCACTACAAAAGAAATGTTAAAACAAATAATAATAAAATAACTCTTTTGAAGCAGATGTTGATGTACACGTGAAGAATAATACATATATATCATATATACTTATCGACTCAGAAATGTTATGATAAGTGTGCTTCAGCTAAAGGAGTTCGACTTTTGCGAGACTTAACAAAATATCTCGAGTTCCCCCAGGAGCAGGACCGGCCATAACTCATCCAACTATCGCCGTCAAACCACCGAGATAGCTATATATCAAGTTTGATAGTCAATTATTGGCACTTGGTTCTAGAAACCGCCATCTCTGGATTATCTAAACCATATAGCCTCGTTTCTGTTTGGTGTTCAGTAATATGCTATTCATAAGCCGGCTACTCCGAACATAAAGGTTGAAATACACAAGGGGCATTTTGATTAATAGTCTAATTTCATAATAACCGTGCTAGCTCACTTGTTACTCTAGTTTATAAACAATTGAGAGTATCAGAATCGTAGCCAATTGATAAACTAATATTTAATGAATAAATTTGCGTTTACGTACGTCTCTGTATTGCGTAGCACTAAACACGTATTTATATAATTAAATTTCAATTTTAGTAATAAAATAAATATTTATCGTAATTAACATCACAAACTTATATCTATAAAGACGTATATTTAAATTTCAGATAGTAAGTTAGTGCAGATAGCATCAATTTACTTACTTATCCCAAATTTCGTTTTGTTAAGGACGATATGAAACTTGTAAAGCATTAAAAGTCAAAGTTAACATCATTGCATGACGTAACGCAAAACTTTATAGGTCATTTTGCAGACGTTTTTATTTTAAGGACTACGACATAGCGCTTACAAGATTTACTATCAGAGGCATAGTAAATTTTCCTTCAAGTTTAACGTGAATGTAAAACTCGGAATGAATTCACCATAATGACGGTCTCTCTGTAGAGCTATTTACTATGTACCGAAATTTCTCATGACCGGCACTCTATTCACATTCTTTAAGAACTTCCAGATTGAATTAATGACACTGAGAAGTGCACGGAATTACAGCCTTCTCTGTGTAATTAACAGTACCAAAGATCTATTGTGATACTATGCGCGCCCCAAACATTCTTTTAAACGATACAAATTTAGAACACGACACCGAACTCTTTACAGCCGCTCGTGAAGTTTTACCATTTTGACAACTACTTCTACTTCAGAGTTATTTGTTAGATGTTTGTGAATGTATAAATAGCCATTTGAAAATAAATTTGTGGACAAACAAATTGAAATGGTGTAAAGTACCAAATCTTTTTTTCGAGGGCAACGGTGCATGTGATTAAGGGATGGCATATTATCTGATGCTTTTTGTCCACGATTGTCCTCATATTGCGGTCTGTGGTTGACATACCATCAGCAACCAATAACAGATCTTATTACGTTTGCAGTAAGATATATATTTTATATGATTTGTTTTGTTTTATAAATGTATTGAATTACGCAAACCCGCCGTTGGATAGACGAAAGCTGATCTCTGACGGTGACATCTCTAGTGCGTAAAGGATTATCGAATGACGATATTTTTTTTTTCTAAACTGGTATTTGTAGACAATATTCAAAGGGACCCGTTGCTATTACTTGGATCCTATTAAATTGCGCATGGCTTTTGTCATACCATATGGCATTTTCCAGCAGATGGTTCTTTTGTTGAGCGTACATGTTTAAGTAAGCTAATATCTTCAAGTATTTAGAATCACGATGTTATTTTAACTGACATTGAATTTACTTAAAAGGAATGTATTCAAATCTGTATCGTATGGAGTCCTATTTGATGCTGACATTAGATTAACTTTGTTCATGGTCTTTAATGTTTTCTTTTTTACCGAAGAAAATGTCTTCTGTTTTAAAAATAAGATTCTGTATAATAGTAGTTAAATAACTATGAATATTTATCTTGTAATGTGGTTTATTTCAGTTTCTATGTTAAAATAAAAGTAACTTAACACTTAAGTACATATGTTATAGCCGTCCTTTTAACAAAATTTTGGATAGGTACTTAATCTTGATGTTTGTTTTTAGTGGCTTTTCATTAAGACCCTGGCCAGTAAGAGTCTTAATTAGTCAGATATAATTAAAGTATTAAAATGGGTTTAAATTCACACTCAGTAGACCGTTTGGTTTTGAACCAATTAAAACATCCCTTGCTGTGTTAGTTCGAAGTATAATAATTGTTTATTTTTAGAAAACAATTACTGTCTCAGACACTGGGGTCTAACAAATTTTAATAAATATTAAAAAGCATTGATACAAACCGTGTCTCCCATTGAAAACTATCATTGATGTTCGATTCAAACGTGACTGATAATAGTTACTTTATGGCCTGAAAGGGTGTTAGCTTAAATAAGATATATAAACAAATAATAAATCATAATATATAAAAATAAATATAAAAGTAATTTATTATTACCGGCAATCTGTACAATTCAGATATTCTTTACAATATCTACACTATATTTAGAATACCTGGGGCATCCAGACAAATGTAAGAAATATTATGTGTACGATAAAAAGATCCACCAGTTTAGATCATCCCAAAAAAAAAAGGTTTTAGTATCCAGGGTTGGCCATTATATTAAGTACTGAAAAGAATACCTAGCCAAAGTATAAATAAATATTATTTCATTAACGTCCTACGTGTTGTACGTATACCGGTACACTGGGTACCGGTGCGGTATACAAGGTTTTTGATAATACGGAAAACTAGGACCTTCTATGATCATTTATAGGAACATAAATCCCAAAAAATATGATTCGTTCTATGCTTCGGATGTTATATGGCCTGAAAACCTAATCACCGTGTACACTCCTTATATATTTAATTAATTATCGTTTAAAGTGGAACAAATAGCTACATATACTTGTCGATACATACATTTTGATCTGCCTTAACATTTATAGTTGGACATCCATCCATTTTATAACTAAATAGACAGTAGCTTTTGTGTAGAAAACAAACTGGTTGTTCGATTCGTCATAGAACCCTCACGTACTAGGCTGTAGAATTATATATATATATACAGAGTGGTAAAACTACTCCTTTACACATATAACGTTTGGGTGTATTTATGTCTATTAATACCACAAACAGATGAAACCTTCGACCGACACAACTTTAGTAAATACTGCCGCGGTTCCGTAATTTCCATTTCAAAATACAAACGTATGGAACTTGAATATCAGCGCAGATAGTACTGAGTATCCCCTTTTAACGATAAAGTAAGTTAATTACGAAACTAATTCCATTATGGTGGCTGTGTCCGGCGCCGGACCCGAAATATTGTATTAAATTATTATTATTCTTAAATTTGCTGGAAGCATCTTTATTTCTTTTCTTCAATAACAAAGTACACTTTTATCATGAATACTTTTATTTCTTATTTTCACAATATCACATTTACATTTCTACCATATCGTCCATTTTTCATTTTTTTTTTCTTCCAAAGACCATACATTTCCACAGACTAACAATAATGTTGCCATAGATACTTTGTTATTTTTGTTTATCGCATTTCTTAACACCCTCTCTTGCGATTAACAAAAATCTAATAAATATTTAACTTTAAACGAAACTCTTTAAACTTAATTTGGCCAAGAGCCTTAGTTAACATATCTGCAATATTATTACTACTTTCAATTTTGACAATATCAATTTTACCATCTACAACTAATAGCTAACATTGATCTTAATGTACTCATTTTTGCAACAGGAGCATAAATACCTTCAAGTTCCTCTTGTTGTTCGAAACCTCGCGCAACTAAACGATCCTTGTGACGGTTTCCACTCTTCAAAGTATACAACCACTTTACACTAATAACTTCCTTATCCTCTGGTCTTTCAACTAGCTCCCATGTATCTGTATCATTCAATGCATCAAATTCCTTTTTCATGGCTAAAACAATCTTACCATCAATCAGCACACGATAACCTAACTCAAAATATCCAACTAACTTTCCTTTCACTGCTTTATCATCTTGAGTAGTTCTCTTAACATCTGGTACTCTTACAAAAACATTACTTCCATACATCTTCAAATTATTTACAGTTGGTTTCTTACCCATAAAAATCTCATATGGAGTCTTCCTCTCAAGTGTAGAACTATTCAATACTCGATTACCTATATAACAAGCTGCATACACAAGTTCAGGCCAATACTTCTTTTCTAAATTAGACTCTTTTCTCAAACACCTAACTCTGTCCATAATTGTACGATTATATCGCTCCGCTACTCCATTCAACTCATGGTTGTAGGCTGTACATGGTAATATCTTAAATCCTTTCACCTTAGCAAACTCATAAAAGTGATTATTCAAATATTCAGTACCATTATCACATCTTAATTGTTGCATGGGTCGATCAGTTAAATTGTTAATAAAGTTATAATATTCCAAAAATTTATCGAATACTTCTGACTTATTTTTCAAACAATACACACAAGCAGCACGAGAATAATCATCTATGAAACTTACAAAATATTTTTCCCTATTATAACTTTCAACATCCAAAAATTTTACATCAGTGTGAACTATTTGACCACAGTATTTAGCTCGGGTTCGATTATTTTGATACTTTAAATTAGACAATTTTGACTCAATACAAATTTCACAATCCATATAAACTTTTTCAACTGAATTTGGCAAACCTTCTAAATAATTATCTTTGCACATAATATTTAAATCTTTAAAATTTACATGTCCCAGAATTCTATGCAAATGTTCTTTTTCTAACATATTATTTCTAACATAATTCGCTGAAATTACAAAACTTATTTCTCCTTTCAAAGGATACAACTTGTTTTTCTCTTTAATTAAAATCATTAAATCATTGCCACTGAATATTTCACAATAACCTTTTGAAAAAACAACACTCTTATTACTTTTAGTTATGGCAGATACACTTAAAAGATTTTTTCTTAATTCAGGCACATAGAATACATTTTCAATCCTAATTGTGCGCTCACCAGTTTCAGAATAAAATTTACACATAATATTACCAACTTTTGTTGCTATAATTACTGTATTATCACCTAGTTTTACATTAGCGGGTGTTGACAGATTAACATACTCATAAAAATATTCATCTGATGTTACTACATGGTCAGTACATCCACTATCTAAGAGCCATTCAATACATTTCTTTTCACTTTTAGTTGTTTCACAAGAGTTACAATTATTAATGCAAATAGAAAATGAATCAAGATTTTGAGAATTATTACATATTTCAGTATTAGCAGTAAAACTTCTATTATTTCTATAAAAATTACCTCTATTATGATTTGATCCACGATAACCTCTGTTGCCATTACCACGGTATGTTCCTTGCCAGTTTCCTCTGAAGTTACCACCAGAATTTCGAGAATAATTTCCATATTGATTACCATTGAAATTAGAGTGACAATCTTTTTGCAAATGTCCTGGTTTATTACATCGATAACACAAAAATTCCCTCTCTGGTTTCCTTGGGTTTCTAACACCAACTTGTGCTTTTAATGCCTGATGATTACTGGTTCCTGCTGGAGATGTTTGAACCGATTCTGTGAACGTACCAAGCTGCTTTCTTTCTATCAATTTCTGTCGAATATAGTCAACAGTTCTCTCTTTTTCGGGTAATATATCAATAGTTTCAATAATATGACGACAACTATCAGGTAAACACATCATTAAATAACTTAATTTTCTTCTTCTACTGGTGTCACCACCAGCATGATGCAATTCAATAACTTTTCTTTCAAATTTTTCAAAGAATTGTTCAGGATCTTCACCATCTGCATATTTCAGTCCGCTTAACTGTTTTTCAATTAATAACTGCTTAGACTCAGATTTACACAAGTACAATTTATCTAATTTTTCAATTACTTGTATTGGTGTGTCGCAATTTACCATTTTATCCGGTTTAACGGCTAATGATAGAAAGTACATAGCCTTATTACTTTTCTGCTTCCAGTCTTCTTCCTTGACATTTTCTGGCCGGTCTGCATGCTCGATAACATCGGAGCAATTCTTATACTTCATCAAATACATAAACTGCAACCGCCATTCATCATAATTTACCGAGCCATCAAACTTTGGCACAGGTACAAAGCTTTCGTTGGACATCGTGTATTTAAACTTTATCAAATTTACAAATGACACAACCACTGTTCTGCTACCATCTTAAATTTGCTGGAAGCATCTTTATTTCTTTTCTTCAATAACAAAGTACACTTTTATCATGAATACTTTTATTTCTTATTTTCACAATATCACATTTACATTTCTACCATATCGTCCATTTTTCATTTTTTTTTTCTTCCAAAGACCATACATTTCCACAGACTAACAATAATGTTGCCATAGATACTTTGTTATTTTTGTTTATCGCATTTCTTAACAATTATACACACGTTTATTGTTTTGTTTCAACTTTAGGTCGTGTACTGATACCCTCGTTCTTTAGACAAGGTCCTCACTGAAATATAAAATCAGAAATGACTTGATATCAAACATATTTTTTGCATATGAACCTACAATTTTATGTTCAGTTTAGAAATTGTATTCCTTTTATTTATTACAAAATAATATGAATCACCTACACTACCTCCGTTTTTTTTTCGTTATACCTGTGTTTTCAAATGTTTCTGCTAAGACACAATTGTGTGTCCTATTGTGATTGTATATCTATTAAATTCATATTCATATTCATAGACTTTGATAGTTTCTTTTTCTTATAAGCTAGATATGACATTAACCCACCTAATGGTTAGGAAGATTCAGGGGTTTCTGTATGTAAGACGTATTGTACAATATTAAAACGCGATAGAAACCAGCGTTCTGAATACCTTCAATAAATGTTTATTGCTTTTGATCTGGCCTGTTGGTTAGTTACCCTGACTGCTGAGCCGGAGGTCGTGGGTTCTTGCGCTGGATAAACATTTATGTGATCTAATAATAGGCCTTTAAAAAAGTAGACAACCGACTTCAATGCGTCTATCATAAAATTTAAGACGAATATGGTTTTCTCATGGATGCCATTGTTATATAACTTGTCCAAACTCTTATTTAACTACCTCTTAAAGTACATCTTTTCCAATAAAAAAAGAATCATCGAAATCGGTTGGCGTGATATTGAGTTATTCGTCCATTTGTCACGCACATGCTTAATAAATAATTTAGACTTATATGGTTTCCTCATGGATGTCACTGTCAGAAGAATCTCCTCCTTTCTCTGCTTACCTCTTTGGGGATAACAACGTCAGTATATATTGTATGTTGTATGTAGATACCGAGATAATATGACACGGCCTTGTTATCATTCAATCATTGTTAATAATTCATAATATTAGTATGTTAAATATGAATAAGTATAACTGACCGTGTACATTTTGTCAATTAAAACTCTGATTTACTAATTTATTACAATTATGGTTGTAAAATTTATTTTATTTTTCAGGGGACCACTCTATTTGAAACATACCTAATATAAAAGTTATTGTCTGTGTATGGCACAGGAATGCTCAAAAATCTATTCACAATTGGCAAAGATAACGCGATAGATACATATAAAAAAAACAATGGAATTAAGAAAACCAACACAAGTTTAAAGAAGTAGCGGCTTCTTTAAACTCGGTTGCATAAAATCAAACAAATATCAACAATTGTGACCCTCGACAAAAGGTTGCTCACATAAAACTGTCATAAGGACTTCTACGTATCATAAATTTGCTCGGCACATTGGTCACAGTAGCAAACAAGTTTTCCCATTACTTCTACCAGCAACTAGCGTCACCAGATTTTGAACACATAGAGAGACTGATATTATAGGATAAAATAAATTTTATCTTTTTGGATAAATGAATATCAGCGTAATGCGTATATACATATTTAACGCGCTCTATTCATCGTGTAAGGTGACGTGTACGTCATGTATGTATATATGTATTGTTATTCTAAACTCAGTCGCATAAAGTATAGTATTGCAAATATGTTTTTGGTAAGGATTTACATATAGCGTAGTTTTTAATAGTTCTATTATTTATATTGGTCTACTTCTTATATAAATAAAGGGAAATTAACGCTTAATTAAAATGAAGGAGTATAAGTTAGCAGTTAACAAAATATGAAACCGAGAAATCCAAACGCTACAGTCTTTACAACTTAGCAATTTATTTTTGAATGGTAAAACAAAGAAACAGTGTCGATTTAATTTCTATATAGCTAACAGATTACAGAAGTTTCACGAGATAGCTAATAGATGGCGTTAGTAGTGAATATAAGTTAGTTTTGTAGGAGAGAAAATTTGAGAATTTAACGCTGCGTGGGTTCGTAATGGGTAGAAAATGATCTGACGAGTCAAAGGATTGCTACTAAGCACGGCATTGCTACTTACAGTCTATGGTTATAGCGATGGTTTAGCTGCTCCGAAGAAGTTACTAATTATATTATAATTTGTACAAGTTTTAAGAAAAAAACTGTATTAATTGCAAATTTTGCATGAATGGAAACCTTCAAACCTTCAAGAAAAGAGCGTACTCCTACCTAAAAGGCCGGCAACGCACTTGTGACTCTTGAGTTGCGGGTGTCCATGGGCGGCGGTAGTCACTTACCATCAGGTGACCCGTCTGCTCGTTTGCCCCCTATCGCATAAAAAAAAAAGAATATAAAATATTCATTTACTATATAAGTGATAAAGGACTACACTTATGTACTGTCATAGGCTTTTTTAAAGACTTGAAGAGCTTAAAAAACTATAACATATTTGGTATCAAAGTATTCTCTTTCTTTAATAAAACCTATCTAAGTTGCCTTATAACATCCATTTCGAATCTTATACTTAAGATCAAGTCCATTGACCTGCAAGTTCTAACTGAAATGCCAAACTTGTTGGTGGGAGTTAAACTATTGCTACGTTAAAATAAACAATTAAAATCAAATAAAACTAAGGCGTTTATCAAATCATAGTTTAACGTCATAGTATTATTGGAATCAATAAATTTTTCAAAGTCAGACACTTAATTTGTCACGAACTTTTTTTTTAGGTCTTTCCTTACATTACTTTTAGATCCGAAAAATTGATGCGTAGCCAACTTTCGTCACAGCTTTATTTTGTTAAATAATCAAATTAAATTATTAAAGGTAGTTAGGAAGTTTTAAAAGAATTATTATGTTCTTTAAAGATAAGATTAACCTTTGCTAGGTACAAGTTATTTATTGAATGTATTAATGTCTGAAAGTTAACTTTCAAAGTATTTTTCATACAGACAAATCCTGACAAGTCTGTAGTTAGGTATTATTTTTTGTTATTATATTTCACATTTATATTATTTATTTTGTTTATCTATATACTGTTTTAAAGAACAAACAAGGCTTGAATAAATGAAATAGATTTTACCTACTCAATTATTTTACTAAACTCACTAATATCGATAAGTACCATGAAATTGTAAGTGATATTCTATATGGTTTAAGTTATAAACGCTACCAATTTTAATTACAGTACTACTACACTAAAGCATTAATAGCGTTTGTACAACTTCAGTACCGTGGTACAAGTTACGACATAGGGCACCATTTACTGGCTCTAAACTTTAGCAGAGTGACTTTCAATTTTCATGTGTTTGCATATTGGCTAAGTTAGTGCTTAAATCTACTGCTTTTACAAGCTTTTAAGTAACTAAAGTAAGTGCTATCAGGGATGTTAAAAGTTGGTAGGTATATGTACACTTCGAATGGTTGGTTTTTATATAGTTGTCTAGGTATTTCAATTCATTTGATCTAAAAGGAAATCATAAAAAATAAAAGTTGAACACAAATTAGGTGAAACAATAAATGAAACCAAATTAAATAAAATTTCAAAAATGTGTATTTCTTGTTTTCGTTATTCCCATAAGTATAATAATAATAATTGATTTATATATTTACAGTTTTATGTACAAAATTATAATATTTACAAACTCTAATGACAATTTTTTTAACAGAACTAAAATAATAAATGCTTCTGTACATAGCTATAAGTTTTAAACTTTGGCATTATATAATATTTAAGCGATCCGAATACCTTATAGTCACTGAAATATTTTTAACATGTTAATATTTACACCGGATTTTCCGTTGTCTATAAATTATTATCGCAGCATTCAGGAAATAATTCCGTTATAACTTAAATAAAAATAGCGGCCTCATTTTCACAAGTAAACCTTATTCCTTTTTAGGTGTCTTAATCTTATTCTATACAATAAATATAGTGCATAACAACCTAAAATTAATTATCACCATTTTATTGGACTAATACGCTTAAGCGTTGCAAGTAATTTCAGTGTCTGTTTACCTGCGTTGGAGCATACGCTACGCCCAAAGCTGCGCTTGCGGCGGCATTCGGTGGGGGTGAGAGTCGCGCGTGTGCACGCCGGCTGGCAGGGCCAGCCCGTCTCCGAGCAGTGGAGGGAGCTTGCCCGGTGGCGGCGGAGGGGGCGGCGCCGGCGCCCGCCCGGCCCCCACTGGAGATACCGAAGCGTAAATATTCACTGTCGACCGGTGATATTGACACTTTCGTAAGTCCGGCATCGCAAACCTCAACTTTTGCCAAAACTGTCTATCGCCCCATTCTATACACGTGTTCGCCTTCAAACACAGCCTGAGCTCCGGATCGATGTCTCTATTCGGTAGTTCACCTAGCAATATTATTATCAGTCTTCTTCGTCTCTCTTTTAATACTTCGTGAAGTGCCGTCTTAAATTCAAATCGACACCATTCATTGTTGATAAAATTTTTAGATAGGACTATGATCGTCCGTTTGGATGACTCTACGGCCTCTATTATCGTATCCGCTACGTATGCCGAAGCGTTAAAATCTCGGTAATGGAGACAGAGCCGGAAACTTGGGTCGGTAGATTCCAGACCGGGCGCTAACATTTGGGCAACAAACGCCTCATCTTTCACGCTATAACTTATGTAAGCGTCAAAGAGGCGATCTTTGTCGGCCTCATCGTCGAATGAAGTACTTTTATAACACATTCTGAAGCCACAATGGTAGTAAATCCACACTCGTAGCTCACGTCGCCAATAAAATATACCGCATAGTAATGCAGAACTAGTAATGAAAACGCATAGTGATATAAGGAGTAATGGAAGATAATCATTAATTACTTGGTTTTCTATAATAGATGAGCTTCCACCTACATGGGTTGTGCATATCGTAGAGTTAAAGTCTGCCATAAGCGGTCCTATCGTGTTCGTTATATTGTTGAATATACACGTAATCTTATTGGCATCTTCTACTTTTCCTAGGTTGTTTTTAAACCAATTTCGGAATTTATGCATGTACTGACAATCGCATGACCAAAGGTTCCGAGAAAGACTTATCTCTACCAAATATGGATTCATCGTGAATTGCCACACCGCAAAGCCGTAAATGTTATTTCCTTCCAAACGTAGCACTTCTAAATGCCTCAACTCCATGAAGGTTCGGTTATCGATGTAATGTATTTTATTGTCTTGTAAATGCAACTCTCGTAAATTTTCCAGAGGCGATAATTCAAAACCTAGTAATTCTTTTATATTGTTCTTTTCTAAATGCAAAGTTGTTAAGCGTTTTAGTCCACTAAATGTATTATTATACAGTGCATCAATGTTAGAGTTATTAGCATACAGAATTTTTAAGTTCTTACGTCCGATAAAAGCATGACTTGTTAAACCGCCAAAATTATTACCGTCTAAATACAGTTCAGTAGCGTCCATAGGTATGCTGTTTGGTATTTCCGAATACCCAGCAGCCGAACAGTCCACTATGTTTGCTGACCACGGTTGGTCGTGATAACATGTACAATTTGACGGGCACGTCATTTCACAATCACAAGCGTCAAAATCACAACAATGACACAACGCAAAACAGTGAGTTTTATATGTACACAAAAACTGAGATGATTCTGCTTCGATAAGCGGAATATAGGTCCGTTCACGATTGTATAATAATTTACAATAAATGCTTTCTAGGTCCATAACACGAGGATGTTGTCTCAGATGGTCTAGTTTGTTGATACGTTGAAGCCATTCCATGGTACAGTCGCATTGAAATGGGTTTCCACCAATATAAAATTCGGGTAGCGGCCGTCCCGGATCGACCGGAGTTAGACGAAGCGCATTGAGATCCATACTAGTTATCTGATTTGCATACAAATCGACTCTCGTTAAATTGGTTTTTCCTACAAAAGTTTGAGCTTCTACTTGTGTTATTTGATTATCATTCAGGAACAGCAACTCGACACTGCTGGGAACTGAATAAGCTGATATTTTAGTCATTTTGTTGAAACTTGCATCTAATGTTTGTAATCGTAGTTCTTTATCTATACGGTAGTTGTTTGCCAATTCTTTGATGTTGTTGCTGTGAAGATCTAACCACTGAAGTCCTGATGGAATAACAGTATAATCAAACCATTCTATTTGGTTATCCGAAACATTCAACCACAAGAGAGATGGAATATTTACAAACAAGCCTTGAATTTCAGTGAGCCTATTTGCATCTAATCTTATGGCCTGTAAGTTGGTTAATGTTTCAAAAGCGTTCATGTTGATGTGTTTTAGTTTGTTACGAGCAAGATTTAAAATTTGCAGAGATGGCAAATCTGAGAACACATCTTTACTAATATTTTCTATTTTATTTCCGATAAGGCGTAGGCCATATACATTATGCAAACCGACAAAACCAGGTTCTTCCAATGACATTATCTGATTTTCTCCAAGATCAAGAGTTCTTAGTAATCGCATGTTTCGAAGACCAATGGGTACTTTCTTTAAACGATTCCCATTTAAATTCAAATCTTGCAAGGAAGATGTATTTCTAAATGCTTCGGGATGAAGTTCTTCGAGATGATTATTATCTATAGATAGTAAAGATAATACATACAGGCCATTTAGAGCATAGGCATCGATATGGGATATCCTATTATAAGACAGAATCAAGGTATGTAAATTATTCATTGGTGCAAACGTGTCAGCAGCTATACTCTCCAACATATTACGTTGAACATTCAAAATTTGTAAAGTGTATAAATCTTTAAAAATTTTTGGATCCAGTTTAGTTAATCTGTTGTTTGATAAGTTTAGTAATACCATTCTTATAAGACCCGTGAATGTATTCTCATTAATCCATGTACTCGTTAAATGATTATTTGATAAATCCAATGCCAAAAGCTGATCTAAATTAGCAAAAAGGCTCGGCGAAAGCACACTTATAGAATTGTTTTGTAAGTAGATTTCTTTGATGACTGGTCGACAATCTTTAAACAAATCTTGTGGCAGAGCAACAATCTTGTTATTAGAAAGATCAATTATTTGAAGCTGTTTAAGTCCAGATAATGCCTTATCTGCAACCATCGATATTTCGTTATCGTGTATATGAAGTTCTTTTAGTCTGCGAAGCGCCATAAACCCGTTTTCTGGCATTAACACAAAGTGATTACTTGAGGCGTCAAGAACTTCAATATCTAATGAACAAGTTGCATGTGACATAGAGGGTACGGAAGCAGGTGGCCCATCTTGTTCACTTATAAGAGCTTGGTGTATAGCTCTCTCTCTAAATCCCAAATCACTCACGTCTTGCAGACGGTTTGATGACACATTTAAGTACACTAAGTTAGTTAACGGGCAAAACAAGTTTTCGGGAAATGACCAGATGTTATTAAAACTGAGGTCCAACTTTTCCAACTGTCTAACGGCCGTAAAGCTTTCTGATGCTATCTCTAAACTCATAGCGGCCCACTCCGTATTTTTCGTTCGAATCGTTAAATTTCGAAGGTCTCTTAAGCCAGAGAGTACGCCAGGCGGCCATCTTCCAATTTTACAGTTATCTAAAACAAGCTCACGTAGCTTCACTAGATGAGCAAAACTCCGATCGTCTAGGGAACTCTTATACATCATTTCTTCATTGCACTCTATTCTAAGGGATGTGGTGTGTTCTGAAGGGATGACACTAAAATTTGTTGTATCAAATTCGCTATTGATGGTGCGAAGTTTACAAGTTAGGGAAACTTCATGAGCGTCGTTGGGTCCTCTTAACCACCACTGGCAATCATCAGGAGCTTCATATTTCAGCGGCAGGGAGCTCTGATCAGCTACGTTGAGCCAAATAGTAAACCAAATCAGAATTTGGCAAAGACGATTTCTTGAAGAAGTTTGTTGAACAGCCATGATAGCTAAATCAAATATCAGGGAAGAAAGGAAACAAAACACGAATGGCTTTGTGTCATGTTTTTTTCGTCGGCGTTTGCGTATGACGTCCCTTTGCCGGATGAGTAGTATCCATCAATGCAATAACATTATTTCAGCTTCAATATAGTATACAATCCTTATCCACAATGCTCATGATAAATTCTTCAATGCAGAAGATACTTATATTGTTAATATTTTTTCACACAAACTGTCCACATCAAAAACTTATCCGTACCGTTCAGTATTCACTGCAGCTTTGTTCACAGTACAATTAAACTTGTTCAACTTAATACTAGGTCAGTAAATTTACGTTATATCGCGTTGGTGACAAGCGTGTTTTCACCGTAACGTAATTCCGCTCAAAGCGTCGTGTGGCGCGACCGTGCCCCGACGCTGCTACCAGTCGACTGAATGTTGTTGGAGGCATTGCAGTCGAGTCGAGTCGGGAGAGGGGTGCGGAGCGGGTGAAGATGAGCCGAGCGGTGGCGAATGTTCACGAGACTTATTACAATAAATTATTTTTTTTTCGAGCTTTATGTGATCGAGTCGACGTCCTACAAACCGCAAAACTTTGAACAAGACCAACCAGGCAATAGCTGCTTTGGGAAGTTGAAGTAAATTTAATCGTTTCTAGTCGCAAAGTATATTTTTGAGTATATAAGTAAATACGATAGGTAATGATTTATATAGAATCCCAAGTTAAATAACTAAATATTTAAATATCCAGATACTCATTCCTTTCAACTACGTTCTTACAAAAAAAATCTGCTAGAACTTTTAAAAATAGGTTGGAACAATTTTTTTTGTAATAAAATTTCTGTCACTATTTGAAATTTGTTGGTACTAACGAAACCATGTAAGTTTGGCGGATATTTTGCATACCTTGTCGTTATCGATTCAAAACCTTAGTAAGACTTTTTTAGAATTAATATGCTCGTTTGACCCATATGACATAAAATAGCTATAATATGATACCTACCTTTAGGATGTTGCGGTTGTTATACTATGACTGACTCATTTTGTCTTGGGTAAGTATTGATGATGATAGATTTCATGTTAATATAATATTTTGTAATTTCATTAAGAACGCCATACGATTTAAGCATTTATAGTCTTAGATCTGTTTAGAGTATACATTACTTTAAAATTTTTGAGTGTGTATGTAACATTGTATATCCTATAGTCGTTTACAGCGTAGTACCCTTTTATTGAATATATAATGTAATAAAAATTACAATTGACTTTATATTTTTATTTAAAATCTTGCGCCTGTGCAAAAGCGTTGACTAATTGAATTAAAGAATTAAAATTGCTGAAAAGAAGTCACCGCAATGTAAATAGGAACTAAAATTTTAACAAAAGACTCTTAAGACGATTTCAAAGTATTCGTAATAGGGATTAAAAGCAACCCTTTTATAAAATGCTAAAATTAAAAAGCAATGGCATAAAGGTATTAAAAGCTTAAGGTAACAAAATTCTTTAACAAAAGAGGTTTTCTGTTAACGCTTGGCAGACCACACTGGCTGTCAGACGACGGAAGATATCATTTTAATCCTTTTAGTTAAGTTGACTATGAAAAGACAGATGCCTTGCCGGCATCCGTGTTTTTCTTTTGTCACTTAGCTCACTCTTAATGGTTGACGTGAAATAAATTAATAGTTTGTGATTAATTTTGTTGAGATTGAGGGTGGTACTAACTTGTGTTATAGATAAAGCTTTAGTTTAGGTACATTTTTTACAAGTTGAAGATACCTATACTAATAAAATTTTACGATTTGTTTTTATTTATTTTTTTGATATACGATGAAATCTTTCGTCTTAATTAGTAATCAAGTGTTTAAAATTTTTTTTTACAACGCGTATCGGCTCACTGTACATTACACCGTTGCACTCTTACACTCTTTATTTTTCAAGTATTCGTGTTTTCAGCGTATATCTTAAACAAACTGACTTTGACTCTTGTGTGTTGTACTTTTATAGTATAGTTTCTTATTAAATAAATATGCTATTACATAATGCATATGGTACTCTCATAATAGAATAATTTACGATGACATTAAAGCAATACCTTTGTCACTTTACGACCTCTTACTCGAATGTATGAAATACGTATGTTTGTGCGACCACTGTCACAACATCTATATCATTCATCACGATCTGAGGCAAAAGTTTAATTTTGGAAGCAATGACGTAATTAACGATGTATTCTGTTCTAAAAAAAACAGATGTTAACGTTTCGTTATTTAACAAAACATCTATCAAGGAGACGCCGATGCGTGTTAAAGTTATTACGCCGAAGTGTTTCACATCACAATCTGTCAGCTGAAGCAATGAATAATGATCAATCGTTTTCGCTTATATTCGCCGTAGGGGTATCTTCTTACCCACGTTTAGGTATTTATGTTTTTTGATGAATGTGTGTGTCAGTGTTACGATGAAAATTGTTTGTGCCTATCAATTTTATGACCGGTCGAGCGGTCGAGTGTATCCATTTTTCTTATAAGTGGATAACCAATGTTTTGTTTACCTATTTCCGTTCTCTGGTTTTCTAATTTTATAGAATCACTTCCAATTGTTATGTAATTATAGTGTTGACTTATAGATTTTTAGTATATTTTAATATCCGTATATATAATACATTGATAAAGTTTTATATTTATTTTGGTAGTTTTGGACATACGTTTGTTCACTACCAGTTAATATTGTAAATCTTAAATTTAGAAGACGAAAATGCTGGTTTTAATCATACTTTTTTCTAGAATAACATATAAATACATATGTATATGCTATTGGTAATTCTTCAGAGCTAAATTAAATATAAAAGTTAAGCAAATAGCTTCTTATTTTATCTCATTAGAATCTTCAACCAATTTAAATGCTTTATGTTGGGGGGTGATAACACTAAGAGAATATATAAATCTCTTATCAAGGGACTCTGCTGAGATAAGACTATCGTAATATGTATAAAATGAAATAACAACATATTCAGTTCGATACGACGACTCTAATATATAATAAATAATTTTATAACTTAATTTACCTAAAAACACGCATTGTCTCCAAATGTGATCGACTCGTTAAAACAAACCAAAAGTAATTAGCGGATAACAGCATACTTATTATTTGTAATCATCGCGTTTGTTTAACTTCAAGGATTAATGGCATATTTACCTAAGTAAGTTTTTTTTTATAGTATAGGGGGACAGACGAACAGACGGGTCACAACCACCGTCCATGCAACTCAAGAGTCGCAACTGCGCTGCCCGCCTTTGAAGGTGATGGCAGGGAGCGGAAAGAAGAGAGAGGGGATGAGGAGATGGGAAAGAGTAGAAAGGAGATGAGGGGAGAGAAAAGGGAAGAGTGGGAGTTGGGCCTCCGGAAACCTCACTCGATTCGGGGAAATGCAACGCAAGCGTTACTTCACAACCGGTTTTCTGTAAGGCCGTGGTATCGCACCGGTCGAGCCGGCCCATGCCTGCCTAAGCATGGCTCTACCACTGTATGCATGTTTGTGTACCCTTATCGTTTGTCACAAGACTAGAATGCATATGCTTGCATTAAAGCATTAGCTTTGTTAACAGCTTAGCTTTCAATTGTATTATTTTCAATACTCAAAGAACTAGTCGGTAATCTAAAATTACTTCTTTGCTTTTATCTATTGAGTTTGTCTTTAACATTCTAATTCCAATCAAGATATAATAACATATGTGTTGTACACAAACATACGTACATAATAACTCTACTCATCCCAGAAAGTAAATTAGTAAATTTTAGTAAAAATCTTTTTTCTATCACTACCCCTTATCACATAGCCATATTGTCAAACCAAATCTCAAGAGCCTTGTTAGAGCACTCGAAACGTTAAAGTGAGTATTTCATACTTTTGTCGTTTGCTACAAAAAATATGGCAAATAAAAATCTCCAGGAAATGTTTATTTACCGTGAATATGTACAGACGTAAAACAAAATGTGTAAAATATTCACCCCGTGTGTTTTGCACCAAGATACGGTACAAATACGATAACGTGCGTATCCTTGTTAGCATAGAAATTGCGTTTGAGTTACGTGTTGGTATATTTATGAGTATTTATGTTATTATAGTTAATGTAATCTCTTTGAAACTTATTTCGTGTTAGCCAGTCTGAAACTCTGTATACGTTATCTTAGAAAAGAATTCCCTATCTGCTATGTATGTATAGTGCAATGTGTTAAATTGGACAGTTTTTATTACATCTAACTTTTGAAACATTGCATTGTACACATATTGTAACATTTAAGTAACTTATGTATCATTTAAAATGTGATATTGTCAAAATATACCCACTGACAGTAAATCATTTTGATAAATTTACAATATTTTATCCTGATTCGTTTGTGCTTGTGTGTAATCCCTATAAAAATGACACAAGACCTCACATTATATAGCAGCATTAAAAAGTGACAAAGTAAACTTCCTTCGGAAGTGCGGTAGGTGCGAAATATTTCCGTCTTAACATTTTTTTGTTTGACCTCAGTGTTGACAGTCACTGCTACCAACAATGACTACGTCGGCTATAATACACAATGTCCCAAACCCGAGAAGGGTAAACAGCATTATTGAACAAGAAGAACAGAAATTTATAAAACTGGCACCATACGAAATCAAAATATATGAGACTTGACAATACACGTGAATCACTGTATTAATATCCTTGAAATCTAATCAAAACTATTAAGAACGCTTTTTTCTGCAAAGAAACTTCATCTCTTTTCTACATGTTATTTTGAGGATACTGCATCCTAGTCTCTGGATTTTTTTGAGTTTATAAGGTAGATATGTGACAAGGGATGGCCAGCAATATTTCACGTGTCGGGATCTAAAACGCACCCACGCTCAGGTAGCAAACATTATCACTATAAGCGTTGTTCATAACTAAAAAAGAAAGGTTAAAAAAAGATGAGTGAAAACTGTGGAGCTGAATGACTCTTAGAATGTTTAGAGAATGATACATCTACAAAATTTAACGTATTCAATTTATAGGTTCAAGATATTTTTAATTATAAAAAACAAGTTTAAAACGATGTTGTATCCGTAATATGTTTTAATATCTAAAAGTTATTCAAATGAGATGTTCGCGGGTACCAAACCTAATTCGATTGCATTTTGTTCACAAAAAAAGTATATAATTTGTACTTCTTTAAAACTTATTTAAATATCAGTGTAAAGGTTATACACATTAAATACTCTCGTTTCTTTTCCTCCCTATTAGTTTCTATAGTCGGATTTTTTAACAAAACTATAAAGGACAAAAAATAATCTACGAACTGCGAATAAAAAATGACTAACAAAAATATTAATCTGAAAAAAGCTCTGTGTTCGGCCGATTTAACGATATGCCATCTTTTGTGCCAATTATGAGGTAGTTTTTGATCTTTTTTCTCTCCGTTTAAAAATTGTCAACGGTGGGTGGGAACTTGTGGAAATGCATAGCTAGGCGTTCCTTATAACAATACGTTTTTTATTTACTTTTGTAAACAAAAGATCGTATTTTATGATCTTTAATCTTATAATCTGATTTAGAAATTTAGCTTAACGTAGCTTTAAGTTATTAACAATAAAACAAAGTTATTGAAGAGAATTGAAGGCAATGTACTTGGAGAACGACTGCAATAGATTTATTATTATTTTTATTAAAAATTATTTCTAATGCAAGACGACGCCTCGCCTGACTCGTTGGCTTTATTCGGGTCTAAAGGCCGTCGTATGTTGGAATTGCTTCCTAACGTTTCGCTAGCACGAGTGGCCAGCTTCTTCAGAGGTCCTTCCATCTCCGATACTGGATCCTTTAGACCCGAATAAAGCCAACGAGTCATCAATCGGCCGCGAAAGCCTCAACCAATTTGTCAGACGCCTCGCCTCTTTATACACTTTTCTTTATGGGTTGAAACATACAATTGATGTATTTTTTTTACATCTACAGAAAATACGTACTGTATTTTAATTTATAACCAACTTAAAACAGAAGAAGATTCTCAATTTAAATGAAATTTTACTTGATATCTTTGCCACTTGTTAACCAATTTAAAGAAATCTCTTCTAAATTAAATTGGATCTACTTAGTGGTTCCATTTAAATTTGAAAATAATATTCTTCTTTTATGTTGGTCTTCTAGTCTTTTTCATATAAGCGCATTTAAGTCGGCTAGGTAGGCTATATTTTTTTTTAATAGAAATAAAGTTATGGTTGGAGAGGATTACAAGAAAGGAAATCAGTCCATATGAATAATATTAGCAAAATTCACTACTGCACCTAAACTCCTAATTTAATTTAAAAATAAATACTCTAATAACTTAAGATATTCGGTGCCTTGGTTAGTCTTGTTTTGAAAATTTCTCCTGACATAAAAATTTGTATTTACGTAAATTGCAATGAGATTAATGATTCATGAATGATGTTCAAATTTTCTCAAAGGATTAATTAAAATTTCAGTTTTGCTTTAATAGAATGAACTATGCCTGACTAACCTTGTGTAATAAAATTATAATCATATTTTGCTAAATAGCATAATTTTGTAATGTTGTTTTGATTCCTTATCTTCATTGCCAATCTGCAATGAAAGAAGAAGAAAAAAGATGAAAAAGTGAGGTTTTTGAAGTTTAAGAGTACAATATATGTATGTATAAGTTTTCGGCGGTATAAATGAAGTGCCGGTATCTTTAACCTTTTTTTGATACTAGATAGATAGATAGAAAATTCTTTATTGTACACCTCAAAATTAAATAGACACATAGTTAAAACGAGTTGATACGAGGCGGCATGTACGTCTATGTACAATGAGTGGTCTTATCGCTAAGAGCGATGTCTTCCTTTTATGGAAACAACGGAGAGAAATAAGCGGTAGATGGTAGCGTACTGTAGATGTTAAGGGTTTGAGCACTTATACAACAAATATGGAGATACGTAGAGTATTTAAATACACATACATAAACATACAAATACATATAAATAAACACGAAAATATATATGAATATATACATTTATACAAATATGCAAATACATACATATATATTATAGATATAGAGGCACCAGGTGAGAGACCACCCCATCGCCCACTAGATACTTAAGTTACTAGTGCAGTCAGTCAACGAGTTATTCACCAATCTTTCATAAAATTCCCCATCGTATGTATGGAGCAGGAGGGAACTGTTGATAGGCTAACACATTCGATTTCTACGGCGATGAGGCAAGGCACACGGGGAAGTGTCTCAAAGGACGCAAGTCAGTATTTTCTTGTTGATTTGAGGTTAATCTCCTGTCAGTCGTACCGGCCACACTGTTCATCGGCAACTGAAAGCTGAGGAGCAGAGAGTGATCTCGTACCCGCACAACTGCTGGTTCACTAAAATTAATTCACGCGCAGATGACTCGAGCATGTTCACTTGGACTTGAACAGAAGCACTGCGTTGATGAAGAGCAGAAACCAACCTCACAAATTGAGGATTTCACTATAGGAATGTGGAATATTCGTACTCTTCGGACAATGACTCAAACTTATGTCTGGAGAGAAAAACTGCTTTAATCACGCGAGAGCTGGACAGATACAAAATTTATATTGTAGGTGAAATGTGCAAGCGACTTGGCGGTTACACTTACTACTGTAGCGGAAAATCAAGCTCGGAGAAGGCAGCCAGAGGAGTAGGTTTAGGTATTCAAAATAAAGTAGCCCAAACATTACAAGAATTACCGAAGAGCATAAGTGATATAATTATAACACTAAGACTTCCGTTATCATCGAAGACGAACTTGTATTACGATTTCAATCAGGTCCTTCGAAGAATACCTGCTGAAGATAAAATTGTCTTGTTGTTTAATGCTCTAATCGGTAATGATTTCGGTGCTTGGGATGGAGTGTTTGAACATTACGGGGTTCAGAAATGAAACGCCAATGAAATTGAACTCCTTGCTATAGAGTTAGGAGATCAACATATAATAATTTATATCTAATAATAGCACATACGTGCTAAACTTGATCTGACAATAGCAAATACTTGTTATCGATTACCTGATATTATTATTTCAAGACCACCTGGATGGATCCCTTGGATTACGTGATAGTAGACGAGATCTAAAGAGGTACTGATTACTCAAGCAACGAGGGGTGCATAGAGTTGGACGAAACATAGACTAGTTCGATCAAAACCATGCATGCGGTTCGATAAAAATGTCATGTAAAACGGTACACAAATTCCCAATAAAAATAAGTTGTGAACCACTAATCTAGATTACAAATATATCAGATGAGTTAGATGATAAATGAAATGAAATTGCATTAAAGGTATATAGACGAACTATTATGTCACATAACATTCCGCAAAAGAAAAAAGCTCATATTGGCCTTAAAGTTAAAGTGCGGGGTTTTCAGGACAAATGGTGGATGAAAAAAGTAAAGGAAATTCAGGTTTATGCAGACACTAACCAAACCAG
Source organism: Tyria jacobaeae (assembly GCA_947561695.1). Classification (NCBI taxonomy): domain Eukaryota; kingdom Metazoa; phylum Arthropoda; class Insecta; order Lepidoptera; family Erebidae; genus Tyria; species Tyria jacobaeae. The sequence goes on from OX387220.1 coordinate 12,986,146, forward strand.
AAGTTTTTGTTCCAACAACCAAAAAAACAGCGGCATTTTATAGCAGAGACAAGACTCGACGGCTTACTGCGCAGAGGGATGTACTACCGCGATAGGCAAGACCAATGGTAATGGTAATGGTAATGGTAAAGAGCTCAGGTTCCGTATTTAGACTCATGTTCGGTCCATTATGCGTTTAGGAGGCTGACTAGTTGAGCCAGCCTAGCTCCTTCCAGAAGCGCAAAAGCCTCGAGACAATTTAAGGACCATTTTATGGAAGTTTTCAACCCTAGCTCCAAAACGACTAAAATGCTGTACATAGATTCCCTTGAGAACTTACCGACTGCTGAATATCTAACAAAACTACTTTGTTTTGATGACTTATTTGCTGCTTTAAGAAGCCTGAAGAACGGTAAGGTAACTGTATCAACATACATATAAGACATAATAATATAATAATTAAATAAATATTTGATTTTGTTGTAAAAATATGGGAGCATGAAGTCGTTTCGCAAGATTGGAACGATGCCTCCACTTGCAAATACATAGAACAAAGGCAAACTCAATTTCACAGATTGCGGTCCGTGCAGAGGTATTTTCCTTCTCAGAAGCTGAGAAGATCTTACCCCACTTAATTAATATCCGACTGTCACGTCACGCAGAGACAATACTGCTAGAAACCCAATGTGGCTTCCGCTCGGGCAGAGTAACAGTAGAGACTGCCTGTGTTGTAAAACAAATTCAAGAGAAGAGCTTGGAACAATATTGTCCGCTCTTCACTTTTGACAGAAACCGCGTGAAGTCTTGTGGATTTTACTCTAGAAAGATGGTTGTCCTGAAAAGTTAGTTAACTTGATACGTCAATTTTATGACAATATGACGGTGAGAGAACGAGAAAGACCGTACTCGGATCAATTTTCCGTAACCAGTGGCGTCAAACAAGGTGGTGATGGCTCTTACTTTATTCCCTTTATATTTTGCCACTGTCATGCCTGATGCCTACAATACTTATATTGACTTAATTGAAATGAAATCTAGAACAGACAAGTGCATTATTGATTTCACCCGTCTATAAGCTAAGCGGCACGTAACAAAGCTGTCGTTCTTGGAAATCCTGTTTGCAGACGATGTTTGCTAAATGGCTGATTCTATTGGTAGATATAATGGCTTATGTGGAGTCGCCACGCATATCAATTTCAGGTTTTAGGCCGAGTATATAATTATACTTTTAATGCGGAGGGCCAGCTTTGCTCGGTCATGTGGAGCCGAACCTTCAAGACAAAGTTTAGTTTAAGAGCCCACAAAAATAGAGTCCAAATAGAACAATAGAGAGTCGCCATCACCTGACACGATGTAAACCACACGTATGTATATAGATTAGGTTGGCAACTAATAAACCCGCCACTTTTTTCGATCAGTTTCTAAAACGTTATAGAGCTATCTCGAATTTCTTGGAGAGCATACAAATAAAGCAAGAGTTGTATGTCAGATCAGGTGACAACTGGATCTCGAATAGTAAAACTACAGTAAATTATGGATATTTCTCGTAGATAACTTCGGCTGCTTTTGCTTCACGAATTTCGCTTAGGTCGAAAAGCGACTAAAGCAGTGCGCAATATATGTGCAAGGATGGGCGAAGGCGTGCTCTCTTACGATACCACCAAACATTGGTTCAGAAGATTTAAGGATGGAAATTATGATCTATCTGATGAACCTCATCCAGGATACAATAGATGTAGATGAGTTAAAAAGACTCATAGAAATGGATCCCAGGTTCACATCACATTGTCTGGCAGAGTAGCTTCAGTGTTCTCATACTTCAGTAGAAAAATAACCACAAGCTTTAGAAAAGACCTGGAAATATTCAGTTTGGTTGCCACATGAGTTGACGCCGTTTCAACTTCAGAAGAGAGCTAACGTGTGCATGGAACTATTTAGTTTTCATCGTACCAATGAATGGCTGAGGGATTTAATTACGGGGGTATGAAAAGTGGGCTATGTATATAAATTTTTCGCGTAAGTGCCAGTGGCTTGGACCTGGAGAAGCAGGAGTAGCGACGCCAAAATCTGACACGAGTAAAAAAGTTGTTATAAGTGTGTGGTGGGGAATAAACGGAATTATATACTGGGAGCTGTTGCCATCTAAGACTACAATCACGGCTAATATTTATTGTGATCAACTGGATAAAGTAGCAGCGAGATTACCGAAAAATCTAAGTAAAGTATGCTTTTTGCACGATAATGCTCGACCACATGTAGCAAAAGCGACTCGTGAAAAATTAATACTTGTCGTACTCTCCAGACATTATGCCCTCAGATTATCATCTATTTCGTTCTCTAGCCCACTACTTGGCAGATAAAAAAAATAAAAACGAAGACCAGCTTAAAAGTGACCTTACCAGCTTTTTTGATCAAAAGCCTAAAAACTTCTACGAGGAAGGCATTATGTCTCTGCCAGCGCGTTGGCGACAGGTGATAGAAAACGACGGGGCTTATATAGTTGAGAAATAATTTGATTGTGTATAGTTAAAAAATTAAATAAATCTGTGTACAAAGATGGCGGGTTTATTAGTTGCCAACCTAATATATATCCACGTACATGGTAATACGGAGCGAACTTACAATGCTAGCTAATGTTTTTTTAATAGAGATTTAGGCTTTGAGCTTGGATTACAGTGACCGTAAAGGATTTATCAAGTAACGAAGTAGCATAAGATATTTTCAGTTGTAGGTTTTCCGATGACCTTAGTGATGGCGAATGTGTACAATGACTCATTCATTTACAATGATTCATTCTAATCGTTTTTGAGGTAATTACCCTCCTACCTCAAAAACGATTCGAGTTTCTTTGACGGCAGATTTGAAGGGTTGAACAAAATATTTCATAATTGTATATTTCAGAAAAAATATAAGTATCGATTGAGATATGCATACATATATTGAACCTATATTTTGTGAGTTTCACAGTTGCCGTGTCGTTCACGGTGGAGTAGAATAGAGCCTTCCCATCTTCCCGGTGGTGTCATAAAAGCGACTAAGAGATCCGATTGTTATCTATCTGATAGTCGGATATCTATCAGATAATATTGAGTGTAGACGGTCATGCAGTGCCTGGTTGACTGCAATAGACTTGACCTCTATTACGTTTTTGGGACCAAATTCTTATATTGAAAATATGGTACAGGCGTGAGAGTGTACCATATTTTCAAAAGTGCAAGTTTCAAAAGAACATGTATGCGAGTACGTTCATTTTGCTTTCTTTTTTATGGGATAGTGGCAATCGGGTCAAACAGCGTTCTTAATAAATCGACCACCCGTTACTAAATTATCCTTCCTTTTTTTTTTTGATAAAGAGGACAAAAACACAGAGTTACTTTATGGTAAGTGATAATCACCGGCCATGGAAAGAGGTTCACTCACTCACTCGGTTAATACAACGCAAGCATAGTTTGACAGCTGGTTTTCTGTGAGGCTGTGGTTACTAAGCATGGCTCTCCCACGGTCAAGTTTATTATATAAACAATTTAATACCTATGCGAGATAAAATCAAGTATTGTAAAAATGTGTAAACTACTGTCGTAGCAAGGTATTAATATCATAAAATGCAGAGTTGCTAACGATGACTGACATAATGTGATCACCATTTAAATGCAAATTTTCCTTTATATTATCACAGAATGATACAGAAACGTATAAATGTCAAATAAACTAGCACCATTCTTATTACTTTTCGGACATTTACAATAATATATAACGCGTATGCCAGATATGGTTTTTACTGATTTACGGAAACATTAACCTACTATGATTGTATTTTTGCCATTGTTCGTTTATATGGAGGTATGATGTCGGTTTGTTAAGTCCTGTATAATTATTAAGCTTAGAGTCGATGTCTGTTTTTATTCTTGTCTTACCTACTAAGTATATTATAATAGATTTTAAGCCATTTTGTAAATTATCTATACCTCTTTCAACTATTTATTTCTTATATAAATAATATTGAAATGTTCTATTATAATGTGATTATTGCAGAGTTTAACCAGATGTATGTTAAATGTTTACATAATATATAATAACTAAACATTACATAATAACTAAAAGTCTGTCTGTCTGTTTCGGCTAATCCTGAGAAGTCGAAAAGTGGACCACGGGTCTTTCACATGCAAAATAGATGATGGTATTACACGTATCATTGTGGAACTACGCGACTTTCACATGCAAAATAGATTAGGCGTATCATCTAAGACTACTTTAGTTTTCAGGTTCCATACAAAAATATAAATATGTAAAAGATGCAGATATTTCGTTTTGCACATGGCAAAAAGCTTCAATTTTTTTATATAAATACTTTTTAATGGCAATTACAAATTTCCGTTACAAATTTCTATGAATGGATATGAATAAATGAATAATGAATGTTATATAACTTCTTGATTTGATTAGTTGAGTCATCATATTGATTTTCATCTATATTTATTTACTCATAATTCCATACACGTAGTTAACCAATTTTATTACAAAATCAAATGTTTCAAGAGATATAGTTTTAGCGATATTTTAAACTGTGAACACTTGTGTAACCAGTTTTTTAGTCAAATTGAATATTTTGCCTATGCTTATTATAAAGTAATAATTTATCACATTCGCCGATATACACTGTCACATTCTATTAGTAAAATAATATTGTTATATCATTTATTTTATTGTAATAAGGTAAACGACTGAGAGTTCTATTCATTTACTTTTTCTATTAGGTAATGCGTGTGACTTCAGACACATTGAAAAGACTCTGTTTCTTTATTCACCTTAATTAATTTGCAAACAAATTTAAAACGACAACTAAAAAAGTTTGTTTTATAACACCTATTCTATTAAAGTTAGCTAAAAAGCTCTGAATTTTACACATGAAAGAGAACGTTTTCCCATTTTAGATATACGATTCAAAGCGCAATAAGCAAATTGAAGTCTGCTAGTATTAAATCTTATATTTGTAAAAAGAGATTTATTAAGAGCGAGATTTTAAGTTAAAATTCTATTTTATTCAGTTATAAAATTGAAATGAAGGATTGGAATAAAAATAAAATATAAAATATTATTTTGTAAATGTAACCTTCACAGTACACAGAGTATGAAACTTTTGAGACGGGATTATCAATCACAAAATACATATACATAACGAAGTTATACCGATATGTATGATGAGTAAAACTTTTTTATAAGATGTCTACTACTAACTTTTTTTAAGTTCTTTCTTTGATATGAGCAAACTTATTATCTAATAAATATTTACTGGCTGCATATAAAGTTAAAAAGTACATACAGTTCTTAAAAGAGAGTATGAAAGAAATTTTTAATTTGCACAACAACGTTGAATGCTACGGTAGCTATGGAATTTCATTTGGTGCACGGCTTCCCAAACTTCATGCAAAAACCAAGAGTTCCCCAACATCAGTATAGAAGTAAGTGACGGATTTTTAGTGCTTTTAGTGTTGTATGATTTCAGTGCAACATTATTATGTGTGTTTAATTATAATTATGTCCCTATATTTTATGTTTTTCACAAACACAAAAACAACAGAAGAACCGAAGATATTAACTTTATTAGGATAGGCAAAGGTCAATGTGCTATAGTATTATTGTGCCTTTCAAAGATTCTCTGAACAAAAGCTTAGCCTATTTTTGTCATTATTCTATTTACACAAATATATTTACTTCTGACATGTTAAAAGCAACGGAACTGATCTAGATTGGTAAAGTAAAAAAAAAAAACAGTATGTACTTCTCAAAATATGTAAGCTAAGCAGATCTTTTTATACGTAAAATTAAGTTTTAAGATAATACTACGTTTATAATATATCTTACTTGTTATATGTATGTATGTGTGTGAGGGAGAAACTAAATGACAATTAAAAACTGTATGATCCATATCTTAGTTGTATAAATACCACGTGTCTCCCGTATACGGTGTGTTTGAGACAAATTATACCAAACTCAGCGGGATACGAGACAAGCTTAACGCAATATACATGATAACTCTCGCTAACTCGACGAATTTATGAGTTATCGGTGTCTCTAGAATTATAATAATACATTTTTTTCACTTTCCGTGTCCTTTGTTTTTATACTATAGATGAAGCTATTTATTTACAAGAGAGGCTTGAATAAAGTATGGTAAGTAATATAAATATAATACGATAGCGTGATGGGTGCATATTCATACTTATTCAAGGTATGGTTGTAATCGTAATGAAGACATTGTGGTTTGAAGCATCAGGCCCAATCTGAATTTTATTGCTTAACAAGTAAAATTGTAAAAAATATATAAAATCCGACTTCATTATTAACTACTTGACTCTTGTTGCTTAGTTCATCACGATAAGTTGTACCCTATGTCACTCTAACTATTAAGAAAATTTAAATGATACCATTCATGTTAAAAAAAGCTTTTAAGCAGTCTAGGTTCTAGAGAGTGTCAAAGAAACATCATTAATTTACGAGTACATGGATACATACGTATGTACTCGAAAACCATACTCCAAAAAATTAATAATCTCATCTCTCATTTCCAAAATAATTACACAGAATCGTTTCAGTTTTGTCCAGAAATTATCGATTCAGTCCACGAATTCATAATTATGGCCGCTCTATAAACTCTAGGCTCTGGTCGGCTGTTTTTGTATGAAAGATAGACAAACATTCACCTATCTATCTATAGTCACAGAATTTCGAATTTATGATATAAGTAAGATAAATGATTAATAGATTTATATACCTAACATGACACTTATACATGTATTTTGTAGATAGAAAAGATATTTCTCAAGTCCCACGCGACATAGGAATCAGACCGATTTCTGACCTAAGAAAAGCTTACGAACGTAGTACATGTTAATCAACTTAGTTAAAACAACGTAAACATACGGTACGGACTAATCAGGTCCCTCTGTTAGTTCTTGAAATAAACTCATTACACACATGTGTATAGCCAAACTGCAGAATTATTTATGTATGTATATGTTTCATTTATGTAACGATATTTTTATTCAGAAATGTGACACGAATTTCTGTTGACCGACATTAAATCAATTATAAATATTATTACATAGGTAATTTAATTTAGAAAGCAAAGTCGTGCGATTAAAACATGTACGGGAGGTACATGACATCGTTGTAGGAAAATACTAATAAATACGTTTACCTTGTACATAATATAAGGTTTCAAACCTCTACCTATGAATGATACAGTTAAATAGTTTACAAATAAAGGTACACCGTTTAACAATGTCATTTATAGATATATGTATATGACAAAGAGGTAACGTACAAAGGGCTTTATTGGTACATGCAATCTCTACCAGGCAACCTTAGGCTGGATCAGAATGCGAAGAGAGTGATATTTAAAGGTGCACTAATAAAATAAAAATATACATAATTAGTTTAACGTAAATGCGTTATTTGTAGAAACACCTTTTTCTTATTCCAATACGAATAAAGTTAAATGAGTATTATATGGGTATATAACATGTCATATGGCATGATGCACATTAAAATAATACAATACTAAATATTGCGATAACTTTCTAAATGTATTCATAAAATGAAAAATTCTTGACAGTCTTTAAAGCAATGTTATTTCGCATACCTTTGTAAAAACGGGTGGAGTAAAAGTGTGGGATCTTCCGAACGAGAGATTATCTCAGTTAAGATAAAGACAATGCGGGTACAACAACAAAGATTGAATTAGCATTACAAGATTACAAAAAATAGAATAAAATGTATTTTTTTTATTGCGACAATGAAATAAAAACATCTCTTGGGAACTTAAAATATCTTAATTTTTAACTTTAATAATGTTTTATTTATGACTTATATTTTAATAACCTTGTGATAGTTTTTAATATACTACGGATAAAGTTCCAAGACAAGAAAAACTTTTGCTATAGAAATATGAATTTAAAAATATAAGCATATTTTAGAAATACTTTAAAATATGTATGATTAAAGCTTCTAAATGGTAGTAACAGAATACTAGTTCCAATCTCCTTTACACATCGAATGAAAGGCGTAACAACTAATGAATTTAATGAATAGAAAATCTTCTTAATTCAAGGTTGTTAAAGTGTAAATTGTGAAAGTTTTATACTTAAGTTTCAATCATTTATGTAGCTTCAGATCATAACTTTAAAATTGTGTACACAATGAAAGCTTTCCCGTGTGATGAGTTTTGTCCTCTCCTATTTATTTTTATGATCTTTTACACATGATAATTCAATGACGATGTCATTGATAAATCTATTAAGTATAAGTTTCAACGTCATATCTTTGAAGTAACGGTACAATAGTTGTCGGACCTATGTTAATAGAAAGCGTATTGTTATTTAATTCGTGTATCTAATATAACTTCCTCAGTAAGCGAACGGGGTAATGTGCCTACCATATTATGTGCGAATTTATGCCATCATCTTCAACCGTATTAGCATTGAGATGAAACTTGAGACATTGTAAATTGAAGTATAGATGACCGTAACTATCTCCGTCGACACTACCATCAGTTTATAAACTGCTTCCCTAACAATAGGGTAACTTAATCAAAATAACGTATTAACAACTGACTTAATAGCTATTATGTTCTAAACTAAATAATAACGTACACAGCAGTTTGCATAATCGTACCCTTAGCATTTAACAGGTCTTCTAATGGTTACAAGTTGTGGATCAGTTTGGAGAAAGTTGTGGGAAGTGGTCGCAATAGAGCGTCCGCGTCCGACACGAACACACTAGTTGAGACCGCATATACCGTTTGTACTAGAATATATTTGCTAAACTGTGCAGTCTAGGAGCTCGTAATTGCAGAAGTCTGTTAGTTTGTGTATGAATATATTATGTTTGATAACTGAGTGCCCGCAAACAGTTATGATGTGTGCGAGAAAGTTATTAGCTAGTCATGACTTTTGTATGGCTCGACTATGAAGTCGTAAAAAATGATTATTTGCTAAAATTTTATTAATTATATTTGTTTATTGCTAAAATGATATCTTTGAAACCGATCACATTGAAACTGTGATGAAATATATGTATTTGCTAAATTTTGTAGAATATTGTTTCTTTAAATGTGTAAGTATTTATTTATTTACTTAAGTGCATTGATAAAAATATGAGAGTTACATGTGACATATATTTTTTTTACTTTTATAAAAACTTAAGTCTGCTTCATATCAGCGTCATGGTAGAGATGTAGCCTTAGTTAACCTACGACGGATCACACAAAGGTTAAATAATAAAAATAATTCTGGATCCAGCACCTCTTTTCGATCATTAAAAACTCACTGTTTTACAAACTTCGCTTTTATTTCATTTTAAACTCAATAAGATGTATGAATGTATAATGCACGACCCAAACTTACATATTAGAAGTAGCTTACCGATTATTTTTTTGATGAAAATCCGTTTCTTAATGGCACAATAGATTCGAATCACATTCAACTGTCAGTTCAGATGTGCCAGTGATCTACGCTTAAACTAATACCGCTATAGAAGCAAAAAAACATGAAAAGCAATGAAACCGTACTGATGTGACTACACTGAACGATGCCACATACGACTATCATATAGATTTACGGGTATGATAGGCACGAATGGGCTGGCTCGATGGAAGTGATACCACGGCCTCACAGAAAATCGGTTGTGAAGCAATGTTTGCGTTGCATTTCCCCGAAATAAGTGAGGAATCCTTATCCCCGCTCTCTCATCCCTACATCCCTCCTCTCTTCGTTCCCCTCCCCGCATCCCGCCATCCATCATCACCCTCAAAGGCGAGCAGCGTACTTGAGTTGCAGGTGTCAATGGACGGCAGTTGTCACTTACAATCAGGTGAGACGGGTCACCTGATGGTAAGTGTATAATGGTAAGTTCGTCTATCACCCTATAATATAAAATATAAGTAACTTCTTTAGTATTTTTTTTTATAAAAATGAATTTCCTTCAAAAAAAAATTTATCCATGCATCTGTTCATGGCAAAGAGCTCGGCCTGAAAAACAGGAGTCAGTCTCCGTTTGCATGTCATCCGCTGGCATGTTTAGAGATTTTATTCCGAAAACTGACTCTTTTAATGAGCTAACTGATCATGATTGCCACCTTGGTTTCGTTTGTGTGCATGTCCCATGTATGTATATATTTTTTGGTAGCTTCTTGTTGCACATAGGTTCTAAGTGCAGTTAGGCTTAGCACTGCATTTAGAGCTTCTCCTGGTGTCAAAGAGTGGTCTCCTGGTGTAAAAAAACTTTTAATCTAGAATTTGGATCTCGTTCATTTGACGCGTGGTTCTCGATGGAGTTAAATAGGGCCACACCATCTCTTCCATTTCATAAAAGGTGACTAGTAGATTGGACTGTTCTCTATCAGAAAGTAATCAATATATACAGAGTGTATCAGGCCGATAACCGGGCACTTGGAAATGTTACACATGTTGCCAACACCTTTTGGGACATTGGCGTGAGTATGTGTATGTTTGTAGACATTTGTTTAAAAAAAATGCAAAGAAAAATGCATAGATTGATGATATTAAATCAAACTATTAATCAATACGAAAAGATGTGACGATAATGTTATGTTAGTAAAAAAAAGGTTGTATGGAACGCGGTACGTAGCAGTCTTAATTAACAACAAAGAAGACAAGTTATCTGGCTACCGATGAAAATATTTCATCAATCATATCACGGTTGATTGATAATGCAACGTGAATTACTGATAGATTGTACTGCCAACTACGAGAATGCTCATCTCAATTTATTTACATGTGTTTGTTTCACTTGCTGATTTTGCCAACGGTAAAAGATACTTTTGAACACAAGAAACCATAAATAATGGATGTGATTGTTTTATTACCTCTAGTCTCCATTCTACTGTCCGATTCCTCCAAGATCAGAATTATAAATAGCTAGAATTTCAAAAGATCTCTGTGTTAATTTGACCTTTTCTTTATTATTTTTTTTATTCCTCGCTGTAGTGACTTCTTTCAATTCATTAGTTATTAACGTAAAAATGTTATTTGTCTGCTTTATTATAAACGCTGGATGCAAGCATGAATAAAGACTTTTTAATACAATAACACGATGAAATGACAAAAATGTGTTCTCAATTTTGTCGTAAACATAATAGTCAAAAAGCCTCATCCATCACGATTTCTCAGCGTAAGGCCGAACACGACCGATCATAGATATGAGCGCTAACGAACCGTCGGATGTGATTGAAAATCATCGCAGAGGAATGGTGTCCTAGACGGAAGCCATTATAAATCATTGCTGGACGGTAGCTCATACATCAATAAGGTCGATTATTTGATAACTTCACACAAAACATGGTCAGCGCTTGTTTTAAATGGGAAACCGGATTCGTACGTAATTAAAATAGAATTTCTATTAAATATTTTGTATTGGGCAACCGTTTTCAATGTGGAATGAAAGTTATAAAGGTGTTTTGATTAGCAAGATGACCTTTGATGAGTTTATGGATCTGAGTACGCCGTGTATTTTACGTTTTCTTACGTGTTTGTAAGTTTATTTATTGATCTTTATGATATTAACATAAATATATATATTTATATATAGCTATTTATATGGTATTATGTTATGTGGTGATTAAATATAAAATCATATGTAATTAAAACTAGCAAAAGTTGTATATATACTTTATACATATTTGATTTATAAAAATCTGTGGTAAATTATTTCATGACTGATGTAGAAATAATAATTCGGCTTTGTGCCAAAGAGTTCCCCTTCTTTCTTTTTCTTTGTTTAAGATTTGTCAGCATTAACTATAAACAATTCTAAGATTCGTTCGTTTGCCGCCATCATCCTACGCGACAAAATATCCATCCCCATCACCTGGACGATTGGCACTCCACCACTGTGCGCTTCTCCAGAAGAATATGCCTCGCACAACCAGCTTATGGAACAAATACTCCTACCTAAAAGGTCGGCAACGCACTTGTGACTCTTGAGTTGCGGGTGTCCATGGGCGGCGGTAGTCATTTACTATCAGGTGACCCGTCTGCTCGTTTGCCCCCTATCGCATAAAAAAAAGAAAGATTTGAATAAGAAAAAGGCTCAAAGCAAATTTATAACCAACTTACAATTGTTTTCTTGATGATGAGACTTTATGAGTTTTATTTATTTATCAAAGATCGCCGACATAATAGAACTAAACAAAATTGAACTATGCTGTAAATTAACTAAACTAATATAAATTCGATATACCTAAAAAAGGCAAAACTTAAAAGGGCACAACTACTTAATAAGAGATTTGATGATAGCCAGGCAGGTGTAACCATCAAAGATCACGAACACGGCGGACATCGATTCGTTACAAATACGATCCCTTAGTTACACCTCGTTGAGTCAAGGACTCTAAACTCATTCCCTACACAATAAGATAAAAAAAATAATACAAATTAACCGATTGAACCTGTTTTATAAGGACCCCTAAAGAGCGGGTTTCTATTAAGTGAACTAATTTATACTCACCTGTATCATAAATAAGAATAAAACAGGCGGACTGTGAATCATCCCACGGTATAAAAGTTCCGTTGTCTTTTAAAGGTAATTTTATTGAAATAAACTAAACTAGGACTTAATAAATAATAGTAAATTTAATTAATAAACCCGTAATATTTATATATTGAATCTTAACTAAAATTATTAATGTTCAAATAAGCCTCTTTGTTTGTGTGCTTTCACACAGGAAAACATGAATAATAATATAATTGTTTGATAAAAATTACATTAACATGATCGAAAACGCTGTATTCGAATGTAAATATATATTTAGGTACTTTATTCATATATTATTATGTACAAATTTATTTAATGTCCTATATAAGCTGTATACGGTGGCAAAAACGATGGAAAACATAAATACGATATGAGACCTATACTAAGCTTTATAATATTAATATTGTGACTGTATAACATACGGTCCCTCAGAGAGGACTTATGTGTTTACAAATGCCATATTAGTATGACAGTACTGGGTTATGGATTATGTCTGTACAAAGTTTAATTATTAGTGAAAAATTTAATTTATTTTTACAAATAAATGTGAAGGTAGTTATCACAGGTATTGTGGTAGATAAGGTAAATCGTTGATGAGTACTTAACATAACAATAACTTTTCTACTCAACTTTAAATTTGAGAGTAATAATATTAGAAAAGAAAGTAGGTTATGCAATAGAAAGCATTTATTTTTGAATGCAATTGTCAAATAGCACAGCTTCTTTAAAAAAATAGATCTACAGGATAATTTTAATCAATTTTAATCCTAACTTGATAGATTACTATTTTCTGTTTGTTTTTTTTTTCTGGTATATTACGACTATAGATAGAAATACATCTTTGTTCTTCGTATATTTAAAAAATATATAAAAAGATGATCGATAAGCTAATATTTGTTACCTCACAACACTCTATACTTGTACATTTCAATTCCACTACATACCTAATAACTACTTTTTTTTTCATACAGCATATTTTGGCTATACAAAATGTGTTTGTTACGCAAACTAACTAACTTAACTGTAACATTAAAGTGCATACCGCCACATAAATTAGTTTCTGCTTGGCGCCTGGTATTAAAAAGGTCCTATACGGCTCACAATATTCCATTTCGTCTGCCAGTGGGGGGTTAGACCGTTTCAATCGTTGCGACAATTAATCACAGTACAGCAGTGTCATCCGGCACACCGGTCAGTCCGAAAACAGGCCAGACTTATTTATCGTATCTTTTTAGTTTTTTTTTTGTTCACATAGTAATACTCATCTATGTAGGGTGGTGAAAGTAACAAACATATATATCTAGTAAGCTTGTTATAAATATACAAAATTTAATTCTATATTTATTTATAGTCGTCAAAGCAGTTGTTTCAATGTTTTATGCAGCTATGAGTTGGAGCTTGATTTAATTAAAAGATCTTCTAATCAAATTTTGAATTTATGATTACGTCGTTTGTGAAATGAAAATAGTTAAAATGTAATTAAGTTAAGAATATCAAATTTATAGAAGTATTTAGTTAACGAATTTTGAATTATTATTTTTTTCTTATTATACTTTGATTACTGGTCATATTAAAAAGCAATTATAACATAAGAAATAAATAACATTTATATATCTTTGTTTTAATCAATAAATTACTACTTGTATGGATTAATGTTATTAGAAGATGAAGCGAACTTCGGTGCATTCTGTCTATAAGTATAAAAATTCAAAAGACACCTACCGAGCAGCATTAAAATGATAGGTGTAATAATTACCAAATTAAAGCTTGCCAAATTGATAATAGTAGTAACATAGAAGGCCGTGTCAGAATGTTCCGGAATATTTTCAGATCATTTGTTATGCCGCTGCGAGACGTCAAATGTAGGAGCGAAACGAATTATGTGGAATCATTTGGTGCGATTCACTTTTTAAAAATAGCATAGCTGTTTTAACAAAATGAGAATTCTGGTTTTTGAACATTTGACGCTGTGGGAGGAATGCAAACAATAAAAAAATATAACAATTAGGTAATTATAATTTGATGATTTAAGAGAAGATACGTTAAAAAGCTATAGCATATAAAATAATAATAAATGTTGACTAATTATATTAAAATGTAAAATCATTTGTTAGCTTTCAAAGAATTTTAATAAATAAATAAATAAAAGAAAAAAACTTATAAGTACATTTTTTGTTTTCTAGAATTAGATTAACTAAGGTTTTTGTTGAAAAACTAATATTTAAATTGGAATAAAATTTTCTCCTCATACTTTTAATATTTATCTTGATGTTTCTATAAAACATTATTTTTTAAAACTCGAACGGAATGTTAATTATATTTTTATTCACAAATAAATATATTTTTCAAACGTAATTTCTTTCATTCCAATTTTCGTTGAGTAACTTGCAAACGAATCGTATAACAAACATGTGCTTAAGAGCGTGGTCTTACTTTATGTTAAGCGGGCTGTAAGAGCAGTATTTCTCTCGTATGAGTGTAGGGTCATGAAGTAACATGAGCTCCAGCTAATCAAAAACGTTAAACAGGAACTTATTGTGTGCAGTGTACCTTGGCAAGTTTATTGTGCATTACTACGACGGGCCAATTACTCAACTCACATATAAACTGGCCGGTCCATATAACTGCCATGTCCAGGTGTAAAGCATATATGTATTTGCGTAAGTTACAATGCAAGAACTAGGATCATTTTACAGACTGCAGCTGGTACTTTAGCTGTAGAATTCCTCTGAAAATTTTAGTTAGGATCACATCGACATGCATACAAAATAATCAAATAAATTAGTAGACTTCGATAAAATACTTAAATTCTTAATAGTTTTATGTGAATTAAAACTATACATGTTACTATACAAAGAAGGAAAAGCGTTCTGAATACATACACGGTTATAAATTTTAGTTCGAGTTATTTCTGTAAACAACAGTCATATCGTCAATCAACTTTATAACTACTAGTAATTGGAGCTCAAAGCTGTTATTGAGTAGCCATTCATATATGTAGAAAAATTTATTTACTACCTTTTTATCCAAGTATGCACAGTATGTACATAGTTTTGCAATAAAACCAACTAACTACAAAAAACACTGGCTATAATGGCTTGGTAGAAGCCAAAGTCTTCTTACATGTCTTTTAGAAATTGCGTTGTGAATCTATTTTACGAGTAATGTGTTAAAAAACTCTTAAATAATATTCGCGCTGAAATCTAGATTTGATATATGATAATGTTAAAATATCTTAAAATCCTAAATAATTTTATCTGAATATGTTCATTAAATATTTGTTTCTGCTGACAATAAATGCTTCAGTACTCAATTTTCAACTTGCATAATCAAATTTATTATCATAGAGCGTTTCAAATTCAAAGCTTTTCAAATGTCTTCAGAATATAAAACGCGAATTAATATTTGCTTTTCATCACTTGATATATTATCTGATTGAATCACAACAAGGTCAAAGATGACAAATGGCATGAATAAGCCAACGTGTTCAGTTCAGTTGTGTATGGTCTATTAAAAAAATGATATTATGATTGTTAACACATACATATATGTATGTATTTGAAAGCCCTAATTGATTATTTTTATCGTTTATACGAAGTAATATTTTTCCATAGTTTGTATGGCTGTTTGTTACTCAATCATGTCATATGGCTTAACGAATCTTAGTATCGTGGTAATTGTGATGAAGCACGCAAGAAACTCCAAGGACGAGTGTCCTTGGAGTTTCTAGCTTGTTCTTCTCCATAGGATCTATGTATTGAAACAGGCAACTAGATTCGTGACTGACTTAGACTGACCGACTTCTTCTCTTGACAATTCAAAAACACCTATGATTGGTTCAGTTGAAATAAACGATTTTCATTTTGATTTTATGGTAAGTATTTATGTTAGTCTGGAATAGCACATAGGCTACAATTATTTCGGAAAAGTGAGCAGTTCCAAGTTTCACATAAAAGGAGTCGCTAGTATAGCATAAATCAATAATTTTGAAATGTACCCTTACCTTTGATTCCACAAACCTTTCTCTTAATCTGCTTTACCCTGAATCACCCTTGAGGCAAATAGGGGAGGTAAATAATTCAAACTACGCGGACCTGGGTCAAAACTTGGTAAAAAGTACAATCCGAGAAGGGTTGCCACCCCATTGAAGATTACAAGATAAACGTGGAATCCGTCAAGGAACGAAGGAATGGTACTTAACAGTTTTAATTTTAAAGTTTCCCGTTTAACCGTGGTTTTGCAACGTTTAATTTCCGCCGTAGAAATTATTAGGAAGGACTGGGGCAGCCTTTGAATTACTCGCGCCGCTGCAGTTTCTGAACCCGTCAAATACTTGATTACTTTTTAAGAATTCTTTAAAAATATCAATATTTTTATTAAATAAATGTACAAGGTATAAGGTTTTTTCTTTACAACTCCATTTTTAAGACTATCACGAAAGCATTTTTTAAATTAATTTGGACTCTAAAAGTAAAAAACTCATTCCTGCAATCCCCAATAAAATGAAGTGAAATCCATTATTGGTGTTGTAGTCGTATATTTACAAGATACAAGCGCCTATCCTATGGTTGTAGTAACCTAGTTGTTAGTGATCCTGGTCTAGTAAACAACAGACCAGTCACTTAAATAAATATATTATATAGTTGATTTTCACCGCCTTGGTTGTTGAAACTGTGCACAGAAATAAGGTATATATCATAATGAAATATAGCCTATGTCACTCAGAAAGAGTCTAGCTTCCTATCATTGAAATAGTTTTTAGAATCGGATGATCATGGTGGATCCAGCTATCACCCACTACAAACAATTTTACCTTATTATATAATATTAAAACACATTCCTATCTGCTTTTAGTCCCTGTGAAGAGGCACGTGAGTGATAGCGTAGAGCCATGTTTTGGCACGGATGGGCTGACTCGACCGGAGTTTTACGACAGCTTTACAGAAAACCGGCTCTGAAGCAATACTTGCGCTGTGTTCTTACGCTGAGTGAGTGAGATTACCTTAGGTCGGTAAATGACTTTCAACTTTTTAGTTGCAGTCCTTAATGAAGTTACTTACCATCTGATGACTCGTCTGCTCGTTTGTCCCTAGACCAAAATAGTAAGTTTTAAGAGTCAATTACTAGTTGCAGTTTTATGTATACCAAATTCTAGGATCAAGCATTCCAAACCACTAACATTTAATGTTATTAAAATTGGAGCGTTCAAATTTAAATCTAAGTTTCAAATAATCACGCTTTCAATATATTACTATTGAATTTAATACTATTTTATCTGAGTTTTAATTAAGAAATTCAATTCATTCTATAATTTTATATTCGGAACATTACATTAATCTGAATTGAGTTGTAATTGGTTTTCCAGATAGTACTTTAATTTTAAATAAAACTTAAAGCGATTACGAGTCTTAAGTTTATGTTATTTTATAACACGACATGATATTGTATTCTTGCTCCACTATAAAACTTTACTTTTCAGAACTAGATAGGTATAAATAGCTAGTTATAGATATATTGAAACTATCATCAAAGTGTTCCAGCGGACAGCTGGTTTTTTTGTAAGGTTTTATATTTTTGATAAATGACAACACTCAGTTTTCAGTACTTATGAGCATTAATAATAACTCTCGCAGAAATCCTACTATTATTTGGGCAAGTACCTTTTTTTCTCTAATTAGAGAATGATTAACTTTAGTTACATAGTTATAAATAATGAAAACATATTATTATTTTTGTAATAAAAAATATTTCTACCTTAACTTAGGTAACCTTTACTGGAATAAGTAAGAATCCACTTTTACCTAACACGAATTTGAACCGTGAAAATGCTGATGTAACAGGAAATAAAGGTATAGTTTCAAATAAACAATTTTCTGGAACAAGCTCCCATCTCGTGCGCAGTAAACCGCAATCCTAAACTTACCGCAAAGTCTATTTTGATTTGTGCTCGTGAGAATAAAAAAGAAAATTACAGACAATTTGTTGCGATATCCTTATTGAGAAGTAAAAGTTATGTGTGTTATGGGCCGGCTTAGAGCCTGTATGATGTGCTCTTCGAATGTAGCGTTGATGATTGCTTACAATGTTTCATCATACCTTTTCGATCAAGGACTCGGTGGTAAGAGTATAGAGTATAAGTAATTTTTCTAATACATGAGTGAGGTGTCTTCATTGCTGATGTATATTTTGATGGGCACTTAAATCTGTGTCAATTTTATTTATACAAAGGGCAGTGTGTAAAGTGCTCCTTTCCCTCGACGTTCTTCAGTCGAGTGGGCCCGATAGGATCTCTCCTATCGTGCTGAAGACGTGTGCTCCAGAGTTGGCACCGGTTTTAACGGGCCTCTATCAGCTTTTCTACTCTCTTGGCGTAGTCCCGAAATTATGGAAGACAACTCTAGTGCACCCAATCCCTAAAAAAGGAGATCGCTCGGATCCGTTCAACTACAGACACATCATCATCATAGCCATCACCTCCTTGTTCTCCAAGATAATGGAATCCATTATTAACTGCCGGCTCCTCCGGTACTTAGAAGACCACCAGCTCCTCAATGATCGACAATACGGCTTCCGTCGGGTTCGTTCACCTGGTGATCTTCTCATTTTCTTGACTCACCGGTGGGCACAGGCGATCGAGACCAAGGGGGAAGCGTTGGCCGTTAGTTTGGACGTGGTGAAGGCCTTCGACCGGGTCTGGCAAAAAGCGCTCCTTGCGAAGCTTCCTTCCTATGGGCTTCCCGACAAACTGTGCAATTGGCTCACCAGTTTCCTTACAGACAGAAGCATCAAGCTCGTTGTTGAAGGTGCATGCTCCGATTCCAAGTATGTTACTTCTGGTATCCCACAAGGCTGTGTGCTATCACCCACGCTGTTTCTTCTGCATATCAATGATATGCTGCAGATTAACAGCATCCATTGCTATGCGGACGATAGCACGAGTGATACCCTTTACACCTGCCGCGCTAACATTTCTCGGGTAAACGTCATCGAAAGCCGATCCAAATCGATTGTGTCTGAAATCGAAACTTCTTTATCAAAAGTTTCAGATTGGGGTAGACTTAACCTAGTCCAGTTTAACCCCACGAAGACACAGGTTTGCGCGTTCACCACTAAAAAGATGCTATTGGTCGTATCACCTCAATTTGAGAGCACTTCCCTAACTGCATCAACCAGTATCGGAATCCTTGGCGTCGATATATCAAGCGAAGTCCAGTTTCGCAGTCACTAAGAGAGTAAAGCCATATTAGCCTCGAAGAAGCTTGGTGTGCTAAACAGATCGAGACAGTATTTTACTCCGGCCCACCGCCTGCAACTTTATAAGACGCAGGTTCGGCCGCACATGGAATAATGTTCTCATCTCTATGCAGGTGCACCCCAGTACCAGCTTCTCTCTCTTGACCGCATTCAACGGAGAGCGACTCGCATCATCGACTGCCAAGATATTTCTGATCGACTACATCTCTACGCAAAGCCAAGGTGGCTTTGCGTAGAGATGTAGCTTCACTCTGCATCCTCTATCGCTTGTATCATGGGGAGTGTTCAGAGGAATTGTTCCGTTGTTGTTGTTAGGTCGGTAGTCACTTACCATCAGGTGACCCGTCTGCTCGTTTGCCCCCTATCGTATAAAAAAAAATTTAAATAATATTTAAACTTTATGCACTTAATACTTAGAGGAGGAGTAAGACCATTCAACATTCGCGTGGTACAGATCATCTAATATCATCTCACCCCTGTTGAGGGGGGTGGGGACACTATTTGAAGCACTAGGCTCCTTATAGTGGTTTTCCTCGCAGCTCACCACTGTGAGCCGGTCATTGGAGTTAGCTCACCGGCCTCTAGGTTTGCTCGCCGATCGCTCCTCTGAAGAGGGGTCCAGCGAGCCGCCTGCGAGAGGTCGGTGGTTGGCTATCTGCATCCGATGGCGAAGCCAATGCCCCGCTCGAAGGAACTGATATGAGCTCCCGAGCGGGGCGTTAGAGTCGCCTCCGGATGAGTGTCGTATCGTCTGGATGTGGGAGCGGAGCAATACCTACCAGGTGGGGAAGTTTCGAGCGGTCAGCCCGCTCAAACATCCCCGTGGCGAGTCTGCTCACAAACTCCTTTATAGGTTCCCACTTGAGGCCTCGGTGGATTGTTGCATTCCTGAGGTACCTGGGGGCGTCGACCACCATGCGAAGGCAGCTGTTCTCTACAGCCTGCAAACGTTGGCGCGATGTCCCTGCTATCAAGTTGTACCAGGCCCACCGTAGGTGAGGCGCGACCTGATATATGTTTTGTAAATGCCTAGTTTGGCACTTACTGGTAGTCTGGAGGATAGCAGCGAGCCGCGCAGCTCTGCCTTCGCTGTGATGGTCTCGACGTGGTGATTCATCGACAGTGATCTGTCGATGGTGATTCCCAGGTACTTGACCTTTGGGGACCATGGGATGTCCTCTTCCATCAGACGTAGGTTTGGCGGGTAGTGTGCCATACCGGTTATCATCGCCTGGGTCTCCGACACGTTGCACTTGAGCCTCCATCGCCTCAGCCAGCCCGGAAGGGCTTCGAGTGTGGGGTGCAATTTCCGTGCAGCGTGTGCGGCGTTGCGTGAACTTGACAAGTACGCGGCATCGTCTGCAAACAGTGCCAGCTTGACGTCTCCGACTACAGGGATATCATCCGTGTAGTGGGCGTACAAGGCCGGTGACAGACAGCTCCCTTGCGGGACTCCGGCACTGATGGTTTTGATTTCCAATGTGGTATCCTCTATAGCCACACGGAAGGTTCTCTAGGTCAGGAACGATGGGATGATCGCGACTACTTTTCGTGGTAGAGACGATGTCGACAGCTTGTGGATGAGACCTTCATGCCACACTCTGTCGAACGCCTTCTCCATGTCGAGCATCACGGTCACCGTGCTTCCGCCCTTGTTCAACCACGTAGCCATCTCGTCTAGGACACGAGTCAGCTGGAGCGTGGTGGAGTGCTCCTGACGAAATCCAAATTGCTCGGGCCTCAGCCGGATGTGGGGTTGAGCCTTTACTAGCAGTAAGCGCTCGAACACCTTGGACGTCGTCGAGAGGAGTGTGATGGGCCGGTAGTTCTCCGGTTTTCTGAGGTCCTTGCCGGGCTTCGGAAGTACGATAACCCGACCCCGCTTCCAGATGTTAGGGAAGTGGCCGGTTCTCAGGAACCGGACCGAACTCTGAACAGTTGTGTCAACGCTATGAGTGATTTCAGTGGAAGTCGCTGCAGTGCAGTGTTCGGTATTCCGTCTTCACCAGGTGCTTTCCGTGGGTTGGTTTTCCTGATCAACGCAGCAACCTCGCTCGGCGTTACGAGCAGTTCACCCTCAGACTGGGCGAGGGGCCTCGAGAGGTAGAGATGGGTTGCCGCCTCTATCTCCCGAGTGTGGTCCTCGTCTTGATTGTCGTGAGGTGTGAACTGTTAAAATGGTGTGAATTTCGAGGCTGTTCGCGATGATCTCGGCACGGTCTTGCGCTTTGTAGCGTATTTGCCCGTCCTCAGCGAACAGGGGGCGCGTGAGTTTTGGTTCTGCAGTCAGTTGCCTGCAGAGTCGGTATACCGAGGGTTGTTCGTCCTCGATATCTATAACGAAGTTCTCCCATGCGTCACCTCTGTGCTCCCAAAGAGCAGCCTTGAACGAGTTGGTAAGGCGGTTGTATCGGGTCTTGTCTCGGGGGTGCCGAGTTCTCTGCCAGAGCTTCTTAGCCTCTCGCTTCTCCTCGAGCATTTTACGGAGCCGAGCGGGCAGAGGGTTCTGTCGCTCGCTGCTCGGTCTAGTGCTCGAGGAGACTCGAAGTGCGGCTTGGATAGCTCCGGTGATTTCTTCGGCGGCTTCATCGACTTCCACTGGCGTTTTTACAACCATAGGGCGGCTGTAACCCGCTAAGGATTCTTGGTAAGCCCTCCAGTCTGTGTGGACTGTGGGCTTCGGTGGGCCGACCGTAGCCGCGGGCTCCCTGAACACAAGTAGCACCGGCCTGTGGTCCGATGGTAAAGCGTGGTACAGGGACAGCTGGAAGTATTATTATATTATATATAAGTAAGTAGTAATTTAAACATTAAAATTTAATAAATTAAAACTAAACGATACTTGAACATGTACAGAAAGATGAGAATAGGATTTATACAAATATGTATATATAAACTTGTTCGATGTGTAAATTGGGACTTTATATCGGGGGACATTTAAATATATCCATAAAAATGCTCTATTATTACTGAAAACTTAACATTAATAAACGGTAATTAAAAAGACTTTCTATAGCGGTTTTAAAGAAGGAAGAAGCATGAAGAAGAAGAAAAGAAGAAGAATTATTTATTTTATTTATGTCATGATGTCGTTTCTTCTCCTTACATCTAAATATTGTCACTTATCAAATTTTAAAACACGATCATAATTATTAAAATAAGTTTCCTTTAAATGATAAGCAAAGCTTAAAAATGAGCTCATAAATAAACACTTTTGGATTAATCAGCCAGATATAAACTATTTGTAAATTGTCAGTTTTTTAGGATTGCACCAAGCCTGTTTTAAGATCAAGTGTACATATTTAAGTAGGCAGTAGCGGTATTTAGCTAGTTTATATTTTTTTGTTTGTTTTACTACCAATGAGGTTCTGTTTTAAGTCTTTGTTAAAAAAACAACCTTGTTTAAAAGGCAACAAAAAACATTAACACTTAATCCATTCAAATAAGAACATAAAAAGCAAACAAAGAACTGTTATAATTTACCACTTATCTAGTAAAGAGGCTTTATGCTAAAGTAATAACGGCATTCGGAATACTTAGATTCGGATACCTAGACGAGGTTGGATCTAAAAATACAGAGAGAAAGAGTGTATCTTGCCATGAAATGCACATTACGGTGACCTAATGACTACCTTCTGAGTAAAAGTCTCGTTCGAACTGCCAGCATGTGTTGAACTCAAAGTTTCTTAAAAATAATGTTTTATTTCTCTATAGTTCCATTAATCACATATACATACACAGATGTTAAAAGTATCAATGTTAACTTTTGATTAGATAATTTATAGCTGACTCATATTTTTTTAGTGCCGTGCTAGCGTTACAATAATGCATTTGTTGTACCATCATAGGACACGCGGTATGTCCTTATTTAAGAACATTACATAAACTAGATTAAGGCTCACATAAAGCGAATGCAAAACATGAATGCTGTAAACTGAGACTTGGCAGTTAATAATAATAATCTATGGTGTAAATAAAAATATGGGTAAATATATGGTGACCTCGTCTCCTCCTTGAGTGCGTTTTATCTAGTGCCAACGAGGACTCCTACGTATACTCAGAACTAAAGCATTATAAATTTTAATAAACCTGGCTTCAAATATTCTTAATGTTTGTTTGCCCTGCTAATAAAATTTGCCTTTAATGCTTTTATGCTTTGGAGAAGTCTGAGTGGACCGTATATATATATTCCAATTTATTTAATACGTTATATAATTCTAATGGACATATTTGTTTTTTGCCATCGGAAAGTTTACCAAGTACTTCCTTAGCAAACTGATAAGTCACTTTCAGCACACTTCGGTCGTTTAAAGTTACATTTAAAAGTTATCTTTAAGTGTCTTCAGCAATCTTGTAAATTTTCTCCAGAGGTGGTAAATGGTTCAATGTGTACGAATTAGGAATGTATAGAAAATAAATAATCAATTTCTGATAGATGGAAGGTATGTTTCATTCCAGATCATGTTCTAAGCGCTAATACCACGACATGGCCATCTCAATGTCCCTGTACGTCGAGTTCTTGTGTTGTTTTATCATGAAACGTGAGCACTAAAACTCCATTAGACTAGAATTTTAAACGACTATGAAATATATAAATATCACTGTACAAAACAAAGTTATATTTTACATAGAGGAATGACTTATATATGAACATATTTAAATAGTTTAGTGCTTAGACGCTTGGCGTTAAAATTCTTAGATCTCAATAGTCAGATCTTCAACTGTTATTCGTATGTAAGACTAATCCATCAACTTATCGGGGCAAAGAAATCAGTGAATTTAAACGGACGCTAGTCCTTACTAGAGCAATTAAACGATCTAATTCTAAGACATTCGATTAAGAAAAGACAATTTGTACTCGACCGCATTTCTCCTAGGCAGGGCTATCGCGCTACTCCTATTACGTAACTCGCAACCGCTACTAATTGAACAATTAACTTATATTGTAGTTGACAGAGAAGGTACAATTACCCTCATTTGGGATGTAACCTATCTCTCAAAAATATTACTCCAAATATTGGATCACTGCAGTGTGATTTCATTGTGCTGTCTTTTATTTTTAATTTATATATTTTTTAGATTTGTTAGTTAGCATTTTAACTAAATACTTCTTATACGATTTTTGAAAATTGCAATTACAGGAATCAACAGGGTGATCTGATTTAGCGGGTTTTTACCATAAAACAACAAATATAAACCCGAAAGCACGTTTATATCCCTGAAGGTGTAAGCAGTCATGTCAAACGCCTCCTTTTTGCCAATCATAACTTATTTTATTTATTTATTTGACTTTATGCGCATGTTGTACAAGGCGGACTTAATGCCATAGGCATTCTCTCCCAGTCAACTACAGGGTGTGGCAGAAATAGATAGTTGTAGATGCAATTTTGTGAAGTTATCTATAGTCAGTTAATAATTAAACAAAGATCAGATTACATATATATATTTGATCTATTATATACTAATATATATATATATATATATATTTATATATATATTATATACTATATATAAATAAACAAATACAAGCAGATATACATATGCACACATGAGGTGCACATAATAAACACTGTACAAGTTACAATTTAGTCGCACTTACATCATAGGAGTCCGGGCTTTGTATGACTATATATTATATAGTGTCTGATAAAAGGAGTGAAGATACGAGTTGGTTCTATTTAAAAGCACCTATATAACATCGTCCATATCGGGTCTATATTACTTAAAAGTAGCCGTTAAATTTTAAACTACATTGTTGCAAAGCTTTGTAAAGAATAAGTATTTGTTATACCCTCATAAGTCACGCGGTAGGTCCTTATTTAAGACCTAAGAAATCAAACAGAATTAACAAACATTACAGAAACTAGATTAAGGCTCACATAAAGCGTAGGACATGAATGCTGTAACCTGAGACTTGGCAGACAATGGTGGCTCCCTTATTGCTCAGCTCTTAAATTGTAGTGCGGTTTCAATGCAAGTGCCGTTGACGTTAAATTATTGTCACCATGCAACGTTACACCGCTTGCTGCACACGTGTGCACTAGGCTTAATGCCTGTTAAGCTAAATGTAGGTCTATTATGGTCATTGAATGCGGAGCGGAATTTTATAGAGCAGATGTTGTATACTGTCATTGATGAAAGTGATTTAAGTTAGGAAGAATGTGTTATGTTAAGTTAACACTGTTGACGTGTGAAACTTTTGTGAGACAAAGTTTTAGACAGTTTGGGTTAGGTTTATTATGATACGGTGATATCCCGGAATATACACTTCGTTTTTTAATTTAGTTGGATCCAAATATTTAATTTCTTACCAAAATTAGTCTAAATATTTCTCTTTATCTTTAAAAAGCTTCAAATTTTCTCTTCATCTGAAGCTTGATTGAACTGGAAAACAATTTACACAGAAAATTGAGGTTAATTTATTTTTAGTGTTGAGTTTTTTAAGTATAAAGTATCTTATATTAAGTCAGACGTATCAATTGTAATAAAACGGCTTTATATATTTAGATTCCCCTATTATATTATTTTTATCAATTTTATTTTGAAAATACATTATAGTATTTTTATTTCTCCATAAAATATATCACGTATTGACTTATTCAACATTGAAGTTAGAATTTCTATTGAAATATGTTGAATGGTAATTCTAAAGATAGAATCTCTCTTAGACTTTGTATCCGCAGTGACGAAGTGTAGATGCAAATTATGAAGGCTGGGAGCGCGCGAACAAACTTCATACAACCGACAGTGTATGAGAGTAAGCATCTACTTGAGACTGATTTACAAGTCGGTCTGTCTTCTTAAGTAATTCTAAGTAAATATTTTTAATATAAATAAAAATAAATTAATATCACAAACATACTAATCCCTATAATATAGAAATCTTATTCTGTTATTGTAACAATTTACTTAGCACTAAGTAACTTCTAACAAACACTCACAGTGTACAAGAAAGTAAATAAGTTTTCTATTAAAATCCTGTACCAAAAGAATTAAAATGAAAAATCTGTCATCAAATATTGTGTAAAAATTGTTTGTAGGTCACTATTAGTGATCTGTTTGCAATGTAATACTGGCACCCTCTAAAATTATACTTTGCCTCGAGACTATTAACGCCTATTTGAACTAGCAGTAAGTGTTGAAAATGCCAAGAGGCTTACAATAAAAACCAAACCTCGCACTATAAGTAGTGTATGAGGCATGCTATAGGACAATTATATTCCTTTCAATGGTACATTAAACGAAATTAGAAAATGTTTGATATCTAAGATCAAAGGTACCCGTGATTACTGTTGACTCTGTGTAAAAATTTCGTACGTTATTGTACTATTTTGGCATGTGTTTTAACTTTATAATAATAGGCAATCATTTTATTCGACGCCAGAGCAAGTGCATGCGTACATACTTATTATATTACACCGATAATAACCACGGTATTATACAAATTTTTTTCAAAAACCTCCGAATAATAAGCTTATTTCTATAGCAATAAAGTCTGCAATACGTTGGCTACGTAATTTAAGTCTGTCTATAAATCTCCACTTTTCAAAACTTAATACGCGATCGTAAATCATTTATACATTTGCATGTTACATTCGGCTATCATTACCTGTGTTGTTGTGGAAAGCAACTGTAATAACACTTTCTAATTCTATTTTATATACTTATAATTTGACGATAATACAAAGAAGTATATGGGTCAGTTGAGTAACAACTCTTTTTTTATACAGATGTCAAAAAGCAATAAAAAATAATTATTTATTTGTTAAAACCGTGTCTGTTATGTATGTAGATAAAGAAAGAGGACCAGTTATTATCGCACACATTGGTAGGAACTTATGTCAGGCAGTAGATTACGCTAGGCTAATTGCTTTAAGTGTAGGTTAAGTAATATGAATTTTAATTGCACTTGTTAAGAATACAGCAGTTCTGTAGATGGCCAGTAAACAGTTTGTGTGTAGTTTGGTTTAATATTTTGTAATATGTGGAAAGTTAAGTGTGTGAATTAGTATTTAGTGGTTTTTATTTGCTTTTGCTATCAAGTTTACAAAGATTTACTATAAAGACTTTTTTATTTTAAATTGGGATTCTCCCTAAATATTTTAGTAAGAATTTAGTTTACCAAAATGAGTCAAGTGTTTCTGTTTTATCTTATTTGGCACGCATTACATAAATTAGATGGGACGAGGCTATGTGATACTGATGTTAATGCTCTGTTTAGAAATGAAGGTTACTATTAAAGTAGGAAGTTAACGATAACAATTTAGCTTGGCAAATAAAACTGGTAATATTTTTTTTATTTAGACTCAAAGGATCATTATTACTTTGCGAAAGGCTTAGTGGTCCTTATAAAGATTCGATTTTTTTACGACAGTTAACTCATTTGGCTATGAACTTAAAAGGCCTTATTTATGTGGATACCATACGTACATTTTAAAGGTATAAAAAATCTAGATGTTTAGACTATTACAATCATAAAGGGGTTAAAAAAAGCTTGGGCTTCTCAGGAGGTAAAAAGATAAATATGTATATATTACTTAATGTACGTGAGATATGCTTAGATGTATTTAATTATATAAGTTTATTCTGTTTTTAACTCCTAGTTTGTAATTCTCTCTCCGTCAAATTCTCATTAGCTACTTATTTTATTTGTGTCATGCATATGTCAGTGTGTTAATTATTAAGAAGAAAAAAAGTTTTTTTATTACATTTGTTTCATGAAAATTTATTCAAAGAATGATGCCCGCAATAACAACCGGACTTTAGATTGAATGACCGCGAACGAATTAAACAATCGATTAAATCGTTCACTTAATTACGTAATTAATGTCTGAGCGTAGCCTGCCCACAGTGCCTGTTTAAAACCTCTGCATTTACCGCACTGTAGCAAAACACCGGTCCCGCGAAACATGAGATATTATGACTATAGTTTCGTTTTTTAATGAGCGATCCGATACCCAAGTTGATCCAATTTTGAATGGAATTAAATTTTTGGGCGATCGCGTCCAAATTAAGGAAAACAGTATTAGAGCGACGCTGTATTCTTTTTTTATTTCGATGTGAGTTTATAACCTTTTTAGTATTGTAAAGAAAACGTTTGTTATAAGCAATACAATAAAATAAGGTAAGGCAATAAGCTATGGATGTGTTCAAATGTTAAATGATCGAACGAGATACTCATATACATAAAAAAAAACTAAATATTTGCAATAAATTATCATTTGTAAGAAAAAAATATATTTATTGATATTAGTTTCGTGGCCAATTATATTAAATACAGGAGATTTTACAGTAAAACTATGAATGTGACATCTAAAGAGAACCTAAAATAATAACTTAATTGAATAATGAAACAACCAAATGATTAATTAGTTAAAAACCACTGAAATTACCACCAACCACTTGAACTTTAATATAAACAAAATTCTTTAAAGTAATTTAAGTTATCCACATGTTAATTTTACATTTCAAACACAAGAGCGCATCAATGTTTTATGTTTTCAACTGTGAGAGACGGCCCCGTAATTAAGTTTGAAACTAATTGCACATAAGTAGATCATACATCAAAAAATGAACCGTTAGCATTGCCTAATTGCATTACTGGCACAAGTCACGTTCGGTATTCTACAACATTTTTACAAGTAAAAGTTGAATAGTTTATTACCGTAGATACGTACATAAAAGAAGAACAAATACGTATATGGACCTCTACACATATATCTTTTGAACCTTTTGCGCTACTTCTTTAATACATACATACATATCCACACGCCCGTTTCCCTGAAGGAGTATACATAGGAGTCTTAATTGTCCCAATTTAGCGAAGTATAATTAGGTGATAGATAGATTGTATGCTCGAATACGTTAGGTTCGCATACATGTAACATGAATTGGACCTCATCGAGAAGTTGGAGTCCTTAGGAAAATCTATGAACCTAGAGATTTTTACAATAACTATTATTCTTAATTTGTTGTCTTTGGTTATCTACAATGCTAGGTCAACTGAACTTTAAATCTTAAAATAAATGTATTTTGTTCACAAAAGTATTGAACTCTATTGATGCTTTATTAGCTCACGACAAAGGCAGTTTTAGAAAGACATAGTAATTAAAGAACATTTTCAATGCGACGTGGAAACACAAGCGACAACAATGGACTTAGACGTTTCAATAACATTCTTGTGCAAGTATTGTCCTCGCGTCTCGCCTCCTGAAAGCAGTACATAGTAACAGAATACGATACGTTCTATTAATTAAGATCGAAACTTTTACTCCAATAAAGGTTTGGAGCGTAAAACGTTTTGGTCCTTCGACCGAACGGCGTCGTAACTCTTGCAATTAAGTCGAATTAAAAATAAACTCGAAAGAGTCCGAACAGTACAGGCTGTTGATTAAACGCCATCTCGCGGGCTCCCCATCAATAACAACACTTTAATTAAACACTTTTATTCGCGCTTGAATGGTCGAGACGCTAGTCTTAGCATTTAATTTGCTTTTTTATTCATTTTAATATTATTTTTTTCTTAATAGAGTTGACAGTGTGCTCCTGCCGAGTTACTGTTAAAGGGCGAAACAAAACTTCAAGAGGCTTGTGTTTCTTAATAACAATGATTTTATGTTCTTATTATTCTTAAATTACATCTTTAGTTTTTATAGCTGCTGTATAAGAATATTATATTACCAATATAGGATCTGATATTTGATTATAACCTTGTGGACAGGGCATTTTACTGTTAAATATTTTTATATATTGTCATTATTTTAGAACAGCACAAATACTGCTGTTCTAAAATAATGACAATATATCAAATGTCTATAAAAACCTTACAGGTGTGCCGAAAAAATATGTTTCATTAGATTATTATGTAACATACCTTACACAATTAATCTTACACATTTTAGTTACTTTGGTCGTTTAATAAATTAAGGAACTTTTACGGTTATTTTTCCTTTAAATATATTCTTATTATTCATATACAAAACAAAAGTTTTTTTCACCTAAGTTATATACTTATTAATGACATGTATTATATGTGCTATGTAGTTCTGAAATAATATATTTCGTATACCCATTAATAATTATTACCAGAGCCAGGTGGTACAATTTCAATCAATTTATCGTTAACAATTTCGACAACTCTTGTATCATCATCATTATCATTAAAATTATTACAATCTAAAATAGAAACTATAGGTTCGTGGTAACTAAAATGGGAAATAAACATATTTGATTCGAAATTATTTAAATATCTTGTGAATAACGCTCTCTCTCATCTCGTTGTGCTAATATTGCGTTGATTGGACATATGCGTCTCGTAACGGTGTCGCGAGTACATAGATTTTATCTCATCTTAAAATATGCGTACCGCACTAAAAGAAGTTTTCACTTCAAAAACTTTCTGCACTTCCTCTCTATATACAGTTTACCTAATTACACGATCTCCTGGTGTTGATTTTTTTTAGCAAACAAATGTTTTCTTAACCTATTAATATATACGTAGATAGTAATCTCTAGAATCCACCATTAAATTTTATTTACAAACATTAGGTATACACTCTTTTTTGTCCTTAATTATACTTTGTATTTACAATTAGATACTAATAAAAGTATACGGTACGTTTTATAATTATGTAGGTATGTATACGTACGTAATATTCGTATAAGGTTATTCACAATACTCGTAAACTAAGTTAAAACACAAAACCCTACATCGACTATGCTTATTATCATAAAAAGTACATTAAGGTCAAATTATAACTTTGATAACACAATGTTATCTTCATGGCTAGCTTACTTTAAAATTTATTATAATAATAAACATTGGGTACTTATTTAAACTAAAAGGAATAAGGACAATTAATAAATTAAAGAGCACGCAAATGAGCTTTAGTTCGTTGTTATTTGCTATAATTTACATATCAGTACAAGAATACAAAGGGTGTATAATTTATAGGCTGTAAGCTAAACTTATTAAATAGCTACATGAAAATAAATTTATAGTGCCCTGTGGTCGGCAATAGGCTTGCATCCTATTCCGTTTGTGGGGCCAAACTGTAATTAGCAAAATATGGGTGTTTTATACACCTCTACCTGTCCCTTAGAGAATATAGGCGATGGCGTCTTTATGTCTCAAATGTTTTTTTTTTTAACTTACTTGTCAACTGAGGCGTGAAGAGATTTGTGCATCCCTCAACGATATATGCAAAAACATAAATGGAAATTTACGCATAGAAGAGGCGCAGTAGGCATAGACCTTATTTTGCGTATACTTAATTAGTTCCATTTACATAATAGAGGGAGGAAAGGGAGGGTACAAAGGAAAAGAAGAGCTTATTGCTTATACAGATAGACTTGGGAATATAAGCAATAGCTCAAGCAAGTCAGGGTAGCATACCTATAACTCGAACTGTCTATAATGTGTCACTAACTATCTATAATGGTAATTTAGTACCTGATTAAAGTAAAACAGAGCTTTTTTTTAATATAAAATTACGGTTTATACATATATGCACCATATACACGCATACGCCATTACAGAAATTTACGATAACCAGTCGAAATATTCTCTGCTATTTCATTGGTATTGCAAGAGATAAAAGTTTCTTAATACATGTTTCTCGATAAATAGTAATCAAATAAAATTGGAGGCAACTTTGCTGTGGGAAAGGGAAAGAGTGATGAATATTTAATATCCCATTTTAAACCTTACATGTTATTTCTCGCAGTTTCTATCACTTTTATTGGTTTTATTTTTTTGTATAAATAGTAAAAAATTAGTCTATTTAAAATTTAGCCTATTTAAATCTTATATGTGATATTATGAGCTGTAATTAATTAAAATTACACTATCGTAGCAATTTTCTTACATTTAAAACAAGGTTAATATTTACTTTTACTTCAAAATATAAAAATGAATCATCTCTTGCCATTCCATTAAATAATAAAAAAATAAAATAAAAAGCCGTTCGATCGGAATTTCTTCATTCTTCATTATTTCGCTGAGTAACCAATATCGTTTCCATGTGTTGGTTATTCTCCTGTCTATTTCTTTTTTCATGCAGTCCTTAGTAGACATTAATTGGCCTAAATATATGTATTCGTGCACGTACTCTATTTGCTAATTATTAACCTTAATAGTATCTAATTCTGAAGAGTTTAACATAATTTTTGTTTTGGAAAAATTCATGGATAACCCTGCCTTATCGCTTTGGTCTGCTAGTTGTTGGAGCATTATTTCTAATTTCTTTGGACTTTTAGAAAATATAATTAGATCGTCTGCAAAACGTAAGTGGCTTAATATTTCACAGTTTATGTTTAACCCTTTTTCCATCCAATCAAGGTTCCTGAAAATCATTTCTAAAACAGCTGAAAATAATTTAGGTGAGATTGGGTCTCAGATCA
This sequence comes from Tyria jacobaeae, assembly GCA_947561695.1. Classification (NCBI taxonomy): domain Eukaryota; kingdom Metazoa; phylum Arthropoda; class Insecta; order Lepidoptera; family Erebidae; genus Tyria; species Tyria jacobaeae. The sequence continues at coordinate 13,019,332 of OX387220.1, forward strand.
GAACCAGGTGATTTGTCATTTTTTTTGTGTTTTGATTGCTTTTATGGTTTCTTCTTTTAATATTTCGGGTATTTCCTCTTCGTCGATTGATACGTTATATTCTTTTACGGCATTTTGTTCTTGACTTTGGTATACGTTCCGGTAAAATTCTGTAGCAGCTTTTAGTATCCATTTCATATAAACCACATCTCGAATTAAGACACACTCAAGCAAACTGAATTTACTTTTTGTTGTTTTTCTAACGAGAAATAAGGATTTTACTCTAGTTTATACAAAATATAATATAATAATATGACAGGAAAGCCGACCAGAGTTTTAAATACAGAACAATACTTTTGATATATCAAATATGCACGATTATTAGACCTGGTAGCATTAACAGTAAGTGGGCTGTATGTATACCGTTTATACAATGTCTGGTTAACGGCAATAGGTAGGCTTGCCCACTATTAACAATTTTAAATTGGGACTAAATCGTATCATGGTGGGTGTATATAAATATATGTAATATGTATATAATTAAAGTGAACCAATCGTAGTTTTCCAAGAGCTCCATACCATTATACGAATTTTTATTTATGATTAATATACACATTATTTAGTTACGATACTCATAAATAGAGTATTTTTATCGACAATACATTAAAACCAAAATATCAGGTTAAAATGTTCATTTATAAATGTTACCATCAGTTGTTACTACTCTAACAACTACATACGTCTTTATTATTCCTTTATTCATTTATAATATATACATTAGATATTTTGTTCTCATTATAATGTAGTCTTGTACGAATGATGTCAAGATTTCGAACACTGTCAAATGTTTAATGAATTCTGACATACACAACTAAACACTTTTTTCAATCAAACAAATTATCCCTGGGGTATTTGCGGACCGATACGACGAAATAGGTAAGTAAGTATATCCAAAGCCGAACCTGAAAGAAAGCCTTACAGTATTAAAAATGTATAGTATTTGAACTTAACAACACTGAATAGGTAAAATAATAAACAAACAAGTACAAGATACTACTTACTATACAACTCAAATTATTTTATTAAGACAAGTAAAAAGGTTAATCGTAATGAATTTATTTAGTGAACAAAGAAAACGAGAAGGCACTAACTCAGAAGTCTCGTAATTTTTTCTCTTGTGGGCCATTTGCCAAGTTTTCAGTGTTCTGTAGACCCCTGTTAGCTAAGTCTTGTCTCATTTTGTCGCATGTAACTGAGAAACTATTGAAGTAGGGGAACATAAATAAATCTCTGAAAGGGGAGGATATTAAATTAAACGATATTAAAAAAAGTGTCATAGCTCGTGAGACGAAGTTTGTGGAGTTTACATAGAGTGTTCACTAACGGTCGGTACTACAAGTAAGTCTTTTTTTGGACTCGTTTAGGAAGTAACAGTAAAGTTAGGCTTTGGTTATGCTGATTATGTAGCTGTTTGTACTGAGAGTCGTACCCGATTAATGAAGACACTTGAGACACCAGTGGCAGCCCGTGTATTCTGAGAGTTAGAACGATCATTTATTTCCAAGATCTTTTAATAAGAAGAAGTAAAGATTAACACTATTTATTTTTGATTTTACCGTATTCTTCATGACAAATAGAATTATATGAATCCCACTATCGTACCACAATGGACCCCCGTTTACGACTACGACCCCTAATTTTTTTTTATTTGCTGCTCTGCGTTGTAGAATTTCTTTTCAAGTAAATGAAGTCGACTCAAGTAGTACGCAAAAGCTGGGCATACAGTATCCCTTAAAAAAAGGAAATATTTTGTTTATTACATCTATCTTAATTCTCCAGTAACCTAAAATAAAAATTGGTAACAGTAAAGATTAAAATAAGGCTAAATAAGATTTGGCCTGCAGGTAAAGGGTAGGACTGACCATACCCTTGGAGAAGCAGCCCTGTGACGGTCATGGCATAACGTGGTCGCTTGAGCGAGCCTGTGGTTCACGTAATGCCATGACCGTTGACCGTTGACCGTTGATGAGAGATGCTTCCACCAGGCTAAGAAGTCTGGTGGAAGCATCTCTCCTATAGTACCCTCCCAGGTCTCTTGCAATAAGCACCACTTCACCATCAGCTCCATTGAGTGATGACCCGTGGCAGCTTCCATACGAAATAAAAAATGCTGAATAAGATTGCACCAGGCCAGGCCAGGCCGGTGAATATCCAAAACTGATTATTTTCTTATGGAGTAACAGACAGTCACACAAACACGTGTCTCTGTTACTGTGTCTGTAAATAACTTAAAGTAATTAAGTAAATGTTAGTCGTGGTTCTACGAAATGTTTTAATGATGTCGAATAGAGTCAGACTAGGCGTGATTGATATTCTATTAACGTTTTTTATACGTAATATAATAATAAATCTTACAAACGCAGATTTATTATTATATTTTGTATAAATTAAAATACTCATTAGAAGGCTAGAATATTTTTGAAATTGATCCGTTGTCTGTCTGATAAAATTTGTAAGCGTTACAACAATGATTCCCACCCAGGTATCTGTCAATAAGCTTCACTTCACCGTCAGCTCTGGTGAGGCGATGACCCGTGTGGGTTTCCACACGAAAAAAATAAAGTATTACAACAAATTAAGCCAATTTCTTTTTTAATATATTATAATTTGATCAGTTTTTCTAAAATATACTGACTTAATCTGACTTATATTTGATTGAATATATTAAAATATTATCATTAACTTCTCATTTGAAACGAAACATTTTTATATACACACACTCACGCCTGTTGCTCCGAAGGGATAGCAAGAGGCGTAATGAATCTCCCATATTTTACTGATTATAATTTAGTCCTATTTACGTAATAGTCGTCAATAGTCTTGCTATTGTTCTGGTGCCGGGAAGTCAGAAAGAAATATGTACTTTTCCACGTTTTTGATTCCACGATGGTCATTTTAACCATTCCAATCGGATCTAATCTTTTTTTACTTTTATAATTGCATCCTGCTTCGACGATAACTTTATTTGAAACAAAGACCTTATTTAGTAACGCAACAGCCTCGCAGAAAAACCGGATGACAAACAATGCTTGAATAACAACTCTTCCTCCCCTACATTATATACATATATATATACATATATATATACATATATATATGTATATATATATATACAGACCCTAAGGTCTATATCCCCGAAGGGGTAAGCACAGCCGTCTCAATAGCCTTTGTGCCAATCATAATTGAGTCAGGGACAGACGAACAGACGGGTCACCTGATAGTAAATGACACCCGCGAGAAGACGGGAAAGATGAGAGGGGGGATTAGAGGAGAGGAGAAGGAGAGTTGGGCCTCCGGAAACCTCACTTATTTCGGGGAAATGCAGCGCAAGCACTACTTCACTACAATTTTTTGGTGAGGCCGTGATATCGCACCGGTCGAGCCGGCCCCTTCGTGCCTGAGCATGGCTCTACCACTGTTAAACCAGGTTTACATTTAACCGTAGTAATATACACATCGTATTGTACACATGCAATAAGACTGAATACAAAATTTATATCCCACCATATAATGCTCGTCGGTGCTGAAATGAACTCATTTAATAATGTGGGTCAGAATGCTTCACTATAAAATACCGAATAACATTTACTTTTAATGGGTAATACAGAAAGTAGAGCCTCTGATAAAAGCATACCTACTCCCTTATGTGGTCCGCTATTAGCTTTAGTAAATAAATATACATTTATATTTAATATCAAATAATTTATATATTTTCAAAATGAATGCAACAACTGTAGAGGAATAAAGCTCACGTCACATAGTATGAAAGTATTGGAGAAAGTTATGGAGAGAAGACTGAGAGGAGAAAGTGCGATATCTAGAATTCAGTTCGGGTTTATGCCAGGACCCCGGACAACAGATGTCATTACACTGCGCAAACTGCTACATTGCAATGCGCAAAAAAAAAGTAAAAACTATGAACTGGACGGACGGTTTTGTTGACTTAGAAAAGGCACATGATAGGGTATCTCGAGAGATTTTGTGGTGGGCTTTGAAAGAAGAGTGCCTGCTAAGTTAATGCCACATGCATTGATTCGTGCTATGTATCAGCAAGTCAAGAACTTATGTCAGGTCGGTCGCTGGATAAAACGAACAATTCAGTGTCTCTGTGGGCCTGCATCAGTGTAAGGTTCTCTTCCTTTTAATAATGAATGCTCTGACAGCAGACATACAGGAGGAGGCACCTTGGTACATGCTCTTTGCAGACGACATTACGTTGGTTGGTAATTGGCATTTAAAAATGGCAGCAGAGACTGGAACATGTTGGCTTGAAAATCAGCAGAACCAAAACAGTGATACTCATCTGTTCCAACTTCAATTACCTCAGCTCCCTCCTGCAAAGTAATGACGATATAGAAAAATATTAGAGGGAGCCTGAAAGTAGCGCCAGTAGATAAAAAGTTGAGGAGCAATAGATTATCGTGGCATGGACATGTGATGCGAAGGGATGAACAAAATGTAGTGAAGAAAGTTTTATGTATGGAAGTTGACAGATAAAGGAGTAGGGGACGACCAAAGAAAAGATGGTTGGACTGCGTGAAAGAGGATATAGCTAGAAAGTCTAATAAAGTCTAAACTTAGTGAAATAATAGCGTTGAAAGGAAGAAGAGAGCAAATTACACCGGCCCCAAATAAATTTGGGATAAGGATAAGAAGATGATTTGCAAAGACATTAATTTTTACCTCCTGTTAATTTCAAATACAAATCTATCTTTAAACTTCTAAAAGGACTTTTTTATTTGAACTAATCAATGTGATAATCAAATTATTTACAGAACTACAGGTCGATAATCTAATAGTCTTAAGGGAAGAAGAAAATATGTAAATAATATTTGAGTAACGGTGTACAGTAAAACATCCAAAATTAGTAGTAGCATGATATTAAAATACATTTATATAACGAATGACACCGTCATTACTAACTAGTTTACATAAATGTTCCATTCCGCCTACGCGTCCATAAAGAACTATTTTAATAACACTATAACAAGCTTATAAAATAGCTTGTTTTATATTATAACAAGAAGCGATTTTAAGAAGACCAAACTCACACTTAATTACATATCAGATTCTCATTACTATAATATACATATAAGTATTAATTTTATGCCGCGATCATTTCTTGAAAACGAATTTCGCCCAGTCACATAATATATTTTTTGCTGTTATGTACACAATCTTAATTAATTATTGATTTTATTTATTTAATTTAAATTGTGATTGATTGCTCATTATTTTCTTTTTTAAATGACAATAAGGTTGGATAAATTTTATACGATTTGAAAATATTAACACCTATCTAGCCAGTAAAATATCTATTAAATTATTTCACTATTGCATTTAAAAGTAAGTCTTAATATATATTCGAATTTTAAAAAGCGTGTTTAAAATTTCAACGGTTAGTGTATTTTTACAAGGTAATCGTGGTTCCCGGTACCACGTGTAAAGCCCTAACTAAAAGATAAGCTTTACAGTTCCCTAACCCACGCTGCAAATTCTCATTTTCCGCTTACAAATTTTACCTACATGTACCACGATGATGAAAATTTAACATAAACTCATCCCAAGTAATACAAATTAGGCAATTCCAAGATACACGCGTATTTTGAAAACTCTTAGTAAATACAGTGCACGTAAAAGATTACGTTCACCATAATAATTCTAACAAGATACTGTACTCTCTCTTAATTGCTTCTCTCATAATACATGTTATGGAAAAGTTAAAGTCTTTGGGTTAAATTAAGTTCTCTGCAGTTTGAATGTACATTTATTTTATTTCGCTGAAATTAGTGGCATTGCTGGTATTCGCTTTTCGAATCTCATGGTTTAGACAACATGTATTATTTCACTGTCTGTAGACTACCTACAGTAGAAATTTACAATAAAAGCTTAACATTGAATAAGCTCCGTATAATTTTGGTTAAGTTTTCTGTGGAAACCTACCAGACGCATTTTAGAGTGACTATAGTCGGCCACTAGTCATAAATCTAGCTAGCTAGAGTCGTAATAATGAGATAATAACGTGATGATGAGATTAGCTGATCCCATTTCACAATGAAGATTTAATAAAAGTTGGCTTTCAGGTGTTTATTCTCTGACTATAGTTTATGTTATACACAAAATAGCTACATGACGCAACGTAAAAAAATAAACGATATCTCACAATAAAAAATAAAGAAAATACAGATCTGTTAATGGATATTGGATAATTTAAATTGTTATGATTATTGACTTTTTGGTAACACGTTTTTAATGTACTTGCCTTGGATTCACAACATTTATTATTGCAGGGTATAGGGCATCGGCGTGGTCACCTACCAATGAGGTGGCCAAGGTCTGCAGGGGTTTCCCAAAGGCTTCCTTCGCAGGTTATCCCGAGTTAACTGTAATAGATCCAGTTCGACGGAACACCTTGTGGTTTTAGTCAGTTCGAGTCCGACATACCACCTCACCCTCAGCAGCTGAGGTGATGACACGTGGGGGTTTCCACGCGAAAAAAAATAATAAAAAAGTATATAAGGCATAGGCAGCTATAAGTTTTAATTGCTGTTAGCAACTATTAGTAGCAGTAGCAGTTAGTAGTAGTAGTATTATACTCAATAGTGCAGTTATCCAATCAAGGAAGAATAAGCGACGCCGACGTTCTCGAGCTGTTGCTTATACTTCCCAATCCACCCGTATAAGCAATTTTCGTTTTCTTTCATTGACTCAATTTCTTTTCGAAATACATCCAATTTCATTCCATTCCATTTCAATTCATAAAGTGTGCGTTAGTGGGACCAAATTCTAACAAACAAAATTTTTATGTTTTTTGCTCCTCTATCTAGCCTTTCGGGGATCCGAAGTGAGCGAAAGTATTTATGAGATAATTGTGATAATTATAACATTTCATTTTCCTAATTCATAACATACTGCAAGTTTGTATCCATTTTTCTAACTATTTTAAAACAGTCAAGTCGAACAAGTGGTGTTACATTGACAGTGATACTAAAACAGAGTATGGCTTATACTCGTACTAATAAACAATCAATTTAGCACTTTAGAAAAACTATCCGTATATTTATGTTACCATACTCTTAAACCTGTTCAAGATGAATCGATATCAATACACAACATATTTTACTTTTCAGAAAGTAACTAACAAGAATAAACTCGATTACACCTATAACTACTCATATATCATTGTTATTCAAGAAGCATCAATTACTCGAGTAGTATTTTAATCGTATATTTAATATCAAATACAAAGCATCGAATTACGGAGAGGTTGTTTCTAGTAATCGAATGGAACCATTCGGGAAACGAGTCTATCGAAACAGGTTTTATCTTAATATTTCTCAAGTGTTTGTTTGTAAATATTGAATGTCGTCATAAATTTATATTGTGCGAGTTATAAAATATACATATTAAGAAGACTAAACCACGTTGGGTTAATCATTCAAACGTGATCATCAAATTAAAGATACATGGAAAACGAATTCGTGTTTTAATTGGCATTGCGTCAATTCATTCCTGTATTTATAAATGTGACTGTCATCAGCATTGAATTAACTGACTTCATAGAAGGCCTATTAATTACAATTCAGATCTTAGTTTATCAGTTTTTTACCTACTTTATTTTAAATGGCCCTATTTTAAATACTCCTCCCTATTTTAAATTATAGGGATAATAATTTTTGTTGGGTACCTTTGTAGTTGATTTATAATAATAGTAGTGGCGAAATTAATATTAGTAAATTGTAGTAAGTTTAATAAATTCATTTCTATTGTCGCACACACATACCTATATTTGTCACATTAAGATCTAGAATCTTCTATTTGTTTTACTTGAAAATTTAGTTTAGAGTAGTTGGTCGTTTTACAGCACGGCCTTGTTTTTATTGTCCTACAGAAAAGTAAACTTTTGAGTTTAAAGCTCTTGGTATTTCCTACTGTTATTTATGTATGTTATGAGTAAATACTTATGAGTTATGAGTAAATATTATGGGCAAATATCCTCCCAATGCAGACGCAACATAAGCCACGGCCCCCAGTTCCCGGCGGCCCCGCTATTCCTGGTCATGGTGGCGACCACGGTTAAGGCCGGGCGGGGGGTGCTAAGAATCTCCGGGTTACGAGAGGTCACCAAAACCCACTGACCCTGGCTACGTATAACGGGCGCACGTTACAGCTAGACTCGCATCTGGCGCACCTTAAGGTTGAACTCGAGAAGATTAGGTGGCATATCCTAGGGCTATGTGAAGTCCGAAGAGAGGGGAGGACACCATAGTCCTCGAGTCACCTGATGTACTTCCGCGAGGGGGACCAACAATCCCAAGGTGGCGTTGGGTTTCTGGTAAATAAGTCCTTTTCTGACAACGTTGTGGAAAAATCCAGTGTGTCGAGCAGGGTAGCGTACCTCATTGTCAAGTTTACTGAGAGGTATAGCCTCAAGTTGTGCAAGTGTAAGCACCGACCTCGGCACACTCGGATGACGAGGTGGAGGATATGTTTGATGACATATCGAGGGCCCTCCACTGTACCACTAAGACCCACTACAACGTTGTTATGGGTGACTTCAACGCTAAAGTGGGAGTACAGAATTGTAGCGAATCGGTAGTAGGATTCCATGGATTTGGAAGCAGGAATCATAGGGGGCAAATGCTCGTTAACTTCCTCCTTTAACCTCCTTACTATTTTAAGTAACAATAAAATAATCAAGTCTATATCTATAACGAATCCAAGTCTGGGTCTACTTTATAGAAAACCTGCGGTATACTCGCAATATAAACTATTTTCAGGATACATTTTCTATATAATTTCCACGACATAGGCACCTTTTCAAGCTTTAACACATCTTTAATAAAAATGGCCCTCCCCACCTCATTAAACACTTGTTATAGTTGTCACTCAGTTACATAATTATATATATTTCAGAGATATCCGATTAGCTTAGTTTCCAAGTATCAATCTTACCAGCTAATATTAAATCAAGAATAACTATTAAGATCACTAGATTCTATTGTTTAGATATTGTGTATCAAAGAGAATTGGAGGCAGTAATCTCATTCTGACTTGGCTGCTCTGCACAGTTGCACCGACAGTAGCAGTTTGACACACGCTGCTAACCACATATAGGTTACGTTAATGTTACTAAGCTACTAGAGATAATACCGCCTTTATATGATCTCTATACAATTCAGATATATAATCTGTTACATTTAGGTTAGGAAGATTAATACAATAATATTTGAGCGCTTGCGTGAGACATGTTTGCGTTAACAACGTTGTTATGGGTGACTTCAACGCTAAAGTGGGAGTACAGAATTGTAGCGAATCGGTAGTAGGATCCCATGGATTTGGAAGCAGGAATCATAGGGGGCAAATGCTCTTTAACTTCCTCGAACGGGAGGGGCTCTTCTTGATGAATTCATTTTTCAAGAAACAGCCCCAGAGAAAGTGGACGTGGCAAAGTTCCGACGCTATGACCAAAAATGAGATCGACTTCATCATGTCGGACAGGAAGCACATATTCAGAGATGTCTCAGTGATCAATAGGTTTAATACCGGTAGTGACCACCGACTTGTCCTAGGCTCTCTAAATATCGACTTTAAGCCTGAACGTGTTCGTTTGATGAAGTCCAGGCTCCGACCAACTCTGCTTCAAGCCATGATAGGATCTGAAACGTTCCATTCAAAGCTGGAAAACCGATTCGCTTCCGTGGAAAAAACAAAAGACGTAAACCAGAACCTCGAAAACGTGGTTCGGGTTCTCAGGGAAGAAGGTACAAGATTTTGTGAATTGCAGCGTAAGGGCAGGAAGTCGAAGCTTTCGGAAGGGACCCTAGGGTTAATGAAGGAACGACGTTTAAACCCACCAGTCACTTCGTTGGCAAAGCGGACTCTAAACCGAGAGATTAGTAAGCTCGTACGACAGGACCTTCGATGCTTTAACGCTCTCTCGATTTTGAAAGGGCGATCGAGCAGAATCGGGGGTCAAAAGTGTTCGTACAATCTCTTAGAAGAAGCCACCTGACGAAGTTGACTACAGCAACCGGAGAAGTCGTTGCTTCGAAGCCGGCAGTCCTTTCGGAAGTAGAAAGCTTCTGTGGCCGGTTATACGCTTCGCATGCGTCTCGACCGGATCCCGTAAATGAGGACCCCAGAGCCGCATTAACACGCCACTTCACCGAAGACCTGTCAGAAGTCAGTACCGACGAAATTGATATGGCTCTTAAACAGCTGAAAAATGGAAAAGCCCCTGCAGAGGATGGCGTTACAACAGAGCTGCTAAAGGCTGGAGGTAAACCTGTAATAAGGGAGCTCCAAAAGCTCTTCAAGGCTGTCCTGTTTGAAGGAGAACTCCGGAGGCGTGGAGTAGGAGTGTGGTCGCCTTGTTTTTCAAAAAGGGTGACAAGAACATGTTGAAAAACTATGGCACCATAGACCACATCCACACAGTGCGGCAGATTATACAGAAGACCGAAGAATATAATCAGCCCCTGTGTCTAGCATTCGTGGACTATGAGAAGGCCTTTGACTCGATCGAGATCTGGGCTGTTATGGAGTCCCTGCAGCGTTGCCAAGTAGATTGGCGATATATCCAAGTGATGAGATGTCTCTACGAAGCCGCCACCATGTCCGTCTAAGTACAAAGCCAGCAAACAAGGCCAATACCATTGGATCGAGGAGTGAGACAAGGGGATGTTATCTCCCCGAAATTGTTCACAAATGCAATGGAGGACATGTTCAAGACGCTGCACTGGAAAGGGCGTGGCATCAACATCAACGGCGAATACATTTCTCATTTGCGATTTGCAGACGATGTCGTCATCATGGCAGAGACGCTGCAGGACCTACAGCAGATGCTGAATGACCTAGCTGACTCTTCTGTACGCATCGGCCTACGGATGAACTTGGATAAAACCAAGATCATGTTCAATAAGCATATACTACCGGAACCGATTGCGGTACACGGGGCCGTTCTGGAAGTTGTTCAAAAATATGTATACCTCGGGCAGACATTGCAGTTAGGTAGAAACAACTTTGAGGACGAGGTGAACAGAAGAATTCAGCTGGGTTGGGCATCCTTTGGGAAGCTACGCCGAGTCTTCTCATCGTCGATCCCACAGTGCCTTAAGACAAAAGTCTTCAATGAGTGTGTCCCACCCGTCATGACATATGGACGGCTGGTCCACAAGCTTAAAGTTGCTCAGCGTGCTATGGAAAGGGCTATGCTCGGTGTTTCTTTAAGGGATCGCATCAGGAATGAGGTGATCCGGCAGAAAACCAGAGTAATCGACATAGCCCACCGGATCAGCAGGATGAAGTGGCAATGGGCTGGCCATATTAGCCACAGAACCGACGACCGTTAGGGAAAACGAGTTCTTGAGTGGAGACCGCGTCTCGGCAAACGTAGCGTAGGACGCCCACAGGCCAGGTGGAGTGACGATTTGCGCAAGATGGCTGGCAGGAGCTGGATGCGAGAAGCCGAAAATAGATCGAAGTAGAATCAATGGAAGAGGCCTATGTCCAGCAGTGGACTGCGATAGGCTGATGATGATGATGATGATGATGAGTCAATACTACAAATATTAGTCATATTTTCATATCACAGCAACGCAAACATGTCTCACGCAAGCGCTCAAATATTATTGTATTAATCTTCCTAACCTAAATGTAACAGATTATATATCTGAATTGTATAGAGATCATATAAAGGCGGTATTATCTCTAGTAGCTTAGTAACATTAACGTAACCTTTATGTGGTTAGCAGCGTGTGTCAAACTGCTACTGTCGGTGCAACTGTGCAGAGCAGCCAAGTCAGAATGAGATTACTGCCTCCAATTCTCTTTGATACACAATATCTAAACAATAGAATCTAGTGATCTTAATAGTTATTCTTGATTTAATATTAGCTGGTAAGATTGATACTTGGAAACTAAGCTAATCGGATATCTCTGAAATATATATAATTATGTAACTGAGTGACAACTATAACAAGTGTTTAATGAGGTGGGGAGGGCCATTTTTATTAAAGATGTGTTAAAGCTTGAAAAGGTGCCTATTTCGTGGAAATTATATAGAAAATGTATCCTGAAAATAGTTTATATTGCGAGTATACCGCAGGTTTTCTATAAAGTAGACCCAGACTTGGATTCGTTATAGATTTAGACTTGATTATTTTATTGTTACTTAAAATAGTAAAAAAACAAAATAGTAATGATATACACATTAAGTGTCAATATTGATAGTCGTTTAGTTGAGGTTTAGTTAGTAGTTAAATAACTTATGACAACGCGGGAAGACTTCATATTTGATATCTCGCGTAAATGTTTAATATATACATAACTAAAATACTATACAAATTTAAGTGATAACTTTGGTAACAAAATATTTTTGTTCTATTTTCTATCGACCATGGAGCGAAGAAAATATTCCTAAAACTATTCATTTCAAACACAGTTAGTACATAAAATCAGGTTACAGTACCAGAATCTAACGAACATCTCTGTTCTGGATAACATATTCTAATTTAACAGTTCGAATAGTAGATTAACTTGGAACTCAGTGCTTTGTAATTCCAAGTAACATCTTAAACACAAATGATGTATACGAGAACGCCCATAGAGGTACATGGTAATTATCGACTGACCACCTTAATGTGATAATCTCTAAATGTTCTGCTCTGATGAGCTCATCGTATCGAAACAAACAACACTACACTCCCAGGCTATTAATTAAGATAACTTTTAACTGTAATTTGTGAATACTTGAATTTTCAACTATGAACGTATAACTTAAAAATAATGGGGTCAACGGAAATACAAAATTAGCTGTAAATTTTTCTTTAAGAGTTTGGAACTGTGATCTAATGAAGAGAGGGTATCCGTCTGTTCAGTTTCAAGTACTATTTTTTACAATAAGACCGGCTGCGGTAGTGCAAAAGTGATTGTAATGCGCTATTAAGTTTAAGCCCGCTTTTTCATTTTAGTAAATACAAAACCTTTAGTAATTTAGTAATCTTTAAAGACTTTTTTATGTTAAAAAATGTTCTTCTAAATAGTAGCTACATATGTATATACATAGGTCTACATATATACATAGGTCTACATATGTATATACATATATATTCTGAAATATTGGACCGTAGCTGTTAGTTTCACGTAATTGTATTTAACAGGTGGTTTAAGTTTAAATTTGTATTAAATTACATTCAGAAGATTGCAACAACCAGTAAACCTTGACTGTATCAGGTGGTTCTAGATGTCATGCCTTATGACCTTAACAGCTACACTGTTCAATTACTTAAATTAATTATTTTCATTTGACGTCTAATAGAGAAACCTATGAATGAGAAATTCAAATCTTTGTAAAATCTAATTTAGTTACAAAAATATCGATCCGAGTCACATTGAAACTACATGGGTCTTAGAGAATCGGCCGAGACTACTCCAGACTCCTTTACGAAGTATTGATGTTTTACTAAGACGTTATTAACTAACAGTACTTTTCTGAGTTGAGATAGTCAAGGGAGATTTTCTTGAAGGTAGTTCACTGTTAACGTACGAAATAATTACAGTATTTGAATTATGCGGCTTGGATGCGCAAACGCGCGCTGGTAACAAGACAACATAATGATACGAACCGTCTTTTGTCTGCATGTTTCGCCACCTGCCCAAACATAAGTGAGGCACTTCAATATCGATACTATATGACTGGTATATTTTTCATTGACGTTTTTTTTACAGAGTGTATTGTTTATAAAAAAATTGTTAATTCACTATTATTTAATTGCTTTATTTGAAATTAAAATAGATAGAGATGAAGTACAAAACTAGCGGTAGTTAAATGTAAAAATATTATCAAGATAAGTCTAACTGATCTCTAAGTAATAAAATCACTTTATACTCATTAATTATAAATGTTACAATTTAATAGGCGTGGCTACGTGTCGATGACCATTACGAGCCTTCTTATCGTTTTTATATCATACTCCATCGATGCTTCATAAAAAGTCTGAGCAAAAACTATCGATACGAAATATTGTGAGGTCGACATCCTTATAATGATACCTTGTTAGTGTCTGTTAGCCATTCCTTTCAATGCGGTGAACATCGTAAGGGAAACGAAACTCTTAATTTGATCTTCAAAGGTGTGATTTTTGTGCCGTCGGAACGTGTTAAATAATCATTTAAAATCAGCTGTTCGAACATTTTTAACGAGGACTATTTTGTTTTTCTTAGGAGTTGGTGTTTATTGCCCGTATCACGTAATAACTTGGACTCCGTAATGATAGACATTGATTTTAATCAAATGGCTTTGAACGACTTTATGCGCACATGAACTTTAAATTATGGACATTAATAAGTCGTGATAGAAGTAAACTATGCTTTTAAATATATACATAATTGATACTAAATATAAATGTATGAATGAATCACCGAAATCTCAATATATAAAACTGAACATGGATCCACATTTAATTTTATATTTAAAACGTTACATCAATTAGACAAGATATTATTTAATACTTAGTCTAATGTAAGTCTAATATTCATTTACATTATACTAAGTATTGAATTAGTGATTTTGATATGATTTTTAGTATACTGGCTGATTAATACTTACACTTTTCTTACACAAAAATCAACGAATTACAATATAAGCAAACCTCATAAAAGTAATCTAGAGGCACGGTAGTGTCATTGCCAAGACGAGTCAAGCGAAACGCAAGGGCTCTACCTATCTTTTTTCGAAGCGCTGCGTCATTTTTTTTCAACCCTTATAACTGGGCTTGGATTGTACCAGATAAAGTAAATGTTTTCCTAGGTAGAACCATGCTTAGGCACTAATGGGCCGGCTCGACCGGTGCGATACCACGGTCTCATAGAAAACCTGTTGGGAAGCAACGCTTGTATTTCACCGAAATTAATTAGGTTTCCGGAGGCCCCACTCCCCTCTTCTTTTTCTTTTCTCCTGGGACCTCTCCACTTATCCCATCTCCTCATCTCCTCACTCTACAAGGCCTATCTTTACAAACTCTACACCTTAGCCAAACGGCCAACGGCCAAACCACATATTTTGACTAAGAAAATGTTTGTGGTGGGATATACAATATTATGATTAATTTCTAGATATAATATATGCATTCAAGAAAGTAAGTAATAAAATACAATAAGACTGCAGGATCTATAATTTGAAAAATGCTCTTATCAGTCCGATTGCACGTTCTTGAACATTACTATGTAATAGTACATCGGGTCACAAGTTACTAGTATTCTCGTTAATCTCTCCAACATAGATAAATCGTTATATTCACTACAATCGCGACGTGAACACATTCCTAAGGATAGATTCCCGTGGCTAGGCTTTTGGAAGACGCAAAACGTTTTTAACTTGCAAGCTGGATGCCTTAATTGTGTCGTAACGCGCTGGTGCAATCGATTATAAATACTTATATTGATTTGTTTGTTGCGTTTTAATGTTATTTACCTTCAGTATCATAAGACAGTAGTTACTGACTGATATCACTGATCAGCTTTGCCATAACAAAACTGTTTTTGTTATCAAGATACAGATACAGATGATAGAAAATACCTACGGCATTAAGTCCACCTTTGACACATATTGTGCATAAAGTATAAACATATAAGTATAAATAAATACATATTTACAATTTAATAGTCTGGTACCTAGTGGATAGAAAGCATGAGCTGTTTTTTTTTTATTCTATCTACATTTATTGATACTGTGTTTTGGTACTGTTAAGTTTTAAGGATATCCGGTTTAAGGTTAATAATAAGTCTTGTCGGCCATGTGTTTTTAAGTATAGAAGATTTCTGTCAATAGCTCTAAAGATTCAACAATAAATTATTTGTAAACCATAAATCTCTTAATAAACAATGTGTCTATCAATGTCTTACCGTAAATGTTTCTACTGAGAAAATGGTATGAATATGGAACGTTATCTGTCCCTTCGACAGCACATTTTACATGATAACAATCTCATTTATATCTTGGACAATCAACGGGACGTCGCAATCGCGCTCCAATTGTTAAATGATACTGGCGGTAGGCTGTTATAAGAGGCATAAATCTCTTTAATTTATATACGAAAACATAATAAGAGGAAAATGTTATTCACAGTACTAGTGTCCAGCGATCCTAACATAGCAAGACATAATTTATTACTCAGACTTTTATGTCTATAAAAGTAAATAAAGCTCATGAACTAGCTATAAATCGCCTTACAAAGAACGGCGATACACACTGTGTCCCCGTAAAGTCTCTTTTGGTGAGATAGGTTCAGACACAACCTTTGAATTATGTGTTGTTACCGCGATGTAGTGCTAAACGGTTACATAAATTACTCCAATGATTTGTGGTTCCCCGCGTATGCTTCTAGACGTGCTCGTAAAATGAAGAGAGGTTGAGATTAACGAAAATAGTAGGTATTGTCGAACGTAAGGGTTGGTGTATACAAACGTGCTGTGTGATGTTGCGTATGTACAATGTATATTTTTCAACTAATTTATAAAGAAAAAGATGACATGTAATGTAGAAGAAATAATTGGGCTGACCGTTGATCAAGTGGTTAGTGCCTCTGATTACTAATCTATTGGTCGTGTGTAAATTATCTATAACATGTATGTATTTAGAGACATGTAAGTATGTTTATCAGTAGTCTGGTTACCGTAGTACAAGCTCTGCTTAGTATGGAATCAGACGGCCGTGTGTATGATGTACGAAGTTATTATTATTTATTTAATATTTAATTATTCTTAAGTTCCACCCCTTCTTAAGGTACCCTTGTGTTGTTTTAGTTATCACAATATAGTCACTAAGTTGATAACGAACTCTTTACGTGACAAGTCTTGTATTACCCCAGAACGTTTCCTAATTTGGTTGTGGAGTTAAGACCCTACTACGTTATAAAAATTAATAAGGCCATTGAAACTATACCTCAGACATGTCTACACCTATCAAGCCGTCTAGGCTGTAGGGCATGGTATCATACTTACACTTTAAAACATACGTCATAACCCCTGTGTCATAAATACTGTGCACTTGGGTAAATAGGTAAATCCTGTTACCTATTATATCCTAATTTTGAAAATAAAAGTACAGCTATTGCTCTCCGATGTTCCAATACAATATATTATGTTATCTATATTCTGTCTGTCTAATATACTGGTAACACTAGTAAGTGGTTATCAGTTACATTCACCAGCTTACTTAATATTCTATTAAAAATTATGTGCGCTACTACTAATTTTAATATATTTCTGATGCCCGACTCATAGAGAAGTAAGAGTCTTCAATAAACAGAAAGAAATTTTATTTATTTATTTATTCATTTATGGAGCATAAGCTAATAGAAATTAATCAATATTAAATAATATAAAATAAAAAATAAATGGAAGTATTATAAAATTTGAATTACCGTGATCACGCTGAATTACAGTGCCAGGTTCTAAAAGGCAACTAATTCAAAGGTATGTAGTAACACATACATATTACGTGACGCCGTTTAATTCATGTCGACACAATTATTAAAATCATGGATAGCGAAGGTTCAAAAGTTGTTAATAAGGGATCAGTTTTAAAACGTTTAAGTTTAAAATTGTGGCTAAATAAATATGTAAGAGCTTGTTAATGTGGACCGAAATAGATGAAAAAATATACAGGACTGTTAATTTAATGTAAAATCTTTAAAGTGGTACGTCGATGCCCCTCAAAACTTCGCGTGCCTAACTCTCAGCTGCCTTAACAGTTTTGAAATTCCCTTCCAAAATTATATGATTGTCGGCTTGTAAAGGCCTTGTATTCAAAGTGAAAAAAGTCTCGATAGTGTCTGCGCTCGCCCTTGGAAATTAAGGGTCCGTTGAGCGTAAAGTGGAGGCCAATTAAGAAATTTATAGTTAGAAGGCGCTGTAAAACAATAAATTGTAGAATGGCTCTCAACAGAATGCCCTATTAATTATGTGCACCAGTTCCTATAGCCATTATAGGGGTGGCATGTTCGCAACTTTATTGATAAGGCCTACAACGGAATGTTTGTTGGTAGTCTACGTTTATTTACAGAACAAACAGGAAATGTTGTTATTAAAGACTTATTATTTGGAGTCTTTTATTCTTTATATGGGAAAAAAGGAAAATAGAACAATGTGTATCTATTTTTACTCTTTAAGCTTATTAGATATAACATTATGTAAAAAAAAGTACGTTCCTAGTACCTTAATATTAATATTTACGTATATATATTGTATATCACACACATTATTGAAACTCTTTATAAATATGCTTTGTAATATAGTATGATCTAAAAGGTTTTGGTATGTTTATATTATTTTTTTATTTTTTCAGATATAGTAAACTTTTAAACAGCGAGGTTCTAACTGCATACATTACATATAATAGTTTTGGTACTCATGTAATAAATGTACTTTACTATATTGTAATTTACAAACATTAGGGCATAATTAATGTAATATATGTATGTGTAACAAAAATATTAACCGAAAACAGATTATGATCATCCCAGCAGCATTGTGTACTGTGCATTATATCAGTATGGAAAGGTCTTACAAATCAACCCTTTATTTTATATACACTTTAAAGTAAATAAGTAAATCTTTTATTTATCATCTAAAACAAATTTACTGCCATTTCTTTTTCCATGCATTCATAAGTAGTTTATATGAACACCGTTATCAGACCTTAAGTAAAGAGTATTTAATGTTTAAAGAATAAACTACTTAGTAGTTCATTTATCATCATAAAATGAGATAAAGAAAATAAAACATAAATCGTCCTCTATAATAATATTTGTAAATCACAATAACTTATGACAATAGTAACGTATCAAACGTTTACTTGGGACTATTGCCGTTGGCAAATCCTTTAATAGCTGTTTTTCTGTTTGCCTTCGGTTTCAGTAGTAGACGAATATTACGTTTATAAGAAATAGGACAAAAAAATTGGTTCTAAAAATAAAAATGTTTAAAAAATATTTTTTCTTTCAATCTATTCTATAATACTTTCTGATCTGTCTGTTCTGTTCTAAAACTGATGATTTGAAACAATAAATGATTATCTGAGGAGTTGGTTCTAGGAGGGCTACATTAGGTAGGGTTCAAACCGGCAACACTTAATAGCAAATCCGACGCCTTCGCCATTGTAGGCATAGTTGTGTTTAATTTTATCTTAAAGTAAGTAATTCAGAATAATGTAATTAACTAGCTGTCACACTCTTTTCATTTAATTGTATACTTGCTAAATTTTATATGTATCATATCATGTAATTAAAAATGTATTATTGTGTATTCGCATTCATGGGTAAATATGGTTGTCTGGCAGAGATCGCTTTTAGCGATAAGACCGCCCATTGTACAATACGTTAATGTTTAATTAAGATCTATTGTAAGTTCTATAGTGTACAATAAAGATTTTTTTTTTTGTTGGTTGGAATCTAATCTAATCTAAGTAAAACAAACAAATATTAACAAATTAAACTTAATGTACAGGACCAGCTACAAATGATACTTATAAAAGTGTAGAGAAAGATCACCTTCGATATGCTAAATCGTAGTGTTGCCATCCTAACTACCTATACATATTAAGTTTCTATTCTAAAGTAGGTTTAAATTTGTTTGGGATCCGGATTTCTTACTAAACCAGGGGCCTTACTCCGAAAATCGAACGTCGAAGCTTCGGATCGAAACGAAACAACAACGAACATCGGACATATACCCACCAAAGTACTTCGGATGCTTTTCGGATTCGACTAGTACGGACGGCCTTCGTTTCGGATCCATAGACAACCGATATAGTGAAGGGTAATGAATGTAATGTGTAGGTTATTTTATGGTGACCATGTAAAATTCGCTAAATATAACGAAAACGTCAAAATAAAATGATTTACTTATATCAAATTGTTAATTAAATTTAATTTTTTAGTACAAGTCTACCAATATATGTTTCTATTAATTAATTTCGCACCGAAATATCATTTATTTTAACTCACTTATAAAAGACCTAATATCATCCTGTTTAATCTGTGCGTGTGCCCCTATGTCATTGTTTGCGAAATATATACGTTAGCCGTTGCTTTGAATTTAATACTTATTTAAAGCTTCTGCTGCAAGTGCAAGTAGTATTCCAGTAAGTACCACCTCAATTACGTAAAATGTAGGTCTTTAGTCTTATTTTCCGGGATTCCTCCTGTCATAAGAGCACATATCACACCTTGTGGATTTCGTCGGTCCGATTCTGACACACCTTTGCAAAGAAAACCCTGGTGGTGTGATAGCCTGAGGGGGTTTCCACACGTTAAAAATAAAAATAGTTTGAACATTGGTTTATATAGTATAAACTAATAAAAGCGTGTTTAAAATAAACAATATTATTTTCAAAAATCAGATTTATATGTAATATCTTATAAAGTGTTTCTTACAAAAATATACAAACAAAAGATAATCTTTATTTTCCTACAAATGTTTTCCAATAAGCCTAAACCTAGTTTCTAAATTTATTCGGAAAGCTAGAAAAAACATCCGTCCAAATCCGATCAGTAGGTTTAGCTTTAGAAAGACAAGCAAACATAGTGGAGGTTTATTCAAAGTAGCGATACTCACTAAAAAGGTTTACACACGAGATGGTACAAAGACGACGAGGTTTTTCTTATAGCACAACAATGTCAGCGATTTCAGAATTGAGCCTCGTATGAACCGGCGCCGGCAGACCCACCAAGTAAAATATTCAGGGCAAATGTCAGTCACGACAAAAATGTTCTTCCGAGTCGAAGATCTTAGTACTTATATTGATATTAAAACATACATGTGATTTGGAGAAAATAATAGGATATGATAAGTGCTGTTTTCTGATTATAATAAGCACACTGACATAGAATAAAATAAAAAAAAACGTTTTGGTTTACGTACTATTAATTGTTTACTGGTACGTAAACTAAAACGTATTTTTTCATATTTACTTAGTATTAACAATCAGAAACTTCTATTTTATTTAATTGACAAGATTAATTTTGTACAACAAGATTAATATCTATTTAGAGGAAATACTATATAAATTATATATATCTGTACCTGGTCTACATTTAATAATATCGAACGCACATAAATGCTGATAAATATATTATATTATACAAAATGAATAAACGTAAAGGTGTTGATAAAAACAGAGCGTATATCTATCATAAATAGTACGATAAAGGACGATAGTTGCCATTGCAGGCGCGTGTGGTAACCATGCGTCTCATAAATTGTCTCAGAAAAAGTTAAAAACTTAATATAATTTGTTTCTTTGTAAACAGTAAACATATGTACTATTTGTTCTACACATTTTATTAATTTCTATATTACCTATCTCACGTCGTAAAAATGCTATGTATCGTTAACAGTCATCGGAAGGTTGGAACTATTGAACAAAATTCACTTTCGAACAATCCGTCACACAAAATTTAACTTTATTATCCTAAAATATTTCAAAAGTGAAACCCAACACTGTAAAATTGTAAATGAAAGCAAAATTATTTGTATCCAATCAACAAATGTGCCACTAAAAGTGAAACTTGGCTTGCGGTACCAAAACAAAATTGTTCAAACAATAACTTTAGAGAATAGTGTTTCAATGAAAAACTGAGATAAAACAAGTGGACCATAAAGTTACTGTTGTAAACATTGTTTATAAAACAATTCAGTAGACTGAGACACAAACAAAAGTTTTCGTTTCGTAGAAATTCTGCGCCACCCTTTCGGCTTCCTTAAATTGTTATTGCGGTAATAAGCCCCCGGTGAACATGTGACTTTTATGGCCAACCAGTTCCCTGGAGTTTTTGGTAGAGGACATTTTGTCGCTGTCACAATTACTGAGCCTAGTATACTAAAAGAACAATGAATGCTATTTTTGACATATTGTACGAAGAACGTTCTTACAATTCGTTAATTGTTAATGATAGTAGTGGCGGCAATGGTGTACAAATGAAAAAGATAACAATTATTAGAATATTATTTGAATTTTTTTTTAACTTATCTTTTCATAAGTCTGGTTTGTAAAATTATATTATTTTCGTTTTTTAATAAAGTTTCATGTTCTGTTGCTACCGACCTATACATTAATATATGGTGAAGCATATTAATTTTATTAGTGTCCAAAAAAGATAACTTACTTCATATATATAAAATAAATAAATACCACATATGTAAAGCCGTATTGGCCCTATTTCTATTCTTGAAAGCTTTTAGTTTAGGCTTAATTTTCATAAAAGAGGTTTAAGTATCAAATTACAATATTCAAGGGTAATAAATATTTAATAAAACCCTTACTCAAAACTTTTTATCAAAGCCTATTTCAAAATGTAAATCCGAGAATTTTCACAACAAAATTGACTGACAATGTAATACAAACTTGAAAACTCTTCGCTTAATATCTGTCTTTATTACACAAAAGTACTCAACTGAGAGTTTCTTCAAAATTGTCGTTAAGCCGTGTTACGTGTAATTAATTACCATCGTCGAAGAATCCAACGCTCTCAGGACAATAAAACGTTTTCGGATTATGATATGAAACGCTGAAAGCTCATTCAACTCGCAATAAATCTGAGACTTGTTAATTGCCAGGCTGAAGATGCTTAAATAAACGTACTCTTTATTTTTAAAGAACGTGTGCTTTATGTACACAAAAATGTCGGTACTATCAATTAATAATGAATGGCATAGCGTTAAAGGCTTTGAAATATTAATTAGTTATAAAAATGTTACAAAGATCCAGTCCTCTCATTTACTATAATTTCATTAAATGATTCTGAAATTGAAAATTGTATAACTTTGTTAGGATAAATTAAAAAGTTACTTGTTCTTAAGGTATTCTAGTAACAAGTTAAATTTGGTTCGTCTTTGGTCCGGCATTAGCCGCGTCCAAACGTAACTTCAGTATAAAATATTTAAATTGATTTTAAGAGCGAATAAGATATTCAGTTTGATCACTTTGCTGTCATTTAGCATTCAAGTTCGATAATACTACCTTAATTTTACAGATATTTATTTATATTTTGGCCTGGAGTGGATTGGTGACTTGAGTTTGATATAAAATTTAAGTACATAATATTCGTCACGAACCGCAGCACGACCATTACTGTGGTAAAATTTAAAAGTTTAACTTTTAAATTTTTAAATTTTTAAAATTTAAAAGTTAAACTTTTAAATTTTAATATTAAATTTGAAGTTTTACTTTTTACAAATACTTTAAAAATAGCTGCGCTCACTTTTTTAATAAAGTGGAAACTTAGTAACATCTACTCTTAATAAAAATAGGTATCATCGCATGCAGGTTTACATTATACAATTACAAATAATAATAGTAATAAATAATAATAACTGTTTATTTATTCTCTCACACAGAAAATCAATTATAGTTCATGTATACTTCTCAAGATAGTCATAATCAGTGTGAGAGACTGGCTTCTGTACTAGGCAGGGCCTGTATTACAGATAACTAGCCTTTCTAGTGTACGTTAATTCGTAGTTTAGTCACCGTGTAGTTTTTACATATGAGAATAAATGACTATGTGTATACACAAATTACTATGTGTATATATGTGTATGTTACTGAGTATATATAATACCTACTGCTATAATGAATGTAATCGATTGCGTGTGGATTGTGTATGTGCACAACATATTGTGTGTGTATGGGAGCATATGTGTGCGTGCGCGTGGGTGTGAATGTGTGTGTGTGTGTGCGTGTGTATTTACCGTTTCTTACTTGTCTTTTACTACTTAGATCCTTAGCTTAAAACTACACATTTCCTTTATCCCTATAAATTAATTAATACGTGGGCCACTATTTAAGAACCATTTTATATAAATTGTTGTATGTTACATGTACATATGTATGGTTAACTATCTTTGTGTTCTTTATGCAAAAAATATTAAAATGAAAAGGTTCAATGGTAATAAAGGAATTCAAACACACAAAATTATACAACGAAACGTATTTCTAATTTATATCCTAACTGTGCGTATAACGTCTTGCGCGATCATAGCAACCCTATTGATTTTGAATACCGTGGCGTTATTTGCGGTGTCGCACGGTTTCAAAAGGAAGAACAATCTGGCGAATATATGATAAAAACACATTATTATAAAAGACAGATTGACTTATCACAGAGGAATACATTACAATATCTAATTACGAGTAAAAAGCCAAATATTTATCAATAAATGTCATTTTTTCAACATTTTTTTTGGTTCATTGTTGTATTTGCAGTTATTATTGACTGGCTTGTCGGTCTAGTGGTAATTGACCCTGACTTCTGAGCCGGAGGTCGTGGGTTCGATTCCCAGATGGGATGAAAATTTGTGTGATCCACAATTAGTTGTAAAGGGTCTGGGTGTTATTTGTGCCTGTCGTATTAATTTTTGTTAAGTCCCCCGCGACACAGGCATGATTCCTAATGCGGGAGTTATCTTTTTGAAAAGGAAAGAAAGAAAAAAGGAAATAAAATTATGCAGAGATCTACCGACCGTGCTGCTATATCGGGCAGTATAGCATAATCTATATATCGTTAAATAGGCGGTTTCAACATGGTAGGGGCCGGCGTAAGCGAAGCATAACCTATACCTTTTTATTCTATAACGAGCTTACAAACTATTATTACTACGTCACCGTGTCAGGCCCACATCACATGTACATCCGCCCTAAATCCATACCCACTTACAATCTGATATCGTTTGTTTAACATAACTCACTTTTACAAGGTCCCTATTGAAAATAAGAGAGTCAAACTTAGAACCCCATCTAACTAACTGTCTTGATTTGTGTTTATAAATGATAGTTAAATGACTTCTTGACAATTTAATACCACACCTTATCGTATTATGTTGAAATTCGTTAATAACAATTATAAGCTTAGGTAAGTATTGAGAATATTCTAAAACATCTTTTCTTCAACTCGTAAGTATTCGTGGGTTTTAGTAAGTTACTAATATGCTTTTAAGTAGATATTGTCTTGATTGATGAATTGGCCGTTCTCACCATTTTAAATAAACAGGACGTAATTTGAAGTTGTGTTGAGTTTGTTTATCTTAATAGAGATTAATGTTGGGGTAAAACATACTATTATTTCTGGAGTACCGTTCAAGAAATAATCACATCATTACGAGTTCATTTATTTATTTATACTGTGTTTGATTGAACTTAAGTAATTGTTTCAATTTCCTAGATCAATCTGAAATGGATATCAAACTATAACAAACATTGAAGAGGAAATTCCCAATGCAATTTAATATTAGTTGGTTCGTAGTTGGACACTAGTTAGCCCGCCTCTGACTTCTGTAACATTCAAGTTACTAGGGCCCTGAACTAAAATATGATTATATATATATTGACTGTTGGTCTAGTCATTAGTGGTGGTGGGTGATGGTCATAGATTAACATACGGGATAAAGTTTTGTGTTATCCGCAAATACTTGTCCCAAGTCTGAGTGTTCTTTGTGTCCATTATTTCTATGTTTACGAAGACCCTTTGATATAGGATTCAGTCCTAATACCGCTACAGTTGTCTTTAAAAAATAATAATCATCAATTACTGAAAATACGTTTGATTATAATGATAATTTAAGTTAAGACCAAATAGGGAACAAAATATTTACTTTTATAAAAAAATGGTTAAAAAACAATGATAAATAGGTGTCGGGCTACCGTGTTGTAAGATATAAAAGAATACGGTTTTACAAAGAGGATCAGATACGTTTTTACAGATAAACATCCTAAGGGAGCGTGTACCGCTAATTATGGTGGCTAACCTATTTTTATATTAAAATATAAGTACTCACTATTGACAATAGCAATATTTTGTAAAAAACTCTCCAAACCATTCTCCTACCTTTCCTAACAGAAATCTATCACAGTGGATACCCAATAACATCATTTGAAATTTGTTTGTGATAAAGAATTAAATCATCATTGCTATAAAATGAAATAAGTACGATATGTTAATAAGCTCCTCAACATAATATTAATTTTATATTTCAGCAGTACAAATAGTTCTGTCCAACTTATCCCTACATATTATCCTTACATATTACGTGATCTGAATACAAAGTAGGAACTCCGAGCGTTAAGATACACCATTATATCCGAACTGGATTATCGTAATCCGTTTCACGTTTGAATCACCTAAAGTGCCCATTTTTAGAAAGTTTTAAACCGAAAAGACCATTTCATAGCAGGATTACATCCACAGAATGTGCGCTGTTCCACTCAGACTTCATTAAAAGCAATAACGGGAACGCAGCCTACCAACGCAATCCAGAAACTAATCTCTTTTGTTTGCATTTTGTACGAGAGCCAAATCTAACTCGTAACTCTCAGCTGAGTGTACGTGAAGGAACAGGATCAAAAGTTCTGAATTCCAACTGATATACATTGCATTGTTCGGACTGAGTTTTGCCCTGAACGCCTTTGGGTGTACGCAATGGCAATCTAAAATTAATCTGCTTTTTGCTTATGGGTTGATTTAAAGGATGCAGGGATGCAATATTTCGTAGGTAAAGATTTTAAAACAAATTTACAACATAATAAATTTTTGTCAATATCTTTTTCAACAACCTAAAAGACAAAAGTTCAGTCTTAAAGTGTTTTAGCAACACTATAGATACCGTCGAAACAATCTTATTCTTGCTTGCGGGAATTTAGAAAGAAAAAGGCTATAAGTAGGAATCCCTTGTCATTATTATAAATTACTTATTCAAAACACTTATCATGTTCGTGGTCCTATTATACTTATAATAATGACTTCTACTAAGTTATATTTAAATCAATTATCATAATTGTTTTATTTTTTATAGATTAGGTAGATTGTACAAAAACAAGATAACAATATAGTGTGTTCTTATGTAATAATTTTTATGTACTAAAGTTAGATACGCGATACAATAAAAAAAAACAATTGACTGCATTATCATAACTTGGGATTTCTTTCAGGCAACCACTGGATGAAGAGGGAAATTAAGAATGAGATGAAGAGTTGCAGTTTCTGATCGAAGGGCAGAACTATGATATAATTAAGACTATTTGACAAGTAAACCTCGCAACGAGTTTTAATATCAAATAAATTCTATAATGTGATCAATTGAAGAGTTTGATAATATTAAGTATTTATCGTAAATAAAAGCTTGTTTCTAAAACTGTATCTTTTTTTGGTTTCAATTATTATTAATTTCTTTTCGTTATTTTAAAATTCTTCTCTGCAAACCCTTACATTTGATATATTGCCTCCAAGGGTGGAGTGCATAAAAATAATAATTAATCCGCTATCTTGGGCCGTCGACGGCCGACGACCAATCCAAACTGTGTATGAAATGGTAACGTGTATGTAAAATGTCATCACAATCGGTTAAAAATAACTGCTTTAAAATTTAGTTGCAAGATTTACTAACTTTTAAGCGATTAACGCGACATACAGGTATTATAAAAAGGTTGGTGCGACCTGGTCAAAACATCAGACAAATTAAGAGGTATACGAGTATAATACCTAAGTAAGTTGCATTAATTTCCGTTATTTTTATGTTATAGGGCGACTGGCAAACTGACGGGTCACCTGATGGTAAGGACAACCGCCGTCCATGGACACCTGAAACTTCAGAGTCATAAGTGCGTTGCCCGCCTTTGAGGGTGATGAGGAATTAAGAATAAGGGGAGGGAAACGAAGAGAGAGGACAACGTGAGGAGAAAGGAGAGGGGGAGTTGGGCTTCCAGAAACCTCACTAATTTCGGGGAAATTCAACGCAGGCGTTGCTTCATAACCGGTTTTCTGTGAGGCCGTGGTGTCGTACCGGTCGAGCCGGCCCATTCTTGCCTTAACATGGCTCTACTACTGTAAATTAAATAATTGCAAAATTTGACAAAAACTTTTATACTTACTGTATGTAAGTATGTATTATGCATATGTTCGGGTTAACTTTGCAGTTTAAATAAAGGTTTCCACTTGCACTTATTTCTTTAATAATGAAATTGTCCTTCACATCCACAACAATAAACTTGCAGAAACTCTATCAATAATGTTAAACTAAGATATATTTGGTCGATTGACCACGAGCAAAGAAATATAAGATATATGGCGTAAAGCACTTAACCAACTTTCAAAGTAACATCAATGTTGACTTAAAAATAAGAAAAACCCTCTTCAATCGGCGACATAAAACCACGTAAAACATCGAAGTCCGACGATAAATACAAATAGCGTACGTAGCATATTACCTTATACGCCGAAGAAGCCCTCTTGTCAGTTGGCATAGGTACTTAAATCAGCTGCCAATACGCCGATGCACCTGTGGAAATGTCGATTATGCAAATGGTAGGGCTCCTTTTAACTAAACAGCGGCGGCACCGCGCAGTGTTGTGAAATGTTCGATTCAAAAATTCTTTCGCATTTTATACCTTCCTTTCACGTTTGTTTTTTTTTTTTATTTTGTTGAATCTGTCAATTAAGTTAAAATATGGATATGCGATATTAGAGGTGTTTCTTTAAAAAGAAAATTAGTTTCCTTAAATATATAAAGAAGCCATCAACAGCCATAATTTAATTTTGTTAATAATATAATTCATTTGTTGATTCATTTATTATATTATTTTATATTATATATAAGTGATGATTTTAAAATATTTTTTACATGCTGTAGTCACTAAAGGATATCTGTCATTTTTTAAGTTCGTTAGAAAACTTAACACTTCAGTTGAATAGAAACTGGTCTCTCAAAACTGGCGCAAAAATGTGGTTCTATTTGAAGCCGTTGCTGCTTAACGTGAATAGTAAGTAGATCAATCTGCAGTCAATTTGAATAATCGTTTGCAACGCAACTGGAACATACTGATTCCCGCAAACTATAGAAGATAAGAAAAAAATCATCATCACCATTTAGGCTATCCCAGTCCACTGCGTCCTACACGTTATGACCTACGGTGCCGAAACGTGGATAACCGTGGGGCTATGATAAATAGACATAAATTCGCTAATTAATAAACATAAAGTTACAGACATAGCTCTCAGAATTAGCATATTGAAGTAGCAATGGGCTATCCAAATCTGCCGAAGGACCGATGGTCGTTGCAGTAAACGGGTCCTAGAGTGAAGTCTGCGAATGAGTAATAGGAAGGTAGGACCCTCCAGCCAGATGGACCGACGGCCTGAGAAAGGTATATATACCGGCCCTGGTTCAATCGCGAGTGCACCCGTGCCGTTAGTCGGCCTACCGCGCATGGACCCGGGCCCGAGCTCATTGTGACCCAGACATTGATCGCCTAAAAGCAGCCCTAAACAGAGCCACTAGGGAATGCAAGAGGGCTTACATCAGAGCAAATGCCCAGCGCATTGCACGGTTTAGTCAAGAACTCGTCGCATACCCTACGGGTAGCCGTAAGTTTTGGCGAAAGCCGTGCAGTCTAACTACTGCCAACCTTCGCTGCCGCCGTTGAATCACCCTGACGGATCACTGGCCCACGAGCTGCAAGAGAAAGCGAATCTACTAGCTGACCTCTTTGCGGCTAACTCCCGAATCTACGACCGTGGCGCGCACACGCCCACCATTACGACCTGCGACTCTGCAATGCGGGATATTCGCATCCGGCAGAGGGATGTCCGTGCGGAGCTTCGGTCACTCGATGTCCGGAAAGCCAGTAGACCCGATGGTTCTTAAGAACTGCGCACCTGAGTTGTCTCCCGTACTGACGCGCTTGTATCGCCTGTCCTATTCCTCAGGAATTGTTCCGGAGGCCTGGAGAGAAGCGAATGATCAACCCATTCCCAAAAAAGTCGACCGCTCTGATCCAGCCAATTATCACTTCCATACTCTGTAAGGTGCAATTAATCCGCCACCTAGAGGATCACTCCTTGTTAAATGATCGGCAATATGGTTTTAGGCCGAACCGATCCACGGGTCATCTTCTAGCGTACGTCACACACCTTTGGGGTGAGGCTATGGATAGGCATGGGGAGTCCTTAGCCATCAGCCTCGACATTGCCAAGGCCTTCGATAGGTTCTGACACCGCTCGCTTCTCTCCAAACTTCCTTCATTTGGTCTGCCACCCAAACTCTGCAACTACGCATCAAACTTCCTCCATAAGCGCCGCATTAGGGTTCTCTGCGACGGTGCGGCCTCAGACTTCCAGGAGGTAAGCGCTGGTGTACCTCAGGGCTCCGTCCTATCGCCTACGCTGTTTCTTCTGCATATCAATGACATGTTGGATCTTGGCAATATACATTGTTATGCAGACGACAGCACAGTACATGGGCGATATTTTGGACATCATGCAGCCAAGCTGGCAGACGTTGAGGGAAAACGACAGGAGCTTGTCGCTGAGCTCGACCGGGTCTTGAGGAGCATTTCCCAATGGGGCTGTGAGAATCTGGTCGAGTTCAGCGCCAAGAAAACATAAGCGTGTGCGTTCTCTACCAAAAAGTCTCCATTCCTTCCCCTTCCTACTCTTCAGAGCACTCAACTTCCACTACAGGATAGGCTTAGTATCCTGGGTATCGATATTTGCCGGGATCTCAATCCGCGCGATTACATCTAGAGTGTCACCAAGGCGGCCTCGCCAAAAGCTCGGCGTTTTGAACAAGGTGAGACGGTTCTTCTTGCCCGAGCAACTGTGTCTTTTATACAAGACCCAGGTTCGCTCCTGCGTGGAGTACTGCTCTCACCTCTGGGACGGCTATGCGCAGTATTTGCTTGTCGCTCTCGATCGGTTGCAATGGCGCGCAGTCCGCATTATCGACTGTCCTGAGATCACCCAGTCTCTCGAGCCTCTGCAGTTGCGAAGAGATGTCGCCTCTATGGTAGTCCTCTATCGCCTACATCACGGGGAGTGTTCTGATGAGCTCATCCAATTGGTCCCACCTTCTCCCTTCCTCTACAGGACTACACGTGCTGGCCTGAGGAGTCACCGTTTGAGCGTCGAAAATATACGTACCCGAACTAAACGGTTTGGCTCTCCTTTCCTGTGCCGATCGGTAAAAGCCTGGAATTCTCTACCAGCGCACGTGTTTCCTTCCCACTTTGATCCCGGGTCTTTTAAGCGGGGCGTGAAAAAGCATCTCACCAGGCCGCCATAGTGTGGGTCACCATGCTGCATTGACTAGACATGCAATGAGGATGGTGACCACCACTCTTTGACTCCACCTTTTGCTTTCCATCAGGCAAAGTGGAGTCACTATGGTAGGCTAATATAAAAAAAAGAAAAAACATTAACTCAGTTTCACCTAAGTAAAACAGAATAAAAGTTAAATAAAAGTTGAAAATTATATATATGTATATACATATATATATATAATAAATGTTATAAGTTCGTTAAGGTATTGTGTTCTGCATAATCAGCTCAGCTAAATGAGACACAAATATCTAAATAGCTCTATAAAGTATGTAGGTTTATGAAAAAAACGTTGTTAGTGCCCGTAACATTTGAGAGATTTTCTCGATTTCCTTTGATTCCATCTTCAAATCTTGACTTGGTACATACCGCAGGAATATACTCTCAGAAGCAAAAAGAAATGAAAATCAGTTGAAAATCGGCAGTTATCGTTTAACATTAGATAGTTTAACGTTTAACATAGAACCTCCCCCCTTTTTAAACTTGGTTAAAAAGCTATGCTATGGACGGATGAATTTACTTTAATACACATGAAACTAATTCAGGAGGCAATTCATGTTTTATGGTCTATTATCAAAAAATAATAGCAACAGTATAAACTGTAAATTGCGAAGCGTTGCAATAGAAGTGAACGTTAATTGCTCTTTGTTTTATAACACCTATTACCGCATTAGAATAATGTGTTGTATAAATTGCGTAAAGGTGAAGCCACACACGCGCAAATCGCTACGCGATTTCTTGAAATTTAACTAATATTCTGTTACAAATATGTTAATTATTTAAACAACGTTATTACCGTAAACAGGCACGTTACTTAACTTTAATAACAAACGGGAGTACTTCAGGATTCCATGAATAAAATATGTGTATAGAAAAATACATGTATTCGTGAAATGTATCTAAGACAAAGTAAACTTTTCCAAGCTTATGAAACGTGAATTCATTAATTAAATAATCTATGTACATATACTTTAAATAGGACTATTGAGGGAAAGCCGCAATTAAATACTAGTAACGTTCTCGTCTCAGTCTCGTTAATCTCTAGGTAACACTTTAGATATCTTTGCTAGTTTTGAAGTGATTTTAATAATTGAGTTTGAATTCAAGGATGTTCCCATTTCAATTTAAATAAAATACTCAAGAAATACTCCAAGGGTGGAAAATTAAGAGATGATAAATACAACTTAACAGAATTCCTCTTGATTAAGCACATTTGAATTCGGTAATACTTTAGAGAATTATGAACATACTCGTGGTAGGTAAGTATTCATTATACCTACACGCAGTGAGACTACTCCAGAGACAGTGCAACCGAGCATTTAAGCTACTTTAACAGGCTAGTATGAGATACCTTTAAAGATTAGCCACAGAGTTCGAATGCCGTTAACACCCCCATCATTTAATTTATAGATGAGTATCATTAACGAAGAAGCTTTTGTATGTGGATGTTTATTTCTTTATAGTTGGTATAAAGGAGTAAAAGACATAAAAGAGTAAAAAGTATTATAGGTATACTACGAGTAATATATTTTGAGATGTTATTTTACTATCATTAATTAGCAATAAAATATTACGCTTTGAAACGGTTTTATATTTTCCTATAATTACAGTAGATTTGAATGAAAAAATATAAAGCTATTAAACGACCGAGGGCCGTTAACTGGAATACTTAACTGAATTACGTGGGTCACACTGAAAGTTTTTGTATATTTTCATATATTATAAGAAAAACAGCTGATTAAAAAATATTTAAATCTTGAATCAGGAAATCTTTGGGAATCTGTAGATGTGTAATGAATTCATATGTCATTTGTTTTTACAAATTGCCTGCAATTTAAAAAGTGTCTGTCGTCGAAATTTAATGATCTGATCGATATAGATTTAACCAGGTACAAAAAGTACCACATTAACAATTAGGTGGAACTTTGTGCTAGATGGATACCTTATAATTTGACGGAAGATCAAAGATGCCATCGCTTGCAGTGGTGCCGCTTAATGCTTGATAAGTATGATGGAGGTGACTCGAATGCTGTATATGCGATCGTCACAGGCGATAAAAGCTGGATATATTGTTATGAACCTGAAACAATCTGAAAAAGACAATCTGCTGACGCTTCCATTCGAAGATTCGCCGACAAAAGAAAATAAGACATTCTATACTTTAGAAGTCAAGGGAAAAACAAGATTGCCTCATTTTTTTGGACAGACGGGTCATTTCGACAATCATACTAGAAGTTACTTTTTACCAGTTGTCTTGAAAAATGTTACACAGTACTTTTAAACAAGACCCAGGTTCGCTGCTGCTTCGAGTACTGCTCTCATCTTTGGGAGGGCCATGTATTTGCTTCATGCTCTTGATCGATTGCAGCGGCTCGCAGTCCGCATTATGGATTGTCCCGAGGTCACCCAGTCTCTTGAGCCTTTGGAGTTGCGAATAGATATCGCCTCTATGGCAGTCCTCTATCGCCTACAACACGGAGAGTGTTCTGACGAGCTCTTCCAATAGGTCCCTTCCTCTACACGACTACACCTGCAGGCCTGAGGAGTCCGTTTGAGAGTCGAAAATATACGATCCCGAACTAAACCGTTTGGCTCTTCTTTCCTATGCAAAGCAAAAAGCATCTCACCAGGCCACCATAGTCTGGGTCACCATGCTGCATTGACTAGACATGCAATGAGGATGGTGACCACCACTCTTGGACTTCACTTATTGCTTACCATCAGACAAAGGCAGGGTTTTATATATAAGTAAAGTAGCGCCCAAGAAGTATTATTCTCCTCCACCACCACAACGCTCCGGCCCACTCCGCCTGACGGGCTATCGAAGGTCTAAGGAAGATGTCATGGCTGCCCGCTTGCGGTCGGAGCATTTTGTCACTAAGCTGTGCTCATGACTTTTTTTTTTAATTTATTCAGCGCGAAAAATTCAGCTACAATGAAAACATCGATATCCTGTTTATCAGTTTGTTGGCAATAATGACGCTTTTGTATATACAAATTATCACAACATAAATATATCACTGGAAGAATGTATAGACACAATGCTAATATTAACAACATTGCTAACTTTAAAACATTACTTTATTTTATATAAACTTTATGTAATAATAGCATACTGGTGGAGTTAATGGCTAAGGCATTCTCTAAATGTTGTGAGACCTTCGGGTGGTACAAAAAAGCTGGAAGTAGGTGCATTTTAACATTAATATTTAAAATATTAAAACTACATAAATACATAGTATACAGGAGGATAAGCACATGACTAATGTAAATATACTTAAACTTACTTTCAGGTGCTTAATTACATATTAAAGAAAATACATATCTAAGACTGTATTGTAGATACTTACATAAAAACTTATACAAAGACATACAATAGCATAATTAACATATAACGACAAAGAGCATTACTGGCTGTTCATTGGAGATTGTAAATTATGAAATACGCATACGATACGTTGTCAATTAAGTTATAATCGTATTTTTCGTAGATATTTCGATTAGCTGTGCTCTGCTCTTTTACGAACCGTTTTCTACATCTCCTGAATTGATTAGCAGCTTATATTCCAAGACTTCAATTTCATGTTATGATAAATGTGCAGGAATATATTTTTATTCTTAAAAGGTGTTACTTAAACGGATGTAGTTTAAGTCTAGCCTCCCACGTCGCGCGATCTTTACCTGAGATGTACTCATTCCTCCTTTTATGTAAAAGACTGAGAGTCACTGGATGTGCCTCCTCTTTGCTAGTAAACAATTTACACGACTTGACTTACGACCTATTGGTAAATGTCATTTGAATTACAATTAAATGTGTAAGCTACTGTTAATTACAATTAATTTGAAGGTAACTAATTCTCAACACAGATAACCCGCTTTTTTGAATAATACTTTTCAGACATCTCAATTCCTCTTCTCTTTCTTCATTGGATCAAACGGCCGTGTCGTTTATCTCGTGCTCATCACATAATTATTTAATTATCTATTTTTTGTTTTATGTATTGAAAATGTTTTTTTTCAGTGACTAATGTAACAAAAAAAAATGGAAAAATGTAACTAGTGTAATTTGTTCAGTTAGCGATGATAACCTAGCTAAACTACTTAGTACCTACATGGCCTGTATCACGCAATGAAAGTTGTTGCGCTGATTATTCATAGGCTTATATTGTCAGTCGATTTTAAAGTATTGGAATGACAGACACACGTAGGTATCAAATATCATATTAAAGTAAGTTTTTTTTTAAGTAAACTGTCTCATTAATCACAATGGATATCATAAAATAAAACTTGTACTATATAATACACTTCGAACTCCTTCCAGTACCACCAACTCCAAACTTATATAAATCAAAAAGCATCTATATTTCGTGCTGTGTTCACTTGCAAACATTCTGCCACTTTTGAAACATAACGAAATCCAATTAAATACATCTAGATATTTCAGCAACTGATCATTAGGGTGTACACGGCTTGTTAGTGGCCCTATTTAAACGTGCCACCGCAGGCCAACATTTCTGGTGACTTACTTCGTCGATACTAAGAAAAAAAGATTTTGCCGAGAAACATCTTGTATTCTATAACGTTACCCGAGTACGAGTAGAAATGATTTAAACAGGAACGACAATATTAATATTGTTCAAGATTTGGAGACACAACAATTTTATTACTTATGTCATTCATTGCGAATGCTCACATTTTTTCGATACCATCAATGTGACTGAGTGATAATATAATGAAATAAATCAATTGTTTTTTTCTTAAAAATAGCAACTTCCGCACTAGGATTAATTATTGTGTCGCGGAGGACTTTACAAACATACAAACAACGGACACAAAGAACACCCAGACTCAGAAGAACAATTTTGAGGATTACACAAAGTGTTGTGTGGTGCGGGGATCGAACCAACAACAAACGCGCCTAGCGCGGCAGCGTGGTAGCGAGGTGACTACTTAAGCTGCTACGCCATCCGTGCAGTCTTATTAGTTGTAGAATATAAGAATTAACATATTTTTTATACTTCTCCTACTTCTTCTGCTTGCCGTAGTATTAGAACAAATCTATCGGTCAAGTTATATGTATGTGTCTATATGAATTGAATGGAGTTCAAACAAATCCAATATAATAATAAGTTGTCGACGGATCGATGATAATACACAACAAAAGTATGAAATCATTCAACGAGTACGTTGTAGTACTCTGTTTTTCACAAGCATATGATAATTATATCATAATATATAATGAAGCGAGAGCCGGTGAGGGGTAAAGATTGTTGTTATATAAAAATGATAATATATTATATTGATATGTCGATAAAAATTTGCCTGTCCCTTCCCATAATTTGAAGTATCCACATACCAAATTTATTCAAAATCAGCTCAGCCGTTTAGCCGAGAAAGGATAACAGACAGATAGGTAGTTGAAGTAAATTTCGCAATTATAATATTAGTATAGATTAGTACCAACGGTCTTGTATAAAAGATTCAATGGCAATCGAGGAAGTTCGTGATCTCTGTAATGATGGAAGCATGTGGCGGTCTGTTATCTCTGCCTAACCGGATGAGAGAAAGGCGTGAGCTTATGTATTTATGTATGTATAGATAAATAATAAAAAGTAATCTGTGTGTTTTTTTAAATGACTTATTGTTTTAGGATGCCACCAAATACATAAACAAAAAGAATACCATGAATATTACATTTCTCGTAGATTTTCAAGTACGATGTTAAGCAAGCTCTTACTTTCATTTGAATGATCAGTTACTTTAACACTGAGAACAGGCTCTTGAGAAAAGCTGCATACGAGACTGGGAGAGTACTTAAATTCTACAAAAAAAACTTAAGGCTCGAGAACTCATGGATAGGATTTGCAATTCAGCAATGCACGCCATAACAGATGTCTCTTTCTACTACTTGGATTTAACGTTTACACTATTAAAATTTGTAATGTATACCGTCAGTTGTTAATTAATCATGTAGCGAACGCATCATAGAACACTTAAACTGGCAGAAATCGATGTCCAGTGAAAATGCTTTTATGTTATCATTTGGCTGTCTAGACATAAGAGTAACGAACTTGTAAGTAAGTAACGAACTTTAATTTAATACATATACGACACGTTCAAAACCATGACTAAGTCTCACATGGTACACAATATGTATTAAACTATCATCCGTACAAGAAACTAGCAGTGTTGTTCATTAATTAAACGTTCACCCTTGTTATAATCAACACCTGTTCTTGAAAAGCCTTTAATAATGACGTCATGGTAACAGCTGGGAGAGGTTGCGGGCAAAATGTTAGTTTTCCGTAG
Organism: Tyria jacobaeae; assembly: GCA_947561695.1. Lineage (NCBI taxonomy): Eukaryota > Metazoa > Arthropoda > Insecta > Lepidoptera > Erebidae > Tyria > Tyria jacobaeae. Next base: position 13,056,828 of record OX387220.1, read on the forward strand.
TACTGCCTGTAGGAAAATTAAAACTAAATTAATTGTATCGAGGTTTCTGTTGCAATTAATTTCCCTTCATTACATCTTGTAAATGGCGTCTTTTATGATTTGGTTATTTATACAGTTTAACCTTCATTTTTAAGTTTTAACTTATGATTTCTAATAACAGAGTAGGTAACAGAGACATACTTAAAGTTATTGTAATTAATTATAATTTAGTATCAATCCCATAGCAACATTAGTTGCCCGTACTACAGTGTGTTCTGATTCAGGTCGTCAGGAGTGTGTTTATATTATATTAATAGTGGTAATCCCTAATAGTGGTAGAGCCATGCTTAGGCACGAATGGGCCGGCTCGACAGGTGCGATAACACGGCCTCACAGAAAACCAGTTGTAAAGCAATGCTTGCGTTGTATTTCCCCGAGTGAGTGCGGTTTCCGGAATATGGAACTGATATTGGACTAAGTGACATGTGCATCCGTTCTCTCAAACTGAGTCACATAAATTTAGATATCTCAAATAATAGCTGACTGATAAAATAAGTTCTAGATCTCTTAGTATTTTTATTTTCTTTTTATTTATCTTGCTATGCAACCGACACTTCAATATTAAAATTACTGGTTGCATCATTTGCATTTAAATTTATATTCAAAGTTGCAGACAATGTAGTCTTATCTAAAAATTGTTTCATCTTGTATACATTCCGACGGAAAGTACACTCCTCGTAAGATTCGGCAACAATGAAATTGATAACGTAATGTTCGATTGGTTTCAATGAAGTCTGATAATCGATATACATATGTATAGTTGAATATCTATATTTCGTTATTAATAAAGTTGTAGAAAGTTGTAAAAGATCAAATAGAGAACTTTTGGAACGGTTTTTAAATGGTGTCAAATTCAACTAACATAAATTTATAAATGGTGACATTTGAAATGCGTTAAGAATTTTTAGAATACCAAAATTGTAAATGCGTGAAACGTTATAGTGGTGATGTGAGCTAAAAAACAGTAGTATAAGATTTCTATAGAATGCGTATGGTTTTCGTTGAAGAAACTAATTATAGAGGTAGTCCGAAGCGATCCATTTACTCGATTGCACAAGCATCAAATTCCTGATTACAAAACGAGGTATCATTGAATCGGTACTGCGTTACATTACGAACGGTTGATTCTTTAATTAGTGAGTTATCAAGATCGATACTTGGAGAGTAATCAATACAATATAATCAAATGCTAATGCAATGTTATGGGTATCTAACGAGATTAAAGTTTTATAAGATTTTCAATTTAACTATTGTTGCCTTAAGATACCTAGGTGTAATTCAAAACAGCGAATGCGTAGGAACCCTATTTTCTATTAAATTAAATCAACAAATGCCATCTGCAGCATGAATGATATGTATTTTAAAAACAGTATCTAAGAACTTTGGTAAACTTCAAATCGAACTAAACGAAAGAAGAAGTCTTTATTATTTTTACTATCTCTTCCAGGATCACTATGTTTAAAAAGATTAAAAATACACGTATTTCTTCAATCTTACTTTCCATCTGGCTAACACCAACTCTCATTACCGGTGGCTACCGATAACATCTGAAAGCTTGCGGCTCTCTACCGAATCACATTAATAATTAATATCAATGTGATAATTTCAATGTGAGCTCAACAAAATGTAGTCTTTGTAATTGTCGAAAATAATCGTAATTTTTATTTTTTTTTATTATTTTCGTATAACACGTACAGGCAAATCTATTTATGTTCTAAACAATACAATTGAAAAAAAAATAGTTTACAGGGAAAAAAATAATTCAGCTATAACAAAATGGCAACGAAAAACAGTATGAGGCCCTTGAAAATAGTAAGCAATGAGAATGTAATACGATTGAAACCAGAACGAGCTACGATAAAATTGGAATATTACCTTTGAACAATGTCAAAGTAAATCTATCGTAAAAAAGTTACAGCCGTTTAAACTTACCGATCAATTCAAAACATTACGATCGGTAGAACGTCGCTCAGGTCATTAAACTTGGCGATAAATTAATTGCAGTTTGTATTAACACACATCAATCGAACATAACATCTGTCAATCTAAAGCGGAAAAGATACATTCAAGATAAATACTACGTTTTAATGCTCGATTATAGTACGTCAAATGCGCCGGTTGTGTAGCCCGAGCCGTTTTTGATTGCACGACGTTTATTTAAATGGAAACTGATTTCATTAATTACAGATATGGGTTCTAATCTTTATTATGTCAAATGCGTTATAAACGTCTTGTGTGGGTTCAAGCTTTGGATGTAATTTTTTTTTTCTCATTTAAGTGCTTTTGACCCTAACGTTCCGTTTGGCGCGGCTCGTTTAACTTTTTATTGTAGCTTGTTATCAATATCTAAATCATTGGATGCATTAATACAACTGTCATATTACTTTTTATGTGGCTTCCTTTCTGGTAGATAGGGTTACAATTTATCCTCGAAGGTTTAAATATTGGATACAATTATACTTTATTAATGTTCTTACACGTACTATCCTATCTACCGAAATACAGTCAAACATGATTTTTTTTTGTTAAAATACAATTTGAGGTTTTAAAATCTCTATACAACCTCACATTTTTATCACCCTTTAGCCATGACAGTATGGTACAAAAGGTACCGCTTCGATGCAATTACTTAAGAAGTTAATGAATATGTGATTCTTATCTTAAACATATTCAATAAAACTTATGTTATGATCTTTGGATGGTAAGGATCTGATAACGTTTTATTTACCTATAAAGTCAGATGATGTAGGTACACAAGTACGTTGGCGCTCCCGTTTAGACATGTATCATGTCATAACATATTATGTCTGTATGTCTAGTGAGTAACAAGCAATGCTTACCAACAACCAATTATTAATATATTTTCATTTATTTATTTACATGAAAGACTATAAGTAAGACTACAAACTTATTTAACAGAGAGCCAATATGAAGTCAATATCAATATATTATGTGTTAGTTTCTGCCCGAGGCCTCACTAGCGTATTATGCAGATAAAACTAATTGAAGATGCTTCCCCGGGGCTCAAAGTATCCACATACCAAATTCAATCAAAATCAGTTAAGTCGGTAAGGTAACAGAAATATAGATTATTGTATTTTCCGGTCTTAATTTTTGAAAATTAAGACCGGAACATACAATTTTCAACGATTTTTTTTTATATTGACACCCAAATTTTTTTTCATAAGCAGTAAGGAACATAGGACATGACATCCAGTCCTATGTACTTTTAATTACTGGCCTCTAGTAAAATGATGATCACCATTTTCCTACAGACTACGTGTCCTGTCATATCTTTCATCTGGTCGCAGTGGGAGCCTTGCTAGTTGGGGTATTCCATTTTAAGGTGTTTATATTTACACATCTGTAAGAGTTGCCTGTCTTAATTATTATCAACATTTAGGTTTTATTAACCAAAGTAAATTGTTAAGTTTGACAACATAATACTATATTATAATATTTTGTTTAATTCTTTAGATGAAAATTTGTGCATTTAATATTTATTAATATTATTATTCCAGCTCACTTAGAGCTTTGCTATTAAAGCTATAATAGATAATCTTTAAGTGAGCTGGAATAATTAATATGTATACATTGATTAATTTTGTAACAAAACAGGAGCTGTATCAGAGACATAAGTACATATGAAGTATGAAGTATTCTGAAATGAAGTATAATATAAGTAAATGACATGTGTAAATAGGAAGTATTCTGAAATCATATATGTACTTACTTTTCAGAATATATAATATTTCAAACTTACCTCGGCTTACTTCTTACCCTCTGCTGTAGTACGTAGCTTTATTATGAATAATAGTGTGGATGTGCTGGTTATGAACATTTTGTGTTTCATGCACCGTATGATAATGAAATTTTGGTAATATCGTCTGTTTAAAACACGTGCAAGAGACAGCGTTCCTTAGGTATATACTTCTATATTTATTTTATTTTTATCTAGATTAAATGTTAAATGTAGTAAGGATGCTACGGTTAATATGTATTTATTTATTTATACAAAACTTAAATATTCTATTATTCTTTTGAAATGTTTCTGATATGTACATAGTTCAATGGGCGGGGTTTTATGTGTTTCTTTGGCCATGATCGCCTGGCACCGATGCAGTCCTGGCGCGCCCTTCTGTCCAGAGGGCGCGCACGGCGAATGTTTAATATTTATTTGTTAAACTATTTTAAGGTAAACTTTCTAAGTTTTCACTTTTTACGTTTCCGTTTTAGATATAAAGCATATTATAATTTATTAACAGTTACTAGCGATGTCATTCAGAGATAAAATAAAGTGTGTAAAAGATTTTTTTTTATTTGTAAATTTCTGGCTGTCGAAAGTTAAGTTATTGATTAACTATTGTTAAAACAAGCAAACAGAAAAAAAATAACGACGTATGTATCTCTATGATTTTTTCAATTGTGAGTGCAACGAGCAATACTGTGTAGTCGGGGAGACAGCTTGTCTATTAGGCTTTCAACTTTATAGCATTTAATTTCTTTGTATGATGATAAGTGATGACATAATCATCACTTATCATCAAACAAAGATATAATTTTAAGTTAATATAGAAAAAAACTAATTCATATAATAATTTAACTACATATGTATATGTACATATATTGTAATAATTTTGTAATTTTTTAATACTAAAAATAGAAGAAAACAAGATATGATTATATATCCTCATTTTATTTCTGCACAACGAATTCCTTTACTTTACTTTTGAATAATTGAATGTTTGGCACTCTTTTATTTGATTCGTTAGTATATTCGTATTATATAACTGTACTCCCTCGTATTAATTTTCTTTTTCCCATATTTTTCTGTTCTAGAGTGACACATAAGTTGTTTGTTGCACACTGCACTGCCACGCCGAGTGTTGTGGGTTCGATCCCCTCACGGGCCAACACTTTGTAATCCTTAAATGTTTGTTCTGAGTCTGGGTGTTCTTTGTATTCGTTGTTTGAATGTTTGTTTGAAGTCACCCGCGACACAGGAATTATACTAGTGCGGGAGTTGTCTTCTAAATAAAATGAAAAAAAAAAAAAGTTATATAGTTGATGAATGCTGAATAACTTGGTATTATTATATAGCTGTTTTGGTAGGTGTTAAAAAGTCACAACAGTATAATCGTTTAATTATTTTATTTTGTGTTATCTGTAGATCTTTAAGGTTTATCTTTGGTGCTGATCCCCCAACCTCAATTAGATAATCTAGGTGGGGTTTTACCAACGAATTATAGATTATAGATTTAATTTTAAGTGGTAAGTAATTTCCTATTTTACGGAGGGCTACAGATATTCTTCATATGGTTAATATGGAATTTCCAGGACAGTGCATCATCAAACTGTAAACTATTTTGCTAGAAGAGTTAGAAATGTTAATTATATCGTTATTTAGTTTAAGACGAGCGTGAGGCGGATTTTTTATTTTTTGCTTTAAATATCATGAATGAAGTTTTAGATGTGTTAATAGTTAAGTTGTTAAAAAACCATTCGTTTGTTATTTGTAAATCCCGTTGTGCCTCATTGACGATATATCCTCGTTTAGATATACATATGGATATATATGTAAGACTTTAGTGGCAATGAGTTTCTGATTTATTCTCTTAAGGCTTCACCACTTGGAAATGGGTGGTTTTAAATGAACACAGGTAGGTAGGTAGGTACGTTTGGCAAAGCAACCTACATATGTTTGAGGTGACAATGTTTTTTGTTACATTTATTAAAACAGAACCACCGTGGACAATTGTTGAGAAGTTTTATGAAAACATGAGAGTTAACTCAAAGCCGTATTTACCGATAGTCAAAGTACAACAAGGAAACTTAGTATTCAGTTGCGTACCGGATCATCAACGATTGGATTCCCCACAATCCACAAAATTTACAGACTTTATGGACTTATAGAGATAATCTCTTGTGAATTAACATATAAATTGTAACTTCGATGAGCCTAAAAAACTTAATTATCATTGGTTTAACAAAAGTATTAGAATTTTTTACAACTTCTACATATAAATGCGAACAAACTGCGGTAATCAAAATAACAGCGCAGCGAAAGCCGATGTTGTAATAAAATTTCTTCACAAGAAATAGCAAATTAGCTTGTAATTAAAATGCCGGGAGTTGGATAATGAGTACACAGAAAATTAATAAAGACAACAGCGATGGCAGAACTTGCCAATTTCGTTGCTAAATAAAACTGTTTAAGTCCATTTGAAAGATAGTCATTAACTAGCAATTCCAGGTCCCTGAAGTAAAAGGAAACCACCAAATATTTGGGTTTACAACTTAAATTTAATTGAATTAACCACAATATGTATATTTAATAATATAATATATAATAAAATAGTCAAAACGATCCATCAACTAAAATAGGTGCATTGAAATTGATTTTTGTTTGTTGACAATAGCTTGTATGAATGCAAAATAACTATATCAGCACGTAATTAGCCACATCATTATACATTATATTTCAACGAAGATTAAATAAATTACATTTAGTAACAATTTATCTATAATTGGTCCACATATTACATCGTATTGCAATCTAATGGCCCCCTGCCTCATAAATCTAGAACTTGTGACTAGAGACCAATACCCGGTTCTTCATTAAAGGGTCGTTTCCATACAGTTATTGAAGTTTGTTTATAATGCATACGTAATACTAGACGAAAATTGTAATGAAGGCTGAGGGCATCCCGCAAGACGGTAGATAACAAGCTCCGGTGGCGAAGTACAGGATTATTATGGTATAAGTGAGGACGGTTTTGCAACTGTACTTTAAAGGACAAAGAAGTTTATTTTTTTATTACTATTGCTGACCACATATACGTCATAAACCTCTACCATAGCAATTCAATATTAGAATTTACGAAGCTTTAAGGCCGGCAACGCACTTGTGACTCTTGAGTTGCGGGTGTCCATGGGCGGCGGTAGTCACTTACCATCAGGTGACCCGTCTGCTCGTTTGCCCCCTATCGCATAAAAAAAAAAAAAAAAAAAAAGCATAATTTCTTTGAATTTTGTACATACATACACATACATACGCTCACGACTGTGTTCCCTAAGGGTACATAGAAGTGTATTAAACACCTACATTTTAAAGATGTATCCGGGAGGAGATTGGATCGCCCTATTCTACTCCACCGTGAAACACACCGCATTTTTATATTTATGAATTAAGTAATTGTTAACTTTTAGAGATCTTTAAAATATCTGATCGACCGAAATGTTTAAGTGAATAAAACTGTATGTTTCTTTAATAAACCACAAAACATAATTACTCTGTTACATATTAGTCCCATCGTCGTTGATAATTTTTGTATTCGAAAATCGCCCTACGTTTTAAACTTAGGCCTCATAAGTTCTCAGTGCGGAGTTGATTTATGCCCACATGCGGTTCATATGTTTCACGTACTTTATGTAACCATTTCTGACCTCAGCGTCTCATCAGCATGCGTGAATCCCACAGGCTTTGTGGTTCCACTCTTCAGATTAATCATGAAATATTAGTAGGTATAAATGTATGTCATGAAAGAGGCATTACTTGACCTGTATCTTGTTTATTTGGGCAAATAGTGAAACGTTAATTTGGTGATATGATATAACATAATGTGAAAACGTAGATAATCTCATATACTGTAAATTATGTTTTTATACGTATATTTATTTATTAAGAAAACAGACAATTGTACCGAGTATATTAAACCCTTAAAATATACCATTTATCAGCGGTAGAGCCATTCTTAGGCACGAATGGGCCGGTTCGACCGGTGCGATATACGGCCTCACAGAAAATCGGTTGTGAAGTAACTCTTCTCTCTCTGCATTTCCCCCGAAATGAGTGAGGTTTCTACGCGAGTCTGTGCGAGTGTGGTCTCGAGGAAGGCCCTGGACTATATTTTTTTATCTTGCCCTAAACGAATAATTCCTCTTTATGATCTTCTCCCTCAACACATATCTCGGCCCGTTAATTTGGCCCATCTCTAAACTCTAGTCCATACCCCACTTCTTTTCTTTTTCTTCTTTTTAAAAGACAACTCCCAGACTAGGATTATGTCCTGTGTCGCGGGGGACTTTACAAACATTCAAACAACGGACACAAAGGACACCCAGACTCAGAACAACAATTTGAGGATTGCACAAAGTGTTGTCCCGTGCGGGACAAATCAAACCCACATCACTAGGCGCAACAGCGTGGTAGCGAGGTTACTACTTTAACCGCTACGCCATCCGTGCAGTCTTGTCAAAATTCTTTTAAAATTCATTTCGTGAAACAAAATGCTCTAACCACTTTCTCTTCTCCTACAGATCCAGAAACACAAATAGTTAATTTTTATCATAAAATTTGAACCTATACGACTAATAAATCTACTTTCCACCTTGACATTGGCAACATCACCGGTAAACGGTGGCCATTTTTGTTAAAAAAAAAGACAAAAAATAATTTTAAGCTTTAAATTAAGGTGAGACAAAGCAAGTAGCTTGATTTCAATCAAGTGTTTGTTGTCATTTTTGATAAATTTACATACGGGCGCCCTCTCACCTGCATTAGTACGACTGGTAGTAGTCGCGAAAAGCGGGTAATGGCGTAGTAGGTATAAGTCTTTTCTTTCCTCTGTGTGATAAATTTTGTTGGCAGAAAAGTAGCTTCTTTGCTTACCTTGTGAAATACACAAGATTCAGACCTATGTATTAATATTTGATTTCGTCTAATTTAATATTTCAATAAAAACTTTCCGAACGTTACATTCATATTTATTTAAATACACAGTGTTACTCACGTGTGTATTTCGGGAATGCCCGACTAGTTTCGGTCTCGACAAGAGTCCTATCTCAAGGAGTAACTCGTACAGTCGCGACGGTACCGGACGTCACACCCTAGTCAGGCATCCCCGAAATACACACCTGAGTAAAACCGTATATTTAAATAAATATAATTTAATCTTCTTACGACGACTTTTGATACTTAAAATCAGGTGCAATGTGATTATTTGAATAACTAATAAAACACACCACTTTATTATCGAGACAAGCTCCCCGCTTGAATACCTTATCTCTATCACCAGATCAGCTCCAAGATGATAGCTTATACTGTAGTCATCCACACCACATATAAGTTCATGCAAAAATTCATTTCGACACGTCAGTTAGAAGTAAAAATCTGCTAAAAGAAGCAAATTGTTATTTTATTTAAATATTTGCTCTTACAAGATAGAGTGTGTACGTTAAATCATATACATAAATAGAAACGCAATATCATCAGACTCAGCTTTAGCGAGAGAAGCGTTAGTGTATCAAACTAAACATTCTCATTCTACTCCCGGAGCTTTACATTAGGTGATCAATCTCTAGAAAATAAAAATAAAACAACTATTGGCGAACGTCTACGTATATGAGGTATTTGCAACATTATCTTTATTCACAGAGCGTTAAAGTTATTATATGAACCAGAGGTAAAGTTAAATTTATCAAACACCCGGGACTCTTGACATATATGTACAGCAGTATTTGATTAATGCCTGTATCGCGGGGCTTTCATAAACATACGAATTTAGATACTGCCAACAAGTCCTCATGCTGTATATCTGCTGCTAACCCTATTTGTAGATCTCAAAAATATTTGTCCCTTGAGGGAATCGAATCCATGACCTCTCCAGCTCAGCAGTCACGGTCACTCACTGCCAAACCAATAGGCCAAATCAACGATCTCAATTAATTGATACTACATGAAACTGTATACATATATTATTTCTTTAGCAATTGATGCATCAAAAATACTGAAAATTAAAGATCTAATATACAAGTACACAGTGAGATAGAGAGTTGAGGAGCACTTCTTTGTTTTTTCTTAAGATGTTATCTTTTGCAGTTAAAGTAGTGATTTATGTCCTTTCTTTAATTTAGCTTCATTTAAATGTATTTGACGATATATTAAAAAAATTTAAAGTTTTAAAATAATGTTGTTGTATCATATGGATAAAGTTAACTTAGTCATTGATTGACATTATAATATAAGTTGCAACTCCTGTCGAAGAATATAAATACATGTTGTTCTGTTGTCTGGCGACCCCACTACGCAATATGAGATTAGAACATATACAAAAACTAACGGTTTCTAAACCATGTAAGTTACTTAACGATTCAAAGAACCCGTAGTTACGTTGAACGTCTAGAAGCTTTTATTATAAAGTCATTACAAGCAGGGACATATCTGATGTATTATTTTTAAATAAAATATTAAGTAATTCAGCAACAACATGATTTTTTTTTAATGATGAACATGTATTAATAATCAAATTACAAACTCAGTCACGGGAAATGTTTAGTAATGCAGATTGGACAGGATTCGCAACGGTTTAATAACAGTACATCAAAGCCGACAATAGCAACGGAAGGTATTGTAACAAACGGTTTAAGTTGGGAGCCGAACGAGGTTAAAAGCTGGCGAGGATCGCTGTTTTGTGGACATGTCGATCATTGTGTCAATTGACTTCGGTCTGCGAATAAAGAAAACCCGGACAATTTCCGTCTATCTTGTCAATTGGACAGGTGTTACTATCTGTGGCTTAAATTTTAACAAAACTACTGTAGTTTACTGAAGTTGTAGTACTGGTTGTAAAAGTTGACAGTGATAAACACTTCGACGTAGTCTCCACTACCCCAGAAGAAATATACGTTTTAATCTCACTTTATTCATTTTTCTGTAAAAAATACGTAATCTATTGAATTCACTTTTATATTTTATATGCTTGAAGAATTCTAACATTGGTTGTCCATTATTCAGTTATATTGGATTTACCGAAAAAATCCTATCTGCGGACAATCTTAAGCTGAGCAAAAACATTTTAACTTCACGATTTTGCAACTACGAGATCAGAAAGATATAGCAAAGTCTTTGTAAGAATTTCATTCTCCAATAAGACTTATATTATCGTAGTTGTATGTTTACGTTGCCGTCCTTGTGAAAGAGCTAACAAACATTTCATGAACTTTGTTAATTATCATGGTTACTCAGTATCCAACGTATTTCTTGCTGAAATGCGTAGTAAATTAACTTCAAAGGTACCCTACATCTGAAATGGGGTTTTAAAACCAAGGTCTCTCAGTATCTGAATCCAATCTTGTGACTTATTACTCGTAATTAATGTCATCATAAAAATGATTTAATCGGCACAGGAAACATTGATTATATTTATCAATATTTTAATGTACAAGTAACATCGAAGTACTAAAAATGTACACATTATTCAATATACATAAATATGTCTCAAAACGTACAAGATCTAAGAGAATTATTGACATACAGTTGATGCATCTTTAAGCATCAATACAATTGTTGTTTAGCTGGTCAATATTCATCTATTAAATCTATTTAAACAATATCTTTTATAACAAAATAAATACGTTTACCCTACCTCGTAGGTCCCATTACAACATTTCGACAAGAGTGAGTACGACCGGGGTGTTTTGAAGTTCCTCAGATAAATAGCACGTCGTGAGCGAATGTGCCTGTTAACACGTAACGAGGTGTGGAGTATAAGCTCACAAGTCATGATCATGTCTTAGCCAGTTATTCGCCGACCACTGACCTTAATCCTAAGGTGAGAAAGTCTTTAATAACGTACATCCAAATCATTATAATCAACCTTTACAGCTTACTAATAAGATTGAATTTGGCATATGTGCAGTTATCCACACTCGCCCATTTTAAGTTTTAAAACAGCCGTCGGCACAAGCGATAATTTGTATGCCTCATTTTAGTATTATCCATACGTGAGCAAGTGTAAAAGAAGAAATATAAGTATAAATAAGGAAATAAATGGGTTTGAATTATAAAGTCGGCGGTAAATGTGAATTGGTTCTAATTATAGTTTTGATGTTGGGACGTACCTGAGTTTACAGGAATTATCTGTATTCATGCAGTTAAAGAACAGGTTGAGTATGAATCTGTATGAACAGTATGAGGTAAATATTTATTTAGACTCAGGTTATATTATGATTCGAATCTTCATTACGTATATGTAGAGATTTAGAGAGTAGGTTTTTTACTGTGTGTTAATAAAATGAATGAGGTACATGTGGGTAGAGGACCCACACACCCCGTTGGAGGATGTAGGAGAAGCATTGGGCCACTCTATCTCTTTCCATGGTTATCGTAAAAGGTAATAAAGGGATCGGACTGTTATCTATCAGACAAGATATATACAGGCCTACAGTGCCCAGTCGATGACAATAGACTTACTCCTGTTTTATAACTGGTACCAAATTTTAAGTGGCAAAATGTTAGTGTTTTATACACATCTGCTCCTCCTTAAGTGATACAGGCGTGAACCTTTGTAAGTATCTATAACAATGTTTCAAAAACAAATAATTGGAAGCGTTTCTACGCATCACTGGAAAACAATTCTTATTTTTTCATAGCTAATGGTCCAGGAGCCGGTAACACTGAAAGTCCCGTCATAGCGGAATCAATTTTTTTTATTTAAATAAATAGAACATAAGTACAGGAATAAATTAAGCTCGGTATGCGTAGATTTCTATTGCCGAAACAATGTAAAAAAAAAAAAAAATTGGAAAATGTTATACCGTCATCGCGGATATTTTTTTATGTATTCGACAGTAAATTTTTTTGGCTTTTAGAAAAAATCACGCAAACCACTTTTTCTTGCCGGAAGGGTCTGGCATACCTATTTGAAGTGTGTGATGAGGGCTAAAATTTCTCCATCATGCCGGAAACTTTTATTTTTTTTTATTTTATTCATTCTTATGTAATTTTTTAAAATATCTTGGTATGCGCGCTCAATAACTGCCGAAAAAATCCCGCATACCATCTTGAAGTGCATAAACTATATTTGCATCTACTCCAAAATGTTCAAAACATTTATTTTGCAGTTGTAGCGTGTCTAGCACATTAACATTTAAATTCATTTTTATTAATCTCTGAAAATATTGTAAAATTTCTATATGTTTAAAACTCTTTATAATATACCATATAATTGTTAGTACTACTTAGTTTTCTGTAAATTCAAAATTTCGTTTGTCTAAAATAAATAATTTAAATTAAATTAAATCAACATAACATCAAACCTCTTGCCTAGGGTGTACACCGATATGATTTTGTAACCGAGGGTAGATCGCTAGCGGGGCGCTCAGGCAGTGAGATCTTTACCGACCAGATATCAACAACAAGAATTCAAAACTGTGTTAGGAAATTAATATATGACTCTAAACTGTTTAGTGAAATAAAACTGTAAACCTAGTGTTCATGTGTAGTGACAATATACAATCAGAACAACTGTGTGAGACTTTTATTTGTGGTGACGAACTATTACGCTCAGCTGCACGATAAAAGGTACAGTCCATATCCTACACTACATTGGTGACCCCGAAAAGTTTGAACACGATGGCACCTCCTGAAAAGGGAACTGTCCAAGGGAACCCCGAAGGATGTTCTCATGAATCAGCTTCGCCGAATCTCTTCAAAGTGGGCGTGAGAATACCCCCTTTCTGGCCAGAAGAGCCTCAAGTTTGGTTTGCGCAAGTTGAAGGTCACTTTGCGCTTGCAGGAATCACTGCAGATGCAACAAAATTCAACTACATTATAGCACAACTTGACAACCAGTATGCTGTTGAAGTTAAGGACATCATTACCTCACCACCGCCTACAGAAAAATATGAAACCCTCAAAACGGAATTAATCAAACGTCTATCGGCATCGGCAGAACAGCGAGTGCAACAGCTGCTCGTTCATGAAGAACTGGGAGATCGAAAACCGTCTGCATTTCTTCGTCATCTCCGCTCCCTGGCAGGACCTAAGGTACCAGATGATTTTCTTCGTACTCTGTGGGCTGGCAGGTTACCTCATAATTTGCAAACAGTGATAGCAACTCAGCCGAAAACAACTCCACTACAAAGCCTTGGTGATTTAGCTGATAGTGTGTACGATTTAGTACCGAGTATACCCCGCACCACACAAGTTGCGTCATGTAAAGTTAATCCAAATAATGATACCGTGACGGAGATTTCTAAACAAGTTGCAGAGCTTACCAAACAAGTCGCATCACTTCAAGCACAGCTATCGCGCTCTCGCTCTCACTCCAGGTCTCGTCGTAGAAACCAGTACCGGTCACGTTCAAATTCGAATAACAGAGGGATATGTCGTTATCATGCAAGATTCGGCGACAGTGCTTACCGGTGTTTGGCTCCCTGCAGCTTCCAGCCTTCACACTCACCTGCGGGAAACGCCAGCGGCAGCCGACAGTAGCGGCCAACGACTGCCCCAAACACACCGGCCGCGTCTTCGTCACCGACAAAAATACCAAGGTACAGTTTCTTGTGGACACAGGATCTGACCTATGCGTCTTCCCTAAATCAGCGATCCCGGAGCGTCGTACAATAACGAAGTACGAATTGTTTGCGGCCAATAACACAGTTATACATACATATGGGTACATAGATCTTTGCCTTAACCTCGGACTGCGTCGGGATTTCCGCTGGAGATTCATCGTGGCCGACGTATTGAAACCCATCATAGGCGTTGACTTCCTGAGTCATTACAACCTGATCGTGGACTGCCGTCACCACCTCCTCATCGATGGACTTACCTCACTCTCCGTCCAAGTGCCACACTTCAAGGCACCGGCTTCTCCAGAATCAGTGACAGTTAAAGCTGTAACAGGGGACTCACCTTACCACACTCTCCTGCGCCGATTCCCGGAGATTACAAGGCCAGCAGGAGCTCCTAGGGAGATAAAGAATAAGACGTTACATCATATACGTACCACTCCTGGACCTCCAGTTACAGCACGTCCTCGTCGTTTGGCTCCAGATAGACTCCAGGTGGCTAGAAAAGAATTTGAAGAGATGCTCACCAATGGCACTGCTCGTCGTTCGCAGAGCTGCTGGGCGTCTCCACTTCACCTGTGTAGAAAAAAGGATGACGGTTGGCGTCCATGCGGCGATTATCGCAGCCTAAATGCCAGAACAATACCGGACAAATACCCTATAAGACACATACACGATTTCGCTTACCAGCTCTCTGGTGTCCAGGTCTTCTCCAAAATCGACCTGGTCAAGGCGTACAACCAAATCGCTGTCGCTGAAGAAGATATACCAAAAACAGCCATTACCACTCCTTTTGGACTCTTTGAGTTCCCATTCATGACCTTCGGGTTAAGGAATGCTGCGCAAACGTTTCAGCGCTTTATAGACGAAGTATTGCAAGGCCTGGATTATACTTTCGGATATATTGATGATATTTTAATATTCTCCAAATCACACCTGGAACACCTGGAACACCTGGAGACCGTATTTACCCGTCTTAGACAATTTGGTGTACTAATAAATACTTCCAAATGTGTCTGGGGCGTGGCTGACATCACATTCCTCGGATACCACGTAACTTCAAACGGTGTACGACCTCTTGAAGAAAAAGTGAAAGCCATACAAGAGTTTCCCGTGCCAAGAACCGCCAAAGAACTTCGACGTTTTCTGGGAATGACAAATTATTACAGACGTTTTGTCCCGAACGCCGCGAGAATTCAAGGCCCTCTCAACACCGCACTGTCAGGTCCCGATATGAAAGGATCGACGCCCATAAACATGACTCCAGAGCTACTACGCGCTTTTGAAGACTGTAAACGGAGCCTAACACAAGCAGCGCTCCTGGCTCACATTGATTGTCGTGCTGAGCTAGCCATTTTCACCGACGCCTCAGATGTAGCTATTGGCGCGGTCCTGCAACAAAAATCTGTCTCTGGAGACTGGCAGCCACTAGGATTTTTTTCTAGAAAACTCACCGACGCTCAAAAGAACTATAGCTCCTATGATAGAGAGCTGTTGGCCATACATGAAGGAATTAAATACTTTCGCTACATGGTTGAGGCGCGAACATTTACGGTGTTCACCGACCATAAGCCCATAACGTTTGCCTTCACTACAAACCGCGTCAATTGCTCGCCTAGACAGCTGCGATACCTTCACTACATCGCACAATTTACGACAGACATCCGTCATGTCGCAGGGAAGGACAACATTGTAGCGGATAGCCTTTCACGTGTAGAATCAATCGTGAACATTGTTGATTACAAGGAGCTCGCAAAAGATCAGGATACGGATCCAGAATTGCAGGCACTTATTACCAACGGTTCTTCTCTGAAGCTACAGAAGGTCGCCACCCCGGAAGCAACTCTTTACTGTGACGTCTCAATGACAAATCCACGTCCTTATGTCACACCGGCGTTCAGGAAGCAGATATTCCTCGGTCTCCACAGACTGAGTCACCCTGGCAGATCAGCTTCAGCCATGTTGGTCGCTCAACGGTTCGTCTGGCCTGGCGTACGCAAGGACTGCAGAGCCTGGGCCAAAGAATGTACAGACTGCCAACGTAATAAAATTAACCGACATACCCGTGCTCCTCTAGCTACATTTAGTGTCCCGTCGCAACGATTTTCACACGTCCACCTGGACCTAATAGGTCCTTTACCAGTCTCATGTGGATACAGGTACTGTCTCACGGCCATTGACCGCTTCACTCGCTGGCCTGAGGTGTACCCAATCACGGATATCACTGCGGAAACCTGTGCCCGCGCTTTCGTGTCGGGCTGGATGGCTCGCTTCGGCTGCCCCCTTAAAATAACCACAGATCGGGGGAGGCAATTTGAATCACAGCTATTTCGGTCCATGGCAAGTTTCATCGGTGCTAAGCACTATCCAACCACAGCTTACCATCCAGCTGCTAACGGACTTGTGGAGAGGATGCATAGACAACTGAAAGCCGCAATCATGTGCCACAACCACTCAAACTGGTCAGAGATCCTTCCCTTAGTACTCTTAGGAATAAGAAGTGCATGGAAAGAAGACACCAAAGCTTCAGCGGCGGAGCTAGTATACGGGGAACCATTGCGCTTGCCAGGTGAATTTTTCATGGCACCTCGTCATGATCTATCCTTGGACCTCACAGATTTCGCCAGTCGTCTACGCAATCACGTCAGCAGATTGTCTCCAGTACAAACGAGTACTCACAATAAAAACAGGACTTTCTACTTACCAAAGGACATATTTACATCGGATTATGTGTTCTTGCGGTTGGGTCCTGAGAGAGGGTCGCTTCAGTCGCCATACTGCGGACCCTACAAAGTTCTCGAAAAAGGACCTAAGACTTTTAAATTAGAAGTCCAAGGAAAGGATGTGACTGTGACGATCGACCGAATCAAACCAGCACATATGACCAGAAATGATGACATCATCACTCTCACGGACAACACCACACCTACTCCTGAAACACTGGATGCTCCAAGAAGATCTAGAAGTGGGAGAATAGTTCGTTTTCCCAATTACTATCGACCTTAAAAAGGTCTCGGTGGGGGAGTATTGTAGCGTGTCTAGCACATTAACATTTAAATTCATTTTTATTAATCTCTGAAAATATTGTAAAATTTCTATATGTTTAAAACTCTTTATAATATACCATATAATTGTTAGTACTACTTAGTTTTCTGTAAATTCAAAATTTCGTTTGTCTAAAATAAATAATTTAAATTAAATTAAATCAACATAACATCAAACCTCTTGCCTAGGGTGTACACCGATATGATTTTGTAACCGAGGGTAGATCGCTAGCGGGGCGCTCAGGCAGTGAGATCTTTACCGACCAGATATCAACAACAAGAATTCAAAACTGTGTTAGGAAATTAATATATGACTCTAAACTGTTTAGTGAAATAAAACTGTAAACCTAGTGTTCATGTGTAGTGACAATATACAATCAGAACAACTGTGTGAGACTTTTATTTGTGGTGACGAACTATTACGCTCAGCTGCACGATAAAAGGTACAGTCCATATCCTACACTACACAGTAAATGCTTTTTGTCGAATTACCGATGTTACATAATTATTATGATATCGTATATTACATCAATAATAATTGTGTTTCTTGTAAAATTATTCTTGTTGATGAATATTTTTTTACATACATAATATAGTTTAGTACAGGAGAATAGACTATATAGTCTCCATGGTTTCTAGGTATATATTTATTACTTTTCTCTAGTTCAGAAATAGATCGAGACAATTTATTTAATATAGCAACGGGTAAAAAAGTATCCAATGAAACCAGTGAATTTTTATTAAATGCTTAAGTGTCAGTGTAAATCAGTGTAAATTGTCTCGATCTATTTCTGAACTAGAGAAAAGTAATAAATATATATGCCAGACCCTTCCAGCAAGATAAAATGGTTTGCGTGTTTTTTTTTCTAAAAGCCAATAAAATTTACTGTCCAATACATAAAAAAAAAATTAATATCGGCGATGACGGTAAAACATTTTTAAATTTTTTTAATATTTTTTTTTACATTGTTTTGGCAATATAAATCCACGCATACCGAGCTTAATTTATTCCTATACTTATGTTCTATTTATTTAAATAAAAATATTTTGATTCCGCTATGACGGGACTTTCAGTGTTACCGGCTCCCCGCCTATAAGGTATTTAACAGTTGAAGACGTGTAAACCAGAGCGGTGGCTCTTCTCTAAGTCTCTTACATTTTATATAGACCAAGTATTTGGATTAACCATCGTCATATCCATAATCTATCTCGGCAGTGAGTAACAATGATAGAATCTGCTAATATGCGATTAGGGAAACACTCCAAGATTCATAAATATATTTACAAAATTATATTCCTTGTTCGTTATATTATTTTATCTCCATTGTTCATATTATTTAAACAAATAGTGAACAAAAACAAGCAGAATCGGACATGTTAACTAAATTTATCGTTACGTAAACATTTTCATTAAATTGCCTTTCCTTTGATAAATTTATTAAAATACTAATGACTGCGACTTCAATAAAAAAAAAAAACCTATTGTCGTTACAGTTGTGTTTACTTTAAGTTGTCGATACTTGGTGCCGTGTGCTATTTATTATCAAACTGACCGAAGTTTTTTTATATTGCATTAAACTAGCATACTTAAACAGGTCTCCATGGTCCGTGGTGAATGGTAAAGCACTCGAAGTGTCTACGTCACGTCAATTTGCACGCTTTTTTATATAAGCTTGGCTACCAGGAATTTATTTTTTCTTCATTGGAGGATAGTATTACATCAAAGAAGCGCCATGGTTCTCAACATACTTTTTGTCTTGACTGATATAAAAAGTCCTATAATCAATGATAATAATTTTGATTTAGAAGTTCAAATCAAAGTTAAGAAGTTCAGTAAGGCGAATGTCTTTTCTGATTTTAAAAAGGCTCCTTCTAACGTTGCCCTATCCTATCTGTTCAGTAGCTCAAACCGTTACATTGATATAGCTCAGACCGAACTTAATTCGGTCACTACTGCTTAAGTAGCCAGATAAAAAAACTGTCTGAACCCTCACCCTTACTCGAATGTATAGTCTGTTAATCGAATAGATAGATGTAAAAATAGAGGGTCCTAAAGTCTGCCACACCTGCCTTGCCAGGTCATTTTCCGTAAGCATCAAAGTCAGGAATACAAAACTAATATACATATATTGATCAGATCGCAGCACGTGGGTGCAATTTGTAAAAGTTTCTCACACAAGCATCTCAATAATATGTAGTTTCTTTTATCTTCTAGAAATCTAGATAGTAATAGTAAATTAAACTCGCATAAGTAATGAGTTAAATATTCTAATTGTTTGCCTAACGAGTACCACTCAACTCATTTACAATGAAGAGGCGCGTCCGAGGCAAACATAACGTAATGTCGACAAAGCGTATTCTAACGCTCAGTGTATCCTTTAACATAAGCCTTTGTTGCGAATCTCCCCTGGTGTTGATGGAACATTCACAGTTAACTACGTGCCTCAAGTTATAGAATTTTTGCTAACATATTTCTTATTAAGTATTATGAAAAATTTATACATTGTTAATGTTCTGTACAGTTAGTAAATTCGGACCATCTGCAATTTATTTGTTTGGCTGATATTTTCGTCTGCTTTTATAAACATAACTTTTTAGTATACCATTACACTGTGTACCATACATTTAAGTTTGCTTTAAACTCACATCCAGGTGAAATTTATATTTGCGTTTAAACGTTATATTATTGCTCTATATCAAATAAACTTTTTAGTTATAATAATGTTTAAGCTATAAATAGTGTTCTGTCATTTAGAATTGCACTTACACTAAGCCTTCTGATGATATTACCGTAAACTTTCACTTGAACATATTAACTCAATAACTTTGACACACTATTGAGCTTTGAATGTCATGAATATGTGACTACACATTGAAACTATTCCTAAAAAATAAAATCTTCGTAAATACGCCAAGATCAGTAAAATGGACCAAACACATTTCTGTTTACATAACATAACATAAGACCGCTTGCACCCAACCACCAGCACACTGCGTGTCCTCTTTCGTTTTCCCAAGTAAACTTAGTCGCACAATAATGTACCGGAGATAATGCACTTTCAGCTAATGCCGGGCCACTTGAGCCTTGATAAATTGTTTAATTTACACTTTGTGGGGAGACTTGAGATAGCGAAGATGTTGCATAATGACATCTTTATTAGGTTTTGTTGAGCGATTCGCGATCGTTACGCTGCATTTTGCATATTTACAGCGAAGATTTATATGTATTAAATCTTTATATATGAAATTGGCGTCTTGTCGATCTGGCCAATTTAATCTCAAATATCTGGCATTCGGTAAGGAATTCCAAATTCAATTTATGTATATTTTGACGCCATTTGTTTTTTCTTTGACACCATTTTGTTCACAATATGAAAACCTTAAAATATCGCGTTATTTACAAATAGTTCCACTGTCGCACCAGTGCTGCTAAAACAGCTCGAAATATAAATGATTTGCGTGTGATGTGTTGGGAAATAGGAAAGCTGTAAAATGAAGCACGGTACATTTTTAGTTCCGGAAATTTTGACCTATAGACCAAACCCCCTTTTGACAGACGGAGACCCTAGTTGACACTGAAGGTGATCGTGGAAGCGGATCCATTGCAAACTACGTCAGAGTTAGCGACAGGCTTTTACTATGTTAATAATAATAATTTTCAATACGTCTAATAATTTTAATTAATAATAACATTCAATACGTCTAATAACTTAGAATATTAAATCTCAAACCAATTTTTATTTGTATTAAGCTACAATTCACAAAAGCGAAGTAGCAAGGATAAGCGTCAAACAGTGTGGTACACTAAAGGTAAATGTGACACGAAATGTATATTCTAAATTTAACGCAAGTAAAGCGGCAGTATACGACTAAAGGTAAATGTAATATAGAGTAACAACACATGCCAGGAAGTTAATTGTTAAGATTATAGAGTTAGGATGCAGTGGGCGAGATCTGTGTTGGTTTAACAGACTAGCCCTTACAGAGTAGAACTAACCAAAAAACATATTTTAAAGTGGGAGGGAATATTTTTTTTATATATGTATTATTATAATTTCAGGTGATTTTTACAACAGAGAACTGGAATAGGTGGACTTAATAATCTCATCTTCATAATGATAATTTTCAATTCATTTAAGTATTTGTATCCTCTTCGCGAGGGTACTGTTTATCAAACGTTATTTAGTCTTACTTTATAATCCTTTCGTAAATTTCGTCTCAAGGTTGTCTGGTAGAAATCGCTTTTAGCAGTAAATCCGCCTACTGTGTTTACATTTATTATGTAAGTTAATTGTTAGCCCTTTGTTTCTGCGTATTATTATTATTATGGCGTACACTCAAATCATTCTAATAATGTGTGTAGATTTTAAGTATCGTACCAGTGCGATCATTGCAATAAGAGCCAGAGCTCACTTTATTCGTTGTGTAGATTCCGAACCAATTCCTTCTGATATAATAATATGTAGTTTCTGTTGTGAATTACACATTTTGGTGATCTCGTCTCTAATGTCAATCATGCACACGATTATCTGTACCCGCAGAGAACACTTCATATTGTTAACAATCTCTCCTGAAGTTGTGACTTGGAGTGATCCATAAGTGTAACACCAAGCTAATATTATTCGCTAAATTAAAAGAATCAGCCTTTTTAATATACCGTTAAACTACAAGAACCTCAAACCGACGAAAGAATTTAAGTAAAATTTAATGTAGCCAATTTCCAAGGGTAATCGGAAAACAATGTCAATGTACACTATATAATTATATATAAATACATACATACATACACTCACGCCGCGCCGCTCAAGGGGTAGGCAGAAGCGTCTCAAAAGCCCACTTTTTGCCAACCATAATTTAACCCCACTCACGTAATAGGGGGCAATCCTATTCCGTCCTCCAGGCACTGTATACTTATATACTGTATGATACTTGCAGATAATCTTAGTAGCTTTTTACGACTCTTAGACTTACGACAGAGATTGTGTGGTCCTATTCTACATAACCGAGAATCACACCGTTTCTACAATATGCATACAATACAAAAGCTTTACAATATATTATATAATAACACTAATAATAGTTATGAGTCTCGCCACAACAAAATTACTGCTAATGGTTATTCAAACTACGGACTTTGAAATCTTTGATGGAAGTCAGCTAAAAGATTGATACATGATTAACATATTAATGACCGATCAGAAGTGCAATAGACTATAAGCGCCTCCTGATTTAATCTTTTGAATCGAAACGGGACAATTTTGATCTAAAGATGAACGGAAGAAAAAGAAATCCTCATCTGATAAGATATTCGTTACAAAACTTGTGTTAGGAAGTGAAGAAATCTTCCTATTAATCTTATACATATAACCTGTGTACTTGTCGCATCATTTTTAGATACAGCTGTAAAGAGATGTGTGGATGAATTGGTTCATAGCAAAGATAAAATGAAACTATTTAAAAAAATATAAAACAAGTTACAGATTACACACGTTTTTTTTTGTAATCGTAATATTATATTAAAAGCAGGTTATGTCTAAGAACCGTAATTATTACTGAAGTATTGTACAGATGACTCCCCATCTGTCTTACAAAAAAGTAAAGTGTAACAATTAGAATTATTACGGTTAGTATTATATAAATATACCAGTACAATATACCTTTACCAAACAATGTGATTAAAGACCCGGTTAACAGAACAATGACCCTAAATTAAACACGTTAAATAAATTATGCTTTGCGGTATTATATATTCTGGTTATCGCTTTTACTCCAACATTCTTGCTTGGTGGAAAGCCCAACAAAAAGTACAAACGAAATAGCTACTCAACACGCGGTGTCGTAGACGGTGTGGAATTTAAATAAACAAAGTTACATAAATATTTACCAAGGTGTACGATAAGGAATTATAAATAGGTACGTAAATTTAAAATGTACCTAACTCTAATGCAAAGTTAAAACTCACGATATATGTATAAGCGTACATTAAAAAACGCTGTTCGTTATAAATTAATACATCTAACCTTTAAGGTATAGATATTCGTTATATACGGGGATACATGGACGTTTGTGAAGGCACCCTAGGTTCCAACAAGTTCAAGAGTATATTAAAAGACATGTCTATTGATCAGTTTACTTCACTTTCGCTTTACTTGGATTCATTGAGTGAAATATAAATGTATGTAATATTTCTTTTATCACTTCGGTAGTTTTCAGATATAAGAACACGGTTATCCTATATAAAATCATTTCTTTAAATGGAAACCACGAGAATTTAAATTGGACTAGGGCCCTTCCATTTCGAAAACGATTAACCTTTATAAAAAAACGTTGAAACCAATCTATAGTAGAATAAACGAGAATCGGGTAAAATGAGTACAGTGCATGAATGCTGACCCTTTTCATTCATTAATTAATCCCAAACGTTTCGAACTGAAAATAATAGACTCTTAAATCGATTACTCACGTGGAAGCGTCAATCGCACTCGTAACATATGTCAATTAACCTAGACTCGAACAGGAACACGGTGAAATACTATTGATCGAGTACTCAGTTTGATGTTGGAGTATGCACTACCTTACTTGGCTCATAAAGCCTGAAGCAATGAGAATTAATTTTCGCGGTCGTGAAAGACTTATCATCTCCATCGCTAAGTACCACTATGCAAGTTGTAATTTTAGAAGTTTTAGTAGGGGCAATAGTACGGGAACATCTAGGTAACTTACGTTGAACATATTACAGAATGTACTACTTAATCAGACGTCCTCAATTGAAACAGTTCGGAGGATTACTTATTTATGACTTATACATAATTCTCATGCATTCCCAACAGGTTACCTTCATAAAGTATATAATGAGTGTACAAAACTCAGTTATTGTACCTAAACTTTGTTTAATATTTTTACTTGTTGTGGTTTCAAGTACTTAAAATACCTATATGGTTTCGTTAATACTTATAACAAAACAATACAACATATGTATATACTGAATACTTTTCTTTTAATAAAACCTATGATTATACTATGAAAACAGGAGGCCAGAGACGAACAAACATACATGTATTGTAGCAACATACGATTAACTGATTGGCAATTTCATCTGGTTAGCGAGCATCGGACGTGGTTAATTGCGTCGGTACATTCACAAAGACAATTAGTAAAGCATAAGCGACAATTATAGGTACAGCTACTAATTATGTGTTCATTTATTAATGAAGATGGTTTAGACCACTTGATGAGCTAGGAGCGGCGTTTGGTGCTATAACTTAAGTGTATTTTGGTGTAGTAATATGTGTTATCGCCACATCAAAACGTAATATTTATTATGTTAAAAATAGGCGAACTATAATAGATACATAAAACAGTATATATTTAATAGAATTAGTTACCATAAGTTATTATAACAAGCTACACCGGAAGCGCCATGCTACTGGTCCGCCGGCAAGTGACGGTGAGTGGGGGGGTGATAAGACGTGGCGGGCTAGATAAGTTTATGTTGGTCACTTGAGTTCGGATTGAGATACGAGCAACGCAATTGCGGTTACCATTATTTAGTGAATTTGATAGTTTATCTCCAGTTACAGGAAGTAGATGACGTAGGGTACGAGACCTTGGCATCTGCGATTTACTGAAATCTCAGTCACGTTTCCTTATTACAGTATTGGGGTATCACTTACCCCTAGTTCATGATCTATAATATTTTCCTTCTACAAATCTCCCTTTCTCCACCAAAAATTGGTTGTCAAATAAATCTAGCCTAACCTCTTTTACGATGTTCACATTAACCGACCCTAAATAAATTTAGAACAAGGATAGGAAGATGATGATGCCAATTGACCACATAAAATGAAGTGAAAAGTTGCAGTCAGTGGTCTATATTTGGTATGCAGTGAATATACATATATATATTATATTTCTTGAGGTGTTCTTTCAATATTTAAATATGTATAAGTACGTCATAAATGTTCTCGTTTACTCCGTTTTGTTAATCAATATTCACCACGAGTAAAAAAATCAATATAAAGCCGATTTATGTGTAATCCAATGTAGATCCAGATGGATGGATGATCTTTAAACTACACATATATGTATAAAGAATATTTTAAAAATACACTCGCAGAATGAATTGAACAGTTGCAGTATGCTAGGGTACTGCATACATACATACATAATAATATTTACAAATACTTCAAACATTTAATCGACGCTTTTAATAACGACGGGTTTATAGAAAGGAAATTATGACATAAATATTATATACATATGTAATTTGGAAATGAGATCATTTGTTTTATATAAAATTTGGTAAAGTGGGTTATATATAGGTATATATATGTATGTATATGTATATACAAGACCCAGGCTGTAAAAAATTGTGTCCGGATACCGCAGATATTTTAATATGCACTATTTAAAAGTGCTGATAATAAAAGCAGAACATTTTTTAAAATAACTGTAGATGGTTTAATCTAAAAAAACTCTAAAAAATTAAACTGATTTCAAAGTAAAAAAATAAACACTACTTATTGCACTAAACAGCAAATTAACTCAATTAATTCCCTTTTTAGTGCAGTGCCTATTCGATATTTAATTCAAGGTAGTAAAATGTGCAGAAAACTCTTTTATTGTAAATCTAATTTCGTTTATAACAACGTACCTACTTACCTTCATACATAGTAAATTATCGCAATAACTAAATAAACGAAAAACTTGACTTATGAAAACTACCTACTATACCTATTCAAAAAATTCAATTTTAAATTTTCAAAATTCTATTAGTTTATATTTTCGGCAATCAACGTTTTCGCAAATGTCCCATATAGTATCTCTCTATGTAGAAAATTATTACCCCAAGCAGAGATGCCACTTCTATAATCAGCTAAGCACCATGAGATGATGACTATCATTTACAAATATTTAAATTGTACTTTAGGAAATACATGAAAAAGAATCAAACATAGTTAATGCCCATAAAATTTGGGGGTTGCTCTTCTCCTGGGATCCCATCATCAAATCCTGACTCATGCCTTTCATCATTAGCTCAGCAACATGAGGAGATGATTACCAGGTATAATGCCTGTGTGGCCCTATGAAATTTGGCAAGTACCCTCAATTTCACCAGATTCCATCATCAGATTCTAACCCGATGACCATGGGACCATAAAATTTGAGAGTTGCCCTTTATTTCCCTTAAACCAATCATCAGAACCTGACTTATACATTCCATCATTAGCTTAGCAACATGAGACGATGATGACAGGCAGAAATATCAGAATTGCGTTAGAAACTATATGAAAACCATTGTACGTGCCTAAAAATTTGAGGATTTCCCTCGGATCCCATCATAAGATTCTGACTTGGTGACATTTTTTTTTATGCGATAGGGGTAAACGAGCAGACGGGTCATCTGATGGGAAGTGACTACCGCCGCCCATGGACACCCGCAACTCAAAGGTCACAAGTGCGTTGCCGGTCTTTTAGGTAGGAGTACGCTCTTTTCTTAAAGGTTTGAAGGTCGTATCGGTCCGGAAATACGGCAGGCGACAATTTGTTCCATAAGCTGGTTGTGCGAGGCACATTCTTCTGGAGAAGCGCACAGTGGTAGAGTGCCAATCGTCCAGGTGATGAGGCTGGATATTTTGTCGCGTAGAACGATGGCGGAATCCTGTAGCCGGTATAAAACCGAACAATTCCTCTGAACACTCCCCATGATACAAGCGATAAAGGATGCAGAGTGAAGCTACATCTCTACGTAACGCTAAGGTATCAAGCCGATCAGAAATATCTTGGCAGTCCATGATGCGCGTCGCTCTACGTTGAATGCGGTCAAGAGGGAGAAGCTGGTACTGGAGTGCACCTGCAAAGAGATGAGAACAGTATTCCATGTGCGGCCGAACCTGCGCCTTATAAAGTTGCCGGCGGTGGGACGGAGTAAAATACTGTCTCGATCTGTTTAGCACACCAAGCTTCTTCGAGGCTAATATGGCCTTACTCTCTAATTGACCGCAAAACTGGACTTCACTTGATATATTGATGCCAAGGATTCCGATACTGGCTAATGCAGTTAGGGAAGTGCTCTCAAATTGAGGTGATACGACCAATGGCATCTTTTTAGCGGTGAACGCGCAAACCTGTGTCTTCGTGGGGTTAAACTTTTAGAAAAGAAGTTTCGATTTCAGACACCAGTGTGAATCGGCTTTCAATGAAGATTACCCGAGAAATGTTAGCGCGGCCGCATAGAAGAAACAGCGTGGGTGATAGCACACAGCCTTGTGGGACACCAGAATTGACGTCAACAACGACCTTCAGGAAGCCCATAGGAAGGAAGCTTCACAAGGAGCGCTTTGTACCAGACCCGATCGAAGGCCTTCGCCACGTCCAAACTAACGGCCAACGCTTCCCCCTTGGTCTCGATCGCCTGTGCCCACCGGTGAGTCAAGTAAACAAGAAGATCACCAGCTGAACGACCCTGACGGAAGCCGTATTGTCGATCATTGAGGAGCTTATGGTCTTCTAACTACCGGAGGAGCTGGCAGTTAATAATGGATTCCATTATCTTGGAGAACAAGGAGGTGATGGCTATGGGGCTGTAGTTGGACGGATCCGAGCGATCTCCTTTTTTAGGGATCGGGTGCACTACAGCTGTCTTCAATGAGTCCCGAACTCGGTGCCAACTCTGGAGCACACGTCTTCAGCACGATAAGAGAGATTCTATCGGGCCCATTCGACTTAAGAACGTCGAGGGAAAGGAGCGCTTTACGCACTCCCCTTTGTGTAAACCGGACTTCCGGCATACGGCTCTCGCACTGCGGCATGGACGGCGTTGCGTTTACCCCTCGTCCAGGGTCGAGTTGGACGTAAAGAGTTTGCCCAGAAGATTGGCTTTTTCTTTAGCGTTGTGGGCCAACGAATTATATCCTACGTGTAGAGGTGGAAGGGATGGCTTACAAAAGTTCCCCTGGACAGCTTTGGCAAGAGACCAGAATGCACGAGTTCCGGAAGGGGGACTCACTAGTCTCTCGCCAATTCTGCCGATGTGAGCCGACTTCGCCTCAGCAAATACTTTTTTGTGGGACCTGGAGGCAAAGTTAAATTGTTTCTTTAATGTGCTGGTCTTTACATCCCGTGCTGTAGCTGCATTAGCCCATGCCTGGTAACATTCCTGCCAAACCAGGGCTGGGACTTGCTACCTGTGGGAATCAGGGAGAATGGAATGAAAAGTTCCATACCCTGAAGCACAACATCCGGCGAGAAGCAAACCTGCCTAACTGGGTAGGATGCAAAGAATGTTCGCATTCCATCCCAGTCTGCTGACCTATAGTGCCATACGCGGCGACTGCCTGTAACACGCGGCCGCAGCGAGTGAACGAGTGGCACCATA
The DNA here is from genome assembly GCA_947561695.1 of Tyria jacobaeae. Classification (NCBI taxonomy): domain Eukaryota; kingdom Metazoa; phylum Arthropoda; class Insecta; order Lepidoptera; family Erebidae; genus Tyria; species Tyria jacobaeae. The sequence goes on from OX387220.1 coordinate 13,085,643, forward strand.
CTCCTAATCAGGCAATGGTCCGAAGAGCCAAGAGGGGCCTCAACGGATACTTTGTAGCCGTCAGGATGTGAGGTCAGCAGAAGATCCAACAGTGGAGACACGTGGCTTTCTGCATCAGGGATTCGCGTAGGCGTTGTTACCATATGCTAAGGCGAAATCGTGAACAGATCTTCCCGCATGATCGGTTTTGCGCGAACCAAACCACTCGGCGTGATGGGCGTTAAAGTCACCAAGAATCACGATCTCTGCGAATGGGACCTGCTGGAGCACTGAGTCTGTAGCCATTTGGACGTGGTCGATGAGTCGGTCCGTTTCGGCTTCACCGCTATGGGACCTGTAGAGGCATACGTAGATGCGGGGATGGTCGTCGCAGTCTACACGTAGCCATAAGATGGAGAGGTCCCTACCTTCAAGATTGCCGAGGCGGCGAGAAGTGATATCATCTCAAGTCTCTCACCAGCCTTAGGAACAAAGGAGTGTTCCAGTCCGTACCCAGGGTAGCAGAGGTAGGATGTGTCCGCTGGAGATGATATCTGCGTCTCGGTTAAAAAGAGCCAGGCCACCTTTGCTGTCTCAAGGTGGTGGTGGACAGTGTCGAGGTTAGAATGTAAGCCCCTGATGTTACAAAAATCCACGGTAAACTTGACAGGGGGTGCCATGGTATGCCTTCTCTTACCCCGAGCAGATTTTGTGAGCGCAGTTGAGCCCCCCTCCCAGAGTACGAGGGCAGCCTGGGCGTCCACGCTCAGGTATATTGCGTACTGAGGGTGGATGTCCAGAGGGGATTCTATAACGCTAGCGCGGGTACCCCCCTGGGGTATCCTTTTTGTTAACAGCGCCATCATTTGGGGGGGTTTGGGGATTATGGGCGTCCGGAGACCTCACTCATTTCGTGGAAAAGCAACGCAAGCGTTACTTCACAACCGGTTTTCTGTGAGGCCGTGGCATCACATTGGTCGAGCTGGCCCATTCGTGCCTAAGCAGGACTCTACCACTACCAGTACTACCACTACATTGGAACCACCTCAGAAGTATAGGCTATTGAATAAAAAATAATTTTGAAAATTGGTCATCAATTGTCGCAGAAAGTACATGAAAAAAAACAACCATTGTAATTATTTATATGCCTATAAAATTTGAGGTTGCTCTTCTCCTGGGATTCCATCATCAAATCCTGACTTATACCATTCATCATCAGCTCAGTAACATGAGGCGATGATTACATAGGAACATAAAAAATATATTGTACATATAAAAATACATACAGTCCAACATAGAACCTCCTCCTTTTTAAAATCTGTTAAACATTGAAATATAATGTATTGTATACGTACTGCTTACTAAAAATGAATAAAAACAGGTATTTTACTCTCATTAGTGTTAAATATTATTCTGTTTGTGTAACATATACCTAACTAGGTAATTTAATTAGTTTGACAGTTACACTATAATTATGTCAACTTGATAAATGTTTATCTCTAAAGTCTCGACTGATTAGCTGGATAGCATGGCAGTTTTGAGACGGCTAATCAGCGACACGGAATGGAATGAAAACACTGGAGTGAACATAATTCAATGTTTAGTGTTGATTACAGAAAATTAAATAAATGTCTATATTTGTACATCATAAACCATCTCAAATTTGCATGTTTTACATATCTCATCTGTATATGTAAAACATGCAAATTTAACACATAAATTGAGTTATTTTATATTCACTTCAAATATGGCTTCCGAGATATAAAGTTTTACATTACTTAGGTCTTGCTATGTATATAACAACATACTGTGGTCGTGGATGGGAAACTGGAATGCCAGGAAATCAATACCAAGTCCAAGGTGGTGTCAAGTAACTCGCCCATTCAAGTATTAAAAGCATAGTAAAGGCTTCTTTTTACTGGAGAAGGCTCTCAGAATTTTTTGAAAATTGTTTTAGTAAGAGTTATTTTTTTCTCTTATTACAATTAGTTACTTATTTCCCAAAACTATAAAAGAGTCGTAGTTCAACATCAACATTGACAATAAGTTACTCCATCAGTGACTCAACTGACTGATTAAATGCAAAGAACAAAGACAGATAAAGAATTAATACTAAAAAAAAATGTCAATTCTTTGAAACTTCAAGCTGCAATAAATGCCCTAAAAATGTAGCGTTGGTGTAATAGTATAAATATATTACACTTTTTACTTGAGGAACTACTTTTTAAACTTTGAATAATGTCATACAGTAGTACAGTAGTACTAAATAACCGACAAAAATCTTTTCGATACTCCATGCAACGTGTAACTCTATAGTTGCCGTATGCCCACAGTGGCGAGATCTCAGTGACAGTGTGCGGTGCGGTGACTGATCAACATCATTGATTTAGGAATTCGGTGATGTAACGTCTCTCGCTACACATACTAACTAGTGATCACTTTTATTCATTACAAAGGATTGGGAAGGGATTTTATGAGTCATTGTGTAGGGAAGGAATAAACAACTTTAATTCTTAAATGGTCCAGTATTTGTGATTGATTATGTTACCTGCAGCAGGGATTAATAAATTATTTCACATGACTCATATCGGCTTACGGCCTACAATCTAAGGAGTTCCTTTAATAAAAATAAAAAAATCTTATATGACTTCAATAAGCGTTGTTGCTGAAGGTTTACTCTTTGCAGGTTGAAATGATTGCAATAAAAACTTATAAGTGATTACTGGCCTGGTGGTCTAGTTAGTGACCCTGACGGCTGAGCCGAGCGGAGGTCGTGGTTTCGATTCTTACACGGTACAAAAATTTATGTAATCCGAAAATGAGTAGTCTCGGGTCTGGGTGTTATTTGTGTCCGATCTATGAATGTTTGTAATTATTAATAAGATAAAGATGAAGAAAAAAAATACAAATTATACAAAGCAGACGAGGATATTTCTCAATCACACTGATATAAAGGAGATAACAAAATTAAATAGTTTTCTCTTTTATATGTATCTATAGATAGATATTTATTTTGGGGATGGTATTCGCTTTAGTTATCCATATACACACGTTCTTGAAACTCTCACTCCTCTGTACAACTCTCTGGTTTGCGCGAAACTTACATTTCGTACAGTACAACTCTTGAGTTGGAAGTATTAGGGGCACTGTATGACTATATATAACATACTGTCTAATAGATATCAGTCCATTCCCTTACTCACCTTTTACGACGCTCACGGGAAGAGATGGTGTAGCCCTAGCATACTCCACCGAGCACCACACGGCTTACCTCTGTAATATAATATCCCTTTAGAATTAAGCTATATAGAAATTTGTACCACAAATACGGCTTGAAAAGGTAATGGCCTAATGAAGAGTAGGTTACAGCATTACCGTTTGATAATGATTATTAAACCGCATTGTTTAAGGGATTATCGTCAACAACAATCATTCAATAATTAACTTCATAAATTGTCTACATCATAACATAGTAAATATAATGTTGTCTGAAATAATATTAGTTGGATTATTGTATAGCGTACGTACAATTATATATTATAATTTAAGTAGATATTATTATTAGTTTTTTATGGACTCTCTCGCGTGTATATTCAAGGCAAAGATTCCGCCAATGTCAAGTATTTAGAGTCTATAAAAATATGATCGCCATGTTGGTCAAACTTCAAAAAAAAAAAAACATTTTATGGAGATATACAAGTAATAAGTTTATCTATACAATATAAAGAGTACTAGTAGTGTGCTATTACTTTATACAACAATTGTTATTTCATTAAATTATAACAAATATAGCTAGCCGTTTTAGTTTTCCGAGTTTTCTTTTGTGAACTGCAATAAAAATATAAAATAATAGTATAATTTTTTTTTTATACGAAGACAAAGAACTTTTTACGAATGGAAGGATGCATATTCGTGGTTATTTTAGTTTCAAACATACTATTTACCAAAGTACTGAACCGAAAATAATAATAAGACCAACGAAGCAAATAAAATTATTCATGTAAATGACAGGATGCAAATAAAAGGGGTATCGAAAAGGATCTACTTATTTTTTTTGTTATCCAAAAATTGGCAAAACAAGTTAATCCGCAATTATATTAACATCAAACTTTCCACATTGTGCTTTTATATCCAAATCTTACAGTATAATTAAATTGGGATTGTTTTACATATACTAAGCTATAATTAGGCTCCATAAAAACTTAGTGTAGTACATGAAACTGCCCAAATTTAAATTATTTGTTATGAGCCAATCGATGAATAAGTATTGAAGTAATGTATAAAATGTTGCCAATACACAATTAACTCTACTTTTCTCAATAACTCGCCGAAATGAGCAGTAAAAATAGAAACTGAATTAAGTTAATCCATAACAGTGTATATAGAGGTATTTGAAGATCATTGATTATAAAATTAAAATGTTGGCATCAGGACATAAGATAAGTATAGGGCTTCAGGTGAAAGCTCCGAGCTGGTTTACGTAATAATTTTAGTTCAACAGGAATACGTAATTGGCTTTTAGAGGCGTAATAGGTCCAATGACGCTGGAAGTTCGCTCAATGCAACACACTATACACATACATATGTGCGAGTATATTTAAAGCCTTTGTTTATTACGCATATCCCCTTGATACCCCATATCCTATAAATTGTTAATGCCTCAAATGAACTAAGATTCTTTTCGGCAGTGTTATACTGTTCCGTTTCGATATTAAAATATAAATTATTTTCTGGGCTGCGTGATGGTGTTATTGAACGCAACGATTTTTTTAAAATTACACTTATTAATACATTTAAAATTATTTTGTATTAAGCAACTACAGAATATGTGAATAGTATTTTTTACAGTTTCTCACTCCAACATGCAAAAAAAAAAAAACAGTTACTTCCATTTGTTCGACACATAACCTACAAATTAGGCTAGTGAAGAAAAAACACCTCGACATGAAATCTCATAAAGATATAAGCTTCACCTCTTAGCTAAAATGGAACCTAACAGTTTATGTACGAAAGCTCAAGTGTATTTCGCTAGAGTGCCTCGGAGACGCTTGCGTCATTACTAGGAACTTGTAAAAAAAGTCTACTTAAGAAAGAAAACTCTAAATTAAATTTAACTTGACTCATATGTTTTTTGATATAGCAGGACTATTATTCTTTACAAGTACGTTTACAGAAATTACGAAGTTTGTGGTCCTTTTACAACAATAGCTTAGTTAACAATTTTGTATAATGATGTTTGTCGGGATTCTGGCGAACAAAAACACAAGTAGGCATTACGAGAGTACTTCATTACAAAGGGCTTACCTGACTCAAAAAACTGGAGCGCGAGGATTTACATTTTTAAACTGCGGATAAAGTAATGCCATAAAAAAGATGAATCTAGATTAAACAAGCGCTTGTATATCCGTGCTTACTTACTACCTTTAAAACATCCTTACTGTATTTAAACAACCTTTTTTGGTGCTTTTTGGTGCACAAACTGTGGAAATATTAGCATGACGTCATAGCTGAAACGATTTGATGCGCACTTGAACATGCAAAACAGTGCGCTGTATGGACTCATAAACTGCTTTGCAGTGTACTGCACGGTAATTCAGTAAAGTATATTAAATTACAGGTAGTAAAAAAGTTTACAATGGGTGGTAAAAAGGTACATATATGTATGCGCCATACTGCGGGCCCATGAGGGATGGAAGCTTGGTTGCGCCGACCTGTGATTTTATGCGACATTAAATTGAAGAACAAGAATGTTAGTTATGTACCGCATCAGACGTAGAATAAAGAATTTTGTTAAGTGCAAAATATGATACATAAGAGTATGCATATTTTATGTATAATTTTAAATAAGCAAACGTCTCTAGATCAGGAGCGGTGACAATTACATCTACAACATCAGCAGTGTCATTTGTGAGTAGCTAACTCTTCTTTTCCTCTCTGTTTAAACAAAATTTAAGTTATGGAGATGTCCTTCAAACTCGTACTTTAGTAACAAGTCATTGAATGCGTAACTCTTGGGCCTCTTTTATACGTAACTCTGTAGTAGTGTTTTTCTAATGGTTTTTAAAACCCAAAGACGAAACTAAGTCAAATTCATTTATTTCAACTGAATCAATCATGGGTATTTTTGAATTATCAAGAGAGGAATTCGGTTAGACTAAGTTAGTCATGAAGCTGTTGCTACGTGCTGCTTGTTAATACTTAGATTCTATGGGGAAGAAACTCCAAGGACACTCTTTTTCAAATATTTTACATAAGTTTTTTGTAACAGTTCAAAAATGCACAAAAATAAAATAAGATTTGAAATGCAATACATCATTCTAAAATAACGTTTGTGGTCATTATTATTCTAAGTTAAGTAATAGCAGTCTGCAGATGACCAGCCCGATCAACGGCACTCGTTCACATGCGCCAGCCATCATCCATCTCAACCGAACGACCCAACAAATAACGGTTTGACCCTTCTTTCCCCTGCCGATCGGGAAAGGCCTGGAATTCACTACCAGCGCACGTGTTTCCTTCCAACTTTGATCCCGGGTCTTTTAAGTGGGGTGTGTAAGTGGGGTGTGTGCATCTTTACATTTACAGACTACATTGACTACATTTGCAATAAGGATGGTGACCACCACTCTTGGACTTCACTTAAAGCTTTCCATCAGGCAGACAGGAGTCACTATATTAGGCTTATATATATGTATATAAAAACATACGCCACCATTGGCAGGACTTCTAGGCTAGCATGACATACTCAGAACTGCCAGGGGACAGGAGTTTCCTGTCGAGACCGAAACTAGTCGGGCATCCCCGAAATACTCACGTGAGTAAAACCGTATATTGAAATAAATATGAATCTAATTCGCGAAAGTTGTTGCAGTTTTTATTTTATATTGATATAAATTTATTTTATTACTAATAAAATTAGGTCACTCTATACGTGAGGCCGCAGGTCATAAACTTCGTAAAGCTCATCTCTACTGTTCTTAATGCCGGTGGTATCCCAATCACTAAATAGAAATGTGGGTTTATCTTTGGAAAGAGATTATCTAATTCGTTTTGGACTACCGCAAAGAAATCGGTGTAGAATTTATTTGCATTGTTTACGTTATTATTTAGCAAAGTCAACTTGCTGTACAACAGAGAAACTTTTCTAGTTAATCAACATATTTATGATTATTTAAGGTTGTACACACATACAGTTTCTCTACATTAATATTATTATTTTTTCTGGACATGGTAAAATAGTTACCAAAAATCGATATTCTTACATAGGTACGTTGAGTTCAACGAATTTACAAATATAATCTTTTCATATCACTGAACATCATTTCACCTTTGTGCTTTCATATTATATGAAAAAATCTTTAAAGGAACACAGATAATGTATAGGCTTATCATCATTCTAATTTAGCGGAGTTCTCAAGTAACCTAATTTTGTTTATGAAAAACTCATATTACCAGTTATGAACCTAACGTACTCTCGATTATGAAATATTAAAGTCTTATAATTTAACATATTTCTCTAGGGTTTTCTGCCGGTTAAGCACACATGCATTGTTAGTTTGAAAAATCACTAGCAACACCTTGGTAAATATATTTTTAATTAGCCTAGTTATGATTAAAACCTATTATATAATAAAAACTTAAATTAAAAATTAAAAAAAAAAACCCTACGCAATAAATACTTATAGTTTAAGGAAAAACCCTTGAAAAGTACAAAATATATGTCTGCTGTGAGTTTTCGAAGAGTTGAGTTCTATGGAGATCATTCTGGTAGCAGTATCAGGTTGAATTTATCAATTAATTGTCATTTAACGAATCCTCGTTCCTTTAAAAAATGTACCAACACAAGGCAGCACCCCGGGTGAACAACCCGGGCGCAGCGCCATCCAACACACAGGCAGCTCGCCGGTCTAACCACCCGTGTGCAGCGCCGCTGAACATATCGGCAACACCACGAGGGTTTAGCGCAAAGGATGCGCCAAAACCGACAACAACGGCAGCGTCGCAGGTGCACAACCTGGAAGAAGTGCCAAGGTCGACCATAGACCTCTCATCCCTAGAGGCAGCAATGCCCATCCCCCCGGGTTCCACGCAGGGGGAACCCTGCTGGAATCTGGTGGATGTAAAGGGAAAGAGGCCCTCAACCAAACAACCCGAGTAGACCAGTAAAGCCAAGCGGTCAAAAGCCCGTGCGGAAGCCAGGCGAGAGCGGCGACTGGCGTCAGGAGTAATTAAGCAGCCTATGGCAGCTGAAGGGTCCACAAAGGCCCACGATGTCCCCGTTAGTGATGCGCAGATTCATGGCGAAGACGACCGTCTAGCTAAAGATACTGCTGCTCCTCGGGAGACGACACCTGATACCACCAAGTCTGCTGCTGCTAGTGCGACGCAAGGGCAGGGTCATACCAGACGAGGTAAACGAGCTGGGAAGGCGAGCCAGGTAGGTAAGCCCTCGGGCCAGCACGAACCCGTCAAAGGACACCGCCCGGATGAGGGGCTTTTACTCCCAAGGGCAGCGGAAAACGCATTAAATCCTAGTCCACCACCGGCTCCACAAGCTACTCCGACGCCTTAAGGCTGTCAGGAAACAGGCTGAGGCTATAGAGGAGAGGCTGCAGGTAGTACTGGATGAGGAGTCTCACCGGGTACATCAGGCGCCAACTTTGTTGCTCCACAATTCAGCGAGGGCGTCCTCAAGATGTGGTGGAACGATGAATACGCCCTTCGATGGCTTCGCCAATCCATTGTTAAGGTCTAGCCACCACGCGAGGGAACCAAACTAGTCCCCTCAGTCAGACAGTCTCAGATCCCGAGGCGCATTAAGACGGGACTTCTAATCCCGCAAATCAGCAATGAGGACACGCTAGACCGCATTCGAATGCGGCTTACGTGTCAAAACACGAACTACAAGGTGTCCAATTGGGCACTCTACCATGCCGACCCAGAGAGAGAGAGAAAAAGAGTATCTTCCTGGTGTTCGGCATACCAGAAGAGGACGTGTACAAACTTAAGGCTAGTGAGCGTAGGGTATACTACAAGTTTGGTAACCTGTACGTCCACTTCCTTGAGGACCGCTCTCAACCGCAGCTGAATCTCGAGGTACAGACGGAGGAGACCCCCGGGGTTCCAGACAGCGGTAAAGTAACGGGGTGTCAGCAACGGCTAACCTGCGCAGAGTGCTGGAGGTCAGTACCAAGACCGTGGCCCTAATCCAGGAGCCGTGGATTAGGAAGGGCAGAATCTGCGGTCTAAGCAATATTGGAGGTAAGTTACTTCTAAACACAACCCTTGATAACCCGCGTACATGTATTTACACACCGAAACACGCAGACACTACCTTAATGACCGAGTTCTGTTCCAGAGATCTGACTGCTACCAGGCTCAAGGAACCCTCCTCAGGCCTGCCGGGGACGCCAACATTTCCATCCCTGAACTGGCTGCGCTTGCAACTCAGCGAGCTGATCGTACCTGCCGACACCAACGCGCACCATGCTCTCTGGGGCAGCGGCACAAACAACATCAGAGGTGAGGAATTTGTGACCTTCTTACTTACAACGAACCTAATCATTATAAACATTGGCTCGGAACCAACTTTTGTTACATCAAGAGCTCAATCAATAATAGATTTAACTTTATCTCGTAAGCGGGCGTCACTACATATTTCAAACTGGCATGTCTCGAATGAGGCGTCGTGCTCAGACCATCGCTGGATCATGTTCAATCTTAAAATATCACTTAAACCACCGGAACCTAGGCGAAACCCATGCAAAATGGACCACTGGCATTTGCAACTCGCTCTTGTACCTTCTTAAGATATATACGTCTTTATCTTCATGATTTTTTAATTTATCGGCTTCAGTTTAAAAAAAAGTCTCGTGACTGGCTATGTAAAGGCTTCCCTCTTTTTCCTAAAGATGCAATAGTACAATCCTAAAATTTGGGGGTATTAACAACTCTCTATATTTATTTTGAACTGCACGCGACCGTACTCCAAAGCATTTGTCATATGTCGAACGACTGACAAAACGTAACACATGTAGTGGGTGAAAAGGACAATGCTCTACAAAGCCGAAATTAAACGAATGTCTCTTTCTAGAGGTCGATGTGCATTATTTCTTGCCCAGTACTGTACATGGGTGTTCGTATACTTACGGAACCAGTGGTAGACATGACAGTGGTAGAGCCATTCTTAGGCAGGTGTCCATGGACGGCGGTTGTCACCTAGCATCAGGTGACCCGTCTGTTCGTCTGTCCCCCAATATAAAAAAAAATACATTAGTGAGCGGGTCAGACTTGCACTTGTTTTTTTTTAATTTTAAAAAGGGTTAATATGTTCGGTCCTCCTCAAGGCTTAGGTATACGACCCTGACCTGTTTGAGCTTGATTAAACTAACCAAACCATCTGTGTAAGTATATCAACTTAAACTCATTTTTTATTTTTTTTATGCATTAAATGAGTACTTTTTCGTCTGAACAGCAAAGTCCGTGGATGCATCAGTAAGTGACACTTAGTAATAATGATAGCAACTGAATGATACGCTCCACTAGTGCAGCTAACAAAAGACATTTAAATTTTATCGATGGTACCACTTATATACATTCATACATACACATTGTCTGTACATAAGAATTTGGTCCCACTAACGTAATATTATTGCTTTCAATCAGGCATTTTATGACTGTATACATACTATCTGATAGATAATAGTCCGTAGTCTTAGTCGTCTTATGAGACACCCACGGTGAGAAATGGGGAGACTATTCAACTAACCTTAAAACCACACGAGACCCATGCTACCACTTTGTATATTTTTACAAATAAGTATAAACAACATACCAATTACTCCTTAGTGGAATAAAAATGTTATGCTTTAATAATGTTATATGGTAATTAAAAAAAATATAGGAAGTAATATGTAATTTAGATAATGTCAAGTAATTTTGTGTAATAATTTATAGTAAAATGTAAAGGACTACGGTCCATTATATATATCACACCGCCTCTGAACAGGAGTATCATAAAAGAAAACTAAAGAATTGGACTGTTATCTATCAGGCAGTATATATAAAGTGCATGTGTCTGGTTGGCGGCAATAGGCTGGCCCCTTTTACATGAGTGGGACTTAACAATGGTTTTCACAATGTTTGTTTGGTATGTAATGGTTTTCAAATTCTGGCGGTTGAGACTTACAGTACTGGGCAAGAAATAATGCACATCGACCTCTAGAAAGAGACAATCGGCTAATTTCAGGTTTGTAGAGCGTTGTCCCTTTCGCACGAAATACTAACAGTCCTGATTTGTCGAACGACTGACAAAATGTAACACATGTAGTGTGCGAAATGTATCTATGTACATGTGTATGTAGATGGCAATTTTATTACAAAGAGCATGGTGTACATTGAGAAAGAAAGTAAGAAATTACCAGCAATATCAGTAAATAATTCCACGTAAGCTTAAAATGACAGCAACGTTATCACGTGCAATATAAAAATTGATACACGTTGCAGATTTAGACCGTTCAAATTGTGTCTATCGATACAGATCACATACGTGTTCACAGCACTATGTTATCCGCTTGGGGCGTGTACTTGTGCAAATTATACACTGCACAGCTCACTCTTATAGTTTGCACCTCTCAGTCGTTTTGCAAATTTATATGAATCATTATTGGGTTGAATTATAGTACCACGTCGTGCAGAGCGACCGCTGAGCATGGACGTGAGAAGACGGTATTCCCGAAGGAGATGCGTGATTACTGAATTGCTGCCATTACCCTTTGACATTGGGCACATTTATAGGGATGTTGCGGTGGCCTAGATTTATAATGTCACGTCTTTGATTGAAATGCTTATTATAAAAATATATTCTATGAATTCTTTAATTATTGTACACTTCAAACAGATTCTGAAAGTAGAAAATCATAATTGTACTAAATTAACTTTTGTATTTTGTAAGTGATCGTTTACTCGACTTTTGTTTATTAGAAATTTGTTTTAAATAATTTTCATTTTCTACTATTTTATGCTATTCTATAAAGCAGAATATCATACACAACATCCATATCTATATATATCTATATCCCCTAAGGGCTAGGCAGTGGTGTATTAAGCACCCAGATTTTGCCAATTAGGTCCCATCAACGTAATACGGGGCAAGCCTCCAAGTGGTTTGGTGGAGTCCAAGAGTGATGGTTACCATCCTCATTGCATGTCTAGTCAATGAAGCATGGTGATCCACACTATGACGGCCTGGTGAGATGCTTTGTCACGCCCCGATTAAAAGAACCGGGATCAAAGTGGGAAGTAAAAAACCCGTGCGTTAGTAGCGAATTCCAGGCTTTCACCGATCGGCACAGAAAGAAGAACCAAAGCGTTTAATTCGGGATCGTATATTTTCGACTCTCAAATGGTGACTCCTCATGCCAGCAAGTGTAGTCGTATAGAGGAAGGGAGAAGGTGGGACCAATTGGAAGAGCTCGTCAGAACACTCTCCGTGATGTAGGGTAGAGAACTGCCATAGAGGCAACAGGTAGTCTTTTATCTTTTAACTATCAGCCGTGTATTACACCGCATACATCAAAAGAATTATTTAAATCAGTGACGTTGTTATTGTGTATAAGTGAAACTAACAAAAGGCATTTCATTTATTTATATATGTTATGTATAGGGTAAAAAGTTACTTTAAGTGTTTAACGTATAGAAACATATCTCTAGTGTAAACAGAACCTGATAGAACCGTATCCAACATTTTATTGCTTTGTGTTTGACGCATCAATAACACATAGGGTGCTATCAAATTTCCTTTAACGCTATGCTTGATCTTATATTATGTATATCGTGCTTGACCATACATATTGGTACATTCTCTTCTCATGAAGATGAGCTCTTATAAAATATACCTAAAGAAGTTATTCACAAAACTTATTACAATAATTTATATAATTGTTTTTGATGATTAACCAGACAGTATTTTTAATATATACCTAGTTTAAATATTATTATACTATTTAAGAGGAGTAAAGCCATGCTTAGGTCCTCATACCCCTTTTTTCTTACCCCTTACAGCATTCCTCATCCCTGATTAAAACCCTAAAAGGCGGGCAGCACACTTACGACTCTTGGGTGCAGGTGCAGGTGTTCATGGACGGCAGTTTTAACTTAGTACAATTTACAGCTATTTAAATAGTCTGTAATAGATATCAACCAGAGCCAGTAAGAAATAAATTACCGTTTTGTATTATAAAGTGTTGCTTTAATTTTTTCTTATAGTTTGAAACTGACATAAAAGTGCGAAGAGGTGTTAGTAAATCGTTCCTGCATCGATTGCTTGCAAGTTTGAAATTTCCACGGAAGGTGGCAGTTCGATGCCTTGCCTTGGCATAAATAATAGGTATGAGAAAGCCCTCTTTTGTTGCAATTCCCCGAAATTAGCTAGGTTTCCGGAGGCCCATCTCCCCCTCTCCCCATGCCCCTCTCCCCTCCTCGCTTTCCCTAATCCCTCGTCACTCTCAAAGGCGGGCAGCGCACTTCCGACTCATTAGTTCCAGGTTTCCATGGCCGGCTGTCGTCACATACAATCAGGTGATCCGTCTGTTGGTCTGTCTGTAATATGGGGGATTATCAAAAAATAATAATAACCATAAGAAAATGGAGGTTCCTACGTGAGGATATCTTCATTATGTTCTTATCATTAAGGAATGGTCTAATGTGTTAGCGTGGTGGTGAGACATGAAAGCAGAACCTGACACATACATTCTGTACTCATTGCCATGCCATGCCTCGTCATTTGTGCATTTCAGTAATCATAATCAAAAATTTCAGCAATCGGTCGATAAAAGCCGTATAAATACATCACACGGAATGTAAAATACAAGTATTTTCATAACTGCCTCTTCAAAATGTTAACTGTTTTGATACTCAGTCTCTCAAAGATAAGAAGAGAGCTAATAACTTTCCGCTGAGGAAAATATTTCAATATTAATATGTTGTATCGCATTTGTTATTACTATGGGCGGGTGTCTCTAAAACCTATTTGGTCTATACGCCGTCCAAATTTAATAAATTCTCTTACTGTAACTTCTTAGGATGAAAACTGAATTAGACCTCTTTTTACATTTTAAGCTCGAAGGTTATTAATCTGTTCTATCACGGCGCAAAAAAAGAAAATTACATTACCTTGCTACGATAACCTACAAAATGTCAAATGTAAATATGCAAAATCTTTTCAGTCTGCTTATATTAGCCTCAGTAGTACAGGGGATCAGAAGCCAGTGGGATTATATTACAGAACAAATGGAAGTTGCATCAAGACAGTATCCTGATAGCTATTTCAACGAAAGTGAAAGTAAACCCGACATTTCGAGTACAATAGCTACTACAGTGGACTGTGAGAAATTTGATGATTATGAACTCAAGAAACTTTTTGTGCAAAAATATAAATTATACAAGGATTCAGTGAATGAAGAATATAGAAATGAGTCTCTGGAAATAATAAGACCTCAAAGAAAAGCTAGGGCGGTGCCATCACATTCAACTGTACGTTGCAATTCGTGTTACGCAGCTGGAACAACAAGAGTTGATGAAAAGTGCTATAAGGGAGCTAAGTTAGTTTTTCCTCATTATTTATTATCAAATGTAGAAACGACGAAACATGTATATTTTAATATATGTAATGATATGATCTTTTAAAGGGTACCAACAACAAAATGTGCCGATGCTGAGTACTGTTTTACAGAAATTCATCCTGAATACTTAAGAAGGGGTTGTGTATTACCTGGAAGGGTAAATAGAACATTTGTATGCAAATGCCCACTCTGTAACGACAAGCCTTCAACGGAATACTGGCATTACGAATACACATCGATCAACGATTGGGCATATGATAACTCTCGATTATCGAAGCGACTGCTAGGCATGGACCTCATTTGTAAAGTATGTGAGACAAAAGGTGTAGACCCAGTACAAGACCAAAGTTGTAGGTCTGGGAAAAAGTAAGTACTCTCCTTTGATTAAACTTTCAAAATGAGAAGAAAGATTGAACACAACAACAATTCATTTTTAACCCGTCCGCAACAGGGAGAGTTATCTTTTTTTGGGTTTATGTAGAAATATATGTATGTATGTTTATTTGTTACCTCTACAGCCTAGACGTATTCATGGATTTAAACATGTGAGGTGTCATTTCAATCGTCTTAATTGTAGAAATGACGTAGGGTACAGTAGACGACGTACATCTCGAGATAGCAATAATTCACTTTAAAAATGTAGACAACCGACTTCAGTATGTACATCATAAAATTAAAGACTTTTTTGTTTTTCTCATGGATGCAATTGCCAGAACTGGACCGAAAATTAATAAAAAAAAAAAAACATCAAAAACGGTTCATCCGGTCGAAAGTTCTGAGGTCAGTCTCATACTTACACGAACCTTTACAAGCCATTTTCAAACCCCCTATAACTCAGTATTAAAAAGATCTACTTACATGATTTAAACGTCCTAAGGGCCTTCTCTAATTTTAAAAGTTTAACTTATTAAAGTTGTTAATTTTTGAAGATGATTTTTCTACTTATTTTATTAATTATTTAAAAAAAAAACGTTTAATTTTGGAATAACTGACTGACAGATGATCTCAAATCGATTTCTGCATTATGTACAAGCAACGTGATTCATGGATATCGTACACCAGATATTTTTATTAATTAAAGAATGCTATGTTTGATTGCTACAAAATGAACTCTGATTGCCATCAAAATTATTACTACTTGAAATATTTTTCTATTCTAATTATCAGCATTTGAATTTGTGAAATTGACAGTATATATATATATATATTACCAAGTGAATGATTTTTTTTAGATTCATGACTCATTTGCAAAAAATATCGATATTAGGTAATTTCGTCATTTATTTTAAGGGAATTAGGCTTCTTATGGTATATTACTTAATACATATGTCGCATTACAAATAGGACACCTACTTTGGTAGCTAAATTAACCCTCTAGGACAGAATTCCACGTCCTGAAGTTTTGAAGTGACTGTAACACACTTCTTTATAAAAAAAATAGTTTTTAAATACAGCCCCTGAGTGAGCTCCAGTTGTGCTAATCGTTTCTTTTAATTACACGTAAGTTTTAATTTGTTTGTATTTTCAGCGCGGAGTATATGGTATGCCCACATAATCATATTTGCTACACGAATATTGACGATGAAACTGATTTTGTATCCAGGGGATGTATAAACAGACCGGTTTACAATTCAATATTTTATTTTTGTAATAGCAGTTCTTGTAATAATAATGCATACCTACGTCCAAAACTGAGGGTTCAAAAAGAAGAAATTATGGTTATGACACCACAGGCAAATTTGAAATCAATTTCTATAGTGGGGGATAATAAGAGCTCATCAAACCAAACCACCGAGTTATTTTTGATCCTGATGCTATTCCTAATGGCATTGTTTTAAAGAATATTAAGTAATAAAACCTCTTCAAAGAGTATATATATAGATCAGAAAAGAAGGATTAAAAAGGACTGTCGATAATATGTCATATAATTTTTTGACGTTTATTCTTTTATATAGTAAATTTTCACATCTGTTTTCGTTGCAAAGATGAAAGGAAAAATATTCTTACAGATGTTTTTGTACATATCTTTAATCAAGGTGCATTGTGAATCTAAAGAACATGCAAACAGTAAGAAATTCATACCTTACTTTAGGCGTCAGGTAGAAGAAACTGAAGACAATAATTTATCAGAAACGACAGAAAAAGATGACCGTAGTAATTTAGTGTCATTTCTCGTTAATAATGTAAAGGAAATTTTCGATGACATAGTTGAAAATACAGAGATAAGACCACCAGGAAATATTTTAAAAGATACTATGACAACACTTGCAAATATAACTCCCACCCCCACAAGCAGTTTAGCTGCAGTTAGCACGACCGTTACTATTTCCTCTACTGCAGTTTCTATTGCTTATACTATTCCAACGACTTCAACTCGTGTTACTCAAATATCTCCAAATTATACAGCTTCAATGTCTTCATCTCGTACAGCTTCAATATCTTCAACTCGTACTACTCCAATGCCTACAACTCCTACTGATGTCATACATGAAAATTTAACTCTTACTACTTTGTTAGATAACAAACGTACAAGGCAGAGTGCACTGACGAAAAAAAAAAATATAGCTAAGTCTGATAAAATGGACCACGATAGTCAGGTGCTGCACGCATCTTCGAGTCCACATGTTGATGGCAACTCTACAGATCAATTTAACGAACACGATGATCCCAGAAGATCTTGCATACATTGTAATAATGTCGCTGTGGAAGATTGCAATGATCCTAAAAATAAACTGTAAGTATGTACTTGTTCTACAAATGAATTAAGTCTAATAAAAGTACTAGTACCTAGACATATTATATTTATTAAATAATCTTCAAATATTTATCATCTTATGGCAGTTAAAAGCAGTTTAAATTATTTCTTTACATTGTCATTACCTGTATATTTGAAAAATTGCTTTCTTTTGTGATTGTTGAATTTCAGAATACAGTCAGTAATGTGCGAACGTGATGATGACCTGTGTTATTCAATGCATACGCCTTTTGGAATAATAGATCGTGGCTGTTACAACTCAAACCATAATCTAACAACTTACGTATGTTCCTGCAATCTTTGCAACTATATCTCGATTTCTGAGATGCCATATACATTCAACTCCAAACAAGATTGGATCGATAATGTTATAGAAATTTCAAGAACGAGGCACTTTAGAAAATCAATATTTAAAGATATGTCGTGTTTGAGATGCGAAGTTAACTCAACGGTACAGAAAGCAGATTTAATCGAAAGCGCCAACTGCTTAGAAGGAAGCATGTTAGTATTTTTCAATTATTTTATTAAGCTTATGTATATAATAAACTTACAACTTAACGGTTTCGAGTAATTTTGAACTGCTCTCTCTTCAGAATTACTTAATGCAGACTGTATTTTGAGTGATACTCTTCAGGTGAATGATTTAGTAATATTTGTACACACGGCAAACGAGGGGCCTCCAAAATATTTTTCTTGAAATCAAATACCCTTTTATCCACGATTATTGTTGAAGTTTGTTTTTTTTTATTTCTTGCGAATGTGTCTCTTTTAGATTCTGCAATATCTTAAAAAAAATCTATAAACCAGAAACAGTTCGTTTACTTGAAAAATGAATTGCTTCCAGCCATAGAGGGGGAATAGAGTCGAAACCACATAAATTTACTCTGTGTACCTATTATATAATATTATAAAATAATGATTGTTTTAGTGGCAACATACCAGTTGAAGAATGTGAACAAAACGAAGTTTGTGCCGTGAAAGCCCACAGAGCTGATGGTTACATTTGGCGAGGTTGCATTCGTACCCCACTTTACAATTACTGGTGGCAATTTTGTGACTATGATCTATGTAATTACGATACTGTCTTATCACTTTACGATTTCATTTGAATGCTTTATACTGCCCATTTTTTAGTATTTTTAATTATTTATACCGCTGTGACAGCGATACTTTTTTTAAATGTATTAAAGAACTGATTTTAAAAAGTTTAAATTTTATTGTGTTTGTAGCTCCAGTTACAAGATACTTAAGTAAAAGATGGAGAGCGGTTTAAATAAGTTAAATATCTTGTGATTTTAGTTGTAACATTACAATTATAAAAACATTTTTAATTGGTAAATATGTGCACCAGATAATTATGTACACTAGAAATAAACAAGAATTTTTAGTTGTATTTATTATTTAGTTGCGAAAGTTATTATGTATAGTTTTGAAAGGAATCATAGTTCTATGTATGTATATCTATTATTACGAAATAATTAACTAAATAATAAAAGGCTCAGCATTCATTTAACAGATTCAACTCAAGTTTAAAACTAGTAACTACTGGGGCATAGGTCGATCTTCAGCTTGGAAATACTGGGACATATTGTACAAAACTTTTAGTAGGTTGGCTTTACATATCTACAAAGATGCTTTAGAATGTTTAAGACTACGATGAAGTGCTTTTGACCAATATACATTCGTAAACTATTATATACATAGATACACCCACGCGCTTATCTCGTAAGGGCTAGGCAGAGGCATCTCTAACGCCCACGTTCTACTATCTATAAAGTAAGTCCTACTTACTTAATTATTCCCAGTCCCACTTACTTAATTATTTTATATATTGTATAAACCTTAACCTGTTTTACGTCCAATAAAAGGTTTTATATATATTGCATTTGCATGAAAATTTTTAACTAAGTATACTTTAAAGAATGCATTCAAAGATCAGTTGAGCAAGCCTTAGAGTCCGTAGGTATCCATATCTAATTGAATTTCACGGTGGTGGATGAAACCCTTTGACAGATTTCATCTAGTGGAAACATTTGTGGGCATGCCTGTATATATACTACTACTCTGAACCGCTGATCCGGACGTATTTTATAAAGCTGTTCGACTTTACAATCCGCTGCATCTCAAATAGGTACCGTATAATCTTACTTTTGTAGATGCTGATCCAGTTATCAATTTAATCAATCCTATCTGTGTTGCCATTTTATCGACAAAGACTAAAAACAAATGTTGAAATACTCAAAAAATCATTACAGTATATATTAAAAGCGTTTGCAGAAAAGTCTTTAGAGTTTTTCTAAATTAACATCTCATAGTGTTAAAAATATTTGCTAGGAGTTTTTATTCTTACCCTCGCAGCTCTCAAGGAATAGTCGAATGTTATAAAAATATTATTACATGAAAAGGAAGCTGCATTTTATTTTATAACCTCTTTTAGTGATAAAAACCTCACATTACTACTATCTAGAGCTGATGCATCAGCGTAAGTGTGTATTACAAATTTTTGATCTGATGTTATTTATTTTAATTATATATCTGTAAAGGCGTTGCGACAAAAATATTACCAATCATTTAAAAACAGTTTTGTACTTGAAAACTTACAATGGCACACATTAGTTATTTATGCAAAAGGCTCGTCCTGTAAAGTGTAAAAGCCTCGAACTCTATTGAATATTTTATAATAAAAACCAAGACAAGATATGATTATAATTTAAGTCTTACTTGTTTACTAATAAAGAAGAATTTGGTAACTGTTATTTGATAAATAAATAAAACCAATAGTGGGCACAGTTCAGTACAATATATTTAGATTGATTGAAATAAACAAATAAAGCTCGTTGAGAATGTTCTCGACATACTGGTATCGCTTGCTGCGATAGAAACGAAGCCTTGCAATGTAAAGTAATACTTCAAGCCCTCATAACTCTGGCCCAGAACGAGACCTAAATTACTTGTTTTTTTTTTTTTAAATTAGACTAGTTTAAAGAGAACAAGGACTATATACATTTTCATATATGTGCCTATCCGAATTTGATACGTATTACTTAGTAGCTGGTATCAAAATAGAGGTCCTGTTACCTGGCTCGTTGCCTAGATCTGAAATACTTTGGCTCTATTCCAAAACAAATAGTTAATTCTGCCTTTACCTCATGGGAAACTCAAGTACTTTAAGATGGAACATTTTGTAATCTATAAGATACCTGCCGTTCTATAAAAATATTATGTATATTTCAGAAACAGCGTCGTTTGTTTCAACTAATAACTGACTTAAATTACGTTAACTCAAATGCCTATATCATATAAAGTCATAATATATGATATTGATGTTTGAAATTTGTGAATGATGACTTTAAAATGCAAATAATTTAAAAAATGTTGCATTAATTTACTACTGTTACTGTGATAGTAGCTGGGACGTCTTCGTAATGACCGTTTAAATCTTTTTAAATAACCTGTGCTCTGTTTGCGTTTTGCGAATACGGGCTTTCCTGACAGTTCTAAAATATATAGCTAGACTTACAAACACTCGTGGCAGTAATATGCGGTGAGTTTATTTCCTCAGGGGTTTATTGTATGAAAAAAAATCTTTGCAGAAAGAAAAAAAAGATTTGAACCACAAGTGACTAATCACTAATCACTACTCAATGGTTAAGGTGTGTTAGTTGGTAAATGTATTTTTAACTACTGTAAGAAATTAAATCTAAAGAGAATCGTCATACCCAAAAACTAGTTTAGAATTAGAACTATCAAAAATAATCAGCACACAAACAAATGTTTGTGTTTGATATGCCTCAATGTTTTACTGATGTCTGCATTTAATTTTACATAAAATGTAACTAATATATTTTGAAATTGCCGTATATAGTAGCAATGTATATTTTTTTACACCATCGGAAAATAGAGATTTCAACGAATAGAAAACTCACCGACCTCTTAAAAAAAGCTGATATCAATCGAGATAACCCGTTTTTTACAATTAAAAACTCACCCCCTTCCTCATCCCGACCTCAGATTGCCCGTAAATTATTTTTATTATATTCTCTTCCTTTTCCAATGGGCTTCATCCTACTATTATTTTTTTTTTTTTCACTTTTTACCATTTTCAAAAGCCTCAGCCTTAGTCTATTACGTTATTTTTCATTTATGTTTTAAAAAATAAGCAATAAAATAATAGAAAAATTCAATATTTGGATCAAAGAAAAATGCCAGGGTGATTGTCATTTTTTTCTAATCTTTTATTTATATTTAAGGGGTATGTGAGATAGCTGACTTCGAAAATATAGAAATGATTCAAAATTGTCATCATTATGTTATATGACCAACTATCAAAAAAAAAAAATTGTCTGATTGAGACCAATTACAGTTTGTAATGGAAATTTTTCTTGGTCAACACCAGTCGTAACTAAGCAAAAAAACATGATAATCACATCCCCAAGTAGACGCGATCATTACTCGCTCTTGCCTGTTTATAATAACAGTGTTTCGACTTCCAGCGGATAAAATGGTAATGAGTGGTGTAGAATGCACGCTAGTTTGAGGTGCCCTGCGGCACTCCCAGGTTCTTTCATCACGTACCATACTGTGTGTTTAATGCCTCTTGCCTCGTGCTTTGCTCGTTCACTCTATCAAAGGCGTCTGAGTGCGCCTGAAAGGATTTAAGATTTGCAATCGCATTGCTGTAAACGAGATACCATTTAACCAAAGGCAAACACACGAACATCGATATTGTTTCGGCAATATACGGGGCCGGGAATTTTTTAAATAGAAGTAGAAAATTACAACATCGGCATTTTAAGCTCTGAAAACTTTGCGTAATAGGTACGTTAAGAAAATGATATAGTCTGATTAAAGGAGCTTATTTTGAAGTTTTTCTGCTTTTGTTAACTTTAAGTATCACTAATAAAGATAACGTGAACTATGTACGGTTGTTTTAAATAATAATTGATTTGAAAAACAACTCTAGACTAATTTATTAAACAAGTGTGTTTTTAATGTTTAAACAATGCAGAAGCTGCGGAAAACGATAATAAAATGTCCAATTAATGAGCGTTCTGCAAACCTTACTGGACAACAATAAATAGCTGTTCGCTAAACGATTTAACTTTAACAATGAAAAATTAAAGTATGTATCTTCGTAATTCGTATTGCGCTTATACGAAACGCAGGGAATAAATAGTGGGTTATTGATGATTTTTTATTTTTTTTCCATATTTAAACATTCGTTTCTTACATTCGTGTCTAAGCATGACTCTACCACTAACAGTGGTAAAGCCATGCTTAGGCTCTCCTCTTTCCTCTCCTCTTTCCTCTCCCCTCATTCACCCTTTCCTCATCCTCCCTCTCTTCTTTTGACTCCCAGCATCTCTCTAAATTATAGAATAAAAAAACAAACAAACTGGATAAAGTCGTATTCTGTGTACTTCTTTTTATAGCCTTTAATATGAGCAAGGTTTAACTATAACGTTTTAATAATTTCTGCCTGCCGTGTTGTGCGCGGTGGAGTAGAATAGAACCACCCCATCTCTTTCGATGGGTGTCGTAAAAGGCGACTAAAGGATTGGACTGTTATCTATCAGACAGTATGTATTCAGTCATCAAGTGCTCGATTAACGGCAATAGGCTTGCCTTCTATTTAGTTACTGAGTTTAAATGCTTTTCGGCAAAATGTGGGTGGGCTTAATACACCTCTGCCTACCCATAAGAGGATACAGGCGTCAGCGTATGTATGTATGAATGTAATTTCAGACATCATATAATAATTACCGCGTTATTATTTAATAAGTTAGTTCAGTACGTCCATCGTTGTTTTAAAAAAAATGCATTCTTAGACCTAGTCCAGAGGCTTTACTTGGCAGCCAAGAATAAAGCAGTGTAATAGGAAATATATAAATAGGCTCGTCTTTGTAACTAGAGAGCTCACAAATACATACATTCATGCCTGTATTCTCAAAAGATCAGGCAGAGGCACCTCAAACGCTTACTTTTGCCGCAATTTAGTCCTATTTACGTGAAAGCCTACTGTTGTAAATCAGGAATTGTATAATGCAACTAATACCACAGGGTGTTTCGTCACAGAGTCTTATTGCCGAAGCCTCAGGTTTACCCTCGAAATGAAAACGCTGTGCATCCCGGCAGACCTAAACACCTGTTAAATAACAGATGAAAACTCTATGGTGTATCGGTCTTTTATTTTAAAAGGCGCCATCGTCTTCAGCCTACTTCTGCTAAGGCGGCTGATAACCCTGTACATTACCAGGTCAGTGCTTATGGAGGTCGGAAATCCGCTCGTTCTCTCAGGCGTTTAGTGCGTCTTCTGCGGTTCGCTTAAGACCATGAATATAATCATGGTCTCCAACAAGAGGCGTCCTACACATATGGACGTCGTGAGCTCTACGATCTGCTGTGTGGTATCCTCGCGATAGCTCCCTTCCTATTCGGCAGTAGGATAGCCTACCATGTCACCTCTCCAGCCAATCCTAAATAACAGGCCTTACTGCCACAACTGTGGTGTGCCCTAAATGTATATACACCGACTGTCTGATAGATAACAGTCTGGGAGTGTTATTCAATAAATTATTTTTTTAAGGAAGTTGTGAAGAAGTGATAAAATTATAAAAAAAATCTGCAAAAAGATGTAGCACTGACAAGTCTGAATCGAGCCACGGGCAGTACTTATTTGATATATTTATTTTTTCGAAGTCAACAATTTGCAAACGTTTGAACTTACTTCAATTAAGTAAAATTATGATGTATTGGTTTGCTATTCGGTTTCTTTACATAGAGATGTTCCTTCAGTGGTTGAGTGTACGGTTTGTTCTTTCCAATTTTTAAATGACTGAACGCCTCTCCGCTGTTACAAGAAATATTTGTCTGTTTTGTCCGTTGTGAATTATCACTTCGTGCGCAGGATACTGTTAATTTGATACCTGTTTATAAAGTTAACATATGTATAGAAAGTTTATGTTAAAGGCGTGTTGTTTGTATTTGTCTTCTATGTTGTTTTATTTAAATGTATTGTTTATGTGTGTATGCATTGAAGAAAGTGATTTTAGGGAACAGTTTACGCATAACCACAGTTCGGTTCTGTTACAGTAGAAAAATCCCTTTGTTTGTCAATAAAAATAAATGAATAAATAAAAATAAAAAATCCTTTTTTTTCTAATTAATTTTAAATTGTTTTTTTTAGGATTATTAAGTAAATTTATATATTTAAACACTTTACTAGTTTTTATAATTGAACTTATTACCTACTTAGAATGTTTCCTTGATTGCTTTACCTATTAACTAGTTGTTTGTCATTAGTACTGCCAAAATAATATCTGAAACATGGTTTTAGAATATATTGTTTAGCTTTGTTATTGATGCGTATGTTATTACATTGTCATTCGATTTTAATATAAGTTCAACAAAATTTATAGTAAAATAAATTTGAATATGTGACTAAAATATAAAAAGAATCAATGATTCAAAAATATTTAAATTGGATTTGTATTATGTTTTATGTTTAGTAAAACCACGAAGTAGAACCTTTTGTGTCAAATAGAAATCGATGGTCTTTTAAGGAATTATTGGTCCCAACGCTTTACTTAACTCAATTCGGCATTTTTTCCAAGTTTTGAATACATTACTTTAATGTTCGGAATCTTTCAATGCTGTACGTATACAAGATAATGGAATGATGAAACGAATGCTGATCAATATCACTTGTAATTAAGGTAATATTTAAGAAATCTTACCGTATTATCAGGAATGTGGTTCTGTCAGCGACGACAGTAATATATTACTGCCATAAAATCTCGAGATTTGTGTAGATAGTACATACTTAAATAGTTAGTTTCCGCCCGATTCACCGATCCTTTTACTGGGGCACCAAAAATGTGAAAAATTATTCTGATAAGAACCCAGTCTGATCCATCAATGTCGCGGTTTAAAGCCCTTTTTATAATTAAAAAAAATGTGATTAGAATTAACATTAGTAAGGTTATATACATATGTTATGGTTATAAAATTTATGGGCATTTAGTTACTGATAAAACAACAAAAAAAATATAAACAAAAACCTATTGTAAATGAGAAAGAAATGGTAACAAAATTGAAAGTTTAACCTAATAACTTTATAAAGTACGTGAACAGAAATACGCGTCTAATTAATTGAATTGAAAATTAGGGGAAAGGGAGAAGAGGGAAGAGGGAAAGGGGGTTGGACCTCCGGTTACCTCACTCACGCGGTCATACAATGCAAGCATTGTTTAACAGCCGGTTTTCTGTGAGGCCATGGTAATACTCCAATCGAGACGGCCCATACATGCCGAAGCATGGCTCTTCCACGTTAATATATATATATACTATATACGTTAATATATATATATATACATATATATATGTATATGTATATATATTATACATATGTAGCGAAATTCTAGAAACTGTCGTGATCTAATATTTTTTTATTTTTTTATGCGATAGGGGGCAAACGAGCAGACGGGTCACCTGATGGTAAATGACTACCGCCGCCCATGGACACCCGCAACTCAAGAGTCACAAGTGCGTTGCCGGCCTTTTAGGTAGGAGTACGCTCTTTTCTTGAAGGTTTGAAGGTCGTATCGGTTCGGAAATACGGCAGGCGACAGTTTGTTCCATAAGCTGGTTGTGCGAGGCAAAAAGCTTCTGGAGAAGCGCACAGTGGTGGAGTGCTAATCGTCCAGGTGATGGGGATGGATATTTTGTCGCGTAGTACGATGGCGGAAACCAGCAGCCGGTAAAAGTCCGAACAATTCCTCTGAACACTCCCCATGATACAAGCGATAGAGGATGGAGAGTGAAGCTACATCTCTACGCAACGCCAAGGTGTCAAGTCGATCAGAAATATCTTGGCAGTCGATGATGCGAGTCGCTCTCCGTTGAATGCGGTCAAGAGGGAGAAGTTGATACTGGGGTACACCTGCTTAGAGATGGGAACAGTATTCCATGTGCGGCCGAACCTGCGCCTTATAAAGTTGCAGGCGGTGGGCCGGAGTAAAATACTGTGTCGATCTGTTTAGCACACCAAGCTTCTTCGAGGCTAATATGGCCTTACTCTCTAAGTGACCGCGAAACAGGACTTCGCTTGATATATCAACGCCAAGGATTCCGATACTGGCTGATGCAGTTAGGGAAGTGCTTTCAAATTGAGGTGATACGACCAATGGCATCTTTTTAGCGGTGAACGCGCAAACCTGTGTCTTAGTGGGGTTAAACTGGACTAGGTTAAGTCGACCCCAATCTGAAACTTTTGATAAAGAAGTTTCGATTTCAGACACAAGTTTGGATCGGCTTTCGATGACGTTTACCCGAGAAATGTTAGTGCGGCCGGTGTAAAGGGCATCACTCGTGCTATCGTCTGCATAGCAATGGATGCTGCTAATCTGCAGCATGTCATTGATATGCAGAAGAAACAGCGTGGGTGATAGCACACAGCCTTGTGGGACACCAGAATTAACAGACTTGGAGTCGGAGCATGCACCGTTAACAACGACCTTGATGCTTTTGTCTGTAAGAAAACTGGTGAGCCAATTGCACAGTTTCTCGGGAAGCCCATACGAAGGAAGCTTCGCAAGGAGCGCTTTGTGCCAGACCCGATCGAAGGCCTTCGCCACGTCCAAACTAACAGCCAACGCTTCCCCCTTGGTCTCGATCGCCGGTGCCCACCGGTGAGTCAAGTAAACAAGAAAATCACCAGCTGAGACCCCGACGGAAGCCGTATTGTCGATCATTGAGGAGCTGGTGGTCTTCTAAATACCGGAGGAGCTGGCAGTTAATAATGGATTCCATTATCTTGAAGAACAAGGAGGTGATGTCTATGGGTCTGTAGTTGGACGGATCCGAGTGATCTCCTTTTTTAGGGATTGGGTGCACTACAGCTGTCTTCCATGAGTTCGGGATAGGAAAGCCGATAAAGGCGCGTTAAAACCGGTGCCAACTCTGGAGCACACGTCTTCAGCACGATAAGAGAGATTCTATCGGGCCCACTTGACTTAAGAACGTCGAGGGAAAGAAGCGCTTTACGCACTGCCCTTTGTGTAAACCGGACTTCCGGCATGCGGCTCTCGCACTGCGGTATGGTCGGCGGTGCGTTTCCCCTGTCGTCCAGGGTCGAGTTGGACGCAAAGAGTTTGCCCAGAAGATCGGCTGTTTCTTTAGCGTTGTGGGCCAACGAATTATCTCCTATGTGCAGAGGTGGAAAGGATGAACTTACAAAAGTTCCCCTGGACAGCTTTGGCAAGAGACCAGAATGCACGAGTTCCGGAGGGGAGACTCACTAGTCTCTCGCCAATTCTGCCGATGTGAGCCGACTTCACCCCAGCAATTACTCTTTTGAGGGACCTTGAGGCAAAGTTAAATTGCTTCTTTAATGTGCTGGTCTTTACATCCCGTGCTGTGGCTGCATTAACCCAGGCTTGGTAACATTCCTGCTTTCGGCGGGACGCCGCTTTGCAGGTTCGACCAAACCAGGGCTGGCACTTGCCACCTGTGTGAACGAGTGGCACCATACTCCTAATCAGGCAATGGTCCGAGGAGCCAAGAGGGGCCTCAACGGATACTTTGTAGCCGTCAGGATGTGAGGTCAGCAGAAGATCCAACAGTGAAGGCACGTAGCTTTCTGCATCTGGGATTCGCGTAGGCGTTGCTACCAGCTGCGTCAAGCCATATGCCAAGGCGAAATCGTGAACAGATCTTCCCGCATGATCGGTTTTGCGCGAACCAAGCCATTCGGCGTGATGGGCGTTAAAGTCACCAAGAATCACGATCTCTGCGGATGGGACCTGCTGGAGCACTGAGTCTGTAGCCCTTTGAACGTGTTCGATGAGTCGGTCCGTTTCGGCATCACCGCTATGGGACCTGTAGAGGCATACGTAGATGCAGGGATGGTCGTCGCAGTCTACACGTAGGCCTAAGATGGAGAAGTCCCTACCTTCAAGATTGCCGAGGCGGCGAGAAGTGATATCATCTCTCACGTACACGCATACACCAGCCTTAGGAATAAAGGATCCAGTCCGTACCCAGGGTAGCAGAGGTAGGATGTGTCTGCTGGAGATGATATCTGCGTCTCGGTTAAAAAGAGCAAGGCCGGCTTTGCTGTCTCAAGCTGGTGGTGGACAGTGTCGAGGTTAGAATGTAAGCCCCTGATGTTACAAAAGTCTACGGTAAACGTGACAGGGGGTGCCATGGTATGCCTTCTCTTGCCCCTAGCAGATTTTGAGAGCGCAGTTGAGCCCCCCTTCAGAGTACGAGGGGCAGCCTGGGCGTCCACGCTCAGGTATAATCCGTACTGAGGGTGGACGTCCAGGCCTAAGCATGGCACTACCACGTATATTTTAGATATTCGACATGAACAGTAAAAACTATTGTGGGTGTAAAGATTTATTTACTAACTAGACGTTCCCCGCATTTTTACCTACGTTTGTTATCACTGCCACTCCTAGAGATCTTAGCGTGATGCGTTGCGCCTATAGTATTTCACTGTAAATACTCGAGCTAATAGAAAAGGTTTTCAATTCACCTAGAAGTTCTAGACATTTGCGCGTTTAAATAAGCAAACAAGCAAAACATTTCATCATAATTATATTTTGCACCGTTGCGCACAGGACATCATACGTTCTCCTCTACATAGGAAACTATGTAATGTTATCAAAATAATATCATGCTTTAGTCGATTTGTTTTCAACTTGCAGGAAATGCTGCTAAAAGCATACTTTATCCAAAACATCAACAAGCAAGAGAAAATTGGTAGGTTTTATGAGCACATTCCGGAAAATAACATGTGTCAATATGCCTTCTACGATGGAATTTTCTGGTAGTACTTTATGTTCTCCCATATACTCCATCAGCTATTCCATCAAAATTTTATTGCAAACGGTGACTTATTATTGTACGAAATCTCTTCCGTAAAACAAAGTCCTTTTTATGCAAGCAACTTGTTTATGGCGTATTATGAGATAAATGGCTTTACATTAATTTCGAGAATTTGACGTAATTGATTTTTTTCAACTATTTTACATACACATACACTCACGTCTGTAAGTGTGTCTAACGCCATATGAAGTCACCAATTTGGAAACGTCTTTTACGATAACTTTTTTTTTTACCTGGGAAAATCCTCCATGAACTATCCTCCGCCGGGGTTATCGGCGGAGCGGTGTGCCAGACTGCTGTCCTTCCTCGCCCTGTCGGCCGCGGCCGCGGGAACATGACATTCTTACGCGACCAGCAGCATTCGGTTTGAGTGGGGGAGAAGATTATGCCACCATAATTCATTGAGGGACTCAAACTCGGTCCTGCTAAGCAATCGGGGCGGTGAACTGAACCCCAGGTTCATCTTTTACGATACGAGAATAGGTGACCCTGTTCTATTCCACCGAGAACCTCACGGATTCACACCCTGATCCTAAGTAGCGATTTCATTATTTTTCAAATTAGGTCACCAATCTAACATGTATTGATATCTTTTTATTAATTATATATTTTTTTTTCGTTTGGAAAACCACACGGGTCGTCACCTCACCGGGCTAAAAAAGGTGAGGTGGTATGTCGAACTCGAACCGACTAAAACCTCACGGTGTTCCGTCACAGAGTCTTATTGCCGGAGCCTCAGGTGTACCCTTAAAAGGAAAACCCTGTGCACCCCGGCAGACCTAGCCGTCTGCTGAATAACAGACGACCCCACTATCGTGTATCGGTCATCATTTTAAAGAGGCGCGAGCACGGCGCTGCCGTCTTGGGCCTGCTTGTGCTAGGGCGGTGGATAACACAGTCCATTACCCCCAGGCCAGCGCTTATGGAGGCCGGAAATCAGCTTGTTCTCTCCGGCGTCTGGTGCGTGCGTGCGTACGAGAGGCCACCCCCACCTATAGCCGCCGCGAGGTCTACGCGCTACTGCATCTACGCAAAGCACTCCACAAGTGTGTGAAGTGCGGCACAGACGTTGGCTCCCGACCTATTCGATAGAGGTACTTCCCGAAGCAGCCATGTCCAGTAAGTACCTGCGTCATCCGGTAGGAGAGGCTACCATGTCGCCTCTCCAGCCAATCCTCCATAACGGGCCTTACCGCCACAATTGTGGCGTGCCCTATTAATTATAATTCTAAATGTATAATGTTATTCGTGCATCTTCAGTATGATTATTGATTAATCATTAAAGCCATTTTATGATGGCTAATTTATTAACTAAATTTAAATCGATGTGTTTTTAATTAAATATGTTTTACACTTCAGGTATTTTGCTCTAAAAAGTTAAATAGCGTTTGACATATTGATGTCATTGAGTTATAATTCCACTAATATTTATCATAATTAAGAATGTTCTTAATTATGATGATGTTCAGTTTTTGCTTATTTGCATGTTTTTTTTATGTCTGAATCTCGTTAGGACCCACTAAACTCATTTTTTAAGTATTCAACATAAATAAATATCAATCTCACTCGGCCTCATCAGTTTTATAATCAAATATTTTTTCAATATCAGAATACGTTTCATTCTGTTGTAGACTTTTATTAGTTTTAAAACCTAACTCTTAGTTTTATTTTAAAAGCGTATGCGATTTTGTGGGCGTATTTTTCAGTCATCATTTGTTATAGATTCACTTCCTAAAAAAGACAGAAATAATTTGAATATACTCGTACAAGAGTCTGTAAAATATAGCATGTACAATATGTACATATAAGATGTTTGTTATACATATAAAGTACAAGTCTTTAAGTAAATTGATTGTGACTGGACATAATAGACGATTTAAATGAACTACGTTTTTATGATGCTGTTCTATATATTGTTATTGTTATTAGACGTTCTGTAAAACACTAAACTTGTTTTAATGTGTGTGTGTGTATGTTGCGTCGTGTTACAACGTAGAAATAGTACCGAACATACCGAACATAAAAAAACAAACATTTAAAGTTAATACTTATTCTTGGTAATGGTCCTAACAGGTTTATAAGCAAATTGTGCAGCTCAGTGTTAAGCCAGACCAAAATTTTATTGGGTTTTGAACAAATTACACCGATAATAATAATGGGCAAAGGACTTGTTATAATTACGGGTGTTATTAATCAACCTTTACTATGTAATAAATATACCATGAGCCCAACATTTCAAAAGAAGAATTTCATTACATTTATTAGACTATTCTCTATTATGCTGTCATTATCTCACAGACTCAAAGTGAAATAGATACGTTTTCCACAGATAGATACACCTTAAGGATAGAATAAGTACATATATTCATTGTCGTAGATTTTAAGTAGCCTTGGTTGGTGAAAGAGCCATGCTTAAGCATAAATGACCGGAGTCATGCCACGGCATCACAGAAAACCAGAGCAAGTGAGTGTATCGGAAGCCCAACTCCTCTACTCCTCTTTCCCCTCCCCTCATCACACTCAAAGGCGGGTAGTGCGTTTACAAAATTACGATTAGCTACTATTAGATTAGATAGATTATAGAAATCTTTGTTACATAAACGTAATCGCACTCGCTCGCACCTTACTTGAGTTGCAGGATTCCTTGGGCAATGGATTTCACTTACCATCAGGTGGCCCGTCTGTTCATCTGCCTTCCTACATCACAAAAAAATCTGATAAAACATTCTGTCTGTGGCATAGAAATGTACAGGTATCCTCCTTAGGTATCCATTAAAGACACTCTTATTCTCTCTCATTTTTTATTCTTAAAGCTCAGCAGGTACCGATTACAATATAGGACTTGGATTTGTACATGTTATATATTTATTATTATTAGCATCACTGGACTGCAATCGGCTTAATTATGATTGTTTTGATGATGAAGTAAAGTCTTTATCGAATTGTGCGTGCTTTGTATATGACAAATCCAATGATGTTGTTGTTTTTTTTTTTTATACTATAGGGGGACAGACGAACAGACGGGTCACCTGATGGTAAGTGACACCGCCGTCCATGGACACTTGCAACTCAAGAGTCGCAAGTGCGCTGCCCGCCTTTGAGGGTGATGAGTGATGGGGGATGCAGAGAGCGGAAAGAAGAGAGGAGGGATGAGGAGAATGGAAAGAGGAGATGAGGGGAGAGAAAAGGGGGAGCCCAGAATTGGGCCTCCGGAAACCTCACTCAATTCGGGGAATGCAACGCAAGCGTTACTTCACAACCGGTTTTCTGAGAGGCCGTGGTACCGCACCGGTCGAGCCGGCCCATTCATGCCTAAGCAAGGCTCTACCACTGAAAAACAAAAACTTAGTATACATATTAGCCCCTAGTACTCGTATTTACTTAAGTAGCTCTAGGATTCACTATAGTGTTCGTTAAGTATTAACTTAGTTATGGCAACTTGACATTATCCCAATGTTAAAACCAGATCTGTAGTACCAAGTAAAACTTCGACATTAATTTTTTTAAAATTTGAAATAGTCTGCTTCTCGTTTGGTCCCATTGAAAAATAAAGAGAATAATATATATTATTTTTTTGTCGCGAGGTCACTGCTCACCATACTCTAGTCGAGTGCTCAGCAATGGACGTTACAGCGACACGAGCGAGCGACAAGACGACCTCCTCTTGCGAAAAAGTGATGTTCATCAAAGTAGTGGTGGAACAGGAACAGGAGAGGACAAGTACTCTTTAGTCCCGCAGAGGACGCATCAGCTGCTGGAGGGCGCAGAATGACCTCCGAACTCCATGAGTGCTGGCCTTTAAGTAGCGGATCGCCTTTACCCTAGTAACTATAATCAGGCCTGAGACGGTGGCGTGACGTCGCCTTTCCAATCTGCAATCTCTAATCTGGGGCATTCCCCGTCACCTGATGGTCAGGCGACCAAGGTCTGAAAAAGGGATTCGCGGAATCCACCTTCTTAGTTTAGTAGACCCATTCGTGATGAAACACTGTGTGGTTTTAGTCGGTTCGAGTCTGACACATCACTTCACTCTTAGCTTCAATGAGATGATCAGGGTTTCCCCCACGGCTCATCATCTGGACATCTCACACGATAAAAAAGACAAAAAAAAATGTTTTTGGTCAACTTATATAGACAAAAACATAACTTTGCGACAAATATGTTATCTCCTGCGTCCATTACACTGTATAAACTTTCATACATTATTTTTTATGCACACTACAATTTTATAACATTGAAACCAAGAACATTTAAGTTTTTGCCCCGACATTTTAACATACCGCATCGTGGCTATAGGCAAGTATCTTCTTCCGTCGCGTTTTTTACAGAAATTCAACCGCAGTCTTGCGGCGAATTCATGTAGCTCGAATGTATTGTATTTTACTTACTATAAACATGCTGCCGAAAGAACTGATATCACCTGCTTGAGAATCAACTTTTATTATATTGTGACGGTATTTGCTGCTTGAACTCTCCATCCATATAAGCCCAAATTTTCTAATTTAATTCCCAAAGTGTTAAGTGGCCGGCAATAGGCTTCTTACGTAAGTTTGACTAAATTAGGTATAGCCGGCAAAAGGTGGTCGTTTCATACGGCTCTGCCACCTGTTCTGGGAAACAGACTAAAGTGTAAGTATGTGTTATTAAGAACAATTTTCTTAAATTAGTTTATTTATAATAATTATAATTGAATTAAATCACTATGACTAGCGAAGCGCTTATAATTTTCATAAGATGTTTTAAGAGTCAAATTTCTAGGATCTTTTTTTTAAACAAAGAATATGGTTATACATACATACATACATATTAATAGTATTCTTGTTAACCCTTCCCGCAGCTAAGCTAAATCCTTGTCTTACGTGTGGGTTCACGACAGTAGTGCACTTGGCGGGGTTTGAACCCGCCCTTACTTGATCATCAGTCCAACAATCTAACCCATTACGCTACCGCTGCTTCTGATATAGATAGTCAGAATATTTTATAAGTACTGTAGTGATGTTCAATGGCTGCAACACAATGTCGCCGCCATATTACAAACTGAGGGATAATAAAGTAATCACAATTTATACTTAATAGTAGTCTTAGTTGTAATTATACCTTAATAGTATCGTCCATTACAAACTAGAATAATACTATGTCCAAAAGCAATCGTCTTAAAAAACCTATTATATTCGATAGATAAAATAAAAAATAATACAGTATACATGTTACGACTTTCTTAACTGTAAATAATAAATTATATATAAATTACACAAGACTGTTGTACCCAATTGAAGTTCTCAATTTCGGCAACTGGTTGGCAGAAGTAGGTGTTAATTGATTGCCCTAAAGGTGGTTCTAACGGTTATAGCTACGATAGCTCATTATATTCAATGAGATATCATCAAATGTTGTGACTTATCCGCTATCATACGAACTGGAGGTCATCGCGGTCGATGTATTGATGTTTCGTACTTATTGTTTCGAGTACCGAGAGAATCATCAATCTTTAGTACTGTTAGCTAGAACAGTTGCAGACGCATTGTGATCTGTAAGCCTATTAGAATATTTAGGTTGTTACACTGTCGCTCATGTCGAGATCGTTTCGCTTTGAGAGATCATTATTGTATTCATTAGGATTAGAGGGATTCTACATACATACGATTTCTTTTCTAATATTGGATAATGTAATCTTATGCGGTGTTGAAATATTCTGTATCTAAAACAAAAATAGATCTACAAAACTTCTAAGTTACCTATTATATCTAGTATTGGTTATAATACGTTTAATTTTAGTCATTGGTGTAAGTCAATAAAAATTAGAAATATTACTAAACTGGTTTAATTTCGGCACATGTTATGAATCAGTATTTATGTGACAAATACATAAACATCATACATGAACATGTAATTATACACAATGTCGCCGCCATATTACAAAATGAGGGAAAATAAAGCAATTACAATTTATACTTAATAGGTAAGTCTTAGTTGCAGTTATACCTTAATAGTATCGCCCATTACATACTTCACGCCTATATGCAAGATAGGGTTGGCGCGTTCTGGTGCGTGACCATGCGATGCAAGGCTGATGGGTGGTTCAGTCGCAAGCGCACTCCTAGCCGGGGCAACTGCGGACCCCTCGGTTGGGCATAAACTTACGCTTGCCCGGGTATTGGGGGATCTCTGCCCGGGTTGACCTCTAGTTCTCCCCCTCTCGTGGGATTAATCATGGATACTTTAAATTTAAAAAATATTAACAAAGACGAAAAGAAGGAGAAGAGGAAGGAGAAGAAGAAGAAAGTGGACGACACCTCGTCTAACGATGAGGAGCTTTTGACCGGGATGCCTATCTCGCAGGTGCTCTCAGAAGTCAATCTGACTTCTGGGAGCAGAAGAATGTCGCAGCGAGTGCGTTCCAGGGCCGCTAGTTCCGCAGCTGACTCAGTCGAGGAGATGGAACTGGAAACCCGTGATACGGAGAGTCGTAAGCGAGGACGAGATGAGGATGGTGACACGTCGCAAGACATGTTGCCACCGAAAGTACCAAGCAACAGGCGTGGGAGGTCACGCACGCCGTCCTCGGCCTCATCGAGTTCCGTGTTCTCCAGGGCGGAAGGTTACGCTCGAGGACGAGCAGAGGGCGAAACAGCGCGGATCTCCTCCTTAAAATCCGTCCACCGGTGGAGGGGTGTTCTGTCCCTCTTACACCGGTAGCTTTGAGGGAGAGGACGAGCGCGGCCGTGGCTATCATACAGAAAGTGGCCACCAAGTCCACCAACCTGAAGGGCTCTTTTGTTAGGGCCCTGAAGGACTCGTCCTCGGCAGTATCGGAGCCAATGAAGGGCCTTACTGAAGATGTTTCGTGGCTCCAAGAGGCGAATGACCGCCTTACGGGTGCAAACAAACGTCTGACGGAGCAGGTTGCTGAATGGGAGCCCAGTTCGCCCAGTTTCGGGCGGGAGCACGCTCTCATAGCCCTAAGCGGCCAAACCCGGCTGCTTCCTCATCCTCTCCCTGCCCAGTTTCTGACGCCCAACTGCGTCCAATTATGGAAGCAGTATGGCGTATGATGGACGGGCGCCTGGCGGGGCTTGAGGCAAGGCTGCCTCCTGCACCCATAGTTCGGCCGCCGCTTGCCGCAAACAAGGCAATGGCCGTATCAGTATCGACGTCGCCAACCGCCTTGGATGGCAGACGTACAACTTATGCGGCGGCGGCATCGGTGCCGGCTCGGAAGTCCGGGCCACCTTCTAAGGCACCGATAAAAGTGGTTCAACAATTTCCCCCGCTCCCTTCTCCAGTACCTAAAGGAGCTGGCACGTCTCAAGTGGCATCTGTTGCTGAACCTGTACCCGGTTCTTCCACGTCTGCTCCCTCAAATGACGGTTGGCAGACAGTTAAAGGAGGCAAAAAGTCCCCCTGAAATAGGAAGAAGGGTAATAAGAAGGTCGCCTCACCACAAGCACCGGCAGGAGGAACGCAAATGACGGTGACACCGTGGACCCGAAAGCTCCAAACACCCAAAACGGCAGCCGTCGTTATTACGGTGACGCCAGAGGCGGCAAAGAGTGGGCTCTCCTATGCTGCCGTCTTTAAGAAGGCCCGAGACTGCCTCACTTCCGAATTCGGGAGTGCAGGTGCTCGATTGCGCCTAGCCCAGACAGGGGCTAGAGTTCTTGAATTCCCCGGGGCTGAGGGCGTTAAGACGGCAGACATCTTCGCTGAGAAGCTG
This sequence comes from Tyria jacobaeae, assembly GCA_947561695.1. Taxonomy (NCBI): domain Eukaryota; kingdom Metazoa; phylum Arthropoda; class Insecta; order Lepidoptera; family Erebidae; genus Tyria; species Tyria jacobaeae. The sequence continues at coordinate 13,122,604 of OX387220.1, forward strand.
CGGGGAGTGTTTACAGAGACGAATGGGGTACGGATCGCCAGGCCCACCAAGTGTGCAGAGATGCTTATTTCAGGCCTGGACGATTCCGTGACGGTCGACGACGTCCGGGAGGCAATTCAAAAGAAAACTGGTTGCACCCCGGACAACCTCAGGGTCGGCACCATTCGCCCCGGACAAGGAGGACTTGGCACGGTGTGGATCAGTTGTCCTGTGGCAGCCGCAAAGATTTTAGGCGATGCCAAGCGAATCCTCGTCGGTTTTGTGAATGCCAGAGTTACTATTCTGGCGGCAAGACCGATGAGGTGCTTCAAATGTTTGGCCTCAGGACACACCCGTGCCAAATGCAGTAGTTGTTTTGACTGCAGTGGACTCTGTTTCCGCTGCGGTCAACCGGGGCATAAGGTGGCGGAATGTTCCGCCGCCCCCCACTGCCCAGCGTGTGCGGCGGGTAATCTACTCGCCACTCATCAAATGGGGCGGGGGGGTTGTAAGCCTCCCCGCGCTTCTCAAATGACATCAGGGGCGCGCCAGTCGACCCAAGCTGCCTCGGATGCCAATCGTGCGTCATCACCGTCGCCCATGGAGGAGGCTGTAGAGACAGTTCAGTAATGGACCAAGTCTCCAGTCTCCTTGTCCAGACTAACCTGAACCACTGTGCCGGTGCGCAGGATCTCTTCCTGCAAACTATGGCAGAGTGGTCGATCAGTGTAGCCGTAGTCGCGGAGCCCTACTACGTTCCTCCCCGTCCAAACTGGCTGGGTGACCGGGACGGCTCCGTGGCAGTCGTCGGCTCCACGGTGGCTCGCTCCCCTCCCTTGTCACTAAAAGACAAGGGTACTGGATACGTGGCTGCCGAATGGGGGGGGGATAACCATATACGGTGTCTATTTCTCCCCCAACCGGAGTCTGAGCGACTTCGAGGTCTTCGTCAACAACTTGGAGACCTCGATACGACGACTAGCGTCTGGGCACGTCCTAGTGCTGGGGGATTTGAATGCTAAGTCCGTTGCGTGGGGATCCCCCAGGACGGATGCACTGTCTTCTAAACAGAGGCTCCACCAACACGTGCGTGCGACAGCAGGGGGGGTCGATAGTGGACCTTTCGTTCGCTACCCCTGCTCTTGCCGCACGCGTAAGGAACTGGTGTGTCCTGGAAGAGGTTGAGACGCTCTCGGATCACCTTTATATCCGATTTGAGCTCTCCCGGACCCAGGACCCCAGAAGGGGTCACTTGGCGCGGCATCCTTCCCGCTTCCTTCTCCTGATCTTCCGCGGTGGGCTGTCTCGAAGCTAGACCGGGATCTGCTGGAGGAGGCAGCCATAATTTATTCTTGGCTGTCTCCACAGCCTCCGACTGAGGAGGCACACATGGGGGCAGGCCGCTTTTGCAATGCAGTAACGCATATCAGTGATGCGGCCATGCCCCGAATTCGAGGTAGTCGGCCTCCAAGGAAGGAAGTCTACTGGTGGTCCCAGGAGTTGGCGGATCTCCGCGTGGCCTGCATTCGTGCCCGGAGGTCCTATACTCGCAGCCGTCGGCGTCACCGCGAAGAAGGGGAAGAGGACCGGCTTCATGAGGAGTACCGAGAGGCGCGGAAAACTCTGAAGCTGGCCATTTGCCGCGCCAAAGAGGAGAAAAAAAAGGAGATGCTGGAGGGTCTTGATCGTGACCCCTGGGGTCGCCCTTATCGTGGGTCGCAGCAAAAGCTGCTGCTGCACGCTGGGTCCCCCCCCCCTTACTGAGACTCTCCAGCCTAGCTTCCTGCAGGAAGTGGTTGAGGGCCTTTTCCCGCAACGGGTGGAGCACTCACCCCCGTCGATGGCCCTCTTAGCCGGAGACGACGGAGAGTTCGAGGAGGAGGATGTTCCACCCGTCACGGAGGCGGAGATAGGGGCGGCTGTTCTACGGATTCGCTCCAAGAATACCGCCCCCGGGCTGGACGGGATCCCTGCCCGAGTCCTGGCCCTGGCCCTTGACCACATGACGGACCACCTCAGGGAGGTGTTCGACGCTAGCCTGTCGTCCGGACGCTTTCCTGATTGCTGGAAAAGCGGGAAGCTGGTGCTTTTAAGGAAGCCGGGACGGCCTGCCGACTCGGTTGCGGCCTACAGACCCATCGTGCTGGCTGGCACCTGGACGAGGTCGGCCCCGATTTGTCGGACGCTCAATTCGGTTTCCGAACGGGTTGTTCGACGATCGGTGCTGTGTTGCGTCTGAGGGCCGTAACCGAAGAGGCAGTGAGCTGTGGCGGCGTGCTGTTGGCGGTGTCGTTGGACATCGCCAACGCATTCAATAGTCTGCCATTCAGTTGCATCAGGGAAGCACTCCGCTATCACGGGCTGTCACAGTACCTGAGGCGACTAGTGGCAGACTATTTAGAGGAGCGTACCGTCATGTACGAGGACCGAGAGGTACATCTGATACGTCGGCCCATGTCGTGCGGTGTTCCACAAGGATCTGTCCTTGGACCGCTCCTGTGGAACATGGGGTACGACTGGACTCTTCGAGGTGACTTCCCCACTGGGCTGGGCGTAATCTGTTACGCAGATGACACTTTGGTTACGGCCCGGGGGGCGAACTTTCAGGAGGCGGTGTGTTTGGCCACCAGAGGAGCCTCACTGGTGGTCAGGCGCATCGAGGCACTGGGCTTGCGGGTGGCCCTGGACAAGACGGAGGCCCTTCTATTCCATGGGCCCCGTCGTGGTCCGCCCCTGGCGCCTCCATCATGGTCAACTCAGTTCTCGTACCGGTTCGGGCCCACATAAAATATCTGGGCCTGATCCTTGACGGCAGGTGGCCCTTCGACGAGCACTTTCGGCAGCTTGCTCCGAAGCTGGTCGGCGCTGCGTCCACCCTTGGGCGACTTTTACCCAACTTGGGAGGACCCAGCGTCGCAACAAGACGGCTGTACACAGGGGTTGTCCGGTCAATGGCACTATACGGTGCACCGGTGTGGGCGGAGGCTCTGACCGCCCAGAATAGGGCACGCCTCTGGCGTCCTCAAAGAGTTATGGTGGTTAGAGCCATACGCGGTTACCGCACCGTATCCACGGAGGCGGCATGCGCGTTGGCCGGAACACCCCCGTGGGACTTGGAGGCGAAAGTGCTCGCCGAGGACTCGGCTCGGCATACGCTTGCGGACTACCCCGCTTGGGCGTTGCAGCGTCAGGCCCTCGCTGCAGTCATCGGAGCGGATCTGTCGCTGGTGGCTGTTATACGCTCCATGGCCAGAAGCGACAGGAATTTTACCGCGGTTGCTACCTTCTGCGAAGATGTCATTTCGCGGAAGGAAGCGGCGGAGCGGGCCCGGGAGGATGACCTCCACTCGGACCCAATTCGCCGCCGGCGAACCGGGCGGCGGAGACGCGCCTACCAGCGCCTCATCTCTGAGTGTGGCCGCGGGTGGTCGGGACGGGTTTTCCCCTCCATCCGCTTCAGGCCAGCCGTGAGGAGGTGACGTCCGAGTGTGTTTGGACGCCGCCACATAGATAGGAGGGGTCCGGATGTCTTAATAAAGCTGTTCCCGGATTCCTCCTATTTTAAGCGCAGCATGGCACACCGTGTGGTTTTAGTCGGTTCGATTCCGACACACCGTTCCATCGAAAACCCCGGTGGAATGACGGCCCGAGGGGGTTTCCACACGAAAAAAAAAAAAAAAGGGGTCTTAAACGCCAACTCTTTGCTATAATTAATTTAGTCCTTCCTACGTAACAGGGGACCTACCGTCATCCAGGCATGGTATTATATAAGCTTTGTATACCGTCAGGTAGAAAGCAGTCTTATTCTTTAGTCGCCGTATAAGGAAAGAACGACACCCATGGGCAGTGGGTCCTGTAATTCTACTCTACCGAGAACCACATGTGAGATGAACTGACAAGTAAGATGTTCAAACATCAAAAATGTTTGTTTTATTTTAAGGAATTCAGCTATTCAGTTTTTAAGTTTTAGAACGCACAAGTTTACTACTTTTTTTACAGGCAAAGGGTCACATCTAAAAATGCACAAGTTATATTTTACACTGTGATTTGACACGTTATATACGTATACACAGTAGTGCGTAAATAACTATAAAATAGAAAGATATAACCTCTGTCTGTGGATGTTATTAAAGCAATCTCTAGTTGCATGGTGGTGGAATGAGTCCCAAGTTATACTCTGACAAATTGACTTCAATTCCAATACAAGCACAAAAACGATAAAAACTTTTAATCTTTAAAACTCTTACATTAAATATTGTAATATTATGACATACATACACACACTTACACCTATATTCCTTAAGGGGTAGGTAGAGACAAGTCAAAGAGGGTTGAGATATTCTACTCCACCGAGAACCACACAGCTGATATCCTGAAGATGAATAATATAATCAACTAGTATTTGTTTTTATCCTATCGGGGTCACCTTTCCCTACTGAGTACTTGTCTGTAAGTCTATGACAATATTTGTACGGGAAATATACTAATTTACTTTTCAACTCACTATTTCTAGCAGAATGTTGGGTTTGATATTTCAATCACACTTTCTTAGCCTTTTATATGTTAATTACTTTCACCTTAAGTATGGATGTATAATTGTATGGTGGGACTTAAGTGCGCACTATACATATTTATACCGTCCGATATTCAGATTGTATGTCACTAACATATACGACGATTGGACAGCTTTGTTTAAGGTATACCCGAATCCTTGCACAGAATCCTTTAGTACCAACAGTCCCAATACGGAAGAGTTATTACTGCTGCTCGCTGAGGCTCTGTCGCTATCAACTTGAAATGTTAATACCCATCCATATAGATGGTTTAGTAAGCTCAGGATAGTCTTAATCCTGGTATCCTGCAAAAGTCAATGAAAAGTAGGCGTAGGTATACAAAGGCGATAATTGAAAGTAATTTCTATTTTTATCTTTCCTTTAATTATTTTGGATAGTTTTGAAAGCTGATTTTCTTTCTCTGTTATTGTTACTTCTAAATAACATAAGTATAAACTTTATGAAAACTTATATTCGAATATTTGACTAAATAATTGCACTCGCACATGATTTTGTCTAATTATAATTATTGCTTTCTATTTCATCTCTATAGATGTTGAAGTAGCGATCAGTGGCCACTGGGGAACAACAATCAGTCGGACACCTCGTGTCGGATGCAACAGAAATAAAACTTCAGACAATTATGTACGTCGCCGCTTCGCACTCATTTTATTTGTTCCTCTACGTATCTCGCTTTATAAAACCTTGTTGCTTTTTTGTGAGTGATTTATATGCATACTGGACAATGTAAACGAAAACATGTATTTTTTATTGCTGATGTGGAACGGCATTTATTCGTGGAGTCATGTGTGCCAGCATCAAAGTAACAATAATAATATTATTGATTGTACAAGCACGTACGAGTTCATCTGGTTGAAGAGAAAAGTGGACTATTATTTGTATTTTAACAAAATTATTTATATAATTCTCTCAATTCTTAAAATCTAAAGTTACAATTACAATATTAAGACAGATAGCTATATGTGTAGCTTTTTGTGTACTTTTCAGATGGCTATATTGAGGAAGCAAACATTTTATAATTTTGAATCAAAAAACAGCTGCCCGGTCAAGATAAACATTTTTTTTTTATTTTTAGCCATTTTTTTTAGGTGTCACTAAACATCTTAACCTCTTCAGCCATTTAGAAAAAAAAACATGAAATCTAAAAACAATACCCACACTCCTTTTTTGGGAAACAATAGTAGCAAGAATAATGATCTAAGTACTAGTATTTTGAGAAAACGAAACAAGCTAATTTTTTCAGCAAAGTTAAGTGTAATCCTCAGACATAATGAAAACACAATTTTCTGCGACTGCAACACCACTTTACAACAATAAAAACTTTTATCTCTAAAGTAAACATAGGAGTTTGAATTTGCTAAGCTTAACAAAAATAGCAGCTACAATGCTTTTAGTATATAAAAACAAAACGCATCGCTCACGATTTAGATAGCGCGACTCCCAACTTCACGTTTGTTCTCTTGCGTTTTGTCACCCTTGCGACCTTATCCTAAGTGTGACTCTTTCGATTCACATCGGCGGGTTTTATTAAAATTCTCTTTATTCACTGGCGTAGGTTTTTTATTGAAAATTACTGATAAACGACTGCCCGCACGTTTGGCTTCTAGGGTTCAGTATCTCATATTTTTCTCTGGAACTATGCATTTCTAAGATATTGACAGTGCCAAAATCTTTTACATTATACAACAACGGATAAAATACATTTAGCACAAAAAGAGTCTATATGAATATGTATATTCAATAATAAATTCTTGTTGCCAGAACATTTTCGGGTATATAGGGCATTGTAACACTCAAGAAGTTTCGGAAAAAATCAATAGGTAATTAGTTTTTGCTGTATAATATATTTTATATACACATATGTATATGTATATATTTGCTGAAATAGTTCAAAGGACAAAAATAACAATCAAGCATGTGATTTGAAATTAAATATTGTAAAAATATTTTGTAAATGCATGGAATACAAGGCTTTTTAATTTTTTATTCATTTATCTATATGTATATATTTTATATTAACTGCTTGCTTGCCTACTATATGTTTGTGTGACACATGCAAATAATTGTAATTCAACCAGAACAAGCAGTGTACTACTGAATATTAAACATAAGGTAAAATATAAGAAGTAAGTTAAGGTAATAAGTTAAACTTAAATAAATGAGAAACCGTTTTAACTTTAATAAAAGGAAATGAAATATCTAACTACTGCCGTCCCCCATACGCTTCCGTTTCGTGGTCGTTTTGGATATGCTTTTACCGTCTCGTTAGAGATCCCTGCACGTCTGGAGTGGTATTCAGGATGCATATATGTATTTATAGCCGCAAAATATCCACAGACGTCTCTAAAACCACTAGAACGTTGCTGCAATGCTTTTTGTAACACAGGCATGCCGCTATCGTGTTAACAAACGCTTTTAGCAAATACTTTAAGTTTGGAATTCCTCGAAGTCGCGTTCGGAATTAGGTAACATTTACAAATCCCCATTGAAATTTTTAGGGGTTTTGAACTGTCGGACGTGATATTGACGAAATGTTTTGATTGTGTCTAATCCCTTGCATGGAAAACGTCGTAAGTAGTAAATATCTCATTTATACTGTTCTTGAATTGACGCTTTTAGATTCTACTCAGAGGATTTCTTTTTTAACAGCCAATTTTCCCCGAACAAAGTCCCATTAACAGAACTTTGAACGTCAGTACCTTCCGGATTGTAAGCTTATGTCTCCCAATTTGTGAATCTTCACTTTGAAATAGTCTTTAGTTTGTCGGTTTTGGTTTCCTTTTATTACAATATTTGTTGACTGTTACTTGTAACTTTGATATTACGAGTACTATTGTTTGTTTGGGTTAGTTACATATATATTGATAATAATATATTAGTAAAATCGCTAATACGGAGTCTCTCTATTCACTGTTAATTCCTTTCAGTTCCGGTATTTCTTTTATAAACGAACAAATGTCAATTGAATCGTATTTATGGCTTCATAAATAATACAAATTACAGTAGGTATTTTAGAATGATTTTATAATATGTTTTGCATCAATATATATTTGAACCTAGTTGTGTTATTAAATACTTCAAAACATAGTGATGAAACCTGTCAAACTGTGTTAGTCTAAACAACAGTCTTTACAAGGTAGTAGAGCCACGCTGATTTATTCAGCAGGAATGGGCCGGCTCGACCGGGGCAGTACTACCCTCTCACAGAAAACCAGCCTAAAGTGACAACATTCGTGGTGTCGCCTTTCGCTGGTGAGTGAGAGACCGGAGGCCCATCGATGCAGGGGTGATAGTTATCGTGGTATGTGTGTGAGCAGTGGAGTGCTGTAGAGTCATTGTGAGGGTGGCGTGGATCGAACCGTTGGCCAGGGAGACCCGTAGAAACGGTGGTGCCGCTGGCCGCCCGCGGCATAGAGAGGGGCCCAACCACGGCTAACCACCCTGGGAGGCTGCCCCGTCAGGTCGCGCATAATCCACGGAGTGGCTCGTCGTGCCGGTTGGTGACCGGATGGTGGGACCCGGCGACCACTTCCGGGAGGGTACGGGGGCCCTTCCGTCCGGCGGTTCGGTCACCGTCATGCTTCACCGATACATGATGACACAGCATTTTTAGTCTCAGTTTACATTGCCACGATGACTGTCATGCCTTTTACGCCCCCTTCCTCTTCTATCATGGCAGCACAAAAAAAGAAAAGTGGTCCTACAGCGGCATCCTCCTCTCCCACCAACCCGCTTTTTGAGGTGGAGTTCACTAACATACGTGGACTCCATGCAAACCTCAGCGCCGTACACCAACACTGACCACGCTGGTCGAACTGCCCACGCATTTGCTCTCACGCATGACCTTACCCAACTGGTACTCCAGCCCACCAGGATACCAGACATAACGGGTCAAGCGCCCTCTTTGCTGGACCTACTGCTGACGAATCACCCAGCGCAGTACAGCATATCGGTTCTCGCCCCTCTGGGATCCTCCGACCACTGCCTGGTGTCGAATGCGGGAATATTTTGCATCCATCCCGTGGGCTCAACGCTGCTTTAAAGATAGGGATCTGTCGCAAAGTGTGTCTGCCGTGACTGACGAAAGCACTGTCGGTATGGAGTATTATATCCCCTACAGTGAAGTCGCCAGCACGAAGACCCGTCCCTGGTTCAATCGCGAGTGCATCCGGGCCGTTGCTCAAAAGCAGCACTAAACAGAGCCGAACAGAGTAGGGAATGCAAGAGGGCTTACATCAGAGCAGATGCCCAGCGCATTGCATGGTTTGGTCAAGAACTCGTCGCGTACCCTACTGGTAGCCGTAAGTTTTGGCGATTGGCCAAAGCCGTGCAGTCCAACTATTGCCAACCTTCGCTGCCGCCGTTGAACTACCCTGACGGATCACTGGCCCACGAGCCGCAAGAGAAAGCGAATCTACTAGCTGACCTCTTTGCGGCTAACTCCCGAATCGATGACCGTTGCGCGCACACGCCCACCATTGCGTCCTGCGACTCCGCAATGCGGGATATTCGCATCCGGCAGAGGGATGTCCGTGCGGAGCTTCGGTCACTCGATGTCCGGAAAGCCAGTGGACCCGATGGTATTCCGGCGGTGGTTCTTAAGAACTGTGCACCTGAGTTGTCTCCCGTACTAACGCGCTTGTATCGCCTGTCCTATTCCTCAGGAATTGTTCCGGAGGCCTGGAGAGAAGCGAATGTTCAACCCATTCCCAAAAAAGGCGACCGCTCCGATCCAGCCAATTACCGACCTATAGCCGTCACTTCCATACTCTGTAAGGTGTTCGAGCGGATCATCAACACCCAACTAATCCGCCACCTAGAGGATCACTCCTTGTTAAATGATCGGCAATATGGTTTTCGGCCGAACCGATCCACGGGTGATCTTCTAGCGTACGTCACACACCTTTGGGGTGAGGCTATGGATAGGCATGGGGAGTCCTTGGCCATCAGCCTCGACATTGCCAAGGCCTTCGATAGGGTGTGGCACAGCTCGCTTCTCTCCAAACTTCCTGCATTTGGTCTGCCACCTAAACTCTGCAACTGGGTTGCTGCCTTCCTCGAAAAGCGCCGCATTAGGGTTCTCTGCGACGGCGCGGCCTCAGACTTCCACGAGGTAAGCGTTGGTGTACCTCAGGGCTCCGTCCTATCGCCTACGCTGTTTCTTCTGCATATCAATGACATGTTGGCCCTTGGCAATATACATTGTTATGCAGACGACAGTACAGTGCACGGGCGATATTTCGGGCATCCTACTGCCAAGCTGGCAGACGTTGAGGAAAAACGACAGGAGCTTGTCGCTGAGCTCGACCGGGTCTTGAGCCGCATTTCCCAATGGGGCTGTGAGAATCTGGTCGAGTTCAGCGCCAAGAAAACACAAGCGTGTGTGTTCTCTAACAAAAAGTCTCCATTCCTTCCCCTTCCTACTCTTCAGAGCACTCAACTGCCACTGCAGGATAGGCTTAGTATTCTGGGTATGGATATTTGCCGGGATCTCAATCCGCGTGATTACATCGAGAGTGTCACTAAGGCGGCCTCGCGTAAGCTCGGCGTTTTAAACAAGGTGAGACGGTTCTTCTCGCCCGAGCAACTGTGTCTTTTGTACAAGACCCAGGTTCGCTCCTGCGTGAAGTACTGCTCTCATCTCTGGGACGGCTATGCGCAGTATTTGCTTGACGCTCTCGATCGGTTGCAGCGGCGCGCAGTCCGCATTATCGACTGTCCTGAGATCACCCAGTCTCTTGAGCCTCTGCAGTTGCGAAGAGATGTCGCCTCTATGGCAGTCCTCTATCGCCTACATCACGGGGAGTGTTCTGATGAGCTCTTCCAATTGGTCCCACCTTCTCCCTTCCTCTACAGGACTACACGTGCTGGCCTGAGGAGTCACCGTTTGTGCGTCGAAAATATACGTACCCGAACTAAACGGTTTGGCTCTTGTTTCTTGTGCCGATCGGTAAAAGCCTGGAATTCTCTACCAGCGCACGTGCTTCCTTCCCACTTTGATCCCGGGTCTTTTAAGCGGGGCGTGAAAAAGCATCTCACCAGGCCGCCATAGTGTGGGTCACCATGCTGCATTGACTAGACATGCAATGAGGATGGTGACCACCACTCTTTGACTCCACCTATTGCTTTCCATCAGGCAAAGTGGAGTCACTATGGTAGGCTAATATAAAAAAAAAAAAAACAAGATTCATATTTATAATAAGTAATTAGTTGCGCTTATAAATATTTATAACGCAATAATTACAAAAACATTATGGAAGCAATAAAGACAAACATTCAGGTCTAAAATTCTATTCTATTAATATTACATTACAAAATGGAAAGCTACATTTCTAACGCAATGTTTGTATTGTTTCTATTCGTGTCTATCCAAACGGGATTAATGGCGAATCCTCAAGTGCTAAATCAACGGGAGGTCGTAAAAAACACCTGTCGCTGCTGTGAATTCCAACTATCAAACTTGATCGGAAACACCATCATTGTTTTGTAGCGGATATTTTTATTGCTTGTTTGAATGTTTTGATTTTCAAATTTAGAATGAATGGTGTTGAATAAGTCATATTACTTTGTAGTTCGCTTAATTTATGCGTTTAGTTATGTATCTATCTAACGTTCACTTAAACTTATTTAATCTTTGAGCTATTAGTTTTGCAATTGACTGGGTTACAAATCTTATCAAAAGTCAATAGATGGAATAAGTATATTGAATAATTGTGTGTAATGTTTAATTTATTTCGTTCAATCATTTACATTTTGGCTCATTCGGTAAATACAAATAACTCTCACTTACAATCGGTCATAGGTTGATTCAAATTAAAACTAATTACTAATTATTATGTTGTTACCATTTATTTGCACACTAATAACACTACTTAGTTATGTTATAACTGACTATTTTGAGAGAGTGAGGTGTGTAAACTACCAGAAGATTCACACGCCTTAAGATGGTTTACATTAGTTTATTGTAATACCATGGACCTGTAAATATTATTTTTTTTTTTTTATTGGATATTTTTACACACGAGCATTTTTCGGTAGGTATATATTAGTAAATACCTCTTAATTACTACTTTATTAATACTTACTTACTTACTTATTACTATAATAATACACCCAATGGACTTAGCAACAGCTTGAAGTCTAAAATGGTTTCATTAGTGCTAGTCCCTATAATAAACCAAGACTGCTGAAGTAAAGACCGGTAATAGTAATAAAATAGCCACAAAACCTCTTTTGCGGGAAATATTCCGCCACATATCTACAACATAACTCCACGCAGCGCCTCAATCTGTCTCAATAACGTCGGCCTTAGTGTGCACTGTAATATTATAATACTGGGATAATCATTTCTATTTCTCATCACACAAATCCCCATCCTTTATAGGGTGTTAAAGACGTTTATTTTCTGCAGAGCTGCATCTGCAATGTATTTCTACATTCTCGTACATTCCCTCAGGAAGCAGTTTGTTTATTGTTTAGATTTCATGGTCCACTCACATCGCATACTTGCCAAAAGTTTTTAACACTGCACAGACACACTCTGTAAATATCTGAACTGTTTTTGGGATATATGTATTTGTTCGGTTATCGAATGTGCTAACGTTGATTAAGATGGACTTTTACGATTGATATCGAATATATTAATTTCTAATATATTTATTGAAAATAAATGTTATTTTATATACGATACTTTTTTTTTATCGTGTGGAATCCCCCACGGGTCATCACCGCATCTCACATGAACTCATGGGAGCCTTACGCCCCCCACATCAAATTGGCGTCTCAAGCCTGCTTCTGCTGAGGTAACGTTCAGCCCAGCCCGATACCCCCAGGCCAGCGCTCATGGAGATCGGAGATCAGTGTTTGCTCTCCGACGTCTGGTGCGTCTTCTGCGGGATGGGAGAGTACTTGTCCTTTCCCTTTCCCGTTCCGCCACCTCTTTGGCCAACATCACCTCCTCGCAAAACAAGGCGGCAGAATCCCATGCATTCTCACTATGGATAGAACCATTCTCTCTAGCGAGAGGCTTCCTACACCAATTGTATACGATACTTTATTAAGTAATATTTTACAGTGCTATCGAGTTGGTTTATAAATAACTTTTTATTGTCTATGTATGCAGTAAGCCATCACAATAAGATTTAATCATTAAATAAAGAGTGCATTTCTAAATTCGGTCGAACACTTGGACTGCTGTTTATTGGTAGGTGTATGCCTAAAAGGTGATATATAAAAATTAAGAGCTCGTAGAAGTATGAAGAATGATAGGCCAAACATATTTTTGTGTGAAATATAAAAAGGAGCCTTTATAGGATCATGTTGTTGCCAGTCACCTAAAACTCATTTCTAATCTAAAGGGACATTTCATAATCAGTCATTTTAGTTAAAAAAAAAGATTAATTCTTCGGTGTACGACTACAACCGTTCTTTGGTAAGGTCTGATCTTTGTTACGAATTAATTGAATTTTCTTTTTATATCATGTGTTTAAAAGTAGGTAGTAGGTACCATTAGTAATGTTCTAATGACTATCTTTTGTGCTTGTAGTAGATTGATTATTATTACGGATATTATTATACCTTGGTAATATGTTTTCTTACAACTATTTTAACCTAATGAATTAACTCACCATAATTTTATGTCTACAAATTCTCTTCACGCAGTTTCACCGAATACCATCGCCGATCCGGATAAAGGATGGTGTATAATAATCTAATGCTCGCCAGATATTTCGGCTAAAATTAATTATTTGAATAGACTTCGTGTTGTTATGTCTAATACACCAAACGGCTACCGGCCACACGTCATAATGTGAATTACATTTCAGACATTTATATGAAGGTAGTAAATTAAATGTGTGTACATTGTGGTTATGGTATACAAGATGTTGGAAGCTAGCCCGACCTTAATGCCACACTGAAGCCTACAACCGATGTCCTAAGAATGCTCTTTTATTGTTAAGAGTTAGCGAGAGCGAATATAAGCTTTCGTGGTATGTAAATTGTGAAACATAAATTTCAACGACATGCAATACTTTGTATTTATATACGCTTTTTTCGAAACAAACATCATTGACTTCAACAACAACAAGAGTTGCAAGTGTCCATGGACGGCCATTGTGACTTACCATCAGGTTACCCGTCTGTTTGTCTGTCCCCCTAAACTAAAAAAAAATATAACGAAATAAACTATGTTATTTTATTTCGTCATATTTATTGGCACACAAATGGGCAGCCAGCCAAAAAGATTTTTTTATGTTTCTAAAGTGAAAGTTTATAGAAATGAGTTTATTCCCATGTATGCACCAGCCATTTTTTGGGATCAAATGAAAGCTTTGTAATTATGAAAACAGATATTTCGTACCAAATATATTAATGTATTATATTAAGTTGTTTTCCCTAAAGTTACTCAACTTAGAGCAAATCTCCGCCTTAATCATATTACAAAGTTTGGTGCCAGACTTGCAGAATAATGGTGGTTAAATTTCAACCACGCTCTAATTCTCCGTCCTTACGCTTCTGTTTTGTTATAACAACAATAATAGGGATGGATTATAAAATCTCTAATTTGCCCTTCATGAGAACTAATAAAGAAATTGATAAAAGTTTTACAAATATAGGTACAATCATAGAAAAGTAATATATTAAATAATAATGATTAAATATTTCCACAAATATGATATAAATTGCGTGTTTTTTAAGAGCAGAAATTATGCGACACATGTTTTTCGCTAATTATGTTAATAGTTCATACATACATATATGTATATACTCGCGCCTTTATCCCCCATGGGTAAGGCATACGTTTTTCAAGTTTCACTTTTTGCCAACTATAATTTAGTCACACTTACGTAACGGGGGGCAAGCCTATTGCCGACATCGGGGCACTGTGTGACTGTACACATACTGTCTGATAGATAACAGACTGATCCCTTAGACGCATTTTACGTCATCCACTGTTGATAGTCAAAGTAAAATATACAAAATTAAGGTAATTAACGTATAATAACTGAAAAACAATTTATTAATGTACATATTTAAACGCTGCAAAATAAAAAAAGGCCTGCAGCAAAAGCTGTCGTTGACTGAATATGTCGTTATCGTTGACTTTTAGTAATATTTACAGCATTACTTTTACTCATCCTCACAGTTTTCCTAAGAGTCGATAATAGCTTAAAAGAAGCGATATAAAATTTTGTTTTCTGTATATTTTAAGTTTTATGTATTATTACTTACTTTCTTAAACAAGGAAACGTTGCGCTTTACAGTAAGGGAACACAGGTACCAATATTAACTTGTAACATCAGTGATTATATCTGCTTCATCTTCTTTTAAATTTATTAATCTTTGTCAAAGTAATAATAAAATTATGTAATTAATGTATTGCAATTCATGTTGTATGTTATAGGTGTGTATAGGTTAATTTTATTTGAAATAAATGAATTTTCTTTTTTTTTATTTATTTATTTTACTTTCATCTCCACTATTAAAGTATTCTTTTGTTTATAATTTAAGGATATTTGTGCTGCGTCATTACAGATTCTCCTTAGTGTGAAAAAAATCCTCCTCTAAAAGTCATCTAAATTTGCACAATTCTTATTAGTTTAATGGGATATTAAATTTCTTAGTAACATCATATTAAAAGTGTATTGAAGTAACAGGAACATTTAAAATAAACTCCTCAATTGAGGCAAAGATAATGATAGTTGAGTGGTTGTGAACGTAACATTCACCTATAAAAGCTTTCAGGAAAACGAGCTGTAATGACAGCGAAAACCACTTTCTAGTCCAATGTTTCTTTTGCATTTCAGGTAAGTTAAAGTTAGATTAAAACTATTTTTTTTTTTTTTTGCAAATACGATATCCTCACGGTTTCTTGTACGTAATCATCATCATTATCATTGTATAATGCAGTGTATTCTTTAAAACAAAATTATAGTGTCCTAAAATGTAAGGCTATAAATAAAGTTACTTATATGGATGCGGTTCGAATACTTCAAATCGTTATTAGTCTAACAACTTTCTTTAAATGTATGAACGAATACATATATGTATAATGATAAAAAATTATAAAATCCTTTAATCTATCTTGTATAAATCAAGGCAACTAATCTCAGACTGTAAAAGTTCTAGCTAAATAAAGCATTATAAATCATATTTTACCTCAAGCTTAGTATTCTTATCAACGAAAAACTGTCACTCGAGACCACAAACTTAAAGTTTCTCGTTTCGCCTGCTCGAACACTGAAACTTGGTGTCTGTTTAGTTTAAGGGAGACAGTTTATGTCTGATGACTTTGAAAAGTACATATTTCTTGCACCGCGATCTCATAAGGTGAAAATAAAATTGTACTTAACTTATAACGTTGTAGATGTTAGAAGTTAAAACATTTTATGAAATTTGAATTATAAACATATAAATATTTTAATGTAAATTTAAATACTTAATTATTTCGTTGGTTTTACAAACATATGTAGTTCTAAAGCTTTTATAATGTTGTAGGATATTTTCAAATACATCACTTATAAATACTAAGGCTAACTAATTTACAATTTTTTACAAATGTTTAGCGAGTCACATCATTTTGATCCTAAAATTAAACCTTTCTTAATCAGTCAACAAATTGATACTTTGAACTGATACTGGTATATTATATATACATAACATATGGATATGGATTGTAAATATCTTACTAACTTATACTAAATTTATTTTGCAAATTGAAATTAGTAAACTTACTTTTTTATGATATAGGACAGACGAACAGACGGGTCATCTAATGGTAAGTGACAGTACAGCCCACGGACATCTGCAACTCAAGAGTCATAAGGAGAGGGAAAAGAGGAAAGGGAGATGAGGGGACAGGAAAGAGGAGAGAGGGGAGTTTGGTCTCCTGTATCCACACTTACCGAATACAATGCAAACAGCATTGTAGTCATACAATGCAAGCATTGTCCGTCTATCGGTTTTCTCTGAGGAGATACAGGAGAATAAACTACTATAATAGTTGTTCTTAGAGTGCGAATGGCGCTGCGATTTAAGCATATAAAATAGATATGATAATAGATATAGACATTTGTTCAATTCGATGATAATTTTTCGAAGTATTGTAGTTATTATGTGTTGTGTTAATTCACTGTTTATTGAAATTAAAAAGGTACCTACTATATTCCATTTTTTGATAAAATTGCTATTTTAAAATAAATATACTTTATGTAGTAGAATCTATAAATAAATACAGATACATACATATATACATATTCCTATACCTATTTGCATATATACACATACACACAAAATATTTACCTACTCACGATTTTCACCTTTTATACTTAAAATAAAAAAAAATCTAACGATTAAAAGTGCTACTATTTTATCCGTTCCTAAAAATATTCAAGACTCACTACAAAAACATTCACTTATTTGTCAATTGGTCTATAAAACCCATTTTCTTAATAACGGGTCTATAATAGAATATAAAAGGAAGGTCTTTTAAAAACGAAGAGTGAAAGAGCTGGAATCTTGAAAAAGAGCTTTCTGAAGTGCTCATTACGCCACTGTAGAACATTTTGAAGGAGTCATAAGGGCAATTACTTCACATTTTTCTGCTTTGAACTTTGAAATATGATACCAATATTTTTTTTTCTCATTTACGTTTCTGGCATTTTCACAGTCGCCTGACGATAACTTGTTGTGATAAAAACAGCATCATTTATGTCCACGACTTTTAGTTGTTCCTACTGTAGATTATTTTTGTCCCCATTATTAAGGGTCCTGGTAATTTAGTCCACATTTCTACAAACTAAACTTATAGGAACAAATATTAAAAAGCTAATATTTTGTGTTTTTAGTTTGATGAAAATTTGATTAATGGGTTTGACTTAGCGCATTTTAAAAAGTAACAATTAGTTCATGTGTATGAATGTATGTTGCTTACAATGAATAAATAATAATTTTATATGAAAAATTAATAATAATATTATATGCGCTTATTGATAAAGTCTCGTGACCGTTTAAGTTGTTGGTACCTGGATAACCGAGCTTTGCTCGGTATTTTTTGGTAAATCGTGTAAAACAACGAAAAAAAAGTTAAATAAAATAATCATCAAGACTCGAACCGGGGTAATATGGTTACGGGACCGCCTTATTTCCCACCTGACCTATTACAACCTTATAGAAATTTACCTTCGTATACTAATGATATTGTAGCAGTTTTTCATTGCCTGAAAACACGGATAAAACGACGTTTTCTAAAACTGAAACCTAGCTAGATCGATTTATCGCCCCCGAAACCCCCCATATACTAAATTTCATGAAAATCGTTGGAGCCGATTCCGAGATTCCAATTATATATATACAAGAATTGCTCATTTAAAGATATAAGATAATTACCACGGTCACGTGAGTTAACCGTTTCTTTTTTAGACAAATTATAGTATTGAAGATCAGCGTTTTTAATTTAAGTAAAAAATAGAAAATTTTCTTGTATGTTGTCAAATAATTTTGTTGTATAGCACATTTCTCTCTTACCTTTTATTCACAGTTAGTACCTAAAATAGCCTTTTATCTATACAATGGAAAATTTCACCTGACTGTCAAGTAGGAACACGTCATTCTTTTGACTTGATGTTCCTTATCGAGGACATGGTAAAATCATTGGACTCAGGATATGATATATTGTCAGCGGAGTTTTTGTTTCTTCATGATTAATCTCTTGTGATGTTAAACGTAGAAACATTAAACAAGCCCTTAAGTCTTACATAGATGTAGCAGAGTAAAAAACAAGTATTACAATTCTTATACGTACCAGTAACATTAAACTTCGCATATAATTACATCATTGCAGTCTATGTATTTTCGGTATCTATTTTTAGTTTTAAAATACGAATAAAAAAATGTGTTTATTACTTTGAATGATATTAATGGAACATCGAGTTTTATAATTGAACCACAAGACTCAAATATTTGAAAACTCTATTAAATTTAACACGAATCAAATCATATAATATTATATGTAATCACAAAAGAATGTACGTATATTGGTCTTGCACAGTTTATACAAACTTATTATATAAGTCTCTCGGTGATACTTAAGTACGCGTGAAAATTTGTTAACTTTTAGTCAAAGTGAGGCATAATGTATATTCTACATAGCAATTTGAAAGCAAAAACAGAAATATGAAATAAATAAAACATATGTAAAACTCTAACTGTACTCACTCACTTTCTAATAGTATATATTATGTTCAATTATACTACAGAATATTCAGGACCCGTCTTGAAATTGTTTTACCAAGAGCTGTGTACCGGTATTGTTGATAATACAACTCCTTTTTGTAAGTATCAGTTTCTTTCTACACGATAGCCTCTAGTTAAACAGTTTTATATAGCTTGCCATGTTTGTTTATTTATTTGGGTAAAATCTAGTAATTGAAATTTAACTCCCTTCCTGTTGTCAGATTGATCTGAAATTAGTTTTTTTTTTCACTGCCAATGCAATGCCATATTTCGTATTTGTTTCAATATGGGATATTAATATCAAATGAAAGGGCAAGTTGAAAGCTTCATAGTGGATCGCAGTTTAGAGACAGTCAATACTTTAAGAGTAATATAAATGAACAAAACTAAAAACTTAAAAATAAGAGTAAGAGTTTTTTTTATTTAAATGTTTTTTTTTTTGAAAATAAATAATTAAAATGATGTAGACAATGTACTAAAAGCTTAAAAATAATTCGGTGGGTCCTAGGTCCTAATTTTGTTATTTCGAAGTACGTCTTCGGATTCATTACGAGTTGCTAAAATTGTCAGAGCAATAGTACATGTGCATGTGACGTCCCAGACTTGGTATTCATAGAATATTTGTACGCATGCTCGTATGTATATTTATAGATATGTTTATATGAGTACATATTTTATATACCTACTAGCACACCTGTTGACACCCCCGCAACATCCCTTGTGGGTGGAATTTCGTAAAATCCGTTTTTAGTTGACCTCTACTCGGCGAAAGGAATAATCCTACATAATTTCAAGTCTCTACGCCATATGGTTCCAGAGATATCGTGATGAGTCAATATATCGGTGGAAATTTCTTATATATATAAGGATAGATAGAATATGTGTAATCCATGTCATTTGTATATTTAGTTCATGACTTGAAAAAGAAAATATTTTACATTTGTTCTTAAAATACATATATTTGCACCTACTACTCTTTTTGTCCGCAAAACTCCAACGTTGACGGACAGGGAATGCCTTAGATTAATTAATGAAAAATAATAAATTCTCTTTTTTTTTTTGGTATTTGTAACCAATTTACATTTCATTTTTATAATATGTTATCAAAAACAAATATTGTTTGCGGTTGTGACGTGTTGACTATTCTATTAGTATGTATTTACAAGTAGAGAAGACTACCTAATGAAGTCTTTAATTGGTAAGTAATATTGTAGTTTATTATTACACTAATTGTGTTGGTTAAAATGTATTAATCAATAATTAGGTCTTAGTTTGATAGTAAATGTAAATACGTTAGGAGGATATTTGAACATACGATATATACCGGCGAAAGTTGAGAGGGTATGTAAAAATATTGTATAATCCTGGAATTATACACAACAGTATATAATTTGAATATACGACGCGAAGGCTAAAATAATTCTAGATAAGCTTATGTCGAATTTTTCAAGGGTGATACTAGTCCGCTCACGTCCTCTTCACATCAGTGTCATTCCTCCTACTTACCCTTAAGAGGCTTAGCTTTACTTAAGGGTCATGCAACATTAAAAAGTTGTGAAAATATCTCTCAAAGTATGTTTTATCACTGTTGAAGTTACAAGTTTACCACACGTAAGCTTGTGGTTGTCTACAAACTTGCTAACAATGTAAAATACCTCTTATAAAACCAAATGCGTCTTGGAACCTTACGGCTTACGCGTGATGTATGGTATCTCAGTTTAATAATACGTCTTAATGCTTTGGAATAAAGTTCAATATTTGTTTATTTATTTTGTATACGTTAAAATTGAGCAGATATTATTTTTTTAGGTTTTAATGTACATTTTTTAAATGTTAATTTAAACAAAGAAATAAAAAACAGTACAATTTAAATACAGACATATACATATATTATATGTAAAATTGAAGGTAAAAACAAATAAAGTTAATATATAGAAATATCGAATACACTAGCGTAAAGTTGTGTGTTTGAATTTAAAAATTAAAAAGAAAAAAAATATAAGTTACTTCGTAAATAGTGCTGCTATACAGCATTTTAAAACATGTGTATGAGATTTACTTTTGTTTACTTTTTATCTTTATGTTTACATAGAGGTACACTGAATATCTTCATAAACATTTATTAAAAAAATATAGAAACATACATTTTTCACCCTTAGGGTGTTCCCCTACGCATCCATAAATTAATAAACCAAAAACTTCTGATATTACCCAACGCATTCTTAAGGCGCACAGGTGGATCCCCTTGGCTTTCCTCTAAATAACTTCCAAAGTTGCTTCATACCGTTACCCATAGAAGGTCTTGAATAAAGAAAGTATTTTAAATATTACAGAATAGGTTGATGGCAAGCAAATGAAAATAAATATCTCTAGATATAAATTGGATTTTCATATTAATATCTATATTATTTACATATATAATTTATCCGGGTACTATAGGACTGTATATATACTGTCTGATAGATAACAGCTAAATCCTTTAGTTGTCTTTTCCGACAATCACCGGCAGAGATAATTACTACTACATGATACATTTTGAGATGAGATGGGCACAAACCATACTCATTTATTTGCCAACTAAACACATAACAGTACATTTTGTAACTGATTGCAGACCTTTCACACAAGATGGCATGGTTTCTTCTTCTTTTTATTTTTCAGTATCAACTATCATCAATTTGCTCAATATAAAATCCAAACCACTCAAAACAAACACCTTTCTTTATTCCTTAGTAGATTTTGTTCGCGCCATCGTTTACCTTAAATATATTTTGTGTCCCTCGGGTACAGACCTTTTTCTGTGGGTATACAATGTTTCATAATGATTGATTATGTTTTTAAGCAGAATAAACAAATTAGAAAATAATATCTTTCAAACTGATAATCTTTTTTAAGATTAGACTAGACATAAGCGTTACCTTTTTCAGATTACAGATTCGGATTACTTTGTCCGATCCGCTGCAGTCTCCTTAAATTCTCCGATTTACACGACGGACAGTGGCCTACACCTTTATTTAAAACTATTTATAATGCACTTAAAAAGATATTTTAAAAATGTAATATCTCATAAACGCTAATCGTATTAAAGATCACTTTCCTGGCATTCATTATTTTTAATTCTAATAATGACGAGTGCACTTTCATGCCGACTGCGTAACCATCTGCTGTTTTAATTTCTGAATCAAAATCAAAACCAATTTCCTTCAATTAAACCAATCATAGGTATTTTTGAATTCTCAAGAGAAGAAGTCGGTCAGACTAAATCAGTCTTGAAGTTGCCTGTTCCAATACGTAGATCCTATAATAGAAGAACAGGCAAGAAAGTCTCAGGAAACCTCTTTAACTTTCTCTTTCTCTCTTCTTGTTTCGTTTCTCTTTTTTAAATATTTCATACCATTTTCTTGTTTATAGGTGATAATAATGTGAGGAAAATGCAATACATCATTCTGGAATATAAAATGTAATAATTACTACCTGGTATATTTTCAGTAATAGCAGCCCCGATCAACGGCACTCGTTCAAGAGCATGACGCACCTCATCTGACGATCGACCTAATTGAAGGGAGCCGAACGTCCCGATACATGTTGTACCATTGGCAGAAATTCTAGACGAGCATGGCATATCCAGAGTTGTCAGGCCACATCGAAAATAGATCTAAACAAGTTTTACACAGTTAAACAATTTTCACATGTACAACTCAAAAAAGTTCTATATAAAACACAATCATAAAATACCTACAATCTAAACCCATTTTTATTTTTATAAAAGTATGTAAATTTTGAATATATCGAATCATGTCAGCAGTAATAATAATAATTGAAAACTTCAGTAAATAAGTAAATATTACAAAATAATATAAAATCACTAATACATAGTCATTTACAGTGTCTGGGGAGCTGGACCAGCATTTTTATCAGCCAAATAACCATTTACTTTGTAATATGTTTGTTTAAAAAGCGTGCGTTTTATACAATTTTTTAGTTTTTTCTTCATTAAGTTGAAGAATATCAGAAGGTATTTTATTACATTATTTTACACATTTATATATTTTAACACAGTAAAAGATGTTTGTACTTTTGTTAATCTAAATTTTGGTTGAACTAATTTATTTCTATTTCTCGTAATATAATTATGTCTTATACATCGTTTTGTGAATTTGTGTACCAAAGTGCTTATTATCATGATTAAGTTTATAACAGAATCTTATAAAGATAAATAAAAGTTAAAACCCAAACCAAGTTAAATAAGCTGCAGCACGCCAGATGGAATATTAAAGAGTTGGGAAATTAAAAGTATGGAAACAGTCTGTTATGAGTCGTTTCATTACAAATGTACAGACGGACAGACACTGACGTGAAAATAAGTTTTGCCGAGTTAAGTCTCATGAATATTTATCTCACTTCCTGCGGGAAAGTAAGCATAAACTTTTGAACATTTCCCACTTGATCAAACTTTACGTTTAAGACAACCAAGGGAAGCGCCTTGATCCACAACTCTTTAAAATCGTGCAAAAAAAGCAAGAAAAATAAAACCTTTTTCGAGTCTTCTTACGCTCTTTTTCCTTCAAGGGTTTGTTTAAGTAAACTACTTGAAGTAAACACTAACCAAAGAATATTCTACTAACTCAGAATATTTATACCGTGGGAGAGCCATGCTTAGGCACGAATAGGCGGGCTCGACAGCATTGCCTGCATTGCATTGTATTGCCGAGTGAGTGAGGCTACTGGAGGCCCAAATCCTCCACTCCTCTTTCTCCTCATCTAACCTCTCCTCTCCTCTCCTCTTTCCCGTCCACTCATCCCACCTCCTCTTTCTCCTCCCACCATTCTCCCATCGTTATCCTTAAAGGCGGGCTGCGCACTTACGACTCTTGAGTTGCAGATGTCATTGGGCGGTGTTTGTCACTTACCATCAGGTGACCCGTCAGTTGGTGTGTGTCCCTATATTATAAAAAAAAGTACTGGTTTAAAAGTAAAAAAAAAACCATATTCACGCAAGCGAAGCTACAGGCTTACCTAGTCAATTATGAAATATTCATTCGAACTTATTAAATTCTATATTTAAATGTCGTTTACTAAATTTTAGCATTGACAATTTGAGATATAGATATTACAATTTTTGTTACTTAATCTTTTTGATAGCAACTTTCTCTAACTGTTTATTTCTATAACTTATAGAAATTCAAGATGTATCTAATCTACGTTTAGTGATAAAGAAGTTGATTGCATAAATTCTTAATAACCAACCCACCTAACCACAAATAAATATGCCCTAAATAGTAGGCCAAGTACGGTCACTACTTGTATCATGCTTGTGAACTACGTGAAATCCGTACAAGAGTCTAATAAGGTTCACTTCACTTTTTTTTTGCTCTAGAGAACTTGCTTGAATCCGTCAGTAAAAACGACAACAGCAAAGACAAAGTGTGTTCAAACAACGTCGAACCCGTTCGCACAACTTTTGTTTGGAATTAGAGGTAAACACATTAGGTAGCGTGTTTGTGTAGGCGCCGTATTACTCCTGAACTTGTTTGATCTGAGACATAACATACCGAGACTAATCAGGGACAAGTTTGCTATATGGTTTTTAAATAGCCTGTATTTTAGATGCGGTGTGCCAGATTTAACTCTTTAAGTTTAATAAAAAATGCGTTGTTTATAACGGTTTTTTGTGTAAAGAATATAAGCCAAAATAGTCCTATCACTCCCAGTGCACGAGTTCATAAAAAGTGTGAACGTAATCCCGGATAGAGAGATTGAAAACGACATCTAAAACATAAAACTGTATAGGCACAGCTTTAGATTAGAGAAATTTGTGAATCATGTTTTAATGTGAAATTAATTTAATATATCCACAACATAGCAAAAGATTCGAGTAAAAAAGTAGGCTCATCAAGATACATTTAAACCGTGTGGTTCACGGTGGAGGGGCACTATTATAGTATATATATATATGTATATACCTTATCTCTTACCGTGGGTGTCATAAAAGACGACTAAGAGACCATACTGTTATCTATAAGACAGTATGCATAGCGTCATACAGAACTTGGATGAGGGCAACAAGCTTGCTGATCGTTACATAAGTGAGACAAAATTATGTTTGGCAAAGGGTCGGAGCTTGGGACGCTCTGCCTACCCGTTCCGGGATACAGGCTTGAGTGTATTGTTGTTCACATTGTTGCTCTCACTAAATCATTCTGAAAGTCTTCCGAACGAAAACCTCATCCGTTTTTTAGCGATGTGACTGCCTATTGTGCCTAGCGTTTTGTTTATAAGAATCACTATTTTTCTACTCTATTCTAATAGTTGTAGTATGAATTTTTTGCGTATATATTGATATTATTGGCTCTGGACCATTAAAATTCTAAGGACTAAGTATATTTAGTCGTTACAAATCAGTATATGTATATGAGCAACTAAATATAGAGATACATCTAGAACTTATCGTATAAAATATGCGTAAAGAAAGGTAGAGAGGGGCATGCAAAAAGGACAGTACAACCGGATTACTATCACCACCGTAAATTATTTGACAAGAAGCCATTAATCTTTATCTCGCAATACATGACTTATACCCCACCGGCCCAGCTTTTGTAAGGAGATTTAATTAGAGTTGGATACGATAAATGTGTGGTCCAGCGTTGTTATCTTTTGACAAGAGTTAAGTAATCTCGGGCGCGTTCGTAATGCTATAAGAATTACGTACGCAGATTGAGATGACTGGGTGATTCAATGTTGTCTTTTTTTTATTAAATAAATATCAAATTTAACAAAACTGGAACGCATATTTTTTTTTTATTACAGTTTATTGTGAATAAAAAATAAATATATTAGACTTTTTTAATTTGTTATTACTATAATATAATTGATTATTTCTTTATTCTTAAAATGAGATTTTATTTTAAGTCACATATATATGTTGCTATTAGCTTTGCTTGTAATTATACTATGTAGACACCAATATCTAGTTTTTTATTTATTTTTTAATACCCATATCTCGCGCAGTTACTAAGACTCGGGACAACGGCTTGTGGATCATACACCTATTTGTAACGTGTGGGAGTCGAATCCACGAACTCTGGTTCAGTAGTGTAATCTTCCTAGTTCAAGAAGCCAATAACCACTTCAAGGGTTACTAGTAAAGTTCTTAAGTCTGAATCCGTTGGTTTCTTTTAACGAGTTCAATAAATCACGTTTTAAACAGGCATGTTTTTTTGTTTCTCAAACTATTATAATTATTATTCTATAGTCTCAAAAGTGAAAGGTTCTTATAATACTTTTGATAGCTTATAAACCGTTTTTTTACCATTTAATTTATAACCTAATTTCCCCATAATCTGTTTTTGACGTCTCCTTCGATATTAAAAAATATTTTACAAAAGCTATGGTAATGAAGAAACAAAATTCTTTTCGCGTGAGTTGTAAAAGCAAAACTTTGGATTGTTGTTTCGTAACTAATTTATTAAATTAATTTCCTTAGGAATTTGCTCAAAACTCTTTGGAATTATACTTGTTCCTTAAATAAGATTCACATGAGCAAACAATACTGTTTAAACTGTCTTTATTTAACTTGTATTTAATATCAAAGACGTGTTTTCTGAAAACTTCTAGACGCATCAAGCGGTGGAGTTGCTTCAAGTTTAGAATGTGAAATTGCTTTCATTAGAAATACGAGTAGGTACATTTTATTTAATCGTCTCGTTCTACGAAACACCTCTCTGGTATTACCACATATAAAAGTATTGATATTTATGAGGATTGTTTCATTTCATACTATGAACCATTTATAAAAGTCCGTCTTATCAATTTTCTTTAAACAATTTACGGGTCTAATTGGATATTTACTTTGAAGCACCCACCGAGATACGTATACGTATACAAGAATAAACACGTACTTTTATTAAAAATATAATTGACTGACAGAACTGTTCAAATAGTGGTCTCAAGTCTGTGTTATTTGTGTGTGTTAAGTCTGTCTGTAAGTATGGGGTATATTGAAAAGTAAAGTAATAACAAAGAAGGGCAATAGAAGGAAAAATATATTACTTTGTAAGTAACAGCTCGAGGCCATCGGAGCCGCATACATTTAACTCAAATGGTCTGTTGTCAGGAGGTCCGAGCCTTATAGAGACAGATAAAAAAGTACCAAGCAGCTCCATTAGTAGTCCATACGTATGTCGCAAACTTAGCTATACCAAATGTCAAATTAAAATGTATTATATGATCCACAAAAATCCTAATACACGATTACTTACATTTGCTGTGAAACTGAACGTTAACACCATCGTAAAATATTCACCGAGTTTATCACTGGCGAATATTACAGACGTAATTAGGTTCGTGCCTTTAGCTTTGCGTAACGGGGGTATCTAAATAAATTAAACATTCCTTCTGAACATATGTATACTATAAGTGTGAGAAAGCGTCGTTTGGGACTTTCAACTACTGTCAAAGAGAAATAGGAAAACACTTAGAACTGTTTACACGGATCTCGTAAAGTCTTGAAGCTAGACGTGTTTGAGTACTTGTAGAACAAGTAGTTAGTAGTGCTTGGTGTTAGTGCAAATCTAGGGATGTTGTTTCACATGTGTTTCTTAGTATTTTGAGTTGTATATTTTAGTATCTTCATTAAAATAACTACTTATCTAAATAAGCACTATTTGGATAGTACTATTGACCTATAATAAAATAATATATACTAGAATGTATAACATAACGTAACTTTTTTTTTTCATAAATACATATTACAAAAGAATAACCACAACAATATTTTTGAAACGGTTCGAAAAGGGAATATAGTGAATGGTCAAATATTTTTTCTTTAGGTAAAAAAATTGAAAAAGCTGATGATATTAAAAACTCCACAAAAAAGATGTTAAATACTTTAATTCAAACATATTTTTTTGTTATACTCTTACTTTCAGGTATCTCGATTCCGAAATTTTATATATGAGTATTACAGAGAATAACATTGTATACATTTCAACTAATAATCAAAAACCACATAAGGAAATATTTAGCAGTAATTCTCAATACGTACAAATATTATTTTATGAGTTCAACTAAACTAAAGATTCGCCACAACCATTCACCACGCCTTCACACATTTCTGAAATAACTAAAGAAAGCAATTCTGTGGCTCAAGTTCTCGATGAAAAAGAGTTCTAATCTATTAAATTGAAAATAAGCCCTTCTTTAGGCCTTACTCAAATTTGATGTCGTTGACCTTAAAGTAACATACGTGGTAGAGCCATGCTATACGTGGTAGAGCCATGCTTAGGCACGAATATGCCGTCTCGACTGGTGCGATACCACGACCTCACAGAAAACCGGTTGTGAAGTAACACTTGCGTTGCATTTCCCCGAAATGAGTGAGGTCTCCAGAGGCCCAAAATCCCCCACCCCCCCTAATGATAGCGCTGTTAACAAAAAGGATACCCCAGGGGGGTACCAGCGCTAGCGTTGTAGAATCCACCCCTGGACGTCCACCCTCAGTACGGAATATACCTGAGCGTGGACGCCCAGGCTGCCCCTCGTACTCTGGGGGGGGGGTCAACTGCGCTCTCAAAATCTGCTCGGGGCAAGAGAAGCATATGGCTTGACGCAGCTGGTAGCAACGCCTACGCGTATCCCAGATGAAGAAAGCCACGTGCCTTCACTGTTGGACCTTTTACTGACCTCACATCCTGACGGCTACAGAGTATCCGTTGTCCGAGTGACCACTTGGCTCTTCGGACCAATGCCTGATTAGGAGTATGGTGCCACTTGTTCCCTCGCTACGGCCGCGAGTTACAGGCAGTCGCCGCGTATGGCACTATAGATCAGCAGACTGGGATGGAATGCGAACATTCTTTGCATCCTACCCATGGAGGCAGGTTTGCTTCTCGCCGGATGATCCCAATGTCGTTGCCGACTCTTTCGCGGATGTTGTGTGCTTCAGGGTATGGGACTTTTCATTCCATTCTCCCTGATTCCCACAGGTGGCAAGTTCAAGCCCTGGTTTGGTCGAACCTGCAAAGCGGCGTCCCGTCGAAAGCAGGAATGTTACCAATCATGGGCTAATGCAGCGACAGCACGGGATGTAGAGACCAGCACATTAAAGAAGCAATTTAACTTTGCCTCCAGGTCCCTCAAAAGAGTAATTGCTGGGGCGAAGTCGGCTCACATCGGCAGAATTGGCAAGAGACTAGTGAGTCTCCCTTCCGGAACTCGTGCATTCTGGTCTCTTGCCAAAGCTGTCCAGTGGAACTTTTGTAAGCCATCCTTTCCACCTCTGCGCATAGGAGATAATTCGTTGGCCCACGACGCTAAAGAAAACGCCGAGTTTCTGGGCAACTCTTTGCATCGAACTCGACCCTGGACGACGGGGGAAACGCACCGCCGACCATACCGCAGTGTGTGAGAGCCGCATGCCGGAAGTCCGGTTTACACAAAGGGCAGTGCGTAAAGCGCTTCTTTCCCTCGACGTTCTTAGGTCGAGTGGGCCCGATAGAATCTCTCCTATCGTGCTGAAGACGTGTGCTCCAGAGTTGGCACCGGTTTTAACGCGCCTTTATCGGCTTTCCTATTCTCTTGGCGTAGTCCCGAACTCATGGAAGACAGCTCTAGTGCACCCTAAAAAAGGATATCACTCGGTCCAACTACAGACCCATAGCCATCACCTCCTTGTTCTCCAAGATAATGGAATCCATTATTAACTGCCAACTCCTCCGGTACTAAGAACACCACCAGCTCCTCAATGATCGACAATACGGCTTCCGTCGGGGTCGTTCAGCTGGTGATCTTCTCGTTTACTTAACTTACCGGTGGGCACAGGCGATCGAGACCAAGGGGGAAGCGTTGGCCGTTAGTTTGGACGTGGCGAAGGCCTTCGATCGGGTCTGGCACAAAGCGCTTCTTGCGTAGCTTCCTTCCTATGGGCTTCCCGAGAAACTGTGCAATTGGCTCACCAGTTTTCTTACGGACAGAGGCATCAAGATCGTTGTTGACGGTGCATGCTCCGACTCTAAATCTGTTAATTCTGGTGTCCCACAAGGCTGTGTGCTATCACCCACGCTGTTTCTTCTGCATATCAATGACATGCTGCAGATTAGAAGCATCCATTGCTATGCAGACTTACTTAGCAGATAGCACGAGTGATGCCCTTTACACCGGCCGCGCTAACATTTCTCGGGTAAACGTTATCGAAAGCCGATCCAAACTTGTGTCTGAAATCGAAACATCTTTATCAAAAGTTTCAGATTGGGGTCGACTTAACCTAGTCCAGTTTAACCCCACGAAGACACAGGTTTGCCCGTTCACCGCTAAAAAGATGCTATTGGTCGTATCACCTCAATTTGAGAGCACTTCCCTATCTGCATCAGCCAGTATCGGAATCCTTAGCGTAGATATATCAAGCGAAGTCCAGTTTCGCGGTCACTTAGAGAGTAAGGCCATATTAGCCTCTAAGAAGCTAGGTGTGATAAACAGATCGAGACAGTATTTTACTCCGGCCCACCGCCTGCAACTTTATAAGGCGCAGGTTCGGCAGCTTATGAAACAAATTGTCGCTTGCCGTATTTCCGAACCGATACGACCTTCAAACCTTCAAGAAAAGAGCGTACTCCTACCTAAAAGGCCGGCAACGCACTTGCGACTCTTGAGTTGCGGGTGTCCATGGGCGGCGGTAGTCATTTACCATCAGGTGACCCGTCTGCTAGTATGCCCCCTATCGCATAAAAAAAAAAAAAGTAAGAGATTTTGAAACGCTTGAATATAAAATAGATCGGCATAATTATGGAATATATTTATAGTCAAATATCATTAATATCCTATTTATTGTTAAAAACGCCGTCGCGTCGGCTAAAAAATAATAATAACTGGAGTTTGCACTGCACTCACATAAACAGACTACACGTTATTCACCAAAAATCTGCACTCAAATATACACTCATACAGGACAAAAACACACCCTATTACAAATATACACCACAGGCTGTCTAAGAAAATGATTCAAACACGCTCTACTATGACTGCGCTATACTCACATATATTACTACAAGATAAAATAAAGAAATTGATCATTATTGATATATGTATATAGCAGTCTCCATCACATGCAACTTACAGCAGACAATCACAGAAAAATAAGCAAATACGCAGAACCTAAACAACAAGTCACTATAGTCACCTAAGTACTAAGTCCTGTAGTCATCTCAACTACTGATGTTTTGCCAAATCATCTCCTCCATAGCCTAACATTATTAGACCTTAAAGAAAATATTAACACAACCACATTAAAAGCCGTAAGCTTAAACACATGTAGAATAGTTAGAAAATTCACACAGATTGATGAAAATTAAACAGGCTCCCAGCACAATACGTGATAACGATAAAACACACAACACTTCAAAGATGAGTATGGTAAGCGAATAATTGATTTTGTGGGTTTCCTTCTATAAAAACAATATAAGAAAATCCACAATAACTGCAAACTCAATACTACTAATATCCTTGGTGACAGGTAGGTTTTTACTTATTTTGATTAAGTAATAAAAAATTACCGAATGGCACTGTGATTTATATCTATCATTTTATATTTCATTTCAATAATATGAAATAGCAGAAATTTTGACATAACAATATTTTTCCATTTTAAATAATTCTTCCCCATTACAGCAACAATATTTTATAAAAAATTGGATAGAAATCGAAAGATGTTTCCGCTTTTCTGGTAAAGGAATTGAAACATAATATTCCGATTAGTAGGATTACGGTACTTCAGTTAAATTGAAAGGAACTGAAAAGCCTCAGGCTATATTCTTCATTAACTCTTTCGATTGAATACGGAAAAATCTTTATAAAGAATACCTAACCTTAAAAAAAAAACATTTTGGAGCATATTGTAGTGGGAATTCATGTTGAAAATAAGTTTATACTTTTTTGATTCCAGATTTTGGCCATTCCATTCACATGCTACATAATCATTTCAAGAACTAAACTTATTTTGACAGATAATACAAGTAGAAGAGAAGAATAACTAAAAAATAATCCATGTATAAAGCTAGATAGCTCGGTATATTGTTTTGTTTTGGGCAAATGGCAACAAATGTAATAATAATAAATAAATCAATGAATGTCATTATCAATAATAGTAACAATTTACGCCAAAAGGATTGAAGGGTCTAGACTTCTATGCCAGAGAGGCGAAAGGCTGATTGATTGATTTTTAGTTGTTATCTCAGTCAGTCAGTCAGTCAGGTATATATTATCAAATAGTTCCTTACAATGATATTGAGAACACATACATAAGGTCTGGCCATTTTATCAACGGGGTATACAGAGACAACCATCCAATCTTTGATTCTGTTCTTATATAAAAATACAATTTAAAATATGTTTATATATAGGTTGTATTCAAAATCTGACTCAGAAATGTTACCACGTTTTGATTACCTATTATTAATAAACGCACAACATGAAATCATCACCTACGAATTAATAGTGGTAAGCAGTTTTTAATTATTACCGCGTTGCAGACCACTGTAGATAGTTACGATTACACCAGAAAGAGAACAGTTTGTCCCGTTTGTAGACTTCAAAGTTAATCTTACTTAAATTGCAACTTTTATGTTAGACTATGCTATTTTTATTTTTTTGCTAGCTATCTTAAGCTCTTTTAAAATTATTTATAACCCTCAAAATGGTTCTTTTTTTGACCTCTTTTTCTATTACTTGTCCATCATCTCACCGTAGCCGACGGCGAAATTGGGCAGCTCCAAGTGCATGGCGTATGTTCGATTTGTCCTCTTTAGCCAACATGACCTCTTCGCAAAATGAGGAGGCGGAATCCCACTCATTCTCAGTTGGACAATGGACTGAACCATAACCTATAGCACGAGAGTTCCCACACCAATAGCCATAGCATTGTTGTGGCGCTGGTATGCGGCGCGACCTTTGAAGTTGAGAGTCACATGTTGCATTTTCCGATGACCACTACTGAAAGTGACATAAAGAGAAAGGGAGAAATATATTTAACTGATATATTATTTATTTATTCAGTATCCTGCAATTTCAATATTGATCAAGGTAGACTTAAAGCCGCAGGCATTTTCGGCCAACCTTTTCTGTTTGGTTCTCCGTTTGTTTACTAGACAACTTAGCTAGTATCACTCTTTGCATGTCAACATACTAACCTCAGGAATTTGACAAAAGTACTCGTAATTGCAATCGCGATCAAATATGCTCAAAAAATACCGTAAAACAAAAAAGTTTTAGTTGTTGAAGCTCATTCAGAATTTCACTTACAATAAAAAAATATTAAGTCCTAAATATGCTTTTCGAATCTATGTCTGCATGTTAATTATTCAACGATGCTGGGTCCACATTGGTTGTCCTCTTAAAAGGTCTTTATTATGCAACATTCTACCTATATTTAGCATAAAGACAAACAATACTTTAGAAGTAAGTATTTTTTCAAACAGTAATTAGTCGTATAATCTTTGTAACAACTGTCACAGATATAATCAGTTTTATTGCTTTTTATCGTCTCGGCGGCCATATGGCGACGTTCTTTTAAAACACATTATGTCGCCCAATATTTTTCTATTGTCTTTAAGTTTTTTGTACAGCCTGTCGTTAAAAAGTTACGGTCGAATTAAATCAACATTTGGTGTCATTTGTCAAGACGTTTCATTATTGCCTTGTGTTGTTACTACATATGTCGCACTTAAGGAATATTCATGGTTATAAAAATAAGTTGAACTTATTTTCTGTAGCTGTAGATCGTGCACATAATATGTAGATCTCGGGCTTGTTCGTCTAGCGCTGAGTGACTGTTGAGCCCGAGGTTGTCGGTTCGATTCTCACCCAGGTTATCTAAAAATATTTGTCCGGAGTCAGGGTGATCCTTGTGTCTGTTGTTTGTATATTTGTCACATTCCCTGGGACATAGGAATCATTGTTGTATTAAAAAAAAATAAGTAAGTCGATTAATCTTTGTATTTAGTATAACACGGAGTAGCTTAATATTAGTCTTTCAAAACAGTAACAATACAATTTAACTTTTACCATAAAAAAACTTGAGACAAAACCATCTAAATTTGGCACAGAAACAATGTTAAAAGAACAAATAGTAACTGCGTCACGAAAGAATAAGGAACGTCTGCCGTTGACAGCTAATAATATTAATTATGGTCTGCTATGTCACTGCGGGACCTTTGTTCATACTATCGGAACCAACCCACTGCCCTTTACAGTTTTTATGTGAGTAGCGAACCCAGGCATCTGTTTTTGTGGTCGGTGTCGGTGAAGCGTCGGAATGACTGATGTCTGCATGTCAGCTAGTTTTCGTCGTCATAGATTATGAGGGAATAGGTAAATCAATGAGCTAATCGTAAAATAATTATATATTAGGTTATTTTACCGCTTTGAATCTTTTACCGACTAGCCGTTAACCGCAGTTTAACCTGCGTTTATAGTTTGCTCCGCTCCAACTGTCTGTTGATTGACATTACCTATCAGAATCTAACAATACTAAAAATTGCCTATGTAGTGTGATTTTACAACGGAACTTACCTTTCAAAATTACAACACATTTTTTAAATTTTAGGGTCAATTTATTGTTTGACTGCAATGTATAGCTAGCTAACTTTAAGAAGTTTCTATTATATTCGCTATCAGCTTTAGTCTATAACATTAAGAAAAGACCGACAAAGCGGTGTATTGGGTGCGCAAAACGCTTCACACATTTCGACTATCTCAAGATGTGGAAGAAAAAAGTAAAAAGAATCATATTTCCTTCTTTGATTATAGACTTTGAAGATTTGCCCTTTGACATTGTCACTGTGTTGATATATGATAGGTGCTGGTTTGAAAGCCCATTATGTAAATTGTTTTTTTTTATTCTTTTTAATGTAAATGTACATAATATGTTTAATAATGTATTTTGAGACCAATTTTTAACTGCATTTAGCTAATACACGCATTTAGCCAAGATTTCTAAGCAATTTTATGTATATAAAAAAATTAATAAAAAACATAAAAGATTTTGTTTTAATGCCGACTAATACCAGCCACAATTTTTAGTAATCTACTTTTTTTTAACTGTACCCATACTGGGTCACCACTTCTATATTATTTAATATTAGCTTCACTTTTAACTAACTATGTAAACAAATCCAGGAAATCAATTTTAACATAGGTGCTTCTAATCGTTGTATCCAAATGAAACCTAAAGTAAAGTTTTATATAAGGAGTTCGGATGAAAATATTATAATAAGAGGATAGTAGAATTTTTTAATGGTTAATAGTAAACTCCTTGATTTTTAAGACATTTTTTTTTATCTGATTTCAAATGTAGTACGTTGAAGGGTCTTAACATTTGCGAGATTACAAATTTTCCTTTAACCCCAAAACACGATATGTACAAATTTTACAAGAGTTACATAATTTACTTTTAAATTCAATTAATTCTTAATTAACTATTCATACTAAAGCTACTCCTTAGAGCACGCTGAATACTTTCCTCTAACATTGTTAAAGGATTAAGGGGTAAGGCAACTTCCGAAGCCTTTCCAACGCGGCTAACTTAAAATATACATGAAAATGTGAGGCATCTTGTACTATAAGGATACTCTTGGAGTTTGCAGCAATATACTGGTTAGGAAAGTATGTCGGCATGTTCCCCCCGAACGGGGAACTAATTAATCCAATGAGCGGCGTCTTTGCACTAACGAGGTTCGTCGGTCGTACTCCTTCCATTCTGTGCCTCTGTGTCTGAGAAATTGTATTTCGGAAATCAATCCTGACAAGCTTCACGCTTCTATAAAATCGTTATCTTACTCAGTTAACGATGAAAATTATGTAGGAAAGTGAGGAGTTGTATTGGTAAGCAGTTTATTACGTGGAGGAATCCTTTAATTAATACAATTCCTCCTAGGATTATGAAGCAACAAGTTGAATAAGAAGTAACAAAACTAATGATTTAAGTAGCCACTAAAATTAATATTATAAATAATAAGTATTTGGTAAATTGTAGAAATAGTGATGATCAGACTGGTAACCTGATGGTAATGGACAACCACCGCCATGGTCATCTACAACTCTAGTCATGGGGGAAATTATGGCAATCAAAATTAAATATCAAAAAGTTCGATAAAAGGTATTAGAAAATTTTACTGTGTTAGCCGTTCTAATACGAAGTACATAGGTCCAGTAAAAATTGCATAGAAAAATTATATGAATGTGTAGTAGTAATCTTTTCTAGTTTGTGTTTGTTGTATTTCTTTATATAATTTTACATAGTTTTGATGAATGAGCGAGAGCAATATGATTTATTTATTTGGCAAGTTCCTTACAAATATACACCGATAACGTGTACAATTGATATAGACGACCGGCTGCCGTCACTTTAAGCAAGTTGATTGATTACCGAACAAGGGACGAAAGCTTCGTCCTTCATTCGCCAATTCTATGTTATGGATTATTTTCAAAGAAAAATGTACTTCGTACAATGTATTTTAAGTATTTCATCCATTCTTAGGAAATTAAAGAGATGAACAATATCAACTTTATCTCTTTTATTTGGTACCAACTATATTTAAATTTAATTATAGAATATACGAGTAAAATAAATAATAGAATTAATTTTAATTTAAGATATTTACAAAATGTCCAATGTTTTAAAGACTGAGTGGTTCAGAAAGTTCTATATCACTTGAACGCTTACATACTTTTGATGAAGAAAAAAGTCTTAGTTAAAATTCTTTATAATTCAGTATTTTTATAATTTATAGAAAAAACCTTCTTCCACGAAGATATACGAAGAAAGCAAAACTTTCCCAAAACAAACTTCCTGAAAATATAAACTTTTACAAATCATATTTCATCGTAAAAACTAAGAAACACGTATCACTTATTGAACAGCAGAATGACCAATTCGTTCAAATTCTGAACGACTCATTTGGGCACTTCAGGCTCTAGTAAAATCTCCGCAAGTGAAAAGCTTCGATGGAGCTGTTCTCGTGATATCGCAGTATAATGGACATCGTTAGTAGAAACGCGATCGTCGTTTTGGGCGTTACTTTTTCAAGTCATTGAGTCAATCGTTTATCACGGGCCTGTTGTGTTAACTTTTGCATCGGTTGAGAACTTAAGTGGGGTGGAGCGATTATGTTACAAGGGTATTTTATTGTTATGAAATAAGTACGCCATGATTTCCTTAAATGAAGAAACTAAATTAATAACATCAAAATTACTGTAATCTAAATTTACATCCATAAAATGCAATGAAATTGTTAAATATCATGATCAACAATTTCGGGCGTTCCAGAGATTGTGAAAAATATGTATCATTTCATTTGTGTTCAACTTAGGGCGACTTGCGTGACATAACTTAAATACATTTAAGACATTTTACTTTACATTTAAATTGGTTAAACCTGATTAGCGTCTTGCACAACAATAAATTTGTCGCTAAACATGTTTAAGAAAGTGCCAAAGTAAAATACCAAAAATCTGGTATTTAACGGCGCTGAATATGTTTTAGAACGTTACAGCGATACATGTCTATTTTATAACCAATATGGATTAGATAAATAGCAGCAAGCATAAATAGCAAGTTTATTCCGAGGACCGATTTTTTAAACTCTCTTTCTGAAGACAAACTTGATTTCGTTTGAGCAAAGCGACAACTTTATTTACAACACATAGAGCGGTAGTTGAAATATGATGAGGATAGGTAAGTTAAATGAACTGTATGTATGGATCCGAACGTAGAAACTGCTTTACCGGCTCATAAACATGTTTAACTAAACAAGCCTGCTGTCATCGTTGCGCAAGAGGGCTCTAAACATGTTTGCGCTAAACATGTTTATGCATTATATTTAATTGCATTTAACTAATTTTGTTTAAGTAGGTACTCAAGTCAAAATTTGTGCAAGTCGCCCTTACTGTTACAACAACATTTACATTTCACTATTTTAACGTACTTTTACTAATTAATTATTTAATATGAGTTTTTACAAATATCTTAAAAAAAAACTAAACCAGATAAAAAGTAAAATCCAATCCATTCCATGCCCTTTTTATTCTTGTTTAGAGAAGTCATGGTGGATGTTGGCCTCATTAGTTAAGGTAACTGTTCGAAATTTCCACACAGTCATTTCCCAGACATTTTTCCTTAAAAGATTTATAACAATTATTTTGTGATAAAAAAAAAAACTCTTTCTGAAGACAAACTTGATTTCGTTTGAGCAAAGCGACAACTTTATTTACAACACATAGTTTTTTTTATCTATGTATAAAAACCGTTTGTACCTAGATTTAAGAGTGTAGAATAGTTTATGAATTTTCTTCGTATAAATCTACAGTGAGCGCTTTTTAATCAGTTTGAAGTAAATTTGAATTATACAATTCTCAAGTAGTATTGTATAATTAAAATTTGTAGCTTTCTCATTATTTTTGCACCAGACGGTAAGTTACTCGAAAAAATGTCTGCTTAAAGGTAACGAAAAATATTTTGATCTTAAAATAAATAAACTGCCTTTATGATGTACAAGAAATTCTAGTACTTTCTTTAGACAGTATATTTTAAGATGACTCAAAAGTTACTTAAGTAGTTTAATTAAATTTTTCATGTAGGGACTAAACTTAATTAATTTTGTATCCTTTTCATCCTGATAATCCCTAATTCTCCGTTTTGTGAATGTACAATTCAAAAGTAAGATATAAACTACTAAATGTTAATGTGTTTACATATAATACAAATTATTATACACAATATTTATACCGCTATAGACTTTTAAGAACTTTCTTGGACTGTCCTTGGACTTTCTGTGATTCCTTTACTTCGGAGTTTTATAGTTTTTGCTAAATTTATTATGTCTAATATATTCTTTAAACAGATTAGACAAAATAAATATATTAAGTTGGCAACTAATAAAACACAAATTTATTTAATTTTTAAGTATACAAAATCACATTATTTCTAAACTATACTAACTTTTGATCAAAAAAGGTGGTTAGGTCACTTTTAAGCTGGTCTTCATTTTAATTTTTTTTATTTGCTAAGTAGTGGGCTAGAGAACGAAATAGATGATAATCTAAGGGCATAATGTTTGGAGAGTACGGTGGGTGAGGAAGAACAGCCAGCCAATCGAAAGTAATTTTTCACGAGTCGCTTTTGGTACATGTGGTCGAGCATTATCATGCAAAAAGTATACTTTGTTTTGATTTTTCGGTAATCTCGCTGCTACTTTATCCAGTTGGTCACAATAAATATTGGCCG
Source organism: Tyria jacobaeae (assembly GCA_947561695.1). Classification (NCBI taxonomy): domain Eukaryota; kingdom Metazoa; phylum Arthropoda; class Insecta; order Lepidoptera; family Erebidae; genus Tyria; species Tyria jacobaeae. The sequence goes on from OX387220.1 coordinate 13,161,661, forward strand.
TTATCGTAGTGTTAGATGGCAACAGCTCCCAGTACAATATAATTCCGTTTATTCCCCACCTCACACTTAAAAGAACTTTTTTACTCGTGTCAGATTTTGGCGTCTTTACTCCTGCTTCTCCAGGTCCATGCCACTGGTGCTTACGCGAAAAAAATATGTACATAACCCACTTTTCATTCCCCGTAATTACATCCCTCAGCCACTCATTGGTACGATGATAACTAAGTAGTTCCATGCATACGTTAGCTCTCTTCTGAAGTTGAAACGGCGTCAACTCATGTGGCAACCAAACTGAATATTGCCAGGTCTTTTATAAAGCGTGGAGTTATTTTTCTACTGCAGTATGAGAACACTGAAGCTGCTCGCCAGACACCGTGAAGTGAACCTGGGATCCATTCCTATGAGTCTTTTTAACTCATCTACATCTATTGTAGGAGGTCGTCCTGGATGAGGTTCATCAGATAGATCATAATTTTCATCCTTAAATCTTCTGAAACAATGTTTGGTGATATCGTAAGAGAGCACGCCCATCGTTGCACATATATTGTGCACTGCTTCAGTCGCTTTTCGAGCTAAGCGAAATTCGTGACGTAAAAGCAGCCGAAGTTCTCTAGGGGAAAATCCATAAAATACTGCAGTTTTACTATTCGATATCCAGTTGTCAACTGATCTGACATACAAGTTCTATAACGTTTTAGAAACTGATCGAAAAAAGTGGCGGGTTTATTATTTGCCAACCTAATAGTAAAATTAGGAATTACTGCACCTTGTTGGTATAACAACTAACAAGGTGCATTAATTCATAATTGCTAATATGTGATCAATTATATTTCAAATAATTATAATAATATGTTGTAAAATAAACCGAAATACTTTTTATTGTGTAATGAGCTTAAAGTATTGATCATAGCACAAGTATCTCTTTTAGAAAATATAATCCACTTAATTGTACTGACGAAATTCTTGTAAACAAACATAATTGTTTTTAAATCACTTAAATGTCCCTAGTTTAAAAAAAAATTAAGTCAAAATATTTTTTGCTTCTCATTAGAAGGCAACTGCTACACGTACAGTTGTTAAAAAAAACAGACTACTAACATTACATTGAAATAATATAACCTGTATACTCGTACTATATAAAGCTTAAGCGTTTAGGCTTCAGGCTCTAGACCCAAAAAGGCTTGATGGATTACTTGAGCGGGGATATGGGAGTGAGCGTATTATAACTTAGAGTCTAGGCCAAAATACGCTCACGCCTGTATCCCTAAAAGGGTAGGTAGAAGTGCATTAAACGCCCATATTTTGCTAATTAGAATTCGTTACCACTAACATACTTGGTGTGACTAGAAACTTCATACCTATGAACATACATTCGAACAAAATAACACTCTTCATGGCGTAGTCGCTTTTAAAAATAAAAAATATGATTTTTTGGCAAGAGTACGTTATGAAATTAATAAATGTTCACTTATAAATTTAAAAAAACACTTGAGCGTGTGCCAAAAATCATTAAACTCGGTTATCTCATACCCGACCGAAAATTTCGTATAAGGTTATATCATTATCAGAATACAGGAGTCGAAAAGAGGCGTAACTTACACTCGTCGCTAACTCACACGGTCATTAAACTAATCAGAAAACGGGAGCCTACTAGAGGCGTGGCATATGCTTAATTTTTTTTGTTTTTATTATATATAAAGGCGTTAGGAGTTTGAGTAGACACGCGTGCAAAAACTAATTGAGGCTTTTACTAATTACAATTAAAATCGACAGGGTGTAGGTGTGTTTACAATAGATGCCACCGCTTCCGAATCAATATCGTGCCGTGTCTCCAATACACATTGTAATCAAACACAATCTGGTAATGTAAACAACACGCGAACGAGAACGAAGTAAGAACTTTCACATGGACATTGACGACTGCTCTTCTCTTTTACAGATTTTTTTAAAAATTGTTGAAGTAGGGTATATCAAGCTATATCATTTTATAAAATGTAATTTGCAAAGGGACTTTAGCCACAAACGAAATATTTTAGTTTTACTATTACTAGGAACAGATGTTATTATTAAATACCTTAATTTTAAAGCGACCCCCTTGTTTCGTTAACAGAGATTTTCAGAGAAGCTTCTCTATATATTAAAGCATATCAATATTGATTTTATTAACAATGTTATGACGTACAACAATGTAACAATTAGGTTTATAATACTAAAGTGTATAGTCGGCCCAGTCAGGTCGACACGTAGACTGTCCCAGTGATTAATGGCCCTAGAGGCAGAGGGGCGGGACGTCCCGAATCAGATGCACGTGACGTCAGAATAACGTTCAAATAATATTTCGCTACAGCCAAGCGCAAAATGGGTTAAAAATTACTGGGGACAAGTACTAATGTTGAAAATCTGTATACGAGAATTCCAAACTTTCAAATGGAAATGAAATATACAGTTTTTAGTATTTGAAATTACTCTTTGTTCACATTCTGCTGTTGAAACGACAAAATGTTAGTTATTGTATTACTGCTGTAAAATATATATTTATCTAGATTATATTGATACATACATATATGAAGGTTATATTTTACAGATAATTTAATTTTAATAAAGTTTTTAATAAAACAAGGTTTTAGGTATGTATAAGAAAGGTTTTTAGAATGCTTGGAATATTAGATTTTTCTAAGAATATTTAATGGTATGAGTTTTCTATTTGGTCCATTTTTCATTCAGATATTTTTCTTGTGTTTCAATTGCCTTAAAGCAGTAGTTAAATATAAAAAATCTAATATTTATTCAATCAAAAAAAGTGTAAAACTTTTTAAATTGATTATAGGTGCGCCGCTTCCACACATCGGTGCCGCAACATTCCTACGACTTTTTGAAATGAAAATTCAACATTCTTTGGAGTTGACCACTACTCTAAATACATTTTGACTGTTCAAAATTTGTAACGTATTCACAGAGAATATTTATTTTTATACAAGCTAACGACTTTGTATTTATTTTGTGGTTTTTGTAGGCAGATAAAGTAATACTCTTCATTTTGTTACAAAAAAGTCTTTAACCTATGTTACCTTAAATTTCAATGGTTTACAGCAGTGATAGCTGAGTGGGATGATTATATATATCTCACTTCAAAGCGACGTGCGGCAACTCATGAACGATTTCGATACACCTCTCGTTATTTTTTAGGTTTTCGTACTTACGAGATCTAAATTATCGTTAGCTATAATGATGAAGGAAAATGCCGTAAAAAAAAGAAAAAGTACCTAAAATTTTACCACAACGCCCTTCAATATTTGAGAAGTCTACCATTCATTCATTTATAATAAATAGGACTAAAAAAGCTCATCTGCCCGACCTTCCAAATAATGTTATTATAAAATAAAATCTATAATATTGGCGAATGTAACACGCGACAGATGCGTCGGACGGGCGGTCTGTGGCCGGAAACTACGACTCTAGCGGATATTGGACAGTAAACTGCCTGTATCAGTTTGAACGTTCAGCTGAGTTTGCAGTTAAATATGTTTTACTACGGCACATAAGCTTCATAGACACATTTCGTTGTAATGTTAAGATAATAAACTGCCTCATTCAATCTAATGGACTATTTGCAACTTATGAAATGTCTGTAAAGAATATTCAGGTTTTATCCTTTGAATGGGTGTCGTAGTAGGTGATGAAGGTGATGAACTGTTATCTATCAGACACTATGTATTACCCCCTATTATGTAAGTATTATTGTTGGCAAAATTATTTACGCCTCTGCCTGTATTGATATAGACGGGAGCGGATGTGTATGTACATATGTAATTTTTTAGTGAACCAAAATATGTAATGTCGTTATTAGTATTAGAAGTCGGTATAATTTCTGCAGTACAATAAAGTTAATAATTATTATGACACTGAATGGGATAATGATGAAGATAGCAGTGATGATACTTGAAGTTATTATGGACTTAATTATTATACAACATATTTTAAAGAGTTTTATAGTCATTAGGTATTGTCTGCGAAATGGGAATGTTTAATACGCCTCTGCCTACTATTTCAAGAATACAATCGTGAGTAAATTTAAATAGAATATACATAAAATATTCTTTACTGTACACCATTAATGGAGTGCCGTTAAAACAATGTTATCATACAAATTAGAGTATATACATACAGTTATCAAGTTTATACAATTATTCAGTATACATAATTTAGTTTTATAGAAGAATCACATAAATAACATTACAGTGGCAGATAATGTTGCTTGACCATATTTAAAAACTGTAAGGGTTTCAGCTTGCCGTATTTCCACCGCTAATTTTTTCAACAAACAATACTATATATTACTAGTGAAAAAAGGTTGTTGGCTGCGCCAGCATCTTTATTATCCGATTTTCTGATGGTCATAAAAACCTCCAGTCAGTATCGTGAAGTAACTCAGATCGTCCTTTAAAATAAGAGGGTGTATGAGGGGTGTATTAGGAATTCAGAGACATGATCATATTTACGCTGTCCAAATATCTTATACAGAAGTTTTAAAGTCACTTTAGTTTGTCTAATTGGTCAGGTGATAGTTGGCATCTGTACTTACTTATCTTAGTATATTTGAAGATTATCTGCATAAAGGTGGTAAGAAGAGAGAAATTCATCTCTAAGGGAGTTTATAAATAATGCGAAGAGTAAAGGAGATAAGCCGAAACTCTGGGATACACTAACAGACGTATTACACGTAGAAGAGAGAGTAAAATCTGGTCAGTTAGATTTCCGTCCGTAATATTCATCAAGGCTGAAACGGTGTTTATTTTTAAGAAGAGGAATGATCTGTGCTCTTTTCATAAGAACGGAAATACACCATTAGACAGAGAAGAATAAAAGATGTGACAGGGGACTGGAAGAATTTCATCGATTTATTTGATTTTCCGAAATTAAAATTGTTTTGAATGATTCTTTCACCAGTCTTGTTGCAATCCATTTGACCGATGTGAGATGCCAAAAAGGAGATGGGAGCAGTTAAGAGGGTTGCCAGAATATTACGTACAGGTATAAACTAAACAGAAAATCCAACACCTTCCCTTCTAAGTATTAAATACATATTCATAGTGTTTATGAATGACATATATCTTAAAACACCGGAGTATGGCAACGAGTACATTAAACGATGCAAGAAAAGGGATACTATTTGGCAAAATGTAGGTGTTTAATCCACCTCTGTCTGAATCTTTATACATACATATATTGGTATCACTCACTGCCTATAACCAGATTTTTTTAACACACATACAACACTTCTCTAATAAAAGTAGTAATTTAACAAGTTCTTCTGTGCTATAGGAATAAGTCAATACTTGTTCCTGTCACACACATAGTAAAACATTGCAATATACATATACAACCAAACCCGTGTCAATAATAACACATTTAGATTTATGTATGAACTAAGCCAGTGGTTCGAATAATTCAAAAGGCTTTGCTTAAAATAAACACAAAATCCCGAGTATTTCTCGCCCCGGGGTTGTGGAAATGTGGACAGCACAGCCTGTCCATTCTGTGACACGTCCAGGCAACCAGGAATATCTGTGCTATCTACAATAAATAGTTTTCATAAGAATAATATTCACTCCGGTCTGACTATTATTTGAGTTTCGATATTTGATTCTCATCGTTATATATCTTTATATATATAATTCTTCTGTGAGTGTGTATGTCACTGAACTACTCTCAAACGAAAGGACGGATTTTGATGAAATTTTTTGTGTGTGTTCAAGGGGATCTGGGAATGGTTTAGATTCACAAATCAGCCTGGCAGATGGCGCTGCAGTCGGTATCTAGGTTATTTATCTATATTGATCCTAATCGCTTGAAATATCATGCAGGACAACGTCTGTCGGGTCCACTAGTACTATGTATATTATATGTATTTAATACTTGATTTGATTTTCAAATCAATCTGTATAAAAATCTTTAAATATTTATAGTTAGAGAACTTGAACTGGCGCCAGCCATATCAAGTTATAGTTACAAGACCGAGACTAGCTTAAACTACTGCTTATACTCCCCAATCTATTTGTATAAGCAATATCCCTTCCCTTCCCTCTCCATCCTCTCTTTCCTGTCGATATACCCCACATTTTTGAATCTTTTTCCCAAAAGAGCCCGGATGACGACAATAGGCCTGCCCCCTGTTGTGTAAATGGGACTAAACTATTATCGGCAACAAATGGGCGTTAATTACGCCGTATGTATGTATGTTAAAACATTAACTTCTTATCATAAGTAGGTAGTATTTTTTAAATTTATTTGATATTGCATAAGGTAGTCATTTAAATACAGTTTACTTTTCAAGTGAATTATAATTAAATTAAACTTAATTTTACATACAATAAATAAAGAGAAATAATATAGTGGTAGAGCCATGCTTAGGCACGAATGAGCCGGCTCGACCGGTGCGATACCACGGCCTAACAGAAAACCGGTTGTGAAGTAACGCTTCTCTCCCCTCATCTCCTTTCTTCTTTTTTCCATCTCCTCATCCCTCCTCTCTTCTTTCCGCTCCCTGCATCCCCCATCCCTCATCACCCTCAAGGGCGGGCAGCGCACTTGCGACTCTTGAGTTGCAAGTGTCCATGGACGGCGGTGTCACTTACCATCAGGTGACCCGTCTGTTCGTCTGTCCCCCTATAGTATAAAAAAAATATATATATATATTTTCAATCCATAAGGAGCACTTTAAAATTGTTATGAGTTTCAGATGTCAGATTTCATTAAACTTTAATTACAATATAATGTTAAACCACTGTAAAATGTTCAAGCCTTATATTGAAAAAAAAACAATTACTTAAGTTTCAAAGCATTACGTGATATGGCATGACGACCACTAATTCTACCCTCCATGCGTTTTGTTACATACGGTCTGAATTTAGCACACTAGGCGGTATTTGCGGTAGTGGTGCCCATGTCTAAATTTACAATGGATTCTTTTATTTACGGAAAAGCTTAGTCTATTTGAAACTGTCTTACACTCGATGAATAAGCCTTTAACAATATCTCATTGTTAAATAAAATATTTGTTTCATATTCATACAACATACACTCACGCCTATAGATCGAAGAGATCTGCCTATCTCTTCTATCTATAGGCGTGACGTGTATTGCTAACTATATAATTTAGTTCCACTTACGTTAAATTAGTCCCACTGACCTTCGAGTTTAAAACTTAATGTCTGTCAATTATATATCTTAATAATGGTTCTAAAACACCACTGGTATCAGAATATCCTCAAATTCTCTAGAGAGTAAAAAGCCCTTTTATCCAGTACTTGCAAGAAGTTAAACTTAGTTTTACCCTTTTTTATATTACACAAGTTTGTAATATTAAAAACTGCAAAACGAGTGAGACCAAATCCATTATTCTAAAATCACCTTTATATCGATCCTACACGGAGACAGAATTCCTATTAAGAATATGTTCATAAAATATATAAACACATACAAATATACAAAACCGCTATAGCTATCTGTTTCAATTTCAACACCTCTCTTAGTCTATAAGAAACTTTATTTATTTCAGTAAATAAAAACATTTCTTTTAAACGTAGCTAAAGAATATAATATAATAAACAGATATAGAATATAATAAACAGTTGATGTTTTATGTCCATTGGTAATAGAACACACCAACTCCATAAGACAGGCTAGACCTAGTGTGGGTTCACAATTCAAATTTTCCTTCACTTATGACTGAAATGGTAAATAAACTTATAATGGCGTAGGTTGTAGTGTAGTGTAATGGGTAGTAAGAAACTTCTATATGTCTTAAATAAATAAATACCATATCTACTAATATTTTTCACAAAACTTACAATATAAAAATATAATTCAAGAGATCTGAATTATAAAAATAAATAAATAAGTCAAAGAAGTTAAAAAGTTCAGTACAAAGCCTGAAGTTTAAATTTTAATGCGTCCCATAGCTGCAGTGCGACCGTTTCCAGCTAAAAGTGTGCCCAAGGGTGGTACTACGGAGCCATTATAAGAATAATGCCGTAAATAAACTCGATTCCCCTGAACAACGTCTATTTGCGAAAAAAAGCAATTGCGACGAGAAGTTGAAGTGCTTATTACCCCCTGTTATATTTCCATTTATATGAAAACTAATGTTTCAGCTGTTTTCCTCCTTACGTGTTATTGCGGCATTTCTATTTGTCGTATGTATGTTCAGAACATTTATTTGTAAGGTAATAACGCCAAACCAGAAACGTTAAAAAAAGGAACTTAATACGAACTGGGTAACATTCCTTTATATAAATGGTTATTTCCAATTAAATTAACAGCCAGGCCCTTGGAAAAGGCTGTTAGTTCATATGTGATTGTGATCTGCAAACTGGAATATAGGTGTTAAAAACCTATTTTTGCAAAGACCCGTCAGTTACACCATCAACATTTACATGACACCATTTGAGTTCTTGAAATATAATCAATAAAATCCCTACATTAGGTACAGAAGTTTATATTTCATTTTTGCTTTTTTTGTAACTAAGTCTCAGATGACACGGCGTTGCTTGTGTATGGGGGAGGTAGGGATGAAGCTCGATCCAACGCTGAAACAGTGCTAAAAGAGGTAATTGCTTACCTAATCTCCAACTTGCTCACCATTAATGTGAACAAAACTAAATATTTGCCTTTCTGCCTGCGACAGAACACTCTCCCTCCGCAACTCATTTCGTATAACGGCAGATACTTGTAACCCACAATCTCTCAAATGCAAAAGGATTGCTCAATCCAATGAAATTAAGTATCTAGATATAGTGCTTGACAGTATGTTAAATTGGCAAACACATATTGACAACAACATTTCCCGAATTAGAAAACTCATGCCAATATTTAAAAGACTGAGACATACTAAAGGTCATGTTTACAACAACAAACTTCGTTGGTATAACAAAGTTGACCTATACAAAGAATGCTCAGTACTGACTCTGAGGCAATGATTCGTTTTGCGAGTGGTACTCCGAAGACACATATCTGTGTCGCGCAAATTACCTTATACCCGTCGTAGAAATCCACGTGTATGCTTCTCATAAGCTCATAGAACAGCTCTAGCAGCACGCCAATATTATATCATTAGCACCCGTATCTACAATAGAGTCAACGATAAGTTAAATATACATAAATAAAATTGTAAACAGACTAAAAATAAACTAAACAGTGACTAGAAAATTAATCATACCCGGTAACTGAAAGCATACACACACATACACATTATTATGTAAAGAAGGCGCTGACAACGTTTACCATATCAACTCAAACATACTCGTAAATTTATTATGTTTATCGGTACTTTGTTGAAATGTAAGTTATAATATAAGTTTCTTGACCAATAAATTTATTATTATCATTATTTCTATTTATTTAATATTCACTCACAACACGTAAACAATGTTAACTTTACAATAGTCCTCATTAGTCAAATACTTTGTCATTTACTGGATTTATTAGACCTAAGAATAATGGGTTTTTATGAAGATTTTAAGTTATAATCTGCCCATTCATAATCGTAAAATTCTCTGATATTACAAATGCAAAATTCTCTTTTAAGCAATCCCTAATTCCATATACATAGTTATATACAATCAAGAGTTGAAAATATTATAAATTTATTGGGAACAACGCTTAAGTTATTCAGCTTATCCTTTATTAAAGGTCCCGTCATGGGTTTTCCAATATCTTACATTCTTTAGAGGGAACTCTGGGGGCTGTGAATATTTGAAATGTTCTACAAAATCTTACAACGTATTATGATAATTTACTACCCACAAGTACCTTAGAAGAAACCTACTTAATAATAAGCAAGTTGCAGTTTGTTTTCTTAGGAAACATTTGTTTTATGTTATTTATATCTAGTCTACTAGTTTTTTTTTTTTTTTGGGGTGTAGTCTAATTCAGTAGGTAGATTGTGGTAATATTATTGCCTGGTTACAAATATTACTACTATAAATTAGGAGAATGCTACTGAAAAAATATTTTGTGTTTAAAATATCATCTTTATGCCAGTTAAAATGTTGTCCCGCTAACGTTATAGTATGAAAGTATGTAACTGTCAGTCGTCTTTTCTTAAGCCATCGCTATTTAATAATATAAATATGTACTTAAAAGATGGTATGATCTTAAGAATGAATGGTTGAGACACAAGAATAAGTAAAATAAAAAAAAAGTGTTAAAACCTCTACGTTAATAACTTCTTTCAATTTTGGTGACATTATTTTTTAACGTTATGTGACTTTTACTATTAATCCGATGAAATCAAATGATACTGAAATGAAATCCACATATACCCGAAGAAAATCACCCCCCAATCGTGCGCCGTCGGGTAAAATATATCATAATGTTTGAGTACAGCTTTATCAGTGCTGCTTTTGTTTAATTTTGCATAACTGATGTAAATTAGAAAAGATTTCAAAAAAAGAAGTTTAATAAATCACCCCGCCGGTCCTGTGGTTTTCAATTAGCCATTAAAGGTAGATTGTAAACCCTTACAAAATTAATTAAAGCTAACAGAAGTTGGTTCAAGCTTTTTGCTACTATAAAATGGAAAATAACGAAGTTTTAGTTCTCAAGTATCCAACTAGAAAACCGCATAGGGCTTTTGTAACCTAAGCTGTAGAAAAAAGGATTTAATTCAAACTTTTTTAATGTTGCAATATCTATATCTACTAGTATATCTATTTCATCTATGTAGTATCGTTTTCTTACGTACGTAGTTTGCATTTACTATGTATGTGAAATTAAAAAGGTTCAATTTGAAATACACTTTTTAATTATCGAAAAGATTATCGTATACCCGTTTCAATATTGTATATAGCCAGAAATTATACAAATAGTCACCGTTTGGTTTAGTTCTATATAGTTGCTGATGATTTTTCCTTATGATTTCTTATGTTTTTAAAAACAACTCCCGCATTAGGAATAATTCCTATGTCTCGGATAACTTTACAAACATTCAAACAACGGTCACAACTAACGGACAAAATTTGAGGATTATATATATTGAACCTACGATACTAGGCGCAACAGCATGGTGGCGAGGTGACCACTAAAACCACTAGGCCATCCGTGCATTTTAAATTCGACATTTTCACTATACAATATACCGTCTCGTATTTAGACACGGCTGGATTAACAATGAACGCAGTTTTTAAAATAATATTATTTCTAGGATACAAAACATTAATTATTGGTATGTACATATTTCTAAATAGGTAATATATTGGAGTCTGTGAATACTTTATGTAATTTATGTTAGCATTTAATACCGAGATTTGCAAGTGCCTGTTACGAATTCGGTCAGCAAAAACTTAAAGCTCATGGATCCCATTTTATAAGCTTATTGTTCTTGGATATATGTAGCTTAGAAATATGTTACACAGATTTAAAATTTGAAATGCATGTGACATATAGTATACAAGGTGTCTCATATATTATGTATTACTTACAGTATATTAAAAAAAAATTCTTAATACTCGTAAATATTTAGGCGCCGAGTCAAATTGACAGGCAACTGTAATTTGATATAAGTGTGATGAAAAGAAATATATCTCATAGATTGAAATTTATAATTCTGCGGAGTACGTGACCGTCAAATAAAATTAAATAACATAAGCCTTCATAATTTAGTCGTGTTCCGACAATTCATTCCATGAACGCGGTAATGCTGTGGTTAGTTCGCCCACAGATACTTAAGCCTTAGACTTCATCGCCTTGTTGAAGTACGAGCTAGATTCAAAGCGCATATTTAAAACCACGTCTTAAAAGCCTATGTGACGATTTAAGTTCAAATTTTTGTGAGTATGTATAAAAACTTGCACAACACTTCTAGTATTTATTTGTTTAAGTTGAAGATAATTGCAGTAGTTAGGAAAAGTGTATCAAACGGCTTGTTTGACGGTAATATGTGTCGCTTACACTATTGTGAGAGAAATATATATAGCGATAGTAAGAACACAAAGAAGTAAAACATACAATGTTCATGACATATAAGAAAGATTCTTCTATTTGGTCAGTAATCTGTACTACACACTTTGCTAATAGTACTTATTGAACGTACATATTTATTTGTAATATGTAGTAATTATAATATGTATTCAAACCATTTTGAATTTAATAAGAACTATCATAATATATACACAAATATACTCACGCTAATATGCTCTACAGGGTAAACATAGCCGTGTAAAATGCCTAGAATTCGCAAAACCATAAATTAGATCAACTACGACTCAACTACTACCTCAGTTCGCATCTTTCTGTTACCAGCCATCTTCTTTAAAACTTCAGTCTGTTTTTTTTTTATGCGATAGGGGGCAAACGAGCAGACAGGTAGTAAGTGACTACTGACGTCCATGGACACCCACAACTCTAGAGTCACAAGTGCGTTGCTGGCTTTTTATGTAGGAGTACGCTCTATTCCTGAAGGTTTGAAGTTCGTATCGGTCCGGAAATAGCAGGCGACAATTCGTTCCATAGCCTGGTTGTGCGAGGCAAAAAGCTTTTGGTGAAGCGCACAGTGGTGGAGTGCAATCTTCCAGGTAATGGGGATGGATATTTTGTCGCGTAGGACGATGGCGGAAATCTGCAGCCGGTATAAGTCCGAAAAATTCCTCTGAACACAACAACTCCCCATGATACAAGCGAACTCTACGCAACGCCAAGGTGTCAAGCCGATCAGAAATATATATCCTCCTTGGAGGAAGGCTTCGTTCAGACGTCGATAGACCGATGATGATAAATATGCGTTTAGTCCCACTTAAAAATAGGGGCAAGCCTATTGCTGTCGTCTCGGGCACTGTATGAGTACGTGTATATAAAGTCTTATGGAAAATAGTTCGATCCATTAGTCGCCTTTTACGACACCACAGGGCAGAGACAGGACGGCCCTACTCTACTCCACCGAGAACAACACGGCACTTATTATGATTATTAATGAAAATATAAACTAATGTACGATTCATGTCATCAACCACTAATGCGCTTGCAGGGTTGTCTGACAATAATAAAAAAAAAATACATTTAGTCCTACTTTAGAGATATTGTGTTAATATAAATCCTAAGAATTAGTACAACGATATCGTACTCTTCTTTTTTATGTATCACACGTTGTACTTCCGCAACAGGAATAGCTACCAAAAGCTTCGTTTTGCTTTTGTCATTAGACTTTTCATATGCTGAGTAGATACGGGCGCAGAAGTCTGTATGCAACCACTCCGGGGCTTGTTTTCGAACTAATAGTAATAGACTAGTTTGATATCTCACATTAGTCAGACTGGAACTTTACCTTCTGAACCTATTCGTGCGTATGTGGATTAGACTTGGAAAGGTTACGTGTAAAGTGCCTCCTGTATGCTGATCATCAAGTTCTACTTGCTTTAATGAGGTGCAATTACAGATATATTAGAAAGAGTGAAGAAAGTTATGGTTTTGAGAAGAATGCGTTGCTAATCGAAGGATTGAAGATGCAAAGGAGAGTACATGCGGGTAGTCCTGTGAATGGCGCGCTACATGCCTTTATAAGAAGTCAATAGGTACCGAAGAAGGCACGCCTGGCATTTCAACTTTAATGTATGGTAGTGAGAGTTACGTATGGCAGACAAATTATGAAAGTAGAATATATATATATATATATATATATATATATTGTATTGTTCAGTTGAGATCACTGTGAAGTATTTTTGGGATATCTGGTTGACAAATAGAGAAGGATAGATATTTGGAAGAAACGAAGTGGTGACGAAAATTAAAACGGATATGCTGAATTGTTTCGGATAGTTCAGAAGACGTATCCGAAACTGACGGGGCTTGTGTGAAAGGTTTAATGACAATAGACGAAGCTCATGATGTATTTTAGAATAGAAGCATGTGGCGGGCTTTTGTCTCTGTCTACCCCGATTGGAAAAAAGAGAGAGTTTATGTATATATGTAAGTATATGGAACGAAAAGCTTTACCGTCATACATGGGACACGCCACTTTAGGAAAAATCATATAAGTCAACGATGACACAAAAGACGCTTTGAATATTAAAAAAAATCCTCTATTTTTTTACTTAACCTATTATGCAAGCCATTAACGACTAAGAGTTTAATTAATTCCTTTGATATGAAATCGACAAACTTATGATAGAATTTAAATTAATTTGACCTAAAATGAAAGTTCGCCAAAACGAGTTTAAAATATTTTTCAACAAAATTTTAAACGTTCTCTTAATTGGTCAGTTTGTAGGCTTAGCATACCTTTTAGAATAAGAGAAAAAATTAATAATTAATGCATATACATATAAAGGTTTTGATATTTTATTAATAGAAATAAATATCAAAGCTGGTCATATGTGGGGGTTTCTACGCGAAAAAAAAAGAAAAGCTAAATTAAATATTATTAAAGTACGCCTATTGGACTGAACATATTTTTTTTTAAATTTTAGTGATAATATTGATGTTTAATTAATAACCATCTTTTTCAAACTCATTTACCAAAAACCACAACCTGCAGCATTCGCCTGTGCTCTGCCCACCTTTGAACGGAGGGATAAACGTGAGGGGCAAGAGGGAATGCAAAACGGGGAGGGAACACGGCAAGGGAAAGAAAGAGAAGACCGTGGTATTCTGCAGGTCAAGCCAGCTTCGTGCCTAAGTATGGTTCCCCAGGTCAAAAAGCTACTTAAAGTAAACTCTTATTTAAAGTAACAATGCGCTTAATACAAATCTCCAATCTTTCAGTATCTTTAGTATCGGGTACATTTTCTATCACTAGGACAGCTAAAATTCTAATTGTAGGTAAAGTAAGCAATGACAGACAAACCATATCAAGTGTTTCTTTAGTATGTTTTGTTATAACTTGTTTAACAAGCCGTCGTTGTCTAACTCTCTAAAATAATCATTAAGCTGTTTAAAGTATAGAGCAAACAGTAATGCATTATAGAGGTTTGGTGCGTTAATTTTACTATCCAAACACAATTACACACAGCCAAATGAAAACCTGAGTAAACCTCTTATTTAGTGTCTTCATTTAAAGAAAGTGTTTATTTAAATTAAGGACACCGGAGAATGATGGAATTGAATACACTTGAAACATCTCCATTACTATAGCGTTTTATGAGATCTGTGCTTTATGATTTCTGTTCCAAACACTAAATCTAATCTTAACTATATTTACATAATATCATTTTTTTAATGTCGATAATATATTTTGAAGTCACCGTATTTAACAACAACGTGGAACTTGCATATTGCTTGCTCGTGTTTACGGGAACCGTCTTGGGTGAGGATACTTCAGACTCTTGGTGATAATGTTCCACGTTTCAAAAAAAAGTAACACAAAACCACAGCCATCATTTTTTTAAAGAACTATGCAAATTAATTATTATAACACGATGACAAATGTACACGGGGGGTACGTAATGACTAAGTTTTTATAGGTGGTCCATAAAAAAAGGATTACATGCTCTAAGGTTTTATACTAAACATAAAAATCACATTTCTCAAAGCGTACAAAATGGATATTGTTTTTAAAATGAGTTGTATCAGAGTTATTACCTATCACACGAACAATTTGTTCCACTCGTGCTCAGTAGGACACTGGCACTTTCGATTAAAATTATCGTATTCATAAATAAGGGTCTTGTTTTAATATACAAATAGAATCGATGGAATAGGATGTCCACACGAACCCATAGCAATGGGTTATTATTCTAAATTTATGAAATGCTAAGGTTTTAAATACATGTTATATTATGTTATCAAGAAAGATTATACTATTTATTCTTAATAATGAAGTCTCAGGTATTTTAATATAAAATATTATAGTTTTCATTTCAACGAATACTAAAGAAATTGGATATTACTTTTTTAGTAGCAAAAGTTCCCTATATATTTAAATTATCTGACACTCTAGGTTTTTAGTAAAAGAGGAGACTCGTACTTGATTTCAAAAAGTCTAGAGCCAGTCCTTAGTATTATTATATAGGCGGTCGTCCTACAATTGATTTGCACCTGTAACCATTTTGGGTGCCGTTGACGTGAAAAACTAAACCGAAAAAGACAGGTGCGAAATCCTTGCACAGCGGGGGTCTAGTGACGGCCCGTTGAGTCGACCCATAACCTTAATTGATAGGAATCGTTAACCTTTAAACGGGCGCCTTCGTCGTTTCCTTAACATAAATATACTCTGATTCTAATCTACCAATTTTTTTCTGTTACTTTATACGTCGTTTTATTTTCGGGTGCCTTCGCTTAGCCGCCGATAGATCGTTATTTCGTAATAAACAGTCCATTCTTTGTCATCCGATATTTTTGAGATAGTTGGTACCAGATAATATGATACTGTCTTGGCGCCGTCGTTTCAGTTATAGGTTATAATGTCCAGTGTCAAATTAGGAAAGGTCCAGTGCCGATGAAATTATTGCTCGTTTAATTTTAATTATTTTCTTCTAAAGAAGTAAGACGTGTGTGATTAACTCGGTGGTTCAATTCATTTCATTTGGTGCTACATGATCTATATGAAGAGATTCGATATTATTTCTATATGTTGTTACATTTTTATACATAAATATCTTTCTCTAAACATATGCATCGGACACATTATAAAACAAATATTATTAAATATATAAATGAAAACCGCAACACTTAATGTAATATATCAATTTGAGATACGATTTGCGGCCTGTTAATCAAAATAAAGCAATAAAACAAAACAAACTACTACAACAAAATTAATATAAAGAACGTCACTAATTTGCCATAAATGTACAGTGTGTTGATAAAATCTTGCCCATTAAATCAAACGAATTTATATCATTCAGTTTGGGAGATACTCAAATTGTAATCAATATCTCGGTCTTTCGACGTCGCTTGACATAAATTTGGTAGGACCCATCTTACTAACACCAATCTGATGTTTGTCATCAAATTAGTGATGTGGCAAAAGTTTTTGAAACTTGAGTTCATTGCCGTTGCTTTCTACTGAATACAAACGTGACTAATTTTTTTTTTTTTTCTTGTAAAACGTATTTTTAGTCAACATACATATCTTCATTTCTCTTCGTATCTGTTTATAAAACTAAACTTGCTTAGTTTTATAAACAGATAAAAGCTTTTTATAAAACTAAACTTGCTTAGTTTTATAAACAGATACATAAAAAAAAAAATAGTAACCCAATTTCTTGTCACCACATTTTTAACATGATTCAAACTACTCTTAGCAAATTGCCAAAATCATTGACCCATCAAATTAGTTCACGAATGAACTTATTGCTTTGACAATAAGTTTTGGCAATTCGCAAACGTAGAAAAGTTAAATTATAGTGTCCTCTCTTTATTTTATGATCTAGTATAGGATCATTGTGCACTTAGTTCAAGAGCCTAAAGTCGCTGATAAACCAATTAGTAAACTGAAAAGTAATTCAAGTATGTATATGTATATATTTTCAGTGGTAGAGCCATGCTTTTGCACGAATGGGCCGGCTCGACCGGTGCGATACCACGGCCTCACAGAAAACCGGTTGTGAAGTAACGCTTGCGTTGCATTTCCCCGAATTAAGTGAGGTTTCCGGAGGCCCAATTCCTCCTCCCCCCTTTTCTCTCCCATATCTCCTTTCTCCTTTTTTCCATCTCCTCATCCCTCCTCTCTTCTTTCCGCTCCCTGCATCCCCCATCCCTCATCACCCTCAAAGGCGGGCAGCGCACTTGCGACTTTTGAGTTGCATGGACGGCGGCGATGGTAAGTGACACCGGCGTCCATGGACGGCGGTGTCACTTACCATCAGGTGACCCGTCTGTTCGTCTGTCCCCCTATAGTATAAAAAAAAAAAAAAAAAAAAAAAAAAAAAAAAAAAAATGTCGTTACATGGTAGTAAATTTTCAATATTATTTATTGACAGTTATCCGAAATATACATATATCTCGTACCTTAAATAAAGATCACATATCAATAGCAATACAAATCAAGTTTATATAATTTAATAATGTATATATGTATATGATATACATACATATATATAGATATGAACAAACATACTTACATACAATGACATATAAATATATAACCACATACGTACAAATACAAACGATCTTATAATTCCATGGTATAAATGGATATATAAAGTTTTAGTCATACTTTCTTAAACAACTTGCAGAAGAGCCAATGTTCCGGTTCACGAATTCTTACTACTAACAACAAAGTTGAAGATACTAAATAAAATTTATAATTAAAAATATTAATTATTATGTGTATATCTTAAAATAACTTTCAGAAAATTTAACTTTTATTATCCTAAATAATCTATACCCAGTGCTTTTACATAAGTTCATATATTCTAACTATTCACATTTGAATATTCGTGAGAACATACAGACTCAGTAACGGTTTGTTTTAGTCAAAGAACAAGAAACACAAAAGTTTAAGATAGCAAAATGTATTTGCCTTCTTTCTTAATTTCAATTTAATATTTTAATATTGAATGGTGTCTTTGTCATTATATCACATAAACAGATTGCGTCGGATGCCAAATATTAAATAAAATATGATATTTTGCTAGGTGTAAATGTTATTTAAGTAAAATAAATAGCATTTACTAATTAGTTTAAGATAATGGAAATATTAGGAATGTTTCCCTAAATTACACGGTTGTTTTCTAACACTTACGTAATCTTCGTAACGCAATAAAAGACGTAAAGAGTGCCATGTCATAAGATGACTGCAGCAATTGCAAATATATACATAAGTATATAACTAAAAAAATCCAATATAATGATTAGGACCTAAAACTTTCTAGACTTCAAGTCATCGTACATATTTGTTGTTGCTGGGGGCTCTTATTAAACTATATGCATCTGTAGCAAATTAATAAATGAAACAGTTAATAGAGTATAATTTGATGGCAACTGTGAAAGACTTCAATACTTTAGTCTTAAAGTTCATTTAAAAATACACGTTACCATCATATTTATATGTATGCCTAATTGTCTATAGTTTTTGACAAATCATAAAAGCTTAGTTTTATGTTAACAATAATTTCAACTATTATTAAATATCAGAGGCAAGCTTTCATAAAACAAAAATGTCAAGAAATGGAAACTTCTGTAGGATTTTTGCATTGTTTTAAAAAAACTCTACAAGTAAATTAACGGTCTTAAAAAATTAGGCTTTTTACACTATATTCAAACTTGGTCGCTACTGCTAAATGGACCGAACAGGTGCATTAAAGTTTTTATAAAGTCTCTTGGTCGTAAATTGTCTTGAGCAAGAAGGGGCGAGCTTTGAGTTTTTTAGAGTACGCTTTATAAAGAGTGAACTAAAAATCTCCAAATACTTTGTTATACAACCAATGGCTGGTTTCAAAAGGGTTAAATACCTATTAAGGGTGATAAATCATTGGTTAATTATATTTTTTATCATTGACTCCAGTTCTTAAAACGTAATTGAGGAAAGCTTTTAATCTCTTTTTAAATTGGCTTTAGGCGATAATCGGTTCCATATCTTGACAGGTGAATCACGCCTTTAGATTCGGACACCTAATTATAAAACTCTTGAAACCTAATGAATTAATTAGTACTAGCGTCGTTTACCACCATTAAATTGGCTTTAAAAATTGATTAATTGACATTAAGTAATCAAATTTTTTTGGCAGCTCATGGATTGATTGCTAAGAGGCTCGATCAACATCTATAGAGTCTCACGATAGGCAGCTGGGATAAGGGCCTAATGCAGAAGGCAGTGCTTCGCACATAAGGAGCATCATAAGGAGGTTTCAGTCTCTGGAGCCCTAACCGCCGGTAGCTATGTCTCTCTACCCGATACTGGTGGCGCACTATTTTTTATAGTTATTTTTTTATATGCGAATGTATTTAAACATTTAACTTATATGCATATTAAATAAAATAAAAAGAATAAAATGATCACCGTCAACCGTTAAACTAACAACACAACTCGCTATTTACAATCATTATTAACAGAATATTCATCTAACCTCCCTAACTATTCAGAGAGATACTAATTTATAGACAGCATATTAAATACATCTATTTGCTGATCATCTAAAGTTAATTTTGTTTTAGTATCAAATCCTCGTTTAATCTACCAGGTGGTATTGATGAGGGTTTGATTTATTTGCCCTAAGTGCATCTGCCTTTGTAGTTTTCGTCTCAGTCCTTTTAATGTTTCTAAAAGATTTGGTTTGTAGTGGAGGGGTTTAGAAATCCTGATGTCAAACGCATGTGTGTTTATCTCGTCCCTAGAGCGATTCTTAAATCAAATAGACCCTTCCACATTCTAAACTAGTTTAAAGTTAGAAAGAGACTGACATTATAGGATGTGTCTGTGCGGAGGATCGGTCAACATTAAGGAGATTGAGTGAAATCATCAAATTCAACATTTGTCAAGTATGTTTTATCTAATGACATAGGTATCAACATGATATCGTCCGAGAGTCACCAGTGCATGTTCAGTAGTCCTGCCAGTATTATTTTAGTCTAAATACTGAAACGCAAATTGCAATTAAATAAACGTTTTGATCGCATTTTTTATGTGACAAGATTAAGAGGAAGTTCAGTAAAAAGAAAGAAATTAATAATTAAGGTAAGTCGTTGTTGTTGTTTACAGTCATTTTGTAATTTATACTTATAAACAATATTCTTTGTCAATTACTCCGCAACGGTACACACACACATAACATCGTGATAAACAAAATTTCTAAGAGGCTCTTAAATAGATTTTAGACTCACGTTGACGCATAGATAAGACCAGTGACCGACTCATTACGCATAATGATATGGTTCGTTAATCCCAAACAATCAACGAATTTATACAACCTATGGGCTATTTGCTCCCATATATAGATTTATAGACATCCGGTGGGAATTGATAAAATTGTCCTGAAATTGTTTGTAATGAGGCCGTGATATGGGTACTTTTAAAAATATATTACTGCTAAGCACACGTAATGTTTTGATTACAACTTGTGAACACTCATATACAATAATAAACAAAAGTTTTCTTTTCCCATAATGCTAATTACGTACCGTAACTGCCAACACACCATTGCAGTAATACGGTATCATTAAAGTTGTTGAGCTAATTAAGCGGTTTGTATTGTTTCTAGATACCACAATATATAATGACCATGAAATTAGTTGTAAGTATAAAAAATATTGTTATGCCTACATTATTTGATTAGACGCACACAAGAAGCTTAGTTTTGGCCGGCGATCCTTTTATAGTTTTGCATTGTTTGTTGGCAGTCAAGCACTTTTTATAAAATCCAATTATGAGTGATGTACACTAGAACTCGCTCTGACAAAACTACTCAAACGTACATATAATTGTTATTCATCATTACGTCACACAGTTTTGAAGTGTATTGTAATAAAATACATCTATATATCAATTATTCAAATTATTAGTATAGACCCGTTTAACGAAAGATTAAACTCAATCGAATCGACATCGTACTTGTAATTTGCAAGAAGACTGCACAGTCCACTTTATAAAGAAACTTTGACTTGATAGAGCTTAGAACATTATTCTTCGAAGTATTCGATGAGAACAGGTCTTCGTGAATTGGCTGTATCGTCGTGACTCAGAGAAGATTGTTTAATACAATTTTTATGTTCGGTACCACGAACCGTCAAGTATGACGAGTCATATTAATCTTTATGAAATAATCAATTAAATAGTGGGGGAAATCTGGATTAGATGGTATCGGTGCTCTGTCGGCACATGTAGTCGTGAGCTCCGTAACAAGATTGTTAGCTAAAGAAAACGGATTAGATCCTATTAAAAACATATCCACTATTTTAAAGTGAACAAAAAAACTTTGGTTTATCTTAATTAAGACTGTGGTTTATCTTAATCCAAATTACCCCCCATTAAGGACATCAAAGGCTTTAAAAAGGATTTTTTTACAAAGCACACAAAATATTCCATTTGCTGGATATCTGCAAATGTGTTAGAAGGGGATTTTGACTAGTTTACTAGTGTCGCAAATCAGTGGCGTAGAATCTCATTAGAGAATCTCGCCTCCTTCTCTGTTTTCTTCTATTTATTTTTGCGTTAGTACTTACATTATACGTATAGTATAATATAGCACTCTTTGTCAATTATTTTGAAATCAGCTTTTATTTGATTTATTTTTTATTTGATAAGTTAAAACTGCAGTAGTTTTAACCATAAATAATTGAATTGTAAATAATTCACGGATTTTTTTTTTCTTAGTTTTTCGGAAAGGAAATTAAATTTCAGGTGTATTTAAAAGTAAAACATTAGTAGTGCAGAATTATTACCTTAAATTTGAATAAAAGCATAGCTTCTTATGTATCAATCAATGAAAGATACACAATATTTAGGTTTTGACATTATATTTACACGTAACAGTAAACTAAAATAATATATTAATATTTAAAATAAAAAATATGGGATATTTAAAACAGTCTAATGATCAAAACTACTACATCCATGTGGTATGATTGACGGTAAAAAACGGTATGTTTTGGTATCGAGTGGACTGGCATTCGAAGTATTGTCAGTGATTTAATTGAAACAGCAGGGGCTTCGGACCGGGCCAACACCACTAGTGCCCTGCAGGAAACAATGTTTTGTTAGAAAAATTTCATCTAGTACATTTTAATTGCCTCCATATAGTTTAATTAGACATTCGTGTACTACGTGATTAATGTTGTAAAGACTGTTTGACGACTTTAAAATATGCGCCTACGTTGCTCTTCTAGCAGTGTATACTTAATTTAGTTTTTGTGTTTTGATAAGTGACTTTTGATGGGTTTGACTGAAACAAGTTATAATGTGAACTAGATACTTTGAATAGATAAGTTTGAGGTATTTTATGTTTAAATATTTATTCACATTAAAAATTAGAATAACATTCACTTAACACGAGAACATTATTATTCCTAACACACAATAATATTACTTGAGAGCATACATATTAGCGGAAGTTAAATAATAATGTTTTTAAAAGCTACCCACACTGTGGACACTGTGGACATCGCACAACAAAGATGTAAGGTATTCTTATCAAAAGCTTTTTTAATAGTATAGGCGGGCAAACGAGCAGACGGATCAAACACACACTTAGAACTCAAGAGTCGCAAGTGTGCTGTCCGTCTTTGAGTGTTGGAAAGGGAGGAGGTTAAAGAGGGGCTAGAAGGGAAAAATGATAAGGATTTAGGCCTCCGCTAACCACACTCACTGGGTGAAATACTATGTAAGTGTTGTTTAACAAACGGTTTTCTGTGAGGCCGCGGTAAAATTGCCATACATACACGCAAAAAACGCGCATAGGTGTCTTACATTTTTTATTTATTTTTAGTTTTGTTGGTACACCTTTGAACTTTTAAGGGTGAATGCTTCTTCTACACAATATACTTTATGATTATTACAAAACAAATCTAGCTACTAGAGTATACCATCATTTATTCTAAGGTCTTAAGACAAATATTATTTTATATTTCTGTACTTTACAAAGTAGTTATGAAAGTACTTATTAAAATACTATTAATAACTTCAAGTTAAAAAAATATCTCTTCGTTTATCTGTACCCATCACCCTATGTTACTTTATTCAACATCCACCCACAACTTTAGTCTGTGTTCAACTAATACCTAAATTCCTATTATTATGCACGTCTCTCATTTATCGTTAGTTATGAGTGGGTTTTAGAATCCACAAATGGGCAGCTTAAACTGTAAATATTAGCTGATAACACACACAACACTCCTATAGAGGCACTATCTAAAGTAGTCAACATAATTACTTTTTTTAAATACAAGTCAGTCCTAAAATGTTTTCTTACTGTAAATAATGAAGTAGTCTTTATTCTTACTAAGAAATTACAAAGATCGAGCTAGATTGATTGAGAATATTCTGAGACGTTGTTTGCGATCTCTAGACCAATCATACTTATAAATTAGTTTAGGATTTCATTTACATTCTAATTTACTTTATATTCAAGTTCATGACCCGGTTAAATGCTCTGAATCGGAAAGTGAATTCGAGTGTATAATAGGAAATTATACTATGCAAACATTATGGAATGTCAAACAATAATTAAAATCGACCTTTCAACTCAACCCTTCTCGGTTTCTGTACATTATAAAGAACCACTTTTAACAATGGCAGAGTCATGCTATGGCACGAATGGGCTGTCTCAACCGGTGCAATACCACGGCCTTATAGAAAACCGGTTGTAAAGCAACGCTTGCGTTGCATTACCCTGAAATGAGTTAGGTTTGCGAAGTCTCAACTCCCTCTCTCCTCTTTCCTCCCCTTCATCCCCCCTGTCCACTTTCCCATCTCCTCATTCACCTCTCTTTTTTCCCCTCCCCGCATCCTTCAAAGGTGGGCAGCACACTTAAGACTCTCTCTACGAGTGTCCATGGATGGAGGTTTTCATTTACCATCAGAAGTCCCCTCAATTTGTCTGTCCCCTTATATTAAAAAAAAATACTCACAAAAACAATCTGTATTGGCAAATATTGATATTACAAATACTAATTATAAACAGTTTATAACATATTTAGTTACTGTACAGCTTCTACGTTTCGAGTAAGTATCTACCTTGATACACGTTTCAAAACAAAACTTAAATGCATGATGAATTTTACGTACTTGACATGTACATATTCCAAATTGAATCATTTATTTGCATAAAATACATATAATACGTACGTAAATTTTTAAATGCTAGAATAAATAAGGCTTTCAATAAATTCACTGCGGTTGTCACTTACCATCAGGTGACCCGACTGTTCTACTGACCTCATATAGTGTAAACAAAAAAAAACTAAAAAAGAAAACAATATTTATATGCCACCCTTATAATAAACCAGGCCATACAATGCATATTCCTGTACAATAATAATAATTGTGCCGATACTCATATCAGCCCATGGTTTCGTTGCTAAGAGTCTCAACCAACACCTTCAGAGACTCATGTTAGGTAGCTGGGTATAGTGAGGTTCCCGTCTCTGGAGCCCTAACTACCGGTAGCTCGGTCCCTGTATCCGATGTTAGTGGGACACTATATTTTTATGTTTTTAAATACGTTTTGTTTTTTTTTTTTTAATTTAATTTAAAAATGTAATTTATATATATATATATTTAATTAAATAAAGAGAATAATAATAATAATAATTTATTGTCTTTACAGTGTAACAGCTTAAATTCGTTATAGGAGTATGCTTTTAAGCAAGAGATCCCTTTTAATTTTATTTGTTTTTTTTATTTTCGTGTGGGAACCCCCACCGGAGGTCATCACCTCACCGGAGCTGAGGATGAGGTGGTATTTCGGACTCAAATCGACTATCGTGTTCAGACCCAACTGTGTCTATTGCAGGGAACCCGGAATACCCTAAAAATGAAGCCTTCGCAACCCATGCAGACCTTGGCCGCCTGATTAGTAGCAAACCACGCCTGGATTTTGGGGGGGGGGGCGACCTTCCTTCAGATCAGAAAGGTTCGCGCGGAGCACCTCACGCCACCGTCTCGGGCCTGCTTCTGCTAGGGTAGCGGTCAGCCCAACCCGCTACCCCCACGCCAGCGCTCATGGAGGCCGGAGATCAGCCAGCCCTCTACGGCGCCGGTGCATACAAAAACTAACATTATAATTTACATGTTTTTGGTGTGTGATGGGAATATATGCTGTATTAGTTTTCTTTTTTATCCTTTGTTTTTTTTTAACAGACACGAAGAACAAACAGACTCGGGACAACTATTGTGGGGATCACACAATTTTTTTTATCCCTTATGGGAATCGAACCCACGCGGTGCAACTACAACGTAGCGTCTTTAGTTTATTACTTACCACAACGGAACGTGTTACACTTGTAGTGCTTGTAATAACTACAATTATATAAATATTTAACTTCTTAAATCATCGTTTAAAACAGTACTATTTTAATACGGTAAAATGTTAAATATATTTATCTTTACGAATGTCTGACTTTCAGGCTTTTGAACCGACTCCAATAAAGGATAAGGTTCTATTTTCGCCGGTATGTATTTTTTTATGTATGTTATTCGCTTTGTCCTCCAGTTGACAACGGGTTTTTTTTAATTATTCTTTTATTTGATAGAGTATACTTCTGTGGTGGACCCATTGTAACCAAATCAGGGTTCAATGATAGGATCCCAGGAAAATCAAGAGAAACCTTCAAACTTTATAGGCACTAACAAGGTATTTTCTTATACTTTCAAAAGCTTCTTCTTCTTCCTAGCCTTATTATTCCCATGTCTATTAGGGTTGGCTTCTAGCACGACCAGTTACTGCCTGAATATCAGTTTTTTAAACGGAGCGACTGGCATCTAACCTCCGCAACCCTGAGGGCTAACTGAGTTTGATAGTTGGACTACTTGTCAGGAGGCTAGGACGCTAGGGTTGCGAGTGGCTTTGGATAAGACGGATGCCCTTTTATTCCATGGGCCCCGTCGAGGTCCACCCCCTGGCGCCTCTATAATGGTCAACTCGATCCTCGTACCGGTTCGGGCCCACATACGGGTATGCGGGTAGCGGCAGACAGCCCCCACCCGAAGAGGTAGGCGAGTGGCGTGAGGAAGCTCGTCGAGCCACGATGGCTCGTTGGTAGTCGCGGCTGGAGGCTCCACGTGCTGGCTTTGCCACCGTGGAGGCGCTCCAGCCGGTCATCGTCGAATGGGCAGAGCGGCAGCACGGGACTCTTTCTTTCCGACTGACGCAGGTTCTTTCCGGGCACGGCTGCTTCGGAAAGTACCTGCACTCGGTCGCTAGGAAGGAATTAAGTCCCGCCTGCCACCACTGCGACTGCAGTGAGGACTCAGCTCAGCATACGCTCGTGGACTGCCCTGCTTGTGTGGCGTGGCGTCGGGTCTTCACTGCAGTCATCGGAGAGGATCTCTCGCTACCGGCTGTCATACGCTCCATGGCCGGTAGCGACAGGAATATCACCGCGGTCGCAACCTTCTGTGGGAGGAGGTCATCTTGCAGAAGGAGGCGGTGGAGCGGGCCCGGGAGGACGATCTCCACTCGGACCCAATTCGCCGCCGGCGAATTGGGTCCGAGTGGTGGTATGATATGATATCAGAGGGTAGGCGCGATTACCAGCGCCTCATGCCGCCCTGAGTGTGGCCGCGGGTGGTCGAGACGG
Organism: Tyria jacobaeae; assembly: GCA_947561695.1. NCBI lineage: Eukaryota > Metazoa > Arthropoda > Insecta > Lepidoptera > Erebidae > Tyria > Tyria jacobaeae. Next base: position 13,188,826 of record OX387220.1, read on the forward strand.
GTTTTCCCCTCCATCCGCCATATAGCCACCCGCGAGGAGGCGACGTCCTGGTGTGCCTGGACGTTACCTAATTGAGAGTTACCCAAGGGTGGTGGCTTTTGCGGGCAACAGGCGCTAGGAGGGGTCCGGATGTCTTACCAAAGCTGTTCCCGGATTTCTCCTATTACAGGCGCAGTATGGCACACCGTGTGGTTTTAGTCGGTCCGATTCCGACACACCGTTCCACCGAAAACCCCGGTGGGATGACGGCCCGAGGGGGTTTCCACACGTTAAAAAAAAAAAAAGTTGTCAGGATATTTGAGAGCACTGATTTTTTAAAGCTGAGTATTAAGCTGAGCTAGCACTGAGTATTAAGCTTTAAATTAATACTTTCGTTACGTATGAATTTTTAACTAGCGCATTAAGATTTAAAGGAATTGCTCGAAGAAATTGGAGAGGTACATTGAAGGATATCTATTACTTTTCTGTAGAATATACGTATAGTATATATATTTTAATTACTTATCATAAGTCAGGCAAATCAAAACAAAGCAAAAAAAAATGTGCATAATCATCATGATCATCATCATCACCATATTGCAGTCCACTGCTGGCCTCTCCCATTAAATGTCACTTCGATCTATTTACGGTTTTTCGCATCTCGCAAATTGTGCATAGAACTGAATTATTGTTTAGGATCGCATCTTGTATCAGATCTAAATATGTAATTGAAATAAAACTAATACTAAGAAAAGCGTTATTTTACAAATATTTATGCATTAAACTGTAATCATTATTCTAATGAATTTACTGCAATTTCTGCCATAAGTGTATAAGTTTAATGAGCAACCGTGATAGCAAATTTTTATTAAAAAAAATGAGGGGGATGTAGAAAAACGGAAACCTTTATTTATTATTTAAAATTTTCTTTTTTTCCATAGTTGTTTTCCAATTATGTTTTACCCAGGGCTAAACTGGCTGATACTGAGACCCCAATTGTATTAAGGTAGGTACACGATCATCTCATTGATTAATTAGAATATTCTCAAAACTAATCTTAACATCTGGAACTGTGACAGAGGATTACGGAGTACAAAAGTTTCTTAAACACTACAGTTTAATATTGATGTCTAGTAACTTTGGCCGCTAGTTGTCTAAGACTTGGAACAATGGCCTGACTTCCTTATTTAAGTTCTCTGCGAAGTCTTCTGTGTGATGAGGCAAGACAATACAACCAGTTCAAACCTAGATATTTATCTTATAATGAGTTTGTGATTAAATGGCACTTTATTTAATTTCTTGGAGTAATAGTACAAATTAATAATAACGAGGTTTATGAAGTTTATACTAATTTTAAAAAGTGAATTTATCTTTACCTAAAAGCTCTTCTCATTCATTATAAAAGCTATTTTAACAGCGCAGATACGCGAGATTTGTTGAATAGTTGGACGTTGTTATAAATTAAATATAACGGAGTAAACGCGAGTCATATTAAATCTGTGGTATTTTAGTGAAAGAGGTCAGGTCATACGAATACAGTGAGCTCGGCTCGGCGTATAAAACGACTAATGACTTTAGAGAAAGATACATAAGAAGATACGTAAAACATAAGTCGACTAATGAATCGCACTATTATCTATAAGACAACACTCATAAATTGCCCGAGATGACGGCTATAGACTTGCCCCTATTACGTTAGCGCGACTTAATTCTAGTTGACAAAAAGTGGACGTTTGAGACGCCTGTATTCTACCTTTTCGGGAATATAGGCGTGAGTGTATGTATGTTTTAGGATTGTAAAAAAATCCGAGATAAGATTCATGCTAGGGCTTAAGAACTTTTAGTAATTACCAGCCTAGAAGAGTTGAAGATACACCCATTGAGATGAGAATCATTTTGAAGAATGATATTCTGATTGCACAGCGGCCGCGGCGATTGTCTTTGGTATAGCATAAGTAGGTGCAAGTCAAGTTTGGTGAGGGGTTTAGAGAAAATATTGTTAGACCCAGCTTTTTGGAATATGCAAGTCCACTAGTGCTGGTCAGGAAGAAAGATGATATAACAAGGGTATGTGTAGATTATACGCTCATTAATCAGAAGATGGTTAAGGATGAGTTTCAGCTTCCTATAATTGAGGATCACATTGAAAGGTTCTCTGAGGCTAAAGGGTTTAGCAAATTTGATCATAAACATGCATTTATTCATTTTAGAGTTCACGAAGACGCAAAAAAGTATACAGCGTTTGTGGACCATGGACAATTCGAATTCTCGATAGCCCCATTTATTTTATCCATTTGTCCCCAATATTTTAAACGCTTTAAAGCATTTATCTTTAGAAACTTAATTGCAAAAAAATACATCCTTTTATTTTAATTCCGGCTAGTAGATATCAAGAAGGAGTTGAGGAACAACAAGAAGTATTGGAGAGGGCATCAGATTATGGCCTGTAAATCAATTGGAACAAGAGTGAAGTGTTAACAACTAGGGTGGAGTACTTTAGACATATTGTCCAAAATAGTGAAAAAACCGAGAACCAGAACCCACCAATCAATCAAGCAAGGTTAATCATTTTTAGGACTATCCTCTTATTTTCGTAAGTAACTTGAACACTTTTTACAAATAGCAAGTCCATTAACATATTTTAAAGAAAAGTTTGGTAGTTCGCCTGTACTAAAATATTTAATTTAAAAAAGATTAGCAGAATTGCACACAACACAGGTGCATATAGACTAGCTTATGCACCAATACTAATGCAGGTATGAGAAAAAAAAGAGTTGCATCCAGTACACATGAGTCGTGAAACTAGTAAGTTGAAAAAAAAAAAAAAAAACCAGTTATGAATTAAAAGCTCAAGATGTTACAGAGGTGTTAAAAAATTCCGACACTACTTATATGAGTTAAAATTTAAGATTGTCAGTGACTGTCAAGCCTTCCATTTGACCACAAAGAAAAAAGATTTATCAACCAGAGAATTTGATTTTCATTTTGAACATCACCAGGATCTAGAATGAAGCATGTTGACGGATTTGTCGAAATCCTTACATTGGAGTAATTACGCCGAGTATAAATGAACAAGTAAAGAAATCTGAATAGCAAAATGAGGTACTGATGGCTATTATGGAAGTTCTGAAGGAGCGGTCATATCTGGAATATTATATAGAAGGTGGATTACTTTACACAGGATTAAAAATACACCTTGTTACACCTAAGATTATGCAGTCTGAGATAATCAAGATTATGCACTCTAAAAGGCATTTTAGTAAGAAAAAAATAACACAGATTATAACTACAGACAAGAAAGATCTACAGAAAAAGTTAGATGCATTCTCTATATTCTAGGACGGAAAGCAGAAGGCTTTCAACACACTCTGGAAAAGGTAATATTCCATTACATACTATAGTCAGTCACACACCTTAGTAGATGGTTTTACAAAGTTTGTATCGATTTTTCCATAACTTTTCGAATATTGTGAAGCAGATTGCATAAGACATAGCATAATTACTACAGGCGTACCAAGGGGTAATAGGCAGGGTGAGAGGATTCACCGTACTATTTTTTCAGTTTTAACAAAGCTTAATGTGGAACAGCCAGATTATTGGTATAGACATGTAAATAGACTAAATCGCTCAATTTAATAGTACTTTGCAAAAACAGGCATAGCTTGCACCCCTTTTAAAATACTGATTAGAACCAAGATGAAGATTAAAGACGATACGCAGCTTTATGATTCATTTTAACAAGAGAAGAAAGATTTATGTTTACAAGACAGAAAAGAAGGAAGAAAAGAGGCAAAGAATTACATTTAAAACATACAGGAAGAAAACAAACATAACTACAATAAGAAAAGAAAGGAAAGTACCACCTACAAAGAGGGCGACTGGGTAGCAATCAAACGCATTCAGTATGGATCTGGGTGAAGTCAAAAGCCACGATCGTTATGATGTGGAGAAGATTGACTCAGCTATGGAAAGACCTGGTAAGTCCTCTACTTCAGCTGATTTTATAAAAAAAATAGGCAGATAGTACCAATAGCTGTAGAGTAGAGAGTAGAGTATTTTAATTCACATTATAAATTTCCAAGGTTGTTCATCAAATTTTGAATTTAATTAAGTATTATTCTTAACAGCTTACATTATAAAGGTAAGGCATTATATGAGAGAGAAAGTAACTAAATTCATTAGGTGTGTTATTATGTTACTATTCTGTATAAGTTTCTTTAGTAAATTTTACTACCTAGGTTTATTGTATGCTAAAAACTATTATAGCTGTTTTTTTAAAATAGTAAATTCTATAATTTCTGAGGTGAGAAATGTTTTCCGGCTAGCGGTAGTAGTGTAGGATTGTAAAAAATCAGAACGTAATGTTCGCATCACAAAGTGCATGTATCCAATGCTTTAATGTCTACACGTAAGATAAACATCTATCTTCATATCCTTATCTCAGACACTCATCATATTTTTTTTGTTCATTGCCATACAGTTAATAAAAAAAAGATAAATTAAATACTGCCTCGTTATAAGGGAATTTAAACAATATAGTGAATGGTTTTAGAAAATATAACTACGATACATATTTAGATACATCTGAATAAAGGCTAAATCTATAATCTAATTAAGTACAGTAATAGGACCAAAATTAAACTGAGCACAGATTTCTACAATGCTTAGTGTCTGACACACAGTCAGTTTACTGCCCTCTCCTTGACAACTTTATTACGGCATCTCACAGCGGTCATTGAGTTTAAAATTTTAATTAGTTCCCTTGTTGCCTTGTTAAGAATATTGGCCCGATTTTATTACAGTACGCTGGTTGTTACTTCTTAATAAACATTCTGTTCTATCTGATGGTAGTAATGAGTATATTTTTTTGTAAATGATTAGGGTTCACGTTTGGTGTTGTCTTGTACTACGACTTAGTAATAATAAGGTAACGTGGAATTGGGATATATTTTTCAATGTAAAATTAATGTTGTACTTCAATTTGTATTCATTATAAGTTAATTATTAATTTCAGTAAAATGGGCCGTTTAAACTTCAAAAAATGCGGAGTCTGGTAAGATAATGAATTATACACTAGTTAATAGAACAACATTTGAGTCAATAGAACAAAATTTTGAGTGTAAGAAATTTATTGATCCGGTGGTAATTGTATAAAATTAATTACATTGTTTTCTTTTTTATTATGAGAAAATTTATATAGTTCACCATATATCAACAAAATTCATATACATATATAATCATTAAACAAACATTCATTCTTGCTTTCAATTTTTACTAACAGTTGTGGAATACCTTTGCCTCCCCAGCATTAAGAATAAAACACTCTTATGAGTTTTGAGCAGATGTCACTGATACCGGCGGTAATTATTCTTCTAAAAGCCACAGTTTCAATAGCGGCTTAACAAAGAAACTGTCTCTAAATAAAATGGGGGCATTAAAAAATAAAAATATAAGGGCAGAAAATAAAACAATAAAGAGGACAAACACAAAACAAAGAGAAACACAATAAATCAGTTGTTGTGGAAGTATCTCGCTTTTTTAAAGTATGGATAGAGGCAGACGGCTGACATCGGGCTGTTAACTGGAAATTTATTGTTAATCACGCCCGAAGAAGTCTCATTCTCGTAAATTTTTGTGTAATACGAGTGGATTGATGCAAGATGCGACCCGATAACTATGGAGCGGAAATAATTGGAAGGTTTTATGCAGAGAACTGCCTCGAAAAGTAGCTGGAATAGGATAACGGGTATATTTAACCCCCAGAATCTTAATTTTATTACTCATAGGTAGTTTTCAAAGCAGAGTATAATTTAATTCGTTACTTGTAACTCTTACCGTAATGGCGGAATCAGTTCTGGTCGTTAAATATGTTTTAAAGTTAGAATTTTCTTGAGAAGCTGTAGCTGCCCAATAATTTTGTTTGTTAATTGACTCGCCTATTGTAGTATTTATTTTCATTAATACATTAACCCTATTTTATTGGACTTATCTTTCCTTGATTTAATGATTGTGTCAGCACATTTTTTCGTACCGTTTATTTTGAGTTCAAATTTAGAACGACTAGTTTTTAGCTTGTATGTGAATGTTTCGATGCAAAATAAATAAATGCATTATTCTTGTAATCCAAACACAGTAAGCCACAACTGGATATATCCGTAAACCACCAGTATCCAAGCAATACCGTAATCAAATCGAGAATGTTTCCCGTAATAAAATGTTTTACTATCTCAATGTGCTTCTCATCAACGTAACCTGAAAACTAACTTGTCCATTTAATTTATTTGGACTTTTATTTCCAATTTTAAAGTTTTGATAATACATAAAAATGCTGTTCTGTGGAATGCTAAGAAACAGAGGTTACGACTTGATAAGGCTTAAGTCTTGAATCAGAGTAGGAAATTGTGTCGTAAAATAAAGTTATAGGCCTAACTGAAAATTCTCTATCTAATTAACTATACTATTTTAGCAACGCCCTTTTAAAACTACCGTAAAATCGATACCTTTTCTTATTGTCAATTGTATAATACTTACGAATAAGATCATATTAAAAGTTAATTTCATATAGCCATTTTTACGTAAAGCTAAGCTCAGTCTGCTTGCAATACCCGATATGCAATGCCACGCGAATGTTCTACCTACACTGAATATGAAGTTGTAAACTCACTTCCGATAACTATGTCCTATGTATATACTTTTAAAAAGTTTAATCTCTCGTTTAATAAATAATTTGTTATCAGCTAAATGCTATCAAGAAAATAATGTTTTAAGATTACAGCCTATGGTGCTAATAATACCACGTCTGTTAACTCCTTGTTTACTAATAATAAATATAAAAATTATGACATACTATGCAAATATTAGTTGCATAATTCATAAAGATTTTTCTGTTTTTACTATATATGCACTATACACATATGTATCTGCAGGGTTCTTCCTTCGTATCTCAAATGGCACCTAGCCTTATCCTTTCTTTCAAAAAACGTAGTTTATCAGCGACAAAAATAAATTTCCATTTAGTTCTCGGGGGAGTCGAAAGTAATGGCCACACAATCTTTACCCGCGAGTATCGTAAAAGGCGACTTGCCCCCATAACATTAGTGGGGCCGAAAACTCATTTGCATAATGAGGATATTTAATAAACCTCTGCCTACCCCTTCGGGGATATAGGCGTGAGCGTATGAACATAAATTTAAATAACATTAATAGTTAGTATAGCATACTTTACGTATGTATATATTTTTTTTGTTTTTAGAAGACAAATTCCGCACTAGGGATAGAGGAACTATTCCTAGTGCGGAATTTACTTATTGTTAGGAACTATTTTGACTGGGACTTAACATTATACAAACAACATGCATAAAGAACATCCAGACTCGTGATAACTATTTGTAGAGGGGACACATGTATGTATCGAACTTACGACCTCGGGCTCAGCAGTCAACGTCACTAACTGTTTCGTCTAACTAACTAACTAACCGATAGGCCAGTCAGTCGATAAATGTATTGAGCGTACGTTACATATGCACAATAGGACGAAAAAAGTCTATATCCATAGGCTAATGGTATTTCATCGTAATGTTTACGCTTAATATTCAATTCTTAGGTTGATTTATGCAATATTATCAAACACAAAACACGTTTATATCCAATGGATGTGAATTGAATGAAGTCTTTGACATAACCTTATTCGAACTTTGAATAAACAGGCTAGCTTCATAATTATACATATTTCAGAAGTGGAATCAGTATATTACAATTGATAGTAATAAGCAAGAATTGTGGTTGTAATATTTAAATGGGATCACCTGTTATGATAACTCGCACATGTTATTGCTTCATTTACATTCGCCATTTTAATAGAAAACAATATTCGATTATTATATACAACTAGAGGCTCTCAGCCATAAAATTGCAAAAAAGTATACACACCTCACTTAGCTTTGCACAAAAAGATTTTATTGCCTTTATTTTTCAATTCGAATTATATTTTACTTCATAAACTTAAGCTACAAAGTTGAATAATCCAAATATCACATTTGTCAAGCATGCGTGTTTCCCGCTTAACTTCTTTCATATTCCATGAGCAAAAAAAAAAAAAAAAGAAGAGTGCAGCAGGCGTTGCGGCAAGCCTGCGCTCCTTTTATAAATATTTATTACCTAATTATTAAAGGCTGCTTTAACACCTCCAATGACTTCTTCGCCAGGGGCAGATATCAAATTCCCAGACAACTCCAATATGTAATTTTCATCCTCAATAGCAGAACCAATATTTTATTTTTTTCCAACTTGTTAACAGTGTAATAAAGTTGTCCATTACCTATCATCCTGTCAAGTCAAACAAGGAGTTCGCTTTGCGAAACGTTCTTTATAATAAAGTGTTAAAAACTAATTTCTAAGTAGTATAGAGATGTTATATTATGTGTTTTCATTTTAATTTAAGATTTACATTGTTTTTTTATTAAGCATAAATAGGCTCTCTTCTTCTCTTTCTCTCTAATCTTCTTATTCTTACAGTACATAAACATTTAGTTGCTTTTGTTATCTGCGTGTTTCATCATTTATCTAGACAACATCTTAGTTTACCAAGTGTATCGTGTGCACTTACAAAATAGTTTCCTAATACGTTGTTTCCGAAGTAACAGAAAATAAAGTTCAAATTGAAAACAACTTTTAAAGATGTATGTAATAGAATACTTGTATTACAGTGTAAATTTTATTTTAATGTTGATAGTAACCTGTTTTGCTGGTCATATCAAGAGCTAAATTATCGAAATGTGACGTTTTATCACAAAGGAACAGCAGTTTACACTTAAACAAGTGTCGGGGACACTATCTTTCTCAAGTTATGCGTTTAGGCACCTTATTAAATAAAAGTTTATCAACAGTGTGACCATGCAGACCATCGTACGGTTGATGTAAAGAATAATATGGATATCTCCCAACAACTGCTTTTTATTATAAATTAACGTTATTAATAAAGTCGAAATATTGTAAGAGGAGCTTTGTACTATTATAAAAAAAAATAGAAAACAGAAAATACAAAAAATATTTAAAGAATATACAGGTGAAAAACTCATAACTCTCACTTTAAATCACGGACACTGCAATCTTTATTTATCCTTACTTTATATGTACTGACCGTCTGACCTGTAAGTTATACATTTTTAGTATCATTTGCACTCAACACACACAGTACAGTTCATTAACTGTCGCAAAACAAAGTACATGACTTTAAAATCGATATGTATTGTGTTTATATATTTATGAGTATATATATATATATCTGAGTAACCAAACTATTTTAGGCACACAATGCCTTAGGCATTAGGTCCGCCTTTGTACGATATGTGCATGAATATTTAATAAATAAATAAATTGACAAATTCCTCTGACGCCAAATCTTTCTCTTTGTTAATTCACTATAGGAGTCTTAGCACCCCTTGGTATTTTTTTGAATGGTTAAATGTTACTAAGTAGCACCTAGTTTAAAACTATGAATCAACATTAACAAATATAACAAATATAATAATAATAAGATAAATTAGATAACAAGTGTCAGTTGAAAAGTTTATAACCTTAGTCACTTCCACTGTTTAGATGCTTCAAAATACACCTCACACGAAAGAAATCCACCAATCAGTTAGGCTCTAGACCCTAACAAAGAAACATCATACTCATACGTTCACACTTGATAGACATAACCCTCTTCCTTGCGCAGTTGCGTAAAACCATGTAACATGACACGATTATTACACTACGATACGACGCGTACGATTGCAAATCTTACTCGCGTACTTTTGCAAATCTTACAACTTGCGTTAAATATATTGCATCCAAATCTTTGCCTCATTAATTTTTAGTATAACCGATAAATATTTGGCAAACACATTACACACATAACAATAACAAACTAAAGTTATTCATATATGTATTTATTATTCATTATTAACCTTCTGCGTCATTATTTTTCTATATTTTAATATTCATACCTATTAAGAATATCCATTCTTTTAAGTATCACGTTTGTAGAGATAAGAGCACTTTACACCTAGTAGATTACCAGTTTATTCAAGGAGAAGTAAAAAAAACTACAAATATTTAAAAGTGCATCACACAGCCAACCATATCTACAGTCGAAGTAAATTTTCATCAATCAACATCTAAAGTATAAAATCGTGTTTCTAAACTATAATTTTAAAAGTACCCTTATTTAAAATTTAAATTTAAAGCATTGATAGTTTATCAGCTATGTAATTTATTTCTTCATCAACACTCTTTCCACACTCAAATCTAATTACATTAAAATACAAGTCAAATATTCCGTTTCGCTTATCTACGCGTAAGTAAAGGTGTTCTGTTACAAAAGAGGCAGTCAGTGGCTGCGGTTACCATAAAAACTTGTGGGAGCCCATGAACTAAGATAATAATTAACGGAATCTATGGATCTATATAATATGTTAATTTTAATTTATTTAAAACATTCTATAAATAGTAGTAATCTAAAACTAGATTATTAATCAACATTATAATTAATTTTCAAATGCAGTAAGTTCCAATATTTGTAAAAAAGTTAAATCTTCAATCATATTTATTCTTAAGGCTAAGAATGACCAAAAAAACTTTCTACTAAAGAATAAATAAATGCAGCCAAATACATGCAATAGGAATTTAAATAGTTATAATACGGTAACACATACCAAATAAACAAATGACTGTAATCTTCCTCCACTAAACTAACATGCAAGCCGAGCAACCTACGATTTTAGCCCAAGGCCTCCGTTCGTCTGTCCGAGTAGAACGGACAATCAATCAAATGGACAGGATAAACATTAGTTTTGATTTAACCGTCATTAAACCAAACAAACATTTTTGTATGCGCACATCTCTAAAAGTAATTAACGTCACGACTTAATATTTCGTCTTCGAGTATTTTGGGATACAACTTACAGCAGAAAATAACGATTTTTCAAACTTTGTGACATGTTTCTTGACACTTTTATATTATATAAGTCCAACTTATCACTCTAAAAGTTGTATCATATTTTAATGAGTTATCTGTTATAGAACTAAAAATATTTTACCCTACTAATATTTAAAGTTAAAAACTGATAAACAACACTTTTGAAGAGACAACAGTAAGTAAGGTGTCATGTTATGATACAAAATATCTCGGAGGATCACTATCATTCATCAGCTCATAAAAACTCGTAACTATATTATTACTGACGCAATAAAATCATCAAGTACCTACGAATTCTATTTTTTTTAAGCGCTTAATCATAAAAATCTTACGAGATTGAATTGTGAGAAATTTTAGTATAAATCGACCTTATAATGTTGGATGTTATTTAATAAATCGTTTTTATGTTCTCAACATATTCTTTGGTTGTCTCAATTGATTGAGTCTCGAATTTTCGATGCAGTTATAATAAAAGTAATGAAACAAGTATTTTAATTAAGAGAGGAAGTACGGATACTTATTTAAGGTAGTTGAGACCAAACTACTGATCGATTCATATATGATATGATAATTAAATATGTATGTCCGAGAATCCAGCACAGCAGGATATGAGGTAGGTAGACGTCGAAAATTTACTTGTTTCAATCAATAGCTAAATTAAATGTTTCGATATATGCTATAAAATATTTCTGTTATTATTAAACAGTAGCACTTTATTATTACATACTTACATTATAGCATATTTCATTTTAGATGAATAGTAGGGGGTCATAGAGATACAAATAATAAATACAAGAGAGCCCGTTTTTGTCGTTTACTTTTCTGGAATGCTGTTGCAATGTTGTTGTCTGTTGGTGGTTTCTTTCTCAAAAAAATTTTTCCCACAATTCTCAAATTTTGAGACAATATTCTACCTCAAATGGTCGAATCGCTCTTGGAAGAGCGGTTGTGGACACGTTGAGACGTCCACGTCTCCCGCCATTGTTTCCCTGTTGGAAGGCTTTCATACTGCGGATCTCACCTGGTCGGTCCAGGGATTAGGAGCGCAGCCTTGCGATCTGGTTCTCTCCACCTTTCCCTGCAGTATCAGTCGCTTTATGCGGTCTATATACTGTTTGCGGTCCACGATCAACATTTTTGACGACATCCTGAAATCGTATATCTTGTGTCACTACCACTTAAGACGACTCAAATTACTTCTCACTATGTCGATATCCATCAAACCGTCTAATCTCCAAAGGCATAACAAAAAACGTCATGTATACATACAAATATATACTTAGATATGTACATACATACATACATATTAACTCACAGTCCATACTTAAACCTCCTTTTTGCCCATTCAAAAAAAGGACTTCTACCCGAGATTCGATTATCAAAGCTTTATCAGTTATGAAGTAAGTACAACACAACAACAAGTTTACATACTTTATTCAAAATTATGCTCTCCGATGCATCCACGCTGTTTTCGACCGATATCTAAGTTTGTAATCGTATTTTTTTTTTATTCGAATTAACAACAAATTAACTTTTAGTTTTTTACTACAAAATCTAGCTTCTTGTAAAATTTCATGTTTCGCGAGAGTTCTAGGTCAATGGGAAGTTACCTACCTTTTTTGGTTTTCATCGTATCTCTTATATACGTTTACTAAGAAGCTTGATTTCTTGTAAAGTTTTAAGAAACAACAGTCTTGACATACATACAGACGTAGTGATCTTTTAAGAGTTTCTTTTCTTCCTTTGGAGGTATGATACCCTAAAAAATTTTTTTCCTAGAAAGACTACGAAAATTGCCATGCCTTGTAACACGTTCAAAAATAAAAATATATAAACTCGCCATTTAAAGTCTCCCACTGTTAAATTCACCTTTTCAGATCAATATTTTAATGAACGGATAAACTGAATGGCAACTTACCTCCTAAAATTTATTACTATTTTATTCTTAAATCTAATTTACGATTTTGATACGTTCTTCACTTAATATTCGCTGCCCTCCTTTGAGGATGATGACAGGAGGGGTAAGAGGAAAGAGGGGGAAGAAGAGAAAGAGGATAATAGGAGGGGATACAGGGGAGAAAGAGTTGGGCCTGCGGAAAACCCACTAATTTCAGCGAAATGCAACGCAAGCGTTACTTGACAACTGGTTTTCTGTCAGGAAGTGGTATTGCTCATCGAGTTGGCCCACACGTGCCTATGCTTGGCTCTACACCAATAATGTTTGCTTGAAGATTATATTTACTTGCAAATTGTGGAAAAGCTGATTTTCTCACTACGTTCCCTGCAGCTGACAGTAAACAAAATCAAAACAAATTTACTATTAATGCAAACAGGAAATTAGAACAGAGAGATAATCCATAATAGTAACACGTGCCGTGAGGATAGAGTGCACCATCAAACTAATGATGCACAAAAATATTTTTCGTGTAGCTTTATAACCATCGATTAATCTAGAGTTATGTTTTTTATTCTCTTTAAAAGCATCGACGCGACGTTTGTCCACCGAACGACAACCACATATAACCCATTAGGCTTTATTAAGAGTTTAGTAAATATTGATAAATGTTTGATGGCATGTCATGGACGTAACGCTGCAATTAAATTTCGTCTCTCATCATGAAAGCCTCGTCCGTTTATGTACTAAATGCAGCTGGCGCATAAAATTTATTGTGTTAATAATTGATATAATTGGAGTGCTCGTTTATCAATCAATTTCCTGCAAATATTGGAAGTTGCCTCCGTTAATCAGAGTTTGCTTGCACATTACTTAATGAATTAATTGTATGTGATGTTATTACTTTATATCTAGAGAGGTTTTGTATATTGTTATCAATATAATTTTGCGTTTTCATTAGATAAAGATCAAACTAACTAAAGGGTACTTAACTTGTGATGTACAGAATATGAAAATATTGGCATTTGAATTAAAATATAATTTAGTAATCATTAACATCAGACAGCTAAAGGAAGAAAATGAATTTTCTCGAACGACTTATCAAAAAAGAATAGATGAAATAAATCGATCAAATATGTATATCCTTTTGATACTGCATCATTGATGTGATGCTGAGAGAGATCTATTATGTCTATAGTCGTAAAGGACTGCAGTTTCTAGTAGGTAGTAAGTAGCATATAGGTATTTAGTTACTCATTCGAGAAGGATGAATTCACTTGAAGTAATATTAGTAACTAGTGGAGTAATAAACCACGTGTTATGAACACACCAGAGATTAATAACACCATTAGTCAAAACGAATTGGGTGCTTCAAGGTTAATTTGATTTGAAATTAGAATTTCGTACGAAAAGATAGTTTTTTTTTTTTTTTATACTATAGGGGGACAGACGAACAGACGGGACCTGATGGTAAGTGACACCGCCGTCCATGGACACTTGCAACTCAGGAGTCGCAAGTGCACTGCCCGCCTTTGAGGGTGATGAGGGATAGGGGATGCAGGGAGCGGAAAGAAGAGAGGAGGGATGAGGAGATGGAAAAAGGACAAAGGAGATGAGGAGAGAGAAAAGGGGGGCGGGGGAATTGGGCCTCCGGAAACCTCACTCAATTCGGGGAAATGCAACGCAAGCGTTACTTCACAACCGGTTTTCTGTGAGGCCGTGGTATCGCACCGGTCGAGCCGGCCCATTCGTGCCTAAGCATTACTCTACCACTCTATATGAGATATATATGTATATAGTAGGTATTTAATTCAGTATAATATAGTATTCATTGTACAACTATAGTTTAAAATACAGTTAAGAGAATGTTAATATAAGTAAAACATGAACAACCAACATATTTTTTTATTTGAAAATAACTACCTACTCGTATATCCTAAAATGTAAAAAGTAGCATAATTAATTAAATATAAAAAATAAAAAATACAGATGTGTGGTTCATTGTTGGTCATAATTCAATAAAAAAATCGCAATTGTTACCACTGACATATAGCTAATAATAAAGATCACAGTTAACAAATAACTAAAACTTGCCATTCAAGAATTGTAAAGGAGTTAAGGCCGATAGGTCTAATGGATCAGAGGATATAGGAGTTAGAGGACGAGATTTTAACACAGCCTCTAGTTGAGTAAAAATATGAAGTTCGTGTGATATCGAGTTGCCACACACCCATCTTGGTATCTTTAAGGAGTTGAGGCACGGAAGAATGTTAGTAAAAGTTACCTAGAGAAATTGTATGTCATAAGAGTTTGCTGATCCCGGCTGCTGTGTTCTCTCCTCAGCTCTTGCATAATTATTTTTGCCTGTACTACACAACGGCCGATAAGGTCTAAAGTGTATTAAATTATTCCATTGGTCGCTGATTCATATCTGGCTCGAAGAACTAAAATGTTGATAGGTCAGCAGTAAATCATATGCAGTGGACTGTATCATAACTGGTATATTGTGGCTAACAAAGAAATAAAATAAATACAGAACGACAAAGGATAAAAAGTAAGCATGTGCCGTGTATCGTGTCCGGTAGCAGAGTGCCAGTCGCGCGGGTGGGGACGAACTCTCCCGAACCCACCAACAGCCACCTTCCATGAGTTATCGATAGGGTGATGATGATGATGATGATAATAATCGTCATATGACAAACACATATGTACTTCCTTCAAAATTCATATTATCTACTGTTTTATTGAAGTAACTATAAACTTTAATAAGAAATATGCCTGGTTTTGGATACAATTATTTAAATTAAAATACTGACTTACCAAAACTCAATCACAAACAGGGAAAGTGCGACTTCTACTAAGTGTAAATGAGGTCGTAGGTTGATATTTATTGTAAACAAATATGCAATTAAATTGCAAAGTGGCAGCTTTAGAGCTCAAATAAAAAATCATTAACATTTTCTGCTCTGTTCGAATCAAGGAACCTCAATGCATTTATTTCATAATAAAACTGGTGTAAATTTTGTGCATGCTAAAACTTATTCGAAATTTGATAGCTACGTGGTAGTTGTCCATACAACTGAACTCGGTCATAGTCCAATTTGGCTCTGGGACTAGGTAAAAAGTTGGAGTGTGGGCAGGTAACTCGTTCATTGCGACGACGACGGCAAATTTGCATTGTAATGGATATTCTGGCTTTCAACGTTCGTTGTTTATACGTTCACCTTCACATATGCACCAGTACTTGTTTAAAGCCGAGCTCAACTCAAGATCCATTCTAGTAGTATTACACAAAATATATTTAAAAATGTTTACATAAATGGAACAAAATAAAGGTTTTCTCATAGTAAAATAATTTCTCGGTATACTTAATGTATTACAAAAGTTAAAACTACTTTTTTTCCTTCAAGCATTGTGTAGTAACGGTTTTTGAAAATAGACCTTTCAAGTAACTGAAAGGTAATAGAAGCAATCACAACAAATAAATATTGAAATGTCCCTAGATTTTTTTTTCTTTACCATAATAAAAGCGTCAAAACGTATTTTGTGGTTAACATTTACGTTAAAAATTTCATTGAAAATACCCTGACCCAAAGTCAGCATTGAACGCAATCGTGAATTGAGTTTGTGCAAAATGAGACCTGAGAAGTCAATATGTCATATCGTCAACATCGTCGCCGTCGGTCACACAATAAGGTTCTTCGACCGAGGCTCTATTATTTGCGGGTGGCCCACGAACAAGACAATGTCTTTGTATTATTTTCGAAATAGATTCATCAGTTTGGTATACCTATGGTGCTGTAGTTCATAAATGATTCGAGTAAACAGTATTGTTACATATCTATCGCCGCCATAAATTATTTGATTTTGGTTGCTTTAGATGTCAATTCTAATACTTTGAACCTTAATACACTCAGGGATCTCACACATCTCAAATACTTAATACATATGTACATACATACGCTCTCGCCTGTATCCCCTAAGAGATGGACAGAGGTGTATTAAACACCCACAGTTTGTCAAAATTAATTTGGTCAAACTAACGAAATAGAGGGCAAACCTATTGCCTTCAACCAAACACTATATGACTGTATATGTACATACAGATACAGACAGTAATGTCTGATAGATAATAGTCAAAGTCAGTTTGTTTATTTCCTATACAATACTACTGTAGATGATAAAACAATTAAAGTCTTATTATTTTGTTAAATATTTTACTTTTTCATTTTTATGATCTGCCAAAATTCGGTGTTTTTGTACATTAAAATATTTATTTTTTTTATCCAAGAGAAACTAATTAGTTATTACGTTTTATTATTCATGAGTGAAAAACAAATTGCAGTTCCTCAATAAAAAATGCATTGATTGACATATCTGGGCGCCTTTTAATAAATTTGGTTTACTAATCAAATCAAATTTTAGGCTAGACTTTCAGAAAATAAAAAATTTACCATCGTAAAATCATCAACTTTGGGAAAGGCTGAAAGTGCTTCCCTATATGAAATTAACTCTTACAGACCGGTAGAACAACATCTGTCAGGTCTGGTCAGTAATATAAAGTTTTTTTTTAATAGATACTAAAATTTAGCCTTCAAGAAAAGAAAATTCCTTAATAATAAAATTGGTTTTGCAGACCAATGCTCGTTTGGCTTCTCCTGGACATGAACTGTCCACAATCGAAATGAACCAAAGGCATCTCTCGTCGGCCGCATTGTTCCTTTGTTGCTCGCATCTGACCAGAACCTTTGTCCGAGTATTGTTTTATACGGAATGTAAGTCACGAATACCATGTACTGTCTAACTGAATAAGGCCGGA
Organism: Tyria jacobaeae; assembly: GCA_947561695.1. Taxonomy (NCBI): domain Eukaryota; kingdom Metazoa; phylum Arthropoda; class Insecta; order Lepidoptera; family Erebidae; genus Tyria; species Tyria jacobaeae. The sequence goes on from OX387220.1 coordinate 13,206,478, forward strand.
TCTATGCCCTCTACCGCAGGTTGCCTATGTCTGATCTCACATACAACTCTATTCAACAAATTCTCTTTTAATAATAGACTACTGCAGAAGCATATTCTAATTTTGGGTAGTATAAAGATCACATGATGTTCGAATTTTAAATTGAGTATGTAAATTACATTTTGTTATACTATATTATTGAAATTTCATAAAAAAATAAAATTAATTAAAATAGTGGGCCTATTTTGTTGTATACTGACTGTTTGAATTAATTAAATAAGGTAGGTATGAATTAAAAAATAGTAATCAAAAATAATATTACGTGCATCGTGCTACTACTGAGCATTTAATAAACGGTATACTTAATAACAATTCACGCAAGACGGTAACATAAGACTGTGGTTGTTTGGTGTATGCTGGAATTCAAAACTACCGATGGGACATAAACATAAATACAACAAACAAGACATATGACAATTTTGACATGTCGTGTTCAAGTAAAATGAACATAAACATAATTAAAAACCGAGATTCCATTGATAGGGCCCAAATATGATCCAATACATATTCCAAAGGATTTGCGCCAGCTAGACGCTGCGATGTACAAATAAAAGTGCAAACGATGCAGTTTTATTACACTTCATGGAATTGTTTCGTATTTCTTACAGCATATGAGGAATATTAGAAAAGAATTTTACTGGAAATATTTGCAAAAATGCTTCGCAGCAACACTTTATTGCATACGTGTTAAAAGCCAAATATTTCTAAAATACTTTGTTTTTGAGTAAAAGTTCCACTTTCGGATAATCAAAAATAAACTGTTTTCGTTTTCAGCTTTCGGTATTTTAGTATGTACGCAGGTAATTATGGATCAACTTAAATTTCATTTTTCTGCGCAGTATCTACGTGACTGTACGTGACTTACTTTTATCGTGACTGACATGCTTTTATCGTGGGACAGCCATGCTTAGACAGGAATGGGCTGGCTCGACCGATACGATACCACGGCCTCACAGAAAACCGGTTGTGATTTCGCCGAAATTAGTGAGTTTTCCGGAGGCTCAACACCCCTTCTCCTTTCTTCCCTCCCTTCATATTTCTCATTTCTACATCCCTCCTCTAAACTTTCCTCTCCTGAATCCCTGCACCTCTTATCACCCTCAAAAGCGGGTAGCGCACTTATGACTCTTGAGTTGCAGGTGTCCATGGACGGAGGTTGTCACTTACCATTAAGTGACACGTCTGTACCTCTTGGCAAGTTACAAAAAAAAGAATATTTTTTTTCAAAAATGTAAAATCTCATAAATAACACATACCACATTATCCATTGACTTTAAGGCCCATTAGAATTTATACCTCTTAAATGTTATTATTACGAGTATTCTCATACCATATTCGTCAACATAACTGGCTATATTTGCTCGCGTGCCGAACTTGACCTTCGTGCTATCTCAATCTGATGTAGAGATAACCGCCTACATTGTTCCCAGCGGGACACTGAGAAATTCGCCGAACCAAACATAGCCACCTTATTACAATGACACAAAGTTTAATTTTGCTTCAAAGTATTGCAAAGATAGATTCGTCATAAAGGGATACATGACTGGGTAACACGTCTTTGTCGTGATCCTTCGTATATTTGTGTGAAGAGGTACGACTATGGCGATGTTGGTGTACAAACATACGATTTATGTGGGAACGCATACAACGCCGGAACTAGTGTTAAATGTGACAAACATATTTGCAATCTGGAAAGAATTATCATACATGTATGTATAATTGATTGATGCAGTTATATTTATTTATTTGATCTCTTTAAACTTCGTGCAGACAATTTGCATGAAGCGGACTTTATGCCGTAGGCGTAGGGTGTACAGTGTAGGTAGGGTGATACAGAAACTTGGCAGGTGTGTCACTGAAGTAAGAGTTGTAGACAAAAGTACACAAGTAAAAGCTCATAGTATGTATAAATATAAAATAAATAACCTACATTGTTATATGTACATATGTATATCTACATACAACTATACTTAAAAAAATAGACTACCGTATTGTTATAAAAAAACCTAAATCTTGTTCTAGTATAATTTTGGTGCCATACAATTATAAATTTGGTGCAATTACATTTTATTTTAGAATCTTTGTAATAAGCATACAAATTTACTAATCAAAAATGTTTGTTCAATGCTTAAAACATTTTGAAGTAAAGTTTCTTTACTGAAACGTAATGAAATCGAACCATTTTTGGAAAGATTGATCTCTGGTGATGAAAAGTGGGTCACCTACGACGAACGTGCGTAAAAGATCATGCTAAAAGGGAAGTCAAGCTCCACCGACTGTAACGAAACCCGGATTAACTCTAAAGAAGGCGATGCTGTGTGTATAAACTGACAGGGTAACCAACAACTAATTAGACCATAGATATCCGGAGATATGCCTTCGTTGCAGAATAGTAAGGAGTGTTAAGATCACCACTCGTCTTCAACAAAAAAATTATAAGTGTAATTACGACAAGCATTTAAATGTACGCACACTACGAAGTAAGCAACACTATGTAATTCCATATTTTTAATAGAACACGTACACGGAATGTGCAGAGCATTCACTTGATTTAGACACACAATATTACCAATTACAAAACTACATTTTATCGATAGTTAATTACAGCACGACCTTGTAGTATTACTTCGTATTTTTTATTCATCAACCTTACTATGAAGCTGAAGTCAATTTGATAATTTATACCTTCACCTTTTAAAAAATAAATTTAAATTAAGAATAGTGAATTAGTGGCCGATTTAGTAAAACGTAGTTTCAGGTCTGAATTAATTCGGTTAGGTAAATGTTACATTACTATACATATATGGGGATCTAGTACGTGCAAGTATGTTACTTTCACTTACCAGTCCTGGGCCCTAGAAGTATATTATGGCCCAATCCCTCTCAGTAGGCTTGAATCACATAAATGAGAACTTCTATAAGCTAATGATGATGATGGATTAAATAAAATATTAAAAATAAGTGTAAAGTGCCTTAGTACTCGTCGTAAATGTCTATATATATATATATTTTTTTTTTTTTTATATTAGCCTACCATAGTGACTCCACTTTGCCTGATGGAAAGCAATAAGTGGAGTCAAAGAGTGATTTCGATAGTACCTGACGATTTGATAATTTAGGTAATAAATAGTTTAACTCTACTGATATTCATAACATAAGAAAAGCTATTTAATTTTGTGAAAAATATTGAATTGCAAATATATGAACGCATGAATTTCTTATCGATAAGCTCAGGCGCACTCGATTGTACCTCCTTGAAGAAAATTTGTTTTGATCTTTTCAGAATTCTTTTGGTAGTTTTAACATCAAGAGAGGATTGTCAAAACTATTTGTCGAATTTTTTTATGAAAAATTCCAAGATTTATTCAACAACGGGATTATGCCACTAACAAAAAATTATCGAAAAAAATGGCAAATATATATTATAATGAAATGTATTTACATTTAATTACTTTGAAATAAAATGTCTTGAAATTATATATAAAATACGAAGAAACCTTTTTCCCGACTTTCTATGTATAGATAAGAAACGCTCATTGTAGCAACCTAGACAACAGCAAAGTGTAACTAATGAAAAAAATCTAACTGTAGCCCGTTGTACTTTAACTACTTATGAAAATCCAGTATATTTCCAGTATTTTAAAGAGTTTTTAATTTTTTTTTTGGAATTGGTTTGTCTTCAACTAAAAGTATTCTCTTTTGGGTAGAGAGCGAGTTTGGTTTGTATGTAAGAATGAAGGGTAAGTTTTATTAACAGAAAAAGAAAACTTACATAAAGTGGATGCCTATTCACAGAAGGCTTGCAAATCGCTGCGGCGCGGGCGGACCACAATTCGTTCGAAACGCTATAAAACTTTCGCTTTCCTAATGAAACTTTAGATCGCGGAAATTGCATGGAAATAAATACCTACGCAATAGTTAGCTTAGCAACTTTTAAATGCGCTCGCTGTTGAACAAAATGCCTTTGTATGTGTAATTTAAAAGCTTGCTTCGATCTGACTGCCAACGCTAAAAAATAAACTCAACTGAGTTTCGAATACAAATTGGAGTTTCATATTGACTTTTCTATGCTGTCCTGGCTATATTGTACAGAACTTTGATTAAATACCCCTAGAGATTCATAATATTAAAGTTGAAACCTATTCTGGAAATAATGTGAAATGTAAATGTATTGGGTGAGGAAACATTTGAGTAGTTGAAGAGCTATAAAAGTTTACATATTTAAGTATGGTCGTAACAAATCATGCAGGACAATGGCGTAAAAAATTCAACAATAAGCAGACAGAGCAAGGAGCAGAATACATACGTGAATGAAATATTAAAGTTAATAAAATGCTACGCTTCAGAGAAAAGTAATAAAGTAGTCAAGGGTGAGCTCAGTGAGAAATCATGTGCCGACTTTATTGCAAATTATATTTTGGCGTCCCCTTTACACTTTTTCAATGGGTTATTCTCAATGGAACTAATTTCAGTTTCCAAGAATATCATTACCATCAACTTCCATATTCAATTTGTCACACACCCACGGGTCACGTTAAGCTCTGATTACAATATTGACTTTTTTCGGTAAGTCAATTAGGTCACTTGATTTAATTTTAAAGGGTACTGAGGTCACAATTTGTTTGGATAATTGCCACTTACGCAACAGAGTATATTAACCGGTTTGTATTAGTCTATTACATCGGTCACTGTGTACACATAAACTTTCATAAACTTGGTTTTAAGACGTCAATGATACGCAATCAGATGAAATTGCCAGTCATTTATAGAAAAGCCTCCGGTTGAGATAAGTGTAAGCCGTATGAAGAAAAAGCGAACATATATCTCTCAAAGGATTATGCTGTGTACAGTATATTTCTCGCAGTAAATTCAAAAGAGAATCCTGTTTGAAATAAGTGAGAATAGCCGTTTTAAAGCTCTTTTATGCTGATGTCACGTGAGCAGTTGCATTCGAAATTTCATACAGCGTGTACATCATTTGCTTTAAAGTGCAGTATTTTATCTTTTTAGAGTCTATTGTGTTTATTGAGATTTAAAAGTATACATTTTTGGAATGGCCATAGCTATCCCAAAAAACCTTGAATATGAAATTTTACAATTTTACTGTTGACGAAGTTATTACTTGTTGGGAAGTCAACAGTAAAATTTTAAAGTTTCAACAAAATAAGTCAATTTGCTAGATTGCTGTATTCGAGAACGTGATCAAAACAAACGTATACATACATATGAGTTTTATTCAGCAGAGTCAGAAGGCATTCAAGACTGAAGACATTAACGTAAGAGTTTAAAAGTAAGTAGCTTATGGACGAAACGTGAAGCAAGATTGGTGATTCAGGGGATGACGATGATCATTCTGAAGAGGTATAGCTGCTCTTTAGACACTGAATTACAGACCTGAACATATACTTTAAGAAGACACAAGCAACATTAGAGCTCTGCCGTAACACCGCAGTTAGTCAATGAATGAGTCAGTTCGAGACACGAATTGACTTAATTTATTGATGAGAATGCATTTTAAAAACATAACTCTCCTTTTTATCTTAGTCGAATAAAAATAACTTAAAACAAGTGCCCGATAAATTTAGTAAATATAGTAGTTACTCGAAATGTTATGATATTAAATAAAAATACAGCAAACTTGTACATCTTTTGTTTACCAGTGTTTTTAAACTAATAGTAGATATACTTAGTTCAGATCTTGAAACTATATGTATGTATGTATGCAGACTACTAAAAACATTTAATGAAAGTAAAAAGTAATTATCTTTCTCATTATTATGAAAGTAAAGGTGCACCTCTATTTTCAAGATGAGTAATAAAGAGTCTGTACACGTTTAGTATGAGTCTATTTACACGATCATTGTGGGTAAGCTAAACATCACTCAGGTTCATAATGTTATCTTAATTGACCTAAAGAATAGCGGTAACATGGATGAAAGTATAATTAAGTATATTTCATTTAAATTTGTCCAACAACAAATTATTACGGTATTTATAACTACATAATATACATAAAATGTATAAAATACTTAAACTAAAAATGTTTTTTTTTAGGATGCCACCTAGCCAGATGGAGACGAACTAAAGAAGGTAGCTTTGAAGGTAGATTTTTCTACATCATTATTCATTTTGTATCCATCTACTAATATTGCTAGGACCTCGTTTTTAAATTTTCTTATATATATCTGTTAATCTGTTAATTCTACTTTAGTTCGTTAAGTATTGCAATTTATGGAGTAACTACAGTACAGAAATGATATTACTGGATATACAAGGTTCCAACGGAGAAGTTTTGTCAAAAATATTGTGACGGGAATAGGTACAAGGATTGTAAGGAAACTAATGTCTCTGACGAGAGTAGCAATTTATTTGCGTTTCACAGTCTGAACGCGTAACAATGTTCCGAACGCGTAGCACTGCACCAAACTATTAGCACTGCACGAACCGCGTAGCACTGTTCCACGCTGTCCCCGCGGACGACACATAGTTCAATTGGAGCACTGCACCACTTTTCACTTTTACTGTTCACTTCACTTTACTTCACTTCACTTACTATTTTTTTTTATGCAATAGGGGGCAAACGAGCAGACGGGTCACCTGATGGTAAGTGACTACCGCCGCCCATGGACACCCGCTACTCAAGAGTCACAAGTGCATTGCCGGCCTTTTAGGTAGGAATACGCTCTTTTCTAGAAGGTTTGAAGGTCGTATCGGTTCGGAAATACGGCAGGCGACAATTTGTTCCATAAGATGGTTGTGCGAGGCAAAAAGCTTCTGCAGAAGCGCACAGTGGTGGACTGCCAATCAGAAATATCTTGGCAGTCGATGAAGCGAGTCGCTCTCCGTTGAATGCGGTCAAGAGGGAGAAGCTGGTACTGGGGTGCACCTGCATAGAGATGAGAACAGTATTCAATGTAGATGTAGAACAGTATTCGCCTTATAAATTTGCAGGCGGTGGGTCGAAGTGAAATACTATCTCGATCTGTTTAGCACACCAAGCTTCTTCAAGGCTAATATAGCCTTACTCTCTAAGTGACGGCGAAACTGGACTTTGCTTGATATATCGACGCCAAGGATTCCGATACTGGCTGATGCAGTTAGGGAAGTGCTCTCAAATTGAGGTGATACGACCAATGGCATCTTTTTAGCGGTGAACGCGCAAACCTATGTATTCGTGGGTTAAACTGGACTAGGTTAAGTCGAGCTCAATCTGAAACTTTTGATAAAGAAGTTTCGATTTCAGACACAAGTTTGGATCAGCTTTCGATGACGTTTAATGTTAGCGCGGCCGATGTAAAGGGCATCACTCGTGCTATCACTTTTTCACTTCTTCTTCTTGTTCTTCACTTGAGCATTATACACTAAACTGCTATGTAGGCGCGCCTGGAGCTCTTTATATACCCCTAATTTTGATCGTAATTTGTTTAATTTCGACTGTCATTTCGTTATTCATTCCGATAGTCTTCTACAACTTTATTTATTTATGCATTTTGCTTGATCTAGTATTTTCCATTGTATTCGAATTTTCTAAAGATATAACTCCACTTACTGGAATTTTCTATAAAACACCGAAATCACAAAGAAAACCCCATAGTAACCGCCGGGGCCTGAACTCACGGCATTCGGCCCGCAGCCGTAGCCACTACCGTTTAGTTACCGTAACTTGTCAATTTTACGAAAAACTATACATTGTTCGTCTGCGCGGTGACGTAAGCATTGCGTCACAATATAATCTTGATCACAAACAAATCAAATGTTTCATTGATTATCACTTGTCAATTTCGTATTTTTTGGCAAACACGCTGTATCTTTATACCATAGGTACGAGTATGAGTGCACCCAAATAAAATAACACTTTTACAGTTTCAATTCGAGTTTGATTCACCATTTTTTATACCGTCTGCAACGTTATACGGTTAGCTCATACGAAAACGTTTTTAATAGAAACCTATCGATTTTCCTCGAAACTAGCTTCCGTAGCGAAGTTATATTATTATAGCGGATTCACGCCTGAGTAAGCTCAGATAACCGGGCCAATCGATTTTTAAGTAAAAAGTGGAACCAGCTTTGAAACTTTAAAGTATAGTTACTTAGAAACTTTACGTTACAGTTCTTCTGCCTTAGTGAAGTCAGGTCTTTGTTTTTATGACTTGTAATAAGTTCTTGCAGTATAGCTGTCTTCCTATAATCGGCAAAATGTTGGCGTTGATTACGCCTCTGCCTACCCCCTTTGGGGATGCAGGTATAAGTTTATGTATGTGACAAAAAAGAGCAAATACAAACCAGGAATAAAAATACATCAGGGAGAGAGAATGAGAGACACACATGGAATTAAAAGTGATTTTACTTACTTACTTACTTTGCTTCAGTGAATATCAGTAATATTTTGTAGTGCTCAGTGACCTTCATTGTCATGTGAGTGTACTTCATTCCTATATTTTGAGACTGATATAGAATAATTATTTACTAAAACCTACTACTATAATATTGTCAAATGTCTCAAAAAACAACTTACTTCAGCATAATTGGTTGTAGTGACTTTTGAAAGACTATAACTTTTAAAAGTCTATTACAATCCTATTCGCATCTTACTCGCATTTGGATTCTGGACCATTTTGTACAAGATGTCATGAAATGACCTCAAATTTCAATTATCAAATAGTTTTATAATATTTACAATAAATATTTTCTCAATTTTTAATTATTATGATTATTTATCTTTTTTACTTTAAGGGAAGAAAAATCAACCCTCGATTTCAGAAAACACGTAATGTGTAATCGTGGAGTCTTTACAGTGCTTTGAAGTTCCTTTAATAAGTTTTTAAATAAATATGAACAATATTTACTTTCAAAGCTTTATTAAGTTAATTTTTATCTTTAAAAATAATTAAATCCTTTCTAAAATCTCTTTTGTAGTCAAGAATCTGATACATCTATAAAGATGATATTTACAATACCAGACAAGTCATATTTGCGGCCAAGGAATATTGCGGCAATATTCTCAAAGTAACTAGACAACTGGCCGACTCTTGAATACAGAGTAGCTTTGAGAGAAGCTTCTTGACTTATTAAATGTTCCCATAGTGGGTTGTTTCAGAGTAAAAAAATATCTTTCTCTCTTTTGTTTTACCATATCAGTATAGACTTTCGTCATGCATGTAATTAAATCCACATTTACATGTTTATGTATTTTTTTTATAGTGTTTTAGGCGAGCCAACAAGAAACAATGCCGGAATAACTCTCCGGTAACTCCGGTAAATTGAATGACGCATGAATATTGCTGAATAAAAATACATCATGTATGTCATACCCATTTTTCAATAGACGTGAAATAATATATGAACATTTTAAGTAGGTATATTACCCTATAGCAAGTAATCGCTATCATCACACGTAACAGAACAGATATCAGATGTTATTCATGTCGCTTGAGTAAGCTTATGAATGCTAATTTTTGTGATAGATATCTTTCATTAAGGGTTATCAGTCAACCACTGTCAGTTACTATTATAAATACAAATACAGCAGATTCGTACATGAGCCGCCCATTACTAAGTGATTGAGGACTGAAAAAACAAAAGGAATAAAATCGTAAGTAAGCACCCATAAGTTATTATTTTATCATTTTCCACACTTACACTAGGATCATATTGGTTTTATTCTAAACCAAATACCGTGTCTCAATAAATAAATCAAACAATTTGTCTGTAGGTACTTAGTTGTGATTAACCCTATTAATTTAAATGCTGCAATTTGAAAATCACAATGTTGCTTTTCAATTGAATTTTCACGAGAGGGGGAACGTGCCGCAGTACCGTTGTATTTAATTTTAGAATTGTAATTTTATGTAAAGATAATGTTTATTGCTCCTAAGCTCTGAAAATTCATATTAATGAATATTTTAAACTTTACTGCTTCGAGAAAAGTCTTTGTGAAATTTTGAGCTCATTTTAAAAGTTTAATAACAAATAAAATAACCATCGAGATAGGATCACATGTCACTTCAGTACCTATACTTTGGAAGAGCCGCGCGACGTAACATATCACAAAGTTATTTTCGGATGCAAACGAAATCTTCATACAGAAGTACTGGATAATATATTTTCAGTAATAGTCTCGGCTGTATATTAAAGAAACATTAAGCGATGCGCTAAGATATTTTTATTAAATTCCACGGGAGGCCGTTTCGTCGCATTCACTTCCAATGCAAATGGCCTGCACTCAGTACGCGCGAGACAGATATTGCACCACCCTCTTTATTTATTGTTAAAACGATCGCAGTGTGTTGTTATTAGATGTTTAAACAATGATTATGTGTGTTACTACGAAATCCTTACCTACTGTACATTTCTGCTTTATATACAAAAATGTTTTATGAAAAAATATGACAGTTTCATACAGTCGTCTTAAAATATTTAGAACAAGTAATTTTCTATGCACGTTTTAAAGGCTCTTTTATATTAAATGCATTATAAGTTAATTAGTTACAATATTTTAATACATAAAACAATGTACTTTAGTCAACTTCAAAAAGACAATTTAAAAGACACTCATTCACGCACTTATTTTACAATGGCTATGGTAATTGAGTGATTTTATATGTGTGGTTAAAGTGATTGAGTTATTATGTAAGTGTGCTTTTTTCGAGCAGAAGTATTACCTTTTCATAAATTATAACATCATCCAGAACAAAATATATAGAAAGAGTATATGTGACGTTTTAAAAATGCAAAACGCTACATCAAAATTTGCAATATGCAACCATAGCTAAACCTTTCTATGAATAAACTATTGACCAGCTCTATTCAAAAACACAATTGGATTTTCTGGCTAGTTGAACAAATATCTATTTCAAGTCAACTAGGTATTGTCTCAGAAAAAAAGGGCAGATGTTGACATCACTACGAGATGCCAAACAAAATGAAAGACTGCCTATCCTTTGTTAAGTAAACTAAGCATTCAACATTTTCCCCGAATTACAAAATGTTTAGCTATTTGTTAAAGTCCTATTAAGTTCTGTCACTTCGGCACTGCCGTAACCAACCTATTTGTGCAATCAATTAAGGGATTTTAAGCTTTTCGTCATATACTTTAAGGTTTTAACTATTGCAGAAGCAGTTTGCAAACCTTTAATTGTTGTTATACGCAACTGAGACATCTTCGAATAAGATGTCTATAAATTAAATTTGTTTCCGCCGTGTGAATTCTAAAGTTGTCTCAATTTGTTCTCTGTTACACAAGGGGTGTTTTTTTATTCAATTTCTTAATGGTCTGAGCATTATTTTGTAATGAGTCGTACACAATTCAAATATCGTTTTACAAATTTTCACAAAATACTAATAAGTTAAAAATTATATGTCATTTTCGGAGTGATATTATTAGATATTATTTATTATTACTTTTACACAGTAAAAAAAAACGTATAACGTAACGTATATTCTAACTTAGAAACACAGTATAAGAAAAAAAAATCTTGCAATTTATCTAATATATATACATACATACATAGATACACTTTGAGTGATAGAGATATAAATATAAATAAGAGTTCAAGAAGCACTAGAATGCACGGTCATTAGGCACTCCGGTCCCTGTTCATAAAACAATAACGAACATTTTCTTATTTGTTTAGAACACAAATAGAAAAAGAACACTTAATGTGCATTCAATAGATGGCAACCGAACACTGTGTAAATAATGATAAAAGTATTTGCTTTGGCAAGACGTACAAAGATCAAAGTAAACACTTGGACCCGCCCACCAAGATGCGTGTTGATACGCCAGTAGTAATAAACGTGTAAGCTTATATAGTGGCTTTGAAGGCAAAAGCGACCACGCCTACGTACAATTTAGAAAATGATTCACTATAATTTTTCACAAAAAATAACTTTTTCACAAACTCCAAGTCAAACGCTTCTAGTAATGGGCTATTTCGTGCAAGGACGTAGAAGTAGCAAATTGGTTGAAGAATGGTCCATATGGGCTATTGTTAGTTTATTGTGGTTAGTGTTTAAGAGCCATTCATTTGTGCCGTTTCTGCTGCACACCTCACTAAACTAAACTTTCTCTTCAATTCTCTAAGGTTATAAGATTTCGAATAGATATTTTGGTTTGTTGTTACATCATACTTGCCTAAGTTGAGTTACTTAACCAATTTTATTTCTGACATACTAAAACAAGTTTAACTGGAGTTTTCCTAATATTACACGTCAAGTGGCAGTACTAAATTACATTTTAGTGATTTTTAGTCTAGTGTTATGAGTTTTGTAACAACAGGATTGCTTCCATTGTTTCTTTAGTGATTGCTTTCTCGTTAAACATGAAACATGGCTGCGACGAAGCGGCATACACTACGTATGCCGCTTCGTCTCAGCCATTATATTCTAGATATTAGTGAATACTTCATCGACCCTATCACCACTACAAAACTAAAGATATTTAAGTACTGGTATTTTCTTTGTCATAAAATACGTATCATACATGTATATATCAAGGTTAGGATCCATCCCATAAGTATTGTACTTAAGTACCAATGATATTTTTAAATATTATTATTGTATAGTAAATTTATTTCTTCCATTTCTGAATGTTCCAATTTAGAAACACAGTAGAGAAACTTCAGCGAACGTAATCACATAATGTAAAAGTTTGCATATATTATACAAGCATTTGCGGTGACCTGAATAGCATCACACTATCGAGAACTAATCCAAGTACACTAAGCACGATATTAAACCCCTGATACTCGCGACCCAAAATCGTTGCTGTTAAATTTCACGTACAATTTACGTTCAAAAGCCTTTGAGCCGTATCTAACGTTTTCGCGTAGCGATTCGTTTCAATTCTGAAACAATGTGCGTTTGTTTTTAGTAAATTAAAGCCGTTGGTGGGTGTTACCAAGCGAGGGCTGTAAAGCCATTAAAGTCATTGCTGCTGTTATATATATTTTTTTAAATTTTAATTTTAATATTTAGTTATAATATACATCAGTATTGTTTTTATAGATTCTTAGCAACGTGGGTAATACATTACTAGTATTCTTGTTAAACCCCCCAGTTAATCTAAATACACCGGGTGGGGATCGAACCCGCAAACACTTGATCGACACTCGTCGGAGTTAGCGTAATAGCGCTACCTCCGCTTTTTTAATAAGTATTACGTTACCAAAATAATTTATAAAATAAAAAATAATAGATATTAAATCCTCCTGTTGCATTTGTTAATCTTAATATAAAATGGAATTATAAAATGAAATTGTGTTAAGTCCAAGTTATCAAACTCAAATAAATTGTACTTATTTATTTATAAAGTGTAATATTTCAGGTGTCTTACTTAGGTATTATAAAATTAATTGTACTAAAAATATTGAATAAGTAACTATAGTTATAAAAAAAATTAAAATGTATTCTGTTATAAATTTTATTAAAACTAAAACTAATCACGATTTATTTTTATTTACAACGTACAAATAACTCTTAATATTATGGTTTATTATTACTATTTATCTTTTAGTCTTAAACTCTTAATAAAAGTAAGTTATTTGTATATTCGAACAACAGTTCATAATCAAAGATCAATGAATAAGCCCTCTATCCTGAACTTCTGTCTGTTATGAGGTGTTTGTCTTCCTCTTTTAGAGGATATCTCTTAGTTCAGTGTGCCTTTTGGCATAGGCGGTCCTCTAACATTTTCCATTGTGTTCTATCTCTGGCAACCCTTCTCCAGTAAGGACCAGCTGTAAGTTTTAACTCATCTTCCCATCTCTTAAGCTGTCTTCCCCTTTTCCTTTTTCCATCTCTGGGATACCAGTCTGTCTCAATTTTACTCCACTTTTCCTGAGTAATCCTTAACATGTGGCCTGTCCATCTCCATTTTAGTGTGTCTATCTTCGTAAGTATATACATAACTCTTGTCTTGTCTCTTATATAGGTGTTTCGCTTCCTGTCTTTTTTCTTGATGCCCAACATGCTTCTCTCCATCGCTCTTTGACAGCATTGCAGCTTATCTCGGTGGTGTTTTGAGAGTGGCCATGTTTCACAGCCATATGTGATGCAAGGTAGAATGCAAGTGTTGTAGACTTTCCGTTTTGTACCGATGCTAAGGTCGTTGGCCTTCATGATTTCTTTGAGTGACCATTATTTTATCCAACCGTTTGCTATTCGCCTTTTGATTTCCTTGTCCGTCTGATCCTTGAACGAGATGATCTGTCCCAGGTATATGTACTCTTCCACGTATTCGAGAGGTTTGTTGTTTATTGTTATAACTCGGTTATCAGAGTTTGTCAGGAGCTTGGTCTTGGTGATATTCATGGATAGCCCTATTTTCTCGCTTTCCCTGTTTAGGTCTTGGATCAATTTCTCTAATTTGTCAGGATTCTTTTCGACGATGACAATGTCATCTGCGAATCTTAGGTGATTTAGTCTTCTTCCATCTATGCTTAAACCAAGTTGGTCATATTCCATCTTTCTGAATATATTCTCCAACACTGCAGAGAAAAGCTTGGGAGACAGTGGATCTCCTTACCGGACACCTCTGTTTATATTGAAGGTCCCCCCCTAAACTTTCTAGTTGTATTCTTGCTTTAGTGTTGGAGTAAATATATTTGATGGTTTTTATGTATTGTGTGGGGATACCTTGGTATTCTAGACTTTCCCACATGGCTTTGTGACTAATGCTGTCGAAGGCCTTGGTGTAGTCGACGAAGGCCATATACAGATACTTATTATACCCGTTGTATTTTTCAATAACTTGTTTGATATTATGTATATACACCGCCTGCAACTTTATAAGGCGCAGGTTCGGCCGCACATGGAATACTGTTCTCATCTCTATGCAGGTGCACCCCAGTACCAGCTTCTCCCTCTTGACCGCATTCAACGGAGAGCGACTCGCATCATCGACTGCCAAGATATTTCTGATTAACTTGACACCTTGGCGTTGCGTAGAGATGTAGCTTCACTCTGCATCCTCTATCGCTTGTATCATGGGGAGTGTTCAGAGGAGTTGTTCGGACTTATACCGGCTGCAGGTTTCCGCCATCGTCCTACACGACAAAATATCCATCCCAATCACCTGCACGATTGGCACTCCACCACTGTGCGCTTCTACAGAAGCTTTTTGCCTCGCACAACCAGCCTATCGAACAAATTGTCGCTGCCGTATTTCCGGACCGATACACCTTCAAGAAAAGAGCGTACTCCTACCTAAAAGGTCGGCAACGCTTTTGTAACTTTGGGTGCCCATGGGCGGCGATAGTCACTTACCATCAGGTGACCCGTCTACTCGTTTGCATAAAAAAATAAGTTAGGACATTCAAATACGCGACCCTGGCTTCTCGGAGCTACTACAGTTTAAGTTCCATTTTCTCATCGGAGACTTGTGATATACCTTCCCGTAGTCTCCCTCTGTAAATCTCCCTATTTTTCATTCCTTCCTGTTTTAAAACGAGTACATTCCAATTCCAGTCGAAATGTATAATGGGAGTATATGGTATGGTATATTTATTCATTTTCATTCCCGACTGTACGTGTAATATTATATATACTATATATATAATATTACACGTACAGTCGGGAATGAAAATGAATAAATATTATTAGGAGGCCAGTATCAAATTTTCCCATCCCCAAAATATATTGAAAATATAAGTTATTTGGCCTGACAAGCACAGATATTGTATTACTGTTCAATCAGTAATTCTTTGTTTGATAAATGGAAGGGTGAGGTTACACCTGAAACAATTAAGTGGGCGTCAATGTACAACTAGCACAGATCAATTACAAGTGTATGTGTATAAGAATGTATCGTTGCAAGAAAGAAATATTTACTTTTACTCGTAACGCTTTTGTATATATGAGTTTCGAGGACAAGTAGATTTCTGTGTAATTAGATGTTTGTGTAAGAGGTAATTTTCTGTTACAGTCTGCATTGAGTTACAAATGAATAATTCTGGTGCTATCACTAAAAAGCATAGATAACTTAGTGATAGTACTCCTGTGGGGCCTGTGTCTAAGTCCAGAATATAAAATCTGTTGCTGATTTGATAAAAAAAAGTTTTAGTCAGACAGACAGATTACTGCGTGCAGCGTGTCTAAATAACGCACATATGATTGACACTGACATATTGTTGGAAATTAAACGGATTTATTTTCTGTATAACTTAAATTATAAATGTGCAGGCTAACCAAACTAATCAATCTAATCGTGTGTGTACCATCACTACTTCGGTGGAGCCCATTCATTCGCTTGGTTCATACATAACATAACTGCAGATATGCGGATATGGCAATTGTGGCTTACGTCATCAAATAAGCGTGTGTGGAATCAGACATTTGAATATTACTTACACGGAGAGAACATTTAAGAAATTACCCAGATTCTTGGTTTAGTACACATATCAGCAAAGTAGATTCTAAACATTATTCAAGTTCAAATCTTTTCAAAAGAACGTAGTGAATTATTGTATAATTTTTATAAATTCAATTTTTTTCAAACAACAAGAAATGTGTTTATAGTGTAGTTGTTGTAAATTTTCATCGTTTTATTAACTTCGATCACTAAATTGATCCATTTTACTTACAAAATTTTACGTTGCTAATGTAATAATTATTTAAAAAACCCTGTTTTATTGTGTCGTGCTGGAATCTTATTTTTCGACGGCGCATGCAGCTGTAGGTATCATAAGAGTGTCACATCTCCTGATTTACGACATCTCTTGCTGAGACCATACTTACTACATACCAACAAATCATACACTGGATTGGTACAACTCCCGGCGCAATGATTCACGATACAACCTACTAAAAACTTCTCTTTATGACTTAAAAAGAAATTGATTTCAAATGTTATTGCTTATTAAAAAAACCTTTAAATTTGATAGCCTCTTATTTTTTAAATAATTTTAAAGGTAGTCTCCAAGTTTTGTATGTAAGTGCTAAGCGCGGGGCGCCCCGCTGTTTCTCGATCATGAATCAACATAAACATCAATTCGATTAATTGAAAATAACTCGAGACGTTAGTGATAATATGAATTTGCTGAATATAAATTACGGTTTATTTTGTACGTGGTGTTGCAACAGAATTTAATAATGACTTGTGACCAGAAAGTTATATTATAATTTTAAATTCAATGAGTATACGTTCAGAATTTTAACACTATATCTTCAACTCTACTCAAATCGGATTAATAAAACAAAATAGATACATGAAAACTAGATACATTTACTATGCATATTATTGTCAAAAAAATGAATATTAATAGACTTTTTCAAACAGAGTAAAATAAATTTATGTATCATTGTGAAATAACATAATGTGTGACGCAACATATACAAATGCCTTGAAACTTATTTTTTTTTTACTTAATTAATTCTTATTCTTAATTCTGCTTTGCCACAACAAATATCTATGGTGACCTTATACACGTATAAATCTAGAAACACGGTAGCGGGTTAGCCAAGTTCAAACAAAAAGAACCGGCTACAGAGCAGCCGTATGTAATATTACATTTAGTGTAGAATACAAAATTTCGTAAATATAGTTCACACAGTTATTGATATATCAATGTTTAAAAACCGGCATTTTTATGACTGACTCACTGATTTAAAGATTCCACTTCCAAATGACCTAAAAACTTGATTTTTGGGATCAAGCTAGCTTATTAGGAGCATACTTAGGAAAAAATCTGAATACTGAAAATTATTATAATAATAGTTATCAATAATTTTCAGTTACTCGAAGTTAAGTATGAAAGAAGGTGAGTATATTTATATATTTAAGTTTGTTTCATATATAGTTAAGATTTAATAAGTTATGTTGTGAATTAGGTTTTATGGTAGATGAATTTGCCAGATGCTGTCGAACATCGCTAGGCGCGGACGTGAGCAGGGGTGGAAATCTGTGCGGTCTAAGTGTTTTTTTTTTTTCAGTATAAAAATTGATTTGCATTCCTTTCGGTAATTAGGTACCTACTGGAGAAGATTGTAGGTTCACGGAACTAAGTAGTAGTATAAATTTGTTTCAGCACTCAATAGATGGCGCAAATGATGTCATTTTTTAATGTCGGTGTTAAGAGTTTCCTTTACTCATACAGGTTAAGGTTTATTGAACTTATTGGTTCAGCTCTGGATTGTGTTTGAGTATTCTTTAGTTCTATACATTATAGTCAAGGTTAAAGCCTGTACATTGTTTTTATATTCACAAAGTTTGAGAAGTTAGATAAGTATTAGATATATTTTTTTGACACAAAAGGAGCGAATCTGACATCTGTGCGGTTGTTTAGAAATCTACTTAAAAAGTTATGATATATTTCAACAGATCTGAGTTACAACTGAAATTAGATATTGTTATATGAAAGTATTATAGATTGTTGAATATTCTTGTAAAAAAAAAAAAAGTTAAGATTTTCTACACTAAACTTGGCACCTTCTCAATTCTCAATTTTTTTTGATCTCAATTCTTCTCTTGGCAAAGTCAACAACGGCGCATATTCCGAATTTTGAACTTGGCTCTCATTTCACATTTACGTTCTTGATGGGATAAATGAAACATTACGCTAGATCTGTTTTGGTTAACAACTGTCTAGCGCAGAAGAACATTTGCGAAGAAAACTGCTGAGCTATGAAGTCTATTTTCGTAAGGATGCCGGTTTTAAATATATTATATTCTACAAATAGTGTCGATAGCTTTGCTTTATCGTACTGACGTACATAAAATATGGTTTATACTCGTATTTCAACCACATTGTCGATCAAAGTCAAACAATACTATCCACAAATTATATTTATATAGTTTATTTGATCGAGGATTTAACATCTGATAAAATAAATATTTTTTATATTTTTAAATTATGTACATAATATTTAATAACAATAAATTGATTTAAATATTTTTTACAGATTGTTGTATCTTATTTCTAATTAAAACATCTGGTAAGGTCTGAGAAGACCCACATTGCCCCCGTTAGCGACGCGCTGACCCATGGCGAAGGCACTTGCCTAGCCGAGGGAGTAGCTGCACCTGCGGGTGTGCTATCTGCCGTCATGAGGCTAGCTGCTGCTAGCGCGACCCCCGGCATGATCACATTAGACGGGTAAACCGAGCTGGGAACGCACACCGCGCGGGTAACTCTCCGTGCCAATCCAAACCCGCCAAGAGAAGACGCCCGAATGATTCTCTTACCCCACAAGGAAAGGGTAAGTGAGCGAAATCCCAGTTCACCACCACAGGCTCAGCCAGCTACTCCGACGCATTGAAGTCAAACGACAACTGCGTCGCAGTGATGCTAGAGCCTTAATACGACCTGACCAAGGAGCAGGCCGAGACCGTTGAGATTCGGCTGCAGGGCGTGCTGGATGACAAGCTTTTCTCGCCCAGCACGTCTGGCGCTCCATTTGTTGCACCGCAATTTAGGGGAAAGGCCTTCCACAGCGAGGGCGTCCTCAAGATGTGGTGCAATAAGCAAGCAAGCAAGCTCTTGAGAAGGTACTGTTATATCCATACTATGCTAGCGTTACTGCTGTCCACACAGCTTTTATGCTGACTCCTCTTTATCAGTCCCTTGCTCTGAGCAGTGACTGGGAGACGAGTCAGTCTGTTTTCATCCTCCGGTTTGCGCGGTTGCTAAAGGGTCCCAATCTTAATCGATCCCAAAGTTCTGAATTAAAGGTTTAGTGCCTCAAGGTCAGTGTTTCTTTTTTTAAAAAGTGAACCTCGAAACCCCGTATAACATTTTGGTGGCAGCGGTGGGATCCGGAAATTTCCAGTGCCGGCAACCGTTAAATAGACTCGCAAAAAATCCCTTCTTGAATCCAAATCTAGTGTTTAAATCCTTTATAACCAAATAAATAAAAGTGGTCCAGTGTACCTAGTGCTATCAGTGTAATCCTATAATACATAACTCCATACTCGCAGTAAAACTCGCACACGTCGTGTTCTATATGTGAACTTTATAATCGTTCTAGAAGAAGAGTACTGCATCTTATACAGAAGATATCCTACATCCCGAAATTGAAGTTACCCGAAGTCATCAAGTTTTTACAACGTGCAATTATTTCGTCTCTTCCCAGCGCGCATTAGCACCATCTTATCAATCGGAATGCTTGTGTTCGTCGTACTTGTTTCCGTCGCCCACACACTATCGTGAGTCTTTGGTCATTGTTTAGTCTAGAGCTAAGATACTAGTGATTCTCAAACTTTTATTTTCTTACTAAATTCAATTGAAATATTGTAATTTTATTGAGTTTGAATTTTATATTATATTATGCCAAAAGTGTTAAAAGTAGAAGATAATAAATTACAATTAACCATACCAGAACCTGAAAAAGTCACAAGTGTAAACGAATCAGTGAAGTCACCCCTCTGTTCTCCCCGTGTTACTAGAAAAACCACTTCAACCCTAGCAATGACTGAAATGGAATTAAATACCTTATTTAAATTTATTAAATCATACGACGGTAAACGAGAAACACTTAATTCATTCTTAGTGAATTGCGACAATGCTTATAACCTAGCGTCAGAGACCCAAAAGCCTATCCTGTTCAAATTCATACTTAGCCAATTAAACGGAAGGGCGGAAATTGCTTGCTCCATCAAAGAATTTATATCTTGGGAACAGCTTAAGGAGTTTTTAAAGACTCAATTCAGTGAACGAAAACATTATTCACATCTTCTTACCGATCTCCAGGAGAGCAAGCAGAGTCCGCAAGAAAACGTTAGCCAGTACTCATTACGCGTGGAGACCTACCTCTCACAACTCCTAACGGAGATATCCTTGTCTAACACTAAAGTAAAAGAATTACCAGGTCGTACCGCGGCCATGGAAGACCTTGCCCTTCATCATTTCCTCATGGGGTTACAACCCCGAATTTCGAATATTGTGAGATGTAGATCCCCCAAAACTCTGAATGAAGCCATTAACTTAGCCGTCTCAGAAGAGCGCATTCAACAGACACTGTATAAGCGTCCACAAGTGGACCAAAAACAAAATAAACCTAAACCTTTTACGTCAAAATTTGATTCAACTTCGTATCCGTTCCAAAAATCACAAAACACTGTTTCCCAAAGTTCTTCCAACGTCATCTGTCGTTATTGCAAAACTCCTGGACATGACATATCTGTGTGCAAGAAAAGAGAATACAACAATAACCGCTACAAAATCCAACAAAACCCGGTAACTAACCGAGACCTAATGCCATTTAAGCGAGTGAATTTCCTCGAACAGCCTGATGAACCCGTCGACGCAGATACCTCTGAACTAGCCGTTGATAATTTAAACGAATAAAAGTCTCGACTCGGTGTCGCGCGAGACCAGTCCTAAAAGTCGACGCCCATTCCAATAACAATTCAATTAGGGACCACACGGGTAACCAGCCCCAAATAAGCGCCCATTTCAATTCCAATTTTATCAGGGACCACACGGGTAACCAGCCCCAAATAAGCGCCCATTCCAATTCCAATTCCATTAGGGACCACATGGGTAACCAGCCCCAAATAAGCGCCCATCCTAATACTAATTCTATTAGGGACCACACGGGTAATCAGCCCCAAATAAGCGCCCATTCCAATTCCAATTCCATTAGGGAACACATGGGTAACCAGCCCCAAATAAGCGCCCATTCCTATAACAACTCCTATTCCAACTCAAAATCTAATTCCAATTCCAAATCTATTTCCAAATCCATTTCAAAATGTAAATCTAATTGCAATTCCAAATACAAGTCCCTTGAAACAAAAAAGGTATATGAAATAAACCTCGACACAACGAAAAGGTTGTTACCACACGTAATGTTGGGATCGCAAGTATCAGATGTCCCTCTATCCCTATTAGTAGACTCCGGTTCTGCCATTTCCCTTTTAAAAGAATCAAGTATCTGTAAATATCCAACCTTAGTTAAAGAACCAATCAAGCTGAAAGGCATAGACCCTGGGGACGAACCAACTTCGACGGAAGGCCATTTCCAGCTTAAGTTAAACCTAGCTAGAAATAAATCCACTTCATTCAAATTTCATGTTGTCAAAAATATTAGCTTACCTTACGACGGTATATTAGGTACCGATTTCTTAACCGCATTCGGCTGCAAAATCGACTACACTCACGACTCTTTGAAGATAGAGAATCTAGAAATTAAGCTGCATTTCGCCGAACCTTTTTATATTATCCCACCTCGCACGGAATCTGTCATCGAATGCTCAGTCCAAAAAACTAATCTCACAGAAGGTGTCATCACAGACCAATGCCTTTCAGACAACTTACTAATATCCAATTGTATCGTTAAAGTCAAAGATAACAATCGCGTTAATCTTACTGTTGCCAATATCTCTGAATATCCTGTGACTATTAAATCTAATTTGAACCTACCTATCACACCCTTATATTCCAATGCATACCAACTAATTAACGAACCCAAAAACACCTGGACACGAACCAATGAGGTGATGGATCTGTTGAGATTCGATCACCTGAATCGGGAAGAATCCGATGCCCTTATGGAACTCTGTAGCCATTACTCCGATATTTTCCATTTACCTGACGATCAACTAAGCTATACCCCAGCTATTAATCATCAAATTAAAACTACAACCAATACGCCCGTCCATACAAAATCATATAGATTCCCAGAGTGTCACAAACAGGAAGTTGAGACACAAATAAGTAAAATGTTGGAAGAAAACATCATAGAACCTTCAATTTCACCCTGGAGCTCGCCAATATGGATAGTCCCTAAAAAGGCAGACTCTGAAGGGAAACGTAAGTGGCGGATAGTGATAGACTATCGCAAATTAAATAACATAACTATAGGGGAAACCTATCCTATCCCACAGATATCAGAAATCCTTGACCAATTAGGAAACAGCAAATATTTTTCAACATTAGATCTCACTTCCGGGTTTCATCAAATCTTAATATCCTCAGAGGACGCCCCTAAAACAGCTTTCTCTGTACCTCAAGGCCATTTCCAATTTAATAGAATGCCGTTTGGACTTAAGAATGCGCCCAGCACATTCCAAAAGCTAATGAATAACTGTCTCTCTGGCCTCCAAGGAACTAGATGTTTTGTTTATTTAGATGACATTGTCATATATTCCCATGACCTTACTTCCCAAATCAGGAATCTAAAAGCTGTCTTCGACCGTCTTCGCCAGTTTAATTTAAAATTACAACCAGAAAAATGTCAATTTCTCCGTAAGGAAGTTGTCTACTTAGGACACATCATTAGCATAAATGGGGTTCAACCAAATCCAGAAAAAACAAAGGCTGTAACCGAATTTCCCATTCCAGAATCACCCAAAGACGTCAAATCGTTCCTGGGCCTAGTTTCCTACTACAGGAGGTTCATCTCTGACTTCGCCAAATTGGCCAAACCTCTTACATCCCTACTGAAAAAAGACACCGCTTTTAAATGGCAGAATGAACAACAGCTTGCCTTCGAATCCCTGAAAACAAAACTTGTCTCTGCCCCAATCCTTGCATATCCAGATTTTACCCAACCGTTCCTTCTAACGTGCGATGCGTCTAACTACGCAATATCAGCAATTTTGTCCCAAGGTTCTGTTGGACAGGATCGCCCTATTGCATACGCATCAAGGACACTAAACAAGGCTGAATGCAATTACAGTGTCACTGAAAAGGAATGTCTTGCCATAGTGTTTGGCACAAAAACATTTAGACCTTACCTATACGGTCACCGCTTTAAAATCCTCACTGATCACAAACCATTACAATGGTTGTTCAATTGTAAGGATCCGGGATCCCGCCTAATTCGTTGGCGTTTGAAATTAGAAGAATTTGAATACGATATCCAATACAAGAAAGGTAAAATCAACTCTAACGCCGACGCTCTATCCAGATTCCCTGTTAACCCGGTTCAACTTGAAAACCATACAGAATCCACTCAAGAGTTAGACAGTGACTTAATAGATCCACTAATTTCTCCATCCTCCTTAACCTTGGAAGACTTACCTTTACCTCATCCAGACCCGGAAAATATCGACATCAACCCAGAAGACGTGTTGCCACTACCCGAACTAGACTTACCATTTGGCGTCCCAGATACCCAAAGATGCGAAACACCCCACGTACATGAAGAACCTCAAATTCTTGACACCCAACCTGACTACTCTCCTCAACCATCGACAAGCTCACACTCAACCTTAACAAGTGATGATTATAGTTCATTCCTGAAGGTAATAGCGGATAAAAACCGATCTTTTAACACTCACATAGAAGAACATAATGGAAGCCTAATTAAATGCCCACTAAAAGTCATCTTAGTGCCTACCTCTATCGACTTAGACGAATCTAACCCCTATATCCAAGATATTCTAAGTGATCCTGAAATTAATACTCTGGTATCTAATTCTGAAAAAGAACTCTTTTCCTTCCTAAGGATAGAACGTAACAATAAAATAATCTACCTATTATTCACTAAGGTGCATCACTTCGACGAAGCCTCTTATCCTGAAATTTTTGTCACTTTAAGGTCGGTTAGAAACCAATTGATTATCCTTGAAGACACTACTGTAGTAGGTATATCAGACCTAAGAAACCCTTTCGAAAAACACTCATTTATTAGAATTTACAATATCCTTTCATACCTCTTTCACAACACCAATATTAAAATTGGAATTTATCATAATAACATTCTATACCCAACTCCATCTGAAATTAAGAAAATACTATCCGACAATCACGACATCCCCATCGCAGGTCATCTTGGTTCCAATCGAATGTATAATAGGATCAAGGAACTATATTACTGGAAAGGAATGCGGGGTGATATAGAATCCTACGTAAAACAATGTAAGTCCTGCCAAGAAAATAAAACACTCAGGAAAATAAATCGTGCCCCAATGACAATAACCAGCACATCAACAGAAGCTTTTCAAAGGATATCCCTTGATGTTGTCGGTCCCCTTCCAGAAGCTGGCCCTGCCAAACTAAAGTATATTTTAACCGTACAGGATGACCTCACTAAATTCTCTTCGGCATATCCTATCCGCAGCACCACAGCAGAAGAAACATCCGAATGCCTTCTTCATTATATATCTATCTTTGGCATCCCGAAAACAATCCTTACAGACCAAAGCACCAATTTTACGTCAGACCTCTTCAAAAAGACTTGTGAGTTCCTGAAGATAAAAAACCTGTGGTCTTCCCCGTATCACCCACAAACACAAGGTGCTTTAGAACGTAGTCATTCTACTCTCAAAGAATACCTTAAATCCTATATCAACGAAGAACAGACGAATTGGCCCCGATACGTCTACACAGCGATGCTTGTCTACAACTCAACAGTTCATTCCACTACTCATTACACACCTTATGAACTAACATTTGGAATCAAACCATTCATTCCTAACTCCATTTACAATGAAGCCCCAGGCGCAACTTATCCTGACTATGTCCGTATGTTACAAAATAGACTTAAATATTCAAAGGAAAAGGCCCTTGAATTTATAAGGAAATCCAAAGAATCCTCCAAAAATTATTATGACGCCCGTACTCGTCCAACTAGCTACAAGGTGGGCGATTACGTTTACGTAAAAAACCATTTAAGACTGCGTAAAGCACTCTCTCCTGTCTGGAAAGGGCCGTACAAAGTAGTAAAAATAAATGGTAACAATACACTTACCTTACTTATCAATCGACGCCACATCACGCATCATTACGACCAATTAAAACCCGGTGATGTCACTGCGGACATGTAAATGTAATATTAGTAGTAAGACCTAAACTAAAAATAACTAAAAGTAAAAGTACTTCAACTTAATAAAATATAATTAAAATACGTATATATATAAATATATAAATAATTTAAGTTAATAATTACCTTAAAGTTAACATTAGTTATTAATTACAGTCCAGTTCGAGGTCAACCCTCTCAAGATATCATCCAGCCGATCACAACAAGTTCTGGCATCTATTTTGACTACCTAGGTAAACTTAAAATTAATAATGTACAACTAAAAATCTTGGTACCAATCGACATATCACATTTCGGACCGCACATACAAAACATAGAATTTGCCCTAAATACCACAAGACACCTATGTAATCAAACTCGAATTATACAAGTTCACGTAGAATGCTACAACGTGTTACAACCACTGACAGCTCGATTCGAGGATATGAACAATGAATTCAAGTCCATTTCACATCTAGTAGACCATCGAGCCAAGCGTGGCGCATGGATTGGAGGTATAGGAACAGTATTAAAACAAATTTTTGGAACCCTAGATGAAAACGACGCCATTAAGTATAACGAAGCTATTAATTCTATACAATATAACGAGGATCGGTTGACTTCACTGATGAAAGAGAATATTTTGGTCACAAGCTCTGTGATAACATGTTTCAATAACACCCTGAACAAAATAATGGACAATGAAATTAATTTAAACGGAGCTATTGATAAACTCTCTGTCAGAGTAAGAAACATCTCAGAAATTACGAATGGATTTCTAATATTTTCAAACGTTAACGAAATCTTAAACGCTCTAGAGACTTCCATACTCACCTTGTCCTTCCAACTAGAGGATATAGTTAACGCTATTCTATTTAGCGGTCAAAATTTATTGCATCCCTCAATTATTACCCCAACACAAATTTACAGAGAGCTTGCCAATAACTACCGGCATTTATCAAGTGACCTCGAGCTTCCTGTAACACTAGATATTAATTCTGTTCATTTTATTTTAAGTATTTCTAAGCTAGCGTGTTACTATATTAGTCATAAGTTAATGTTTGTTCTACAAGTGCCATTGGTAAATACCAGGGAATATGTACTGTTTCATAATATTGCTTTACCAATACCACATAACACCAAAGAACCAAATTCATTCAGTTTGATCATTCCGAATTCCAGATACATAGCAATGACCAAAGACAAATCTCATTATTGTGTTTTAGACGATTTAGAACATTGCAAAATTATAAGACCCGGAAATTATATTTGTGATATTGAAAACGTGTATTCCACCGATGCAAAACTTACGTGTGAGAGTGAATTATTAGCGAAAGTGATCATTAAAAAACCGCCCCAGTGTGAAACTAAAACCTTTTTGGGAAAATTAGACATTTGGAAACCATTGATAAATAATAAGTGGATTTACATACAATCAGAAATTAACAAGATTTCTATTGATTGTCTAAATTCTAACCTGTACGAGACTACTATATTAGGTACTGGTATATTACACATCCCCAATGACTGTATTGGATATTGTAAAAGCACTACATTAATACCAAAATATGATGTTCTAAATGTTACTTCGCCTATTAATTATATACCAGACTTTAATTTAATCAACGACTCTTGTTGTAACACTGTAGGATTAAGTAATGTAATGGAAGATGTGCCTCCTATTCACCTAAACGACATAAACTTAGACGATTTTAATAAAGAAAATAAAATCAAACTGCAATCTCTCTTTAATGATATTAAAAATCTACAATCCCCACACATTGTTAAATATGGGACACATTATTCTGTTACAGTAATTATTATTGTAATCCTTATGTTATTAGTTATAAGCTACTTGATCTTGAAAAAAACATGTAAACCCGGCAGCAACTTACAATGTCAGTTTAAACCAGACTTTAGTAGATCACCTCAACCTATCCCAGAGACAATAACCATGACTGACAGACACGACTCCATGGAACACGTAGCCACGTCAGTTGCTCCCATTAGAACTAGAATCTAACAGAGACTTTGTCTAATCCAACCCCAAAGTCTCCTCTTAAAGGGGGAGGTGTTATATCCATACTATGCTAGCGTTACTGCTGTCCACACAGCTTTTATGCTGACTCCTCTTTATCAGTCCCTTGCTCTGAGCAGTGACTGGGAGACGAGTCAGTCTGTTTTCATCCTCCGGTTTGCGCGGTTGCTAAAGGGTCCCAATCTTAATCGATCCCAAAGTTCTGAATTAAAGGTTTAGTGCCTCAAGGTCAGTGTTTCTTTTTTTAAAAAGTGAACCTCGAAACCCCGTATAACAGTACGATCTCCACGCGAGGGAACCAGACTGATAGTCAAAAAACAGGCTGAGATTCCCAAGCGCATTGAGGCCGGACTACTAATACTACAGGTAGGTCCAGAAGACACGTTATCCGTAAATGGCTGACGTATCAAAACCCAGAACACTCTACCATGCCGAGCCCCAGGAAGAGAAGAAAAGTGTATTCCTGGTGCTTGGCATACCAGAAGAGGATGCGCTCAAACGGATACGAGCGTAGAGTTTACTACAAACTTGGTAATCTCTACGTCCGCTTCCTTGACGAACGCCCTCTGCTGACCGCCGAACCTCGATGCCAAGCCCGAGGAGGTCTCCAGCGATGACCCAGGCAGCGGATCAACGCAAGTGGAAGGCCAACCATGCCCAAGCAAAGAGCCAATCGTCAGGGTCACTAGAGAAGAAAAGTAACTTCAAATGGAAAGTGACCCGGACGAGGAAGAGGCCCTAATGCTGAGCAGTGATGATGGCATTGCCAACTCCCCCAGCTCCTAATCACACCATCATCCAAACCAACCTCCAGCATAGCCAGACTGCAACGGCTAACCTACGCAGAACGCTGGAGGCAAGCACCAAGGCCGTAGCCCTAATACAGGAGCCGTGGATTAGGAAAGGCAGGAATTGCAGCCTTAGCAACTTCGGAGATAAACTACATCTAGACCCCACTATCGATAACCCGCGTAATTGTGCGAATTTTGTTTCTTTCTTGCTTTCAAAGAAACTTAACGTTATGAACAAGAGCACAAAACCAACATTTGTCACATCAGGAGCCCAAACAATAATTGATCTAACTCTAACTACTAAGTACGCGTCATCATACATCTCAGACTGGCACATCACAAAAGAGTCATCGTGCTCGGACCATCGATGGATCAAATTCTACCTTAACATGACACTCACACAACCTAAACCCCGATCAAATTAGTGATGTTCCGAAGAAAGGTGAGGTCAGAGGTACCCGAAACCGATGGGCTTGTATGAAAGATTTAATGACAGTAGAGGAAGCATGTATCTGTTTCCCCCGATGGTAGAAAGACGTGAGCTTATGTATATATGTATGAAAATGCAAGTTATTCGTCAGAAACCCCATAACACCATAAGGTTCAACATAACAAAAAAAAACATCTAAGCATAGTGTGGAGTTGAATTTATCAAATTATAACTTTAAAATAAATTAAATTACAAAATTAGATAATCGTTCTGTCCATCAAATTTAGAAAGCATTTTGCATCACTTACGCTAAAGGCAGTATAAATTAAGAGAAAGCGTAGTCTTACTTACATTTTAATTACTTTGTCCTCTCAATAGTAAAGATACTGTGACCAGTCTTCAATCAAACTTAAAGGTAATTCAATTTAAGCCTATAAGACATTCAATCAGTAATTTAGATAGTGCATTCATAGATTAATTAAAAAGTAGATTGGTTAATTTTACTTCGATGCGTTAACCGGATTAAGGCACATGTCTCCTCTGCTACTCTTATAAGTTGAGCAGGACATATCTCTAACATTCGTCAGACAGGCATGTATCGACAGGCATTCTACTAGTCTATCGCAATATTTTAATTTCTTTATAAAAACATATTTTTGGAACAAAACAAGTATTCTTACAACAAATAATAATCTTTAAATAATTTAAACAAATAAGAAAAACCGAGTTTAAATGCACCTTTTTTATTTATTTTTTTTTTGTTTGGAAACCCCCACGTGGCATCACCTTATCGAGGCCAATGGGTAAGGTGGTATGTCGGACTCGAACCGACTAAAACCACACAGTGGTCCGTCAACGGGTCTTATTGCCGGGGCTTCAGGTGTACCCTAAAAAGGAAGTCCCTGTGTACCCCGCCCGGCAGAGAGACCCCCAATATGATGTGTGGGGGTTCTGCCTCCCCCCCCCCTCATATTTAGTCTGGCGCGCGTGGAACACGTCGTGCTGCCGTCTCGGGCCTGCTTCTGCGAGGGCGATAGATAGCACAGTCTGTCGCCCTCAGGCCAGCGCTCATTGAGGCCGGAGGTCATTTTGCACTCTCCTTGTGCGTCTTCTGCGGGACGGAAGTACTAACTCTCTCCCTTTCCCTTTCCGCCGCTTCTTTTGCAAGCATTACTGCCTCGCAGTATAAAGCGGCGGAATCCCATGCACTCTCGCTCTGGACCATAGCAATAACCATGGTCTCTAGCGAGAGGCTACCCACAGCAATAGCTGCCACGAGGTCAGCAAGCTGCTGCACCCACGCATAGCACTCCACTAATGTATGGAGTGCGGTATCCTCGTGACAGCTCCCGCAGTGGTGGCACACAGGCGTTGGCTCCCGGCCTAAAATACGAACATTTGTGGTTTTGCGTATAATGGCATCCACATACAATGTAAATATTCTTTTTTAGTTTTGGATTAAACTATTCATTTAGTATTCATTTGTCAATAATTATGAACTCACTGTCTGATATTCTTACTCTTTGGTAATACCATTAGCTCTAAATACAGTCCATTAATAGCTGCGATGGTCACTTTGTATAATCTAACAACCCAAATATTATTGAAGGATTTATGAAGATTGGCAGCTACGGCAAAAAATTAAATACTTATGTCAGATGATATTCAAAATGGAAATTAAAAAATGTAGGGCGTAAGTTAAATGATGTATCTTAACAGCCACAAAGAACAGATTTTGTTTGTAAGCATGTCTGTGTGTTCGACACGTAGTTAGGTGTCGCGATCTGCGGTCGACCGGTGTATTGTACTAAACGAGAACACTAGAGCAGGGTTAGTGAAATAAAACCACTGCACTGTATTCCGATCTTGATCGACAATATATTAAATAAAACAATATGTTCTATACAAGTGGCCGTAACAAAACCATACCGCGATTATGATAGACAGTATAACGCCATCTATTGAGGATCTACAGAGGTCTACATTTAAGTCAATCAATTGATCAACTTCACTTATTTCATATTAAACATACTGCGCACCAAAGGACGATATAGACAGATCGGCCTTTCTTAAACTAAAAAGAAGGTATACAACCCAAACAATTTCCAAATAAACTATCTTATATAATAATTAATAACAAAAAATAATATTTTATTTATGGTCTACAGGCAATATACACAATTTGTTTGTTGGCCTTTTTATGATTGCTGATTTTGTTCGTAAGGTAACTACACGGGTGACCTTATCATCTCCTGAATGTTTCTCTAATATGCAACCCATTGACCAACGACTGGGGGGCATATCATCTTCCTTTATGAGGACTATATCTCCAATATTTGGTTCTTGAACTGTAGAGGACCATTTGTATCGGTGCATTAAGTTACATAAATATTCATGTGACCATCGCTTCCAAAACGATTGCAACATCCTCTGAACAAATTGCCAGCGAGTCAGAGAATGCACATTTGAAGTTTCATAAGTCCCAGAGTCGGGCAAAGCAATCAACGGTTCACCGATAAGAAAATGTCCGGGAGTCAAAGGCACACACTCCCCAGGATCACCAAGGCTTATGATGCTCATTGGTCTTGAATTCAAACATGCTTCTACTTGTGTTAACAATGTTGAAAGCTTTTCGTAGGTTAGGGTGGCATCGCCTACAACTCGTTTTAAATGAGCCTTTGTAGACTTCACGCCGGCTTCCCATAATCCACCGAAATTCGGCGCATGGGGAGGAATGAAGTGCCACTCGGTGTTGTTTGCCTCTAAATGTTCGGCAACAGAATCGCGTATTAATGATAATTGTTGTAATTCCTTAGAAGCCCCAACAAAGGTAGTGCCATTGTCGCTATACAACCTAGCGCAGTGACCTCGTCTCGAAACAAAGCGTCTAAACGCCGCTAAGAATGCCTGTGTACTCATGTCGCTTACGACTTCGAGGTGCAGTGCACGTGTGGACATGCACACAAATAAACAAATGTAGCCTTTGAAAGAGCGATGTCCACGACCCTTCGTCGTCCTAATTTTTATTGGTCCAGCATAATCTACTCCGCTATTATAGAATGGTCTGGCTGGTGTACAACGCACGGATGGGAGATCGCCCATTATTTGAGGTTTAATAGTGGCTCTTTGCTTGGCACATATGACACACTTCCGAATGTGTTGCTTTACTAAGTTTCGAACACTAATTATCCAATAGCCTCTCCTCAAATAGTTGAGCATCAGTTGAAGTCCTCCTTGCAGAGTTTTATTGTGCGCGTTAGCCACTATCAGGTGAGTGAGGTGAGCGTTGCTTGGTAGCACTATCGGATGCTTCATGTGCTGTTCTAATGTAGACTTGTCTATTCTACCTCGTACTCTAATCAAGCCATTCTCGTCTAGATAAGGACTTAAAGATTTTAATTTACTTGACCTTAGTTGTAAGAATCCTTTATTCTGTATTTGTAAATATTCTTCTGTAAATATATTCTTTTGTGTAATTCTAATACAACATTCTAATGCCTTATCTATTTCTTTAACTTGTAAATATTTTGTCCTGTTTATACCTTGCTTCAGAAATCTACGACAATATGCAATGACTCTAATAAGCCTCGGTAAAGAAGAAAATCTTGTAAACAGTTCTGAACTTTCTGGTATAACAGCAACATGAGATTTAATAGACTGTTCTAAGTCTATGTCTAAGGTCATTGGCCTACTATATTTTTTAATCGGATTATCTCTTAGAAAGGATGGTCCATTAAACCATAAAGAGTTTTCCAGGAATATGGTTGGTAATATTCCCCTTGAAGCGCAGTCAGCGGGATTTTCTGTTGTTGCTACGTGAAACCATTGCGACGGCTGCATAGATGCCAAGATTTCAGACGTCCGATTAGCCACAAACGTTTTCCATTTGCTTGGATGACTATTTAACCAGGCTATAACAATTGTGGAATCGGTCCAAGCCTTGACCTTGTTTGGCAAGATTTTCATCACCTCTGCTGTTTCTATTAAGAGCTTAGAAAGCAGGACTGCTCCACACAACTCCAAACGCGGGATGCTAATTTGCTTTATTGGAGCAACCCTGGTTTTAGCAACTAACAAAGCAACCTTGACCTTTCCTGAGACGTCAACTATTCGCAAGTAGACAACTGCTGAGTAGGCTGCCTTGGAAGCGTCACAAAAGCCGTCCAGCTCTACTGCGTCATCCACGTTAGTGCCGAGCCAGCGAGGTAACGTTACTTTCGTAAGTAGTGCTAATTCTTGCCGGTAAGTACTCCATTCCTGTGCTAATTCATTACTTAATTTCTCATCCCAGCTGATGCCTGCTAGCCATAACTTCTGTATAAAGATCTTAGCTAGAACCACACTTGGAGCTAACCATCCAAGAGGGTCGAATAGTCGCGCTATCTTGGAAATTACAGCTCTTTTTGTTATAGGCACACAGGACAGCTTCGGGAGACTCACCTTGTACTCGAAGGAGTCTTCGCTACGGTTCCAGGTAAGTCCTAGTATTTTAATTATGGTATCTATTTTGATCTCTTCATCTTTATTTTCTATGACGTGTTCTTTATTTACATTTGTTTTTGCATCTTGCTTGCATGCTACACTTTTATGCTTATCCGATTTTTGCTCTAGTGAATTTATTATATCTAAAATTTCTTGGTTATTGCTATTCCATTTTTGTAACATAAAACCTCCTTTTGCCAATAACTCTGTAATTTCCTTATATATTTTTATACCTTCTTCTACACTGTAGCATCCAGTCATTAAATCGTCCATGTAGAAGCAATTTAATACTTTTTCCGCAGCATGAATATATTTAGCGCCTTCATCATATGCAATTTGATGAAAAGTTCTGATTGCTAAGAACGGCGCTGATGCAGTACCAAACGTAACTGTTAACAACTCATAATCTTTGAGTTTCTTTTCAGGGCTGTCTCGCCAAACAATACGTTGATACCTTGTGTCTTCGTCTGCTATCCTTATCTGCCGATACATCTTTATAATATCGGCTACAAGACCAATAGGGTGAACTCTCCATCTCATCACTGTGTGTCTCAAATCAGCTTGAAGTGATGGGCCAATCGTTAAGGTATCATTCAGCGAAATATCTTTTTTATCCTTTTCGGATGCATTGAAAACAACCCGTACCTTTGTTGTGGATTTGTCCTTCCGTATTACGGCATGATGAGGTAAGTAAGCTGCTATATCCTTTTTGTCATCATCATCTTTTACAGGTTTCATGTGATCTAGTTGCAAGTATTCATTAATCACTTCATGGTACTGTTCTTTAAGATCTTTGTTCTTCTCCAATCTTTTCTCCAACGACTTAAATCTGTTTTCAGCAATGGAGCGTGCATCTACAAATTGGGAATCCTTGAATCTGAAAGGTAATCTAACTACATACCTTCCATCCTTTTGTCTACAGGTAGTAGCACTATAAAAATCTTCACATCTTTGTTCATCTGGGGTAAGTATCTTTTTATTACTAATTATTTCTTCCATCTCCCAAAAACGCTTAAGAAGATCGTCCTCTTTAATTTGTGCATGCATCACTGTAATATTTGTGTGTGTGTCTTCTGAACTATTATTTGACTTATTCACTGAACCTGATAGTACCCACCCTAAGGTAGTACTTTGTGCGATCAGAGTACCAGATGGACTGCGCATGATACCTTCCTTCAAGATGCAGCAATAAGATATCAATCTTGTTACACTGATTGAACTGGGGATCGGCAAGCTCGAGAGTACTTATATCAAACCATTCAAGCACACCTTTACTAATACTCCTTTCGGGTAAGTAGGATGTGATTTTGTTCAACACATAAGCTGTTACAGTTAATTTGAATTGTGGGTCTCTTCGCGACTGAATATTTAAATGTACGATCGATTTTGCCATGGTTGATCTATTACCTAATCCTGATACAACTCCTTGAATAGGAACTTTAGGCAGACGTAAGTATTGGACTGTGGCCTCAGTAATAAAACATGCTTGAGAGCCTTGATCAAGCAGAGCCCTAATTACATGCAATTCACCCGTTTTCGACTCAGCATTTATTAGCGCTGTGGCTAATAAAACCTGTCGAGGAATTGCCGATATATTGGAGGTTACATGATTAATACTAAGCATAGGGTCAGCACTAACAGTAGATAAATTAACTGCAGGAACCTTATCTTCATTCATCCTGTCGATGCTGCGGTGTAACAAGGTATGATGTCTTTTTTGACACAATTTACATTTGGTTGCCTTTTTACAAGTGTATACGCTATGATTGCTACCTAAGCAATTGAAACAAATATTTTGTTTTGACACGAATTCGCGCCTAGCTTCAGTTGTTTGTTTTGCGAACTGCTTGCAAAAACAAAGCTTGTGAGGTTCGCTGCAGAACTCACAACGCATAGTGTTTGAGTTCGTCGCTACCACGGCTCTGGGTACATGTGAACTTGTGACCTGATGACTCCTTTTAGGTTCGATACGTTCCAATGCACGAAAACGATTTTCTAAAAATGTGGCAAATTGTTCATAGGTAGATAGTTCGTTAGTGTCGATACTATTAGCATTTAGTTCCCACTGCTTTAGCGTTTCAGGATCTAATTTAAATGAAACATGGATGATGATAATGTCCCATGTAGATACGTCAACGTGTAAATTTTTAAGTGCACTCAGACAATCATTAGTTGTATCTAGCAATTCCTTAATACTGGTGGCTGACTCAAACAACATACGCTTTTGACTAAAAAGTCTTTTCAGAACACAATTCGATATAAATTTTTTATTACTATACCTTTTTTCTAAGTTAGCCCAACACTGAGTGTAGTTTAATTCAGAAATTTCTTTATGACGCACAAACTGTTCAGCCTCGCCAGTAAGGTGTAATTTTAAATAATGCATCTTTTGAACTTTATCCAAACTCTCATTTTTATCTATTAGTGACAAAAGCAAATCGCGAAACGTAGTCCATTCATCATATTTTCCGCTAAACATAGGAATGACAATTTTTGGTAGTTTGGCGGTTGCACTTTGAGATTTGGACACGTCCTTCGAAATAGCTGATGCAGATGGACTTTCTGACTTACATTTATTTAACAATGTCTTAACTAAACACTTATAAGTAGTATATGTGTCCTCAGTAACTTCATACATGTTTAAAAGTTTATCATCATCTACTAACTCGCTATAATTTTCGTATAGTTTTGTATTATTTTGTTGAAACAAAGCCCAATCTTTTTCTAATAACTCAAGTTTTACTTCCATGTACTCTACTGTGAGCCTATCTTTAGGACACTTTTTAAAATTAATTAACCCCTTCTGAATAATAGTTTGATTATTTTTCAAAACCTTAAGTAAACACTCCATTTTTAAAGTTACTTTACAAGTCCAAAATTCTACGTCTCAAAATTTGTCGAAAATTTTACAAGTGTTTGGCAACTATAAACTGTAAACGGAATTCGGGCATAAGCTCCGCGTTCCCTCGTTTTTTCTAAAACTATTCTAAGTCTAAACATGCACTACTAACTAAAATTATTCTATGTTAAAATGTTAAAGTATATAAAGTTCAAATTAGTTTGATCTCATGCACTGCACTCAAATTCTGCTAAGTCCTTGATTAACTCGAACAAATTTTATAAGTAGAAATCTTCTTGTATTGAAAGTTCAAATTAGAATAACTTCTTGCACTTGATAAATTTTAAAATGTACTTACAGTTTGCACTGACTCACAATATCCAACACGTTTATAAAATCCAACACGTTCAAAGTTACTGCTGGCGCCCTCTGCTGGTTGCACCTGCTGTAGGGGTCGTGTACCTTTGTGTAGCGATCCACTACAGGTTACACGCTAGGGGGGGCGAGCTACGCTTAGCTTCGCACAAAAATAATCAATTTGGCTCGATTGGACCATATGTTCGACACGTCGTTAGGTGTCGCGATCTGCGGTCGACCGGTGTATTGTACTAAACGAGAACACTAGAGCAGGGTTAGTGAAATAAAACCACTGCACTGTATTCCGATCTTGATCGACAATATATTAAATAAAACAATATGTTCTATACAAGTGGCCGTAACAAAACCATACCGCGATTATGATAGACAGTATAACGCCATCTATTGAGGATCTACAGAGGTCTACATTTAAGTCAATCAATTGATCAACTTCACTTATTTCATATTAAACACTGTGCATAAAACGCATCAAAGTATACCAATCAATATCAAATATACCAAGAATACATTGCTATGCAGACGACAGCACAGTACACGGGCGATATTTCGGACATCCTGCTGCCAAGCTAGCAAACGTTCAGGGAAAACGACAGGAGCTTCTCTCATTTTGGTTGTGAGAATCTGATCGAGTTCAGCGCCAAGAAAACACAGGCGTGCGCGTTTACAAACAAAAAGTCTCCATTCCTTCCCCTTCCTACTCTTCAGAACACTCAACTGCCACTACAGGATAGGCTTAGTATACTGGGTATGGCGGGGTCGCGGAAGCTCGGTGTATTATCGGCCCGAGCATATGTGTCTTTTATACAAGACCCAGGTTCGCTCCTGCGTGGAGTACTGCTCTTATCTTTGGGATGGCTATGCGCAGTATCTGCTTGACGCTCTCGTCCTGAGGTCACCCAGTCTCTTGAGCCCCTGCAGTTGCGAAGAGATGTCGCCTCTATGGCAGTTCTCTATCGCCTACATCACGGGGATGTTCTGACGAGCTTTTCCCACCTTCTTTGGTCCCACCTTCTCCCTTCCTCTACAGGACTACACGTGCTGGCCTGAGGAGTCACCATTTGCAAGTCGAAGGTATGCGATCCCGAACGAAACGGTTTGGCTCTTCTTTCCTGTGCCGATCGG
This sequence comes from Tyria jacobaeae, assembly GCA_947561695.1. Classification (NCBI taxonomy): domain Eukaryota; kingdom Metazoa; phylum Arthropoda; class Insecta; order Lepidoptera; family Erebidae; genus Tyria; species Tyria jacobaeae. The sequence continues at coordinate 13,244,280 of OX387220.1, forward strand.
TGAAAGACTGGAATTCACTACCAGCGCACGTGTTTCCTTCCCACTTTGATCCTGGGTTTTTTAAGCGGGGCGTGAAAAAGCATCTCACCAGGCCGCCATAGTGTGGGTCACCATACTACATTGACTAGACATGCAATGAGGATGGTGACCACCACTCTTGGACTCCATTTATTGCTTACCATCAGGCAAAGTGGAGTCATTATGGTAGGCTTACAAATAAAAAAAAAAAAAGAATAAGTCCTAGTATCCTAGTCCTAAAAGAATAGTTCCTAAAGTTATTAAACTATGATATACAACCATAACAATTTAATAAATTGCTTAGATAAATCTACTACACAGATTCTTCTGTATCTTAAATAAAAAGATTCTTGTACAATAAGCAGACATTAATTCAAGATAAAATAACTGTGCCACCATTATTAGAAATGTCATCCGACATTGTTACAAGAATGCAATTTGCAATGATTTGCACCCATTAAGCGCCCATGTCTAGAGGGTAAATTCCTCTTGCACAATTCATTGGAGTAAACTTCATTGTTTGTAATTGAATCAGTACATATTTCAAGTAAAATTTATATTATAAATATTTTGAAATCTTCATTTTAGTGCGTACCTTTAACTTCTAATCTTATCTAGTGCACTGTCTAAGTGATGTTATTATGGAGAAAAACAATTTATCTTAGTTGGCATCGTAACCAAACATTTTCCTTGTATTTCGCAATCTTGTTACGTAGACTGAAATTGAAATTGATTTGTATTAAAAATGTTTAGTTTTTTTTTTTTTGCTAAGATGCAGCATCTGTCATTATATGTATTTGATGTTATATGTACGCTAACTAACTAACGAGATAGTATACGCTAACGGGATAGTATAAATAATCTTGCAAAAATACGTAACACGCAGTTGAATGAACTGAAATAAAACTATGTATATAAGTGAAATAAGATTTACGCCATCGTTGTAGATTTGTAAAGATGTTCTTTTAGATGTTTACGCATCTTAAACCATGAAAGTTAAAACGTTTCCACTCAGCTTAAGTACAGCTTAATGACTCAGAGAAAATTTCTTTATTCCTATTTCACAGTGTTAAAAGTTATCCAAATTAAGTGATTTATGTCTCCATTAGAATTTCTTTTTCTTAATAGCAAGCAGAAATTGAAAAAAAAATGTTGTCACAATAAACAGTTGAAAATACGCACAATTTGAGCGTCTAAAGAAAATCATTTTTCATTAACAAGGGTTGTTTGCTTGATGGATTATTAAAATGTTCGTGTTGACGTTAATAGATTTCTTGTGTAGGGTGTACGTTGACGATGTTATTAAATACGTGAAATGCAGTTTTTCTAATGACCGGCAACTGTAATCGACAACGAAGCCGAATAGATTCTGCAGGGGAGCGTTCTAGGGCCCTAAGTGCCAATGTGTGCCAAATGACTTGAAATATCAGCACGCGGCATTGTGTAAGCATTTGGATTTTTTTGAGATGACAGCTCATTATAGGAACAGTTATCTGAAGATATACATTGGTTTCCAGATAACATCATAAAAAAATCTGTGGTTTTTGAACTTCTTTACTTTTTGATAATAAATCCTAATAAGTAAATCTTAAGCCACCATATACTTAACTTACGTTTTCAGCATAGTTAGACCAATTTTTTTTCTATAATGTCAGGGACAGACGAACAGATCAGATCAAAAGATGTGTAAATATTATAAATTAAACAAATTAAAAAATTTGAATCGCAATATACATTTAACTGATAGAAAATTCTGTGCAATCCTATTAAAATATTACGTTATAATAATAATTTTAAAGTCATTGCTAATAATAATACGTTTCCTGGAAATTATGGGCATAATGGCAAAGCATAAGGCACCCACCAAATGTTATAACTACTGTATCTATTTGAGAGTGTTTTTTTAACACCTTAGCAGAAGAACAAAAAAACAAAGATACCCGTAATTGAAGACCAGTTGCAGTAACTTGTTATAAGCATTCCAGTTCACATTAAAGTCTCTGGCACTCTTATGTTATCTCTTTGATCGATACGCCCATAGCTGTCAAACGAACAAAATAAATATGTTATTACTAATGCGTTCACTGCGCTGAATCAGATAACTGCTAATCTCCATTACAATTAAAAATTTCGAGTTCAACCACCGACAGAACCTTTAGTAGAGTACTTAAGGCGTGATTCAACAAAATTGCTCTCCTCAATCATAAATAATTGTTACAGAACCTACTTTTACGAAAGTATTGAGTGGTTTATGAATGAATAATTATAGCCTATAAATAATTGTTACGCTAAATTAAATTCTAGACAGCATATGAAACTTTTTCAACCGCTTTATTAAAAAAAGTAAAAAAAAAATGACAACGACAGTGTAAATTTTCACTTTCTCGCTTTATAAACAGGACAATAGGCAAACAATAATTGAGAAAAATTTGCATTTTCTGCTAGCATTTTACAACCATCTTTCGCCGGAGACAATGCAGCAGACTCGCTTCATTAAACACCAAATTATCAACATACTTCACCCAGAATGTACAGGCGAAAGTAACCGTTAAACACATTACATTGACACCGAATTTGCCTTGCGAACTCAAAAGTTATTAGGAATACGCAAGGCCCATTTTCGAATGAAGGCGTCCAGACATTTTGTCTGTGAGGTTCGTCAGAGCTATAACCGACGAGGATGCTGGAAATCTGATCACACCTTCCCACAGTCATTTACAAAGTAAGGAAAATTGAGTTTTACTTCTTAAGAGATAATGTTGAGTTACAAATTTCAAGAAAGAAGAAATATTTTGTACATTTCAAGTAAGGCACCCTCCTGGTGGTACCTAACCCCAGTGTATTTAATTCTTTTGATTTTAAATTATGAAATGAAAAATACAAAACCAGGGTGCATTTTAAATTATTGCTCGTTTTGTTTTTGTTTGTTTTGCGTTTGTTTATACCTAAAATATCACATCGGCTTTAAAACTTCACAAAAAGCATTTTCAATAAATATGCAGATATTCAGATAGTCAACTAACATATTGTTCGAACTAATTGCACGTCCGTGTCACTGAAGCGTCGCATAGATTGCAGTGAGCCACGGGATTTATAACACGAAAATAAAAACGTAAAAGGCAATGGTTCTTATAATACAAGGCTACAAAGCAATTTTAAATGATATGCCTAGAGTAATAAGAAGCTACTACCCTTTGTTTTATTACAATAAGGTCGCTAATTCATTTGAGGTAGCCATAGGAGATGTATTTTGTCTCAAATACTGTCTTAGTTAAGGTCTTCACTCCATTTCTCGGTGTATAGAGAATCTTTTTACCACAGTTTTGTTTAGTTACTTTCATCCATCACTTCAAATGATTTTGTAAACAACCGTGGCTAAGATTAACCCTAAATCCTACTTTATCCTACTAATACTACTTTAGGATTATGACAGATCCGAATTCAAAAATTAAAAGAGAACGAACGCATCTGTCCCTTCATCGTACTTCTGCCATAGCCTTTGTTTTAAGAGTTTCTTCAATCAGACCTGTTCTCGCCTCAGCAGAACATTAAATGATATCAGTCACTTAGATGTCACTTTCTTTGTTCCATTCCTTAAACTTCACTGAGCTTAAATTACTTAGAAAACTCTTTTTAAATTATTATTAGAATAAATCAAAATAAACAAAGGATGAAATAGTCATCGCGGTAAAAACTAAAAATGTTTGGCAATCTGCGTCGCGTGTCGAGGCAATAGCCTGCGGGAAAGGTTATCGTTCTACCCTTCTCTTTAACGATTTTAACATTTTTGCAGTATTCCCACTACGTATAATACAATATTCCTTGAAAGCGTGTCTGGCAGTGGATTCCAAACGACAACTACCCGCAACGGAACGAGGAAACGCAAATAGTATTATCCTGACACATTTTGACAAATTGAAGTGTGATAGAGGCCTCTCGCCATTGTTTCGTCCATTTTTATGCGTAACACAATTTCAATGTTTGAGCACCGTTCGTTAGTGATTGTCTGTGTTTGATTTATGATTTATGTATCCCGCGTGGACTGTGTGGCGAATCGAACAAAGTGTGTGGGACGCGGCTGACTCTAATAGATAAGTGTTGTGACTTGCATAACATTATAAAAAACGTACTTAATATAATATATGTTGTCAAGTTTATCGCTCATTATAGGCTAATGCATGGGCCAATCTCCATACGCCTGAGGCTAGGTCAAAACGTCAGACAACACGGAGCTATACATGTTATGTATATTTTAAACTAGCTTTTTGATATTCCAGTTGCTAGTTTCTGATTTTGAATTACACTTCTTCCTAGATATCTGAAAATCGTATTCGTCGTCTTATCTATTGAACTTAGAAAACCAAAAAAAATAGAGGTTGACTTAAAAACAAGAAGAAAAGGAAGTTGATGGCAATATGATTACCTTCTGTTAGATTAGTCGAATCAAATTCTAATTGGCGTACTATAAGTGTTAAATGCACCTCTGCCTACTTCTTAAGGGATGCAGGCGTGAGCATATATATATATATATATATATATACATATATATAGAAAGGTATTTAATATATGTGCAACCAGCACAAATTCTGAACGCCGCAGTAAAGAAGAGTCGATACACACACGCCGCTTGAGGCAACTTATGTAGTTTTAGTAAATCAGGTGAAAAGCACTGAAACAGTCCGTCACCATCACCTAAAACCAAAAATGATGGTCACGAACTGTCAGGAATTCATGCCGTAGTTATGGCGTTTGATATGTACAGACTCTTCCAGCGGTAAGTGTGATGTTAACATTTTGGTTTTAATAGCTGCTACTACTACTTAAATACTACAGGTTCTATATTAAACGTTTTGTTTTGTAAATATTAAGCGCACAAAGATTAAAAGTGGCTGCCAGCAGAATGCTTTTCGAATATAGAATTAAAATGGGGAGGTTTTAAACGCGTAAATCGGATGAGGGCACTGCTCTAATTACTTCAAAATCGTATTCACATGCGCACTAGGCTGCGGACAAGTAATGCTCATTAAACCTCTACATAAAAGGTTTCATCCTAAAAAAAATCCAACAAACTTAGGAGTTGCGAATTTTCACAAAGTATATTTTATTTTAGGCAACTATACTTAAAAATTTACAAAAAAGTTAATTTACACACATTTGTGCATCAAATATTTGTAACAAAAATATAATATTTCAAATAATTTTCTACCAAAGCAACAATAACTTTTCGCTATTTCAATTACGCAAATTCGGGGTGCTTTTAAATTGGTATCTGGCAAGCTCAAACGAGTGAGATCTCACTTAAATTGTAAAAGCCAACTCACACGCTGGCTTTCATTTACGCATTAAAATTCACGTGGCGGGGTAAACATGATGAGTGAAATACGTACAGCAAATTAAAAATAACTGTTGAGTTAATCGTGAGTTTATAAAGTTGACCATTATGTCATTTTTTTCGCTAACGTTGTGGTCACCAAATACCAGTAATGCTGCTTTTTTTTTTATATTAGCCTACCATAGTGACTCCACTTTGCCTGATGGAAAGCAATAGGTGGAGTCAAAGAGTGGTGGTCACCATCCTCATTGCATGTCTAGTCAATGTAGCATGGTGACCCACACTATAGCGGCCTGGTGAGATGCTTTTTCACGCCCCGCTTAAAAGAACCAGGATCAAATTGGGAAGGTAACACGTGCGCTGGTTTTCTCGGCTAGAATTCCAGGCCGATGCCGATCGGCACAGGAAAGAAGAGCCAAACCGTTTAGTTCGGGTACGTATATTATCGACGCGCAAACGGTGACTCCTCAGGCCAGCACGTGTAGTCCTGTAGAGGAAGGGAGAATGTGGGACCAATTGGAAGAGCTCATCAGAACACTCCCTGTGATGTAGGCGATAAAGGACTGCCATAGAGGCGACATCTCTTCGCAACTTCAGAGGGTCAAGAGACTGGGTGATCTCAGGACAGTCGCCGTTGCAACCGATCGAGAGCGTCAAGCAAATACTGCGCATAGCCGTCCCAGAGATGAGAGCAGTACTCCACGCAGGAGCGAACCTGGGTCTTATAAAAGACACAGTTGCTCGGGCGAGAAGAACCGTCTCACCTTGTTCAAAACGCCGAGCTTTCGCGAGGCCGACTTAGTGACAGTCTTGATGTAATCGCGCGGATTCTGATCCCGGAAAATATTCATACCCAGGATACTAAGCCTATCCTGCAGTGGCAGTTGAGTGTTCTGAAGAGTAGGAAGGGGAAGGAATGGAGACTTTTTGGTAGAGAACACACACGCTTGTGTTTTCTTGGCGCTGAACTCGACCAGATTCTCACAGCCCCATTGGGAAATGCGGCTCAAGACCCGGTCGAGCTCAGCGACAAGCTCCTGTCGTTTTCCCTCAACGTCTGCCAGCTTGGCAGTAGGATGTCCGGAATATCGCCCGTGTACTATACTGTCGTCTGCATAACAATGTATATTGCCAAGGGCCAACATGTCATTGATATGCAGAAGAAACAGCGTAGGCGATAGAATGGAGCCCTGAGGTACACCAGCGTTTACCTCCTGGAAGTCTGGAGTCGCTTATGGAGGAAGGCAGCAACCCAGTTGCAGAGTTCAGGTGGCAGACCAAATGCAGGAAGTTTGGAGAGAAGCGAGCGGTGCCAGACCCTATCGAAGGCCTTGGCAATGTCGAGGCTGATGGCCAAGGACTCCCCATGCCTATCCATAGCCTTACCCCAAAGGTGTGTGACGTACGCTAGAAGATCACCCGTGGATCGGTTCGGCCTAAAACCATATTGCCGATCATTTAACAAGGAGTGATCCTCTAGGTGGCGGAATAATTGGGTGTTGATGATCCGCTCGAACACCTTACAGATTATGGAAGTGACGGCTATAGGTCGGTAATTGGCTGGATCGGAGCGGTCGCCTTTTTTGGAAATGGGTTGAACATTCGCTTCTATCCAGGCCTCCGGAACAATTCCTGAGGAATAGGACAGGCGATACCACCGCCGGCTGCTAATGTTTTATCTTCTATACATTTGCTAATCCTACCTATTAACTAAATTAAGGTTGTTATCGAATGAATGTGCGATTGTGATATGGACAAATATAAGTGGATGTAACAAACAGCAAATACGATACAATTAAAAAATAAATAACTATATAAAGTAAATGCTTTTTACAAAAGTGTACTAAAGGATACTACCTAGGTATTTTGTTTTCAAATTATGCCTCAGTGCCTTTTTAAAATACTGCACTTACTTACAAAATTAAGATTTATATTCCATGTGATTTTCTTATACTAAAGATAAGAAAAATTCATCACCATATTTTTAATTTTGTGCTCTCTTTGCATAAAGTAGCTGTTACAATAAACCGTGGTTGGTCTGAAAACGTACTAAATATACACATACACTCATAACAGGTAAATCTAAAAATCTTGAAGGTTACCTAATACATATTCAATGTTTTTAAGAAATACTTAAGGATCTTGATGTAATTTAAGGATTTGTTCAAATATTTATTTACAGTCTGCGCACTTCGATACTTTTTTTATTATTGTTTTTTTAACGTGTGGAATGAAGTGGCTATGCCGGAATAGAAACGACTAAAACCACACGGTGTTCCGACACAAATGTCTGTAGCCGGGGATTAAGGTAAAGAATAGGAAGGATGTCCCTCGACCTCCGACAGACGTGACCACCTGTTTATAAAACGGGTGGTCTCGAAACATGTTAGGAATTAGCTTCTCAATCCGAGCTCCAAGGGCGTGCGCAGATCGCGTCACGCCACGTTTCTTCTTCAGGCCAACGATCATGGAGTGTGTGCTAGACCTCTCCCGTTCCCTTACCGCCACCTCTTTGGCGTACATCACCTCCTCGCAATATGAGGTGGCGGAATCCCACGCATTCTCGCTTTGTACCATGGCCTCCACCATGGACTCTAGCGAGAGGCTTCCGACACCTATAGCTGTCTCGAGGACGTTGTTGACTCCACGCTGGACAGGCCGCCAGTGTGTGTAGGGCAGTATCCTCTGGACAGCCTCCGCAGTGGTGGCACTCAGGCGTTGGCTCCGCGCACTTCCATACTTGCTTGTATTCTAAAGCTTACTTTTCTAGTGTATGTTAGAGTGACTTTTTATGTCAAGATTTTTATTTTTTTTATGAATACTAGCAACGTGGGTCACACATTACTAGTATTCTTGTTAACCCCCCCATCGAAGCGAAATGCTTGTGTAAGGGGTGGGTTTTCATTATCACACCATCTGTACTACAACTCTGACGCACCACATATACACTGTGCATGCAACAGTGGTAAAGACATGCTTGCCGGTGCAATACCACGGCCTCACAGAAAACCGATTCCGAAGTAACACTTGCATTGCATTTCCCGAAATTAGTGAGGTTTCCGGAGGCCAACTCCCCCTCTCTTCTTTCCTCTCAACTGATCCCCCTGTCTTCTTCCTCTCCCCTCATCCTTCCATTCCTCATTACCCTCAAAGGCGGGCAGCGTACATCGACACTTGAGTTGCAGGTGTCCATGGACGGCGGTTGTCACTTACCATCAGGTGACCCGTCTGTTAGTCTGTCACCCTATATCATACAAAAAAAATGCAATGCGTTTTACATCTACATTCTTACATAGTTATGGTAGTTACAAATATAATACTTATTATACATTCATACATGCAACCACTTATTATACATGCATACATACACTCTCGAGTGTATCGCGAAGGGGTAGGCAGAGGCTTAATTAACGCTCACATTATAAATTAGTCACATTTACGTAGCTTACAAGCTTACTGCCATCATCGGGGCACTTTTGGGAATTGAATGGAGAAATTTGGAGAGTATAGACAGGAAAGTTTTTTTTTATACTGTAGGAAGACAGACGAACAGACGGGTCACCTGATGGTAAGTGAGAGCCGCCGTCGATGGACACTTGCAACTCTTGTCGTAAGTGCGCTGTCCGCCTTTAAGGGTAATGAGGGATGGGGGACGCGGGGAAGGGAAAGAGTAGAGGGGGGATGAGGGGATGTGAAAGAGGAGAGGAAGGGTGAGGGGAGAGGAAAGAGGAGAGGGGAAGTTGGGCCTCTGGAAACCTTACTCATTTCAGTGAAATGCAACGCAAGCGTTACTTCACAACCGGTTTTCTGTGATTCCGTGGTATTGCACCAGTCAAGCCGGTCCATTCGTGCAAGTCCATTAGTGCAAGCATGGCTCTACCTCTGTTAAAGAAGAGAAGGATAGAAGAGGAAGGGAAGGGATATTCTTTTTTTCTTTCAGTGGTAGAGCCATGCTTAGGCACGAATGGGCCGGCTCGACCGGTGCGATACCACGGCCTCACAGAAAACCGGTTGTGAAGTAACGCTTGCGTTGCAATTCCCCGAATTGAGTGAGGTTTCCGGAGGCCCAATTCCCCCTCCCCCCTTTTCTCTCCCCTGAAAAAAGGAGAAAGGAGATGTCCTTTCTCCTTTTTTTCCATCTCCTCATCCCTCCTCTCTTCTTTCCGCTCCCTGCATCCCCCATCCCTCATCACCCTCAAAGGCGGGCAAAGCACTTGCGATACTTGAGTTGCAAGTGTCCATGGACGACGGTGTCACTTACCATCAGGTGACCCGTCTGTTCGTCTGTCCCCCTATAGTATATAAAAAAAAAAAAAAATTGCTTATACTGATGGATTGGGGAGTATAAGCAATAGCTCAAGCAAATCAGGGCCGCATACCTATAACCCGAAGTGGCTGGGGACACCATGCTTAGAAGCGTCTGTATGTAATTCGGTATCTATTTAGCAACATAAAGCGCGAGTAACGGTCTCTCTACCAAGTGACCAGATAAATAAATCAATAAATGGAAAGTGCTAATTTTTTATGTTTTTGTTACGTCCTCTATAATCAATATTAACAATAAAATTGCCTTACTAAATAGTAAGCTTATTTTCTTCACGGGGACCCCGAATATTAATTTCAAAAAAAGCAGTGGTAGGACTTGCGTTCAAGTGGCTGTGGGTTGAAACCCCGCCCAGTACACTAACGTCGTAAACCCACCCCTAACACAAGCATTTAGCTTAGCTGGGGGGGTTAACAAGAATACTAGTAATGTATGAGCCACGTTGCTAGTATTCTTCATTAAAAAAAAAGATTAACTCTTATCGATGTCCGACTACTACGAATACAACCGAAGTCGGTATACCGAACTCGAACGATGCCTCACACGGTCCTAACTCCGTACACTTCCACTGATAGAGCTTTGCGGCGGCGTCTGCGACTGCAGTCTACACATTTCGACACTTCCTTCTATTCTGAAGCTTATTTTTCTAGTTTATGTCAGAGTGACGTTTTGATGTCAAGGACAGAAAATGTAAGTCTACATTTATGAATATTAAATACTTTTACAGTAATACTTCAGCAAAAATCATTACAATCTTTACAGAATATTCATAAAGGAGAAATGAAAAGATATTCGATTATCCAATATACATATATACTCAAAACAAATATTGTTACACTATTATATACATATATTCTTATCGACGATTCCTACACTAATAACCCATTGATATAATAATGGCATCAGTTCATTTTAAATAATGGAATATTAATGTAATAAAGGAATATAAATGATAACAATTTAGTTTCCCACTGGTTATGTTGATATTTTACTATCTTAACACCTCGGTATGCAGTTTAAAACAGTGAATTTCTTTAAATATGGTTCCAAATTAGCTTTTAGTATCATTTGCGACATTCTCTTTCAGACTGGTTTGTTACAAAAAAAAAATCACTATTCATTTATCTTGTTACTGACGCTAGCATACTCTCTTGCTTTTCAATCGTATAGTTTAAACAGCTTCTATTTACATTTTTAATAAGTGTTTTACAGGTTTTTTTTTATGTCATTGCTGCTGTAATAAACCACTACTTTCTTTTGTTCAGTGAACACTTACTTTATTGTAAAGCGTATAGCAAAAATAACTATTCAAAATGTTATACTTCATTTTTTATCCGATGTAACGAATCGTGATTATATTTCAAGTAAGAATTCAATAACTAGTCATAATGTACACCGTGATTCAATAAACGAAACATAAGTTGGCCCACCAGCGAATATTTGCACGACCTGAAGTAGCTGGGGTAGACGGATTTTTAGGGGCTTTCATTTTGATATTTGATTATTTATGTATAAAATTGCTATTTATTGAACACGTTGGCATTATGGAGCTACACATTTTTCCAATAAAGACTAATTTTATTTATATTATGACTAATACATTATTATTATATTATTCATGGCAGTAGTGCCAGCACATAACAGATTAGATATTAAGTTTCTATATTATCCATAGATATGAGCAAAGTAAGTTCTGTAATGAAAAAGCGATACCCTCTGAACTCCTTGTAAACATGGAGAAAACCATATTTTTTTAATCAAATGCCACAGTCTGGCAAGGGAATGCATTTAAAATGATATTATTACTATTATTTATTACTAGTATATGTTTAAGTAGAAGTGTTTAACATTGTTGTTAAACACTTCTACTATCGTTAGTAAACTGAAATTTGAAACAGATTTAAGAGCTTTCACATCTTACAGCTACGCATTTCAGATATAGACTTTTAATATAAGTACATTTGTAAAAAAAATGAATTTCATAAAGAACACTGGCAATTAAGTTTCAAAGTACAAACATATGATAAAGATATACAATAAAGCTGTTCCATCAATAACGTTATAATAAAGCCACGGTTATCACCATCAAACACGCGAGTTACCAGTTAAAGGCGACAACTACTACAATATGCAAATCATTTAGACTAACACACAAGAAAATTTATAATACTAACGGTCCTTTACTGTTCCTTGCCGTGACATATGACTATAATGTGGCGCGGAATTCAGAACAACGTGTTTATTATACATAAAAATAACTATCTTATCAGAATGCACGTTGAATAAGCAACGTTTTGAATTTTATTAGCGTATATCATTTTTATATTCAGTCTTATAAAATTTTTATTAAGTACGAACACGGTTTGGTTCATTTTTTTATCTTAAAATGGGTATCAAGTGGACTTTATACATAAACTATATTATTACATCAATTCGTTATGTGATTTATAGAAATCGTAAACTGTTACTTTTTACAAAAAAGTAACAGTTTACGATTTCTATGAAGTATCTTTCGAACACATACTTTTAAGCATTATATTGTAAGTCGTTTTTTCTCATATTTAATCTCGAATTCATCTCCATTGATATATTTATATTAGTTAGATATATTTATATCAAGATGATAAAAAAACTAAAGAGTTTCTTTATTTTTGTAAAATATTAGTCAATATAAGCCTTTCTTAGAAGGCATTTATATTGTAGGACTAATAGAAGCGGAGTAGTGACCATAAATACAGGTAAAAATGTTTTGAAAGGCTAGAAAATCAATAAATATTGTCAGGTGTTCTTAATTCTATTAACATTTTGACGGGAAGCCCTTATTGATCGAACATAATTAATTTGTATAATGCTATCACAACACACGTTTTAATTGTAAAAGTATTTATGACCAGACTAAGTATATTATTATACAGATATTAGTGTTTACAACCACACTAGTAGTGTGCTTAATTTTGTCAAGTTTCGTACGATACGTTTTTTTTTTTTTCAAATATTGGATATTTTTTATTTTATTTTATATTTTCTTCTCTTCTTATTATGCTCCTTTCTCTTTATAGTATAGTCCTAATAGTAAAATCCTATAAAGTTCAAGGCGAGCTCTAAACGTAACCTTATCTTAAAAACATATTTAAATCGATGTTATTCTTATAATAATATATAAGATTGAATCCCTTGAAATCATAGGACTTTATATAGGATGAGGATAGCGAAGGGATTAAGACTGAGAACGACTTATTAGTATTATTTTAAGTAGGTATTATCGTTTTAGTATTATTTAATAAATAACAGCAATATAATAGTGTGTAAGATTAATTGATAACAACAAAAACAGACATCATCTCATCCCCGCTTATAAAAAAAAAAACTTTATTCCAAAGTCTCAGTTTGTAAGACTTCAGTCTACTATCTCTTTAAATCCCTAATAGAGGCTACATTTCATATCGATATATATTTCATCGATAAGTTCAATGCTTGGGAATGAGATAAGACATGATATTCAAATTAAATACCTTTGACATTTCAAGATTACAACCATCGACGGTACAACGTTGAGAAGGCCAATCGAAAGATTTGTATGGATATCCTCATTCTTTATTCATTTGCACACATTCAATTGCTTTATCAATTACAGGAATTTACGTTGTCGTTATAAATTTGAGGCTGTGAAGCCGATTTTTGAAGAAATTAAATCACTACGAGGAGTTTACCTGAATATGTTTCATAAAGGATCACAATAACTTCACGTGAGACTTCTGTTAAGGCGCTACAGCTAATCTTTATGGCTTGCTCGTTAGCCTTAATGTGGATGTATAATAGGGAGGTTCATTAGATGTATTCGATACTTAATTAAGTATCTGTTGGTAGTGGTAAGCAAGAGAGTACTTAAGAGTGTGCTGCACTGGTACACTACTTTACTGACCTGATGGTCTTGACAGCGTCGAATCTCCAGGCCTGGGCACTTGTCTTGTATCTCCGAGTCCTTCTTCTATCCAATGGTAATATCTAACTTGCGTTTAGTCCACAATTTAATTATTAATTAGTATACAGCACAGATTTCAAATTTTTCAACGGCGCGGCGGTATTGCGAGCAATTATCAAACGCGTATCGCGGTGTCCGGTCTCATATAGTACTGGCCTCCAAAAGGATGCCAGTTGTCAATACAGCGAAAGAAAAGAAACTACCCACAATCTTTAATAAAAGCGACCCCACGATAGGATTGGCGCGAACAACTTCTTTGGCAAATTTAGTTGAGAGAAGTTACAAAGTTTGCCCCTGTTTGCTGATTATAGTATAAGCGTTGGTAATATAATAGTGGGTAACATACCTAAGCTGACTGTTCTCATTAAAATATAGACAGTTATAAAAATAATCTATATATGTATGTATTATATTTCTTTCATAGTCAAATAAAATATTCCAAATTCCAATGAATATTTATTAACAAATTTAAATCTAATAATAAGTCACCCTTTCACATGAAACTCTCAGACAAAATAACATTTCAAATGGTGAAGGTAGTGAGGTAGACGGCTTTCATTATATGCGTTTTTTTTTGTGTAGTTAATTTTTAGAGCCATACTTAAGCACGAAGGAACCGGCTCAACCGGTGCGATACCATGGCAGATGGCACCACAGAAAACCGGTAGAGAAGTAACGCTTGCGTTGCATTTCCAAGAAATGAGTGAGGTTTCCGGAGGCCCAACTCCCCCTCTCCTTTTTCGTCAAAGTCAAAGTTAAAGTCAAAGAAATTTCAAATAGGCCCAAAAGGCACTTTTGAACATCAACATACTCGTATACCTTGAAATAGAACTGATGCTAGTCGCCCCTTTCAAAATGCAGTTTCGAATGGAGAAGAATGGGCAACAAACTCCACCGTTACTCTTTTAAAATGTTTTGTTTAAATACAATCATTAAAATTACAATAGCGAAATAGACAAAGACAATTAAAGTGAAGCAAAGACAGATAAATGAATTATATATGATAGATACATGGTGCCCACATACTTACAAACATAGTAAAAGAAAGGATACGATTTACACAGTATATTAACAAGTAATAAGTAGTTTGTGAGTTAAAATAATCAATGCGGATAAGTCAATGTCATAAAAATATAATTCCTTATACAATACAATTAGCAACCAGTTTGATTTTGTCTAGACTCTAAATAATCCTATGGAGAAGAACCTCATGTTTCCAAGCGTTCTTATTTGGATATAATCCTCTAATTTGTAATAAGCTTGTTTACAAAGTGTACTTTTAATATGGGTTTTAAATATCCTTTCATTTAATGGCAATATATCCTAAGAAATTTTGTTATGACATTTAACACAGTACCCCATAGAAGATGTATCTTCTTTAGCTAATCTGAAAAATGCTTGATCTAATTTGTCTTTGTCTCTAGTATTACAATTATGTCTATCACTTATTTTATTATCGTCTCCCCTTATCCCCACCTCTTCATCCCCCCCATCTTCTTTCTCCTCCCCACATCCCCCTATCCCTCATCACCCTCAAAGGAGGGCAGCGCACTTACGACTCTCAAATGCCGGTGTCCATGGAAGGCGGTTGTCACTTACCATCAGGTGAACGTCTGTTCGATTGTTAATAAAAAATAAAAAGATGTTAGCTGAAATTTATAGAGTGACAAACCGATAATTGCAGCACTTAGTTCTCATTAGAGCGGTTGATGAGAATTCCGGGAGAGGACACGTTCATATTATTTTGGTAACTACTAAATAATTAATGGAATCTGATAGCACACATACACTTATGACTCATATATCCCGTAAGGGGTAGCCAGAGGCGTTTGAAACGCCCTCTTTTTGCCAACCTTACTTTAATCCTATTTCGGTAATACGCGACAAGCTTATTGCCGTATTTATTATAATATATATATAGATACATTATTGCCTTACTGTATAACTGTCCAGTGCCCGGATGGAAATTATACAGTCTTATACATATTATAATATATGTTAGATTGTCAGACAATATATGCCAACTCTCTACCTGACAGTCTGTCTGTCTAATAATCTGATTCCTAACATCGTCCAAATTCATATTTCGTACTACAGTTAGGCTTGGCGCTATTTTTTATAAAACTAAGCATATAAGCAGTTAAGTATATTTTATAAGATTTTTCATACAACTCAAACCGAAAGTCCACACAAATCCGTCGTTATCACACATGAGTTATCACGGCAATGCACTAACGATCTCTCTGTCTCCGACGGTCGTGCTATCTTTATCCAATTTGTTACCCTTATCAAGAATTAAATGCGTTTTAGGGCCATCGCTCGACAGTTTTTATTTTTATTAATTACGGCGATATAAAGCGTTGTGCCGCGCTATACCTCTGAGACAGGTGATAGGTTTTTATGATCTACCATTTATCGGATATTCATTTGTTACTCAATGAATTTTCGATATTCGGTTTTGTTTTAGACTTTTTGTAACATTCGTCTAATAGTGAATTTATCTTTCTGTCTTTATCATACAGGTTATTATGAAATAGAACTATAGTTTTATATGAATTTTGTAATATTGGATTTATTTAATTAAAACTATGATACTAATAATATTTCAAAATATAGAAATCTATGTTCGTCACAATGATTGCAAGAAATAAATATAACCGTCCAACTAAAATTTAGTAACCACTTTCTACCTGTAAACATTTAACATTTAGGTTTTTTTAAAAGACAACTGCCGCACTAGGATTAATTCCTGCGTTGCAGGGGACTTTACAAACATTCAAACAACGGACACAAAGAACACCCAGACTCAGAACAATAATTTGAGAATTACAAAAAGTGTTGTCCCGTGCGGGGATCGAACCCACAACACTCGGCCCAGCAGGGCAGTGGCGAGGTGACCACTTAAACCGCTACGCTATCCGTGTAGTCTAACTTTAAAAAACCTCTTATTTCATCAGTACATAGTTTTTAGCAAATTAATTGAAAACAAAACATGTGGTAGATGTTATGTCAGTTAGCACAAATATTCTTTTGTGTGGAACTAGTGGTGGACTCAAACCGACTTAAAACACAGTTTTCCGTATGTGTGTGTATGTTCATCTTTATATATATAATTCTTCTGTGAGTGTGCGTGTCATGAGTTCAGTGACATATCACTGAACTACTCTCAAACGACTGGACGGATTTTGATGAAATTTTTTGTGTGTGTTCAAGGGGATCTGGGAATGGTTTAGATTCACAAATCAGCCCGGCAGATGGCGCTGCAATCGGTATCTAGGTTATTTATCTATATTGATCCTAATCGCTTGAAATATCATGCAGGACAACGTCTGTCGGGTCCGCTAGTTTACATATAATTTAATAAACTATATTTAGTAATAAAAAAAATCTGTGAAACTATTCTCCATATCTCAGTACGTTACGCAAATTTTAATACTTATAAAGTTTAAATTTTATCTGTACATACTTAGTTATACACAGTATATATTTAATTCCATTATTTCATTCCATATTCTGAAATACACAATAAATTTAAAGACATTATATGACTTAATGTAATTTACGCTGACAGTTGTTCTCTCCTACCAAATTATACTTGTTTTCTCTAATAATGCTCCACATCAATACAAGATTTCTTTTAATCAAGTCTGAGTAACTAAACCGAAAGAATTCAAAATAAACATCGTAAAAATAAACGCTTGATAAGATGAAGTTGTGCGTCAAACTGTCTGCAGAATTATGGATATGACTGGAACACACAACTTCTCTTATAACTTTCGTTTCAAATAAAATGACGAACGATATTTTTAGTCAACTTATTTTAGTCCTACACAGTGAATCTTTATGTGCATTTTCCGTTTAGTGTGTCCACATTTAGTGTTGTGTATTTGTTGTTCAAATCATGTCATTCTGTGCATATATTAATATATTTTTGATAGCATTAGTAACAATAACGTACGTACGGCGTTACATTTTGCAGTGGTAGAGCCATGCACGAATGGGCCGCCTCGACCGGTGCGATACCACAGCCTCAGAGAAAACCGGTTGTGAAGTAACGCCAAGCGTTGTATTTTCCCAAAATGAGTGAGTTTTCCGGAGGCCCAGCTCCCCCTATACCCTTTCCTCTCTTCTTTCCTCTCCCAGCATACCCCATTTCCATCACCCTCATAAGCGGGCAGCGCACTTACGACTCTTGAGTTGCAGGTGTTCATGTACGGCGGTTGCCACTAACCATCAGGTGACCCGTCTGTTCGTCTGTCCTCCTATAGCATAAAAAAATATATAAATATATGTATAACATATAAATTGATTTAACTTTTATTAATTTTCATTGCTTAGGTATATAATCAATGGGTCGCTTCTGGTTTTTAATACTTTTAGTATTGCTTTATTTGTAATGCAAAATTTGTAACTTAATGTTAAATATCAGAAATCCATGGCGCAAAAATGTTGCCGTTTCATTTCCACTGTTCCCGACATAATTTCTGAGCGATAAAACTTTGGAATTGCGATTTTATGAGTGGTTCTAAATTTTTCATTGAAGTTTCATACTTTAACAAAGTTTATTATTACATTAAGTCGGTCGACTGTATGATTTAACAACTCCAAATTCAAATTAGAGCTACTGTTTTGTCAAGTCCAAAATATGACAGTATTTAGCGATTAGCATAGACGATAAAATAAACAAATATTTATTGGACATAGGTCTGCAATGTTCAAGGTAGAGTTTAGTGGGTTGTTATTACGTGGTTGAACGGCATTATATCTTTGATAAACCCACACGTACAGGTTAAAATGTTAATATACGAATGACAGTGGTACGGCTCGATCGGTGCGATACCAGGGCCTCACAGAAAACCAGTTG
This sequence comes from Tyria jacobaeae, assembly GCA_947561695.1. Lineage (NCBI taxonomy): Eukaryota > Metazoa > Arthropoda > Insecta > Lepidoptera > Erebidae > Tyria > Tyria jacobaeae. The sequence continues at coordinate 13,262,800 of OX387220.1, forward strand.
TGTTACTTGCGTTGCATTTATCCGAAATTAGTGATCCTCCTAAAACCTACCTCTACTTTTTCCTATCCCTTGTCCCCCCGCCCCTTTTCAAATCTCCTCATATCCCTCTCTACTTCCCTCTACCCGCATCCCCTCATCTCTCATCACTCTCATAGGCGGGCAGCGCACTTACTACTCTCGAGTTGCAGGTGTCCATGGACGGCAGTTGTCACTCACCATCTGGTGACCCGTCTGTTCGTCTGTCCCCCTATACTATAAAAATATAAGCCTACCATAAGGACTCCACTCTGCCTTATGGAAAGCAATAAGTGGAATCTAAAAGTGGTTGTCACCATCCTCATTGCAAGTGTAGTCAATATAGCATGGTGACCCACACTATGGCGGCCTAGTCAGATGCTTTTTCAAGCCTCGCTTAAATGACCCGGGATCAAAGTGGGAGGGAAACACGTGTTAGTTGTCAGTTGTATATACAAATACAAAACACTAATTTGGGTACCAGCCTCTATATACAATTCCTTGCACACTTTGAAGACAAACAAATAGTGTTTGACTGACTGCTGAGCAAGAGGTTGTGGGTTCTATTCCCACACTTGACTACAATTTCTGTGAGGCACAAATAGTTGGTCCGAGTCTGGGTGCTCTTTGTGTTCGTTGTTCCTTTGTTTGTAAGGTGCCCCACGACATAGCAATCAATTCGAATGTGGGAGTTGCAATTTTACACAACGAAAAGGATGTGGATTATGTTTATGAAGATATAGATACATATAGGGTAATTTCCTACCTGTACTAATGTTTATAAAAAAATGTATAATTATAAGAACATATAACTATAAAATCCAGGACTGCATTTGGAGAGTTGTATACTAGGATGTCTAAACCGAAAATTTAATACCTATTCAAATTCAAGTAACCAAACCAATGAGTTGATCGGTAGCTTTAGGTGTTGAGTTAAATAGTTACGTTTTAATATCTCGACCAGGTAAACAAATACCTTTGAGTGCACGACGATTGGCGTAAGTTAATCTGAATTTGAAAAAAACAAATTTTGCCTTAAGCACCAAACACTATTAAGATCCTTGTATACATATTTGAACTAAAGTATGTCTTTAGTTTAAATGTATGTACACTGCAAAAGCATATTTTATTATTTAAAGCATAGTTTCCGATACATTTTTTCATACGTATAGATAAATGACATGAAAATATTCTCCTTTTTCTTCATGAAAACCATTAAAGAAATGACATTTCTTTTAAAACTAAGGCGTATATACACACATAAAAAGTGCCTAGAGATCAAGTTACTTTTTTAACTATAAAAAATATCCAATTATTATTTACCAAATCTAGTCTCTATGGCTTCTTACCGAAATTTCTATGGTTAAGTCAACAACTTATAATGTATACTATACCTATATTTCGTAAAAATCAAGATAAATTGCATTTTTTGCAATATTTGAGAAATTTACCATAACTTAATTAACTAAAATTAATGTCATTAATTAAATGGCAAAAAGGCAAAAATGAATATTTTTATTTTTTTATTGTAAATGTAAAATAATTAATAATCTGTGTTTCCACCATTGACACGAATCACACAATCACAGCGATTCGGCATGCTTAAAATCAGTTCATCAAAAGCACTTTGAGGAGTTGCCGTCGACGCTCTTTCTAACAAGTCAAAAAGTGCGGTATACACTGCACTGCCGAGTATGCTAGTCATTCAGGCGTGCTCAATTGGGTTAAGGTCTGGCAATTGAGCAGGCCATGGGTTCATGCGAGCATCGCCATGAAAGCATGTTACGACTCTAGCCGTGTACGGACGAGCATTCTCGTGCAGTAATTGAAGCGAATCATCCGACCGGCTTCGCAAAGGGATGATCACGTCTGAAACAATCCGATCCAAATAAGAGCGGTTCTTCCACCGATCCAAATACCGGCCTAAACCATTAATGTTCTTCCTAGATATTAATGAACTTCCTGACAACATTTCAAACGTTTCTGATATCCAGAGGTCCTCCAAGCTCGAGTTGGACTCGTCTTGTATCAGGCCTCATATTGAAACAAGATTAATCGAAAAAACAAATACGCATACCCACTTCTCGTAAATGATTTCGGATGGCTTAGTCTATTATCAGCAAGATTAAAGAGCTGTGGAGCCTCGTAGCCAATATCGTAGTGGTCATGATACGATTCCGTTAAGTAGTATTTTGCATGTACCGGTCCTGTCTGCGAGTGGTGATGTCGTCCTTCATATAGCTGGTCACGACAAATGCGGCAGCCATCGTACGTTTCCTAGAACCAGATTGCAACGTTCCGACGGCCCCATATCGATGCAATTTTTGTCAAAAAAAAGTTAATGGTTTTGTAAAAAAGCTATTACATACTTTTATTGGAATCCTGATTGATAGTTAATTTTATATTTTTAAACAAAATTTAGAGAACATTCTTTATTCAAATAGTGAAATCCACTAAAAAGAATCAATAACGTTCCAAAAAAAGCTAAAATAATAATCCTTCATTGCGGTGATAATCTAAAACATATTTGAACCTTAAACACTTTTGATGTGTGTGTAGAGAAATATTTTAATGGTCAATGTGTTATTTTTACCTTTTATGTAAATTAATCAAGGTAGGAATTTGTTTCAATATTAATTTAAACTACCTACATACTACTAAAATACCTAGGTACATTTATTCTACTCTCAATTTAAAATATGTATATAGAGATGATTTAATCAGAATTCCCTTTCATAAAATTTACAATTTCAAGTACAATCTTAGATTCAGAAAAATAGTCACAAGCTCAGCCCATAAGTCGTCGTAAAATTAGCAGGCATTAGTACACATAACATAATATATAAGGAAATTATTGGCCTATAGCCGATCCATACAGAGAATGTATTAACATAAAACATACACTTCGACTACATTTTTTCAATCATGATTTTAGTTCTGCTTGCGTAATAGCGGTCAAGCCTATTACCGTCAACCCGGCACTGTTTACATTATATACGCCTTTTGATGGATAACAGTCAAACCCCTTAATTGCCCTTTACTAAACTGACTGGAAGAGATAGAGTAACCCAATCTATTTCCATGAGAAACACATTGCATAGAATATATACCGACTAACATAAGATATGTGCCAGCCAGTATGATTAAAAAATGTAGTAAGAATTAAATGAAAAGAAAAGTAAAATTAATGAAGGAGTATGATTACTCAAAACAAATAAATTTTATTGAACCCAACATAGTAACAGACTTTATCTACATAAAGCTTTTTTTAGCGCGATCTCTGAAATCAACCGCTACCGCAAGCTAACGAGCCACGTCATTACACTCCTAATTATGAAACATGTAACAGCCGAATTAACAGAATAGCACATTTTGTAAACGATATTAGGCGTATCGTAAAGATAAGCCCTTGGAACGCAAACACGCCCAGTTCCATAAAATTTTCTACTTTATGACAAAAATTATCCTATTATAAATTAATGTATTCAGTTATTCACCCTCTTAATAAAATTGCATATGAATTATCGAATTAAACGCTGATAAAAATGACAGGTACAAATAGTTATTAAGTTATTAAATATATTTGTCAGCAAAGACCCTAATGTTTTCACTTTTATCAGATAATAAGGTGAAGACGAAGACATGAAATAAATTAACCAATAAACTACATACTCATGCTTTTTTGACTACATAGTACGTATTACGCTACACAAATGCCACACATGACGCAACAAATAAAGAAGAGAGGCTAGATGAAAAAGAAAACTCATATAGCATTTAGAGAACCAAAACAAAAGATTCTTACTCCTGGGGGTATTCATCATGTAGTGTATAAGTCGAAACTTACGACTTAGTTATAGGTATTATTTTTTCTTATAGATAGACCAGAATTATTATATATTTCCAGCATTTAAGATATTAGATCATTGAGCTTATGTTTAGTGCAGTGTATGTTTTAAATTTACCACGATAGTCATGGAATTTACAAAATGTAAAATCATTAAATAAATATTTTGGGCAATAAATAAGAATATCAAGGGGATATAGCCGTCATCACGTCAAACCGAGTGACTTTACACCTTAATGGATTTTGTACAGTGGCCAAAAGACAGTTTCCGCGTCACTTAACTCTACTTCCGACGTAATCGATATTATTTCACCTAAAAATCAACGTGTCGTTCTACGTCATTTGAGACTGTCAATGTGACAGTTGGATGTGGATGAAACCTTATAGATGTTATGTAATAGGTTTTTGGTTGTAAATAGTGTTAAATATATCGTATTACCAATGGGCGGGCTGCGACGATATTATGAGTATATGTATATTTATTTAAGTATTCGATGACAGTAAGTCCCTCTAAAATTAGGCTTGTTTCATGGGTAAATTAATACATTTGTAACTGCTGTTGTTGTACCTATTCGCAGATGTATCATAAGTGAGACAACCTGTATATGACTCAGTTATAGACGTAAGACTCTGACTATGAACATTCCAGTATTAATAAAGCAAGTGTGCACCATAAATTACCTGTCACTGTGTAGTATATTCCATTCCATGGTTGCATGTAAGGAATAGCTGTTTGTGAAAATGGCGCCTATTGTACCACTGTGTCTTTAAATATCTAATTCCTACCAGGTTCCTACCAGGGTACTATTAGTAGTTTTAGTATTTAAATGGTATTTTAACAGTTATAGAGGGGAAAGTTAAGAAGGATATGAGGAGATGGGAAAAGAGAAGGGGGACATAGAAGAGGAAAAAGGGGAGGGGGAGTAGGGCCTCTGGAAACCTCACTAATTTTGAAATGCAACGCAAGCGTTGTTTCACAATCGGTTTTCTGTGAAAAATTAAAATTAGGGTAAAAATTTAAGGTGAATGTTATGTGCATAATGTGTTTAGGAAATAATTTCGTTTAAGGATATTTTAATCACATTGTTACAAGTAATTTGCAGCTCTATAGCAAAATCGTTACACCTGATGGCATTCTTTAAATTTCATTCCCTCCAATCCACATGTTGAAACTAGTAAATATGTAAAAACTCACACGAAGCTGTCCAATTGAAAGTCGTTTTTTTTAAGAGTAATTTAGAAACTAGTAGCTTATATTGCTAAAAATATATCCGATAAGTACCAAAACATTCACTGATGAATCTTTTAGCAACTGCAATTACAGCTCCTAATACATTTCTTGTAGCAATTGCTATACTATAAACTACATATTTAGTAAGATAAAGTTCTTTTCATAAAAATAAACTATATTTCACTGTTAAAATAGTCTAGAAACCATAATTTTCTTGGCAGAAACAGCCTAAAATGTAATTTGATTCGTATTCTTATCACCCTGGTCTTAAAGCGAGGCCACGTTTTAAAGCTAGGTCTAATAACCTAAATTGTAAATGAGGATGGTGACCACCACTCTTAGACTCCACTTATTGCTTTCCATCAGACAGAGTGGTGTCATTATGGTAGGATAATATATATATATAAAAAAGTTCTCTACTTAGAATTTCACATTTTTTAACCTAATTTTAATATATACATTGAACGTTACGTAGCTTACGTACGTACGTAGCTTTGTCTAGAAATTAAGCATTAAAATAAGTAGAAAATAGTTAATTTTTTCTTATTCATTCGATGACACTATTACGACATCGGACTACAAGTAACGTATCAGTTGCTTTGGTACTTGTATATCATATTTTGTACTGACTTGTATGTTTATATCCTTAGCATCCTCACACTAACACAACACAAATAGAATCACCGCTTTAAATAAACAATTCGAAAAACATTTTATAACCCACAACAGATAAATTGTTAGGATTTTTATTGCCTTTAAGTATCTACATATGTAGTCAAACGTGACTTTATTGTTATGTAAATGTTTTGTTGGGGTTTATCATTAAACGGTTGAATTGTATAATATTTGGACTTTAACCATTCCTACATACATACATTACTACAGTCATTTCTACCCAAACGGTGTCGTCCTTATAATGGGCGGTTACTATTGTGTATAGAACAGGTGGAGTCCAAAAAGCCACACCTTTTATTTATTACAAGTCCAAATAAATTATTCAAAAGCGTAACAATATTATGCGATGCGGACAACGATAATAACTAATTTGAATTAATTTGATGCGTCCTATTTCTTTCAAAAGGAAGCATAAAAAGTTTTTATGTGAAAATTGTGTGAAACAAGTTTGCTCATATATTTTGTCTCATTGTATAACTGTTCTATGAAACACACCAACGTAGAGCAGATGTTTCCTGTGCCTTTGATTTATAATTTATAAAGTAAAGCTGTTTTAGATAAAATTATATTACATTAAAATGTAGGGTAAATAGGAAGTTGTAACTGATGCCAGTAATATTACTGGTATCAGTTATAATCATACTCATAATATATCAAAATATGGATTGTGGGAAAGATGTTTACAATGAAATATAACTAAATTATATAACAAAAAGTATTTAAACATTTACAGTAAGTACATTTTTGATTACTTTTCGTTATATAATTTTGCTTAATATACGTAGAATTGTCATTTTCTACATACATTTAATTTGATGCAAAGTTCAAAGTTATTCCGAAAAACTTATTGTATTTTAAGAAAAACTTCAAAAAAATTGCTTAGAACTATTTGTTCAAATTGAAACATTTTCTAATAAGCTATTGTTAATCAGGAGAAGGGTGCAGCAATGTCGATGCAGGGCCAATATGTCTTCACTTAATTCCTGTTTATTGTATAAAATTTAGATTAGATAAATTGTTTTTTTTTTAATCTGACTAGACAAACACATGCATGTTCGTCTAGTTAGATTTATATTACTTATTTTAGGAAATAATATAATGCATATGCATACATGCCTGTGACCAGATTGCTGATAAACATACTTATATACTTCTAAATACATAGACATCACAGTTAAATGTCACACAGATACAGAACAAATGATTTTGGTCATCACACAAATATTTGTCCTGGGTGGGAATCGAACCCACGACCTCTGGCTTAGCAGTCAGGATTACTAACCACTAGACCAACAGGCTATTCAAAAGTAAAGAGGACTACTATAAATTAAAAATGTAATACACCCCCGAATTGAAAACCCATCCAAAGATTAGAAAAGAACTGATGACCTTTTAAAGACAAAAACAATTTTAATAAAACATGTCAAGGAAACATTGCTAGAAGAACTGCTTTCAAATTGGTTTATCCATCTAGCAGCTACGGTGCCACAGACAGACACAGACATACCGGTCAAACTTATAACACCCCTCTTTTTGAGTCAGGGGTTAAAAAATTTAAAAAGGAAGTTGCTTATAAAAAATACGACGATATACGTAACTGGTATCTTAATAATAATAATATAAAAAAAATGAATTACTGTTTACAAAAACATCGACGTTTGAATATCGTGCTTAGGCACGCAAGGGCCCACTCGACCTGAGTGTTACCACGGCCTCCCAGATAACCGGTAGGTAGCACAGGTAGCTTACAGGTAACCAAACAATTGCTTGCATTGTATTGCCGAGTGAGTGAGGGTACCAGGGCGCAACTCCTCCTCACCTCTTTCCAATCTCTGATCACTTCTTTTCCCTCCCTTTATCCCCAGGTGTTAGTGGGTAGAGGTTGTCACTTACCACCAGGATACCCGTCTGTTTGTCCACTTATATCCTGAAAAATATAAAAAGATCAGCCAGTAAAAAATCTATTTTAATTAAACGATCATCTTTGATATTTTTAATAATATCGCAAATAAGACTAATCAGGGCTATACAGATACAGAGTAATTAGCCTGTAGGTATCTTTGAGGCAATTGGTGCGGTACTTAGTTACCGCACTTATCTGGAGGATAACGATTATTGGTGGGCATTAATTCCGTTCTTAGTCTGTTTCCAAGAATAGTAGCTGATATTGTTCTGAATACTAAATGTTTTGGCTTTCTCTTTAAGCTTTTGAACTTTATACAGAGGTAGTCGTTAGTGTGTAAACGTAGGTTCTAAAATTAAACAGAAATGTTAAGTTTTATTACACTTCTTGAAGTTGAGAAAAGGAGAATTGTAACTAGTAATGTCTTGGTATAAGCAATTCTAACTCTGCAACTTGGCTCTGAAATAAACCGTAAAATACCTGGCAAAAAATAAAGTACAAAGATTTTGAGAACATTTGATTTTATCCCATATATACATATGTATAATTAAAGCTTTAACCACGGTTTTTTAGATATTCAGAAGATATGATTCTAAATAATTTATCTATTATGTTCCTAAATATATTTATTATCAGGGCTTAATTTCTTTTTTTAAAAGCCATCTTCATAGTCTAATTTAGATTCTGGCAGTTATTAGTATAAAAATAACTTTGCAAACACAACCGTACGGGAGCGGTTCGTCAGGCAGAAAATCATATTTATTGCTTCAGAAAGATATTATACTCATTTATCTAATTCTAGTCAAATGATATCTAAAGTATTTTTTATTAGAGAGTATTTAAAATTTAATAACATTAATAATCTATATATTTTTTTTAAGAACATCATGTCTCGTAGACATTATAATAAAATTAAGTGATTAAAGTTTACGTATGTACGTTTATCATCATAAAGTAACATTATACAGCGTCACTGCCTCTGGTATTCCAAGTAAACGCTGGGGCTGTTTGTCCTTTATAAGAGATTGAATCACACTTGACTGTTACACATCTATATAAGATATAATATACTACCTTGTCGCCTTGGGCCGTGGCTCATTAGCAAAGCAAGTGTGCTTTGTTTTGCTTATCTATGAATATGATAAATAATGTCGAAAATATTAATTATAATATATTTGCCATTGAAAAAAATCTTAAAGGAATTTTAAACAAATTTTAAGCTAAAAAACTGGATGGTGATAAATGGGATTATATATCCTATTTTTGTACTATAGGTTTTAATAGTCTTCATGAGCTTGTATAATTTAGAATCGTACAATCTACAAAGTTATGTGTAGGTATTGCTATACACTCGTAAGTTACTAATAAGCAGGCGATTACCAATTCCATCAAACAAGACTTATCGCGTAACCTTTTTACTAGTTTAGACAACATGCAGAATAAAAACGTATTTAAAATCTGTATATGCAATCCTTTTGATAAGAGTTCAAAATTGATGTTGTGAACAGTACATCAATCATTGTTGATGAACACGAATAATTTATGAGTATTACAACAAACACCTATAGGTCCACTGAGAGCCATTTGTTTTCCGAGTTCACCTCGCTTGTTAAACAAAATTTTGACGTGCCTAGTGCGTGGGTGACTTTCAAGTGTGTGTCTAAGCCCACGTGTTCATAATTCTTTTGTTACGCTTTCTCTAACAATTGGAACCGAGTTGGATGACTTGTATGCAAAATCTTTTTGTTTCCAAACGGATATCGGAATTTAGTTTGTCTGTTCTGACATGTACTGAACTCATTGGTGTGGAATTATGTGACATTTGGTTAATGACCACCTGTTTGCATTAAAATTGTCCTCTTTGCATGTTTCTGCTCTTAGCATTATAGTTAAACACTTCAATGCTTACAATATACACATTTTTATCATATCAAAATAATATTGTAATCTTCCTTGAATTTTCAGTTTAGGCAGAAATTTACAGAATTGCTAGAGGAGTATATACACTGTAAATAATAATAACAATTTAAATAAAATTAATGATATGCCTGACATTATTGCCTGGCTGGTTTGACGAATTTAATATTATTGTGGGAGCCGTAACAATACTTTCACGTACGAACATTCTGTTTATACTTCTTAAATTGAATTGAAAAAACGACTTTTACATAGATTGAATTTGAGCGCCTGCATAAAAAGCTACTACAGACGAAATGAGTCACCAGTGATTTGAAAACGAATAAGATACGAACGCCGATTTATTTCTAGCACTCAATTGTACGACGTTGGATGTTATTCTTTTAGATAAAAGGTCTAAAATCGAGTGTGTGCGCTGGATATATTTTTGATTATTGTGTTGAGGGTCGAGCGACCTTTTCCTCGGCGATCGGTATCAGACGCATTTCGTCGATGGTTCATCGCGACAGCATCGATCCTACGATATGCTAATGTACCAATGCATTCCATACCTTTGTGTACTTATGACGACGAGGTGGGCGAAACACTATTGATATACATTCGATGTCATTGTTAATATTATAGGGTGGACTCGGCTTTAAATGGCAATTTATTCTGTCTCTCGATGGGACATTAGATAATGCTTAGTCACATCGATTTATTATTATTTTTTTGTTGGCATCGGGAGGCGTTCCACTGTCAGATTTGTATAACGATACTTATGACCTCTGTTAGCTTGCCTGGAATAAAATGTTTTTTAATAGTTTAAATAAAAAAACAATTACATTACGTTGAAAAAAAAAGCCGAACTAGTAGAGTTAGATTAATAAATTCTCATCAAAAGGACATTTGATGTTGCTTTAATTTAGAGAGGAGCTATTAAATTTTAAAACCCTTTCGAGCCCTACCGTATCGTACATTGTAACCACAATAATCTTCAATGCCCATAAAATTGGTATTTATACGTATTAAACTGTGGTTGTAATTGAAATTAATGGTTGTTTCTAGTTAAAGGTAATTGAATAGAAGCAAGTGCAGTAAACCTTGAACCATTTCCGACACACTGTTTTTGAGGGACTTGAAATAAAATTTAGCTTAGAGGCTGTTATTATTCTTTTGAATACACGTTTTAGTTTTAATGTGTTCGTCATAAGTATATATGTATATATACACTCACAGGCACAATTTACCGCCCACCTATATTTTTCGTCACCCTGTTTGGATATTGTAACTGTGGCTTATCTACTGTTTTGTTTTTAGTTAAGTGGGTACTTTAGCAATAAACTAAACACTTAAAAACCCTTATTTCGACCCTTAAACTTGCGCCGCTTTGTTGTCAGTAACGTGCTAAGAAATCGCTTTTGCACCGCTACTGAAGCGCGCACACGTCTGTTTGAGGTGAGAAATGTCACTGTAAGTGAACGTACGATAAGAAGAAGACTGGCTGAAAGGAATCTGAGAGCTTTTCGTTCAGCTCGCGGTCCACAGCTGCTTGCACAGCATCGTAGAGCAAGACTTGCCTTTGCACGAGAATATGCTAACTGGACTACGGAACAATGGAAGAACGTACTGTTCTCAGATGAGAGCAGAATAGCCTTAAGGGGTCCAGATGGACGTCAGCGTGTTTATAGGCGCCAAAATGAACGGTTTGCTCCATGTGCAATAATCGAAACCGTGGGTTGAAAGATACGTGGAGGAAGTCTTACAAGACCACGTCATACCTTTCGCACCATTTATTGGTCAAAACTTTAAATTAATGCACGACAATGCTCGATGCCATACCGTCACTCAATTTATTTATCCTTAAAGGCTGCTTTTAACATAACTTCCATCAAATGTGGTCAAAATTTTCCGACTACTGAAAATTGAAAGAAATACAAGGTGGGCGGTTAATTGTGCCTGTGAGTGTATATATAATTATAACGACAGTCTTAAAGTTTGCAGCATTTATATTCTGCTGCTTTCTAATGTATTATATTGGTATTATATTATATCTAATGTATTTTTATCTAATGTAATTTATTAATGTAATTTATGTAATTTATCTAATATAATTTTATTATATCTAATGTATTATATTGGTTTTAACCGACAAGTTAAGTTGATAGTGAACAAATATAAAACAAAACGGGATAATAATTAAAGGTTAAATTTACTTTTATTTTGACTTGTATTTGCTAAATGGCTTTTTATTGAATAGTGTCTGTTATTTTTAAGGTAGCCGTTATGGAGTATTCTACGAAACTTCAAATCAATACAAAAATATTATTATTGATATTGTTATAAGCTTCATGTTTTAAATAACACCTATCATAGTATAGGTGTTATTTAAAACACTAGGTTAAAAAAGGGAAAGTCATCTCAGTCACCATTTTTTTATCGCTTTTGAATTCCCATTTGCGTGTTTAAAGTCCGTACAAAGTAGTATTATGTTGTAACTTAACGTAAACAATATTGTTTCGTACCACCAAAAACGTTATAAATTGTATTAAATTGACCATCACTTCCATCTTAGATCGATATTGAAATTTAACGTCTTAGATTCCAGCTGCGTAACGATTCAAATCTACGACTTTAAAGTGGGGACGATTGTAATTTTGACATATTAAATAACTATTAAGTTAGTAAATGTGTGCTTTCTCCACACTAAAATACACATTTAGCTTTATTTATTAAACAAATTTAAAAGAGTTCTATGTAGAGACTGTAATAATATGTAGAACGTCCCTATATTATAATGTAATTTAAGTAACAAAGAAGTAATTGATATCTTAGGTCGTCATATGCATTTGTAAAGGATTATAATATAAACCGTATCGAGAGCGATGCCCTGTTATTTACATATCCTCGAATGACATTGAAATTAAAATTGTGTTATTATCCGAATCCGGAGGCCCAACTCCCCCTCTCTTCTTTCCCCTCCCCTCATCACACTAGGCGGGCAGCGCACTTACGACTCTCGCACTCACTTACCATCAGGTGACCCGTCTGTTCCTCTGTCCCCCTTTTTTTTTTTTTTTTTTTTTTTCTCCGTGCGGAAATCCCCTCGGATACCACCTTCTGGTGGCATGTCGGACTCGAACCGACTAAAACCGCACGCCATCTTGGGTACTAGATGCCGGGGAACCAGGTACACCCTAGAAAGGAAAACCCTGGAACCCCGACGTACCTCGGGCCACCTACGGTTTGTAGACGGCCCCCTCCAGTGTGGGAACCCCAATGTTCCCGTAACTTCCCCCAAGGGCGCGCACGCTCCGCAGCGTCCGCGCCGCCACCCAAGCCTGCTTCTGCTAGGGTGACAGATGGCCTCATATGTCACCCCCAGGCCTGCGCTTATGGAGGACGGAGATCATTCTCCGATCTCCGGCGCCTGAGTCGCCTGTGGTACCTGGCCCGTTCCCGGGCCTGGCGGGCCGGAAGAGTTCTAAACCTCTCCCGATCCCGCTCCGCCGTCTCCTTGGCAAGCATAATTTGCTCGCAGAAAGAGACGGCGGAGTTCCACGCGTTCTCGCTCCGCAACATGGCCGCAATCATGTTACCGAGCGAGAGAACCACCACCCCGATGGCCGCCACGAGATCACGCCTCGGCTCCTCTGTCCCCCTATAGTATATAAAAAAAAAACTTCTACTTTTAAATTTGAAATGTAAGCGCATTGTATTTTTATTAAGTAGAGTCCTCCTCAGGCTAAGGCCTTCTCTATTTCCTGGACTCGGTGAAAACAATACGGTGCATAACTATAAAATAAAAAGAGAATTGTAGGTAGGTAGGTATAGAAAAACAAATAATATTATGTCAACCAGGAGTAACTCAATGACAGCCTTTACACATTTCTTAGAGCAATTTAAGAAGAAACAGTACAAAATTGCTATGAACTAAATGTACACAAACATGTATACAAATACAATGTACTATATTGGAGTACAACACAAGGGGTAGAAAAAGAATACATTTCTGTAATCAAGAGTATATACAATAACAGCAAGAGCAGAATCAAACTAGAGACAGCTGGGCCTTGGTTCCCGATAAAAAGAGGAGTAAGATAGGGCGACCCTCTTTCACCATTGCTGTTTCTAGCAACACTCGAATCAATCATTAGTCAACTCAATGGAAAAGGTCGAGGTATTAAGATTAAAAGATGCCTACCTAAGCCACCTAAGGTTTGCAGACGATTTGGTTCTCTTATTTGAAACAGGACAAGAAATCCAATATATGATAGAATCACTTAATGATGCCAGTAAATTAGTAGGTTTGAAAATGAACTTGTCCAAAACAATGTAGATGACTAACAGTGAAAAGAGAACAGTATACGTTGGTAGCGAGCCTCTCAAATATAAAGACAGCTAAATATACCTGGGTAAACAAATTAGCTTACACCACAACAGTAACGATCAAGAAATAGAACGCAGGACACAGCTTACCTGGAACAAATATGGGGCACTGAAGGACATATTCACAAGCAGCATGCCGATCAAAATTAAAACTAAAGTACTCGTGCCTAATACCGTGCCTCACGTATGCTTGCCAAACATGGAAATTCAACAAAAAAACAAAGGATAAAATAATTTTTACATAGCAGCGGGGTATAGAACGCAGTATGCTGAATATTAGAAAGATGCAAAAAATAAGACATACCAAAATTAGAAACATAACCAAGGCAAGGGATGGATTAGAACACGCTCAGTCACTAAAATGGAGGTGGGACATGTGGCGCGTCTACGACAAGAGATGGACGAAAACGGTAACCACATGGGCGAGTCCACGGAGAAAAAGAAAGAAAGGTATACCTGTAGCTAGTTGGGAAGACGACATTATCAAAAAAACAGCTGGCACCAACTGCTATCTTTGGAGGAGACCTTCACCTACAGAGGAGTTCTTACAGAATGAAGAATAATATGATTGAGGAAAAGCTAACATAAGTAAATTTAGGAACCAGAAAACTAATAATTGTGTGTAAGTTAACTAACTTAATCTAATCTAACTTCTTGTTTTATAAGCTGTAAGAAATAAAAGGCTTTTTTTTTAATTTATATTGGAGTATAATTTAATAATAATAAAATATATAATATACATAATATAACATAATAATTTTTATGGTTTCGTTATTATACATATTACTTTTGTCTGTTTGTTTGGTATCTAGTAGACTTTAGCACCACTACGGCCAATAAAGTTACAAAATTAAAAAAATTCCTCTTCTTCCGCAGTTAAATCAAAGCCTATGGCAAGAAGCAAGGTCTTGAAGCACAAATTTGTTATCTCGTATTTTTTTGCTATAACAAAGTTATATTTTCAGTTTGGAAATTTTCTTGTAACTTTTATCGATGTATGGGAGAGTATCTTTCTCACCGGTTTAGTTTTGCTACGATGCATAGTTTCTGAATATCCTGAAATATTATATATATGTTGCATAGTTTCATGAAGTTATTTCCAAAGTTTTAGGAACTTATTTGCATAGTTTTATGAACTTATTAGTAAAAAAATCGTTTTATTTTGTTTAAATTATGTTCAAACATAACAGATGTGGGCAAGAATTGTCCTATAATTAAAAATTGAGGTAGAATGTATGCAGCCATAAAACTTTGTATCGATATTTTAATTAAGACAATTTTTCACTTTGGATCTTTGTTAATAGTGTTACTAGCAAGTAGTATTAGTTCCTTGGTCACAAGTGTTCAACAGTATTAAAAATTGAAAAGCTTATCCGTGTTTACAAGCTATTTAGCATTGAGATACAGGTTTATCTACAAATTTACGATAATGCTTTCGCTTTATGAAGGCAAACAGAGCGTTAGGTGTCATAAACGGGAATGTCCTAGTGCAACGTGTGTGCACACTCGTATTGCATTGCTGTTTAAATATCACGAGCGACTATTTGCAAACCCAATGCGCTCTATAAATTCAGTGAAACACAATTTATATTATATATTCAGAATAACAAAGCTAAACTTGATTTTATTATATTTATTTTAAATTAATCTTATTTTAAATGATGTAACTATCTAGAAAAAGATTATCTTTTTAATGTAACGTATAGTTTTGTGCATATTTGCTTTTATTATTCATAAAAAATAAGTTAGTAAATAAAACAATATGGGATTGAATCTGAAATATATGTATTAAAAAAAATAATAGGAATAGTGCCCCTTTAGCATTCAAATTAGCAAAGAACAAAGTTAGGAGTATATAATTATATGAATCTACCAACGAACTTTGTTAATATGTACATATATTTCACATGACATTTTAACTGATTTTGAAAGCAGCTGATAGCTGTGTTCAATGTTTTTCGTAGCTCCATTAGACAAAATACAAATCAATAATAATAACTATAAAGGGTAAAACTCATCAAAGGTTTATTTATGTAGCTTCACGTTTGATTTTATTTTTGTGTTATTCAAATCAAATTGCAAGTATAAACAATCAGTACTTATAAAAGCGGATAGATAAACACATATACACCAACCTTAACTATTCGGCTCTACGTGCGAAAATGTGCGACAGTATGCAACATGTTTTGATACTCAAAATAATGTGTCACTCAACCCGATTAAATGATATTCAGATAACCACTGTTCTATATGGAGCCTTTAAAGCCAGGAACGCACTTGTGACTCTTGAGATGCGGGAGTCCACGGGCCTGGTCATCAGGTGACTAGTTTGCTCGTTGCTTCCTATCCCATAAACAAAAAAAGCGTACACATAATCAAAAGCGAAGTATGATAACATAGATCCGGAAAAAGAAGAAGAAAACGCAGGGGTCACAAAACTTTTGTGCTTACTCACCAAAAATGAGCTAAGATTACTGCTTACTAACTACTAATACTAGGCAACGTGGGTCACACTTTACTAGTATTCTTGTTAACCCCCCAGCTAAGCTAAATGCTTATGTTAGGGGTGGGTTTACGACGGTAGTGTACTTGGCGGGGTTTGAACCCGCAACCACTTGATCGCAAGTCCAACACCTAAGCCATCACGCTACCGCCGCTTTTTAAATGATAGGTACATAATTTAAATTTAATAAATATATATATCTCCAATATTAAAAGTAATGTTGCTTTAACCATCCTAAGAAGGTGCTATAATGTCAACTAAATAGATAAATAATATTTTTAACATCAAAACTTTAAGAAACTTAATCAGTTAATAAGTCTGATAAAGCAAATAATTTTATATTCTCAAAAATTTCCAACATCTTAACTTTGTACATTACGTCCAAAATAGCTTTTTGTATCGTTTTCTTTGTCAAGAGAAATTATTTAACAACTCGCAATAAACTTCCACAGTTAACTGAAACTTCTTAATTGATAACAGCACCGAATTTTGTCTGATAATTCATTAATATTCATACGAACTGTCCTATATAAACCCTTTTACAAGCCAGTGACTCTGCGGCAACCGTCTAACTTTTATAATATTAATGTCAAACGAAATAGTAGAAATATTATCATTCCCGTGTCACAAATATTTCCATTCTCAGTTCCGTGATCATATTAGTTGTCCTTTTCTGGACATGTTGTTGATTTAGTGTTGCCAGTTAGAAACTTTCCTAATAAATAAACCTTGAGTCTATGGTACACAAGTATCTACCGCATTGGACAGTTGGTTTTTGTGTCGTTGGTACATAAATTTGTCCCTTGTTCCGAATACATACTAGAAATGTTATGAGTAGGGTCTTACTGTTGTGGTAGGGTACTTCTAATGGAGGTTGAACTCAACAATTTATCTCATTTAATTGAGGTATACGTAATCAAGTTTGTTAGTAAAGTATCTAGTTTTTTTTTTAGGTTCATAATTCTGAATAACGGATAAGTTCTTTATTATTAAATTGTAAAATTTTGTTGTTGAATATAACAATACAATACAATACAATATTCTTTATTGTACACACAAAAAAAAAAAAAAAAAACAATATGAAACAAATAATATACGAGCAACTGTTACAATCAGCTCTTATCGCTAGTTGCGATCTCTTCCAGACAACCTCTGTTTTTTTTTTTTTTTATATATATATTAGCCTACCATAGTGACTCCACTTTGCCTGATGGAAAGCAATAGGTGGAGTCAAAGAGTGGTGGTCACCATCCTCATTGCATGTCTAGTCAATGCAGCATGGTGACCCACACTATGGCGGCCTGGTGAGATGCTTTTTCACGCCCCGCTTAAAAGACCCGGGATCAAAGTGGGAAGGAAGCATGTGCGCTGGTAGAGAATTCCAGGCTTTTACCGATCGGCACAAGAAACAATAGCCAAACCGTTTAGTTCGGGTACGTATATTTTCGACGCACAAACGGTGACTCCTCAGGCCAGCACGTGTAGTCCTGTAGAGGAAGGGAGAAGGTGGGACCAATTGGAAGAGCTCATCAGAACACTCCCCGTGATGTAGGCGATAGAGGACTGCCATAGAGGCGACATCTGCTATGTGTCTTCTGTCTGGCGATGTGTCTTCTAGGCAGTGCAGATGGCGACAACAAACATCCGCCCTGATGAAAAGGCACACTCCAGCCCTTGCGAGGAAGCACTCCTCGAGCACGTAGCCGGGATAGTGGAGATATGCCGTGTCGGCAGGGCGGCGTATTTGTGTCTCCGTAAGAAAGAGCATGGCCGGCCGAGCCGTCTCGAGGTGTTGGTGTACGGCGCTGAGGTTTGCATGGAGTCCACGTATGTTAGTGAACTCCACCTCAAAAAGCGGGTTGGTGGGAGAGGAGGATGCCGCTGTAGGACCACTTTTCTTTTTTTGTGCTGCCATGATAGAAGAGGAAGGGGGCGTAAAAGGCATGACAGTCATCGTGGCAATGTAAACTGAGACTAAAAATGCTGTGTCATCATGTATCGGTGAAGCATGACGGTGACCGAACCGCCGGACGGAAGGGCCCCCGTACCCTCCCGGAAGTGGTCGCCGGGTCCCACCATCCTCTCACCAACCGGCACGACGAGCCACTCCGTGGATTATGCGCGACCTGACGGGGCAGCCTCCCAGGGTAGTTAGCCGTGGTTGGGCCCCTCTCTATGCCGCGGGCGGCCAGCGGCACCACCGTTTCCACGGGTCTCCCTGGCCGACGGTTCGATCCACGCCACCCTCACAATGACTCTACAGCACTCCACTGCGCACACACATACCACGATAACTGTCACCCCTGCATCGATGGGCCTCCGGTCTCTCACTCACCAGCGAAAGGCGACACCACGAATGTTGTCAATTTAGGCTGGTTTTCTGTGAGAGGGTAGTACTGCCCCGATCTGTAATGGACAAGTGCAATGGATTAGTAACTAGGGCAGTTTGCAGCTGTACAAATGAAGAAGTTCAGAAGAAGGTTACTCTAATACTATATTAAGAAATATGTTGACACGTTTATATACATACCACTACATATACCAACATATAAACACACACATACTATATACATACAACACAAAATAATAAATATATATATATATACATATACATATATACGAAAATAATGTATGTAATATATGCATGCAAATAAGGACAAATAGTGTTCAAAGACTAATTTTTAAAAAATGGCTGGCGATTTAGCACGTCTCGCTGTTTCAGGCAATGCATTCCACAGGCGAGCTGCTTGCACTGCAAAGGATTTGTGGAGGAAATTTGTGGAATGCGATGGTATTTTCAGGCATTGGTTTTCCGATGACCTCAGTGTTCTCAAATGTGTTTCACTTAGGTACTCTAAACGATTCTTGAGGTAGAAAGGGGTAGAGGGATTAAACAAAATATTATAAAGAAGGGAGAGAATATGAGTATTTCGGCGAAGCCGTATAGGGAGCCAATTGAGCTTATTACGAAATTCAGATACGTGGTCATATTTGCGTAACCCAAATATAAACCTAATACAGACATTTTGAAGACGCTCAAGTTTATCAAGTCGTCTACAGTAAGATCAAGATATATATATATATATATACTATTAGATGTACCCTACGAATAAACTATGCAGTGCGAACCTATAAAGACACGGTGTTTGGCTATGTTCGGTCTCTTGCTGTTCGGGCAGCGCTCGGTAAAGACGTGTCTTGATAGGTCGTGCGTGCATACGTCAGCCATATTTTGCTGTTTAATCCTATTTCGTTGTTAATCTATTTCTTTATTGTTTTACTGTTGATCTGTTATGTATTTAGCGAATTACCTGTAATCATATTTCAAATTATAAAATCGTTTGATGTGAACTGTTTAGTGTTTTAATTGTTATAAGAAAAATATAGAATGAGGTTAGCCTGCCTCCAATTTGTTTATTTTTTATTTAATCCTCACTCCTGGTTTCTAAAAATACATATATATATATATATATATATATATATATATATATATATATATATATATATATACATACGATACGTATATATATATTATAGTGTGTTTATACACGTTTATATGTATATTATGAAAAAAAATACATTCTTTACTTTGATTAAGTTAATTAAAAAAAAATAGTTTAATAATATTTGTATGATCACTCAGTAGTTAAGAAGATATTTTAACCAATTAAGAAACCAGATCTAGTTTATAAAATGTTTCACTTCGAGGATGGCTCTTACATCATAGAGAAACTCTCAGGTTTTCAAGTCCTCAAAATGTTTTTTCTCGCCTTGAAAGCACAGGCAATGAAAGGCAACAAAAATTATTAATAAAAAATAATAGTTGTATTTATAATTCATTTCTAGTAATCAACTCAACTAGAAAATGTCAGAGGTACAAAACCGAGTATTATGGAAAGGACTTTCAGAAAATAAGGTGCAACCAACAAAATATGTCGCAGAAATAAAAACTTTTTGCATATAACCAACATATCTTTTTACAATGACATCCGCAATATTCACGACAGTTAATCTTTTCAGATGAAGTACATACGTATTGTGCCAAGTGCGAACGGTGCCAGACACAGCACTGAACACAGTTTATGACGTGCAATGTTGACATAACTGTCCAATATTGGAGTGTGTGTAAGTTACTTAAAAGTTTTATTTCTAAAATAACTACAATACCACAAGAAAAACTTTTTAACCTACTTTTAAATTTATTTTAAATATATATATATATAGGTATTTTAAAATGGGTTAAAATCCCAAGAGGAAAGTTATATTACAGGTTCCCTATTGATGCTAATGTAGTAACTTTATAAAAACCTACATAAAATGACATTATGTTTCCAAAAAAAAAAATAATTTAAAGGGGGAATGAAATTCCTTGGTGGAATATTATCGAATTTCTGGAAATCCAATTGGAGGTACCTAAATGTTTTAAAACGGTGCAGTATTGACCTAAATATAACGTTTGTTATGGCTCCCTTTTATCGCGTTAGGTTTCAACATTAACTACTCTAATTCATGCTTTGAATCATACATAAATTGCTGAAAGTTTACGAACGAATTCTCTTTTGAAATTTATTTTATTTAGTCCTATATAGCTTGGGTTATGTGTTGGATAGGCTCCAATTTCACAAACATTTGACATAAATTGCAAATAGACGTTAATGTACATTATTTATTTTGGACTGGGACTGCATTAAACAAAAACAAAAATGTTGTAAATGTGGGCGGCGAGTGATATTCTCTACTACAGCCTACGGTGATAGTTTTATGTTTATGTCACCATATTGTATTAAAAAATAAACTAAGACTTCACAATTTTCTTTTATTACTCCTAAGTACTTTACTTTCACTTAAAATACCTTTGGGTACTTTTTCAATTAAATCAACAAACATGAAACTATTTAAATTCGGATCAATTAAAATCTATATTGATTGACATTGTTATACCATGTAGGTGATATGTTACAGGTCCATTCCATGTAAAGTTTGAATGGAATGGAAAGTTTCTTTAAAAAAAATACTGCAAAAGCGATTTAAAATAAGTGAAATTATTCCAGCGGTGACCTACAGCATTCCCGAGTGCGATAGTTTTAAAAATGTTCAAGTGCTTCATCCTTTTTTGTCTCTAATATGACGTTACTAAATCTTATATTTAGATTTAAAAAAATTGGATTGAATTATGAAATGATAATTCGAATATTATAATTATTGTGATTTATATAGATGACAGAATGTTTACTAATGTGTAGATTAATTGTGTTCAAGTTACTTTAAAAAGGGGACAATATTTGTGCATCATACAAGTTTTTGTTTTGTGTGGGAATTGAATCCACGTACTCTGTCTTAGCAATTAGGTTCACTAACCACTAGAGCGGACTAGCCGAGTCGTTTTATACAAACAATTAAAGCAATATTTATTTAATTAGGCCAAGTAAAATCTAAGGTTATGGTTTCAACAATATATTATTATGCCCGTGTATGTACAACTATTATTCTAAGGCACGAATGGGGTGCGATACCACGGCCTCACAGATCAAGCAAGATTTTTGTTTATAATAATTACGTAAATTATTGTTTTGACAAAACCATTTAATATAATCACAAATTCTAAATGAAAGAAATAAAATATTTTACATTAAAATACAGGAGCACTTAGAAGTTGGATAAATTTATTTCTAAACATACATATAACAAGTTAAAACGAAGCGACGTGCTTCTAAATCCACTTTCGTATCGCTCGTAGGTGTCACACTTAAGGATTTAGACGTACAAGACGTTTTTTAATATTATTTGAAATAAGAATGGACACTCATTTTAAAGGGATACTGTGAATTCTTCTAACTATCTTTATTGTATTACATATTTTATGTATAATATGTTATGCATTATCTATGGTAGTGCAATGGTTTCGAAATAGAATCGCCCAATACAAAGACTTAAAAAAATGGTTGGCATATTTACTATGACAAACATACAAACATACATACAAATATAACGAAATTTAGCATTCATGTTTAGATATAACACTACTGTAGTCATGAATACACGTAACAATTAGACAATCTAAGCAAAAGCCAGGTCAAAAGTACCTTTAACCGACGAGCCTGTATACGGAACGTATGTCAGAATCATAGCAAATGGAAGGAAGTGGTCTCTGCCTACTCCTATGGGAAAATGGTGTGATATTATATATGTATGTATTAGTGTAGTCGTGTAGACAAAGATGCGCATTACTCAAATAAGGTGACGATCAAAACGACCCCCCGCTGTTAAAATTTTAGTACTATGTAGTTTGAGATTCACAGCTGGCGTACATTCTTCATATTCTGTTCATTTAAAATCTAAAATAAATTTACTAAATAGAAGCAATTTGTATATCACTTTAGACACTGTCACTCACAGAGATCTCTGTTACGCTATTATTCTTTTGATTAAAAATAATAATGGAAAAATAGTTCAAGGTAAGTAGTCACTAGTTGTTTTATAAAATTACCTAGAAATTTATCCAATGTTTTTAAATCAGAATATTGTTTTGTAACACAAAATTAAAGATCACGCTATTGAATTATTCCTACTCGTATTCGCTTCATTTTCACCCAAAGGGCCCCAGTGCTGTAGGGACGCAGCATGTACCTGTACCCTTAAACAAAAAGCCGCGAGCGTTTTCGCAAATCTTGCAAGTTGAAAGTTTGTATCGCAGAGTTTCGTGCGACGGTACTTTATTCAGTTAGTTAGGCTCGTATGTGTACGTTCATGAACAAGTTGGTAGTACTCGAATAGGAGTTTCAGTTGCAAACCAACAGTTTGGTGTTTAGACAATGTTATGTATGCGTTTAAATATGAATTTATTAGAATAAAATTATATAGGTGTTAAGCTATGGAGATTGTGATATATGTAATTCCTGATGAACAAATTCTAAAGAAACTAACCGTTTTCTGCTCTCTATTGTCTAGACGTTGTAATAGTCGCAAAAGGTAAATTAGTCTAAAAATATTTTGGCTCACTACGCACAGTTTGTGGTCATTTATTTATTATAATTTTCATTATTTCAACCATAAGACATGTGCCTCGCCCTAAGACTTCAAAAAGATCGCTTGGAAGTGGCCTCTGACGATCTGCAATCTTTAAGAGGTAAACTTATGCGATCTATACTTTTTTTTCTTTTATGCTTTTCCACTACTCACAAGTAACGCCAGTGAATGAAAAGTTGAAGAGCACTAGGTTATCGTGGTATGGACATGTAATGCGAATGTATTTATAATGATGATGAAAGTTTAAAGATGAAGAAAGATGAAGTTGACGGATACCAAAGATTGACCAAAAAAAAAAAGATAGATGGACTGCATGAAAGAGGCTAGAAACAGACTAGAAAGACAATAAGCAGTGAAATGACGAATGATAGGGTGGATTGGAAGAAGAGAACACGTTGCACCGAACCCGACACGACAATGGTTAAATAACTGTGATGATATTACTCACATTATAGCAACGTGACAATAATACCTTAATAATCCTCCAAAAAATATGACAATGAGTCTATACAATTTGAAGCC
The DNA here is from genome assembly GCA_947561695.1 of Tyria jacobaeae. NCBI lineage: Eukaryota > Metazoa > Arthropoda > Insecta > Lepidoptera > Erebidae > Tyria > Tyria jacobaeae. The sequence goes on from OX387220.1 coordinate 13,286,807, forward strand.
AAATAGTGCAAACGAACATTTCATCATAAAGTCTTACACGTAGATTAATTCTAGTTAGTATAGCAGAATTTAATGAAAATCATAAGTTTGTATCACGGAAAGTTTGGTCTTACGCTGAGAAGTTGTGTCCCCACGGCCTACACAACTTAGACTATAATTTGCTGACGAGCCACTTGCAAACTTCCTTCACCTCCATTTTGACATTATTCTCCTTTTTAATTCACTTACAGATACTCATTACAGTTCTTTGTTCTTTTACGGTTTAGGTTATTTTATCGGTAATCTTTTGAACACAGATTTTTTATTATTATTGTTTTTAATCATAAATCAATAGTCAAATAAGTGAAAAATGTTTTAGTGGTTGTTAACTGATTTCCGAAAAGGAGTAGAAAGATATTTTTATAAATTTTCCCCGATTACTCGGAGAAGCCTTTATTTCGCTAAGCTTTTTATTTCAAAGGGTATACTTCTAAGGTGCTTCTATGGTCATGGTTCTGTCCAGATTATGGAATTCTGGAGAAATCGAGGGAACTAATATTTTTTTCTTGTTTTTTTTTTACATAGTATATGGAGACACACAAGCATATTGGTCACGATGGTACGATAGTAAGTGACTTCCGCCGCCCATAGACACTTGCAACTCAAGTGTCACAAGAGTGCTGCCTGTCTTTGAGTTTAGGGGAAAGGGAGGCATTAGGATTAATTCACTCGTTCACACAATGCAAGCATTGTTTAACAGCCAGTTTTCTATGATTCCGTGGTAATACTCCGGTCGAGCCACCCCATGCGTGCCGAAGTATGTCACTTCCAGGTTAAAGGCGGTAAAAAACCTTATTCCTATACTTTTTAAAGCTATTAAGATATTTGCGTCTCATATTGCTGAGCTGATGGCAGAAGGTACAACTCCATAACGGTTAGGAGTTAGATATTAATTCTTTAAATTACGTTACATATGTTACGAATGAGTCTTTAAGTTGCACGTTTTTACACAAAGAAATTTGAGGAATGTGAATTATAGAGAACCGAAATCATGTTCAGTTGCTCACTATATAATTATAAAACTGATCAAAGTCCCATTTTTATCCATTCATTATTAAAAATGATGTTGAGCTTATAGTTACTTACTTCAGTAGATCATTTCTAATCATGCATACCTCGTTGTTCGTAACGATGAGAATCGTAACGTTTTAATAATTATTTGGGATGTCCTTAATTGAGGCGGATCTTTCCTGCAAAATTAAATACCCATTGCAATAGTAATGTTATGGTTCCTAGTAATCGTGTTTGATGGTCTCTAACGACCATCGTGAGCTTCAATGCGAATCACTTTTATCCTTTTAGGTCATTCGGGTAAAAACTTGCAAAAGGTTTTAGATACATTACAAACTGAAATCTTTAAGAAACAATTCATTAAAGTAAACATGGCAAAGACTGTTGGGCCTACTAATGTAATATATATATTTTTTTTATTTTTAAAAAGACAACTCCCGCATTAGGATTAATTTCTGTGTCGCGGGGGACTTTACAAACATTCAAACAACGGACACAAAGAACACCCAAACTCAGAACAACAATTTGAGAATAACACAAACTGTTGTCCCGTGCGGGGATCGAACCCACAATACTCGGCGCGGCAGTATAGTGGCGAGGTGACCACTTAAACCGCTACGCCATCAGTGCAATATTCACGTACTGGCTTTTTGCATATATTGTTTTTCGTGAATTAATTTGATAGTGCATCATCATTTATAATTTTTAACATTTGTATTAAGCTCTGCGGGGGCTTGGATCGCACGCGCTCAGCCGTAGGCACGCTCGTCAAACAGTAAATTGTTTGCAAATTTTATTTGTACCACCCTGATAACTGGAAAATGCAGATCAAATTAAGCTCCTTTTATTCAATGTTGTCACAACAGACAAATATTCAATGACAAATTGTTTGATTGATTTGATATTCATAGTTGTTTTGCTCAATATCGTCAGCCAATAAAAACAATTTGTCTGGTATCAAACTTTTCGGTAACATATCAGACGGGCTTAATGGGTAAACATTTATCTAAACAAAACAAAAGTATTATGAGAAATAACAAAAACTAGGCAGCACTATTATACGGACCAAATCGAAGGAAAGTTCCGTAACACAAATAATTGATTCGGTGCCCCGTCGTCAAGGAAGTCTCAGTTCTATTTAAGTTTCCTAAAAGGAAATGAAAGGAAATCAGAACCCGCGCCTTCGTAACCTTTATCGAAACTTATCGGAATATTTCTTAGAAGAAAACGGTACTAGAGCATTTTATTAAAACGACTTCAAGATAAAAATCTTGTTTCTTTTTTTGATTTATTTAAAGGTCGTACCTTTGTGTCATGCGAGTGCTTGAGAAGGTAAAATAAAATATTTATAGTGGAGAGTAACTGGCCGTGACATTTTCATGATTGTGAATAGTGTACGGGAATAGTTTATGTTGTGTATTACTTATACATATGTATAAATAAATTTTATTTCCAAACTAGGTCAATGATTTTTAAGATTATAATTTCTAAGTTCAGTTGTTTTTATGGTACTTTTCGTTTCCTTTTATTTGTTAGTTAATTATTATTTCATTTAAGTAAATTTTCTTTAAGTGTTACTACTTACATTTAGTAACATTTAGTAAAAAGTATACCGATTTTCGTTTTCAAGATTACCTTTTTAGATATCTATCTCTCATCGGCCTTCCAGCTACGTTACTGGAATAAAAATATTAATAATAATAATATCGCTGAGGCGAGGGCACTCATTGGCAAAATTATCTGTTTTAGATCGGTAAACACACGACCGAGAGTAATGCGTTTTGTGAATCGGACTTTTTCGGGAACTGGTATAAGTTTATGTGATAATTTTTTTAATAACACTAGTAATGTGGGTCACACATTACTAGTATTCTTGTTAACCCCCCCAGGTAAGCTAAATGTGTAAGGGGTGGGTTCACGACTTAGCTTAGCTATTAGATAGATAGATAGAGAACACTTTATTTTTACACCACTATTGCAGGAGAAGTTTCATACAAATTTGTCAATTTGATAATGTACAAAGGGCGGCCTTATTGCTTGATGCAATTTCTACCAGGCAACCATAGGATGGATCAAAATAATTCGGAGAGACAGTGGTAGTTGTAAGTTGTAAGTGTATATCAAATATAATAAAACTATAATTAAGTAGTCCCTTATTTTAGAGGGTTCAGGCTCAGGCTATAGTTTGCGGTAAAGAGGTTTACCACCTTCTTTTCATGAATGATTTGAAACTATTTGCCTGCAACAATTGTTAATTAATAAGATTACTGGAGGTAAATGAACCCTTTAGTAAATGTGTCAACATTCAATTTGGATTGAATGGGGAGAATGGGGGGAATGAGATAAATTTGCATTCATGCATGTAAAGAAAGGCAGGATTATGGAATCTGAAGGGACCTTGACCTTTAAGATTCCACATATCTTATACGTTTTTCCACAAATAAAACGTACAAGTACATGGGTATGTGACAGACGTTGGGTATAAATGAATTTACTATTTTTTTTATTTAATGAAGGTTCACCAACAGTTGTTACAGATATAATACAGATAGGAATATACACGTAATTATGTCTGAAATCTAACTGCATAACCAATTTATGACAAACACTGCATGCAAAGTGTTCATTGTATCAACATCTGTTATATAATTTTAAAGACTTATTTTTATCAAATTACATTTTTATACATTTGACCTGTCTGACTAACGTCGATACTGAATCTGAGTGGAAGTCAACCAGGTCGTTGTATCTGTATTTATAAGTTTTCACATGCGGACCATAGGCGAATTAAGACCAAACACTGTATGGCGAAGACGTGGAGCTAGGCGTGTTATATAAGGGTTGCGAGGTTGTGTTTACGGGGTACTCTGAAATGGAATTTATTTAGTATTTGTGGGCAGTCAATGTTGTTATTGAGCAGTTTATACGCAAATCTCAAATCCAAGAGCTCCCTTTGGGCTTCCAAGGTACCCATTCTGTAGTATCCTAGTCTATCAAAGTAGGAGAGATATTTAAACTGCCTACCCTTTGAGTAAACAGTTTAAATATCTATTATCGACCATGAAGCAATCGCTACAGAAACTTGGCCATACTTCTTTGGACGCCTGAAAAAAGTCTTTTATCAGGCGGTAATGAGGTGCAGGAATATATCGACTGGGTCATAATAGTCTTAACTTTCTAGTACTACTCTACTAGAACTTGACATACTTAGGTGGACTCAGACGGAATTGGATGCCCGGGTTAGAAGAGTCTGTACACTGCTAACCGACTATCGAATGCACCAGATTGTACGTCCCGCAGATATGTGGGGGTCGTGGTTTTTTAAATGACAGTACACTTAATAATCGCGAGGCATGCCATTTAAGGTATTTTAGAGATTACATCCTCTCTGTTGACGTGGAGGTGCATCGAGATATGGTGGCTGTTGATAAGGGACTCACTCCGCTTGGTTTAGAAAAAGAAGAAGTGGCATAAACCTGTAGTAATAAATATAACACATCATAAGATATGGGAAAAGCTGCATGGACGATCGGACTATGTTTCGGTGACCTCTTCAGAGAAACTGAAGGTTTCATCTGTGCAATTACAGATGGAGTTGTTATGACAAACTAATTTTGACATATCCTAATGGCGGCATATTTGTAGGGCATGTCATCGTCCCGGAAAAACCTTTAAGCATGTGTATAATTTCCGGTTGTTCTCAAGCATATCATATTTATTAAAACCATAACATTATTCAAACTATTAATTATAAACTATTTTTATTTTTAATATACTTATGCCACGGCTGGTTAATATTACCAATTTTAATAAAGTAAGGGTGTGAGCTATTATCCTGTCATACACACGCATGATGTCTTGCACAGAACATTGCTAATATAGAGCACGTATACGGCTACAGGGACCGGTTTTTGGGTACAATTGCAGTGTCACAATGAGCTTATCAGCGATTAGGGGAAATCATTTCATTGTCGTATGCGCGACGTGTCAAAATTGGAGTCTTTTGTTCGCAGTAATGAAGCATAATGTTTCCAATGGTTTGTTTCAGATTAAATATTTTAATGTTGAGCAGGCATTTCAAGTATTTCATTTACTTTATTTCAAAAATATTGTTCACTTTTTTATTTAGTTTGCCCTTTTTTATTAGTTATGTGAAATTGAAACATACATAATGTAAGAGATATAAAATTATGATTACAGTTCTTTAAACAGCATAATTTAATATGACTTGATATTTTAATATTACCTGGAGAGTGTACTATCGAAGAATAGAATATGCACAGGAGATATTTAAATGAGAATAAATGCAGATAATCCGGTAAATGGAGCACTACATGCCTTTATGAGTGGTCAATCGGCACCAAAAAAGTCCGCCAACAAAGTAACAATTTACCTAAACTAAACAAGCTTCAAGTGTTCTCCCCTTATTATAACACAGGGACGTAAACGCCAAAAGACATAATTGCATGAGTCCCTAATTAATTAATCAACATTGTCTGAGTACGGCGTAGACATAATTGATATTTGAAAGGCCCTCCTGGACAGACCAAGGGTGACGTTAATAGAGTGCCACCATATAATTGGTTTAATCTTTAGTAATATTCTAAAAGTTATTTTAGATAACTTTCAGATCATTGTTTGTAATTCTATGTTCTAGCTGTTTGTAATCTTATTAAATGTATATATCACAGTAGCATATATTAATGTAGAGAATTTGTATTAAATTATGTTTTTGTGATTAATCTGTTAAATAAAATTAATATTGTTATGAAAAGAAAATAGTAGAGAAAGAAATAAAAAAAAAAGGTATGCTCAAACATACACGAAATACATAAATGAATAAGTAACACTATAAATCAATAAGTAAAGTGTACATACGAGTATGTAGATATATTATGTTCTTAACTATTATGTTCAATGCGTCTCAAAAACGGAACGATCATTGTTAAAAGTACCATGTTTTTATAGCACAAAAAGCATTAAGGATTCGTTATACATATTTGTCAATGTTTCTAACAGGTACCATCCACAGTGAATCAAAGAACTTTCTAGTTTCTATAAGTGCCACTTACATAATTACTAAGTATCTATTAAAGTCTTTTCTTATCTCCAATTGTAAACGAAATTATAATTCTCTTAAATCATTAAAAGCAGAAGTTCCTTAGCGATAGATTTGCTCTCAGATTAATCTTGTTCCGAAATATCGACGTCGCAGCGGGCGGTCTCGAGACGCTAATTTGAGTGATAGCTTTCAGCCGTAAAGTTCTTAAAAAAAATCTAACCCTATATTTGGTAAGCTCTATAATATTACTGCTTTAATTTAACATTGAAGGAAGGATTGTTGAGATTATGTTTTTTTTTTTTTTTTATGCGATAGGGGGCAAACGAGCAGACGGGTCACCTGATGGTAAGTGACTACCGCCGCCCATGGACACCCGCAACTCAAGAGTCACAAGTGCGTTGCCGGCCTTTAGAACTTGTACTTACAATAAGCTTCCTAGCCAAATACAAGAACTAAGCAATAATAAATTTAAATCATTTATAAAAAAAAAACTAAGTCAAAAAGCTTTTTACACAATTAAAGATTATATTGAAGATAAAAAGGCTTGGGAATGAGCTGCTTCATTAATGTACATGAGCCTTTGTTTTTCGTTTATAATTTCTTTTTTTTATACACATTGACATTTTATATTTTACTTTTTGACATGAATACTTACTTTGTTAAGTATTATATTGTTTTTTTTTATTGTTTAATCTTTGTACCTTTTGACATGAATACTTTGTTAAGTATAATATATTATATATTTGTTTCTTTTTTTTTTTAATTTATAAATTTAATTATTGTAAATGTGAGGACTATGTAGGTTATTTATTTATTTATTTTTTTCTCTTTTCTCCTGTAGTTTGTTTTATAACGATGTCTGACAGTTTGAGTACTTTTGCGGCCTACCCAAATGTCCTTGCTTTGGTACTGTTCGTCGGTCCGTTGAGCTCCTTAAAGTTCTAAGTTGAGCTACACGATAACTGACAAATGCTTGCACTGTTTGGACGGGTCCACTCAAATGAGCGTGGTGCTTTCTTCAAAAGCTCATCTCAGACGTTAGCGTGCATGGTTCTCATATGTTTTTACATCTGTATGGACTTTAAAACAGACTTTGACCTCTGAGTTTGTTTCGGTGTTTCTTCTCAGGGTAGTCAGCTAGGAAACACCGGCCTCATCTAGCATAAACTAACAGAAAAAAATAATATATTGACGTGTAAAAGTGTTGTTGTAACCTATTTACAAAATAAAGATCATTTATCATTTATCATTACAGAAGTTTAGGTATCAGCATTCAACTGTGCACTAATAAGCTCATACTGTGATTATCAATACATCTGCAATATATGTATGTACATAGAAAAAGTTTTTTGCAAGGGATACCCAATTAATAAAATATTGAACGGTCCCAAGCCTTTTATTTTTAAAATCAAATTTTATGCTTAATGCATATAATAGCAATGTTTTAGTACTACAATATATTCTACTGCCTTCATATGTAACAATTGCGTATTATATTTTTTGTGCTAAATACTCACAATGCAAAAATAATATTTATATTAGTATTGATTGATTATTATAAACAAATTTAATGTAATTATACAAAAATTACCTGCCTGCCACAAGGTAAACTAATGTTTATTGTATAAAAATATAATCAACCATAGGATGTTTTGTTTCAATCGATTAATGCCTATAGTTGATTTATAGTCTTCTTCCAATAATGAAAGCTGTAAGACATAAGGATTAAATCAATTTATAACACTTGAATTTAAGTAGATACTTACGACTACAAAATATTATACAACGGTAAAAATTATTGATTGTGGGTTTCATAGCCAAAATTCAACCAATTTCGGCTGAATTGAGCCGGTTTGGTCAGACAAGTCTTGATTTATTAATTAGTTCGATCTGCAATTTCACCCTTTGTCTACGTGTTTGACGGTTGAATAGGCATGGGGTAAACTCATTTTAACTCTCTTTAGTAATTTTACTTTTGTTTTTTTCTTGTTAATTAATTATATTTTATGGTGAAATGTATTGATCGATCTAATTACTTACTCTTTGTATCATCATAAGTATCTCATCATTAATTCACTGACAGTAATCGCCTTAATTATGATTGAGCTAGCTTTATGTGTAAACGGCAACGTGAATAGGTAATAAATTTCTTATTGTAAATATTTCATAAAGATTGTATGATCTATGTAGAAGTCAGAAATTCAAACTACATCAAAATAAAAGGTTATCAAGTTACATTAACGATAGAAATAAGTAACTGAGAGTAAGTAAGCAATTAATTTGGAGTACATAATAACTTTTACCTACATATACACCACATAGGTAAAAGTTAAAGAAATAAGAAGACAAGAATTAGTTTTTAACAAGTGAATATTTGCTGTCATAGTATAAGCGATCTCGAGGTTTCGAAGATGAATTATAATTTACAAATTTTCAAAAAGTAACGAAACTTATATTACTGAAAAATACATAGTATCAAAAGACATTTATATATTTTAAGTTTTTCTTTTTGGGAAATTTCTTGTATTTGTGTGAATGGAATTCACGAATTTAATATATCAACGAATTCTAGAGATCATTCAAATATTCCTATTCTACCTCTATTCTAATAAATTATCTAAATAATCTCTAGATTTGATCATCGATATAATCAGACATTACTTTTAAACAGTCACCTCACTAAATCTAGTTCTCTAATCAGAGATGCTCCCTCGCTAATTGAGTTCGGCGGTGCAATACAAACTAACGTGGGACGCTGAGCATCTGCATCACGGGTATATTTCATGACAACCTGAGTAGGTAGGTATTTAGCAACCACTGATTTTCACAACATTTCAAAATAGATATAAAATATATTTTTGCAGTTTTAGTGTACGCAATGTTATGCAAATGTGTTTATGCGTATCTTTAGCCTTGCTTTTGTTCAAGTGAACAGTTGCTCACGTGAAAGTAATTTTTCCTTCCTTTGGGAACTGCACTTTTTTCTGGAAAAATCCATCCATGAGTCCATTTCGTTTCCTGAATACCTGGCAACGTGTATGCAAAATCATATGGTGATATAGAACAAACAGACAACAACATGACAAGACAACAGATCGATAGATAACACGGCTTATCTTCCGTTCAAATTAAACAACCCTTTTGACAAGAAATTAGTGCATAGAACTAATGTGACATAGAACTGGTTTAAATCTTTGGTTTCTTTTTATAAAAAGTACTCTTTATGATACTTAGTAAAAAATTAATCTTAACCCCTTTATAACAACAAAGGTCAATAGGAAACCATACACATGAATCGAAACATAATTATTAGCTTGTCATAAAATGGCTCCAGTTGTGGCAGAAGTCTGTATGCTGAGTGTAGTAATAACGGCAATTATCTCCACCCCGGCGTTATGATGCTGTCAAATATGTCTACTGAGCCACCATTTGTAAAAGAATAATCTATAAATAGTAAACGGTATGCAACCCTCCTTACCTACACAATATTTACTAGAAATCAGTTTGTTAAAAATCAATTATAAGATTTATTTGGGACTCATCTGTTTGTTTAAGGGTTAATGATCCTGTGTGTTATTTGTTCTGTATCTGGGTGTTTGTATCTAGAATATAAAATACACATATGTTAATCTACAGTCCACATTCTATAATACAAGATCTGCTTAGTTTGTGTCACACGTTTTATTATTATATAATTATAAGAATGTTACTGTTTACACTGAAACATAAAATGTATTAACTCGCCAGATATTTTATGATGGCAAGAACTGGTGCGAGGGCCGAGTTAACCATGATATAGGCACCATAGGGCAGATTACGACAATGCCAACAGCATGTCACCACAGCTCACCGCCTCTTCAGTCACGGCCCACAAAAGCAGCACAGCACCGATCTTCGAACGACCGATTTAACAGCAGAGACAGCAGACATCATATTTCATTTTAATTTCAACTTGATCCCTCCATGCGTTCCGGAAAAAAGGTCCTTGAAAGACAGACGAATAATCACGTTTATTATGAACAAGCTAATAATTATAACATTGCATAACATTTTGCAAATTGATCTAAAATGGGACGCATACATTTACGGGCTATTCCCGTACTCATCACATCACTGGTCAGCTTTAGTGGGGTGTATACGTAATGGATTAGCCATTTGTCTGATTAGCAACATCAATAAATAACAAACCATTATACAGGAGAGTCAAACCAAATCATTGATTCATTAAACTTTAGGGATAAAGTACAAATACTATGCTGTTTGTGCCGCAGTCTCCGAGTACACTAATTAACCTTAGTAAATATTTGAAAGCGCAATTGTTGTATTGTACAAATGTTGGTAAAGTTATAAACCAACATTGTAGTTGTGGATGTAGCACATTGGTGGATTTGTTACTTAAACTAAGAAGTCAGTGTAGTTTAAGTTATCGTCGTGTTGTTTACAGCATGAGTCTGTAACAAACAAGCAACTTTCATACCCAGATTGTAGATACATTGACAGTTATTAACCTTTACTAGGAAAATAAAATGTGATGCTGAAAATATGTGCAAAAATATTATTCGCAATAACATTGTTAGCTATAACTTAAATATTTATACGACATCAATGGCGTCCTTTGTATTATAAATCTATGTCACAATTTGGCGTTGCTAATTATATTATACTGATACTACTACCATTTATAACTCAAATGGGTGTTTAAATTAATCTATTTAAGTATTAATAAAACTTTATAAGACCTCATCTGCCTGAAGATTCCATCTGCCTGTTTATTTGATTGCTTTCACAATGAAGAATGCATGAAAACCAAATAGAAAGTGTAGCCTAGTGAAGAACCCGAACGGGAAAGCACCTATATATTGCTAAGTTAGAGGTGAGAGGCAAAGATGTCAATAGATAAAAAAAAATATGAGCAATGCATAAATGACACTCCCGGTGAACCGGGCATGCCTTGTTCTGGTTTGCATAGTTAGTTGTTTAAGGAAATAAGAAAACCTAATTAATTTCAAATTCAATTTTCATATTAAATATAAAAAATGCTCAACCATTATTTGAAGTCGTATTATTTAAAAAATATTTAAAGTTATATATCAATACACAGAGCGTTACCGCAACTGTAGGTGGCTTTGTCAAATGTGAACTTAATATTAAATAAATAAAATAATACAATACCTGCCTGTGTTGATCTATAATCGCCCGTTACCAATTGGTTGAGCCTTGTGAGCAGAAATCGGACAAACTAACTCAGGGCCACTCTTTTAAGTTACCAGATAGATATTACAATATTTCGTGTACAACATATAGTATTCAACAAAACACTACTTTATCGTGTGCCATTATGTTGCTAAGTATTATAAATTATTATATATTTTTTTATTTATTATTATATAAGTATTATAAATAAACTTAAATTAGGATATTAAAGTAATGTAGTTAGGAAGGGAAAAAAGAAGTTAAAAAGGAAGAACAAAGAAATATAATAAAAGAAGATATAAAATGCTGCCTGAAGGCAGGTACAACAATTTAATGTTAATTATGTGTGTTATAAGAGCGTAGTATATCACTTTTTTTTAATAAAATAACCTTTAATTTTTATGAAAGTAAATTAAGTTTTCATAGATATACTGACATGCCACTGTTATTATGTTTATTTCTTTGAATTTCTGCTTCAGCGAATAACGATTATCTAAATTGTAAAAATGTAGGCCCCATTGAAGCTTTGAATCAAGAGTAATGCCTAAAAATTTTGTGGTATCCACTAGATCAAAATCATCTTCTTTAATAGTTATCGTAGTTTTTACATGTTTAACATTTGGAGTAGTGAATCGTATACATCTGGTTTTGTCTCCATTAAGAAATAAATTGTTAACGTTAAACCAGTGAACCATTTTCGAAACAGTCTCAGTCAGTTTGTAGTCTTACGTTTCAGTTTAAATAAAAGTGAAGTATCATCTGCAAACAACAATATCTAGTAGCGGTTCTTAACAACATGAGGTAGATCTTTAATATAAATTAAGAAAATAAAAGGTCCTAGTATAGAAATATTAACCACCGAACCTGGAGATAGTTTAAAATTATTATCGACTTTCTGAATCCTATTACTTAGATAAGAAGTAAGTAGATCCAGCGTCGTATCTCTAATATCGCCGTGATATTATAATATTATTATATAATAGCACACTGTATTTCTGCTATATTATATCTTTAGCCGTATCTCTCGATGGATATAGTGTCCGAATGATGGCAATCGGCGTGTCACCTGTTACGGAGTAAGTTGAAAGCTTTTTGAGTATGAGACGCCATTGCCCTTCTTCATTTGCTTACCCTTTATTACGCGAGTCTGACTATTATATTATAGATGGCAAACAGTGGGATTATGACACGCTTCTTCTTACCCCGTTGGGGATATAGGCGTGAGTATATTTAGGGTGTATTTATTTATATAGTCTTTTTTTTTGCTTATTTAGAGTCAGCCTATCCCATTGTAAGGGTTTCTGGTACACCCTAAGTAGAAAGCCCTGGGAACCTTTAAAGGTTAGAAGCGACAGGAGAGAGAAGAGGGCAGAGATGAAACGAAGACAAGTCCAAATACTTTACTAAATGGAAACCTAAGTGTAAATCTCAAAAATCCTGATGCTGACATAAAAGTCGAGTAAGAAGTTACATAAACTAGGTATTTTTGTTATAAATAATGCAAATATAAAATATTTGAAGTCTCAAAAGGCTTTCAAATTAAAATTTGGACAGGCCACGCTAACCCAAAACGTTTCAACTTAATCAAAATTCAAGCCCTCTTTCTAAGTTGATGGCACTTAATTAGAACGACAAGAAAACGTTCTAAAGACGAAATTAAAGTTCAAACGAGAGGCATGTGTTCGTGTTAAGCAACAAATGTGAACTGACAAAATGCTAACTCGGCATGAATTATGAGCTCCACTCTGCAACTACCCAAGGGAAATTAAAGTGTCTTGCTGCAACTTTAAGACGAGCAGGTAGAATACGCGTTTCCTCGGATACTAGAATAATAAATTTTATTCATCCTCTTTTTGAGGTTGACTTGCGTTCAATTATTGGACGTCGATACACTTACTTATTAAAATTTTAGAGCGCCTGTACTCAAAAATGTTTAATATCACATTTTTGTCTAATATTAAAATAACCATGTTTACATACTGCGTAATCAGCTGGACATTTTTTTAATAAGTACGGTTTTCTGCTATTTTAAAAAGGTTGGAAATATACTATACATTAATCTGACACTCATGCCTAAATTTCCGGTGGGGTCGGCAGAGGCGTATAGAACTTAATAGATATCTGGAAACTAGAAACCAAAAAAAAAACTATAAAAAATCACTGTGTGATTAAGTTCTTACATCATTGGGATCATCATAATAGACACGGGTGTGTATACTTCAAAATAATTTTAAATACTAATACTTGAAAATATATACATATTTTCTGCTATGTTTGAAATGAATAGTCATATTTAATCATTTAAATAGGACTTCTCTCAAACATATGTAAAACTTTCCCAATCGTAGCGATTTCAAACCCTTTCATATGGGCAATATTCATAGTGTTTTTATTTATGAAATGTATAGATATTATATGGTTCTTATTGATATGAAGTAATAGAAATGTATTTGTATACTATCAATACGACGACGAAATATGAGCTCGTTATTTTTTAAGAAAATGTAAAAAACCTAATATGTTTCAAATTTCAAAATTAATATAAATCAATTTTTTCAAGTTGCCCAAAAAAAAACTTTACTGTTACAATATTTAAAAGAATCAATAAATACTGCTTAGAAGAATAGCATAAAAATAAATTGAAATGACAAACACAGAAGGACGTTATTAAATGCTAATACAAAATGTGCTCTTTACAGTTGTAATAATTGAAGCGGTTCCTTCCCTTTTATTTTTAAAGGCGTACCCAAGAGAGGCAACGGAGATGCACTTCAGCATTGTTCCGTAAAATAACCTCGTCTTGAAACGCAACGACCATAAAAATTCTACAGCGAAGACTAGAAATCGGGTCAAAAGCACCCTACCAAGTAAATTCACTGAAATGAATGGTTAGGAAACAAGAAATCAAATACCTAGTTGGAAAACATCCAAAACCATTCAGATAAGGAAATCCGTTGAACTTTGTTGACCATCTAAGTTAAACAATGAAACAAGGAGTTACGTGTTTTTTTCCATTTAAATTTAAACAAATTTTGCACAAATATTCTCTATTTCAAATTGTATTTATACACGCATATGACAAACTAATATATGTGTATCATCGTCATCACCCGCCCACCATCGTCCAGGGCTGGACGTAAACCTCTTTCAATGTACAACTTGATCATCAGCTCTCCTCTCCTGTTTTTCCCCGCCGTTATGCACAGATCGTCACTCGATCGTCTATGGAGTATATGTATGTATATGAGGCATGTAATAGGATTTCGTTTTTTAAACATATTTGCAATCACAATCCATTGAAAGATAAATACAGAAAGCAAGCACAAGTTTTCAAACGTATTACAAATATATTTTTGTACAATTTAATGTCATAAAATTGTAGCGAATTGTATAAATTATATCTGTGAACAAGGTATTGTCACCTTCTAACGGTCTTCGAAATTCAATACCAGCGGTCCAAATAAAAATTCAAATCATATGCTCCCATCACTCACTGTCGCGCATCGGTATGACAACATATATACTTTGGCTAATAGGAAGACTGAGACAGACGGGAAAGGAAAATCATAGGTCCGCGCTAAATTCATTCAACTAGCGAGCAAGCAAAATATTACACAAGATTAGAAGAAAATTGTGCGTACTCCAATAAAATTAGATTAAATTTTAAATTTAAAATCCGAGTCAAATTTGCTACTTACATGTCGGTCTAGCTGCCTCTTGGATTAGTTCTGGGGCGCGTCAGCTGAACAAATAGGGCGTGTCTGAAAACAGAGTCAGCACATACATATGTACCGACACTCAAGGGAAATAAATTGTTCGCACCGACCTGATTGCAAGTCTAAGATTTTTCGTGAATCCTATTCAAACATGGATGATGGTAAAAAAATTGCTACTTGTATATTTTAAATAATGGAGGGCAATTATTACTTTTTTCTATTTTTGTGCTTGTTTTTAATATTACATTTTGGAATAAATTTATACTGAACTGAATATTTTTTTCATTAGTATCAATGCGATTGGTGTAAAAAAAGTGTGATTAAATGAGAATATTTATATAAATAATTATATTACCTACATTACTATATTTTTTAGTGTTTAGTATTTGCAGAGTTAAATGATTTTGGTCCATTAGGAATTTCAGGTTATATAAATTAAATACCACACAACAGTACATTTTCATTTGTACATTTTTTACTGGGTATATTGTTGCGATAAAAATAAACGTTTTCATGTTTTTTTGTCTTTTCTGGGTATATGAAAAGCCTGTTAGGCTTTGAATTTCGACAGATTTATTCTAGAAGTATCAAACTATCGGCAGATTAAAAATCGTTAGTGCGCAGTGGTCCTTATTCTGCTACTCACATGATTATGTTTTTATTCCTTAAGCACTGCTGTAGCTCAAGAACGTAACGTAACGAATGTAAGTAGTACATCAGATGTATATGATAATTAAGTACATAGAAATGATAAAATATTTTCACATCAATTTCAAAGAACGTTTAATGCTCAAAGCATTTGTTTTCCAGGTGTCGGTAATGACAGTGAATGCAAATCCCTTATTATTTTAAAAGTCGTTCGTTTTTCATTATAAAGTTTCTTGGGAGCAGATCAAAGTTAGAAACTCCAATTTTGTGTTGAATATTTTTACTCTGTGTTTCGTGATGCCTTTATCCTATAAGTCCTAGATAGACCTAGATAGCTGAAATTTTGCACATTGGTTCCTTTTATGATGTAGACAAGAGATAAGGCCGCATTTTTTTAAATTTCATTCCCACTTTACCCCACCATTTCATGGCCCACCTTACCCGTTTCGGATTTTAAAAAAGTGTTTGTGTGTTCGTGTTTAGTAAAGTGGGCCATGAAAGTTTGTATGGGAATCCGTATTCTTTAAAATAATATACATAAAAATTATTCAAATTATCACTCAGATTATCCTTTTGTTTAGAAATGAAGACATATATAAGTGTTACAGGATTTTCCGAAATATGATATATAATATTTCGGAAATACTATATCTACCCTTAATGTCTATATAGAAGATGAAACTTTTGTATGGAAATCCGTATTTTTATAAATAAAATCCATAAAAATAGGTAAAAGGCATTTGAACTAGAACTATGCCAGAAATTAAGAAGTAAAAAAAGACGCATTTTAGGATTTCATAAAACTCTACCCTTAAGGGCATAAAATAGGGGATGAAAGTGATCTGTGGTTTGGTAAATCCACATATTGTTTTCATACCTCATCCTCCACCAATTAATCAAAAATGGAACTGAGCCGCAAGCACCACTCGTCGGACAGTATATAAGCAACGTGTGATGGATACCCGTTGAGAGTCCTCGATATCAGTTTTTTCCTCGGTGCCTCACAACGTAATTTTTATAATTGGATATGGATCCTGTCTATTCAGAGTCATCTTCGATCTGTTTAATGATACACGTGTGATGGGCAGAGAGGTACACGAGCAACTTGTTAGCTATGGGGTGGCTAACTGGGAAGAGTTTGCCATTATGTCTCACGACTATAACAATTACTCCAGGACCACTCAACTGGCACTTGACATGTCACGTCAAGTCACGTTTAGTAAACTGGTTGTGAAGTAACACTTGCGTTACATTTCCCCGAAATGAGTGAGGTTTCCGGAGGCCTAACTCCCCCTCTCCCCTCATTCCCCCTTTCCTCTTTCCCATCTCCTCATCTTCCTCTCTTCTTTCTCCTTTCCTCATCCCCCTATCCCTCATTACCCTCAGAGACGGGCAGCACACTTACGGCTCTTGAGTTGCAGGTGACCATGGACGGCGGTTGTCACTTACCATCAGGTGACCCATCTGTTCTTCTATCCCCCTATAGTATATAAAAAAAACCTATTTCTACTTTTTCCGTAGGTCTTTGAAGTGTACCGCAACGGTAAACTATATAAAAGTTTTGGTACTGTAGTTAGACCCGTGGGACGACTACGATTTTTACATAGTGAGATATTGTCATTACGTGGTGAAGTGGCGGCAAAATGCCTGAGCCTGCTTTTCGAGTAGACACTGACGCTATTAGGAAGAAAGGTGAAAGGAAAGGCTAGTGGTGCAGCAAAAACCAGTAGCCAAATGAATACCAAAGAATTTATCCTAATATAAACAGAAAAGCATTGGCTAGGTACCAGAAACCTCACGCTCAGCTGGTATGGCATATGATATGGATCAAGTGGACGGATGAGGCACGGCATGTGCTGTATTGCTGGTAAGGTGCAGCTCCTACCTTATGAATAATTACCAGAGGCTCTCTATAGTTTGATAATGAATTTGGTCCTGTAATGCTACTGCAAAATTTCAATCCCTCTAAATTGTGCATTGGGACCAGGTTGCACGTGAATGCCTCACATAAAAACTTGGTAGAACTAGCTATGTCTGAGTCTGCGTATGAGTCTTTAATTCTATTTTCCAGGGACGGATTTAGAGTACTTAGCGTTACAACCGAAGTATATGCGGATGAAGTCACGGGCAACCGCTAGTAAAGTTATAAAGATAGACATTGGGTGTATAAGGGCGTAGGCATTTATTGCTGAAATTGATTAATATGAAATAAACATTTATTTGGCAGACCAATCGTTCCCCATGTTTGTGATATTAAAACGCATGTTTTTTTGTGATATGGGGGGGGGGGACAATAAGGGAGGGTAAAGAGGAGAGGGGAAGGGCCTTTTTCTTTTTTTTTTCGTGTGGAAACCCCCTCGCACGCCGCCACAGCTCACTGCCTCTTCGGTTACGGCCCTCAGACGCAACACAGCACCGATCGTCGAACGACCCGTTCGGAAACCGAATTGAGCGTGCGACAAATCGGGGCCGACCTCGTCCAGGTGCCGGACGAAGCGGACAGAGAGTACCCTCTCAAACAGTTTACCCGCCTCATCCAGCAACACGATGGGTGTGTAGGCCGCAACCGAGTCGGCAGGCCGTCTCGGCTTCCTTAAAAGCACCATCCCGCTTTTCCAGCAATCAGGAAAGCGTCCGGACGACAGGCTAGCGTCGAACACCTCCCTGAGGCGGTCCGCCATGTGGTCAAGGGCCAGGGCCAGGACTCGGGCAGAGATCCCTTCCGGCCCGGGGGCGGTGTTCTTGGAGTGAATCCGTAGAACAGCCGCCCCTATCTCCGCCTCCGTGACGGGTGGAACATCTTCCTCCACGAACTCTTCGTCGTCTCCGGCCAAGGGGGCCATCGACGGAGGTGAGTGCTCCACCCGTTGCGGGAAAATGCCCTCAACCACTTCCTGCAGGAAGCTGGGCTGGTGAGTCTCGGTAAGGGGGGGGGGGGGGCAGCACGCGGAGCTTTTGTTGCGCCGCACGATAAGGCAGCATCTTCTCCTCCAGCATCTCCTTTCTTCTCTCCTCTTTGGCGCGGCAAATGGCTAGCTTCAGAGTTTTTCGCGCCTCTCGGTACTCTTCATAAAGCCGGTCCTCTTCCCCTTCTTCGCGGTGACGCCGACGGCTGCGGGTGTAGGACTTCCGGGCACGAATGCAGGCCACGCTGAGATCCGCCAACTCCTGGGACCACCAGTATACCTTCCTTGGAGGCCGACTACATCGAATCCGGGGAATGGCCGCATCACAGATATGCGTTACTGAAGTCGCTCAGACTCCGTTTGGGGGAGAAATAGACACCGTATATGGTGATCCCTCCCAATTCGGTAGCCACGTCTCCAGTACCCTTGTCTTTTAGTGACAAGGGCGGGGAGCGAGCCACCGTTGAGCCGACGACTGCCACGGAGCCATCCCGGTCACCCGGCCAGTTTGGACGGGGAGGAAAGTAATAGGGCTCCGCGACTACGGCTACACCGATCGCCATAGTTTGCAGGAAGAGATCCTGCGCACCGGCACATTGGTTCAGGTTAGTCTGGACAAGGAGACTGGAGACTTGGTCCCATTACTGAACCACCTCTACAGCCTCCTCCATGGGCGACGGTAAAGACGCACGATTGGCATCTGAGGCAGCCTGGGTCGACTGGCGTGCCCCCGATGTTGTTTGAGAAGCGCGGGTAGGCTTACAGCCCCCCTACCCCATCTGATGATTGGCGGGTAGATTACACACGCTGGGCAGTGGGGGGCGGCGGTGGTGGAACACTCCGCCACCTTATGCCCCGGTTAAACGCAGCGGAAACAAAATCCACTGCAGTGAAAACAACTACTGCATTTGGCACGGGTGTGTCCTGACGCCAAACATTTGAAGGGGCGAATGGTGCCGATCCTGAGGTTGTCCGGGGTCCGACCGTCACGGAATCATCTAGGCCTGAAATAAGCATCTCTGCACATTTGGTGGGCCTGGCAACCCGACTGGCGATCCGTACCCCTTTCGTCTCTGTAAACACTCCCCGCAGTTTCTCAGCGAAGATGTCTGCCGTCTTAGCACCCTCAGCCCCGGGGAATTCAAGAACTCTAGCCCCGGTCTGGGCCAGGCGCAATCGAGCACCTGCACTCCCGAATTCGGCAGTGAGGCAGTTTCGGGCCTTCTTAAAGACGGCAGCATAAGAGAGCCCACTCTTTGCCGCCTCTGGCGTCACCGTAACAACGACGGCTGTCGTTTTGGGTGTTTGGAGCTTTCGGGTCCTCGGTGTCACCTTCACTTGCGTTGCTCCTGCCGGTGCTTGTGGTGAGGCGACCTTCTTATTGCCCTTCATCCTATTTCGGCTTGACTTTTTGCCTCCTTTAACTTTCTGCCGTCCGTCATTTGAGGGAGCAAACGTGGAAGAACCGGGTACAGGTTCAGCACCAGATGACACCTGAGAAGTGCTAGCTCCTTTAGGCACTGGAGAAGGGAGCGGGGGAAATTGTTGAGCCACTTTGGTCGGTGCCTTAGAAGGTGGCCCGGACCTCCGAGTCGGCACCGACGCGGCCGCCGCATAAATTGTACGTCTGCCACCCGAGGCGGTTGGCGACGTCACATGGAACTCGACGAGGCCGAGGACGGCGTGCGTGACCTCCCACGCCTGCTGCTTGGCACTTTCGGTGGCAACACGTCTTGCGACGTATCACCATCCTCATCTCGTCCTCGCTTACGACTCTCCGTATCACGGGTTTCCAGTTCCATCTCCTCGGCTAAGTCAGCTGCGGAACTAGCGGCCCTGGAACGCACTCGCTCCGACATTCTTCTGCTCCCAGAAGTCAGATTGACTTCTGAGAGCACCTGCTAGATAGGCATCCTGGGCAAAAACTCCTTATCGTTAGACGAGGTGTCGTCCACTTTCTTCTTCTTCTCCTTCCTCTTCTCCTTCTTTTCATCTTTGCTTATAGTTTTTAAATTTGAAGTTTCCATGATAAATCCCACCAGGGCATCTAGGAGAACTAGAGGTCAACCCGGGCAGAGCCCGGGCAAGCGTAAGTTTATGCCCAACCGAGGGGTCCGCAGGTGCACCGGCTAGGAGTGCGCTTGCGACTGAACCACTCATCAGCCATGCATCCCATGGTCACGCACCAGAATGCGGGATTCGGAGTATTTTTCTTCTTCACAGTCCGGGCGGCTAATCCAAGACCCTCGCCCCCAATTGGAGCCTCGAGACTACGACACTCCTTTCGGGATTACGATATGCCAACGGTGGCATCGAGATAAAATCTCTTACTGCCTGCTCGGTGGCAGTGTAAGTACACGCCGGGCCCGTCTTTGTTCCTCCGCTGTGGACAGCAGAGCAACACTGAGTGACCCTTGGAAGGGTCCCACAGTGTATCCTGTTTTGTCTGGAGTCTCCCCCTGGGCCATTCCGGCATGAGTGGCTCTATCGGCACAGCCCCAGAGATCATTGACCCGCGCAAGCCCCCCCACGACGACAACGTAAGGATACAGTCGGGGGGAGAGGGGAGGGGAAGGGCCTCCAACAACCTCACTGAGTCGGCCATATAATGCAAGCAATGTTGGACTGCCGGTTCTGTGTAAGGTCGTGTATTACTTTAGTCGAGTCGGCCCACAAGTGCCTAAGCTGTAAAAATGTGTATAGGACCTTTATTTTGGAATATTTATTTTCATATGTCACAAAAATAACATAGTGACCTAAATGTTTCTTATCTCATTATAATGTCGGATGCAGAAATAGAACAAGTCAGTCGGTGGCGCAAGAAATAACTTTCTATTATACGTGTCCAACTGTCCGGTACACGAGGAATAGCCCAAATCAAGAGTTTCAGCGATTTTCTGTTTATACCAGATAATTATATTTCCTGGTTCCATGCTTTGATCTTTTCTTTTTGTGATTAAACAATGGTACAAGGAAACAAAATGACAATTCCAAAATCAGGTCAAAGATCTTACATTCTTATTTATCTAAGTATTATTGACACAATGAAAAACATAAAAGAATATAATGACTAAAATTTTATTTCTTTCTATAAGTACTGTTAAATGTTATAATATAAAGTATACTTTAATATTAAAGTAATGTTAATTTTTATTTCAAATGTGTTAATACACAATAAATTACCTATATTCATTAAATACACATTTTTTTTTTGTTTTTAACACGATCGACATCCATGTACAGCTTAGAAATGAAAGGAAACGATTTTAATTTTGGCTTTGAATTTAGCAGTATTTTAAGAACACTTCAATACGATTTTGCATGATGTATTTTAAACTACAAAAAAGAATGACCGGTTTGTCGGCAAAGTATGTACATTAGTGACGGCCAGCTAATAGATAACCGTCTCATTTTTTCAATTTAACTTAACTTTAATTGGATATATTTCTTATTTTTTAAGTTTTTTTGTGGAATACGTTCTCAGACCTAATTATGTAAAAAATGTAGTATACTACCTCGCTTCTCCTTTACTTCATATTCCCTTATTTATATTATAGCCAGTTCCTAATTACCTACTGTGACAAACTGTGTGTGTGTACTGTGAAAAAAATATATATTTATTTATTTTTTGTGATAGGCAAATCTAAATATGTATAAGTAACATTTTTGAAGAATATTATAAGAAATAGATAAAAGTCAACTAATTGCCTAGATTTATTAATATACCGCTATTTAAATAACAAATTGTCTGACTTACACCATGCTTTTAGCGTCCAGTGATCGAAACTCTAATCTGTGTACACGTCGATTTTCATTACGAAGTTGCTAGTTTTTAGATCCCAGAGCGGTTTGCCACTCGCTTCGGTTTGAATTTAATGTATTTCTAATTCAAGGAAGGTATACTAACATATAACTTTAAATTAATATTCTGAGGGACAAGTGTACATTGAAATAAAAACAAAAATGACTTTGGGCCTCCGGAAACCTCACTCAATTCGGGGAAATGCAACACAAGCGTTACTTCACAACCGGTTTTCTGTGAGGCCGTGGTATCGCACCGGTCGAGCCGGCCCATTCGTGCCTAAATATGGCTCTACCACTGAGGCAAACCACTTTCATTTAACGGTCATAAATTTCATTAATATAAACTGTTACGGTAAAAATATCATGAAATATTTGTATATAATTGCATTCGGTATAAAATGTTAATCTACCCAGGGTACTGAGCTGAGAGCATGGATTCAATATTCAAATTAAAAAATTACAACCACGAGCAACTCACCGGCTACATTAATATGATTTAGTTCCATTTTTGGCGAATAGTCCTCGCGAAGTTTGGCCACGGCGCTCCCACGCGGGCCTAAAAACTTTCCTCAAAGTTATTACTCAGGTAAATACAGTTAGGGAAAAATTGCGAGGCCAACCAACTTTTTCCACCAGAGCATTTTGTATAACTTCCAAACTCGGAAGCTTATCAATTTCCGTAAATGAAAGGATTTCTATGTTCGTGTCCAAAGAAATGTACCAGATATGAAGCTAAATACATTTATCAGATATGAAGTTATCGGGCCCTGTAGTTTGCTGTGCTAACGTGAGAACATAAACATAATAACATAATATAATGTCATTATTGACATGCGACGCCGCATTGCGTGAGCTACGAAAAGAAAATTAAACGAATTATTGTAAATTAATGGTTGCATGAAAATGTAACGTATGTGTTCAGTCACGTAACAAAATTCCATCAGGCATTGTATATTAACCGTTTCAGATTAAGTGATGGTACTGAATGTTTAGACTACATATTTATTTATTGTAATAAGCACACTAACATCATAATATGATTTTTATTAAAATGTATACCATTATAGTCTAATGGTATACATTTAAATCTTTATACTAGTGGTTAGGCACTAGGTGTAAGAATGTCTTTAGCTTCTGTTGACTTCTAGTAATTATAAAATACATACATTCAGTATATACTTTGTAAAATAGAAATACACATGTCTTTCTGAGCTCTGAATCCACAATTATTTTTTTTGTAAATTTTTAAAGTATAGTTAGAATGTGGAAGTCAAAAGTGGTAAGGCAAGTACTCAAACACTCAAAGGAACATGTATAAATTCACCAAAAGAAACCGATTTAAGCTGAGACGTAGGAGCTACGCTCTCATCGTCTTAGAAGTAGATCCCATAAATAATTTCATGTATGTATTAAGATTCTTCACTTACATATACAGGGGAACTTCAATAATGCAAGCTTGGGCCGTAAAACGTAGCAGGACGCGAGTCCGCTAAATGGCCCACGGTAGAATTTAGTGTTAAAACGTGCTTCAATATCAGAACGATGTGATAAAAAGGTACCGCAATATTGCAATATATAAGACATTACAAACCGACGCTTTCGAAAATCCTGAAGCAATTTAGATTTTCATATTATGTATACAGCTAGAAATGATAAAACACAATTATAGTTTGCATTACATTTGTAATAATACCCAAACAAAAATATATGCTTAGGGTTTTATTTATTTTTATTTTTCCACGGTTATTAAAGGTATAATTAAACTCTGTTTTCATCAATATTTCACTTTCGGCTTAAGTGTATACATCAAAAAACGAAAACTATACTATACGCTAAAATGTAAAAGTATACTTTTACATTTAAGCGTATAATTTCCCGGGAGACAATAACGCTGTATATAGTTTTTACAAATGTACCATTTCCTATTCACTATTTTACGGTGTTGCCCACTCAGAATAGTATCGAAATATGTATTATGAAATCGTAACCCAAAGGAAAACCTTTCAAGATAATGGATAAAAGAATACCATTAGTAAGTATTCCTAAGAAAGAAAGAAAAACCTGTAGAAATACTTACCTGTAGTTTGAACTTTTCTTCTTTTTTGAAAATCAAATATAAACAGGATTCTTGTGTAGCACCACACCAAAAGTATGACTAGTTACAATTATATGAAATTTAACTGGCGGAATCTAGACAATACTCATCCATAGGGGTACTGCAACTTAAACCCATAAGGGTGGTTAAATAAAGTTAACAAATTCGTTAACAACTTGACTCTACCTCGGTCAAGTCGTGAGTTTTTCTCACTATCAAATGTTTTTTGGTAAAAGCAAAATATGTTTTTCACTGAATTTATTTTTTTTATAATGCCGTTAAATATATTATACTGATAGAAATAGGAATGCATAACTTGCTTAATACACAATGTACTCCTTCTTTGTTTTCTTCATGATAAAAAAACCGTAGATACATATTATTAGTAGATAAACAAGCTCATAGTTCAATATCGTAAATGGTCAATAAATAGAAAGAAAAAGGTAATAACAAAATGGGCAATCCATTAAAGTAAATGTATGATATAAATGTAGCGATAGGGGAGATGCATTACTGTCCGATGTTGCCCAACGGTGCATGAAGAGCTATGCATTTGTTCATTTGCTGTATTAGGCAGAAGCTTTCATCTGAAGAGGTCATTGCAATTTTAATTTAAAAATTTTGTACTCATCTCTATTACTAGACACATTCGAATGTAGAGCTAACCGGTTTTAATAAGGCACACTGAAGAATCACAATTATAATAATTTAGATATAATGAAATTAAAACATTAATAAACTATGTGACATGTTTTCATAAAAACACACATTATAACCTAGCTAATTCACGGTCTCCTGCTCTATATAAGTAGCGTTCTTAAAATACTAGTTGTTCCGTTCTGTTTATGATAACTGCTCTACTCCTAAATTTCACAGCGTTAGGTTTAGGAGTGGAGCCTATATCTGTTTTTCACAAACGGGCATATGTAATGCAAAAAAAAATTGCAAATGGGGTCAGTAGTTTCTGAGATTAGCGCGTTAAAATAAGCAAATAAAATTAGCCTGTATACAAGTATAGATAGATTACAATGTCCTATTTCGTTCTAAGATATAAAAATAACAGATACAAATTTACACCTACTCTTCTTTTTGAAGTGTCACTTATGGAGACCGTATATCTATCTATCTCACTATTTCGGGTTACATCCATTTTACTCATATTGCATCTAACGCAAACAATTAAGAATTATAGACAAAATAACGACGCAACTATTTTTAAAATGTACTATATGTTATTCATTTCTATGGATTGTAGTATTTTTTTCCACTTTTGATAATAACACTCATTAGAACAGGTTAACTAAACTTACTTGAGTATATATTGGTCACGGCATTTACTTTTTAAAAATATTATATATTTTTGGGCATACAATGAACAAATAAGTAAGCAAAACTCAAAGCATAAGGGACAACAAGTATAATGCTCGTTAGAAAACTGTTATAAATGTTATCTTAAAGAACTGTACAAGAAACTTAATTAAAGAATATAAAAAAATATTGGCAAAGGTAGAAAGTACAACATCAAGTTACCTACACTTCATTAGACCAACGAAAGTTTGTATGAGAAGACATGAGACGGTGAAATGAAAATTAACTGTGAAACTTTGTGAAGAAGATAACTTTGTTTATTAAAAGATTTTCATTTCACAGACAGGTAAATTGATTTAAAGCTTACCTAGCTTAATACATAAAGTTTGGTAAATGTAAAGGTAATCCTTACGTTATTAACTTCTATTTTTTAAATGAAAATCTTATAAATATCAAAAATTAATGTCACTATTAGCAAAGCGTCCCTTGTTCATAGTGTTATTGATTTTTGCTTGCTTTGGCAAGGACTTACGCGCACGCTATGAATCAATTTTATAACTTTTATTTGTATTGATACCTATGTCTATATTTTTGTAACTTAAAATAAAATCAGTGACTGTTTACGGTAAGTGATTTTTTTGGAAGTTTGTGTGTGAAATTGGGAGTGACAAATTAATCTAATCATGGTACAGTAGTTTAGAAAACAAACGATGGAACTCAAAAAAAAATCTGTGCTGATAGAAATATTCAACATCTGTAAACTACTTGCATAGATTTGTTAGTACGGTCGGTACCTTTACAGAGAAAGCGATATTGCGAGCGGTTGGATCGAATCCAAGCAGGTCCTGTATCATCGCCTACCTGTAACTCAAACAGGCTGCCAAAAACCTATTACCCTGAATAGACTTAAAAATGATAAATTTCATTTCAATTCCAGAATACTACTTCAAGCAAGTTTCGGTTGGTTATATATTATTGTTATCAGGATTGTTATGTTTTTAATTACCCCTACACAAATCATTGAGAGTAAGATATGTGGAATAGTTCACTTAATTTACATATTTATTTGCGTGGTTGTAAAAGTTTCATAGTATAAGTTTCATGTAACTGAAACTAATCATTAACACCCTACGGGCCGAATGGAAATGTAAAAATACTTATTTCCTTGAAAAACTTTAATTTAAAGTTTGTTGCCAGCTGGCATTCCTAGGCGGTACTCGTGCAAGCAAACTGCACTTCCTTATAAGCTTATTTTCTTCACAGGGACTCGAAAATTTTCTTTAGATTAGTTTCTCTTGTTGAGAAAAATAGGATGGAATAAGGAATAATAAGTTCCCGTCTCCTCTTAAATTGGACTTCGTTTCTTTTGTACGACAATTTTTGTTGGTTTACCCGAACTGAGAAAATAGCATTACTTTAGTTATTAAGAACTTATTTGTCTACTTAAAACTTGAAAATAAAATTCAACTTGCTAACAGCCAGAGCAAAATATTCTTCCATTCATTTTAAATAACAGCTTAGATAAAGGTTTCCCATATTAATACTCCAGCACAGGTGGTTTTATCGAGATATTTTCAATACTTTCGAAACACGGTAATTTTCTTGCACATATAGGATTGTTTCTTTTTTATTTGTTTGCATTAGGGATATTTTATAATCTATAAAGCCAAACAAATAAAATCATTTGCACTAATAATCCATAGCAAATAAGAAAACTAAGTATTTTATTAATTTAAAGAAATAATTCAATATTAATAAGTGAAACTTTCAAGACCTAAATTGATTCCTCTTAGAATTTATTTTATCACCGTATCAGTAATATTTAATAAGGAGGCTATGCTTCTAAAAACCCATATCCACTAAGGTGTCAAATTTGGTAACGTCGCTATCATTAGGTTGTGTAGGAATGTATAATATAGTAGTGAAGTGAAGTTGTGTTTATTTAAGATGCTGCACCTACTCATAAAATTCAATACAAAATAGTTTGAAAGCAATATTTTTACTACCTAACTAACACTATCTAACAGTAAACTCTATGTCTCATCCAATATGTAATACATTACATCAAACTTTGACTTCGATCAGCTACCCGCAGTTTCACGGTTCATTAGATGTAAAAAGAAAATATAGTTTTAGAAAGAATCGAGTTGAGCCCTTTAGAAGGTTTTTTCCTGCTTTCCAAACGAAACTGTTCGTGCTTGCGCATTTATCAACAAATTGTGATTTAAAGTTTCCTTCAAATAAAACTAACAATTGTGTCAAAAGTTTGTAAACATTTTTTAGGAAGGGTGGACGTTAAAAGCACTTTTAAAGATATGTTTTTGTGAACATATCTTGAGATATATAACAAGTAATAGCTTTAATTACTTGTTATTACTAAATTGAATTAAATCTCAAAAAAATTAGACTATCAACAAGAAATAATAGGTAAAACAGATTTATCAAACAAATTTTGCCTTTTAAAAAAATTATGATGCACGTATAAATCCACGGCACTTTCGATATCATATCTATCGATAACATTTATTTTTTTAATCAGTAAAGTTTTTATCACTGACAGAAATGGTAATAAATATAAGCACATTCTTAAAAACAATCGGGTTAAACTACATAGTTATTCAATTAGGTGAGGAATATTGCCTACCTCATATTCTGTAGTACTGAACGAAATAGTGAAAATTTTATGTATTCTAGATTCATTAAATATTAACACCCAGTATTTAAGTACCTATCTATGTTATTAACAATGAAATGGATCAAATTGTTCGAAGAAAGTAATTTTAATTAATTAACTTAGTTACTTTCTAATTTATATTCAGTTTTATATTAAATGAGATTATGTGTTCACATGGTATACAATAAAAATCTGATATTTACCAAATTTAAATAATTAACTATATTTAGTTTATACTATTTTAATGTTATAAATGCGAAAGTGAATTAGTATGTTTGTATATTCAAATTTTACGTCTTAACTTCTTAACCGTTGGTCATAAAAGGGGGCGCAGGGGCGAAAATACTTTCCTATTAAAAATTGATGTAATGATTTTCAGATAGCTGTGTGGTTGTCGGTGATATAGAGTAACACACCTTCTTTTCCCGTGAGTTTCTTAAAAGGCTATTGCCACTGGCTTGCCTTTCAATACGTAAGTTGAACTAAATTATCGTTGGCAAAAAGTGGATATTTGTTTTTCCTCTATCCACCCCTTAATATAAGCTTAACTTAACTTATGAACGTATTTTAAAAATAAAGTACCTACAGAGTAAACAAGTAATATTTAAATCGGTAGGTATGTAAGGGTTCTAAATTACTTTAAACATGTTTGCATATACTTTGATGGATAGTCAATATGTTCATCATCAAACGATGCTTTTAGATTGAGATGTCTCCATTTAGATAATAAAATAAATGTGACAGTAAATATTCATTTCTTAATTGTGTACATTAAGTTATTGAAAATTTATTGACACAAAATTTGTTTACTAAATAAATTCAGTAAATAGTGAATAAGTTAAATAAGCAAATATTGATAAATATTTTTATAATGCTACGTTTTATGCCTTTGATCTGCATGATATTTATTGTAAAAGATGGGCATTCTAATAATGCAAATATTTAGAAAGCAATCAATATAAAAAAATAATAGAATTGTATAAGAAGATTCAATCATCGAGATATCATTGCAACATATCTATATTGCAATGATATCTCGATGATGGATTGCAATGATATCTCAATGATCTTATTACTCACGGAAACAAAATTTTAAAATTTTTATTTTTTTCTTATCAGACTTTGTTTTTACTCAACTGCGCTTGAAAGAGGTATATGTTTTTAATTTTATGAATATATGTACAAAGTTTCTTTGTTTTCAGAGTGTAGGCGGCTTGATATATTTCGAAATGCGAGGTACCATTTAAATCGTTTTTTTATTACTGGGAGCGACATAAAATATAAACATTTCGAAATAACTTCAACACAAAGGAGAGGAAGTAAATAATGAAGTCAAGATTTATATATTTTTAACAACTACACTTGATAATGATATGAATGAAATTCTTTTCATATACATATGAATGAATGTAAGCATTCAAACTTTAAGGTATGAACCTTAAAGTTTGGAACCCTCAACCAAGTTGATCATTCAATCGTTAAATCAAAATTAATTTGAGACTATCCGATGACCTAAAAACCTCATCAAGGTGACCCAAATCAAATTTGTCTCAAAAGTGATACTAAATTAACCTTATAGGGCTCCGTTCTAACCTGTAGTTACCCTAAAAGAAATAATGGCCTAGGTTTACCCATGTATAAACTGAACTGAAACAACACTACTATCTTATATAAAAAAAAACATTTCTGAACAAAAATTTCACCGAATAGAAAACGTAAAATAGCGGCTGAATTTTATTTTAACTTTTTTTTATATAAAATTTTGAATGGGTGACGTAATTGCCGAGTTTAATTGCCTCCTTGAAGTAGGATAGGGCTACCCCAGATCTTCCTGTGTGTCGTAAATGGCGACTAAGGGATTGGACGGTTATTTATAATACAGTACTGTAATACCCGGAGGACGGTAATAGGCATGCCGCAATCATTTAAAGGATAAGAATATATTTTATATATAATACTAGTTAAAAACATAATGATATTTCACATCATTTATTACAGAGGTCATGATAGATTGCACCTACGATGATTTTCAAAATCGTATGGCACTGTAATAATACTTTTACAGTTTATTCCACGGGCGTGGTCCAATGTTCACCGAAATGACACGACATTTTTGGCTTCAAATTTGTGGTAATGTGATTTGGGTAGAGACGCCTT
Source organism: Tyria jacobaeae (assembly GCA_947561695.1). Lineage (NCBI taxonomy): Eukaryota > Metazoa > Arthropoda > Insecta > Lepidoptera > Erebidae > Tyria > Tyria jacobaeae. The sequence goes on from OX387220.1 coordinate 13,317,420, forward strand.
TATTTCAAATGCAAATTTCTTAAAGACACGCTTAATGCCTTTAGTCACGATCTGGGACTGTTAATGTTTTTTACTGATCTTTTTTATTCATCTTTAGTACAAGCTTTTCCCCGGGTCTTTACTTGCGTAAGTGTAGATTTTATCATTCAATTTGTTCATCAAATAGAACTCTTTTTATCTCTCAGTAATACAAACTATTTGTAAAAAAAAATCATGATGACAATAACTAGGTACACAAACTTAAGACTTGAAAGCATCAGCAACAAACAAATAAACTCACTTAAGAATTTATTAAGATACGCAATGCAGGTATGATTCATGATGAAAGTGGTTCATACTTACTCTGTGACGGTGATGTGATCTATTCGTAGAATGTTATGGAGAAAGTAACGACATATGTCGTAAAATACGCCCAAACAGTTTAATATGCTAGGTGGAACATGTAAACAACATGCGATTTTTAGTATGATATGATTTTAAAACTAAGCAGAGGTCATGCTATCGGTTTTAGATACAGTTTTTTTTTCTTTTGTAAATTTGTACTCCAATTTTTTTTAAAGTCAATTATCTAATTGACTTTTAAAAAAGTGGATAACTGCCTTCAATGTGTCTTTCCAATTCCTATAATTCTTAAAATCGTTCAGTTATCCTCTATCCAATAACCGTTATGTTATACCTTTGACCATTAACTCAGCAACATAAGACGCAAATGTCATAATAGTTTCAAAAAATATGGGAAAAAGTTTGGTCAGATTTTTTATTTATTATTTTTGGCAATAAAACTTGAGTGTTTACATAGTTTAACCTGTTATCAAATGATGAAATCATGACTTGGTGACAACCGGACCAACACAAAAGTTTATCCTTCGAATAAAAAACAATTATAACAATTGGTGGAGAAACGCCTTTTTATGAAATCGATCAAAACATAAATCGTAGACCCATACGTGACGCAATCTTTGGCGTGGCACGTGGCAGATGTTATATTTGTACTAATAAATACAGTAAATTATAGATAAAACCAGTAAATTAAAGAACTCATACTCGCTTCAATGCTAATTGAAATTAAACAACGTAAATTTTAGTGAATTTATTATTTATTTAAATTTTAAATTTAATAATAAAGATATTTATTTAAAATTAATCACTATAACGTAACTCAACGGCATGCATAATATTTTTCAATTTGTGTACAGACGTGTGGCACACTCTTTAAGTATTATAATGAACTAATTCTAATGACGCTTCAATCAAAATAGTTTCAGATTGTTGTTAGTTATTTTTGTTGTTTGTATAGAAATTCAAATCAGAGCATTGTGCAAATAAAATATAACAACTAGAAGGTCTAGTGTCGTTCAAAGAGTTCAAACAATTTCTTTATAAAACGTTTACAGATAACGCAAATGAAAAAGAAATGGAAATGTTTATTTTAACAGTTGAATACAAACTCAATTCATGTGAATAAACAAATGGAATTTAATTGGAAAAACTTTTGTTTTTGATTGTTGTTACGATTCAATCAAATCTGTGTAGACATTCGAAGAATGTTTGTGCTCCAATATCGCTACATTTTGTAAATCTGTAAAATTTATCTGGTCTAGACCATCCACAATAGATTCTTAAATAATATATGTTTCTTATTCATGTTATTTTATTTTTCATATTAATCAAACTATCCAAAACAGGACGATATTAACCAACTATAAAAAATATCCTAACAGTTGTGTTTTAGTTTACAAGAGTTGTTTATTAATAAATAAAAGTAAAATCATTTCAAAATTTATATATTTATAAGACTTTTAACTTTAAATAAAGTTTATAAAGGTAAGTATGTTTTATACTCATTATATAATTTTTAAAATACTTCAAAATGCTGATATATCAAAAACAAACTTTAAAACTATGAATACTATTTAATGAGTCAAGAGATTTATTTCAAAAGTAAGCACTAACAAGCTTGTGCAATTAGGCAAAATCAGGTATTTAAATTAAAATCTTTGATAACTATTTTTAATATAACTGAAATTGAAGTAGAACTTTAAACATTTGATGCTGAAAATATATATGACGTCGTTTTAACTTTCACTTAATGGTGTCAATCAACTGAATATTTTTTTTTGTAATATTGGATAATTTGATTCCAGCCTTATAAACATAACACCAAAGAACTTTGTGGAATAAAACTGTCACGTAGAGAATAGGTGCGATTTTCGCAAATGAGATGATCAATATTCAAGAGGCAAACGCCTTACCGTAACAACAGAACAAATTCGAAAGACGAAGTATCGGCTACGGACGGCCCTTAATGTAATTATCATAATGGCGACCAATAAAAGAGAGGTTCGGAATTCGTGACACAGCTTTAAAAAGTACTATCAAAGGTGCCCGAGGCGGAAAACGTCGCATCTTATTTAGCGCCCTCAAGAAAGAGGGTACTGCGATTGGGGCCTTATCTAATCACATTATGACGGTGAAAGAGCTCCATGTAAAAAGGATCGAAACAGATTTGCATGGAACGTCACCGTCAAATTCGTCTTGTCACTTGTCTATAAAATATATTAATCTCAATAAATCATTAACACCGCTTATAGCCGGCTATATGAAAAGTTTAGTACATTTTAGAAAACCAGTGTTATTAAAACACACATGGAGTGATTCAAATCACCCTCCTAATATTATACAATAAGGGCAATTCTATTCACATCTATATCGGTAAGTTGATCAAGCGTGAAGTCTTTTATATCAGGAGTCACGTGTCGACCAACGTCCAGGAAACCGAGAGTGCCGAATGTGTTTGAGCGAATCTAATGCACTCAAAACCATGCCACGATGTGACGAGGGGTAAATCTGGGGTGACATTGGAAACAATGGAAAAAGAAATGAAATTTGGAGACTGTATTATTTGCGGAAAAATCAATGGTGAAACGCTTCCGATAGTAGCAGCCGGAGCGGCGACAGGAAAGCCGATCATTATTATTACTGTCCATACCGTGAATAGAAGCGTGCAGACCTGCTTCCGTGTGTAACGTTTATTTTATTACAACTGATGGTTATCCAAAGGCGGTTATTTTGTCGTTAGCTTGTCAGCCCCCTTTTTTTTTACTAAAATGTACAATCAAAAAAATTCACTAACAGAAATTACATCAGTTGCGATTACTGTGATTTACATATCATCACGTATCACTTAATATCTTATTCCTTTATTGCGCTTATCCATAATATCCATGTCCATATTTAGTTAAGTAAACAACTTTTATTAATAAAAAAATAATCATGATCACCTGCGTTATTTTAATTCACAGTGTGAATATATTTATTTCTCTCCAGTGTTAATATAATTAGCCTGAGATAAGTTCGGTTCTTAATTTTACTTTAAAAACCAAGTTTAATAATAATTAGTACAATAGTTTAATGCAAGATTAAGATTTAAGGTTTACAGACATAACATTATAAAATCGGACATTTGTTTCAATCTGAAATTGAACATTTATATTCTTTAGATAATGTTAACAACAAACAAAACAAAAAATAATTATTTATTTCGAGCAGAGTGACGTACAGAAAAGCGATATTAAAAATAATACAAGTCACCTCTTAGCATTGCAAACGCTAGTAGCAGACATCTACATAGCGAGACAGCACTTTTCAGCGGCAATCATGAAGAGGACGGGCGCTATAAAAATGAGTAGAAAATAATAAAAATAAAAACTGAGGACACAAAAACAAAAATAATGTCAAATTAAATATACCTACCTAGTTATAAGTTGAAATAGAAACATTTTTTCAATCGCACTTAAAAACATAAAAACCTCTTTAGGATACCAATACTTATGCAGTCACATTGTTGATTGAGCCATTTTCAAATACAGAAGAATAAATAAAACCGAAATCAGTGTTGTATAATCTCATTTCAGGCTTGTGGTAAATACAACTTTTTTTTCTGGTATGGGTTCCAGAAAACGTTAGTATATTTAACACATATTACGTATATCAACATACTAAATTGTATGTAGTCTAAGAAGTAAACACTAAGTGGGTTCCTCCATCAGTTTTTCTTTTAACAAAACAACACTTAATTGTTATAGTTTTAGACGTTGCGAGAGTTATAACATGGAATATCCATTCGCTTTATTTTAATAATCTTAAAGAACAGTTCATTACCGTGTTTTTAACTTATAAAAGCTTATTTAGTTAGTTAGGATAAAATATTTCTTTAAAAGAAATGAAATTTCATTAAAGAAAGGAAGTTAACCAACAAACAGCTATAATACATATAGGTACAACCAATTAAAAGTAAGTACTGAAAACAGTCTTTTGATGTTTGATAAAACACAGTAGAATAAAAAAAAATACTATAATATATGCAGAAACTAATATATATATATATACATATATACATATATATGTACATATATATATATATCTGAAATCATTCTTATAAGCTTTTAAAGATTTAATCCAAAATGTTGGTTTTGGATTAAATTTTTGCTGCCTGAACGCAAATTAGCAACTTAATCAAAACTGAACTACTATTTAAGTGAACAAAATTGTACAGGATTTTACAGAAGTCTGTAAGTTTCAATTATTCACATCCGATTATCAAACATTTTTTACATTAGACTAGGCCGCTTTTAGCCGCTGCTTTGCTATCGTGAATGTAATTTTCTCTTTATTTATTTTCAATTGTTTTTTTGCTTATAACCGCACTGCAAAAAAAACGGATAAGACAGAAAAATGTTATTTCCATCGGACATTCCGTTATTGAGTTTTAATAAGACTAACAATCGGTATTTCATGTTTATAAATAAGAAGGTGATGTGTAAAATAGGTGATGATGATGAGAATTATAAAAGAGTTCTTTTTTATAAAGTTAATAATTTAAAGGAAAGAAATTAACTTAACTAATAACATTAGATTAATCTACATGTGTGTCCTCCTATTGTAGAATAGTTTTTTATTACATCAGTACCTATCTACAGAAACCCTAACTTGTAAAACTGAAAGTAAACGCTGTATGGTTAGGGATGTTTATTTCTTAGTTTGATTACGGCGCTCTTCTATAGCATGAATGTACCAGGTTTAAATATTTCTAATTATCCAGGCAAATAAAAAAAAAACAGTTTACCTTATTTTATTTATTTACTAATATTTAAAAAAGTTAATATTCCCATTAATCTTGAAACTTTCTGTAAGCCATCATTCTTGGCATCATATTATACGAACCGCTTTTGCATCAAATCATAAAGTTTTATATTTCGAATTCAAAAAACCCTCTTATTTGAGAACGAATAAACTAGCATAAGGGAAACAAAAATCGCAGGCCCTCTCTTTATATTATTGACGTGTCGCGAACTAAATTGGTACCTTTAGGGGAGAAAAATCTTGTTTCATTTGACGTATTAGGGATATTTGGTTTGTCACGCACCTTATGTACAAAGACACAGGTGTATTACTGGATTTTATATCCTCTGGGTATATGAACGATGGAACACTATTATGCACTAAAATATAGTAGGGTTTTTCATAGTCAGTCATGTCATGTCATGCCATCAGTCATTCATATGTCATAAATGGTTATCGTCACCACTAAGTATTTGAGTATTTTTATAGCAGCCTATCTACCATATTATTTTTCAGTCTCAGTTCGGTTAAACTTTTATTCATGACAAGGTTTTGGTAGGAATTCGAAATGGGACCTAGGGTGTCACAAACGGCTTCACTTTCTTTAATAGCTCAAACTAATACTTTTAGTCTGTATTCCAGTCCAGATTATATCTCGTATCTAATTAAGCCATCGTCTTTACACAATGATACCAATAACATGATATATTACTATAGCATCATAGTAATAATATTGCATTTAATTATACAATAATGTCTCCAAGCCTGATTTAGATGACAAGAAAACCAATAATCTTATCCACGCTTATGATTTCGCTAAATAACTGCCTTTGACATCTACTCTATGCGTCATTAGCTCTTTGATAAACCCCATTAGAATCTGCATATAATCATGGAATAATTACTCTCGCTTTAATTACTATCCCCCTGTAGTTAGCGTAAAACAGAGGCCAATTTTGCCTGAGTAGTAATAGCTGAAGATGCAAAATATATGACTTGAAATAACGGTGTTATTAAATAATGGTCAGTTACATGATAATATTACGTGTCGATAATCAAACTTACGGTTTAAATATAAATAGTTAGCTTATTTTATAAAAGATTTTATTCCTTAGGTATAATAATGAAAAGAAAATGGATATTAAATGGCAGTATTTACTTTTTATTGTAAATGCTGGTAATTATGTTCTCAAAGGGAAAATTAATATTCAAAATATATGGTTTTGAGTTCTGAATATTTGTAAGCATATTTTAAAGTTTTTCATAATCGTTTTCGCTATATTTTGTTATTAATTAATAAATTTGCACTGTTTAAAAAGTAGTTAAGTGTAAATGGCTAGTGGGTGGATTTGTGAGTGTTTAGTTTACCAGTTCTCATTCTTCTACATCTTCCCAAGATCTGGCCACACGATTACGGCATATCTGTATTGACAACTATTGCAAACCATGATGGAAAAGCTAGCTGTAAAGGTAACCGACACTGGTCAATTGCTCTAAGCCTACTGCTGCTTCAGGACAACTCCTGGCGCCGTACTTCACGCCAGACGGTCACTAAGTTATTAGTAGTCACCATACTCCCCGGACCTTGCTCCAACAAATTACCACTTTTTTTAGGAATTTAGACAATTTCTTACAAAAAAAAAAAAAACAATTTGGATAAGGCAGTCCAAACTCCCTGTAAAATTTTTATGTAAACTCGCTCCCACAATTTTTTTTAACAATGGAAATAATGAACTACCTATAAAATGACGAAAGTGCATAAATAACAGTGTCAAATACTTCAGTTTCAATAAATATATAATTTCATTATATTATTTTGTTCTACTTTTCTATATAAAATGCTAATTTTATATGTAAGAGCCTATTATTTAATAATAAACATATATATTTCTCCGTCTAACAGAATGTGCGGTTGGTACTACTGTATCAAATATTTTTATATTGTTTTTACTTCAAGCTGCTTACAGACGTGCTTGAAAGTGTTTAGTGAATTATAATGATCCGTCAATTATGTAGTCATTGTCGATTTGAATATGATAGTTTGGAATCATTCATTACCCATTTAAAAAAAAAAAATGTATAGTTTTTTTCTCTCTTTCTTTCTTATTGACTGTCTTACTTAAAAACCAAAAGTTAAAAGTTGGGTGTTATATACCTACGTAAAATCAATTCATAGAATAGGCAAAGGGACTCTAAACTATAATAATAAAGCGATAGTAATACGAAGGATTATTATAATTATTTACAAAAGTAATCACAAAATGTACTCTCGGGAATAGGAATGGCTATCATCAGTACCTTTGTATACGTAATAAAATCTACCGATATGTCCCCTACTGAATGTTTGATAACGATTACAGATAGGTTTGAGTGCGCCCGCATGTCGCAACCCTGGTTAATTTTGTACATTATACTGGTTCATAAGTGTTTTGATTATCCCAATGAAGAATAACAACATGTCTCTACCCAATACTTGGAAAATATTTATATTACGTTATGGAGGTCATATATATTTTAGACCTGCTTTACTTCCTGTCCCCAATACATCCAGATAATCTAGTGTAGGATTCAACTATAAAAACACACTTGATCATTTTAAATGTAAAAGTAACTAAGAAGGTAGTTTGTGCCTTCAATGATAAATTTCTCATTCCTTACGTAATTTAAAGAAACGAGCGTACTCCTACCTTAAAGACCGGCAACGCACTTGCGATTCCTGATTTGCAGGTATCGATGGGCGGTAGTCACTTATTATTAGGTGAAAAAATGTCTTAAGTACTAATCTAACCTAATCGTTAAGGAGTTGTTCGTGCCACCAGCCAGCAACGTGACACGCAAATATCCTATAATCTTTAAAAAGTACCTATATGAAAAAAAAACATAATTAGTTTCTATTGAAGGTTTCTCTTAATTTTCCTAAGATCTATCTTATCCTCAAATCCTTATTTGCAGACACCACATGCGTGGGTCGATTTTTGGTACAGAAATTAATTAACATACATAAAAAATACGTGCTGTTCAACATAGAACCTCCTCTTTATTTAAGTCCTTAAAAGAGATCAAATATACAATTTTATGCAAGTAAAACTAAGAACAGCAATTGTTTGTAACTGTTTGGCTAAGCTGCATGTTGCAGTAAATTCATCACAATCTTTTACCAAAATTAGCTACCCTAACTGAGACGAATCTGGTGAATCGATCTGTCACTGCCCCACCCCACGGGTTAAGGACCCATTACCAGATAAATATATGCAATTTATTACATTTACCAATTTACATACACTTTGTGTCGACATGTCTCTTGACTTAAACGTCATTATGGAAGGGCGACAAAGTGACGTGACAATTTCGAAGCACTTCGAGGTTATGTCAGATATAAAGTATTTTAAAGGTTGATGAAAAAGTACAGTCGCACCCACAAGTAACTTCAGTAAGAATAGACCCCAAAATTTAAAAAAATATTCTTTATGGGACTCTGTTGCTTGAATTACATTTTGTCCTAGTAAGAACTATAAATTTGAAATAGACTTGAATATAACTAAACGATTAGAAACTGCACGGTAATCAACATCTTCTCATCTTTAATAAGGTACAGGACGCGCATTAAGTTTAAAGCAAAAATAAAGGGGTGGGTTCACGACGGTAGTGGACTGGGTGGGGTTCGAACTCGTGACCACTTTATCGCATGTCCGATGACTTTGCTATTACGCTACCGCCTCATGCCAATCCATGTAAGGTTATTATTGTATATATCTACAACTTTTCATTCTTTCTTCCTCATTGAATTATACCAATGTACCGAAAATAACAGTTGTAAGTTCAAATCGATCGAAAACGATGTTCGTCGTTTGTGTTATAAGCCCGCACCCAAATCTTTTCATTACACTCTTTATTTTAAATACCGGGACTTTTGCATTATTATTGAATTATTGCATTTGGAGATACTCCTTATAAAAATCCTCTTTCGATATTTGCTATTGCTTAACTTTGTTTGAGACACGGGCTCTTTAACTTTACTATGGATACTAATTTAGTATACAAATTAACTCGTGCAGGACATAGCAAAATGAAAATGGAAATATTTTCATTTCGAAGTTCTAAAAACGCTACAGTCGGGGATCCTTAATTAGTGTATATTATTAGCATAGATATTAGAGATTGTTGGGAGACCCTGAACTTTCAAAAAAGAAAAGTAATATTACAGAGAACGTAGTCTTCCAAAAATAATTATTCAATTAGAAGTTTCGTCGTCCTTGTCGTAATTAGTCAAAAAGATAATTAAGCTAATTTCTTATGTACCTATATAATGGAGCTGTTTTAATATATGTACGTTCTGTTGTTACTGAATGTTTTGAAGTCTAGTAACATTATTATCTCAAAACAACAAGTAAATTTGGACTAAAATTAACATACGCTCACGCCCGTGTTCTCAACAATGTTCTCAGTGGCCATATTTTGCCGGTTGTAATTTAGTCCCATCTACGTAACAGGGGGCAAGTCTATTGCCGTCATCCGGGCACTCTTGGGAATTAAATGGGAAAATTTGAGTATATTGGCAGGAAAGGGAGGATAGAAAGGGAAGGAAAGGGAAGGAAAGGGAAGGAAAGGGATACTGCTAAAGCAGATGGATTGTTGAGTATAAGCTATAGCTCAAACAAGTCAAGGTCGCATACCTATAACTCGAACTGACAGGTGCTGGGAAGTCAGATTCCTTTTATTATGATTATGATATAAATCAAGACTAAAATATTACTGTTCATTTTAAAATTTTCCTTTTTTTTTGTCTCTAAAATAGATAAGGTGTGTCTCCGAAACATAAAGACTTTATATACATATGAATTCATTCGTCATGATCATCAGCCTGTTGTCGTCCAGCCATTATTTCATAGCAAACCCGATATTTTAGTATTGATAATAAGGCATAGTGTACAATAGGTTTTTCAACTGACTTCAAAAAAAAGGAAGAGGTTCTCAATTCGGCTGTAATTTTTTATGTTTGTTTCCTCAGAACATTCGACCGGGGACCGATTTTGTTGTTTTTTTTTATTTGTGTGTGTCGTCCCATTTCAATTTGGTCCAGTTCCGACAATGGAATCCATAAGGAAACCATATAAGTCTAAAATTTGCGTTAAGTTTGTACGCGACAAATGGACGAATAACTCAGTATCACGTCAACCGATTCTGATGATTCTTTTTTTATTGGAAAGGAAGTCTTCAAGGGTCGTTCAACGAGAGTTTGGTTAGGTGTGACAACGACCTCCATGAGAACACCATATAAGTCTTAAAGTTTATGAACGAATAAAAGAAACAAAATTTTACGCATTGAAGTCGGTTGTCTACTTTTTTAAAGTGAATTATTATGTTTCAAATCGTTTGGGTTCAAGTTCCTTTACCCAGTAGGAACCCGCTATTCAAAAAGCTTAACAAAGCACACCTGAGGATTATCTTCTACTGGTACATATATTCCCTTAGGTCTATAAAAAGTTTGTATTCCGCTTTTTTATATAGTACAGGTATTGCTGCATTGATAAAGTTATTTCAAAGCCATAAACATTTAGTTACCTCTTAAACTTACCTTTTATAATAACTGGGAATTGACTTTTTAGTTATGTTAGGTTTCAAGATTTATTTTTAATATAAACTTTTCACGATAAAATTACGCTTAACTACAATCCTTTCAAGTTACCACACCCGATGCTATGATAAATTGATTACCCTATAAACTGCATTCGCGACATTAAAAATGTGCAATAAACTCACTCCCTCGGGGTATAAAACTAAGTTTTTAAATGGAATTTCGCTATTAGTCTGAACATTCGACAAATGGACAGGCGAAGTTGTGCATTAAAGGACTTTCAGAGTGTGGCCTAAGGCAACGCGTGGCGCAGCCAGAACGAATGCAATAGCGTTATTGTTGGAAAAAAATAATAATTCGATTGTGGAATAAAAAATGTCTGACTTTTTGATGCCTCGAGGTCATTTGTTAGTGGCGTGTATCCGAAATTTGGCATAGGGCCCAATACGGTCTCAAATAAGATGTTTTCAACTGATGTGTCTTCTAGCCCTAGAAGACACAGGTATGTTCAGTGAGTTTCTTCCTGAATATACTTAAGCTCTCGCCCATAGTCCCTTTGTATTGTAAATGTCCATTGATTAACCAGTTAGTCATATTATTTTCTAAGTATATCATTGCGATAGCTATACCCTATTAGGTATCGCTATCGCATTGATTGAATATTTGAAACATACTATAGAATTATTTTAAGATTGTTTGTATTAATATTTGAAAATAACTAACATGCATTTTCACAGCAAAATATAGATTCTAGACAAGAAACATATATAAGCTTTCGCCACATTACATACGGTTAAAAATTCCTGAAACAAAGTAATTCGGACAGGAGCAAGTTGATAAATTAAACGGCTCTCATGTTCCAGTTACCGAGACTTCTAATACGGTTAGGTTCAAGACAGAATCAGTCGTGCAGTCTTTATCACCAACATCTGTAGGAGAGATAGCCAACTGTTTGATCTAGATAAACTTTGCCATTATAGTCGTCGTGATAGCTTATATGTTCTACTAGAAAAGTTACTAAAACTATGAATGTTGTGTGTACACTTTAATAAGTTTTTCTTATCATTTACTTCTTTTTCATAGATGTATAACATAACTTGTCATATAGTAGACCGTAAGCGTGTTTATCAAGTCACTATAAATGTAAATTGGAAGTTTTATGACCTAATGAAGGGTTTTGATTAATATTATTAAGGAGCGTAAGTGACAGTTATCATCTCCATCTTCGATCCTAGAGGTACATAGGTAGCATAAGCAAGGTATTTAATGAAATAATATACAATACATTTTTAAAATTTGACAACATTATTGTACAAGAAAGTTGTAACTCTGATCTTAAACATTTAAAATGTGTGGAAAGAAACCATTCTCCACCGTACTCCTTTATCCCAAATTTATTGAGGGTCGCCCTACGTACTGCAAGTAGCTGTTACGAAAACGAGACTTTTAAATTCCGAGAAAAGTGTCGTCGTATATCACAGAAACATAATTTCTGGCTCCCCTATAAAAAGTGAACTTCCAGTATTCAGTGCATCAAAAGTCTGTTTCTTATTTCTCCCGCACTAGAACTGATTGTTTTTATAGCCAAGGGTGGCGACCTTAAACTTTGAGTCTATGAAACACGTGTAGGGAACTACGTTAAGGTAGCGTCCCCCTCGGGTACTGTGTTGTTTAGTTTGGTCATCTAATAACAGAAACAATATTTGCTTCATTTTACTGTTTTGTTTACTTTGCTGGTGTTGAAATGAAATAATAACAATGTTATAATGTGTTATTTTGTTTAAGTTTCACAAACAATGTTTTTAGTACGAATATTTTGTTACACTAATAACTATTTAAGAATAGAAATACGTAATTCAATGAAAATATGGCTATGGCTATGACTGATGCTTCGCTTATTTTTGGAAGCAATAGATGACTATTGTTTCCAAAAAACAATCCACATAACATACATACATGCATGTATGTATACCATATCATACCAATATCTTCACACATCTCACACACGGCCGTCTGATCCCAAACTAAGCTGACCTTATACTATGGTAACCAGAGCGCTGATGAACAGGTACAATAAATAATATGCAACAACAAACTTAGATCATACTACGAAAGAGTCTATGGCAGGATATTTTATCGTTGTTCTTAAGGTTCTTGAGCATCATTATAAACATTTATCCACACAGTCTCCTCCTAACCGTGGGGTGGTAGGTACCAGCAACGGTTTTTCAATTTTCACATGTAAAAGTCACATGTAAAAGAGCATCGAAGCAACAGACTCTAAAATTAATTGTAAAAATGGAATATATAGAAAGCACAACGTACCATTTATCTGTAACTAAAATTTACTAATACGTAAATTTTGTGTTGATAGAAAAAGAAGCTAATGGGTACGTGTACATATTATGTGTATATATGTGTATTACTTACTATAAAAACGAAAAAGCTGAAAAACTAAAATCGCCTAAATTTTAGGTGTTCATTATATTTTGACACTCCATGGTCGATCCACAACCCTTTTTTTTTGTGTGGAAACCCCCACGGGTCATCACCTCGCCGGAGCTGAGGGTGAGGTGGTATGTCGGACTCAAACCGACTAAAACCACATGCTGTTCCGTCCAACTGGGACTATTGCAGGGAACCCGGTATCCCGGTACCCTGCGAAGGAAGCCTTCGGGAGACCCCTGCAGACCTTGGCCACTTGATTAGGTAGGTAGGTATAGGTAGGTGACCACGCCGTGGACTTTGAAGGCCATAATCTGCCTTTACATTAGAGGCATGCGCGGAACACGTCGTGCCACCGTCTCGAGCCTGCTTCTGCTAGGGTAGCGATCAGCCCGACCCGCTACCCTAGAAAGTAAAATAATTATGATTATATATCTACACCCACGCCTATAGCAATTTAATCCTGTATATGGATTGGCTATAGTTAGCATATGCAAGGCACCTCTTTAGATAAGATATTTTTTTCTGTATGACGGTTAAGCTAAAGCAAAACAGAATGACAGAAGTACTAGCTACTACTTAGCCTTTATAATACTAGCAGCGTAGGTCACACATCACTAGATAGATAGATAGATACGCTTTATTGTACACGTAAGGTATTATACAAAGAACATAATAATAAGTGAGTACAATCTGCAATCTCTTTCTGACAACCTGATGGACTGATACTGTAAAGTATAAGGTAATGGTGGTGCACAATCAGTAAAAAAATAAATACAAATAAGAGGAAGAAAAATAAAAAACTAAAACTAATTAAAAACAAATTACAATTAAAAACAGATAATACAGTATTATTACTACGGGGGTAGCGGATCGGGCTGCCCGCTACCCTAGCAGAAGCAGGCCTGAGACGGTAGCGCGTCGTGTTCTGCGCGCGCCTCTCTAAGTTGGAGGGGGGCTAAGCTCCCCGCTTTCCACGGTGTGGTCGCCTGAGCATCAGGCGACCAAGGTCTGCAGGGGTTCACGGAAGCATCCTTCTTAGGGTATACCCGGGTCTTCTGCAATAGACTTCGTGACGGAACACCGTGTGGTTTTAGTCGGTTCGAGTCCGACATACCACTTCACTGTTGGCTCCAGTGAGGTGTTGACCCGTGGGGGTTTCCACACGAAAAAAAAAAAAAACAAAAGTATTATTATTACACTAGTATTTTGTGAAACCTTTCAGTTAAGCTAAATGCTGGTCTAAGGAGTGGGTACACGACGGTAGTGCACTTCGTGGGGTTTGAACCCGTAACCACTTGATCAGAAGTAGGACGCCTTAGCCATTACGCTACCGTAGCTTCTAACCGCCACGGTATCGCTTATGTTGTATTTTTTTTCCTCGCACAGCCTTTTTTTTTGGATGAGCGTTTACACTTTTGTGTTTCACATGACAACTTTGTGATGATCAGTTGAGTGGTGTTTGAGAGTATATTTACGTTATGGTTCTTCCTTTTCTTCTATTTCAAATTATCGAAAAGAAAGTTATTTTCAAACAATACTTATAACACGAAATATGTATAATAACTGAAAGTCCTATCAAAAAGTGAAACTGTACTATTAATATTAGCAATGGTTACTTTGCTCTTTATCAGCTTAAAGATCGCTAGTTTCTGTAACATCAAACAATTCGTAAAGGCGTAAGAACCCGACCCCTTATTGCGGGCTCAATACTCTCGTAATATTGATGAAACTTGATAGCACTCGAATTTCTGACAGCAATTGTGATACAAATCCCGGTGCTATCCGAATAATCTCGACCACAATTCGCGACCCCTCTCACTTACCCTAAATCAAAGTGTTCGCGTCACAACTCACCAATAAAAAAGGGAATATTTATTCGTTATTTGTTGTCGGTTCGTATTAAAATAAAGCGGCTATCTAGGCCTCACCACCCTCCTCTTGCTTTATCTAAGATCAGAATTGCATAAAATGCTCGTCTCTCTTGCGAATGTGACAGTCTCTGGCCGGGAGACTACGCATCTCATTTCACAGGCCCTCTATTGTGTGTAGCAAGTTATGTTTGTGTAGGAAATGCCCGCATTATTAGATTAGATATTAGTCGGACATTAGCGAAAGATCGGGGTACATTAGAAAAACTTCTAATATATACTATTATACCCGTGTGTTAAACCAAGTACGTACCAACATCTTTAAAGCTCAGGTAAGGGGGATTTACGTGTACACACAGTGTGTTCCACAGTGTACATTGTGAATGAAAATTATTAAGTCATAAGTAGTCTAGATTGACATTTTGTTTTTCAATATCTGTAGACGTCTTATTTTATTTCTTGCATCTTTTAGATCAGTATAAAATAGGATACTCAGCTGAGACGAGAGATGCTTAGACGAATATCATCAGTCACAGTACTGATTTTCAGGACCATCCTCGAGAGATGTCGTCTGGGAATAACGTTGAGTACTGAGTACTAATTTATTCTAAATGTTTAAAGATGAGACGTTATATTAATTATGATTAATATATTCAAATTATCTCTATTCGGATCTGATCATTTGGGAATTACTAGTTACGTATAACATATTATGTAAACCACCCAATTTTCCCTTTGTGTTGAACCATTCAGTCGTCACATGTTTTTGAAAGCTGTGATTGGACACATCTCTATAAAGCGTGTTGTGATGTTGAATGTGGTTACAAGCGAACAGCATACACTAATATATGTATATTAACAGTAAAATAATATAATAATAATCTATTAATATATGATATTATTACTTGTCCATATTAACCAATCTAAGCCCTTGAATCATCTTTAAGTTTTAATTTTTTTAGGCAATTAATGAATAAAATAGGCAATTAAAAAATAACAATTTATTTTTCAGATAAAAAGAGTACGATCTTGTACTATAATAATTAGTAAATTTCCTAAAAATACACATATTGCGCCCCGTTTCTTCTTGATTTAGCATTAACAAAGTGCACGATGGCACACATCTGTTTACCCTTTCGGATGTCCCCTTCTTTATATTACTGGCATTTCGGTATACAATACTTTAATTTATGTGACGATAATGTGTAGTTACTTTGAATGTAGAAAAGTTTCCTTTGTAACCAGGAGCAGCATCGACGTATGAAAATGAGACCACAATTTATCTCTTTAGCAGACATCTCTATCGAATAATATAGATATATAAATATATATAAATATATAAGGTATTATACTACTATTAAAATAAATTATATATTATTGCTGTAACCTTTTTAAATTTACACAAATGGAGTTTTTTTCAGCACTTTTCTAACCCATTTTCAAAGTGAGGATGTATTTGAATGCAGTAAATATCAGGTCTTGGTCCTGTAATCCCTACGCATTATCTTAAATACATGGATTAAGTGACGTAATAATAATCTTAGATATATAAAATACATTTTAATGACACTTAAATTTACACGTAATTATCAATGGATAGACCTGCTATTGAAATCTACAGCCGAAAGTTCATTAAAATTTCAACTGTTCGCTTCTCAAAATATTATTTAAATATCAAAAAAATGTTTCTATGTTAAACTCTAGTTTTCAAGCTATTGTGCAAAATATATTGCCACTACTACATTTTTAACTGCACGGATGGCGCAGCGGTTTAAGTGGTCACCCCGCTACCACACTGCGTTGTGGGTTCGATCACCCCACGGGATAACACTCTGTGTAATCTGGATGTTCTTTGTGTCCGTTGTTTGGATGTTTGTAAAGTCCCCCGTGACACAGGAATTAATCCTAGTGCGGGAGTTGTCTTTTTTTAGGGAGAGATAAGAGAAAAACTAGATTTTATCTATTGACATTAACAATCAGCATTGTGTGGTGGTTTTTGATAACGACAATCAAATTACAAAGCCAAAGTTAGGTACCACCTTAGTTAGCTCCACCCATACCGGCGAGCTTGTATGGAAGGTTTAATGAGACTAGGGGAAGCCCGTGA
Source organism: Tyria jacobaeae (assembly GCA_947561695.1). NCBI lineage: Eukaryota > Metazoa > Arthropoda > Insecta > Lepidoptera > Erebidae > Tyria > Tyria jacobaeae. Next base: position 13,334,539 of record OX387220.1, read on the forward strand.
GGTATTCGAATGTAAGGAAACGAGTGTTGGTCTGTTGTGTTTGCCTATCCCCAAAAGTATTTAAGTTTATGTTTGTATCTATGTACTCGTAAATTGATAGCCAGAAATTATACGCGCGCTTCCTGCTTATCGAAAAACACCAATATGACTTATTAAGTATCGGCCTTAATCTGTTTGGCTTATATTTATGAGAGACATAGAATGACTTTTAACCTGATAAAACAAATAATTAAATAAGGTCACAGTATCGTATAAATATACTTTAATTATATTTGAAACCTGTTATGAAACCACCAATTCGATTATAATTTATGAGCTTTCTTTTTAGTTAAAGAAATTCCGTACGTGTTATTTTTATACACAAAGTGCTATGTTAAAGAAAACATCAATTTCAATACATAAAGCAACTATTTCTTTTACTCCATTTTGGATCAAATGCTGTCAGTGAATTTTAACATACAAACAGGCGATAGGACATTTTCCAACAAAGTATAGTTGGAATTCGAAAGAATACTTAATGAACGTGCAATTCTATCTTAAAACACTTTTAACGTCAAACTAACGCAATAAAAGCAAGGGTGTATACGGCACGTGCTTGCCCGAGGCGGGTTCAGTTCTCCATTAACGGAGTCTGTGAATTATCAATTCAATTAAATTTCAAATGTTAGGTGTACGGTTGTGACATTGCTCCAGGCGAGAGTGCTGGTGGCAGACGCAAAAATTAAGGGGTTCGATGAACTTCTCTTGCTGAAAAAAAACGAGGCCTTTAAATAGAATTAATATAGTATATAATTAGTATAGTATAACACATTTACATACTAAATTTTATTTAATATATATATATATATACATATACATATATATATTTTAAAATAGCGTAAAAGATCTTGCAACGTTTCGTAATCTCTAAACTAAGGATACTGCATTGCAAGCTCCTCAACAATGGCGGCGTTGTGGTAGTTATTCTATTAAAAACTTACGCAATTATAATATCAATTTTCTGAGAAATAAATTTGATATTTGTTTGCTTCTTCGTTATCTACCACTACTCACGTAGTGACATTTTAAAATATTATCGTTAACATCGATACCTAGTTTATATTTAGACGAAGAATGTCTAGTCAATGATAGTAAATTGAAATATTCAGATTATAATGAAAAATATATAAAATTGTACAGTACCGATTATAAGAAATTTTCTTTACTAAGGTTTTTCCTTCTGCTATCATTCTTACACTGTAAAACCGAGCAGTACGGCACTGTGGCAAAAAAATGTATTTCCTTTAGATTTACCTTAGAGATTAACTCGACGCAGCGTTGTGATACGACTATGGAATAAAATACCTACAACTCACTACTACACTACAACTAAGGCAAGCGTGACACGCGTACTAACCATTTCTAGTACATTTTTCAATTCTTTGCGACTAACTATTTCCCCCCTAAATTTTACGTTCTACCTTATAAAAAACTAATAAAATGTAAAAGGGAATACGCAAGAAAATAACGGTATTTAGTAAAGGCATTTGCAATTAATATGATAATAGAGTTAGATGAACATTAGAAAGTATATTTCAGCTTAAATGTGAACTGAAGGAAACCAAAATCTTAAGGTTATTAATTCAATATTAAGAGGTATAAAAAAAACCTAATAAGAAAAAGGGATTTAAGGCCTTCGCACAAATTAAATAGGCACTGCTACTGACTATGACATCAAAACTCAAATGTTTGACTGTATGGTTCTCAGGAGAGAAGAAAAACTCATTTCTTTCGTGGGTGTCCTAAAACAAGACTAAGGGATTGGCCTGTTTCTATCTGAAAATATTAGATTGGCCATTAATACTTTTACAATTAAAAAAAAACATAATATTACATTTGAATTTGGAATTTGTCATTCTTATTATTCATTGATCATAAAATGCTGTTAAATATTTGTGTGATATTAAAATGGAGCAGGGTGATAAAGCAAACCGAACTACTGTGATAGCATTACACAAGTAGGTATGCAGCCACATACAATTTTTGAACTCTCCATCCGCTTGGTATAGAATGTTGGTGTACCGGGCTATCGATAGGTACAATGAAAGCTCCTTTGTTTGAGACAGAAAAAGATCTGGCCATCCTCGAATTATTCGAATGAAAAAGGCGATCAAAGTAGTGAATTGTAGTGTAGTGTAGTGATTATGGCAAAAGGGTTGCCATTAAGTGAAACTTCATTATGCTCGCTATAAATAGGATACAGACTCAAGTATATAATAATAATAATAAATAATTTTTCATACTATATTTTATTATATAGAATTTTCAATAAATTAGCAAAAAGTCTATCAAATTTATTTAATACATTTTGTATATACTATATATACAACAAGAAAAATCATGAAAATATATTATACAGTACAAACAAACAAATAATTCATCAAGATGACAGTTCAGACAGATCAACCACCACCAAACTGAAATAGAAATGACGTATAAACAATGATTACAAGAGCAAAAGCCAGATACAGAGATGCACACCCTCTACCTCGGGATTCATCGCAAAGCTCCGTCTCACAACCTCCTTCGCACATATCAGTAAGATCGGCGAGAAATGAGACGTCGAGCTCCACCTCCAGCGACGAGTATTTCTCTCCGCCGACGTCGCCAACACCTGTACGTCGGCAGGGGAGAGGCCGGCCACCGTCTAGCTTAGGACCCCGAGGACCACTGCCCTCGAACAGGGTCCCCGCTGCCGGTGGTGATGTGCGCCGCATGAAATGGATTTCTGTGAATGAAAATGTCATGCGGGCATATTATCGGGCTACGGAGTTGGGAACTAAACTTCCTGCGTACCGTGCTCGTTTGGTGTCTCTGTTTCAGGAGCTTGAGCCAGCTGTCAACGTGTTAGCACTACGATTATCGGATCAAGTGCGAGCAATACAGCGCTGTCACCTGCTAGCTGATACCGTACTTGAGAGGATACGCTCTGACGTAAGAAATAGTTTGGCTATCCCGTCTTCATCACACACTGTGCATTTGGTGACAAACAATACACCACAGTTAATGTCCATATTACCTGTTGATGAAGTTGTGGAGAGTGAAGCTATATCTGTAAGTACCCAATACAATGAGAGACTAAGGAGTGCTTTGGAAGATACGATTCTGGAATATAGATCTATGAATCATCAGATTAGGCCACGCTTATCCCGTTTGCCTATGAATAAAAAAAATATAGCGCTAATATGTGCCCTGGATTCGCTGTTTTTGGATAACAGTGAAAATCTTAGTGATACGCACTCTATTCTGTATTGTGCGGCGGTTGCAGTATATCGAGTAAAATTGTAAAATTTTGGAAATTTTGGAGTAAAATTTTCTTCAATAAATACCGCTACTACTAAATGTAAACCTGCTATGCCAGCCTGGCAGTATAGAATTGAACGACGTATCGCTGAGACTAGGACACTCATTGGTAAGCGATTCGATCAGGCAATATGCGACCGAGAGTGATGCGCTTTGTGAACATCACTCTCGGTCGCATATTCAGGCAATTCTTGGGTACTGACGTTAGTCCTCAACAATATATATCATGTGTCACAGAGCGCATAGACTTTCTAAAGCAAAAAGTTTATACATGGGCAAATAGGATTAAACGTTACAAAAAGCGAGTCGATCGATTTAATCAGAAGCGTATGTTCCAAAGGAATGAGAGGTGGGTTTACCGAAAATGGGAACAACCTGATCCACGTGTGAGTGATGGGTATTTACCAGATTCTGATGCTACAAGTAAATTTTGGCATAACATCTGGTCCATACCTGTCACCTATACAGAAGCTGACTGGATGCAAGATGTCAGACGATCGTGTGAGACAATACAACAAATGGAACCTATAACCATAACCACTGAGGACGTGGGTTGTGCAGTTCGTTCATTATCAAATTGGAAATCTCCTGGTGCAGACGGATTGCACCACTTTTGGCTTAAATGGTTCCGTAGCTCACATGCTCGTTTGGCATCTCAGTTCCAAGCGGCTCTAGATTTAGGTTCATTACCCCAATTTATGACCACTGGCGTAACCCACTTACTCTACAAATCTGGTGGTGCCATGGATCCTAAGAATTATAGACCAATAACATTACCAACTGTCTATAAGCTTCTTACATCTATTCTGAGAGTAAAAATTACATCTATTCGATCATTTCTGTTTTTCAGAATGGATGTAGGAGTGGGACTCGTGGCACCAAAGAGCTCCTTATCATGGATATGGCCATTAGCCAACAAGTACGTCGTAATCGCAAGAATCTGGAGCCATGTTGGATAGATTACAAGAAAGCCTATGACTCGGTTCCACATACATGGCTTTTGAGGGTGCTGGACTTGTATAAAATTGATACAACTCTATGCACTTTCTTGAAGTCATGTATGGGCCAATGGAGAACGGTTCTTCGTTATCCAGGATATCGGCAGATTATAGCTTACGATGTACCATCAGAGATCGGGCGAGGCATATTTTAAGGGGATAGTCTAAGTCCCTTGTGGTTCTGTCTAGCTTTAAATCCTCTCAGCACTCTGTTAGAGGGATCAGGGCTAGGCTTTAAGTTGCGGAAAGACCATCAAGTTATATCATACTTTCTATATATGGATGATTTGAAACTATTTGCCCCTAGTAAATTGCAACTGACAGCGTTACTAAAGGTGACTGAAAACTTTAGTAACTCTATCAAGGTGGAATTTGGTGTAGACAAGTGTGCAGTCATGCTCGTAAAGAAAGGCGTAGTAGTAGAATCTGAAGGAGTTGAACTTTCAGATTCAACTAAACTTAGATCTCTTTCTGTTGCTGAAACTGGGTATATCACAGTCATTGGGAATACCTGAGTCTAGTGTGAAACAGGCATTGCGGGACCGATTTTTTGGCCGTCTGGAAAAAGTACTTAAAAGCCTTTTGTCAGGCGGTAACAAGATACGCGCCTGCAATAGTTGGGTTATACCAGTTCTCACGTATTCCTTTGGTATACTCAGATGGACTCAGACTGAACTAGATGCTATTGATAGGAGGGTTCGTACACTGATGACTGCATTTTGAATGCACCATCCGCGGTCATCGGTAATGAGATTGTATATCCCGTGAAAGTTTGGAGGTCGTGGTCTTTTAAACATTAAGACCCTACAAAATCGCGAGATATACAACCTCAGAGAATATTTTCTTCATACCGACATTCTGGCTAAGGTGTGGTGATCTTTTTGGAGAAACTGAAGGTTTTGTCTTTGCAATTATGGATGAAGTTGTTATGACGAATAAATGTCTTGCGAACGGTGAGTATTTGCATAGACATAACCAAGTGGCCAGAATAGTACATCAACAACTTGCCCTTAAATACAATCTTGTGAATTTAGAGGTGCCATATTACAGGTATGTGCCCGATCCAGTTCTCGAAAATGGTCGTGCTACATTGTATTGGGATCGATCTATCATCACTGATAGGACTATTATTGCCAAAAATAGATTTAGTCGTGATAGATCGATTAGAGCGCCGCGCAATGATTGTAGATATTGCTGTTTCTCATGATGATAATCTCGTGAAAGTTGAAAAAGATAAACAATTAAAATATTTGGATTTGTCTCACGAGATTGTCAATATGTGGAATATCGATTCGGCTATTAATGCGGCGGATTAACGGCTAAGAGCCTCGACCAACACCTTAAGAGGCTCTCGTTAGATGGTTGGATCAAGTGTCTGATGCAGAAGGCAGTTCTCCTTGACACGGCACGTATTGTGAGGAGGTGCCTGTCTCTAGAGCCCTAACCACCGGTAGCTTGGTCCCTGTACCCGATACCGGTGGGACACTATTTTTTTATATTTTTAAATATATTTTGTTTTTATTTTATATTTAAAAATGTAATTTATATGTTTAATTATTTAAATAAAGAGAATAATAATAAAAATAACTTCAAGCGACGAGATTTTCTCACCGCCAACGTCGCCAACACCTGTACTTCGGCAGGGGAGAGGGCGGCCACCGACTTGCTTGGGACCCCGAATAAGGCCCCCGCTACCGGTAGTGATGTATCGCATGAGATGGACGATATCCACAAACGAGAATGTCATGCGAGCATATTTTGTGGCTACAGAGGGAGGAACCAATCTCACTGCGTATCGTAATCGTATGCTGCCTTTGTTTCAGGAACTTGAACCAGCTTTTAATGCTTCGGCGCAAAGTCTGATCAAGTACGGGCCATCCAGCGATGTCATCTGTTGGATAACTCCGTGCTTGAGGGGCTACAAAAACGACTTACAAAATAACCTTGTTGCCCCCCCTCCATCACAAGAAGAGACTCTTGTTGACTCTGGGCTACTACCACCTAGTCCTGTGGAGGGAGGGGAGGATACTACTGCTTTAACTGTAAGTACCCAATATAATGAAAAAGTAAGGAACGCTTTGGAAGTGGTTATTGTGAGGAGGTTCCTGTCTCTGGAGCCCTAACCACCGGTAATTTGGTCCCTATACCCGATACCGGTGGGACACTATTTTTTATATTTTTAAATATATTTTGTTTTTATTTTATATTTAAAAATGTAATTTGTATGTTTATTAATGTGAATAAAGAGAATAATAATAATAATTCGCATTGCTCCTTATCATATTTAAGATCATTATTTACTCTCTGCAGAGTAGCCTTTTGAATACGAATTTTAACGCTAATAATGTTTTTTGTTCAATTATCCATACAAAATTCGCACTGGCACTGCAGTCGAAGTGTTGATTTCTGCTTAAAGCAATTTATATCAACTAATATTTTATTTATTTATCCATTTAGATAGATTTATAATATTATAACAAGAGAACTCCCAAGACAATAGTATAACTAATAGTGTGCAAGTGTATAACTAATTATACATTTTATATATAAATTTTGGCTGGCTACAGTCATAAATGTCTATATTTTGCCATTGCGAACTGACTAATCGTGGCGGGGCATCGACGCGCGCCCAGGTAGGTGGGGGCACATAGCTGCAGGTAGCAGGGTGGGGTGGTGCACCTGCCTGCGCAACACGCGACACACAGAAAAAAGGTTATGAAGCAACACTTGGAATTAACAGGGGCAACGCTGTTGCCCCTGTTACGTTAATGAGACTATCTACGGTTGGCAAAATTTTGGAGTTTGATACTCCTTTACCTACCCTTTCGTGGATACAGGCGTGAGTACATACATGTGTCTATGTTATTACCTGCACTATCTAAAACTTCTAACCTCACTCAAAACAAAAACTGGGATGCTGGGAATACATAATATACGATTTGCTTTTCCTAGGTGCTAACATACATCTATCAAACCACTTTATTCTTCTGGAATCATACGTTCAAAATACGTATGATTAATTGATACAATTATGTTATCGTGTTTAATTAATGAATCCAATTTTCTTGAACTTCGAATCGTATATGGTACTACCATATTCATATACAACAGTTGGCAGTTAGCACAGCCTCCCTTATTAATTGGTCTATTGCAGTAAGTAATTACCCACTGCAGACTAACTGGAACCATTACGGGGCAGATGAAACTACAGGCATAACTCTATTAATTGCTAAGTCACTAAATATATACTATTAATAGTTGTTTAGGAATAATGCTCTGTTTACGTAGTCAATACAGCAGTCAATAAAAGCAGAATTGATATTTAGTTACCTGGACCTGAACATTTTAGAATATACTATACTGTGTACAGGCGTGGGCATACGTATATATGTATTATATTGCCTTACAGCAAACACTAGGAATTAAAGATAGGAAAATTGGGAGTATTATTGAAACTGAAGTAGGGAAATTAATAAAATAAAAGGAATATCGGTTTCGACGGATAGATTATGAAGTGTAAGCAATAGTTACATAATAGTTAGACTACTATACACTACTTCACTATTCTAGAAAAGTACAATTAAAAGTAGTTTAACACGAAAAAAATGTTTAAATCTTGATTTAATAAGAAGTAAATTTTGTTGTACCACCATAGTCAGGTTAAGCTAACTTTTAGAAGACGCTAGATCACAATCGTGGAAAATAAGTGATACAGTTGCCATTGTACACATTTTAGTATGTTTATATGTTTATACTGACGATTAACACAGAAAATGCACATTTATTACTTTTTTGGGTACATTTCAGCAAATACTCTTTACTCTTCTTTCTACTCTACTAGTGACACCCGAATTTAATGACATAATCTACCTACATCAATGCTATCGAAGCCGTGTCCATAAGTGAGTAATTAATATTTATGACTATTTCTAAATTAATCTGTATGATCGTAATTTATTTATATTTATCATATAAAGATTATGTAAACTTAATTCATTTCTTATAACATGCTAGGAACGTCTAACCTCTACATAAAATTAGGCTCATTGATGTAGAAAATATAACTAATCAATGAAACATTATCGGCGAAGTGCATTTAAATGTTTCATTGATCAGCCGAGATGTGTTCAACTCGTTTGATACATTCAAAACAGAAAGGTAAACAATTCCAGCTTGTCATAGACAGGGGAGAGAATCACTGACTTAGGGTAACTTTCATTAACTTTTCCAATGAATACACTCATTTGCCTCCAATTTGAAACATCGATAACAAACCTTTTCTGCAGTGCTTATGCGAACTTGACATTGATTAATCTGGATTACAATTTTAGGAATATTAACTTTGAGAGGTCATCCATGTCGTTCTAGCAAGTAAAATGTTCTAAAAAATATAAAACCTGACATTTTTTTAATGAGTAATATGATTTTAAGTCACTGCCACTATTAAGGGATTTAAATGACAGCTCATATGTCAAAATCCATAACGCCGTTGAAGCTCTAGGGCGTAACACGGATCATTCATATTTTTCACATTGTTAGAGCTATTAGCCGTTAGGCACGAGTTTGCCGGCTCAACCGGTGCCATGGCCTTACAGAAAACCGGAAAAGCAATGTATCGTTGCATTTCCCCGAAATTAGTGGGATTAGATGGACTTACGACTCTTGAGTTGCAGATGTCCCCGGTTGTCACTTACTATCAGGTAACTGTTCGTCTGTCGCCTTATGAAGCAATAGCTCAAGCAAGCCAGAGTCTCATATCTATAACTCGAATTGTCTGATGCTGATAAGTCCAAGCCCTCGAAATATAAAAAAAAAAACGAAAATGCCACCTAGATGATCACGATTACGGTCAAAGCTATACTCCATTCTCGTATGCTGTATTGCTGTCACGTAAAGGATATAAATCAGTAGTAGTTTATGTTACTTGGTAACGGGTATGACATTTATCTTATTTGGTCACTTGTCATAATAATTAATAATGATAACTGTTTTTAGAAGTAACTATATATTCTCAATTTTGTTGGTTAAATTATAGGCAGTCAAATATATGATCATTTGCATAAGACTCAAATCCAGTTCTGACTTCAGTCTCATACGAGACAAATTCCAGTCGTCACCACGTGTACCATAAACCAAGATAAACAGCAGAAGTTAACAAAAACGTTGAGCACTACCTAATTTCTTAGATATTGCTGATAAACAGTTATATATATCATACATACATACGCTCATCACCTAAAGGAGAGGCAGACGTGTATCAAACGCCCACATTTTGCCAATAAGAGTTTATGGTCCCACTAACGTAACAGGGTGCAAGCCTATTGCCGTCAATAGGATCCTTTATGACTATATACATACTGTCTGATAGATAACAGTCCGATCCCTTAGTCGCCTTTTACGACACCCACGAGAAGAAATGGAGCAACTCTATTCTACTCCACCGAGAACCAGAAGGCAGTTACATATTATTTCTATTTCTTATAAAGAAAGCAACAGCGGAGGATCAAAATGTTGTGAACCCCTGCGGACAATCTCTAATCGCAACAAGTCAGGCCCGTTTACGTTACGGCCTCATAATTACATTAACTACGCAATGCATGTGTTACATTCTGTATGCACAGGATGAAACAATTATTTCTGGATAATGATCTTGTTGCTCTTAGAAATGATTTTAAATATGTTGTATTTAGATAAATTACTTGGGAAATCCTTACGACCTCATACTTACGACCTTTATAATTTTTGAGCGTTATTAGTATTGATAGGCTACGCAATCTATGCATACCCAAATCAGCATAAAACGACAACAATTTAGACAGATTCTTTACAAATAATCTAGACATTTATAAACGATATTATTTCGGTTACTTGACACAGCAATTCCCTTGTTGATTTCAATAGATTCGATTTTCGGGTTTGTATTATTTTACTTTGTTAAACTTCTCATCATGAAGTCTGAAAGTGTAAGCAGCAAAAGTTTCGTCTCCTTAGTATGTGTAACCATAAAATATAACTGACGAAATATGCATATGTTTAGTTGCTGAAAATAATATACATAATTTAAATTCACCCACATACTTTAAAGTAAAAATATGAGTATGATATGTGTAAATATATATATATACATATATATATTATAAAATAGGGAGACAGAGGAGCAGACGGGACAACTGCCGGCCATGGACAACTGCAACTCAAGAGTCGTGAGAGCGCTGCGAAGAGGGTGATGAGGGGTGTGGAGATGGAGTAGCGTGAGGACGGATTAGGTGAGGGAAAAGAAGAAAAGGAGAGTTGGGCCTCCAGAAATCTCACTTATTTCAACGAAGTGCAATGCAAGCGTTGCTTCATAAACCGGTTTTATGGGAGGCACCTGTATCTCATGGTTTTTTTTGAGGATTACACAAAGTGTTGTCCCGTGTGGGGATCGAACCCACAACACTCGGCGCGGCAGCGTAGTGGCGAGGTGACCACTTAAACCGCTACGTCATCCGTGCAGTTATATGTTTATGATATTGCAAATTTGTTTATATTGATATAATTAGGAATTATAATAAATAGCTCAATCAGATTTAGGTCGCATACCATGTTACTTGAACCTACTGATGCTTGAAATCCGAGCCCTGTAACCGAACTTCAGAAACTGGAGTTTGTTAACTGCTTTTTTTGCTTTACAGGGAAACAAATAGACAGAATTATAAAACCCAACCACCAAAATAATAGTCAATAACATTTCTATATTGCCACAACATATTTTTAAATACCACCATTTCGTAATTTTATTATTTTGATATTTTCATTAGTGTATGTGTATAAATAAATTACGTCAGAGAGATAAATTCTTTATTATCCTAATAATTCAAAACTCATTTCTAAATAAAGAATATATTGAACAATATGTTTTCTGACTACAAAGACAAAGCTAATTAACTCGGGCTACAAATTAACAAAAAATATAACTGTTACAAAGGCAAAAAAGGAATTTGTGCACCCTGTATACGTTGAGTTACCCCAGCGAGCCGGTCCAGACAAATTGTCGCACCCCATGTTCGCATTATTGCCGATATTTAATTGTTTGCGTAATTTATTTCTCTGAAGCAGGGTATGTTGTCGGGTGTTCATATTCGTACACTAGTAAACACAACTCTTGAAATTTATTTTCAAGTTATCTCAATGGGCTCTGGATTTTATAAAAAAAGAACCACATCGGTTAAAAATGTATTCAAATAAAAGTTATACGGCTTTAAAATAGGAAATGTAATCAGTCAGGTCACGGAACATTTTCTATTAATATTTTGAAAACCAGTAACCATGTAGTATAATTGTCTACAATTATATTCCTTTTTGTTTCATTCAAATCGAGTAAGTAATTTGGATATTACGGTAATTTCAATTTTTACTTTTTCAAAGTGTGACGTCACTTTACAACACTCGCCGCAATCCCTATAATGTTTCACTCATTCAATGTTAACGTATATTCCCTATGTTTTATCATAATAACGTTTCCAGTTTGTGCAATCAATATATTAACCTATTTTTGACCAAAAGTTCATACACGCAGCCAACACACCAAAAGCCAGTGTACGCTCTTAGAGACCGTTGAAAGTGACGCCACAACAGCGGGCATCGTACGCCTTATTATAAAACGTATAATATCTGTTTCTTTTGAAAAAAATTGGTTTACACATATTTTTTTATATTAATAGCGTGTACTTTCAAGTAAAAATCATTTTTTTTAATATACTCCTTTATATCTATTCAGGTGCTGAATATTATTTTCGTTTTTTCAAAGAAAATAGAAAGAATATTTAAATATTCGCATTTAAAGCCAGAGCCGTGACTTACAGGCAATCCAAGATAGAACAGAGAGGAACATGGCTTTTGTAAATATTTGACTCATCTAGAACTTTATTGATACAATAAAGCTAAAAAACTTGTGCTGATAAGTAGATTCGCTAAAAGTTCTTTTGAAAAAATGTAAAGTTGGAAAAGTACTGAAGTGAACGACAAAGAAAAAAATACTTGTAAACTTAGAATAAAGCATTTAGTTTTTGTTTCAAAAGTTGACTTGAAAGTTTAATTTATTTTGGCCATCAACACAGTAAGCATCAGATAGTAGTCAAATACGTACGGTGACTGCAGATAATGTTAACGCACATAACCAGAGGGCACCAGGCATAACTAAACGTCAGTACAATTTAGGCTGCCATCACATTCATTGCACGACAGTTGCATATTTCAATGTTAGTCACGCGCTCTTTCGTAGGGTTACACTTTAATTATACTAAAGACATTTACTTTAATCAGTTTCAGAGTTCAAAATAAAACATGTATATATATCGTAAGTTTTCGTAAGCACTGCTTTTTTATGGAGAGTTTATCATTAATACGCTGCTCGGCTTTGAGAGTGTTTAGGGAGTTGTCCATACTACTCACTCACTCACTTAGCAACACAATGCAAGCATTGTTTGTCATCCGGTTTTCAGACGTTTGAAAATATTATCTGTAATAACCTGTCTGTATCACGTCGCCAATGCTAATGATAATAAATAAGAAGTGGACTATGAAAGTTTTCAAATCTAAAAGGCCACTTGTTTTAGTCCTTCATATATTTGCATGTGTATTGTTGCCAATTTTGCAGTTCTATTGTAAGGACTCGTGGTAAGAATACACGGCAAACGTAACTGGAATCGCAAGCATGGTAAGGGTAGACCACACAGAACTTACCAAGATTAAATTAGTGATGTGATATTCTGAAGAAAGATTAGGTCACAAAAAACCGGAGGGGTTTAAGAAAGGGCTGGATGCCTACCCCTAAAAAAAATGCGTATGATGAAGTAATGATGATACCGAAAAAAAATTGAATAAGCATAGCAAGTACCATAGTTTAGTTCTCTTCACTATATGAAATATACAGGTGCCATTTTAGAATAAAAAATACAAACATTTTTCTTTTATGATTTGTTTTTAATGCGGTTTTCATTGTCATATATAATAATTTAATAATCATGCGCGTACGTGTTAGAACAAAGAATACTTTGATTATATAACTAGAGTGATCAAAAAATAAATAACATATAAAAAGGCGAAAAACCCGCAGAAAATACAATGTATTCCATGACGGGGTGCTCTGAGGTGCTCGTGATCAATTATATGTCTCACAATCATAGAACTTACAATGTCAATATTTAAGGTTTCAGTCTAGAATTGTAATTGTCTAGTATGAAAGGTAGGCGTCTCGAAATTTTTTGCCAACCATAATTCAGTCCTACTTTGACATAATGCTAACATTATGTATTAGAGTTTTAATACACTACTCGTAATGAAATGATCTCCCATCACAGAATTTTTTATGGTTATTACTATTATACTTATATAATTTTCATATATTGTATTTATCATTTAATTTAGAAATTTCAATTAGTACAATCTGTCAAGTGATAATGCCAATCTTTTAAAAAATAGTTCTCACTCAATAGAGAAAGCTAAACCGTGTCTTGAGAAAGGTTTCTTGTATATTTTTCTACTTGTGTTTTCGAATAATCCTGTTAGACCCAGACAAACCACCCTTGTCATCCATCATGGAGTAAGGATTATACATGCCAAATAACAACATAATTACATACTCCATCTCCAACACTATAGCCCATACACAACACCATCTAATTTTGTTAACAGTATTACTTATAATCTAGGGCTGTCTATCACTCGTATCGATAACGTTGCCAGTCATTTATCCATTTGGAGCAATGAGAAAAATAGCCACCATCCGTGACCAGCTTATCTTAATAAGTTCTCGTAGATAATTGTGCGTGAGCGTTATCTCAAATTAGTAATGGATGTGTTCGGTGCAATTATGTTATGGTTAATTCGAATGGGTGGGTTTTTGGGTTAGGGTACTGCAACTTCAGAATTACTTCATTAACTGATTTCACTTTCGTATAAGTATATATTTTCACTTTGACTTTAAATCTAAAAGGTCGGAATCCATGTAGGACCCTGAACCAAAATCACACTTTACAATAAACAAAAAACAGCAACAGCATAGCTTCTAATAAGTATTATAATTAATACCTAGAAACCTAAAATTAATCATTTCATTCTGAAGTGTTCGACATTGGGAACCTTAAAAAATATTTAGTTTGATATTTAAAACGCCTCGACTATTATTTCTCTTTTTACTTGTTTTCCATAACTTAGCATATTTTGCAATTATTTCTTTACTTCTCTTTGTGTTTGTGTACTTTTAAAACTCTATATCCGTGTTATGCCAGCTTTTCATGGCGCTACATATACATAGATCTGGCTATGACAGTATAAGCTTCGTTGATAAAAAGGACATCGAAACTTCCTAAGTTGTGCTTAGCAGCAACGGAGGACGTTTTGCGTTCAGCAAAAACTATAAAGGGTTTGACCCATTTGACCCTGTTTCAATGTAAGCCTACAATATTTTAGTAGTTATTTCTTTTTTTAAGAGAAAAGTCTGATATTTTAGCAATAGTTGTGTTCTGAATAATGCAAACGTCAGCTTGTTGGTTGTTTTTGGTACAAGTTGTTTATTGTGTACCTTTTGTTACAAGACATAATATTTTTTTTATTAATCGAAAAAAGAAGCGAAAATAAGTGATAAAGGAAATAGAGTTTGCTAAAGAAACGGAAAAGCCGTTTCTTTAGCAAACTCTATTTCCTATATCACTTACGACTACTTATGTAATCAAATAAAAACCAAATCAAATAAAATGTACTACAAACATCAAGCTGTTCGTATTTGTACGTACAAACTCAACGGACTATGAAAATTTTCAAACAATGCAACGGCGACCGATTTGTCACAAATCGTATTATGCCGCGCCAAATACCAGTGTTTACAAGTTTAAACGTTTGACTTAATTAATTATAGCCTTTAATCCTCTATAATACGATGTCCGTTGATACCTCATAACATGCGGTAAGAGTCCAAATTGCAATATCGCGAGTTGTTGCCCCGAAGCAATTTTAATTCGAGTCCAAGCTTTAGGCAAATTGTTCTTTCACGCAAAACGGAATGTACCCCGTCGAGCTTTGACAACGGTACAAATGTACATATTTCATCGCGGCCTCCGAGTAAAGGTGTATTCAAGCGTGTAAGTAGAAGTTTATTTAGTGTCTATTTCTTTTTATGCGGCCCCAGTACCTCGGCAAGAAATGAGATGTTTTATGAAATTGTTTTTCCGGGACATTAGCCAGTCCTAATTATGGCTGTGTTCGGCTGAACTGGAGGCCAATTTCCTTGGACGTTTTCACGTTGACTGTGACAAAGTGTGTACGCCCGGAGAAAACAATTTCACTTAGACGGCAAGCTTATTAGACAGCTGAAAGTAATGTAAATTTAGTACTCCTTGTTATGTTTATTATGCTAAGAATTAATTAACTGGTAAGTCCTCTTAGGCCTCAAACAAACAGCGTGGTGATAAACAAAATTTTGCTGTGTGAACTGACAAAGAGTATAAATGAATTTCGTCAAAAGCGAAATATAGTCATGCATATTTTAAATAAAATTTCAGAGAATTGTTCAAATACATTAACGATAAATTAATTTGCTAAAACTGGTCATAACTTAAACTATTTAATTCCAAAAAAAATTGAAGGTTAATTGTACAAATTAAAGCTGGTGAATTCGCAGTACTTTTCATATTCTTAGACTTACATTTAATTTAATTAATGTGTTGATTTTTTACAATGATTTATCTAGTTTTATAACATTTTACTAAGAGATATAGAGAGCATAAGCGGTAGCGTCAGCTAACCGTTATCGTCCAAATATGTGAGTTTTACCCTGTCAGTCAATCAGAGGGAACTTTTCACAGGGGAATTTGTGAACCAATAAAGGGGTGTCGTGAAAAATAATAAAGTTACATTAAAAAATCTAACCAACTAGCTATTTACATAGAACCCTAAAAGGAATGTTTATTGTACACACGTTTTAATACAAGTAAAATTTACAGGGCTTTGTGTCTGAAATTTTAATACACTAACCCTAATAAGAGGCAAGTACTTATGAGGCGACTAGACATAAAAGAACAAAATAAATCTACTTGTAAGGATATCTTTAATCAACACAAAAGTAATAGTAGTAATATTTAGTACGTTATCATGTATCTAGTTCAGCAACTATAAGTATGTATATAATACCTATCCCTTGTTTAGTTCATCAATTAAGTAAAGCACGATCTCGTGTTTAAAATTTCTATTTATTTAATATCCCTAACCCACCATACGCTCGGATACATTAAATGCTTTATCCATTATGATTACTATAAGACATAATGCTTTATCCTTGTACGTAGTCATATTTTCTCGGAAACACTAGTCGAAATTGCATTCACACTCCTCAAACACATTAGAACTACAAAACAAACAGTATTTAAGCAAGCTATTAACGAGTTGGAACACTAAAAAGCATGACATCCACGTTAAACAACCGCCATTATATTACCATCGTTATACTAAATCGGCGTGCTATATCTCTCATACATTTGATAAAAGCCTGCAGTCACGTGGGCTCCCTTTAGACGGGGAAATGAAATAATTTGTCTTAGTGAGGGTGCATTTCATATTTATGCGGCACATGAGGGGTGAACGAACCAGTTGCGTATACCACGTGTCATGGACATATTTTACTCAAAGTTTTGAAGTAATCTATTAAGGCACACGTCTTGCTCTTTTTGTAGTCTTGTATATAGAACGGAAGAAGACAACCACAAAATTAGATTCAGGTAATAACCTTTTAAATATGAAATCTGCTTGTTAAATCAAAACAGTAGTCAGGCAGGTACCTACCACACTAATTAAAAAAACAATTACATACAATTGAAGGGTAAAATATGTACTTAGAGATAAATCAAATTATTAAATATTATTATATTATAGAACTAAGTCAACAAACATACACACGGCTGAAAGCAAACACAATCAGTGCAGTGAATAGAACTGCGGCTAACCCTACGTCAAAACGGGAACTATAGGTAATTTCTTGAATTATGGCAAACCTCCTTATCAAAGGGACGCTTATATGCAATTCGAAGATGTCTTTTTCAATATAAATATAAATTTACTTTTATTACAAATATAAATTTAAAAATAGTTATATTTCTCTATATACGGCATTAATTACTGAATTGACAGTGGTTAAAATGTTTTAATTTTTTTTTTTTTTGTTTTCACTGTGACACTTTCACAATATGTTACAATAATGGTAGTAAGAAGAGATTAGTGATCAAAATAGCATTCAGTACAGAAAGGTAATACAAGAAGGGATAGTAGATAAGGCGGTTTGAGCTAATGGGCCGCTATCTTTTTTTTTCATTAAAGATATGGGAAGGGAAAGCATCTACACTAATAAAATTAAATAGATTCAATCTGCCATTTTAAAACTATTTCAAGACTGACGGTTGTAAAATCTGTATGTTTGCGACTTATGCTATTCTCAATTCAACTTTGTAAAAATTCAAAAAGGACTATCCCAATTTACAAAGGAATGATGACGTCGTTTTCCTTTTATACAGTGCTTACAAATGAAAAGAGCTCTTGATTTATAACTCAAGCCTGTGACGACATGAAATAAGACATACATGAAAATTGGCAATTTTTCATAATAAGCTCCAGATGTGAATGGCCGCACATTATGTTATAACAAATTACTCGATTTTCCTACCAAGTTCAAAGGAGATTTGTATTTAAATGTAATCTTATACACAAATGACTAACATTAATAGCCGAAAGCAACTTTTTGTTCATCAAATGCGTCATTTGTTCAAATTATTCAAGTCGTCAGCTATACTTACAATAACCTGATTATCTAATAAGTTTAAATGAATTAGTTCTGCTTGACTCTGAAACTGACAGGTAGAGAATATTTTCCCCTTTTTTTTTTGTGTGTGGAAACTCCCACGGGTCGTCACCTTACCGGGGTCGGTAAGGTGGTATGTCAGATTGGAACCGACCGATCTTGTGGCTGGGACCTTTGATATGCGCAGTACACGTCGCGCCACCATCTCATCGTCTCTGCTTCTGCTAGGGCGACAGATTGCTCCGTTTATCGCCCTCTGGCAAGCCCTCCTGGAGACCGGAGATCATTTTGCCCTGGTGCGTTTCTGCTGGACAGAAGAGTACTAACTCTCCTCCTAAAAACTTAATAAATCAAGTCTCTATTTACATTCCATTTGTTTCGGAAAAATATTGAATATTTGTGTGGTTTGAACGCGTGGACAATCAAAACAGTAAATATTGATATCGGTTGTCCATCAGGGAAGCCTTGTTGTTTAATAACCCGTTTAATTTTATTTACGGCAACCATTACAATTCACTGAACCTTGTTAAAATATGATTTAAACATTGCCATTACCATCTATATTATGTAATGAGTACTACAGTAAAGGTTGATGATTCTGAGGTTTATATAACCCTTGGAGTTATTATTATTTGTCAAAATACCAAAACATCTAAGAAACTTTTTATCGAATACCAAATACTAATATGATTCTATGAATTAAATATAAGGCTATGATGGGCACTATGATGATTCTAAGACAATCGGTCAGAGAACACTTAAAACAACTAGTTTATTTTCACATGGACTCCGATAATATTTCTTACAGAATTTTCAAGAGCACCTAAAGATAAGTTGTATCTATCACTCTTTAAATCTAGTTCGATAGCAAATATACGATCATAAAGTAACTTTTACCCGATACCTGAAGGAGAGGAATATAAAGCGTCCCGAACAAATCCCGGCCAGATTGAATCCAGCGAAAGTTTTCTTCTAGTACGTCAAAAAACTTATAATTCTGTTTGGCGCTCGGCTATTGAATTCACTCGTTATTTATTGTTAGCGATAAAATAATATTAATCTCGCGAGGATTACACTTGGATTTTATTCCTCTACCCGCAAGTCGGAACTTCGAGAATAACCTCAGATTATTCTCAACGTATATAATAATGTGGATGGGCAATCCACTAATGAAAGTATAACGATTGTTTTATGGTGAACATTTGGCTTTAATGGGTGTAAAAGTTGTGCGATAAAACGTGATCTGCTTAAGGCTTTTTACTTACAGTGCTCTTGGAAATTAGGTACTAAACACTTCGCAATGTGCCTGTCGCGCCCTGAATATATTTACTACAGCTTGCAAGTTTTTGCATAAATGTTTCTTTATCTCCTCGTTAAAATGTTAACAGATTTTATTAAGTCAGCGTTTGTACTATGTCTAACGTATAACTTTATAGCGGTAAGTAAGACAAGTTCTTACCTAGTTTATTTTTATGATTACTGAGTAAACATTTACAAACGTTAAATACCTTATTACGTATACTACGTACTTTTGTGCATCAAAAATATACATCACATTATTAAAAGTTTATTAAATAATTAAATACAGTGAAGTATTTACATAACTAAAACAAAATGTATTATGAAATATTATAATCACAACAGCCTTTTAAACCTACTTGTTTCCGTTTTAATTGTCTTACAATTTTTACTATTATAATGAATAATAAAAAAACGGAATTAATTACTTAAATATATGTAAAAACAAAAGGTATGTCCACACTCTTACAATACACTGTTATCAGGACCAAGTAGTAATCAGCTGTGGAAGTTTCCGTGCGTAAGAGGGATTATATTTTCGATAACTTAGCTTAGGGTAGAGAGCAATAAATAGAGAAAAAGGCAAAGATAGTGAGGGGACTATCCTGGACGTAAGTAATCTGGAAATTTGTTTTGGTTTTAAGAGAAAAATGGGAGAAGTCCCACGGGAGCAATTCAATATTTTCCAAAACTTTCGGAGCCCCATAATTTTTGTGTGAAGGCACGCTTGCTATCTATTAATAAGGACGTTAAGTCCTCCACGCAATTTATTTTTGTTAGCAAATAAATTAGTGAACATTGGTATATGTATATAAGTTTAATTAAATTTCTTTGCTGTTTTTACTGTCATGTTTATACCTAACATATATTTTTTTTTTAATCTTGTATACCTTAAAGAAACATTTGCAACTGATGAAAAACATATTTGTAAATAATGTATATTTTTACGTATGACCACGTACATGTTTTTTTATTTAACTACCCTAAAGGTAACAACCATCAATTGGTACACATATGTAGTTCTATTCAATGATATTATTTAAAGGAAGATACGTTACTTTCATACTGAACGGCGTCCGGTTATTGTTGCCGTATGACATGTCGTACTTATTTATTAGTATATCATACATTAAATTGTGAATGCGAAATGTAATGTGGAATGCATGTTAGAGAGAGAGGTAGCTATTTTTGAGAGTTACACTTGAAGTATATACTAAATTATAGAATAGAACTGTTACAGATAAGACATTGAATATCTAAATCTGTATGTTTGTTAAAAAATGTTTGTAGTAAAAACAAATCAACGAAGAAAATTAATTACTTTTTTTTTTCAATCAATATATATATGTTTCCCATAAACTGCATGTATTATAAATCTCTATGCTGTAATAAATATGCAGATAAAGTATACACAAGGGTAAATCAGAAATATTTTTGTGCTAGTTTGAGTACTTTTGTTCAATATTACTTTTTTTTTCTTTTTTTTTTTTTTTTTTTTTTTTTTATGCGATAGGGGGCAAACGAGCAGACGGGTCACCTGATGGTAAGTGACTACCGCCGCCCATGGACACCCGCAACTCAAGAGTCACAAGTGCGTTGCCGGCCTTTTAGGTAGAGGTACGCTCTCTTCTTGAAGGTTTGAAGGTCGTATCGGTTCGGAAATACGGCAGGCGACAATTTGTTCCATAAGCTGGTTGTGCGAGGCAAAAAGCTTCTGGAGAAGCGCACAGTGGTGGAGTGCCAATCGTCCAGGTGATGGGAATGGATATTTTGTCGCGTAGGACGATGGCGGAAACCAGCAGCCGGTATAAGTCCGAACAATTCCTCTGAACACTCCCCATGATACAAGCGATAGAGGATGCAGAGTGAAGCTACATCTCTACGCAACGCCAAGGTGTCAAGTCGATCAGAAATATCTTGGCAGTCGATGATGCGAGTCGCTCTCCGTTGAATGCGGTCAAGAGGCAGAAGTTGGTACTGGGGTGCACCTGCATAGAGATGAGAACAGTATTCCATGTGCGGCCGAACCTGCGCCTTATAAAGTTGCAGGCGGTGGGCCGGAGTAAAATACTGTCTCGATCTGTTTAGCACACCAAGCTTCTTCGAGGCTAATATGGCCTTACTCTCTAAGTGACCGCGAAACTGGACTTCGCTTGATATATCGACGCCAAGGATTCCGATACTGGCTGATGCAGTTAGGGAAGTGCTCTCAAATTGAGGTGATACGACCAATGGCATCTTTTTTGCGGTGAACGCGCAAACCTGTGTCTTCGTGGGGTTAAATTGGACTAGGTTAAGTCGACCCCAATCTGAAACTTTTGATAAAGAAGTTTCGATTTCAGACACAAGTTTGGATCGGCTTTCGATGACGTTTACCCGAGAAATGTTAGCGCGGCCGGTGTAAAGGGCATCACTCGTGCTATCGTCTGCATAGCAATGGATGCTGCTAATCTGCAGCATGTCGTTGATATGCAGAAGAAACAGCGTGGGTGATAGCACACAGCCTTGTGGGACACCAGAATTAACAGACTTCGAGTCGGAGCATGCACCGTCAACAACAACCTTGATGCTTCTGTCTGTAAGAAAACTGGTGAGCCAATTGCACAGTTTCTCGGGAAGCCCATAGGAAGGAAGCTTCGCAAGGAGCGCTTTGTGCCAGACCCGATCGAAGGCCTTCGCCACGTCCAAACTAACGGCCAACGCTTCCCCCTTGGTCTCGATCGCCTGTGCCCACCGGTGAGTCAAGTATACGAGAAGATCACCAGCTGAACGACCCTGACGGAAGCCGTATTGTCGATCATTGAGGAGCTGGTGGTCTTCTAAGTACCGGAGGAGCTGGCAGTTAACAATGGATTCCATTATCTTGGAGAACAAGGAGGCTATGGCTATGGGTCTGTAGTTGGACGGATCCGAGCGATCTCCTTTTTTAGGGATTGGGTGCACTAGAGCTGTCTTCCATGAGTTCGGGACTACGCCAAGAGAGTAGGAAAGCCGATAAAGGCGCGTTAAAACCGGTGCTAACTCTGGAGCACACGTCTCCAGCACGATAGGAGAGATTCTATCGGGCCCACTCGACTTATGAACGTCGAGGGAAAGAAGCGCTTTACGTACTGCCCTTTGTGTAAACCGGACTTTCGGCATGCGGGTCTCGCACTGCGGTATGGTCGGCGGTGCGTTTCCCCCGTCGTCCAGGGTCGAGTTGGACGCAAAGAGTTTGCCCAGAAGATCGGCTTTTTCTTTAGCGTCGTGGGCCAACGAATTATCTCCTATGCGCAGAGGTGGAAGGGATGGCTTACAAAAGTTCCCCTGGACAGCTTTGGCAAGAGACCAGAATGCACGAGTTCTGGAGGGGAGACTCACTAGTCTCTCGCCAATTCTGCCGATGTGAGCCGACTTCGCCCCAGCAATTACTCTTTTGAGGGACCTGGAGGCAAAGTTAAATTGCTTCTTTAATGTGCTGGTCTTTACATCCCGTGCTGTCGCTGCATTAGCCCATGCTTGGTAACATTCCTGCTTTCGGCGGGACGCCGCTTTGCAGGTTCGACCAAACCAAGGCTGGGACTTGCCACCTGTGGGAATCAGGGAGAATGGAATGAAAAGTTCCATACCCTGAAGCACAACATCCGCGACAGAGTCAGCAACGACATTGGGATCATCCGGCGAGAAGCAAACCTGCCTCCATGGGTAGGATGCAAAGAATGTTCTCATTCCATCCCAGTCTGCTGACCTATAGTGCCATACGCGGCGACTGCCTGTAACACGCGGCCGCAGCGAGTGAGCGAGTGGCACCATACTCCTAATCAGGCAATGGTCCGAAGAGCCAAGAGGGGCCTCAACGGATACTTTGTGTTTTGTGTGAGGTCAGCAGAAGATCCAACAGTGAAGGCACGTGGCTTTCTGCATCTGGGATTCGCGTAGGCGTTGTTACCAGCTGCGTCAAGCCATATGCCAGGGCGAAATCGTGAACAGATCTTCCCGCATGATCGGTTTTGCGCGAACCAAGCCATTCGGCGTGATGGGCGTTAAAGTCACCAAGAATCACGATCTCTGCGGATGGGACCTGCTGGAGCACTGAGTCTGTAGCCATTTGGACGTGGTCGATGAGTCGGTCCGTTTCGGCATCACCGCTATGGGACCTGTAGAGGCATAGGTAGATGCGGGGATGGTCGTCGCAGTCTACACGTAGCCATAAGATGGAGAGGTCCCTACCTTCAAGATTGCCGAGGCGGCGAGAAGTGATATCATCTCTAACGTACACGCATACACCAGCCTTAGGAACAAAGGAGTGTTCCAGTCCGTACCCAGGGTAGCAGAGGTAGGATGTGTCCGCTGGAGATGATATCTGCGTCTCGGTTAAAAAGAGCAAGGCCGGCTTTGCTGTCTCAAGGTGGTGGTGGACAGTGTCGAGGTTCGAATGTAAGCCCCTAATGTTGCAAAAATCCACGGTAAACGTGACAGGGGGTGCCATGGTATGCCTTCTCTTGCCCCGAGCAGATTTTGAGAGCGCAGTTGAGCCCCCCCCAGAGTACGAGGGGCAGCCTGTTCGTCCACGCTCAGGCATAATCCGTACTGAGGGTGGACGTCCAGGGGGGGATTCTCCAACGCTAGCGCTGGTACCCCCCTGGGGTATCCTTTTCGTTAACAGCGCTATCATTAGGGGGGTGGGGGATTTTGGGCCTCCGGAGACCTCACTCATTTCGGGGAAATGCAACGCAAGCGTTACTTCACAACCGGTTTTCTGTGAGGCCGTGGTATCGCACCGGTCGAGCCGGCCCATTCGTGCTTAAGCAAGCATGGCTCTACCACTATAAGATAGAGATAGATATTTAGATATTTATTATAAGATAGATTCTTATGCGATAGAGGGTAAACGAGCAGACAGGTCACTTGATGGTAAGTGACTACCGCCGCCCATGGACACCCGCAACTCAAGAATCACAAGTTCGTTGGCGGCCTTAAACGGTTCAGTATTAGTAGTTAGTAGTTCTCAGTATTCAAATTAAAATTATTTTATTTCATGAAATCTTATAGCTTGTATGAATTTCGAGCTATTGCTTATACTTCCTAATCACTCCTTATAAGCAATATTCTTCCTTTCCTTTCTATCCTACCTTTACATTCAATATACTCAAATTTTTCCATCTAATCCCCTAAAGTGCCCGGATGACGGCAAAAGGTCTGTTTTGTTTCAATGAAAAAAAAAACTACTAAGTGTAATTTTTATTTAATTAGACGGCACAGAGGAGGCGGGTGCTATCTATTGTGCCTACGACATCCCTTCTGTTCTATTAATCTATGACTCATGCAAGAAGCCATTATTTGTCCTTATCGCTCTGCAGTTGCAATCATATTCTCTGATCCTTTTTATACCGTGACTACGTGGTTACGAGGCATGCCTTTTCAGTTCTGTCGTTTCCATATTTCCCGGCAATTTTGAATTTGGAACTGTTCTATATTCGAATGTGCTTAAATTTTGTATCTCAAAACAGATGAAAGTATTAGGATTAATGCTATTGTTTAGTCACGGCGTCGATTGGAATCTGTCAGGTTACGTACGAAAATGAATCTTTTGTAAGGAAAATGTTCGTGCAATTATTCTACAACTTTAGAAGAGGCCTGACAGGGCTTCAGTGTTTTGAAAAGCTGACATCTGGGTTCAGTGATGAAGCCCCATCACTGAACCCAGTCGCGAAGGACGCCCAAAATCCGCCTTGACTGAAGATAACATTGCTGTGAGACAACTAATTCTCGAAGATCGTCATGTGACGTATCGAGAGATAGAGGCTCTATTAGGCATCTCAGGGACAACCATTCAGAAGACCTTGCATGAAGCGCTTGGTGTGAGAAAGCTAGTTTGCCGTTGGATACCGCATCTGCTTTCCGACGATCACAAGGCAGCCCGCGTCAGATGGTGTAAGAAAACTCTGCAAAGGTTCAACCGAGGAGAGTCAAATCACGTCTACTACATCATCAGTGGTGACGAATGTTCGATCTACGCCTACGATCCTGATTCCAAAAAACAATCTACAATCTGGGTCTTTCAAGACGAGCCAAAGCCGACTAAAGCTGTTCGGTGTCGAAGCACTTCAAAGAAGATGATAGCCACGTTCGTAGGAAAAACCGGCCATGTTGCGACTATTGCACTTGAAGATCCTGCACCACGACAACGCAAGATCACACAGCGCTCGTCAAACGATTGAGTATTTGAAGTAGGAAAAAGTAGAAATTCTTGACCATCCTCCATACAGTCCTGACCTAAGCCCTAACGATATCTTTACATTTCCTAAAATTAAGAAAAGTCTTCGTGGTCAAAGGTTCCAATCCGGTGAAAAAGCAGTCGACGCTTTCAAGTCAGCCATTTTGAACACCCCCACATTAGAGTGGAATAAATGTTATAATAACTGGTTTGAGCGAATGGAAAAGCGTATTAAGCTACGTGGTGAATACTTTGAAAAACAATAAAAAGTACTATAAGGTTCTAGTTGTGTTTTTTTTTCTTCTCTTCTCTCTTCTTGTTAAAAAGGCATGCGTCGTATAAATATTTACTATATGTATGTAACTCCTTGATTCCTTTTATTACTCCTTGATTATTTACCTTGGAACCACAGTTTTTACATATTCCTAACACACAACTGTTGCATTTTGGTAATAATATTAATACTTCACGGAGACGTTTATTCGCTAGCTGCTATTGACAGACGAAATCAAATCACGACAATTGTCAACATTTCTCTTCAACAATTAGCGCGCCCTGGCTACAAAATTTTTAATGCGATATCTACCTTTTTTATTTTTTATTATTATATAATATCATTGGTTCTATGAATATTACAGCCCTGCAATCCAATTGAGTACAGATATGGAAGCAAGTAGAGGATTTTTTTCAGTGGTAGAGCCATGCTTAAGCACGAATGGGCCGGCTCGACCGGTGCGATACTACGGCTTCACAGAAAACCGGTTGTGAAGTAACGCTTGCGTTGCATTTCCCAGAATTGGGTGAGGTTTCCGGAGGCCCAAATTCTCCCCCCCCCCCTTATTCTCTCCCCTCGTCTCCTTTCTCCTTTTTCCATCTCCTTATCCCTCCTCTCTTCTTTCCGCTCCCTGCATCCCCTATCCCTCATCACCCTCAAAGGACGGCAGCGCACTTGCGACTCTTGAGTTGCAAGTGTCCACTTACCATCAGGTGACCCGTCTGTTCGTCTGTCCCCCTATAGTATAAAAAAAAAATGCAATTATAGGCCATGTAGAGTTTGTACTTCTTCGTTAATCTTAATGAGAACTTTACACCTAATAAAAGTCTGTTGTATTTTTAAAACACACAAAATAGAATCATGTTTGAAATTAAAACTGTTTAGGTATTAGATTAGATTAGATTAGAATATTCTTTATTGTACACTTTAGGAATTACAATAGATCTTAGTTACAAACATTACCGTACAATGGGCGGTCTTATCGCTAAAAGCGATCTCTACCAGACAACCTTAGGATGGATTTAGTGTCAAGAGAGAGTGGGTAGCTGAGGTGTACAATATTGTAGATTTTATATAACTAAATAAATATACATATTTGAATGAATGCAAATACACATATAGTATATACAATAATACATACGCACATTTATATGTATATATATGAATAATAATAATATAATATTAATTACATGATGTGATACAAATAGAATTTACCAAGTATACACTAAAATAAAATGAAAACAGTGTGACAGCTAGTTTACTACATTATTCACATTATTCTGAATTTAAAAAGTGGCTCTTAACCATTTTCCTAAAGGTTTTTCTGGTTTGGGCTTTTCTTATGTCAAGAGGCAGTGCATTCCACAGTCGTGTTGCAACGACGGTAAAAGATTTATCAACAAATGTTGTGGAATGCAAGGACATTTTTAATTCTAGGTTTTCTGACTGAAGGAACTCAAAGCGTCCCTTAAGATAGGAAGGTGCTGAAAGGTTAAACAATATATTATACAATAAAGAAAGGACGTGAGCATTCCGGCGAAGACGTATTGGTAGCCACTCGAGTTTTTTGCGAAATTCTGAAACGTGATCATACTTGCGCAAACCAAATATGAATCTTATGCAAACATTTTGAAGACGCTCGAGTTTGTCTAGTTGGGCCTCGGTGAGATCTGGATAGCTGACGTCGGCGTAATCAAGGATAGGGAGTAGTAACGACTTTGCAAGTGCGATTTTGGTGGCAGTAGGAAGAAAGTTTCGTAACCGTCTCAATGATCCCGCAGATGCAAACAATTTGCGGCTTACTTCCTGCAATTGTGAGCTCCAAGATAATTCTGAGTCGATATATATTCCCAGATTTCTAACTTTTTTACTAATTGCAATCAATGTGCCTTCGAAAATAATTGGTGGAAGCTGTGACCAGTTGATCTTTGAAATCTTCCTGGGACTGCCGACAATAATCATCTGGGTCTTAGCTGGATTCACCGATAGCCCATGTGACAAACTCCAATCGCTGATTCTAGTCAGGTCCTTGTTAATATTGTCAAAAGCCTCCGATAATCTTTCTAGGGGTGCTTGGGAGTATATTTGTAGGTCATCTGCATAAAGGTGGTAATGAGAGAGAAGTTGATGTGAGATTGAATTTATAAAAATTGCGAAAAGAAGAGGAGATAGAACGCCACCCTGGGGAACGCCAGCAGATATGTTGCACCAAGTTGAATGAGTATTTTCAATGCGTATACGCTGTCGGCGACCACACAGGTAACTACGAAGCCAATCAATTACCGTTGGAGATATGTTAAGGGAGCTGACGATACCGATCAGAATATCGAAATCTACCGTGTTGAAAGCATTGGAAAAGTCAAGGAGAGCAAGTAAAGAAAGATTTCCATTTTCCATTCCAATTCTTATGTCATCCGTAACATTTACCAGGGCTGTAACAGTACTGTGACAGGAACGGAAACCAGATTGATGGGGATTAAGAAGGTTATTTTTAGTAAGGAATGAACTAAGTTGGTTATGGACGAGGCGCTCAAGGACTTTGGAAAGGAAAGGTAATATAGAGATTGGACGGTAATCAGAAAAGGATGATGGATTTGGTTTCTTTGGTATAGGAGTTACTTGGGCATCTTTCCAAGTACATGGGAAAATTCCGGTTGATACCGAATGGTTCAAGATATGGGTGATGATGGGTAGAATTTCATCAAGGATAGGGAGGATCATGTTACGGCTGATACAATCGCTTCCAACTGCGTCAGTAGTGATACCCAAAATGCTCATCTTAACATCACAAGCCGAGAATTGATTAAAACTGAAAGGAGTACAATTAGACGTTGGAATGAGTGAAAGATTTAGTGTATTAGCCTTAATGGTCCTATCAAAATTGGACAGGGCAGTGAAGTGTTGATTAAGCAAATCAGTGTTCAATGTTTTTTGAATGACATAATCCTTTGATTTTCCAACTCCAAGTTTCCTGAGGAATTTCCAGACTTTAGCTGGGTCGTTATTTTGTACACTGTGATGAATGTGTTGGCGTTGAGCATCTCTACACACCTTATTGCAGCGATTCCGCACAGATATATACTTTTCCCTATTAACTTCGCTAAGCCTTATCCTTAATTTATACTTCGCTGCAGCTTTCTTTGAGGTATCTACTTTAGTTTAGGAATTTAGTTAGACTAATAAGATATTTTTTTATTGTTTTTACTTAGGTAAAAGTATTCAAGATTTAAATTAAATTAATTGTAGATTCCGAACATAACTTTTTTTTTCTGGTAGGATCAGCCAGATATCACTTTTGGAGAGAAAAAACTGTTAATGATGGCATGGATTACACATTAAGTAAGTATCTACTAGTAATATGAAGTGTTCCGGGTGCCTCTCAAGGAGTTATAGTGGGGGAAGACGCAACATCCTTTCCCCTCTTCAAAACGTGACTTCGAATGTTATATTCCCACAGCAGGAACGATGAAGGCGGCTGTAGTCGGTCAAAAAAAAAATTGGTATCTATTACTTGTAAACCCATGAATTGCAAAGACACAACGCTGTAAACTGCATAAGAAGAAAGTCGAAAAGAAGAAGTATTAAAGAGCTGGTTTAAATTTTTTCTATATACATACACTATTCGCATATTATTTTGTGTATATATACATAGATACTGTGGGCACACGCGAGCGCACACAGGCGAAAAATCAATATTAAACGGACAAAACCTAAATATTATAGATTATCATAGGAAACGGATACATACATAAGGGTGGTTAAGTAGTAAAAATAACATAAATTATTTTTTCACACATTTATTACGCATCAAGAGTAATAATTGGTATATCTAATAGATTTAAAGCCTTATGGCACATAGAATCAGATTATTTTGTCACTAATTTCCTCAGTCCCGTTATAAAGCTATCAGAAGAAACCATAAGTCTCTTGAAAGTGTCTTCTATGGCTAATTTTCTCGAAATTTTTCTTGAAAACTGCTCTCTGTACTTACGAACATCTTTGTTCCAACTTTCTTGAGCATCTTCGCTCATTAATCCTACGGCTACTTCAGAATTTTCTGCTATGTCTGATCAATGGATAAGTATTTTGTGAACTGTTATTGACATATTATACCATGGGTAATTCATCACAAAAAAAAGGTTGTTTTAATGCAATACGCTATAAGTTTGTTTGCATGTATTTTGTAACCACTTGAGATTACTTTCAAAATGACGTGCATGAGATTACCTTAGTTATAGTTTGTATCCTAGGTGCAATATGAACTCCGCAAATCTTATCTAAGCATGTAGCGATGAACACCATACTTAAGGTTTTCTTCTAGGATCGATTTTTCTTTTGACGTGTGGATATTACCACGTACACGATATTCTACTTGGACTGCACAAGCAAGTTCTTGGGGTTATAGTTCTTTCCGCACATCTTCCGTATCTCTACGTTTTGTACGTTCCGTACATTCTTCAAAGCTTTTACGAGATCGGTCACCAAGTTTGCGTTTTATCTGTTGAGTATCAGTTGTAACTGGAAATGTCACATAGTTTTCGAACCAGTCTTTGTTTGCGTTAACACATCGAGAAAAATTTCTATGTGCTCGAGTAAGTTTTGTATTATAATCACTCACTAATCATCTAAGGGGTTCTTTATGTCACCTGTAAGTTCAAAAAGTCGAAGTTTCCTCCCTGTAAAAGGCAATTAGAGTCTCTCTGCTAAAGCTCACGTCTTCGTCAGTTGATCCTGAAACAAAATTTAGTACCATTTAAGCAACAGACTTATGATAAATACTTTTTTCATTGGTACGTCTATAGCGTCCAGTACAAACGTGGTTGATTGAAACGAAAATTTTGGATCTCTCTGGAAGTGACACTTTACCATTATTCAAAGCTTACAAAAGTAAATATTAAAAAACAGTTTATTACCTCCTGGAAGCGAATCAATCGAAAAAACTAAAACTTTCACTCACAAAATTATTTAAAACGTAATAATTAAAAGCACCACTTTCACTCGTAAACGCATCCGTTGTTTATCAAGTCGAACTTTGGAATGAGACCCAAGCGCACACACAAGAAAGGGTGCGCCCCGCATGCGCAGGTAATATGTATTGTTTATCAAGCTAGTCGGTATTGTAGTCTTCAACATCTTTGGAGTACTCCAAAGATGTTGAAACCTGTTTTACCGACTTTTAAGTTTTTAAGGTTTTGACCGACTTTTATTGATTTTTCGCAATTGTATGAATACGGCGACTATAGTGCATGTGCTAGTGTGTCAATTATTACAATTTTTCGCGGCACTCGCTTGATTTAATAAACCACCACGTGGTACTTGATAAATCTGTTTTCGCATGCCTTACCCTTACCAATAAAATATATTATTTACTACGAGTATTATCTTATAAGAATGTGTAGAATATTTATTATTCTTGTTTCATAGTCATAGACAGTAGGACATACCTAAATATATTTATAGTATGAATATATGAAATAGGTAATTTTATTGACACTAATCCGAATAACATGGTGTATGAGAAAGAAAATTTTGTTACTTTTCTAAAGGTATTTAAAAGCTATTTGGAAGTTATTTCTGAAACAGACGTAATGTAGGTAAAACCATATTCAATAGCTAGAATAGATATTTAAGACAAAGAGGTTCATTAGACTCTCATCTATTTTTGTCAGTCTGAAAATGAAGTAGGTACATATATATTTAGACAACAAAAGAACAATGGATATTGTATGGGTGTCCACCTAGAATACAAACAATTTAGGTCAAATGAAAATCGTCTTATTATCTAAAGTAAAGGCAGCACTCCGTTAATTTATTTCTAAATAAATACGCTTGCCTACCAAATAAAAAGAGCTACCAAAGTAATGAGTGCTCCCCTAAAAACACAGCAAATAGTCAACCACCTTCCTAACACATTTTATTTTCAGTAACATTTTTACCAGTAAAGCATTTTCGTGACGACATAAAACGATAGCTCCACATACTTACGCCCCCTTCACTGCGGTTTAGAAAAAAAAACGCAATATCGCATGAGTTTCAAGGGAGGTAAGTGTGCCCTATGGATTTACAGTATTAAATTGGTTCAGGCAGGGCTGTCAACTAGCTAAAAGTTTTTAAGTCGAGCTCGCGTGACAAACGGTATAAAAGTTTGAGTGAGTAAGTAACTTTTATGTGGAAAAACTAGTAACTTTCTTATACAGCTTACTGAATTTGTAGACTTGTTTATACAAACGAGTGATATAGTATTAACATTAGTGTTGTATCTTAGCTCTGGTACATTGTTTAACATAATAATAACGCATTTCTGAGTTAGGTATATAAAATAAATTCAAAAGTATGCATATTTCCTATTAGAACAAGTTAAACATGAAATGATTGACACATTTGTAAATATGCTTTAGCTGTATTGTGTTCACTAAGTTCGAGGAGGCCGTCTACATGCGCACGCCAACCATGATCGTGACGCATAAGAAATTGTACTTCAACCTATTATTATATATGTATACTCTTGGTCAAAGGTATCTCTTATTAAGAAGTTTACTTTTATTTTATTATTATCAAGAGAACGTAATTTGTCCCAAAGCTGTCATTTACTAAATTATTATCTTAACAAAGCTTACTAAATGTATGTTAGTTTATTTGGGTTATTTTGTGTCAGAATAATTCTGACTGAATTGTTAAATTTCCATTTCTAATCGTGGCAGATACGTGTCCAATTAGATATAATTATATATATACATATACATACACGTCATACACATATATAACTGCCACAAAGTGGTACGAGCACTTGGTTGCCGATAGATAAACAGATAGATACTCTTTATTGAACACGTGAGGTATCAAACAAAGAACATAATAAAAGGTGAGTACAAATTGCGGTTTTATCACAATCTGTGATCTCTTCCAGATAACCTCATGGACTATCATATATACTGCAAAGTATTAGGTAATAGTGGTGCACAAAGAGTAAAAAAAGGTAAAAGAAAAGGAAATAAAAAATGAAACAATTATAAACAAAAATAAGAGATCGAAAAAGAAACTAAGTAAAAACAAATTACAATTAAAAACAGGTAATATATACATATATATACACATGCATACACAAATACATATACATATACATAAATATATGCAATAAACAAGTATTACTAAGATAGGTAGTGATCCTTGACAAGTTTCTGATATTATTATAGTTTCAAAGTATATTTTGCTGTAATTAAAAAGAGACCAAAACCACTCCTTAAATCTCAACATTAACAACCCTATTCTAGATTAGTGGGGAACCGCTGCCCAGTAGAAATCCTTTGTCCCATGACAGCCAGACTCGACTAAGTTTATCGCCGTAGTGGTTATTGCGTTCTACACTCGCAACATAAACGCACCCTCAGCAGTAATAACTGTCTTCAAGACATGAAAAGCCCAATCGTGGAAACGAAATAATTTATTGCTTCGCTGTAGATGTACTAAAGCGTTTGCTAACATTCGCTTGAGTAGTTAGAACTTCAAACTTCACGTGTTCTTTTATTCGGTTAATGTTTGTAACTTTCATCGAAAGTTTAACCGCTTTATTTATTATTTTTAAGGTGTAGTCGTCGTTGGGGTTTTCATATAGATCGTTGGAACTGAATAGCACTAAGTGTATATAACTAAGGTTTGTAAAGTAAAACTGCAAGGTGATCCTTGATTTAACCACATCGAAGGAGCTCGGTGAAATTGGATGGCGGCGATATAAGACCAAATGATAAAAAGGAAGTCTACGAAATTTTGGTCAGTGTTCTGGCGACCAAAATGTTGTTATTGTGTATGTAATCCTACGAATAATTTTGTTCTTACAAAACCAATTTTTGTTTTTAAAACGTTTTAGTAAAAAAATATGCATAATGTGTGTTGACTTATAGATCTGCGGGGAGTAATAATGATATTATGATTGTTGCAGAATATCATCATCAATATCATTCAGCATATTGCAGTCCCGCTGGCCATAGATTTTTCCCATGGTGCGACATAACACTCGGTCCACTGCCATTCGCATCCTGTCTATTCCCGCTATATTTCTGCGGTCGGCAGTAATCTGCCTTTAGGAGTCTTACCTACCGTTTACGTATACTTATAACTGTATAACATAATACATAATTGTATAATATAATTGAACAAAGACTTTCCTAAGAAAGCAACAATAATCATGTAACAATTTCAATTGATCGTTCTTCAGCACTTTCTCCAAAACTACTTTTATACTACGTAACTTGACATAACATACAGTTGCTTAAGTTTAAAAGTTCAAATTCTGTAGTAGTCTAAGTTTCGAGATCTTGCTGTTTTGCATTGTTCGAAACGGTGTTCACTATGTAAATGTTTATTTACTTTTGTTAAATATAAGTATTTAATGTATTTTGAAGAAAAACGTATCTGTAACATTGTTGGTGCTTTCGTGATTTGGTAATGACTAGGTAAAATTAAACTTTGTGAGTCATGTTTCTAGATGGCCAAGAACGTGCATCATCCGAATAAGACCGTAGGGATTCCCTAGAGGCCTCATGTGTTTGCACGCAGATTGCAAACTCCGCTAATGCGGACCGACTGTTTATAAATGGGGATAATACCCTTTGTATTGTTAATTTTACTTGCATTGGTTATTGTTGTAATTCGTATATTAATGTACTCGACTTTATTTACGTGTTACAACAAATTCACTAGTAATCTAAATACTTATAGTTTTAGTATGATTTAAATTCATGTAAGGATTTTACTATTTATGTAACATACGAATAATTAGCAATTAAATTCAAGGCTATGCTTAGGCTACTTTCCTTGGTAATGTTTAATTTGTATTTATCTGTAATTCGGAAATATTTGATGTATCCTTATCACATTTTAAGTTTTTTTTTTAAAGAATACTAGCAACGCGAGTTTAGAACGCAAGTCATCCATCCATCCACAGCCATCACGCAATCGGTGCTTTTTTTATTATTTTGAATGTGCTTTTGAAACCAGAACTGGCTTTAATTCATTATGTTCAAACATTTACAACATCCCAGGCGTAGCAGTGCTCGAAGCTCTCAAGGAACTCACTCAAGATATGTTCCTAATTTGCCTTTCAAATACTTTGAAACACAGAAGTATTCTGAAGAGCGGCTTTGACTGTGAAAATACGCAAAGAGGCTAGTGTTACGTTCAAACTATCTCACTAAGAAGGCAACTTCTGTTGAGAAATTCTGTCCGCGTAATCGCCGAAACACACTTCCCAAGGGACCCGTCGGTATTACCCTCCCTATCTCCGACATTCTTACAGTTTAATGTATGCAAACGCATTTTGTTTCAAAGCCTTGCTCCCTCAAGGATGGTGTTACTTGAGAGCCCTCGAGCGTTGTTCACCTCACCACCGTCGACCCAAGTTTTTCCCTGCCCGTGTGTCACAACATGCTCTTTGATCTTCACAAATGCGAATATAATGTCGGAACCAGTTAAGAACGTTCCTTTTTTTCCTTTATCTGTGTGTACACTCATGACTTTTTCTACCTCTATTCCCAAATATTTTCGCATACATATTCCTCTAGGGTTTTTTCTAAAGAAAACACAATAAAACTGGTTTGTCTTTATATTCTGACTATTGAATATTGTTTTTGTAAAATGAAATACACATTTTGCTTTTTGTTTTAAAATTCATTTGGCATTTTTGTTACATGCCAGTCACAATAAAGTTTTTAACATGAAATATGAAAGACGTTTTATGAAGTCTGTAACGGGTAAAAGGAATTATTTATAAAGGGAATTCGTGTGTCAGCTTTGTAACGAGGTTCAATATATCACGAGCATATTAAAGTCAAGTTAAGCCCTCGAACTTGAAGTCATCAATCGGGGTAATGCCAAAAATAGATATCCCCGATGAGGAGGGATTATTTGACGACAAAGTATCAACAGAAAACCATGTGCCGTCACCTCCGAAATAGAATGCGTCGCCATCTCAGCGTTCTCACACGTGGCGGTCTCAAAAACAGATCGTTTCCTTTAAAAAGTTAATTTGGCACTTTTTGTCGCGGGACAGTTACAAAAAAGTGTCACTTTTTAGAAGTCGTTAAGGAGCATATGTTGGTCTAATAATGTTGCGATGGTGTGGCGCGCCAGTAATGCGACTCCTATTTTCCGATATGGGGCGGTTTGTTGTGAAATATTATCGGAAATGAGGGACATTCCCGAGTTTAATATTCATATTACGATACTTGAGAAGTTGGATAGTCGAACAACTTTCTTTAAATTTATATACCCATATTTATAAGTAATGTAGATAGTTCTAATAAAATAGTCTCCAAATCCTATGTATGTCTATGACATTAATGTTTTTTTTATACATGACATTAATGTACCTAGAATATATAAATTTGTGCCGTGTTTGTTTTGTTGTATACGATTGTATCCTGATTATTTACAACACATTTATTGGATATAATATGTACTTTTGTGTGCAACTAAGATCCTTAAAGTAAAGACAAAACTATTTTATGGTGATACACTTAATTTGGTAATACGTTTTAGAAAGATTGTCATTTCTATCTCTATCGTGTATTGAATGACAGAACTTAGATAGCTAGATTGACTCACAACTCCAGGCTTGAAATCTACGATTTCCTCTGAAGATCCATAACAAATTCAAATAGAGTCACTTCAAAATCTTTAGGAATTGATAAATTTTTCGTTAATGTTAGCTAAGCCTAAGATTCATAAAATCATCTTTGTTAAGATGATTTTATGAATCTTAGGCTTTGATATTAACGTATAAGACTTTATGTAGGTACATTATCTGTTTGTATTAGCATTTATTTTAGATATATTCGCCATGTGTAAAAAGATTTAAATATATACTTTTTTATTAAAAGATTACACTCATTGGTGATTGGTGGAAAATATTCCACATTGAAGCGTGAAGAA
Source organism: Tyria jacobaeae (assembly GCA_947561695.1). Lineage (NCBI taxonomy): Eukaryota > Metazoa > Arthropoda > Insecta > Lepidoptera > Erebidae > Tyria > Tyria jacobaeae. Next base: position 13,371,399 of record OX387220.1, read on the forward strand.
TGAACGGATTAAAACTTCAAAGATCAAACTTCAAACAATTTATATATAAGAATTGATCATTTTGTAGGCGCCTTGAAGTCGGTTGATAATTTTTTATTAGTTAATAACGTATTAGTTACTTATGTACTAACCTATAGTAAAAACAATGTATGTTAAAAATTGCTTCTAGCAGTAACTTATTTATGCCCAAAGACGCGGAACGGGAAAGGGAGAGGACACGTACTCTCCCATCCTGCAGAAGACGCACCAGACGTCGGAGAGCAAACACAGATCTCCGACCTCCATGAGCGCTGGCCTTCAGGTATCGGGCTGGACTGACCGTTACCCCATAGTCCGTCTTTTTGAATAATATATTTTTACTTTTATTATTTTGATAGCGTTGAATAAAAACAAAATTAAGTCAGCACCATTACGTTTTGTCTTGAATAGACATGCGAATATTTAGTAATATATTACAGTGTGACGAGCATACAATTTTTAATTCAAATTACATTACACTTAAATTAAATGAATTGAATATTACTATTACAATATATTAAACTGTAACATTCAATTCATTTAATTTAAGTTTAATGTTATAATGATATTATAATGATTCCATTCCCTCTCTTCCCGTAGTATCGTAGAAGGTCATACCGTGCCGGTCCGTGCCTGGTGGACTTAGTAACATGTTTGACTTCTGTCACGTTAGTGGGACAAACTTATTCAGAAATTCCTCTTATTTAGATATAGGCGTGATCGTATATATGTATTATTATTTATAACACGAAAAATAAATAATTATACCTAATTTCATCAGGTCTATCATAGCTATCTTCCTCAGGTCCTCCTGACCAGAGCCATTCCAACAATTAAATTTCAAAATAACTAATGATGATTATTTTTAAAAAAACTTTTTTTTAATACCTCGTGTGTCAGACGAGAGAGAAGGTTACCTGATGGTATGTGACTGCCGCCGCCCATCGACACCAATCCAACTCAAGCGTTATAAGTGCGTTGAGGGGAGGGGAAAGATGAGGGGGGTTTTGTTCCGGTATACTCACTGACTCGAAAAATACAATGCAAGTATCATTTGACAACCAGGTTTCTGTGAGGACGTCTAATACTCCGATCAAACCTGCAAAACCATTGTATCGAAAGTCATAAGTGTAATTCGGTCTTAAATGTCTCGCTTCTTATCCCTGTTTGATAATTATTAAGGCTAAAAATAAATGGCTAAAAACCAACGACGGACGCGTATTAGATCATTTATCCTTTGCTCCCTAATATTTCTTCTTATGGAATGTTTTTGTGCATGAATTCAATTAGTGAAGTCGTTAGAAATTTAAACCTAAATGACGTCACTGTTGCAATGAACTACTCAGATCCCATTTAAAATATGAAAGTCTTTCATGCTATATATATTTGCTAGACCTATAATTAAGTATTGTACCTATGTTCATTTCATTTCATTTTAAACACAAACTGATTAATCAACAAGCAAAATTAAAAGCTTAAACAGTCAACACTCAACAGAGGAACAACATGTTAAACATTGTTCTGATGCGTTTGAACTCTGAACGGCCAGTATACACTTTGGAGCTAATTTTTCCGTTAAGAAACAGAAAGAAACTTTGTTTGATATTTACAATAAAATAAATTATATTGGAAAATGTTCATACTGACTCATTCCGAGTGTTACTCATCTCCGTCCCTAGAATCACTGGGTGATTCGATCTGGTTATTATTTTGATGAGGCCCTTAAATGGGCATTTTATCCAATTAGTGTTTAGTAGTATGTCCATTACATATCTACTGTCTGATTAAAGTTGTTGTATTGATGACGCATGAATTTGTAGCCTGCTTTAAAGGTAAACTGACATTAAAAGGCGAATGCGAGAGCGATTTTACACAAATAATATTAATGTAGGATAAATAGGATACGAGAAATGCAAAATTCACTTTTTATTTATTTGTGTTTTACAAACAAAATAGTCGTTAAATGATAAGCAATTACATCCTACTGCCTGTGGTCTCAACCTTTTATAGTACCTGTAAGTAGTTTTTTTAATTTATATGTACATACAATAAAGTCGACTTACTAAAATACCACAATTTTAACTTCTTCATGAAGATCACTTAATGTTTTTATTCATTTAGCTGTCTAAAACAAAGTAATTCATCACACGCACACAAACACGTAGACACACAACACACACACACACACACTAGGTCTATATTGAATACGTATAGAAATAACCACCATAGACTTAAGTTACCTTGTAGAATAATATATCTAAAATAATTACTGAGACTTAAGTTATATACACACTTTATTAAAACAATTATTTTTCATGTTTAGTGGACTAATTATATTATTTTAATTGGTACTCTGGCCCTTTTATAAACATTTCTCGGCCCGATTCTCTCATGTTCACAAACCAGCAATGTTATCAAAGAATTTTAACAATACTTCCGACTGTCGGTGCTTTATTCGGTGGTTTGACCGTTCACCAATTCACTTGAAACACGCAATCGTACCACACATAAGCATTTATTATTTAAACCTTCATTAAAATACCTCGACTATTACGAAGAATTTCGAGGACATTTCCTTTTTACGGTGACTGGGTTTTGTGGAATAAAAAAAGATTTTGTATCATATGACACTCTTAATCGGGTGACATTGCTAAACCAAAATGTGCTTTATATTTGAGCAACTTAGTCCAATATTGTTTGTGTATTTTATAAGCTGTATAATGAATGGAGTGACATTACAAGATCTCTGCGTCAATAACGCTACGTTTTTGCCACAAAAAATGATTCTACGAAGAAGCTTTTATCAAGATCAAAGAGGGAGCATTCAAAACAATTAAACTTATCGTCGGAGACCATTCATTAATATAGTGGGACAAAAAGTAACTGTTTTGTTTACATTTATTAGGGAAGTTGCGAGGTGTCATCCATCAAGTGGAGGAAGACGAATTGCGATGACTTTTGGTTACACAAAGGCAAACTTAAACCTCATTTAATTCAGTATATTGTCGTTCTGTATGATAGCTTTTTAAACGCCTGATGATAATGAAGTATACATAGATAAATAAATTATCACAAACACATATGTGTCAATATAAAAGTAATATTTACATTTAGGTACATACAAATCTAAATATTACTTTTTATATTGACTGGCAAGTTGGTCTAGTGGTTGGGCATAAAGACGTTCGTAGGATTGATTCTAACACGAGACAAAAAAAATTGTAATCGACAAATATTTGTAACGAGTCTGGTATTCTTTGTGTCAGTTGTTTCTGTTTGTCAAGCCCCACGCGACACAGAAATCACCCCTAATGGGGGAGTTGTTTTAAAAAAACAGATGTAGGTTTAAAATAAGTTACATGTAATCAGATTAATCAGTGGACAGTAACAAGTGTACAAAGTTTAGAGAAACATAACAAAACCGTATACTCTAAGCTGTAATTTCGAAATTTTCTACACTGAAGATAGAATAAATACATAAGAAATAAGAATAAACTGAAGATGTCGTTTCAAGAGGCCTCATATTACTAATATACCGAGCAACTCTTCAATTACACAAAGAAAATACCAAACAATGTTTATCCTTATTTTTCTTTTTTTCACAAGTAACGAATATCAATCGTTTCCTCACGTCCATGATTGTCTTCACTTCATGCGTGTAACAAAAACAAAGGAGATCATAAAATGGAATATATCAACCGTAAAGTTTGCCTGCTCCTTTATCAAACAATACTGTTAGACCGTTGCTGTATTATGTATACAGTATGTTGCATAGATTCGGAAGGCAAATGTTAATCGCTCTAGCAGTATTCTGTCAAAATAGATTACTATTTATCAACTATATATTAGACAACTATTTATCATCGGTCAAAATAACGTGAATTTGCAAGCCCTTGAACTTTTTCAAGCCTCTCTGATTTTACATGCCGATTTAGACGTCAAAACAACAGTCATACATGCATACTACTGGAAGCGATTTATTTTTTTTGAAACAGCTTAAAGACGCCTGCAAATAAAAGAAAGTAATCAGTGATTTTTAAGTTTCATTCAAAATATTACATAGTGTCTGCCAGTCGCAACAATGTACACGTAAATTGTAGAGCTGCTACATTTAGATGAAGTATAAGATACTGGTTTGAACACCAAACGTAAATTAGCCACAATCTATTTGCCTAGCTAGGATATACCTTTAACGTACGACAACATAAACGTAACGTTTTTCCTATGATTTGTTACAATAATTGATGTCCTGAGCGACCTCGAGGTTTTCTTGGCTTCTTTATTACTTTATACGTAAGTACGTTTGAAAAGAGAAATAAACACAGTAAAACGATTTTTGTTTATCTTCTAAACAGGTCGTTCAATACGTACTTAAATATTGAGGTAATAATAATAAGGTAATTCTTGCACTACACATTAATAAGAATAATGCAATCAACATAAGCACACTGATGAGGTATTTAATGTATTTAATTTAAATCAAGGGCAGATGAAAGAGCAATCACTGGGGATTATTTAGACTACGTAGGCAGAATTAGCTTCTGGCTTACGAGCTACTCCTTGGGGAGGGATGCTTTCTGAACGCCTACCCAAAGCTTTAAAGAACAGCAGAACTTTCTAGCAGTTCTATCTCTTTTCTCTTTTAGTTTTATGGGTATAAAATACATGAAGAGAACTAAGAACTAGTAACATGTATTCCGAAATTTCACAAAAACAATATATGTATTTTTATTTATTTTGGATGGATTTGATTTGTCAACCAATTACGCGAGTACAGCTCAACGGATCATGATGAAAAATAGCATAGAAACAGATTATAGTCTGGAATAGCACAAAATCTGTTTTTTAATCCCTGCGAATAAATTCCAAAAAGGCGAAGTCGCGGGCAACAGCTACTGTTCAATAAATGAACTCAGTATTTCGTCTGAAGACCGCGTACACCCTGATAGAATGAAACAAAGCAAATGAATAGAAAACAGAAGTGATAAAATAACTAACCATAACAGTACTACGTGTCAAAATTTTAAATATTATCATCTTCTCATACGTCCATAAATCCATGTACAGGATGTCCTAATATAGAAATAGAAGGTCGTAAACGACAATGAAGCCATCAGCTGCAGTTTTTTTGATAACATAATACATATTTTTATCTACCTGCGACACTCGGAAGTAATTGTAGTAGTCAGGAACAAATTAAACCCTTTACCGGTCAGGTAGAAGTGTTATGTGCGGATTTGGGGATTGTTGTTAAAATAAAATAGTAAGAAGCAAAAATCTTCCCTGCAATAGGAAAACGTCAACAGTATTATACAGTGTACAAGGAGCAAAACTCCGTATTTACTTGGATCACTAGTTTGGCACAGTTTTTTAGGTCGGGCTAGTACCCTTTGTTATTTTAATAATTTATAATACAAGTTAATAAAACACAAATTTTCTGTATAAACTTGGTAAAACATTATACAAAGAAGACATCAAAGATCGGAAGAGATTATTAATGAAACTGCACTAATTTTATTATGTTAAAGTGAGCAGCAGCTATAATTATATTATGTACTAGGCTATACGTGCACATATACTTAATTTTTTTTTTTACTTAATTTTAAATTAAACCTAATAAAATTAATGCGATAATAGAAATGAGTTCGTATTCTTATAAAGAAGAAAACTTAACGTCTCAATGTGCTATAGAAGAAAATAAACCCTAATTTAACACGAATACAGTTTAGATTATGACGTTCACTTTAGTTGGCTCAGCAAAATTTGCATATCATAAATGTAATATTTAGCTCTCAACTTGCTAATTAGAAGTCGTCCTTTTGTAGCGTCAGCAAATAAAACTATTAGAAAAAAATATTTTGTATTGTTGTAATAACAAGTATGTTTATTATTAAAAAACTTTGCTCGACAATATTTTTTATGTTTTTAACGGAGAGCCTTTTCCATAATAAAGTTTAATGTAATTGACTAATAGCAGCAGTTGCGATTGAAATAAGTTTCAATCGCAACTGCTTCACGGTTTAGAGTTATTTCCGAATTAACAAATATACAGCCACTTTCGGTTTATTGTTAAAATTTCATTTAAAGTTAAAAAAAATAATCACAAATATAGTAAACAATCTTCAGCTGCTTCACGTTAATTCAATACTTGCGGCGTAATATAATATTTGAATTAATAATTGTATCATCTCGAACTGTACCGCTTGGACCATTGAGCGTGTAATATTATATCTAGAACTATAAAAAACCACCATTTATCTTTTCCAAGCGTCCAAAAGCTGCTCGCTGAATGAAAATATCTTTAATCTTAGCAAAAAACGTTCGTATGTTGGAACAAGACAACCGAGAATGATAAAATGCATTTTAGGTTTGTCCTCAAAGTAATTGATATTTTTTCAAAAAGACCATAACAATAAACCACAGCACAAGTAACTTTATCAAAAAGCGACTTTAAAGGCTCTATGAGCTACTTCATTAAATTAACAACTCGTACCTTCCCTAAACTATTATCTAATAGGCATCGCATTAACTATTCTCCTTGAGAAAACCTCAAGGGGTCTGTCTTGATACACACTTATGTTGGTACTCGACTATTAATTAATCAAAAGTATGTGTACAGGGTCCATCACGTTCCAATGAGGTTCAAAGTTTTAACCCTTTGTGGCCAGCCCTAATGTTGTTTACATTGTCATTAATTAAATGGGGCACATATGTGCAATTAGCTCGTTAGAGAATAACAAAGACGGGAAGATGTCTTGAATGAAAATTATATCATTATTCAGCAGGAGCTTTTATTCCATTGCTCTGTTCTTACATGGTTTATATTCAATTCATTATGTCAATTCGTTAGAAATATTCTTCAAAATGACGAACATTAAGATTTTATATAATTACATTAAGATAAACAATACATACACATTTAATTATTCACTTCGTGGTTGGATTACATTACCAACTACATTTTATATTTTACTTTTTGACATGAATACTTACTTTGTTAAGTATTATATTGTTTTTTTTTTATTGTTTTAATCTTTGTACTTTTTGACATGAATACTTTGTTAAGTATAATATATATTTGTTTTTTTGTTGTTTTTTTTTTTAATTGAAAAAAATAATTATTGTAAATGTGAGGACTATGTAGGTTATGTCTTTTTTTTTCTTTTCTCCTTTTTTCCAGTAAGTTTGTTTTTTAACGATGTCTGACTGTTTGAGTACTTTTGCGGCCTACCCAAATGTCCTTGCTTTGGTACTGTTCGTCGGTCCGTTGAGCTCCTTAAAGTTCTAAGTTGACCTACACGATAACTGACAAATGCTTGCACTGTTTGGACGGGTCCACTCAAATGAGCGTGGTGCTTTCTTCAAAAGCTCATCTCAGACGTTAGCGTGCACGGTTCTCATATGTTTTTGACCAGTACATCTGTATGGACTTTAAAACAGACTTTGACCTCTGAGTTTGTTTCGGTGTTTCTTCTCAGGGTAGTCAGCTAGGAAACACCGGCCTCTAGCATAAACTAACAGAAAAAAATATATTGACGTGTAAAAGTGTTGTTATAACCTATTTACAAAATAAAGATCATTTATCATTTATCATAACTGGTTGGATTGTCCAATCAAAATAGAAAATATTTTTCAATTAGTTAAAAAGGCTTATATGATATAATACAGATTAAATTAAGTTTATTTGTATGTAATTGTAAATACACCTACATTTTCCTATTTTAAGTATTAATAATTATAACACCTGCATGTATATTTTACTGTAAGAGCGCCATCTACTGTAAGCTATTAGAACTATAAACATGAACATTCAATGACAAATACATATTAGGTGTGTAAAATGTGTATTCTCTGTTTACAGGATACTATGAGTAATGCCTAGATGGCGCTTTCATATATCCTTCTTCCCCATTGAAACCTTCAATAAAACTTGACAGAGTTTTTTTATCAATATATTAATTATATCGACATGATATCTTCATGTTTTCCTATTTTTACATTGCACCTACAAATATTTGTGTATAGAAAATAATACTTTTAAGACAATCATGATTTTCTTGTTATGCCATTTAAATATTTTTTTTATTGCCTTGTATTTTTTTCAGATCATGTTCAAAGTACAGTTTTATTCATTAGGAACAAAGATTAGGTAAAAATAAAATCCAATGACAAGTTTCAGTAGTGCTGTCACCTATACATATTCTTAGGAACTTCATTGTTGAGCAAGGTAATATGATTAAACTTAGTTTTCTTTAGACATCAGCCTATGCTATTTAACTCGCGATCGCCCTGCCCTCTATAGCTTTAACATTCACTATAACAAGCAAACTTATCAAAAAGACTTGCATGATACATTTAATAGATGTCACTATTATATATTTTTAAATTGTTGTTTATCTTCTAGAAGTATTTATAAATTACCAGCATAAATATTAGTTAAAATATTTGGAAACATTTGCCATAACCTCGCTCAAGCACATTTATTTAATAAAAATGATAAATATCGTGGTTGAAAATTAATATTAGCCTGTTATAATTTACACTTGTTGTGTTTAATGAATAACCGCAATATTAGATATTAGAACATGTGAAGTAAAGTGCCGACCTACTAAGCGCTATAGCATACCAAATAATGTTACTGTTTAGAATATGGTTACTGGTGGTACTTTTTTTATTATTTTTATGAAAGACAACTCCCGCATTAGGAATCACTCCTATGTCGCGGGGACTTTCCAAACATTCAAATAACAGACACATAGAACATCCAGACTCGGTAGAACTATTTGCTGATCACACAAATGTTTGTATCAATTGTACCCATTTTGTTCGAATGGAAACTACCAAAGGCCCGACACGGCGGTATTTATATATAATAAAGAAAAAACCTATCTATATTCATCTATTAAGGATTTTTGACATTATTTTATTAGCGCGTCTACCCATAAAAGCAATAATACAAAAGTCATAATAACATACCAACATATTCACTCTGTGGTTTCCTAGCTTAGCACTTAGCACTAGAACATGGAATAAAGTTTTCATGAATATGAATTAATATGACATGATACATGAATTACTCGTACTGAGGTAATTGTCTAAAAAAAATATAATATAATAAAAATATTGTTGTTTGTTCGTATTTTATGTACTGCCGAAATTTTCATCCGATCAATATTAAATTGTACATACACGTTAACTACGGGTAAGTACTGTTACTATAGGTATCGAGAGACTATGATTTACAGAGAGTAAAAATAATAAATTGTACGGAAGCGAAGCTACGGGCATCAGCTAGTAACACATAGATATAAAATGCCGCGACCCTCACGACCTCATAGTCAACAAACTTTATTTATCCCGTGACGGATCGGCTTTTACCGTGAAGATATTTTGTTTGCAGACGACTAAACGATTGTCCGTAATGGCTATAATATAACGATTCTACCCCTTTGGGGGTCGACAGTTAACGCTTCACCAAAATGACAGTTGTAATTCGTTACGGGACTGCAGGGACGTATTTGGGTAATTGAGTTTTGGTTATACTATTTGTCTTTTATTAGATAATAAGAAGGCGCTGCGTAAAGATGTGTTATTATTACATTATACATAGTTTCTTAATGACGATAAAGATTTCGTAATTCAGTTTTATATATTAATTTCACTGATGATAACATAATTAATTTTGGTTATTTGTCCACAAACTTTCTTAATTTATGAAACTTCGTAGTATTCGCTTAATACCTAACTTGTAAAATGTGTAGCGGATACTATTTAGATTTTTTTTCTTAATGCCACGGTATCACTGTTAATAATTGTTTCTGTTAAATTTTTAATGAATACCGTTGTTTAACATTCATATTCATAATATATGTAGATACATATATAAATTAATTTTACTTTTGTTGTTAAACATGAGCTGCTCTAATAACCACAGGTCCGAACCGATCCACGGGTGATTTTCTAGCGTACGACACACACCTTTGGGGTGAGGCTATGGATAGGCATGGGGAGTCTTTGGCCATCAGCCTCGACATTGCCAAAGCCTTCGATAGGGTCTGGCACCGCTCGCTTCTCTCCAAACTTCCGGCATATGGTCTGCCGCCCAAACTCTGCAACTGGGTCGCTGCCTTCCTAAACAAGCGCCGCGTTAGGGGTCTTTGTGACGGCGCGGCCTCTGACTTCCAAGAGGTTAGCGCTGGTGTACCTCAGGGCTCCGTCCTATTGCCTACGCTGTTCCTTCTGCATATCAATGACATGTTGACCCTTGGCAACATATATTGTTATGACATGTTGGCCCTTGGCAACATACATTGTTATGTAGACCTATTGCTGCCAAGCTAGTAGACGTTGAGAGAAAACGACAGGAGCTTGTCGCTGAGCTCGACCGGATCTTGAGCCGCATTTCTCAATGGGGATGTGAGGATCTGGTCGAGTTCAGCGCCAAGAAAACACCGTCGTGCGCGTTTTCTGACAAAAAGTATCCATTCCTTCCCCTTCCTACTCTTCAGTTCACTCAACTGCCAGTGCAGGATCGGCTTAGTACCCTGGGTATGTCATTTTCCGGGATTTCAATCCGCGCGATTAAGCGAAGCGAAGCGCGCAAAGCTGGGCATATTGAACAAGGTGAGACGGTTCTTCTCGCCCGAGCATCTGTGTCTTTTGTACAAGACCCGGGTTCGCTCCTGCGTGGAGTACTGCTCTCGTCTTTAGGACGGCTATGCGCAGTATTTGCTTGACGCTCTCGATCGGCTGCAGGGACGCGCAGTCTGCATTATCGACTGTCCTGAGGTCACCTAGTCTCTTAAGCCTCTGCAGTTGCGAAGAGATGTCGCCTCTATCGCAGAGAGACAGAGAGTGTTCTGACAAGCTCTTCCAATTGGTACCACCTTGTCCCTTCCTCTACACGACACACGTGCTGGCTTGAGGAGTCACCGATTGAGACTCGAAAATATACGATACCGAACAAAACAGTTTGCAAAACAACAACGAACAAAAAGCCTGGAATTCCCTACCAGGGCACGTGTTTACTTCCCACTTTGATCCCGGGTCTTTTAAGCGGGGCGTGAAAAAGCATCTCACCAGGCCGCCATAGTGTGGGTCACCATGTTGCATTGACTAGACATGCAATAAGGTTGGTGACCACCACTTTTGGACTCCACTTATTGCTTTCCATCAGGCAAAGTGGAGTCACTATGGTAGGCTCATATATAAATAAAAAACACCATTGCATTGACAGCAATGTTTTCGTACACAGTAATGTTAATACTGTTACAATTATATATTACATTTGAATTTGAAATCTGTCATTATTATATAAATATTTATTGCTATCTCATTTTCGCGTCGTCGTGTTAAATATGTTTACGGTACAAAAGAAAATGTAGTGGAATAAGGAGAACCGAATTGCTGTGATAGCATTACGCAAAGTGGGTGTGGGGCCAAATGCAATTTTTGAAACTCCATCGGCTTAGTATTAGTCGAATGTTTATGTACCGGGCTATTGATAGGCACAATGAAACCTCGCCTGTTTGTGACAGAAAAAGATCTGGAAAAAAAAAAGACGATCAAAACAGTGAAGGAAAGAATTTGAAGAAATCCTGTCCGAAACTAAAAGATTTTATGTCGGTTAATGAATATAGCACCCAAAACCATGTCGTTTATTTTAAAACATGACTTAGGACTTGCAGCCTATAAGAGACGCACTGGTCATTATTTAATTAATATCAAAGCTCTCCAAGGCAAAGGTCCAAACGTGGTTGGAAACCTGTTAATCAACTTATTAAACTTCTTAGCTTTTGTTGACAGATAGATAAAGGCGTTGCGTGTAATGCTCAGGTTACACTGTTAAATGTAAAAAGTGTAGGGTGTTTTATAAGTTGTATAAACATTTGAAAAATGGAAACTCAACTAAGTAAATATCAAAGCAGTTAAATTAAGACTCTAAATCCAGCTCTGTATCGGCTACGGAACCGTGTACAACCCTTTGTAATCTTATTACATCAGTTAAGGGTAAAAGCCGATGTATAGCCTACATCGATACTACTTATGTTGGCATCCAGCCAGTATACGGAGAAGGGTGATTGCTCTGACTATGGCATTCTTTTGTCAGCCCCATTCTGATGCACGGGGCTATTTACTGAGCGCTAATTGGAAAATTTATCAGTCGAGTGCGTAATTCAAATGCGGTTACTGAATTATTAGTTTCTAGCTTGTAAGATATTAGGCAAGATGAGATGGCACGACTGCAAAATTCTATGTACATTCTTTTGTTGTATTATAGAAGCGGTATCGTAGAAGCGATGGTAACGTCGTACCGTAAATTGTAATAGGAAATTATTAAAGTTAAATAAACTATTAAAGTTAATCTAAAAAAGGTCACAAAATGAACAGATTAGAAAGTTGGATCAGAATGAAACTCTCTACGTCACATAAACACACCAAAAGTCATATCGATACGATTCTGTACGTTTGGATGACAATACTATAATTATATATGTTGAAACTTATTTGACCACTGAGGCAGAAAGTGGATAATTGAATTCTTCAATGGTTTCTTGTAAACCCCTCGAGTTTGCAATTATTGGGTCTGCTTTACACTTGCTGACATGTTACCAAAGCGTGGTTTTTAGTTTTTAAACGAATATAATACTTTGTTTATGATAATCTTTTAATTACCTTCAGTTTACTGAAAATTTTATAAAAATACATATATAGCTTACACGATACGCATTCAAGGTCCTTAAGATCGTTGGAGAACTTGACTTTAAAAATTCCGAAGCATTCTACGACTCTTATGGACAAGTCATTTACAGTGCAAGCTATACGTTTGTGGAATACATTGCCACTGCCCATCAGACAAGCACAAACGCTTGCTAGTTTTAAAAAATAACTGAAGGAGCATTTCCTAAATTACTGACCGATGAAGACTTTGATGCCCGGAATCTCGTGTTTACTTATCTCTCATTATTATTTTTGATATAATGTGTATACGTGTAATCATTTATTTACATATGTGTTTAGTGTGTTTATTTATCTGTCTGTATCTAACAATAGTCTTAATTACTGCATACTCAGGGAACGACGATGTGCAAATTGCATCTTCCCATCTCACTATTAATCTCCCTTTCCATCCAGTGCTTGCCCGAAAGAGATCGCTAATCGCGATAAGGCCGCCAATTGTACAACTTTTTTATTTTATTTTATTTATTTCACCTTTCTAACTTTAGCGCATAAGACGTATACCAATGTGTACAAACTGTACTATTATTGTGTTTTTTTTGTACAATAAAGAGTTACCTGTATGTATAGCTTACCAACGGCGGGCCTTGTGCTACTTTGTCAAAATCATTGTAAAAAGAAGCTAACACTTGTAAAACGAGTAACCTAACCTAACCTAACTACGAAGATAAAGGAAGACTGCCTATCTGAAGTTTACGGGCAGAGGCTCGGACCTCTTGACGATAGTCAGTTAGAGTTATAGGCATGCGACCCCGAGTCCTTGAGTTATTGCTTATACTTCTCAATCAATCTGTATAAGCAATAACCTTTCAATTCAGTTGCCTTCAATTATTCTTATCACTCCCTTTCAACATACTTCCAATTTACAGATCTTTCATTCCTAAAGTGCCCGGTTGACGACATTCGGCTTATCCCCTATTACACTAGTGGGACTAAATTCTAATCCTCATTATATGGGTGTTAATGCCCCTCTGCTTACCCCTTCAGGTATTGAAGGTATTGATAGCAATATGCACCGTTAAGTTAATATAATTTACTGTATCTTTTAAACAAAAATATATATTTGAACCGAAAGTATATACAGTTCTATATAAATAATGTTATAAAACAAATAGCAACTTGAAAACCTCTAAAGTAAGTCTCCCCGTGACCCAAAATGGAATCTCTTGACAAGAGTGCCGCCTAATCACTCTATCAAACAAAAACATCTCTCGCTTTTATTTACAATAGGAAAACAATCAAACTGAAATATTATTTTCGGAAGCTGGCAGTAGTTTTTACAGTGATTCGTCCGGATAGATAACACTAATATTTTACGAGAAGGGACGGCGCAAATGAATGACAGCGACGATTGATGGGCCTTCGCTTGTTATTTGAAAAAGCGAAGGGCCATTTTCACCATTTCACTGGAGATATATATCATTGGAAACGTCAACAGAGTAGAAAATTAAAGTCAATAAGACTCGGACGCCTGGTAATAAGCTCTCACCGTCAGACTGTTATGAAACGCCTTTATCTTGAGAGGGTGAAAAAAAATTGCCCAATTTGTCAACTGCTAAACTCAGAGCGCTAAGTGCCGTTTCATTGGTTCCCACCTTTATAATTTTTGGAGATTTCTCTTACCTTTTATTTTAATAAAACTTCGTCTGAGAAATGAAATTGCTTATGTTTACCACCCTAATCTGTATTCAAAGTACAGCCTTCTGTTTTGGACATTTTATTTACACAAGTACCTTAAGATGTCTGGTTCAGTTAATTTATATTTCAAGTGCATTTTTCTATTAGTAATCTTTATTCAGGCACTATGAACTCATTTCAGTCTAAAGTATTTTCAGGTCTACTAACTATGTGCAAACGTTTTTTTGAACTTCCATTGCTTTTTTATAACAAAAGGGGGCAAACGTGTAGACAGGTCACCTGAGGGCAAATGACCACCGCTACCTATGGGCACCTCCAACAACCAACCGGCGTTTAACAGACGGTGTTCTGAGAGGCTCCGGTCGAGTTAGCCGATTTGTGCCTAAGCATGGTCGATTGATGCTTAGGAGTACCTATTGCGAATTATTGTTCTGGTTTTTGTCCCTTTAAACAGGTCTTATAGTACCCTATTATTATGTATAACTGCGAGTGGATGAATGAAAGATCTGTGCCCTTATTTTTCTATTTTTATATACGTATCCCAACCTTAATCATTATCCAATTTGTTTAGTGATATTTATATTTTGAGTTACTGTCCCTACCGTGAGTCAGGTGAGCGGATTGTCATCTGAAAATCAGCGCTGGACGGTTCACCGTCTAGCATATGTTAAATGTTGGTGAGCCTTTTCGGCGGGTTGTGCTGGGCATGCATACTTGCATGTTGCACATTATATATTAGAGTACAGTTGTATATCATGGAACGTATGTATGTCGCTGAAACAATATTTTTTTTTATTTCAAGACATTCCTCCCACGGTAATGATTATGTAATGGATATGTTTTACTAGAAAACAAATATTAAAGAGTTACCCAATATAATACCCTATGGACTCACTTCTCAATATAATGCCCATAATAATGTCGGTTTACACCCGATTTGACTTAGTATATTTTTTTATATTGCTTCTTAACAACTTTCATTTTAAATAAATGTTAATTTGTAAAATGTTTCATTTTACAAATTAACATTTATTTAAACTGTCCACTTTAATTATAATCAAAGTAAATTTATTAAATCTGAAACCTTAACTTGATTGTTTACCTACCCAAAAATTATAAAAAGTAAGTAATATACAAACAAAATTGCAAACATAACTTTAGCTATTAAAAAATATTTAGTGTACAGCGCAACAAACATTAAACAAAGTACGTGAATGTGCATAAAATTGCTAAACTATCTATTGTTTATAGACATCTGATAGCAGTATCTCGCCACCACAAACTTCAATGCAATAAACATAAAAGAAGTTTTATATTTTTGTCCGTTGTTTTTCTATGTTTTATCTGTTATTGCATCCCAGGGCGCATTTATAATGTGGCCATGACGGATGTTTATAGAGAAATATCATCGCACGTGCGATAAATGTTGCTATTTCTTTTTGTACGCTTTTTTTCTCCTATTAAATCGCCCTTAGGCGTAATAGTAACAACTGTGATAGACAGTAAATAATGAACTTTTCGATACATATGTATTGTTTTTTCACACACGTAGTCTATATGTATCTATATTGTTTTGATAGTTAATTAAAAAAAGTATAACAGAAACTGTATTTTAAAATATGTAATTCTGCTACCCTAATGCTTGGTAATAAAACTTCCCTTTTTACTTACAACATTTATTCATTTGAAAAATGGCAATACCTTCAAGTCATTTCAATTTTAGAACATGCTTTTCACTGCATCTAATAAAAGAACATGAGTGTAGGAATTTTCTAAGCGTCCAAGGGAAGAAAAACAGGCGGTATTGATAGGCAAAATGTTTTAACAAAATTAATCTATAGGGAGGTACGTTGACAGGGACCGTTATGTTTGGGAACTATAAATACGTACAAATGGTCCTTGGTTTTTTAATAAAGCCGAGGGTTAGCTGAATATTAGTCTAATATCAGGGAGTGCAAACCGATGTTGCCCTCACAGTTAGCGGCCGTGGTGCATGAAGTTTTTATAACGTAAATATGGATGGTTGTTAAGGAATAGTATGGATATTATACTTACTGAAATTAACTTTTACTATGAACTTTTACTATAATACAAAATAAGGATAAAAAATATATATATATTTTGCTCACTTTCCTTCCGAGTTTGATTTCTAATTGCGATATAAACAAATATTGAAGGAAAATAAATATCGGTCTGGATATAGCATTCCATTATATCCCACTGCAGGTACTAAGTTTATGGGGTCCGTAAATGAAAATTACGCACTTCTTCTTCAAAATCCTTATTTTAAAAGTCTACCTAATAAAAAAACGTGTACAATATTTTTAATGTCAAGTAAAAATGCGTAATCTATGCGTTCATTCTATTCGATTATATCGATGAGGGGGTACCCGGGGGGCTTCCACACGTTACAAAAAAAAAGTAAATATACAGAATAAAATAATAAAAAGTATATATACATATATAGGATTATACTATTAATGACTTTTTTTAATAGTCAGAACGTCATATTTCATACACAATGGGTTTTATTCGCAACTCCACTTTTATAATCTATGCAATGTGTATTCTTTAAAATTTAAGTTTATTTATTGAAAAGAAGTTTATCATAAATTGATATTTTATTTTATATTTCTGACGCAGGAATCTGAGACACTATAGTTATTTTTTATTTATCTTATCTATACTAAACCTTTTATTAATAAGCGGCCGGAGAATGCAGTCCACCCTATAACACAGTTAATATTAAAATATTGCATCGAACCCATGCATTTTTTTACGAAAGCGTATCGAGCCAAAACATTGCCTTTTCCAACCCTAAGAATCACCCCCACAGAAATAATACAAGTATTTGTACTCACATTTTTTTATGCCGTGGGGTGAACGTTCATTTAAATACGTCATAATACGCGTTACATTTACTTTCATATCTTATAAAATGTTAGTATATTCGTATTAAATATTATCACTGATATTATACATGACCTTTTTTTATTACATCCACAAAATATGAATGGTTGGAGAATATCACCGTTCCGATTCCGATATTTATCTCACATTTCACCTGATTCATAGGTATACATTTCGAATATACGTTCAGATTACCTTGTAAAAAACAGTATAATTTTTATAGCCTAAGCGATCTGACTGACTAGAAGGAGATTTATATTATTACACAAGAAATTCTATGGTTTGATGATTTTAAAATGAAATACCAATATTCAGAACATTCAATTTAAAAAAA
Organism: Tyria jacobaeae; assembly: GCA_947561695.1. Lineage (NCBI taxonomy): Eukaryota > Metazoa > Arthropoda > Insecta > Lepidoptera > Erebidae > Tyria > Tyria jacobaeae. The sequence continues at coordinate 13,389,037 of OX387220.1, forward strand.
GCGGTTTTGTACTCCTTTCGATTTCCATTTTCCCCTATTCAAATTATTATTTCAGTGGCCAAATCCAGTGCTGTAGTACCATGTAGTGCCATCGCAATATGGCACCACTGTACCCATGCCAGTCTCAGTGGGTACTTCATGTCTATAAATATATACAACATATCTAGACAATATAAATTAATGCAATATAATTATATAACCTATGTACTCGAATAATCATAGTTATATACAAAAAATATACATATATGTATGTATATAAGTACATAAGTTTATTAATATATCATATACATATACGAAATAATCTGATACTTAATTTACTACCCTTACATAAAAAAAAGTTTTAGTAATTAAGACTTCTAAAGTTATGGCTATCATTCGACTTTGCCATTAGTTGATTGTCCTCTTTATAGCAGTAACAGGAACATTTTATTAGGGAACTAAAAATAAAAGTATTAAAGGATTGATAGCAAAATCTCAGATCGACATCTATGTGTTTGTTTTCTGTTTATTTCTTATTTGCTGCTACAAATTTATAGGATTCGTGAGTCATTAATCATTTTGTTTGTGAAAAAATATTATAAGATTAAAATTTAACAAATTAATAATCATGATATTTATAATTCAATTGCAGTTTCTTTTACACCGACTTCAACCTTTTGTCTTTTTCTTTTTATGTAGTATGCGAATGAAAATGTTATTTAAGATTTTAAAAGTAAGTATACTCCTGTGGCTGTGGTCCCACTGTAACACAATCAGGATTTGATAATGGCAATTACGTATAAGTTTTAAGCAAAGGAATTGGTGAGGCGTATCGAAGACTATTGTCTCCTTTTTCAAAAGTGAATTATTACATCATACAGTTAATCATATATGAGATATTAAGAGTTCTACCAAAAGCATGTATATCACGTGTAAGAGTCTAAAATGTTCGAGACTTAATTGGTCAAAAAAAAATACTTATGACAAAAATTTTTTATAAGTCTCCGAAAGTTTTGAATTCGCATTATTCAAATATATATTCTCATTATAATTCGAACATGTCGAAATCAATAAAAACCGTCAAAGCTTAAGGGCGTAACAAAGAAATATCAAACAAAAATATATAAATAAATATATACATATACATACATATATACTTACATAACTATACATACACTCGAAAAACATTATCCTCCGTTTTTATGAAATAGTGGTAAGTGACTACTGCCAACCATGGACAGCTGTAACTCAACTCTGAACTTTTGAACGTGGAAGAATTTAATAACATATCGAGTAGAATTTACTGAGAAAAAAATCGTTGTAATAATTTAGGCAGCGTAAGCGGCTAATGGGCCTATAACGCGTTTGTAAGGCATAAAATATTGCAAATATCTAGACTATGCGAACCACTTGTTACCTTCTATGTATAAAACAATACAATTGCTTTATTTTTTCTTTAATAGATGCTCTGATTAATCGTGACATTCTATTATTTCGTTTATTAAACTTTTATTTATATCAAACCACGTCCTATTTACTAGTAAAACTGGTTGCTAAAGTGCATGAGACAGTTGTTGAGCTAGATGATTAAAAATTTCAAAAACATTCTAAGAATGGTATGATCTATAAAATACCTATATAATTAAGTTTATTGTTACAATCAATATTATATAAAACACAGTAACAGTAAATATGTACATACTATGGCATACACAACAGATACCACCTTATCACAATAACATAATAATAGACAAAATTTTCTACCCCAATGCTATTTCTACAAAATCTCAGTACGTTTCCCTCAGCGTAGATAAAAGGGCGCGATCGTATGACACATTATTCATATCGAGGGGCGTCACATTAAAGATATTGTGGAAAGGGCACTAAGATTGCCAACTGCAATACATTGTACCCCAGCTCCTTGTTTTGACGTGACAGAACAGCCCTAGACATTCGCAAACAGTTTCATATTTGCAGGTAATTCATCTGTGTGTTATTGAAATAAAGACTTTAATTTCATTGAGTTAAGTTGAATGAAAGTTTTTAGTGGGTTAACTTTGGTATTGGTATTTCGTAGCGTAATAAATGTAGCGTATCGATGCGTTTGAAGATAAGTAATGAAGAACTTATAGATTGCGTTTAGAATACGAATGTGTGTAGATAATTTTGTGAAATGTGTGGTCGTTATTTTTCAAATTTAGAATCTGAATTTTCATTTCAGTGTTTCGGTACTTTAGTTATGGTTGCGGACCTGCTTTGTTTTCTTGTCAATTCAGTTCTCCCCTATTTGTTAATTATCACTAATGTACTCAAGCATCTCTCTGAAGTCGTTAACCAATTCTCGAAACGACAGGGAGGTAAGAATGAAATTATGAGTTATAAAATACATTAATGCAATTTGTAGAGCATCTATTCCTGATTCTCGTTTATGCTCAAAAAAGTAAATTGTTTAATATTTTTTTAGTAGTTCAACTGGACTACAAAACATCCGCTACTGATTTGATGGAATCTACAGTACCTTTACTTCAGTAGGACACTATTAAAACTACTGGAAAAAGTAGGAAAGATTTCTGAAGTGCATTGAATGGCATTCAGTAGTTGGAGAAGAAAATAAACATTTATTTAGTGGAGTTCAAAATAATTAAGTTTATAAATACAAAAGTACCTAAGTACGTACTTGTGTAGTTAGAGGTTCAGCACAATTAGACATGTCAGAATTCTTATTGGCAATAAGGATTGTGTTAAATATAATTTTCTATTAATCGTTAGTCAGTTATAGTAAATAGCAAAATCTATAAATAAAATTATACCAAAACCAGAACAAAACACCGCACAATCTCAAGGGGTGACCAAAACAGGACCAAGCACCACCGACGTTACAATCTAATTTATTAACTCAGCTTTATTGACGAAACTCATCTCTTTCATACATTTCTTACTTATGCACGACTTTTTCGGCGAAGCCCCCTTCGAGAGAAGTAGGGATGGTTCCCTCAATTGTGTTACTTCTTTGTTTCCACAACTTATTGCAATAAGTAAAGTCTCGTGGTGTTTTCATCCCATTACCTGGCTGACACATGCCATAAATATGTCGATACTGTGTCATATATTTTGTGGCTTATACGCGTTTGAAATATGAGAGTGTTTTGTCCAGTTTACAAGTTTTGTTCTGTATAGATACTAACAAATATTATGGTAGGATGTTTTTTTTTTTATTAAAACTGTAATAGCATAGTCGAAAATAAAACCCAATTAAATATTATAATTAAATCGAATATGAAATGAAAGAAAATATAGTGTTCTAAATTGCAAACATCTATTTCAGAATTAGTGATTCACTAAGATTGATAATAAAATAATGTAGCGGTTATATTGTCCTATTATAGAATATAAAGAATTGACAACTTAGCACAGTATTCTGTGTTCTAAAATTTTCATTAGATAATATGTAAGTATCAAGATAACTTATGTTCACTGTTATTGATATTATCATTTTTTTTCATGTGAACCGACTAAACACCGGTGTCACAGTTTTATTCGTTACCTACTTGTCTTGTGACACCGGTGTTCCGTTGTGACAAGTGTGTCTATTGAAGTGCGTGTAGACATCTAATAGGCCTAAATTTTTGTTTAGTTACATGTATAAGCATTCTAAATAAGAAATCTTTTAGCGCAATCACGAAACACTTTATTTTCTTTTTTTTTTTTTTTTTTTTTTTTATACTATAGGGGGACAGACGAACAGACGGGTCACCTGATGGTAAGTGACACCGCCGTCCATGGACACTTGCAACTCAAGAGTCGCAAGTGCGCTGCCCGCCTTTGAGGGTGATGAGGGATGGGGGATGCAGAGAGCGGAAAGAAGAGAGGAAGGATGAGGAGATGGAAAAAAGGAGAAAGGAGATATGGGAGAGAAAAGGGGGAGGAGGAGTTGGGCCTCCGGAAACCTCACTCAATTCGGGGAAATGCAACGCAAGCGTTACTTCACAACCGGTTTTCTGTGAGGCCGTGGTATCGCACCGGTCGAGCCGGCCCATTCGTGCCTAAGCATGGCTCTACCACTGATGCCATGATTTTCACTTTCTAAGCTTAAAAAATTTACGTTTCTCACGAAGCACTTGATGAATAACCATTTTAACAAAGACCCTTTAGTGGTTTAAACTTAGTTTTAAACTACTGAAGCAATAAAAAATTTAATTTAATATTAAACTGTTCGTTTAAAAGTCGTAAATTAAAAATTTTAAACTTGCCCAGTGACCCGGGCATCGTGTGCTATTGGAGGCGACATTAATAAAATTAAACCGACCGTTTGATGACAAAGGAGCGCCAATACCTACATATTTTAGTGATGGGTACAGTGTAAAAGATAAATACTCGATATAATAATAAAGCCTCTTCAGAAAAGGAAAGTGTAGTATAAATCAGTAGTAGTCACTTTAGTAATACAGAAAAATAAAAAAGAATAAGTTCTTGAAACGTTTCGAATTTAGTGTTTAACCATTTCATGTACTATATACAGGCAGATCAAAACTGAACGTATTTTTAACACGTCAAAATTTATGATACGCCAACCCAGGTTTAACCATATTATTAATGTAACTAATGTAATTATATGCATATATTAATCTAAAAAGAAAGAACAAAACTTCTACTGTTATTAACTACATATTACGAGTATAAAACAAAAATATTTGTGTTGTAGGCATATATCGGCAATACGCCAGGATTTCTAAGTTCAGAATCCATCACAATGAACACGCGCGCTTAAGGTAACTTAGTTTATTTTCAAACAGACACTAGCTATACTGACTTTATTTTTACAATTCAAACGTTTTTAGGGTTCGGTACCCAAAGGGTAAAACGGGACTCTATTACTAAGACTTCGCTGTCCGTCTGTCCATCTGTCTGTCTGTCACCAGGCTGTATCTCATGAACCGTGATAGGTAGACAGTTGAAATTTTCACAGATGATATATTTCACAACTACAGACCAACTTCTTTGCTTCTGTCTGCTACAGTTTGTATCATGGATTATAGTAATGATGGGTCCTCTTCCAGTAGCACCAAGTCATCAGCAAATGTTAGATGATTTAATCGCGAACCGTGTATGTTTTGCCCTAGACTTTCCCATTCCGTTTTCTGAACAATTGAGCACTGATGTAAATAGCTTCGGTGAAATTGAGTTGCCTTGTCTGACACCCCTATCGATTGGGAAATCATCTCCAGTCGATTCCAGCCTGATTTTAGCTTTACTTTCTCAGTAAGTCACTTTCATACTCTGTAAGGTGCTCGAGCGGTTCATCAACACCCAATTAATCCGCCACCTAGAGGATCACTCCTTGTTAAATGATCGGCAATATGGTTTTAGGCCGAACCGATCCTCCTTTGGGGTGAGCACACACTCCACACCTTTGGGGTGGGCTAAGGCCTTCGATAGGGTCTGGCACCGATCGCTTCTCTCCAAACTTCCTGCATTTGGTCTGCCACCCAAACTCTGCAACTGGGTTGCTGCCTTCCTCCATAAGCGCCGCATTAGGGTTCTCTGCGACGGCGCGGCCTCTGACTTCCAGGAGGTCAGCGCTGGTGTACCTCAGGGCTCCGTCCTATCGCCTACGTTGTTCCTTCTGCATATCAATGACATGTTGGCTCTTGGCAATATACATTGTTATGCAGACGACACCGCATTGGGCTGGGGCTGTGAGAATCTGGTCGAGTTCAACGCCAAGAAAACACAGGCGTGTGCGTTCTCTACCAAAAAGTCTCCATTCCTTCCCCTTCCTACTCTTCAGAGCACTCAACTGCCACTGCAGGATGGGCTTAGTATCCTGGGTATGGATATTTGCCGGGATCTCGAGAGTGTCACTAAGGCGGCCTCGCGAAAGCTCGGCGTTATGAACAAGGTGAGAAAGTTCTTCTCGCCCGAGCAACTGTGTCTTTTATACAAGACCCAAGTTCGCTCCTGCGGCGAGTACTGCTCTCCTCTCTGGGACGGCTATGCGCAGTATTTGCTTGACGCTCTTGATCGGTTGCAACGGCGCGCAGTCCGCATTATCGACTGTCCTGAGATCATCCAGTCTCTTGAGCCTCTGCAGTTGCGAAGAGATGTCGCCTCTATGGCAGTCCTCTATCGCCTACATCACGGGGAGTGTTCTGATGAGCTTTCCAATTGGTCCCACCTTCTCCCTTCCTCTACACGACACATGTGCTGGCTTGAGGAGTCACCGTTTGAGACTCGAAAATATACGATACCGAACAAATCGGTTAGGCTCTCCTTTCCTGTGCCGAATTCACTACCAGCGCACGTGTTTACTTCCCACTTTGATCCCGGATCTTTTAAGTGGGGCGTGAAAAAGCATCTCACCAGGCCGCCATAGTGTGGGTCACCATGCTGCATTGACTAGACATGTAATGAGGATGGTGACCACCACTCTTTGATTCCTATGGTAGGCTAATATAAAAAAAAAAGTAAATATTTTTAATGATGTTTACGTAAGCGTTTTGGATCCCTTGCTCCTATAGGCTTTGCCATACGAATTCGTGTTTGAGGCTGTCGAAAGCCTTGGAGTTATCTATAAATGCCAGGTAAATGGGTTTGTTGTATTCATTGTATTTCTGTATGACCTGTTTTATTGTATGCATATGATCAATTGTACTGAAATCTTTTCTGAACCCCGCCTGTTCTATAGGTTGACTTTCGTCGAGTCGGAGTGATATTCTGTGTTAATGTTGGTAACCCAATAAAAGGCAGACTGTATTTAACGCTGGTATATATTGTTGCAAGTAGGAACAACTGTTTAAGGCGGTGTACCCGATCGAGTCGGTAAGTGAGTGTCGTGTCTTGGCCGGTGGTCGTTTTATAAGGAGTGGGAGCTTTTGTGCCCGCACCCGCGCCTTTCCTTGCCTCTCGGTCACCTGCTCGGCGCCGCTCGTAAGTTGCTCAGCCGGTATAAAATGCCAGCCCACCGCGATGTCGAGGATCCACATTTGATTCTCGATATTCTGTCTAGAATGATTTTGGCGAAAATTTCGTATACATTTAAAATGAAACATATGAGTCTGTAATTTCCCATAACCTCTTATGAACTCTTCTTGTGTAATTCTGCCCATTGGCTTGGGATGATACCGGTGTTCACAATATCATTGAAGATCTTTGCTAAGATTGAGCTTAGTTCTTTGACTGTTCCTTTCATAAGTTCGTTTGTGATTCTATCTGGGCCGGGAGCTTTTTCATTTTTTTACTTTTTATAGCATTTTCTACTTCCGATATTAATATAGGGGGTATATCCCCGGTGTCTTGTGTCATATGTTTTTGTAAACTGTTGTGTTCTCCATTCGGTAGCTGTATGTTTGTCTGACTTAAATATAATAAACTTAACTTTGATATCCATTTCTTTCCCTATTATCCAAGTTCCTTAAACGCTTTTCTTGGGCTTCCCGTTCTGGTAATGTGTTTCTCTAGGGTTTGTAGTCTTCTATTTTTCCTGTCTTTTCTCATATTTTCGCGAATCTGCTTGCTAAAATAAGATATTTATTTTTGGTTTTCTTTCTTATCTTTTTTTCATAATAAGTTTCTTCTTTCTTTGGTTAGGTTTGTAGTTTGTTCGCTTAGATGAGATTCTTTGTTCTTATTTGTTTGTATTTCAGCCTATTCTTTTAGCTTTTTTTCTACACTTTTGTACTTTTCATTCAGATCCAGATCTGATGTAGCAAAAGAGGGACTCAAAAGCCAACACAGAAGATTTGATAAAAGTTGTTTGCATCAAGACTTAGATGACTATCCAATTTTTCATGTGTTTTGGTAAGTTAATATGAATCACCGCTATCAGATCTGATATTCCTTCAAATATAATAATCTGGTCTTGAGTTTTTGCTTAACAAAAACCCCTTTCCTTTGTGTCCAGCTATTTCAACTTTGTGGTACATAATATATTGGCTTCTTTCTTCTATTCCTTCTCCTATTTTTAGCATCTCGCTTATGCCCAAAATATCCCATTTGATTGTTTCGACGGCTAGCTCTAACTCTCGCAGACTTTCTGTTGTTCTCAGAGTTCGTGTAATTAGTGTACACAAGTATATTGTTTTTGTGTCTCTTTCCTTGTATTGGATTTAGTTGGCAGATTTGTTGGAGGGTGATGGTTGACTTCCCCACGGTGACCAACCGGCTTGGGCTGCAATGTGTTGAAGTTTTTCTTGTGGATATATTTGTTGTAGTATTTCTTTGTTATTTCCGGTCGGATGAGGACATTATTATATGCTTGTTTGGCATCTCTTTCACGAGTTGCACATGTAAGTAAACTTGGTTTAATTACTTCCTTTGATTTACTTAGAGGTGTCTACGTGTTTTCAGTATTTTTTGTATTTATCTTTTTCTGGAATGAGGTGCTTGGTGACCCTGTTTTTTCTCTTTTTCTTAATTCGTATTTATGGGTATTTTCACAATTAGCTTGTCGTATTTTACGAACGCTAAATTTCCATTGTTTTTTTTCTGGTTTCAATTTTGGATTGCATGCAATTGTTTGCGTATTTGAATTTATGCTTAAAAACCGTTTTGCCTTTATTCTCTGAAGATTTTCTTGCAATTTATGTTCACTTTGCCACTTTTTCCACTGTTAATTTAATAATAACTGCAGAGCTGTCTTTAAAATGTATCATATGAATTTTATACCTTAATTCTATTATAATTATTTTTACAACTTACATTTACATAATATAATCAACCGTTGGGTGGTGCAGAGAGACAGCAAATAACGCTGTTATAAAGACTTGATTGTAAAGTTTATTTAATGTAATAAATAATAAAATTTACTATTATATATATATTACAGAATAATCATATCAATTAATTTTAAAACATTTACACAACTATTTGATCTCAATCCGCGTGATTACATGGAGAGCGTCACTAAGGCGGCCTCGCGGAAGCTCGGTGTATTGAACAAGGTGAGACGGTTCTTCTCGCCCGAGCATCTGTGTCTTCTATACTCCCTGCGTGGAGTACTGCTCTCATCTTTGGGACGTTTAGCTCTTCCAATTGATCGAACCTTCTCCATGGTGACCACCACTCTTAGACTCCCCTTGTTGCTTTCCATCAGGCAGAGACGAGTCATTGTGGCAGGCTTATATAAAAAAAATACAAAACAAATTAGAATAGATAACTAAAAATTATAAGTTACAAAACGTCCTACAAAAAATAATCAACAACGCCCAACCTTAACATATGAAACAACAGATTTCATTGAGAACGGTCCGTGACGAATCCGATTGGGATCGAGGACTTTGTGACATTTGGGTGCGGGCAGAGGCCAAGGATCAGGCGTCACTGTTCTAATATATTGTTTTCTTAGTCTTCGGTGTTTTAAGGTATCAACCTAAATATTTACAATAGAACTTACTTCACGCTATCTTTTTATACTAATTTATTGTCGCAATACAAGATATTATACAGGTTCTAGGTTTTTTTTAAAATAAAAGATATAAAATTGGTACTAGCACATTCTACAAAACTGAATGATACATATAACATATGTGTTCAGTTCGAACTGTCTGTCTTGGAATGCACTGTGTGGTTGATTATTTCTTAATATGGTATGTTTTATGATTTCCAGTACCTGATATAAGTACTTATGATTGTGATATATTACTAATATATTATTAATTATAACACGATTGATAGATATGACCTGACTAGATCCAACTGGTTTACTAAGTTCAACTATCATATAATAGTTTCTCAAAATTGACCTATACTATATATTGACAATCTCTTACTTATAATTGACTGTTATTTTCCGGGTTATGATGGCAAATCATCTGTGCGACTTCTTACACCCCATATTGATGTGAGACCCCTTTATATCAAATATCAAAGTATAACTCGCAACATAATATCAATAGCATATAGTAATTTATTTACAGCTCTTAGACACAAGCACATGTAAGTGCAAAATGAAAACGTCCGACACCAATAGCTGGCATCGTGCCAAACGAAACGATAGCTTTCAAAGCTTGCTTACACGTAACGATCGCGATTTGATGAGGACTATGTGATAAGAGCAAATTAAGATAAGCCTAACAAATAATGTCTAAAGATTGTACAATTATTATACCTCTTTTGGGATGATTAGGGTGGTCAGGGGTCAGCGTGACTCTCGCTATAATTGTGATTGGGAATTATGAAATTAAGTGTCCTTTATTTATCAGTATAGTAGTCATTTATTTAATATACAATTCACATGTTAGTATTATCAGTTGTTTATGGACTCTCTTTCGCGTGTAGATTCAACGCAGAGATTCCGCCAACGTCAAGTATTTCGAGAGAAAAAAAACAGTCTATAAAAATATAATCGCCACTGGAAATGTTTAGAAATGTGAAATAAAAACAAACGCCAAAACAAGTATTGTAGTTTTATGTAGTTTTTATTTTTATTTATTAAACCAAATAGAATAGGCAGATAATTCATAGGCTGTAGATTATCACGCTGCATGCTCTAAGCAGTACTTCTTTGTATTTCACAAAAACATACAAATATTAACACATTTATTTTAGATTAGTCCAAACAGAAAGATGACGATGCACTCGTTCATCAATATAAAGATCTGAATAATCTGTTTTTAGTTGGGTTAGGTATTTTAATTCAATATAACAATATCTGTGGACTTAGTACACCGACTGTCAAAAAGTGGTATCTACTCACCTGAACTTACATGGAATAACTCAGTATCATATCAAATTATGGTCTTTGCATTTATTATATCAAATAGCTAATTAGTTACTTAAGTTCACTATCACCAACTATTTTACTTACACTACAATATTTACAATACCGAAAGTACTTCTATATACTTCTATATCACTATTTTACTTACAATACCGAAGTAACTTCTATCAGAAGTTATAAGTAATTTATGACCCTAAAAAAACCGATGCCTTCCTAACATATTATCTTACTGAAACAAACGTTATTAGACTCTTTAAGACATCGGACTGCCTAAAACCACAGAACTAACATCTTGAAACACCCGAAGAAATTCCAACCAGCAACCGTGTATTGTACGCATAATAAATTTCATTAAAAAGTCAACTAGCTGTTAACAATGATTTATAATCGAATTAAATCCGATGGTTATTTAAACAGATATTAGCTGTCAATAAAAGCCCGCATGTTTACAATTGTTTGCATAGATAAATTAAATGTAAAATATATTCCGTATGTAAATCAATCGTTTTAAATTTACTGGTTTTACATAATGTATGTATGTATGTATGTATGTTTGTGTTAGCGTATGAAGGAAAACAAGAATGTATAATTGGAATAATTCCCGTTAGTTATCGTCCTGAATAACTTTTGGCAAAAACAACGAAGTAGTAATAAAATAATAATGGAAGTACGTATATATAAAGGTCGTCTCTAAACTTGTGATAGCTTAGGGATAAATTGATTGAAGGTCAAGTATTTATTAGGAATAGTTATATCAGTTATAAAATCTTCTAAATATAATTTTTGTTCATAATAGCATATATAATCGGTAATAAATTCAAGGAATTTCATTTAGTATCGTTACCGGATTTTTTCTACTATTATTAGTCTCACTTAGTTTACTTTTTTACAACTACGGTGGCATTCTTAAAATATAAAAATATTAAATGTAGTTCCACCCAACATTCATAATGAAATTGTTTGCAGGTTTTTGTTTTTTTTTGTGTCGCAAAAAATATTTATATCGTCAAACTAGTATCTATAAGCAAAATAAAATTAATATATTGATTTATTTATATCTATATATCAAAATCAAATTAATATATTGATTTTATTGTAAAATGTATAGAATCTAACAATGCAACTAGAATCACGTAAGTCACTCCAATTACATAATGTAATATATGTAGGTAGAACTATGCAAATGCACTCAATATGATAAATATTTTCAATATCCATACGATTTGTGTGTAAGAACTAAAAGGCGAATTATTTATACAATATAAAGAATAACGCATTGTTGAAACTTTATTTACCGTGGAAGTGCTTTTCAGCCAGACACATAAATCAGTACGATGCGTTTTGCAAATCACTACCGTTTTCCTGCAATACTACACCTACCCAACATATCGTCGTAACATATAGATCGATGTAGCATACTTCTTTTGAAACTAAACAATCTTATTTCCCGAGATAGCCGGCAAAAGTTAAGATTTACCAACTATATCCAGGAGCTAAAACGGATGTGTAAAAAGTTGGATATGTTTTAAATTTAATCTGAAAGTATTGTAAAAGTTTAGGGTAAAAAATATCTCCTAACTACTGGTGAATCGCATCCGAAGACATATTATATATCCAGTAAAACCCGTATGTCTAACAAAAATATTGACAATTCAATTAAATTTGTTGTAAAACGTACATATTAAGTATACTTCTTAAAATTTTAATGTACCTATGAATGTATAAATTCTTAATCTGTATATATGTAATAAATCTGTAAACCCGAATTATTTATGCAGGCACAATTCATTCGGTGTGTTAGTTAAATTTAAAAACAGTACACAGCCTTGATGGACACCAGAATTGACAGGCTTGGAATTGGAGCATGCATCGTCAACAACGACCTTGATGCTTCTGTCTGTAGAAAAACTGGTGAGCCAATTGCACAGATTATAGGGAAGCATAGGAAGGTAGCTTCGCAAGGAGCGCTTTGTGCCAGACCCGATCGAAGGCCTTCGCTACGTCCAAACTAACGGCCAACGCTTCCCCCTAGGTCTCGATTGCCTGTGCTCAAGCCTGAGTCAAGTAAACGAGAAGATCACAAGCTGAACGACTTCAACGGAAGCCGTATTGTCGATCATTGAGGAGCTGGTGATCTTATAAGTACCGGAGGAGCTGGTAGTTGACAATAGATTCCATTATCTTGGAGAACAAGGAGGTAATGGCTATGGGTCTGTAGTTGGACGGATCCCACTGATATCCTTTTTTAGGGATTGGGTGCACGAAAGCTGTCTTCCATGAGTTCAGGACTACGCCAAGAGAGTAGGAAAGCCGATAAAGGGGCTTTAAAACCGGTGCCAACTCTGGAGCACACGTCTTCAGCATGATAGGAGAAATTCTATCGGGCCCACTCGACTTAAGCTTGTGTCTGAAATCGAAACTTCTTTAGTAAAAGTTTCAGATTGGGGTCAACTTAACCTAGTCCTGTTTAACCCCTCGAAGACACAGGTTTGCATGTTCATCGCTAAAAAGATACCAGTGGTCGTATCACCTCGCTTTGAGAACACTTTCCTAACTGCATGAGCCACCATTGGAATCCTTGGCGTTGATATATCAAGCAAAGTCCAGTTTCGCGGTCACTTAGATGGTAAGGCCAAATTAGCCTCGAAGAAGCTGGGTGTGCTAAAAAGATCGAGACAGTATTTTACTCCGGCCTACCACCTGCAACTTTATAAGGCGCAGGTTCGGCCGCGCATGGAATACTCTCTTGACCGCATTCAACGAAGGGCGACTCGCATCATCTGCCAAGATATTTCTTTTTGCTTGACACCTTGGCGTTGCGTAGAGATGTAGCTTCACTCTGCAGTCTCAATCGCTTGTATCTTGGGGAGTGATCAGAGGAATTGTTTGGCTACCAGCCGCAGTTTTTCGCCATCGTACTACTCGGCAAAATATCCATCCCCATCACCTGGATGATTGGCAATCCACCACTGTGCGTTACTCCAGAAGCTTTTTGAATCGCATAACCAGCCTATGGAACAAATTGTAAATGATAATACGACCTTCAAACCTTCAAGAAAAGAACGCACTCCTACCGGCAAAAAGGCCGGCAACGCACTTGTGACTCTTGATTTGCGGTTGTCCATGGGCGGCGGTAGTCACTTACCATCAGATGACCCGTCTGCTCGTTTGCCCACTATCGCACAAAAAAAAATGCTTGTAATCAAGAGTACCAGCTTATTCAAAATGAAAAACGGTGCTTTAGAAGGCATTTATAATGTAGATGTAGCAAACATAGACAATTCGACTTGTACTATATGTTGTGAAGGAAAGCAAGCCAGGCTACCATTACAGCAGAGTTTTTCAAAAACAGAGAACAATCAATTGGACAGTTAAGATACTATGTTATGTTCGTGGATGAATACAGTACGATGGTGTTTGTTTATTTTTTTCCGCCGCCCACAAAAACTTACAACTCAAGGTTCACAAGAGTGCTGTCCGCTTTTTAGGATAAGGAAAAGGGAGGAGGGGAAAGATGGGAAGGGAAAGCGAGTATCGCCTCCTGTAACCTGATTCACTCGGTCACACAATGCAAGCAGTGTTTAACAGCCGGTTTTCTGTGAGGCCGTAGTAATACTCCGGTCGAGCTAGCCCATACCTGCCGAAGTGAATGCTTATACACCAGAGCAGAATGGTGTATGAGAATGGCGGATGAAACGGTCCATTATTGAAAAGGCCAAATGTTTGATTTTTGATGCTGGCTTAGACAAAAATTGTATTGAGAGCTGGTTCACACTTCAATTTTAATACTTGCGGAATAGATCTGTGGTTACAAGACTGGACAACAAGACTACGTATGAAGTCTGGACAGGGTCAAAACCAAATTTAAGTATTTTTTTATTTTTGGACGCACAGTGATGATATATGCCGAATAGAAACGACTAAAATGGAAAAAGACAGCTCATAAGCCCATTTTTCTCAGTTATTCTGACAATGTAAAGTGCTATAAGGTATATATGACCCAGAAAATAACTCTGTAACTACAAGTCGGGAAATAGTCATCGTGAAAAAACCTGCTGTAAGTCCAGTCAACATTCACTTGGAATGCATGCAGCGAAGGAAGAATGCACCAAATATCTAGAGACTTTAAATGTGGAAATCTCGGATCAATAAGTAGAGAATAAAGACAGTACGTTATCTTGTAAATTCAGATAGTACAACCTTGATAGTTTCTTAGAAATGTACTACTTTAGATCTAAATGACAACTAGTGGACCGATTTCATCAGAACCTCTACCAAAGCGAGACAGAAAAAGCCTGATCGGATTGACTATAAAAAATGTTGTATAGCAGAGTATGTGTGTACTTGTAGTCAAACTTACAATAAAAAAATTGCATATACACAATTTATACTTAGAGACCCTTTAAATATAACAACTACTTTTCATGAGCACCTCATCTCATCTACAAATAAAATTAACTAGCATCTTCACTACACGAACAGTTCACATAAACGGTCAAGCACGGCTGCCTCCGAGTTAGTTAATTATAAAAGTATGAAATACCCTTCAAAATGTAAATGATACTACACTACTGGTCTGTTTCTTGATATGTTAAGGCATTTGACTATGTGGCCCATAATTTACTACTGACCAAGCGTGAACACATTGGCATTAGGGGACCAGCTCAAAACATATCTGAAAAATAGACTATAAAGTGTAGCGGCCACCCAACTAAACTGTACAACTAAATGCATTCAAACATATAGATAAACCTACAAGCACAACAGTAGTAACAGTCCCACAAGGGAGAGTATTTGACCCGCTTCTGTTCCTTGTATATATTAATGACCTGCAGGAAATCACAAATCATAGGACAAACCTTATGCAGACGGTGTATTCGCAATAGTGACTACAGATTAAAAATTGACACTGACACAACATGAAATTTACATGGGCAAGGGCACTCTGACTTACGAGTACTCTCAAGTACTCCCGTTCCGCAGAAGACGTTATCAGACCGTGGCGCTACGTGTTCCGCGCGTGCATCTCTAAACTGAAGAGGGAGCCAGGCCCCCTACTATGTGTGGCCACCTATTGAGGTGGCCAAGGTCTGCAGGTGTTCCCGGAGACTTCCTTGTTAGGGTATTCCCGGGTGCTTTGCAATAGACCCTTTGTGACACCGTGTGGTTTTAGTCGGTTCGAGTCCGACATGTGGTATGTCGGACTCTCCGTTTGCTCCGGTGAGGTAATAACCCGTGGGGGTTTCCACACGAAAAAAAAGCAATTTTTTGTAACACAATATATGTATAATAACTAATAAATGACGATCATTCTATTTTTTTTTGACATTAACGCCAATGAATTTGCGGGTAGTAGTGTGGCATAAAAATATAATAATAGTAGTTAAATACAAACATTCATTTATAAATACGACGAAATACATAAAATGGAAGCTATTATGGAATAAAAATTTTTTTTTTCATGAAAATTTAAAATTGCAATACTTTATTTTCCATTATTGCATACGGTGAAAATAAACAAACTTATCCAAATTCTACTACCTCTATTCAATTCAGCGTAGGAAAATAACAATTGGAGTTAAATTTATGAGGTGCGTTTTGAGCCAAGCCGCTTATTGGGGTGGTTGTACGATATTTTTTCAATTTCTCTTATTCTTCTGAAAATATTCAATTTTAAAATAAAAACTAAAGCTATTTGAAGAAATAATTCAAGCCACGAAGGACGCATTCGTTTTAAGATTATAATTAACATCGGCCATCGTTTTAAATTGTTTATCGTAAAACAAAGTATGGAGAGCACGGTTATTAAATCGCAATGTTTAAAGTTTCTTATCACACAACATCTTTTTGACATAGCGACCATATTGGCACGTCGTGATCTTGTAGTGTTATCAACTCTAATTTATCTTAATTGCCACATAATGTTGCAATTTCAATTCTAAACACATAGCTGTCGAAGCGCCTTGCGATGCCACCGACGGTGACAAATACCGCAGCGAGAATATTTTCTAAACGCGCTGGGTGCCGAACACTAATCGAACAATGGACATGAACATACCTTAATCGCGACGCTAAAGTAATAAATTCTATTGTTGCTAAACAAAAACCCGACTGTGGCAACAGAGGACGACACGGTTGAAGCACGGTGTCAATGCTAAACGGAATATCAATATCAGAGCATAACTTTTCATATGCCGATGACTCTTTCAGACTTGCATCACAAAATAAACTTTGTGAGTAATATTGCAAAGCTCAAACTTAAAATGTTAGAGACACAAAAAAATACTACAACTTTCATGCTTGCGCTTGCACCGGTTATTGGATTTTCAACTCTTTTTCAAGTAATTTATGAAAATGCAATTCGTGTATATGTTAGCAAGCAGACGGCTGCCATTTGTCTTCGCAAACGAACCGATTTGTGCGTCGGCGAATGGGTAACGGATGTTGCAGGAAGGCACGTGTCCAAACGGCCTGACTTATTGTTACATTGACTTATTGGAACGTTCATTGAAGTCTATTAGTGAATTACATTGAAATAGAGCAATGTTATTAATGATCTTGGATGGTTGGTATCAAAATATTCAAGGATTTTAAAATTACGAAATTTGAATTATAAATTATTGGTATTTATTATTTAAGTATGTTATAAATTTCCGTCATCTACAAAGAATAGATTATTAATCTAACCGATAACATTTATTTGGGTAATTTACAAATTTTTACTTACTTTTTTTACTACCATTTATATTTGTGTACAAAATAATGCATTATTATTAAATGCACTAATTATCGTAATTTTAAATGACTGATGAAATCATCCTTTGGTTGAGGTGTGGTTGTGGTGATATTCGACTAATTCACCATCATTCGATTGTTAAAAGCGCTCTGGGATTCCACTAAAACCAACTCCATGGTATTGAAAAAATGTAATATGCTACATGTCGTTATAAATAATTATAGAGTCAGAGAGTAAACAGCTTGACCTGCAATCCTTTCAAAAACCCAAAGAATATTAATTTGTTGAAGTTAAACTTAATATAAACAATACTGAATTCCAAATCTCGTATAAAAGGAAGCAAAATTTCATAAACTATGAAACAATGCAATGTTCGATGGGGCGTCTTGGTAAACTTTTGGGATACGAATGAATTATTCAAGATGCGAATCGGCAGTCCGTCAAGCTCCCAGCCCGTTGCATTTTGTACGTAAATCTGCAGTAATATGAGGCTATCGTATGCCGTGTTCACGAGTTATATTCTTCATCTTTCTGTTTTACATTCGTACGATGATACCCGACACATGTCTGGATTTCTGTCTGCTCCGATTATTGGCTTGGCTTGAAATTGTTGCCAGTTTTGTCACCGTGATTTGATTTGAAATAGTATAAAATAACAACTTATGACTTTGCTACAAATATTCACTCCTTAAAAATGATACAAAAATGTTAATATGATATTATAATTCTCTTTAACTTAAAATACATAAACATATTTATTGTTATTATTATGATTTTTTTATTATTATTACGCTTAGTTTGTTTATTTATATTCCAAAAAAAAAGCTTTTCTTATGTTTTATATATTAAATTTTAAACCTAAATGTAGATAGATGGATAAGCAATGAGCAAAAACAGAAAAAAAGTTAAATATTGATGCAAAGTTTGTCTGTAACTCGCCATAATAGCTACAAACAATTTATTGATATAATTTGGATAAAACTGTTAAAGAAAAAGGTTTCCTCTTTATAAATCCAGTTTCACGTATTCACTTTTCCATAAAAATCTAATAGAGAAAGCATTTCGCTCGAGTCCGCCATCACTCTCCATTTTAATGAATAAGTAAACAAAATTAGTGGGTCCAATATCGGAATAAGTGAAACGAGGAGGTCAAAGCTACGAGCACAGCATATAAAGTATCCATTTGAGAAAAAATATTTTAAGTTAAGTCGTTCTTACCGTTTTATTCTCAATTCTGAAAAATTTAAAGCATTAATGTACCCTGTACAAATATTACTATACTCGTAAATAACCTTCATTTAAGATTACAAAATTATCAAATTACGTCATAATTTATTTTTACATTGTTATTAAAGTTCATCAATTTAAAAATGTCAAATTGCGTTTCTATTTAGACTAATTCAATACGTACGTGGTCGGCTTCTCGTAAATTGATAAACATTCTGTACTAGATACAGAATCCTAGATTCTTATATCGAATCAGTAATATTATTGAAATAAAAATAATTTCACATTTAACCCTCACTTCGCCACACTTGAAAATATCTTGAGTGCATCGTTGAAAGTAAATGCTGGTATAATTCCTGGTTCCACTGCGTTTGGATTGCATTTAGACGTTAGGGGATGAAGCTGGATAAACTTTATGTTAACTGTGAGCAATAAAAATAGCCTTTATGACGATACGTGGAATGGTTACGTTTGTTTGCGTCATTGAGCTGTTTCGACTCGAACTAGGTTCTATTGAAATTGATGACGTTATTAAGATATATACGAAAACGTTTCACAGAATACTAGATGATTACGACGCTAGAATTAAATAACGAGCTAAACATTATCAGATTGTGTATCTCTATTTACATAGCCTTTTTCCTTAGTATAAATGGATTTTATTTAGTGCTTCATTTTGATTTTTGTACTATGAAGGTGTCCATTTTGGAATAAATTGATCCAAAATAGGCCAAAGGTTAATTCTATGAATATGGTTAAGTTTTAAATTGAAGTCCCTAGTTTAGAGGGCTGTACTTTTTAAACTTTATCTATAAGTATACTTTTTTTTAGACGTAAAAAGTAAGGCTACAACAATTTATTTCAACTTCAGTAATGCTTATTGTTGTGTTCACATGTTTCACATGTTCACAGAAGGAGTCCACAGTTGTATGACATCGACGTAAATTGTTAGGCTCCACTTTGGTTTTCTTTGTTTCTGTTGAAACAAGTGTCGCGCAATCTTCTTGTGGGCAGGTAGGTGGCACATGGCTCTTCTTAACTCACGTTGGGGTGTTACAGAATACAATAGTTATTGTGATGGACTTCATCTACCACAACGGCTGCTCCAAGAGTTCGTAGAGCTAAGTTCTTTCTGCAATTGCGAAGGTCTTCGATTAGCTCCTGGGTTATGGTATACCGTGTTCTTAATTTGATTTGCCTGAATGTTCTGAGGCTTTTTATATACCTAAAAAAAAATGAGCTTTGACCTCAGGTTGCGAAAAATAGCCCCACTTAACCCAACTAGTGAGCTGCAGTGGGCTATTTGATGTAGAATGATTGAACCTAACGTAACTAAAATGTTTTCTAAATAAAGTAAAATGTTCACGTTATCACGTTATAGACTATTTTAATTTACAATTTTTTTTTGCATTAAATCCTGTTATGTTTTCATTTGTTGTTATTAATAAAACGGGCACTACCCGCACCGTTGGTTCGACCAATTAAATTGATTAATTCGACGCAAGTTGTTAATCAAAATATTTGTTCGGTTCGTGGAAAAGCAGCGGAAAGTGCATACAAAAGACCGTTTAATTTGCACTGGACTCCGTCAGATTTTTAATTAATTTCGTGGTAACAACTCATGGGTTAAAACCTTTAATGAGAATTTTGATTCACTACAATAGCCTTAGGGAAGGGCATAGTGATCGTGTTAGATTTATAAATACACCAATTTAGAGCTATATGACGTAAGGAGGCATTTTTGTGTGTAAAGTATATATTTATGCAACCCTATTTCACCATACAGTAAATCTCTGTTTACTACGCTACCTTTTTAATATACTCTTCCAAAATGGTAGTAGGTACTTTTGTAAATTGTAGCCATTTAACTTTGATGAAATTCAGTATCAACAGTTTAGAAGTTTTGTGTTTTATGTCCTGTCTGTCAGCGGAGACGTATACTTTGATACCATCTTATTAGTATAAAAAAGCATTTTATATCATAAAAGTTTCAGATTATGTAATTTTAATAAGTTTTAGTCACCCTATTACTTCATTGGCTAGCACGTGCATTAAAAACTTTAGAATAAGTAATAACTCTGGAATACCCTATTAATCCACTCTATACCCACTGATATGACTTGTGAGGGGTTTGAAAATTGATTTAATCAAATTTAAGAAATATAATTTTTGGACCGGTACATAAAAATATTAGAACGTTAATATGGTACATGATACATAGCACATAACTACATATGTATGTATTAATGATTTTAAAAGAAAGGAAAGAAAGTGTTACACAAGTAGTTAGTACATTATCATACAAAATTCATTAAAATTCCTATCCCTGTGAATTCTTAATAATAGATTGTCCAGTGCATACTCACATAGCACGATGCTCTTCTATATGTATTGCCTCTGTAGCTATGTGCTAAAACCACTGAACTACTTCAACTTAGAAAACTAGATATGTCTTTAAAATTTATTATCTGGTACATATATAAGACATATTATAAACGATCAAATAGC
Organism: Tyria jacobaeae; assembly: GCA_947561695.1. Classification (NCBI taxonomy): domain Eukaryota; kingdom Metazoa; phylum Arthropoda; class Insecta; order Lepidoptera; family Erebidae; genus Tyria; species Tyria jacobaeae. The sequence goes on from OX387220.1 coordinate 13,410,204, forward strand.
GGTTCCGAACATTTTTATTAACTATTGATTACTTACTTACCTGCTGGTAGTGACCCTATCTTCTGAACCCCAGTTTTGTATGATTCCCATACGGGACAAAAAAATTACTGATCAACATTTTGCTGTTCCAATTATGGGTGTTCACTGTGTGTGTGTTTTTTTTTTGTTTGTGAATGCCCCCGCGATACAGAAATATTTCCTAGTGCAGCAGATACATTTTTAAAATAAACAAAGAAAATTACTTGAATTTCACTATAACTGTTCCGCTGTTAGGTATTTTTTTTTAATAATAATAATAGTTTATTTTGTATTGCCAGAGTGTGTTTGTGTGTATAATGTTTCAAACACTTACTATAATAATTTCAGCTGACTTTTCTCAACATACTGTCTGTCTATGAACATTTCTTTTGATCCCAGTAGATCATGTGCGTTCAAAATCCAAACCAAAACAAACTTTTCAGATATATATACTACGCGTGTATTTCATTGAGCTCTCAAAGATTTTTTAGTTAAAGAGGACATGTTGGATCTCGATGTTCCTGTGTACCTTACGCCATGCGTTCGGCCAGCGTGATAGCCCTCGGGGGACGAGAGTCCATAAACATGCGGTTTTAGTAAATTAAATCTTGATTCACAAAACTACACAACATACAGTGCAAAATAACTGACACATCATTAGTTTAATGATAATCTCTTTTGAATCTGGAAAAACATAAATAACTCTTAACCTAGTTAAATAAACTTATTAGTTCATCTAGTGTAATATCTTCTACATCTGAACACGTACATTCGCCAAACCGCGGCGACAGGCTGCCGCCATTATGCGTGCGTCCATTGGCGTTCAAATTAAATACATAAAGAAGCAGTGTTTACATACAACTACCCTGTTCAGACCAGTACACAAGTGCGTCAGATGGTAAAACCGAGTATGCCAGCCAGAGCTTACTAATAAATAATAATATTATACGTGAAACTAAACCGCAATTTTATGATTTAACATTTTATACGCCTATCATATCTAAATACATATGGATGTAGGTATTATTTTGCTGGCTTCCTTTTCGAACTTTGTTTTAATATTATGTTTTTGTTGTCTGTGTGTTGTATGCGATAGCAGCGTCTATATTGTTGTATCCCAATTTCCAGGGTCTATTATATATGGCTTGCTTTGTTGTGGAGTGTTAGATATTACTACAGGAGTGTTGCTTTTAGCCTGTTAATTATATCAGTTATGAACTTTCAAGTTCATTCTTATGTTTACAGTTTTAAATGTTTTTGAATTTGATGCTATTGCTATCGTCTTAATCACTACGTTCACGAGGAAAGGTTGGATGGGGTGGAGGGGAACGGAAACATAACAGGATTTAGGCTTCTGGTGGGTAAAATGCACCGCAACCATTCCTTAACAACCGGCCATGGTAATACTACGGTACCCATACGTGCCTAAGCATGACCGTACCTCCATCACCGTAACATAGGAACGGAAAATTGATGGATATCTCATTCTTGCACCTATGAAATAATACGAAATTACTTTTAAGTGTTTGTTCCGCTTACAATTGCTTAACAACTTTTTCATCATTTAAATATGTAGTGAAGCAGCTACAAATAAAGATGTTACCGGTGTTCTAAGTGAAATGCAGGAATTGTAACAGGAATATACATATAGTTATAAAAAAAAAAAACAGAAAACTGGACTGCGTCAATATCTGCCATCTTTATTAAATATGTTGAAGAACTAAAAGTACTAAGTATTATTCAAAATCAAAATAAAATATTCAATTCAACATATACTTATAAAAAAAAGTAATATCTTTTCTGTACCTGTACTTTGATATATTGGAGATTGGTACTGCACCCATCTTTAAAATAACATTTTATTCGATTTTTTTGATTTATCTAAATCGTGTCAAATTTTCTTATTTCTAGACGAAAATAGTCGTATATAATTTACTTATAAACTGTAACTTCATATATTACTATTGTTAGTGAAGGAAGAATACATTGAGTACGTATCAACGCATGAATATTTTAATATCCACGATATATTGTTGCTCTCTAAAAATGTTTTAAATCCTATAATCGCTGCCCGGTCGAAATTGGTTGCTGTCACACTTAAAATAAATTACTGTCCCTGCGCAATTTCACACTCCCAACCCTCCCACTAATTGAACCAAAATACACTTAAATTTTCTTTGTGTCTAGTGTAATTTTAGCTCAGATGGGGTCACACAGACCACCCCATGGTAATTTAAAGGGTTGAGCATTCTCTTCATGATGTCGATTTGGTAAAATGAAGTGAAGATATGACGTAAACTTGTGTAGATTAATTAACATTTTAGTGTAATCGCTTTTGTTAGTCGATGTACACAGCTTAATGTTAAGTTGCGTTTAATTATTCAAAAAAAAAATAAAGCTATCACCTACTTGAAGTCAATGTGAGTGGTTTTACTACTCACATTAACTTCAAGTATCTGTTTGCTTTATTTATGTTTCTATTTATTAAATGTTCAGTGGCTCACATCTTCATTGTGTTTAAATACAAAAAAAAGGACTTTTACCTAAAAAAAGTTATACTAGGAATTCGGAGGAATCCGTTTTAATTTTCGCTAGCAAAGTATTGATGTGTTCTTAAGTAGGTTTTTTTGCCGAACATAAATTGGTACTTAGTCAATTTTTTTTGTAGTTGAACCACACTCAGCTCTTTAATTGCAAATAATATATTAATTACTTTATACTCCTAAATACTTAATTAATAACCTTTTCAAATAGCACGATACACATATATAAATATCTAATACAACATAACAACTTACAAATCCTGTTGACATAACACTAATCATTGAATCAAAATGTGATGATGAATGAAACGTGGGACATGAATAAGTGAACCGCGAAATAATTCACTGAAACGTTGATGTCGCATACCGCATGCGTTTTACCCAAGCTCCGGATGCATAAATTTGTATCACGGCAATTATATGGGACATTATCTCTGCACTCATTGTATTCCGGATTTTTGTTCGGACTTTAATTTGTGTAGATTTCAGTTGCTGTACTAACATTGTGAATAATGGCGTCCAACCAAGCTTTATGTTAAATGTTTTTACTAAACTTCACCTTAACCGGTGTAAAATAATGTTGATGAGTTTATTCTTAATATTAGATATGAGTTTGATTATTAAAACTGTACCTACGCCAAGTACTGCACGCATGCCGCGGTAGATTTGGTGGATACAACTGATACTAATGACAATTATTCGAATGATAGTTGATCTAAATCTAGCTACATACTATATATAATAATCTTATGAAAATACGTAAAAGGAAAATACCTATAATTCGTATATGAAAACTTTCTATTCGGACGCCATGATAGTTCTCTTTTGAAATATAAAGAAAGAATTTTAAAAAATGTTTGTAAAACTACTGCTTACTCTTTATAACGTGTCTCTGCTTGAAGGCTTAGAGACATTCTTTTGCTGCAATTTCTACTACATATATATAATCACTTTATAGTCAATAAAGCTAAACAGAAATATTTAATACAAACCGTGAAAAACATGCCTATTTCAATATGGATACAGAATTCAATACAGTTGTTTCAAAAAGGTGTGTACAAGACATTTATTAAAAATTTACGAAAGCTTTTTAGTTAACTAGTAAAAGATATTTCACGTGTATGTGTACTTCAAGTTCTTTGCATAATTTAATTAACGTATATCGATCAATCAAGAGTTCGACCAACACAAGCTTAGATGTAGACATTATATAACTGAGATACAATGACATGAGTTTACAATTATAAACAAAATAGGTTGTGTATCAAGGGCAGGTAAAGCACTGTACACGTTATAGTAAATATAGTTCTTTTTTTCAAATATTTTGGACTTTTTCTTCAGCTCCTTTGACTTCTTCTTATATCTTTAATATACTTAATATACCTTTTGACTTTTTCCTTCTTTTCGAGATTTTAATTGAGGATTTGAACTGTAACTTTTGTGCTGTAACTAGAAATAAATACTACGGAAATACCAAACATAGTAAGATAGTCATGGTTTCACGATCCTTCAAAACAAAGTCGATAAAATAAGAAAATGTTTTTCTAACTAACCAAATGATGTGTGTACACAGCTAGTAAAACGTGCAAACAAAATTATACAAGAGAAATAGGCGATCGAGGAGTACATAAATTCCAGTGTTACATGGTAATCAACATTGAAACTGTAATTCGAATATTGCCCCACAATTACAATACATTTACATACAGATTTGGTTGGATTGAATTTCTATGGTTATATCCAACTTGTTAATTTACCTAAAAGGAAAGTAATTGCTTAAGAGGAATTTATATCCCATACGTACTTCATGTGAAATAATTTGAGAGGTTTAAGTAGATGCCTATAGCAAGACCTCTTCAGATCTGTACCGTTTTTTTTTATTGTAACGCTATTGTCATCATTCATAATCGTATTATCGAAGAATCATAATCACTTAAAATATTATATTATTCAGATGAAATATTACTCAAAAATAAACAGTTTGCCTTAATATGACGAACATTATTTCTAAAAAATAATGGAGCGTTAGTAACCTTAAAAGAGATTTTAATGTTAAAATCTAAGAATGTTACAATACTGTAAATTCTTATTTATTATTTAAAAAACGGGTTTATTTAAAAATAATTAGTATTTACTTAGAAGGAGAACTTATCATTCACCTTCGTTTTTTTTGAAGAGAGGCCTAAATAAAAGTGTAATTGTGGCAACTACCTCAACAGCCTTATTGCAATATATACAAGTTAAAAACAATCTGCTAAAATTACGAGATATACACAAAAAATCCCTATTAAACTAAAGTCTCCAGGCGTAAAGGTAACGGCCCGCTGAATTTATTTATTTATTTCAGGTCTACGTTAGCTATTGGCCGCAATAGAAGCTATTTCGCGAACGTACCGTGTAATCGTTTTATTCACCATGATTGCACTCGGTGAATAAATATTTCTTTTTTTCGCACCCGAAGCTCCACTGTTCCCGCAATGCGAATAATTGTGCCCACTCGGTCAATTGTACCGGCACGCGCCATTCGAAGTGTTATGCTGCCGTTCTCTATAAAGAAAAGTGGCGCAATTTCTATCCATTATGAATGGAAGGAATATATTTCATGTGAACGATATATTTATATTGAGATTTTTACATACAATATGTTAGAGTTACCTATATACATTTTAGATGAAAAGATGTTATAATAATATAGTTTGTATGGTTATTTACTTAAATCAACCGACGAAGCACGGAGGACGGTCTCAAGTCAATCTGTATACATTGTAAATATATTTTATGTGTATCAATTTAGAAATTACATTTACTTGGTTTGTAACAATTAAATATACTCGTTTACCAATAGGTTGCTTATTGCAATGTTTTATTATGGGTCTTTTAGGTACTTTCTTATTTTCCGTCTTAAAACCACTGCAATCCAAAGGTTAGTTATCGTCTTTGTGTATGTTAAATTTTAAGAAACAATTACTTATTCCCTCTTTGTAAATGTTAATATTATTTCTTAATTTAGTACAGTAATAAATAAAGATCGAAAGCACCCCAAAGACTGTAAGCGTCGCTTACTAAAAGCACGCTTACATTTTTTTCGATCGCGAGTTACACAGACCAGTCTGCACAGTATCATATGTTCCCCTCTTCTATTTTAGCGCCTGTGATGTACCTCATAAGAAATTGTCTTTTAAAACATTCGCCATGTGGCCCCTAATATATATTTTAAACACACTCTATTTGCCTAAATTTGATGCAGTTTAAAGGGTGCATAATTTACTTTGGACTAATTATTTTGCAATAGGGCAGATGCAGACGGTGTATTGAGTTTAATTCAGGGGCAAAGAAAATTTCCTGTGACAAAGTTTGTTACATAATTAGAATTTAATTGTATTTTAAGTTTTATTTACGGTGAGTACGATCTTTAATAGTTCAGGGTTCGACTCAGATTCAAATCAGTATTGTTTCTAGATCCTTGCTCTGTAAGTAAGTAGGTGTCTTTTAATTTATGAAATCATTCAATTGTTAAGCTAAGGAAATGATTTAAAGAATTCAATTAATGAAATTTCTTGTTAGTTATATAAATAAAAGTTTTAAATGAATATGACATTTAAAACTTAAGGCAAAAATAATGACATATATAAATAATATAATATTCATAAAAATCATATATCATCATAAGATTATTATATCAAAATACTGACACAAATAACGACAGTCCATCAAATGAATTTTGTTCGTAAGAAAGTTTAATTGTCTTAGAATCTGACACTCATTTTACTAACACTCAAATCATTGCGGAATTTGTAAGCAGTAACCGTATAAGGATATGACACACCAAAAAAGACTCGAAAGCATTTCAACGGTCCAACAAATGAGATTCGTTAATAGGAAACTCTGGAGGCAAATTTTTGGACCGTCCATGCCAGGCTCCCGGTCCGATTTCCAATTTTCTATACGTGACCTTTTTCACTCCGAATGTCACATATTCCACAAACGAGGTGTCTTTGAAAACGTAATTAGAAAATTCCCCAACGTCGACGTCGGCGACGGAGACGCGAACGTACCGATTCTGTTCTCAGTAGCGTTTCACTGCTCCATTGTAGAAGCTCACAATTAGTTTTGTGCATGATATGTTAAAGTTCCTACTCGTACTCATTGTAAAGTGGAATGTAGATGCAAATGTTTCAGTCAGACATAGTGACAAATTACATAAGGTGCAAAATAAAAATGTGTGTATTTTAAATTCGTTCACAACGACCAATATCAAATCCTGTTTTTTTTTTTAAATGAGGTAGTTTTAAAGTCATCATTTTGCTCTAATTTCACGAGTACGCGAATGCGAAATTTCAATAAATTAAAAAGTAGCTTTTTTTAATTTAATGAAGGGTTATTTGAAATAAGACTTGTGACTAGATTCAAGATCTAAAAATAGGTCTAGTAAATTAATTTACCTAGTGTAATGTAATATTTTGAATTGATTTGAAAATTGATTTACATATTTTTAAAGCATTTAAGATATTTGCTCATTTTCCATGTTATCGAAATACAGTTTAACTTACAAAAAAATATAACTCTTTAAATTTCACATCCCAATGTCTCATGTCATTTATGATCAACCAAATCCAATTTTGGCCAAAACAGTGACCTTTCATAATTCAAGTTTCTATGTATTGAAATCTGATTTTTAGCACCACGGGCCGGTCGTACTATTTCTTCACTCAGTAGACACACACAATCATTCGTACGACCAAACCTTATTTCGTACCGGCAACGTTTGTGACTGGAACGCTGTCTCTTTTGTGCTGCTAGAAAACAAATAAAATAAAATTAAAAAACAACTACACAACTTTGTTAACTATAAATCATTCGTATTACGAATATAACAAAACTTAAAAAGTCCAGTATTTAATTGAAGTACCTTTGCAGTTGTTTTTTAAAGCAGTATACTTTTTAGGTTGCGTTTAAAGTAATATAATTGTTTCCCTGATGTGTTGGGGCATACTTGTGTAATTGGTTTAGATAAATTAACGAAGTAGTTTCAAAGTGTGATATCCCTCGGGACATAATATGCATAATATGTATATTGTCCGCCCTTTATTTCAACGAATCCTGAATTAACAATGAGTTTTTATGATTATTGTTGAACATTGTTGTCTGGTTATCGGTTTATACTGTTTTGTATAGGGACAGGATATACACTCAACATTTAAATTATTAACATTGTTATTATTAATGTTATATAATTACATGTATTCCATGCAAGATGAAGCTTTATAGCAACGTAATCATTTTTTTTGAAGATCGGCATAAGTAACTCAAATCACAACGAATCAATATGAATGTAATGAAACAGTTACAATTTCATTGATAGCTTCATTAACAAAGCAGTGGTAGAGTCTGTAAGACAAGAGGCAATGAAAACTCCGGATCATTGTATTCTAACTGTCAAATTACAGTGTTTCGGTATCTTTCACAAACTTGTAATTAATATTTCCCGTCTAATCTCATTTCCTAATTCTGTGTATGCAGGTTCCATTGTTTAAAACACTTCAAAATACATATTTAAATTTGGAACCTAGAATAGATACTTCTACCTATGAAATAAGTATCTATAACAATATACAATAAAATTAATAAATTTTCATTTTATGAATCGTTTACTCACTAACTCCAATTTATAGTAATAGAACGCACACGTTATCGACGGCGTCAAAGATATGGAGCGTATTCTAACTGTGCAAACGGACTGTGAGATAAGCTTCTCTTGCATAAATCTACATACACAAATAGACGTTCTGGTACTGACAGAACGACAAAAACAACGACTAAGGCTGACTGCATCTGCCCTGAAATCACATAATTATCATCACTTATAAAACTGTCTGAAAAAGCAACACACGATGTCTAACGTGTTTTTTCTAATTATTTTGCAAATGATTTAATGGATCCGTTTGTCATAGACTTTGAAATAAATAATCATGACAAATTTTAAAAATAGAACACGATTTTATTCAGTTCGGAATTCGATGGTACACTCGTTATTTAAATTAGCAGAAAATTTAATCTGTGTTAAGTTCCTGCTTGACGTTTAAATACTTGCTCTAAAACTTCAATACTGTATTTACTACATCAGGCTTATTTCACAAAAAAATATATTTAGTATTGTACTCGAATTAATAAATATAAAAGAAAAGCAAACGTATGAACAATAACATTTGTACTTATTAACGTGTTGCATTCGGATAAGCGCCTGCGGCCTTCTGATCTAAACTTAGTTCTTAACAGAAAGCTCCCGAGCAGCCAGACTTACGGAACTTCTACAACAATAGACACCAATAATCACAACATTTTACTAACCATTCATTGGAATGTTAGAAACCAAAGCTACGTGCATTCTGAATCATAAATATATATCTCAATAAACATTTGAAAAAAATATTTGAACCGATACTGTATGTTGTAACGTATGTAGCAATCCTAATTAGGCAGAATACGCTCTATTAGCGAGAGATTTGCAACTTTATACATATAAAGGGAGCTCTGAAGGGATGTCAATGCTAACTGTTTAACTGCTCACTAGTTAAGAGTTAATATTTGGAGAAGGTTGATTTCCATCATAAAGCTTGTTTTGAATATAACGGATAAAGTTAAGCATGCGTGTGGGATGTCTCTGAGACTAAAACACGTCTGACGAATGAGATTACTAAGACTGACTCCTAAGTAGTCTAGCGCATTAAGTTGCTTTTTAGATACTTCTCAATTCATAATAACGAAATATCCAATATAATAATACATTATTATATTGTAATACTTTTACGTTCTACTCTTTGTCTTAGAGTAGAATCTGCCAAAAATCAAGAGATTGTTTTTTTTTTTGTGCCTAACAGTATAATGTTGTAACAAAGCAGTTTGATAAGGGCTTTATTATTATCTTATGTTCTATTATGTTTTTTTGTAAGTGAATTATAGATCAACAATATTTTCATTCTTGATCTTAATAGCTGGTGATAACCGAATGGTCTTGGGGCACCATGGCTATTTAGGTGATAAACTCATTTCACACTGAGAACCCAAGCTGATCAAGGATAAATAACGACTTTATTTTTATTGAAGAACTTAAGAACCTAGGATAAATTCGAGTCGGTGAATATTATTGTATTACTCACTGACTTTAGGCTCTTCTACACTGCCTAGGGTCTAGAGAGTATCAAAGAGATTTAAATGTAAGTTAAAACTATTTGTTAACATTTCGAGTTTATTAATTCAATAGTTCTGTTTTGCACTCCGTTAAGAGAACATATATAAAGACCAATTACCAAAATAATTTTAATTTGTTTAATTTATTTCTAATACCTCAGCCGAAATAGTTTATTGCCAAGTTAAACAATAAAAAGAAAAACAAGATCATAAATATCAAATAGATAGTTAACCACCAATCGTGCCCTCTCAAACTCAAACGAGATCCGCAATAATGACCGGGCCATTGACCTTCGATGCTTCATCTTCCACGTTTGAGTGGTTCCTGTGATTGCGTCTCAACATCTGCCTGACCACCTGGATTCATAGATATACATTACAGACACGGTTGAATAGCTAACCCCTATAAAATATTTTCCAAAGAAAACGGTAAAGTGGTTCATTGATCGTTTTGCGATGAAACTTTAGTATAAGTACCTTGGACTAATAGCCGAAACGTGACTCGAGTTAGGAGGTAATTTTGTAGGAGGACTTTAAGAATATCATACACCAACAAGGTGGACAGTATTATGCAATAGTGGATATAGATCGATTTCCGATTGTTATATGGAAGTTCTGTGTACCAAACGGAACGTCCCTCGTTAATAGGGGGCCAAAGTTTTCTTAACAAGATATATGTTATTCTAGTCTAAGCATAAAGATTTGTTTAACTCTTTATTTATGGTGAGAAATTGTTATAAAATATGATGTTCTTTATCATTTTTTTTTGTATGCGATGGTAGGTGACTATAAGCCCCTATCGCACAAGTAAGTATAACGACACAAGTAAGTTTAATATAAGTTAAATAACATGCACAGATATAATACCTACAGCATATAATAGTAGGATAGTATAATAGTATAATAGTAGTATAATAGTAGGATTATGAAACCAATTTTATAAATATTATATATTTTCTTATCATTGTTTCCAGATATTTATTGATTACGCTTGCCTTATATTAACTAGTAAAGTATTCCACAAACGCACAGCTCGGACAGTAAAAGGTAGGTCAAAATTTTCTAGAATGCTGTGGCATCTAAAGTATCAGATCTTCAGGTGACGTTACACACTTCATATGAGTTATGAAGGCACTTAAACGTTTTTTGAGATAAAAAGGGGCTCTAGGGATGAATTATTATAGGTGAACGTAGTCTTTAAATAAAACAAATAATTCTTAAATCACATAGTCGCGTCACACCAAACAAATCACTCGCGTGTAGAAATTCGACACATAATAGGTTACGCAAGCTAATTCACAGGGAAAAAGAGCCAGTTTTCACTAAATTGCGTAGATGTGAAAATCACCTTTAGAGATCAGCCTTCTCAACGTAGTACTCTTACTTTTTACTTACAAACAAATGGTTGGACGAAACGAACGAATTACTAATTAATTTAAACGAATAAAATATTATTTGACCTTTGCATTTTAAAGATCTTGCAAATTTTAATATTGGTTTCGGCAATTTAACTATATCAAATTAGATACATATATAAGTATAGAATTAATTAATTATTTAAAGTTTAAATTATTTTTCTTTTGAATTAGTAGTAATTTTCAACCAAGATGAAATGTGTTTTTACATTTTATTTTAAGGACTCATATGTGTGTTATATAAAACGTATAAAATGTTAATAAACTCAAAGATGTAAGCAAAATACACATGTACCTACGATTTTTTTATACAATGAGACTGAAACCGTATCCAGTATTCAAGCCATATTTTATTTTAACTAACAAACTATAGTTCAGGTAACACATTTATATAAAGTAACCAAAGGATATTATTTCCTCCGATTTGTTAACTTCGTTCGTGCTAACTTTTGTGTAACTGCATTGTCCAGTTTTGCAGAATTCTATCCAATTTGTTTCCCCCTTACAACGGTCTTATCTTGAATGAGGGAAGCTTGTTTTAATGTCGTTAATTTAAGACTCCGAAGTCGGTAACGATTTCATTCTGTTGTGTTATTATATATAGGCTAACTCTTTATAGGTATTGAAGGTAGATTAGATAATAGTTCGCTTTTGTATGAATGTAGCGGTATTTAAAGTCAGATTAAATAATGTTACCATTCACAAGTATACGCATATTTTTGTTTGGCCATTTGTGACTGAACATTGTGTCCTGTCGGTAGCAGTAACTTTTTTATATACTTGGCATTTGAAAATATTATCCTCTAGCCATATTTGAATAGTGTTGTCAAGGTTTAGGTTTTTATAGTCATATCTTAATTATGGATACCTACATTAAATATGAATGAAATTTATATATTAAATAAACGGTTTTAATTGTGAACGTAAAGAAATTAGTGTTCTTACCGTTCTTAGAACTTAAGATAAAAAACACAGAATTCAGAGGTAGGTAGGATATCTCTGAATTCCGTAATAAACAATAACCTCGAAATCTATACCTTTCTTAATTTAAGATAAGAACCAAACATATGAAAACCGCAATAATTGTATGTGAAATAATATTCCTTAAATCAATTTTAATACTTATCAACGCTCAATCTGATTTACAAAAAAATAAAATGTTCAGTGCACATTTCGTCGGAAAGCCACTTTTTGTTCGACATAATATACAAATTATAGTCGTAGAACTTCGGGAAGGGGTGAACGACATCTAAAAGTGTTCTTTTATGTGGCTACATAATGATGTATAAATCTGATTATGTTTATTGCTCTAGAATAGATTTTTTAAGCTTTTATATATACCTTCTTTTATGGGCAACTATAAAAAGTAAACTTATAGATGATACCTTATCTATAAGTTTACTTTTACACCGGCAGATTATAATTGTTTAATATTTTTTCTTGTGCTTCGTTTAATAACCATTGAAATCATAGTTACGCTGTTTATGTCTTCATAGAGATAGTTATAATCTTAAATAATGTAAATAGATAATTTTGGACTTTAATTAGCACTTTATAGTAAGAGAAATGCCGTGCTGCAAAGATTTTACATGGAAAAGAAAATAAAGAAAAATAATGATTAAAGTACGTTTACTAATCGTATCAAGGTACAAGACCATTAAACTTTCCTAAGCGCTATCTGAGTATCATGTCCTTCAGTGTTGCCAATCTGTGCCATTTCATTTTGATTTTCAAAATTTAACGTGATAATCATACATTTTCATATAGTGGGTTGTATTGTAAATAACAATAAAGAAATTCAAGGTATTGTTGACAAAAACATTTTTACGTACTTTCATACGGTCATTAAACACAATGCAGGCAATTTGTTGTATTAAAATTCACGTGTTCCCAATAGTCGATACATTTGCGATAAGCCTGGGTTTTGTGCAATGTGACTTTATCTGTGATTCTGTTTGAACTGCACTTTTTTACAATAGCAATAAAGTGTATTTCCGTATATAGAAAACTCGATAATATCACTATCGAAACTCCCAAGCTAAATTTGTAAATAACAAAACAAATCTTTTCCTCAAGCATATTACTTTCTTTTATTTTTATTTGATTAGTTTACACAATCATTATAATCATCAACCTATCGCCGTCTACTGCTGAACGAACATACAAGTCCATGCCAAAGTTTATATATTCTCCAGCCTCCATAAGTGTTGGCCTAAAACAAAGAGGGTTCAGTAGCATTAGCTGGCCTGAAGCGAAGCCACCTGACGTCCTGCCAGGGTGGCAAAGTCTGTCGGGAGTTGAGTGGTAATCCTTCTAGGGCATACCTTGACTTACGACTTAGGCTACATGAAGTAATACGTGTGGTTTTAGTCGGTTCGAGTCCGACATAAACGCATCATCCTTCGCACGATGAAGTGGTACCCGTGGGGGTTTCACCATGGTAAAATTAAAATAAAAAAGAGTTTATTTATTACGGTTTACCTGCCTTGGTAGTGACTGTTATGATCTATGTTATTCCTCAATAAATACTCTATAAAACGCAAAAAAAACGAATAAGTTCCAGAGATTAGCCTGTTTAAACAAACTAACTAACAAAAAGCTCTGCAGATATTATGATTATTTTACCACTCCGGAATAGGGCCTGGATGAAAGACGATCTTTTTTTTTTATGCGATTGGGGGCAAACGAGCAGACAGGTCATCTGATTGTAAGTGACTACCGCCGCCCAAGAACACCCGTAACTCAAGAGTCACAAGTGCGTTGCCGGCCTTTTAGGTAGGAGTATGCTCTTTTCTTGAAGGTTTGAAGGTCGTATCGGTTCGGAAATACGGCAGGCGACAATTTGTTCCATAAGCTGGTTGTGCGAGGCAAAAAGTTTCTGGAGAAGCGCACAGTGGTGGAGTGCCAATCGTCCAGGTGATGGGGATGGATATTTTGTCGCGTAGGACGATGGCGGAAACCTGCAGCCGGTATAAGTCCGAACAATTCCTCTGAACACTCCCCATGATACAAGCGATAGAGGATGCAGAGTGAAGCTACATCTCTACGCAACGTCAAGGTGTCAAGTCGATCAGAAATATCTTGGCAGTCGATGATGCGAGTCGCTCTCGGTTGAATGCGGTCAAGAGGGAGAAGTTGGTACTGGGGTGCACCTGCATAGAGATGAGAACAGTATTCCATGTGCGGCCGAACCTGCGCCTTATAAAGTTGCAGGCGGTGGGCCGGAGTAAAATACTGTCTCGATCTGTTTAGCACACCAAGCTACTTCGAGGCTAATATGACCTTATTCTCTAAGTGACCGCGAAACTGGACTTCGCTTGATATATCGACGCCAAGGATTCCGATACTGGCTGATGCAGTTAGGGAAGTGCTCTCAAATTGAGGTGATACGCGACCAATGGCATCTTTTTAGCGGTGAACGCGCAAACCTGTGTCTTCGTGTGGTTAAATTGGACTAGGTTAAGTCGACCCCAATCTGAAACTTTTGATAACGAAGTTTCGATTTCAGACACAAGTTTGGATCGGCTTTGGATGACGTTTACACGAGAAATGTTAGCGCGGCCGGTGTAAAGGGCATCACTCGTGCTATCGTCTGCATAGCAATGGATGCTGCTAATCTGCAGCATGTCATTGATATGCAGAAGAAGCAGCGTGGGTGATAGCACACAGCTTTATGGGACACCAGAGTTAACAGACTTGGAGTCGGAGCATGCACCGTCAACAATGACCTTGATGCTTCTGTCTGTAAGAAAACTTGAGCCAATTGCACAGTTTCTCGGGAAGCCCATAGGAAGGAAGCTTCGTAAGGAGCGCTTTATGCCAGACCCGATCGAAGGCCTTTGCCACGTCCAAACTAACGGCCAACGGTTCCCCATTGGTCTCGATCGCCTGTGCTCACCGGTGAGTCAAGTAAACAAGAAGATCACCAGCTGAACGACCCCGACGGAAGCCGTATTGTCGATCATTGAGGAGCTGGTGGTCTTCTTAGTACCGAAGGAGCTGGCAGTTAACAATGGATTCCATTATCTTGGAGAACAAGAAGGTGATGGCTATGGGTCTGTCTTTCATGAGTTCGAGACTACGCCTAGAGAGTAGAAAAGCCGATAAAGGCGCGTTAAAACCGGTGCCAACTCTGGAGCACATGTCTTCAGCACGATTGGAGAGATTTTATCGGGCCCACTCGACTTAAGAACGTCGACGACGAACTGCCCTTTGTGTAAACCGGCATGCGGCTCTCGCACTACGGTATGGTCGGCGGTGCGTTACCCCGTCGTCCAGGGTCAAGTTGGACGCAAAGAGTTTGCCCAGAAGATTGGCTTTTTCTTTAGCGTCGTGGGCCATCGAATTATCTCCTATGTGCAGAGGTCGGCTAAGGTAGGCGTAAGGGATGGCTTACAAAAGTTCCCCTGGACAGCTTTGGCAAGAGACCAGAATGCACGAGTTCCGGAACGGAGACTCACTAGTCTCTCGCCAATTCTGCCGATGTGAGCCGACTTCGCCCCAGCAATTACTCTTTTGAGGGACCTGGAGGCAAAGTTAAATTGCTTCTTTAATGTGCTGGTCTTTACATCCCGTGCTGTCGCTGCATTAGCCCATGCTTGGTAACATTCCTGCTTTCAGCGGGACGCCGCTTTACAGGTTCGACCAAACCAGGGCTGGGACTTGCCACCTGTGGGAATCAGGGAGAATGGAATGAAAAGTTCCATACCCTGAAGCACAACATCCGCGACAGAGTCGGCAACGACATTGGGTTCATCCGGCGAGAAGCAAACCTGCCTCCATGGGTAGGATGCAAAGAATGTTCGCATTCCATCCCAGTCTGCTGACCCATAGTGCCATACGCGGCGACTGCCTGTAGCTCGCGGCCGCAGCGAGTGAACGAGTGGCACTATACTCCTAATCAGGCAATGGTCCGAAGAGCCAAGAGGGGCCTCAACGGATACTTTGTAGCCGTCAGGATGTGAGGTCAGCAGAAGATCCAACAGTGAAGGCACGTGGCTTTCTGCATCTGGGATTCGCGTAGGCGTTGTACACACTTCGGTATCCTTTTTGTTAACAGCGCTATCATTAGGGGGGGTAGGGTATTTTGGGCCTCCGGAGTCCTCACTCATTTCGGGGAAATGCAACGCAAGCGTCACTTCATAACCGATTTTCTGTGAGGCCGTGGTATCGCACCGGTCGAGCCGGCCCATTCGTGCCTAAGCATGGCTCAACGACGTACAAAATATGACCTTTTATCGAACATGCAGTCAACGCGTAAAAGTCTAACAAACAAACTTACTTTCGCATTTACAATATTAGTTAACATTATTATTATAAGTGGATAGACAACGAAGATGCAGGCCAATTTCAACGGTTCTTCTTAGAAGTTAATTAAGGACGTCAGCATTGGAGGTCCTGTGGCTTAAGTTATGATGATGATTATTATATTTTTTTCTTTTTTTTTATAAAGAATGTTGGCAACGTTTGTAACACATTACGAGTATTCTTGTTAACCACCCCAACTATAGCTAAATGCTTGTGTTAGAGGTGGGTTAACGACGATAATGCACTGGGTTGGGTTCGAACCCGCAACCGTTTGATCGCAAGTCCGACACCTTAGCTATTACCGCCGCTTAAAGTGTTCTTACAGTTGCTTGTAACGTGATTGTATACTGTCTTGGTTTTGGGAGAAAAGTGTCATTTCTCACCTTACATTAATAGATTTAATATAATACAATAATAACGTTACAATAACAATAGTGAAATTTTAAGAATCCTTATCGTAAAAAATTAGCAAAATGGGTAAACAGCCAGTTTGACTTACAGGTAAGCGACGCAGTAAGCTATTGTTTACACTTAAAAGGTTATGGATTCCTTTTAATTATATCGAATTAAGTTGATATTTCTAATTTTCCCATTCACTGACCAGTGGAAGGAAATAAGTTTGTCAAATGTCTTCGTCGCATTCAGGGACGCAGGTATGAGTGGTATGTATGTGAACCCAACAAAATTTATGAATAACATAATTTAAGTAAAACAAAGCAGAATTATGTTGAATTCCAATTTTATTATATGTATTCATGACATTATAATATTAATAAGAAAGTAATCAATTCCATATGACACTACGTAATATATTATTAATACATGTCAGACATAATTCAGTTGAAATTCTTCAGAGCTGACAAAACCAACACACAATAGACTCACAAGGCCACATGACAAACGGCTGTTATTCGAAGATTATCGCTTGAACATGACTAATGACATGTCGCTTCCTACACGTCTCTTCTATATGTTAATTGTACCCAATGCTCTCGACACTAATTTACACTGTGTTTATTTTACTGAAAACAACAATACACTTATACTTTCAAAATAATTCTCTAAACGATTTTGAACCTTGAGCCCTAATTATTACAGAAGAGCACTTATGTTATGAATGTCTAAAATAGTATGGGAAAAGGCTCAGATGATTCACACGCGTTACGTTGTCATTTCAGACGTTCGATTCAATTTTTCATTTAGATGAGCACTGTGTAAACACAGTCGTAATGGAGGGAAAAGTTTCTATTTTAAAACCATTTTTATTTGGATCTCCTTGGATTCTTTTATGGTCTTGTTAAATAGAATTCATAAGTTGGCTACTGAAAACTTTCTCTATCCACCGAATTGAAAACAAGGAATGGATTTCAGGTGAAAATTGTAAATGTCGGACGTTTATAAAAAGTTTATATTAAGAGGCTGTATTTGACGGATTCTCATAATGGCCTAACTTAGAACAAAGTTATTGAATAAATATATATATTTATAGAAAGTTTCGTAATTCTAAAGTTCTTTCTGCTTGATGGGGAATGATTGTGTACCAGAGATACGAAGGTGATTTTACATATAATCAAGTAGTGTTCTTTAGAACACAACTAAAGTTGTGTTCTAAAGAACACTACTTGATTATATTTCACATTTATTTACAGAATGACAGTGGTTAATTTTTATTCATAAAAGACATTGGTCTATAATGAACAAATTGCACCAATATTTACTTTGCTAATTTCTAGCTTTTTCAATGGATTCTAAAAATCTTATCAGTATTTTGAAACAGTGTGCTGTTACAGAAGTACCAATTCAAAATGCACTTCTGAACTCCCACATAATAATTTACTACATTAGAGTTGTAAAGACTTGTAAATCTGTATTTGGTAAGATAAGTAGACAAAGAAATATAGTTATTAAATATATAAAACCGGACTAGACTTGCACTTTTATTACTGACGTCATCTCAAAACCTTAAACCCTATGTTAATCCCACTATTAAGGCGATTCAAATAATACCTCGCCTATCGAAATCCATCAAGCCACTAATATCAAAGACCATACATACATAATAATAATAACTTGACACATCTCACACACGGCCGTCTGATCCCAAACTAAGCTGAGCTTGTACTTTGGTAAACAGACAGCTGATAAACATACTTATATACTTCCAAATACATACATATTATAGATAAATTACACCCAGACACAACAAATAATCATGCTCATCACACAAATATTTGTACTGGGTGGGAATCGAACCATGACCTCTGGCTTAGCAGTCAGGTCACTAACGTTGTATTTCTTGTTCAGATGATAGACTGAATCTTTCCATCCAAGTATTTAGTAAGAACACCATTGCTAATTGTAGTTTAACATAGTAATGCTAAACAAAGTTTATCTTTGATAAGGAACAATCGCATTAATTAATACTGAGCTCGCGTTAATACTGAACCTTCATTTGAGTAAGCGTCAACCACAAAATAATGTTCATTCTCATTTCTTTACAAATATAATATTCTCTTAAAAACATCAGCTTTTCACAAATAGAGAGTTCCGAGAAGAAAAGAAGTTGTCTTTAAAAATGCATACTCTTTAAAAGCTATTACAGTTAGGTACTCTAACTTTAGAAAAGTGTATTAAAATGTGTTGAAAAACGTAAATTACGCTTCTGCCTACCCTTTGGGAGTGAAGGCGTGTATGTAAATGAAAATAAACATTTCTAAAATTTTAAGTGCATGTTTTATAAGTTTTAAGAGCATTTATGTGTTTGGAATATCTAGATTTCTAGAATACAAATTACTTGTAATAATATAAACTAAATTATTAATGACTACTTAATTACTACATTTTTAACAGTTTACAAAATTAAGAACTTATCAATCACAACTTCCTAATACTTCTTGAACAACACTAGTCAAAGTAAAAAATACGTCAACACAACACTTCGTTTCGTTCGTTCGTTCTTTGATGCCGCGCTAGCAACTTCAGAAAATGTAGACTAATTCTAATAGACTAATATGCAGTCTTTATGGATGATATTGAAAGGCCTTGTTTGCAAACTAAGCTATTATTTATCATTCCAAAAATAATAAATTAGATTGTACAATGTACAATCTAATAGAAACATACCTACATACAAATTCCAAAAATAGTACGTAACGTTAAACAAAGTGTTTTTTTCTGTATGACTTCTGAAACTTGACAAAATATTAGTTTAGTTTGTCGTTTTTATAAGTTCACATATTCATAAATAAGATAATTATCTAACAATAAATATTAACTTAATTATCTCTTCATATCCTTAAACAAATCAGCGTCCTGTCAGCCGATATAATTTTTGTTTAATTACAAAGATCATACTATTCCAGTAACTAAGCGTTTATGCAGTAATGTTACTTCCTACCTAATACACTTCTCCGTTCTGATTCTTTTGATAGAAATTCTCTATAACTCTTGTATACTACAGATCTTCTCATAGATGTAGTACGGGGAATTTTGCTTACCGTGGTGTAAATAAATAAGACCTTTATGTCATTCTCAGAATAATTTCATAAAACTAGAGATCGCCTTGATATCGACCATTTCATTGATCAGTATAAATTTAACCAGTATTACATATACTTTGTTATAAACATTTCTGTTATTTCCTCTTTTAAAGGCGGGAAATAATGTATGACGTACACATAAATAACCTATTGAACTGTTAAAAAAAAGGAATTGATGTCAATTATAAATAAAAAAACGAATTTCAAATGCTAGTTTATGTTTGTCTTTTATCACAATTACGTTTGTTTTTAAATAATTTAAATAGAAAACATTATCTTGATTATTACCTTAGCATTGACGTCACTAAAACTCGTAAATAGCTACAAAACAAAACTACAACAGAGAAAATCGGTTCACAAACATTTTTATGGATGAGAAAATGGTTCTTAACTGTTTTTATTGCCTATTTACACATCGATGTATGAACACGTCATGAACTGGTACATTTAAAGAATAATACGAGTAACAAGTAACAAGTTCGTATAATTATACCTAATATTTGTAGGTTATTCGCTAGGTAAGTTTTGCAAGACATTATAGGATTGTTACATAGTTTGTTAGACACAGAGCTAGTAAGTTAATTTTGTGAGATTAATAGTTTATTCTTAATAAAAGCTTATCCCCAAAGCGCCATGAGAGCAACTTTAAGACGGTTAGGATTTTAATGAAAATATATTCTCTGTACCGAAGAGAGTTTTAAATAACACTGAGTTCAGTACTCTGAACGGATTGGACAATTAGCAAAACTTAAAAGTAAATGCTAGTATATAACATCAGGTACATAAAGACTCGATATATATTTTTTTTAATGAAATAAAAGGAACTCCGCCTTATATTAATAAAGTTTGATTTTATAGCAGTCAACAGTAGTCAACTTCCACGTACCAGAGACTATAAACATAAAGACATTATCAAAGGATGTCCTGGGATAATTGAAATCGACTGTGAATTATAAACGAATATATGCACGACAGATCTATTTAGATGTATGATGATGTTTACAATTTATCAAGTATGTGAAAAGAGAAATTAAGTTACTTTTAAATACACTCTACATACAGTCTACTTTGATTCACAATGACATATTTGTCTTACTTAAACATCAAGCTTAAAGCCGTAACTGTCTATATTCAATCTTTTTCTGTCTATATATGTACATACGTACTTATTTCTTACATGTTTATGCTCCAAAAATTGTTTCGCAGTTTAGTGGGCCAATATCCATAGTTGTAAACTTAATCTGAATATAACAATTATTTACTTATTTATTTTTATTTTTCCAACGAAGTTATTTATGGGGCGCTGCGGATGCGTACCCTAGCTGGCAAAAAACGTCCGTAACGTTAAAATAAAAAAAGCGTAAGATTTTTATGTGTAGTCTATGTATGATGGCTATACAGTGTCTAATGTATAGCCTACGGGCTGACTGTTATTATTATTGCAGTTTGCTATTATTATTCATGTAAATAGCTGTTTCTTTGTATATTATTATTATATAATTTTATAAATTAATGTAAATAAAATAAAGGAAGAATAAGTAATAAAGATAATATTGTAAAGTAGTTTTTTTTTTAATTTATCGATAAAAAATCATAAAAATAATCGGACTTTAAAAATATAGACAACCGACTTCAATGCGCCTATCATAAAATGTGAGACTAACATGGTTTTCTCATGGATGCCATTGTCACAACTGGACCAAACTTTCATCTAACTACCCTTGAAGTATGTACTTTCCAATAAAAAAAAAAACATTAAAATCCATTTGTCGCGCACATGCTTAATCCAAATTTAAGACTTGTATAGTTTTCTCATTGACGCCATTGTCAGAACTGGACCAAATTAAAAAGGGAAGCCCCAGCAATGAAAAAAAAAACATCAAAATCGGTTCACCCAGTCGAAAGTTATGAGGTAACAAACATAAAATTATACCTCAACTAGCACTTGAAATTTTTATAATAAGGAACTTCGTTCCTTATTATAAAAATTAAGTTTAGTTAGTTAATTAAGCTTAGTTCTGGTGTCCCACGACACCACACGGTTTTTTTATTAGAATTTATTTCATATTGTCAGCCAGCATATACTAACGTTGTACAACACCTTAATAAAACACGCTATTATTAAAACTTTCTGGCTCAAACAAAACTATATATGAATACAGACTAACACACATATTAGGTATACTGTTTGAGCACGCGAATCAAATTTAATATGCATACCGTTTAGGTGGTGTTAAAGCATAGTGTTGCGTGAATAATACGTCGATATCTATAGAAATAAAACAATTCACATGCCTTATTAAAGAATTTGAAGTAGTGCATGTCGTATGATTACATTTCAACGGGTTACATTATCGAATTCTAAGTTTAAAGGTTTAAGATTTGAGGTGGACATTCATTGCGAAATCTACATGTTGACATACTCATGTGCAAAATAATAATAATTTCTGAGATTTTGTTTTTTGTTCCGCTTGATTAATGTACATGAAAGATTCTAAACACGATGCCAAAGATACAGAACAGTACATAAATTACCTAACATCTAAAAAAAATAGGGTTCCACAACAAATACAAAACTACAAAACTGTTACGTTTTTGATTTAGCTTATAATAAAATCAGCTCAGTATTGGGATTACTGATGACCTAATGAATGTTCATCCAATTATTGATTTCAGTTCATTATTATAATCTACCAAAACCTATAAATTCCTTACGATAACGATGGTTGCCGTCACTGAGTTACTCTAACAAGGTGATTATAGCTAGGGGCGGGTCGAGCTTACTCGATAACCGCTCTTTACAGCCATCTAGCGGTGAATATAATTATCTTTAAACCAACTCATGGGAAAATAAATAAAAAATATTACAACAAAGCTCTTTTGGTGCAGCGAAGCGTTGAACCATTTAACGGATAAAATAAATTCTCGAGGATGTTATTACATGTAGATTAGATCTTAATATTATAGAATTTACATTGATAAGAATATTATATTATACTAGAACTCGTTAAGTACATATTTCGTACCCACATTATGTAACTCTTTAATGCAAATACACTAACATTTATTACTGTTTTTTTCTGTTGACCTGGATAAGCACATACTAAAACGTGTAACATGTTTTCAAACATTAAGTACAACTATTTACATATTATATGACCAGGAAAACTCCCAGATGACCAATGAAGAAAGTGACGTGCCTACTTCTTTCTAAAGAAATCAGAATGTCTTTCTGATAGTGGAAATACTGATGAACTTCTTTATTCTCGAAGACTAATGTGTAATTAAATATTCTGGTAGATTTTGCAAAGCTTCTTACTTCTCATTATTAATTAAGCACTTTAATATTCTTTCACATAATATTTTGTTGTATATTGGCTACTGATAGCTTATTCCGAGTGATAATAACTTGTTTATATGGTATTTTATTTACATAACTATTTCGAAGAAATATGTGTGTTTCATCATCTCAATCGCCGTTTCTTATCTTAGTTGTAAACAAAATTACAAGGATGAGAGATAAACATGCTAATTACTACTTATTAATATTTGCTTTATAAAGTAAACAATCAGAAATTAGAGTTCTAGAAACATCATGTACTACTGTGCTGGACTATCACAATACAGTGAACAACGTCACAGTTTAAAACATGCACATACATTTTTCTAGTGTCTTTATTTGTTTCTTCCTGAATATATTGATATCACATTATTCTTTTTTTCCTTTGACCTGCATGTAGTATATCAAATACATAATTATTATATAATAACATAACATAACAACATAATATTCAATCAAATTCGAAATTCAAATTGAACACAACAATCTACTAATCTATTTAAGTATATTTATCGTATTGTCATGTTCTGAAACCTCTTCAATAAAAAAAGTGCAAGTAAACAATCATCCAGGATCTATAATAGCTTTACTACGTCTAGTGGGTGGTCCATTCAATGCTAGATCATGGACTACAAATTGCTTTTTACTTGTTTATACGTTCGGACTTACATACCTCAATTACGCAGTGGTCAATTATTACATGAACTATTCCCATGCAGGTATGCATTCCTGGCTTATCTAGTTATACACTTCCAAACTCAGTAATTACTTGTTAGTTTTCAATTACTTCGTGCCGTTTCTGATTTCTTTTAAAGTATACTAAAGGTTCTTTGCAAAGGTGGTGAAATAATAATACATTTGAAGTCATCGTATTATTGGATTAATTGTTTGTGGTAATATGTATATACTACAGAATTCGGCTAGCCTGTTGATGTAGTGGCAATGTAAAGACCATGACTGCTCACCCGGTCGTCGTAAGTTGGGATATATAAATTGAGCGATCCACAGATACTTGTGCTGAGTCTTTCTGTTATTAGTGTCCATGGTTTGTATATTTGTAAAGACCTCGGCGACACATGCATAGTTCCTAGTACAGAGTTGTCTCTTTATTTAAAAACACATATTATATTGCCCTAAAGTAAAGTAGCACATAAAATTGAGTGTCATAATGAAATATAACTCAGTTGAACGTAAATTTTAAGTACTAGTACTTCCTACCTAAAATATACAGAAGCGTGTAGAACGAAAAAATGTTTTTAGTGTCGGAAATACAACAAAAGTTTTATTCTAAACTTTTGAATTATTTACACTTGAAAATGATAATAGCCATCTAAATAATAAAACTAAGTATCCGGCTTTTGAATCGCTGTAAAATTGGTGCTCATATTTTTTCTTTGCTTACATAGTTACGGCGTACACTGTTATTAATAAAGATGGTATTATTCGGTGTTGGTTTGAATATCTTCTTATAGTTCAACGTTAGATGTAGATTAAGAAACAATGAGGGGCTTAATATTTATTGAAGACAGAACTACATATTATGTTTAAGAGATTTTGTACAAGGCAACAGATAAAGCATTTCATAAAAAAATTATAGGATACCTATTTTTGTTTGTATATTTTTTATCCTGCTTTGCTGAGGTTTATTAAAATCCTACATTTGAAAAGTCGAATTTGGTCTGTGTCATATTTTTGTGATCTCCGTTACTATACTTAGGCAGGACATGTGAATAATGGAATGGCTCGACACATTAAAATAAAAAAATAAAATTAATTTATGGTATATATTTCATAAAATTTTACGTTTATTCGAAATAGTCCTATTTAAAAAAATATAATTAGGTCAATACACAGAGTATCATCGCATTTATAGGTTGCTTTGTGAAATATAAAATTAATATTAAAAATATTAGATTATTGAGTACATGTCTATGTTGATCTTTAATCACCTGTTTGCTATTAGGAGAGCCTTATGCGTAATGTAAAGAATAAAAACTTTTGAACTGTGACTAAAGAGAAGTATGTATATTATCTTGTTATATTCCGCTGGACCGGAGTAATACCACGGCCTCACTGAAAAGCGGTAGACAAACAATGCTTGCATATAATTGTATTGTATATAAAGCAACGCTTAGCAGCACTCCTATGTTTGCATTTTTTTTATGATATAGTGGGAAGACCAACAGACTGATCATCTGACGTTAAGAGGCAGCAAGAGTCGTAAGAATGCTGCATGTCGTTGAGGGTAAGGAGGCTAAAGTTGTATGAGGATGATATTGAGGTAAAAAAAAAGTTTAGTTTATTATTTAGTTTACATAAAAATATCTTATCTTCGAATATATTTTATGTACGAAGCCTTTAGTTAGTTGCTTGACAGGTTAAGCAGCAACTTTGTTCATAAACTCAAAAGCCTTGACACGCACATGTGGCTATACTCTTTTCTCTCTCATGTTTGACTGTTAATGCATATTCTAACCAAATTTTGGAGAAAGTACGTAAATATTTTTAAAAACTTCGTTTAGCTTTAAGAGGTTTCTAGTGCCCCATAATGTACGAGAGAACGTTAACTTCAGAAGCATGTGGTGTCCCAGAAAACTATTTTGCAAGTCCTTTATCCCATTTTCACGAGAACGCGCCTGAGTAAAAAGTTTGCAGAAGTTGTTTAAGACACAACAGGTGTTCGTAATATAATGGTATTAGCTCCTATTTAAAAAGAGTATTGTCATGAAAATAACGACTTCATATTCAATGAACAAAATTTTTTTGAAGAGACAAGTGTATTTTTATTATCTTTTAAAGTTTTTATACAGAGCACATTCAAGAGATACTTTTAATCTTTAAACGTCTCTCTTTTAACTTTTAATTGGGTACTTTACGTTTTCTGAAAAGTTTAATATGGTTATTAAGTCCCATTAGAATACAAGTGCCAACTGCGAAAGAAAAACTACGTATAAGGATAACAACAAGTTCTACGTAACTAGATCTCAGTTTGTTTATAATTAATGCTCGATACACCCGCACGGGAATAATTCAACGGTTTATGCACCCTTGATAATATGAGATGAAGTTTCTTTAGACGCCGGGGCGGTATGGCAGTGCGGGGCGTTCGACGTCGTGGGGCGGAGCTACACCGCCGCTCAGTCGGTGGGCAGCCGCCGTACGCGCTACACGCTTGCGATAAACGTGTCAGACGCTGACATGCCATGCGAGCCGCGATGTCACTTCCAACGCGTGAATATTTATGACGCGATCAACCAATTCGCTGCCTCATAAATGACACTGCCGACCTCGATGCCTCACCTCAGCTCGCATATGATTGTAAAATGCTAATAAAACAAACTATCGCGAAAGGACTTGATCGCAGAACTTTTAATCGTATCATAGTGTATGTGTTGTTCTACTGTCATGCTATTGAAAGGAGCTTCGCGGCCGAAATGCCGCACGAGTGCGCGTTCCGCAGTTTCGAGGCGGAAACGTCGGAGAACACGGTTCTTTTCTGTAAGATCCGAACTATAAGCAGTTTGGATAACTTGCTGCAAAACATCAGTAGGACGCATTATGACGATGTTGTTTCATTACAAGTACAGTGCAGTGAGATTTTGTTTTTTGAAAGCACTCTAACTGCTCAGACAGACAAATCGCCAGGTAAAAATACAGGTCTATCGAAACTAAGAGATCTTATGATAGACAAGTGCAAGATACGTCAGATACCGGAGCGTGCTTTTAAAAATTTCAAAGACCTGAAACATCTGCACGTCACAACCTATAACAGCGAGTGGTCTGCAATGACAATGGAGTTACATGAACAAGCGTTTGCGGGCTTAAACGAGTTGGTAGAACTTGATCTAAGCGACAACAATATCTGGAGTACTAAAACAGAAACTTTTTGTTCCTTGTATAGTTTGAAAACTTTGAACCTTAGTAATAATCACTTGCAAAATATTAAAACTGTAGGATTCTCAGATTCTCTGAGAGAACAAAATTTAAGTGTAAAAAGTTGTAATTTAGTCATAGAAGTTCTAGATATGTCTTATAATGACTTGATTGTTCTGACCGACAATTGTTTGTCTAAGTTACGTTCCTTGTCAAAATTGTTGTTCCAAAACAACGCTATATCTACCCTAGAAGATGGTGCCTTTGAAGGATTGCTCAGTCTACAGGTTTTAAATTTATCAAGTAACTTTTTGAATACTATTCCTCCAGATATTTTCTTGGACACAAAATCTTTGAAGGAGATAGACTTCAGTAACAATACTATAAATACAATACCACCCGGTTTGTTCGATGGATTGGATCAATTACAAATACTTGATTTATCTCATAACAAACTTACTAGTCAGTGGATAAATAAGGGCACATTCATAGGATTACTACGTATGGTTATTCTTAACCTGTCCTATAATAATTTAAACAGGATAGACCGACATATGTTTCAGGATTTATATAGTTTACAGAAACTAAATTTAGAACATAATGAAATTACTTCGATAGATGAGCATGCATTCGGAGAGTTGCGAAACTTACATTCTTTGACACTTTCCAATAACAAACTTGTACATATTCACACACATTTGTTTACAGATCTACACGTATTACATGAATTGTTTATTGATAATAATAAAATAAAACATATAGAAGATAACTCCTTCGATAATATGACAGCTATCGAGGACTTAGGATTAAATGATAATTTTTTGTCGGTAATTCCTACCGCTATACGTAAACTTCGTTCACTGAGATCTTTAGACATCGGTAAAAATAACATAACACACTTGAATAGAGATAACTTTCGAGGGCTTTCTGAACTCTATGGCCTACGTTTAGTGGATAACAAAGTCACATCTTTGAACGAAGATACTTTTGAATATTTGCCACAACTTCAGGTACTTAATTTAGCATCTAATAAAATAAAACATGTCACTCCTGGTTGTTTTCGAAAAAATATCAATTTAAAATTACTTCGCATGGATGGTAATGAAATAATAAAATTTGACGGGATCTTCAACACTTTAAATAATTTGATTTGGCTCAATATGTCCGCAAATAAAATTTCTTACTTTGACTTCAGAAGTTTTCCTAACAGCTTAGAATGGTTAGATTTACATAAAAATGATGTAGAAAATTTTGCAAATGACGATATGTATTCAAATGTAAATATAAAAATATTAGATTTAAGCTACAATAATATAAGTGAAATTTTAGTGACTTCCTTACCAAATTCTGTAGAGAAACTTTATTTAAACAACAACAACATACAAAATATTCAAATCGGTTCATTCTCTAAACTACAAAAGCTATCGATGGTGACATTAAATAATAACAAACTAGTACAGCTTGACATGAATGCGTTTAGGTTAGATCAAATAAATGAAGATAGTGACTTACCAGAGTTTTTTATAAGCGGCAATCCATTTGTTTGCGATTGTTCAATGGAATGGATTCAGCGTAGCGTATACCTGAGTCACAGTCGACAATACCCACGCGTATTAGATTTAGATAAAACCTTATGTACGTTGGTTCATTCACGCACCAAGGAAAAGAAAATGATAATAGACATGTCACCTTCTGACTTTCTCTGCCCGTACGAGAGCCATTGTTTTGCTCTTTGTCATTGCTGTGACTTTGTTGCATGTGACTGTGAAATGATTTGTCCAAATAACTGTAGATGTTATCATGACATTACATGGAATGCGAACGTTGTAGATTGTTCGAACGCTGGTTATACTGAGGTACCCGAACGAATTCCGATGGACGCCACCGAAATATATTTAGATGGAAATCACATCAGCCATCTGGGAAATCATGTATTTATAGGTAAAAAGAAACTTCAAGTTTTGTATTTGAACAATACAAAATTGAAAGATGTAAATAATCAAACTTTCAAAGGTGTTGATTCACTAAGAGTTTTGCATTTGGAAAATAATAAACTAGTTGAATTGAAAGGAGATGAGTTTTTACATTTGAATAATTTAAATGAGCTATATTTAGATCATAACGCCATAGTACATGTTGCGAATAACACTTTTTCTTCATTGAAGTCTCTGTCAGTTTTAAGAATCGATGACAACAAACTTGTAAATTTTTTCCCTTGGAAATTATTGGCTTCATCTTCGAAAAGTTTAGCCCATGTATCTATTGAGGGCAACCAATATTCTTGTGACTGTAAAAGCATCGCTGAATTAGATTCGTGGCTTAGGAGGGATCCGGGAGACCCGGAGAAAATGTTGTGCACAGATACAGGAGGAAAACCAACTAAAATTACTATTGCCTCTGTATTGAGCCATTGTAAAGAATATATGGGATCAATAGGCGACCCAACAGTATCTAGAGATGAAATTGTTTCTAAGTCACTATTTTTACCCGATAATTACTTTGCGGTTATATGTGGAGTAATTATCATCGTCGTGGTAATTTGTCTTATAGGTGCTATATTCTATGCTTTCAGATATGACCTCAGTGACTGGTTGTACACTAAATACGGTGTGCCACTGTTTAAAGAGCAGTCTTGTCCAAATGTGGATCATGTTTTGGAAGGTAATCCTAATCATATGTATGATTACTACGTGATATGTAATACCAAAGATACAAACTTTGTTTATCATAATATTATGTCCGAGATAGAGTTTCGAAAAATGACAACTAAAAAATTTACACCAAATGAGGCTTTCTTAAATATTCTTACATTAGATAGCTTTTCTAAATCATCTAAATTATCAAAA
This sequence comes from Tyria jacobaeae, assembly GCA_947561695.1. Taxonomy (NCBI): domain Eukaryota; kingdom Metazoa; phylum Arthropoda; class Insecta; order Lepidoptera; family Erebidae; genus Tyria; species Tyria jacobaeae. The sequence continues at coordinate 13,440,273 of OX387220.1, forward strand.
CGTCTCATAATAGTTTTGACGACTAATTTCATTTGCAATGACCTTTGTGATATTCATTTTAAAAATATGTTATTCAGTTATTTAAAATCTCTAAATCGTAGTGACTTGAACAAAGTATTATTTATCAAAGTAGTAGACAACAACCAATTAAGCGAAGAGATATGTTTTGTATTAGATAAATTCAGGAATATATCCTGGAACGATCCTCGTTTTTGGGACAGGTTCATTGCTTTACTCAATTTGACTGACACTATTATAACAGTAAAAAGCTCTGAAAAGAGCGTATTCAAGAAGTCTTTACGACAAACTCCGACGTTGAGATACACGACAATGCCCGTTTCAAACGATAATTGCTCAAAGCAGAATTTCACAAATTCATTGCAGTATTGTAAGAGGAACGATGGGGAATCATCTCAGAATGAAAGTTCTCCGTCGTCGGACACCATCACATACGGAGAAGGGAACAACTCGAACAATAGCTATATGTCGATTGACAATAGAACTCGGTTTAATTATGACCTGAGGCTGTCCCCTAGCACTGGTCACGTATATTCTAGGGTAGATGATATTTCGCCTACAGTACCACGGTCCATAACCGGTAGTGCTTCAAATAAGGGGCGCACGTATTATGTTTGATCTTAGTTGGAGGTATTGAAGACTCCAATCATTGCAAATTTTCATTTTCTTTTTGTGCACTTATGCTTCACTATTAAATATTCATTCACATTGTATACCTAACTTATTTAATTATTGTAAATAAATTGTTACTTAATGTCGTACATTTTGTCAATTTTCACATACGTAACATAAGGTTTTGTGTAATTCGAATCGTTTTACGGAAATATGAATATTTTAATGAAACAATATTTGTACAAAGTTTGTGTGAAAATGTTGAGTCTGATTGTGGTAACATTTTTCAAATATTATAATTAATATTAATTGTATTGCATAGTTTATTAAAGCTGTAAAAAATATTCACAAATCTGTCACTGTAACGCAACACCAAATAGCTTAAGAAGTTTAAAATAATTTATATTATCTCAATTTGTAATAATCATGGCATTTTTAATGACAACTGTTTTACTTTTTAGTTAAGTGTTCTTTTAAAATAATGTTGTTTGTATGCTACTGTAAAGAAAATAATAAAATTATTTTATGGCTTTTGTTACTATCTAATTAATTTATTCCCAGCAAATTGTATACTTTCGTTATCTATACTAGAAAAAGGTATTAATTAATTTAAAACCTTTTAAAATTTGATTCTGCGAAATGATGTAAAAGGTATGTTACTCTTATAAATGTGCTTAATCATAATATTTATAAAGAAAATGTATATAACGATATATGTATATGTTTGCAATGTTATCGTTTTATTGGCTATACTTACATGTATTGCTTGAGTACCTATGTTATAATAATTAAGCTAAATCGTGATATTAGATTTAATAATTATAAACTTGAAAATAAATGTAATTTTTGGATTGTAATTATTAGTCGTAACGAATTATTGTTTTGTATAAAAATGTACAAAGATATCTTGAAAACGTAATAAATTATACTGACGTTTTGATACTTATTAAGATTTTCATTTCGGAAAAAGCTCCATGTTTAATTAATTATCATTTAATTATGAAAAGTAAGTATTCATAATTAATTCAAGTTCTGATTATTTGAGTGACATTTCTCTGAACGTGGCCTATATTTTAATTACTAAGATGTAAATGTATTTTCATTAAAAATAATACAGAATTTCTTTTAAAGGTCCGGTCCAAAGGGAAAATATTTTTCCTACTTGCTGTGACCTGTTTTTTTTTATTTCCATATAATTATATATTATACAATCAATTTTAATTATAGGTACGTATATTAAGTAATTATATCTATACAAGTATAGTATAGTTATAATTTTAGCTACCGTATCCTGTTTTTGAGCCTAACTTCTTATTTAAATATATATATATATATATATATATATATATATATATATATATATATATATATATATATATATATATATATATATATATATGTATATCACAAATAGTCTCTACCTAAGTCCGTCTTACGTTTTAATAAACGTCGAATTTCTGGATAACCCCAGCCCCACTTCCTATTAGTTATATAATATATAACCGTACGTCAGAAACATTTTGTGGAATTCACGAGTTCGATAAGTATGCATGAATGTATGAGATAGTACTATTATAATTGCACAAATTTGGATATATGTTCTAACTCGATCATGCCACGACAGCTCAACAGATCGGATATGGAGTTTGAGTAAAATTGTGTTGAATAATGATTTCTGTCAGTTGTGGGCAACAGCAAACTGTTTATATTTCTAGTAATAGCCTGATACCAATTAAACAATCAAATTCAATTGATACACGTGTACAGATATAATTAGTTTTGTGTAGATAATATTTTATAATATTTAATAACTTTCATAATACAATGTTTCGCGAGATGCCTAAGGAATTTTTCAATATAAAATGCTAATAACTTCAGAATTAAACATTAGAAATAAACTATGACGTTTACTTGTATTAATTCAATTTACAATTATAAGAAAGTTAGAGAAGTTAAAGTTAGATCTGACTTTTTGCAATATTTCCGAAAACGAAAACTTGTCCATTCTCATAGTAATATTTGAGAATTTGCTATGCTAGAACCTTGACAACACACACAATGTGGACACAATTATTGACCGATTGTTGTGTCAATAAAGATAAAATCGATAAGTCAGCCAATCCGCACGCACGAATAATTTAAATGATGTTAATTTATTATCAGTTTCACTATTTTATTATTCAATACCTTCAGAGCACTTTTCAAAATGAATTATAATCAATTGAAACGTATATTTTGGTGTGATTGAAATATAATTATCCATTTTTTCACTTATTTTCTGGGACAGTTGGCACCTGGGAGGGGGCCTTAGTCTAGCATCAGACGACGATGGACTGATGCTGACGTTGAATCATACTATAGTAATCAATAAAACTAACCCTGTTCATTTGATTAAATCTGCAAAAAAATGTATTTTACTTATTATTAGAAATAACAAATACGAACTTTGTATAACAGTTCTTTATGCACTAATATCGTGTGTAAAATGAAGTAACATTTAGGCTATTTTTCATCTTAATACGGTATTCAAGAACGAAGTCGGGCACATACCTTTAATACGGTGACGACTCGACAGCCTAAGTTATAGCCTTTTTTTCTTGCTTGAGTGTGGAAACTCCCTTCGGCCCGCCGTTCTACCGGGGCTTTCGGTAAGACGGTGTGTATAAATCGAACCGAGTAAAACCACACAGCGTGCAATACCGCGCCTAAAATACGAGCCCGCAGTACGCAGGAACCACCTTCGGGTAACTTCTCAATTAAGCAGCGTCCAGCCACCCACGGCCATATTCAGAGCGGCATGAGGCGCAGGCCTCTGAACCGGTCCCGCTCCGCCGCCTCCTTGTGCAACATAACATCCTAGCAGAAGGTTGCGACCGCAGAATTGTCAATGTCACTTCCACTATTAGGACGAATCAATAATATAAAAATAATCTAGGCTCTAGACTTCTAGAAAGTGTCAGAGAAACATGATTAAAACACACATAATACATGTACATATTTTTATGTTAACTGACCTGTTGGACTAGTGTTTAGCGACCCTGATTGCTAAGCGGACATCATTGGTTCGATTCTCACCCAGGACAAATATTTGTGTCATGAGTACGATCATTTGTTCTTTGTCTGGGTGTAATTCATATATCATATGTATGTGTTAAGCAATATATAAGAATGTTTGTCAGCAGTCTGGTTCCCATAGTACAAGCTCTGCTTAGATTGGGAGGCCGTAGTGGACCAGGCTGCCCGCTACCCTAGCAGAAACAGGCCTGATACGGTAGCGCGTCGTTTTCTGCTCGCGCCTCTCTAAGTTGGAGGGAGCAAGGCCACTCGTTTTCCAAGGTGTGGTCGCCTGATGTTCAGGGTCAGGCGACCTAGGTCTGCAGGGGTTCTCGGATGCTTCCTACTTAGGGTATACCCGGATCCTCTGCAGTAGACCCACTAGTGATGAAACACCGTGTGGTTAGCTCCAGTGAGGTGATAACCCGTGGGAGTTTTCACACGATAAAAAAAAAGAAGTTAGTAAGAGTTATTATACTATTATGTATACATACATACATTTGAAAAACATAACCCTCCTTCCGTGAAATCATCTGAGCCATGTAATCTGAACCAAATTTAGTAGTTATTGCTTTTTAGTACTTAGCCTTCATTCACATGTTTGTTATATATGTATGTACATTCAAATAAATATTAATACATAAAAAAAAATATTGAATGCCAAACTATGCCTTTCCTTTTTTTTTACGTGGGAAAATCCTCATGGACTGTCCTCCGCCACGGTGTTCCTTTCTCGCACCTGCTGTCAAGGGCCGCGGGAACACGACATTCTTCTGCGACCAGCAGGTGACCGTCTGCCGGAGCGGACCCCATCTCAATTTGAGAGGATTATGCCTCTCCTCCTTCAAATCGAGGACGACTTCACCCTATATGACAGGGAGCCGTGCCTCCGTTCGACCCAATCAGTGAATACTGGCCGGATGGCCTCTATACTGTTGAGGCCATATGACGGGCGCAGTAGTTGCGCCCGCCATTCTGCCACTAGAACCCCCTTAGTCGGTGTCCTCGCCCTCGCGCCTCTTCACGCTACTGATGTAGCGACCCGAGAGACATGGGTTCCAGGTCCCAGGGCAGTGATCCAGCCAATAAGCACTTTGCCTAGTAGGAGAGCGTGCGGTACCTTCTCACAACTCTGACGGCCATCGCCTGCTGCAGCCTGCGCAGTATGGCTACGGTGTCTGCCGTCGAGTGGTCGGCCCATACTGGGGCTCCGTAAAGGGCCATAGACCGCACGACCCCTACATATAAGCGCTGACATGCCACGCTCGGCCCCCTAAGATAGGGAAGCAGCGAAGACAATGCGGCCGCAGTACTCATCAGTTTCGTCGACAGCTGGCTGAAATGTGGGTTGAAGTCCCATTGATTGCCAAGGACCAAACTCAGGTATTTGATAGTGTTCTTGACAGTCATCCGCAACCTGCTGACGACGATGTGGAAGTTAAACGGCTGCTTACCGTGAAAAACAATGATGGCAAACTATGCCGATGTTTTCAATTCTGCCAATGTCGTACGTGCGATTGGAATACGTGGGTTTTACATAAAAATGAAAAAATCAAACCAAAAATTCAGAATTATTAGTTAATAATTTTGGATTTTTGCTTTGATTTAAAACTAAATTATAAACTTAGAGTAGACTGAATGTATTCTTAAAATTATGTTTGTAGTATATGTATGAAGGCTGTTTTTCATTAGTTGTCTATTGTGGCTGGATAGTGTCGATCCAGCAACATAAATTCATACTTTCTCGAAAGTTCGGAAACTTAGTAAGATGATAGAAAAAATGAAAAAAATCCCATTGTCTTTTAAACTTTGGGAAATCCCGCCATAGAATTTATGAACAGCCTTTCATGTACTTTGTAAAATGAATATAAAATTACCTATAGCACTCCTGACCAAAACAATATGGTGACATTTTTCCTCTTTTATTCATTTTCTTCATTGTGTAGCATGTTTTTCTTCATAAAATGCCCTTCAATTATCCAAGTAACAGCATAACTGTTAATTAATGTTTGTGTATGACACTAGAGACTCACTGATAGATTTTAAGACACATATACATATTTATTTGATTTCTTCTACAAACAAGACATGTTACTAATTTAAAAATAAATATCTACCTTTAAAAATCACCATATTAAAATATTAAATTAAAAAAAAAAACAAGCTTTTAGAACCAGTCAGGGAATGGTTATTACAAATATGCATTATTATCGAAACCGAAGGTGTATGCAAAACTTCAATTAAATGTGCAAAGCTTGACCCAAAACTAATTTAAAGTAAAATTATAACCAGTGGTATTTGAGATGATATAAGAATTCCAATAACATATTACAAGTCAAAGTCTTGAGGAATTTAGAAGTTATGGTAAAAAAGAGAAAGTAACACGTACATGTATGCAAGATGATACTCCTTTTTTGAGCAGTGGTGTATAAAGTACTTTCAGTATGACAATAGGCTAGCAATTCCTGTACTAATTATTGTTTTAAAGACAGCTAGCTTGTTGCTATGTCACCTCAAAAAGTATTTACAAATATAGTTCTAACTGGTATTCATTAAAAAATATTCCATCCTCATACGGACCCCATTATCTATTTATCTATTCTAGTTTGATTTGATGCAAGTTCTATTTTGCTGAATTCTTATTAGAAATTATAAACTAATATATATTTGTAACAATAGTAATAAATCGATTCCTTTAATTGCTAATACCGCCCACACCTACAGACGACATTGGTCCGACAACAACAATAGCAAAATGCGCATTTGCGGCAAATGTAAGTAGCTTCACCAGAGTTGCAATAAAATAGGCATAGAGTTAATAAGTTACACTATATGTTTATGATTCCTTATAGTCAAGGCTTAACATCGGTAGGGTCATCATGGTTTGGAATGGTTACGCAGAATGCGACATGCGGTGCTATACAACTATTAAAACAGGGTCTCTAATATTAATTCTTTTCAAATATATAGGCACGTTTATTTATAAATGAATTGAAGTATAAGGATTAGTAGCAGATTAAAAGATTTTAAAATTGTGAACAATAACCCAAACATATGAAAAATAAAGAATCACAATATACAAAACATATTTTAAAGCCGCAATAGCTGTGTTTACTGTTCTAAAACCAATTTTAATCCTACTAGTATTTGAAGTTGCCTTTACGTTCTCATAAAATGATCAACTTTATTGTCAGTGTAGCGAAACAATGTCGTCTTTGTATGAGAGTTGAGGTTTTCAGGAGTCTCTGAAGCGAAATACTTGGGTTGTTAGGTACCTACTATTACTGTGTGTAGTGGCGAGTATGGATGTTGTTGAACGACATGAGTTTACTAAAAATAATAGTCTTTATACAATATTCTGTGTTTACGGTATTACCGTCGTATCAAAACTGTTCCTACAAGCAAGTATTATACAAGCTGTTACTTTATATAATATATTTATGATTTCTGGTTAATCATACGTTTCATACCATATGTGGTGTGAATACCTCTATTCACACCACATATGGTAATGTTACATACCATATGAGTTTGTTATTTAATACCATCCGACCTATTGTAAATTATATAGATATCTGTTATCTCTCGAATAAATACTATAGAAATTAGACCAGCCGTACTTCCGAGCTGGCCCTTGCCCAAGCCGCATTTCTTTTGTGAATTGGTTACTATGAGTTATCAGGTTCCTCTTTGTTACTAGTATAAGGAAGTGCAACTCAGCACAAGTTAAAATCGGTTGGCCATCGGCAGAATATGTAAATCTTAATTCTAATCTGATGCTGCGTATGACATCGACTATTTGAAAATCAATTCTGCAGTTTCCTTCTTCTCTAAGAATAATGTATACCAACACGATCCCAACAGTTATTCCAAGTTAATTTGTTGCTCTTATAAGAACACTCTTTGGAACTTTACTTATTGGAAGAAAATGGACAATCGTAAGATAATTTCCAAAACTTACATTTATTTTCCATTGTTTATACTCAATTAAATATCGAGTATATAATATAATTATAATAAAATAATAAATAAAATATAATTCAATATCGGTGATCAATTTATTATTCTCGATAAAGAATAAAATAAATCTTTAGGCAGGTGTAAAGTTTAATTATAGTTTGAAAAAATACGGGGATACATTGATTATTCTTATTAAATAATAAAATAAAATGATATACAAGCCTGATAATATTTTCTGCTATTCGAAATAGTCTCCGTTCTTTTGTAAGCACCGTTTGAATGAAGCAGTTCTTTAGGGATTCTTCCACGCCTTCTTCAAACGCAGCCATCTACAGGGTTCATAAAATTAATTTCTCTAAGTTTTTCTTTCTGTACTGTCTGGCGGAGTGATCTGGAGCGTTGTCGTGGTGGAGGAGGAGCATGCTTCTTGGGCGCTGTTGTCTAACATTTTGCAAGACAACTTCCAAACAATGACTGACATACCAATACTACTACTGCAGTATAGTCTCAATCTAGAACGATTGTTGCGAAATGACCTGTTCTTCCAAAACATGAGGAAATCATCTGTTTCCCTCGACCTTGGCCCTTTTTTACTTTTCTAGGCAAAGCTTAGAAAGGAAAGCTCCATTGTGCAGATTGTCTTTTGGTTTCGGGTTCGTATTAATATATTAAGCTTTCTAGTTACTAACTAGGATAAAATATACATATCTTCTCAAGTTTTGATATTTATAAGTAAAAAAATAGTTTCGATATTTTAAACTTTACAACGAAAAGGTTTAGGGATGAAATTCTTCGTTTTGTTTATAACTATTAAAATTTATTAAATACGTTTACTACTTGTTAAACCAAATATAATGTATATATTATAAAAAGTCAGGGTTTGTTCATTTGTTTGAACACGTTGGCTGTAACAAAAAATTGCATTGGGTAGCTCAATTAGGGACTTGGTCGAGAAAGACTAAGGATTAGGTAGCCTTTATTTCTGAAGTAAATATTAAGTGAATCGCAGGTAATGAAATATAGTAAATATGCAAAAAAATCTCGAGTTGAGTATCTTCAGCATATGGGGAACTGAGGGAGGTTAGACGAATAGTTCGATGATAAGATGCGTAGTAATATAATGGGAGAAGGCAGATCGTGTTTTCAGTTATATAACTGGTAACTACGTAACAATATATCACGTATATTAATGAACTGTGTTCTAGCCACCACTAAACCACTTATGAATAGTAAATGTTTTGACTCCATGATAATCGAACCACAGCATAACAGGTAATTTCTGTCAACATAGAGTTAATCACGGATAAATATTTGCATAAGTTAATCATAAACATGATTGTGTTCTCGTTGATGACGCCATTGTCTCGCCGTATATATAAATTTAATACGTTGTTGTGGTTCATAGTTCACGGGGTCGATCAGGCTGTTATCCAGTACTCATTTCGTCTTATCTTCCTTTTTTTTTTAAAAAAAAGAAAGATTTCCTTTATCTATTTACTACCGTAATAACGACCGTGAAACGCGTGACTCGGATACTCGGAAATAGGATACCATGCCCAAGTATCCGAGTAACGCGTTTTTCTTCAAAATTTAATTTCAATACTTTTTTTATTTATTTTTTATATTTCTTCATATTAACTTACATCTGCCATCGTGTAAGTGTTCTAAATTATATTGATAAAATATATTATATTGAGCAAAATAACCGCGGGTTACTGGGTAACTGATATAGCTATGGCTGACCTCTCCCATTTAGTATGTGCGGTGAAAAACAGAAATTTCTTCATCCAGGTTGTTAAAGCTTCCCATAATCTTAACTATAAAGAAAATGCATATTTTCCTTTTATACACAGACTCCTTCCTCTACGTATAAAAGTATGTATATCAATTTGCGAACAGTTACAAAGTTAACTATAGTCAAATAAATATATGTACATATGTATGTGACTCATGTATTATTTCATGGTTATGTTTTTAACAATTTTGTATCGTGAAAACACTGAATGTTCTCGAAAATGTTTTCACACTTTTACTCTAAACATACTAAATCAAATTAGAAACACGTAAATAGAGACCACACACCAACCATGTAAATAGTTTTGTTCACATGTTGCTTCAAATTAGCAAGTTCGTATAGTAAGTAATATGGGTGCAATAGTTGAGAATTTTACCTACTTACCTTCTACAAATAAGGGTTTATATGTCAAAACCAAAACCTGTAACGTACTAAGTGACATTACTGTAGTTGTATGCTGTTTGTTTAAATCTGTTTTCACATTCTGTCCCATGTGATTTACAACACAACAATTATTCGGTCTATTCTAGTTTCTAGCCAATATCCCGTAGTTTTTAAAACACTAGGATTTCAGCAGATAATTTCTGGGATGGGATGGGATAAATTCTCTATTTCATATAAAAATCTTTCTAAATAATACTTAGTATCTGTACTGATTAATTTATGTACAATTGCAAAGATATAAAGCTATGTATCTGTGATAAAAAGCTTTTGATACGTCTGTTTCCTAAGGAATAGACGTTGCCATAATGTCCGTCACCATTACTGGTCATTAAAAATGTATTGTTTTTTTTTTTTATTTAACTCGGTACTTCATCTGCATATTGAAAATAAATCTAAGTACTCATGTTGGCGCAACTGTGGTATGAATCTGCAACTTTTTTATCATAAGATCTGATTTTAGCTATTAAGGTGGTAACTTACAGTAACTTGCTTGTACAACGATGTAAAAAATGTGGGACATGGTTTACTATGTCTTGACATTAAACTGTCAGGAACCGGAACTCCGGTAATTCGACTTAAAATAAAACACATTATAATTTAACTATCAGGTATTACAGGGGGAATTGAGCGGTTATTATGAATCAATATCACTAAACTGTAGTCGCTCTGGGAGTCAATCAGATAACATAAATTTAATTTTTTCTTGTCATGCAAACCCATCGTGATATCAACAATGTAATTCAAACGTTGTTTCCCCTATCGAACGCCAATTTTAATCAGATGACGTTCGATGCATTGAAACACATAATTACGAATACGAGTCTCTCACGGGACCCAGTTCCGTATTAGGTTTGACATTCGGCTTGATGGATGGACCACAATCTCTGGGCGAATCTCGTGAATGAACGCCCGTATGTTCAACAAAGCACAAACTTATATTTTCACTCTAAATAAATCGTACTCCTAAAGTACTAAGACTGAATTTTGTGTAAACTGTTTTTTATTGTAAATGGATAGATTGTATAGGAGATAGGTGTGTCAAATTGAGAGCGTTGGTTCCCGTCACTTTGACAGAATGTGGACGGTTAGTTGAATTTCAGATTGATCGCTAATATTGTTGTTAGCTTTTTAGAATTTTTGTTGTGCTTTAAAATTGAAATGGACGCGTAGTTTTGGGATACGAATCGATCGCATGGCACGCTGTACGCTTGTTTGTCAACTCCTCCTAAACGGCTGGAAAGATTTGAATGAAATTTTATGCGTATATTTTTAACGAATTCCTAAATGATTTAAAAACATAATTGGACCCGGCAGGTGGCGCTGCTTTATCGGACAGGACGACGTCTGCCGGAGCGGCTTTCACATAAAAATTACACCTTAACTTCTTCCTAGATCACTAGGTGTATTTTTTTTTCTACTTATGCACTGAAGCACCCATTCTAATTTTGCTTCAATATACTGCTACTAAAGGTGGAGCAACCAGAATGGTTTAAAAATGAATTCTGTTAAAACACAAGCAATCATTATAGGCAGTTCCAGAAAAAGACCAGACTAGTCAAGTCAACTCCAAATTTACTGTGATGGTATACTCGTTCCATTCCAAGACACTGTTAAAAATCTTCCGGTTAGTTTTGAAGGAACGTGTCAAGTAGCTGTCGCGACACGTCGGTACAAGTTACTTATATATTAGATGCGGCGTGTTTTAGCTTGCACTTTAATTATTGAAGTAACTCACTTTCAGTAGACGTACGCAAGTTTTTAGTGTTGATTAAATATGGAATGCGATAAATATCATTTTCGTCATTTCGTCCTTTTTCGATTCAAGAAAAACAGCAGCAGAAGCTCACAAACTTATTGTAGATACGTATCATGAATCTGCACCATCTGTTAAAACATGTGAATATTGGTTTCGACGATTTAAAAGTGATAATTTTGATTTAGAGGATAAAGAGCGTAGTGGACAACCAAAAAAATTGAAGACGGTGAATTGCAGGAGTTATTGGACGGAAACCCTGTCCGTATACTACTAGAGTTGGCTGAAGAATTAAATGTAAGTAAATCAACAATTTCTGAACGTTTAAAAGCGATGGGTAAAATTTAAAAAAAGGAAAATGGCTTCCAGATGTTTTATCAGAATTAGCGATGCAAAATTGAGCTACCTATTGTGCTTCACTACTGCCTCGTCACAAAAAGAAATCTTTTTTTGTATCAAATCGTTACCGGTAATGAAAAATGGATCTACTATGATAATCCAAAACGTCGGAAATCATGAGTAGATACTGGTCAACCGTCCACATCGACTCGGAAGCGTAACATTCACGTAAATAAGGTATTGATATGCATATGAAAGGTGTTATTTATTATGAATTGTTATCCACATCAGTTAATCGAATTGAATCATGCATTGAACCAAAAATGTCCAAGAATTGCACATAGAAAACAAAAGGTCATTTTACTGCATGACAATGCTCGCCCACACATCGCAAAAGCTGTAAGAGATATACTTTCAGATCTTCAATGGGAAGTGTTCCCGCATCCCGCATATTCACCAGATTGTGCTCCTTCTGATTACCACCTATTTCGATCTTTGCAACAAAGCCTTGCAGATCAGCACTCCAAATTTTACAAATGTATAAAATGGATCGATAAATGAATTTCTTCAAAAGATGATCAATTTTTTTATGATGGAATCCATTTGTTGGCCGAAAAATGGCAAACGGTTGTAGCTAGTAATGGAGCATATTTTGATTAAAATATAAATTATCTTTTTTATGATACAAGAGTATTTCATTTTTAATAAATCCCTCAAAACTAACCGGAAGACCTAATAAATTGACAAAGACCTATCCTGTGTAAAATAAGTAGGAAACTTTTACTTCTGCAGCGTCTCTTAGAAAACTATGGAAGTTTCTTCCTGTTGCCAGAAATTTGCACTTGCAGAATCAATTCTTTTTCCTATTCTTAATTATGCGGACGCCAGCTATCCAGATCTCACAGAGGACCAAGTTGATAAGCTTGAGCGACTTCAAAATTACTGTATCCGGTTTATCTTTGGACTACGCAAATATGACCACGTCTCTGAATATCGGATTAAGCTCAAGGGGTTACCTATACGCCTTCGCCGGATTACTCATATCCTATCACGTCTCTACAATATTCTGTTCAACCGAAGTGCTCCACCCTATCTCTAAAAACATTTTGAATATCTGCACGACTTCCATTCAAGGTGTCTGAGGTCATTGGAGGTCATCTCATGTTAAAAATACCGATACATACCACATAATTTATGGACAAGTACTTCAGAGTGAAAGTTGTTCCTCTGTGGAATGAATTGCCACTGACCATCAGATGTGCACAAACTTTGACTAATTTTAATAAATTAGTAAAAGAGCACTATATTTCTATGTGACATACTTGGTAGTATTATGTTTTTTGTATTTATTATATATGCGTATTAATTTATTATGTTTATATGTATTTTAATGCACATATTTATGTATGACAGTGTGTATTTATATATATTATATATGTCTCCATTAAATGTGTATGAAGATTGGAGACTCATATATTGTACAATGCAGTCCTTTTTTTAAATGAAATCTCTAAATCCAACGGTTGATACATATTGTTAGCTAAGTATTTAAAAGCTAATATTTTATCTGACTGTACAATAAAGAGTCAATCTATCTATCTATCTAAAAGTCCGATTAGGCGTCTCATTACTAGACATATGATGCCTTACCTATCGCATTTATTTATTGTTTATATATATACATATTTTCGACTGACTTATGCCTTCTCATCCTCACAGTTCTCCCTCTCCTCTATGTTCTCCTACTAGCATGACTAGAATGATGGACTTCTGATGTTCAACCGAATTATGGTATTTGTAAGAATCAAGGATGTTGTTTCTTTATACTTTCTGTTTTAGAATGGTTTCGCAGTAGTCAATTATATGCTCATGCATATAATTGACCACTGCGAAACCACGGCCACAGAGAAAACCGGTTGTGAAGCAACGTTTACGTTGCATTTCGCCGAAGTTAGTGGGGTTTCCGAAGGCTCAAATTCCCCTCCCCTAATACGCCGACTCCTCTTTGTCATCTCCTCATCCCCAATCTACTCTTTCCCCCTTCCAACCCAACTTCCAAACCCTCATCACTTACGACTCTAGTGTTGCAGGTGTCCATGGACCGTGGTTGTCACTTACCACCAGGTGACCTATCTGTCCCCTTATATTAAAATAAAATATACATACGGGGATTAAAATACTATTAGTAAAATCATTCAACCATGACCAGTTTCTTCTATAAACGAGGGCTACCAATGCCCCTTATGCCAGGTACCTCGAAACATGCCAGCTTATGCAAAGGAACTTTTTGAAACTTAAATCTAGTAGTTATAAAAACAAAACATTCTCTGAAAAGAACAAAACTGTCACTGTTGTTTAAAACTTATATAGTAATTGAACCAACATGTACCTTGAAGAACACAACGAGAAAGAAGTGGATTCTTTCTTTAAAATCTCAGCAGAAAGCCGCGGGCAGATCTTACATTTCTTTATCTATGGTACACAAGAAAGTATGTTGACACATCGTAATGTCAACTTCCGTTTCCATAGTACACAAGAACGATCGTGTCATCCATGAATGCAGGCATTGTGGGATGCAGTTTTCTGTAAGCTTTCAAAATATTGTTACCTACTCTGCCTTTGTGTCAAACAATGCGGTTTAAAGTACAAGTATAATGTAGAATAAAGCACTATGACTGCAATCATTTTGGTGTGATTCTAAAAAAAAAAACATTATTACTGATTAGTAGAATTTTAAAGTTTGATTTAATTTTAATAACAGTTAATAGAAATTAAATATAAACATAAAATTATTGTTTAAATTTATTTAAATTTATCTAAGTGATATGTATCACTACACACACTATCATGTACACACATCAAACCTTTTACAGTTTATAAGTCCGCAAAAAAATAAATGACAACAACAGACCATTTCTTCATTTTTTTAAAGCATTGGACAGCGATAGGCTGATGATCATGATGATGAGAGGGTATCCCCTTCTTGGCATTAAATTTTAAAGCGTAATATTGTTGGGCATAACTATTTTGCATAACTTTTATTAGCATAATAATACTTTGGCATAATGCAAAGGTGAGCATGACTATCATTTTGTCTAATTTGTTTTTGTTTTGGAATTGGAGTTGCCTAAATTGAGTATTAGCCAGTGTTTAATAGACTTGTTGACAGAGAGTCTGATGTCATCATCATCATCATCATCAGCCTATCGCAGTCCACTGCTGGACACAGGCCTCTCCCATTGCACGCCACTTCGATCTATTTTTGGCTTCTCGCATCCAGCTCCTGCCAGCCATCTTGCGCAAATCGTCACTCCACCTGGCCTGTGAGCGTCCTACCCTACGTTTGCCAAAAGACCGCGTCTCGGCAAAGACGTAAGGGTTAAGGTTTTTTTTTTTTGATCTTTTAAAGAAACTTGCGGACAGACCGCCTGATAGGTTATGGTTACTTTTGTTTTGCGTTTGGAAAAAGGTTAAATGATAGACAAATGATATATAACATTATTCATGCCAATAAACAACAACTATGCGTAACGATTATGTAATGTAACCGCAATATAAATTATAACAATATACATATTTTAAGCTTATCATTAGTAAACCATGATAGGACCATTTATATCTTCTGTGAAGAGCTTACATTTGTGAAGCACTATTACTTAGAACCCAGTGTAACTTTTAACGACATGAACGACTTGATTCAGTTCAGTGCAATCAAGATTACCGTATATCAGATAAGGGGGCCTAACAACTCTATAAAAGTATATGGATTTGACTAAAATGTACGCATCTCATACGATTGCAACACAATGATTACCGAATTCAATGAAAATTTCTGACACTAAAGCGGCTTAACGATGTTCATTGTTGCCTTTTGCATAAAGATTCGTGCTTACATGATACCAAAATAGAAATGGCAAGGTCATCGGATAAAATAGAGTAATCAGTGAAAACTATAACGCAATATTTAAAGCATAAACTTTTTGTAACAATTTTCTTATACAACATTTAGGCTCTGTGATTGAGTCTGGTCCTGCCTACAGTAATTATTTATGTGGTCAATGGAGCCTAAACTTCTATTTAATTTTGATGTACTTTGTGATAGTCATGAAACAAAAACTTGCTTGAGTTGAAGTATCCGAATAAATCTCTCTTTACTTCTCACATTCTAGATTAAAAAACGGCCAACTTACAAACAGCTGCAATACACCAAATACATAATTTAATGACCACTTCCGACCGAGCTGACTTTAGTTCACGAACAAATGACAGATTTACTAAAACAAAATTTGCTAACAGTCTTTATTACCAGGGTGTAAGGTTCAAAGTAAAACAGGTCATAGTTTGAGAATTGCAAATAAAGCAATAGGGTTGCTACGTTCGGTCCAGAAATCGCACAATATTATACGAGACTAACAGGCCAAGTTGTTGCGATTGACAATTGGCACAATACAACGTAATATAATATAGCACTGGCGCTTTGTGTCCAATATACATTTATCCTTATAAAACTAGCGATACTTATACTCGACGAATAAGTTTTAAGTAATTATGTTTATACTTGAATATACATTTTCTGACAGTTCTATTTTGGTTATATTTTACTTTAGCTAGAAAATGTCAACTTGGTGACTGCCATTCAATCAGCTTATTTGTAAAACGTGTCTGAACTCTGCCTAAACACAAAACATGAGTCTAAACTATAAAATTTACATATGCAATGATTTACATATGTACTTGCATCTTGTATTCATGGGTTTGTTTGTGCAAAGATTTATGATTTATTCTTCTTTTCCTATTTACTAGTTAATTACTCTTGATATAACACATCTTAATTTGAATTGCCTATCTCCTAGTAATATTATTATTAGTATAGTAGTAATAATAGTTAAAAAAATGTTGACGTACCGAGAACACTGTAAAAACATACACCTAGTCCATTAAATCTTTAGACAGGACTTATCATAATGGTGCTGCAAGTTTCGTCGTATATACATTAATCACTATAAAATGAAAACCCTCTAAGCAACTCGATACATTTTGATCCACCCACAGGATTGAACTCGGTATCGTTTTACAGGAAAACGGTGGTTGCAACCATTGCATTATGCATTGCGAACAAAATGGGAATCGAATTTGTTACAATAACATTCATTGAATATTAAACCTTAAGTAGAGGGTAGACGACTTACAATAGCTTTCCAAAGTTATAATGTTACACCGGAAGAAAAAACGATACCACCACAAATTGAAGGAAGGCGATTAAACATCATAAAGGACTGTGGAATATAATAAGCCCTCTATTGTTAGATATTTTACTGTCACAATTTT
This sequence comes from Tyria jacobaeae, assembly GCA_947561695.1. Taxonomy (NCBI): domain Eukaryota; kingdom Metazoa; phylum Arthropoda; class Insecta; order Lepidoptera; family Erebidae; genus Tyria; species Tyria jacobaeae. The sequence goes on from OX387220.1 coordinate 13,457,576, forward strand.
AAAGGAAATAAAATACGCATTGCAGTTCTTTTCAAAGCGGTTATTTTTGCGCGTCGAACCAAGTTTATTTCCGATTACTTTGATGATTTTTTTTGCTTTGGTAGAAAAATTGTGCATGTATCTTATCAGTGTTTTGATATAACAAATATTATATACTTGTTAAATTCGTTGTATCTTGTTGTAGACATTATGTAGTAGGTACTTCTTGCAAGATATTATTAAAAAAAAAATTGCAGAGAGCAATTTTTTACTAGTTTCTCTTAACTAGTAAAAAATACACTATTTATTTAGAAACACATTTCACAATCATTACACCCTCTCACAATTTCTTGTCACAAATTGTTTAGTAACAACTGGATGCTTAAAATGTATAATGTGTCAATCTACACGGACTTTATTTTAAGAAAATGGTGGATAAAGTTATCTATCAATTTCAAATAAGATTATTTAGAAAGATATGTTTCTGGTGACAAGTATCACAACATCTTTATAGTGGCCACAGATGAAACTACTTTGAATGTCAAACGTGTTTAGGAGCTTGAACAGATGAGTAAAGATTCGGTTCTTTACTCATGTGGCTTAGCTTCGTATTGACAATATTTTAAACGAGTTTTCCATTTGTTTTAGTATATAAATTATTATTGCGTATTTATTTTATTTTATGGTTTAATAAAATAAAAAATATTCTTTTATGGGTTGCCGCAATATCACTCATCAGGGTACAATCATTTAACTAACGATTGTATTACATAAGGAAGTCACTTCGAAGACAGATATTTTATAGACGACCTTTAAACCGAGCTTAAGAGTTATGTACTCTGTTTAAGATGTTAATGTGATGCTTTTTAGTCATCACTTAGTTAAAATATTTAACTAAAAAGCAATATATTTAGTATAGTTGCTGTGTGTGTTTCTTATTTTGTTTTTAGGAGACAACTCCCTCCCGTGGCGGAATTTAGACACATTCATTTGTATGAAAATGAATGTTTCGAATGAACTGACGAAACACGAACGAACGAATGAACGAACTCAAATAACACCCAGACCCTGGACCATAACTAATTGTGGAATCGAAATCAGCAGCAGCTCAGCAATCAGAGTTACTACCCTCTAGACCAACAGGCCAGTCAACTGTACTTTATTATCATTTTGAATATTAAGATAAAACAAAGAAATTCTTAATTGAACTTGTAGTGTATACATATGTATATGTAACTTGTAGTATGTAGTGTACACATTTGTTTAATAAATAACAGTTTATGTTCAAGTGGTATAGAAGAGTGTGACACAATAAGACAATAGGTGTCATGTCTTGTGTTTTAAATAGGTATCAAGTCAAATCAAAGTGAAAACACTAAGCACTGTATTTATTAAAATAATAGTTCAATAAATACAGTGTTGTATCGGTGCGTATCAACACAAGTGTAGCTTTGCGTTTATGTCTATATTAGACAGCCATCGGTATTTTTTTGGAAAAACAGCTCTCCTTCAATTTAAATACTTAGCTTTCATTCTCATAACAGCATTATGTCACAAAAAATATATTCATTGAATACAACATTAACATTAACAAAGCCTCTAAAATTATTAATAAGTCAAGTCGTCGGCCCAAACCATACACATTATTAAAGCTAAGGCGTAATTTAGTTCCAAGCTACATCTACTATAGGAAACAAGTAAGAACGGTTCTACGAATAGAACTGTGGTTAAATTTAAAATTACAGTTATTATACTAGTTAACGACGTAATCTGGCATCACGTGCTAAAAAAAATACGGCTGTTTGAGTTAGCAATATAGAAATGATGGTTTGTTTTTTCCGCGAAGTGTATATAACCAAGAGCAATACAGGACATACATTAGTCATAAAGTGATACATACATACATACTCACGCCTGTATCTATTGAAGGGGTAGGCAGAGGTGTCTGAAACGTCCACGTTTTGTTAAGTAGAATAAGGTCCAACTGAGACCGCTGGTTATGGCCACTGACTATTGCCATCGTAACGTGAAGTTGTCAAGAGACATAGTAACTTACTTGGTCTCTCTTACCCACATTTCCTGTTACGATACTTGGTTACTGTTTGCCATGAATTAATGATGTTAATGATATCTGTACAAATTCATATTAGGGTGTTAAGACAGACAGTTAATATAAAGCTGTTCGGGCTGTGCCATCGGTTTTTAGTGCGGCAACGGTGTTTTAATTAAAATAAAATTGTAAACTAGCCTGTTGGTTAGTGACCTTTACTGCTAAGCCAGAGGTCGCGGGTTCGATTGCCACATGGGACAAAAAAATTGTGTGATTCACAAATAGTTGTCCCGAGTCTGGTTCTTTGTATCCGCTGTTTAAGTGTTTGGCAAAACCCCCGTCGTATGGGGAAACCGTTCTAATGCAGGAGTTGTTTAAAATATAAATACACATATATAAAATAATATGAATGTATATAATGAGTTTTATAATATTTTAGCACATTTTAGCGTACTAAAAAAATAGAAAGAGTTGCATTCCACAACCTTTAACCGTTTACTTATGTGAATCACTAATAATAGGCACTGGTTTTCTGTATAGTCATCCATCTACGGGCTTGACCGCGTCAGTAATGGGGTAACCTTACAGACTCATACATCAACTCAATTAACTAGCTTTTTGTTGTCAAAGATGATTTGTATCAAATTAATGGAAGAAAAATGCTTACTTTACACTACTGGGATTTGATATTTTATGGTTTAGTACCAATATTTTAACCGAAATCTTAATATATTTTTTCCCTCTTACCTCAGATATATGCTTCTTAAATCTTCAAAGATAAGCCGAAACAAACAGACTGACATAATTGATGATGCCAGGATTTCTATGAAATTTCGTCGCATCTTCCTATAGTTATTTGTGATACTTCGTATGATAGGTATTATTGAGCTAAATAAAAGTTACTATGGGACCAAATTCCAAATCTTAGTCCGTTCCGAGTTATTCCTTTTTATTATTAAACATGGCAGTTTTGGCAACAGCCGATAACAATATGTCAATTTTAGAATTAATACCTCTTGTTAACTAACTGACCACCCATCAAAGTCGTTTTTTACAAATAAAACACAATATATAATAATTAAAAAAAAATGTTTTAAATACATACTGTGTAAATAATTAATTTTATTCATAACATATGAATACATATGTACGTCTTACCCAAAAGTATTGAAAACCCATGATAACTTTAATTTTTTTGAGGAGTATCAAATGGAAATAAAATAAGTTAGTTTCAGTTGAAGTTGCTTTATCTGAGTATTTAATAATAAAAAAAAACATATTTTGTTGGTCTACCCTTTGCCTTAATAACGGCAGAAATTCTATATTGGTATTGACTATACGAGCTTGATACATTCTTCTATTAGATTGTTTTCTTAACCTCTAATGACAAATAAGCAGCGAGCTCTGAAGATTTTTTTGGCATATTCGCACGATATCACTACTCTTACTAAACAAAACACCAAAAGCGCACTAAATCTTTGGATATGTCCACATAGAGCGATAGTAGCGAACTGATAAATAAATACTAAAACTGTAAAATGACAAATTTGATTTTATCCAGGTGTCTTATTGCTAGCTGATGATTGGGTAATTATTTTTAAACAATTTTAATTGCCGACAAAAGAATCTTTAAAAAATACACATGTTTTTTGCTATACTTTTTGTGTACGTGCAAAATGCATAGGGTGCTTATACTTTTAGCCAAGGCGTATGTACATATATATATGTATATATGAACAGAAAACGTTTCATGATTTATTTTAGAGGATGATGATTAGATCATGATTTATTTATTTTACAGAAATATAGTCAAAACCTTTAACTAATCTATTCTAAACATGTATAAAGATTACCTATTTCATAAAGGATCGTAGTTAAAATAAGCTTGTAATGTATAATTTAAAAAAACTGACGTTTCTAAAGGTTCCTTAATATTGAAACTATTTTGTTATTTGTATTGCCAATGTTATTTTATGTTTACATTTTTTTTCTAATGGCAACTCGTACATGACACATTTGGCCGCCGTTATTTCATAAAATATTAGGATAAGGGCACACTTGTTGGCTTTCTTGGTAGAATAAGTAAAGTAGAAAATAAGTAAGTAATTAAAAAATAAGGAATACATCAGATGAAACCTAGTTATAGATATGTAAGAAAGATAAGGACGAATCGAAAATTGAGATAGTACTGTACTGTACTGTACTAAGATTAAAATAATGTTAATACGTCAACGAGAGTGAGCCGTGGGACAAAGCTGGTTTGTTAAATATAGTATGACAGAAAAGCAGAAAAATTGCAGTAACTTTAGGTTAACAAAATTGGCGTAATTAAGGAAGACCTTTTTTTATTACTGTCAAATGAGCAAAAACTTTATGAAATCAACAAAGTAAAAACAAAATCTTTTCATCGTTTTCTATCTAAAACTTTTTTCCCGGAACACAACAAACCACCTGCAAAAGATCATCCCACAAATTTAAATTTGGAATTCGTTATTACGTCATAATAACCCCTCGTTATAATTCTGTTGTTAACGAGCCGAAACTTTGTTTGTTCTTCTCCCAGGCCGCCGTCTACGCTCAGTAAACGTATGTATGTAACTAGTAATCATTTTATACCCAACGACCTTAATGATAGCCCTTCGAACGAGTAAATTATCAATTCCGCCCGAAGGGCTCAGACCTTGTTTTTGGAAAGCGGTAACAAGCCTATCATCTGCCCTCTTTGACGTATTGTTCATGCATGCAATTTTAACTTTAACACAAATATGAACTGAGTTTCAAATCCTAGCTTATTGTATGTTGCAGGTTTGTTGTCAAAAAAAACAAACAACAAAAATTGTTTTGACCTTGACAGAGCTTATGTTTATTTTATTAAGTCAAAGTTTGATTAGTTATAATAAAAATGTCTTCGGGAAAAAGTTCCTATATATGGGTTCCACAATGTTTAAATGACCGTGAGGTGAAATTCGATAATTTATTCTCTACATTTATAGATTTCTTAAAAGCAGCATTAGTGGCTTTAAAAAATTTTGTAGCCTTACTTAAAACACAGTTCGTTGGTTAATCATGACATCCTCATGTAGCAAGATCTATTATAGCTTAGAAAGCACATTTACAAGGATTCCAAACAATTATTTGTGAATTACACAAACATTTGTTCCGTCGGAGCCAAACTTACAACACTCGACACTGGCAATGGCGATGTGACCGCTGAGACCACTACAAAGTCAGTAGAATTGACATGAGCAATTTGATTACATGTTTAACATATTCACAAGTACACAAGCCATACTTCAACAGCTTTAGTAATTGTGTAAATTACTAATAACGTCGATGTAGTTAGGAAATTGCATGCATGGTTAATTTATAGACTATTATCGGAATAATCGACGAAGTTTACGAATTATTGCTTGAAAAGGTTTTATAGCACAGTTCATGTATGATTTTCACTTTTTTCTTGAAAAAAATTAACTCATAAGGTAATGCTTGTGTTATTCATTTATGCCTAAGTTTTTTATCTTTCAACAGTGATAGATGGTTTTGTAAAATTTGACATTCAGGTTTTGACAGAATGTGCAGTAATATTTAAAAGCGTCAGTTTATAGATTGAGTTCATTAAATTACCTTCTTACTTTTATATATACTTAATATAAATATAAAAAATAGCATATTTCCACGATAAGTATGTATATTTAAAGGAAATCAATAACAGTCCCTATAGTCCTGCAAAATACCAATTGTACTGTGAAAATAAATTTAAATAAGTATTTATTCTCGACTCGAGTCTATGTCAAGATAAAGATTTATATCTTGGCAAGTAGTTTAATTAAATTGCAACCATATTTAGTAGTCTTGGCAAGCAAATTCTAGGAGAAGACAGTCAACGCTAATGTTCCGATGAAAACACCATTACAAGATCGTTACATTCTATAACGGACAGGGAGAAGTATTCAATAATAAAATATTACAAAATACTGATGGTTCTAATAAATCAAATGACAGCTGGATGAATATGAAAATCATACTCTTCTAACAACAACTATAATATTAAAAAGAAAACGATAAAAGGTATCCACCGGTTCCTTACCACTTAAACTACGTCGTTGGTCCGTCTAGTGAGGTCCGTCCCACGCTTCGCTTTCGCCTGTGAAACCAACCTCAGTTGTTGTGTTAGTTGTGATACGCTTTAATAGAGACTAAAATGTACTTTTCCGTGACGGTATTTCCGGACCGATACAACCATCAAACTGTCAAGAAAAGAGCGTAAAAACCCTCCTAAAAACGGGCAACGCACTTGCGACTCCTGAGGTGTACTTGTCTATGGTCTGCGATATTCATCAGATGACCCGTCTGCTCGTTTACTCCCTATACCACAAAAAATCTCTACTTAAAAGTAGTAAAGCTTAAACCTTCAATGTCTAAATACACTTATTTGATCACTTGTGAGTGTAATACAATACAATAACAATGGGAGGAAGGAAATAAAAATAAAATGTACCTATCTATCTTCTAAATAAAACAAACCTAAGGTAACTACATAGTGAAATATAAATTCTGATTAAAACTTTTTAGAAATTTCATATCCAATTCCTGAACATATTTGAGAATTTAATAACTCGTCTTATACAGGGTAACTAGATTTGTAAAATAAGTTAGGAAAAATTTAAAGCACTGAGCTAAAAACAATTGACTCGCACGTAAGAAAATATTTTCTATAGGCAACGACCATTTTGATGACATTGTTTATTAATCGGAACTAAAATACAACAAACATTCATCATTTTTACAACAAAGGAATATGTACCTTTTCGTTTCCAGTCGTCAAAGCCTGAAATGGACTGCTTGCGTCTATTTTTAGACACGCTTATAATTCTGGAATATTTAAGAGAAGAGTGAATACATTTCTTTTGGATAGGCATGTACTATCTTGGTCGTCATCGTCGCTTTCCATCAGGTGAGTTGAAAGACATAAGATAAAACAGATCCTGTTTTATCAGCTTTTTAGCTTAGTTTAAATAATATTCTTAAATGTAACGAGTAAATGTAGAACCTCCTTTTGTATTATCAAGGACATAATATACATATATATGTTCTCACGCGTTAGTTATTGACCGGAATTCAGTAGCTTTATCGTGCCATCTTCATTTATAATTAAATGATAAGCACCAATCAGCGCTCACGCTATGTTTACCACTCCCACTACCGCCATTTTATTTGAAGCGCATGAGCATATTAAGAGCCTTGTTAAAAGTAGGGGAAAATGGTTTATTAATTCTATTCTGATTTGAACTATCAACGTTTGCTAACACGTCACGTTTTAGGAAATGCATATAATTGAAGATATGAATTTTAATCTGAAATATTATTAATACTAATACGACTACACATGTGTGGATACACAATCATAATCTTAAATAAAGGAATTGTATGAGAAACTACTTGACCATAAAATGAATTTTAATTATGTCAATTGAGTAGTCGCTTATAACAAAAATATTGTAAAATACGTCATGAATTATCCGTCTGATATCGTACAGGAATATACCCAGAACGTTGATGGTGCTGTCCTGTTAATTAGCAATTAATTGAATCAATAGAAGTGAATTGACAATTCTAAACAAAATAAAGCTATAATAACGATTCCACCCAATTCCTATTGTGAGAGCAATTCATAGTTCACGCTTGAATGTTTTTATATAAAACATTTTATTAGAAGAAAAGACATCGTTATTTTCCATTATTATGTAAGGCAATCAACTTCAACAAAAATAACAGTTGACCTGAATTTATAAGGAAGATGAAACAATTTATTCACCTACATAATTTATATCAAGAAATCTTTATAAAAACTATATGAACATAGTTCAACTGACTCTCGATTCAAAGTTAAGATTAATTTTATAAAATAGTATTGGAATGTTACAAATTTGGCCGTTATTGACAGATAAAGACTATAATTTTTTTAATATTCATTTCACAAACGCTTAAATTTAAATTTCTGTAAATATAATAACAGCATTTTATCAATTTTGTAATAGGTATTTAAATGAAATAAGGTAGTATTAAAATATATAGTTTTAAATATTTAAAGTTACTACCAATTCATATATGGAAGTGGTAAGAATCCCAAACGTAATTCAATAAAGTTAAAACGACCATTAACAAAGACAAAAATACAAATATTAAATCTCAAAAATAGCATTTGTTTGTGTGAATGTAGATTAGAATTAAATATAAATTTAGGTATTCCTCGGGATGAGCATATTTTTATATTTTACAACATGCGTGCACAAATTTTCAAAATGATCGGTTAATGAGAAAAAGCGTAATAAATAAAATTATTACAGAAATATAAAAGCCGATCGTATTATTAACGTCCTTTATTTACATTTCCTCTTTTTCGCTGACTTTGTCTCGAAATTTTATAACGCATGTCACTGCCATAATAAGAACGATTAACATGACACCTCATAGGTAAAATCAACCAAGCCGTTTAGGCTCTAGGCCCTGACAAAGGACGCAGGGCACGACACACTTGTGGCGGTAAGGCCCATATCGGAGGATTTGCATGAAAGGTAACACGGGAGCTTCCACCAGTTCATTTTGCGAGGAGGTGATATATTGGCTAAAGAAGCGGCGGAAAGGGTACGGGAGAGCGCTGAACGATCTCCTGCCTCCATGAGTGCTCAGCCTAGGTCTGCAGGAGTACCCGGAGGTTTCTTTCTTAGGGTATTCCCGGGTCCCTTGCAATAAAAACATTTGTGACGGAACACCATATGATTTTAGAAAGTTCGATTTCAACATCCCACTTGACAGTTAGCTCCGGTGAGGTGATGTGATGACCCATGACAAGAAAAAAAAAGGGTGTGACGAAACGATGTTTCTTTTTTTTAATTTTTTAAGGTTCGCCAACAGTTGTTGTAGGAACATACAAGTAATTATGTCTTAAGTCTAACTGCACAACCAATTAAAGGCAAACACCACATGCAAGATGTTCATTGTATCAACAACTGTTATATAATTTTAAAGACTTATTTTTATCTACTTAAATTCTAGGTAATTACTATTTATCACATTTTTATACATTTGACGTGTCTGACTAACGTTGATACTGAATAATACATAGGAGCATACACTCGAAAAACATAAACCTCCTTGTACGCAGTCGGGTAAAAACTAATAAAATAATCAAAATCACCAAATCAACAAACAAAAACATTTAAAGAAGAAACAAACAAATTAAATTTATAATAATTATTAATAATTGAGATAACAGAACTTCGTGGGATTTATATACTTTACATATTTTGAAACATAGTACCCGAACCCCAAATCCGAGAAAATATCAAGTATTTTAAGATTTGATTGTCGATAGTTAGTGTCTCCTTTCTTAAATAAATTATTGTCATAGGCAATTGTCAGTATAATCACATGTATTGAAAGTAGACGAGTTTGTGTCCGCTGTCAACGTCACAAATGTTTAACTATAAAAGTCAAGACGGTTAATTTAATGCACCATCATTGGTCCTAAACATTGTCTCTCGTGGGCGGTACATGTTGATTCTTATGATACCTTCTCTCATTCAGGGTTTGGATGTCCGTATTCTATTTTAGTAGTATACTGTATTTATATTTTACAAGTTTCAAGCAACTGAACTTGAGATATCAGTGCAGCATTCCTGAATAAAATTAGAACCTATCACTTTGTCATAGTGTTATGCATAACGGCATTATTATAAATAACGAATTTAATTAAAACAATATTTTTCAAGGTCGTAGTGAGGACTATTACAATAAGGACTAAAATGAAAAAAAAAGAATTTCTATTTTTGAAACCTCTTGAATACCGACTCAAAAGGTATATATTTGTATTTCGACAGAATATAGCCGACAATGAACATTCAGAGACCAACATGCTAAGTACAGTCGTTGTATTCCTTATAAGGTAAACAAACATTTTCAAGCGTATTCTTAAATTGTTTATGAAATCGTTTAATTTCAATTTATTTATAATAATAACATTACTTCCTAGTGTAAGTTGTGTGTTGTATTTAAAAACTAATTACTAAACATGAATATTAACAATATTTTTCAGTATGTGTTCTTTTTTTAAAAAGCATTAATTTAATCACCTATTTTTAAATAAAATACTAGACTAGTGCTTCTATTCGCAACAACCGCTAACTATACTAGATTCACCAACACCTGGTATCTATTACTTTTGCTCCTTAGAGGAAGCGATTTATAAGTAAAAAGTTATTAATTTTCTAATAGCACGTGGATCGTTTTATAACCTTTATAGCTATTTATCTCTTTATAGCTGATAGAATGATTTTTAGAATGCTTCCAAGCGTGAGTACAATTCTATTTATGTTGGTTGCTCTAATGGATTTAAGTAATGTGATCCTTAATTTCTGTTCTTAGTTCCTGTGTTTTAATCTTCCAAATTTATATATCTTGTACCACACACAATAATTATTTATTTCAGTTCTCGTGTGTTATTGACTTTCTGTCAGGCTATATTTTAAAGCAAATTAGAGGAGATTTACAATGTATGTATGTTTTTATAGGGGTTGACTACGTGTATGGCGTAGTGGTTTAAGTGGTCACCTCGGCAATATACTGCCGCGTCGAATGTTATGGGTTCGAACCCCACATGGGACAACTCTTTGTGTATACCTTGAATTGTTTTTCTAAGTCTGGGTGTTCTTTGTGTCCGTTATTTGAATGTTTTAAATTAACAAAACTTTCTATGACTACAAAAAATCAAATCAGATCTCCCAGTAAACAATTTTCATGAAAACACTTTCGACATATTTCATGAAACCTTATTTCGAGTCTTGTTTTTAGGTTATTACGTTGGGTTTTTTAGATACTTATCACTTTATAGAAATATCCTAACTGTTTCGTTCCGTGTTTTTTTTTGTAAATAAAAACTTGTAAATAGCGTAAAGTGCACAGAATATTACTCCAAACGTATGAACTAATACTACTTTTAAGCTTGCTTTATTTTGTGTAACAGTAAATATGAAATTAATCAACTACTCTCCAAAAATATTCATTGCTTTCTTGAAACAGATTATTTAAAGTAAAAAGTGTCAATTTGTATACTGATAAGGATAAGAAGGACGATTATTTATATTTCGATCTAATCGGTAAAATTATAGATCCAGAACAGGTAAACATGTAACTAGTACTCAGTATAAGGTTTTTAATTTATTTTTAACACGAAAAATAGAAAACAAAGTCAGGTTAGTTCCTAAATTTACTCAAGTTTGGGAAAGTTCGATATTTATGTACTTAGATTTACCGGATTTGTGTCCTCCTTAAAGAGTAGAATATCTTACTAATATTTTTCTACAGAATGGACTCTAAATATCACGAAGTTTGCCGGGTCATCTAGTAAAATATTGAAATAAAAAATACTATTAATTTAAATGGAAGTTTGACTGACCCTTGTTACTTTATAAAGCGATATCATAATCAGATCTTCTCGAATCAATGTGAAAACAAAACGAATATCAAACAAATAAACGTTAGTGTATGACGCATAAGGCATCATATATAAAAGTTTCTCATTATACTGAACACACCCAATTTTGAAGCAGTAGGTGGCAGCAGTAATTGAGCATTGTCTCCTGATGACGTAGGAGTTTCATAATTTTGTTTGACAAATCTTCGTACTTGTTCCGTTTTATTAATAGCTTTGATGATTTGTATGATATTGTTGTTTTCTGCGGTTGATTGATTTTCATGGTTGATATGAATATAAATGATAGGATGCAATGGTTTAGAAAGCAGTTTTGTAACAACAAATCTAATGTAGTAAGGTTTTATCAATTGCATTGGATATATACCTATTTCTTTGAATCTTTTTTTTAATAATTAAGGAAACAATTTAAACATCTATTGCATCCTACTCTCCCAAGTCTATCAAGTATATGACGCACACGCACTAAATGGTAATGATGTTATGACTATCTCATCTATTAAAGTAATTACTTGGCTCCTGTAACGTTTATGTAGTGTCAAACAAAATATCAAACAAACTCTAAGACTGAAGATCACAACACAACAATGAAAGCACCATTGTTGTGTTGTGATCGTCAGTCCCAGAGTTGGTTGCTAAGTCTGATTGACCATTTTACTAGTTCTTTTTTTAATATTAGAACTTCCTAAAGAATAGAACTTCGCCCCGTTAAGAATATGGAGGCAGTTAGAACGTGTATATTTGTTCAAGCTCAGACATCTGCGTCAGCAATCTGTATGCAAGCATTATCTTTAGGACCTACAGTTACGGTTTCAGCCGGAGGTATTAACGAACCGAATAATTACATATTTTTAATCCCCCTATTTTAACATCTAATCTATTTCAAAGCATATATCACAATCAATTTCAAAGGAATAATAATGAATTTATTTATCATTATTAACCATTCAATAATGAAAAACTCAGAGACGTGAACCTAACCTAATGTATAATTCTAATCTCCTTTTTGTTGGCTTAATGTCTAACAGAGTACGTTTCGTCTTGACGTAAATACGACTTAGGAATTCTTATTAACTTGTCTAAATAATGAGGCCTTAGCTCCATAACAAACTAGCTCTCCCTTTGAAATGAACATAAATAAATAAAGCTTGTTCATTATTTTGTACCAATTGTAAGCTGATACTTTATTTACTTATGAAAAACGGTAAAATATATATTTAAATACGACATGAAACGTCCATGTCTATTTATACACATGGAACACGTGAATGTATTGGTCAAATCAAAGAATTATCCAGATCCAGAAAAAAAAAAAATTAATTGTATAAGCAATTAAAAATACAAGTTCCGTAAAAACTAGTTAAAAAGTAAACTTACATACATACATACATAATATCACGCCTCTTTCCCATAGGGGTAGGCAGAGATCACTTCCTTCCATTTGCTACGATTCTGACACACCTTTCTCGCTTCTTCAACTTTCATTCCGTTCCGCATACAGGCTCGTCGGTTAAAGGTACTTTTGACCTGGCCTTTGCTTAGATTTTCTTGGACTTTGTCCAAGAACATTCGCCTAGGTCTTCCTCTTCTGACAACTCCATTTACCTCTGCCATATAAATACCTTTTGTCAACCTTCTTTCATTCATCCTTTCGATATGACCGAACCAGTACAGCATACTTTTTTCTATTTTAGTCACTACATCCTCTTTCACACCACACTGATCCCTTATCACACTATTCCTCACTTTGTCACTCAATTTCACATCAGCTATACTCCGCAATGCTCTCATTTCTACCGCATTAATTCTACTTGCTTCTTTTGCCATACCCAACTTTCGCTACCATACATAAGTGTTGGCACCAACACACCTCTATGCACAGCCATGCGAGCCTTCATTGAGACTCTGTGGCTGGTCATAAAAGTATGCAATGTGCCATTGATCGCATTACCCGCACTCACTCTTCGTTCTATATCACCATCACACTTTCCGTCCCTAGTGAACTTTGATCCCAGATATACAAATTCATCCAATTGTTCTACTTTTCGACCACCTATTATAATTTCACAAAACGTTATATTTTCATCTCTTTCAAAAACCATCGTTTTCGTCTTGCTCACATTAATTTTCATACCCTTTCTTTCTAAGGCCCCTTGCAAGCTTGTTACCATCTCCTGTAACTCCTCAGCTGATGACGCAAGTATTACTTGGTCATCCGTATATAGGAGACATTTGACGAGTAATCCCTTCATTCTCAAACCACATTCTTTCCCTTTCATTTCCCTAAGACAATCATCAATGAATAAGTTAAACAGCCATGGCGAAGCTACACATCCCTGTCTAAGACCTTTCTCAATCTTAAACCATTCAGTGTAGGCGCCGTTCACCCTGACACAAACACTGGAGTTCTCATATAGAGATTTCAGTGCTCGGACCATTTCGCTGTTCACCCCATTCACCGATAAAACCCTCCACAATTCATTCCTCTCCACTCGATCGTAAACTTTCTCCAAATCCACGAATACGCAGTGAACTTTTTGACTTTTCGCCAAAAACTTTTCGGTTATGCCTCGCAATTTTCTAAATCCTCCTTGCACCCTTTCAATTAATACCTTTGCATACAATTTTCCTACCACGCTTTGGACGCTGATACCCCGGTAGTTTTTGCAATCCTGCTGTGACCCTATTTCCTTAAACAACGTCACGATTACAGCCTTGCACCAATCACTTGGCACTCGGCCGTTCCTCCAACAAAGGTTGAAAAGGCGGTACAGCTGGTTCATAATTACACCTTTTCCTGCTTCAAGCATCTCGGTTGTAATTCGGTTACACCCCGCAGCCTTTCCTACTTTCAAACACTTCATTGCTTCCATTATTTCATCTACACTAATTTCGCTTTCACTCACATATAGTTCAACTCCATTGCAATCAGCGTGCTGTCCTTTTTCAAATAAACTTTCAAAATATTCCTTCCATCTCTTTAGCACACTTCCTTCTTCATTCATCAAATCACCACTTTCACTCCTAATTTTGCCAAGTTCTGAATTGGCTGACTTTCCACGAGCAGTTCTTATGGACTTCCAAAACAATTTTATATTAGACCTAAAGTTATCAGTTAACTTTCGATCCAACGCGTCTGACCATTCATTCTTCTTCTTATTCACGACTATTTTCACTTTTCCTTTTAACTGCTTGTAAAGCTCTCTTTTATCCTGTACGCATTCATCCGTCACCTTTCCTATTCTCTTGATAGCTTTTACTGCTAGCCAGTCCAACCATGCTTTTTTCTTTTCTGATACAACTTTACTCACTTCCTTATCAAACCATTCACTCTTCTGCATTCTTCCTCTCCTTCTTTTAGAAATACCACATAATTTAACAGTAACATTCACAACTTTATCCTTAAATGTATCCCACAAACCTTCCAATTCTTGTATCTCATCTATACCATCAAACCGATCATTCAACTTCATACGAAACTCTTCTTGAACAGTTTCATTCTGTAAGTTTTCTACTTTCACTCACTCTAAGACAGTCTGTTTGGATACTCGGTGTCGCCATCGATTAGAGAGTCCTCGTATTCGACTGATGACTAGATGGTGATCTGTGTCGATACCAACACCCCGGTATACCCTGGTATCCATAACTTTATTTCTTAGCCTTTCATCCACAATTACAAAATCTATCATACTTCTCGAACATCCTTCTTCTCTAGTGTACATATGAATCTCTTTGTGTTTAAACATTGTATTTGTCACAACAAGATTCCTATTTACACAAATTTCTAACAAACTCTGCACATTTCCATTTACTCTTTCGTCACCAAATTTTCCTAAAACATTTTCAAAACCGTCACTCTCAATTCCTACCCAACCATTAAAATCTCCCAACATTACAACTCTCTCATTATACTTACACTCATTTAATATATCCCTCACCCCATCCCAAAAAACCTCCCTTTCTTTGCGCTCATTAAAGGACCCGCCCGAACGCACATCTGTTGGTGCATTAACACCCAAAATAATCATTCGGATGAGTCCCACTTTCATTCTTATCCACACAAGTCTGGGACTCAAATTTTTAAACTCAGTCACACATTCTGTCATTCTTTCCGATAGGAGGAGTCCAACACCTTGACAGGCTCGACTCGTGTCAGGTATACCAGCCCAGTATGCCATATAGGTTCCATGTTTCGTGGAGCCACATCCCTTCCGCTTCGTCTCGTTTATGCACAACACATCAAGTTTTTTTTCTTGCATCAACTGACATACATCAACCAATTTATCTTTAATCTCTCCTCTGACATTCATCGTAGCAAAGCGGCTCTCCGTGGGCCACTGCCCGCCTCTACTGGAAACGAGACGTGATGGGTTGCGAACTACATCGCCGCCATATTTAAAAGTTTTATTTTTTTGTAAAACCCTAGCGTTCCCACAAGCAACTAGGGAAGCTTTTGTCCATCTCAACAGATCCCCGCATGCTGAGATAAGGCTAGCCATAAATCTGAGTTCACCAGGTCCCAGGGCATATTCGGCACGCTTACAACTAGGCTCGCCCCTAGTCATGCATCCCTAGGCACGGCTTACCTATGAATTGGCGAATTAGGATACGAAAAGGAAATGGTAGGAGCAGGGATAATACAGATGATGTAATATGATAATACAGATGGATATTAGGGGAGGTGGTAAACTTAAAAAACACTATTTTGACTTCAAGAGTTAAAATTACTTGCCTATAACAAAAACAAAATCTTCGCGATAGAGGAGTTTTAATGTAAGGAAAATGGTATCATAAGGTCTATAATATCCATTGTATAAACTTTGTCTAATTTATTCGCACATCATTGAGCTCTTTAATTTGATGGTTGGGGAAAAAAATATTAATTTATACACCGTAAACAGCGAGACAACGTAACAAGTTTAAGAAATACCTAATGTATGTACTTATATTGTGATATTATAAAACAGATTGTTCTGTCCTAGTAGTCTCGGTCACTACATGAGCGCTTATTCCGAGATCAGAATTTATTATAACACACTAATAAGAAGACTCAGTACTTTATTTCTAAAAGAGCTTGATTGGTGATTATTGAGTCGATAGCTACATGTTTAGTAATATAAAAATATAGAAAAGTTATTAATTTCTTTACTCGTAACCGTGAACAAACTAGAATATAAAAATATAGATAGCATGAAAGTCCTCCAGACTTGCATAGTTAATAATCAAATTTATTTCCATTTCACTATAAATAATGTCGAACTTATACAGCTAAACGTCCCATATGACAACTAATAAAAAGTCACACATAAACCTTCATCTATCCTTGTCTATATAACGAAGGCTGTGAATTCACAATGCTATTAATCATCCTTATCAAACATAATTTAACGTATTTGCTTAATATAATTAACTCTTTAGACTTACATTACTGTATTAAATAACAGAATATTAAGTGGATTATATCTATTTACATTTTCAACAACAAAATTCAGTTTTAATACTCAAAGTCTATATTTATAGTGCTATAATATTAAAATTCATATCAAATGTAATTTATCGAGATAGTGTATACATTTCTTAATGCTTGTCGTAGTCACTGCAAGATTAAATGGTGACTTGTTCGAAGATTAAATCTAGGTTTTCATTCCTATATTGCTGTACATTTCCACCCCACAGTTGAGGCAGAAAACTCGAGTATTCATTGCTCGTAGCCAAGCTATGCCAGCGAGGGTTGACGAACCACCGTTTGTAAATAACCTCTGAGGAGTTCTATTTTATATCTAAGTAAAAGGAATTTAGTAGGTCAATTTAAAATGAATTTTAAATAATATTGTGAACAATAAATATTAAATATACATTTTCAGTTTCAAGGACAATAGTTTTCAACATGATATTTAAATATAAATTTCACAATAAGAACATGTGATTGCTTTAATCTTAAAAAGGAGAGTGATATGATTTGATTAAATTAGTGATGACCAATAACTGTAAAAATAAAACTGTGAAAATCGAAAACGCACTCTGTGTTGGATATCTATAATTATATGCAGGCATATAAAACATTTGGAGAACTACATAACAATGAACCTTAAAACCTAAGTTCGTAATAGTTCCCAAGTAATATCGGTAACGCTATACGAGAAAATTTATTTGCTTCTTTGTTTACTCTAAGATCTCGTTTTTTGTGTAATGGTAGCAAAAAAAAAAACGCGCCTACTTGATGGTAAGTAATTACAATAAGCAATGGACGTTTACAAGAACAGGGTTGTCACTCACGTGTGGTTGCCTTTGTATATGTAAATCTCTTTATGCTCTTTCTGATGCACATTTCAGTACTTTCTTAGCCAACCACGACAAAGCCGCTTAGTACCTACCCCTTCCAGTTTTAAAGTATGCGGGTTAAACCATCACGCACTCGGTGACAAGCAGTGCAATAAGAAACACGAACCCGTAGTTGTTACTGCTCAGATCATTCTTATGTGCTGTATCTGTTTCATTTACAACTAAGAATAAAAATAATTACAATAAAATTTAAGAGTACATACATACTCACGCCAATATATCCAAAGGGATATGCAGAAGCGTCTCAAACGCCCACTTTTCTCAAGTATAATTTAGTCCTACTTACGAAATAGCATTTAGGTATAATATAGGTAAGCCTACTTTTATCATACGGGCAGTGTATGACTACTATATATTCATGTTGACTGATAGATAACAATCCGATCCCTTAGCTGCCTTCTTCAAAACCCACGGGAAGAGATTGGAAGCACTATTCTCCATCGAAAACCACAAGGCCTAAGCTAAGAGTGTAACAAAATATGTAACGTGAATTTGTTTGATTTAGTCATAACATAGAATAAAAATGACAAGTAGATGCTTGACAACCCTATAAACTGTAAACCAAGATTTATGCGGAGGTTGTAGTTATTTATACTCACTAGCCTTATTTTTATTCCCCGTGTGATATTTTTAATGAAGCAACTGAAAAGCACTGCTGCACCTTTTATTAACTTTTAAAAGCATTAGCCCGACCCGAATAGTTGGGAATTCACTAGAAGTTATGTCTCGCCACTGTTTTGTTTATAGGTTTAGTGCTATATAACTGATTTTATTTAGGATTCCACAACTGTTACAATAGCAGTATTTTGTATTTAACTACCGTAACACTAAATGAGCTTGAAAGTTTTGAATATTTTTCATAACAATATAGTACATACCTTTTTGGTGTTGAAGGATAGTTGATTTATTAACTTACTCGTACTCAAACTCATCAACATATTCATAAATAACTTTTTTTTATAGACAACTTCTGTGTCGCTTGGGACTTCTTGTGTAGTAAGTATTTGTGAATGATACAATTTTTTTCCCGTGTGGGAGTCGAACCCACGATTTCTTAATATTCATTAATAGTTTGCTGAAATGTACATATGGACATACATTCCTAAGGACTGCACTAAATTGTAGAACATTTTTTTACAGTGTTCGTTATTGTCAGGGAAAGTTTTCATAAAATATTTATTTTTTAATTGCTCGGAATAGTATTCAAAACTTATCAAAATTTGAATAACGGCTTGATTTTCCGAAAACACAGTAAGAATGTTATTTTTATGATCCAGATAATATTTAAAGTTACAACCATTTAACCCTCTATACGTTTCAAAATGTAATTTGGTCCAATGACTCCATAATAGGGTCTTATATGTAAATGTAGCAGTTAGGTAAGAAAGATCTCAGTATTTCATGAGCTATAAGTGCTCAACAAATTTTAATCTCTCGAGCGTTAAACTAATGGATATTTTACTTAAAAAAAAATTAAAAATTAGTATATTATTTTATGTATGTAGTAACTTGCTTCATGACGTCTATCGATATATTCAGCATCGTTTAACTGGGACAAAAAAAAAATATATCCAAATAAAATTTTATATCTTTTTATCCTGCATCGCGTAATATAAAAAACTCACCTTTAGCGTAGTTGAATGAGCTTAGTTGATGTTTTATAAGATAAAACAACACTCCAACAACAACAACCCCCGACCCTCAAAATTAAATTATTACCGTGTAGGGATTAAGACTTTCATATTTCCTAAAATTGATTTAACTGTTCTGTTTACATTACACGTATTGAAGCTTCGCTTAAAAGTCGATGCAGTAGCGGATTTTCATTTCTATCTTTCACTCAAGTTTAACAACCTACATATTTGATGAGACCAACAAGATCAAATGAAATAGCAATGTACGTACATTAAGGGGTTTAGCTGACGGCATGAACCATCTTTAACAAGGGTTCTTGAATCAGAATATATTATAGCGCGATCAATATATAGGATTAATCCAATATATGTATTTAGTTAACATCTTGAACAACTCAAATGTCTCAGAAACCTATTCTTGTCGGTACAATAGTTTACTATCAATGTCTACAGTGTCTAGTTTCAAGACGAACGTCCTTGAGAATTGTGTATACTTGTAGATATTTGAGACTTGTAGCTAAGGTGTTGATATCAATAATGTGTGTGTAATGGTGTCTAAGGCAAAAGCGATGTTACGTCATCATTATTTAATCTGTTTACTTGTTCGTTTGCATTAGGGGAAAGCATGTCATAATATTATTTACGTATCATTTGAAGAATAAAAGATATAATTAAAATTTTATTAATCAGTCTCATAATTATACATCTGTAGTAATGACTGGCTACGATTGATAAAATAAGATATTAATAAAATTGTTCCATAAATTACCTGTGCACTTAGACTAA
The DNA here is from genome assembly GCA_947561695.1 of Tyria jacobaeae. Classification (NCBI taxonomy): domain Eukaryota; kingdom Metazoa; phylum Arthropoda; class Insecta; order Lepidoptera; family Erebidae; genus Tyria; species Tyria jacobaeae. Next base: position 13,477,857 of record OX387220.1, read on the forward strand.
TTACTTTACTGTAAATATTTCACTAACAAATAAAAGAAAATGTTTTCCTTGACCCACATTTCTCAGAATTGAAACTAAACTCAAAGGCGATTTACAGCAAAAAGATAAAAAGACTCCCGCTATCAAATATTAATATTGCTCTTTCAAAAAGTTTGAACTGTAAGCAAGTCTGTTATCAATATTCATAAGCGCAAGACGGTGTATCTGAGGCTAGCAATAAACAAAGCTCCGACCGAGTGAACTGAAGCAAAGTAACCGATCCCGAAGAGCTCTTACTTACTGTTAGCTCATAAATTTTAGTTTGCAACTTGCACCGACTAACATTCGATCAATAAGTGTTTTGTATGGGTTCTATATTTGCGAGCTAATATTCTACATAGCAACTTCCATGCCTGCCTTCTGAACCAATATTACGTACGTCACGAGGTATGGTTAATTTACTACGAAACATCATACCCGACTTGGCCCGTTTGCTAAATGCGCGTTTACTGCGCACGGCTTAAAGGTCCTACACGGGTTTGCTTATTCCACGTGCATTAATGTAGTAATTAAATTTGTTGCACCGGTGCCACTATGAACGAGTCACGTGTTAAATTGTAAGAGTCAAAGGATAGTTAATTCAGAAACGTATGATATATATATAAACTAAACAACCACAACAACAAACCGACTGAGCCATCTGTTCTGTCCTTAACAGTTTTTTGAAATGGGAAATGTTGTCAATCGAGATTATTTCAACTAGACTTTGCGAAACTTTGATTTGACTATTTTAAAGGCTTTTTTTAAAGGGCTACTAAAACCCCCTGATTATGTTTAGTATGCCACATTATTAATTTAATGGTTTACGTTGTTTTAAATAAATACTTATCTATCATTCAGGGTGCCCGATGACTACAGTTTCTCATTGTTTTGTTTGGTGCCGTATTTAATAATATGTCATTAAGTAGTCTAAATTTAACAAAGATGTATTAAGTTTCTGCCTTAAGTATTAATAATAAAGCAGTTCTTTTGGCCCTAAAATGTAAATAAAATATATACTAAAATCTCACAATTTAATCAGGAAGAATTTTATATGGTATCACGTTTTTAGGCGTAAAAATACCATTTTCATTTTATAACATAACGTGAGCGTGACTTGATCAAGTAAAGTAAGAAGTTTACAACTTAAGAAGTTAATATCAGTGCATTAGATAACTATATTCTGGAAAGATTAAAAAACCATCAGTCATATTGCTATGTGAGCTTTTTTTAGTCGCACGGGTGGCCCACAATTTGATATCTATAGGTGGGCTAAAGAAGTTTGAACAAAATTACCCATAATTCCCTTGTTAAGTTATAGGTAGGTAGGTGATTGCAACCAAAGCGCCTCAGAATGAGTGCTGTACTTAGATATTTTACTAGTACACTAATCTATGGTTCTGTGGTTTTATACATATTTTGTTTATAAAATTTAAAAGCTTAGATGCTTACATATCCTAGTTCCACATGACAGTTCTATATCGTTTAATAAAAGTTTTATAAACGATTCGTTCCTCTCTCGATTTATGGTGAGCACGTATGTTCCTAATTTATCTTATCACACAAGTAGCACCTCACCTCGGTAACAGCTTTATTCTGTATGAGACGTCCATATAGAAGTTGAGACTTGCATGCCTAACAAACAAATAAACAAACTTACTTTTGCATTTATATTGTTAAGTAAGGATTTTGCGATGGATTTTTTGTTTGTTATGTTTCTGTTTGTTTAGGAATGTTCCAGCATTACACGAATCTTCAAATACTTTGACCACTTTCGACCCAGTTCCATGTTTGAAATACTTTGTTTATACTCGTATGACTTCGAAACTTAGGAGCCTTTAAAGATGGACTTGTGAGATACCGGAAAAGTTTCAGGGAAAGTAGGCCTTTGTATAGTTTAAATTAATATACATATTTATACATGTATCTGTGACTAACAAAATCTTCAGCAGATGTTTTAAGTGTTGTTATTTTTTAATAGAGCTCGTTTCTCGAACAAATTCTTGTTTTGAACAGACTAGAACCTACTAAATATACTATTTTATACATGTTTGACAAGGTAAATCACCGTAATCAATCTATTGAATAAAATGTTTAAATAGATACACACATTATTACTGTTAAAGTAGATAATACAGCGGCCAGAGTATCAAATGTTTAATTAAAATTTATGAGGATGATTCGTTAGGTATTACATGGCAATGTTACAAGTAATATTAATCCATAATAACCGGGAGGTTATCTAAATCCCTTTGTGTTTCGAATCCCGTTAGACGGGATATTACGTACAAATGGCTTAACATATTACGATGTTAATATCATATTAATATATTCATTGAAAGAGAATTTTAGTAACATACTTCCTTTTTTATATAGCTCAGGCTTGTCTTATGTTAAACTGTCATTAGCGACCATATACACTTACCATACTGTGATTTCACTAAAGTATATGTAGCAATCTACTCAACCTCCTCAAGCAGCACTGGCGATCATAGTAACAGAGGGAGTCTTTCAATTATTGGGTTCTAAGTGGATGTGTAGCAAATTAAAAATGTGTGTTAAACTAAATTATACCCGTAATATATACATAAGAGAGAACGTATGTTTATATTTTCTAATACAAAGGCTGAACACGGAATAAAAACGAATCTTAATAGATACACTAAAAAAAGGATCCTCTGCATGAGACAAAAATAGTCATTATCTCAGGATTGTGCTCGTTCCTTGAAAGAAGCGCTGGTATTATGCCAACACCAAAAGTAGTATTCACGGACAGTGAGCCATCGTCAAGTTCTTATACCGAGAGAGAATTAAGTAAATATCAAACAAGGTAGTTATAATAAAGTTAGTAATTATACTAGTGATATTATTGTGTATTTAATATGAAACATACATACATATATACTACGCATTCCATAATTTAGTATATGTAATAAGTAATTAAAAATAATTAAACAGTAAAATTAATAGGTGTATAAAGGTAATTAAAAATAGTTAGAACGTGCTTTCGAGTCATGTAAAGCAGATACTAAACGCTGTAATTCATCAGACTTATTTAATATGTGCATCAGTACACATACACATACAGATGTATGATCTGTAATATTTTGAACATTTTGTTAGTATTCCTAAGTATTGTTCGTAAGTAGCTTTATTATGTTTTTTTTACTGTTATTTAAACGATATTTATAAATAGAACGTTCCGTTTTCTTATGTAACATCGTTTTATGCCTTTTGTGAGCCATCTATTTCTTATTGGTTTCACAGTACACTATTTTTTTTAATTGCGAAGCATAAATTATAAAAGAGTGTGAGTGTATCACGAAAAGTATTGAAAGCCTCATTTGTGTTTGTCAGTTCATAGACTTCAGAAAAGGACAGACACGACAGATATTGCTTAAACTTTTTATAATTATAATTACTTAATTCCCTTCTGTTCCCTAACATTAGATTCAGTTTGTTGGTTAGCTGTAATTCATTACTCTGTTTCGTGATCCGACAGAGCCAGATAGTGTATATTTGCCTTAACACGTTATATTACTAAAATTCGAAAGAATACTCTACTATTCGAAAGAATATTTATGTTAGGTAGGTAGAGGATTTGCAGAGACTTAGGACCCGGCAACAGGTTGTTCGAGTATCAGGCATGAAAGGCGACCCTGACGTCATCGAGTTATCTCTTATACTTCCCAATCCATCCCCTTAGTTTAATTTCATTGCCTTCTCTTATTCATAATTTTCCCTTTTAATATATGTACATACATACTGCAGATTTTTACATCTTTAATTCCTAAAGTGCCCAGTTGACAGCAATCGGCTTACCTCCTATTATGCTATATGGACCAATTTCTAATTAGCAAAATATAGGTGCTTATTACATATTACTCTGCTTTGTCCTATCAAGTTTGAGCCTGTGTGTAGATAGGTAGACGTATAGGTTTTTTTTATATGAAGTAGTTAAGAATTAGTAATAATATAATACATCTTATGTATGTACTCACGCCTTTCTCCCATTAGGGTAGGCAGAGACAACAGATAGTACACACTTTGTAAAATTTTATTGTAGGTATCACAAAATGAAACTCAAAACAATGAGTGTTTGAACTTCTGCGGATGTACGTCAGTCTAACAAGAAACTGACACTGTTTACAAGTTATTTTTCAACCCTTCAGTGCCAAAGATTCATGTACTCAAACTTGGCACCAAATAAATGACTAACGTTTGTCTATTTGCGACGTACCGGCTGTATCTTGTCCCTTTTGGTCTTAAAAAAATACCGCAATTACACCAGTCAAGTCAGCTGAAGTTAAATATAGCTCTGACAATCCCACAAGGTTTGGTTTTAGTGAACGCGGCACGACAAGCGATTTAAAACTGCGCAGGTACTATTGCCTACTTTGATTTTTTAAACATTTTCTGGTTCGTTTGAGCAGCTTTATGGATTCCATCCCAGTAAACTATTATAACCATAAAAAAGAAGTAGCATTAGAAAAATAATAAGTAGTTGTAAGTAGATGCGTTTACCTGGTAAGGGTCAACAATATCGGAGGCAGTGTCAATAAAATGGCAAAAGTTAGCTAAGTTAAAAAGAAAGTTTTTTAAACTTTATAGACGCACAGATATTATGAACGTACTCAAACTTATAAATGAGAACTTCTCGTCAAACAAAAAGTTACAGTCCTGATAGCTCGTCTTTTAATATTTATTCAGGTTTCAATATGCAGCGGTATTTCAAAAGCTTCACTATTTTTTTCCAGCTACTCTCATTGATCCAGACTGAATGGGGACGGGGACTAGTCTCATATCGAACAATTCGCACGTAGGGTAAAACAAATAGTCCCGAAGGTTCCTACTGAAACAACATTCGTACGGCCCACTTATATCAGATTTCTTATTGTTCTTCATTTCATTCCATTAAGGTTTGTGTAAGGGACCACTTTAGTGGTATATTTTCTTTGGGAGTTACCAATCTTCTGACGGAATATTGTTTGGCGTGGTGCTTTAATTGATATCGTTCAGTGTCGTTGAGGAAATAATAATGCTCTATTGTTCAGCCATAAGTTATAGTAGATACATATAATGGGAGGCAAGTAAGGATAATGAAGAAAATTATTTTTAGAGGCAAGTCAGAATTTACTTCCAGTCGTGAGAGGAAAATCCTCCGTATGGTAGGCAGGGCAGAGGGTATGTGGACGACTTTTTGAATAGCTGCTTTCATCAACCCCTACTAACACGTTTACTTTGTTCTTGCCATGTGGTGCCAGACTAGTGTATAGCCCTTCTAGAAAAGTCCTATACAAGTTCTTTGCTAAGCTTCAGATATGGAATAAGACGCAAGAGCATGAATTCGGAAATTTTGTCGATTGAAATATAGGCCTGGCTGTCAGATACCATCAGTTAAGTAAACCCTTAGTTGACGGTCTTACCCCCATATAAAACTTGTACAACAAATGTTTATTTATTTAATGACCTTTAGTCATAAAATATAGTTTCAAATTTAGGGACAAAAGGTTTGCTGAAACTCACAAGTGTTTTATTCTAATTGTTAGTTTTACCTGTGTGCCTGCGATATGTCTTCAATACTCAATATATTTATTATATTTCACAATGCTTGCTTAGGTGGTAACTTACAAACTTACTTGATGTTGAACTATAATATATTTAACTCCCTCAATTTATATTTACACTACACATGTATATATATTTGTTTTACGATTCAACCGCAAACAAGTGAACTATCACCATGGTGTCTTTCGTTTGCCACATGGTACCAATTTGTGTGATTTATAGATAATTATAATCTTAAAGTATCTAGTTTAGTTTCTGAAGTCACCGCGGTTCAAGGATAATTCATTAATGTGGTAGTTGTACAATTATAATTAAAAAAATATATTTCAAATGTTACTCTAACCTTACCTTATATGTTATACTCTAAAATTCCGATACACAAAAAAAAAGTTATTATAGGTTTCCTTTTACTTAACGAATGTACTTATACCTTCTGAACAACTATCGATATTTGTTTGCACACAATTTTGCATAATGTTATCATAGCTTAACACAAGAAAGGGTAAATTTAGAAACTTTTTGTCATTAAGTGATCTAATTTACATGATTATTTATTACGACTAAATTATATTTTATTTATGTTATGCTTGTTTCCAATATCTATCGTCTCTATTAAGAAAAATGTTTGCATCAGAAATATAGACAAAAATATAGCTGTGAACTGTAAAAGGTAAATGGTTAAATTGGTGTGATCTCCATAATGGCGTCCATTGGTATTCTATGTATCTCCACTATTGTTTTCAATTTACATTAATCTCAGAACTTAGGACCGTCAATATGCGTTTTGCCTATTCACTGCAGCTGTACACACGTGCTAGCACTGATGACAAATAACAATATTAATAAAAAAAAATCGTGAGTTATATTCTATTAAAATGATATATTTATTTATATACATATTTATTAAAATTAACGGTTTTATTCACGTGTGTATTTCGGGTATACCCAGCTAGTTTCGGTCCCTATGGAGGGTCTCTATCAAGAAGCTAGTGGTCCCACAAATGTAACTCACAAACGTTTTTATTCTAAATGTTAATTTTGTTAATGGATGATGAAACCGTTTATTGTAATAAATAAAAACTTTCCCAACTCAGTATCGCCTAAATTGTCCTTCGCACTAACAACAAAAACTATTCTAATGCCCTAATATATATAAGTCCCTAATTGTCCCTATAATCGAGTATGCTGATGTTTGTTATTTTGACCTGAATGCAGATATTAACAATAAACTGGACCGACTTTTCAATAACTGCATTCGATTTGATTCGATATTCGATATTTTGTAAGCTTTATTCTCTCTACGAGTTAAAAGGTCTCCCTTTTGCCAGCGCCGCAATTTGCGCGCACTGACCTCTCTTTCCTATTTCCTTAACTCTCCATCACCTCCCTCGCTAGCTCCCTACCTTCGCTTATTGTGTTGTTTCATGACAGAAAAATATAACAATCTTCTTTTAAGTCTCCCTCAATACTTCCCCTATAGAACGAAGCATTCCCTCAGGACTTCGTGAATGCTTCGTTCTATGTCCAATCAGTTTTTTTCTGAAATACGCCCCCACTTGAAATCAGAATGTCGACGAACCGCTTCATATTTAAAAAAAAAGTATGTGACCTCCTACTCAATGAGTTGGATTAACTGTCACTGGACTAGTGCATGACTGTCTGATTTGTTAGTAATAGTGTATGTATATATAAAATAGGTAAGGGCATATACATATTCCTATATTTCGTATCGTGGATACTAAGTTTCCCTTATTTTTTCCGTTTGTAAAAATGTGTAACACATATTCGGATTATTCAAATTACTGTAAATTTAAAAATACTTACTTAAATGATTAATACTTTTCTCTCTACATAATCTATAATATGCACCTACCACTTTTATTTCTGCTACATTCCAAGGTTGACTGGCAGAGAATGCCTTAGGCAATAAGTCCGCCTTTGTACAAATTGTGCTGAAGGTTAAAAAAGAAATACCTTATGTCCCGCTTACATATTTTACTTCTAATTATATGTGTAGTAGTAACTAGTAAACATTATTTTAAAGCTTCAATTAACGAAGGTTGCCAATCAGCTTGGCCTATTTAGGCTTATATTTTTTAATTTCTGTTAGAGTCTTCGGACCAGCATCAGCTAGTTCGATTTATGCGTATGCGTCCCTGACTTTCTTGAACTCCCTATTCCATGACTCCTATACGTGAAGGACGTCCTATAAGAGGACTGAATTAATTATCATAGGCACAAAGTTGACGTTAATTACGAATCTGCCTATCCTGAGAAGTATATAACTGAAAGGATTAGGTAATTGTCGTGGTTGTGTGTGTAAGTACTTATATATATGTATACTCATAACAAAAAAAAAACTCACGATCCGCGTGTAAATACAAAATCTAATAATAAATTAAAATTAAATCATGAATTAATTCAGTATGAACTTCAGTGCAGTGGTGGCACAGCAGGAGCTTTTAAATTTTGCTACATTAAATTTCACATAAAAGTTTCTGCAGAGAGGTTTTGATGCTTTCGAAACACTTTTCAAACATTTTGACATGAATTTTGCCGGCCTTTGAAATAGTCGTACCAAAGCGTAACCAGCGTAACGCTACACAGGCTAGAGTATATACGCATATGAATAATATTTATTTCATACAAATGAAAAGGCATTCATATTTTGTTTGAGATGTTTAAAAAGTAACATGAGTAAGTTTTGGTGTGTACTGAGTAGGACAAATATAGTTAATATCGTTTGGAACAATGTTACTACAATATTTTAATAAGATACATTTTTTAAAACGAAAAACTCAGCTGCGAAGGAGACTAATTTTAATTTTAATAAATGCTTACAACAGTAATGATTATGATATGTATGGTGACCACAAGGATTTCGAAATACCTCGTGGCATTAAAAAAAAATATACATATACCTAGAAATATCCAAATAATTAAAAAAATCCTTATTATTGTTAAGAAAAGCCATGCTCGTATACCATGTGATTCAACCATAAATCACTTTTAGCTTGGTATACCAGCACGGTATCAATGATTACCTGGCACGATACAAAATTATCTTTAAGTTTTATTTTACATAAAGTTACTCATATTCTGTCGATAATTATTAAAAAGTTCATAAATAATAAAATAGAATATTAATTAGTGTCATTTTCGCGGTTGTGATGTTGGTGCAAATCCATCCGTCAATGAATTACTATTATACTCTGTAATAACAGTGATACATCAGTGAACACGGCGATGTTGATGATAGTAGTTCATACCAAAATAACTTAAAATGCCTTTATTCAATTATGTTTTTTTTTTTATAAGTTAAACACAACAGTAGAAGCACATGACCGTGAGGGATTGCATTTTGTCACAGTATGTGGTGCTTATAGGATATAGGAAAGCGTGTCGTTTACTCACTTTGCGATGCTTGTTTATAAGGTTGCGGACATATTAAACACTGAGTAGATATATAGATAGTGAAGTTAGCAATATGCTCACAAAATGTTCGTATGAAAACAATACGCTCAATACATGTTGAAAGATAATATATGTAACAATGTTGGAAGCATAATAGCTCAAGTTACTTAAAAGAATAATTTTAATTAGTCCATTAACTACAAAAATCTCTATTTCTTTCTGCTTCTTGGAAAGCTTTAACACCAACAGCATCTACAGTTCCTAGTATTTCATTTGAATTTTACAGTTTATTCTTTGCAGAAAGGCTCGCTGTTGGTCTCAAACAGTGCTTAAACAATAGTAAAGTGAGGTTTATTTTTTTTTTTCATTACTGTGAGATATTGTACTAGATCATAAGAATACTTCTTTAATAAGAAGGCTAACAGTATTATATCTTATGGAGTTGGCACCAATAGAAGGTAAATAGGCTCTACCAACTTCGTATACCTAATTAGTAGGTTGTAATAAATAAATAAATAGAAACAAGGTTATGGCTAACCGCTACGGCTTATAAAATGCTCCACTATATCAGCTACCTTAATAATACCATTTTGGAAATGAGCATTCGTTATCGATATGCACTATAGTGCATTACTCTGTCTTACGAGGCGTTTAATGAAATCAGTCATTTACTAAAGTGCCATTAAAAACTTGTTTTAACCGAAAATTGACATACTTTAGTAAATAGGGGTGTCGCAAATTTAATATTTTAAATTACTGCAATTTGAATAATTGATAAATTGATTAACAAATTTAGTCTTAAATGTGGCATAAGAGTTTTTTAAGATGCTTTGATTTTGTTACAGTTTCTGTTGCCCGATTTTCAAAAAATATTCAAAGAAGTCATAAGGGCTGTTTATATACCAATAACTGGTATCACACAAATGAATAAATAATAAAGATCACAATTACTCAGCCCAAAGAAACAAAATACTACAGCCGTATTTAACGTATTTAGAAAAAAATATGGCTATAGTGACTCTCAATAATATCCTATAGATCAGACTGTGCTTAGGCATTTTTGAGATTTGATAAAATAAATAAACTCACATTAACCTAAAAACATTAAGAAAGTGTTTTCTTTTTTGGACAATCGTGAAATATAAATATTTCTTATAGCGTTGAATTAATATTGAACGGTATAAGAAATAGTTGATTTTTTTATATATATTTTTTTATGTTTTAGAAATTATATCATATTTTATTATTTTTCTTCTTTTGAAGCCTGTCTTTTAAAACATTAAGACAGCCCTAGACAGGGCTAAGACATTAAGATATGTGTGACAAACACTAGATGACTCACAGGATAGTTGTGTATATATGCAGTTAGATAAAAGTTTTGTTTTCCTAATGTATGAAGACATTATTCCATTACGGTGCAGTGGCAGTAATGCTGACTGCATTGAAATTTATTACGAGACTAACATCTTCGTACTCTTCCCTGTTAAAATTTACTCTGAAAACTGGTTTGTTTACACAGTAACTTGATATAATTTTATATACATACGAAATGATGGTTATGAACTAGACTACCTAAGACTTTAGCTGAGTTTTTAAACAACTACCTATAATTGTATAGGAACTTTCTACTCGAGCAAGCAAGCAAGACAAAGACAGACGGTGTCGATTTTGTATCTAGAAATATGTACAGCATAAATACTTCCAAATAAATTTAAAAAAAATAACCCATTTTTTTCTTTTACCAATTTGCACAACTAATTTTATGGTTAGCATATTTTGACGATGTAGTGTTGAATAACTTAATTAGGTAACATTGCACAAAATAAGTTTAACATAACATGCCTTATTGCTCAGGGGAACTGTTACTTATTCAATTGTAGTAATATTATCCGTTCTTAATCGCTGTTTAACTTATTATAAATATTTATTTATATCTAGAACAGTAGCAAATATTATTTGAACGAAAATACTTCCTTTCAGAACTCGATGGTCCTCAACTCGGACAGCTCAATGCTCTTGATATATCGATGAGATTATCAGTCCGACGGACGATAGGCTGATAGGCTACTTATACACTTGCGATTATCAGGTTATTATTTTAGAGAAATAAACATGAAATTGAAATAAAAAATCCTTTTGAAAAGTTTAAAAGGTAAATATAAAAAATTTTGTTGCTTTTGAACATTTATTGCATTCGTTTCGAATAATGTTTTTAAGGAAGATGCAATATGTGTCACAGTGTGTAAGACAGTTATATTAAATTACAATTTTATTTCACTGGACTATACAAATTCTTTTTTTTTGTAAAAAAGAAAAATAAATTAAAACCTGGAACTAAATCTGTCCAAAATATTATTTATTTCTCTCCGAAAACAGTTACATCGTATGTAATATATTATTTATAAATTAAATACTTACAGTTTTTATAAGATAACATAAAAACTACACACAACAAGTCGCTCTTTTACACACAGCTTTAATCATGCCTATCCGATTGTTTATTCAGATGCAGGCCATTCGCTAAAGAGCGCCACGATTTACTGGAAATTAAGAGAACGCACCCGTCGGGGATGCTATAATAACAATGTGCCACCGAAAATACAATCACTAAGTGACAAGAACAAAAACAATGTCTCTTCTGGAGAAGAATGACGTGAACGTTAACCGTTAACGGATAATTATGATTTTTAATTACTTCGACTTCTTTAATTATTGGTTTTAAGATGATATGTTTATCTGTGTTTCAACACAATGTGATATAGGGTCCGACTTGTTGCCAATCAAGGAATATGCTCCTATGCAGAAAAATTTCAACAAGCAATTTTTTTAATTCGAAATGATTTTGCAAACAGCTTATTATTCCCTTAGTCTTAAGAACGGCTTAAAATTGTGGCAACAATATAGACTAAGCTGCATAAAAAATCCTGTCAAATGACCCTGCATTCAGTTAGATAAGGGCTACGACAAAAAAGTTGCTGACCCACGCAAGCCGGGCTCGTCCATTTGAATCTGAACGGCATCATTTCATTAAAACAAAAATTGTTAATGACTCCATCTCCATATTTTAGCATAAAAAGTCAGCGCTTTGTACCATTTTGCCTTGGACGTAAAAAAAGTATAATTACAAGATACATCTGCATATCTTTTGACGCCTCCACGCTATTACTCGACACATGGACGGAGATGTTAAATGTTCTGCTTTAATATTTTTTCCTTTTAAAGTGCAGATGACTTTATTGCTCGGGTTAAGACAAGGGAAGTTGTTTTTTCTTTATATGCTTAGCGAGTTTCTTCTTTGTTATCGTTCTTTTTAGTAAACATTATAATTAATTTGATTCTGTATCTTTGTCATTTCATAATATTAGATGTGTAAATGATATACCTTGAAAAAACGTGACTTTAAAAAACTAAATTGGCAGTTTATTCTATGTTCAAATTTTAGTACATGCGACAAACATAGCTATTAATTACTTTTTAGAATTTTTTTTCTTATACTCTTTGAAATACTTTTTACTCTCAGTGTTTAATAAAAAATTCAAAAGAATTATATAATTCATATGAAATACAGGGAGGTATCCCGTTCGTTAATTTGTTTACATTTTGCACGTTCGCCCCCGTGCCGATGTTTACATTTCACATCTAAGTATCTCATAAAACGTAATAAAGTTCGCCTCCCGATGATTACGTGCCCTTTGAAAACAAACTTGGAAGTCGATTCACAAACACTGCCTTTCATTTTTGTTTAGTTTACTTTCTATTCCTTCATCCTGAAGCCCCTGAGTTATGGATATCAACGTTATTTTTTGTCTTCGAGATCCTTGAAACTTTGTTTTTTCCCCATTTATTGATACATTAGAAATTATTTTTCATGTTACATACGTACATACGCTCACGCCCTTATATTGTGAGGGGTAAACAGAGGTTTATTAAACACAAGCATTTCGCCAATTAGTATTTGGTCCAACTAACGTAACAGTCGTCAAGCCTATTGCCGTCAACCGGTACTGTATGACTATATATATACTGTGTGATAAAAAACAGTCTGATCCCTTAGTCACTCTTTTTTACGACACTCATGGATAGAGAGGGGCTTCGCAGTGGAGGCTCTATTCTACTCTACTTAGAACCACACGGCTATCTACCGAGAACTATACTCCTACTTCTCATGTTATTTAATAGTAAAACAACTGAGGGGTTTTCAGTGTTTATATTTTTTTTTGTTAATTCGTGTTTAATGACAGGAAGCTCGTGATGTATGTAAGGACAGAAGCATGTGGCAGTCTGTTGTTTATGCCTACCCCGATGGGAGAAAGGTGCCAGCTTATGGATATACATATGTACGTATGTGTATATTCATGTTTCTTATATTATTTTAAATAATTAATTTGTATTAATATTTTTGTAGTCATTGAAAACTATTGTTCACATATAGTATGTTATATATATAATTTTATACTAATAGAGAGGACAAACAAGACAAAGATTCTAGGGAAGCCTTTAAGTAACTTTATTCCAGTTCATATACAGTAAACTAAAAACAGTGGTTCGGTTCGGTTTGGTTTCATGCGCCTGCTGTGCTATACATTTAATCATCATAACACGATAGAGGAAGCAATAGAAAATTATGTCAGACTAATGAATAGACTTTTAGACTTAGACTCAGACATACAGGTCAGTCGTTATGTAGTCGTCATTGTCAACGTATTTAATGTAGACCGGAATTCTGTTCAGAAATGAAATAAGTACTATAGTGTACCTCATACTGCACGCTTTACTTCGGAAACATGCAAAGCAATAAATATTCTCTTGGCTCCTGTTTGTTTCCACCTCTTAGGCCTCATAAAATTAATGCCTTCATATTAATATTTATTAATATATGAATGTCTCGTACATTGTAGGGAAGCCGCCATGATAAAATGGTAAGTAAAGTTTATGGTGCAATAACAACGGTATTATGCTCTTGCCTATGAATTTCACAGAGTCATTATGCCGTCTCATTTCAATTTGCGGTAAGCGTAAGGGATAGCTGAAGTAGACGCAAGCATTTAAGTCCGTTATTAGGAGTTTATGATAGAAATTACAATAACGATTAATAGTAGTATTCGAATTCCTAATTAATATTGAACCTATTTTTATTGAAGACCGAGATTATATGGAGGGCGGTTTGTTTCGTGTATGGTCTATAATATTTTATTTTAAATTATTACGAATTATAATAGGCTCATAGATACCTTACAACATCTTCAATCTAACTAACACAGTTATTCCCCAACATTCTATTCGCACAATATACATAGAACTATTAAGATTGAAGGGTTGGGACTTGGAAGAATAAAAGTAAAAAGTGTTCATAAACAACCACGATTTTGTGCTCTAGTAGTATACAGAATGAACAGATTATATTTCGAATTTTAATGTTGATGATTTTACTCCAAAGCTTTGAAATTTAAAACTTTCTAGAAAGTTCTATACTTCTAAACAATTTTTCAAACATAAATCTTGTAAAGAATTTCTATCAATTATAGTCCCGTATTTTAACGTCAAAGGTGTTCACATAAAATCGATACCAGATACGGCATAAAACAATGTGACATTAACCGGCTCAAATGAAAATCTAATCCCTCCCGTCTTAATTAAAGGAACAGGTAACCTAAAACGTTCAGAAGATTAAACAAAAGTAACACCAACATGAAAGACTGTACCACGAAATTAGATTTTCACGAATCAAAAATGAATTTGTAATATGATAGATCATCGTTATTCGTGGAAGTTCCAAAATTACTCTCTGATAACAGATTGGTGTTTTACAAGGAAATCACATCCTTACCGTCTTGTAATAAGGTAGTAGGAACACAAGATTCAGAACTGTCGCTTGCCGTCCATCCGGCCGGAAGATTGCTCTTTTGATATGATTAAAAGGGTGAAGACCGTTTTATGTGGCAATTAAAGACTTTGTTGCTCCATAGTTTCTATTTCTTCATCTATAAGTCTCAGAAAAAGGCGACATCTTAATTTGAGAAAATTTTAGAGCCCCTTGAAGTTTATCAAACAAGTATATTGTAGATTTGTAGCATTTGGCTCTATATTTAATATCCCCTGTATATTTGTGTTATAATGAAAATGGAATTTATTTGATTTCGTTTAAATTTTGTCGGTCTAGCGATGATGAGTGAAAACATACATGTACGAACATGCGTACGTATGTATATATTCTAAAAGAAAAACAAACTCATCCATTACTACTTCGACATTAGTAAAAGTAAGTACAAAACTCTCAAGTGCTTTCTGGTAGTTTTATTTACCATTACATTTACTCTTCTTTATAATGTTATTTGGCATAACTACGTGGTAATTAACTATCATATGCATTTTAAGGTCTCAGCTTACATTCATTTATTTGTACACTACTCTACAGTAGATAAAAACACTCAATACATTTGTCCAGGTCAGATAAATGCAGCAAGTTTCCAGCAATATTTTCAACCCAATTTACAGTAAAAAAAAATAGAGAGCATTAACAAATTATTCATTTTAAAAGGATATTGATTTGTGATCCTATTACTGTTGAATTTACGAAAATTGTGTGTTCCCTTATGTGGCAATTCATATGTAACCAAAATTTAATTATTAGTATGCTGGGTGTGGAATTGGTTGTTTTTCACTCTAGGAATTGTTAAAAGCACAAACATTTCAACTTTTCACTTACCAGTCAGTTTGTTTTGTCGGTCCGACCCGAGTTTAAAACGTTAAATTTGATAAATTTAAAATACGTTGACACCGCCATCCTGTTTCGCAATGTTCGGTAGTCTAGTACGTGTTAAGTAGAGCCAAATATACTGTGGGAAGCTCTTTGGTAAAAACAAGGGGAGAACCTTCTAGAACTTTTTGTGGCTATGGCCAAATATTTATTACAATTTTACGAGGGTATGACTGTAAGTGTCATGCGACTAAGAAGTTTGGTATGCAATGAAATGCTGGAAATAATCTGTCAGTTTTTTGTAAGGAACAAATTGCCGCAAGGCAATTTTACGACATATAACATGCTTATTATGTAAGTTCTAAGAATAAAGTAATTGGTAATAGTCTCATTACCTTGTTATTTCGTATTACTAATACTTACTATGATCACCTACACGAACAAAGCGATGTCTTATGTCGTCAGTATGAATATTGCAATATTTTATTGAGCCAAGTGTTTATAGCAGTTAAGAAAAGTCCTTTCTGACTTATTACACATTTATTACACAGGCAAGAAAGCGAGGTTTAATTGTTTCAACTATCGCCTGCATAGAATCCTTCTACCGTATTCATGTATTTTAACGTACAAAATGAGTTTATTTTTTTATATTAGTGGGGGGGAGGGGGCAAACGAGCAGAAGAGTCACCTGATAGTGAGTGACTACTGCTGCTAATTGACACGGACACAATGAGTCGCAAGTCCACCTTTGATGATAGAGGAAAGGGAGGAGGAGAAATTTTCCATTTTTTACCCTCAATTGTAAAACCTCCCAGTGTTGTTATATATATCGTGTACTTTCATTTTATTAATGCATATGTTTAAACGAGCAGACAGCTCACCTGTGCACTTAGGGAGAGATGATGGGTGGGGATGGGAGGAGAAAAAATAGTATAGGGAGGCGTTCGGGCACACTCGGTCAAAGCAACACAAGCATTGTTTGAAACTCGGTTTTCTATGAAGCCGTTTAATTCCGATCGAACCATTAGTGCCTAAGTGTGCCTCTCCCACTATAATATTCGTCTACATCTTATATCTGTTAATATGTAAAAAAAAGAAAATAGATCTGGCCATACTTGTTATTAAAATAAAAACTAATTATCACTGCATAGGAATCGCTGCAGTTTAATAATGTCTTTAATTTATTAAACTGCAGCGATTCCTAAGTAATATCTTTAATAAATATTAATGTAAATGCAAAAATGGTTTAATTTAAGTGAACTGATAATTACCAGTACCAACACACACCCTCAACAATATACATTTGTGTGATCATCAATTTGATGTCCGAATCTGGGAGTTCCTTGTGTCTATTCTGTTTGTAAACTCCCCCACGACACACGAATCAACCCTAAGGCGGGAGCTGTCTTTTTACTGACCAGCAACTCACTATAGTGTAGGCTTGTTGGTAATAAAGTATAAATCTGCTTAATTTGAACAATTGGGCGATGATATAACATATACATATGTATATATAACCATATACAAACGCTTGACCGGTACCTACTACAAATAAGAAACCACAAAATGCTCAATCGTTTTCTTACAAATCAAAGGGTAATTTAAAATAAGTAATAGATTGAACCTGAGACATGCTTTGTCTTGTGTACAGCAGTATTTTGTTTTCGCGACAGCCGGAAACGGATATAGAGGGAGACAGAATAATAGCCGTCGGAAATGGTCAGACATGGTGGATTCTTATTTTTTTCTCTTATACGCTGGACATTGCTAACTCAATATAGTTTCATGCAATTTAAAGGCTGTCTTAAATCTATAATTTTAAGGTATACTTTCCTGATTTTGTTAGTGGTACCGTAATACTAAGGAGTTTTATATCTTCAGTAGAGCATAAGGCACTACCATGTAATGCTAAGGATGTAAGATAACATCTCACTGTTGTACGCATACTATTTATTTGAGTTTTGAATATTCTTGAATGGCAAACAGGACAAGATTCTCAAAGGCATCTTAATATAATAATATAATATGGTATGTTTCCAGTGCTGGCAAATCTAACAATGACCCCTTGTATTCTGTTTACAAAATTCGATAACTCTACTATACTTTCGGTATATTTAATGTTTAAAAGACTTTTGACTAGCATACACGACATTATCAGTATTTACGCCTGCTTTAGAGACGGACTAAACTATCGAAGTGTAACATTACGGTTATGATATTTAGTCATTTTACATCTAAGTCAGCAAAGTAGCACTCATCTTTCTCTTTCTCTTTCATCTTTCATCACGGTTTTTAACACCGATAGTAAGTTAGCGCACCTACTCAATCCCTTAAGTTGACACACTAAACATCATTACACTTTATCCCTATTAGGTAGTTATTTTCTCTAATATTATTTATATATATGGCCTACATCCAACACCGAATAACTGTTACTCCAAAATTACTTTTCAAGTTTACCGTGGTTAATCTCTCTCTAGTAAGTAAAATATTTTTCTCTATGTAACAAATATTAAAACTCTTGCGTCATGAATACTTATTGAGTAAAAATGTAAATAAGAGAGCGTCTTTCAAAAACTTCGGTTAGTTGGCGAACTGTCACACTGTAGAGGGGGATATAATAATATTATGACTGGATAGCTACGGAGTGAGAAATTCCATTTGTCTGATTAAAAACCATTTCTTTGATATTAAAAATAAAATGAGGGACTCTATCTACTTATTACAGAAAGTTTTTATCATGGTAAAGTGAAGCTAAATTTCTGGTTTGTAGAAAATTGCTAAGGTCAAAGTTTCTAACATTGTTTTGAATTTATTTCAACATTTCAAAGCTAACTTAGGAATCACATGTTCCGTAGGATGAACACGAGAAAACATCTTACAGGCTCTGTATATATGACTTGTGTAGAAACAATATATTCTCTGTGAAAGAATCAATGATGTTGCCTTCCGCTTGGTTGTGACTTTGTCGGGCGGCGGCCATGCGACTTATCTGGTTTTTCAATCTATATATAGTGTGTAAATACCATTATTTGAATTTGTCACTTGCATTCTAAAAAGTTAAATTTACAATTTAAAGGCGTGTATGATACACACACACAACACAAAACATTTTTTTTCTTTTATGAAACAACTTCTAACTCTAGTAAGGTTTTCTTAAAATAAATGCCTGGTCAATAGTAAGCTTCTATAGACTATAATCATAATTACACCTTTCACATAAGGCAGTAGATTTTCTGCAGAGAGGTAATGACGGGCATATCTGACTCGACATATTTTGGTCTCCTTTGGACCTCTAATGAAACAACACCCGTTTGTTTTTTAATGGGTGGATAACTAAATAAAGTTACAGAAGATACAATTTGTTTTGATTTTAAAATACTCAGTTGCACTTATTCATTCACATTGCATTATAAAGTTGCTAAGACGAATTGGATTATTTTATATTTATTTTCAGCTACTATGAATTACCTTGCAGTAAAGCCGCGTTCAATTAAGATAATAAGTTTACAGAGATTTATTGAGATTCAATATAAATACGATGCCAATGATTTTATTTTGTAAAATATTTTATTGAACAAATAATGCGTTTTAGCGTTTTTAAGTCATATGACTATTTAAATGGGGGTGTCCATTAATTAAGTAAGGCGTTTAGAGGGGAGTGGGTAAGTCCAATCCTACAATATCTCACGTTGGAAAGGATTGGTTTCTTGGATCGGATCCCTTTATTTTTATAGCAAGAAATCGGAAATCTCATGTTAGATTGGGAGCCGGTTCCCAATCTGATGCGAAATATTTGGGTGAAGTTAAATCTCACGACACCTAACCAGGCGGAGTTCGAAAGATTTCTAAAATTACTTCATATAATAAATAGGCGCCCCGTAAAGTAAGTATTAAATACCGTTAGGTTAGGTGGGTACTGTAAATATTATGCGATACATATATAATTATATATTTTTGCTATATATACAATGTCATTGTTAACTGGTCAATCTTATTATAGAACGGCATTATTACGTTATTAATTTCTTAATTAAAACACGTTCATGTACAAAACATTATTGGCTTTGGACACTTTCGTTTAAGCTCTGTCTCGCTTATCTTTATTATTTAAATGTGAGTACCAGTATAAAATTTTTAGATATTCCAATATTTCTCACAGGTTATATTTCAACTTGTTAGCCTACAACCGCACGAGAAAATTAGGAAACGGCAAACAACGTCTTAATAACGGATGAACTCAAACAATTTACAAAGTAAATATTCAAACAAACTTAATTAGTATATCCTCTATACAACTAAAGTGAAATATGTTGTGTACTATAGGGAATATATTGATTGCCCATTAAAATAATGGGCTCAAGCTTGAACGATACGCTTCATCGTTGGAAGGCCGAAGGGGCATTCTACATCAAACATCGTCCCACCAACTAAGCACGACCTACTCTACCTCCCGTGATATTCAAAATATGTAAGCTTAAAAAGGTTGGTCTGCTCAAATTGAAAGTTCATGTTACCTTGGGCGTATAACTATTTGTTTAAGATCGCCACTGCCCATGCCGGGGTATATCGAAAATAACGTGAAAAACGATCAAAAAGCGAAAACGAGTAATATCCGGCGTCGTATTGTTCTCGTATCGGGTCCGTGGAGTTAATCGAAATTAAGTGATCCATTACAAGATACCGGTTACTGTGGAGTTTAACAAACGATTGTATTATTTATGAAATCGATTTTCATGCGTCGTTTAATTTATAGTTTAATTTTTTCGTTGTACCCTGTTATTAAGTAACCAAATCTTTCGGATTTTATGGTACACAATGGTCCAATTTATTAAATAAATTAACAATGCCTATAGCTTTAATGTTATATTCTGAAAAAATATTAGTTTCAAATGACTATATCAAAGTATAGCTTGTTTGTGATTTAATTAAAGATTATATCAGTCAAACAATGTCCGGAAGACGTCAAAAACCTGCCCCCTATTACGTAAGTAGGACTAAATTGTGGTTGCCAAAAATTGAGCGTTTAAGAAGCCTTTTGCCTTTAGAAATATAGGCGTGAATGTATGTATGTATTTTAATAGTATAACAGTCAAAGCAAAACGGCAATAAAAGTTCTACAGAGTAAAAGTAACATCACAATAAGCTTACATGAAACTTTATCTAAGGTGACCTTATCTAAACATCTTTTTCATATTTAAAAGCAAAAATATGTGTTACTACATTTTTTTCAAATCAACCAACTTGCATAGCTGTTGAAGATAAGTCCAATTTGTTAAAAACTGCTATATATGTAAGTTGTTATTGTTCTCGTGATGGCTATAGGTCTCGCTGAAGACCACAGTTCTGTCCATGGTTCAAAGTAAAAGCGCGTCAGAGGTTGAGAGGAGATGATGTTGGACAAAGAGGCGGTGAAACGGGAACGGGCGAGGACAAGCACTCTCCCGTCCTACAGAAGGTCTGCAAGGGTTCCTGGAGGCTTCCTTCTGGAGGTATCCAGGTTCCCCTGCAATATACCCATTTGTAAACATAGTGTGGTTTTAGTAGATAGAGTCCGAGATATCACTTCACTGTCAGCTCCGGTGAGTTTCTACACGAAAAAAAAGTTACTATTATTGATATACTAGATAACTAAAATATGCTACTGCACTCATTCCAAATAGCTATAATATGAATTTAAAAATATGTACAATAAATAAACAAATAAACATTTTACAGTGAGTATACTAACTTGATATGTACAAAGAGCAGCCTTACTGCTATTTGCAATTTCTACCAGGCAACCTATGGATGGACAAAAAAATACGAGATACAGTAAAAACTAATGGGTAGTATAGTCGTGAAAAAGAATAAGAGAGAGAAAAGCATTTAACTTGAGATAAATAAAAGTGACAACCTTAAAAAGTGGGTGTATCGTACCTATAACTATATAAAAGATACTAGACATACACATCTCATAAATATAATTAAATAACCTCTATCTCACATAAACACAGATATTTACATAAAACAGAAAAGTAAAAATAAACAAAGTATCAGAAGTCGCTTTATACATAGACACTAATGTCTTATATCGATAGTTAACCCTAGAAATAGTTTTTAAACACTAACTTCAAAATTAAAATTGTTTATTTCAATTAAACAAGTTACAGTTAGTTTTTTGAATTTTCAGGATTCCGGAGTAGCAGTCAGTCACACAAAATTAGTATTGAAGCTAGTTGTTTGTTCCAATACTTATTTAGATAGAGTGTGTCTACTGCGGAACGGAAGAGTGCTAGTTCTCTCCCGCGTCCCTTTCCTCTGTTTCCTTGGCCTCCATCACTACCTCACAGAATGAGGAGGCGGAATCCCACGCACACACGCAGCGCACGCGCTCTGGAGTCAGTATTGCTCTGCGTGGACGCTCCTGCATCCACGCAGAGCACTCCACCAACGTATGGAGTGCGATATATCGGCAGCGACCGCAGTGCTGGCACCCAGACGTTGGCTCCCGGTCTATACGACACAGGTACTTGCCGAAGCAGCCGTGTCCAGTACCTGCGTCATCCGGTATACCTACTCATTTATAGTCTGTCTACGGAGCCCGACCAGCATTCTGCGAAGCATTTCTATCACCTAAATTATCGTCTAGTCTATAGTACGCTTGTTTACATAGCGTGCGTTTAATACAAGTTTTATATTTATGCTCATTCAGTTGAATACCTTGAACAGGTATTTTATTATACAATTTGCCGCAGTAATCCATAAGAGATGTTTGCACTTTTTTTTAACTTAACTTTGGTTAAACTAATTTATTACCAACTTTAGTCAGTAATGTAATTGTGTTTGTGTATAGACGTATTTTTTCCTTTTTTTTTTTTTTTTTACGTGTGGAAACCCCCACGGGTCACCTCACCGGGCTAAAAGGTGAGGTGGTATGTCGGACTCGAACCGACTAAAACCACACGGTGTTCCGTCACAGAGTCTTATTGCCGGAGCCTCAGGTGTACCCTTAAAAGAAAAACCCTGTGCACCCCGGCAGACCTAGCCGTCTGTTGAATAACAGACGACCCCACTATCGTGTATCGGTCATCATTTTAAAGAGGCGCGAGCACGGCGCCGCCGCCTAGGGCCTGCTTCTGCTAGGGCTTTGGATAACCCAGTCCATCACCCCCAGGCCAGCGCTTATGGAGGCCGGAAATCAGCTTGTTCTCTCCGGCGTCTGGTGCGTCTCCTGCGGGTCGGGAGAGTACTAGTTCTCTCCCTTATCCTTTCCGCCGCCTCTTTGGCGAGCATCACCTCCTCGCACAGACACAATCATGGTCTCCAACGAGAGGCCACCCCCACCTATAGCCGTCGCGAGGTCTACGCGTTGCTGCATCCACGCAGAGCACTCCACAAGTGTGTGAAGTGCGGTATCCTCGCGGCAGCTCTCGCAGTGATGACACACAGACGTTGGCTCCCGGCCTATTCGATACAGGTTCTTCCCGAAGCAGCCATGACCGGTAAGTACCTGCGTCATCCGGTAGGAGAGGCTACCATGTCGCCTCTCCAGCCACTCCTCCATAACGGGCATTACCGCCACAATTGTGGCGTGCCCTGGGCTTGGTCGCCCTAGTTGTCCTTTCCACTTCGTCATGAGCACCTGGCGGAGCTGGGACCGTTGCACCTCGATCTCATATTCGATAGGTCTCAGCCCTCCCTCTAGAACTTCCTTGCGCCACTGATACAAGGACGCAAGGCATTGTGCATCCAGGTCCCATGGCGGAGTCCCGGCTAGGAGACTCGCCGCTTCAAAGGAAATCGTGCGGTATCCTCTTATGACCCTGACGGCCATAACTCGCTGCGGGCGCCTCAAAATTGCAGCATTAAGGGTCGTCAGGACCTCCGCCCAAATTGGGGCCCCATAAAAAGCCATAGACCGCACGACCCCAACGTATAGTCTCCTACAGGAAGCGTCAGGCCCCCCCAAGTTAGGAAGCAGCCGCGAAAGCGCGGCTGCCGTCCTTGTAAGTTTTGGGGCCAGACTCCGGAAGTGAGGTCCGAAGTCACATCTGCTATCGATTACGAGGCCTAGGTACCTCATCGAAGTTTCGATACCGATACGAACGCCTCCCACAATAAGGCCGGATCCTCTAGGTGGTCCCCTGCGATGCCCATGAAAACAAAGAGCCTCGGATTTGTTTAGAGCCACCTTAATACCCAGCCGCCGGATTCTTGCAACCACTTGGGCGACCCCGGCCGTGGCCTTAATGGTCGCTTCGCGGTGTGTTTTACCTCGTGCCGTCACGAGTGTGTCATCGGCATAACACGTCACGATGACACCGCTCAGGAGCACACCACGCAGCACCCAGTCGTACCCGATGTTCCACAGGAGAGGGCCTAAGACCGAGCCCTGCGGAACACCGCACGACATATCGCGCCTACCGTATCCTGCCCGGCTCGGATAGAACACGGCCCTCTCAGACAGATATGCCCCAACAATATGACGGAGGTACGGAGGCATTCCATGATAAACAAGAGCCTCCCTAATGCAGCTCCATGGCAAGGTGTTGAAAGCGTTGGCGATATCAAGAGATACCGCCAACATCACCTCGCCCCTGGACACTGCTGCCTCCGCCAGAGACTTAACGCGCATGATCGCATCCACGGTGGAGCGCCCCCTGCGGAAGCCAAATTGGTTATCCGCCAGGTCCGGCCCGATTCTTGATAGGTGCTGGGTGAGGCGATCAGCGATGATTCGCTCAAAGAGCTTACCCACCTCATCGAGCAACACGATCGGCCGGTAGGCGGACGGTGAGTCTGCTGGGCGTCCCTCCTTCTGGATGAGAACCAGTTTTCCGGTCTTCCATACTTTTGGAAACTGGCCCCTTTCGATGCATACGCTAAACAGCCTTCTTAGTCGGGGCTCAAGAGCCTGGAGGGCAAGGACCCATACTCGGCCTGGAATGCCATCGGGTCCTGGGGCGGTGCTCTTGCCTTTAAGCCGTTGCACCGCCACCCTCAGTTCTATCTGAGTAACTTCGGGAGCGCCGTCGTCGTCATCAGCGTTGGACGCTTGAGGCGGAGCCATAGGTGGTGCAACATGTTCCACTGTTTGTGACGGAAACAAGGAATGTACAACTCCTTCAAGCAGTTCGGGTTGGAGACTCTGAGTCAGTGGAGGGGCCCACGGGCGTAGTTTGCCCCTCACCAAAAGATAGGGGCGCCCCCACGGATCACGTTCCAAAGTCTCCAGAAGCTCCTGACGAGCCTCTCTCTTGGCACATTTTATCGCTGCTTGAAGGGCCCTTTTTGTTACCCTGTAACCTAGAAGTAGCTCCGCCTCTCGGGCTGTCGCATCATCTGGGCGGTGGCATCTTCTGCGAAACCTGGTGTACAGGCGGCGCGCGGCTACACACGCTTCTCGCAGCTGCGCTATCTCTGACGTCCACCAATACACCTGGCGTCTCGCAGACCTAGGCTGAACCCTAGGCATAGCCACATCACAGATGTGCGACATGGCCTCCCGGAACCATTCCGCCTCAACATCGACATCGACAGGCCTGTCTGGTGCAGACACCCAGGCCTGAACGATGGAGGCTTCCAGGAGGAGCTCCCGATTCAAACGCTTGAGTGCCCAACATGGACCCGCAGGAACCATCGCGACCGGCGCATCAGAGGTTTGGGTAGAAACGTCGAACCGAATGTATTTATGATCGGACAACGTCTCCACCCCCTCCATGACACGCCAGTCACGGACACGGCGCGCTAGCGCAGGGCTTGCAAACGAAATGTCTACGATCGAATTGCCCTGCTGACGCACGCACGTAGCGACAGAACCCCGGTTGAGAAGGGCTAGGCCTAATGCAACGGCCCATTCCTCTAAAGCTTCACCCCTCGCATTTGTCGCTGGGGAACCCCAAGCCGTAGACTTAACGTTGAAGTCCCCCAAAACGAGAACAGGGCGAGGACGACACCCTTCAACGACGACGGCCAACTGAGTGAGCCAATCCTCAAACTCAGACAAAACACGGTTCGGCGAGAAGTAGACAGCCACGACCGCGACCTCATCTACTGAAACCGCCACGCATCCGCGTCCCCTTGCGATGATTGCAAACGGGGAGCAGCCAGCGGCGGTACCCCGAACTATAGCCGCCAAGCCATCAATCTCTCCAGCCCAGATATCACCGGAAGGGACAAAATATGGCTCAGCGATGACGGCAACATTTATCGACCACTGCGCCATGCTCTGGAGCAGAAGATCCTGAGCATTGGCGCAGTGATTTAGATTCCCTTGAAGAATGCGGAGATGCGAGTCCGTTATTGAACATCCATGTCCGCACTCCGCTTTGAACTAGGCCTCTCCTTGGAGGCTCCCCCTGTTGTTTCTTTGGACTTCGGGGCAGATAGTTTGCTCCCTGGCTTGATCATCGATGTCACGCAGGCCTTAGTGCCAGCCCTGTAGCCAGTCGGCTTCCCTTCCGCTGAGCACTTAAAGCAATGTGGCGGGGCATTGCAGACACTAGCTCTATGTCCAGGCTGACCACAGTGAAAGCATCGGTCTCCCACGGTGATTTCCGCCGTGCATTTAACACCAACATGCCCCACTGACAGGCATCGGAAGCACCTGGTTGGGCGTGGCTGCAAGAGTCGGACTTGTGACTTGATGAAGCCCCCAATCAAGAGGCTACGACCATCTGCAACCTTTTGGGCCGCTGCGACAGGGCAGCTTATAACTGTCGTTCCCAGACCACCAAGACCGAAGTGGATTATCCCGGCTCTTACTTGGGCGGGGGGGCAGCCTCCGACATCTGCAACAGCGGACACTATCTCATCCACTGTGATAGAGTCGTCCAAGCCCCCGATGCGCAAATCTGCGCATTTGGTTGGCCTGGACACGCTCACCTCAGCTGCATCCAGCGATTCTCTCAATTTGCCGGCTAAGGCATCAGCCTTTGGGCCACTGGCGGCTCCAAGTATCTCAAGGAGACGGGCCCCGGTGCGGGTTGATTTGCACCGAACACCTCCGATCTCCAGGGCTTTTAGATCCACCGAGGCCTTAGCCTTTTTAAGGACTTCTGCGTACCCCACGCCGTTTTCCGTGGCTTCCGTTGTCAAGGTTAAGACCACGGCCGTGGAACGTGGGACACGGAGTCTCTTAGATGCATTGGCGGCTTTCTTGATAGTCTTTTTAGTAGCCTTCTTTTTTGTCTTTTTAGACCCTACCACCTCCCACTTACCTTCCTTGGGCGGCTCCTCGGAAACCACAACTTTAGCCTGTGGAGATGAGTCTGAGTTGCTCTTCTTCTTTCTCCTACTTTTGGGTGCACGCTCCCCGTTAGAGGGTGTTGACTGAGGGGCAGGCGCTTTTTCACTTGCAGCAGGTTTGGAGCTCTAACTGGCCGCCGCTGCATAAGATAATGCTCTTGGAGTCGCTAGAGGGAGGCGATCTTTGGCTCCCTGCATGGCAGAAATACGCCTCATAATGCGCTCCTCCATCTCTGCCATCAGTCTACAGATAGCTGCTTCTGGGACCGTCTTCTCCTTCTGTGTAGGTGCAAGCCCTTCTTTCGAAGCGCTCCCATTGCGAGGCCCGTTACGGATTTCCTCCCGTAAGGCTCGCATCTCATCTTGAAGCCCTTTACTGCCCTTCTCTGACTCAGCCAGGCGTGCTTCAAGACGCTCCACGTATTGGCGGAGCTTGGCTGTCTCCTCAAAGGAGGAACACTTAATGAGCGCCTCCGTTGCCTCTTTGATCGAGGAGGCTGCCTCTATGAGCATCTTCTGGCTGGTGCTTTTAAGGCCTCTGGAGACGCTGGCAACTGGCTGGCCCAATACGCTTTAAGGCTTCATTTATTTGTCCCAGTTCAGGAGCATATCCATCTTCTACATTATTTAAGGGGCTCTTGCTGACAGAACTGCGAAGTCTCCCCCTCTGCTCCTCCGATTTTTTGGCGGCTATGTTTAAGAACAGGTTCTTGAGGCGCTGTTCTTGCTCGTTCGCCTGTTCAGCTTTTTCGGCAGATCGGAGCGCTACTGCATCCTTCCGGGCCTTAGCGGCACCAATGTACGCGCCGGTGGTAGGCGGTCGGCCTCTGCCACGTTTCGCTTTCGGTACCTTGGCGACCGGGGACGTGTCTTCGGCGTCACTCGATGAGGCTGTTTCTAAACTAGAGCGGCTCCTGCTTCCGCCAGCCTTAGAATCATTCAAACGAGGCCTTTTTCCACCTCGCCAAAATTTAGAGGGCGCTGGTATTGAGCAGCTCGTCTCACTTATGTCTGACTGGCAGTCAGACATATAAACCTCTACCACTTCCGCGACCTTCGCGTTACTTTCGGTGGTCGATTTACAGCTGACCAACGGGCTGTTTGGGCATTGGTTGTTCCCCCCAGAATACGACTGGGAGCTGCCGGAGCCGACTGGCTCCGGGAGGGATTGCCCAGACGAAGAGCGTCTGGTACCCTCCTGGGTAGTTACTTCTGTATTTACCTCTGCCATTGTTTGAGTTTAATGTCCTCCGACGGAAACGCCCTCGGGACTGAGTTCCCCTCAGCCATTCATCCCATTGCCGGGCGTTAGAGCGTGAGATTGGGGTTATTTTTTATAGAGGTTTTCTTCCTCGCGGCTTTAAAGAACCACCGGTCCTGTCAATTCAG
Source organism: Tyria jacobaeae (assembly GCA_947561695.1). NCBI lineage: Eukaryota > Metazoa > Arthropoda > Insecta > Lepidoptera > Erebidae > Tyria > Tyria jacobaeae. The sequence goes on from OX387220.1 coordinate 13,506,172, forward strand.
GATTACGGCTTGGCCGGAAGGTGGCCTACACCAGACCGATGTCCACCGTTTTTTGAAGAGATCGAATGACGGCAGACCCTTCCGCCCTACTTTGGTGATTTTTTATAGAGGTTTTCTTCCTCGCAGCTTCAAGAAGCTTTCCGTGTCTCTCCATTTCTAGACAGGGTTACGGTTGGGCCAAGCGATGGTCTATATTAGACCTTTGTTTACAAGTTCTGAATACTTCAGTGTTCACAAACCCGCCGCCCCTTTTTCGTTTCTCCATACAGTACTCTCTGCCAAAATCAGAGAGCAGATGGAAAAAAAAACGTAGAGTGCCCTTAGAAGAAGGCCCCTCCTTGCCAGAATATTAGCCGTTGGCGCTGGCGCCCTCTCCATATGGAGAATACAGTCGAAGCACCAACGCCAACGTTGCCCAGGGTGCACCATGGGGAGGTTTTCAAGCCAGCACCCCAGACGTATTTTTTTTTATTGTTTTTTTTATCTATTTTCATCCCATTTAATTTAAGTTAGAAGAAAAGAGCTATCAGAGGCATTTGTAATCTCAGGAGTCTCTTCAATCTGAAAGTCGTTCAGATCCTTGGGGGGGATTCTATACCTTGTCAGTATATTTACGAAAACATCAAGTATGTTAGGAAAAAAAAAAAAAATAAAAAAAAAAAAGACGTATTTTTTTCCTTTTACTTCCACAGGGGTTTTTGGTGAACCGGTGTGTCAGAATCGAATCACTGTGTCATCACTGTGTGCCATGCTGCGTTTAAAATACAAGGAATACGTGAACAGGTTATTTTGATGTGAAAACCCCCTCTGGCCGTCATTCCACCGGGGTTTTCGGTGGAACGGTGTGTCGGAATCGACCCGGCTAAAACTACACGGTATGCCATGCTGCGCTTAAAATAGAAGAAATCCGAGAACGCTTTATATTCACCTGATTTAACGATCTACATAGAAAACAAAGTGTGGGTTGAAAATGTATTCATGTTGTTGCTACAATTTCAACTCCCATTAGGGTAGTTTCAGTGAAAAAACAACTCTTTATGTCGTGATTTACTATTTAATGACTGTTTGAATACCGCTTACATTTACGAGGTAACCCTTTGGCCTTCACTACTTTTAAATCTCACTTTGAAGTCACCCAGTATTAGATGGGGCGAATTTCTTATTTAAACTTTGATTTACTGTCGACAGTTTTTGAGGTAGAACCCGTATGCTAGCACTTAATCTTGATTTAACCGACATGGAGCGCTTGCCGTTGAAGATATGAGTTACAAAATAATTTACGAGTACCATCTGATGCTTATCGAAGGGAATTTAAACTTGGATTTGGTGACTTTAGTGCCTTAAATGTTGTTACATTGTGTAATTAAAGTGTAAATTATAATTTGGGCTAATACTAAGATAGTTGTAAATATTTTACAAGTTTGGGAATGATAGTATGATAAGTTTTTGAGATTGTGATGTTACTAATGTTTATATACCATTAATTGTGTTCCAATTTAAAGTGAAGTTCTTTGCTAAAGAAATTTTAGGCAAATGATCTGTCTCAAGAGATTACGTCTACAGTATCAAAGTAAGGTGTATTCAGTCACAAAATAAGAGCAGGTAAACAGTAACTTTAAAAAAATTAATATATGAACTGATCAAACATGCTTCCTTAATCCTTACCAGCATTAACTTGCAGTAGCAGATGGCAGGTATTTCCGAATCGAAACTATGAATTAAGCCGGTTAAAAAGTGACGCCAGTTATTGTTTTTAGTTTGACAAAACCCGCTATGTGAATGTGTGTGTGTTTTTTATTACATATAATTCATCTATAAGCTAGAACTTATACATGTATTGCCTACCTACCGACCCTAGCTATGAAAAATTCTTATATGAATATCAATACCAATAACATGTTATACGTCATTTTATTTGCTTCTCTCCTATCGAAAATAAGTAATGTTTATTGTTTTAAACAATAGCACAAATTGTACAACTAAAAATACTTTGAAAAAAAGAAGAAAAGTTATAGAATATTGTTCAAGTACGGACTGACGTGGAATGTTTGATGTTATTCGTACTTTCCAAGAAGTAGGAATCAGTAACTGTTCTTCCTTACAACAATTTAGATACTAAATTTAATAATCTGAAATGAACTAATTAACTAAAATACTTTCAACGCAAAGCTTTTAACATTGATCGAATAGTTTAGTAAAATTAATATCCCTCCGTTGCTCAGCTCATAATAAGTTGAAACTTAAAAAAAAGGTTTGAAAATTTTAATTAGTCCTAAAATACTTCAATGAAACCACTGGACGAAGCATAAGAGTTGTAAATTAAGGGAGTGTTGGTATGAAGACTATTTGAATTTTTATATCTTTTTTTTATGGTCAGGACTTACGGTTTAGAGTAGTGTGACCCGCTGTGACGTGTTGCTACTGTTTTTATTTATCCGCTAATAAAATTGATTGACATTTATTCTTTAGAGTTAATGATGGGACTGTTAACGCATTAGGTATGAAAGTCATAAGCGACGGCGATATTATGGTTGTGCATAACATTTATAGCTAGATAAGTTTTGATATAGGCGGTAGATAAGTTTAGGTATAGGGGGATGAAGTTGGTAAGAGAAAGATTAGGTCATGGTATGAAAACTCGTTCGCTGCGCACTGACCGTGCTTAGCAACTAAGTTGGGGGAAGAAACGAGAATAAGGTCAAGAAGAGATGGGGTAGAACAGGGAAAATTATGGATAGCATTCAAAGGAAGGAGGGACAGATTACAAGACTCGACTGTGCTAAGGAAAGTGAAAGAATGGGCGTAGGTTTTTAACATACACGTGTAGAAACGACGATACGATACAATGACTGTAAACGGGGAGAAACTTTTTAAAATAGTTTCAAAAGGGAGAAAAAAGTTGATACGAAAAAAGGAGAATAGTAAACGCCAAGTAAAAATTAAGTATGAAGAAGATCGACTTCCAAAAACAGATGTTCACCAGCATGTTAGGTGGTGGTTGCGGTGATAAATCAATAATATGAAAAGGGATATTTTTACATAAGTATGTGGCAACATCACCACTTGCACCATTAGCATGACCATTTCTGATTAGGTGGAAGTCGGTAAGTGAGTAGGAGTTCGAAGGGAGACATGGTTTTAGCCATGATTAAGAAATAAGAATAGCATGGAGGTTACCACCCGTTTGTTCATCTGTCCCCATATATCATCAAAAATTAGAATGCAAAGGTTATATGTAACATAGCACTTAAAAATTTGAAAGACAGTATGAAATTCAATTATTAATTTGTAGTTAGAGGTAAATGTACACAATTATTATAGATTAAATATTAGATGAATTATAACTAATATTTGTTAGGTAATAATGGCCAACTTTAGGAACAAGTACAAACTATAACTGGTACATTATCGTAAATTTACTGACAATTATGTTATTCATAAAATGTTCAACACGATCTTATGACTTGAACCTTGTTTTTGTCCAGTGACAACATTTAAAACCCAGTCGGCTACTAGCATATTTGATGCTTATCAAAATATAAAAAGGACAGGAAATGGTCCTCGCTATAAATCACTACACTTAACTGTTAAGTTTGGACTTGGCCTTTGATAGAGAAACTTCAGTTTGAGTGAAATAAAATCATTAAAGATATCGCTGGTAATTTTATTCATGATCTGATTTGAATAGCCTGAGAAACTGCTTATTTATAGCATGACCTCTATTTTTCTTTATTGATGTTGAATCTAATTATTTGTTTACGTGCAAGGTTGTGGACATCATCTTCATTAGGGTCGATTTAGATTGTGTGTGAAGACTGTAAAATATTACTATTTAGAGCTTGCGTGCTTCGATTTTCCCATTACATGTTATACATAAAAAGTAGTCTTTAAGACAATTATACTTATAAATATGAAATTGAATTTAAACCTACTATTTACAAAAACGGTAAATCTATTGTTTTGCCTTTATAAATGTTTAATTATCTCTTAGTACATACTTCTTAACTTTAATTTTCTAGGTTTTATAACTTTATTCAATTTCAAATTAGGGAGGTAGATGATTTTTGGTAGGTACGGCAATCACAAGTTATAAGTTTTATAACAAGATAAAAAAAATGTCGTGGTAAAAAAAACCTTTCTTAACATTATTTGTTCATTAAAAAAAACACCTAGTATTATTTTTATGAAGTAACATATTTTCAGTTTATTACATTTAATACTATAAGCACTTATTTACATTTATTCGTTTACAGCTTTCGTAGTATCAACATAAAAAAATCGACGTTCATTAATGCAAAACAAAAGAATATTATTTTGAACGAAGAATTTAATTAAAAACATAACAGTATCCGAGTTTATAATATGTCTACTTAATTAAGGTTTTCGTTTAAAAGGTCGTTTTTATAACCTAGTTATGGAATATGCTACAAGGCAACAACAAAAATTTCATCATCTCCGCTGCGGTAGGAAAAATTGGACCAATATTTTTTTATTTCTGTAAAATTAAAGAAAAGCAAGGACAGATTTCGTTTGAATCTATGTAAATATTGAAACAAACCTGAAGAAGTCCCTATAAATTTATGGTTGTTTTATGGTTCTGATACAATTAGTGTGGACGTAGTCTAGGAAACACCATAATTGGTGTAATTACACAATAGCTTTTCAAGGACCCGTACCTCGATAACACTCATAGGAAAGGCAGCATCTGAGAGGAGAATCGACTTCTACAAAAAGCATGTAAACTTTCTGTTATGATACTTATTGGTTTGCAAATACACTAACAAAAAATACTGGGTTCTTTATATATTGAATTTGTGTCATTAGAAAATAAATATATACATGCCACACTGTAAATTTAAAAGGGTTTCATTTCATCACAGCTAAGTGAGATAGCATAAAAATTATGTTGAACATAAATAAAATATCATCCGTGTATATTACACAATTTCATTTTACTCACTGCTCTCTCCGTGCGGGATGCATCGCAGTTTAAAGTGAGGATATTTTGCAACAGAGCATCTTTTTACTGTTGTTTTTGACTTGCCACTGGCGTTTAGTTAATGTGGTACTGACAATCTTGTTAAGGCACATATGTACACACGTTTTCATGTAAATCAACATTATTAAACATTTGCACAACTCAATCATCATGTATTTGAAGATTATTAATTTGGAGTACAGTATACATACTACTACAGTAGTAGAGCCATGCTTGGGCACGAATGGGCCGGCTCGCCGGTGCGATACCACGGCCTCACTGAAAACGTGTTGTGAAGCAACGCTTGAATTGCAGTTCCTCAAAATTAGTGAGGTTTCTTGAAGCCTTACTTCCCCTGTCCTCTTTCCTCTCTGCTCGCCCCCCCTTTCCTCTTTCCCATCTCCTCATTCCCCCTCACTTCTTCCTCCCCGCATTTACACATCCCCCCATCTCCCATGACCCTCAAAGGCGGGTAGCGCACTAACGACTCTTTAATTGCAGGTGTCCATGGGCGGCGGTTGTCACTTACTATCAGGTAAACCGTCTGTTCGTCTGTTCCACTATATTTAAATTATATATATATGTATATATCAGTTAGTACGGTCTCATAGAAAACAGTTTGAATTTCACCAAGTGAGTGAGGGCCCAACTACCCCTCTCCTCTTTACCCTTCGATCATTCTTCTCTAAAATATAAAGGCGGATAGTGCGCTAACCGCTCCTGAGTTTTAAGTTTATTTGGCCATCAGATCACCTTTCTTCTAGTTTGTCCCATCAACCATTATAAGAAATGTTTTGTGTAAACCCTGAATAATTTTAAATATACTTATTTGATATAGGAACAATAACCATGGGACCAGAGGATGAAAAATAATCGTTTATGTTTTGACCTAACTGTTAGGACTTATTGAATATAATGTAAAGCAACACTAGGCAAATTTGTTTATTTTGCTACCTGTAACATTCTTATGCATTTCTTGACTTCAAACATGGTCACTTAATTTTCAAAGTTAAGAAAGAAGGGAATTTCAAAGTCTTGATTTTTCTTTGAGGAATACAATATATTTTTTATTTAAGAAGTAAACGTATTTACTCCATTATATAAAATAACGTCTGTTTGTAGTAAAATACATACATATTATCCAAACATTAAATAATATACTTTGTCTCGGTATTAACTTAAAATATTAACAATATATCTAGTTGGGTTCTAAAGAAAAGTTAATGAACATAATTAAAGAAACAGTGTGTCAAATATGTAAGCAAAGTAAATTATAAAGCAGCATTTTGGTATTGAAATACAAATCCTTACTGGTACTGTGAAAATAACTCGAAACAAAAACTAATATTTTTAAGCAAATAAAACAGTTCAAGTAAGCGATTACAAAAAATGATTTAGTAGTATACATTTTCACTTCATTAATTATAACACTTTCGAGTATTTTATTATACTCTAGGTACTTTATAAATATGTACTTATATAAACACAGCGGTAGTAGATCACTTTAATTGGCGGACCGACGACCGTCATTGACCGGCCATTCGGTTTATGGGACACACAAACGCACGGAGTTTAAATATTGACACGCAAAACCCTCGGAAAGCATATCTAGCGAAGCTTACCCATTTACTTATTATTAAGTTTCAATAAACGTGTCGTTTGGTGGATACATAGATATCTCTAATGTTAACTTTTTAATGCTTAATAATGTGCTATCTCTTTATTACCTAATACAGACTAGTAACTAGAATATAGAAGTTAAAGAAGAGGGAGAGAAAGCATGAACCACTTATTAATAAACGTACTTTGTGAATGTTTCCGTAAAGACGCCAAAAAATCTTAAAAGCTAAATGTTATAAAGGCCAAATATATCAAAACCAAAATCTATTGTCTTTACTCTATATTAAAGTTACGTAAAAATAGTGAGGCAAATATAAGCAAATAAACGTTCTGTGACATTTAACTGTCGTCAGTCTATTAAGGGCTCTCACCCAGCTCTTTATAAATGGCCAAGTGACATGCAACCGAAGTCATTTGTTGAAAAAACTGCCCCGCCAGGTAGAGCTTTGAATAAACAATTGTATTCCAGCCTAATTTTCGGCGTTTGGAACAAAAAAGGTTAATAGACATACGAGAATATGAAGTTGTTATATGAATTTGTAAATAGGAAACTTTAACCCTACCGGTAGTAGTCCGGTGTACGATACGTAGTTCGGTACTTTTGATAGTGATTATTAGAAACTATATTATTATATATAGTTGTACTTTAGTTGACTTCGGACTCGGGTTAAATTCCTAGATGTAGTAATATATTACATACTTACATATTAATCACCATCATCATCATTTCAGCCATGGACAGCCATAGGACGACGATTACTGGACATAGGTCTTCTTTCTAAATAAGAGTAGTGTGGCAAAATTTAAATTGAATTAAAATTTTAGGAAATGTTCATATGTAGGAATGAAATAAAGTCTGTCAATATTTTTTTAGTCGTCTTAAAGCTGTGTGTAAATTATCTGAATATTGAATATGCGTATACTATAACTATATTAAAAAGTATGAACTTGTGTTGCAATCCTTTTATATGATTGAGAAAAGAAACAGCCAACGATATTACTTTCCATTTTTATTGTTCAAGGAATCACTACTCATACGTTTCTCGCTAACCTTTCTAAGGTAATGTCAGGCGTATTTACATAGAGAAGGATGTCCCTCTAACAGTTGCGATACCGATAGCTATAATAAGATGGTGCTACTCTAGTTTATAGTTATACCAATTTAAAAATAAATACGGAAATGCCAAACGAAAAACATCCACAATAGGAGTAATTATAGAACAAAAAATAAACATAAATGCTGCTAACAAATTAACAGTTTCAATTTCAAATACCAATTTCAGTGGATGGGTTAAAACACTCGAAGGAAACTCTGACAATGGAGATGCCAATTAATTGCCTCATTGTAAACAGATTGCTTAATTAAGAGGAGGAAATGAATAAAGAGCGTTTAGCGAACATGGACTCAAATTAATTTTAATGATAAACGATTCACCTAGTCTTGCAGACAGCGGTAAGAAAACTTCAATTTACATACATACGCTCAATTCTGTATCTTCTTAAGGGTAGGCGGAAGTGTATTAAACACTCACATTTTGCTAATTAGAATTGGTCCCACTATCGTAATAGGGGGAAAGCCTGTTACCCTCAACCGGGCTATGTATGACTGTTATATATGTATATAGACATACTGTCTGATAGATAATAGTCCGATCCCTTAGTCGCCTATGGGGTAGTCCTATTCTAATCCACCGTAAATCAAAATTTAGTCTTTGATTATTGAAATTTATAGTGAATTCTGTATCTAATAATGGGTATATTTAGAAACATGTAAGTAATAAATATTTTGGACGCATTTGAAACACGCGAAATAGCCTTACATCTAGAAAAAAAACTTTAAAACCAGTGCATGATAAAAGCAACACATGCTGACTAAAAGTTTTTTATTATAATATAGGGTGACAAATGAGTAGAAGGGTCACCTGATGGTAAGATCAGTTAGACTTTCGCCGACCATGAACACGTGCAACTTAAGAGTCACGAGAATGGAGGGAAAGGAGGGGGTTTGCTTAACAGCCGGTTTTCTGTGGTAATACTCCGGTCGAGCCAGCCCATACGTGTCGAAGCATAACTATCCCACGTTCATGCCTTCAATGTTCATTCCTGACTAATGCAATATGTGAATTATTATCCTTTTTCGTATATGCTTATCCCGGTTTTAGGAGTCAGTTATTAAAACCGAATACAATTAACCATAAAAATCACCGTAGTGCTCTAAGAAAATGTCGAGAAGGCCTCGAATTTATTTCTACTAAACTTTTGTCATCTAAAGTAAAGTAAAAGTGAAACGATAGTCCGTGCTTTAAATTTATTAAAGATTTTTCAGTGCACCAGCAACAAAATACTATTTCATTCACTCCCTTATCGCTACAGTCCCGAAAAAATCTGCAATAAATTCTATGAAATTAAATAATAAATTTAATTTATATACTAAAGTAATCTAAAACGCATTCGGTGAATAGTACAATTCACACAATTACCTTTCGACTCCCACGTGTACAGTTTTGTAACTCTTGAACAGACTTTTCTCGAAGCTTTTAGGTTAATGCTTTATAAATCATAAATTAGAAATGTAAGACACGTATCCTTCCGACGTGACGTGGAAATTCTGTTCTTTTGTTTTGGCCTAAAAATGTTAAAATTGCATTAATAGCTAATGTTGGAGTACTTATCGTAATAAGCCTACTTGTTTATGTATAGGGAACAAAAGAAGAAGAGCTTTAGACTTAAACATTTTTATTATTTTACTATGAAAAAACATTCAATTAAAACGATGGGAATACCATAACCAAAAAATTGTAACACAGAATATTAAGTTTGTTCAGGCTTATACAAAAATAAAGGGTTATATTGAACGATTCCCCAAAGTGTAGAAAAATTATTAAGAATTTTAAGGAGCAGTTAAAGTTTGGCTCCCAATAATCTCATCCTATTTAATATAGCCGTGGTTCTGCACATATTTTATATTAATTTACTGTACTTATTACTGAGCTCTCTATATATTACAATTAAATTATTTAAGGCTAATAAACTTTATTATATTAAATTCAATTCGTATATATAGATACTGCTACAGTCATAAATGTTTCGTGAGGTTAAAAATATTAAATCTTCTTAACACACTAATAATAATTATCAATTCTTAATTTATTATTTTATTATTGCAAATTTGTTTTTACCTAAAAAAATATATATTTAAATGTAAAATAGTTAGTGGCTGTAAAATATTTTAAGCGTTGAGACTTAGACATATATACATAGTCTCAGTAGTAAGATCAATGGTTTTAAATACACTAGCCACCGTTTGTTGAGTACTCATTCAACATTCGTTAGATGAATCGAATGATGATGAATGAAAATCGTCTCATATTTTTAAAAGTCATAAATTTATTGATATAAAAAAAAAACTTCATAGAAAGAAGCACTTCTAAGAGAAAACTTTGACAAGCTTAATTCTTATATTACTGAATCTGTATTTGAAAAACTGTATATTACTTTTGAATATCCTATTACAGAACCCTAAACCAACTAAAGTGGCTGCTTTTGATTCCCACATAAAGCTCCATTTACCGCTATATTACCTAAGAAAATATAAAAGGGCAATGCCCCGAAGCAAACAGGTGTGGGGAGCTAAGTACATAAAGGAAGGAAGCTTAAAAAATGGTTAAAGTAAAGTCAGAGTCAGAGTTTTGTATCGTGTAATAATATAATGTTTAGTTTTGATTCGCAAGGTTTGTGGTGTAAGTAAAGCGCAACAGCGATATACATACATAAACTTCTGTACTCTCTCATGCCTGCGTATGCTACTATTTAATGGTTAGGTAAATGTGAATCATAACACGATTGTAATAATTTGAGTATAATCGACAAGTATTAAACAAATTCTCAGTTTAATATATGTATATAATGAACGTGAATAGAACGTACGTGGGTAGAAATATATTGTACTTACCGTAGAGCTGCCGATCAGTACCGGCGAGTGCAGACGTGTCAACTTGTGTATCTATAGTGAGTTGCCGAGCCACTGAAGTGTTCACATGCATGCTTGGTATTGTGGTAGGTACATTACGGAATGACACCTAATATACAGCCCAAATAGCAACAATACTGCAACTATATTCGAAGGCAAAATTTATATGATTCTATCATGTCTAATGATTCGATCTTGAAGCGTATTACATGTGAATCACATTTTGTTAAAAATATTAAGAAAGACAAAAAAATAAATCGGATGCAAAGACAACAGACAACAGAGTCCAAACAGCACGTGGTTAATGTTTAGCTCAATATTTGAATTCGCTTATGATTTGAACCAATGTGCGAAGTTAAAAAAGTATAAAACATTGTATTGCGACTCCTACCGTGTTCGCGACGCCTCCGGGCTATTGAAAATTAAAATTGTTACCAGATTTTTTACCTGCACCACTGAGTCTACAGAATTTCTTTATACGACTCTATTTGTTAAATTTAAGCAGCATAATGTATTGGCCATTGTTTCGTCTTGTATTTTTTGAATCACCAATGTAGGATTATTTATAAAAATGTGTTTTTTTTTGAGAAAGAAAAACTAGAAAATACCATTTTATAAAATTAGATTTTTCGTACTTTAAAGTCGAGTTTCCCTTGATTTTGTACGATATTTGAAATCGACGATCATAATTCAGGTTTACTCCATCGAGGTGTGGCTTTATTGAGTTAATTACTTATAATTTACAGCCTGGTTCCTATCAATGTAAATCTTTGTTGAAAACACGACAATAGAATACGCACAAAACCAAATTAAAGTAGGGCCAAAATCATTTCGACATTTAATTAAACGGCAAATTTTAGTATAATTGAGGATTAATTGCGCAGTTGATTCAAATTCATCGAGTTCGTATGACAATTGGATGAAATCGGGTTACAACAAATTGCTGGGTAGCGAATATGCACAGTTATTGTTGTATATGTAGGTTTTAACGGCTATCGTTTTGTCAATATTGCCATCCTGGACTAATTAAAGCTGATATTTTCAATAATAGGGTAACGATAACGATAAGTGTTCACTTTCTTGTACGATACAAATAAGTACATTAAAAGGATACCTTTAGCCCGATTAAAAACTAAACTCCAAAACTACACAGCCTTAACCGTTTAATTTATGTCGGGGATTCTATATACTCGTATAATATATGTTACTATAATTTATATTAAAAAAGTACAAAGTATTCTTAGGCAAGAACTCCTTCTTATTTCTAACTATCTTCTTAGAATATAGGGCGATAGACGAAGAAACGGGTCAGGGTGATAAGGGATGGGAAAAAGAGAGGGGTGATGACGAAATGAGAAAGAAGACAAGGATAATAGCGGAGAGGAAAGGGGGAGTTGTGCCTCCGGAAACTTCACTAAATTTTGGGGAAACGCATTGAATGCGTTGCTTCGCAACCGGTTTTCTTTAATGCCGTGGTATCGCATCGGTCCAGACGGCCTAAGCATTGCTCTACTACTGTTAGCTAGCAATTATTAACAATTATCTCCATTTTGGAAGAATGTCATCCTACAAGACTACAAAATATCCTGACTGGTCATTTAAATATTTTTAACAAAACATGCAAACAGTTAAAATTAAGAATCCTTACTTGAAGATCTACATATCTCGTAAACGTTAATTTGCTATCATGTCCAGCATTATATAAATTTCCTACGCTCAAAACTATAATTCCTTTGTATGTGAAGGGAATATAGAAATTTTAATGAATATTATATTATATAATTTCACTCCTAATTCCAACACAATCTATACAATACCTAGATCTGAAACAAAAAATAAAAGCTTTATTCGGAACGAATAAACATTTTGTGGTTCAATATTACCCAAACAAGAGCCTTAAACAAATATAAACAAACTCATAAAATGTTATATAAAATCAGTGTATAAAGATAAGATTTGTCCCAAATCTAAAGAAAGGCATTGTAACTCTTTTTGTTGTTATTACCGTGAAAATTCTTTTGTGTCGTAAAGATCAAATATAACATCATGTTCACAAAGGATAAACATAATGATTCCGATTTCTGTAGCGGAACGGCCAGAACTAAAATAATAGGGGCCAATTGGGGTGCTTAGTGAGAGAATTTGCATTGACAACTATAAATTTAACATGCCAAACATGTGGGGCTGTTCACTCTGAGAAGTTTAGAATAGTTTAGAATAATCCTCTAATAAGGGAAGTGTGTGAAACGACAGTATAACAAACAATGGTTAATTAGAAAATCGATATGTCTAAGGCTGAGAGACGAGACTGAGTCGTTCGTAGAATGACGAAGGTAGTAGATTAGGGAGCGCATTTACTGTGAAATAAGGGTGTACCGACTAGTGGCTAAGTATTCGCTAAACCGACTATTCGGCTTTATTTATAGTCAGTGACTAATCGGCAACTAGTCGACAAAAGCCGCTGACTAGTCAGGCTACGACGAAATAATAGTGTAATTTCATATTTATTATTTATTTTAGAGTCATATTTTTTATATATTCCTAATCAAAAGAAATATAAATAAGAAAAAATTGTCTTTTGTGATGAAATTATTAAATCAACAAACGATCTAACTTAACTTCGACCTTGAAATACTGCATTTTTTAATTATATTGTTTATTAATTAGAGGCAACTTGTGGTGTAAACACACTAAATTTTATGTTCTTTCTAGCAGTAATTAATCAATTTATTTTTCTTATTTCTGCTCGAAAATCCCAATGATCGTCTTGACCATCGAGTCGGACTAATCCGGACCGGCGGATAGTCGGCTAGTCGGTCACACTCGTATTTGGCCCAACACTACTTGAAAAGTTAAATTAGAGGAAAACGTAAAGACTATGATTATTTTGTCCTCGAACGCCTAATGTAATCGCATACTATTTTCTAAACTATTTTCAAAAATGTTATTGCAATCCTTCAAATCGTTAATGTTATCTGGCCATCTTGCAAGTAAAAAATTGTGTGGAAGAATTTTATGATGCTTTTATTATTTATTTCTTTAACCACCTAAAAAATAGTATAAAATTTATTTTTTTAGATAACACAATCAACCCATGTTGGATATAATATATATAATACAGATCGTTCCTAACGTAAATCGTAAATTGATATTATACATTCTAACACACTTCACGTATGCCCCATTTCCAAATCCAGCGGAAGATAACACCCTAATCCAACGTGAAGGTGTATCTATCATTAATTTAGATGAGAATTCATTACGTTTACCTCTAAGAGTGAATCAAACGATCATGATGTCATGTATTACGTAATATATGTAACATGGGATTAAGTATGTTTATTTAATAATGTAATTGTTTGAAGTAAGATTACAAACTCTGTTATGCTCAGAGAGAAATATCGGTTTGATGTTACCTAAGGAGTTAGTTCCTTATGAATGTTCGCCTTTTACTGTCTGGGTTTGATTCTCGTATTTTTTTTATCATATATTCTACATATGTTCAGAAAATACTTAAGTCTGGGTGTAATTTATGTTTATTACATGTTACAGCAGTTTTTTTGAAGTATATATTTTGAAGTTATTTAATTTATTGTAGCATATTATCATTATTATACTATAATCACGTATACTCTGTCTTTAGAGAAAATAATTTAACATAAAGTTTCTGAAAACAAATTGATAACAAAGCCGAAAACTTGTCCATGACCCATAATTTACTTATTATCACTAAATTAACGACTGTCATATTTAAACATTGGTACAAGATGATCGTACTGCGACTCACTCCATTTGTTAACGCTGACAACTTAAGCCGAGTCTGGGGTGGGTACTATCGAGTAGTCAGTATTCATAAGACACCTTCCTTACAGGCGTTTCATTATAACCCTGCCTAGATTCACCAAGAGAAAAGAGGCGGCAAAATAACCCATATTAGATTAGATTAGGAAACTCGATGTAGAAAAGTAAGTGACTTAGAATGTTTTGTAAAATAAGACGATGGATGACTCCTTCTTTTAAAGATTTTTTGCAAAAAAATATATATATTCCAACTTGAGTTAGTTCAGTTATGTTCGCGAACTATCTGAAGGTACTGTAGGTTCCATACAGTAGGCTTGATCTGATATAGAAAATAATAATATAAAGATCTTCTCTAACACTTTTCAATACCTAGTTCTCTTCTTAGCCAACACGCGCTGCCTCACGAATAACGTCACACGGTGTTTTGGGTACTGTACGATGCAATTTTGATGGCCTCATCAAAAGCATACAATTATTAGCGGCTGTACTAGTTGCTATCTCAACGTCATAGTACTTAGAAAATATTGCGCCGTTTGTAACAATATTATCATTTACTTTATTTAAAGCTAATAAATAATAGTCATATTAATCATATATGTAATTTTCAATTGTGTTCCGGTCGCTATTTAAATATAAGCAGCAATTATAGCTCATTGTTTTGTATACCTTTATAAATCAAAATTTAAAATTCTTAAAATTAAATTAAACTAATATTCTAGCGTATCACCAAATGTTGCATATTTAAAGTTTTTCATAAGGATAGATAAAAATAGTACAAAAAATAAAAGATCGGACCGATTTAATTTCAATTCATACTTTCTCAATCTACAATCTGTGAGATTATAACTTATTTTCTAAATAATAAAGTAGTAAAGCTTTTAAAATAAATGTGGTAACGAGGTATGAACTAGGGATTAATTATACCTTTACCTGCCTCGACGTAATAGTGAGGAGCTCATCTCCATGAAAACTAAATTATTTGTACGAAGACTTATCATTATTAGAATTCATGCATCTACAATAAGATGCAGCAACTCGCAAGGTACATTTAATTCGTCACATTTGAACATTGCTGTTTAATATTTAAGCGTGTATACGTTTAAAAACTTGACTATATGCTAGGTATTTAATTAAAATTGTCGTATATCTGTACATTTTTTACTTACTCTTTCTTACATAGACCTTCTTTATAAAAAGATATTTATGAACCTTAGAGATATCATAATAGTGTAAATGTGTAATAATGTGTGATTTGAACTAACTTGCTTCAACAAAAAAAAAACCATAGACAACAGATTACAAACTTTATACATTTACTTAGCTATTAATTACATTATGATAGTATCAAAGGAAGTTATAGCGATTTCGAACCGAAAATGCATTTTGTCTAATCTGACTTACTGACGACATATTTTAATACCTTCATTTAAATTTTTATTTTTATTGTAGTCTTTTGACTACTGACCTACCAATATTAGTAACAGTCACAAGTCATTATTTTATTAAACATTATAAACCAATTCTTAAAAAATCCAAATTATACATTTATAGTAGTTTTCTAGTTAAATAGATAAAGTATCATCAATGAATCAACGGACAGAAATAAAGGAACAAACCAAATTATTATATCTCTCTGTCTCCGTCATTTACTACGGGATTTAAACGGTATGAATGATAATTGCAGTATAATTAAGATGTACTTACATGTTAACCATTGGCGTGACAGCAGATGCAACCTGAACAAGAGTCACTTACCCAAAATTACCGTTTGAGGTGCATAAAATTGATCTGTTCCTTTTAAATTGCTCAATTTCACTTTGAGCCGCAGGCGTGCAATTCTTATACGATATCTTGCAAAAGTATTAAATTGTAAGTTATTAAAGTTTACGAATGTATGACTGACTACATTACAGACTTAAATCGTGAAAATTTATTTTAAAATAGGACTATGTTTGTATAGTATATTCGAATCCGGACGCTTAGATTAAATAGCATTGTGATATTTATAAATCATTTTTAATTTATACATGCATTTACATGTATTCATTGTTTTATACAATAGAAAGCCAGAATTAAACCCTGTCTGCTGACCTGACGGTTCAATAATTATAATAAAATGAATATTACAAGCTCTAGATTAAATAGACTTAACTACACAAGAATCTCTTAATCAACATACCTCAAGTGTTAAGGTTTTCCACGCCGTCAGATCTCACCTGAAAGCTTTATGTTAGTTGGATACGCAGCACCTTGCTCTAGAGCCCAATGAGAACCGCAAGGAATACGGCGGGGATCTAAGAATTACATGGGAGATGGCACGCGAAGTGCTTAAAAGAATTTAAGAGTTAGAGTAGGCTTTAAATCTAAAAGACATGCAGTTAGGATCCAAAATTAATAACTTGTAGTGAGAAACTGAATTGTTCAATATATTAAACCAAATGTATTTGTTATACATACTAACATTACTTTTAAACAAAATAATTGTATTTAAACAAAATAATTGTACAGCTTAAGCCTTTTACATATTTTAAAAAAAGCGTAAAAACAGCCCTTACAGTTTATAACTAAAGCAATCGCAGATCATGCATAAAGTTTCAAATCAGTAGACCTTTCTAAGTAAATTATTCAAAATAATGACTTAACTATCATACTAGCACCTTATAATGACTAGCTACGTATGTATTTTATACGAAGAACATATTTTCTTTTGGTCATGGGTGACTGGCTAGTTACACGTAAATGGTGCTTTGGTAACCACATCTTCACATGCCAATGGTTTTAGTGCAGTATAAACGCTACAAATATGTTTAAACTAGACAAAACCAATCAAATTACAAGTTAACTACAGAGATATATATCAGGTTTTATCGCTAAAGAAAACTCTTTGTGTCGTATTTTTTTATAAACCATAGAGATTGAGACCATTGGATTGTATATAGGTATGTTATTAACGCAATGTGAGGCAATTGTGGTAATATACGTTTACCTTTAAGTTCTAGGAATTTCATATTGTTCGATAAGTTAGTTATTTAATACAAATTTTGATTTCAAGACAGCTATTAAACTATTTGTGTTGTTATGGTTTTCTTCTCAGTTATTCTTACTATATAAGAGGTAATGACAATGCATTATACCTCGTCAACAAGAATGTACTGGCATGTTTTCCTCTTGAAAAAACCTCATTACAGCGTGAGCTTAGATAATGATTTGGAAATCGGGACAGGTATCTCCCCTATTACTTTGGGCGCATTACTGTAATTGGGACGTAATACTCTTGCCAGTGGGTTCGCAAAAGTTCATCTTTCGGCTTTCAGTATAACTCTGTTATTATTATGATACAATCCTAGGATATCATTGGGTCTGGAATTTTATCAAATTGCTTTAAATTATGGTTGTGGTTATGCAGGGACTCCCCCTGTTATTTTTGTTCATGTATCTATATTTTGTGAAAAGCAGGAGGAGTTTTTGATAGAGTCGTTGTAGAACCAAACTATCAAAAGTTCCTTCTCAGATCAAAAATTACATGAACAGTACAAGATTCTACAATCTTTGAGAGTGATTATGTAATTAAAGTTTGGTACTTATCAAATGATGTCCCCTTACTATGTACGACATATTTAAAGCTACCTCAACGTAAGCATGTTATCTAACTACGAATTACAAGAAAGAACAACGCAGTTCAGTTTTATTTCTTGATGTTTAATCTTTCGCACATCTAGGTACGTCGACAACCACTGAAGAATGTCAGCATTCAAGCAGCCGGAAGGCGAGTAATTAGGTCTGATGCGCTATGACCAAATAATAGATGATCTTGGTTCTACTAGAGCTTCATTTGAAATACGGGCTTCGGGATTCATGATATGTGGGTAAGACCTGAGGTCGTTATGTTGATGAAATCTTAATCTTTCAAGAGAGAGGACATATGTTTTGAGTAAATACTTAATAGATAGTGATCATTAAGGAATTTAGTGAAAACTATCTGCTACATATACTGATCTAGTGTTGATATTATATGTTATTGATTATTTACATCCAAAATCAAGCAATGCTCTAGTTCAAGGTTGTAGCCTTTAGTATAATTTGACCGCCTTTAAAGTTTTTACTCTCTTTTTTTTCATTTAGTCAGCCAGTCAGTTCATCAATAACTATATAAAATGCTTGTCTCCTTAAAACTACTTATGTATTTAATTTCAATTGTATCGCTGTATGTATAAACGAGACACATATGTATTAAAGAAAGGGCTTGACATATTTTGGAGTCGTTTTTTTATGTCAGGTCAAAACATTTTAGAGAAATTACTTACCTTAACTAAAAATAGAAGTATACTTTTTAAATGCAAAGTATTTACTCGAAAAAAACAATGCAACTTATAATATTTCTTAAGCCATATTTCTTTTACAAAGCAAAATATGATACATACATATACATATATATATTGCAAGGACATGGAATGATCGAATTGTGCCGGTATGTCGAAATAAATACATTTTTTGTTATTGCACCACATAATGTTTAACTCTTATAAACCGCTTTAAAATTTGATACAAACAAATTAACAAACTCAAAAAACTTTTAAACTTTAGCGAAATACAACTAAAGCGAATGAGAAGCAAGGTAATACAATACACTAATAGCTTTCATAACATAACGCTAAGGCCAAAGGTAGTCGTGTTATAACAATAAAACTAGTATATCGCCGCGGTATGCCTGTTAGTAGAAACTGAATAACTAGAGTTAACACCTCGTGTTATGTTCAAGCTTCATATGAGCTTCATTAATTAATATTAACAAGCCACGTACCATGTTAATATTTACACAGTATTCATAACAGAATATGCTGATAATTAGGTAAATTTAAATCCGCCGGTAAACATATTAAATGTTACGATGCTGTTGAGAAATTGGTCAATCTTGTAAGTTCCGTATTGTTAAATTTATTGCAGGGCATTGTTTGGCGCACAAGCTGCGAACCGATTAATATAAATGTTGTAGTTTCGATCGTTCGTTTCTAATTTTAGTTACTTATTACGCCTTAACCAACTGGGGACATTGTTCCAACAAATAACGTTATACAATAAATGAAATAATCCTCTTTGAATTCAATTTTCAGTAATTTTCAACTTAAATTGAATTTACTTTATAGAAAGTATTCGACTCTGTTGAAAATGTGTAATTTTATGAATTTTGTTTTTGCGAAACTCAATAATAAGATTATTGTTTTAGATGAACTAAGAGGCTATTGTTAATAAGAATCACTTCTAAAATTATATTGATTAAAAATTTAATCATGTGTAATTGAAAAGATGCTGCTAGGAGAGAGAAACATCATCGAATAAGAGGAGGATAATTATTTTCTTATTTTTAACACGCTTTTATTGGCTTCACGTAATGTTGTAGGTTTAAGAAAACTTGGAAGTATATTATAAGTTACAACCTATTTCTAAATAGCGTAGTATAGAGAAGTTTGTATGTATGATATAAATTGTATAGATATACATTATTGTATTTATTATACGTATCATACAAAGTTTCATTGGGATCGATGTCTATGACAAGCGATCATTGGCATTAGCAAAACCTAAACCAGATTGTCGTACAACTTTAAAAATGTCATAATGGTTGACCAATATTTTTTAACTTAAATGAGTATTATTACATTTAAGAGGTGTCCACATTTTAACCTAATAATTGTGCTTGAACTTAGAGTCCGGGCTTTTTAATTAAAACTTATTCAATGTTGTACAGAGTCCGAATATGCCACTGAGTTTTTTTTTATTTAATTTCTATTTATTAAACAGCTAAGGGCTCTTTTTCTTGAGAGAGTTTATCTTTAAACGATTTCTCAAGAAACGACGCGCTTAATGCATTTATATATTCTTAACCGCCAACTATTGCATTTACAAATAACTGATTTTTGTTGAAAATTTGTTAGCCTTCTGAAGTATTTACAAAATTATATATGTGTATAACTAACTTATTAATATAGAAAATAAAGATGGGAGAACATAGAGAAGAGTTTTATCTGACGTATTATTAAATAATATGTGATTAAAATTTCACTTACATTTTTTTAAGTAGTGTTTCAGAACAAGACTACACTTTAAATATGGCTTACCCTTACCTCTCAGTAAGGTCGTATATGTCACATAGACACAGACATCGAAGAACAATCGAGTTGTGTCCCATACTAGTACATGCAAAAAATAATATCTCTAAGAATATTGATTCCCGTATTTTAGTTATCAGAGGTATAACCTATATAGTCGCATTAGATAATACGAGAGTCATAATTACAGCAATGATTTTAGACCTCTGCCTAGACTTTCTTAACTTCTTTATGAAGTATTAATGAAACTCTGGTCCTGGTCTCTGAGGATCTGTTGATGATCGTAGCAAAATTTTTAAACCAACAGTCATTGCGTTATTACAAAAATATTCTAATCAATACCAATCTTGGACAGTTCAAAAATATTAAATAAATAAAAACATACGTAAATAAGGATTTCTCAGTATTTTTCATGTGAACGATGTGACTGCAGTATCGAACCGAACCATTATTAAAAGTATAACTCATCTTAATACACAGGCTGTATGGTTTGCACTGATCAAATACATTCGTAGCACAGCGCTAGGCGACTATGCCATTTATTTTCTAGTAACGGCAAACGACCAATAAGTCTTGCTTCCCGGGATATTAACACTATCATAGGTTACTCTCCAGTTTTATGAAGACACATTAGACACTGAGACATTTCCATAAAAGATTTTGATATAATTCCGTTTCAAATTGAATTCAGTTTTTAATTTTAACTGTTAGAAAAGTAAAAAAAAAGAAATGGTAAATTCAAATTTACGGCTAAGACTGTCAGAAAAAATAAATTATACCATTAACGTTTTATTAAAAAAAATAATGATGGAATAACTTTAAAATAAATCTATGCTTTATGTTGTTTGCTAACTCATTACTACATATGTTAAGGGTGCTAGTAAATTAAATTAACATTGAACGATGAGACTTTTCTGCTTCATGTTATTTACTGGAAGTGGACGGCGGACGGCCAAATAGCTAAACGTCCAATAAGTCCCGCACTCGATATTAACTGCGACATAGTTTACTGCACGCGCCGCCTGTTCATTATTGCCGACTCAGTTTTATGACATTCGAAATTCGTATTTATATAATTGACCGGTTTAAATACCGGAACGGGTCGAAATTTAATTATTGTAAGATTTTAATAAAATTATTTGCTAACGCCTATGGAATAACTTTAGCGCAATCATTTTGCTTATAAATTATTTCTGCAGAAGTTTTGCAGTTACACTTTATTTGAGGATAGAAATTTACAATATCAGTTAAAAATGATTTACTTTAATTTTCTAAACATATGGCAAATTTAGTAAAAGCTAAGTATACAGTTCAAGTTAAAATAATATTTTTGGATAGTGAGATAAAATCCTCAATCTGCATGTGGAAGAAACTCTCGTTTTTTTAAAAAATAAGAGTAACATGTACAAACCTCAAAAGGAAACCCCAAAAGTACCAAAAATATTTGTCAGTACTAAGGCTGGGATATAAAGCGGGTTAGGCCAAAAAGCCCGGCTTGCGTGCCAGCGAGACTGAAGAGTCCTCTGATGTGTTATTGAGTTCAATTTACGTTTTCATATTCATCTTCCTGTTCTAGTACGTCTTTTGTGAAAAAAACATATAAGGGGTAATGGTAAAGTGGATTCAGTTTCTTTGAGACTGTTTGTATGTAACTCACTTTGAACGAGTTTGTAAGTGTTGATTTGGGAAAATACTTATTGTTTTCTTTTGTGTGTCAAATCAGCTCTCTCACTTTGACTTGTTCTAGCAAAGGAATGTAAATATGAGACTTTATATTATAGTATTAAGAAATGTAATATTAAACCTTAAGACAGAAATATAACTGTTGCGGTTTCACTCGAGTGAAAGTAGATCTAGAAAAACCTGAAAGAACCTGCAACAATTTCCCGATTATAATTTTGCACATAAAACACTGCTTGGAGAAATTATAAAAATCTTTTTGATTGTCAAGGTTTTAAAGATTTTATTCTTTTCAAATCAACGTTTATTTTATTACACCAGTCTAATTGACTTTATCTGATTATTTCAATATGATTATGTCGTACTATAAATATAATTGTGGTACTTACTAAATTGTAATCAAGATTAGATGTTTTTACAATTGAATGTATTTTCGTAGCAGGTAAAAGTGGAGTGGTTTTTATACAAATCTAAAGCATGACTGTACTGAACTAAAATGTGAAAATCAGACCAATTAAAAAAACAAGCAACATTCAAACGACGTATCTTCGCCTTTTCTAATATTACCTAGTATTTTAAAACACGCACGGCATGTGTATTTAATCTTTATTCAAAGCTTACTTTACAGAAAACATATTGATACCTGTTTTTATTTTTATTTACGAGCAGTAGGTATACATGAAAACATGTTTTCCTTTTGTCCCTTAGTTGAAGTACCAAAAGCCACGTAAATCTTACCTAGAAATACAACGTAAAACACCTCTCTTTATTTAGGATTAGCATAATATATTTTCATATTTTATGTATTTTTTATATTGTAAAATATGTTACGTATACGGTGTGCATTAATAATCTTTAAGGTGAGATGTCTTTAATGTTTGGTTACCTTACAACCGATATACGTAGGTATATAATAAAGTACACAATAATATACACCTTATGAGTATGGAATATGTTACTACATCTGTGTAAAAAGACAAAGATTGCAATAAGTTTGAAATAAAAAGGCTAATCGGCCTTCGAGGAATTCTCTTGACTTTAAACAAGTTTCTACGTCAAACTAATAACTCTTTGTTCCTTAAACAGTACATTCGGAATAGAACATGTACTTATTTTCCAGAAAGGAAAAAATAAATAAATGTAAAAGTAAATTTTCCTTTAAAAGATTGCCCAAGCTTTATGGTATTAGGTTTTTCGATTTATTTTTGATGAATAGAATAGAATTGATTTAAAAGGAATAGGAAGCTATGCGAACAAAACAGGCTTTTAACCTTAATTAATTTAATAGATAAACATAAGCAAGCACAAAAAAATCTTATGTTAAGAAATGTGCAGTGTGTTAGAAATATTAACAAGAGCAACTTCAATTGTATATAATAAAAAACAGTAGAAATCAGAATATTCAGCCATATCAACAAATAACTTGTATTAAGAGAGAATAATTACGAATATACATCTATGTCCAACTTCTCCAGAAATAGTTTGAATATGAGTAGTGTAAACAAATTGCGTATTCTGTGAATAATTCATCAAAGAAACGGGCGCTGACAAATGAAATCTAATGAATACGATATGAGAGACGAAAGCGAGCTTACTGAGATTCATGCAAAAATAGATACAGTTATCCATAGGGCGGCATCTTGTCTTGTGAAAATATTGCAGGCACTTTAACTTTTTACGACTAGTCATAAAATTATTTTGTTTAAGTATTTGCTGTGTAGGATTGAGTAAAGTCGCAAATTATGGCATGAACCGTACGGTAATAGATATGAAAAAGTATAGGTAACCTATAAATTAGGGTTTTGAGAAAAAACTAAATAAATTTAAAAGCATAGGACGCTATGCTTTTAAATTTATTTACTTTTTTCTCAAAACCCTAATTTTTACCCTCGTTATATTATAGTATACATATACTAAGGCATGAGACTTGCGATCGAATGGTAACAAGTACGAAATTTACCTAGTAGGTACAGTTCTAACGTTAACCTTCCCCTAAGTGAATATGTCATAAATGATTTTGTCTAACAAGATCACTGGTAGATAGCGGTATACCTAACCCAGTACTAATATACTCTTAGAAAATGGTTACTTGTATTTTTTTATGGTATAAGGGGGACAGACTAGCAGACGGTTCGCCGTACGGTTAGTGACAACCACTGGTCATCTACACCCGTGCTATAGAAGAGTCGTAAGTGCGTTGCCCACCTTTGAGATTTATGAGGAGAGGGGAAAGAGGAGAGGGGAAAAGGTGAGCTTCCAGTATTCTCACTCACTCGGAAATACAATGTAAGCATTGTTTGTCTAACGGTTTTCTGAGGCCATCCTATTACTGATTTCCCTTATCCGACACCGACATAGAAAGCTAATAAAAAAAATAATCATCATTCGTTTCATAGCAGTCATTGTTACCTGTCTTTACTGTCCATTACGAAAGCAGAAATGGACCGGTTCTGTTATTTGAACCTATAAAAGTATAATTATAGTAATTATTAGGAAGGCTGAAGGTTCAGGATTCGGAATGAACATTCCGAATTTAAAACATAAACCTCAGTACGAACAAATTAGCGTTTATAACAATAGATTATATCCTGAGAAACATTAGTGGTGTGTTTTATGTATGATGTAAAGAAAAAACAGACGGACACCTGCTACTCAAGAGTCGTACGTGCATTGCCCACCTTTAGGGTGATGATTGATGGGGGGATGCGGGAATGGGAAAGAAGAGAAGGGGAATGAGGATGATGAGAGGAGAGGGGGAGGTTGGGACTCCGGAAACCTCACTAATTTCGGGGAAATGCAACGCAAACGTTGCTTCACAACCGGTATTCTGTTAGGTCGAGCCGGCCTATTCGTGCCTAAGCATGGCTCTACCACTGAAAAAAGTGGGTACAGAATTCTTATTTCCCGAATCTATTAGCCAACATCTGTGCCTATCTATCGTAAAAGTGAATATCCATTTGTCATAGATGTAGTAGGTCATTCATATGAAGAAAAGTTTTACGCTTTTGTTCATCCTCACCTACATGAAGCTAGTACTTACCTGCTCTAATACAAAATACTTTTAAAGTAAGCGTGGAGAGGGCTCAAGTGGTTGCTTATCTTCTTAATTGAGTAAAGTAGTAGGTAAAAACATACCCATCAGCAAAAAAAAAACTTAAATATTTCATATTTGAGCAGTTTTCGCTTTCAGTAACGCTATCGCTTCAAGGCTTTAGCTGCCTGAGAGTGAACTGAATTAGCCTATTTAGGTCTTTTGGCTATTACAATAAATATTCATATCTTTAAAAATAAGTTTTTCAAACCCGAAAAACAGCTATTACTTAACATAAAAAAATAACGTATTTACAGAAGTTCACTTTTAATTACAAGTGTTTAGATATTGATCTTTAAAATATATGGTACAACAATACACATGTAAGCGAATGCCCTTTTGTGTAAAGTAGTGAAAATATTCAAAATATAACAATTATGAAATTGTACTCTCCAATAATCCATTAGGTACTAAATACTAGAACATATTAAAAGTAATTCCTTAGTAATGATAAAGTATAATACACCAATTAAAACTTATATTAATTTCAAGTGTGCACTGTCTCAAGTTTTACTCAAGGCGCACAGGAACTCGAGGAAATGTTTTGTCATATTACGAGTGTAACAATTGTATTAGATATTTATGAGTTTGAGAAATTCTTGTCACACAAAAGAAGTAGCGACTCAATATAGCGTCACATAAAGAGCTCCAAATCCTTTGATATCGTTCTATTATTACTTATGTAGAACTTTGCTTACTGTATGAATGTATTATTACATATTACATGAAGCATTATCGGTTTATTCTTTATACTATAAATCGTTTGCTAAGAGACAAATGAGTATAAGTAGTGACAAAGCAACTTAATCAAAAATAATATTATTATATTTTCTTCACTTTATGATGCGCAAGGCATGGATTGGTCCTCCGGGTTAGAGGGTAAGTAGGATTTTTAACAAGAAATATTCAGTTACAATCTTCAATTAGGATTATGCCCGGTATACAACGAAGTATTGCTATTGTTATATACCGGGCTTATACTTATATATATTGCTTTTTTTACTTCAGTTAGTTACCCACGTCTGTTAGTTCTTTACAGTTAAAAATAATAAAACAGCCAACTCAAGGAAAAAAGTCAATAAAAGCTCAAACTGTGCAAGTGCCATTTAGCTAGCTAGAAATGAAATCAAATTAAAATTAGAATTAAACTCGAAAAGTTGCCAATAGTAACATTCTCGAACCACAACAATACAATTTATTGATAAAGATATTCTAAAGACAACAGTCTGCTTCACTGACACTTATAGACAAATAAATAATAGGTATAACTCTCAGAGGCCGACTGAATAAACACGGGCATCCGTCTATATAGCGTTGCTGGAATATTGTCTTGTTTATTAGAACCGGACGATCTCCCGCCTGAGGCAAGGATCCAATATAATGCGAATACCTACTTCAACATTATTTGCAGATACACGGGTACTTACGAGATCCGCCTCCGGCCTGTATTAACGTGTGGCTTGCGCTTAAATCGGCGATGACAAGAATAAAGGAACGTATGATACAAATTCGGATATTAAAAAAGTGAAACAGTTTTGAGATTTCTTTTGTTATTCTTATAATTCTAACCCCGCAGCGACAAATCGGTTTGACAATACTTTTCGAAAATAATATAGGGATCTATACGGTCGATGCTTTATTCAATAATGTGACTGCGTTATTTGTTGAACAGTTTGTGTACATTGTTACATATTTCAATTTTATTATAACAAAATCAAAATAATAGTGAGTCTAGTATTGTAAGCGCAACCGTTTTGTATTGTTTTCAAGTATTGTATCCAATTTTGTTGAATACAGTTTAGTTGATACAGATAAGAGAAGGCACTTCCCATTAAAAGAAAGCAATGCCATTTAAAAATAATTGTCACTGGTCACCTGAAACATTTGCAACATTTGAAAATACATATTTAAAGTAACTGTAAATTATTTCGAATTCCTCTACGACCAGTACCAAGTCCGCAGTCTCTATTTTACTGCCTTTAATTTGAGAGTACATTACACATAATAAGGAGAATAATATTACTATTTATACGACATGTTTCCCGGAAGTTGATGTAATGTTTTCGTTTAAGACTAGGTTCAGTTTTCTACTGTAGCTCTACTCTGCTGCACCGAGTACCCCACGGCCCAGATTAACTACAGATTACAGAAATGTTTAGACAGTAAAATAACCTAATTACTTTTGCAGGAAAAGGTGTTACAATATAAACCATTCAAAATTTTTATCCCCTACTGGATAGTAGGGGATATAAATTTTGAAAAGATCATC
Organism: Tyria jacobaeae; assembly: GCA_947561695.1. NCBI lineage: Eukaryota > Metazoa > Arthropoda > Insecta > Lepidoptera > Erebidae > Tyria > Tyria jacobaeae. The sequence goes on from OX387220.1 coordinate 13,533,688, forward strand.
GTTTTTTCATTACATTTTCATTTTACAGTTAAATTAATTTCGTATTTATAATATAAATTAAAGCATATAAAAATAAGCATATAAAATATTTATGTACTAATATTTTATCTGTAAGTGTGCGTTTTCAGGATACAAAGTAGCCTACATGCCAAATATCATCCGTTCAGTTGTTCTGACGTGATTGAGTAACAATCTTTCATTCAAATATTCACATTTCTGATAAGACTGTTGCCATATTTAATGTTTACATACATTATTGATATAAAACTTGAATTTGTTTCCTCACTTTGCTTACAAATAAATTGCAACAACATTGCTTACTAATAACAATGTATACAAACTTGTACGTATTTGAACCGGCTCCGAGCGAAATAATAGACAAGTTGGACAGTACAACGTTGTAGGCTGAACATGCAGTTAATGTAACTTTGTAATAAGGGTTACAGGGCCCCTATGCTGCTTTGTTACGTTGCATAATTTTGTTATGCTCACTCTACTGAGAAATCTTGTTGCCGAATACATTTTAAAGCAACTTTAGAATAGAGAGTGCGGTATTAACACTTAGGAAGCAGTTTTGTGTTGCATGTGGCTGTTTTGATTACTGTTATGGCTCTTTGTAGTGAAGTAAATGGAATTATTCATAAACACTGTTTAATGTTATAATTTAGACATATTAATAAACGTTCGATTATGCGATTATTTTGATGTTATTTAACAAACATGATCCTGGTTGATAATAACATTTCCAAAAAATTCGTTTTCTGTGAACTATGTTAGGAGTTGTTACTATTAAATAACAATCAGCTACGAAGGTACAAAACACTGGCACAATAAATATAATTTGATAATATAATTATTTAAAAGAAATCAAATGCAAAATGGATTGGAAGCCGGCGGTGATCAAAGTAAAGGCAGCTGCCATTTTGGCTGCTCAATATTATTAGTTTAACGTATTTTTACAAACTGTGAGTAGATTCCAATATATACATACTTAAGAAGGATCAGAATGACAGCGTATAAGATATGCCCTTTTTTTTGTATACTAATAATTAGCACGTGAGCACAAGGGCTTAAGTGTGTATGCCAGATGTCGTCTAAAAAATCTGAACAGCCCATTTGAGCATTGAAGTTCCCATACAACAGCACATACATGCTTAAGGAACGATTTACGGCTAAGCATATGAATTAGTTTAGTGTCAAAATCTGCACATTTTAAGTGGTTCTTCCGCAATAACGCTTATCTGCAATCAAATTGTTATAGCTTCCTAGATTTGTAGAATTTTCGGACCTTATATTTAGTAAGACTTTATTGAAGAAATTATAAATTTCTACACATGTTTGTGTTTTTCTTTCTTTCTAGCTTTGGGTCATTTCATAACCTAAATCTTAATTGTTCTATATTTAATTAACTACAAACATGAACACAATATGGGAAAATTAAGGTTTCGAACAATATATAAATATATAATCAATGTCAATCTTACTTTTTAACTGGTTTGTAGTAGTAGGATAGCGATTTGGTAAGTACACTTACATAGTTTTAATTTATTTTGAATTATATTTTATTCTTGGTAAGTTAGGGGTATCCTCGTGTTTCTCTACGGGGTCGAATCAGATGATCCGGCAGAAAACAAAGGTAATTGACATAGCCCACCGGATGAGAAGGCTGAAGTGGCAGTAGGCTGGCCATATTTGCCGCAGAACTGACGACCGTTGGGTCAAACGAGTTCTTGAGTGGAGACCGGCAATCGTAGCGTAGGACGCCCACAGGCCAGGTGGGTGACTTTTGCGCAAGATGGCATGCATGAGCTGGATCGAGAAGCCGAAAATCGATCGAAGTGGCGTGCAATGGGGCAGGCCTATGTCCAGCAGTGGACTGTCATAAGCTGATAATGATGATGATGAAGTAAAAAGTATTTAGGTAAAGCCATATGTTGTTCTGTTTAGCGCTTGAACCTACTGCATTGTGACCTGGTATAGCACAATGATGTATATTTGAGAATACTTAAAATACTAAAACTGTATCACGCGGTGGATCACAACATAAAATATGGACCTACAGAAATAATTTCAAATGGAATGGAAGATAAACAAAACGATCCAAACAATATTATGGAATAATTATGCTGCACTTTAGAGTTCTTTCCTGGTTAGGTTGTGTGGCAACAGAATTAGAAATGTGACATCAAATTTTGTTACTACATGGCTGTCGGTCTAGTGGTTAGTGATCCTGACTTCGGAGCCAGAGGTTGTAGGTTCGATGCCCACCGAGCACCAATAGTGTATGATGATCACGATGTTTTGTTCTGTCTGGGTGGAAGGCATTTATAATATGTATGTAATTGAGATATACAAGTATTTTTATCTGCAGTCTGGTTACCATAGTACAAGCTCTGCGTAGTTTAGGATCAGATGGTTGCATGCGAGATATCAAAGGTTTATTATTATTATTATTTTAATTCACCTACGATATTTTTTTTTACACCAGAACAACGCAGCGCACTAAATGAGTTTATGATAAAGCAAAAAATTGCAGGTAAACGTTGATTGTGAGAGAACACCACGCGGAGTTCACTACTTTATCAACATGCAGCCAAGTTCTACGTAGAAATTTAATTTATACCGCACTACCGGCAAAGGTCCCTTGGTGACGGTTCTTTAATCAGTTTAAGTACCTTGAATCCGACACAATCATTTCGATAAGAGCTTGGTGAGGTTAGGGATTTCTTCGAACAAAACAATTCTCTAGTTATTTTAGAAAATGTCTAGGATTTTACTAGCCTTGAAACTTTACCACTTACAAATAGGCAGTTGATGCGTAAAAAACTAAATATGCCAGTCCCACTCCACAACTGTTTGACGCGCGCCACGTGTCGATAGCGATAGACTAGACACTGCGGTTTAAAGACGCCCATCATTCCATCCGAGTGTTTAACACGTAATAATAGGATAACGCTGATGCGCACATGTTACGCGAATGCTGAGCGATAGTATGGCAAATGCGTTTAAGTTTGAGTGCAAACTATAAAGAGATTGTAGTACCGCAGACACTTTGTGATATTATGTACTGTCGGTAGCGTGATAAGGACACATCTGACATATTAATATTCTATCGATAGAAACATCTTCGCATCACTGTAACATATCAACGTAGCAGAGGTATTGTAATTTTCATGGAGCCGACTCCTAAAAGAAGATGATACTAATATTATAACTTTGTGATTATTACCACACGGTGCAAGAAAAAAAGAAGGGTATTTTTTTGCCAAGGGCTTGTATTTATATATTGTATCTATATATAATGCAAATGCATGTGTGATATTTCGTTTTCACATCCTAGATCCTAGACGGCTATTTTGAAATGTGAGGTGCCATTTGAATCATCTTAATAGTGGGAGTGACTTAAAGTATAATTTTTCAAGATAATTTCATCAAACAAATAGAGGGGAAGTTGATGCGATCAGGTTTTATATATTTTTTAATCATATATCTTTGTATTCTCCTTGAATAAACGTTAATGTTATATACAGTTATTTTTATTAATATTTCATATATTTGTTGCCATCAATTGTTTTCAGGATCGAACCCAGCCAGTGCAGGGTATTACTGACATGAATCTACTCCTTACAAGAAGCATTACACTTAGCTTATGAGATTATCAGAATGCAAACTCTAACTCATGTTACTATTATTATTTATTTGACGAAAAAATCTAACTTCGTTATTCTAGTCTAACAAATTCATAAATCAATTAACGAATTTATATAGGTTTTGTTTGAGAGCCACTCTACTGATTTTTAAAGCCACGCAACCAACTTACATATAGGAACAATATCAAAATGCGCACCCGCCGTTGCAGAAGGGTGAACAGAATCATAACACAAAGGAAAAATACGGTTATTTTACACCAGTGCGGTAGATTATATCTTTTATGCTCAAAATCAACAGGAAGCTTTCAAATGGGGCATGTAACCTACACTTATTATAGACGCTGTTTCGCGAGGGTGCATAAATTTTTTAACCCAAAGGGTTTGTGCAAACAACTCTGTGAAAGTAATTTGGTACTTTTTTTAGTAATTGCACGATACGAGAAGAGATGCACCGGCGGCGAGCATTGGAACGTTTGAAGGGCTTCGAAAACTTTTAATTCTGTTTGAACACGAAAACAAAGTAAAGACTGTACTAGCGTTCCGGAACTTGTAAAAGTTCTAGTTAAGATTTAATATTCTGAATTCGATAAAAACGTTTATTGAATAATGCACAATATGTTTAAAGTTATCACCATGCTTTTTCGTAGGCTCCAACTCTCTGTCTATGGAAGTTTACATAATTATTAGATGTAAACAACCTGTGTGTACATCGAATAATTATGTTTACATTCTCTTTAGGTAAAAATTATAAGTTTTAAATAAATGCAATCAAGAGATATGGCTTAATAACCTTTTGGTTTTAAGTGTAACATTGAAATTGATACTTTTCTTTAACCTAGAATTACAAAATTTGGCAAGAAACAAAGCCGTATTAGACTAGAAGAAGTAGAAGTAGACTATTGTAAACGAAAAATAAAAAATTAGCAATTGCTTACCTCTTAAATTATTATATTCTAACATTTGTACTGACACTAAAGATGGAGGAAGAAGCACACAGAGTTTTATACTGTAAACATTAATGACAATCTGACCTTAACGTGTGTATTTAACAATGTAATTTACAATTTATTTTTAAGACGTATTTAATTTCCAAACATATATTTTAAGCGTAAGACACAGATTCGCTCTAAATTAATTGGAATCAAAATATATCTTAGATATTTTTGCATTTGAACAAAACAAATTAATGAAAGAAGTAATGCTAAGAATCAGTTCGTCAATCAGTTCTTTAAAACCCACGTTCTGAAGAACTGATTGCAACGATTTTAAGGAAAGCCCATTTTTAGTAACTACTAATATAAAATGGTACAGACATTTTATCACAGTAGTAAAGAGACTGAAAAGATAAAAAAAAAACTAAGCCTTCATTTTGCGACACAATCAAATATTATATACTCATAAATCTAATTTATTCCTTATTTGAGGAGAAGCAAAGCGCCCATTATGTGGTATTTTTTTTAACTTATCGATGTAGTTTGGTGGCAAATTACATTCGATGGCTCCCATAATCAAACAATTTAAGTAACTAATGGATGGCCGTCTACTTTCAGGAAGATCCTCGTTAAGTCTTAGAGGCGGGGGCTTGAAAGAGTGTTGATATGTGCGGCATCTAATGTTTATACTATTTGCATGTATATCTACAATTTTTGAGAGGTATTCCTTAGACGCTACTCCCTCTTGCCTAAAATCAAAAAGTATTTTCTTGAATTAATTAACATGCGATTACATTATCTTCTACAAACTCTTAAAATACCAAGCAGAATAACTATAGTAGAAGTCGAAGACAGTGAAAATATAATTATCTGTTAGATTTTTCAAAATGGTAGTATTTAAATAAAACCTGCTTTGAAGTCTCTGGCATATTATATTAATACTTCAGATGTTACAAGTACTGCAGTCTATGAATAATTAAAACATTATCTAGTCTTACCTATCCAACGCAGCAAGATCGTCGTTATGCAGTTTCCAAATAGCTCCCCATACAACCTCGTTTTCCATTGGTACTATTGTACACACAGCTCCTTGCCAATTTGAGTTATATTTTGCAAAGTCAAACATATGATTCTGAAATGGCAGCTCCAAATTAGCTATCCTGGTTTGTAAAATCTATTTTATTTTTATATTTATAGTACTTTAACTGCATGGATGGCGTAGTGGTTTAAGTGGTCACCTCGTCACTACGCTGCCGCACCGAATGTTGTGTGTTCGAACCCCGCAAGGAACAACACTTTGTGTAATCCTTAAATTGTTGTTCTGTGTCTGGGTGTTCTTTGTGTCCATTGCTTGTATGTTTCTAAAGACAGCACAAGCATAGGAGTTAATGCTAGACTACCAAAACATTAAAAGAATCGATTGAAGTAACATATGATCACAATATATGCAGCTGAGTCTTGTACTGTATCCGTTCAATCCTGCGGTGTTTAATTGCCGATTACCCAATCCGTTTTGCTTACACCTATATTTCAAACAAATAAGCAAGTGAGACGAGTGAGAGGGTTCAATGAACTTTCGTTCTTTTCCAAAATAGCTTATATTGTAGCACACAGTAAATAATGGTTCGAATTTCTTACGTTAAGTTTGCCAACCGCGACAAATATTGCAGATGGATTATTTATCATAATTCGTTTCTTGAATAAGTTACTACCATATGCAAAGTAAAAGAAGTAGTCTCTTGAAACCTGACCCATTATTTTTTGTTACAATATCGATCATTCATATATAATTAATTATCTTTATTTATTTACAAATCAAGCTGTAATTATACATAAAATTATAATTGTTTAGGTTAGGTTTCAAAGTTAAGTTTAACAACGTCAGTTTATTTTTTAAGTAATGACTCCCTCGTTGGAATACTGATAATTCAATCAATTCATACAGCTAAAATCAAAGAGGCTAACATTTTTTTAGCTGTATTTGTATTAATTAATAATATCAATCCAATACATAATAAAGTCTGAGAGTTTTGAAGTTAAAACTTCTTTTAGAGCGGTACGCATATTTTTAGATGAGATAAAATCTATGGAGTCGCGACACCGTTACGAGACGAATATGCCCAATCAGCGCAATATTAGCACGAGATATAAAAGTACAATAGATACGTATTCACGAGATATTTAAATAACTTCGAATCAAAATTGTTTATTTCCTATTTTAGTTACCATGAACTTATAGTTTCTATTTTAGATTGTAATAATTTTAATGATAATGATGATGATACAAGAGTTGTCGAATTTGAAAGGATGATTCATAAAATATTAAATGTATTTTAAAGTTTCTAATAATTAATAAAATACAATTCATAAATAAAATGCAATTCTTTAACCAATAACCCAATAACCATAGTACCCATCTAAAAAATGTCTAACGAGCCAAAATAAGTTTTCACTTCTGTCGGCACTTCCAGAGTGCATTTTTTTTTTACATATATTACTGTTATAGCCGAACGCCTGTAGTTTGATACACAAGGCAACATATTTTCACAAATCCAGGTTTTTGGTTAAAGGTCTATAATACCTGAAGAGTAGCGACTGTCTTATATATGCATGCAATGATAGTCTGGTAGTGTTAGCAATGATAGTAGATAGTCGTAATGAAAATAAAATAAACTGTATTTCACTTTATAAGTCAAATATAGTTTATTTTATGTTAATTCACATTTACCAATTTATTCTGATTCTAATGACATACGCAACATAAAGAGATAATACCAAATATCATACTAGGAACCCGTATCTTTCTTTGATGCATCCTCATCGCCACATGTTCGGTATTACTTGATATATGGCACACAAATCCAACGATCACAATATACAATGTCAGGGATTATAGAGATTTCAGTGGTTTAGTACTACGCGGTGGTCTCAGACCCTGTTTTTGCCATGAACATGACATACGGTCGAGTACGTATATCACATCTGTCTAAATTTTATTGCGCTTTGCGAGCAAGCGGTGGGAAACATTTATCATTACCTAATTCATTCGGTATGTTTTGGTGTTCAAGTGTTTAATTTATTAAAATAATTGTTTACTTATCAATTTATTGAATTATAACATTTCAAACTCAACAGTAGCATAATGTGATATAGTTTAATCTCATATCCAAAAATACTACATATGAAAATATGCTATAATAAATAGTTTTATATCTTAATCTAAGGACAGTACTCAATTATATTGTCTCTGAACAACTTTGAAAGAAATCACCGATTCATGAATCAGAGGTTGTTGGATAAAATCTTAATTTTATATTTGAAATTTATAATTCTTAATTAATTAGAAGGAAATTTTGACTTCACTTTACTTCCCAAAAATCTAATTTATATAAAATGTTGTAAGCTTAATTTTATTAAATAAAGTCGGTCGCGTGCTTCCTAACTAATTTAACAATACTTTATACTTTAAGCGAGTTTAAAATATGGGGACGAAACTAGACACCGCAAGAATACTTTTATTAACCGTTGACAGTCACCCTTCGTTCGGCTAATACTGGTATCATGTTCATTCATGATTTGGGGGCTTGTATTGTTAACAGTAAAATTAGTATCGAAAGGTGTGACGTAGTACTCGATGGTTATTCATGCGCACGTAATGGAACCAGCTCGTGTTATGATTTTAGGGGTTTGAGTATGCAATTTTTTAAACCGCGCACACAGCACGGGTTGTTGACAATGGGGGCACTTTCAATTTAAAATTTAGTGGCCAAAAATTTGTTGCTATAAAACCATTTCAATATGATGTATGAAAACATAATTGATGAATAAACATTGACTTAGTTATGTATGCATAAATTGGCAAAATAAAACAGTTAAGAACAATCGACTGCTCTGTTCATCAAGAGAGTTTTTCAGCTAATAATTTAGCATTATTTGAAATTAATCCTTCTGCCTACCATCGGTTGGTTGTTATTTAGGAGAAACTGTAATTCAAGAGAATCTGTTCAACTGTTCTTTTTTGATGTAACGGGTATTTTAATAGTTTATTTACACTTGTAATTCAAATTTTAATTAGCCAACAAATCAAAGATCAAATTAATACTCATCAAATGATTTAACGTGACATTGGTTTTATCAGAACATTTTGTTCTGCAGAACAGCTGACATAGTATATTTTTACCTCCTTTAAGTTTTTTACACGTTTATAACACTTATCACAATCCTACCATTAAACTCTTTCAGAGGTTACGATAAAAGCTGGTAAATTAATTGTTTAGCTCAGTAACATATACATCGAAATATTCATACTACTGTAATACTATACATACAACAGTAAATAAATAGGTTGGCAGACGAATAAAATCAATGTTCCGAACTGCTTAGATAATTTTATAACGATATTAATATGCAACGCGTCTACGAATTACTTACTTTAACGCCAGTAAACGAACATTTATAACTGTAGCCTGCCAAAATTTACAGAAGTAGCCCAAAGTTGCATTATTTCTGACATGTAGTTAATATAAATTCATAATTGTTATCATTATTAATTGTTAAATATAAGTAATCATTGTATATAATTAGTTACATGCTTGCAATATTACCTTGGGAGTTTTCCTGTATTAATATTGTAAATTTATATAAATAAATAACAAAAAATCACAATACTTGATCTAACGAAGAGTTTTGCTTGAATAATTTGTTAAAACGTAGTTTACCAGTTTAATCGTAGGTTTTGGACGGACGCTATCTTAGCACCTTTATTTAATACACTTAAAATTATATAGGCTCAGTGGAGATTCGCTGTAGTCTAATAGTTTAGCTTAGGTGGAAAAATGTGTATTGTTTTGTGAAGTAACGCTTGCGTTGCATTTCCCCGAAATGAGTGAGGTCTCCGGAGGCCCAAAATCCCCCACCCCCCCCTAACGATAGCGCTGTTAACAAAAAGGATACTCCAGGGGGGTACCAGCGCTAGCGTTGGAGAATCCCCCCCTGGACGTCCACCCTCAGTACGGATTATGCCTGAGCGTGGACGCCCAGGCTGCCCCTTGTACTCTGGGGGGGGCTCAACTGCGCTCTCAAAATCTGCTCGGGGCAAGAGAAGGCATACCATAGCACCCCCTGTCACGTTTACCGTGGATTTTTGTAACATCAGGGGCTTACATTCGAACCTCGACACTGTCCACCACCACCTTGAGACAGCAAAGCCGGCCTTGCTCTTTTTAACCGAGACGCAGATATCATCTCCAGCGGACACATCCTACCTCTGCTACTCTGGGTACGGACTGGAACACTCCTTTGTTCCTAAGGCTGGTGTATGGTAGGTGTACGTTAGAGATGATATCACTTCTCGCCGCCTCGGCAATCTTGAAGGTCGGGACCTCTCCATCTTATGGCTACGTGTAGACTGCGACGACCATCCCCGCATCTACCTATGCCTCTACAGGTCCCATAGCGGTGATGCCGAAACGGACCGACTCATCGACCACGTCCAAATGGCTACAGACTCAGTGCTCCAGCAGGTCCCATCCGCAGAGATTGTGATTCATGGCGACTTTAACGCCCATCACGCCGAATGGCTTGGTTCGCGCAAAACCGATCATGCGGGAAGATCTGTTCACGATTTCGCCTTGGCATATGGCTTGACGCAGCTGGTAGCAATGCCTACGCGAATCCCAGATCCAGAAAGCCACGTGCCTTCACTGTTGGATCTTCTGCTGACCCCACATCCTGACGGCTACAAAGTATCCGTTGAGGCCCCTCTTGGCTCTTCGGACCATTGCCTGATTAGGAGTATGGTGCCACTAGTTCACTCGCTGCGGCCGCGAGTAACAGGCAGTCGCCGCGTATGGCACTATAGGTCAGCAGACTGGGATGGAATGCGAACATTCTTTGCATCCTACCCATGGAGGCAGGTTTGCTTCTCGCCGGATGATCCCAATGTCGTTGCTGACTCTGTCGCGGATGTTGTGCTTCAGGGTATGGAACTTTTCATTCTATTCTCCCTGATTCCCACAGGTGGCAAGTCCCAGCCTTGGTTTGGTCGAACCTGCAAAGCGGCGTCCCGCTGAAAGCAGGAATGTTACCAAGCATGGGCTAATGCAGTGACAGCACGGAATGTAAAGACCAGCACATTAAAGAAGCAATTTAACTTTGCCTCCAGGTCCCTCAAAAGAGTAATTGCTGGGGCGAAGTCGGCTCACATCGGCAGAATTGGCGAGAGACTAGTGAGTCTCCTCTCCGGAACTCGTGCATTCTGGTCTCTTGCCAAAGCTGTCCAGGGGAACTTTTGTGAGCCACCTCTGCGCATAGGAGATATTTCGTTGGCCCACGACGCTAAAGGAAAAGCCGATCTTCTGGGCAAACTCTTTGAGTCCAACTCGATCTTGGACGACGGGGGAAACGCACCGCCGACCATACCGCAGTGCGAGACCCGCATGCCGGAAGTCCGGTTTACACAAAGGGCAGTGCGTAAAGCGCTTCTTTCCCTCGACGTTCATAAGTCGAGTGGGCCCGATAGAATCTCTCCTATCGTGCTGAAGATGTGTGCTCCAGAGTTAGCACCGGTTTTAACGCGCCTTTATCGGCTTTCCTACTCTCTCGGCGTAGTCCCGAACTCATGGAAGACAGCTCTAGTGCACCCAATCCCTAAAAAAGGAGATCGCTCGGATCCGTCCAACTACAGACCCATAGCCATCACCTCCTTGTTCTCCAAGATAATGGAATCCATTGTTAACTGCCAGCTCCTCCGGTACTTAGAAGACCACCAGCTCCTCAATGATCGACAATACGGCTTCCGTCAGGGTCGTTCAGCTGGTGATCTTCTCGTATACTTGACTCACCGGTGGGCACAGGCGATCGAGACCAAGGCGGAAGCGTTGGTCGTTAGTTTGGACGTGGCGAAGGCCTTCGATAGGGTCTGGCACAAAGCGCTCCTTGCGAAGCTTCCTTCCTATGGGCTTCCCGAGAAACTGTGCAATTGGCTCACCAGTTTTCTTACAGACAGAAGCATCACGGTCGTTGTTAATGGTGCATGCTCCGACTCCAAGTCTGTTAATTCTGGTGTCCCACAAGGCTGTGTGTTATCACCCACGCTGTTTCTTCTGCATATCAACGACATGCTGCAGATTAGCAGCATCCATTGCTATGCGGACGATAGCACGAGTGATGCCCTTTACACCGGCCGCACTAACATTTCTCGGGTAAACGTCATCGAAAGCCGATCCAAACTTGTGTCTGAAATCGATCAAAAGTTTCAGATTAGGGTCGACTTAACCTAGTCCAGTTTAACCCCAAGAAGACACAGGTTTGCGCGTTCACCGCTAAAAAGTTGCCATTGGTCGTATCACCTCAATTTGAGAGCACTTCCCTAACTGCATCAGCCAGTATCGGAATCCTTGGCGTCGATATATCAAGCGAAGTCCAGTTTAGCGGTCACTTAGAGAGTAAGGCCATATTAGCCTCTAAGAAGCTTGGTGTGCTAAACAGATCGAGACAGTATTTTACTCCGGCCCACCGCCTGCAACTTTATAAGGCGCAGGTTCGGCCGCACATGGAATACTGTTCTCATCTCTATGCAGGTGCACCCCAGTACCAACTTCTCCCTCTTGACCGCATTCAACGGAGAGCGACTCGCATCATCGACTGCCAAGATATTTCTTATCGACTTGATACCTTGGCGTTGCGTAGAGATGTAGCTTCACTCTGCATCCTCTATCGCTTGTATCATGGGGAGTGTTCAGAGGAATTGTTCGGACTTATACCGGCTGCTGGTTTCCGCCATCTTCCTACGCGACAAAATATCCATCCCCATCACCTGGACGATTGGCACTCCACAACTGTGCACTTCTCCAGAAGCTTTTTGCCTCGCACAACCAGCTTATGGAACAAATTGTCACCTGCCGTATTTCCGAACCGATACGACCTTCAAACCTTCAAGAAGAGAGCGTACCTCTACCTAAAAGGCCGGCAACGCACTTGTGACTCTTGAGTTGAAATTTGTTTGAGTTCGCAAAAAAAAAAGAAGGTTTTTTTATAGAATTATGAACTGCTAAGGAACTAGAAGCTACGGATTTTTGTAATTTTTGATTAATTGAATATTTTCACATCTTATGCAAAACCATTTTGTAATAATAATCCAGGAACTAAACTGACAATATCAGTAGGACCACTTCACCTTTGTCAGCAAACTGACTCTAAGCGCTTAATGAAAATCGGGTTGCCCGTTTTCTGCATATAGAGAGGCAATTTACTGAAGTGGTCGCATGCCTTTAAACTAATGCGAAATATTGTCGTGTGTTTCTGACATAGAAAATTCGTATTTATTTTCAAAGAAATAAGGTTGTGGATAATTGAAGTATCAACAAAATGATGCATACACAATGCCTAATGTTTATGCTAATACTGAAGCTCCAAGAGCTTTTCCGATACATTTTCTAAGTAACATATACATACAGTCGTGGTCAACTAATTAAGGACATTCAAGATAGTGGACAGCAATAACCGGCTATGTACATATAAATATAAAACCCTGTTGATTTCTCAGTAACTATTATTTGCATAATTTGATCCGATTATTATACTATAAATGGCTGTAAATAAAAGATTAAATAAATATAAAAAAGTGTTTAATATCAAAGGTTAACCATGTATTCAATTTAAGGTACAATTCTGTAGCTGGACATTTAATTAAGAACAGTAAAGTAAAATGAAAAATAGAGTTAAACAGAACTAATAATCTGCAGTATTTTAATTTCTTTAACAACTTCATTTTATTACGGGTAAAATCAGTACCCAGTAGCAAAACCTTTGTTAGTAATTACCGCTTGACACCGATGTGGCATAGACATCAGTTTCTGACATATTTCAACAGGAATGTTTGCCCATGCCTCACAAAAAGCTTCATTAAGTTCATCTAAAGTTGTGGTACGATAAATGGCAACTTCTTTCTTAATTTCGTGCCAAAGGTGCTCGATTGGGTTGAGGTCGGGGCTATTTGCTGGCCAATCTAGCACTGATACCGACTGTCTGTTAAGAAACGACTTGACTGAACGGGCTGTATGTTTTGGGTCGTTATCATGCTGAAAAGTCCATATAATAGGAAGATGTTCCTCAGCATAGGGAAGCATAGTTTCTTCTAATATTGCCTTGTATTGATGTTGGTCTAAGTTACCCTGAACTTTCCTCACAGGTCCCACTCCACGTCCAGAAAATGATCCCCACATTTTAATGTTTCCTCCGCCATGTTTCACCTGCTTTTTTGTGAATCTTGGATTCATTTCCGCTTTTACAGGACGCCGTACGTATTGCCTTCCATCTGAAGAAATCAAATTAACCTTGGTCTCGTCAGAGAATAATACATGTTGCCATTGGTCGTAGGTCCAATGTCCATATTTACGTGCAAACGCCAAACGTGCATTTCTATGCTCTTTCTTTAACAACGGTACTTTGCGAGCCACTCTTCCGAACAACCCTGCTTCTACCAGACGTCGTCGAACTGTCCTCGCTGATACACTGACTCTTTCGTCTGCCCCAAACACTTCATGTTTAATTAAAATAGAGCCTAGAAACGGATCTTTCTTAGCTAACCTGGTTATCATTCTATCTTCTTGCGGAGTTGTTTTTCTCGATCTTTTTTTTCTGGGCACATTTAAAGTTGTGTTATTGCGCCTGAAATGTTGCACTGCATTGCATACCATAGTTTTTGAACAATTTAAATATCCTGCTATCCTTCGGTATGACCAACCACGCTCGACAAACTTCATGATAATTTTTCGTAGTGTTGCATCGCAACTTTTATTTTTGCCCATTGTTCTTCAAAATAACTCTCAAAACTTGAAATTACAAATCTAGATTGCCGCCAAAACTACCACAAAGAATAGGAGAAGAAAGAAAATAATAATTGAGATTCAGATTTTGAAACTAGAACGCAATATCTCAGTGTCCCTAATTAAATGGCCAGCCAGCATTCTTTGAACAAATAGCACTGTGATCATCTATCAGCTATACTGTAAAGAGGTTTAATGTTTAAGAAGTTGTTATTGTTTGTATAATTAGGCACATAAATGACTAATTATACTTACATGTAAAAGATGTGGAATATTGTTTAGACTCGTTGGAAAATAAAAAATAAATTCACAATTTGGATTAACTAGAGAGTGTCCCTAATTAGTTGACCACGACTGTATATACTAATAAACATATCCGTTTCAATTAAGCGTCAATTTTTAGGTGTTATTTACAAGACAAAATAAAGTATAAAGAAAACCATTAACAATATTTTATGTTAGGTATATCCAGTAATTCTCTTATAAAAGATTTTCACTATTAATCCGGGTGAGACATGAAGATTTTGACAGGCTGCTATGTATATATGGAAATTCATTGCATTGAAAAAATACATAAGTTCACCCCTGTATCCCCTAAGGGGTACGCAGAGATATAAAATAGCCTCATTTTGCCGATAAGAATTTGGTCCAACTAAAATAATAAGAGGCATCCGGGCGTCCCGGCCCGTCATTCGGGCACTTGATGACTGTATATATACCGTCCGATAGATAACAGTCCGATCCCTTAGTCGCCTTTTACGACACCACCGGGAAAAAAAGGGTGGCTTTAGTATACTTCACCGAAAACCACATGAAAATATAATAATAATAATACTAAATAACAATAAATAATAAAAATAATACAGTATTTATCTAAAGAGAACAACAATATATACATATACTATTGCTCAAAAACAGTTCAATCAGAAAGGTATATACATTCATGCTTAACGTATACTCCTTAAAACTTCAAAAGCTTACGGTTAGCTTCGCTTCTGTACAAAACTTAGGTCAGATAGAGAGATTTTATTTTATCTTTTTATTCAACATTCGAAGTAAAGCTTCCAAGCCTGAACTGGTGGCAGCTACAAACACAGAATGTTATAATTCATACAATTATAACATCGACGGTTACTGAATTTTCGACGATAACAGTTCTCTCGTATTAAACTTCAATTTTATTATTCTGTCTCCACCAAAATTACCCTTTAATATCGAGTAAAAAGTTGTAGTATTTGATGTTAATATCTTACTGCCAACGACGAGGAAGTTTCTATCATGAAATATACGAAATATTTTAACGTATTCGTATAAGACTGTATGACAAATTCATTACATACATATTTTTTACAACAACATATATTTGCGCACTACGTCTTAAGTAATACAAGTTTTATAAAAAATACTCTAAAAGTAAATCCATTCTGAATAAACAACTCAGTTATTCATTTAGTCTTTACATAATAAATACTTTAATTAAAATTAAACTAGTACTGTCGGAATAAGGAAGTATTTAACAATATAGATTCTACTTTTTCCTTTAAGTATTTTTGAGTAAGGTGAAATTTTTTAAATGAATGTTAAAAATTCAAGTTTATTATACGCCTACTATTTGGTTGCTCGAAACTACGGAATGAAATGTTATGTATTTCATACATTATGTACTTTGTACCTTAATATGCAAAGCTCTTAGATATAGTAGTAGTCTTTATAGTAACCGTGGAACTATTATTACTACGTAATTAACGCTATTATAGCGCAATTATAGTAACAAACATTTTATGCTCTGAAAATATATACAACATTAAATTGCACAACATCAATTCATAAATAAATAAATGTAAACAACTGGGAATTTTATTCTAGAAATTAAAAATAGCTTTGTTTCCACAGTGTCGTTATTTGAGATAACTCCCAATTCAATATGTTAATATGTCATTTTTTCATGTACCTACAGGCCGCCATAGTGTGGGTCAGCATGCTGCATTGACTAGACATGCAATGAGGATGGTGACCACCACTCTTTGACATCGCTTATTCTTTTCCATCAGGCAAAGTGGAGTCACTATGGTAGGCTAATATATAAATATATATATGTTTTTATAAGTTTAGTCTAATCTTTTTATTTACATTAATTAAGCGTCGATGACTTAAACGTCGGACTAACGATGATTACAAATTTTTTGCCCAAACAACAATGTCTACTCCGATATAGGTTTTATTATTTTAGTTTAATTTCTCTCAATGTTATAATTTTGTTTTATCTGCAAAGGCATACTATGAAGCTCCACTTTATCTTTTAACACCAAAACCCACGTATATCGTCACATACCTGTCCATAGTTATTTGGTGTACAATCGAGAATATATTATTATTCTTTGAAACCTCCTACAACTTTCATTATTTTTGTTAAGCAGTACTCAGAAGCTGTATATGTATATGTATTTGATCCGTATCGAACAACCAGCATTTGTATTACTTAGATATTAGAAATATAATATTCAATAGTACGAATACAGAAAGATTTGTAAAAGCTTCCAAAAAGTGTATATTCGATTATATTATTAAAACCCTTACTATACTATATTCCTTATAGTGTAAGTCCAAGTTGAGACAGAAACAAACATTTTTAAAGATGGGTTTTCAATTAGTTTATAGAGTTAAAATACCAATATAGAATGAATAAAATAAACTAAACAAACTGTCAAAGTCCATTAGTTTATTCGTTATGAAGCAAATGGTTCGATTTCGAACAAGTTTAATCAGAGTTGATGCAGTACACACAGAAGCTGAAAGTAATCTGATACTTGTTCAACAAATCTAGCGACTTATCTAGTGACATCAAGAGACACGTGTGTGGTTTAATCTACGCATACTGTGTATTATTGTGGAAATCGGATTCCGTACTATTATAGGAATTTCTACGCTTTAAATGTCGCATCGAACACAATTTGTTTTTTTTTTTTCAATTACTGAACTTTTATATTTCATCAGTATTCCATAAATATACTATTGTTTGTAAAAGATACTTGGTGGATATGCATTCACGCCAATCGTATGCAAAAAAATGTACAAACAGCAAGAAAACAAATTGTAACAAGTTTTAAATAAAAATGTTAAATACCCCCGAGTAAAAATGTTTAAACGGCTGAGCTCTACAGACAGACAGATACGCAGATACACAAAACAAACTAATGACACCCCTCTCTTTTGTCATGGTCAAAAATCCGCAATTTTTAAACGTTACTCTTAATAGTTTTCAGTAATCGTCTGCAATTATAATGTATGATGATAAACTTTACAGCTAAGCTATTTAGAAGTCAAACCTAGGCGGTAACTGAAATCCGATACTGGCACGACACTACAACTTCTAAACAAACATTCCAAAGTGTATCCGAAATAAATAACATAATAAATCATTCTCCTCACAAACTAAGGTTTTTTTAGTGAAATTTGTTATTCCGTGACAATCTGTTCCGCTATTTGCTTAGTGTCTCTAAACATATGGTCGAGAGCATTCATCATATTCGGATTTTGAGTTTTGAATGCTATGTATTTCTTGAGTCTGACAGGAAAGTAATCGCATCTTACGAAGAGTTTCATTAATTTTCGACTCAACGTAAACTAAAAAGTTCGTTACGGATCAGCGGTATATTGATTACACATTTCCTATTTTCATATTTATGCATCATATAAGATAAGACAATAACATTCTTACTTACAATTTATTACAAAACATACAAAACATTATTTGATACACTCATTCAACAGTTATTTCTTGAGAACATGCCAGTACTTTATTTATCGCCCATGTTAATAAAACTGGTGATTCTATAATATCTTAATAGAAGGATCACTTCTTTGCCTCATTACTATTATTAATTGGAACTGTAGCTACGGATAAAACAATTTTTTTTATGCGATAGGGGCAAACGAATATATATAATAATTGTATATTATTTTTGCCCCATCTACATTTTTTACTTTGCCACCAAAACTCGTCCTGATCAAGTTTGGGATTAAAAATAAATCCTAACAAGCATTAGCAGACTTTTTGCAATAAAACAACAAGTACGATTGCACTTCGGTGTTCGTATCATGTTCGAAATGCTATTAGAAGCTGACATTTGCTCTCTTGGTACACGGGCATTCGGAGAATCTCAAAATTACTCATTTGGTATTTTAGTCACGGGGCTCAGTGCCGATCCAATGCTGATTTTTACTTCTTTCAATTCCAATTGCACTATTTCAGCAGGTAATTTGTCTTCATATTTCGCTGAATTGCCAACAACTTTGAAAACAGTAAGTGATCAGTGAATACAATTTATAACTTTATTGAAATATGGATATCATAGCTACTGTAGTTCTGATGTTAATGTTATATTTATAGGAAGTATGCTATGTAAATTTAAACTGAAAACTGTTTGTAATCATTTTATCTTTTATCGATTATTTTATTTAAAATTTTTATTTTTATTCTATCCTCAACCTCTGAGTCTTTGCAACTTGTTTTTACACCTACACAAGCAATTATTAATCAAGCCACAATGTGACGAAAGCCACCGGAGCTTTAAATTAGCGTTGAAAATTACCGTAACCGTTCCGCTTACATAAAATTTAGCTTCACGATTAAATGTTTTATAAATATGGCATACTTGGTATGATTTATTGACAACCTGTTGTAAAGGAAGACTTAATTTGAGGTATAATGTAATATTTTGCTATGATACTCACAAGGAAGTGCAATAAGTGTACTCAATACACTTTAGTTAACATAATAATAGATTTATACATAGTTAAATACGGCTAGACGGAAGAAGGTCAGAATTAAGGAAAAATCTTTTTAAAACACCCTTGAGACCGAATTTGTCAGAAGCGCTGTAAGTTAGCAAACGTCAAGCGAAAGAAAAAGTCCCCTAAACAAATTGTTGGCAAACGAGAGAAGTGTCCAAGAGCGAAAATATGTTGATTGAATAAAGAAACTATTAAAAGTTTTCCCTGAGAGTTTCTAGTTCACTTGCGACAGACAAAATGGAAGCAGTGCGTGGAATGGCACTAAGTCTTTAACTAACGTTGTCCACTGAACTTTCGGTGCAGACAATTGTAATTGGTAAGTGGGAAATCGAATCTATAAGGGACGGCTAAAAGTTGAGTTTTTATCAATAGAAAAAACATTGTTCTACTAGGCCTACCTACTAGACTGATACAATTAGACAAAACCAGGTAAAAAAAAAACGCTTTTTTCTAGATAAACTTAATAATAACATTGGATAGTGTTCAATCAACTCCTGAACTATGTCTAATAAATAATGAACTTACTAAATTTTATCAATTATTATGTTAACTATGAAAGATTACCTAAAAAAGTAAGTCTGATTAAAGTACTAAATTAGTTTTGCAGTAGATAAATTCTCTATAAATGTAAGTACATATTGTTAATGATGGTTTTTTACGTACGTATGTATAAGATCCATCGTTTCAAATTGCCTGAAAAGATTTGGACGTATGGGGTATCGCTAGAATCCCTATAATATGCCAAATGAAACTGTGTGGTTTCTATATAGAAAGGAATTCCTTTTCCTAGCAAACTTCAAGATCACATTTTAAGTTTCAAATTTTTAAGTTTCAATTTGTAAAATATTTTCCTAGATTAATATACATAAATGCATACGTACACACACGTCTTGTTTTTTTCTGCGCTACAGGGCAAACGAGCAGACGGGTCACCTGATGGTAAATATTAGTGCCAAGAAGTCCGAAACCTCATGTACGATAAATATAATTTATTTGTTAAACGTGTGTTTACAGACCATTTAGGCATGTCATATCTGAAAAAATTAAAAAAAAGTGCCATATTATTTACATGTTATGCATATTAAGGAGTACAAAATGAAGTTGTTTTATTATATATTTATTTAAATGTTTATAAAATGGTATGGAGGCGATAAAGCAATAAATAAAAAAAAATGAAAAAAATGAATACAAAAATCTCAATTTATAACTTTAATTAGTTTATAATTTGAATTAAATTAATATTAGACACCTTTATTATTAAAAATAACTTAGATAATTAACACCCACTGAAAAAAATATATATAAATATAAAGTATTCCAATATCTAAACAGAAAGGCATCGCACAAAGTTTTTGTGGACGCAATATCTGTGTGAAACTAAGTTTCTCTTACCCTTAACATTCGTATAACTTTCTTAATACTTCTACGATATTATACTTACTCGGCCGTATGCTATATACTCAACGATATATCCTTATAATAATAAAAACGACAATTCCCTTTTATTTGTAGCATTAACTTCTAGGGGAATAGTAAACTAATATGTAATATTTCTGGTTATTAATTCTGCTCAATAAAATCAAACTGTATACCTACGTTACTTTGGAATATATGAGAATAATAAAAAATATTTAATTGTTGATATTATACGGCCGAATAATATTCTTAATATAGGTACTAAGGACTTATTTGGTGTATTTCTATCGTCTTATATTAAAATGTTCCTTCAACCTTTAAAAGTTAAGTACCTCAAATTGAATGTCTTTTAATTTTTTACAGTTAGTGCGGAAATATTCAATTGCAAAAAAAAATAAACGTAGTTTTAGTATCGTCTGGTAAAATATATCCTTTCGGCTTCGACTACGAAACAAATAAATTAAAAACCACAATGTGTTGAACGGGTAACTGTCACATTGAGTTATTAGCATACCATCACAGTGGATGGGCACCAAATACTTCTCATTCCACTAATAGCCTTCGAATAATTCACACAGTAGGTATATCTTTTAAAAAATCCGACGTCAATTAAAATTGAGTAAATTTTTTTTGTTTCCCAAAAAAGTGTTGGACCGGGCGACGAGCTTTTGAATCTTTTGCCGCGATAAGCACATTCTACAGGTGCAACGTCTGTTGGTGGCCAAGCGTGTCAACCAAACCCTCGCCGTCGTAAGCTATACTTATTAATTTTCATCAAATTTATTTTTAAGGATTATGAACTTTATTCTCAACTTAATAAAAATTTTGTAAGTTTTACTGGTATTTACGTTTAGAGAAAAACTTTTAAGAATAAAAATGTGAGACATTTATTGATCAGATCCCGTTTTGACCCTTATCTCACGAGGTGTTTAATACGCAAACTTTATTTTTTCTACCTTCATCAGGAGTCGAGCGTGCAGTAATTAAAAGTTGATAAAATCTTGTACGCAGTATAAGAGCGATATTTGTGTTTAAAGTAAATTTAAAACAAGAGGGGTTTATACTTAAACTCCGTGGTGTCTGATGAAAACATTAATTTCCCTTAGGACTGTGAGCGGTTTATTATTTCATAAAACTAGAACATTAAGTTGTTGTTTTTCTAATAAAAATAATTGAAGATGAAGAATGACAACTATCATACTTTTCTAATGAACACATCGCCCGAATACATTTCTTTTGAGATATAAAAGCAGTATGCCTATGTGCAGTTTTCCCAATAAATTAACCCATACCTTAATGTTGAAGCTACATAAGCATGGTACAATGTACGCACAGTAGAATGGTTGACAGTTTTTGTCATATGTATAGTGCATATAAAAATTTATTCAATTTAGAACATACATTCTCAACATGATTCTTCTAATTAAGATTGTAGACATGACCCGACGGGCTTGTTGGTCTAGTGGTTGGTGACCTTGACTGCTGAACCGGAGGTTGTGGGTTCGATTCTCACACGGGACAAAAATTTGTGTGATTCACAAATTGTTGTCCCGAGTTTGGGTGTTCTTTGTGTCCGTTGATTGAATGTTAGTAACGCCCCCCGCGACAACGGAATTATTCCTAATGAAGGAGTTGTCTTTTTTAATAAGAAAAAAATAAAGAAAACACATTATATTAAAGTGTCGGCTCAGAATCAAATGCAGCGTACACTATTTTTTAAAACCTAATTATTATAATTTATTTCAAACTAATATTACTTGAGAGTGTCTTGTAAGAGAGTTGATAATTTGCCTATCTCACCTAGTCATAGTAGGTACCAGATAGAATTGATAAGAACAGTACTATAATTTTACTTTGGTCCAAAATGTTATTGCAATGTTTTTGTGACTTTTTTCGGATATTGTTTGGTGTTTATATTGATATACAAAACATGTTAATTGGCATGTTAATACTTGATCACCTTGTTTAAAAGATCTGTTTATGCAAACGCCAGTATATATTTTTTTTATTTATTATAGCCCAGGAGAACTTTTACACTCTAAATATGACAGTAAATGTTGATTTAAAAGGACATCGAGTCACATAACAACGTGATTGTCAACTATACAAACAAATATTATCGGATTTGGAAAATTAACACAACAAACTAACCAACTACAATGCCTGCCGTACTTCCTACAATAATTAATTCATACTTATAGAATCCCTACAAATGATTTCTCATGTCAACTCAACATGTATCATTTATGGAACTGCACACAACATGTTTATTTTTCACCCATTTCTACTCACAATGAGATCTCATTAACGAATTCATTCCATATTAATCATTAATCAAAATCACGAGTAAAGCATTTTGCACAGCCAAATGCTTGCACACATACATACCAAAAAAACCTTTATTAAGACAATATATTATTAATCTTTAATTTGCTTTATTAGCTCACTCCCCTTTACAACATGCAGACACCCTCACCCTAGGGATTTGTAGGAGAGAGCAAAAATTTAAATTTGAATGACCCTCTACAATCACCTATTGTCAGAAATTTGGTACATTTACCTTATTACACCACCCTGTATGTATACACAGACTTTTATGTTGACTCAAGATAGGGTTTGTTTCATTTATATATTAAACTGTTTAACTTGTGTCCTAATTGATAAACAGAGTACCTATTATACCAGTAGCCAATTAGTATTGAGTGAATTAAAGCGTACCTGTGATACACACTTAAATTCAGATGAAATAAATACAGTGAATTTGGGTTGGTAACTATTAAAATATACTAATCTTCTACTGAATATACTGCTTTGCTTTGAGTATTTTAAATTAAATCACAATTTGATCTAACAAGGTCCCACCAAACGCTAATAAATTAAGGTTTTAATCTTCTTAAAAACTTCTTTCTCGAACTATATCAATAGTCTAAAATAAATGAAAAAGTTTTAGCGTCACACCATTTTTGGGCTCTGAGGTACAGAAAAATAAGCTTTAATTCTTACCAAAAGTTTATCTCTTTGACAATGCTAACAAACAAGATAGCTTCAAATATTTAAAACAAAACTGGAAATAGCATTGTCTAGATAACCATTTAAATTCAAATCACTTTTGTTTTACAATTCAAATAAAGACAAAGTAATGAGAAGCGTACTGTATGCAATTTAAATTACTCGCAGTCGAGATTAGGGACTAGTAGATCACCGCTGTATTGCCAAAAAGATAACAGAGAACATGGAAGTAAGGATTAGGGATAATTAGCCATATATGCTCTTAACTGTTTTGTTTCCAGAATTTTAAATTTTGAGTTTTAATTCTGTAGTTCAGTTTCGGTATTCGTAAAATGTTTGTTTGTAGAGTCAACTTGGACAGTGTAGTTCTACATTGCTAAAACATCTATTCTTTAATTGAAAAAGTTCTTATTTCATCTTTACTTCGTGTCACTAGTGCAAGTGTTTAGTTACGGATTACTTAGTGCTATCTAAATTTTTTGTTTAACTTAAAATTCTAACAGATAAAATTCATTCATCGTTCACATCAGCATCGTAATCATAATAATCTAGCAACTACTGTTAAAAGCAGATATTCGAGTTTCAACTGTGGACCAGATAACGTGCCGGTTCACCGATCTTGTGCCCCAAAAAGACGTTAGATTACACAGAAAAAGCGGCAGCGGCAGCAGACACAGATTTATTGTTTTGAACTTATAGATATTCAAATAATATATGAATATAAAACTTTGGGAACACCAGTTTTCTTACAGACAGAAGCATTAAGGTCGGTGTTGACGGTGCATGCTTCGACTCCAAGTCTGTTAATTCTGGTGTCCCACAAGGCTGTGTGCTATCACCCACGCTGTTTCTTCTGCATATCAATCACATGCTGCAGATTAGCAGCATCTATTGCTATACGAACAATAGCATGAGTGGTTCTTTTCTTTTGCCCTTTACACCGGCCGCGCTAACATTTCTCGGGTAAACGTCATCGAAAGCCGATCCAAACTTGTGTCTGAAATCGAAACTTCTTTATCAAAAGTTTCAGATTGGGGTCGACTTAACCTAGTCCAGTTTAACCCCACGAAGACACAGGTTTGCGGGTTCACCGCTAAAAAGATGACATTGGTCGTATCACCTCGCTTTGAGAGCACTTTCCTAACTGCATCAGCCAGTATCAGAATCCTTGGCGTCGATATATCAAGTGAAGTCCAGTTTCACGGTCACTTAGAGGGTAAGGCCAAATTAGCCTCGAAGAAGCTCTATTTGCTAAACAGATCGAGATAGTATTTCACTCCAGCCCACCACCTGCAACTTTATAAAGCGCAGGTTCGGCCGCACATGGAATACTGTCTACATCTCTATGCAGTTGCACCCCAATACCAGCTTCTCCTTCTTGACCGCATTCAACGGAAAGCGACTCGTATCATCGACTGCCAAGATATTTCTCATCGGCTTGACACCTTGGCGTTGCGTAGAGATGTAGCTTCACTCTGCATCTTCTATCGCTTGTATCATGATGAGTGTTTCCGCCTAAAAATCCTGGCAACGCACTTGTGACTCTTGAGATGCGGGTGTCCATGGGCGGCGGTAGTCACTTACCATCAGATGACCCGTCTGCTCGTTTGACTGGCATAAAAAAAAGTTTCATAAAGAATGGATAATGTGGAATTAATGAAGGAAAGCGCAATCAATAAATATTTTCAAAATAGTGGTTTCATAATATTGTTTATCAATTTAGTTTCATACTTTCCGTATTAAGATATACTGTAGGGATATGTTTGTTTGTATTTGTTAGTAATAGGTGTGTATACATTATATATATACTTAAGTAGTTATACGTATTATGTGTATGCACGTTTAATGCCTTTTTTTTTATCGTGTGGAAACCCCCACGGGTCATCACCCTATTAGGACCAGTAGGGTGGTTCCGTCACATAGTCCTATTGCCGGTGTCTCAGGTGTACCCTTGAAAGGAAATCCCTGTGCACCCCGGTAGACTTGGTCGCCTATTAAACAACAGACGACCCCGCTGTGATGTGGCATCACTATTCATAGAGGCGCGAGCGGAACACGGCGCCGCCGTCTTGGGCCTGCTTCTGCTAGAGCCTAGCTTATCCGTCGCCCTCAGGCCAGCACTTATGGAGGCCGGCAATCAGTTTGCGCTGTCCGGCGTCTGGTGCGTCTTCTGCGGTATGGGAGAGTACTAGACCTCTCCCGTTCCCTTTCCGCCATCTCCTTGGCGAGCATCGCCTCCTCGCAAAACGAGGCACAATGGGATTCTGCATCCCATGCACTCTCGCTAGAGACCATGGACATAATCATGGTCTCCAACGAGAGGCTAAAGTCCAAGTCCATACGCTCCTGCATCCATGCAGGGCACTCCACTAGAGTGTGCAATGCAGTGTCCTCGCGGCAGCCCCCGCAGTGATGGCACACAGACGTTGGCTCCCGGCCTATTCGACACAGGTACTTCCCGAAGCAGCCATGTCCGGTAAGTACCTGCGTCATACGGTGGGAGAGGCTACCATGTCGCCTCTCCAGCCAATCCTCCATAACGGGTCTTACCGCCACGACTATGGCGTGCCCTGCGCTTGGTCGCCCATGTCGTTCTCTCCACTCGATCATGAGCACCTGTCGAAGCTGGGACCGATGTGTCTCGATCTCATAATCGAAAGGTCTCAGCCCCAGCTCTTGAGCCCCCTTGCGCCACTGATACAAGGACGCAAGGAATTTCGCCTCCAGGTCCCATGGCGGAGTGCCGGCTTGGAGACTCGCCGCTTCAAATGAAATCGTGCGGTATCTCTTATGACCCTAACAGCCATCACCCGCTGCGGGCGCCTCAAAACTGCGGTATTAATGGTTGTCAGGGCCTCCGCCCAAATTGGGGCCCCATAAAGAGCTATGGATTGCACGATCCCAACGTAAAGTCTCCTACAGGAAGCGTCGGGCCCCTCCAAGTTAGGAAGCAGCCGTGAAAGCGCGGCTACCGCCCTTTTAAGTTTTGGGGCCAGACTTCGGAAGTGAGGTCCGAAGTCCCATCGGCTGTCGAGTACGAGGCCCAGGTACTTCATCGAAGTCTCGACGCTGATACGAACGCCTCCAACAATAAGGCCGGATCCTCTTGGTAGTCCCTTGCGAGGCTCATGCAAACAAAGAGCCTCGGATTTGTTTAGAGCCACCTTAAGACCCAGCCGCCGGATTCTCGCGACTACTTGGGCGACCCCGGCCGTGGCCTTAATGGTCGCTTCGTGGTGTGTCTTACCTCGCGCCGTCACGAGTGTATCGTCGGCGTAGCACGTCACAACGACACCGTTCAGGAGCACACCGCGCAGCACCCAGTCGTACCCGGTGTTCCACAGGAAAGGGCCTAAGACCGAGCCCTGCGGAACACCGCATGACATTTCTCGCTTACCGTATCCCGTCCGACTCGGGTAGAACACGGCTCTCTCCGACAGATACGCCCCAACAATATATAGTACAGAGGCACTCCATGGTATACAAGCGCCTCCTTAATGCAGCTCCAGGGCAAGGTGTTGAAAGCGTTAGCGATGTCAAGGGATACCGCCAACATCACCTCGCCCCGGGAGACTGCTGCCTCCGCCAGGGACTTTACGCGCATGATCGTATCCACGGTGGAGCGGCCCCTGCGGAAACCAAACTGGTTATTCGCCAGATCCGGCCCAACCCTTAACAGATGCTCGGTGAGGCGATCAGCGATAATTCGCTTTTGGAAACTGGTCCCGTTCAATGCATGCGCTAAAAAGCCCTTTTAGTCGGGGCCCGAGAGCCCGAAGGGCAAGGACCCATGCTCGGCCTAGAATGCCATCGGGTTCTGGGGCTGTGCTCTTGCTTTTAAGCCGTTGCATCGCTGCCCTCAATTCTACCTGAGTAACTTCGGGAATGCCGTCGTCGTCATCAGCGTTGGACGCTTGCGGCGGAGCCATCGGTGGAGCAACATGTTCTTCTGCGTGTGACGTGAACAAGAAACCTACGACTCCTTCAAGCAACTCAACTTGGAGACTCTGAGTGAGTGGAGGGGCCCACGGGCGTAGTTTACCCCTCACCATAAGGTAGAGGCGTCCCCACGGATCGCGATCCAGAGTTTCCAGAAGCTGACGGGCCTCTTTTTTAGCCCGCTTTATCGCTGCTTGAAGGGTCCTTTTGGTGACCCTGTATCCTTATAGAAGCTCCGCCTTTTGGGCTGTCGTATCATCTGGGCGGCGACGCCTTCTTCGGAACCTGGTGTACAGGCGGCGCGCAGCTGCACATGCTTCTCTGAGCTGCGCTATCTCCAATGTCCACCAGTACACCTGGCGTCTCGGTGACCTAGGCTGAGCCCTAGGCATAGACGCATCACAGATTTGCGACATAGCCTCCCGGAACCACTTTGCCTCCACATCGACATCGATAGGTCCGTCTGGTGCTGACACCCAGGCCTGTACGATGGAGGTCTACGATCGAAGAGCCCTGACGTTTAGTAGCTTGGCATAGTATAAGTGGATTAAATGTATAGAATATTTCTATATTATTATAGTTAATAAGTAGCTACTACTTAATTATAGTTTTTCTTGTATTTGATTGACACTTACAACTACCAGTGTCTCTCCAAATCATTGCGAGCCATCCTAAGTTTACCGGGAAGAGATTGTATTAAACAATAAGGCCGCCCTTTGTACATTATCAAATTGACAAATGTATTTGTATGAAACTTCTCCTGTAAAAGTGATGTACAAATATAGAATTCTCTATCTCTATCTATCTATCTATCTACCTAATAAGACAGTATTTTTTCCCTTAGTTCAAATTGCGTTAGTTTTAATCTTTTGAACGCAATATGAAGCTATAAACAATGTGAATATGCAAAGTATTTGAAAGAAAAAAACAATAATAACCCTTTGAATTCTTAAGGTGAAAAATTAGCGATGAACTTTATTTATACAACAAAATTTCAAAAAGCAACTCATTAGGTGACGGCTCGAGAAATATTCGGCTTGTAATGAGTTAGCTGGCGGCGATAAAGACGTATAAATTTGAGGCAGTCTTGAGATATAACGGCTAAAATAAAAACAATGAGCATTAAATTCACAAAAGTTGAAAAGGACATGACATAAACAAATTGGTTATATATTCTTTCATTAAAGTGATATTTTGAATTTCTAACACGATTGAGAGACGTAAATTTGGGACTTGTGAATCCATGAAGATATTTTTTTTTAATGACTTGGCTTATAAGAATCGCTATTAGAGAACTTGCAAATCAAAACTTGGAGCTCAAACCCAATACAATAGGAATGTGACGTGGACCTTCACTTAACCAAAAATGAACAAACTAACTCATGTTTAATTTCTTAACATTTTTGCAATATCGTATTTCTATACACATCATTAAAAATTATAAACTTCTCACCGTGCTACGGGTATAGGATCTTACTCTAGAAAACTACAATAGCGCCGAGTCAATTTCAAAAATGTTTTTAATACCAGTCCGCTCTTTATCATAGTTTCTTACAACAATATTGGGTTATGTTCGATGGAAAACTAACTTAACTGTAGTTTTTTGTACGCCAGGACTATAAATACTGTAATCCAGTAGATTAAGTTAGGTATTTCAAGTGTACACTTCCTACAGCTTAGACAGCTTTTTGAATCGTCTTATTAGTGCAAGTGAGATAAGGTATAAACGTCACCAAAACAGAGAGTAAGTTAATAGTGAAGTAGGATTTCAATTACTAATATTTTTAATAACAGAACGATATACCATATCTGATCGCAAAATATTTCAACATCAGCACACCTCCGTTCTCGTATTTACCGAAAACTTTTCCGTCGCAGCTAATTTATTTTACGACTAAATCTTATAAATTCGGGCTCGCGAGCGGCGTGCACGCGATCGCAGTCAAACTAGACCTTTTGATAACGCTATTATATTATTTCGTGAATTTCTCTTTGGTTTTATCTACATTTAGAGTTCAGTTACAACGCTTTGGTAATAGAAAATAATAATAAAGTACTGACTAACATAGAACAACCTTAATATTCTTAGTGTCTGATGTGCCTTTTTGATTATTTTCCAATATCGTAGAGTAAAAATTTTTAAAAACCACAATATTTTTTTAAAAATACATAAAACCCGACTGAATTACATACACTTTTTTCATATTTTTTACGGTCTTGAAATTGTACACTATCCAAAGATATTAAGATAATCCAAATGACAACAGTCGTAATCTGTCAAGCCGTTTAGACTCTAGGGTGTATATACACACATACATACGTACAGTCGAATAACATAGTACTGCATACGCATTGCGCAGTTTTGTGTATATAAATATATCATGTAGGTATTACACCACACGATGTGAAAATTTGCATAGTTCTTGCAAATTTTCACATCGTGTGTGTCATTTAAAAAAAATATCTGCCTAAAAGATACACAAGGTACTTACTTTCATTTAATCCGTAATTCATGCTGTATTTTATATAATATTAAATTCAATTTTAAAACGTGAAGCACCATCACAAGCTTCTTATTGAGTAATTGTACTGTTAAGAAAATAAATATCTTCCTCTTCTTCTGCTTCTAATAATCTAACTTTTTTAGTGATACCTGTCAGCTTGCTCGAGGGTTGTTTCCGGGTGAATCGAGAATAGTCGCTCTCTGCTACTTAGATGATACAAGGTCAAGTTTTAAGTGCATCGTCCAAGCAGGTTTAAGTATTTAAAGTCATCCGAGTGATTCCTCTCACATGTTAAAATATAATAGGAAAATACTTTAACGTCCAATAGAATGAGATTCATCTCCGTGCTCTGTGTTCACACTTTACTTAAGTATTACCCCACTAACTTTTTAATTGATATATATACTTAAATCAATAATTACTCCATAGTAAGAACCAAGAAGAAAATACTAAAAATACTTTAAAGCACCGAAAACACTAAACATGGAAGATTAATTATACTAATAAAGAACTCCAAACGAATTTTGCGAATTCGCCGTCGAAGCAAACCATTTAAATTAGCCCCGATAACTTGAAAACCGAATGAAAAGGGTTTAACCAGGAGTGTTCCAATTAGTTTGCTGTTATTTTTCCATTTCGCTCGCCGGTATAAAAACTGGGACGGTAGAAAATTCATTATTTATTACATATTTAATCCGATAGTCGATTTTTTTGTATGTATTACTATAATTAGAATTCATATCAGTATTTTGTAATACTTTGTTTATGTCTGGTAACCAAATACTTCATACTCACTGCAATTAAGATACTTGAATCAATGATCCAATAACTTAGCAAAAGCCCATATCAACTACACATTCCTAACTGAATGAATTAGTTTACAACTTGGTGGTAGTCAGTGTATCATTAAATTATAAATTGTATATTTTAATTATATTATTGTGATAATGAGCTTGTGTTGTTCAATGTATAATACATATAAAAAGTTTGAATTTTTCTAAAAACCCAAATAACATGTACATACTATACACTCATTTTGGATAAAGTATATAAGATAGTTTCCTGAAGCTCTTCAGCATCGTAAACAAGATGATTGATCGTCTATCTATTAATTACAACAATATTTGCGGCCATTATTCATACTGACTGAAGACAATGAGTCTATGAAGTTAATTCAATTTCACAGCATCTTAAGAGGTCTACCCTTACAACAAAATTAATGCTTTATACTCAAGTGTTTTCATTCAATCGATTTAAAGGTATCCTAATACAATCAAATTTAGTTAAATTCTTGATAGTAGCGATAATGCTTACGCATGGTTTTAATTCCGAGAATGTAAGTAATTTAAATTTATTTTGATAGGAACATTACAACTGTATTAATGATTCTTATTATTCTTATTTTCGTGTAAATTGACAGACTCCTTTGACATTGTCCAGATCAATAGTATACTGAAGTTGGTCAATATAGAACATTCGTAAATAATAAATATGTACCAAGGGCCTAATTAATGAGGAACAGGTATGTTAGTCATCATCTTAGAAAATCTTCGCACTATCTTCTCTGCCTACCCCAGAAGGGAACAGTTCGTGACATAAGTGTGTAGACATCTCTAAAAAATAATAATAATATTATATAATAAGAGTAATAATAATTTATTCATTAGAAAAAGGTAAATTATTTTACTTAGTGGAAGTGGCATTTCATGTCATGTCATTTCATAATTTTAGAAGTTTTTCTGTTTGCATAATTGAGCTTACCTAAATATTCTGTCAACATACTTACACAATGGTTGTACCTTACGGAATATACATTTAGTATCTTATTAAACTTATTTTACAAATAGATCCTAAAAATAAATAAAATCTATTTACGAATGTATGTCTAGTCCGAGGTTTGATACAAATCGGGTCATTAGTTCTCTTAATCGTAGGTAAGGATGTAAGTGGTAGTTCCGAGTGCTATTTTAGTATGTTGATGTGCATGGTGAATAATTTGCGAATTTTATGAATCTTACATTATGTGTAGAGCAGATGTGTGGGAAATGTAAATGGACGGTAATTCGACTGATACATTTAGTGTTGCTCTACGTGCGCGTTCTAAGGAACGTAGTTGACTGCTGCAACACTCCAAGAAATTATGCATATTTATATATTATGATTGATACGCAGAGCTAAACATATTTGATTGATTACTGCGTAGGAATATAGCCATTACGTAAGTTTTTATATATTTATGTAGATTTGCGTCAATGCTTATACCGAAATATTTAATTTCGTCTGTTTTTATTAAAGTATGGCTAGCGCATGCATTGTCCGCAATTTGATTACAGTTAAGTGCATAAATGTTTAGATTAGTAAGCGGTGTGTCTACAATTCTCATTGCGATTAGTATGTACATATATACTTTGATCCGCACTTAGTGTCGGTACATTTTTGTGTAGCAAGTTACATATACAGCTCAACCTATGATAACAGATAACGCCGAGAATAACAGAGCGGTGTCATCAGAATATGATACTAAGACTCCGTTTTGAAGTTTCAAACTGCAGAGGTACTTAATATACATGTATATAAAGAAAAATGTTAGCCCTAAAATACTTCTTTTTACTCACACACTGATTTCGATCACTTAGATACTCAGCGAATAGTTAGAGTTGTAATCCCCTTATCCCAAGTGCTTTAAGTTTATACAATAGAATAGAATAAGATATAATGTTACAAGCTTTGGCAAGGTCTAGAAAGATCCCCGTGGAGTGCAAATCCGTGTCCAGATTAGTAGCTATGTAGTGAACCAATCGATGTACTGCCTAAAAATAAATACATATACAATTTCGATTGTGATTACCACTTAACTTAAATCTTTATATATATGCATAAGTATAAATTTGAATTGGTCTGATTGTATTTGTATTTTTTTTAATCTGTAATATGACAGCGTGTTGAGTATTTAACAACTATTTCAATATTTTGTACCAACAAACGAAAACGACAACGAGCACGTGGTAGAGGTTTGGGTTTTCTCAACTAATGAATATTTGATTAAGTGCTACCGTTAAATGAAAAGTAAGCCCCACTCAGTTTAATATAAAAGTATAAACTTTATCGAAGCGGGCCGACACTAATAAGCCACGCGATGATAACGTTGAGGCGATTATCTTGGTGATTAAATCACAATTTTATTAATATTTCACACGTACTAACTTTTATTTGCGTAAACAGAAATAGAGTTTTATGTTTAATCTTGATTGGTTTCCTTAACTTTAATGCTTATCAACATGCAGTTGGAGTTCGTGATTATGGAAAAAAAATAGGGATTTCTTGTCAAGTTAATCAAATAAAGAATGGTAATTGGCCGATATAATTTCTTCACAAAGTAACATAAGCAAATTACTTAAAACTTTAGAAGGCACTTGAATCAGGAAACTGACTTGCCACAATATAAGATTTTATAGTTAATGATTTTCATTTAACTGTGATTTATAATTGTTTGGAACTATTGTAATAATAAACCCTCAAACCATAAACGTATTAATATCGTGGGCCAAGAAATTATGCATATTTATTTATTTTTATTTTACACTTTATGCACAAGATGTACAGATGCGGACTTAATTCCATATATATTCTCTGCCAGTCTACCTTTGGGTGATACAGAAATGTATGACGTAGGTGCAAAATGAATTTAAACTCGGTAAAAATTAAGAAAATTTATCCCGAATAAGCCAGTAAATATGTAATGATACAATATATACGCACAAATATATACATACATATAATTATATACAAATATACTTACATAAATATAGAATACATAAACACATAATCGATATACACATATTTCTAATGCTCCTATGACTCTGCCAGTTTAAAAAAGAGATGAGCTCGGACCTTTTTCTTAAAAGATAACCGGCTGGGTGCCATCCTAATTTCCTGCGGAAGGGCGTTCCAGAGAAGGACAACCTGAATGGTGAAAGAAGAATTGACACAGGCGGAAGAGTGACTTGGACACAATAAGAGTAGCTTGTTGGATGAGCGAAGATCCCTATTATGATTCAAGGAAAGATACTGAAAGATACAGGTAAGGTATGAAGAAGAAGTGGGAGAGTTGAGAATTGAATACAAAGTAGAGAGAGCGCGTAGTTGTCGACGCTGACGAATCGGAAGCCAATTTAGGTCGGATCGAAAAGAGGACACATGATCATACTTACGAAGATTAAAAATAAATCGAATGCAGTTATTTAGAAGATTGTTTGTCGTCGTATTATGTTAGTATATATGTTATGATATATATGTTATGATATATATGTTATGGTATATATGTTATGATTGATACAGAGTTAAACATATATTATATATTCTGTATAACGTTTTACACTTAAGTTTTTAGAATTTTATTTAATTTGTCTATACTCTGAATATGACTATTTAAGCATACCTATTTTATAAGTTTATTTCCAAATTTGTAATTATTAAAACTATTAGCAAAATGTGAGCGTTATTTACTTTTCTGCCTACCCCTTAGGGGATAAAGGCGTAACAGTACGTATGCAATAATTTTGTTTTCTAATACTTACTCAGAAGCAATCAAGCACACACGTGACAAAATTAAATTCTTTTAAAGTTTATATTTTCCGCAGTCGAATGAACAATAAAGTAATAAGGTTAGACTGGACTGGCGACACAGAGGCGAGCCGTCGACAGTTCTTATGACACCCCTTATCTGCACTCACACGCGATATGTGTTGGTTTAGAGTTAACTAGTTTACTTAAGGACGCTTTTATTTCTTTTATATTTTTTTCTTTACAGGTAAAAAATAAAACTTGAATTAGAAATAGCAATGTTAATTTTTTTATGTAAAAAAAGTATTTCAAAGCAATTCGAACTGATAACGTTACTTTTTTTTTTGTATATATTTGAAATTCTGTAAATGTAAGATTTTAGTTGAAACGTAATGTTTTCGTATATTTTCTAGATTGCTAAAATTTTTACAATGACACAATTGAATAGGATGAATTTAATTTTTATCTGTCGACTGTTAACGTCGTTTAACTACGACGATTACGTTTCAATAAAATGTTGATAACAATTATCACTTTATCAATAAAAAAAAAATGATATTTTTCAGCTTTTTATAAAAAAAAAACCGTGTTACGTCACAAGAGGGTAAAAATAAAACAGCTTCCTTATCATAATTTAGATTTTGGCAATAAATTTATCAGTTTAAAAAAATAATAAAAAAACAAAACTTTGTTATTTGAAGTTATCAGATAAATTTCGATGTTATGTAAAAAAAGTATAAATACAAAAGTTGTAGATCTTTTTATTACCTACAACTTTGCTATTTACCTTTTTTTTCATAAGACTTGTAGTTTTCTGTCGACTGTGTGACTGTCGACACCGTATTACTTAGTTTGATAAAAAACTAAGGTTTTATAGAGATTCTAAAACGATTTCATGTACGTATTTATTTTTCCTTAATATTAAATAACTCATTGCAGTTAGGTAGAAACAACTTTGAGGACGAGGTGAACAGAAGAATTCAGCTGGGTTGGGCAGCCGTTGGGAAGCTACGCCGAATCTTCTCATCGTCGATCCCACAGTGCCTTAAGACGAAAGTCTTCAAGGAGTGTGTCCTACCCGTCATGACATACGGAGCCGAAACGTGGACACTTACGGTACGGCTGCTCCACAAGCTTAAAGTTGTTCAGCGTGCTATGGATAGGGCTATGCTCGGTGTTTCTTTATGGGATCGCATCAGGAGTAAGGTGATCCGGCAGAAAACCAGAATAATCGACATAGCCCACCGGATCAGCAGGCTAAAGTGGCAATGGGCTGGCCATATTAGCCGCAGAACCGACGACCGTTGGGGTAAACGAGTTCTTGAGTGGAGACCGCGTCTCGGCAAACGTAGCGTAGGACGCCCACAGGCCAGGTGGAGTGACGATTTGCGCAAGATGGCTGGCAGGAGCTGGATGCGAGAAGCCGAAAATAGATCGAAGTGGCGTGCAATGGAGAGGCCTATGTCCAGCAGTGGACTGCGATAGGCTGATAATGATGATGATGATGGTTAAATAACATAAGTTATGGAAAGAATTTTCTATAATCCATATACTTGGTAGAAAACTACACTAATCTCGATTGGTTAGTCAGGGGCTTAGATTGATTGGCATGCCGTGTAAATAATCTAAGCTCGGGTTGTTGATATAAACATTATCGACAAAATGATCATGAAATGTCTATAATATCTCTGTAAGGTTATCAAGTTTGGTTCTCATAAAATAAACAGAATAAGTTCTGCTTTGAGATGAACGTTACAGACTTCCTTTCACAGTATAAATTATTTCAAAGTATAACTCACAAAATGAATCTCTCTTCAACATTTCTAAAACATTTCAAGAGTAATATTTACTTAAACTTCAAATGATATTCAACTTTCTCACGCATTAAAACCATCAATAACAAACGAATGAAAATTAAAACTAAAATAATTTGGGTAGGAATTGAAGGCCGAAATTCTAACAAACTAAAATAAATCAGCGTTTATTGCCCATTTAAATATCTACAAAGCTAAAACGCGTCACGTAACTCAGTTTCACATTACTTATAGTGCTTTATGCTGTATAATGTTTGCTTTACCATGAAACTACAAGAGCCCGTTTAAACCACTTCTTCTTTGTCAATTTTCTTTTTACTTTTTTTTTCTTTTTTAAAGACAACTCCCGCACTAGGATTCATTCCTGTGTCGCGGGGGATTTTACAAACATTCAAACAAGGGACACAAAGAACACCCAAGCTCAGAACAACAATTTGAGGATTACACAAAGTGTTGTCCCGTGCGGGGATCGAATCCACAACACTAGGCGTGGCAGACTGGTAGCGAGGTGACTACTTAAACCGTTCCGCCATCCGTGTAGTTATTTCAATTATTTTACAATAAGCTCTATACTTTTGGAGGAGGCATATCCACTCACGGGCTTCAAAAAAGAAGGTAATATAAACCACATTACTATACTTAAACGATAGACAAGGGAAAGAAGAACAAATGTACTACTGACTTAGGTTCGTAAAAAAAAGCTTAGCTAAACTCAAAAAAACCCACACACACCGAGTTTTAAGTTAAAAGTACTTCTTACAAAAAAAAACTATCTACCTAAGATCCAATCAACTTCTTAATTTGATATTAATATTATTAAAGAAATTACAGGAAGAATTGAGAAAATACATTAAGACTACAATAGCCTAGCGTAAAAATTTAATCGGTTATTAACTAACAGTTAATATTGAAGTTATGATAGTTATAGTAACTTCCGTTAGTTAGAAGGTCGGACTTTCCGGCACCATCCAGTTCGAGTTATACTCGTCCGTACGCGACCTTGACTTGCTTGAGCTTTTGCGTATGAGAGGAGAGTATCCTATCTGTATAAGCAATATTCCTTACCTTCCCTTTCTATCCTCCCTGTCAATATACCCCAAATTTTCCCATCATATTCCCAAAAATATCCGGATGAATTACGTAAATGGACTAAATTATAATCGGCAAAAAGTAGGCATTAATAACGTCTCTGCTGACGAGAGGTCGTGAGTGTATGTGTATACATATAAGCAT
Source organism: Tyria jacobaeae (assembly GCA_947561695.1). Taxonomy (NCBI): domain Eukaryota; kingdom Metazoa; phylum Arthropoda; class Insecta; order Lepidoptera; family Erebidae; genus Tyria; species Tyria jacobaeae. The sequence goes on from OX387220.1 coordinate 13,571,369, forward strand.
ATAAAATAAATAATAAGAGAATTATGTCAACATGAACTTTTTAATTTTATTTCTATACCAACATTTAATTCAAGTTATAGTCATAATTCGAATCCTTTATTATCGCATGACAGAATCATTTTTTAAACCTTACCGAATCCAAAATAATAATGATTCGTTCTTGTTTAATTTCTTCATGGCACAAACTTATCTGTTCACTTTATAGTTTTCGTGCCTCGGGCAAATAATAATAAAGTTTGTCGGAACTCTATAAACGGACAGTGTGGCCACGTTTTGTAGTTTACACAAAAATTTCACTGTAAATAAATAATAGAGTAGTCACACTTACAGGCTGGCCTTGTCCTGGTTTTCTAGCAGTCTGATTTAATTTTCAACCATAGAGTACATATGCGTATAATTTATAAAAATTAAAACCGCAGTTTTAAATGTTATTTATTCAACATAAAATTGATTTAATTGAACAAAAGCAATAAAAATAATAACCATTACTGACTAGACTAAAATATTCCCTATAAATACAAGTATACTACGCTTATTTTTGTTTTCAATTAATTTATTGTTAACATCTTTTCTTTCAATTACTAGAGGAAAAGATAACCATTACTACATATGTCAAATGAGAGCTCTGCGGGTGTTTAAATGTATCTTTTTCAAGACATTTTACAGAGATGATTTTCTCAAAGCAAGAAGCTGTTGATAAACGGAAATAATTTTCCAAATTAGCCCCTTTGTAATTAATTTGCCTCTTACCGCCGCAGAAAAAGGAAATGACATTTTGCAACGAAATAAAACCTTTGGAATTTTGTTTATTTCCCTTACTTGTTAATTATGTAACCAGTGAACAATGTACACAACAGCTTTATTAAATCTCTTCTGAACGAAACGATTCTTTGCCTTTCCAGTTTAATTGAATCCTTTTATATTTGTTTCAAAATGCTGCAGAGTCTAGAACTCATTAAACTTTGCTTAATTCTTTATCATCTAGCAAATAATAAATAATGGCATGTGGTATGTAATTCCGTTTTAACACTGACTTGTCGGGTAATAAATGAAAGTCAATTAAATAAAATGGATTCGACAAATGTGTGTACCTTTATGGCGTGCTGTGCAACAACATCTCTAGCGAGGATGATAATGTTGATCTCTAGTAATTGAAATTAAAAAAAGTAATATGTACTCTTTTTTTATTTTTGTTAGTAAACGTTAAAGAAGAAACGAGTGTGATTAATTATGTTTATTTCAAATGAAGGGCAATTCAGATGTGCAACATTTAAATTATGTATTTTTCACTACTATTTCGTCACTTAAGGTGCGATACTGGAAAATTTGAGTGAGTCAAAAAAATTAAACCCACGTCAAAAAGCGTTGTATTTAAACCTGGTCTTAATCATTCATCATCATCATCATTCATTCAATCATAAGAAAGAAGTATTATCAAGGAGGAAATTTGGATAGCTCGATTCCAGTACTAGCAAATTGTACCTACATATGCCTACAACGTTGTTGGTCATCGTTTGTAGCACGGGTTATTAGTACAGTAATATTTTATTTTAAACAAATCTCCCATATTTGTTTTTCTTCATCTTTCAAAATCTGGAAGAAAAGAACACATTCCGAATCAATATAAGCCAAATTTAAGCTAAAAATAAACTTTTTTTACTTGTTTTCGTAACATTGATAATACGCGAAGAGAATTTGTATTCGAAAAAATATAAGCTTGACTAGTTTTATCAAAAAATATTTCGTACCGATTACTTTTAGTTTAGGAGACTGCAATTGAAACGAAACGTGGAAAGCAGAACCAGTAAAACCTACGTATAAAACCGTAAAAGATGGCTACTATTTCGAAACATACAGATTTTACGGTGTTTTCCAAAAAAAAAAATGTACAATTTAAACCAAAAATACACTATAGATACAGTATGCAATACGAAGTGAGTATAATAAATGCGTCGAACATATTTCTTTTAATTTATGTAGTTAGTTGCAAACGTGTCGCATGTCGCTACTAACGTCAAAATATTTCAGGTTCGGTTAAAAAATAGAGATATTCAAATTAAGCTCTCATTACACTGCGGGGGCCCACGTAAGTAATTTGTTTGAATAATTTAAGTCCACTACCTAAATTGTTTGTTTGAAGTGTCGTTTTACTAAAACACTTACAACACAATTTTAATATTTAAGTAAGTTTTTTTATTGTGAAGCAGGAACAAGGTTTGCAGAGAGAAGAGCTCTTTGAGGTACCCTGTCACTGATTACCAATAGTTCGGAAGAACAGCCATCTAAAACGACTCGAGTCGACCATTAACTCAAATAATCCGATATCCAGAGGCAGAGATCAGTGGAAGGTTTGCTGCAAGCTTACTTAAAAGAGAGTCATGGAAGTACCTGTGTCTTGTATAAAAGACACAGGTACTCGGGCGAGAAGAACCGTCGTTCGTTCCTGCGTGGAGTACTGCTCTCATCTTTGGGACGGCTATTCGCAGTATTTGCTTGACGCTCTCTACCAGTTGCAGAGGCGCGCAGTTAGCATTATTGACTGTCCTGAGATCACCGAGTCCCTCGAGCCTTTGCAGTTGCGAAGAGATGTCGCCTCTATGGCAGTCCTCTATCGCCTACATCACGGAGAGTTTTCGGACGAGCTCGTCCAATTGGTCCCACCTTCTCCCTTTCTCTACACGACAACACGTGCTGGCCTGAGGAGTCACCCTTTGAGAGTGGAAAATATACGATCTCGAACTAAACGGTTCGGCTCTTTCTTTCTGTGCCGATCGGTTAAAGCCTGGAACTCACTACCAGCGCCGCGTTTCCCTCCCACTTTGATCCCGGGTCTTTTAAGCAGGGTGTGAAAAGGATCTCACCAGGTAGCCATAGTGTCGGTCCCAATGCTACATTGACTACACGTGCAATGATCAGGCAGAGTCGAGTCATTATGGTAGGCTATTATAAAAAAGAAATGCCAGACTCGGTCAAAAGCCTTAGAAATATCTAATGATGTGAAGACCAGAAAGCTTTACTCTCTGATGGATAGGAAGCCAACATGTAACAAATACGGCCCATGTGGTTAAAACGAGACCTTCTAATAACTTTTATGCAGGACTTGTCGGCAACATTACAAGCTTTCTTCTTGATAAGAAGATCCGCGGCTATGCTTCTACGAACTTCAGCGCAGGCCAAATATGCTTCATGTTTACGCTTTTCAGCTAAGAGACAGTCAGCATTAAACGAAGGGCGGCGAGCTCTGGTTGAAAGTGATACGTCAGCAAAAGGAATAAAAAACTCCATAGCTTGCCATATCATACCTAAGATATATCAAGCGAAGTCCAGTTTCGCGGTCACTTAGAGAGTAAGGCCATATTAGCCTCGAAGAAGCTTGGTGTGCTAAACAGATCGAGACAGTATTTTACTCCGGCCCACCGCCTGCAACTTTATAAGGCGCAGGTTCGGCCGCACATGGAATACTGTTCTCATCTCTATGCAGGTGCACCCCAGTACCAACTTCTCCCTCTTGACCGCATTCAACGGAGAGCCACTCGCATCATCGACTGCCAAGATATTTCTGATCGACTTGACACCTTGGCGTTGCGTAGAGATGTAGCTTCAGTCTGCATCCTCTATCGCTTGTATCATGGGGAGTGTTCAGAGGAATTGCTCGGACTTATACCGGCTGCTGGTTTCCGCCATCGTCCTACGCGACAAAATATCCATCCCCATCACCTGGACGATTGGCACTCCACCACTGTGCGCTTCTCGAGAAGCTTTTTGCCTCGCACAACCAGCTTATGGAACAAATTGTCGCCTGCCGTATTTCCGAACCGATATGACCTTCAAACCTTCAAGAAGAGAGCGTACCTCTACCTAAAAGGCCGGCAACGCACTTGTGACTCTTGAGTTGCAGGTGTCCATGGGCGGCGGTAGTCACTTACCATCAGGTGACCCGTCTGCTCGTTTTCCCCCTATCGCATAAAAAAAAAAAAAAAAACAAAGACAGCATCAGCGCAGCACGATTGACCTTTAGAAGAAAAGCAGACCTGCCACCTGCCTTACCTTTTAGGTTGGTGTCAGGTAGTAGAGAGTAGAGAGACACAGATTTCACCACACAGTGATAAAAAAAGTCCCAAGGGTGATGAGACGGACACGGAATGTCTGTGCACAAAAATACACAGTGTGGCCTGTAACGTCGGGGATGCGAGTGGGCTCATGAACAATTTGGAAGAGACTACATGTCATAGTCATAGATGGTTAGTATCCCGGTTCGGCCACAGCCACTCCTAATATTTTGCATTAAGGTCCCCCAAGAACACAAACTGAGCAGATGGAAAGCGTAGTTGGACTATCTCCGCAGCATCGCTGTTAGGCTAAAAACTGTTAGGTTTAGACAACACTGTGCTAACTGATGGCCACGCGGGTATGCTCTGTTGCGAAGCAATATTGTGTTGACAAACTTAATTTCATTTTCTTATGCAATAGCCGACTAATAACATTAAAATATAAAATATAAACGGGTACGCAAAAATTTTAATATAATCATATTAAAAATTGTATATACAATAACCAGTTGACGGCGATAGGTTAGTCCCCCATTAGGTAAGTGGAACTTAACTATGTTAAGGAAAATGGGGTGTTTGATACACCTCTTCTGTCACCTTTGGAGTAATAGACCTGAGTTTAAGTATGCATATATTTGCTCTGGCACTCTAAGAACCCAACATCAGGGATATTATATCAAGGAACAAAGCTACATCCTTGTTAAACTGTATAAATATTTATAAAAGATCACAAAACTCTGATTAAAATTGAAGAGTTTTTTGAAGTTACTGATAGTAAAATCGTGTGGTTTTGGGTGGAGTAGGGCTGAGCCATTTCTTCCTGTGAGAGTCGTAATAGCGATTAAGAGATCGATATCCATTTTTCAAAGAGTATATATACAGACTTGCAGTGGCCATATGACGGTAATAGACTTGCCTCTTATTACGTAAGTGTTTTTTTTATACTATATGGGGACAGACGAACAGACCGGTCACCTGATGGTAAGTGACAACCGCCGTCAATTAATTAGATTAAATTATGGTTAGTAAAAAGTAGGCGTTTGAAACGTAACTGCCTACCCCTTCAGGGATATAGGCCTGATTATATGAACTTATGTATGTATATATGATTAAAAAGTTCTTCACATTTCAATAACCATGTACTGAAACTAACAGTCATCAATTCTTGTTCGTAAATTAGTATTATGACTATTTTATTAACGTAAAACAAGTACAATTCATGTTAATGACTCTGTTGAGTAGACTCTATCGTTAAAGTTAATAATACTAACTAAAAAAAGCTTTTACCTTATCCTCATATTCTCACGTGATCTTAAGGGTTAGTTTGTAAATATACGGGAAATGTGTACTTATATTTTATGTTTAGTTTTAGATTGCAGGGTGATGAAAATCCTTAAATTTTTTAAAATGTTCTGCGATTCTTGAGTATTTTTCATAGGCTCTGTTTGTTTACAATTTATTTTTTTAATGCAAATATGCAAGTACTGTTTCAAAATTGTAATTGTCTAATGCTAGTAAATTGATTACTGGTATTACCAGTAGAGACAGGAGTCTCTCCTGGTCTTCAACTTCAAGTTTTCCTAAAATACTAAAAAATGGTTCGGTTTATAAAACATGGGGAACATAATACTTTTATTTTATTTTTTGTAATATTTTTTTGAATGGCTTTAAAATACTAAAACTAATTCTTTCCCCTTAGCCTTAAATAGAGTAACCAATACAGACTGCAGTCGTTACTTACGGTCATACAAGTACGTAGTACCACATGACGGTTATCAACAGCGGTCACTTAGCATATCGCTGGCTACCGCTTTTTGTGTAGCGTAGGTGACGTGACGGTGCTATACATGACGACATTTAAGGCTCGCTATGGACGGGAATATTTCGTCAAATTTTATTTTACTGCTTTGATCCATCAACACTGGCCCTCTTATGCCGAAGAACGTTCTGCTTTCTTACACAACCAATGGAATAAAATAACTTACGTAAGACAACTTACGTGTAAACATTACTGAAGAATTTATTTTTACCTGTCAATATAACCGCTCTTGTCAATAAGGAGATAAGATAAGATAACATAAGAATAATCTTTATTATACACCAAAGACATATTGCTTAAAATTAAGTATACACGGTGATATGCACAATGGGAGGCCTTATTGCTCTTAGCGATAAGGCCGCCCATTGTGCATATATCCGCCATTTTCATAAGAAAATGGCGAGGAGTAAGGGAGATAAAATACCAACCTGTGATACACCCATAGATGTATTACGCCGAGAAGAAAAAGATTTTTGGTTTAAGTTGGTTTGGTTGGTTGGTGGGAGGAAGTAAATGGTAAAACAGGAAGATCAGGTCATGATATGAAAATATATATAATATGTCAATACAATATGTCGGTATAAATACTTTGTACATATAAGAAATCACTGTGTGTAATAAGACCACCGATTGTATGTTGAGAATATCACTGTTTATCACTTAAAGTATTTACAGTAATAATTTAGTATCTAAAAAAAAACAAATATTGGAATGCTCCTGTATTGGTTATGCTGACGCCTATTTTAATATGTAAATTTTTATCAGCAATAACAAGTAAGCAAGCACCAGAATACGCAGACGTACATATAAATACTTTCAAACGCAAGTGATTTTTGTTAAATTTGGTACAGAAATTCTAAGTGCCTATTTGTGATGTAAAATATAACACCACAATTATACATATACAATTTCGTGTAGTTACATCAGTGGCAGTCTTTATTTTCCTTTCGTGACTTCTAGCTTTGCTATGTTGGAATGTCATTTGAAGTATTATCGGTATTCTGGCAAAATGCCTTATTTATTTCTAATATTATACCAATAACTAGAAAGACATACTTTTACATCACAGCCACGAATACTTCGTGTAACTCATTACCATCAAGAGAAAATAAAGAATTGTGTTATTTAATTAAATCGCTTTATAAACCATCCCGTACATATATACGAGTACATTTGTACCTACTAATTCAATGCTGCTGCATTTTTACTGAAAGGAAAACAATATTGGTTACGCCAATAAATTTATGGTATATTATATATTTTTAATTAATGTTGAAATAAAGTAAATAAGTAAAACCTAATCTATAATTATAATAATTTGGGCATCTTCTTTTTATCAGACAAACTATTTAGGTATAATTGTGTTGTAGCAATTAAAAAGAAAGAACTGTTTCAAGTTTTAATCAAATAATAGCTACACTTAGTCAAACTAAAGAAAGTTTGATTGTGAGAACTATCATGACCGAACGACATAAAGTATTTTTACGCTCTTGTAAGTAAATTCAACTTAATTATATTGTTGTGTGTGACTTTAACGGGCGGGTGTTGACGCAAGTGTTACACCCTTTAACTTCAAACCTGACGTGACACGAGGCCAAAAACTGAATCATAAATCAACCACCAAAATATACACATCAACTAGGTAGCTACGTACTTATAAATCCTTACAAATGATTAGGTTAGGCAATTAAAACGAATTAGGTTAATGTGTGTGTGTTTCCACCAAAAACGAGTAGTTTTTCGCTCTATCGTGCCGCCGCCTTTCTGCTTATCTGATGGCATTAATCACAATTTCCACCCCCTATTAAAATCGCTACTCGGTGACTTAAGGCAGCCAATTTTATTTGCTGTTTATTTCCTACTGTACTTTGTTCCGTTTGTTTAATCTACAATGGTTTTTATTGCTATTGTAAAGCTGAAAGTTTTATGTAAGCAGTATAAAGTAATATTCTGGAAGGTATCGGTATAGTGCAATGGTCCGTAAACTAAAAGTGGCAAAGCTCAAGCACCTTACACAGTGTATATTTAGCGACATGTACCAAGTCAAACAAAAACAGTATTATCAAGAAGATAAGGGATTTATCTAAAAAAAAATATAAAGACACGGCTTCTGTACTAATTTAGCCAGTGTTTGTCAACATCAGGAAGGCAACGGCCGAAGGACGAGGGTTACAAATCATTCTAACACCTGACCGCTCGCGTTATCGCGGTTCTGACATGAAAAATTACCGTCTCAGAAACGTTACAGTTTTTCTTGCCTTCAGGGGACGTTCATAAAACGAATTGTTGACAACTACTGGCACACGGAAACTGTATCGAAAATACTCTATTAAATTTATACAAATAAAACGGTACTAATTAATTCAAAGTCTGAAAATATTTCATTATTTTCCACGATATAATTAATGGAAAAGTTTCTATAACCTTCAATTTCGCAATGTGATAATAGTTTTGGTTTTAAGGGTTGCTAGAAATGTCACATATTTATTTGATAACTGTAGTTTTTTTTACATTCATTTTGAGTTTTCAAAACGTATTTAATTGAATTCCAAAATGATCAATGAGCTTTTTTAAAATCCTTTGAATAGTTTGCAATAGTCAATGCATTAGTAGCTTTTTTAAAAATTTAATTATTTTTTTATTTTATTTAGTAATTAAAAACGGTTTTTATTACACTAAAGCTCAGTGTGTGTGATTAAAACTAAAGTAATAATAAATAACGTGACGTAAAGAATAAAGATTCGCCCTTTAATACTTGAGAGCATAAAACTATTAAAGAATGTTAAAATAACTAAAGTATCCACAAGTAAATTTCATAACACTAATAAACAAAACGTCTTACGATAAATGAAATCAAGACATAAACGAAACCTTCCAATCTGTCTCAAATTTAAGAACCCCATAAATAGTTTTCTTGTTTGTCGTTTGGTTCAGTCATAAACTAAGATATGTTAAACTACTGTTGACTAACATTGCAAATTATTTTTTCTAACAATAGAAGAAAGAAATGAAACTCTACTCTACCCGTAACACTTAAGGTATAAACTCGAAAAAAATTACGCTGTATAAAGTTTTTCATATCAATCCAACATAAAACATTGGCAGGGCGCTTCACCCATCATAAAAGGGGAAACTTTACAAATCTACGGATTTCTTGCGCTTTTAGGAACACATCATAATATATATCAGCCCCTCGACACATTTACAAAAGACCAAGTTTGACGCCTGCGGATTTGTTTTAAGTTAATATTGCTGCTGATAATAAGTTTAGTAAGTCAGTTGACACTCCCAGGACATTAAAATTTCTTTGAAACTTTGTTTCATACACGTTATCAGGAAGAAAATTTATTCTACTACTTAAATAAAATTGTTTTTATTTTCTACAGGGTTCAGTTCTTATACTACATTATTAGTAGAGAAAAAAATATCTAAAAAAGCGGCTTCGTAAACAGTATTTATCCTTATAACATACCTACATACATATCTAAAAAAAGTACAAGTTACGTACACACTGCGTTATTTTAGTTCTTGTCTAACTCCTATAGAAAAATGATTCACTTTTATAACATTTTTTTTTGTGCCTTGGTAGTCACTGTATGTTTTTTATTTGATGTTGACCGACTCAAGAGTTATAAATGCACTTTTTAAAGTAATGGGGGGATAAAGGGGGGGAACGAGTAAAGGGGGTTTTCTGTGAGGCCGTGGTATTACACCGGTCGAGCCAGTTCATTTGTGCCTAAGCATAACTCTCCCACGGTAAACTGTTAGGACTAGCCTATAGCAAATATTCCATACAAGCGTATATACAACGATTTATTTTACATACATTCCAATTTAAAGCGTAGCAATATACGAAAGACTAGAGAGATCCCACAATTACATCATACAGTTGCTTGTTAATTTCCTCGGTGCAGTCAAAATTTTACAGCTTAACATGTTGGGGGAGTACGTCTGGAAATGAACTCATAACACTTTTATGAGAGGGGGCACGTTTGCAATAGAGCCTCGATGCTCTAGTCTAAAGATATGATGGCCATTAAACCGCCCGCCAACCGCCTGCAATCAGACCTTTTATATCGTCACCGTCATCTTAATTAAAATCTACTGTTTATTGTTGCACTCACGCGAAAACTATCACTGCATTTTTGTTCATTTTCTTGATTAAGAGGAATCAACTGCTCTATTTGTTGATAGTTTGCTACACCACTTTAGACTTATAACCCCAAATCTAAATTGTACATAGTTAAGCAAAAAACCTTTATTGAACACAATGTGGGTTCAGTACTTTTTGTTAAATTTTGTCCAATAAAATTTCTAAAAATGCTTTTTTTAAATTGTCTATGCACAGTAAAGTTTGTTGAGGTGAATATAATTATGTTTTTCTTTTTGCCTCTTGACTGTAGCTGTAAATGAGCACTGCGTCATCTATTTATTTTTAAGCTGAATTTCGTACGTTTATGAATTTTATTGAGCTAGATAGCAAGGATAAAAAGTTTCAACACATTCCATAGAATATTGCTTATTTGTTTATGCTATTCAGTGCTATTTTTTTATAATAAAACAGCAAGATATTATTAGAAAACGGACAAAAGAAAAGTAAAACAAAATTGCCCGAACGTTGTTTCTAATTTAAGTGTATCATTCTAAAAATCCTTTAACTGTTTTTATTTAGATAGATTAGGTAGTCAGCTTACCGCACTGATAAAGTATCCTCACACCAGAACTAAACACTGATTTGTATCAGCAACATTTAAGAATACTTCATTTATTTATTTTATTTATTTTTATAGTTTTTTCTTTATTCCTAAACCTAATCAAATCAACTTGAACATTAAATAACATTACTAACCAATTTAATATATCGCACTGACAACAGATAAGAAGGTACAAACTTTTACGACCAAAAACTTAATAGGGGTCAGTTGTATTAACCTTTGCTTTACTTAACTGCACATATTTTTTATTAGTGTTTAATAATAGTGTTTTTCATGTTTTCCCACGTTAACGGAGAACTCGCCTTTTCCACCTACGTAATGTAATAAATCGATAGACTGCTGCGTTAACGCATGCAATAACAGTTTGTTCTCGTTTGCCGCTCATTTGGAAAGGTAAACAGCCGACTAAACAGCCAATATGCCGTACGAGTGCAAGCATTAGCTGTTTATGTACCCTTTATGATGTTAACAATGTATTTGATAAAGACATTAATGAGTGTCATTTTAATTGTTGAAGGGATATATTGCTTACTGTACATTCAATTGTGCAGACATACTTAATTCCTGTAAAGGCATCATCGGCACTTCAGATTTTAATCAAGTTTTTGCCTCAGAAATATTTAAAACACTAAGAGTATTATGTTTTTTTTCTGTAACTATGTATGAATTTACATTTAGATTAATTAGTTTCAATTATTAGTAAGAAAAAGGTAAAAGGTATAACCGAATTCATTCATGACATATCGTAAAAACCGGCCAAGTGAGAGTCGGACTAGCGCACGAAGGGTTCCGTACTATTATCTAAAAAAAACGGCAAGAAAATCACGGTTGTATTATGGGAGCTAGTTAAATATTTATTTTATTTTAATTTAATTATATATTTTTAAAGTGAATATATAACTAAATATTCTATGAATATTTCAAGCGTTTAGCTGCTGCCGTTGTCAATATTGAGCAAAAACGAGCAAAAAAAACAAGTTTATTGTATGGAAGCCAGCTTAGATATTTATTTTATGCTGTTATTTGTTGTTATAGCGGAAACAGAAATACATCATTTGGGAAAATTTCAACTAACTAGCTATCACGATTCATAAAAGACAGCCTGGTGACAGACGGACAGACGGACAATGAAGTCTCAGTAATAGGGTCCCGTTTTACACTCTGGGTCCGGAACCCTAAAAACGTTCATTATACTCATTCGTAATGTAATGTCATTAGAAAGAATTATTTCCAACACCTAATTATTAGGGAGTTGTTCCTTGCACCATCAGATTAGTAACATGAGACGTGAATATTTTAATAGCTTTTGTATATATGTATATGAAAAAACATTGTTAGGGCCTATAAAATTTGAAGGATTTTTTCCCGCTTTCTATAGGATCCCTTCATCAAATACTTTCTGGGTTACAATGGGACCACCGAGGATTTTTTTAATAGTTTTACAATTTGCGTAGAAATCACTTAATATACATAAAAACATACAGTTGAAAATAGAATCTCCTCTTTTTTGAAGTCAGTTAAAAAAGAAATTAACAAAGAGAATTGAATGAGCATAGCTAGTACTTCTTCATTTTGCTGCTTGCTTGCTTATTTGCTGCTGTGTTTCAAAATCACCGATTTAAATTTTTCATAGAAAATTCTGAAAAAACACTAAAAGTAATTAAATATCAGTAAAAATCAATAAATCAAAAAAAAAATATCCAGTGTTGGATATACCCAGATTGATTTAGAATATAATATAATATTAATTCAGATAAACTGATTTATATATTATGCTTCTTATATTTTCAAGCACGTATTATTTTTTAACGGACTTCAAAAGAGAAGGAGGTTCTATGTTCGCATTTATGTATTTTCTATATTATTCGTTTTCACAATTGCCAACCGATTTTAATTTTATTTCAATTCTATAGAGTATAATCCCATTGTAACTAAATCAGAATTTGACACTGGGATCAAGAGGAAAACGAGGGAGACCCTTAACTTCTAAAGGCACCAACAAGGGTTTTAATTTACTTTATAAAGCTACTGAGATATTTGTGGGTCTTGTTGCTGAGCTGATGGTGAAAGGTTACCTCCTTAACATTTTGTAGTTAGAGGATAATTATTTAAATTAAGTTACGTTACAAGTATGTCTTTAAATTGTGTAAAAAATTGTAAAGCTGAATTGTAAATTGGAGGCGATAATGTACTTCTTTCAATTATTTTCCAAAACTTTACATTGTACAAGAAAAAATGACTACTAAATTCATACTTAATTAATACTGGACTGAATAACTAATTTTCGCTTGTTTTACGTTCAGTTCTTTATTTAATATAAACATTTACTCTTTTTCCAATATTCACTTTTCTATCGTGTCAATAAGCAAATTGATGCCATTGGGAACAGAGTAAATTTACTCAGACACATACTTTTTTATTTACAGTACATATTTTATTTAAAACAAAAAAAATGCTTTTTCTTTTTGCTTTGTCACATTTATACACGGTTACATCATATAGAAATATCACAACACCTACCTAAGTAATACCTATTGAAAGTTAGACGTGCTCGTGTAAAGTGGTATATTTTTGTAGCGGTGTACAAAGGGTATACAAAGTTACAACCCAGTGATACAATCAAACATCCGTATTATCATCAATAAGTACATCAGAGCGAGACAAATTCTTTGTGTGCGAAATATTTTTTGTGGAACTTAGCGACATCGCAATTTATCACGTCCTCTATCGGCTAGAAGGGTGATTTCACACATACATACATGTTCCTTCATCTCAGTGATCTAACGTAATAACTTAAACAAGCGACATTATTAGTATTCCCGTGCATTACACCAACAAAATATCTAGCGATTAATTTTCTACGCATTTTATCAATTTATTTAAATTATATTCTTACCTCATAGATTCTTTACCTACTGTGTATCTTCTAGGCGTGCTCCCTCGTACAAGAAATGCATGAACAATATAAATACTAATTTTATAATGCTAAAAGGGTGGACGTATTAGTTACGACAATTCTCTATAGGAAGTTTAGCTGCCATAATTGGGAATATAGAAAATAAACGAGGCAGGAAAAAGAGACACATTTCGACATGTGTATGTAGTTAAACTCAAACGAGCCGTAAACATTGTAGATTAAACCCGGCCAACTATGTAACCCGGTTCGACTGTCATAGATGAAAAAAATCAATTTCCACCAGTTTCCTTTGTTTGTGCCAGCACACGTTCGTAATTATGTTTTTGATGTACATTTTTGTTGCCGAACTGTATTTTTGTTGAGAATTCCAAGACGTCTTCAAAATTGTCAAATTGAAAACGGTTTGAATTGAAACTGAAAGATAATTTAGATGGTAAAATTTCCTTAATTTTATAGTGATTTAGTTTAAGTGATATTTTAATTTGTATCAAGATATCATAACGGAAAGAGGAAACATTGTTTAATTTTTTCAGCATATCGAATTCAGATATTTTTTCGATTTATTTTATCGATTACAACAGAACTGTTTTGTAATTTGTAACAACATTTACTTACATTTTTACACTTACTTTTATCATCGAACAATAACAAAGAGCTACGGCGATTATTAAAAATTATGAATTTATTTTAACGATAACTCTGATGCGACAAAGCTTGTACGTACATTAAATGGGAAATTCTCTGAAAGGAGACACCTATCCCCTTAACCCTGAAACGTTAGGGGGCAAAATTTCGTCAATCAAGGGATTTACCTTACACTTGACGGTGACAACGTTCTTATGTTACAAACTGTGGGCTTAGCAACGCGACACGATTGCATTGAGCCCGTTGACATTAGTAACTGAGGGTTAAGATGAATGATATAAGGCGGGTTTTGATTTGTTTGAAATATCGTTTTCATCTTTTACATTTAGATAAATTGAGTTTAGATTTTTGTGACAGTCTGGGCATAAAACAAACAAAATTATAGAAAAATCACTTAGAGACAATTTACTATATCAAGTAGACGAACGTACCGATAATTCAAAGGAAATTTACCTGCTTGTTAACGTTTAAATTTAAATTACCATATCTAAACTACACGGAGCGTTGTAAAAAAATTCATTTATTGCCGCTGCATCTTAGACGGGATATTTCCGATGTTAGCTTTTTAATGAGGATCGCGCAGGGTATTGTTGACAGCCGGGCATTGGGGGATTTCTGCCCGGGTGGACTTCTATTTCTCCCCCACTCGTGGGTTACAAAATGGAATAAAATTTAAAAACAATAAACACAGACGAAAAAAAGACGGAGAAACAGAAAACAAACAAAAAAAAAGTGCGGGCTAAGAAGTCAGCAACTGAAGTGCTATCGACCGACTAAGAACGGATGTGGGACGACTCGTGCAGGGGAGCTCCTGGAAGTCAATCGGACTCCTGGGAACATACCAAGGCCGGGACGCGCATATTCAAGGGTCGCGGCGACAGCAACAGAATCGGCAAAAATGCAGCTGGACCTCCACAATGCAAGTCGTAAGCGCGGACGCTCCAAAGACTCGGATGGCAAACTGGAAACAGGAAACAATTCAGGAAACTTCAGTCCTTTCAAACTGGGCATATCTATCTATATTATGTATACTTTAGACGAGTAGTTTAAGCATTTTGATTTTAAATGTGGAGGCTTGTAATTGGCATCTACTACTACATATTTCAATGTAATACTGTTTAAGCCGTAGGCTTCCAAAATAAAATAAAATAAAATAAATCAGAGAGCAAAAAAAGGATATCCTACGCTAAACTACAGTTTTAATCTTTGTGGGCCAACTATAGGTATAAAGTAGTGTCATACGTAGTCGTACGTACGTGTACACTATATAGGTTCACTTAACATGTGAACTAAAAACTAATAATGGCAATAATAATGATAATGCGTAACGGCTATGGCGTCGGTTTTATGATCTCGTGGTTGCTGGTGGTTCGAACCCTACCCAGTGCACTATCGTGGGGAACCTAGTCCTAGCACTAGCACGTAGCTTAGCTGTAGGGATTAACAAGAATACCAGTAATGTGTGATGCCCTCTACTATACTTTATAAAAACAGTACTTGTTAAATTTACGTGTGACTCATATCCGATGTATTACTTGGAATATGAGTCACAAGACAAAGTAGTGAAAAGGAGCGATGAAATTAAAATTTTATCTATTTAGTATTACAAGTAAATACTCCAACACTAAGCATTCTGTTCCTTAATCATATTAAATACTTATCTACTTTAAAAACTGATAACGAGATATTATCAACAATGATGGATCATGACAGCTACCCTTTAAGCGAACAAGTAGTTTAATGGTATTAATTTATAAGTAGAAAAGCTGTTACCCATCATGGTCTTCACAAAAAGTTTTTTGTCTGTCCCGATTAAGTACATAGATTGAACATAATGGTCTGCTTATGAGACAACGTAGTGATTTAACGAGTACTCGATAATATTCAGCTTCTCGCTGATAGTGAAATGATAAGCAAATTGGACAGGCTTTGATGCTCGACTTTCTGATTTTTAATAATTAGATTGTAATTTAAAATAGGATCAGCTCATAAGTAGTGAAGATATAGTTTATGTTTGGATAAACTTAAGCATCTATTTCTATGTGTATTGTACGAATAATTTTAGTTCGGTTAAAATTAATGCTTAAAAAAATTCAATCAGTTAGTATAGTTCTTAAAACGTAAATTGTGTTACTTTGGTTTTAGTACAAAACATTGTTGCTTAAGTAATACGTATATGTGGGAAACTAACTGTTCCAATCAGATGAACGCTGAAATAAAATTGTGCTTATTCGTAAAATGGCGTACCTATAATCAGAAATAATAGCGTGTACGATTATCCTTTATCAAATTGGTCTCAATCCCTCCCGTAGATTCACGCCATCGATCGTGGGCGATAGCCAGTATTTTGTGCAGTTAATTATCCGGAGCGCCTGTGGCTTAATCCGTAGAGTCACGTGACATGCACGTGCTCAGTTTATAGGGACCTATTCTTAAACCAAACGGTTTGTCTAATAAAAATGAACGGTTTGAATTTTGGGTTGTAATGAACCAATTAGGTGGCTGAAGTGGGTTTCTTTAATTCTATGGGTATTTGTGCCATTCAGTTAACTAGATAATATTTTACACGAACTTTGAGTATTGAGTAGATGCTTATCATCATTAACTAAGATGTCAACTTCGTGTAAACATATAGCAATTATGTAATCATCTTAATATTAATAAAATTAAACAGAAAATAATGGGTTTCGTAAAAAATGACTTTTGTGTATTATAAAAACTAATTTCATTATTATAATAATTATGTGTTAATGAATAATGGTCAAGTCCAAGCAAGCTACGAAAGAAATGCGATCATTATACGATATTAAATTCAGAATACTCCCTATCGCCCCGCTGATTTAAAAGGATTAAATGTTATAAATAAAATATTTATGTAGGGCGTCTTTAACCCTAACAGTAATCGTCTTTATGTAAAAAATTACTATATTGTTTTTTTTTTTTTTTTTGTGCAAAAACTAGGTGAGAAAAGACTAAGTGCTTCACTTATAATGATATGATGATGACCAAAATTATAGGACTATAACAAATATATATTAAAAATAATAATAATTTCTTTTAAATATTGTATTACGCTTACAAGATATCTAAGAAACATCTTCAGCAGTATATGTAATTGTTAGCGGTTCCTATAAACATATTCAAACTACTCATCGTACTATATTGTACCACTCGTCTCGAAATAATAACACAAAAAGTCGCAAAGCCTATAATATTTTAATAAGAAGTTCATGAATATACCATACAGATTCGTAATAAGATGAATGACACTACTGCTAGTAAAGTGTGAATGGAATGAAATTAAAACTTTTTTAAAAGACTTTAAAAAGTTGAAAAAACTGAAATGTGAAAAGCAAATACGCATGAAGTGGTTCAAGTCCGCGGCTTGTTATTTTTCGCTTGAATTTCTACATTTGCAAACTCAGCAATTTTCGCAAGAATACTTCAATACCCTAAGTACTACCCTCAGGCATTGTAATGCAATTGGCCCTTAAACAAAGATTTCAAACATTAAGTGGCCGATTCAAAGATTAAGGACCTCGAGGGGCCTTTCATATCTCTCTAAATCACGAAGGCATAATTTTAAACATAAACATATTAGTTGAGGGGAAGGTAGTTGCTTTGGGCAAAATGTCAAATATAATGTTGTCATCATAATTTGCTTGAAATGCGGTAGTCAGTTTTGAAGAACAGCCGTTCATAAACATGAATAGGATTGATTTAAATGTTGTTTTTTTTTTTTATAGTAAAGGTGGATAGACTAATAGACGGGTCACCTAATGGGAAGTGTCAACCATCGTACACCTGCAACTCAACAGCCGTAAGTGCACTGCCCATCTTTGAGGGTGATGAGGGGTGGGGAGATGCGGGGAAAGGAAAGAAAAGATCCACCTCCATCCACCCTATGAGGAGATGGGAAAGAGGAGAGGAGTTAGGCCTCCGGAAACCTTACTAATGTAAATGCAACGAAGTGTTGCTTCACAAGCGCTATTTTTTCAGGCCGTGGTATCGCACCTGTCAAGCCGACATTCGTGCCTAAGCATTGCTTTACCACTGGTGATAGGAATAAGTAAGCAAATTAAGTTGGAAGAAAGTCTTTTATGGCTGAAATTATGGATTGCAATAAGCCTATTTTAATTGAGTTTCTCCTAGGTGCCACATGTTTCAAATAGTTATTTTATAATTGACAATTGTTAACTCCATACGCCAATGGTTGTATAAAAAGTGGAAAACTTAAATGGAGCGACCACAATGACTGTAATAAAGTAAGACACTTTTAGTTCAAACC
This sequence comes from Tyria jacobaeae, assembly GCA_947561695.1. Classification (NCBI taxonomy): domain Eukaryota; kingdom Metazoa; phylum Arthropoda; class Insecta; order Lepidoptera; family Erebidae; genus Tyria; species Tyria jacobaeae. The sequence goes on from OX387220.1 coordinate 13,589,802, forward strand.
CAAAATGTCTTAAGAAGTTGAAAAGTCGGAATACCTCGAACAAACATTTTCACGCATGAGAATACTTTGAAAAATATTGAAAGTAAATACACCCATTGAAAAGTATAATGTCTAAAGTCTTAACGGGTTTATTTTAACTTTGATGGGGGCGCCATCTCGCGGCCAATTTCCTCACCCGGTACGTTGCATATTATTTTAATGCGTAACTTGGAGGAAATTTCCACGGAACGGTTATGGTAGCAGTTACGGCTGAAGTTGTGAACCACCAATTACTTGAATGGTATCTAGACTGCATTCTTAGTTTTATATTGTTTTGAACTATAGAAATACTTGAGATTGCTTTAAAAGTTGAAACTATTCTATTTCAAAAGGTTGCTTTTTTTAAGGACTAGTTTTCTTTTGATGAAATGAAATTGTTTTAATTTACACTAAAATAAGCAGTCTATAACTTGTTGTTGACCTCTTGAAAACAGTTTTTGAATAGTTCGCTATAAACTTAGTATTGTATTATTTATTAATTTATAATATCATTAAAACTGATTACAGTTTTTTTTTTACTTAAACTATCCCGAGTATAAAAATGATTTTTGATATAAATGACAGTGCTTATCACATCGTCTCTAACAGCATATACATATTTTAGAAAGCATTCAATAATAGAATGGTTTGAATTGTTTTAAAACAAGACTACTCGTAGTACTATGTTAATTAGCTCATTCCTTTAAAAGGATTGTGTTTAAACTGCTTATTTATTGAATATCTCTAGCGTGTTGTCAACATATGTACATACTTCTACTGCATCTTCTAGTGGTGATCGAGTTTCTATTTCTACTAAGGCTATTGCATGCAGAGCTTCTATTACGAAAGCTCATCTGGTAAATGCAGTATGAGCATTGCTCGGCACATGAGGGCCTCACGTTCACTTAAGTATTGTTGATATTCTAAACCACCGTAGAACGGTGCTGCCCTCTGTCGCAACCACAGTGTCGCGTGCGTCCGCCTGATTGCAAGCATTTAAACGTGCGGCTTACATACAACGAATACTATGAGTGTCTTTTGTATACAGAAATAAACTCATGGCACCAAATTTATGGCACCTTTCGAGATCCATAGGCTATTCACCGATGGAGGGTTTAAAACGGAATATATGATGTTTGAAGAACACTTTCATGATTACCTGCAACTTAATAATATATTTTTCTATTATTGGTAAGTAATAGGTTGATATAAGGCTAATTGCTACTAATAATAAATTATTCAGTGGGATCTGTGATTATATGCTTTTATTATCAGTACCTATGATAACAAAATTATTGAAATCGTTTTATCGTTTGCATAGTTTATTTATTTTCAAATCTTTATTTCATCAAGAATTTATTAAGCCAAAGTGAAAACTCCCGAAGGAATAATTCTCCAAACAGTTTAATTCGACAACTGTGAACAAATGTGAACTTTGAAGTGACGAATAAAATAATCAGGGCCAGATTAGCTTTTTCTAATTAATTAAATTAATATTAAATTTTTATAATTAAACAAAATGAATATTAAGAAATGATTGGAGATACGGTTTTCCTGTAACCTTCAGGTGAAACCTAATCAGATCAGACATATATTTGAAAACCTACTGAAATTAGGACAGCTAATCATTATTGAGTAAATGGAACTTGTCAGATTGCTAAGTGTCAAATTAACTTGCACAAATGTACACTGGACGATCATCGGTATACCATAAAGAGTTAATAAAATAATTAAATTAGAAAAAGAATACAAACATTTAGGCTTACAACATATTCGCCGTTCACATATCGCAATATCCTGGAAGTCGTTCGCAGTTGGCGAAGCGTTAAATGCTACATTTTCCTCGGCCATTTGCAATTCGATATTCAGCTAAGCTTCGCGGGATTGAACTCTGCGGATTGCATATCTACTTCCATTTAATATTGTAATAATATTCATCCCTTTTAAATATATTAGTGGATTAGGGACGTAAACTCTCGCAAACTCGCTCTAAACTCGCGGCATTGCGATTAAGCGATCAATATCAACAAATAATGCAATATAAGTAAATTGGATTTGGTGAGCATATCGTAGTAATGCATAATGTAATTTTGTAATTATGTATTGGATTATAATCATTCATGACTAAGTAAAACTACACAAATTCTATTGTACAATTAAAATAACGATTCAATGCGATAAAATTCAATTTACATACACATGTTTAAGAAATTAACATATGAGTAAAATAAAATGGTATGCGAGGTTTTCTAGTTTTAATTAACTCTTAAGACCTAATCAAAAGAAAACAAATTTAGAATAATGTATAAATATCTATATAATTAAAATAATATTATTTGTGTGATCTAACAAATCCGTTCGCGTACTGCACAACTTTTGTTGAACCGTTATGAGAATTGTAAATAAGAATAATGAAACACTTACTGACTCCATCGTGTGTATAAATACGCATATATATTACATACGAAACAGTTTCATTATTAATTCACGTCCAACTTGGACACAATCTCGTTTTCTGTATGTTTTTATTCCACTTAATTCAGGGCTTCCTTGACTTGTGTCGGAGACAAACGGAGCTAGCGTGGGTGCGGTGGCACCCTATTGTTAACTTGCAACTTATTGCCACAGAAATCCACACACCTACGACCCACCATTATGTGGGCATAATAAAATCTTCATCATTCTCTGTCCGAACAACGTCTATGGGAGTTACAAATTGGCCATACCTTCACCGCCCACTGTACTTTGAATACAGGCAGTATGCATTTTAATGCGTTTAATAGTGGTACTACAGTATGCAATGGGATTATGCCTGGATGCAGCCAGACATTGCTAGGCAAGATAAACAGTGGAGGCGTTCTAGAGATTAGTGCTAAGAGAGCGGTGCGTCTTGTTTTGAGATACGTTTGCAAATGTTTAAGCACCCACTGCTATTATACCAGTTTATAACAACTTATTTGTGGTCTTTGAGATGGTTTTAGGTATTCTATTTTATGATATGCTTTGTTTGGTGTATATGGACCTTAAATTTAACAGATACATAATTATGTTGAGAATCATGTACTTTTAACAGAAAAGGGCCTCCCTTTCGAACAGCCAAGGTAATCGAGTCAGGCGGACATTCTCATTTCATGACGCTGTCTTATTTCATGAAATGGTCATCACATCATGATATGCATGGGTATCAAACTAGAACTTGAAAAACATAAAATATAAAATAATAATTATTATATTTTTATATTTTTCCTTTTTATATTTTTTAATTTTTCATTATTATATTTTTTCCTTCAGGAATATGGTTTTTGAAGAGGAATTAAACCTAAAATAAATATAAACAGTTTGTTGATTTCCACTTCTTCTCGCATTGTGATACTGATGTTAAGTTTTGGTCATTCGTGATTTACTTTTCTGATCATTGTAGAAAAGTTATTGAAATAAAGGCTTATACACAAACTATAAATATAATTTTTAAATAATGTTTTTAATTTCTCACTGATCGATATGTACTTGATTGGTTATTACTGATTGACCGGTGACAGAGTGCACTGTTAAGTCTGTTAAGTACTTTTAACAGAAAAGGGCCTCCCTTTCGAACAGTCAAGGTAATGGAGTCAGGCGGACATTGCTCATTTCATGACGCGGTCTTATTTCATGAAATGGTCATCACATCATGATATGCATGGGTATCAAACTAGAACTTGAAAAACATAAAAAAATACCCACAAATATTCAGTTTCCTGTTCACCAGACCGCAAAACTTCAAGATTTTTTCCCCAACATTAAAAACTGCAATAACTTCCTCGCTGCTGAATACTATTTTGTGCATCACGTTTGTGAGTAATGTTGTTCGCAATTTCACGTTTGGATACACAATTTCAGCTACATTTTAATTTTCCTAACATAGTGAGAAAGCTCGCATTGTCATGGCGGCTCTGAGTTAGCGCAAGTCTTAATCTCGCGAGGCACGTTGCGACTGCCCTAATGATATCTCAAGATGCGCTTAAGAGCCCATACATAACACTATATGAGACATTTTTTAAATTTAAACCAACGTTAATGCATTCTACTCCGTTTACTGTTTGTATTTATTCAAATTTGTAGGCAAGTCCACAATACAGTCTAGCTTTTGTGATGCTACAGTATTAAAATGATTCAGTGGACAAAGGAACTGATATGAAATAAAATTTTACTGTGTACCTTTATATTGAAGAAGAAAGATCATGTTAGGGTGTAATAAAATATACATCCATGTTCTGTGGTTGGTTAAAGGAACTGAATATTTTACGTTAGTTGAAGAGATTGTTTTGTTCAAGTTTTGTTTTATCGGAGTTAGTTGTTTTTGTTCAGTACCGTCTACTCGAGTTCTGTATACAAATTAAATGGACAGATTTCCTAAGAGAATTCAAAATATTTTTGAAATATATCTTTTAAATAAATTGTCTGTTAAATTCTCAATGATTAATTTGTTTTTATTTATTTTAATACTTTATACACTAAATATACATAAGTGGACTTATTGCCAAAGGCATTATATGCCAGTCTACCTTATGGTAGTGTAGGAATGAATGAGGTAAGTATACTAAAAAGTACCACAATAACTAATACTGAAAATGGTACTAATAAAGAAAATGGTAGTATAAACAAAAGTCGTAACTGTTCACGGACGAGAGGAGCAGTAACCTTTGCTTTAAGTGATAGACGATTAGGTGTCATCCTGATTTCCTGCGGCAGGGCGTCCAAGAGGAGGACAAATTGCACAATGAAATATGAATTGACACTTGCAGAAGAATGACTGGGACATAATAGAAGAAGATTATTCGAAGAACGGAGGTTTTTGTTACGATTAGAGCAAAGATACTGGAAGGTAGTGGTAAGATATGAAGGACAAGTCGGTGAATAAGAATTAAATACAGAGTGGTTAGGGCGTGCAGATGACGGCGATTATGCATCGGAAGCCAATTAAGATCAGAACAAATACAGGAAAGGTGGTGTTTCTTAAGAAGAATAAAATGAATCGAATGCATTTATTCAGAAGACTTTTGACGATTGAGGTGGTCTGCATTCAGGTCATAATACATAAACTCCTAAAAGGCGAATTACAGTAAAAAGTGCCTGTTTGACGGCAGTAGTCTTGCCCCGTATTACGTTATCAGTACCAAATTCTTATGGGCAAAATGGCTTGATCGTCTGGCAATAAATATTACAGGTTAACACCTGAAGTAGTGGAATCAATTTTTACTGTGCCTTAAAATTCAACTATTGTAGTAATTATTATTATATTTTTTCCCTCAGGAATATGGTTTTTGAACAGGAATTAAACCTAAAATAAATATAAACAGTTTGTTGATTTCCACTTCTTCTCGCATTGTGATACTAAAGTTAAGTTTTGGTCATTCGTGATTTTCTTTTGTGATGTTTTCATTGCAGAAAAGTTATTGAAATAAACGCTTATACAAAAGCTATCAATATAATTTTTAAATAATGTTTTTAATTTCTCACTGATCGATATGTACTTGATTGGTTATTACTGATGTGACAGGGTGACAGAGTGCACTGTTAAGTCAGATGTGACGTCGGAAGCCATTACAGATTTTGTGTCGACCGAATGAATAACATACTTAGTTATGGTGTTACTCTCTCTACATTATACTGTTATTTTTTATTTTTTATTTTTTTTCTATGTACTGGTTTCTGTGTTTGCAATAAAAAGGACTTTTCACGTAGTTATTTACGTACTATTTGCTGATGATGTATCTGTAATAGTAACTACGAACAAAAATATAACAATTACAAAACACAAATATGTCATAAAGAATACTTTCACATTAATTATAGATGAAGTAATTTTTTACTGGTTTAACAAAAATAACCTACAAATAAACTTTTAGTCTCCTAAAATGCTTAAAAAATAAACTTTTAGTCTCCTAAAATGCTTAAAAAATCGAGACAAACTGCAAATTAAATTAAGAAAAATCCTAACAATGAAACGTTCAAGATAACTTACCTAAAATACAGGAATTTTTGCAACTCCTTACTAAAAAATATCAAAAGAAAATATGAAAAAGAGCAGCTCAATAATGCAGCTAAAACTAGTACTAAGGTATTGTGGGACACTATAAAAAAAGTAACTCTCTACAACAAAAAATCTTACCCAGCCCCGGATCTATTAAACTCTACTAATCCAATGTCATCAATTAATAACATAAATAGTTTCTTTACGTCCATTGGAAAAAACTTAGCCGACAAAATCCCACCTATAGTGCCTAAAGTATCGTACTTTGATCCGAGCCCATACTCCTTTCTTTTAACCCCTACCACCGAATCTGAAGTCCGTACTTGTATACTTAGCCTTAAAAAAGTAAACACAAATGGATGGGACCACATTTCGGGCGTCTTCCTAAAACGTTACCATCACATATTAATACCCCTCTTAACGTTCATTTTCAATCTTATGTTTAGTACAGGAAGTTTTCCCAAACAATTCAAACTTGCTGAAGTGATTCCAGTATATAAGAGTGGAGACAGAAGCTGTGTCAACTATAGACCTATTTCTATCCTTTCAACCATCTCTAACTTAGCAGAAAGACTACTAAATAAGCGGTTAAATAAGTATCTCGAGACTAAAAACCTTTTATCGAAAGCACAATTTGGCTTCAGAGCAGGCACTTCTACTACTGATGCTGTCTATGAACTTTCTAACCACATTGTGTCTAAATTAGACAACAAAAAAAAGTAATTGCAATATTTTTGGACCTTACTAAAGTCTTTGACACGGTCTCTGTCCCACTCCTGCTGGAGAAACTGCAAAAACTAGGTATCCGCGATATACAACATAAATTGTTCTCTGATTATCTCACTGGGAGATACCAAAGAGTACGGATTGGTGAATCCACTAGTGAGGATCTGCCAATTGCTTTTAGTGTGCCGCAGGGCAGTGTAGTAGGCCCATCACTATTTCTTACCTACATAAATGATTTGTGTAATCTACAAATTCAAAAATATAAAAAAAAAATGTGACGTTTGCTGATGAAACTTTGCCAAACCTCCTGAAGATTATTTCATTGTGGCCCATACCTGCTTAGCGTACCACTCCTGCACCTGTAACAGCTACAAAGCTCCACCAGTGTTAAATACCTTGGCATTATCCTGGACAGCAATCTGACCTTCAGCTACCATCTAGATCTCCTTTCTACTAGAACACGCAAAGTCATTTTTATATTTAGGAATTTGCGTCACATTGCAGATAAAAACATAATTAAAATGGTTTATATATCATTATGCCAACCCATATTATCTTACTGTATCTCGGTATGGGGCGGCGCTTGCAAAACAGAACTTATGAAAGTGAAAAGAGCCCAAAGGCAGTTCTTAAGGTTAGTTATTCTTTGCCATTTCTATACCTTACTAGCGACCTTTACCAACTCTCGGATGTCCTAACGGTTCGGCAATTATATGTTTTAAATACCATACTGAAGCAACATTCTCTTCTGCCGTTTGACCCCTCCAGCAAAAATAAACGTCTCAAACATAAGATGTGTCCCCCAAGTGAGAGTCGATCATGCACAGCATTTTCAGGTACATTTTTTGGCTTCCTAGGAAGATACCTTTATAATAAAGTGAATAAAAAATTACAAATATACTCTTCTACTAAGTACCAGTGCAAAAATACAGTATCCCGTTGGTTAAGATCTCTTAACTATGAGGAAACAGAAAACCTGCTGTTTGTACCTTCATAGTCAGTTGACATTGGAACACACTTACACATACACACTCACACTAACACATGCACTCATACACACTCAGTCATGCACACACTCACCCACGTGCACGCACGCACACATGCATAGGAGAGGCTGGTTATCTGTCATACAGGCCCTGCCTAGTACAGAAGCCAGTTTCTCACACATATTGTGACTATTATGAGTACATGGACTATAATTGATTTTGTAACAAATTCTGTTTGAGAGAATAAATAAATTATTATCCTCTTTATTCAAATTATTCAACATACAAGTTACATTTTTAAATATAAAATAAAAACAAAATATATTTAAAAATATAAAAAATAGTGCCCCACCGGTATCGGGTACAGGGACCAAGCTACCGGTGGTTGGGCTCCAGAGACAGGAACCTCCTCACAATACGTGCCGTATCAAGAAGGACTGCCTTCTGCATTAGGCCCTTAACCCAGTTGTGTAACGTGAGCCTCCGCAGATGTTGGTCGAGGCTCTTGGCAATCAACCCATGAGCTGATATGACTATCGGCACAATGATTGCAGAACTCACATCCCACATGTCGACCACCTCATGGGCTAAATCCAAATATTTTATTTGTTTATCTTTTTCTGTCTTTATGAGGTTGTCGTCATGTGGAATGGTAATGTCAACAATCATTGCTCGGCGCTCTAGTCGGTCTATCACCACTATATCAGGTTTATTGGCAACAATAGTCCTGTCAGTGATGATAGATCAATCCCAATATAATGTTGCACGACTATTTTCAAGAACTGGGTCGGGCACATACCTTTAATACGGTAACTCGACATCCACATGGTTATATCTAAGAGCAAGTTGCTGATGGACTATGCTGGCCACTTGGTTATGTCTGTGCAAGTACTCACCGTTTGCAAGACGAGAGCAACCGGAAATTATATGCCTGAGAGTTTCACCAGGGCGATGACATGCCCGACAAATGTCAATTGTGCCATCCTTCAAGATATGTCTCCTATAATTGTTCGTCATAACAACTTCATCTGTAATTGCACAGATAAAACCTTCAGTTTCTCCAAAGAGGTCACTGAAACGTAGCCAAGACACAGATGATAATAAATCTACATCGGGCCCGTTTAAGGCCCGATAAAAACGTCCATGCAGCTCTTTGCTCTTCCATATCTCCTGACGGTCTTTAACATTAAGTATTGCAGGCTTGCGCCAGTTCTCTTTTCCTAGACCAAGCGGAGTAAGTCCGTTATCAACAGCCACTACATCCCGGTGTACCTCCACATTAACAGAAAAAAAGTAATCTCTAAGATTGCATATTTCGCGATTATGAAGGGTCCTGGCATTTAAGAAACCACGACTCCCACATTTCCGCGGAATATACAATCTCATTACTGATGAACGTGGACGGTGCATTCGGTACGCAGTTAGCAGTGTACGGACTCTTCTATCTAGGGCGTCCAATTCCGTCTGAGTCCATCTAAGTATGCCAAAGGAGTAGGTTAAGACTGGTATGACCCAACCGTTATAGGCACGCACCTTATTACCGCCCGACAAAAGACTTTTCAGTACTTTTTTCAGACGGCCAAAGAAACGCTCCTTTAGCGATTGCTTCATAGTCAGTTCATTTATACCCAGTGCCTGTGACATACCGAGATACTTGTACGTTTAATTTGCAGAAAGACGTCTAAGGTGTGTGGAATCTGAAAGTTCAATTCCTTCAGATTCCACAATCCTGCCTTTGCTCACATGCATGACTGCACATTTATCAACACCAAATTCCATCTTGATACATTTACTAAAGGTTTCAGTTACCTCTAGTAATCTTATCAACTGGACATTACTGCAGGCAAACAGTTTCAAATCATCCATGAAAAGGAGGTGGGATATAACTTGACCATTTCTCCGCAAACGATAGCCCAGCCCCGAACCCTCTAACACAGTGCTAAGAGGATTCAAAGCCAAGCAGAACCACAAGGGGCTCAAACTATCACCCTGAAATATACCCCGCTTGATATTTATAAATTCGCCGTCACCCTGAGATTGTCGACATCCTGGATAGCAAAGAACTGTTCTCCATTGCTGCATACATGCCTCCAAGAAAATCCTGCATAAAGTTGTATCAATCTTATACAACTCCATCACCCTTAGGAGCCACGTATGCGGCACGGAGTCGTAAGCTTTTTTATAATCTATCGAACATGTCGCTAAATCCTTTCGGTTTCGTCGAACTTGTTGGTTAATAGCCGTGTCAATAATAAGGAACTCTTTAGTGCCACGTGCCCCACTTCTACATCCATTCTGAGAGAAAGTCATTATATTGTTCTTAGAGACATGTGTTGTTATCTTCACTCTCAGAATGGACGTAAATAATTTATAAAGTGTTGGCAGACAGGTAATGTCTGTAGTTTTTGGGGTCCATGGCACTACCAGACTTATAGAGTAGGTGAGTTACGCCAGTTGTCATAAAAGTGGGCAGTGAACCTGCTTCCAAGCATGATTAGAATTGAGATGCCAAACACACATGTGAGCTATGGAGCCACTTTAACCAAAAGTTATGCAGTCCGTCCGGTCCGGCTGATTTCCAGTTCGGCAACGAACGGACCGCACGAGCTATATCTGTACTTGATATTTCTACTGGCTCCATAGTATTAATGGACTCACATGAACGTTTAACATCTCGCATCCATTCACCCTCAGTATGAGCGACAGGCATCGACCAGATGTTACGCCAAAATATATTAGTTAGTTCAACATCTGGGAGATGTGTGTCACTCAGTAAGTCAGGCTGTTCCCATCTTCTGTAAACCCACCTCTCGTCCCTTTGAAAAGTACGATTCTGAGTATATCGGTCTACTCGGATTTTAAATCTATGTATGCGGTTTGCCCATGCATAAACTTTCTGCTTCAGAAAGTCAATGCGCTCTGTGACACGTGCTGCATAATCACAAGAACTGATATCAGTTCCTGAAAAAGCACGATTCACAAAACGCATTACTCTCGGGCGTGTATTACCCGATCTGAAACAGGTAAGCTTGCCAATGAGTGCCCTCGCCTCAACGATACGTCGCTCAATCCTGTACTGCCACGCCGGAACATAAATCTTTTGTCGAGGAGTAGTGTTAACACGTGGGAATTTAACACCAGCTACTCGACAAGCTGTAACCGCCGCACAATAAAGAATTGAATGTGTATCCCTGAGGTTTTCACTATTTTCTAAATAAGTAGATAATAAAGAGTCAAGGGCACACACTAGCGCTTTATTTCGTTTATGCATCGCAAACGCGGTAAACGTGGTCTATCATCAAAACTCACGTGCCGATACTCTCGAATAGCACCTTCCAAAGCGTTCCTTACTTTACATTATATTGGGTACTTACAGTTAAAGCAGTATTATCCTCCCCTCCCTCAATAGGACTAGGTGGTAGTAGTCCAGCGTCAATAAGAGTCTCCATTTCCGATGGAGGCGGGGCAACAAGGCTATTTTGTAAGTCCAAGCGTAGCCTCTCAAGCTCGGAATTATCCAACAGATGACATCGCTGAATGGCCCGTACTTGATCCGATAGTCTTTGTGCCGAAACATTAACAGCTGGTTCAAGTTCCTGAAACAAAGGCAGCATACGATTACGATACGCAGTGAGGTTGGTTCCTCCCTCTGTAGCCACAAAATATGCTCGCATGACGTTCTCGTTTATGGATGTCGTCCATCTCATGCGATGCACATTACCACCGGTAGCGGGGGCCCTATTCGAAGCCGGCTGGCCTCGGGGTCCCAAGCAAGTCGGTGGCCGGCCTCTCCCCTGCCGGCGTACTGGTGTTGGTGACGTCGGCGGTGAGAAAAACTCGTCGCTTTATGTCGAGCTCGACGCCTCAACAACAACCGGAATGCTTGATGCGGTTTCCGGGGGCAGCGAGGCGGAGCTTAGCGACGTCCGGAGTTGTTTTTGGTGATGGTTTTGGTGCATTTCGTGCCCTGGATCTTGTTATCATTGAACAGCTTGAATTTTTTCATATTTGTAAAAGATGACATGACATTTGAAACGTCATGCCTTACATTTTATATTTATGTTTTTACATATTGTTTTTCTTGTGGTTTTTCTTCTTTTTATTTGTTTCCTTTATATGCATATTGCTTCCGATATATATGTATATATGATTTTAATTTGAAATATAAAAGCTGGAAAATTTTATTTATTTACGGACTGAAAAAAAATTACAGCTGCCATAGAGTGTTACCAGTTTATTATTAAAAAAATATTATTATTATTAAACTTATCAATAACGTGTATAGTTAATTTAAAAAGCAGGCAGAGGTATATCAAACACCCACATTTTGCCAATAAAAATTTGGTCCCACTAATCGAACCTAATAAGGGGGAAGCCTATTGCCGTTTCTCTGGCACTATGTGGCTGTTTAAATACTGTCTGACAGAAAACAGTCCGATCCCTTAGTCGCCATTTACGACACTCATGCGTATAAATTGCAGTGGTCTGTTTAAGTATGGCTAACAATACGACATTTATAGAAATTATAAAGTATTGGCTCTGTACAAACTTACAAAAGTATCTAGCCAATATACACATTGTACAAATTACTTTTACATATGTGCACACATATTGATAAGCCTTTTATTGCACAAGAAGGACAAGGACTGACAAGTACAAGTACAAGATTACAAAATATGCTTTCGATGTGAGCTAAATTATGTAATAAATTTCCAGAACTCTTTAAAAAATTACCCTTGTGTTTAAGACTAATTGAATTAAAATGGTTTTAAAGGTTAAGGTCAACCTCGATAGATGGCGTTGTACCGTGTATCTGAATCGCGGTATGGGTTGGATACCGTGCTTAGTATATTATAATGCTTAATATATTAAATAAGCAGTTATTAGAACAGAATACAGTGGTTTTATTATATTCCCTAGTATTCATATCCAGTACAGTTGAATAAGTTTAATCTAGCTCTGAAACTGGCTAACTAGCTAAACTAGCTAATTATCAAAACATTTTAAACTGCTTAAAACAGCTTAAAACTTGCAAAGTGATTGTGTTTTGATATTATATAAACATAACATACGAGAATTTAATGTACAGAAGTGAATTTTTATAACTTGAAATTTGCATGGTGTGAATGAAGCAAGCGAGTGTGACATTTAATTCACATATGTATGTAGTAAGAGCGGTGGTAGCGTAATGGTTAAGGCGAGGACTGCGATCGTCGACGTTGATGCGGGTTCGAACCCCACAACACACTACCGTCATGAACCCATCCATAAAACATGTATTCAGCTTAGCTGGTGTTAACAAAAATACTTGTAAGTGTGACTCACATTTCTTTCTCCTTTCATTCTCTTGTAAACGAATAATTACAACAAAATCTGCAAAAAATATTTTTATTAAATTCACAAACACATTAAAAAATATTTTTTACTTTTCTAGAAGTTCAAAGTCGTAGCACACCACGGTCTTTAAACAATTTCATTAAGTTTTTATAAACGTTCAATTATCCTTTTATTAATCAGTACTAGTTCAACAAAAGTTAATAATCGATGCTCAAAGTTTGAGTAACGATAAATTTCGTAATAAACTGCTGCGCTCTACTCTAAATACTTTATTTTGTAGAACGCTGCCCGCGGGCATTGCTCCATTATTGAAACGAATTGTTTTCTGAACTTTTAATATTAAAAGGCTGCGATATTGGAGTTTCCTTTTTACTTTTTTTTTATTATTGCTCATAATATTGCTATAGAGTAATTTAAATTTTTCTTGAAGAAAACCGCCTTCCCAGTGCACTGCAGTCAATAGCATAGTAGTGTTAATTTCTACCTAGCTTTAATTTAAAATGGAACATGGTCTTTCAAGTTGTATCAGGTGCAATCATTCGTCTATGATAATGGTTCACGTGACTCTAACTGTACAAGTTCCGTTCCGTTAGTGAATGTGCCAGCCTTCCATAATGACTACACTCTGCCTGATAGAAAGCAATAAAAAAATGTTATAATAACTATGATTAACAATAGCTTGAATCTAATTTGGACTCTCTCAGTAGTTAGGCAAAGATAAATCGATTAGCTCAAATACTCGAGGCAGTAAGTAAAGAAGGTTACAAAATGTAATTATGTACAAATAAAAGCTTTCACGGAAATTAGCATTCAGTTCTATTCATCTCTTATTAAAGTAGCCATGAAAAGGACTTGAAAAGGCTTTGATTAAACATTTTCTTTAACTTGAATACTTGTAGACGGTATACATATTATATAAACACCATTTCTATTTCTTGAGCGAATCTTTTAAAATATCTAAATCGATCTTGCTTTTAAACATTTTAAATAAAAGATTTTCAAGGTATTTAACATGTGAAGAATGTACACCAATCTATTCGGAAAAGTCTACATCTATTGCAAAATTCATGAAGTGTTTCAAGAACTTTTTTAATAAAAAAAAAATGCACTTTAAAGCTACACTTACATAAGAAAGTTTGTTTATAATCCTCCAACCAAAAAATTGTAGGGCATCATACTAAAATTACGTTTTTGAATTTAGTTTACTTATATACAGTTATTAATAAATTGGCTAGGTTTACTCTGCTAGTTAAAATTCTTTGTTTAAGTTTTCAGTCTGTATAACGGTGTCGTATAATCTCTGTCGGGTGTCTGGACTATTATCTGTCAGACAGTATATACAGTAATACCTAGTGCCCGGTTAATGGCCCCTATCACGTAAGTTTCACCTATTTATGGTAGGCAAAAATCTCAAACGTATAAGTGTAAGAGATTTTGATGCAAGGTTAATATTCATGCTCTCATTGTTTTACATCTATTAAGTGTTTGTTGTTATCAAATTTCTTGCTTCTGAGCATAATCCTGCGTTAAAGAACTGTCACATACTCGACGAGTAGTGAGGGAAGCGGGCAGTGAGGATGCTATTACCCACTTTCTTCGCCACTAGTCGAGTATGTGACCTTTATTTAACGTTATAATATCATCATCGAGTTTATTTATTACGAATTAGGGACTCATGTTGTTAAGCTTAGTTAGACACTGCGTTTACACACTTCTTCATGGGTTGCCTGGTTGGTCCCACTTAAATTTGAAATGAAAACTCAACAAACTCTATGAAGTCGGTTATAATAATGAATTGTAGATTATGTAATGCATGCATGTCTCTATTTATAATTATAAAATAACCACCTCTTATCTTAATTAAATTAAGGACTTACGTTTAAAAAATAATCTTATAAATATAGCTCCTAGTACCACTGTTGGTTGTCTCAGCTGTTCTGTTTTAATTTTAATTAAATGTCAATGTCACGGCCAGGTTAGACTCAATTTGTTATTTCAATTATCGACAACTTCCGTGCTTGCAATTTTCTAATACATGCATCAATGTTGTTATTTTTTAAGTCTCGCCTGGTTTTAAATACTTTAAAAATATAGTTGGATATAAAAATGTCATCACTATCTTCTGAAAATCATCAAATAGTATCAGTATTCAAGTCTTCAAAAGCTCTTTAATTAGTTACGTTGATTTGATAAAATTAATATTTGGATACTTTTATTTAGAAAAACAGTAGATTTTCAAGTGTCTTGAGCATTTCTTCTCTGTTAATTTTTCTTAAATTCTAATGATTTTAAAACTAGTGAATGTGCTCAAAATATAAAAATAAATATGTTTATTAACGTCCTAGCTAATAAACATATCGCTTTATATTTACATTTAATAGGCTTATGAAACAAGTAAATATCTTCAAATCTTATTCGGTATTAGAGATACCTAAACTCACTCTTACCTTTTCCTGAAATCACTTGAAAACCTAAACTGGAAGTTTCAAATTTCAAAAAAAAAATTCTTATTGTGGAAATATTTTATTTATTTTCTCGTTACAAATCTGAAATTTTAAGAGCCAATTGTAAATCTTTTCATACAGATACATTCCAGAACCAATAGAAATAAAATAGCTTTAAATACCTGTAGCTACAATATGTGTACGTGAATCGAAACTCGTTTCTTCGCTATAAATCGGAATATGCAAAATGCTGGGATGACAAAAGTTTGTTTCGCAGTCAACTAGCCAGTGGCCAGGTTCGTTTCGAAGTCCTGATACGGTTTGACAATGCACATGCAAATTAACCCACAGCAAAGAGCATTTCTGTGCGGAAAGTTTAATGGCGTAGCGTTCCACGTTTAAGTTCCGCGATCCTTGCAACAATTATTTTGCAAACGGTACTATTGCTGTTTATACGTTTTCCCTATTTTGATCACAATGCGCTACGTGCGCTAAGTTGACCGGTACCCCTTTACTTTAGCTAAACAAGGAGTCCTTTATTATGTGAGAAAAATGAAAATTTATCCGTGCCGCATCCCGGATTGAAATAAAAGCAAAGAACACATTTACCGGCGAAATATCACCGTTGGTAGGTAATTTGCAATGTTATTATGCCGTAGTCTGGCTAAGAGTAGAACACTAAACTAGCGCTAAGGGATTATGTTAGTAGAATAGCAAGCTATAGTTACTGTGTTGTGTATGTATTCAAATTAATTTCTCTCATGTTTAAGTAATTTTTAAGGTTGTTTTTCTGTTGAAGTAAGTTTGTAATTTAAAAAATCAAACATTGCTTAACAAGCTTATTATAAACAAGCTTATTGTTATTACTTGGTTAACAAATTATATAATTTTTAAATTAAAGCATGTTTAGTGTTAGTGTTTAATTTCATACTCTTTTCTTTCACCTGAGGAAACCTCTATGTAATATTGGGTTCTTGGTGGCCTCCAATATCCTTGGGAACGTGCAACACACGAGACATATTTTAATCATCGGTTAGAGTTAATCAAATGGTAGTTTTATTTTTTGGGAGACAAGAACATTGCTTTACGCGCAGTATGCTGCTGGACTTTTCTTGACGAAATAAATCATTTTTATGAATATACGGATAATTAAGCCTAGCTTGAGCCAGTAAGTGTTTATCACAGGCATAGTATATCTGGTAATGGTAGACATGATACATAGTCCCCTAATATCCATACCGAGAAATATACAAGATAACTACTGAAGGGACACGGTAAAGACAATATCCTACAAAGAATCTACTTTTTTCATGTTATATTCATCTCAATACCTTTAGAGAAAAAAGGAAAATTGGACTGGGGGTATTTCATTAATTAAACATGAGAGGTACTTATTAATATCCTGTTATAAATTTTTAATAAGGCACACAGAAACATAAGGAATGTACATTTGTAAAACAAAGTTGGTAATTTAAAAAAGCCAATTTCACAAAATTAAGTTTTTTAATTAATTTTCTTTTATGCTTACTTCTTAATTTAGTCCCTCAGGCTACAACAAAGTAACGATATTGAGTATCGCCAAATTTAAATATGAAAATCATTGAATATTAAGACGACAGTTAAAAAGTGAATTTTAACATCTACTAATATATTTATGTCATTCCAATTACTGAGACGATTAAAAATGGCACTTTACATATCGGTATCCATCAAACCGGCCCAGACACAGAAACTTCATACATGCATACATGCATACCTACAAACACACATACACACATATGTATGTAAAGACACTCGAAAAAGATAGCCCGTCTTTTTTATGCAATCAGATAAAATGCAATGTCTGTTTGTTCGTGTATCATGCGCTGCCATGCCTTTCATCAGACATTGTTGACATTGGCCATTGGCAAGTTTACAGAAAAAGAATAGGCTTCCTTTCATTTAAAATAAATACGTCTACGTGAGCGAAACCGGTCAAGAGTTCATTTTTAATAATAACCATATAAACCAGTAAACTTTTTCGTACGCAATCTTTACTCTTCACCATTAACGTTCTCAGTCCAATGCGCATAACCCTACAAATAAAAGCAATCAAATATTTTACTTACTCATTTACTGTGCATTTCAATTGAATTTCAATTGCCATCGATAAAAGTGTTCATTCACTTGACAACGGCGATATACATATACCTGTCACTATCGGGAGGAAGTGTTCTAAATAACGTTAAAATGCACCACAATGTTGTTCTGTAAGTAAATATATGTACCGCTGTTTGACTAATGGAGTGATAAATTGCTTAATCAGTCATCTGTGCAATGTCATTGATTAGCTTGCTACCAATATGAAATGCACTGGGAATTTTTGGTGCATATATTTCCGACGGTCTAAACGATTACTGGCATAATTTTAAACTGTAGGTGAAGAACTTTTTTACCACATATTGGTCATTAATTTTGTATGCCCGTGTTAGAAATTCTAGTATTTGTTTAGGAACTGCATGCAGTAAAGCAATGCTTTAAATAGTTACGCTGGATTCAGGGCTATCACTACTATAATATTAATGATATATCAAATAGTTATAAGATTTAAATGTAAGTGTGAATATATGTAGTACGAGGCTGTTTTCATCATTTATTGTACAATATATTGTTTTCTACTACAAACCCGAACGACGTAGAACCCTTCACACATTCAAGCTTCATGAGCCGTAAATTTGCCAACAAATGGCCCTTGACGATTTTCACGCTGTCAGTGAAATGAAGGAAAACAGAATACTCCACATTGACCACCCGAAAGATATATTATCCAGGCCCTATTATTATATACTCAGTGTTCACCCTTTATACAGGATTTGTGGGTCAAAATATAATTATTTATAGATATGTATATTGTTAACTTGATTAATGATATGATCTTGCGATTTATATCAATTCAATTCAACTATTTTCTGATTGAGTGGACATGGTTGATTATGAATATGCTGTTGACGTGTTAATGTGATAGTGGCTATTAATTAATATTAGGATTGTTACTAAAGGTGCATTAAAAACGGCGCTTTAAAGTATATTAGCGCGGAGTAATTTAATTTGAAAGTCAGAGGCTGTTTTTTGACACAGATACACAATGTAAAAGGAGGTCTGGTAGCATACGCTAGGGTGTCGCACACTTTTCATCATATTAGTTTTAAGACCTTGCTGTAATGCAAATGAAGGAGGCCCTCAGAAACGGGTCAGACTCCAACTGATCCTTAGATCAGTTGTCTGTCGCTTACCAGAAAAGTGACTTATATAGACAATGTCCTTGTTCTAAGACGATATTATTAATCATATATTAAAGATTATATAAATAGGTTGCTTCAGACTTCTTAATATAATTCATCATGTGAATAATAATTTAAGTGTATAAAATAAATGTTTTTTTTTATGCGATAGGGAGCAAGCGAGCAGACGGGTTACCTGATGGTAAGCGACTACCACCGCCCATGGACACTCGCAACTCAATGCAACAACTGTCAGCAGCAAAACATTCTTAAATAAATAGAATAAATTTCCTATATGGATTTGATTTTCTATTTGATATCGACTGACCTATTGGTCTAGTGGTTACATTGCTGATCCAAAGGTTGTGGGTTCAATTCCCACCCAGGACAAATATTTTCAGATGAACATGGTTATATTGTTCTGTGTCTGGGTGTAATTTATCTAAAACATGTATGTATTTTGAAATATATAAAGATGATTATCAGAAGTTTAATTAGTAAAAGCTTTGCTTAATTTGTTATCAGAGAGCCATGTGTGAGATCTGTAATGAAATATCATTACAGATCTCACACATGATATTATTATTATATTATTATGTGGTGTTCTTTCATTTGCATTCGGGTCATTTATCACTTAGTATTCAAACCGACGGCGACGCGTTTGAAGTGAATCGAAACAAGAACTTTCAATTGCAAAAACGTTCCCTCACTAAGTAGAGTACTCTCAGAAACAGCACAAGTTTCATGCTTTAATTCTTTAGCAGCATTCCATTTCATAATAATATTATTAAAGGGAAAGTATAACATTGTTTTAATACGTTACATAAAATACATATACTCATTCTAAATACCCGACAATAATAAATAAACTAATAAGTTAGTCCCAATTCTGTACCAGGGGCAAGCCTATTACCTACCGTTAACCGGGTACTGTAGAAACGATATACATATTATCGGGTAGATAACAGTTCAATTCCTTAGTCGCCTGTGATACAGACGAGAAAAGACGGAGTGCCCTATTCTACTCCTTCAAAAACCATTTATACTTGCATATGCAACTCGTAAAAAAAATATTTAACCGGACCTATTAGGCCTCCAGCAGATGAACTAATTGTTATCTACAAATAAAAGTCGCATATGAACTTAATACTACCTTTACGTACCGCACCCGCAATTACAAAAAACTATGTCAAGATTTTTCTTGTTGTAATCAGCAACCTTATATCTTAATATAAATTTAATTTACTCCTTTATTATGTCAACCAGCCAACCAATTAAAAATGTTGAAAACCAATAAAATATTTATAAATGTCAGCCTATGCTGTGTATGTACAAACTTAACGCTAGTGTGCGATATTAAGCATTTTGTATTCACAATGACGGTGGCGTTGGCATGGCAGCGCCGACGCGGCTCGGATAGCTCGACAGTGCGGTGGATATGTATTTTTCTGTGTGGTTCTCGGCGAATAGAAGAAAAAAGAAAAAGCAGAAGACGACTAACGAATTGGACTGTTATGGACTGTTATCTATCCGATAGTATGTATAACAGTTCATACAGTGCCCGGTTAGCTGCAATAGGCTTGCTACCTATTACGTGAGTGGGATTAATTATGTTATGGTATGCGCCTCTGCTTACGCCTATCTCTCCGAAAGGGAAGCCGGGAAGATAGGCTTGAGTATATGTATGTATGCGAGAATCCGAGACGCCTATTCGATTGCATCTACAGTCAGTCTTAGGGCAAGCAGTTTTTTATACTCCTTTAAGAAGAATTTTCTTTGATAATGGTATAAAGTACTAAATTTAGTTGAAAAGTTAACTGAGAACCATGCTGACTACAAAGAACTATTTCATTAAAATTAGAATTTCTTCAAAGTAGATTAAAGCATCTGTTTGTCTGTCCTGTTGGGTCTGCACTATGTATCAAATATATTGTTATATAAGATTTACCCTTTCTTTGAGTGCTGATTTATTTTAATAACGGTGGTTTAGAATTAATTTATTGTCTAATATCAGCTAATAACAGATAACATTGTTACAAAGTTTAAAATCTTTTTTATGTTTTTGTGAATATTGCTCTTTGAAAAACACTTTAGACAGTTTTATAATTATATTTAGAATTTTGTAAGTAAAATAGAGGTACACAACAGTCTAATTGAATGGATTTCATAAGATGAATCCCTCAAGTGGGGGTGAGAGCTACCTTTATCACAACTACTAACAAAATACCGGCTTTCTTTTAGTAGGTCCACCTTAGCAGAAGGAGGAGGTGGGTGGCGAACACTTTTACTTATGGTGTCTATGGTTTTGGAGTTAATGCGCAAAGACTCGCAAGTCGCAACAACACATTAGTGGATTAGGTGTTTATTTATTATAATAATCACCTAAGGTTCCCAATATTAGATATCATATTAAGTCACACCATTCAATTAAAGATGATTACACTAAATTAACAAAACTCATACGAAAAAAACGAATACGTGCTTAGAAGCGAAATGCAAACAAGACAACCATTGAGTTCGATATCCGAGTATGCAAATTGCAGAGCGATAGCGAACTATTATTTGTTTGCAAAGTTAAATAGCTTTTGCCGCTCTTTCTCTAGAAAAACTAGAAAGAGTTTAATCCCAAATCGAACTCCGAACCAACTCAACTTTCGACAAGCTGTTGTTATAACGAATACGTTTTTTCTTCAATTTCAGTGACATTAACTTTTAATCAAATTGAAACTTTTCCGTGAATTAACAAAAGTTGTTCGTGTTATCGCTGCAAAGTTTATATCAGATAAAGGCAATAGACATGAAACGTAAGGCCGGATCTGCCGATGAGGGTGTAGTTTGGAATTGGACTCATATTTTAACACTAATTTAAGATACAAGGGTCATAATAATCATGTGCCGTGTGGTTCATGGTGGAGTAGTATACGGCCACCCTATATCTTCACGGTGGTGTCGTAAAAGGCGATTAAGGGATCGGACTGTTATCTATCAGACTGTATGTACACAGTCTTACAGTGCCCGGGTGACGGCAATAGGCTGACGTCAGTGGGACCTAATTTTAATTGGCAGAATAATGGTGTCTAATGCACCTCTGCCCACGTATGTATACATATATGTTGCGTTTTATAATAAGCTAAGGTCCTTTTTTTATAAAGAAACATACGGTTTTAATCACCACGTCTGTATTTAGGTTATGCCCGACTAGTTTTGGACCCGACGGGAGACCTTTATCCAGCAACGAAGCGACCTTCTGGGAAAACGTCGGGATCTGCACTCTAATAAAAAAATAAAAATAGGGTCTTCTTGGGGCGCTAAATAAAGAAAATGGAATTGACCTAGTTCTTAACTTTTTAAAATTTAAATAAGTAAAAGTCTTCATATATATCTTACCTAATGAATTAATACCTAATATTGATTGAATAAACAAAAATAAGCAATCACAGCTCCATTTATAAACAAATACAAGCTAGAATATGTTTTCAAAATAGATATTTAAGATGACGGTAGATAAAGGAGAAGTAAGAAAGGTCACACGTCCAGTATCAAACCCTATAAAATTTTAAATCAGTTAACTTTGAGACAATATAACCGATTTTCATGTAACTTCCAGTTTTGTAATTGATATATCATGCCCCTGGGGTTAACACCTTCTTAGGAATATTTAAAAAAACATTCGATTCGATTCATTCGATTTTCAAAAAAAATACTGTGTTAAAGTCGGCTCAGCCGTTTGGGGCTGTCGTGCAAAAGACGCACAAACACGCAAGCAAACTTAAAACACCTGATCAATGAGGTATCATATCCCGAATTTATTTGTATCATGTCTTTGTGTTTAAAATTGCTCTTCTTATTTGTTGAAAATTCAAGTAAACCTTGTTTTAAATAGTATGTAATATAGGTAAAAAAAAAAAATTAAAAATAACGTACTATATACATTTATGTCTGTCACTTGGTATTTAGCCAGGCGGATATGATGCAATTGGATCTCAAGTTATAATTGAAACACATACATTTATTTTCAGCTTGGAACTTACGGGTTTTTTTAATACATTTTATCTGCAATTCCCAAGGATCGCATTATAGCCTAAGACACTTACATTGTTATCAAGCCAACGATAGTTTAAGAGAATTTTCATAATAACAGCATAATATTTATACTCTGATGTCCCAATATCTAATACTCGTAAAATAGGGTTACTATATCTTGCATAAAAACTAAGAGCATTTTTACATCAGTCGCCTTTCAGCATACTAATAAAACCGTTTCATACCGGTGATGTCACTCTAATGCGCATAAATGTAAGTACTGCAACGGATGCGATAAAACATCGGGGTCACCGCGTCATCGTAACTAGGTCTTATCAGACATTAATCTTTATCTAACTCTGGGTAATTTTCTTTAATGTGCATCGTAAGGGACGAATTGTACGTAAAAGACTTCATAGACATGTGTTAATTAAAAAACTACGTTAGGGTTTTGTTCTCTTATGGTGCCTAGCACTGGGTCTGCTTGCTAACAAGAAAATTAATTTCGTTCGTACTAGGTACATTTTTTACATTGTAAAAAAATAAGACAATTTCTGCGCCCTTGTTTATAGGTCGAAATCTCCGACACTTAACAATTTTAATGCTAAACTTATCAAGCGATTTTTTTTACTTTTAGTCGAGCACCTGCTTGATGACTTTTCTTATATTTCATAAGTAGAATTTTAAAAATGTGTATAGTGTAAGCATATGGCAAACCTAGCTTCATACTTAAATATTCTGTTTTTCGCTAAATAATAAAATTGAAGGAGAACAAAAATATTAACAAATTTGTAAAGCTATGACCATTTAATAATTGTTACACTTACAATTGACATTCACTTGTTATATGTTATAAGTTATGAATACTTATTATAATGTTCTTTAAGTTGTGATCGTAAGTAAATTCCAATTGTCAAATTGAATTTTACTTCGATAATCGCGAACAACCTTATTTTTCCCGAATAGTGTAACCCCTTGCAGCGACAGGGTAATTTTAACGACACAGCTATGTATAATATTGAATACAATCTTTTTTTTATTCGATTTTCAAAACAATTCTTCACACCATAACAGAAGATAATATAGCAAATTGTAGTTTAAGAGTAACTTTCATAGAGTTAAAGCTACCAACGGTTGAACATCCAATAACGTTTGAAATATTGTTATTCCCATCACGTCCGATACACTTCAATACCTCTACCACAAGGATGCGGGGCTTATTAAAATTCTTTAATTACCGTGAACACCTATAGAGACTGTTATTTTCTTGCCCTTTGATCAATCAGACAGCTGACTAACCAAATTATGTCGATATTGAATCAACCCAAACAAATTATATCGTCTTTGATAAGGTAATTATTAAATATAATTATTGTTTCGTCACGATCCCAAGACTCTTTGTTGGCTGCCGCTCGATATATATTTTTAATCTTATTGTGGGGCGTTCAAAAGCAGCTTCCATAGTTTGTTGATTATATTGTTTTGTAATAGCTGCTGCATGGTTGTAATTTGGTTAATTATTCGTTAATATGATTACAAAAATTGAAAGTAAGAACTATTCGTACTTGTAATATTACGGTTTATCGGCAATAAATGCTTCAATTTTGGCCGAAAATTTATAATTTTGAGTCAATTCTAGCTTTGGAAATAAAGTGTTATATAACATGTAAATAACAAACATAACATGTAAGAAAAAGTCAGAGGGCTCGTACTTCCCGACACCACTCAGTTCTAGTTATATATTACTTATGCTCCCCAGGTCATCTGTATAAGCAATATCCCTTTCCTTCCTTTTCTATCCCCCCTTTCCTGTTAACGTTCTCCAAATTTGCATATCTAATTCATAAAAGAGTCCGAATGTCCGCAATAGGCCTGCCCCTATTACGTATATGGTATTAAATCGTAAATGGCAAAATGTATGCGTTAATTACGCCTCTGCTGACCCCTTTTGGGATAAAGATGTGCGTGTATGTATGTATGTATGGATGCATATGTAAAATAATATAACCTAATATATGTCTGTATGTATAAAATAATATATATAAATAATATACTGTATATAGTATAACAGCCGTTCCTACAAACAGAAAGACACCACAAAGAAATAATTGGCAAAGACGCGGTTGGAGACATAAAATTAAACATGACAAAATTCCTCGGACACAAAGAGAAATTACGCTTGGAATACTTTTACCTCCTAATTATTGCCATGACAAAGTACAGACAGACTAAATTACGACATAATTTATATCGACCCTTTGTAGATTTATTGTAGCGTTTATTTATTACATTAATACGTTATTATTTTTGTTTATTGGTAATGCTTGTATACTAATTTTGTTCTTTAAAAATTTTATACACAGTATTTTTACATCGGAGCATCTAGTACCTCCAACCCACATAACATCATTCTCTTACAGTGTTTCCTACTTATTATTCCGTTACGGGATGAGGTTCTCAATGAGCGAGGGAGATTATTGTTGAGAGTGTCTAAATCGATTTTTAAGTCTGATTGTTTTTTGTTTATGTTTAAACAACTTCCGCGCCATTACTAATTCCTGTATCACAGGGGGCTTTACAAATATTCCAATAACAGACACAAAGAACACCCAGACTCAGAACATTTTCTATGGATTTATGGATTACACAAAGTCTTGTCCCGTCATGGGCTCGAACCCACAACATTCGACGCGGTAGCTTAGTGGCGAGGTAATCAATTAAAACACCACGCCATCCGTGCAGTTCATTTTTGCTGATTTTGCATTTTTGCTGATTAGATGTAATAAAAATTATTTCGTCTTAAGATTCTATCGATACTGATTATCAACTTTTATCTGTATGCCGCTATACTTCGTCAACATAAAATTTCAGTATTAAATAATATGTAAAAAGGATGTGCATGTGACTATTTCATAATTATATGAGTACAACAACAGTCTGTGTAGCTTAAAGATACAAGTACTCTAATAAGGGTAAACAAAGCAACGTTTATGCAAGATACTGTGGATCTAAATAAATTTAACTTGAACTCATACTTTGCATGTTGAAATTTTTTTTTATTATTTTGTAAGAACAAAGTGTGCTCGAAATCCTTTACAGCATTAGTGATGTAAGTAAGCTGTAACAAAGGAAATGTGTTTAGCTGTCCACCGCAATGCATCCAAAACGCGCGAGTGGACACTAATCTTCTTAAAAATATTTCATACTGTAGGCAACAGAGTTGAAACAACTTGTGCTGCGATTGAAAATATTTAAGTAAATATATTCCTTAGATCAACCGCTGGAGTTTAGAGACTCGGTTCGTAAAGTTCAGTATATTTTTGTTTCTGTATATTATGCTTATATAAGGTGTAAGTACTATGATGTGAGTACTATACACTCACGCCTATGTAAGTAAATGGTACACAGAAGAATCTTAAACTCCCATCTGTTGCTTACCATAATTTAGTCAAAAAAATACAGACATTATTTAAGACACTAGTAGAAATAGAAATATTTATTTGCTTTTTATTAAATCAGTGCTACCTGTCATCTGAGTGGTCCTACAATTGACTTCTCGCGATGGACGTCGGTTGAAGTTCGCTTTCCAAATCTCACTTTTGGGAGTTAACTGCAGTATATTTTTAGGATTACGTTTTAGTAAAAGCATCTAGAAACAACGCAGGATTCGAGAGTTTTTTATGGTCTAGGCTTAACCTAAACAGCGAAATCGTCTATGTTATAATACTTCTTATACGACGGAGAGAAATTCCATAGATAATCCTTTTGTTAGATAATTATACATTGTGTATGTCCTTTCATTTCCGAATATACACAATTTGTGCTGAGGGGTAAAATTTTATGTATTTGTTTTGTTT
Organism: Tyria jacobaeae; assembly: GCA_947561695.1. Taxonomy (NCBI): domain Eukaryota; kingdom Metazoa; phylum Arthropoda; class Insecta; order Lepidoptera; family Erebidae; genus Tyria; species Tyria jacobaeae. The sequence continues at coordinate 13,616,466 of OX387220.1, forward strand.
TAGTGCCTTTTTCATATGTCTGGTCAATATAATGTCTATTACTTTTATATCATCAACACTATGGTACGCTGTCCTGTTTATCTTTTTTTACTTTTCTACACTAAACTTAAAATGTATTCATTTACATTTTATTATATTTCAATTTTCAAATTGTTGTTCAAATTGTTGTGTTTATTTTAAATATTGAAAACTCAGTACTTTTCCGCTAACGTATTGCTACAAAGTTTTAAGTGTTGTTTTTCAAGACTAGAACAGATTATTACAGTGGTTTATATAAAGCACGAATAAAGCAGCTCTAAAACAGACGTTGATCAAGCATATAGTTAACCAACTTTACGGTCTAACTATAAACGACCATAGAAACAGTTAAAAAAAGGTAATTTAAACAGTTTTAACATTCAAATATGGTATAATTATCTGATTTTGTGTAAATTTATCTCATTTATTAGGTTCTAGATACCAACCAGTACTCAGCTAATGAGCTTGCTTAATTTGGTTTGCTTGGGCTGAAATGTCGTAATATTGCATTCCATAACACGCCTCCAAGTATATATATACGTCATTAGAGGCGACCGACGAATTTTGTAGAATGAACCAACTAATGACATACATAGACATCCGTGCATATTTTGGGTGTCTGATAATGTACTATAAATGTAAAGTCGATGGAACTATAAACATTTTCATTATAATTTACATTACTCGGTATATAAAAATGCAACAGTCATAAGACACAGACAAAGACCATTATGTTATTGAACATCAATCACATCATTTCAAAACATGTATTTACATATGTACCTAGTAGAAATCCCTTACAAGTAAAAGTGATAGTGATAGTATAGTAGTTAGTGATAGAACTATTTACAACCCGACTTGACTTCAAAAAAGTAACAAAGTATTATAGCTTTCGGGAATCGTCTTGTTAGTGATCTGGTAGCCGCAAATGTTACGTGGAATCTTAATACATATTTCTTTTCTTTTTGGAATCTTTCCTTTTATTTAAACAAACGTTTCTCTTATACCGTTATTTAAGCTTTAGAATTATTTAATATCTGTGGAACAAACGAAACTCATAGATTCCATCAAAACACACGAAAACAAAGGTACAAAAAAGAAACAGTAAATCTATAAATCCCCTTACAGAACGCCCACCGCATTGATTTCCCTAACCCTACACTTCCCTATATACATATGCAGTTGACTCCAAAGTAAACAAAATGACGCCGGCCTAAGCAAATAATGTGAGCAAGTAAGTCTAATTCATTATTGTTCGCAGAAACAATAAAAGCGCCAACAAACGAGATTACCGATAAATCTAAAAGGGAATTTTTCTATACCGGAGGGGCTTATCTACTTTACGTCGATTTGGGAATAAATACCGACAGTCCTACTGCAATGAAGACGGTGGTAAACTTAAATCTTCTAATGTCTATTGGGATAAGGCAGGAATTTGAGAGAAAGAAGTTCCTCAGTAACAAATAGTATTATATTTATTTATTAAACAATTTGGCCCGCCACCTAGAATATAAAATAATGATGGTTCATCTCCATTAAAAACTATTGTTAAGGTACTGTTTAGTGAATTTAACCACCATTATTAAATAAATTATCTATTCCTAGTAAAATTAGGCACCTAAATTGAATAGGAGGTAGTTATGTCAAATTCAAAAATATATGTTCGTTGTACCTATAGCTATGATAAACGTAACATATCAAGTAATATATAATTATATAAAATGTGTAATCACTCATAATATTAACTACTTCCAATCAAGAAGCTACTAAAATGCAAATACAATACAATGCTGTTGCAAGGGTGTATTATAAATTTATAATTTAGTAAAGAGAGAAAATCAGATTAAAATAAGATATTCTCAAAGAGAGAGATTATTTTATTCACTAACTTAATATTTTCAAACAGCTTTATCGTAGATGACAAATTGTTTTAATGCCGCTTTTAGTCTGTTTTAATTAATTAAATATTTTTCTTTGTTTCAGAGATTTATAAATACTTTTATACTTTTCTTATTCATTCTAATCTGTTGTTCTAGTCGGGTTACATTATATCACGTTTTATGTATATGTAATGTGAAAATACCGTTTGTTGTTTGTTGTTTTACCATTGAAATGAAATCCATTAAACATTTAGAGAAATACTTGCAAGGCAAATAAATGCCTTCTGTGTATCAAATGACGCTAGTTTCGTATACATCACATGACTAAGCTCATGGGTGAACCAAATTTAATCGTCCGAAGCGCCAGTGCGAATAATGGTGGCTACAAATTTTCCGTTCCGTCGAGCATTTTCCTCTGAATGCATCTACACAATCGACGGTATTGCCTGCAAAATTGTACGCTATTAAGTGACATTCTAAATATAGGGATCCACAGGATGACGTCGAGATAGCCAGTCGCACTCAACCCTTTTCATGCTCCATCTGATGTTCATAACTCTGGTTTTTATATAAGCATCCTTAGCAGTACGATTAAAGATCCAGTTTCGTTCAGCATGGTATTTACATTATGATGTTTTCTAAATAAGAGTAGACCGCCAACTGATGAAGTGTAACTGTTACACATCTGCTTTTCAACGATTGATTCGTAATGATGATTGGTACGTGCGGTTTGAAAGACATGTCTACGGAAAGCATCCTTATGTTATACAAATGTAGTGACGTTAATATTATGGCTTTGCCGTAGCAAGCTAAAGATAAATTACTACTGACAGACAGTATAAATCAGATGTTTGATACGTTGTGTGGAGAAGTCCTTGTCGAGAAAAAAATGTGTAATTAAATTAAACTTTTGAACCGGTCGTTTTACTGACGGTTTTTATACATGCCGTAAAGTGTTAACCTTTAAAACTAAATATTACGTCTACCATAATTCCATTAACTACGTTTTGTTCATTTTTTATCGTGGGTGTTCTGAAGTTTGTAGAAATGTTCTTTCCTTTTGTGATCCTATAGTAAATATAGTCTCCGACAAATAAAGGAACACTATTTAAGAAAAAGAGCGAAAATTAGCATCTACATTTTTGTTGTTTACAAAGTGCAAATCTTACGTTCTAAAGTATTTTCATACATGTAATGGAATTTATGTTAAATTGCTTTAAGTTTGTTAAATATTGAATGTGTGTCTACATATTGAGTTACTTACACAGTTGGTTTAGTAAATGTACCCCCAAAACGTAAAACAATCCTAGGCTTCAATTCTCCAACCCATACATTTTTTTTTTACTTGACACATCTCACACACGGCCGTCTGATCCCAAACTAAGCAGAGCTTGTACTATGGTAAACAGACAGCTGATAAACAATACTTATATATCTTCTAAATACATACATACTATAGATAAATTACACCCAGACACAACAAATGATCATGCTCATCACACAAATATTTGTCTTGGGTGGGAATCGAACCCACGACCTCTGGCTTAGCAGTCAGGGTCACTAACCACTAGACCAACAGGCAAGTCATCCTAAAGATACATCCTTAGTAGACTGTATAACGAAATTCGACAAACAAATAGATATTTTTGGCTTAGTAATAACTCTCTTTAAACAGTTAATGGTAGCAATTCTGCTGTTGCAAAACTCACTACTCTAAACTAAAAATCTCTAAATTTTAGTTTAGTCCTGTCTAACGAAGTTTCGTATTCTGAAAACGTAAGATTAAACTATAGTTTGACAGAACCAAACTTGGCTAAGTTATTCAACTTAGTCATTATTTACTGTCTTGTACGTTTTAAATATCAAAAATTGTCTAAAATTAAGAACGTCACTCTAATATTAGACATCACATAAATGCATAACGACTTATTTTAGTGATATAATTAAAGTCCCTTTTTTATGTAAAATTGATCAAATAACTTCGTCAAATTAGTATAATGAACAACGAATTCTTGATATTAGCTGTGGCTGCTTCAAAGGAAAGGTATGTAGCTATGTTTATGTTACAGTTAAACATAATCATGGCATTCTTATATAAATATATTGTTTTTAGAAAATTTCAAGATATATTCAGATTGGAAAATTTAACTCCAGAAAAAAGGAGGAAAAATTTCGCAAACTTTTAGGCTCTAATGACCTTCGATTAAGGCTACATCTAAAAGCACTCAAAGGTTTGCTTAAATTTCCATATCAAATGACATTTTCTTCATAAGACTAACTTGATGAAAGTACAGTACAATATAGTACAAATTGAAACATGTATGTATATATACGATACTTATCATGTAATAGAAGTGTATAAATAAAGTATTCTCTATCTAGTGTTTCTCCATATTAGGTATAGGTATAATTTGGTTTATTTAGGTAATATTTTAACAAGTTTTATCTGCACTTGAATTTTTGCCCAACAGGTTGCTGTAGAGCAAGGTAATTTTATTGTACTCAGCCAACCTTCTGTCATGTTGGGTTTGGGTTCAATTCCCACCCACTACAAATGTGTGTGAGATGAGCACCATCATAATTTTGTTCCGAGTCTATATTAGAATTAAAAAAGAGTATTTAGAAATATATAAGTGTATGATGTTTTATTGAAATTAGGATTTAAAAAACTCTCATCAGTACCAAATTATAACTTCTTTATCTCAAATTAAATCTACTGTATCTGTATATTTCTGGATATACAAAATAAACGACATTAGGGTATTACATTATATTTATTTTTATCACTCAGTTATAAATAATAGTAGTACAGAATTTAGCACCACAATGTTATCATTATAATAACAATGTGTATACTGAGGAGAATGTAAATCCTGTTTTTCGTCGAGGAAGAGTGCCATGATTTTTTGACAGAGGCAGGCATATTAGAGAAGAAATAATACAAACACACTTTAATTAAACTGCTAATAAACATATTTATTTTAATTCAATCATTAGTTTTACTATTACTATATTTAACATTCACATAAAATCTCAACATAAAAATAATAATTTAATGAAATGAAAATGTCAAAGAAAACAAAATAGTTTGGGCAAGATAACAGACAAGCTTTAGGAAGTGCTTACAAGAAGCAGCAGCAGTTTTCAAGATATACAAGGACATAGAAATAATGTTAATCGAAATTACAAATTTTATTATTAATTTATATATCTAAGGCTTGAAATTGCTGCTGCTATATCCTGATCACTTTAAACAAGTCTTATAACCTACGATTGCTTTCTTGTAGAGCAATCAATAAATTATTATAAGCAGGAGGCTGAGGAGGTCTAGGCATGCTGCGGTGTTGGTGTTGTTGTTGGCGTATTGGTCCATGTTCTGCCAAGATAACTGTAGGTGGCTGTGACTCCTGTACCTCTTGAGGCTTCCAAGGAGATTGTACAGGAGCAGTAATTCAGATGCAGGTTTTTGTCTATATTAGTTAGGTCATACTCCTGTTGCCCTTACTGTCACGAACCTTGCGAGCATTGGTTTTCTCTTTAGCAACCCATATACTCTAAACCTAAAAAATAAATATATACGATTTATTAATCACAATGCTTAAGAATGGATGGCTTAATGCTCTTAACTAAAGACACTAATATGCTGCCGCTGCTGTACAGTCCTATTACAGCCTAAGTTGTCTGCATAATTACCTAATAAAAAAAATACTTGAAACACTTGTAAAAGTGCAATGGAAACAAGTAAAACACAAATATTTTAATTTATATTGGATCTTTAACAAAATAATGTTATAAATAATATCACTCAGCAAATGAATATTTTCTTACCTCTCGCAATTTCCATATTAATGTGAAGGCGTTCCATATATCGTGTAGTTTTATAGTTTAGTGGTACAAATGAACTAATGTAGGCACTGGGTACGTATTTATTTATTCAGAATCGATTTATGTCAGATCTTGATTGATTTGTAGATCCCTGCTATAGGCAGTTAATGACATAGCTAAGAAAAAGGTTTGGTTGCTAGTATTTAAACCGTAACACTGTATTTTTCAGCTTAGGATAACAAAACTAACACTTTTTTTATTACAGGTGTCATACTATCCGTAAACAAACATTCACTGGCATACAAGAAACTTTAAAATGTAGCTGAAGGAGAAGTCATTATTAAACTCTTGGTCATTCATTCTTTATTTTAAAGTAGTGTTGACTCAACTTTTAGTGATGTCAATTTCGAATTTAGAGCTGTCATGTTGAAAACCAGAATAGAACGTAGAACCACATTTGTAACTTGTTCACTAAAATCTCTTTTTTACAGAAATTTTAGCTTAGTGGTGTTAACAGCAGAATCTCCACCAATATCTCTTTTCATTACTTATTATTCTATATTAATTATAAACATGAGCATTATGCACTAACAGAACCTTAAAACCTTCAAGAAAAGAGCGTACTCCTACCTAAAAGGCCAGCAATGCACTTGTGACTCTTGAGTTCATGTCCATGGGGTGTCCATGGGCGGCGGTAGTCACTTAGCATCAGGTGACCCGTCTGCTCGTTTGACCCCTATTGCATATAAAAAAAATTGTCCGTATGTGTTTGAGAAGCTGTTTGCAAGTTTATGTTGCACACTTATTAAATATATTATGAAATTGTATTTGTTATAAGAAAAAGTGTAACAGTTGTAGTAATTAATAAATTAATAATTTAGTACATCTGAAATGGTACACGTGTGATTTACGAAATTCTACTTCGTGTCTATCTCTTGGAATTATTCTCAAACAGTTAATTTTTATAAACATACACCTCGATGATTTGATTCTTATAATTAAAATGATATTTATCATAAAGAATCAGTATTTCTCTTAGTCTCAGCAGTGTGCCTCTATTTCCTTTTACTGACACACAATATCTTTTCTAATTAAAAGCAAGCGCATATTCACGGTTGAACGTCTGAACGTGTTCCCAATCAAGCCGCTTCACGAGTTTTACGACTCCTTGTGCTCATAAAGAACGTTGTAGCTTTGTGCTGATTGATAACATATGTCGGTATAAGATCACGGTATTGGAAGAGCATATCATAACAGTTCTCATTGATAAACATTGAATTAAACTTATATTAATTATTGTTTACAGATGGCGGTTGCTTGATATTGTTACTCGATAAACGATACGAGTTTATTTTTGAAATTTACCGCAAAACATGAAGATTTAAGATATACATATATTTGAAAAGGAATAAGAGTAATGTAGGTTCTTAGGCAGTTAGAGCATATAAGCCACAAACTATCACAATAATGTCTAGCCGCAGCCGCCAGGCATGACGGCTTTACCTGGTTAGATCGTTGTTTTGTGTTGCGAGAATTGCACCCTCTCCAAAGTTTACCGGTATGCTGATCTTCGTCTATACTAATATTAAACACCATCTCTCTACATGTCTGTCAAATTTTCAAAGACGAAACCACAATTGGGTAAATTTGGCATGTAGATATTGCTTATGCTACTTCATTATCGACAACGCGGGTGAGCCACGGAAGCTAATTTTTATGATTAAATTAAGTTGACAAAATAGGAATCTATAACTTGCATTATAACTTGCATATATATATATTTATAACTTGCATTACTTTATTAGAGCTTTTTAAGTTCACTAAGAACTAAGTAACAATGCTTTTCCTACAATACATATATAGACATATTTTGTTCCAAGACACCACGTAATTGTTTTAATATATTTTAGAATTCTAGTAACAAGTTACAATTTTCAAAATTAACATAAGTAAAATCCTGATACCTAAAATAAATCTACCCAGCAGAATGTCGAAAAAAAAATACAAAATAATTAAATATTTATAAAAAGATGTTAAAATAATGTTGTTCGAGCTCGATTTTCTACCGAAAAACAAATAACATTAAACGTTAACAAAACAACGAAGGCAGGTGGAATGGCAGACGTAAGGCGTACGAAAGCTTACCAAATATTTACAAATTCCTCAAGTGGCTTAAAACAAATTCTCCAATAATCTTACCTCGTCGTTGTACTATTGTTTACACTGAATTTTGCTACTGCCTTCGCTACCCTCGGCTTATATTTTTGTGGAACACCACTCAAATCGTGTTTGATTTCTTGAAACATAAAGCATTTGTAAACATTTAACAGCGCTGTATCGGGTTACACGCTTCCTTCTGATCCTACAGTATTTGCTTCCAACAAAAATATTTTTACAATATCAATTGGTTGTGTTGTAATTTAGCAAATACAAAAATTATTTATGATATTTGTAATGATCCAGTCCCAAGCGTTATGTTCATGATTCAAAAATGTAGGTCGTGAGTTACTGCTCATTTTATATTTAGCATAAAAAATATTCAAACATCATTCATTCATTTTACATGTATCATAATATTATTATAATACATGTATAAAACAATCTCTTTGAAATTGCTGATTACGAGATAGAACTAACTATCTTTATTTATCACAGATTCTTCACATTTGACTTGTAAGTGTAAGTTAATATGCGATTGAAGAAGCTAACACGCAATTGCTTTGAACCTGAATTTCGAAAAGTGGAATATAGACATCATTCTGTAAAAGTAGTTAAGTAAGTTCTTCTTTCATTGTTCTTTAAACATAAGTTAACTGTGTATAGTAGTAAAAACAGTAAAACAGTCTTATATCATTACAATAATTTCTCTCTCTGTATTCTCAATCATGTTAGAAAATTATAGTTTCCCACTTTTCGTTTTGTTTTTTGCAGTTAAAAGAAGGATTTTTTATTTCCGTTATGTATGGAAACTGTGGCGTGGAGTGAAATGAAAAGCTACGCAATACTCCTTCCGTTATGATCTAAATTGACTTCCGATTCGTGAACGCCGTCACTTACTACACATCTCTGTACTCAATTCTTAATTCATCTACTTCTCCCTCATATCTAACCACTATTTTCCAGCATCTTTGCTCTAATCATAACATAAACCTCAGTTCTTCCAATAATCTTCTTCTATTGTGCCCCAGTCATTCTTCTGCTGGAGTCAATTCCTCTTTCATTGTACAGTCCGTCCTCCTCTGGAACGCCCTGCTGCAGAAAATCAGGATGGCACCAAGTTGCTTATCTTTCAAAACTAGGGTTCGTGCTCTTCTCGTCCGTAAGCTAGCAGAGTCATCAGAACATTAGTACCATATGACTATGTATATCGTTATATATAATTATATACTATTTTATTTATATATTATTGTACATATTTATTATTTATGTATGTTTGTATCTAATGTCCATATACATTATGTTTATACTACTATTTTTCTTTTGTACTCATTTCACATCACCCTAAGGTAGACTGGCAGAAAATGCCTTTGGCATTAAGTCCACCTATGTACATTTCGTTTTAAATAAAAAATATTAATAAATAAGATTAAATAGTAATAAGTAAGTAGTAACATTTAACATGTTAATAATACATATTCTACTAGCGATAATAATACAATGGGTTTTACAACAAGGATTCCATTTTATGGGTCACGCTGTATAAACTTGTGTTTAATCTAAAACAGGGAAATGTATCAAAAATAAGGAATAAGCTGATACTACTCTCTACTGAACTATTTAATAAATTGCTTATTTTTTTTTCTCACTAATAAGCTAATATATACTAAATAATGCAATATTACTTCCTGGCAAATGTAAACTCATATTGAAAAAGACAAATCCCTCTTTCTTTTTTTTCCTAGTCATTGTGATGGTTTTGACAGTGTCTCCCGTCGAATGTTTACATCATCACAGACAACTCATTAGTTGTCACTTTCGACTCACACGCATCTGGCAAACCCGTTACCTACAACAAAAATATTTCATCACGTATGTAAAATGCTACTGCTTATATATGTATGTTTGTATGAATGTATTTCGATTTCGTTATTTGTTTTAAATACTCCTTTAACATGTAGGTATATCATAATGTTATGGTTCAAATATGTACATCATAGTTTTTTTTTTCTTTAGTTCTTTTTTCTTTATTATGTATGATGAATAAATTGATTATTCAGAACTTTAGAAATTGTAACATTGCCTGATTTTTAATTAAAATAAGCTTTACCTGCTACGATTTTATGGGTATATGTTGCTTTTTTAATCCTTAACATTTTAAGGACAGCATCACAGTTAAGAATTCCTCTGGAAATACTAGCAATATTAAAATCACAACGGTTCTCACAAAGACAAAGAGGGAGCCGACGCGAGAGGTATCAAACGTAATAAATAATTCCCTCGCTTCGCGACAAATGAGGTCATGTGTTTCTCCTTTACGTTTTTTGTTCGACTTCCCGCGGGATCGTGTGTCTTCTATTTCCGTTTCAATGTATCGACTGAACGATTTGCTTCTTATATTTAGAATATGTTCGCTGTTTAGTGTTGAGCGCCATGGGGATCATTAAATTCGGGAACGCAGATGTCAACGTTGCTAACATCTGGTAACTTTTAGTTTTAATTTAACAAATTGATATTTGTTGGTAGGATACTTTATAGTTCACTAGGCGTGAAAAATTAAGAACGTTATAATTATGTGGTTTTTATGATGTATAAGGTAAACTGAAGTATTTCACCGACCATATAACTTTTAAGACACAGGTTCTTTTATTAAAGATTACTTATTTCTGTTATATATTTTGTTAAGATGTCTAAGCATGGAACAATAAATAACCGTATGTCATTTTCTTATTTAATCCTTCTGTACTTTGACCCATTTAAATCGCGATAAAACAAATAGGAGTTTAACCTCAAAACCGCATTTAGACTAAGCATTGCAATCTTATATACAATGGGTAATATAAATTGTTTTGTTAGACACCTTCCTTATATTAGACTTTGAACGTTATTGGTCAGTGAACAAAGTTGAGTATCGTTCATAAGTGGATGCTCTTTGTGATACTTGAAAGAGAACAACTTGTACGTCTAAAACAATCAAACATAACCTTGAGAAGATTTTACGAGTCTCTTTCAGCTCACAACGACCAACGTAATAAACATGTCGGCATTGTCGGCAACAAGTGCTACCGAGTTGCGATCTACGCATGAAGTAACCAGTTGAAGTAATAAAAGAAAGTAACAATCACTAAATGAATAAATGTTATTAGTTCACATATGAAGTTGCATTAAATATTTTTTTATTCATCACAGTGTTATTATAAAAGAACATAAAGATATCATTCAACAAAAAGATAAAAATTACTTTGTTACGACCTTACACCGATTTCTCAAAGATCTTTAGACCTTAATGCAGTGAAATTTAGACCACTACTTTTTAACGACTTTACCTTCAACCATAAAGGGAAGGTACTGGGATTTGATATCATCCGCACTGCCATCGCAGAATCGAGATCTACAAAAGCGAGAAGCTGGCTCTGGGGTTACCCAATCCTGGCACGCGTGTACGTGTTCTATTTCATTGTCTTACCTTTGGATTCTGTGTTTTTCTGACCATGTGTGTACACTAGTAATCGATTATGTGAAGTTACAAATATAAAATAATCTATGTTTGTATTTATATTTCACTTTTATTTACTTTTCCTTAAAATTTTTAAAATTAAAATTAAAATTTTCGAATATCGTGCAATTTTCTTTTGTATGATTACCTACAAAAGTAACATTACAGTATTGTAATCATATAGATAAAATGGATAAATCAGTAACAGTTAAACTATGATGATAAAATTAAGTATCTCTTTCATACTTATACATAAATGTGTCAGCGTGTAAATAAAATCCGTCGTGCGTCATGAGTTCAAGTAGATCAGGGCTAAATCAGGAAGTCTAAATATTACACATACATACATACATACGCTCACGCCTGCATCCTCTTACGGGTATGCAGAAGTGTATTAACTAATAAATTATTATTAATTAATAAATTAGAATATATATATAATACACATATAATACACTAACGTAATAGGTGGCAAGCCCATTGCCGTCAACCGGGCACGGTATGATCCCTTAGTCGCCTTTTACTACATCACCGAGGAGAGATGGGGTGGCAATATTCTCCACTAACGTGACAAACACGGCATTTTAAAAAAAAATAATTGAAAAAATAAATTTGTTTTGTTACTACCACCATTTTTTCTTAATGTATTTTTTTAATACTATAGGGGGACAGACGAACAGACGGTTACCTGATGTTAAGTGACAACCTCCGTTCACGAAGAGTCATAAGTGTGCTGGCCGCCTTTGAGGGTGATGATGGATGGGGGGATGCGGGGAGGGGAAAGAAGGGAAGTGGATGAGGAGATGGGAAAGAGGAGAGGGGGATGAGGGAAGAGGAACGACGGGAAAGAGCCTCCGGAAACCTCACTCATTTCGGGGAAATGCAACGTAAGGGTTACTTCACAACCGGTTTTCTGCGAGGCCGGGGTATCGCACCAGTCGAGCCGGCCCATTCGTGCAAAATAAATGTATCCACACAGATTGGATATGATGTCCATTGTGAAAAGAAAGTTGGTGAAGTTTGACATTAGTTATAGGGATTGATTTCGTTCTAATATTTATATACATTTACATGTAAATAAAAGATCTTAAGTTAAAAGTAGTGTAATGTGAAAACTGTTGAAATTAAGTCGGTTAAAAAGGCCCAATTTTGCAGGACATCAATGAATAAATATTGTTCATATTTGTATGTATGTGAGTTGAACTCTATCAAAAATTAAGAAAATCTTTTGTCCTGTAGGTAGGTCCTGTAGGTATATTATATATTAAACTATTTAAAATTATGCCTAAACTGAATTTTAATGGGATAGGGGGCAAATGAGCAGAGCAGACGGGTCAGCTGATAGTGTGTGACTACCAACGCCCATGGACACCCGCAACGCGAGAGTCACAAGTATCACTATAGCAGTAGTCCAAATATTTGAGATCACGATATTGTAGACCAGTTAAAATAGCAGTAACCGTTTGATCGTCTAAAATGTTATGATGTCACTCCATCATCATTGCTATTTCTTCTTCGTTTCTTGCGAAAGCTTTTGGTGGGATTCCGATTTCATATTTTGACATATCATCGATACGTTCACACTTCCTCCCTGTTCTTTCATCTTTTTATAAATAGATTCATTGGCGTCGAATTCACTAACTCTGTTTCAATCAACAGTGTCGATATTTTCGTTAGTGTTATGATTGAACTAACATTTCCTACCGATAACATTTAGTGTTATGTTTGATGGAATTACGAGGCCCGCTGTGAAATGTGTTGTACTAATATAACTTCTATAAGTGTGATCTCACTGTGCAGCAACTTCTGTAAGTGGTATTACGTATGTTTTATTATTAGTGATAAATATTGCCTTGTTGTTTTAGTTCGTATGTGTATGCATTTTTTTTAATACTTTTGTTGCTTTAATATTGCTGTATAGTGATAAGACTTCAGACTTCATATTTTGCATATATTGGTTCCAATTGCAAGAATATGACTAGGTCTTGGATTGAAAAATTAAATATTCGAATACTGATAATTTATTTTTCTGTTGTTTAGAAAATTACAACTAAAATATGACAAATATTATTTTTCTAAGCTAAGAAATGAGAGTAATATCTCACGTTGATCCATCTCTGTATATTGGATAATGTTCCGAAAAAGGTTACAGCTCCATCATTTGAAAGAATCCTTTAAAGATAGGTCATTTCACTACTAAAGGATTTTAAAAGTCCGAACAGCTAAAAATAACATCCAGCTACCCTAACAAGAGCTATCCACATTGCACCTTATACTTTTAACGGCTTGGAAGTCGGCTGACCCTACTAAAGCATCGCCTTTATACTCTTTTTACAGCAGTCGCTGTTAAAGTGCAGCAAACTGTATTGCTAACGGAAACTAGTCGTTTTCAGATTGTACGTATATTGCTTTGACCCATTCGTAAAACTTCCTATAAATTGTAACATCAACAACAACAACATATATATAAATATGAATTTCATATATTTCAATATTTCTGTAGTTTACGTTTAGGAACATATTTTACAAAATTATTTACCAAATAAATAAATGTATGTTTAGATTGTATAGCTAGTAAGATATAAATATTGTTTTTAAGAATAAGTAATTGAACGTCAACAATTTTCACACCGAATACAAATACTACAACATTATGTTAATACTTGTATGAATAAAAGTAATTTATATAATGCTATATAATTACCTCACCATATATTTATTCACTACATTATTTATTCCCTTACCTTCAACTGTGTGGGTAGTGAACCATTTAATTAGACTGCTTCTAGATTATACAGATAACTTTTAGGCTGCTTGATTCTATGACTTTTTAATACAGTTTGTCGTATAGTATTAGTGTTCATTAATATTAATTTAGTGCAGTTAAGTTTCTGATAAGAAAGAATCACACAATGTGGTAGGCAAGAAATATTAATCAATAACTTATTGTAGTACTAAAAAAGTGATACTAAGTTGTTGATTAAAAAAAAATTGCATCCTTTTGTCTGGGACAGGTATGCATATTTTTCTTTGTTCTATAGGGATAAGTAGCATGAAATGAAAATATGCATATTATGACTATATTTGCAGTTCGTAAGTGGCTTGTTATACGCAACCATTGGGTACATTATATCCAAGAAACAAGATCCTAGTATGGTAACGCTTCATAAAAACTGAAGTACTCAAGTCTAAAGCCAACAGCACCATCCAAGGATTGTTTTATTTGTTGCGAAACAACTATCTTATTTGGCGTGCAGCTAGCCAGTTGTAATATTCATCATGCCGTTGGCTCCGGTGACTTTAAACGGTGCATGTCCGTCTTTTTATTTTATTTTTTTACTTATTCTCGCCTCGATTGTTGCCAGAGAGCAGTATTCATAAAACTATGGAAGCACTGTTCCTTGTTTTACACACTCTTTTATATTTCAACAGCCATTTCGGTTGAAATACCGGCGACATTTTATAGTGTTGCTGCACTGTCTTTAATGTACAAATACACATTTCAATGAAAAATTTAAATGATGGAAGCAAGTGGATCGTACAACATTTTGATTAATTGAATAAAAACTTATAGAAATGTTACAGTTTCAGTTGTAGAATTGTTTGTTGCTCTTATATTGATGAGAGATTCGAAAAATTCAATATTTATATCAATGTCCTTATATCGGTCCTGTATTGCAATACTTAGAACAGTCCCATTCTTATTCTTAACAATTAACTCTTGTTTTTTTCCTATTCCATAAAAATAATGAAGAAAATTTTTATTCTTAAATCAGCATATGTAACAATCAAAATTAAAAAAAATACTAGTAAGTTTCTATTCACTCTAAAATGCTACAAAAATACTATGCACAGGAAACTAAATTCGAATGTTGACGAACCTCAAAATATTCCAGTTGGTATTCGTACTACTAAATTATGAGGATATGTGGACTATCGCAACAAAATTATGATTTATCTGTGCCGTTGCTTTTCGCTTCTCGTTAGTTTGTGTTATTCTTACAAAATAAACGGAGAATCAAAGAATAACATCGTTCCCGATGTGGCCGACTGACGTACGATCGTGTTTACAGTATTTTGTAACAACTAATGCTTCATTTTGTCAAATATCCGACTTCCAAGAGTTATACATTCAACAAGCTACAGAATGAATCATGATAATGAATCAACCTATCCGAGATTATGTGATAAATCGCCTAACAGTTAATATTAATATTTTACTTTACCAGATTAAGTGAAAGTCCTGAATTATCTTGTTTTATTTACAATAAACTTGATACCATATATGTTTCATTGAAGGCTCTAAATTCTTACTTTCTTGACATTGATTTAAGATTTCATGAAGGTGTTTAAAATGAAACATCAATAAACGTATTTACATGCTCACAGTCAGATATTCCAATGCGTAGCGTGATTACGTTGGACAGCGTACTAGTAAGATTACTTTAATTTCTTTTGGTTATAATTAAATATCCTTTATCTGTAAGTATTGTGTTTTTTTTTTCTTGACACCTCTTATTACTTCATAATTTCACAATATTTGTTCAAAAGTGTGTCAGTCCAAAATTTTTCAGTCTGTTGAATCAGATAAAGGATAGAAAAAAAAATATTATTAATTCCCTATTTAAGGATAACAATCTACCTACGTACATATACGTAATTAATTACCTACTCATGTTTATACTGGACTAATTAAAACTTACGAATGTACACATATTACTGTTAGTACCTGTGGACACAGTGAATCACACTTTTTTAGAAACTATGGTGTCTAAAGATAAATATGTAAATAAAACTTAGTTTTAAAAATGGCTGTAAAATACACCACACCCGTCGCCGTGAGGCATAAAGTCAGAATTAATAGTGTGGATTACGTAAACCAAAACAAGGAACAGTCTCCTACCATACCGCACATATCCTGGCTACCGAAAATCACTCGAAAACGGCTATAAAACCAGAAATTTGTGTACGACTCCATAAATTAAAGTTCATTAAAACTTAGGCATCGCGAGTCCACGTTAGTTTATTTACTCCACTGGAATATGAACTTTAAATGAGCAGACGTAAGATTATTCTTAGGTTTTATAATTTTAATTTTCCCGTGAATGATACAGTTAAGATTTTATTTCTAGTGTTACTTTTACCATAGTAAAGGAATAATGACAGTTTTTTTATTAAGCATTCTTCCTCTTCTGCAATGAGACTTGCATATTTTATGACTCACTCTCACATATATACACTTTGTTCTAAATATATGGTACATCAAATCTTACCTACATGATTTATTTATAATAACATATTTGATGTCACACTCTATGCCGGCTACTATACCAGGACATAAAAAGTTGTTAACAATTTAAACCTATGAAAATAATTAAAGAGGATTGCAGTCAGATCATAGGACTGTCAAGGTCGTAAGATTCTGTCTGTTGCTGGATACGCAGTTCAATGTCACTTGTTATCTTGAACACAAAAAAGAGTTAAACACTTGATTACAACAGAAAACAGTCAAATTAATGATTGTGTAATTTTGTGCTCCAGTAAATATTTAAAGGCATGAAGTGTTCACTGGCATATTAGTCGTGTATTTGTAACCAATATTTAGAGCATATTATATAACTTTATTTTAGTCTCTTGAGATTAAGGTGCCTACAGCCAACCTTATCAAGTCACACAGTACTAAGTATCGATACACCAAACACTTGTGCCAGTCAATGAGATTATGAGATGTTTTATGCACGATATTAAAATTCAAAGTTGTATTTATTTGCCGATTCGTCAGTATCGAATGAACTAACATGATTTTGTCTTATATTTAATTGAACTATATATATATATACTGTTGGTTGTTGGCACTTGGTGGAACTTGCTAAACATTTTGAGTTAAAAAAATTGTTCTGTTCCACAATATTTATTTAATGTCAGATTATTACTGATATCTTTCTAGAAAAACTAATATATATATATACATATATATATACATATTACTTCTGCATTAACTTCCTAAACTAATAGAAACCTTTGAAGTTGCCGTAAGGCGAAACCGGTCAAGTTTTTTAAATAAATATTGTAAAACATTACTAGTGAGTTTACTTAAGAAAAAAGTATTTAAGGTTACCAAATACTTACTTATAAGTTATTGCAATGCTTCATTATTCTAAGTGTTAAATTACTTTCATTTTAATTTTACTAATAGAACGTAGAAAGCAAGTTTAGTTATACACAAGCGAGCAGCTGGTGACTTTTTGTCAAGATGTTAATGAAGATTTGTAACTGTCCGTTGAATTTAGTGTGGTCTCACAAACGCTAACTTCTTTATCCCACCGCTAAAAAGAGAATACAATTCTGATAATTTATAGTTCACTTTGAACTGATTTTGTGTCAGCACGATGAAATTCATTCGAAGTATTTTAGAGAGACTTAATTTTACTAAGACGTATGCAATGAAAGTTTTCATCTTGGTTAGACAGGCAAGACTGACGAATTAATAAATGATTCGCCCTACAGCGTAAGATCTTAATGGGAAACTAACAAGCGTAAACTAAAATACATAAAACCATGAGAACAGCCGAAGGGTTGGTTGGCGAACTTCATCTGCGCCTTGATAGTGCACCTGCGATAACAGATCTCCACTTAATTTAATATTAAAAGCGAAAAACTTTTTAATTTTCTTCTTATTATCTTCCTCCCGTTAAACTTCAAGAAACTTTTCTATTTTGTTCTGGAAACTTCGTCTTGTATGCTTGTGACGTGACATGTTTCCCGTTTTTTTTTTGGCGGCGAAAAAATTAGAGGCGGCCATCACTACGTAATTGAAGTGTCAAAAGTTATCTGATTTTACTTGCAAAACGCGTAGCAATATGAAATTTTTCGCACAACCGAGATCGTTGGTCGGAAAAAGCGAATTCGATATGAGATGAGTGTCTGCAATCAGCATTCGACCTACATTCCTATCGTTATTATGCACATACTTGTGACCTGTATTAGAGGACATTTCCTTGCTGCAAGTTGTACCGTACTGATAGAATATGTACAAAATGATAAACAGATAGAGCATTATGTTTCCATAGAAACATTATATTTTATGGTTTCGTAATGAGAATAGTAATGAATAAAATAATGATATAATAATGTTTATCTTATAAAGGACAACAGCTATACAGATTTGTATTGTATAAATGATTCTATTTTATTTAGAAAATGTATCTTTAGCAATATTTTTTTTTGTATTTTAAATTAAAACGTATAATATTATACTCTATTAAAAAAGTTAAAAAAAAAACAATATAAAATATAAAATTTAAAAAAAACAATTATGCTTCAAAAGTAAGACAATTAACATCTGGAACGAGAAAAAAATCTGATCTAACGGTCACGACATTGACACACTTGTAAACAGACGCAATTAAACCCATTACGTGTAACAAACACTAAAGCAATTAACCAAAAGGTTATGTTTTTATTTCCATTTAATGCGTACTAAATGGTCGATTTTAACGGAAATTTTAACGAAGTGCGTTCGCATTGAATTCATCCAATTAAAATTGAAAAAAGCAACGTATGCTAAATGCTCAAATCGGAGTAACGATGTCGTTACCGATACCCTAACAAGGAGAAGTGGTTCTTCACTACATAGTAGTTAATTATATACTAAATAGTAGAGCGTACGTTAAACTTTATATGAAATGGATGGTTGATACTGGGTAATAAAAAGGTAATGCAATAATTAAGAAATTATGTAAAAAGACCCAACATTCCTTTTTACATAAAATTCTAAATTATTGCATATTCTAAATTATTTCACTTATGTGTGAATATAAGATTTCTTAAACGATATGTGATTCATTATTTATTTAAGAGAAATATGTATATATGTATACACGGGTTGTCCCAAGTTTCCGAGTTTCGAGTATCCTGGATATTGGAATACTTCGGGTTCGATATTAGTGTTCACCAAGGGTGATGTAAGCCGCAGCATGTAAGTATAACTATATACCGATAATAAATCGACTATCGTTTGACACACAGTTAAGTTTCCAACAACGGTGTACCAACACAACCAGCGTTGAATTCTGCTTATGACTAGGGACTCGAATTTTTATTTTTATTTTTATTTTTATTTTTAGCTGGTTTATTTCATTTAGCTGGTCATATGTATAAAATTTTGTTTTGAATTATGTATATATCATATACATAATTAATTTATTGCAACAAATAAACACTGACAGTATTACTCATATTATGCGTAGACAAGAAAGGGTAAAATAAATGTATAGTGATTCTATAAGAAAATAGTAATTATATCTTAAGGCTACAATAATTTAAAATGCATGTATGTTAACATGTACAAGACACCTTATTATGTTACATAACGCCTTAACAAACACAGACTTGCCACAACAAGGCTATACGTTTGCTATTTCACATAAAATTACAAGATTTGACGAGAACCCTACTACGAATGCTAAGTACGGTGTTTTCAACTGAGATGGGCTTGGTAAGCCTCATGAAGAATGCATGCGTCCCGGTATCCGGTTATGAGATGACTGCTGACTTACCTTGTACATCTGCGATTACCACGTCATCCTTTATGTTTTTGCATACTTCTTGATCTTTGAAACGAACCAAACCTAAAATAAACACACGGGTGGAAGGATGCATATTCACTGATTGCAATTGTAATTTTATAGATGAGTATACGATTTATTTTTAGCATCTATTGTTTTTTCTTGTAACCAGGAAATAAGTAGTCTGCTAGCCTTCAATGGGGAACGTCTCTATGGTAATTAACAAATGAAGTCACAGAGATCACATCATGTCACAGAGAAAATCATATTTTAAACACCGCCATATTCTAGTCCACCGAGAGCCACATGGCTTTATAGGCAATATTTTGTATATTTTAGTTGTTGTGTTGATGTTTATTAAGAAAAATACAATTCATCCAAATTCCTTAAAAAGCTCTAAAAACAAAACTACGAAACTTTTAAATAAACTTGAAAAGTGAAATAGCCATTTCCTAACAAACAAAAAAAAAACTGTGTTTATATTGCTATCTGACAGTTTTTAGAATATGCTATACATATTTTAAAAAACGTTATAGCCAAAAAGCTTCGAAAGCTTTAGCTAACTCAAAACCAAGCAAACAATACTGATGAGTTTTGTAATGCGATGGCTCTCGGCTTATAAAACCCCTTAACTTTTTATGATAGATTAGCGCCTAGTGTATACCAGACCCACTAAGCGCGATAATATATAAGCCCGTGTATATGTTACCGTTGTCA
Organism: Tyria jacobaeae; assembly: GCA_947561695.1. Classification (NCBI taxonomy): domain Eukaryota; kingdom Metazoa; phylum Arthropoda; class Insecta; order Lepidoptera; family Erebidae; genus Tyria; species Tyria jacobaeae. The sequence goes on from OX387220.1 coordinate 13,637,126, forward strand.
CTCTATAAACACAACTTTTCTCTTCATCTAAATTATTGAAAATGCATATATTATGCTATCCTTGTGTGAAGGATAGCAAAATATATTGTTAAGCTACAAAATGTAAACAACAGTAAAACCATCTAATCTCATATGTTTAATATCATTCGTACCAAGAAGTAGAAAATGGTGTATGTGTATTGATACGTATAAATATGCAACTAACACATAATAACGTTAATTTCTTTTAATTCATAGGACTTGTTACTACTGACCTGAACTTGGTAGAATCTTTAAAAAATCGTGTTATCAAAGTTAGCAAAAGCCATCAACCAATTTTAAGACCCCTCGAATTTTGTGGTAAGGAATACTACTGGCTCTCTTAGTAACGGACTACAAAAGGATGGAGGTTCTTAAGTTCGACAGAGTTTTTTCTTGTAGCAGTGAATATGACATGTACATGAAAACTTATACGGGTAGTTGTTTAAATAATGATTATTGCTTTCATAAAATCCTGTTTTTTTTTTAAATTAACAGATGTATTCGACTCTGGTTAAATCTCTTCAAAAACTTAGTATAAGCATTATTTCCTTCTTTTCATTACCGCCGCTTAAAGTCATGTATCGTTAGTGACGTTAAAAACTAGTAATCGACCTAGATCCGTACCGTGCGTTAAATAAATTTATGGCCACCAAAGAATAGTTAAAGAAAGCAAATAACCTGATTGAAGGGACTGATCTGTTTCATACCACTGCTGTGATTCCGAATATCCTGTGCAGACTTAGAGTGGTAATTACTTCCCATTGTGCAGGACTAGGCTCAGCAATAATGTACAAAGGCAAATATTAGCACAGACAGACACCGACTGTCAGGAACGACAAACTGTAGACAAGTCAACCGAATTTTAATATTCCTAGATTACATGTTTATGATAATGATATTTGTACTGCTTTTAATTCAGCGTATTGCTACATATATAAGATATAACATAGGTATATAAATTTTAAAAATATATATTTTTTGCATATCATATTGATTATCTAAACCACCTTTATAAAAAGTAAACTTACCATGTAAACTAACATCATGGCAATATAACAAAATTGTTAAAATTGGTGTTAAAATCAATTTCCTAAATATCCTTAGGTCACAAACTTATAATTCTCGCTTATTATGAGAGACTCACACTTTTTTGGAGGTGAAGGAACTGGGTACACAATTAAAACTACCATAACAAAGAAAGAAGGAAATAAGTATGTATTCAGTGATTACAGCAAGAGTCAGATATTATTAATAGTACCAAGCTATGAAAATATTAATAATAATTATATAAATAATTATAATAAATCTGTTATCCCATTCAACTTATTCTCTTTAATTTTATTTTTCCCTGTGCTTTAACATAAATTATAGTCAAAGTATCACCTCAAATTTTTGCTACTCGGTGATACCTAAAGCAAATGGAAGATTCGTAATAAAACGAGGAAAAATGCTGGCAATGTTTAATCTGATGTCATCACAAATGCAATCCCCGATGTATTGTTTAGACAGTGCTCCTCGTACTATGGTTCCATGGTTATTTTAGTGTTAATTAATTGCGTTTCGCGTACTCGAGTATGAACGAATATACATTAATAAGCCAGTCACTGGTTAATTTGTGTTAGGCAGTAAAGTTAAAGTTTTATTTAATTTTATCTGACCTTATAACTTATAACACTACTGTTTCGTTTATGAATACTTTGAGGATTTATGATTTCAGGTTAAATGCCTTGATTTGTCACTGTCTTAAAGTGATAAGAATTATAACTTCTCACAAAAGAAGTAAAAGATCCAGGGTAAACAGTTTAGCAAATGTATATGGACTCTCTCCAGGACTCCTCTACAGGACTACACGTGCTGGCCTGAGGAGTCACCGTTTGCGAGTCGAAGATATGCGATCCCGAACGAAACGGTTTGGCTCTTCTTTCCCGTGCCGATCAGTGAAAGACTGGAATTCCCTACCAGCGCACGTGTTTCCTTCCCATTTTGATCCCGGGTCTTTTAAGCGGGGCGTGAAAAAGCATCTCACCAGGCCGCCATAGTGTGGGTCACCATGCTGCATTGACTAGACATGCAATGAGGATGGTGACCACCACTCTTGGACTCCATTTATTGCTTACCATCAGGCAAAGTGGAGTCATTATGGTAGGCTTACAAATAAAAAAAAAAATGTAGTTTATGCCGCTTATGACTGATACGAACTAAGGGTGAAAGACTTTGGTGCTGGTATTGAATAAATATGAGCATACCTTTACCCTTCGCAAGCTTCGTCCCAAGTATAATTCGTCCCAAGTATATACAGAAGAAAGTACTTACGTAAATATGTACGAGTTCATTTTATTTTGTGCAAAATACAGAAAATAAGAAGAGAATTCCAAGACGCATTATCGAAACACATTTTTTCCATCTGAGGAAGTGCGATAACATGCAGCAAAGGATTTTACGTTCAAACTTTTTGCTACCGTCTGCGGTTCCTTACGTTTATTAGACCTCCTTAATTATGTAAGTTATTTTTCTTTTTTCTTAACCTATTTAGCACAGCATAAAGTTGGGTAATTTTAGCAAAATTGACTTGACAAAATTACTTTGGATATACAGTACACAGAGTATACATTAAAAATGTTATGTTGGATTTTCGATGTTTACCTTAACTTTAACATTCAGTTGCAAAATAAATGAATAACTAGCCATATGTGACTAAAACAAAATTATGTAACTAAATAAGAATTAAAAACCATTTCGTCCCAAGTTTTAATATTAGTTCAATTGGCAATTGAATTACAGAAATTATAAATATTTCGTATTTCTTATTAAGAGGTAGTCAAAGACAAAGTTTTATCTTTAAGTCCTGTTTTTATTACCTATTAATAATATAAATATTCTTGGCTATACAATTGGCGTCATTATCGCACACAAGCAGTCTTACTATAACTACTAATAATATTAACATTCAAAAAACTTTCAAAGAGAACACAGGCGGTTGTGTTCAATTAGCAGCTGTAAGTTTATTCTTATGTAATATTATTTGATTTACTTCAAGCTGGACATAAACTCCGCAAGGAAATATAATATTTCAAGGAATTTCTTAACATTAATAACAACGATATGTTTACGCATAACAACACTATTAGTTTTTAAATCAGACCGTGTCAGCTCTAAACAGTGTCAATGTAATAAAAAATAACATATCTTAATTCAAAAAGCCTGTCAACGGTACAATAACTTTCTTTAATTTCTATACCACAGACCATCAAATGTTTAACGAGATCATCTTTATTACAATTTTGGCTTCATTCCAACTTTAGATAACGAAGCACGTCCCTATTCGTTTAAATGATATTTATATTACACGGAATCAAAAGGAACTTATGTTTAGCTGCAATCTATTTGGGTACGGAATTCGATAAACATGTTTAGTGTTACTTCATTCTAGAATGAGCTTTCGATGTCCATCCATGTCTTAGTTTGAATCTTCATTACAATACACAAATGGCTATCGGAACCGGCTCGGTGCCGCATCGTTCAAACATAAATAGTAAATACTTTTTAAATGATTGATAGTGTTAGCTTTATACCTTGTTCAAATTCGTCTTGATTGAGTGTGAGCTTTTTGTTATGTTTGATCAGTTAACCGATGATTTTCCTGATTAGCTACCTTCAGAGTTAATTCTTAAAACCGAAATCAATGGCTTGTTAGTAGAAAATCATATTCGGCAAAATCAATAAATCGGTCAGTTTCGGTTTCAAGTGCATGAGTTAGTAGTTCGTGAATTATTATCGGTCCTGATATTTTTTATGATTACTGTGCACAATTATGTCAGACTATTTGTTTATATTTCGTTAATTCTTTTTATACAATATTTTTGGTATTATTGCAGCGTAAATCAAAACTTCAAATACTCAGACATTAAAACACCAAAAAATAACGGTTATGAGAGGTTTATGTTATTGCGATTGTGGCAGTGCTATACTATTGGTTTTGAATCAACTTTATAGGCAACGTACAAGAAAAAATAATAAAAATAATCTTTTAACATACCTAATATACGTCTATAATAAAAAAACGGACAGTAAAACAAGCTACTCAAATAAACCATCGTATATGATCGTACTGAGAGATCTCATGAAGGTTAGGTTCTGTACTAAAACTAAGAAAAAAAAAAGGATTCTCAGTCATTACGTACATATACAAAACATTTTTTTTATATCAGCCTACCAAAGTGACTCCACTTTGCCTGATGAAAAGCAATAAGTGGAGTCCAAGAGGTGTAATCACCATCCTCATTGCATGTCTAGTCAATGCAGCATGGTGACTCACACTCTGGCGGCCTGGTGTGATGCTTTTTCACGCCCCGCTTAAAAGACCCGGGATCAGTTGGAATAAAATAATTTACGATAGTGATTTAAATTATATTCAAACAGATTCGAACAGATATGAAATATATTTATTAAGTATCTATTTACTATATAAAAGTGTATATTAAATATCAATTTAGAAAAATGTTTAATGCAAAGTTAAACTCGGAATTAACAGTATAGTTCTTAAAAATAACACAGGCTTCTGAATAAAAATCCAATCAATCGAAATCATACGCTTACAGCCATCGCAAATCTCTATAAACATTGAAACGTTTGGAACACCAATAAAAATAGACGTCGAAAATCAATACTAAATAATAGCAGACCAATTTCGAAAAGTTAGCTTTGGATGCTGGGAGCCTGGTGCGAGCTTTGTTTGATTGATTGCAACACAAACACAGATTTTTTTAATCCATCACGGTTGTTTGCCCATCCGGCGCCGTAGGCCTTACTTTCATTATGTAACCTCCAGGAAGACTCCAGCAATATAAATTTTGTTCTCCCTTGATGAACTTACCGTATTAAAGATTTTGGATGGATATAGTAACATCTGCGCTCGCAAAGTTTTGTACTACACCCATCAATGTCTTGTATTTTTCCAAATAAATCACAATTGTGTAGTCCTTTAGGAAACTTTTGGATATTATATTTTCATCCAAAATGTTGCAACTAACAAGAAGAAAAAGGTATCCACGAATATAAAGAAAAATATTTAAAATCGATATAAACAAGATTTCATCCGGCAAAGTAAAGAAGATTTAATGTTTGATAAAATGAACTGGATTGGGATTTACTTTATCTCAAAAGTAAGTTATTTAGACGTAATATATTGTTAGTTATGTACGTTCCGTATTTTTTTAAATTTTTCTACAAATACTTCAAAAAGGCAAAACAGTACCGTTTAGTGGTAATTCGAGTTATCGTGTTATTTTACTAAATTACAAAACAGTTCTTTTAAACAGGTTCTTTTAAAGCCATTATCACGTGCAAATAACATAACAATTACATAATAATACACTTGACATTCCCGTTTAAGTAGTGAGATCACGTTTGCATCACCGGCCAAGAATCTCTGCTATCCAACAACAGAGGGCAATTAAGAAATTTATTGTAATAGCTCTATCTAGGGCGCCCATTACGCTAACGATCGCTAATTCGGGCCTTCAATCTCTAAAAACAAATCTAATATATGGTAGATACAGCAATTTTTCTTTTGCTAAGTATGAGATGTGCTGACAATTATCATTAAGGAAAAATACATCGACTGTAATATAAAAATAGCGTTAAAAGATCCCCTGAAGAAACAAAAGTTATACTAAGGTTAATGATGTTATTACTGTAATTGTATCAATAAATATACACCTTGATTACTATCGTGCTTTCAGCAATTTTAAAATGTTATGACTAAAAAAATACGATTAAAAAAAACTGTTATTTTTGGTACATCCCAGTGTTCTGAGCACTTCAGCAGAATTAACAACTCTGACTCTACAAAATAACCCACATTGATACTAGTTGGGTCCCAGGGAAAATAAAACTGTCTCTGAGCACACAAAGAAATTAGTCAAAAATATAGATATTAGATAGAGATCTTATAAATTCACTTGAGCAAAGCCAAATTGCTGCATATAATATACATACTTACTACAATTTAATAACATTCCCATGACAAGAGATCGATTTGCATCATGTCCCACTTTCCATAAATACTGAAAGCAATATCATGTTAAAGAAATATGCAAGTATCCAAACAAAAAGCGCATTAAAGCGCCTAAGTAAGCAACATTATTAAAATGGATTCCGAAGCTCGCAGTTTGTTCACATCAGATGAGTATAGAGCATCCACATTTAAAGATGATTTGTTTAAAATGCTGCAACCAGAGGCTTCGTGATGAATATCTCAGCAATGTATTGGAATAATGATCCTGCCCTGCACTGCATTCAATGGCATTTTGCATACAATATGGTAGATGGATTTATATTAAAATATGGCCAACGTCAGTGCTGGTTGCTAACAATAAATTATTCATTGCACACAGTCAATTTTCGTTCAAGATATACAAATCGTGTATAAGTGTATCACATTTACAGATGCATCATGTCTCTCATAAATATTCATATAACATATTGTTCTCGGCTTGTTTGTAATTAGATTGCCCACTAAAGGATAACTCTCTTTAATGAGTTGGTAGTGACGAAAGTTTGTTATAACTCACCCTTCATATATGGTTTATAAGTATGAACTGGACAAGTTTCAATCAAGTCAAGTCAAGGACGAAAAGCGTCGTACATATTGTAGTTATTTAATAAATAACCTTACGAGGAACGGGTGTTATGTCAACGCAATACAAAGTAAGTAACCGCCTACCGGAAAAGATATCAGTGACTTAAACATTAGGAGGGGATTGACCAGCACATTTATTTACTTTGTCTACGTACACTATTTACTAATCTTTCTAAAAAATGAATTAAAGTCATAAAAAAAAACAAGATCTCTTGCTATATGTTTCGACAGCATTTCATTTGGCATTACAATCAGCTAGGTGGACAAATGGCTGAAATAGTTGCAGGTCTCTTCCAACCAGTCAGAAATTAGTGGAGAAGTAGATATGTCCAGCAGTAGACCTATCGACTTCTGGCTGCATTGACGATGAAGCTTACACGAACGTGAGTTTTAGAAGTCAGTTGGATCCTCGGAACAGCTTTTCTCATTTACACATAGAAACATATAGCGATTAATATAAAAGCTATAGTTACAATGCGTTGATATCCATATAAATCTTAAAGGACTTTTATTGTATTTTAAATTTTGTTTTTCTTGTTGTTTAGTCAAATCAAATATAGGAATTATAAAATCCTCTTGCTAATGCTAAGCTTGTTCTGCGCTAATTATTTCAATCATTTCAGGGATACTTTTTGTAGAATAGGCACAACTCAGGAAAGGAAATAGGCTCCAATATTTCATGGTATGTTATATATTTAGTGAAGTATCTTGGATTTTGGATTGTTTGTGCACTATCTGATTCTTTTAGATTTGTATATTTTTGTTATCATTTTTTTTATTAATCATTGTTTAATACTTTCAAATGTGCAACAAACAAGTAAACGTACACAATACGAAGAAAAATAGATTTGATCATTTCACGCTGTAGTATGTACAATAGTTTGGATCTGTTAATATAGCTGAATTGAAATACAGTATTACAATTAGAATACTCCCTTTCAGCAATATCATTTACCACCCATGTCTAATAATATTCCTAAGTTATAACCAAATAGTTTGGCTTATTTATAGTTTAGATAAAAGTGGCTACTTTAAATTATGTAAATTATGAAACCTGATTAAGATAATGCTTTTGGGTTCCTCCTTTGCAACCACTGAAAACACCGATGGGATGACGGCCCAAAGGGATTTCCACATAAATTTCCATAAAAAAAGAAAAGGGTGGGTTCACGACTGTAGTGCACTAGGTAGGATTCGAACCTGCAACCATTTGATCGCAAGTCCGACGCTATGTTTTTAAGTTACTATGCTTTATGGTTGTAACTGCCAATCATTGTGAAAATTCCGTCTATTATATGTACAACCTTTTTTTCTTGGAAATTATATTGAAATTAAATTATATTAAATTTGAGGTAAGGACTTCTAATTTTTATTTTCCCATCAAAAATACAAATTCAGCCTATTTATAAAAAATGTCTTAATTTTGTAAATTTTTAAAAGGTGTAAATTTTCAAACTTAAAAGGATAATAGCGAGCAAGAAAATTTGGTTTTCTTGAAATGAAATCAACAACGATAAATATCATTAACTCCGTACATTAACTAACAAAATCAGCTTTAAAGTTTTGTACTTCCATATGAATAATACAAACTTTTCTGTCTTCAAACAGAAAAGTGAATGGTGCCACATATACTCGAATCTATCCAGAGTGATAAATACACTCGTGTATAAAATTTGTGGCTGTCAATAGCTATATTGGAGTTATGACGAATAGCAAGTTTTACTAGCTGTCCATTTGACGAATGTTGAACATGACCTTACAATTTATATCGTGGATCCATAAATCATTCTTGAACGCCCGATCAAAACTGACGTGTAGCTCACATGCTTGTAACCTCTCGAGATGTAACGAACCAACTTTTTTTTCCCGTATCTTAAGTGTTTGCTTCGGATGAATAGCAATAAAAAGTTTATGATTATGGCTTTCATGGAAGTAAAATTGTGTGATCACAGAAAGGAGTTATAGGCGTGAGGCAGGAAGCATTCAGTAGATACCCTTTTGATATCTTGAAAAAATAGATTATTTTTATTGGTTCGTGTTGAAATTAATACCTTATTCAAATAGGTTCAACACATAGAATATATATTAATAGCATTTTATTGTACTACGTGAAAGAGGTTAACTAAATATAATATTTTATATGCATACAATTTGGTTTATTAAGTTGATAACAGGCAATATCTTATATTTTTTCTTTATGTTCTTAAATAAGCGAATGCACGAAATAAACGAACTGCCATACTTCTTTAAAAATGTATAGTAATTCAGATTTTTACATCGTTCAGAAGTAATTTACATTGTTCAAACTCAAACAGTTCCAGCATAGCACACAAAAAAAAGGGAAAATATTATTCCAGTACACAGAGTGCAAAAGTCCCTAGCCTACAAGTAATGTTTCGTTCACTCTGTAGCTGGCAATAATGACGTGGACTAACAAATTGGCACGCGAATCCTGAACAAGTGATAGATGGGCCCGCGACGTGCGTTCGAAACAAAGGCCAAAGTGTTGGTTGCAATCACATAGCCTATTCAACAAATTAAAGAGCTAGTAATGGATTATGGATAGCGCACTTTTGTATTAGACACTCATATACTATTTCAGTCCGACAAATTTTACTTTACACTCACAGCTCCACAAACATGGCTACCGAAAGGTTTTTGTATATTACAACGTTCTCATTATATTTTCAGAAAATATATAGACATGATGTGTAGACACACTACACATCATGTCTATACATGTTAATAATACTGTATTGATGACACTTAAGCATTGCTGAATTTCATCAAAAGACAACCAGACGCTAATAAAACTTAAATGTATACGAATATAGAAATATGAGTAAAAATATTTTAAATTAAAACAAAAAAAGGTTTTTTTATTTTAAGCATGAAAATCATGTCTATGGTCACAAAAGTCTTTTTCAACCATTCAACCATAACCTACTTTAGATTTTTTTGTAGTTGGTCATTGAAAGGCTCCAAAGAAACCGGAGTTCTTCCCGTTGTTACCACATCCGATCAACTTATAGTTTGTAGTAAACCGCATGGGCACGCGAGCAAAACTCATTCAGCCAATTAGGCGTAGGCAGTGTTGCAACCAATCATCGTTTGACATAAGTCAAATTGGAGTTTGAGCATTTCGGTTTGATTGATACAAATCGAGGTCATCGACTGATTTATCAGTACTCTATTCCGAGTCGGGGCAAGTAATTAACTTTCATTACTGCCTTATGTAAGTCTTGTAGTCTTATTGTCTTTTATTCAGACAGATACAATAAACGGAATTGGTTTTGTAAAGCACAGGTGGTTCAGAAGGTGTGGTTAATTTATTATTCGTAAAGAAAGTTAGCTAAAAGCCTTTACACCTTATACCTTAAGACCTCTCTACACAGATTATTTACCTTACAGTAGATCGCATATGAATTATTGATGTTTCAACTTTATGTTCCCTGAAGTTCTTGTATAGACTACTGATTAATAAATCATTCTAAGATTTGACTTGATGCCAAGGCAGTGTGACCTAGAAACATCTATGGGAGGCTCTTAGCCTATGTAAATTAAAATGTAAAATTATATAAAACGTAAATGACAGATTATATCGTACTTTTACTTAAGTGTGATAGAATCAAACATCATACGAAATGAGTGCATATGATTTATTTATAACAATATTCCTTCTATCTTAGCTAATTCAATATGGATCAAAAGTAATGCAGAAAAATTCTAAAGCTAAAAAGATGTTCATAAGACAATATCCGAAGGAAAATGGCCGTAAAAATATAACAATCAATCAAGTTCGCATGTTTTGTTCTGCTCAGCGGATGCCAGGAGATTATTTACATTGAATTGATGAGCATCCCAGAGGCTAACACCACCTGACCTTAACCTTACCATTTGTGAAAGTAATGCCGACTGCAGTGAGCGAAAAAATTACTTACGCATATCTTGAACACCTCGTTTGTCTGGCGTGTTGTTGGCGATAAATACAAATAAGATGATGGATGTTATTTATTTTGCTGTGCTTATTTGACTAGACATTTTTGCAAGAGGCTCTTAAAACATTATTATTTAGTGAAAGATATAAAGAAGAAGCTTTTTTGAGGTTGCTCCTAAGACGAGTTAGTATTTTTAATTATTTATATACTAGCTTCACTCATAATTAAATAACTATGTAAACAAATGTTAGAAGTCAATTATAATCTACTGCCAATTCTCGTATCGAAAGTTATCTTTGTATGTATAGTTTGGATGATAAAAGTATACTTTTGTATTTTGGAGCTGATCCTATGATGGAGCCAGGACGTGGGTAAAGAACTCTTTAATAGCAACTAGAAAACACTTCTAGTTTGGGTTTATTTGTTTCTACCACGTCAATTACTACACTTGGCGACGAAGCGTGTTTTTAAACATTATTATTAGCAATAAGTGAATTCCAAATCATTTATAGAACTTAATTATGACTAAACTATATTATGAAATAAAATTACGTAAAAATAATATAGAAAAGAATGTAATGAACTTTCTTCAGACCAATATTACATTCATTACAACTCTGTTTACAAAGATTTATGTAAATAACCACTTTACTACTCTGCAATAGAAACAGTCATTATTACTTATTATCATATATTGCGTACCCATAAATCAGAAGATCTGAACAAAACTTAGTTGTGTTCGCATAATAAATCAATTGAACCGTTCACGACCAACAAACCAACGGTCAGTAATAATACCAGTAATGATATCAGTAATGATGCAAGTAATGAAAGCACTAGATAAGATATTTGCGTCTGAACATATTAATGAATGTCGCGACAACTCGTAATCAATTTATATCAATATTGCCAATGGGACACTCAGTGCTTGTTAGCCGGCATTAATATGAATTTTAACGCTAGGGTTGATACTGGATAGGATGACCTAGTTACAGAAATGCATTAATAATTTTAAACTGTATGCACAAGATGCAACACTTGCTGAGAGGCAATGATTGTAGTACAGACACGAATTCGTTTATTTTATGCAACGATAATCAAACTAGATTTATATACAGTCAGGAGATAAAAACTGTTTCAGTTTGCCCGTTCGTTGAATACTCTGATTTTAGTAAATAAAAATTGCGTAATTTTGAAGAGGCTAGTTAATAAATGAATAAGAATTATGTTTATAACACCTAAAAACAATTAACAATACGAAAATATCGTTTTTTAAGAAATTAAAATTAGGATGACATTAAAAAACTCTTTCAAAATAGCGATGCCAAAAATTCACATAACTCGATCATGAAAATCTAATAATTTACATTACTACATGCTAATCTACACTTACATGTACCTACATAATTTTAAAATAAAATAATTTTATGACAAACCTTTAAACACAGGGCACGAATGTGACAAGCGCGAAGCCACGGCCTCACAGAAAACCGGTTTTGAAGTAACGCTTGCGTTGCATTTCCCCGAAATGAGTGAGGTTTCCGGAGGCCCAACTCCGCCTCTCCTTTTATCCCCCTGTCCTCTTTTCCATCTCCTAATCCTCCGTCTCTTTTTTTACCCTACTTGCATCCCCCTATCCCTCATCACCCTCAAAGGGGGACAGCGAACTTACGACTCTTGAGTTGCAGGTGTCCACGGACAGGGGTTGTTACTTACCATCGGGTGACCCGTCTGTTCGTCTGTCCTCCTATAGTATAAAAAAAAATTATTTGAGTAATGAGATTATAAAAAAATCCAATACTGGCTCAGCCACTTGATCGCAAGTCCGACGCCTTAGCCATTACGCTACTTCCCGCCGCCTCAAAAATAACATTAGAATGTCAGTGTCGTTGCAATACAATGTGTTAAAGGTATTTTTATTGGATTATCGAAATAGATATTTCGATAATCCAAGTGATAACGGTTAAAAACTTTATTTATGATTACTATCAACCCTGTGCTTATTGAAGTTTAGTTTTTTGTTAGGAGGTTTTTAGGTTCATGTTAATCCTTTCTTAGAGGCTGTAATGGTAAAGGGCTTGATATCCGCATTTAGTCTGTCCACTCATGTTTGGTTCTTTATGCGTGGTCGAAGGTATAATATATACAATAATACTTCTACTGCTAAGGTTGTTAAGACTAAATTTCATAATTATTTAAAAGATCAAATCTTTTTTGATACTCCTTCCGCTGAAATAGAATAGACCTTGCTGTAAGTTATAGTCCTACGTATGTATTAGTTCACATCACACTATCAGAAATAAAATAAATTATACCAAGAGGTAACCCTACACGTCATCTATTCGAATTAAGGCAGAACATGTGTGGCATCTGCGTATATGCATCGGGACGGGCCGATCGTAAATACTGGTATCTGCTTTAACAGGAACATGTACATACTGGACCATTAGAGGACATGTCGACAACGGTTTACTGTGTAATCCCATGTATATTTTATTGTATATATTATGTGTATTCTGTTGTTCTACAAAATCGTTGTTGAATAACGTTAGGATTGTCGACACAATCATAATTAGTATAATACAATAATTTCATAAGGTATAAAGACTACAAAAACAAAATAGTTGCTGGGTCATTGATACACTTGAATTCTCTTGAATTACTATATTTTGCAATTTTTTATTTGCAGGTTTCCCAGGGGCGGTGATAGTAATTTTCCTCATGTAAATGTCTAACGCCGCTGCCGCATCGGGTCACCTAAGAAACTGGTTTAAAAAACTATTTGAATTAAGCAATTATTTCAAGTACATTAATCCAATTCATTCAGCATCATCTATGAATCATCATTCATCTATGGGAATTGTCCACATATACTTTTATGTGTGTTTTCATTGTCCACATATGTTTATGTTTAACGGTGGATATTCAATAATGTCACATGTATAGAATTTAATTTCGATGCAAGAAATACTTTAGCTGGTAATGGAGACCACCTAACTCTGTAAAAATATTATGTATTCGTTTATACAGTTACAAGTGCATGTATATATAATATATCTTGTAAAAATATCTACCCATGGCACTCGGTTCACCGTATGAGGGAATTAAAAACATCGAAATAGTGTATTTGTAATTTTGAATATGTTAGGTACCCTAAGACTGACTCTAACGCTACGAAAATCAGTTTGCTAGTTAGGAAGTCACTGTACTCACCATAATGCCGCACGTGCTGCTTGACTCCTGTTGCAAAATTGCATGGTTGTTGTAATTGCAGGTGTAATAACATATGTCTGTGGTACTCCTCCTTAGATTTAGATTATGTCATAATAGGTGCAATTAATTTAGCTTAGCTTATTTTAACGTTCGAATAATACCTCAAGAGCCACACATACGTGCACAAACGTTCACTTTGACAGATGCTATTATCTTGATATATAATATATTTGGATAAAACTAAGAAAAAATACAATGCCAACTGATATTGCAGCAGTTTCCCACAACACTTTTATGGTTGTTGGAGCTCAAAAATCCTCTGTGGTTAATAACAAATAACAATTTTTTCAATAGTGTACTGGTTATCAAAAATTTGAATATCATTTCTAAAAGTGCAAAGTACTTCAAGTATACTGTACAGTGACTCAGGATAACAATAAAGAAAGAAGAAGGACTAAAACTAACTAACGACTGCTCGGATGGCGCAGTGGTTTAAGTGATCACCACTCGCCACCTGGCTGCCACGCTGAGTGTTGTGGGTTCGATCCCCGCACAGCACAACACTTTATGTAATCCTCAAATTGTTGTTCTGAGTGTTCTTAGTGTCCTTGCTCTTTTTTTTTTTTGAAGGTTAGTGAAGTCTCCCAGGACACAGGATTTAATCCTAGTGCAGGATTTGAAAATAATAATAAAAAGAATAATTACTAACTAAGAAGTAGGTACTTAAATATGCTACTACATATTGATATTATCTATAGCGTATTTGTAACCGAATCGTATAATTAAAAGTAACATTACAACTACATAAGAGAGCTTATGAGTCACTCAACAATCCATTTTCACCATACCTGCCAACATAAGTAGTTAACCGTTGCTGGTTCTTACATAAACTAATAAACTAAACACAAACTGGTACTGATCAAGTTAAGTAACCGCATTGGATTAATGGCCCGGTGACCAGATACATTATCTGGAGTATCGACCTGGCTATCTGTTGGTCATTAATCTATTGATACCTACGTTTTAGTTTGTTCATCAATTACTTTGGTTCAAGAACTATTCGTCAGAATAGGGGTAGACGCCAAAACAGTGTCCATACAAACATTAGAGTAAATTAATTGCATTAGACGAATTAAGCCAAGAAATGTCAACAAAAATTAAACAAGTATAGTCTTGACTTGAGCAGTCTTGGCAGCTTTGGAAAATATATTTATGTATTTTGACATTATATTTTCGAAAATTTAGATTTACATATTTCGTGGCCAGATCATAGAATCGATCTAATGGTTAATATGATTAGAAAATGAATATATAATTAGTTAAATAAAAATTCAATCAAACCTATTGTTATCGCCACATCAAAAATAGAATTTATTCTATTCAAAATATTCTGTTATGTTTTTGTTTTTTACACTATTTTTGTGTTTGTATTTTGATTTCCTATATATCCTGGGCTAACGACTCTAAAACAGTGCTAGAAACTACTTCTTTATTATTTAAGCCGATTTTATTTGGTATTGAGTGTCTTGTGTTTTTAAAAATGATTAAATGCACATCATTTATTGACATTCCCTTGACAGCATTTCAAAGAGTCAACATTTTTTTAATCCAAATTAAAAATTTACTTTCGTTACTTGTTAAATTATAGTAATTAATCAAGTAATATAAATACATGATGTGGCATACATATGTACATATATCCACTGTTGCTACGTGCACCTCTTTTCTCTTTACCTTTCTCCTTACCTTAAAATCACGTACCAGCCACGAGAAGGTAATATGTAATAGCCAATTATGTTATAGATTTCAATCAATAGTCGTCACGTATGACATGTTTTATAAGATATAAATTTAATTTAACAACCTCTTCAACTTTCTATTTCATTTCCAATGCTCTTTCTTGTTCTACCACTATTATTGTTACTTCGTGTTTTGTTAATTTGATTCGTTATACTTTAAATTACGATGTCTTTTATTGCATAGTTGTTGCTTTAATGAAAATCTTCTTGTTGGTGGTCCTGGGTATGAATACAATAGCAAAGCTTTCTAATGACTAAGATTCTTGTAACATATACCTGTTTTCACGTTTAAACTCTATTTGAATTTCAAAATACCTACCCAATGTGGTGTGACAATAAATCTGCCAAAACAATGTCAAAAATATCTCCAACTTCCTATGTTTGTTCAAATGTCTACCTACAAGCCACAGTACACAGATCATAATAAATTTAGAGTCTAAGCACATAGTTGTTCCAATGAACAAACGATTACATTTATAAACTTGAACTTGACTGACAAATGTATTCTTTATAACAACGAATATAGAACATAAAATGAATGAATGTTTTAAATGGAAGTAACTCAAGTATGATGGATTGTAGACGATATCTCTTCAAAGTATGTTGAATATTAAACGTTGATGACTAAACATAAATAAATGAGGTAGGGAATAAAAAATCGATGTATGCCTTCTATATTAGCATAACGTCTGCTGGCACCCAATCATTTGTTTATGATTAATTTTTACCTTGTCAACATTTCATAATACCATGTAAGTGTAATCTTGGTAACGCCTCCTCATCATTGAACGATTTGTTTTGGGCGTTCCTATTTAATTTAAATTATACTGATAATATTTTTAATAGTTTCATAGTTATTAAACACGGTAAACATATTTTCATTAAATAGTTTTACTATATATATATATATAGTAAAACTATTTATAAAAAAACGGTATAACTTAGGTATTTCTAACATTATATATATTTTGGAATATCAGCTATAGTTTTAGATACTTTTTTCTTAAGGATAAGACAAGAAAGTAAAGTTAATATAA
Organism: Tyria jacobaeae; assembly: GCA_947561695.1. Taxonomy (NCBI): domain Eukaryota; kingdom Metazoa; phylum Arthropoda; class Insecta; order Lepidoptera; family Erebidae; genus Tyria; species Tyria jacobaeae. The sequence continues at coordinate 13,653,774 of OX387220.1, forward strand.
TCTATTTAACCGCATTTATTTCTTTCCCCGTATCGGATATACTATAACATTAGGCTAAGTAAAGGAGGAAAGGGCTGAGTTCAAGTTTAGTAATATCATTACTGTGACCCACTCAGTAAAACTGAGCATGAAGATAATCCTTGCCCAGAACTAGATACCTTCTTAACGAAATTTGTCGGGTATTTATTTCAAGCACAATTTCCTATTGGAGAAAATGGCAAGTGGTACTCCAAATCCATTATTTGCTGCATGAGAGAACTGTTAGTAAGATTTTATGACTTGTAAATACATATGTAGTTTAGTCGTAGTTTGTCTGTGTTTAATAACATCTGAAAAAATGTATTCATCTGAGGAGTTTAATATGGGTATCTATTTATATGTATAGATTTAAGCTCTTGGATACAACTCTCACATTAGTAATATTATAGTAAGACTCAGTTTATACTGTTAACTGATCCTTTTAACTGATCAGTATAACTAAACTCTATACAATTTACTTATTTTTTAGAACTGATAAAAAAAAATACTTTAATCACTAACTTACATTATTAATGGAGATTGATGTATTCTTTTGTGAAAAGTAAACATTTTGATTCTTTAAATTTAAATCTCGAAGGGTTCATCTGACCAGCAATTTGTCTTGACGGCGCAGGAGGGTATTAGTCACATCCTTTTGTTCAGCCGACTTAAACTCATATGACTTTTTAGAGTAGGGTGATCCATGCTCAGAGTTCACCCACACACTCACATTGTTCCCCGGTATCAGAAGAGATCTCTTCGTGTTTGTCTAACAAGCGACGTGTCCGATTATTATTACTGTTTTATCTCTAAGCAGTGTTTTGTTGTTGGAATTATGAGGATACTCTATGAATTAGATAATTCTGGGCTTCTCTTTACCATTACTTACTTTAATTTGAAATAACCAAATGGTTAAGTTACCTTCTTAAGTCTTGGTAACGTCAACAATGCACTGATAAAGAGCAAGGAGACTTCAATGTTTATAGACAATAGTCAACAATGAAAAACGTTTGATCACTTGTCGTTTACGTTTATCAAACAATACATTAATATATTAATCAAAGAAGACTAATGAAACAAATATAGCTTTCTAGAAGTTCTAACGTTTAACAGAATTGAGAGAAACGTAAACAAAAAATATTAAATTATCGTAAAATATTAATATTATTTCAATTTTTACGTGCACTTCAGCATGGTACTTATTATATAATATATAAATTCAAATGAATGGGAAAGTAATCATATTTACATGTTCACATATTTGTTGTATCTACGTAATAGGTCATTAAAATATAATGCAGTTACAGTAGAAATAATATCGAAATTCAAATTACAATATCTACCCCAATCGTTTTGCGTTCCTTTTAATAATTTTAAGTTTTTTTTAAGTTTTCGTGCGCAATAATTTTATAAATATATCCACAGGCAGGGTAAAACCACCCTAACTAAGTAAAGGCGAAATCATCAAAGCGACTAATGATGCGAACCTTTTTTCGAAATAACTATATCGAAAACCAATTTTCTATCTAACGATTATTTTTATGACAAAGGTGATTAACTAATTCAAACTGAGCAATAAAATCAATATTTGAATTCTGTATATTAATTAGTCTGTCATCATAAATTGTCTAAATAATTGGGTACCTTTGGCATCAAATCGTTTAGCGTGCCTTTTAAATCACATTAGATCAGACAGTTTAATTATTTCGTTGAACACTTATGATTATTCTTTTCACCTAAACAAATTACTGACGATGAAATGACGGACCATAAAACTAATAGGTCCTGGCGGATTCGAAAGTCTACTTGGTTATCGCACTTCTTGTACAACTTTGTTACCTGAATCCTTCGGGCAACATTTAGTAAAAAGGAAAGCAGAGAATTTGTTCACTGTTGTTTTCGCGAGTTGTAAAACTTTTATTAAGATTATAAAATTTGTCTATGTACTATATTTGCCTATATCTAGAAAAAAAAACTGTTGTTGGGAATATCCACACTAACCGAAACGTCAGTTGCAACATGATTTTAATAAGATTAAAGTAATTGTACTCGTCCTGTGAGATTGACTACATTTAAGTGATGTACAGTAACTGCAGGCCATGTTTCTTATTAGATACTTTGTTTTGGACGTTAGATTTGTTCTTGATAATAAAATATTATATTTAAATCACACTAGAAAAAACTAACATTTTACTTATAACAAACATTAGAATTTTCATAGATATATTTGTTAATATATGTATTTTCTTAGCCTGTCCATAAATACTGTTATAATTAAAAGAAAAATCATGATATTACATTTAAATTTGGAATCGGTCATTCTTATATAAACATTAATTGTTTTCTCATTTCATTATAATTTCTCATTTTCGTGCCAATCGATGTTAAATATTTTTGTGATATTAAAATGGAGGGGTTTCCCACTTTGATCCCGGATCTTTTAAGCGGATCGTGAAAAAGCATCTCACCAGGTCGCCCTAATGTGGGTCACTATGCTGTATTGACACACTTGCGATAAGGATGGTGACCACCACTCCTGGACTCCACTTATTGCTTTCCATCAGGCAGAGTGGAGTCATTATGGTAGTCCTTTATAATACAAGAAAAATAATAAAGAGAATCGAATCGCTATTATAGCATTACACAAACTAGGTATGGAAGCAAGTGTAATTCCTTAAACTCTCCATCCGCTTGGTATTGGCCGAACGTTTGTGTACCGGGCTATTGATAGATACAATGATACCTGTCTGGTCTGTGTGTAACAGAAAAAAAAAACTGGCCGTCCACATAATATTCGTAAGCAAAATGCGATCAAAGCAGTGCAGGAGAGAATTCAAAGAAATCCTGTCCGAAAACAAAAGATTGTATGTCAGAAAATGAATATAGCACATAGAACCATGTCGAGTATTTTAAAAGATGACTTAGGACCTGCATCCTAGAATAGACGTACTGGTCATTATTTAACTGAAAATATAAAAAAGAATTGTTGGGTAAAATCAAAACAAGTCAATCAGTATTATAATATATGTATGTATATAAATATTGGCCTAGCTTTGGTCTAGCTACGTATATATTATATACTCGTATATATAATTCAATGACAAAAGTAAAAAAGAAAGAGACGGTGGATGAGTTGAACGGTGGTTACAATGCCAGAAATAGCAAAACAGCTATTTAAATATTAACCAGCATGAGGCATTGAAGTTAGATATAAATAACGATTACGGTAAATACCATAGTAAGTAAATTGATATTGAATAATTGTTTTATTTTTCAACATAACGGTACTAGACATCCAAGAATTTAAAAGACTCGTGAATTATCTTATAACCTTCATTTTAACACGCTTACGAATGACCACGTATTTAGCATCACTAATCGTCAATTTTATAAATCTGAACGTAGCCATTGCTCAAGTTATTTAAAACCATAAGTCCTTCGTAATCCTCTAATTAAATTATCTAATAGTCTTAAGGTAGAACAGTTACGGGTAATGCGATTAAGCAATCCAATATAGACGAAATGGCACCGAGCACAAATTGCCAATCAATAATGACCCTAAGGGCGTGTAATTAACAGCTGCATTAGTAGGCTGCATTATGCATGACACAGAATCTCTGGCAGACCCTGTTATATGACATGCGTATTTCGCTTACAAACATTTACATCATTACAAACATTTAGGTAATTTTAATAAGACTATCGATACTGTTAAGACGTTCGATATACAGTCCAGAATGGTTAAAAGCAATTAAGCATCAATTGGATTGGACTGTAATCTATTAGACAGAATGTATACAATAATACATTGCCTGGTTGACGGCAGCAAGTTTGCCCCTTATTTAATAACGTTATTGGACGAAATTCTAATTGGTAAAATGTGGGTGTTTATTACACCTCTGCCTACCCTTTAGGAGATACAGGCTTGAGCATATGTATGAATGTATAAAAAACTGTTAGAAATGACTTTAATCATGAGTGCGTTTATAGATTTGTTTGTGATTAAGGAAATTAATGCACATTTTATATGTACATATATATTTTTTGCCATTTATTGTCAATAATATAAAAAGTTCGTATTAGTATATAAAATATGCATTTAAATACATATATTATTCAAATAGATAATATGGTATGTTTGTATGTAGGGACATATACACATATATAATTGCATGCATATAATAAAAAATATAATATATATAAATATGAAATATATAATATAATATAATAAAAATAAAAGTTCGATAAATGTATACATTATCAACAAAGTAAAAAAACCAAAAGTGAAAAGAACGAGCTTTGAAGTTTTACTGAGATACATTTTATGTAAGCGCCGGATAACATTTTTATTGCTAACAAGCAGAAAGCCGTGGCATTGCAAGCGATGATGATATCTCTTCCTATGAATGATGACTTCGTGCTGAGCCTCTGGTAGCAGTATCCACGGATAGACATGAAGCCGAGAAATACGGCACGAATATGAAGATTTGATCGCACCTTGTACGTTGCTTCTCTTAAATGAGTCACAAATGACAATTTAACTCTTTTGATTGAAAATTCAAATTTGTTGAACTACTTTTTCTATTACAGAAAAATGATGACCGCATGCTGCAATATTTTTTAACCACAAAATGTAAGTTAAGATAAAGAAATAAATTATATAAATTATATGAATAAAAATTAATAATTCTATTCATCAAAATTCTTCGCCATGATCAAAGACAAAACTGTGTTTTTTTTTTTTTGTAAAGGAATATAAATGAATCTCAAACTAAATTTTATAGCTTTCTTCTTTAATGGTCACTAAAACCAAAACGCCCATTTTAACATTAGTGACATTTATTGTTGACGGAGCTCTTTATCTTCCTATGTCTATGGCCGCGCCGCGACCCATCCAAGAGAGATAAGGGGTCGACGTTTTAGCACAAAGCGTTTTCTGTTTTGGATCTTTTCTTGCAGGTTATTTGACTTGAAACGTGCCTTGGGAGTGCCTGTTTACTAAAGCTACCTTTGTCGAGACACAAGCAATATTTTCTCTAGATTATCTTTTAAAATGCCTTCGACTGATGTAACAGATGCGATGTCTCACTTAACAAATAACAATCACGTTTTTAAGTTGTTTGGTCCAAACACAATTAAGAAAGATAATATAAGTGTAAAACTGATAAGTCATATAAATAATTGAACACTTTTGTTTAAATTATACCAATCTCAGACCAGATTTCTAATTAAAAGCCATAGTAATAGGTATCTAACTATACAACAACGTGCAATAAACTACAAGTTCCCTTAAAATATCATGTAGACTATTATTCTTGAACGGTCATCGAGGTTGTGATTTATTACAACATACTTTATGATTAACAACACTGCCATTAAGTAATGTAGAAACTTGTGGTAAACAAAACCAAACATTATTTTCTAAAATTTACAATACTTGACCGAGATGTTTTATTTACAGAGTTGACAACAATAAACCCGTCTTGTTTCAGTTTCAAAAAAACTATTACTCATAGAATTAAGAGTAACAATAACTTAATTGCGGTAAAATCCTGTTGTCTAGCCAGGATCCTGGCTACTTTTGTTGGGGGTCATAACTTTCAAAGGCTTTTTTGCTCTTTTGCATGCAAGAAACTAGCTATATTGTTTTCGTATTTCTCCCTACGGACGCTCTTTGTTTTTTGCCAGTCCCTTTTCAATGCTCGATAATGGGTGCTACTCTGAATAAGATGTAAAATGTTCTGGTCACGCTTAATGTATTTGTTCCCAATAGCAAGCAGAAGTCATTTTTGGCCAAAGCTTTAGCTGCCGATTTTTCTTTATTGTATTCCGGTTCACAAGGAACACATCTATTATTTACTTTAATTTTGTTCAAGTTAACAATCCGGAATTTATGTTATGTTAAATTAATATTACTAACGGAACAAATCGTAAGTGACTCATTTCCGTTGTATATAATATTATCTTTGTTATTACAGTCTAGTTAACTGTCGATTGACTGATACATTATAATATAACTGTTAGGGCGTTGTCTCTGTCATATCGATTTGTACCATAATGTCCTGGTTTATTTAATACAATTTGTTCTAAGTTTATGAATCGATAACATTATATGTACTTTTTTAACGATTAACAACGCAATCCATACAAGGATATTAAAATTTTAAAGTATCTATTTAAAACCCATCTTTGATAGAATGAAGAACTCAAAAATATTATTAGATAAACGAAATCATTCTTTCTCGTAAAAGTCGTGTTGAACTTTTATCGATATCTGGCAATGTCAACTTACTCTAGTTATATAACCTTCCTACGAAGAGATTGCTATAGGTAAAGATGTTTTCGGAGTTCGTTGTTACGAGATAACTGGTATTTTTGTGTTTGATGTCCTTTTGTAAATATCGAGCCGTCACAAAGGCACGTGAGATATTTACACCCAATATTGACAGTGAGTATCAATAGTTGTGCCCTGATACGACCTTGGCCCAACTGACCTCTCTCTAGGAAATATTCATCGCTTCTTTTTTTACTTATGGACCTAGAATTAAGTTGACATATGAACGAAAGTTTTTTGTGTGCTCCGTCTACTTTAACTTCTGACATCGCATTTATCTCGTGAGTTTATATACATATGTATATGTATATATGTATATATATAATCAAACCAATTACATATATGTATATATGTAATTATATATATATATATATACATATGTAATTGTCTTTTAATATATAGCTTGTTTTAAATGCACTAAACCTAAAACCTATATCATCTGTTATTGTTGTATGATTTATGCAAGTGCTATCCTTATCTTTTAGAAATGTCTAAAGTAACTCCTTAATCTGTTGGTTAACTTTGCATAAGTTATGAGTCGCTTACATTATTTAATGAAATTCTAAATATTTAAAGGTCTTAGCTGTCTCCCACGGTAGACGCAATTCGACACGCACGTGTTATGGCATCCGATGGCCCACGATTAAACCGCGGTGACTCAAGGTAACTTGAATGAACGTGTTTTTGTGCCTAACTAGCACAAAGTGGTATAATACTCTTTCTTTTTAAATGTTTTACACAAGTGCCTTCTATAAATGTACCCAGCCTCACTGTAATCTATAGACTTTTTTTTATGTTTTTTTTTTATGCGATAGGGGGCAAACGAGCAGACGGGTCACCTGATGGTAAATGACTACCGCCGCCCATGGACACCCGCAACTCAAGAGTCACTGTACTTAAGTAGATAATATTATTGTTTTACTAATTATTATAAACAATTTTATTTATAGAATAATAAATTTACTGCGTACTTACTGTTAAATACTCAAGTTAGGTATAACAAAATAAAACAACTTAATTGTTCATTTAATTTTTTTGAATATTCATTCATCATCCTATCATCGAAAACGATATAAAAGAACATCTGTACTAAAATCACTTAAATAATTCTGAAGGAAATTGAAACGCCATAAAATATATCTTTTGTGTTACATTCTCTTCCGATTTTAAACTGTCAATCATTTATTCTGTATTGACATGAAAATGTCCGCCCCTCAAATTGCAACCACATTATGCACAAAATCTCCTTTTAGTAAATTAACAAAGACCAAAATAGTTTACTACTTAATAAAAGTTACATAAATCGCGTAGTAATGTATTACATTTATGTTTCTATCTACATTAAAGACTTACCTTACTTTTTAGCCTATCGCAGTCCACTGCTGGACATAGACTTCTCCCAACGTGCACTATTGTAGCACCCGGTCCATAACTTATCGCCTTTACAAATTTTGACTATGGTAAATTAGTTACTTGTAATAGGATTTCAGTTTAAAGTATATAGAGCTCGTGTTTATTTATTAGTTAAATATAATTTCAAATATGATATTCTACTTAATAGGATATTCACTACTTTATTCCTATTAAAATATTTGATATCGTAGTAAATCGATAACATTTAGTGAAACAAATCCTATGTTATTTTATAAAGTCTATTATAAAAACTATTTATTTGTCACGTAATTCTCCTGTTACGTAAATTGTTACGCCGACCTCCTTTGAGTTGAAATATGAGGAGGTGCATCCAAAGATTCACGCATGCTAAGTCTTCGCCTGCATAACCAAAATTTTCGAGTACTTTAAAAACACGCGTGCCATCTGTTGTAAGCTGATGCAGTGCCGGGTCCCACCCGTCGTCATTGAGGCCCTCCACGTCCCGCACCATTCCCCTCCTCCAATACCCATGCGGCTTTCGTTCGTACAAACTTCGTAGGTCAGTTACCGCCCGACCGCAGGGGAGTATGGCTGCGTTAAAAGTTTTACCGCGATCTCGCACTTATTGTTTACATGCGCTATAAAACGTAGTGTATACAAAAACATTGACTTTAAAAACATTTATTGTTTGGTGATTTAAGGTTTTAATAAGTTTAAAGTGATTCAATAGTGACAAATGAACTATAACAAAGTGTCAAAATGACCAAGAACTTTTACGAAATGGTTTCGTTAAAAGTTTGGATGTGTTTGGTGGTCGTGGCTAGTGCGCGCGCACGGTCCGCGCCGCCCGCCCCCAACGGCTGTCATTGGGACTATTCGGACGTAAAGTTGAGTGACTCAAACTTTCTCACGTGTAACATCAAAACGATCGGCTCTGTAGACTTCTTGTTTAAAAACATTACTACAGCGCAGGCGTACAATATCAACAAGTTGAAACTGACATGCACGGATTTGTTGTTCTTCGAGAGTTCGTTACACATGAACACCGGCAGTTTCTTGGGTCAACTAAAGAAACTTGAAGACTTGCGTATTGAATACTGCAAGATCCGTTACGTACCTGCTACGGTTCTATCTCCGTTACGTGACTTAACGAGTTTAAGTCTGCGCTCATATAACACGGATTGGCCAGCAATGACTATGGAATTTCACGCTGAAAGCTTTCGTGGACTAATGGAGCTTCGTACGTTAGATTTAGGAGACAATAATATATACATGCTGCCTTCTGAAGTGTTTTGTCCGCTTTTTAGTTTAGAGATCTTGAATCTTACCAATAACAGAATACAAGATATATCAGAAATTGGATTCTCGGACTGGGGAAAGGGTCCTATTGCCCCAGGTAAATCATGTAACACAGGACTTAAAATGCTTGACTTATCACACAACAATCTTTTGCGTCTTCCTGATAACGGCCTTTCTAGCTTGAGATCGTTGGAAGTTTTAAATATTCAGAACAACCTAATCAATGAAATAGGCGACAGAGCTTTCGTCGGATTGAATTCATTAAGAATTCTGAACTTATCCGGAAATAAGTTAGTCGCTGTCCCTCCGGAACTATTTCAATCATCACGAGTTATCAAAGAAATCTCATTAGCGAATAATTCGCTGTCTGTGTTGGCTCCGGGGTTACTAGAAGGACTTGATCAGCTTGAAAAATTAGATTTAGCACGGAATCGTCTTACAAACGATTGGGTTAACAGAGATACTTTCGCTGGGCTTATTCGCCTAGTTATATTGAATTTATCTTTCAATTCGCTTGCACGCCTAGACCCTAAGTCCTTTCACGACTTAAACAACTTGCAAGTGTTGAATCTTGATAACAATGTAATCGAAACTATCAGTAACGGAGCATTTGCTGAACTTAAAAATTTACATCAACTCTCCATATCAGAAAATAGAATAAAAACATTAAACGAACATATTTTTTCAAACTTATTTGTTCTTAATCAGCTTTATTTGGACAATAATCAGATATCAACCATACATGAGCGCTGTTTTGAGAATATAACATATTTACAAGATTTAGGTTTAAATGGAAATAACTTGAAGGTTATTCCCGATGCAATAAAAAAACTTAGATTTTTGAAATCACTTGACGTTGGTAAAAATAATATATCAAAAATATCAAATACTTCTTTTGAAGGATTAGAAGAATTGTATGGCTTACGGCTTGTGGATAATCAAATTACTAAAATACCTAAAGACACATTTAGTACTCTGCCTTCCTTACAAGTACTAAATTTGGCTTCAAACAAAATAGAAACTATTGAACAAGATGCATTTTTATCTAATCCGACTTTAAAAGCAATTCGTTTAGACGGAAACAAACTAACTGACATCCAAGGCGTCTTTACTAAACTTAAAACCCTTGGTTGGCTCAACATTTCCGACAACAAACTTATACACTTTGACTACAGTTATATACCAGAAAGTCTTGAATGGTTGGATATTCATAATAACAACCTAAGTAAACTTGAAAATGAACACAACAGTCAACAAAATATTCGTATGCTAGACGTCAGTTCCAATACATTGGAAATTGTCGATGAAAGGTCTATACCTGATTCTATAGAAGTCCTTTTCCTAAACAACAATAAAATTCACACGATCCAGCCAGGTACGTTCTTACAAAAAAGAAATTTAGAAAAAGTTGTAATGACGGATAATAAATTACGTACCGTTGAGTTATCTGCATTCACTCTACCACATATACCAAAGCATAGAACGTTGCCAAATTTTTTTATTGCAAATAATCCATTTATTTGCAATTGTCATATGATTTGGCTCCAAAAAATAAATTTATGGAACCATATGAGACAGTATCCTAGATTTATGGACTTAGAAACAGTCAAATGTGAAGTTGTGAATAACAAGTATGGTGGAAAAGCTAATTTGATGGACGTGCCTGAAACACAGTTTCTTTGTTCCTATGAAACCCATTGCTCATCTAGTTGTTTTTGTTGCGATTTTGAAGCCTGCGATTGTAAGATGACTTGCCCTGAAGGATGTTCTTGTTTCCATGATAGTAATTGGAATTCAAATGTTATTGACTGCTCCAATGTTGGTTATGCAGAAGTACCTGAAAAGATTCCGATGGATGCTACTGAGCTATATCTCGATGGCAATGATTTCCGCGTCTTAGGTAGTCATCTTTTTATCGGTAAAAAGAAATTACATAAGCTTTACCTAAATAACAGTAACATCGCAACTCTTGATAATGACACTTTGAATGGTTTACACTCCTTAAACGTTCTTCACCTTGAAAATAATCAGCTAACTGAGCTATCGGGTGGAGAATTTACACAAATAAAGCACTTAAGAGAGTTATATTTGAATGATAACCTCTTAACAAGTGTCGCAAACAAGACTTTTGAAAATCTGTCATCTTTAAGAGTTGCTCACTTCCAAGGCAATAAGATAATCGACCTTGACAAAAAGTTAGCGCATATATTAAATTTGGAAACCATCAACGTTCAAGGCAATTTGTTCACATGTACATGTGACAACATAGTTTCCCTTCAAAATTGGTTTAAAAAGTACTACGAGGATCCCATCGAAATGTATTGTGCTAGTGAAAATGAACTCCTATCGAACTTAACCATATTTGATGTTATTGACAAGTGCCGTGGATCCAGTGTAACAGACAATACTATTCCTACTGAAAACCAACCGTACCAGTACGATGAAGTGAGCCCAATCAAACTGAACTTTGTGCCACTGTTAGCTGTAGTTTTGATAAGTGTTATTCTTATTCTGTTATTTGGTGCCTTAGCTTTTTCATTTAGACAAAACGTACGTTTATGGGCTCATTCTAGATATGGAGTTAGGTTGTTCAAAAGTGCTTCAATTCAAGAGAGTGAGTTAGATAGAGATAGATTATATGATGGATATGCTGTGTACAGTTTGCTAGACGATGATTTTGTATCTAAAGTTGTTGCACCAGAAATGGAACATTCCGGCTACACGATGTGTTTTCATTACAGAGATTTGCAGCACGTGCCTGAAAATTACTTGTCTGATCAAATCACAAATGCTGCTGAATCATCTAAGAGAATGTTAGTGTTTGTATCTTTTAATTTTCTACAAAATGAATGGTCCAAAGTTACTTTTAAAGCAGCCATGAAAAATGTAATAACTTCTATTCACCCTTCTATAAGGCGCCATAGAGTAGTTTTTATTTTAACAACAGATATTAGCGCATTAAATTTAGATCTAGATTTTCAAAATTATTTGAAAACTTGCAACGTCTTACTATGGGGTGAAAAGAAGTTTTGGGAGAAAATAAGATTTGTAATGCCAGATATTTCTAATTTACATTGGAATAAGGATACAATTAACTATAATCATGGCGTTTGTCCAAATGGTAGGCGGCATCCATCTAGATATACGGCCTCGCCTACTGCGCCTGAACACTGGTATAAATATGATGCGATACCGCCACAAACGCCCACTACTGCTAATGCAGGTATAAATATTGAAGATGACTCGTCAATGTTGACCAACACCACATTAACCAGTCAAATTCAAGAAGGGGAAAATTTACATCATAGTTACATATCTATTGATACTCAAAATTATGAACAACCATATGGTGGAAGGCCCAGGCCTCCTCATACGTTGCGTAAACATCCTGGCCACCAGTCTCCTTCAATGTTGGATGAGCAAGGTTACTTACAACCCCGATCGTCTGTGCACGACTGCTTGCCACAAACTCATTCAGCTGCGAACAGATGATAAGATTGTTGCACTTTCGCTTATCTGTAAATTTACATCTTAATGGAACTTCACATTCCAAGTGCATGTGTAGGCTAGACTGCTCTTTAAGTTGACCATGCCTTACTCAAGCGTGATAGTTTAAAAATGTTGGTTAGATAATATGGCCAAATGACTTCTTGTTTAGTCAATGTCGTCAGTAAAGACTGTATTGATAAATGTATTTCCTAAACGTATCTAGTTGAAATGAGCCTTATTGTATTTCATTGTATAAAGCTATAATGTTGTCACTAAGACTGATACTCATGTAAAAATGATAATGCCAGTATCAGGAGTGAATTTTTGTAAGAGTATTTTGATATAGTATATCTCATTGTTACCAAATATTTTGTAGATAGACATTATTAATCAACGTATGAAAATGATTGTATAGTATTACTAGTCATTAGGTAAACTGATAAATATTCAATTACATATTTAGGGGTTGTCGCATGCAATTTAACTATAAATTTCATTAAAAAAAACCTTTACTATATTCAAACCACTAAATATATAAATGAGTATTTATATTTGTATATAATTATTACAATGTTCGACTGTTACATAATATTAATATTAAAATAAACGAATATCATAAAATATATCTTAGTTTTCTTTATGAAACCGCTAAGAACACTTTTGAAATTATTACTACTACTTACTAACTATTACTAAAGTTTGGTTAAAGAATTAAAGACAATAATTTACTGTCATTAAACCATTAATTTTAAAGTTACCCATTTTTACATGCTTGTGGTTTTGCTTAGGTAATACATTTTAACTTTTTGTATGGACAATGACATAAAAACTAATAATCTTTTGAAAACCTATTGTCGGCATAACTGTTAAGTTTGTTGTTTTGAATTCGAAAATCGAAAATGAACCGAAAAAAAGTTAAATAATTTCGGCTTGCCGACAATCATCTTGGGTATAATGATGGTCCCTTTTCAGGTAGACAAACACACCCAAATCATATATCAACTGTCACGGAAAGCATGGTAGCTATAAAAGAGATTTACAATATTTCTGTATTCGTCTCTAGTTAGGTAACCTTCTGTCGGACACGGTCCGAGGAACTCATTCATTTGGTTCGATACCAACATATGGCATGACTGCGTGATATACCTTGAGTTTCGCATCTCAGTAGTTTTCTTTTTTTATACTCGTAACTGACAATCTTGATTATTGAATTAGAAACTTAATTAAGCCTATTATGTTTTTGGATATTAATTTTAAAGTTACAAATGTCAATTTGGGAGTTATGAATATTTATTTTAAAATAATTAGATTGTAATATCAAATTGAAATTACATTTTGAAAGGCCTCGCAAAAAACCTAAGGCTATACTTTGTAAGATCGCTAATGATTAATAGACGAAACTTGGTAATGATTAGTAATTTCAATTTACGAAAGATGCTATGGTATTGGTATGGCTACTATACCTAGAGTGTTCTGGGTTCGAATCCCAAACGGCAATTTGTGTGATTCGCAACAATGTGATCTAGATTTTCTTTGCGTTCAAAGTGACACAGAATTTCTCCAAGGGCGGCAGTTGTCATTTTAAAAGTAAGTATAAGAATTCCTTACAACTTGAGCTGTTAATAACAATTAATAAGAGCGTATCTTGAAGTTTTTATTACAGAAAGTTAAGTTTTTTAAACCGACTTAAAAAGGAGAGGTTCTAATGCGACATGTATGTTGTTTGTATGCGATTTTATCGAAAACTGCAGATCGAATAAAAAGTTCATCACAGTTTTTTTTTAGATCCAAATACAATAACCCATTGTTAGACGATTTCCAAAATATGAACGAAATATATTCAGTAGTTTAGCCACAATACTACGAGTATGTTTGGATTTGGTGGTTTCAAATGGAAGTAGGATGACTCTAACCGACATTTTTTTAAGGAAGATAGCGTTGTGTACTTTTATACAAACATGGATTATTAAAAGTTAGCATAATTGTCCTGTTTGATAGTAAACAATTACTGATGCTTATAAATACTCATTAGTCTTTTACCAAGCTTAGTCTATTAAATAACGAGACCTTATTCATCTACTGATAAACAACACGTCACTAACAGCTGTATTTGATCTTCTATGTATAAAATATACACACACAGTACATACATGTGATTTAGTATTCAATGAAAAATTTTTCATCCTTCCTCAAAAGTTCTTACACTAATAACAGAATTGATATAAATAACTCTACTCCAAATAACGTAATTACATCTAAGTTATAATATATTAAAAAAGTAACGCGCGAAAAGTAACTCCGATACAAATGTAAATAAAACTAAAATCTTTCAAACATAACAATACAACCTAAGATATTATTGATATTATTACTTGTTTAATACTAAATCAAACGATCGCGTCAGTAGCAGGTTATATTCTGTTATTGTGTCCAATATATTACCAGAAGTATTCCTGGTCCAAGATACCTGCTATCAATATCCGGATATATCGGTCCTATCTCTGGATTTCACGGTTAAACGCACCATTGAGTCTCTCTATCATAACCGATGCGTCCCCAAGAACAGATAAGAGATTGACCAGATATCGAACCGATGTTCTTCTAGTTTTGTATCCCTAACATATAATTTTATAGAGAGAATAATAGATAGAAACTTTTCTATACAACATTTTGAGTTTGCTTTTGTGTATTTATTAAAACAATGCTATACAACAGTAACAATAAAAAAACTGAAAATATTAATGGATAATCAGAATAAGTAAAATAATTAACCTTATTATAGATTGTACTAATGCGAAAACGAAAATAAGTATGCATGGAGTACATTAGGGCTATTCTATCTCCCCGCGAGGGCATTCGTGAAAGGCGACTAATTGATTAGACCGTTATATATCAGACAGTATGTACACAGTCTGTACCTGGATGACGGGAATAGACTTGCCCCCTACTACGTAAGTGGATAATACAGTCGTGAATGTACATATATGTATATGTATGCATTTTGCGCATGCAAGTGCAAAGTACTTGGTTCACAATAAAGCAATTAATAATCTTAGTTCTCAGGGTCAAATCAAATTGGATAGATTCGTATTTATAATGTGACATTGATCGACGTATGATATCCGAACGCGGTATGCAAAGATTTTTCTGTTTTGTATCTTACATTAACAAAATTTGTTGTTCGGTTGGTCAACTCACGCCACCCGCTGGTTAGACATGACGTTTCACACTTGAAGTTGGTTCGACTCGGTACAAAGGTCACGTCTTCTCACTCAAATCTCGACCGGGAGCGTTTCGGTCAGAATTGGATCGTGACAACCGAGAGATACTTATCGTGATTTTCTGGCCAATTCCGATGCATCGCTCCGTTGTTAGGATGGGTAATGGGAGCATGGGAACACGGACCGAGTTTGTACTAACTAAATTATTGTAAGTCAAATAAGGCGATGTGTTTGTGGAACGATGATTGGGGTTGCGTAGGGTACTTTGTTTGGCTATTAAATTTTGTCACGTGATTGACGATAAACTGACTAACTCTTATGTAAGCATGACTTGACCATCATACACCATATATTATTATATTTATCGTATTGTGATACGATTATAATGAGTAGGTGTAGTCTTCTTTGGGTGGCTCTCCAATTAATATGCATCCGCATATTGTGTGTTGTGTCTAACAAGGTCTAAATTTTTTTTGCTCAAGTTAGTATTGCTGGTTTTCTTTTACACAAGTCACATTTTCAGAGTCTGACACAAAAATTCTAAATCACATCGCAAAAGATCTAAATATCCTACAATTGTGTTGTTATCAATCAATACTTCATTTTGGTATGCTCAGTTGAAGATAATAAGCAGTTCGTACACTTGTCCATAAGACTTATATAAGGAGACTATTGTTTAATCAAACTGATATATATATTCACACTATGTTGTTTAAACTAACCTCTTATACGGAATTATTTTTTCTTTTATGAGTAATATTTTAAACAAAGAGACGCTTATGTTTATAATGCAAAAAGAAACAAGCAATTCTTTGATTTCTAAAATCGTTGAACATTGAGACTTCTTTGTCGGGGAATGATAAGAGGATATCTATAATTATAAATAATTACATTATATTCCTATTAGATGCGTATAGAGGTCAGTGACACATATATATGATATAATTATAAAACACAATCATAGTAAATAATTCATATTAAATTTACGTCTGTATATGGCTAAAACTAACAATAATAGTTATTATTGTTTACAAGTAGCTACTGTCCTTAGAATGATCAAATATTAAAGCATAATAAGTGTGCTATAATGATATGAAATACATTTTAAGATTCTTCCTCTCGTTTAAGAGAAAGTTTAAAATAGTTTAGAAAATAAAATAAAAAAAAACTATACACAAAATCCTTTACGCTAATAAAACGCGTCAAGGAATAATGTAAATTGGGTTATGGGAATCTAAGCTCAGAGAAATCACATCGAAAAATACTGTCACGATGGAAATGGAAGTAAAAAATGTTACCATTGAACTTTGGAAAACTACGGAACCATTTCATTATCCGAATGTCCCGGCTTCTGAGCATGACTGACTCTTCAGAGAATTGGACGTACAAATCTTACAAGTACATATATTGCTTACTTAACGATAAAACTATAAAAAAAAATTAAATACTTAGGATGAACCAGTATCTTTGTGGTACGTTGGTGCCTTTTAGACTCGTAGGTATATACCTAATTGTCAAGTTTGCTAATTCAAGAAATAATTTAAGGAAGTAAAACTAAGCAGTAACGAGGTTTACGCAGTCCCACATTACTAGTCTTCTCAGTAACTCCTTTAGTTAAACTCACTACTTATATTAGTAGTGTGTTGACGTACACTACCGTTGCTTTTAAACAACTATCAGTACCAGAACATGCTCATTTTTCTATATGTACATATTTTTGAAATAAAAATCTCTTATCAACATAAATAAATGCTTTCACATGCTCGGAAAATTTAAAAACATTTTTAAATAACCATATCATATCTAAAATACTAAAATGCGATGTCGTAAGTCTTATCCGGTAGATTTAGCACTCTAAAGCATAGTTACGATTAATTGTATTAGATTTGATCACTGGATCTTAGTTCAAAACTTCATAATAATATTGTTATATCGTGTTCTAGTTTAGCTAACGTAGACGGCTGTACGATCTTTGAGCATCGTATATCACAGATATTCCGTATGGATTACTGTCCGTTTCAATTTATGTTCTTCGGTATTTCCTATCGCGTGTAGGGCAAAGCGAAATGTAATCCTTTATACACTTTCTAGATTAAATCGGGAATGTCCATTTCTTGCTCATGTTTAACGAAAGCAGGCAAATATAATTTACAGACATGTCAACGTTTTGTTCTTTTATTACGTTATCTATATGAATTTAAACGATGGTTATATGTTTTGTGAACGCTAAACTCAAGAAGGTCTGGACCAATTTGTATATTTTTTCTTTGGAAACAGTTTGTCTCCAAGGTTTTACAAGTATTAAAAGAACGATGTCTGTCGGGCCAGCTAGTCTTAAAAAAATAATTTCTACGTACACCATCGTTCAAGGCTTTCGAAGCCACCTTATGTAGGTTATATAGGTAATTGATGATACAAGAAAATCTTGATAAATAAGTTGATAAATAATTTAAAACGATTATTTGCATCAAATGGGCAAAGTTCCTTATGATTTTTTTAAATAATATATTTCTCATTATAGTTTCAATTACGTACAAATATGTATATCACACAAAGTGAAGTTTTTATATATGCTGATAGATCATCAAAAAGGTTTTAAACATTAAAAAGTTCGTTAGGTAGGCACGTAAACTAACATTATTACATGTAATAAAATTCAATACAAATGGCAAGTAAAGTGATGAGTTTTAACCAACTAGAGCCATGAACGTAAATTTTTAACGAGTACGTAAGTTTGACATCGGTTGTATTGTAGACTCTAGGCTTCCAACACGTATAGCCATTAATAGTTTCTTCCACTTTAAACCTCTTATTTTTGAAAGTATATTTCAAAAGATTTTTAGTCTGGTTACGTTTATTCAAGAATAACTCATGTCAATAAATAATAATTAAATTTTCTTTTAACTGGCTCTTTCTTTTTAACTATAAGATAAATGTGTATTTGGGTATCTCTTATTCGTTATATAAAATTAATACTCGTCGCCTAATTGTTTTATATGTTCCATGATAAATTAAGTACTTCATAAGCTATTATTCCTCAGCATTTTAAACAAACAATGCTAATATTAACTCACATGTCTTCGCATAAAGACACGTCAATTCGTGCAACCTACTTTGGGTGAGATTATAATCTTATCTTCACAAATGTTGCAAGTTCGTGAGTACTAAGAGGAGCGTATCAGCGACAGTTAAGTTCCATGAACACGTGCTGTTAACAGTTCATCGCTATTGAATGTAGGAGACGAGTGACGAAACGTACAACGACTTGTTATTATTAGACTAATTGTTTTTGGTTTTTATGTGTTTTTATTTTTAGTTTGGTAGCGAACAAATAATGTTAAATTAGAACTACTAACTAAATTACAACTGAATTAAATTAGAACTGATTATTAGAATTACTGCGTTACACGGAAGTGGTAGCAGGCCCGGCACCAATTTGTGGAGACATCTGCAGGGCTCGACTGTACTCTAATTTGAGATAAGATCTTAGACTTAATGACGCTTTTTAACTTATTACTTGTACTATGCAAGTTACAAATGTGTACATGCAGAAACTACAGATTACACTTATTTATTAAACATCAGTCAAATAAAAAAACGTTTACTTAAGTTTATCCAACTTTAAATACTAGACAATTACCACAATGATTTCCATTTAGGAAAAAATCTACGCAATCAGATCTGAATCCAAATGTAAATATCTCTTAGTCATGATTCCAAGGAACAAGATACCATTAACGAGTAAGCTTTGAATCAATCGTGCCTACTTTAAAAAGGCAGTTATTTTGCTGACACGTACTCTTCCTGAAATGTTCCTTAGGTGCTCTATTTTCGGCTACTACAAATAAAACGGCCAAATAGTTTTGATATTCTGTTTGTTTAAACATCAATCATAATAATATGCTTTACTACCTGCAACAGATTCATTGCTTTTTGCATTTTTATTAAATAACTTTTAAATCTCAGAGTAATTACTGTGAGAATTAAGTTATTTCCTCAATAGTATTACCTTACGAAACTAGGAAATAATATATAAGTTTATTTCTCTGGTATACATATAACATAATATTTTTTATGATCATGTAAAGAACCAAATACATAATGCTAAGTAGGTTATTAAAATACTAAGCGTACTGTACGTTTTGGCTAACAATTTGAAGTAGCCGTCCCATTTAATCTTTTTAAAACGACTGGGTGTATTACTTTATTATAATACAATTCAATTAAATTTTAAAACAATACACAGAAAATTCATTTGTATCTGGAATTGTAGCAGCCCGTAATGGATACCATGAGTTTACATATTGGCATTAGGTAATTAATCAAAGGCAAATTTAAAAACTACGGAATTTTATCTATCAAGTAGTGAACATACAGTCATATAGTGACAAATGAAAGCAAGCCTATTGCCTACGTAAGTAGGGCTAAATTATCATTGGCTGAAAGTGGGGTCTTCAGTATCTTGTCGTGGTTGTACTTAGCTAAATAAGTTATATGTGCTTTAAGTTTAACAGCAACGCTTTATAATAAAGTAAAAGCATAAATAAAATTTAATTTCTTAACATGATTCATGTGTTTTGTGTAAAGGTCAAACTAATCTAAAAGAAAATGTAATTTTCCTTTAAAGTATCAAACAACTTTTTTTATACTGAAATTAACACTGACTGAGATGAATGAGTAAGATAATTGAGGCACCCAGCCGTTCAAAAATTAAAGCGCTCCTCTTAAAACACGCGATGAAAGGAATACACATAACTTTTGTATCTAGGCTGGAAAATAATCCTGCAATGTTTACTTAATTAATTTAATTTTAACAAAATTAATTACTAATTTTAATACCTGATTAATTTCAAGGGTTTATTGAAATTTAATTACGATAGAGATTTTTTTGTAAACATTTAATTTATTATAATATTTATGTAAAAAAAAAACTTTCACTTTTCTTTTCTCTTTTTAAAAAGACAACTTCCACACTAGAAATAATTTCTGGAGACTTAACAAACATTCAATCAAAGGACACAAAGAACACCCACACTCTAGACAACTACTTGTAGATTACACAAATTTTTGTCCCGTATGGGAATCGAACCCACGACCTTCGGTTCAGCAGTCAGGGTCACTAACTACTAGACCAACAGGCCCGTCAGACAAAAAAATATAATCTGTATTAATAACTATTAATACAGATTATATATTTTTAATTGTTATTTTATATGTATTTATTATGTTATGATATATATGTAAATAATCATTATTGGTGTCAATATGGGTTTTAAGTATGTGTGGTATAGAGTAGATGTCTCACTAAAATTCTTCAATCGGATGAAACAAAGATAGTCTTGTAGTATTCATGCAAAAGTTGTAGTTATTTTTGAAAGAGCGCCATCTAATAAAAGAAGATGGAACTTTTACGTTAGTGGTAAAGAATGAAACGTCCTTCCGTTCTACAGAATAAAATTTCAAAAAGTACTTTTTAAGTCTATTTCAAGTAGGTATATTTTTATTTTGTTTAAGTTATTGTAGTAAACCGTGAGATTATGAAGCTAAATATAATTTCAAAAATACTTGTCATTTCGATCCATATTAGATAGATAGATAGATAGAATACTCTTTATTTGTACACCATTCTTACAGTTAAATACAATAGATACAGTACAAGTGTCAACTATATAATGTACAAATGGCGGCCTTATGCGGCTATATGCAATCTCTTCCAGGCAATCTTAGAATGGATTATAATCATTCGGAGAGACAGAGGTAGTTGCAGGATCACTTCTTTCATATTAGAAGGATGAATACAAGGAAGTACATACCAAATACTAATGTGGTCAGGGGTAGCCAAGAAACTTTAATGACCTATTACCCTATATCACTACTAATATGTAGAGGGCTCGGACCTTCCGTCTGTAACATGTACAGGTATGCGACCTCGACGTCCCCGAACCCCTGAACGAAGAGGTATAAAAACAATAATTGCAATTAAAAAGTAAATTCTAAATTTCAATTACGGCTAAGGCCCAATCTTAAACGTGTACTAAAATTTAAAACTAAGCATAAATACCCATTAAAATCAAACGAAATGCTAAACCCAAATAAACGAAGAAATTCTTCGACGCACTAACAAACACAAACAATTACCGACGTAAAGGCGGCGAGCTGAAAGGCCCTAATGACGTCACTATTCTACATTCATTGTTAGCTTTCAATAATAAAGTGTAATGTGAGGTGCTAAAAGAAACCGAACCACTTTATAGCCATCGCTGATTTTAAAGCCTAGTGTGAATGCATTCTGCGGCCTTAGTGTTTTATGTATGTAAATTATTTTTCAATGGGCACTTTTGAATTTAGTGCTAATACACTGGGAATAGTTGTATTATTCACGCATTAAATGCCAGTTTATGAGCTATGTAAAACAATAACTTATTAATAACGAAAAATATCATAATGGCCTTTGCAAAAAGTCAATTCAGCGATCTACACTCATACATACACTCATGCGTGTATATCCGAAGGAGTGGGCAGAGCCTCATCAAACGCCCATATTTGCCAAACATAATAATTAGTGGTACTTGCGTAATAGGCCCGTTGCCGTCTACCGGGTACTGTATGAACTGTATATATCTTGTAAATTATAGATAACATTCCAATCCCAAAGCCGACAAGGATGATGATTTTCGGGAAGAGATGAGGTCTACTCTGAGGGTACTCTACTCCATCAGGAACCACACGGTTAAAGCGGTTATTTCGACTGCATTTTATTCAGTTGCAGTGTAAAAGAAAATTGTTCGGAATTACTTTTTTTATGCGATAGGGGGCAAACGAGCAGACGGGTCACCTGATGGTAAATTACTACCGCCGCCCATGGACACCCGCAACTCAAGGGTCACAAGTGCGTTGCCGGCCTTTTAGGTAGGAGTACGTCTTGAAGGTTTGAAGGTCGTATCGGTTCGGAAATACGGCAAGCGACAATTCCAGGTGATGGGGATGGATATTTTGTAGCGTAGGACGATGGCGGAAACCAGCAGCCACTATAAGTCAGACCAATTCCTCTCCGTCCGAACACTCCCCATGATACAAGCGATAGGGTGCAGAGTGAAGCTACATCTCTACGCAACGCCAAGGTGTGAAGTCGATCAGAAATATCTTGGCAGTCGATGATGCGAGTCGCTCTCCGTTGAATGCGGTCAAGAGGGAGAAGTTGGTACTGGGGTGCACCTGCATAGAGATGAGAACAGTATTCCATGTGCGGCCGAACCTGCGCCTTATAAAGTTGCAGGCGGTGGGCCGGAGTAAAATTCTGTCTCGATCTGTTTAGCACACCAAGCTTTTTCGAATCATTATAACTTAATAGTAATTTAAACAATATTCTAATTTTCAATTTTTGCTTTTCTTCTACTGAAACTTGAAGAAGAAGAAGAAAATAGTTACTTTGGCTGTGGTAGTGGTTTTGACAAAAGGTTTGACTAAAAACAGTGACAAATGCTACTTAATAGAGTAATATCCTCATCGGTCCTATAAAGGATACGTTCTATGTAATATATTCGTCGTAAGAACTCGTTAAGTCAACTCAAATAACCGATACAAAACCTACACAATAAAATATCTTTTTAATGGAGACCCAACGATAAATTGACCTTAATAACAGAAATATTTTATAAGTTAAACGGCCATTATAAAAAGTGTTCTTTTTTACAATTTCTACGCCATATTTCATTAAAAAAATGGCTCCTTTGGTGGATGAGATCCGATCAAACGTTTGTGTCAAAAAAGGGATAATACTGCTATCGTCCTGGCGGGTGCCCAA
Source organism: Tyria jacobaeae (assembly GCA_947561695.1). NCBI lineage: Eukaryota > Metazoa > Arthropoda > Insecta > Lepidoptera > Erebidae > Tyria > Tyria jacobaeae. Next base: position 13,677,313 of record OX387220.1, read on the forward strand.
TGTTTTTTCTATAAAGTTCTTACTGGCCCACATTTTGGACACCCTTCTTCTATAAAAATTCTCCCAGTGAACTAATGTTCTCCAAAGTAAAGTTTTTTTTTTTTTTTTCACGATCCTACATTTTATTTTTAATAATATCGAAATGACTGATGAAGATGACGGTGGCAGGCAGAGGTGCATAGTCATACGAGCATCGTTTTGAGACTTAAAAATATAATCTTTAGTTTTTGTAACGAAACTGTACAGTACGCCACTTTATCAACAACTGACAGTAAATAGCACAGTAAGGGTTACGTGTAGGAAGATAAATAGATAAACTCTTTATAGTCCAAAAAAAGATTATACAATATTGTAGTTACATATTCCTTTACTTTCTCCAGAACTACAGAATATGTACAATTGGTGTATCGCTCTCATAATGTTTTTTACATAACTAATTTGCATTTTCTATTAATTTGTTTACCGTTATAATTAATAGTGGTCGATTCAACCGGTGCGATACCCCGGCTTCACGGAACACCGGTTGTGAAGCAACGCTTGCGATGTATTTCCCAATTCCCCTCTCCTCTTTAATCTCCCCTCATCACCCTTCTCCTCTTTCCTATCTCCTCATCCCCCTGTCTATTCCTTGTCCCTGCATCCCCCAACACTCTCAAAGACGGACAGCGTACTTACGAGTCTTGAGCTGCAGGTGTCCATGGACGACGGTTGTCACTTACCATTAGGTGAGCCGTCTATTCCCATATACAATTAGAAAAAAAAAAAGTTTATTAAACATATTGAAAATACCTACATGCAGGTATGTGAAAAATCGCTCTTCTATTGTCATTAAATTACAATAGATAGTAAATGTACCTCTTCATTTATCGTAACATTACGAAGAATATTCGTTTAAGAGCATATCAAAACGAGAGACACGTCATACCTTTTGTAGGTACTATTAAATACAATCACACATAGAACAGAACAATCATAATTCTAAACCAAGGTATTGTTTGGAAAGTATTCACTTAATTCTTATTTCATGACTTGTGTAACCTTAGCTTGTTGTTAGAGGTCAAAGCAAGCGCAGATCTGATCGCTGCACTGCGATTATGTCTATCGCTGTTACGAATAAACAGCTATTTAGATCTAGTATTCATATTTTGAATCTCGTAGTTTTGTATTGAAATATCTCATAATTATGCCACTTATTGTTGTTTGTTTTATAATGTGCTTAAATAACTATGGTCCTACGTTTTTCTTATAGAATGATAATTCGAAAAGTAACAATTAGTTTAGTACCAACGAGTTCAATTATAAAGTAAAAGAAACTAAACGAATAGACATACTTTTTGAGATCCATTGTGGTAAGGTTGCTAAATATGGTGGAGCTGTAATCGTAGCTGAGATGGTATAATATTTTATTAACTATTCCATTTGTAACTCTTTTTTTTCTGTTTTGTCCAAGATAATTTATTTTTTATTGTATTCTTTATTTAACTGGAACACTAAAAAGAGAATTAGTTTCTTTTATATGCATAGAACATTTTAAGTGTAAGCATCAGTTGTTCTACCATTTATGTATTTTTAATAAAAGGATATTTTTTGAAATTAGTTGTTAACTTTGTTTTTTTTTTTAATATTATTAGAAAACTTAACTATAGTAAAGGTATTTTTGATTAAATTTACAAATTCATAGTATTTTTCCTATAAATCTATTACTATAAAAAAGTATATAATTAATCTCACACAGTCACATCCGGTGCAGATGTTGCCATCAAAGATCAGTTTTTATCAACAAAATACCTCAAGTTCTATAAACAAACAAGGTGTTAATACTGTCGATAAGCATCTAAAATAACTCGCCCCTTCTTATAAAATATTGATATTTAATAGTCCCATCACAGACTGTGTAATGCAGGCAGCTCGATAGTATACCTTCGGCATACCAGATTACCACATCAAATATTCTTTTTGACGATTCTGTTACATGAAATACACACTTAAAATTTTATTGATAGAGTTCATATTACTACTTCATAATATTTTGGTTGAAATAAGTGCAGGTGGCATCGGATGGCATCACATCGACTTTATCTTAACTATCACATCTTCAAATATGAAACTTTTACTTTTATGGCAGTTTAAAATGCTAGTTGTGTCAACTAATGGCTAACGGACAGCCAATGAACGACAATGTTTTTATCGCAAACCATTATGATTTTAGAAATGTGCTAATGAGTAGTGACTGAAATATATATATTTATTGAAGCATTGGACAGAGCCAGTTGTGAATATTTTAATTTAGAAATTAGGTAGTAGAGCCACGCTGACTTATTCAGCAGGAATGGGCCGGCTCGACCGGGGCAGTACTACCCTCTCACAGAAAACCAGCCTAAAGTGACAACATTCGTGGTGTCGCCTTTCACTGGTGAGTGAGAGACCGGAGGCCCAACGATGCAGGGGTGACAGTTATCGTGGTATATGTGTGAGCAGTGGAGTGCTGTAGAGTCATTGTGAGGGTGGCGTGGATCGAACCGTCGGCCAGGGAGACCCGTAAAAACGGTGGTGCCGCTGGCCGCCCGCGGCATAGAGAGGGGTCCAAACACGGCTAACCACCCTGGGAGGCTGCCCCGTCAAGTCGCGCATAATCCACGGAGTGGCTCGTCGTGCCGGTTGGTGACCGGATGGTGAAACCCGTCGACCACTTCCGGGAGGGTACGGGGGCCCTTCCGTCCGACGGTTCGGTCACCGTCGTGCTTCACCGATACATGATGACACAGCATTTTTAGTCTCAGTTTACATTGCCACGATGACTGTCATGCCTTTTACACCCCCTTCCTCTTTTATCATGGCAGCACAAAAAAAGAGGTGGAGTTCACTAACATACGTGGACTCCATGCAAACCTCAGCGCCGTACACCAACACCTCGAGACGGCTCGGCCGGCCATGCTTTTTCTTACGGAGACACAAATACGCCGCCCTGCGTACAATACATGCTCGAGGAGTGCTTCCTCGCACGGGCTGGAGTGTGCCTTTTCGTCAGGGCGGATGTTTCGTGGATTTTAGCTCTACGAGCCGGATTTACGTGTGCCTCTATCGCTCCCATTTCGCAGACTCCGAGACAACTCGACTCTTTGACCACCTGAGTCAAGCAGCGGATAAAGCGCAGGAGCAGTTTCCGACCGCCGAACTGGTGTTTTTGGGAGATTTTAACGCCCAACATGAGTCCTAGCTACGATCTTCCAAAACTGACCACGCTGGTCGAACTGCCCACGCATTTGCTCTCACGCATGACCTTACCCAAATGGTACTCCAGCCCACCAGGATACCAGACATAACGGGTCAAGCGCCCTGTTTGCTGGACCTACTGCTGACGAATCATACAGCGCAGTACAGCGTATCGATTCTCGCCCCTCTGGGATCCTCCGACCACTGCCTGGTGTCGACCTCAGTGCCTCTTGTTACCCCTCCACAACCCGTGGTAACAAGGCGGCGGTTATGGCACTACTCGTCAGCAGACTGGGATGGAATGCGGGATTATTTTGCATCCATTCCATGGGCTCAACGCTGCTTTAAAGACAGGGATCTGTCGCAAAGTGCGTCTGCCGTGACTGACGAAATCACTATCGGTATGGAGTATTATATCCCCTACAGTGAAGTCGCCAGCACGAAGATCCGGCCCGGGTTCAATCGCGAGTGCATCCATGCCTTTGCTCTAAAGCAGTCGGCCTACCGCGCATGGACCCGGGCCCGCGCTCACTGTGACCCAGACATTGATCGCCTAAAAGCAGCACTAAACAGAGCCACTAGGGAATGCAAGAGGGCTTTTATCAGAGCAGATGCCCAGCGCATTGCACGGTTTGGTCAAGAACTCGTCGCATACCCTACGGGTAGCCGTAAGTTTTGGCGATTGACCAAAGCCGTGCAGTCCAACTACGCCAACCTTCGCTGCCGCCGTTGAACCACCCTGACGGATCACTGGCCCACGAGCCGCAAGAGAAAGCGAATCTACTAGCTGACCTCTTTGCGGCTAACTCCCGAATCGACGACCGTGGCGCGCACACGCCCACCATTGCGTCCTGCGACTCCGCAATGCGGGATATTCGCATCCGGCAGAGGGATGTCCGTGCGGAGCTTCGGTCACTCGATGTCCGGAAAGCCAGTGGACTCGATGGTTTTCCGGCGGTGGTTCTTAAGAACTGCGCACCTGAGTTGTCTCCCGTACGGACGCGCTTGTATCGCCTATCCTATTCTTCAGGAATTGTTCCGGAGGTCTGGAGAGAAGCGAATGTTCAACCCATTCCCAAAAAAGGCAACCGCTCTGATCCAGCCAATTACCGACCTATAGCCGTCACTTCCTACTCTGTAAGGTGCTCTAGCGGATCATCAACACCCAATTAATCCGCCACCTAGAGCATCACTCCTTGTTAAATGATCGGCAATATGGTTTTAGGCCGAACCGATCCACGGGTGATCTTCTAGCGTACGTCTCACACCTTTGGGGTGAGGCTATGGATAGGCATGGGGAGTCCTTGGCCATCAGCCTCGACATTGCCAAGGCCTTCGATAGGGTCTGGCACCGCTCGCTTCTCTCCAAACTTCCTTCATTTGATCTGCCACCCGAACTCTGCAACTGGGTTGCTGCCTTCCTCCATAAGCGCCGCATTAGGATTCTCTGTGACGGTGCGGCCTCAGACTTCCAGGAGGTAAGCGCTGGTGTACCTCAGGGCTCCGTCCTATCGCCTACGCTGTTTCTTCTGCATATCAATGACATGTTGGCTCTTGGCAATATACATTGTTATACAGACGACAGCACAGTTCATGGGCGATATTTTGGACATCATGCAGCCAAGCTGGCAGACGTATAGGGAAAACGACAGGAGCTTGTCGCTGAGCTCGACCGGGTCTTGAGCCGCATTTCCTAATGGGGCTGTGAGAATCTGGTCGAGTTCAGCGCCAAGAAAACTCAAGCGTGTGCGTTCTCTACCAAAAAGTCTCCATTCCTTCCCCTTCCTACTCTTCAGAGCACTCAACTGCCACTGCAGGATAGGCTTAGTATCCTGGGTATGGATATTTGCCGGGATCTCAATCTGCGCGATTACATCGAGAGTGTCACCAAGGCGGCCTCGCGAAAGCTCGGCGTTTCGCCCGAGCAACTGTGTCTTTTATACAAGACCCAGGTTCGCTCCTGCGTGGAGTACTGCTCTCATCTCTGGGACGGCTATGCGCAGTATTTGCTTGACGCTCTCGATCGGTTGCAACGGCGCGCAGTCCGCATTATCGACTGTCCTGAGATCACCCAGTCTCTTGAGCCTCTGCAGTTGCGAAGAGATGTCGCCTCTATGGCAGTCCTCTATCGCCTACATCACGGGGAGTGTTCTGGTGAGCTCTTCCAATTGGTCCCACCATCTCCCTTCCTCTACAGGACTACACGTGCTGGTCTGAGGAGTCACCGTTTGAGCGTCGAAAATATACGTACCCGAACTAAACGGTTTGGCTCTTCTTTCCTGTGCCGATCGGTAAAAGCCTGGAATTCTCTACCAGCGCACGTGTTTCCTTCCCACTTTGATCCCGGCTGTTTTAAGCGGGGCGTGAAAAAGCATCTCACCAGGCCGCCATAGTGTGGGTCACCATGCTGCATTGACTAGACATGCAATGAGGATGGTGACCACCACTCTTTGACTCCACCTATTGCTTTCCATCAGGCATCAAAGTGGAGTCACTATGGTAGGCAAATATATATAAAAAAAAAAAAAGTTTATGTACTTTTTGGTTGATCAAATCTGTTGTTCGTTATACTTTTTAATATGAAAGTGTATTATTAACATTATTAAAGTAATACGTAGAGTAGAGGGTTTTTGGCGTTTATGTTTTTCAATTGTCGTCCAACGCCTAAAACTTATTTGTTACTTCCCGTGCTTTTCTATCTTTGTGTTATTTTAGGTAGTTGTGACAAAGTCTTCAAATTATGTACGTATGTATTGAAAATTTTGTTACAGCAACTGGAACCATTATTGTTCTGGTGGCGAATCAGCAAACTCATCGGTCGTCTTAGACAATTCATGACATCGCTTCCATATTTATTTAATGAAATTAAAAAGCATAAGTATTTGTGTTAGTAAGTTTTATTAGTGTTTTATCTTGCCGTATAATCTTTCTAAAATGCTACGCTTATACTTTTCAAATAACTTCTTTGATAGTATGCTAGTTGTGACATAAAAATGAGGACATCCGTAGAGTAGAGATTACCCCAACTAGAGATAAACGAATAAGATACGTAAGTAGTAATTTTTAATTAACTACTTGGTATCAAATGACTTCATTATAGAAACTAGGTGGAAAACATGTAAATAAATTTGTATATTTATTTATTATACAAATGACGCAAAACATGTATTCTTGCAACATAGTTTGTGAATACTAGCGACGATGAAATTCGTAATTACGTACTATATATAAAAAAGGAAAGGTTGTCTTTTAACAATAGAAAAACCAAAACATTATATTTAATGAGTAGTCATTCTGCAAAAATATATGTATATAAAATTAGTAAATTTATTATTTTAAGAATAATGGAAAATTATCACGTAAAAATATTTCAAATATATAAACAATTTATTAATTATCATTGATAGAGGTAAAAGATGCGCTGATATTCAAGCAATAACTGGTTGGACTAGAAGCCAACTCTGATAGATATGGGAATAATTAGGCTAGGAATAAGAAGGTAGATGTAAAAGACAGAAGAAAATTGGAATTAACCGTAGTTGTTAAGTTTCGAGTAGTTTCAAAATTGTTACGTACACAACCTTAGTTAGAAAACTTAGCACACACAATTTAGTTGGGTCGATAAAGCTTCATTTGAAGGAAAAAAGAAAGTGCATATAACACTTGTACGATGTATTGCACATTATATGTACTTATATTTTAGCCGTATTTCTATGCCAAATTAAATTTAAAAAAAAACCTTTATTTTAATTTTATCCTATACAACAATACAAGAGTAATTCAGAATAGGTAGTTTTTTATGGCATATGGGGACCGATAAAATCAAATTGTCGCCGGTCGTATTTCTGGACCGATACGACTTTCAAACAATTCAAGAAAATACCATATTCCCACCTAAAAGACCGGCAATTTGCTTGTGACTCTTGTCTTGCACGTGTCTATGGGCGGTGTTGGTCACTTACCATCAGGTAACCCGTCTGCTCGTTTGCCCCTAACCAATAAATAAAAAAAAACAAGACGGCTCACCTGATGGTTTAATGTTTATAAGTGCACTGCCTGCTTTGAGGGTGATGGGGATTGATGAGGGCAGGAGAAAAGGGAGAGGGGGATAGTAGCTCGGAAATACAATGCAAGCATTGAATTTCCACCTTTTTTCTGAATTACTGCGGTCGATCCAGCCCATTCGACATAAAGCATGGCTCTACCACGGTCCTAGTTGTGTTATGGTCGCAATTTAAGTAAAAAAATATTCTCAACGTCGATATAAGTGAAGCTTTATGAAAAGCGATTTGATTGGAGCTGGTATTTTCTCCTTGCGTTTGACCACCACCGATCGACTGAGGCTAGAATTCTTGGGAGGGAGAGAGCTAGTTTCTTATTTTTACAGCATGCAATTTGATTCTGTAATGTTAAAGTTACAAATCTCGTTTCGTTGGTTCATTACTAATAGAATAATTTTGTTGTATTCTTTCTTCTTGTTTTATTCAACTATTAATCCTATTAATATCTACACTCATTGGTAATCGAGTATGGTGGTAACGGAATCTGCTTCCACTTAATTTTATTTTCATTAATGTTATCTCAGAAATTAGTATTTTATCTGTTATTTTCCTTGAAATAATATATTATGTATGCATAACACGTTTATAAACCAAATGCATAATAAACTATATGATCCAGTTTATTGATTTATAACACCAAAATCCCGGGAAACGAGCGCCAAACATTACGAGGTGATATTTAAAATTGTATCGTATCATAAAATCAACATAAAAGTATATATTTGTTGAACAATGTAAGGTGAATGTTCTACTGCTAGCGGTTATCCAAAGTGACTAAACTACGTCTTTGTCGTCTGTTTTAGTTGAACTAAATACTTTTGAAAATACATACATATATTATACATTTATACTTCGTCATTTATATACGATATAAAAAGGGTTAAGAATCTCAGTTGTACAGGTGATCGTGCTTGAACAATACCGCTATCTTCACTTTCGCTCGTGAGTAGAAGCAAACCTAGTTGCGTTTGCAACAACGGAGGTGCACTGATAACCCTTTGGCCAACTTATTAAATATAAGTAATGAGAGCTGACAGATGCATTGTGCCAAAATACATACATACAAATTATAAAGGCGATATTAAGTAAACACCATGAAGCAGTAATAAGGTTATGATGACGATGATGGTATTTTTAATGGCTCGACCGGAGTGATACCACGGCCTCACGGCATACCGGTAGTCAATCAACGCTTGCGTTGATGTTCACTGTGTGAGTACAGGGAGCCTAAACTCTTGCAGGTGTCAATGGGTGGCGGTTGTCACTTACTATTAGGTGACCCGTTTGCTCGTTTGTCCAACTACACCATGAAAAAATTGTAAGAGCTGTCGTAAACACCAACGCATTTATGTTTGTACAATCATCATATTCCAGCGGTTCGATACCGCTTGCTTTGAGACCAATGCTTTATCTGAAATTATTTTAAAAGAACCAGTTAACATTGAATTGAACCCGCCGGCTAAAATTGATCTGCATAATGAGCGACTTTCGTAATATTGAACTACTATGTTGAAATGCATTAAAACAATATAAGAATAAAACCTAACCAAGTTGCATTTAGTCTAGACACATAAATATTTAGAATTAGTATTTATGAGTAAGTACAATGATTTGTGTTCCCTGTTTTTCCACTTGCATTCTGTGCAGTATTAGTAAAAAAGAATTGAGAATTGATTCCTTTTCGTCACATAAAATGTAGAAACCAGTTCTGCTATATAATTTCAAATGTGGTATTTAATGGTTTTTCTTTTATGACATAATTTACTATGTAATATCAAGCTGTCATCATGTCATAAGGTTTCTGCTTTTAAATTTAATATATACCCAATTTTATTTGTTAATATTAACACGTCACAGATAAAATGACGTTGCACATTTACAAAGAAGCGGTTCAAGGTAAACTATGTTCCTAATGCCTGTGATGTCCTCTATATTTGAATGTAGGTATTCATCTACAAACAAAAGAAGATGCAAAAAGGGTTATACACATAAGGCATTATCTAAATGATCTCTTCTAAACCTTAGCCGTCTAGCCTTAAGCCAGCTTAGCCAGCAGCTAAGCACCCCGCCACCCTCAAGTTAATAAATAAACAGCAATTATTAATTACCACAATGTATTTTTTTTTTGTTGACGGGGTGGAAAGTCCTCATGGATATCCAACCCCATGGGGACTGTGGTACTCTTACCGACTAAAAACCACCCCGGTACCTCTTGCCTATGATCAGGGGAGCGGGAATCGCAATTGCATTCTTCCGTTGTCCCTGACAGACATTGAGCCGCCTCACCCACGACGAATTCCCCAAAAGTTCGTCGCCCGCAGGAACACAATGTACATAAAGTATGTATACCCAACAGGTTATAGTGATTTGAATAAACTCTAAAGACACTTAAAGTTTTCTTGAATGTCAAATAGATTATTTATTAGTGCGATTTCCGACGTACATACGCTCACGCTTGTGTCGCCTAAGGGCTAGGCAGAGATGTATAAAACACACACATGTTTTCGAATAAGAATTTGGTCCCACTAACGTAATAGGGGACAAGGCTATTACCGTCAATCAGGCACTTTATGACTGTCGCTATACAGTCCGATGCCTTAGTCGCCTTGTACGACACCCACGGATATGTTGTTGCCATTGTAGACAGATATTACAGCGTTGTAACTAATACTTAGAGGTAAATTAACTACACTTTTACTTACAAAACCACAATAAATACAAAATTTCGTTGCAAGTATATATAACAAAATTATTAATAGTTATTCTATAAATCTTGGATTACCCAAACCAGATCAAATCAGAAAATAAAACAGCGTTGCTCCTCACTAATGATCGCTTTGATATTTCAACAGACAAAAGTGATGTAACTATTTCGTAATATAGAATCACATAGTTGGTGTCTAATTTTTAGAAACGCAACATGTAATTTGTTTCACTAGTCACGAAATGAACATCTTTTAGTATAGTTGCTTTGTTGTTATGTTATCAAATGTTTCTTCATTTTAAAGCAAATGATTTTTTTGATAGAAATAAATTTTGATACAAATGCTTGTGCACCGACACCTTAGCCTTTACGCTAGATGCCGCTTGATACTATTAAAAATGTTCTGGATTTCGATTTCTATTTAACGAATCTTGAAATCTAAATACAAAAATAACACATTTCGAGTAATATTGATTGAATACAAAATCCATTATCATGTATTAATATAAATGATATCTGGGCAGTTACTCCTATCATTATCAGCCTTTCATCGTCCACTGCTGGAAATAGGCCTCGTCTAATGTACGCAGTCGATCATCAGGTCTCCCCATCTGGTTTCACTCAGTGGTTTTGCACAAATCTTTACTCACCCTCGCCACTTACCCTTAAATAATGCAAAATTACAATAGATTTAGGAACTATTCTGCCATCTCAGAGTTAACGTTTTTGTTATCAATTGTTCATATAAACGCTCCTATACCTCTTGCGATATATAAGATACTAGAGCGGTATTCAAAATGAGAACACATTGCACCGAGACCCCAAACAAAATTGAGACAAGGTTAAGAAGATGACCTTTTTTTAATTGGTCTAGATATTCATTCTCATAAGCCAGATTATTCTTGGCAACAATTGACAATACAAATATTCAATAAAAACTTCTAAATACAAAAGTTGTAGTACAGGATGTTATGTAAAGTGAGTCTTTTGATTTTTGTTCGAAGTAAAAATATAAAAACTGACTTAGGTTTTTAAACATTAAAATAAGTTTAAAAAAACCTTCACAATTTTTGCAAATTTCTCCAAAAAGAAACCTATTGCAATCAGTGGGTTTTAACAACTTCGAAATGAACGGTTGTGGATGTAATAAAAAGAAAAAGGTAAAAAGCGTGTTCCGTTTGACCGGCCACCAGCATTGTGGGAGGACTTCACTTGTCAATCAGCGTATCGTCTACCTTGCCTGTGGCAATTTCCATAATAAACTTCAGTGCTTAAGTTAGTTACCTTTTTGTAGAACATATTGATTGTTACTAGTTTTTTAAGTTTTTCTTGCTTGTATTTTAATAAATAATATTATCAGAATGTACAGCAGGTGGCGCATTTTTTTGTTTTTTTTTTTTTATAATATACCCAAATAATGAGCAAAAACTACTTGACTTAAGTCTGAGATATGCAATCACTTCAAATGTTGGCAAATTTATTTTTGGTGAAATAATTTAAATGATTCTCGTAAAGTTCATTTATAAGTACTAACATTCAGAGATAGGATAAAACATTTAATAAAAAGATTGTTGAAATTTAAATATGAAATTACTTTAAGAAGATGACGGTAAGCCCCAGAGCATAAGTTTTTATTCAATAACGGAGGGTCGTGGCCCGATAGCCTGATAGTTAAGAGGTTATGGAACAATCGAGTTGCGTTCGTGAGAACAGTATGCGCCCACTTCAAACTAATGCACCTAACCTATAGGATGCTTTCAACAAATAGAGTAAGAGTAGCGTCACGATGTCGTTTTGTCTCAAGTAGAATCTATACACATCGCTTCCAGCCATTCGAAGGGTTCACTTCTTTGCCATATTCGTGACGATACAGGTTATGAGTGATATTATTTAACTGTGTTATAATATAATTGTTTAAAAAAATAGAATGTAGAAATAAACCACAGTACTACTACCAGCGCAGCTGTGAACGGAGATGGAATTAGTGTAATGTTTGATCCATTTATAGAACTGGGAAGTGAAGCTCGGTTTATGCAACTTGTACCAAGTTTAGTTGTGTTTTACCATCAGTTCATTTGCAGTAACATTTGATTTAACAACTTTTGTTTTTCTGAGATGAGATACATTTGATTATTTCTAAAAGTATATAATTAAATCTTACATGTTTCACGGAATGAAAGTTGAAGAAGCGAGAAAGGTATGTCAGAATGTCTGCCTACCCCTATGGGAAAGAGGCGTGATTTTATGTATGTATGTATGTTTTATTTAAAAAAAATGACATTTCTTAACGGTTACAACAAAAAATGTTTTGTAAAGTTATTAAGTACAGAAAAAATCATTATTACGTTAATATTTCATTATATGAGTATAACTTATCTGCAACTTAATTAAATATTAGATATTTATGTTAATGTTACATGTTTTAGATGTTGGAAAACTTAATTTTCTAAAAAAATGCTTATTATAATGTACTTGTTGGTAATAGCATACTAATAGATAGTAGTGTTTATACTGTATCATTACATTTTTTTTACACTTTCTTTAATAGTATATCAGATACGTTATACGTACTATTTTATAACTTACTATAGTGATCGACAAAATAAAGTGCCAAATGTATTTTTATATTAATATTAACGAGGTAAATATTTAAACAACACAAATAGAAACATAAAGAGAAAGTTATGTTTAAATGTCAAAACAATCAACATTATCAATCGCATTTGTCATGCAAAACAACATGCTAAGTTAAACGTTTAGTAAACGCTTACATATGAACATTATGTTAGAAGTAAATACGTGATTTCTATGTATATGTATAAAAAATATTGCTTATTACTTTTGATAATGGATATCATAACAAAATAAAAATTACTCAATAAACAATATCCTTAATTTCTGCAAATTATACATACTAGGAATCAAACATAACTTCTCCATCATTTTAATCTTTTGGACTATCCATGGACTTATTTATTCAATGGACTAACAGTTTTTCAGATGGCTATTGAGAACTTGTTAAAAATATTAATTGTAACTCGAGAGAAGAAAATATATTTTTAATTGAATAGATGAGAGGCAAGTGCTATTCATCGAGATATTAAGGTTATTTAATGGACGACGACGACGAATATTCCCGCAGCGTTGTATGCAAGTATAACTATTGTATTTTCTTTTTTCAGTTACCTTAGTTTTAGGATGCCCATTGGCATAAACATAGGCCTCTTTCTCAATGTGTTTAATTATTATGGAGTTTATAGTATTCGTTATTTATTTATATTCTACTCGACAGACATTTCAGGTCCGTCTTTTACTGCCTTCACTTTCAACCAGATCTAAACATTATCGTCCCATGTGACCCATTTTAATTCTGCTCTTCTCTTCTTCCCCGTACTACATTTTAAAGACGGCCACGAAAACATTAGGGTAGAATGTAAGCATTCACGGTTTTTGTTATGAATGCTTACCAATGGCTACTGTCACTAATTTCTGGGCTTATGATCTGACTGAAACAACATTAGTAAAATAATAATATATACCCTAGATTGTAATGTTGATGATGATGGGATGAGATTAGAGTTAAATTCTACCAGGAGCAATGGTAATAAAAGATAAATAGAATGATGGTTTAAAGTTTGTTACATGTATAAACATGTAAGAAATGAAATCTGATTGAGATCGACAATCTGAGGTTACGGATGCATACGATATCACCTCAACTTGAATGTCAGCGCGATTTGACACGACGCGTCACACTGACGTCCTGCTTCCTTTGTTGCCGTTATTTAATTATCTAATAACTTTGCAGCCGTTGTTACAATATAGATAGTTAATTTAGATTGTTATTTATTATACACATAATGTTTAGTGTTATAAGGGCTTTATACTTTCCCCGTACTCGGTTCGGGTGTTACTTCATTTTAAACCTTTGTTACATATATTTCTGCAGGATGTTTCACTGTTATTTATCAATTAATATTTACCAACTCTTAGCAAAAATTTTTCATTATTAACAATCTTGTCACGTTCAGTTCTTAAATTATTTTGAGACTAATAACTGTAATCAAATTGCCATAATATTTCATTTAATCACTTCTAAAGCTTCAATAAACAAAAAGGTAGGTACATCAATAAAACCGCCTGACTAATTTCATCGCAAAGCACTTTAATGCAGATACGATTCGAGATTATTTCAAAGACTGATCAATATAGTCTTTAAGGCAGACATTCAAATGTCCGAATATTATTGATGGACGGAGGTAAAAAAAGTTTAAAGGCACAATATGAGAACCTGCATTAAAATTATAATACCCATTGAGACCAAATTTACAAATTATATGTTTGTCAAAAATATACTTTTTCATCATGTAAATACAAGCTATAATTGTAGGTTCCATTTTAAAAATAAAGACTTCGTATGAATGGAATTTAATATTCGTATCCGAGTCCGCAGGCCGAGTGGAAGTGGTCGGGTTGTTCGTGCTTCACCGGAAAGATTTATATTACATGCATTTTCGTATGCTAGTGATCTGAAATTGTCGACCGCGGTCCTCGACAAGAGCAGTGAATATCGCGATGGGCCGCATTGTGGCCCACGCCCATTGCTCTTTTAACGACTATTCAATACACTTTTGAATGAACGATTGCTCTTTGGTACATAATTCAAGCGGACAACGATCGCAAAAGATTTAAGTAAAAAAAAAAAAACTGTAAACCGATATGGCTCAATGTTTTAAAGACCCGCGAGAGATTGAATGTAGTTAAAATATCTTAAAGTAGTAAATTCATGTACAGATAACATAAAAATATGACTAATCGATTTGAAAATCTCATATTGAATTCTAATCTTTGTATAAAACACCTTAACTTTAAACAATACCTTTTGTTCGTGTCGTATCTTACTCCTGTCCTTCTAAGGTACATTTTCTATGTTCGATTTTATCCCGTGATATGTTTATCTATCTTCAAAAAGGTCGTAGGGAGAACGGGTTATGTAAATATAATTTCGATGTTGTAGATAAGTAAACAAAACAAGAATAGTAAAAAGCGATGAAACGATAGTTTGGTTCGCTTCTAAAAACTAGATCCAACCCTTTCGATGTCTGCCGGTTTAAATCTTTTACACACTTGACGTATATAAAAAACGGACATGTGGATTCGGAGCATTGTGTAATTTTAAAATAAGGTCAGATGTGAGGAGGTTTCTGCTCGAACAATAACGCATTTTAATATATTTCATTAAGATTGACGTAGATTACAGATTACCAAACCCTTTCATTTCCTTACCATTGTGATGAGTTCAAGTAATTACCAAGGCACCAAGTGAATAAGATATTCACTTCGCCAGGGAGAGAATATCAGTTAAAGTACAAAGCTTAATTTCTATACTCAACTAGTTCAGTCTCTGAATTCATGATGATTATGTATAATTATGTATGACAATCAACGCTGTAAAAATTTAAATTATAAAATACTTAATTTACCACTTATATTTAGTTACTTTATGACTTATTTTTGCTTTAGCTGAGAAGATCATTGCAGTTAAAAAAGGACTTACAGTAAACTTTTCAGTTTACCCCTCTCATAATGAGAAAACACCAATGAGTTAGTGGTATACTAACTCATTGGTGTTTTCTCAATACAAACAGCAGGCAAATTTCAGCGCCGAATCTTAATCCGAGTCCAACTGTTTAATTTCTGTTGAAACCTTGCAAACAAATTATGTAAACCATTTTTGGTTGAAATAAAAATATGTTATCCTAAATACTGTTTAAAAAAGATTAAAACCAAGAACAGAAGCCGGTTTCTTTTGTTATAAGCAAATTACGTCTTCAGCAACATATACTATCGCAACAAATTTTCTTTGCGGCAATTGTTTATAAAAGTCCAAAGAAGGATTACTACGCCTCGGTGAATAACAAAAGAGTGTTGCGGTGCTACAAAAGAGGATTAAACAAGGAGGTAGCCGCATCATCCAGGGTAAGAGCCTACTTAAGTTTATGGAAAGTGTGTCGGCTAAGATGTTTAAACTATGACTTCCCATTAAAGGGTTGCACTTTTTGTTAGATCGCGTTAAGCAATGCCCATAGTCGATCGCACGCAGAATGATACTTACCTGGGTAACTTTTTTGTATGTCTATTCGTAACAGCTTAAAACAGAGCGTCGTCGTGGGGGTTCTAAAAGGTTTTATGAAGGACTTTGTTTTGTTTCTTTGTTCTACGGTTTAATTAGTGGGTATCTGCTATAACATTTTTGTTTAATGCTAGGTTAGATCTTATTTGTGTTGTTGAATCTAACGGACCTGGCTAATTATTACCTAGTAGTCTTTTATTAGGCCAGTGTCTTGATTACTTTAATGCGTATTGAATGAATATATGCAATTATACAAACACAGTTTGGTGACACAATAGTCACAAACAATAGTTAAACACATGTTTATATATATATATATATATATATATATAAAACCATCAGCAATGTACTAAGCGTTATATAAAATAATGAGATCAAAAATTGTTGAGTCTATATAAACGATAGTAATATTTTATATACTTACTAGCTATTACCCGCGGCTTCGCTCGCACTCAATCCCTTAAATGTAATAAAAATACAATAAAAAATGTGAAAATCTAGCAAGTTCAACGCATAAATGGCAACGTTGAAGTTGCTAGATTTTCAATTTTTTGACAAACAATCATATCTGCCAAAATATTTTTTTTTACCCTCCCTAAGAAAAATATTTTTTATAATAAATAGTATGTTGTCCTTCCTAATACCTTTGAGAATATGTGTACAAAGTTTCATGATTATCGGTTGAGTAGTTTCGGCGTGAAAGCGTAACGAACAAGCTTACATTCGCATTTAAGATATTAGTAGGAATTGATACCCTCCTAAAAATGAAATTAACGATTCGATTGTAACAGAATATTATTATTATTGATTAACGCGTATACTGCATCGAACAACTGTTACACGATATCGAAAAATATTTATTTTAGTATTATAATAAATTCTCCTGCCGGTCTCCTTTTCCCAATAGACCCATTTATCATTTCTGCTATTAAACTTAACAACAATATGAACCACGAAGGAACTAATAAGCTCATCACAAAAGGAAATGATACCTTCAGGCCCACATCGCTTGAATGCGCCTTAATTAACCCTCAACTGCTTATTATACGTTTAATGATGCCTTGTTTATTTTCTTACTTAAGTATAAGAAAATGTACAGAAGTATATGTATAGATTTACTATTTATGATATATTTAATTTTGTGGATGTTAACTGCAAGCCAGTATTTCGGTACACATAGTTTATCCAACAGTTCGGTGTTAAGGTGTACGAATTCTCTAGAAAGAGTAGTCTATGCTAAATTTAAACACAAATAATTACTTAAATAATAAAATATATACATATATACATATGAAAGGTATTGAAAATATGTATAATTTCAACTTTAATGAAATACACATTATCAGACTACATCAGAAGTCCCATTTTATTACTTACATATTGCATTACATATTTATGATTTAAAAACGACCAACGAGTAGTCTCTGTTGTATAGATGCTATACAAATGTTTTTTTTTTGTTTAACCTTCGGTCAGTAAGGCAGGTGGTAAAACAGGTGTCGTTATGAATCGCTTTTTAAGTTGCTGCTTTCGTAAAATAGGGCAAAGGTATCGTCATTAAGTCCAAAGTTTGTTTTAAGTCCGTCACGCTATTGTTGTATAAATAACGTAAAATGTGTTGTGGCCTTCGGCAATTTTGCTGACGTCATTAACGGGCCCGTTTTAGATTAATTTTTTTAGAACTCGGAAGAATGAAAGAGGTCTCTTATAAATGTTTGTGTTCGGCCAAAGTCGAGTCGGTACGGATAAAAGCGATAATTATTTTATCGTGGGGATGCTCCTTGTTTGTTTCTCTAATAGCTACTTTAATGGAAGTTCTGTTCTGAAAACATAATGCATAAATTAAACCGTATCTGCTGTAGACATCGGTTCTTTTGTAGTATTAATTGTTTCGTTTGTGAAATATAATTCCGTATCAGTATTTTCTTGTTTGTGATAAAAACAAAGTTACGAAGGTTTTGTGGGTAAAATGCTTTTTCTTATTTCTTATGTATTAGTAATTCAATTTTGAGCATTTTTATAACACTTGTTTAAAAGTTAATCAAGTAAAAAATAAGTCTAATAAAGCACTTGCCGTTCCCCGAATTTCAACTAAATATATGTTCACTGCTCCATTTCTAAGAGAGGAAGCGTGATGTTTTATAGCCTATAGTCTTCCTCAATAAACGAGCTATCTAAAGTAAAATTAATAAAAAAACAAATCTAATAAATAGTTTCTAATATTAGCGCCTTCAAACCAAAAACAAACTCTTCTTTCAACTTAGTTATATTAATATAGATACAGCCATATATTGTGCAAAAGCACACAAACTTCAATATTCCGATAAGAGTTACGACATCAATAAATGCCAGATAGTTATTTTGGAAAGAAATAATAACCATCCTGTGTTATAAGAATGTTTAACTAATTCTTTGGTTATTTGCAACTTCACCATCGTAAGTAATATCAGCCATGTTCGTCTATGGATATCATTTTTTTTTGTTCCTACAAAATCAAAGAGTATTGAGTTGTGAATGAAATGTTTTTTATTTTTCATTTTATAAATATGTACATATTGCATGTTTTGAAATAAATATATATTTATGTTACATATTTTATTGCATCTATCGTATAATTTCTACTAACATTTGCATTCTTAGTTGATTTTAAAATTAAAAGCGTAAAATATGTTTAAAGATAGATGTCCTAAAGTAATTAAAACACAGCGGAATCTTCTAAAGATAGTACCAGCTAACAGTAGAACTGATAGGTTACTGGTACGTAAACGAAGAAAAGTCAGTATAATAGCACATTTACATGCGGCACTTCCTATAAAGTGTACATATTAAAGTGGCATGACATGTAAACTGTTTTGCATTCAAGTACATGTCAGTGTTATTGTATCCTTTCCAGTATTCTATCCTTTTACCAAAGTAATTATGCTGTTGCAGATCTTGATTTTTTATTTACAAACACCTTACTATTATGGAAATAGAGTTGCTTATTAGTTTACATTTAACATTGGTAGGGGTAAAATAAGCGTAGTTGGTATAGGTTGGTATTCGCATTGTGCCGCATCGATATTTTGTATGCACATTTAAATGCGGTCATCTATGTTCGTGTTCGCGTTGGACCTCGACATGTTAATACGCAGCTGAAATCTCGCGATTCGGAAAACTCAATGGTTTTACGCTGACCCATTGTTTTGTCCGACTATCGTGTTAAAATTAAATAGATACAGACACGGATTAGCATGTTATTCCAAGTTTAGAAAACAACGCATTTGTAGAATACTGCTGTCATTTAAATCTGTGGACAAAAAGTATTAGTAAGTAAGTATCTAATGGGATAGTTTTTTGCGAGCTAGAGTATGAATAGTGTCTATGTATCTAATAATATAATTTTATCCCTGCCAAACCTTTTACAGTAGTAGAGCCATGCTTAGACATGAATGGGCCTCGACTCGACCCGTGCGATACCATGGCCTCACAGGAAACCGGTTTTGAACCAACAGCGTTGCATTTCGCAGAAATTAGTGAGGTTTTAGGAGGGCTTACTCCCCCTCTCCTCTTTCCCATCTCCACATCCCCCCTCCTTTATCACCCACAAAGGCACATTGACGACTCTTGAGTTGCAGGTGTCTATTCTGCGGTTGTCACTAACCATCAGGTTACCGGTCTGTTCATCTGTCCCACTATATTATAAAAAGATAAAAAGCCTTGTATTGAGACTTGATCCACCACAGATATTTCCAGAAATTTAGTTTACATGTAAGACACACTTACCTTATCAAAAATGTGTATTATCCACATTTTTGATTAGACGCATACAAAACTTTAAATACTTGTGAGCTATGAAAATATCAGCACTAAAGAAAATGTTCCTTAGAGATTACTTTCTGTTGAGTATTTCCAATAGTATAGATCATTTTCTTTCTTTTTTTACCTAGGACGATGCCTTATACTTTAAGCATTAAAACCATTATCTTCCTATCTCTATTCCTTGGGATCAAAGCAACATAATGTCTGTTACCCACACATACTTCTGACAGCCTTCATATATGAACTTTGAACTTTCAATATGATCAATAAAAAATGTTGACCACGAAAATAGTAAAATTGTTCTATATTTAGAATGGAGCATAGAATTTTCTATATGTGTAGGTGACCACTATGTTACTATAATGTCGGTACCCGTATCTACCAAACATTGATGGTTTGTTGGTTTTGAAGTTTATTAATAAATAGATACAGTTTCATACATACATACGATCATGCCGGTATCCCTAAAGGAGTAGGCAGAGGTGTATTAAACGCGTATATAAAATATGGGGGTATTTTAAAAATTAATAATTGAGAAATTTAGAGCATATGTATGAAAAAGGAAATTACCAAAGGAAGCAATTGAAGAAAATGGAGATTGTTTATACGGAAGTATGGGAAGTGAAAGTAATGAGCTCAAGGAAGTCAGGGTCACATACAGAACGTCTCGATACGCGCACTGGCTGTTGTCGGGAGGTCCGAGCTACCCATGTAGTTGCAATACGATGACATATAAATTCTTAGCAAGTGGTGAAAAAAGTTTTCAAAGTTCCCAGATTTGTGGAACGTTTCATTATTGCCCTATAAATTGTATTTTATACAGTTTATACAATCATTTACGATCTAAGCAAAAAAAAAACACATATATCCTTTAAATTCAAGGGGAATGGACATCTGTCCCAATTTTGTTATTCTTTCATTCCGACTCCACTTATACGAATGTTCAATGCATGTGTTTGTATTTTCGTGTGTCCTCTTCATGTCCATTACAGACGCTATGAATAAAAATAATACGCTGCAAAGATAACTGTCTAATTCCTCTTTCAAATTGTTTTAAGTGCTCAATTTCCGGGATTCATATTTGCTCGAAATTCAATGCTTATGTTGTTAATGCTATTATGTTTCTGTACAAACCGTTCTTACTTAAAAATTTAAAGAAATTCATAGTGGAATAAAGTTTTGTTGGAAAAATAAATATTAGAAGTATGGAAACGTCAATGTAAATTTCACATTTTGGTAGGTACTAATATGTGAACTTGACAATTAGTTTCATCTGTATTTTAGTAAATTTTTTTATTGAAATAGTTCCCATAAAATGAGGATATAAACTTCATACATATGATAGTAATATCTATCGAAGCTCGCGTGCATCCTTTATTAACTTAGTCGCACGTAGTTAATCCGATCGATAAATGAAGCGATGGTAATTTGTTTTTATGGGCGGCGCAAAAACAAAGTGGATTGACCTGACATCGCTTCTGCTGCCGGATCGCGTGCAGACTGCGGGTTATGCATTAGAAACGATGAGAGAGCGAATAGGAGAGCGATAGGAAATAGGCGATGTAAAAATCGCTTATAAAAATATGTTAATAATGCATTGTTAAAATATTGTTAAATTATTACTACCATAATTACTATTCCTTTTTAATACCAGCGAAAATATTATAATTATCATACTTAACTAGTTCATTAGTAAATATGTGGTGCGTCTTTAGTATGATGTACCTATTTAGAGGGTATTCTGTTTTTTCTGCCTACCCCAATGTAAGAATGTATGTATGTATGTGTAGTGGTTAAGGTCGGCAAACCAAACCACTAACAATGTATAAATAAATAAATAAATACACAACCGCTTGATCTAAACGGGAATCGAACCCGTGACCGCTACACTACTCCCCCGCTGAAACCGGAGCCAGCTACGGTTGATAGTAGTCCGGGAATCTGACTGTTCGCCCGCTTCTCGTCTTCTTGGTAGCGAGCTGGCCTTCAGTCTTTGAGAGGTGAGGAGTTGCAACTGGTGTGTCCCTGGTGACGTAGGCTGGTTTCAGACGATCAACGGATATGCGTTGAGGTTTGCCTTGTATTTCAACGTCAAAGGTCTTCTGGTCGCGTTGCAGCACCTTGTACGGACCAAGGTAAGGTGGTTGGAGTGGTCTACGTACAGGACCCTGGCGGACGAAGACATAAGTGGCAGTTTTAAGGTCACTAGGCATGTAGAAGGTACGGCTGGAAGTACCATGCCAAGATGTTGGTTGTGGGGTTAGTTTGCTGACATGAGCACGAAGTCTGTTGATGATGCTGGTCATGTCCATCTCGTCATCAGGAGCAGAAGAGAAGAACTGTCCAGGCAGACGGAGTGGCTCGCCGTAGACCAGTTCTGCAGTGGACGTCTGAAGGTCCTCTTTCCACGCACTGCGAATGCCGAGTAGGACCCAAGGTAGGGTCTCAACCCAGTTCGGAGACGCGTGGCATGTGATGGCGGATTTGAGCTGTCGGTGAAGTCTCTCTACGAGACCGTTGGCTGATGGATGATAGGAGGTGGTTGTATGATGTGTCGCACTGATCAGAGCGGTGAACTCCTTAAAGGTATGCGACAGGAATTGTCGACCGCGGTCAGTGGTGATGTGCTCTGGACATCCAAAGCGTGAGATCCATCCTTCTACAAGTGCAGAAACGCAGGTCTCGGCGGTTATGTCCTGAAGTAGATACGCCTCAGGCCAACATTTGAACCGGTCGACGATCGTGAGGCAGTATCTGTAGCCAGAACATAGTGTTAATGGACCTATCAAGTCCATATGAATGTGACGGAAGCGTGCTGATGGTGGCTCGAACGTTCCGAGAGGTGCTGAGGTATGTCGGGATATCTTGGAACGCTGACAGTGCTGACATTCCTTGGCCCATTGTCGACAGTCTTTCCTGACACCTGGCCAGACGAAGCGTTGTGTTACCAGTTTAACGGTAGCCTTCGCCCCCGGATGACTCAAATTGTGAAGTGCGTCAAATACTTGTCTGCGGAACGATAGTGTGACAAATGGACGTGGTGTTGAGGAGGAGACTTCACAGCATACCTGTAGTCCTGACTCTGCTATTCTGACCTTTTCGAGTTTCAGGGTTGAACCGGTCTTCAACAGGTCTTGCAGCTCGGTATCGGTGTCTTGTTCTCGGGCCAGAGACTGGTAATTTAGAGGTGTAGAAATTTGGTTGATGCGTGAAAGAGTGTCAGCTACGACGTTGTCCTTCCCGGCTATAAATCTGATGTCTGTGGAGAACTGGCTAATGAAGTCGAGGTACCGGAATTGACGTGGTGAGCAGTTCTCTCGGTTCGTTGCAAACGCAAAGGTAAGAGGCTTGTGGTCTGTTAGGATCGCGAAAGTTCGGGCTTCAACCATAAAACGAATATGTCTTATGGCTTCATGGACGGCGAGTAGTTCGCGATCATATGGACTATATTTCTTCTGGCTTGGGCTTAACTTCCTTGAAAAGAACGCCAGCGGTTGCCATACCTCACCCTTACGCTGTTGTAGTACCGCTCCAATCGCAGAGTCTGAAGCGTCTGTTTGGATTGCTAACTCTGCCTGCGAGTCCGGGTGTGTCAGAAGTACTGCTTCTGAAAGAGTATCCTTACAGCGGCTTAAAGTTTCCAGATTTAATATTCCTGGGCGTAGGGAAGTCCTGTATAGCTTGAACTTTTACGTCCAGAGGCTTTATTCCTGCTTGTGTAACTCTGAAGCCAAGAAAGTCTACTTCCGATTGACCAAATACACATTTTTTGGTGTTTATGAGGACGCCGAATGTTGCCAGTCTGTCGAACAGTTGTCTCAGGTGCTGCTGATGAAGGAAGGTGTCCTGGCTGTGGATGAGGATGTCATCTAAGTAGCCAAAACAGAAATCCAGTCCACGAAGAACCTCGTCCATGAAGCGCTGGAAGGTTTGGGCAGCATTACGAAGTCCGAACGTCATGAACGGGAACTCGTAAAGGCCGAAGGGTGTAGTAATCGCAGTTTTGGGGATGTCCTCTTCAAAAACTGCTATCTGATTATAAGCGCGTACCAAATCGACAGTGGAGAAGACGGTACTGCCTGCCAGCTGATGCGTGAAGTCCTGGAGGTGCCTAACAGGGTATCTATCCGGAATGGTACGGGCGTTCAAAGACCTATAGTCTCCGCAAGGGCGCCAGCCGTCGTTTTTCTTGCGGGCTAGATGCAGCGGTGAGGACCAAGGGCTGTCCGATCTTCTTGCTGTACCATTCTGCAGCATCTCCTCAAATTCAGTCTTCGCAATCTTCAGGCGTTCTGGATCCAGACGACGTGGGCGACTGACTACTGGTGGACCCGCTGTTGTACGTATGTGGTGTACAGTCGAGTGTTTCACTGTTTGGGGTTTACCAGCCGGTCGAGTGACGTCAGGGTACTCCCTCAACAGCTGATGGTAAGTGGAAGTACCAGCAGTGGTACGTACTGAGGAGATCGCCTCTGAAGATGTTGGACACCGAGTTGAGACTGTCAAGGTTGTGAGTCCATCTATAAGACGTTGATTGCGGCAATCGACTAGCAGATTGTAATGACCTAGAAAGTCGATGCCGATAATGGGCTTCGAGACGTCAGCAACGATAAAGCGCCAGGTAAAAGCACGGCGGAGTCCAAAGTTTAGAGTCAGAGGCAGGTAACCATATGTAGGTATTACTGACCCATTGGCTGCGAACAACTCATATTGCGTTTTGTTGCGTGGTTCCCGTACAGCGGATCGCGGAAAGACGCACAGGTCTGAACCCGTATCTGTTAGGCAGTCGTTTGCCGCCACTAATGGCTGCCTTGGTAGTTTACCGCCTTCGTTGATTTATCGTAGGTGCAAGGTTGGGTACATTTTCGCGCTTTATCGCCGAATCGGTAATGGTACCAGCAGTGGGGATGTTCCCACGATCGTGCACTTGAACTAGAGCGACTCCTATGCGAGCTCCTGGAACGTGGTCGTGAACGCCTGTGAGGTTCCATGCTCATCATCTCTATTTTGAGACTGAGTTCCGCTACTGTCCGAGTCAACATGTCGATGGCTGTACTAGTACTCGCAGTAGGCGTTGACATTCCAGCTACTTGCCCGGTTACTTGCACTGTTACTGGAACGACATCATTTACTCGGTCGGCGAGCTCAGCCAAGTCCTCGAGTGGCATCTTCGACTGCTGGGCAGCGATGCAGGTCTGCAGATGGGTCGGTAACCTACTTGCCCAGATGGTCTGGATAAAATCCGAAGGGACGTTTGCTCCCGCCAGATGTTGTAAATGTCGAAGAAACTGTGTTGGCTTCCTGTCACCTATCTCCTCGTGCATCAGAAGCTGTTTTATTTTACGCTCCTGGGACGCTGACAGACGACGTATCAGTTCGACCTTTATGGTTGCGTACCTATCTGTGGCTGGTGGGGAAATGATCAAATCCCTTACTTCCGCTGCATGTTGAGGTTCCAGCTGCGCCAACACGTAGTAGAACTTAGTGGTGTCGGCGCTTATGTTAGACATGGTAAACTGACCCTCTAGTTGGGCAAACCAAAGCTCTGGGTCGTCCGGGTTGAACGGGGGTGTCTTTACACCAACATGGCAGGTTGCTCTCAGGATGATTTGGTCGTCCTGGCTGACGCTCTGTTTAGCGGTTGTCTCCCCCGGGTTGGGCATCTTCTTGGGAATATTTCTTCTATATCCAGACGTCGATGGTCACCAGTGTAGTGGTTAAGGTCGGCAAACCAAATCACTAACAATGTATAAATAAATACACAACCGCTTGACCTAAACGGGAATCGAACCCGTGACCGCTACATATACAAATAATGGAGCATGAATATTTCTAAAGATTTTTCAAAATAGAAGTATATTTGTAATAACACCTTTGATTGTAATGATACAGAATATTTCTGGATATGAGAAAGCATATTTATTAATGGAGAGATGAATTACGTGTGAACTTGAAAAAAAAAAATGCAATAAATTATTTTGTAACTTTAAAAACACCCACTCACCCACTGTGCTCTCACCCTAGTTCGCAGTCATGTGTACTGATGCACGCAGTCAGATGGACAAGTGAAGATTTACCCACCTACAATGCGACCCACACACACCACGCCTCATTTTAATCGTTATTACTTCCAAACTACGTCATAAATAAGGACTTTTACTTGAGAAAATTTTAAAGGAATAAGATTGGACCGCCATCTGTCACGACATTAAAGTTTGTTTATTTATTTATTGAAAATGAGGAATATTGTTAAGTTAAGCAAAGAATTATAGTCGTATATATATTAAATAGACAGGGTGCGTTTTCAATACTCTTTTAAGCGGTCGAGTATATATTCGTCGCCTATTGCTATTCTACTGGACTAGTTTAGAAATTCTGTTGCTGAGCATTCTTTAAGAATAATCCCCAATAAACACTAGCCCGACCCGAAATAGACCCAAGATCTGACGAAAACTGCTAACGTAAACGCCAACTCTGGCCAAGCGACTAACAAGGCAGATCAATATTTATGTGAACAAATTTGTAAACGGTTAGTTACTAAAATAGGTATATAATCACAAAGCAATAATAACTAGCGTGACTTTAAAACAAACACATATAAATTTATAATTACAATAACTAGGTCTCCAATCTACAACTGACACGAATACATACATACATTGTTAAGCGACCGCACACACCATTCAATCAAATAATGCTTGATTATGGCTGTAACCGCAATGATGCTTGATGAATAAGAAATCAGATGTCCCTCCAGTTCATAATTCATAATGGCTCTCTTCTTTTTAAAGCCTCAAACACACAGGCGTGTAGAAAAATGTTTTTCACACACTTTATTAATTTCACACGACGCCAGCGTCAGGAATGTACTTCGAGGTACGTGACGTGACATTTTTAAAGGTATATTACACGGGTAAAAAAATGTATTTATATCTGTGTTTAATACAAAATGGAGACTTAATTAATAGTATGGTTTAGACAGGTATCAGTTAGTTTTAAACGTTATACACATATTCTAACTTTTACACGCAAAGGACAATGACGGGTAATTCTTAAGAATTTGATACTCAGAGCTTAAGTCTTTGTCAAAGAAGAGCTTTGGCGAAGAAGTGGCTAAAACTGGTCAAATATTGACAAAATAAACACGTGAAAGTAGCCTATCTTTAATTCATCTTACACCCTGACTTTCTAGGAATGCACGCTCGCTTTGCTTGCCCGTGGTACACGGCAGTTGCTGGTGTCCTGTGAGTGTTTTTGTTGAATTTCAACGACATGCTGTGATACAATAGTTTTTTTTTTTCTGTCATGCCTAGCCGGAAATTTTTGGGAATTAGATGGTATAATTTGGAGTATATTAACAGGAAAGAGAGGATATAAAGGTTAAAAGGATATTGCTTATACAGATAGATTGGAGAGTATAAGCAATAGTTCAAGCAAGTCAGGATCGCATATCTATAACTGGCTGGAGCCGAGAAGTCCGAGACCTCTAACGTTTTCTACTCGTATAGTTCTAACATAAAGGATATTGAATCTTTTACACCTTTCATTTCGTTTCGTGGTGTAACTACTCTAATAATCATCTACCCCTAAGTAGTTATTTCACATTGATCAGTAATAATTTAGTAATCGTCATCATTGTTCCTAAGTTCCTATTTTAAAAAGATACGACGAAAGGCAGATAATAATCTTCATTGTACACCAAACACATGTTGCTTTAAACTAAAGTACCTGGATGATAATGGTATTTTTTTATTCTAAATCGTGTTAAAGAACGAAAAAAAAATAAAAAAAATAAAAAGTAAAATAAAAAAATCATCAGCATTCACTCGAACCGGGGTATTCTGGTTACGGGACCGCCCTATTTCCCACCTGACCTATTACAACCTTGTAGACGGTGGCGAAATTTACCTTCGTATTCTAATGATATTGTAGCAGTTTTTCATTGCCTGAAAACATGGATAAAACGACGTTTTCTAAAAATTAAACCTAGCTAGATCGATTTATCGGCCCCTGGATACTAAATTTCATGAATATCGTTGGAGCCGTTTTCGAGAATCAGATTATATATATATATATATATATACAAGAATTTCTCGTTTAAAGATATAAGATATACAAGGTTCATGTGCATAATGGGCGGAATTATCGCTAATAGCGAACTCTTACAGGCAACAAGAAATGACCAGTATTAACATCTCATAGTTGTGGCTGAAGCTCTAGTTATATTCAATCATTTTTATAATAAGTTTAACAAAAATCTTTAAGTAAGCTTCACTAATAATATGAATTATATAATATCTATTCTTTTTAGAACTTTTAATTACCACAGTAACAAATTTAAATTGTATCGTTATAATTACAACATGCCGAAGATACAAAATAAATCAAATATGGCAGACCAACATTTTTAATTGTGTTATCCAATTTTTGCAATTATGAAAGGAAATAAAGGTAAGTAGAAGTATACATACAATGCATTTCATCTTTTACTTCACCAGCTATTATATGAATTATGATAATCTGACGACATTCATCTAAATCAAACACACAGAAATTAAATAAAAATGAGAAATATGAACACTAGGAATACAGAACCATATTTAGCTTACTCTGACTTGTAAGTTAACCAATTAGTTGACACCGAGATTCCTTACAACCAAGAGTCCTTTGATCGCAGTTAAATTAAAGCTGAAACTAACAAGGTCTATGACAGATTTATCGCGTTTTCCAAGAATTATTCGCTTTTATAATACTTTTTTAAGGAAATTATTAAAGAATTCTAGGTTGTGAACAATATTTTTAAAATAATTGTCTTTTGAATAACATGACGAGACTGCAATGTATAGATTTATAGACAAAGCGATTCTACAACACAACTCTTATTTTAGCTTTCATTTCTACTGACGGTTATCGACGATAATAACAATAAAACACTATAACATTCCGATTCTAACAAAAAATTTGGAGCTATTCTTGAGTTACTTTGATGTTTATCAATTTTGTAAAAAAATCTTAATAAACGGATTAATGACACCAAAAAAGATAACATTTTTGCGTGCTCAAGAATAGCTTAAAAATTACCAAATATAATGAATCTCCTATAAATCGTTCCCATCTATAAACAATGTCGATTCTCTACGCGACGCATACCAATAAGCATTATAGCTGGACAGTTCCCCATGATTTAGCAAGTGCGGTCATTGTACTCAATGCTCATTGCCGTTTGATTGAGACAATGCATCGGTCCGTTACGGTCTATGATAGAAAAGCATCATTCCGTTTCTTCAATACTACCGTCCATAACAAGAATGGTCACAGATTCGAACCGTGAAAGCAATGAAATTATTACCCGTAGTTCATTAACACTTTCGCAATTGTTTTTACGCTTCCTCAATTGTGACCAATGGTCGAACTTGTTCCAGAGACTTTTTTACAATAGCCTTAAAGATACAAATAAATAAGACAGAATGAGTGAATCGAAATATAGTGAATTCAAAAACGATTCAAGAGGAATGAAAAATATAGAAGTGTCAAGATCCCAGTAACACAAAAACTGGGGTGGACTTTAAGATACCGCATGAATACTTTTTAATGTGCCAACGATACGACCAACATTTATTGTAAAGCGCATTTGACAATAGATGATTTTTTTTTTCGTGAGACTAAGTTCTTAAGAGGCTCTTTCTTTTTTTTTTTGTGAATTTCACATAAACTACATTTATATGAAGTCGTATCTATGCGAGGACAATAGTTGGCTGTCGCGTCCGAGATATAGTTGACAGCTGCAGAATTTCCGAGCGAGCGTTCGTAACCTACCGTGAAACTTGCACGCGAAGCAACAAAGAGTCCGCTAGAAATTTAACAATCCAAATTTCATTTCAATCGTCTTTTCTTAGCGGTACATGTTGATGCTTGTGATGCCACACCTACATTCAATAAAATAAAATGGAAGCGTTATTGATTTCGTTAACGTTTTTGACATTGATTTTATTTCAATACCTGTGTTTCTGCAGCCTCAAGAGGTTTTTAATAGTCTCCTGTTATTTATGCTGTCACGCGTTATCGATCACACCCATAAGCACAATAGCTTTTGCGGACATGGTATTATTTAAAATTACACACTCAGAGTAGGACGCTTTAAAATCGATTTTCAGGTTGTGCATGTCAACAGCTTAAATACCTTACTATGCAGACTTGCTTTTTATAATAGGAGAATAATGTATAATTATATTAATGGCACAGAGGGAAGATATTGAGAATAATGTCTTCCCCCTTTCTGACACATGGCATCGATAATGTAGATTGTCCGTTTGTTTGAACGCACTAATCTCAGGAGCTACTAATTTGATTTGAAAAATTTCAATTAGATCACACGTCTATTGAGGAAGGCTATAAGGCCGTATGCTATATATATCATCATACCACTACCTAATGGAGCAGAGCAGTGAGCATAAACGTTACGGGAAATGGCCAAGTAGATCATATTTATAAATATCATTCAATCGAACAGTAAGAATGAAATCTTTTAATAACTCTATATTCAACTGTGGGAATTTGTTAATCTCTCTTGTTAATATAAATATAAATATAAATATAAATATAAATATACATATATTTATATAAAGTTTAACAAAGAGATGATTTATTTATAGCTACATTCATCTCTTGTAACCATGTTTTATTTCTAGAATAAAATTAATTAATTTATTTATAGTTTGATCGAACATTATACAGGGATTTAAAATTCTCACTGTTGTTTTAATCGATTCATGCTCCCATGTTAAGTTTATGTCTTAGAGGTTTTGCAGTAAAATAGCACCAAAATTATCCAGTCGATCGATCAATAGATCTAGCGATCCACCCATACGGCCGGAAGACGCCGCTCATAATTTTTGTTTACGACGGCCATCATTCAAAATCCCGATTGGTAAATTTAAGCTTGTCTAAAATTATATCATTTATTTACGAATACATTATTAAGTATTGTAAACACTACAACTAATTTATCAAACAAATTTGCAATAATCAAACACCTAAAACTACATACACGATAATTGAGTGATAATATTCGATTTAATCATTACCTCTTTATTACATTGTTGATCACTGATTATAATCTTGAAACTTGATTTATGTGTAGAGAGCTGTTAAAGATTTTGAATTATTATAGTATGGTTTTTCTTAATTAATTAATAATATTAATTTCTTAATATTTAACAGTTTTAATGAAAACTAAATCTAATCTAATCTATTGCATTTAATAATTTTTATTAAGAATACTTTGTCATAGTCATAGTAATTATGTCATAGTAAAATTGTGAACCAATAATGAATATGTACGTTTTACTATCATTAATTTTTTAAACAACTCTCGCATTAGGAATTATTTCTCTTTCTCGGGGGACTTTATAAACGTACAAACAACGGACACAAAGAATATCCAGATTCGAAACAACTGCTTGTGTTTTACACAATTTTCGTCCCGTGTGGGAATCGAACAAAACAACTATGCTTCAGCAGTCAGGGTCAGTAACCACAAGACCAACTGGCTACGACCGAAAGCAAAACAATGCAATGCAACCCAAAGTAGCAAGATAAGAAACTTCTTTAAAAGAACAAAAATAAGGCATAATAATAATATTTACTGATTTTTTTTATTAGAAATTCCTATACAATTCTCTTAATATTTTGTTAGGATCACGTAACTATTATAAAGGAGCTATTGTGCAACCATCTGTGACTGTGATCTATCTAACTGTCAATGTGGTGGCCTTATAGGATATTTTAATATAATAAAATGTATCCTTGATGGTTATAATAACAGGTTTTTATATTCCGTGTGTATTTTCAATTAAATTTTAGTCGCTATCGATGAAAGGTATAGCTTTACTTTAGCAATAATATAAGTAAGGTAAATGAACCGCTTAAAATAATAAAAGGTCTTTGGACTACTAATTCTGCTATACCTAGAAATCTACATGAAGCCTGCTTTAAAGCAAAGAGCTATTGCACTACGTGCCTCAGGACTGTGCCAACATTTTATACTAATAATACAAAGTACTATTCCCTATTCTAAAGTAATACTACTGTTTATAACGTGGTCATTGCCATGAGTAGATTTTAGAACAGTTATTTCTATCTCGAATAATCTCAAAGGTTGTTATATTTAAATACGTTGATACTAGAATAATTAAAATAATCTAATCAGACCCTCTACTGAATATTTAACTTTACGACTGCTGTGTAATTGAGAGGAAAGTTATTAGGTAGTTGTATTATCGATGATTAGTATGCGATCGGCATCTCTGTGACACAGATAAGCTGCTCAAAGTCCGATAATGATCAGTATTCAAGTTACAGAGGCAATTGTCCGGAATTTTTTTGTTCGATACCATTGTAAATAAAAATATTCGATTGCATTTTAGTCGCAATTCTCTAGTCCTGACAGTAATAGATACTATGTCGCATTTGTCCCCACAAAAGGTAAATTGCGCATTGATATCCGTTATACCTGATGTTTTTCTATGTTGTTTTTTCATTGTATTGTGTTTGTATACAAAAGACTCAGCTTCATGATTAGCTGTTCTATTCAAAAAATGTTATCGAGTTTATAATTAGTTTCTGTATATTTGTGACAGTCAATAAATATAGAATGTTCTTTCTTTGTAAGAAAGTATCAGTTTCAAGAAAGGTCTGATTGTAGATGGAATAAGTTACAATTCTATCATAACCATATCGTTTGAAGTTTTAATCAATCTTTGATAAACAACTAGTTTGTTTCTAGGCTCTAAACCTTATACTTGTGGCCATGAATCTATCAACCGTTTGAAGCTCCTATACTCTGATTTTCAATTAGATAGACTGAAATTATATTTGGTGCGTTGTCACGTAATCATAATGCTAAAGTAGTATTGTATTTTGAATAATCTAGTTTAGCTAGTTTATTAGTTTGAACTGTGATCTGGAACAAACATTTCAAACTACGCGTACAATGGGTAAGATGCTGCAAGTGTGGCTCACCATACATGCCAATTTGTTTATTCACTATAACCATTATTTTTTTATTTAATCGAACGAGTAAATGGTATAAATAATAAAAACCCACCTTTCTATATTACTATTTTTTTTGTTATGCGATAGGGGGCAAACGAGCAGACGGTCACCTGATGGTAAGTGACTACCGCC
Organism: Tyria jacobaeae; assembly: GCA_947561695.1. Taxonomy (NCBI): domain Eukaryota; kingdom Metazoa; phylum Arthropoda; class Insecta; order Lepidoptera; family Erebidae; genus Tyria; species Tyria jacobaeae. The sequence goes on from OX387220.1 coordinate 13,710,410, forward strand.
GCCCATGGACACCCGCAACTCAAGAGTCACAAGTGCGTTGCCATCTTTTTAGGTAGGAGTACGCTCTTTTCTTGAAGGTTTTGAAGGTCGTATCGGTTCGGAAATTCGGCAGGCGACAATTTGTTCCATTAGCTGATTGTGCGAGGCCAAAGCTTCTGGAGAAACGCACAGTGGTGGAGTGCCAATCGTCCAGGTGATGGGGATGGATATTTTGTCGCGTAGGACGATGGCGGAAATCTGCAGCCGGTATAAGTCCGAACAATTCCTCTGAACACTCCCCATGATACAAGCGATAGAGGATGCAGAGTGAAGCTACATCTCTACGCAACGCCAAGGTTTCAAGTCGATCAGAAATATCTTGGCAGTCGATGATGCGAGTCGCTCTCCGTTGAATGCGGTCAAGAGTGAGAAGCTGGTACTGGGGTGCAACTGCATAGAGATGAGAACAGTATTCCATGTGCGGCCGAACCTGCGCCTTATAAAGTTGCAGGCGGTGGGGCGGAGTAAAATACTGTCTCGATCTGTTTAGCACACCAAGCTTCTTCGAGGCTAATATGGCCTTACTCTCTAAGTGACCGCGAAACTGGACTTCGCTTGATATATCGACGCCCAAGATTCCGATACTGGCTGATGCAGTTAGGGAAGTGCTCTCAAATTGAGGTGATACGACCAATGGCATCTTTTTAGCGGTGAACGCGGAAACCTGTGTCTTCGTGGGGTTAAACTGGACTAGGTTAAGTAGACCCCAATCTGAAACTTTTGATAAAGAAGTTTCGATTTCAGACACAAGTTTGGATCGGCTTTCGATCGAGATTTATCCGAGAAATGTTAGCGCGGCCGGTGTAAAGGGCATCACTCGTGCTATCGTCCGCATACCAATGGATGCTGCTAATCTGCAGTATGTCATTGATATGCAGAAAAAACAGCGTGGGTAATAGCACACAGCCTTGTGGGACACCAGAATTAACGGACTTGGATTAGCGGGGCTTAATACAAGTTTATCTGTGCTCATACTAATTTCTATAGGATTTATATCCAGTGGTATGGCAGGTCTTAATGAACTCTTTGAACTTAGATACTCTTGAATTTGTGTTTTACGCCACGCCATAGTGGTTTTTTTTTCTACCTTACTTTAGTAAAAACCAAAACCAAAACGATATTGAGCTTTTTCATTAAGAAGCACGTAAATGTGTTTTTCTTGCCTAATTAAAAAGCATTTAGGACATTAATAGGAGCCGTGTGGTTTACGGTGGAGTAGAATAGAGCCACCCTATCTCCAGACTCGGTCACTAATCTAACAGATTTGTAGTTGCACGAATAATAAGTCATAACATTTTAAGGAAGATATTTTACAAAAAAAAACTTTTATATTAATAGGACAAAAATAAATAAATAGTCTACAAGCCTGCAACGTTTAAAAAATAAAAGTCGATTGGAGCTGTCACTTTACTATATCAAATTGAAAATCAAATAGTAGAAGGGTCACAAGTAATCACTACAAATATATGTAGAACATGTATTGAAAAACCGTTTACGGTGTCTATTTTTTTATTTACATCCATGTCTTATAATAGAGTATAGTCCGTCAACGGTTGTCTGTAAGAGATCGCAGACTACGATAAGACCGCCCATTGTACTACTAATCAATATGTATTTGTTTCCATTTGTCCCATATTTTGGTGTGCAATAAAGTATACTCTATCTATCTGTCTATTTATTAACGCAACTTTAATTAGTGCATAGATTGTGTTCTACGCGCTATTACCGCTGTGACATGTATTAGTGTTTTAGAAATTTAAATTACAAGTAAGATTTATAGTATTGTTTATCTATATGAATTATATTCTAATTCATGTTATACAGACCTATAAAAATGTAATTGTTTTTTTTGTCGAAACTCACCGGTCGAGGCGGTATGTCGAACTCAAAGCGATTTAAACCACAGTGTTCCGACACCTGGTTTTGGAGGCCAGACCTCTGGTATCTGGTATCCTCTGGTGGTGGTCCTTCTTTGATATATGGAGGCTACTCCAATTTGAAATTTATATTTTATGACTATATATGTTATACTGTACTACTATATACCTATGTATAGAAAATATATCTCTATTTGCTCTATTTGGTTAGGTTGAGATGGTTATATAGTTATATACTACATAATTTAATAAGAAACAATATAAATAAAGACTATAGCTACAAAATCTAAGAGAAACTGGAACTATACTATATTAAATGCAAAATTATTTTTCTAAGAATTTACTTCTCAGTGGGTAACCAACACTTCAACTAAAGCTCGAAAGAGATTGTCATTGTCTATTGCCCTATTATTTTTTATTCTACGTAAACCGGACAACAGCTACATAACTTCGTTGTTCTACTCATGTTTTTACATGACTATTTGTGTTCTCTTGAACATAATAGGGTTAGAAAATAAAACTACCTATTGTTTGGCATCTGTTGCTTACCTCTGATTACAAAAGACGGTAGCCAAATATTGTTTGTTTTCTGATGAAAGAGCTTTTAACAGTGACATACGGACTGCTTCTGTTGAATCCATTTTAATTTATGGTACAGATGACCGCTGAAGTATAGCATTATTGTTTAAAATTAGAAAGTTTGTTCCAAAATATTATGTGTTTTCTATAACCACACACCGTCACAAATTTTCTTAGTTTTGGTGTTCACAAAATTTGTGACGAAAAGATTAAATATAGAGAGTGATCCCTTTGCTGAAAATTGCTAATCCAACACTTACCAACTACTTTAGACCCATATATATTCTTTCCTTCCTCCCCAAAGTGTTAGAATCCGGTGTCCACAAACAGCTATCAAAATTCATTTACCGAAATAATCTGTTAAGCCAACTACAATCGGGTTTCAGGCCAGCCCATAGTACTAGCTCCGCTCTCCTCAAAGTGATTAGTAATGTCCAACCATGGAAGACATAAAAGTGACAGTGCTGGTTGACTTCTCTAACGCCTTCAATATCATTAACCATGATGTTCTCCTATTCATTCCCACTTATCTTATGATCTCGCCTGAGGCACTGGATTGGTTCTCATCTTGTCTTCAGGAACGTCAGCAGTCTGTTCGTGTCGACAAATCTGCTTCGAGCTGGTGCAATATTGACTATGGTGTGCCTGAAGGAGGCATTGTTTCTTCTTTGCTATTTTCTCTATTTATTAATCTCTTAACTCTTGAAATTCAATGTGCGTGTCAGCTGTATGCTGCCGACCTGCAGCTACACTAATGATAAGATCAACAAAGATCAAGAAAGAGAAGAAGATAAAAATATGGTCTTTGAGGTTTGGCATATCAGTAAATCCTACAAAATGTCAGGTTACTGTGATTGATGACTTAACATTAAATTGGCGCGATCAGATTATAAATCTGTATCAGAAGGTAACTGATAGCCTACGTACGTTATATCGGTAAAAAATAAGTTCATATAACAAAGCAACGGGTACTTGAGTGTAATCATTATACAGACTAGTGTATAATGATTATACTCAAGTACCCATTGCTTGTTAATAATTGTAACTTCTATCTTTTAATGTTTAAATGCATTTAGTTGGTGCTTTATTCGTGCCTAAGCATGGCTCTACCACGTACAAATACTTTATTTTCAATAAAACCGTTAAACTTAATTTTTTTTTACTTATTTTTATTTAATTTGTATTACTTTCTCGATGGAGTACAATCAGTGCACCCCCTCTCTTCCAGACAGTGTGGTAAAACTCGACTAGGGGATCGGACGGCTATCCATCAGATACAGATTATATATACAGATGTACAGTGCCAGGTGACAGCAATAGGCTTATCCTCTTTGAGGTCAGTGGGACTAAATCATAATTGTCAAAACGTGGCTGTTTAATATACCTCTGCCAACCCTTTAAGGGATACCGTCGTGAGTGTATTTATGTATGTATTACATAATTTAATTAAAAATAAAACGTAACTTGACTGGCCTGTTGGTATAGCGGTTATTGATCTCGCTAAAAAGCCAGAGGAAGTGAGTTCGATTACCACTGGAAACAAATAATTTTGTGATGAATTCGTCGTTCGTTCTGTGTCTATAAATATGTTTATCAGCAGTCATGTTACTATAGCACAAGCACTGTCCCGATAGTTGAAGTATCCTAAATTATTATTATCATAAAAGTACCGATCGATGTCTTGTCTTTTTTAATCGTTTCTGTTCCTTGACTACTATATAGTTTTTCTTTTAAAGGAACACACAATATAGTTATTTTTAGTCTCTGATATCATTATGGATTGTTGTTTAGTTGAGACATACTTTATATTAATAAGATGATATTATAACTACACGGAACAAATCATATATTTGAAGATATTAACATACGAACATGTCGTATGAAGTCCCAAGTACATATATTTATTTTGAATAATTCACTAGTAATTGCAAGTGCAGCATTCTTTCAATAGAACTAATATTGCGCTAGTTCTTGTGAAATCGCCGACACTGAAAGAGGATACCATGTGAGTGTCTCCAATTTCTAAATACAGGTGTTATAGTACTTACTAGCAATACTGGGAAAAATTTACTGAGTATCTTATTAGTTTAAAAAGTACTTATATTTCGCAAAATGCAGACATAGTATTTTTTGTTTGATCAGAACAAAAACCGACAAAATAGTTTACAGTAATGATGATAAAATCAATCAACGAATACAGAGATAAGAACCTAATGCGATAAGGAGTAAAGTCTAACATACATATATGTATATTCTCATGCTGTTTCTTTCTTCGCGGTACCTATAGATGCCAATTACTCATATCCTTACTTTCCTCACAAGCTAGCTCAGCACCTAGTTCCTATTAGCAAAATGTGGGTGTTTTATACAGCTCTGCCAACCTCTCAGGGATATAGGCGTGAGCGTAAGTATGTAACCTTAAAAACTCTTCAGTGGTTAAATAATTTAGTTATAACTACACATAATAAGAGATAAGATAATCAGTGTGGTGTGTTATGTTCTTTAAAGAACTGCCCGATTTTTTTCGTATAAGGCATATTCCTATCAGGCAAATAGTTAGCGGTAAACTAAATTGTGTGGGTCATTAATGTTGTTTAAATAAAGATTGCTAAAATAACTGAAACATTACGTCTTCAAACATTTGATCGAGTCACCCTGCCATCCAGTGTTAGCAAGCAACACGATATTACATATTCTTCATTAATATTATAAAGCCGAAAGCTTGTGAGCGTGTGTGTTTGTATGTTTATTACTTCTTCACGGTCAAACGTAAAATAAAATGGTAAAATTGGTATATAGATAGCTGACGCCCTGGATAAACACATACGCTACTTATTATCCCGAAAAAATGTAGTGTTCCCGCGGGGTGCAGTTACTGGAGTATAAAAGCCAGCAAATAATTCGCTAAACTAAGCAACAGCCCAACATTAAACTATTGATAATAAAACCAGTATTAAAAAGGTTCGTAAAACGCTTGTTATTTAATTGCTGAATTAGAAATAAATATACAAACTCATTAAACTTTGGACGGTTGTTTTATTAATTGTTAAGTGAAATTCGAAGGTACACATAATCTTTATTAGTCGCATTAGAATCGACAGGCTTTCGACGTGAAAGTAACGTCGAATGAAGCAATTATATAAATGGATGCAATTAAATTCAATGGAGTGCCACATGGTATTATAAAATGAGTACCCAATGGCTTTTATTGGTGTGAGAAATAATTTTGATAATAAAATTGACTATTAATACATTATTTAGTTAAGGAGTACAATTCGATGACAGACGATGCTCATTTAAACATTTCACAGTTATAAATATGTACAATTTTGTTTCATTATCTACACTGAGAGTTATAATCATCATAAAATTGAAATCAAGAATTGAATGCAAATTATAATGCGTGCTATATATTTTCATTACTGTGTGTAAAATATTATCACTATGGTTACCATATCACAACATTAAAAGTAAAACAAAACATACGTGGAACTAGCACTGCAGAAATATGTGTAACAACACTAATTAAATAAAAAAGAGTGTTTATTTAAAAGCCCTAAAGGGTCTAAATCGAAGACCAAAACACGGGACAACACTTTGTGTGTAATCCTGTCTAAGTTTAGGTGTTCTTTGTGTCCGTGATTTGAACGTTTAAGTCCACCTGCGATACTGGAACTAATTGTAGTGCGACAGTTTAAAAAAAAAAAATCTACGTAAAATTTATATACCTATAAAAATATAGAGTAAAACAAAAGAAATACTTAATACACTTTAAAAAAAAACTCTTCAGTGCCATTATAAACGATGTCTTTACATCATTATATTCATTATCATCAAAAGTTAGACATCTAAACATCAAAGCTTGTTTGTTTTTATTTGCTAAAATTATATGTTTGGAAAACGTTTACGTTGTGATGGCGCAATTCTACTTACGGTTACGACTTATAATAGTACACTTTGAACGTTAACATACTAATAAGACATCACCGAAGCTTAAGCTTCACTCACACAAACCGATTTCTTAATTAATACTCTCTTGCAGACATATATACATACGTACATAACGCTCAAGCCTATATCTCTTCTGTATATTATTATAATATAATGAATATAATATTGAGGACAACCATCATTTTAATTTGACAACAGTCGGTCATGGACACAGTGTGCTGCTCCTCCTTTGAAGCTGATAAGGGGGGATGAGGGGGATTGTAAAGAGGAGAGGGGGAGTTGGGCCTACGGTGCCCTTACTGACTCAGTAATACAATAAAAGAGCTATTTGACTATTACCGGTTTCGTGGGAGGCCGTGGTATTATTCCGGTGAAGCCGGCCCATTCGTGCCTAAGCATGGCTCCTTCAAGTTAAAAAATATTTAGCAGGAATTCCTAGTTTAAATGTGTGACGTAGAAGCGTTTTTAACATACTGTGTTTATTAAACGGTCACATGGGTAGTTGGAAATATACGTCATAACAAATTAATAAAATGTTATAGGTATTTTTTGTTTGTTTAAAACATTCTGTAATACATACAAATGGGAAGCCGTAAATACAAAGTCTTTAAAAAATTATAATAAATAAATAAAATAAATAATTCACTAGGAAATTATTATTCAAATTTTATGGTACGTGTGAATATAGTCTTATAAAAGTAAGGTACTAGTAAAGCAATGATGTGATGATTATGTGGATTCAGACACTGTTTGCATAAAAAATAACGGAACCTTTTTTAGTAGGGGTCTTATTGGTTTTTGTTAAGAGATCATGATGTCGTGATTTTTATTTAATTTTATCGACCCACAATATTCTGTAATAAAGTATTTGGTACATATTAGTTTTAACATAATGATAGATTGTGGCTATTAAGGCTCAATGTTTGAGTGTCTTTTTATACAAAATAGTAGAGTTATGATCGCTAAGAGCATAATAAGATATTGTGTAGTATACATATATGAGTAGCTAAAGTGTGAATACTAATGGAAAGTTTATTTATAACACAGTAGATAAAGATGAGGCAAATAGAGAAAAGATGTATCGTATTGGCATGATAAAGCTTTTTCAAATGGTGAAGACGCGGTATTGCGATTTTAATACCTTTGCTTTCTCTCTAGCTATAAGTAAAAGTAATATTGTTTATTATTAAGGAACACTCACTACACCCCTTACTATAGACAAACTACGATGACCAGTTCCGATACGACCGTTCTTGTAACAAAAAAAAAATCGGGCTATTTTACCTTCCAAACAAAGAGGTCCCTTGGGTTGTTACATAAAATATTATTCCGTTCTGTTACTGAATCACGTCTATGTGTATCAATCATTTTGAAATATAGAATCCACTATGGGCAGTTTATACTAAACAGCGTAACTTAAGCAACAAATAAAAGTTCTTCATAAAATATGAATTTAAAATCAAGAACGGGTAAAGCAGGTTAAGTTTTGACATGGTATATTAATATATTTTTTGTTGTGTCAATGGCTCTAAGCAGAGCCTTCTTTAAGAGTTTAAGGTAATTTCATCCTTCTTGCAATTCTTACAAATTTATAAACTCTTGTTGGCCACTGCCAAAGTCCAGTTATATGGGCATGCTACGGCAACATTGTACAAGGTGCTGGTGCAGAACCTAGCTCATGCCAAATAAATTAAAACCATCTAAAAGATAGAATCATATTTTAATTGAACTATGTTTATAAAAGTGTATGAAGGTATTATTATGAAATATATAATTATTTTTATTATAAGCACAAAACATAATTAAAATATAAATGTAAATCTAAAGTAATCAGAACATTTAACTCTAATTAATTTAATATATTTATATTTTTTTTCAATAAAACCATTAACGTACTTCTCTTCTATACATTTTATATTGACATGGAGCTAATGATTAAATTACAAATTGTCACTAGGCCCCTTAGCCCTAGAATATGTATAAACATAATATGTATTTATATAAAATAATAATAATAATAACATGTTATGTATATTGTGAAATAAAACTGAACAAAATATTAAAAAAATATGTGTAATACTCGTATTAACCAAAGAGACAAAGAAAGAATATATAAAAACGGGTTTCTTATATATAATGTACTTCTTTGTTTTATAATTTTTGGTTAATAGTCTCCAGTCTGTATTAGTTTATTATTTAACAAGTCTTCAAACTTAAAATACGTTAGTCTTAAAATTCTAAGGTTTGGTCATCCGAATGCTAACTTAGATTAATAATTTAATGTCACAAAATACCTTACAAAACGCAATTTAAAACTTGCAACTAACTTCAAAGTATTCTGCTCAACGGTTTAAATCCCTTCATCAAGGAACGCGTAACTTGAATTTGAATTATGTCCACACATGACTAACTTCGGTGTGAGAGGGCAGTGAAGGCATTGATTTTTCAAACCTCACATCGCCAAGGGTGCGTAGTGGAAATCCAATAACGTTCATACATACTCATATTCACCCCAAAATATATACAAATCAAATTCCAATTACTGTCAAATAGAATTTAAAGTATGCTTCTTATGTATCGTATAAATAGCAAATATTCGTATATAGACAGCTTCTATGCTTTGACTTGTTACTCAATTTTAAGAAGTCAAAGTTATTATAAATATGTATAATACAAAGACACTAAATCAAAGTGGGCTAGCCTGGTCATGCGTTTTTCAGCCCTTTTTATGAAAATTCAGTGAATTATTAATTATCAAATTTCAGTGAATTATCTATCTATCATTAAAATTGATACTAGGAATGTATAAATTGTTCTTCTGAGAATTGTTAAAATAGTAAAAAAAATGAATCTTCTGTATGACATATTTACATATTATAGCACATATTTGGCACTCAATCGTTTAAGGTAACTTGGCTATATAGATTTGAATTCTTGAGTCAATATTGTATATTTTGATAGATACACAGGCATATAATTATAGTCCTCCTATTTTTATATAAATTATAGAATATATTAATATAATAATATATTATAGAATGTTAGGAATTTGTCATAAAATAATTTGTGATGAAACATTTAGGACATTACATAACATCTAAAGGACTAATTGCTAGTGATACAGAACCACAAAATAAACTTTCTAAACTGAAATATAACTTGGATCTGCTGATGTACCTACGCCATCGTCGTCTTATATAGACAATATATGAAGTTTTTAAAACATAGATATATTTTTTGCTTCCAAAATCAGTCTTCAAATGAAAATTTGTATTTTTAATGTAACGGATATTTATCTATATTAGTAAAAATATATAATAAATTAGTTTAAGTTTATATATTACATAGTTATTTAAAGTAGTTTGTTGGGAACACCAAAATTTATATTTTTTAAGTGTCTTAATGCTCAAGTTCTTTTTTCTTCTTGTGCTCTGCAGTCTGTGAAATGTAATGTACCATGCATTTAGTGAGTTATAAATACAATAATTATTGTAGCGGTGAAAATAGTAGCACCTCATTGTTACATTGATTGTCTAGCCCACATGCCACTCGGAAACTAAAACTACATCCTCAAACAGCATTTCGTACAGTATTTTCGATGGATATCTTTCTTCTAGTATATTTCTTAGTATCTTCAACCCTTCTCATCAGTGTCTATAAACTAAAGAAGACACGTTTCGTCCGTTACTCATACAAATTTTAAACTACCTCAATAATTAACTTAACGTGGAACTCATTTCTTAGAAAAAGTATTTGATATCGTACGTGAACACCTTATGAAAGTTGTATTTAATTGCTTAAGACATCAGTAGCTAGGATTTTTATTCGTTTGACCTTTGTAGTATATAAATTGTTTTAATGTGTATTTAAGAGATAGGCAGAACTGCTGTCTATCTTTAAAGAGATAGATAGGTAGCAGTCGTAAAATTTAGTTTTAATTTAACTACCTATATACAACCTACTGAGTAACATAGTTTTTCAAACAAGAAAAAAAGAAAGAAAGAAAACATATTTTATTTAAAAAGAAAAACGTTTATTATAATCAAGTACTTCCACACAAACCTAGTTATTGTTTATAATCAAGTATATTTTAACTTTTTAAGTTATATTTTAAATTCGAATCAAATTTCTTTATTTAATAAAATCCTCAACAATTATTCGAAGTCATCCTGATATAAAATTTCATTAAAATGGTAGATCAAGACGCACAGTGTCACCGCCACTTTATGTTGATTTGTATGTATGTACATATGTACATATGTGTGTAATCAAAATACTGCATTTATTGAAATTGTTACTTTTTAAGAGTTATGGTTGAGAATAAAAGAAATATTTAAACTCATGAATTCAGAAATTATTTGAATGGTTATTTAGTTAAATGAATATTAGAAGTATACACTTCTAAGATTTTTTTTATATTTGAAATATACTGTTCTAAAAATATTTTTAATCATCAATTAATTGTATTGCATACATATCGTATTGTGTTCCATATTCAAAAATACCGTAGCTGTCTGTGCTATAATATTAAATTAAACAATTGCATATTCAAATGTAAGATAACAGTTTTTGCATATTCGACAATCGAATGTTGTTGTAATGTGCTATCAACCATAGAGTGGTATACTCAATTAATTGTTGCATCTTTAGAAATAACATACACATATATACATTACACTCACGCCTGTATCCCCGAAAGGGTAGGCGTTGGCGTAATTAACTAAATAAGTAATTGTAGGCTAACGTAAACGCAGGGGTGCTGGCCTAGAAAACCTCCCCGTGGTGCACCCTGGGCAACGTCGGCGATGGCGCTTCTTTGTTTTCTCCTTCTGGAGAGGGCGTCATCGCCGACGGCAAATATTCTGGCAAGGAGAGGCCTGCCTTGTAAGCCACTCTGTGTTTTTCCATCTGCCATCTGATTTATGCAGAAGGTATGGTATGGAGAAACGAGAATGGGGCGACGGGTTAGCGAACTATGAATTGATTCAAAGCTAGTGGACATAGGTCTAATATAGACCACCGTTTGGCCCAACCGGAATCCTGCCCAGCAATGGATAGACCCGGAAGCTTCTTGGAGCTGCGAGGAAGAAAACCTCTATAAAAAATTACAAACGTGGGGCGGAAGGGTCTGCCGTCATTGGATCTATCCAAAGACTGTGGACATGGGTCTGATACAGGCCACCTTCCGGCCAAACCGTAATCCTGAATTGACAGGACCGGTGGTTCTTCGGAGCCGCGAGGAAGAAAAACCTCTATAAAAAATTACCCCAATCTTACGCTCCGACGCTCGGCAATGGGATGAATGGCTGAGGGGTACTCAGTCCCGAGGGCGTCCCTGTCGGAGGACATAAAACTCACGCACAATGGCAGAGGATAATACGCATATATCTACCCAGGAGGGTCCCAGACGCTCTTTGTCTGGGGAGTCCCTCCCGGAGCCAGTCGGCTCCGGCAGCTCCCAATCGTATTCTGGGGGGAGCAACCAATGCCCAAACAGCCCGGCGGTCAGCTGTAAATCGACCGCCGAAACAAACGCGAAGGCCGCGACAGCAGAGAAGGAAGAGTTAGATGTGGTGATGTCTGACACCCAGTCAGAAAAGAGTCAGGTGAGCCACGCAACAGCGCGATCGGCATTTTGGCATAGCGGAAAAAGACCACGGTCTAAAAATTCCGAAAGTGGACGGAGCAGAGATCGCTCAGGTTTGGAAACGGCATCCTCGAGCGAAGCGGACGACATGTTGCCAGTCGCCAAGGTGCCAAAACCGCAACGTGGCAGAGGTCGGCCACCTACTACTGGTGCATACATTGGCGCTGCCAAAGCTCGTAAAGAGACAGCAGCACTACGGGCCGCTGAAAAAGCTGCACAGGCGGAAGAGGAGGAACGGCGATTAAAAAATCTGTTCCTCACTATTGCCTCTAAAAAAGGGGAGGTGCAGAAAGCTAACGTTCGGGGATCAGTAGCAAATAGGACTGCCCCCTCCACAACGGAAGAGAGTCTTGGTCCTAAATGGGAGGGGCAAATAAGCGAGGCAATAAACCGCATTAAGGAAGTTGCTAATCTCCCCAGAGGCCCTAAAGCCACCCACCAAAAAACGCTGATGGAAGCTGCCTCTTTAATAACACAGGCGACGGAGGCACTTTCAAAAAAGTCCTCCTCTGAGGAAACGGAAAAGCTTCGTCAATATATTGACCGACTGGAAGCCCGCCTGGCTGAATCCGAAAAAGCCAACAAGGAACTACAGGAGGAGATGCGCGCCTTACGAGACGAAATTCGTAATGGTCGTCAGGAAGGAAGATCTACCGACGCAGTAGCTTTACAGACGGGCGAATTGGCGTCAGATGCTGCTATCTCCAGGCTAATGGCAGAAATGGAAGGACGCATTATGCAACGTATTTCTGCTATGGAAGGGGCCAAGGGACGCCCGCCTTTGGCAGCTCCTAAAACAGCGTCTTACGCAGCCGCGGCTAAAACGGGACTTGAAATTCCCCTTGATAAAAATGTGGGTGAACCAGAAACTCCACGATTGCCTTCAACTACAAAAGCCTCTGTTGTAAAAAAGAGAAAAGGTAAGAAAACAGGCGTTCCTACTCCAGTGGCAGCTGGATCTCAGGAAGAAAAATGGGAGGTGGTGGGAGCCAAGAAGGCAAAAAAAAGCCAAGAAAAGGCGACCAGGAAAGCCGCTAAGGCTGACGTGGCAAAAGCAGCCACAAAACTCCGCGCCCCGCGTTCAACAGCCATTGTCCTAACGCTAACAACAGAAGCCACAGAAAGAGGGGTAGGATACGCAGACATACTAAAAAAAGCAAAGGCTTGTGTAGATCTGAAAGCCCTACAAATTGATGGAGTTAGGTGCAGAACAACGCGCACTGGAGCCCGTCTCCTGGAAATCCCTGGTGCCACTAGCGGCCCCAAAGCTGATGCCTTCGCGGCTAGGCTAAGAGATTCGCTTGATGTAGCTGACGTAAGCGTTTCTAGGCCTACAAAATGTGCAGAAGTGCGCATTTCTGGCCTAGACGATTCAGTGACAGCCGATGAGATGGTGACCGCTGTGGCAGAGGTGGCTGACTGTCCTCCGGACCAAGTAAGAGCCGGAACCATCCGAATCGGTCCTGGGGGTCTAGGGACGGCAGTAATCAGCTGTCCAGTTGCAGCGGCCCGGAAAATTACAGAGGGTGGCAGCCTTTTGCTTGGTGGTTTCCTCAAGGCGCAGGTGAGGCTGTTGCAACCTCGCCAAACCAGGTGCTTCCGGTGTCTATCGGTGGGACACGTAGGGGTGCAATGCACGGCGGAAGTAACAGTGGGAGATCGATGCTTCCGCTGTGGCCAGTCCGGGCATAAAGCAAGTGCCTGCAATGCCCCACCATGTTGTTTTAAATGCACAGCTGAAGGCAAGGTGGCCAGTCATCGGGCAGGCACCAAAGCTTGCCCCACATCAGGGCTAAAGGTAGGAGGGAAAACATCCGCTCCTCGTCCTCAGCAGACAAGTGAGGTTACCACAGGCAAGCAGCCTGGTTCACAAAGCGGTACGGATATGGACACCTAATAACGGAACCATATATACGTATCCTACAGGGGAACTTAAATCACTGCGCTAATGCTCAGGATCTTCTGCTCCAGAGCATGGCGCAGTGGTCAATCAATGTTGCTGCTATCGCTGAGCCGTATTTCATCCCTCCTGGTGATACTTGGGCAGGGGACCTTGACGGCTTGGCAGCAGTTGTCTGCGGCACCGCCGCTAGGTCTTCCCCACTTACAATCATTTCCAAGGGAAGAGGGTGTGTGGCGGTAGCCGTTGACGAATTTGCGGTCGTGGCCGTTTATTTTTCGCCGAACCGTGTTCTAGCAGAGTTTGAGGATTGGCTCACTCAGCTCGCCGTTGTTGTCGAGGGGTGTCGACCTCGCCCTGTTCTTGTGCTGGGGGACTTCAACGCGAAGTCAACAGCTTGGGGTTCCCCGGCCACAAACGTGAGGGGCGCGGTACTGGAGGAGTGGGCAGTGTCATGTGACCTACTCCTCCTGAACCGAGGTTCCGTCGCCACGTGCGTGCGTCATCGGGGCAGTTCGATTGTGGACATTTCTTTCGCAAGCCCTGCCCTGGTGCGCCGAGTTCGGGACTGGCGTGTCATGGAAGAGGTGGAGACGTTGTCCGATCACAGATATATTCGGTTCGACGTGTCTCCCCTTATCTCTGACACGTCGGTCGCGGTGGTTCCTTCTGGTCCGCGTTGGGCACTTAAGCGTCTAAATCGCGAACTCCTCCTGGAAGCTTCCATCGTGCAGGCCTGGGCGTGTGCACCAGATAGGCCTGTCGAAGTCGATGTAGAGGCAGAATGGTTCCGGGAGGCCATGTCGCACATTTGTGATGCGGCTATGCCCAGAGTTCAAAACAGACCTGCGAGGCGCCAGGTGTACTGGTGGACGCCTGCAATAGCGCAGCTGCGGGAAAATTGTGTAATCACGCGCCGCCAGTACTCCAGGTTTCGCAGAAGGCGTCGCCGCCCAAATGATGCGGAGGCTCGCGAGGCGGAGCTCCTTCAGGATTACAGGGAAGCCAAAAAGTCTCTTCAAGTGGCGATAAAGCGCGCCAAAAAAGAGGCCCGTCAAGAATTACTGGAGACTCTGGACCAAGATCCGTGGGGGCGCCCCTATCTTTTGGTGAGAGGCAAGATGCGCTCGGTGGGCCCTCCAATAACCCAGAGTCTCCTCCCAACACTGCTTGAGGAGGTTGTTGGCTCCTTGTTTCCGTCTCAGCCAGTGGAGCATACCCCTCCACCAATGGCTGCATCTCGAGTGCCTAACGCGGAATATGACAACGGCGTGCCCGAAGTCACTGAGGTAGAACTAAGGGCAGCGGTGCTGCGGCTTAAATCGAAATGCACCGCCCCAGGACCCGATGGAATCCCAGGTCGGGCATGGGTTCTTGCCCTTCAGGCTCTCGGGCCCCGACTGAGCAGACTTTTTAGCGCATGTATCGAACGGGGCCAGTTTCCGAGACTGTGGAAGACGGGGAAACTGGTCCTAATCCGCAAAGATGGACGCCCGGCAGACACTCCATCCGCCTACCGGCCCATTGTACTGCTCGACGAGGTGGGTAAACTCTTTGAGCGAGTGATCGCGGGACGCCTTGTCGAGCACCTTTCTAATGTGGGGCCGGATCTGGCGGATAATCAGTTTGGTTTCCGCAAGGGGCGCTCCACGGTGGATGCGATCATGCGCGTTAAGGCTCTGGCGGAGGAAGCAGTATCCCGTGGCGAGGTGATGTTGGCGGTATCTCTTGATATCGCCAATGCCTTCAACACCTTGCCCTGGAGTTGCATTAGAGAGGCTCTCGTCTATCATGGGATGCCTCTCTACCTCCGCCGCATTGTCGGGGCATATCTGTCAGAGAGAGCCGTCATCTACCCGACTCGGGCAGGAAACGGTCGGCGAAATATGTCGTGTGGTGTTCCGCAGGGATCGGTATTGGGCCCTCTTCTGTGGAACATCGGCTACGACTGGGTGCTGCGCGGTGTACTCTTGCCGGGTGTCGTTGTGACGTGCTACGCCGATGACACCCTCATGACGGCGCGGGGCAGGACGCACCGTGACGCAACCATAAAGGCTACGGCCGGGGTCGCCCAAGTCATTACTAGAATTCGGCGGCTGGGTCTTCAGGTGGCTCTCAACAAATCTGAGGCCCTCTGTTTTCATGGGCCTCGAAAGGGACCACCTAGAGGATCCAACCTTGTTGTGGGAGGTGTTCGCATCGGTATAGAGTCCTCCATGAAATATCTGGGACTCGTACTCGACAGCCGGTGGGACTTCGGACCTCATTTCCGAAGTCTGGCCCCCAAGCTCACGAGAGCAGCAGCCGCGCTTTCGCGGCTGCTACCCAACATGAGGGGGCCCGATGCCTCCTGTAGGAGACTGTATGTGGGGATCGTGCGGTCCATGGCCCTATATGGGGCCCCAATTTGGGCGGAGACCCTGACAATCCGTAATGTCGCAATTTTACGACGCCCACAACGGGTTATGGCTGTCAGGGTCGTGAGGGGATACCGCACGATCTCCTTTGAAGCGGCGAGTCTCCTAGCCGGAACTCCACCATGGGACCTGGAAGCGAAATCTCTCGCGATACTCTACCAGTGGCGTAGGGAGGCGCGAGGGGAGGGCCCGGGGCCTGCTCTTCGTGAAATCGAGGCGCAGCGGTCCCGGCTTCACCAGGTGCTCATGGCGCAATGGAAGGAACGACTTGAGCGACCGAGCGCAGGGCACGTCACAATTCTGGCGATAAGACCTGTTATGGAGGATTGGCTGGAGAGGAGACATGGCTTCCTCTCCTACCGGATGACCCAGGTGCTTACCGGACATGGCTGCTTCGGTAAGTACCTGTGTCGTATAGGCCGGGAGCCAACGCCTGTGTGCCACCACTGCGGGGGCTGCCGCGAGGATACTGCACTCCACACGTTGGTGGAATGCTCTGCGTGGGCACAGCAACGTGCCGACCTCGTGGCGGCTATCGGTGTGGGTAGCCTCTCGCTGGAGACCATGATTATATCTATGGTCCAAAGCGAGGGTGCGTGGGATTCCGTCGCCTCGTATTGCGACGCAGTGATGGTTGACAAAGAAGCGGCGGAAAGGGAACGGGAGAGAGCTAGTACTCTTCCGTCCCGCAGAAGACGCACCAGGCGCCGGAGAGAGCAAAACGATCTCCGGCCTCCATAAGCGCTTGCCTGAGGGCGATGGATGGGGATATCCATCGCCCTAGCAGAAGCAGGCCTGAGGTGGTGGCGCGACGTGTTCTGCGCGTGCCACTCTCTAAATCAGAGGTAGGATCACACCATAGCGGGGTCGCCTCGTTAAAAGGCGGCCAAGTCTGCTGGGGTCACAGGGTTTTCCTTTCTAGGGTATACCTGAGGTCCCGGCTACAAGACGCGATGATGGAACACTGTGTGGTTTTAGTCGGTTCGAGTCCGACATACCACCTTACCGGCCCCGGTAGGGTGATGACCCGTGGGGGTTTCCACACATAAAAAAAAAAAAAAAAAAAAAAAAAAAAGGCTAACGTAAACGCAAAATAAAACAGGAAAAAGTTTGCTGTATATTGTTTTAGTAATTTGTAATGTAAAGACAATGAGTTTTTATATTTATGTGTCACAATTATATTTGAAAACAATGCGATAATTATGATTCCGATTTTACTGCTTATAACAAAAAAAAGCACGTGCCACTTAACAAAAGCAAGAGAACATATTTTTATTTGGCTTATACGTTTCAACACTTTTGTCACCGCGTAAGCCTAAAGTAAGAACTCAGATAGTGGATGGACGACATTGTCTCGCTAGAGGTAAACCTTCAAATATAAAAGAAAATCTCAGGAAATAAACAGGTAAATAGAAAAACATATTATATTCAAACTAATTTATAAGATACAAAAAAATAAACATGTTACTTAAACTACGAGCACATACTATGAATTTAGAAGCTCTTTACAACTTCAACACAAGTATTACTCTAAATTGTAATGACTTAATAACAGTGTAGTTTATCTCAATGTACTACAGGGCATAGTTGTGGGTATTTTAATTAAATAAATTGCTTTATCTAGAGACAATGGCTCATGGGGGGAAGCTTTATTAACGCGATGGGTATCTACGTCATACGGGTGCTACTCATTTACTTAACAAATAGAATTGATTTGTTTGATTTTAATCTCACAGGGCTCCATATTAGATTATAGGAACAAAGGTGTGTAGACCTTTTCATAATTGGAGTAAACATTTGTATTGTGTGGATATCTATCAAGTCGAGGTCAGAACTGAGAATACGATTCTGGAGTTCTTTTTATAACAAACATTATGGACCAAAAAGGGGAAATTTTGTTTAAAAACTGATATTTTGTGATAGTTAGGTATTTAACGTGGAATACATGAAATAGTTAAAGGCCGAGGACATATGTAGTTTTAAATACTAGTACCGTTGCTGCTGTCTATTAGTGAAATCACCAATCACAGTCAACTTCCAAAGTTCATTTTTTTATTTCATATGGAATGAAACTAATCGTTCTATTTGTGTGATGCATAACTTGATTTTATTTTAATTTAATGAATTAAGAGATTCTTGTTTGTTCACTTATTAACTAAGGTTTTAGGTAAGTAGTGTCTTTATTAAGGACACAATACACGTTTCTTAAACTATACTAAGCTTCGCAGATCAAAACAATTACCAAATTGTAAGGTTTGGACTAATACACAATTATTAGTTTTTGTTTAAGCATATTGAACACATGGCTTCAAACGAACCGCCTCGGTGGTAGGTAGGTGCGCCACTTACTTCAAAAGTACAATAGCGTGAGAAAAGGTCTTGTAACATATTGTGATATTTGTACTTGAATGATATTTACTCATTTGCTTATAACGATTGTGTCAAAATGTTTACGCATGCATAGAAAGTTATATGTAAAAGTTTTGAGGGTAAAAAAAATACTAGTACTAGTTTAGTGATAGTTGTGTAATTTTTTTTTTGAGTCAAAATAATCAGACGGTTCACCCGATATGGTAATTGACAACCTCCACCTCTGTACACCTCATTCTGAATGCCTTATTCGCTTGATAATTCTCGGCACATTAATTTTCACACTTAATGTCTATTTAATTGTGGTATTTACATATATAATCTATATATTTAAAACAATTTATTACCAATTAAACTTGCTGATCCATAGAGCTATTTCGGTAATCAATGTGCATCTGCTTATCTCAGTAGAGAACCAAATCGTTACTACTTTGGTAAATTATCCTCAATAACTGGCTAGTAAATTTCTACAGTCATTATTACAATATTTTGTTCACGCGTTTTCCTCGAATTCATAAATACGCAATGTATCGCATTCATTGCGTTTGAGCGATGATTTAATTCAGAATACGCTGGTAGAATATTAATACTGAGAGGTCCGGAAAAAAGTTAGTAGGCCGTTTACTGGTTGTTCTTGCTCTTATTGTACTAACTGTTTCTATGTTTGTGTTAACTATGTTCATAAGATGTCTTAATAACATTAAGCTAATGATGAATGACACTTCTAAATAGGTCTTACATTTTGTTTGTTAATTACAACATATTTTTCAAATAGGCAGCATACCACCAGACAAAATATTATAAATATTGTCATTCTCAGAACAACCCTCTAAGACCTTATATATGTATTATTTATACTTTTGATAAATATCTAATGACTATGTAATGTATTGAAAATAAGCACTAAAAGAAACTTTGTAAGACAAGACTACAAAAATTGAAATGTATCAAGTGACTTTACACGAAACGTCCTTTCTATTTTTTAGTCTAAAATTAAACAAGTCGTAGGGAGTCCTATGAGTAGTCATAGGACTCCCTACGACTTGTTTAATGT
Source organism: Tyria jacobaeae (assembly GCA_947561695.1). NCBI lineage: Eukaryota > Metazoa > Arthropoda > Insecta > Lepidoptera > Erebidae > Tyria > Tyria jacobaeae. Next base: position 13,730,244 of record OX387220.1, read on the forward strand.
TTAATGGCCCACAGGTCCTCCGCCGCAGTCAGACATGACATACACAACCCACAAAATGTTTAAGTTTTTTTAAATTTAAATTTAGATTTTATTCACAAACACGGCATTTAAATAAAGCTTAAAATATAATCAAAAGCAAAAAATATATATTTATAAAGTAAGAATCAAAATAAAACTACCCGAAAAGATGATTTGCAGAAACCAACACTTATTTACAGCTTCCTATGTTAGCTTCATTCGTATAAAAACTCGACCCTGGGAGGATGTCATGACCTTTATCAAAATATCATCAATCATCTCTGTTTTTATCTAAATTTTGTCGGATATTCTCCATAAAAGATAAAAGAAATTGTTGTTGCCAGTTGATGGAAAAAATAATACAACCTATTTCAATTTAATTTTCTTCTTCTACAGGAGTTTATTATTTACATTGATAGATAGCTCCCTAAATTCTTCACCCTGCAGTGTGACATGTATATTATTAAAATAATATCATACCGCACATACTGTTCTATACTTTTCTGGGTCTGGGTGTTCTTATAATAGAAGAGACATTTATCGATTGTATTGGATGTTATAATAATTACTCGATGTTGGGATATATTTAGTGTCCATGGTAGTTTTTTGAATGTAGAAAATGCGGAACTATTTAAATTTATGACCACTAGACTTAGAAAAGGATAAGAAGTAACTTATTATTTGTGGGTTTGCATTCGATAATTTTTAGATATGAATTGTTTTCAACATCAATAATATTGAAATTATATGTAGTATAGTTAAAACACCTGCAACTTGTAACTCGATAGTGTTACTTAACGTTGACTTGTCTATTTAATTTAACTACAAGCAAAGCTCATTTGAATCAGAATCAACAAACATTACTTTATCCAACGTACACCTGACAAATTTATAAAACCCGGTCCCAATAAACATCAGTATAATAGAAACAAATTATGCATTATAAACTACATTCAAATACAAAATACATTTTTGTAAGCGTACCACAAAACTTTCTACAATTGAATGAAAGAGTTTACTTCATATTAGACGCGTAAATATCCACTCGGTATGCTGTATTCATATTTACCGCGTCAATAAATTGCTATCAGGCGTAATGTAATAATATAAATTAACATAAATTTTCTATAACATTTACATTAAGAATAAATGAATTGTTGTCTGAATGGTGTCGTGGCCGGAAGACTCTTACACTACGTCAGTAAAGTCAACCACATCACTAAAATGTTTAAACGTAGTAGATAAAACTGCTACTTTATTTATCTTAGTAACCATATATTTCCTGGTGCAGTGGTGGAGGCAGTAAACGCTGTGGAAGATAGATTGAGATTAAACTCAGCCCTTAAAACATGGATGCTTCAGTATTCACTGCAAATTTAAAAACATTCAGGGAGTTCTCTCTTTATTTATTGGAAAAAATATGATAAATGCAACGTTGCTGTTCTGTATGCACATTTGCTACGTTCAAAGAAGGTTGTTATGTAATCGGTATGATATTTATTGCTTGGCGTAACATATTTTATGTATCTTTTAAGCGATTGTCGAGATAGTGAACCATTTAAGCCCCAGCCTTTGTTATTTACTATACCACTAATAAAACTATAGACGTTTAGTTCAGTATGCTGGTGTCTGTACTCAAGAATACCTAAATTATTGTAATTAGTGACACGAACTATCTATAATAAATATATTTTTCTATAAGTGATGTTATTAAAACTGTCAACTGCACACTGGCGCTGAGAAAACATTAATAAAATTTGAATATTGTAATGACTGGACTCACTGCATCTCTTAACACTGTAGTTTGCATTGGAACACAAAGTACGGGATGTGAATTACCTTAATCTGACTATATTTTTTCGTTATGGTTTAACATGGCAGTTTCATTTTTGTTGAAATTTTTTCTATGTTGTAAGTAGGTAAGAAAACATACCTACATAACAATGTGGCCCCAGAGATTGGAACAAAATATAACACTAATAAACACATTCTGTCAGAATTACTTTTTATGGAATGGCAAATAGTCTTTATACAAGATATTGGATCTTCGCTATAAGAGAACCGATTTCAATAATTGTGATTATATACTTAAAGTTGGCCCCATTTAAATCTGAAGAACATATGCCACCTCTTAAGGTGGAAAATTAAGGAATGAATGATGAAATTAGGCGCTAAATGTGCCGTAGTAAGTCGGTTATATATATGTATATTAATTTCTCTTGATAAAAATTGCTAGGATCACTATGATGTGATACAAAATTACCCTGTTCATATAGTGATATCGTATATGCAGTCATTGCATCTTTTCTTTGGTCATATAAAACTCGAATCTCACAACTGCTACTCATAAACTTTTCATCCACTGGAGCATGGCGGTGCCCTCTAATATAGTAAATTCTCACTTTGTCCATTCTAGTCATATAACACACATTTACCTCAAGCCTTAACAAGAACGTCTTGAAAATATGAAGAAGTGCGTTGCTGTTTATTTTACGTCTAAATGACAACTCTTACAATGAACTACATTTACAAATTTCTTTAATTTTTGTATGAAATATATTCAAACTTTTTACAAAAAGGAAATAAGATCAAAACCATCGAAATCAAAATACCTTAATTCAAAGGTTACCAAAATAGATGTTATTACTTTTAATAGACATTCCTACGTAATTGTCTACGAACCAATCAATTATAATAACGGTTTCCAGTAACTATACTAAAACAATAACAGTACTTTAATACTATAAAGTGGTTCGGATGAATTAACCAAAATTTGCCTACGGCTGTAACTACGCGGTATTTTAAACATGAGTTGGAAAATAAATCTAGGTATGATTTCGTGCTTTAAATTATTTAAAAATATAACCACATACACAAATTTTTGTTTTGTATAATTTAGATCAATTAAATAAAAAACAAATTCGAGGGAAATTGGTTGAAATAGCTTGTTCAACTAAACAATCAACATTACCGCTGCTATTTGACTACCACTTATGTTAGTCAAATAAATTCAGAGCAGTAAGAAAGGAGAATTAAACGATCGGAATCGGATCGGAATCTCTACAATTAAATTGAAAGATCTGATATATTACTTTATTATCATTAAATACATCTCGGGCGTAAGCACAGTCCAGTTAAATGTACGGACATATTAAAATTTGTGTTAAACAAGCGGAAATAGATGTTTGAATGAAGCCGTCATTGACATCGTCTGTAATTGTGACCGACACTGCGGACTGCACATTGGAAGTAATTTTAAAACATTTCCAGTGTGACACTGCTCAGAGAGCAATGGAATTAAATTAAAACCATTGGTAATACTAACTCAATTCATCCTATTAAGAATATTGAATCTAATTCATATTTTTGTCCCAGTAGCCTCGATCATAGACAAGAACAACTTTTCAGAGTACGAATTTCGATGCGATTTTCGTATGAAATACAAATCGTCACTTGAAGAGAGAGTGACCCCTCCAAGAAATGGGATTTATGGCTGACTAAATACCAAAATGTTTGCTCCGCTTTAATTGAAAACAGGTAATATAGTTTAAAAGTTTATGTTATGTTCGCTATATTAATTTATATAAGTTTTATGAGTGTCCATGTCTACAGTGTGGTTTTTAATATAAAAATGTTTGTCCTATCTTGTAACAAACCTGTATCAGTGTAGTATTTATATGGGTTTTTATCTTCTTTTTTGTCCTTTTGAATATATGTATAGCGGAAGATACTTTATCCATATATTTTGGACTTCTATGTACCGTAAGGTCTGCAAGACTACCTAGTTATAATAATCGTTTAAGCGCCTCTGAAGGTATCTAAATGCTCAAATTACAACAATGGACACACATTATCGTAAACCACAACAACTACACTCCGATAACACATAAAGCACTTACATGTACGGACGATTGTAATTCACCGATTAATTAAAAGTTATACAGGCATGACCAGTGTAATTACTATGAGACTTGTGTTACGTTTAGTGCATGCAGTTTTATTGGCCTATCGTATGCACGTGTAGAAAGTAAACTACCTCGTCGCGGCATCGATCACGATATAAGTATAGTAAAATTTGGTCATATAAAGTTTTAAACAATCTCTTTGCTAGTGAGTACTTACCGTTATTATTTAATTAAAAACCTAAAAATAATAAGACTAATCCATATTGTAATGTGTTCGAATGTTAAAGGATTATGAAAAAAAATCTGTTGTCGGTTACAGGGCTCGGACTTTCAGGCAACAGCCAGTTCGAGTTACATGATATACAAATCTGACCTGTACGAGCTATTCCTTACACTCCTCAATCCATACGTCTTTGCAATATCCCTTTTAATATCTTCAGTGCTCCCGGTTCCTTTCAATGTACTCCCAATTTTCGTGTTTATATTCGCAAATGTCCCCGTTTAACGTCAATAGGCTTACTTAAATATGTAAGCAAGAAGATCAGCTCTACTTACCCTTACGGTTACACAGGCGAAAGACGAATGTATTAATAGATTGCCTAATAATATAATTAAATCCGTATGCCACATTTGGCTTTCGTTTAAAACTAATGAGATTGTAGTGAAGAAACGTTACTGAGTTTAGTTGGTTAGTGACTCATATTTAAATAACCGATGGGTACAGTTTTGTCTTCTGTATTCGAAGAAAAGACATTCACTATTGAGTTACAAAAATAATAAACTTGGCAACATTATTACTGACAGTATCATAAAATCTCAATTTCAACTGACACTAAATAGTATACATTTAAGAATAGAACTGTAAGACATTTTATCGTTAAGTTAGAAGAGCAGGATGTTAAAACAATATGATTATTATGTATGTGTGTATTTATTCATCATTGTGAGAATCAAAGGGTTTTTACATGTTTATCGGTCTAGTATAATAATTTAATTTTAAGTTAAAATCTTTATATTTAACAGTTTCTTGCTGTCACGTTAGCACATCGCATACTAATTTTGTTTTGTAACTTTCAGACTATTAAACTAAGATTTTTCTCTGACTTAGTTGTTTGTCTTTATTCCCATTTTTTATGTATTATCGATGCAGAGGTGTAACAATTCTTCATGAAGTTTCTATTACTTTCATTATATTTAAGTACATATACTATGAGATCATAAACATACATTTGTCAGCTACATTCTCTGTTTAGTGACCCCTGATGTTCCCTATAGAGAAAGTAATTATAGGGGGCTTAAATAACAGTCAATGGCTTTCATTAATTAAAAACGACTATTTTCTTGATAATGATATCGTAACGGCGTAATCATGCCCACTGAAATGTAAGGAAGCGAGAGTTAGGTGGTGCAGAAATATGATGAGTGTAGAATAATACTGTAGCGATGAGCTGACTGCGAAGTATGAGAGGAGTACGATAGGTAGCTAGAAAGAGGAATGTGTATATTAGAGAGTAATGTCTATCAACACGGTGGTGGTTTGGGTACGTCGAGAAAATTAGTGAGGAACGAGTGACACAATAAATATATAAGATGTTCTGAAAACAAAAAAAAAACAGGTCAATAGTACCTTAAATCTTCTATGAATCCTATGATGACAGTAAGTTTGTAAGGTATTTAAGGACAAATAGAAATTGCGGGCAGTTTTCTCTTCCTAGTGTGAACTGAGACAGTCGTGAAGTTATGTATGTATGAACAACTTAATACTTATTCTCGTTTAACCTTACCTTAAAACCATAATATTTAATATTAAAACACACAGATAGATCGCTGTTAAATGTTAACCTAGTGTGTATGTTATCTCAATACAATTTACAATCAGTTTGTGTTGGCGCAATTTAAAACTTTCTTTGTTGAGACTTAAAATACCACACAAGAACGTAGAAAATGAGACAATTTGAGTACGTCACGTCCGTTATATTATTAAAACACAGTAGCTGTGGTCCGAGGTAGTCTTTGTTTAACAAGTTAACACCTACTCTGACCGAAAAAGATTGATAAATGTTTTTATTACTGTGCACCACAAGTGCAACGATTCAACCAGAGAAAATTACTTTGTGCATAACGAAGCTCAAACAATGGTTAATAACGTTACGCACTGTGACGAACGCAGGCGGCCAGTAGTGGCATAAAACATTCATACAACGATACCCGCTGTGTAAAAGGTTCCATGTCCAAAATGTGTAGGTACATTCTTAGAATTCGACTTACAACTTTAGTTATGTCAAATTTTACAATGAATGGTTGAATATTAAAAAATACATTTAGTTTTCATTTTCTGTAAAGACAGTTTAGAAATTCGTAAATGCTCTATATAATACTGTTTATAGTACAGAGACACTGCTGAAATCTCACTTACATAATCATTAAAAACATTTGATTTTGAACATGGTATGTGGAAAATACTTGAAACCTACGAGTTTCTATCTATTTGGAAACTACTAGAAATAATAAAAATCAATCTAATCTTAAATCTGCATATATAATCCAATGAAAGACATTCAAAATATACTTGCTTATAAAATGTACTTGCTTATAATGTTGAGAACTGAAATCTTTTAAACACTATATATAGTGTTTAAATTATTAATGTATGTACTTTATTTTACAGCATGGCACTACTTACATCACTACACTTCATTTGTTTAGGTAGATAATGATTGATAATCAATACGTGCTCTGCTAACATTATTTTAAAGATTGAATATTTATTGTTAATAAGTAACCAGCTACCAATGTATTACAATGCAACTGCGTGAGCTGTATACTACTCGACACAAAAATGTCCGCGATTTGCGACGCTACCCCATAAATTAAAGAGATAAATGGTTCACCAACAATGGCTAAATAAACCCTGCGTTTCTTTATAACACTCGAAAATAAGCTTTGTTTGGTATTGTTAATAAAAAGTTGAAATGTCCATACGTGCAGACTTACAATGCCTCCGAATATTTAAGGGGACGTTAATACACGCGTGGGCTCGCCGATTGCTGCAAAAAATTGAGTGTAGCATTCGATACACTATTTTATGGACGATTTTGGTCTATTAAATAACTTAAGGTGACATAATAGTATTGTATTCCAGAATAAACATATAGCAAGTTACTGAAATAAGATTTTACAAGTCTTTATTTGGCTCTATGTGTCCTTTTGTGGATATCTCTGGTCCCCGTATATTAATACTGCATTTGATACTCGTATTTGCGGACTCATATCGTTGCTTTTACTTTTATATGGTGAAAGATTGTATAGCCTCTATTGGCAAGGTTTTAAATGATGTAAATTTTTTGGTAACCTTATTTTGTGTTTAATTCGTATTCAACAAGACAAAGCGTCCTGATGCCTAAAAAATTACTGAGAAAACTTTAACAATAGGGAAGCCTATATCTTGTTAAACATGACAACAAAACTCAACAAGTACATAAAAATAGTTAACTAAAATTAATACAAATGGTACTTAAAAATCAAATCTGTATCCATGTATGGCAAGATTTGTGTCAATGTAATCAAATTCACGCCGTCTCAGTTGGTCAGGTGACGTTTACAACTCCTGTGCCATTAATACGTTTACCACTCTTAGGATTGATTTAGTTTCGAAACAATCATACATGAAAAAATCTTTTAAGTGCATCACATTTATATAAGAAATATTTATGCACTGTGTTAAGTATTAGAACCAAATAAAAATTAGGTAATATAACAACTATACCTGTTAATCTAGTAATAGGAAAATGTCTGAAAGCTACTTTATTTAAAATGAGAGGCTACTTTACAATAAACTAAAATCTACACAAATACGTACATCATTTACTGACCATCGGCATCTAAGCAGTAAACCTAAACAAAGATCACAAAGCCCTGTTCTCATAAAAACGGCGATGTATAAAATAAGTGTTTACTTTGTGTTGGTCGGTGTGTTTGAAGTGGCTTCCATTTCTGTTCATAGCAACCCTTCTTCACATGTGGTAGATAAAGATGAAATGTAACTCATACAAGATCCCCTTTTAAGATTTTAATCGAATTCTTTATCGTTATGACTTAGAATCAGTATATTGTTGAAATAAAAACATTGTAATCTAGATTATACCAGTACCTAATATGTATCTTGTACTACCATTAATGAAACAGTAGTTTTTTGTTTGTTTGTTTCAGTCAGATTTTAATTATTCTTTTTTTTTGTATTGGATAGAGTATAGGTTGCCAAATACTATAAGCTATAATGTGCTATATGCGACCTTTAGGAGCAGAGTTGTGATTGCACTGTTAGTATTAAATAAAAAACAAGGCAAAGTTGAACATAGGAATTTTGCAACAAAGTGAAATTTATAAAAAGAAAAAAATTCTAGAGCATGATTATTGAACATGATATCATTATTAAGACGGTAGCAGTTGATGGTATTAAAGATTATTAAACATTTTAAATATTTACAAAGAATTTTTCAGTTCAGACGACACGTAATCTTTCCATTATTTTACCCTACAATAACAGAGTCGTAATTCTTAGATAAAGAACTAGGGGACCAAGAAAGTAATTTGTCACTACCGTAACAAATAAACGTGCCCCTGTTTAAGAACACATGAATAAAAACAGTATGCACTTGACATTACATATTGAAGATGCGTACACCAAGGTACGTACTTATCTATTGAAATAAATATCACCTATAAGTCAAGCTCACTGGTCTTGCCAAGCTAAGTTTCATTTAACTACGGACTTAATATACGACTCATCTGTTCGTTTACGTATAGCATAAAAACAACTTTTCAATTATCCATTTTATTTTCAGACATATGTTATTAGTGCTTATTATTTTTGGCTAAAACATCTTTTATCAGAAAGTTACACATAAAATGTCGATGTTTTCCAACCAATTACTTCTTACATCTTTAGGGCATAACCTATTAACGACACTGCCCCTGCACCTTGCACCCTGACAAGTGAAGATGGATGTACCAAAGTCAATGCGTACAAATTACATGAACCAATTTTAGCCACAACCTTAGCAATGACATTACGGCATCGGATTCTCACCCACGATGTTTGGTTGTAAACTGCAATGGAGCGACTAAACTAAAGTAGAGTATTGGATATGATATTATGGCTATCGTCATGTGCATGATTTATCGCTCAAGAGGATAGGAATTAAAGCGACTTTTTTAAAGGCTGTAATGAATTCTCCACCTTGTTATTTTATTATTATCATACTTTATCAAATGAAACACTTGAAATTATTATCTTTTGACTTTTGACATATAAACACGCAATTTTTGTCACGCTTGGGAATCAAACTCACAACCTTTAGCTCAGCAGTCAGTATCATTAACCACAAGACTAACAGGCTTGTTAAATTTAATATGTCAATAACTTGGAATGTTCCAATTTTTAATATATCACATAAATATATATATTAAAAGTCCAAAGTCTTCATAGCCCGAAGGGGTAGGTAGAAGAGTAAAACAAATACATACTCACATTTCAACCAAACATAATTTATTAATAATATTGTGTTATTTATTTATTGAAATTAATTCAAATAATTCTTTCTATTATCAGAGTAATTAATAAATATAAACCTTACAGTCATTTCTGATATATCAAAACTATAATATAATAGATAGATAACAACTTTATTTGTACAACATTGGTAGAATTAGAATTATACACATTGTAACTTTAACACACATATTGTACAAATGGCGGCCTTATTGCTATTGCTATATTATATGTTTATTTAGCACCATTACAACTTATATCACAACATTCCTTTTTATTAATATGTACTATATTTATAGGCTTCCAACATTCCAAGTTATTAAGTTCAAGAAAGGCAAATTTAAGCAATATTATATATTCCTAAAGTGTTACACTTCTTATAAAATTTATGTGGTGGTCTTAAACACAAACTCTGTCTATTTTTTTCAGTTTCTGTAGAAAATTATTATTTTTTTTGGTATTAACATACGCTTATACTCCGGAAGGGATAAGCAGAGGTGTATCAATTGCCCACTTTTTGCCGACCATAATCTTATCACCGTCAAGCCGGCTTTATATGACATATCCTACCCCTAATTACCTTTTACGACAAGAAAAGATGGGATAGCCTTTTTCTATTCCACCGAGAACCACACGGCTACTGATATTATATATACTGTATAATATTTATACTTATAAATATAACGTTTTAAAAATAGTTTTATTCGTAACTCCTTACCTTCCCTATAAGAATTTGTCCACACATCGCATCCTCCCCTCAACAGTACACCTCCCCTCGAAATTTTAGGGGAACCCAATCATTCTCTTTGATTCTTGTTCCGTCCTATTCAATTAGAAGGCGTCTCTAACTGACTTTAACAAAAAAAAGATTTCGCTTTGATTTAAAGAGGCGGGAAATAATCCCTTTCATTATAAGTATATGTGCAAACATTCACATCGTGCGTCATCATGTATCTCGTATATCATCTCGGAAGAAACCAGGAATAATTGCAATCTTTTTGCATTTTTTTTCAATACATATACCGAATAACAGACCACAGCAGACCAACAGCACTCACTAAATTTGTACACAGCTTCCTTATGTACATTCAACATAACAGTAATTAAACAGATACTAGGTATGAACGCTGAAAAGAGACGACAGTCATGAATTCCTTATTAATAAAAGTTACAGGAGACAAATCAAAAAAAAATATATACATATATGTATATAAAATAATTTCGTCAATATAACCCTACGCCCGTATATCGTATATTATAAGCATAAGTGGATAGTCCTGTGATAGTCCCACAAAAGCATATAGAAAGCATCAAGCTGTCAAAATGTGACGTTTCCTAAATTATACAAATGTAAATAAATACCTAACACTGAAGGGCGAGCGAGGAAACCAGTTTAGTTATTTCAATCGACCTGAATCGGAAAACACATAATTCCTTATGCTTTAGCTTTATGTATCCCGTCTTTAACGTGAGCCTTGATTTATTATATTTAGTGGAATTATTATAGTATTTTGGATGTTGAAGTCGAGCTGCGTAAGTAAGAAATAAACCATAGCTAACATGGACTTCGTTAGAGTTTACAACTTACAAATGAAGCTGAATCGCATTTAAATTGAGTGAAGGCCACTCATTATAGCCACAATTGGCTGATATGTGTGTTGTTTGTATATTGTCACGATACGTTTAATACTCTAACCAACTTCTGCACTACTTTAAATATATTATCGTGGGAGAGCCATGCTTAGGCACGGTTGGGCTGACTCGATAATTGCGATACCATGGCCTCACATAAAAACGCAGCCAGCGTACTTGCTACTCTTGAGTTGCGCCGTTCACGGACACCTGCAACTCAAGAGTTGTAAGTACGCTGACTGCCTTTGAGGGTGACGAGATGTGGGGGTATGCGGTGGGGGGGTTCAGGACAGGACGAGGGGAGGGCAAAGAGGAGAGGGGGAGTTGGGCCTACGGAAACCTCTCTAATTTCGGCGAAACGCAGGCGCATCGTTGCACATGGTGCACATTATCTTCTGCGATTCATTTCCTTCCTGGCTCAAGTCTGTCAAATGCGGTAACAAAAGAAACCATTGTAGCTTTTTCACAAATATCATACAGACACACTCACATCCTGTTACTGTGAACTGCATTATGTCAGACTATACTAAATCGGGTCAATGGTTTAGGAATGGAGCGACTACTAAAGCTATCTCCTTTATTAATAATTTAAAATCATTGCGTAGCAATTAATTGTTGAAGTTTATAATCGCTATCAGCTGCTAGTGACTGCGTGTAGACGTAGAAATCATATTTTCTAAAATGAAATAATTCCTAAGATATCAGATTATAATGTTTTTATTACCTTGTTACCTAGATAATGGTATCAAATTATGGTCAACCTTAATCTAACTGTATTTCTTAAATTGTAGTAAATTTTAAATTATTTAGAAGTTATCGAACTCTTCTCATGTTAAGACAATGTCCAATGTTCACAGACATACTAGTTTCGTAAAAGTTTGTTCCGGCCTAATGAGGCAGCGTTATTGCGCAAGCGCTTGCGATGAGCGCTAGCTCATTCGCCACGCTCCGGAACTAATCGTACCCGAATACGGGCGTGTGTGGATGATGGTGTGATTTTATTTATAATTGAAATAAATTGACTACTTTTGACTGTTTTTTTTTTTTTTGGTTGCTTAAGTACTGTTGTTCAGTTTTTTACCACATTTTTAAATCCCATTCGAAAACATGCAAACACTGTAGGTGCCTACTTGCAAGACTATTTAATGTAATTCTCTTAACTCTCTATATAATTAATTATGTTAAACAAACAGTATAGGCTACGTATGGCAAGATTGATAAAATAACTGACAGTCGAAGATAAAAGCTGCAACTTATAGTCTTAACAATTTAACGAAGAGATAAAAATGAGAACATCCCGTCAATCAAGGTTTAACTTAACATGAAAACGAGAGCAGTATTATCGATTTTCAATGCAAATTCGAACAGCTGTTAATCGAGCGATTGCATTAAGGTCGGTTTAACTTGCTTCAAGTTTAATTATCGTGTGTGGGCGACTCTATTCGGATAGACAAATGCCAATCTACGAATGACAGAAGTTACGACTTACGAGTTGTGGAACAAAAACCGGTATTAATTAATTAAATCGTACGATTGGGAAATGGATAGGCAGTCACTAATGGTTGGAAACCTGGTGATGGGAATTAGATTAGTGCACCGACTTAATTGTATTGACGTTTGACATGAGAACTGAGTACTGTATAACGTATATTTGTAACATACTGTATAAAGTGTATTTATAAAACATTTACTGAATAGTGATAGGAATATGTTTATATTTCTATCACTATTATTATAGTAATATGACTATGGTCTTCTTAGAAATGAGTCTCTCCGGGTAGCGAAGTCGTAGTAGTAGCAGTAGTAGTGAGAGAGTCGTAAATGAGCTGCCCATCTTTGAGGATGTGAGGGATTGGGGGAGGTAAAAGTAGAGATCGGAAAGAGGAGAGGTGGCAGAGAGGAGAGGAAAGAGGAGAGAAGCCTCACAGATAACCGGCTGTGAAACAATGTTTGCATTGTGTGACCGACTGAATACTTCCCCTCTGTTCTAACCTTCTCTTCAGTTCCCCTCCTCCCTTTTCCCTACCCTAAAAGGCGGACAGCACTCTTGTGAATCTTGAGTTATAAGGGCCGATGGAAGTCACTTAACAACAGGTGACCCATCTGCTCGTTTCTCCCCCTATGCCATAAAATATATATATACATATATATATATATAAATACGGTAGAAGAATTATTCAATAGAGTGCATCGGATCGTCGTAGCGAGCGGACGTCTCTATGCACCGCTAGCTTAAGTACGGGCGCTTTGGTAAGTTGGCAAATTCATATTTATTATTATAATAAATTAAAAATTTGCACCCGAGCTGTACTAGGTACACTCGTGCGGGGATAGCCTTCCCCCAGATCAACCGACGTACCGGGGCCCACGCCGTAGGGGAGGGGTCACACGACCCCAACCAAACGGTGACTGGTAACCTCCGGTTACGTTTCGGCGCCACCGACGAAACCATCACCCGTTGGAGGTGGGTCTTCGGACGACGCAGTGCTGCAGGACCAGCGACGTGGATACCAGGGCGACCTGCGCATCTACAACTCCCTTCGTGAGCAAGGTGAGTTATCGCAGGGACTGCAGCGCTGGGTAGGAGCCTACTTCCGGGTGATGGAAGTCCAGCTCGGCATCCGGAAGAAGGAGGAGGGGACATCATGTGACCTCCAAATTCTTAAAGCTGTCGAGCTGTCACTGCAGAACAAACCAACCGAAGTCGAAGCCTCAGGGAAGAGAACCCGGGACGAGGATTCGGACATAGACCTGCCCATTAAGAGGGCAAACATGGAGGAGTCGCCAAACGTATCCACGGAAGGCCTCCCTCCCATAGGCCACTCCACCCTTGACTCGACACCGGAACAGGGGGAAAAGGGCTATCTGCGGGAGGATTCTTCCTCCTCCTACAGGTCCCTTGCCCCCCTGCCCCAACGCCCACGCGTGGTGACTGTACAACCACCCGCGCACAAACCGGCTGAAGAGAAATCTCCCACCCCCACACCTACGCCTCGGACGATGGCAGCCATATTGGCCGCACCACCACCGCCAAAAACGAGCCACCCATCACCTGTGCCCGTTACCACAGCCCCACCACAACCCCCAGCCCGGAGGCAACCAATCCTCGTGGTGGACCGTCTGGATAACTGGACGGCCCACATCAAGGAATTGGCGAGCGTCATAGGCCATCCGCCAAACGTAAGACCGTTTGGCAAGGGGTTCAAATTTACCCCTAAAGATGACGAGGAATTCCGAGCTATCCAGTCCCATCTCGATAAACTGGGACAAGACCAGGCCCCATATTACGCCATAGCTCCACCACACCAAAGGCCTCTCAAAATGGCCATCCGTGGACTACCAGCCGACACTCCTGCGGAAGAGATCGTCGAAGACTTGGCCGGCAAAGGGGTGCCTGTCAAGTACGCCAAGCACATCCGGGCTCGTACGGAACGACCCGGGTGTATCTTCTTCGCGGAGATGGAGAAGACACCAGCAGCCACCAAAGCTTACAACATTAATGAGATCCTGCTGATGCCTGGCGTGGTGATCGAGGCCTGGAGGGGTAAGAAGGGGCCCTCACAATGCCATCGCTGCCAGGGCTTTCGCCACAGCTCCCTCAACTGCCACAGGCCTCTTGCCTGTGTTCGTTGCGGGGGAGAGCATCCGGCACATGACTGCACTCGACCGAGAGACCAAACTCCAACCTGTGCAAATTGCAAGGGCCCACACCCCGCAAGCAGTGCCTCGTGCCCCGTTTACAAGCGCGAGGCACGAAACAAGAAGGCGGGCCTAACCCCAAAGACTGGTCCACCTAAAATAATTCCACAACCAAACATGGTTAGTGACTCGGCACCAGCCACCCTCATGGCAGAGGCTAACCCAGCACCTCAAGCCAAGTCAAAGAGGAGACGCCGGAAAAAGAAGACTGATCCCGCGAAGCCACCCCTACCTACAACCTTAACAGGTGGGGAGAAGAAGACCGCAGACCCAGAGAGAGACCAACTCGCCGCCCTCCTTATGCTCTTTGCACAGCGAGTAAAGGCCGGCGATGTCAACATCACAGGAATTCTCCAGTCTCTCCCCACCAATGGATAAGCCGTTGAGGGTGGTTCACTGGAACTCGGAGTCCTTGAAAAACAAGGTAGGACTCCTACGCGTCTTCTTGACAGAGCAGCAGGTCGACGTTATGTTGATAAGCGAGACCCATCTTATGGCTAGTATCCCGCTAAGGGTCCCGGGATACTTCATCTACCGCCAAGATGAGGTCTCGCCGAGAGGAGAAGCCTACCGTGGACTTGCTGTCCTGGTAAGAAGGACAATTGTGCACCAACCAGTCGAGCCGATAAGACTCGACAACATGCACGCACTAGGTGTCGACATCCAGGTTGGCGGGCGGGAGATGCGCCTGTATGCAGCATACCGCGCACCGCACCAATCTTTCAAGGCTGATGAACTACGCAGCCTTCTAAGACACGCAACACCGACCATCATCGCGGGAGACTTAAACGCGAAACACCCAGCCTGGCACAGCCCCAACAGCAACAGAGCAAGACAACTCCTGGTGCAAGATGCTGAAATCCACGGCTACGAAGTCTCTGGCCCCCGGGAGCCAACCAGGATAGACCGCATAGACTCAAGCCGGGACAACATCCTGGACATCATAGTGTACAGGGGCCTGAGGGTACCCCCGACACAGGAGGTTCTCCAAGATCTCCCCTCAGACCATAGACCTGTGCTACTGGTGTTCAGGGAACCCGCGGCGATGGTCAACCCACCAAAACCCCTAGTGCAAAGGAACTGGAGTAAGTACCTGGAAGTACTTTCAGGATACGAGGCTCCAGCCTTACTCCCAACACCACAAGAAGTCGACGCAGCCGCTGAGGAACTGTCCAGAGCTATCCAAGCCGCACTGCGCGCCTCCACAAGCACCCGACCGAACTCCGAGCGACACGACCCGCTGCCTGCCCGGATTCGGAGGTTGCTTGGGGAGAAGCGCGAGGCCAAGAAGCTCTGGCAGAGAACTCGTCACCCTCAGAATAAGACCAGGTATAACCACCTCACCAACCAACTGAAGACCGCCCTATGGGAGCATAGAGGTAATGCGTGGGAAGATTTCCTCATCAACATCGAGGACGATACACCCTCGATTCACCGACTCTGTCAAAAACTCACAACTGAATCTAACCCCACGCGTCCTCTCTTCGGACGGGACGGCTATCTCCGTTACCGCGTCCAGGACCGCGTCGAAATTATCGCATGCAACCTCGAAGGGCAATTTACACCTCATGAGGAGCACGATAATTTCCACACACGCCAGGTAGAAGAGGCAGTAAGATCTTACCTCTCTACCCCAATCGGCCAACTGGAGGGCGCAATGCTGGTAACCCCGGCAGAAGTGACCGCAGCGATAAAGAAAACGAACCCCAAGAAAGCACCTGGTGAGGATGGTATACCAAACTCCGCGCTGCACAGACTTCCGTTATAGGCACTGGTAGCCGTAACCCAGTTGTTTAATGGCATCCTGAGAACCGGACACTTCCCTACCATCTGGAAGCGGGGACGGGTAATCTCATTACCGAAACCCGGGAAGGACCTCAGGAAGCCAGAAAACTATCGGCCCATAACTCTTCTCTCAACAACGTCCAAAGTGTTCGAGCGGCTGCTGCTGGCGAGAGTGCAACCGCACATTCAACCAAGGCCGGAACAATTTGGTTTCCGCCAAGGACACTCCACCACGTTGCAGCTGACTCGCGTTCTGGACGAGATGGCCACGTGGTTAAACAAAGGTGGACACACGGTGACCGTAATGCTAGACATGGAGAAGGCCTTCGACAGGGTGTGGCATGATGGTCTCATCCACAAACTGTCGAAGACTTCTCTACCACGCAGAATTGTGGCGGTCACCGTATCATTTCTATCACATAGAAAATTCCACGTGGCCATAGGTGATACCACGTCACAAGAGAAGCCCATAAGTGCCGGCGTCCCGCAAGGCAGCTGCCTATCGCCAATCCTGTACGCCCACTACACGAACGACATCCCGGTAGTCGGTGACGTCAGGTTGGCACTATTTGCCGACGACGCCGCGTACACATCGAGCTCCCGCAACGCCAACCATGCTGCACGCAAACTGGGTCCCACTCTTGAGGCACTTCCATGCTGGCTCAAGAAATGGAGACTCAAGTGCAATGTCAGCAAAACACAAGCCTTGCTGACCGGCATGGCACATTATCCACCCAACCTTCGCCTATTGCGTGAAGACATCCCCTGGTCGCCGAAAGTTAAGTACCTGGGAGTGACCATCGACAGAAACCTGTCGATGTCCCAACACGTCGACACCGTCATTACAAAGGCACAGCTTGTGAGAACAAAGCTGCGCCCTCTGCTGTCCTCTAGATTACCAATCCGAGCAAAGCTCGGAATCTATAAAACCTATATCAGGTCACGCCTCACATTTTCGGGGCCTGCCTGGTATAACCTGACAGCAGAGTCACAGCGCAAGCGACTCCAAGCTGCGGAAAACAGATGCCTGCGAATGGCGGTCGACGCGCCCAGGTATTTAAAGAACTCCACGATCTATCGCGATCTGAAATGGGAGCCAATCCATGGCTTCATAAGCAGACTCGCCACGGGCATGTTCGAGCGGGCCGACTGCTCAGCAATGCCGCACCTACAAAACATTGCCCCATTACCCCACCCAGACATGACTGTGCTGATCCGGAGGCGGCTAAAACGCCCCGCTCGGGAGCTAATATCGGCTTCCTTGAGCGGGGCGACTGCATCGGACAGAGAAGGCGAACCACCGGTCTCTCGCAGGCGGATCGCCGGTCCCCTCTTTAGAGGGTCGACCAGCGGTACAGCCTCGAGACCGGGGATTTAACCCCAAAGACCGGTTCATAGTGATGAACCGCGGAGAAGATCACTATAAGGAGCCCAATGCTCCCAATAGTTTCCCCATCCCCTATACAGGGATGAGATGAAAACCACGAGAGAATTATTCAATGTCATACGTGTAAGATTCGTCGCATTCATTGTGCTTTTCCTATTCCTTCGTTCAAAGTAAAGCAAAGTACATTTTGTATTTTAAAATCTTTTAGTTTCAGTGAAATTGAATATAAAGAAACTTCTCGTAATAGTCAATTGTAATCTACTCAATAATACTTATCCGTAGGTTTCTAAACATAATTTTACAGCATGTGGGTACTCTCTATGAATAATACTACTTTATGCATTTTAAAATATATTTTTTATCAATAACTCGTATAGATAGCTATAAGGGGCTCACTGACAGCCTATAAATAACGTCAATTCGTCATACTTTTTTACATCTATTATTGTCAATTATTATAAATTTTATGTAAGTATCATAAGTTATTTAATAGTAAAAGGGGTTTTTATTGTGTTAACTTTCTTTTAGTAAAGGCCTTTTATGAACCATACTATAGTTTGTTTTGTTATTCATTTAGGCAGAACTTTTGTATTAAATGTGTGTTAGTTTTATTAAATAATGGGTACGTCAGCAAAGCTGCATAGCGCATTATTGTTATCAATAATATATTATAATAAATAAAACCTCACTTGAGATGCCACTGCTTATCCCTTCGTAAATATGTAATTGTTCGTATGAATGTATACTTTTTCTTGGCCTTATGGGATATAGGCGTGACTGAATGTACATAAAACCTTATTTTTGTAAGGTAACTGTAAACTGACGGATAGGGCTATCCACCGTTCTAGCAGAAGCAGGCCCAAACGGCGGCGCCGTGTTCCGCACGCGCCTCTTTGAATAGTAAAGCTACACCACAGCGAGGTCGTATGTTATTCAATAGGTGATCAGGTCTGCCGGGATGCACAGGGATTTCCTTTCAAGGGTACACCTGAGACCCCGGCAATAGGACTATGTGACGGAACACTGTGTGGTTTTAGTCGGTTCGAGTCCGACATACCACCCTACTGGTCCAGTAGGGTGATGACACGTGAGGGATTCCACACAAAAAAAAAGGGTATCTGTATAAATAAACTTATTCTGAAGGTATCTCCAAGTACTACTACATATACAGGGCGCAATTAATAATATAATATAATGATATATAATTTATTCTCTCACTACAATATACAGTTTACAACAATAAGTTTATTTAGTATAGGACATAATTCAGATTAGAATTAGATTTTTTGTTTTAATAAAATAAAGTTTACATCAAAATCTTGCAAACAAGCACACGGAGTGCTGATGTCTATAAGTTCTAGCATATAAAAACTATGTCTTGTGGGTTTCCAAGTCTTTCTGTTATCTCTCGTGAAGATCTAAGCCTTACTCAGAGCCCTTGCACTCGGAAAAAACATACTATGACTAGTGTTATGTATAAACGTGATCATTTTTATGTATATGTATAAACGTTATTTTTTTTCTTAGTATGTGGAAACTGGACTTCGAACAGATTTTGTTGTATTGATTACCTGCGGCAATTATTTTTATATTTTTTGTGACAAGGAGATAAAATTATGATTTATAATCAATCAAACACTATATCACGCTGTCGTTCACCATTAACCATATAAATATTTCTTCAAGCTACTTATAATCAGCTTCAGTAAAACCAATATTTTCTTTTGCGTTATGATATCTTCTTCACGGCCTAAGTATCAAGAGATGTTAGTCTAAAATGTTTGCTTCAATCTTGACAGATGTTTAACCTATCACGTTGAAAAAGAACCTTTACTTTAGACATGCGACTGTCGTTCGTTCGTTTAGTATTCGTGAAGATCGAACGGTATACCATTTTAGTTCCGTATACAGTTTAAGAACTCGGATGTGTAAAGTCTGTCTGACCACATTAGACTTACATCTTGCTTTTTTTATGTTTAAGCCTACCATAATGACTCCACTTGTGCTGATGGAAAGCTATAAGTAGAGTCCAAGAGTGGTGATCACCATCCTTATTGCATGTCTAGTTAATGTAGCATGGTGACCCACACTATGGCGGCCTGGTTTATTGATCATTCAGCTATGAATATTTCTCAAGTACAGAAGTGTACTTGAGAAAAATAAATGATACATAATTATTTACCATACATGGATTCTTGATCCAGAAAGAATAGTTTGTACAATGGGTTTTAGATCATGCATATGACACCTATAAACTACCTACCTGCCTTATTGCAGGTCTAGGTACACAAAAGTAAGAACTTTCTTAGAAACTTAAAAGGGCCCTTTGACAACCTTAATCTGTTCTTATCTGTCATCTCGTACTTACGCTACTACTCTGCTAAATGTTATCTTCATAGGTTTTAGAGGTACTTTTACAGATTTCTTGACTAGTCACTGGATGAGTGAGTGAGTATTCTTCAGATTTGAAAGTAATAGGTAATTGAACGAACAATAAATATAAATTTCGTTTTCCTCAATAGCTTACACATTGTACTTGCCTTGAACGCAAACCGTCTCTCAAAAACTGATGTTGCAGTCAAATGCTCTTCTGCACCTTATACCAACAACTTTATAGAACCGGACCACTTCTTTAAACATTTTGAGTGCGCTTTGATCAAGTCTTTGCTTTTACTGAAAATATTATAGAAAGTGTGTCAAGTGATTGTATTGACTCAGATGATGATGTATGATCGTATTACGTTGGTGCAAGTGCCACTTGGTGAAAAATAAACAGTATTTTGATATCATAGTAATGATATTAAAGTAGAATCAACTTAGACCGAGTAATCGAGATGACTTTTGAAATAAAACAAAAACAGTAGATAACCAACTCACTAATACTTTCAATCGTAAAAATGTGCAATTTAAAAACCTATGACCTGATGTAAAAATTCTGATTTGACAATGGGACCACTGCAGGAGCATAACCCTTTCGAATAAAATATATTATAAATATAATTTAAAACTGGTCGACTATTGGCGGAGAAATGCAATGCAATGAATGGAGAAATAAAAAAATAAGAAACGACACATTCAGTGGAACATAGAACCGCTTCCTTTTTTGAAGTCGGTAATAAAAGGAAGTGATTTGACTATTTAAAAAATGAAGAGTGTTAGAGTGTCCTTCGTACTTTGAAGATAAAGTGATATCATTAGTTGTTATATAAAAAACACAAATACAAATCGACCAATCGTGTCATTTCTTCTTTAAAAACCTTGAATTGTTACCGTTACCTTCATTATACATATACGAAATTTGTATGTTCGTTAGAAAACACCTAGATTTATTTACCACGCCAATGATTTAAATCCACGCAATAGGAGAGATCCATATAGATTAGTATTATACGGCACTCTTCGATCCACACACTACAACAAAAAAAATACTTTTGGCTATGTGCATTATCGTCTATAATAAGATATGAATCATATGAAATCATTATATGTAAGACTCTTTAAAGTTCCATGAATGGTTAATCGATAATAGCTTTTATAGTATTAATGCATTTCTTGATAAAAAGTAGATTGTCTATGCAGCAAAACATGTATGTGCTCTACCACGTGTAACACAAATTAATATCTCATTATTATTCTCTTTATTCACATTAATAAACATACAAATTACATTTTTAAATACAAAATAAAAACAAAATATATTTAAAAATATAAAAATACTGTCCCACCGGTATCGGGTACAGGGACCAAGCTACCGGTGGTTAGGGCTCCAGAGACAGGAGCCTCCTCACAATACGTGCCGTATCAAGAAGGACTGCCTTCTGCATTAGGCCCTAAACCCAGCTGTGTAACGTGAGCCTCTGCAGATGTTGGTCGAGGCTCTTGGTAATCAACCCATGAGCTGATATAATTATTATTATTATTATAACTCTAAAGATAATATTGTGGAATTTAAAAATTACCTCGAAGAAGCTTGGTGTCTCAAACAGATCGAGACAGTATTTCACTCCAGCCCAACTTTACAAGGCGCAGGTTCCGCCGCACATGGAATACTGTTCCTTTTCTATGCAGGTGCAAACCAGCTTCTCCCTCTTGACTGCATTGAACGGAGAGCAACTCGCGTCATTGATTGCCAGGATATTTCTGATCGACTTGATACTTTATCGTTGCGTAGAAAGGTAGCTTGAATCTGCATTCTCTATGTCTTGTATCATGGCGAGTGTTCAGAGGAATTGTTCGGACTTATAATATCTAGAGTTAATACCATCAGGTGACCCGTCTGCTCGTTTGCCTATATATGTTTGTATAATATAAAAGAAATAATAGATTTACACTATTTTTAATTGAAGTCACTTCAGTTCCGACACTGCAACTTACGTTAAACGAAATCGCTAAAATTCGCGCATTGCAGATATATTGTACATAAAACGTAGGGCTGAATGTTTGCTCTGGCTAAAGGTCGAAGGGTGCTAAAAGGTTTGCAAATAAAGCGGTTAAGTAACGCGTCAACTTAGACAATGATGTCTGTTTAACGGACGCGTGACCCCTGTGAAATATGGTGTATTTCTCAGGCAAAGTAGGTCGAAGACTCGAAGACACTGTGAATGGTTTGTAAATATTGTAGGAAAAAGAGTGTGTGTGGCAAAGAAACGTGTTACTTCACACTTGAATGACCATCTCAATGTTTCCGTTATCGTGACATTCAACATTCCATTTCTAAATAGACGGGTGCAATTATCTGTTGATCTCTAACTTCGGTTAAAATGGCCTTCTAACCGATGTTTTAAATTGACTATTATCTATTAGACGAGTTATATATAGCCATACAGTGCCCGACTGACGGCAGTAGGCTTGCCCCCCATTACGTACGTAGGACTATACTATGGTATGCAGAAAGTAGGCGTTTCAGACCCCTATACCTCCACGAGTGCGAGTGAGTGTAGGTATGTGTGAGATGGTAATACCTAAATAGATAAAAAAATATTACTTAGATATTAAACAAAAAAGGTGAAACTTAAACTTGTTATTTTGTGGACATTGTAAATATAATTTCTTGTTAAAGAAGTTAAAAAAGGAACCATGTCTTCTAAGCATATGGTTTTGCAATAATGCCTTCTTTTTCTTCGAATTCATCCGTAAACATCTAATTGGCAATCCATAGTAACCTAGAATACATATTAAAATTACAACATTCATTCCATATACCTGAACTGAAGAAACACTTTCATGTACATTAACAAAAATATTGATCCTCCAGTGTGCAGCAAAACCGTAAATAAAAATGACAACCGTAATTTTATAAAAGTATCGCAAGTAATAGTGCAATAACGTACTTAATTATTAAGCTATACTGTATAACTATAACAATATTATCAACAATAACATATCAATTAATTAACAAAAGTATGACAATGAGCTGTCATAAAACTAATTTAATATCTGGGAGCAAACAGTTTATTTGCTGATGCTCGGCGCCAGCTGTTCCGACGAGGGCAGTGGGCAAAGACGTTCGTGAAAGTTGCAGATACGACGTACGAATTCATTTTAAATATACACCAATACACATATAATGTACCAACAATGGGAAATTCAAGATTTGATAAGTACATTATAAATTTTATCACTTTCCAAATTGAGTAAAATGACTTAATACGAATAATTTTTAATATCAGTTAAAGTCTGTCTTCGAGTCTTCACTATAAGTTAGTATTCATTTATACAGTTAATAATTTGATTAAGTATCAATATTTAGAATTCATTGAATATAGTTCTACTTTATTACAAATTTATTATGACAATTTATTATAATAAAATAATAATGATATATAAAAACTTAAATGCATACAATTAATACATATAATCATGATTATGTAAATAATCAGTAGCCTAAAGTTTATATCATGTAAAGAGTATGTTTTTTTTTACCTACATATAAACATAGCATGTACTAGCCTTGTATTAAAACACACACTACAACAAAGAATTATTTAAATCGATCATGCCGATACTAAGGTTTAGTGAGTGATCTACAAAGTTGAAATTTAATTTTAATTTTAGTCAGTATAGGTTCAAGTACGTAAATCTTATATAGATTTACGTACTTGAACCTCTACCCTACTTTATTCACACTTTAAACCTAAGTAATAAAGTAGTTCATTAATTTGTATGTACTGAATGTTGAATGAAAATTCAGTAATACTCACGTTTACACATTTAAAAACTTGTCTAATACTATGTATAATGCAGTAACATAGTAATTAGACATGAAAATCTTTAAGCCCGTAAATAGCTGCACAGAAATAATTAAATTTGATACTGACTTTAAAATATGTCCAAAAAGAAGTTTTTTAATGCTATTGAAACTAAAATCAAATTGATAAATGATAATTTTAACATGTTTCGCGTCTGTGATTTATAACATTTTCATCTTTGCAGTATTGCAGGGATACAAGTTTTTGTTATATCATCGATCGGCTCCTGAATGGAAGAGGTAATTTAATCGATACAAAAGTAAAGTAAGCAACTTATTTTACATATGAATAAAATTGAATTGCGAATCTTTACGTAATCATCCACACACTTTGGGGAGTAAGATGGGAAAATTTGGGGTATATAAAAAGGGGAAGGAAAAAGACATAACTTATAAAGGTTGCTTAAGGCGTATAAGCAATAGCTCAAGCAAGTTAGGTTCCATAATTGTTACTGGAACTGGCTGGTGCTGGGAAGTCCGAGTCCCCTAACTAAACTTAAACTTTAAAGTTTAATATTTTTACGGCATTCGAGAGAGTGACATTCAATGTTATTAATGGACTAGCGGCTAAGTTGCCAGTCCATTAGCCAGACCGAAACTCAGTATCTTAATGAATTATATTTGTTAAATACAGAACTAGTCTCATAAATTTGCTTACCCCCCTAACTAAGGTATCCTGTTGTTTTGATCGATTTTACCTAAAATGACTATAGGTTAGTTTACTAATGTTCTAATATCATATGTATAGTGTAGGTGTATTGTCATAACATACAAAATTGTTACTCAAGTCTGCTGAAAAACTAAATTGCTCATTCTTTCATCACGATATTACATACAATTTTGGCAGTGAGCTAAATAAAAAAAGGCAGCATCACTATATTTGTAATATATATATATATATATATTATTTACTATATTGGAAGGCCAAAATAATCACTAAAGTCAATAGGATCAGTGTATTACAGAACAATATACCATATCGTCAAAAATACTGCCAATACCAAGAGAGCCCTCAAATCGTTACGTATGGAGCTTTACCCGACAAATTCCTTTAATACGACCTGGCCGCGGTCCCTTGGTTATAAATATAAGACATCTAATGCCATCATTCGGTGCGAGTCAAAGCGATCTCTAACGGAGATTTGGTCCGATGTCACTGATCGTATATTGTCGCCCGAGATGACTCCGATAGCGTATGATAATATTGGGTATGGGTTTTGTTTACAAGCGGAGCGTGAATATTTACGTCTAACAGGTATATTTTCTTCAGCCATTCAATTCTAATTAGCCACCGGTTGAGAGCCCTTAGCGCTCATCAAAAGTCCGTGCTAGGTTGTCGAGACCATCTACAGCCAACAGCCATACATAATATTTAAAAAAGAAAAAAGTCTATCTGGTAAGGTAAATGTAACAGTTAAAATATTTTTTCTTTGTCAGGGCAGCCTTGAATCCTTCAATCAGGTACTGCCATTATTGCCGATGGTTCTGGCTTCCTAAGCGAATGCATATCTGTTAACAATTACATTATTTTTATAAAGAATTTTAGTGGAGCGCAAGAAGGCTTAGCTGAAAAAAATATTTGGTGGACTTTAATCATTTTGCAAGAAGACTTTTGCATAGCATTAAGACATATTTTATTATATTTAAACATTTGAAGTGTTTTAACTGTATGTTATATCAAAAACATGTATGTAAGTTGTTGCATACTGAATAATGTATCATAAAAGGATATTATATATAGCATAAACGACAAACGACACTAAAAGTGATTCAGATGTAATGAAAGTAGTTCACAGATATAGAAAATAACGTTTTTCACTTTTCCAAATTCACTATAAGGTTACAAAAAGTAAATGTGTGTTTGTGAATTCTTATAACATTTTCCTCAAGCGCAATATTGTGGCCCTTGCACATGAAGATGATAAAAGATCAACTCTTGGAAGTAAGTAAATATAAGTGGAAGTAGTAAATTAATTCAAAACATGAAACCAACTACATATACTTGATGTGTTCTTAATTAAAGAGACCTGCATGTGTATCAGCTTTATAACTATATTGAACTGAGATACATTAATTCATGCTTTTAATTCTGTACATAAAATACACAGCGCTAACATGTTCTCTATCTTATCTGATGTCATTTATAGGATTAGGGCTAGATGAGACAGATATCGAATAGATGGGTGGTTGGACACCAAGGAATGTTTGAGAGAAATCGTTCAATGAATTTCTAGCTTTGTTTTTATGTTAATTAGTAGGAACCAGTTGAGCAGGCTTCGTAAGCAAACTTCCGTCAAAAATGTTTGATGTATCGCACTATGTGGGTTCCTGTGACGTTGTTCCTTGTCTTCTAAAAGGAAATAGACAGAGAAAAAAACACGTTTCCTAATATTTAACTAAGTTGAGTGTGAACTTTAAGATCATTTTAACAAACAAAATGTAACGATCGTCAGTACATTATTATTACCGTGCATGGTGCAGCGATTAAGAGAACTGAATGGTGTTAATGTGGTCAGTCAACATTTTTGTCTGAAATACAGATTTATTAAGTGGTTATACTGGTTATCTACATTATCTACTACAGTCCCTCGTATAGAATTTATTATGTTGGCGATGATTCTGACACCCGAAAATACCTAATTTGAAATATTTCTTAGATTACATATTATGAGCTACGACATCATACTTTCTAGAGAATTAGAGTAGAGTTTCCTATGGTTAAAAATTTTAAAGTCCTCATAGAATTAAAAGCTAAGACTTTAAATAAAAAAAAATAATAACTACTTCCTAGATTACTGTAATAAACCAACTCTTTTTTTATTGTATAGTGAGACAGACGAACAGAAGGGTAAACTGATGGTACGGTGGTATGGAGAGCCACCGTCTTTGTACACCAACACAAGAGTCGTAACTGCGCTGCCCGCCTTTAAAGGTGATAAGGAAAGAGGAAACTTTCGGAAACCTCACTAATTTCTGCTAAATCCAACGCAATTGTTGCTTCACAACCGGTTTTCTGTGACATCGAGCCAGCCCATGCGTGTGCATAGCTCTCCCACGATAGATTATAGTTATCTCCTACTTTTTTGTACTAAATATTTTCTCAGTTTATCTTTGCATAAGAATATTAAAATATATTGCTACATGCTAAGGTTTGATTTTCAATTATTTTAATTTTCATATAATGAAGTTGTTGGTGCTATGAAAGTTCGTATAAGTAACTAGAAAAAGATGAGAGAATATTAAATTGTGCGGGAAATTGACACGGTAGTGATTTAAAGGCTGCTTTCAATCTTGGTGGACCTTCTAACTGCAAACTTGATAAGTAATAACGGGGAACTAAACCGAAGGATTACGTTGTATAGTAATTGATCACTTTTTGCTAAGAGAACGAAAAATAACAAACACTGGAAGTTGGATTTTAAAACTCAATGTTTATGAATATTTAAAATATTTTCCTGTAAAGCTATATTAATCAAGAGAATAATTTAATCGGTTAACTATTAATCTATAAATTACCATAACTAACACGCTTATAGACCATAAACCAGTGCACAGAGACAAGTATAATCGGCTTTTGTTTACGTGTCTTATCAAAAATATCGATCATGTCGTTAAAATAAAATATATATGTTTATTTTAAGTAAAATGTGTCTGTTGTGGTGTTTAGTATGCAATGTCATAAGGTATACGTTCTCACCATTCATGATGAGGAATAATTAATTATGAAGCTAAAAGACATGAGTCCCATACTAACTACGAAATTACTTTCAATTAATATGTTATAGTGTCTATTATTTCATTCATATCCTTGTTATTTTCAATACTTATTAAATAGTCGTAAGTCGTCGAAGAGTCACGTACATTTTTTAGCTATCAAGTATCCGGCGTCCGCCCGGTCTTGTCTGGCCACAAAGGCGCGTGTCAATACGAGCGCTATGTTTTTTGTCTTTTATGCGGTTTACGCCGGATCTGTTAGTCGCCATTATCTATTTGTGATTCTCTGACCATCCTTTATGGGGTTCGACAGCGTTATCTAAAAACTGTTAAAATAGATTCGTTTTATTTCTCTATAATCAATAGCAATAGCTGTATCTGTATGATATGTAAATGATTGAATATATACATAAAATTACTAAATACCTCCTTTGGAGACAATTACAGTATTACAAACCGTGAATAGGAACGAGATGCTATAAATTTAATTAAAGTGAAACCAGTTTTTAGAGAATAGGATGCAAAAAATAGCTCTCTCTACTTTATTTGAACAGAACGCTACTGTGCTAAACCTCCTCTGAAATTCCCAACAACAATGTAAAATATGTATAACCTGTGTATGATGCAGCCAGCTCATTACAATACAGTCATTGAAATATTTTCAAACTGTTTAAGACGTTCAAACAAGATACGAACAAGCTTCAAGATGTTTTATATGAAGTGGGTGTGTCAGTCATCATTCACTCCGCTGTACATGTCCATACACGGTCATAAACTCGCCAACGCCTACGTTTGTGAGCATTTTACAGACGACCCAACCGACACACAATGTTACCTCTGTTCTCAGGAATCAAAACAACGCCTCTACAGTTCCTCTTTTTCTACATGTCCACTCATACATGTGTCATGGTCATTCCTCCATGAATGACAACAATAAGGTATTATTAGGGAAGTCTAATTTATATTTTAATTAATATAATTGGAGGTTTCCCGTCTTGCCCTTTAATTATATCTGTTAATTTAAATTATATACGATATATTTTTAACTTAGATGTAGACTATTTATTCCTCATATCTCAATATATATTTTTTTTATACTATAGGGGGACAGACGAACAGACGGGTCACCTGATGGTAAGTGACAACCGCCGTCCATGGACACCTGCAACTCAAGAGTCGTAAGTGCGCTGGCCGCCTTTGAGGGTGATGAGGGATGAGGGGATGCTGGGAGGGGAAAGAAGAGACGGGGGGTGAGGAGATAGGAAATAGGAGAGGGGGATGGGGAGAGGAAAGGGGTGAAGGGGAGTTGGGCCTCCGTAAATCTCATTCATTTCGGGGATATGAAACACAAGAGTTACTTCACAACCGGTTTTCTTTGAGGCCGTGGTATCGCACCGTTCGAGCCGGCCCATTCGTGCCTAAGCATGGCTCTGTACCTGTAAATAAAATAATATACTCTTGCGTCCATAATATATACCTGTAGGAAAGCATTAGTAGTATCAAATGAGTAAAAAATATAGTTAGCCATTAAAAGTGAAACAAAAGGGTAGACAGTAAAGTATATAATAATTGCTTGCTATATTCGACTATATACGATTGTAGGGAACATATATTTATAATTATAACTTTGTTATAACCGTGGGAGAGCCATGTGGAGCTATGGAATAATACAACGGCCTCACAGAAATCCGACCAAAAGACCAAATCAACTACTTTCCTCTTTCGCCTCATTTTCCCTAGAGTCTCATCACCCTCAAAGGTGTGCAGCACATTTAACACTCCTGTGTTGGAGGTGTCCAAGGGCAGCGGTTGTCACTTACCATCAGGTAGACCAACTGCTCCTTTGTCCGCCATATGCCATAAAAAAAAATTGGATATGGCAATGTTCTTAGCAAGTAACGCTAATCTGCAACAAATGTCACCGTCTATTTTTTTAATATTCTCATTCTTTATTTGTTATCTGTATCCAACAATACACTGACTTCAAAACAGCAAGTTGACTTTTAAAATTATTTTTTCTGAGTATCTTCTGCAATATTTTTTTAAAAGTCGATATTCATCTTATTTGTCATTTAACTTTTGGTTTTCAATTATTCCATCCTACATGTAGCTTTATTTATATCATGGTAAGTGACTACCACCGCCCCGTATAATACCCGTAAGAAAAAGTAAATGTCATATGTATGCCTGAAAATCAGACCTTTATCAGAGTATCAACTCAACAATCTTATATAAATGCTTTGATAACAGGTCTGACGCTTATTTTAGTAATTTTTTAAATGCATAGATTCTATTTTTATTTAAAAAATTTAAAGGGTAGGACAGACTATATTTAAACAATAACCACTTTGAACTTGAAAGGTTTAAAAAAAATTATGCAACAACTGTCACGCAATGATATGTGTGAACTACAGTATTAAAATGAATTTAAACTACATATCTACATTACAGTATTAAATGAGAGATACTCTGGTCGGTGAAACGAATGAATGGGTGAAAGTTGGGTGAGGCGATCACGATTCACGCTAGATAATCTATCATGGAAAACATGATATTTATGCGGTTTTAATAAGAACAGATATGCATATATATATGTATATACTTTTACTCAAACAACTGTTCAGAGTGTAAGTAATTGTGCTTGCGGGGTCAAACTGTTAGTGTGCTATCTACATGCATAATGGGCCAGAACATAATAAATTTTTTGTATAGTTGACGTCACTTAATAAACGTCATATCAAAAAACCGTCAATAAAAATAAACAAATAGACCCGAGACCCTTACACGAATCACTCATAAACATTTTTTATGAGTGGTTCATGTAAGGGTCTCGGATCTGTTTATTTTCAATGTCAAATCTGTAGATTTGATCTGTAATATTCAAAGTAGCATTATAGATACGAACACCAGTTGCCATGATTCCCACATAAGCTTTTCATACAATTATTGTGCATACTCGGACGTACTGTTGTTATTTGCTCAAGTACGATAACTTAGTATCAACATATACCTCACGCTGAGAGCCCTGAAGGGGTCTGCAGAGACGTGTCAAACCCCCACTTTTTGCTGACTATAATATAGTCCCATCTTCGTAATAAGGGGAGCCTATTGACGTTATCCAGGTACTGCATGACTGTATATATACTGTCTGATAATTAACACTAAAGTAATCGTTATTTAATTTGAGTGAAGCTAAAGGAGTACCTTCTCAGAGAAGTGGGAAAATCTATTTGCAGGTAGTTTAACATTTTTTTTTGTAGTTATATAGGTTTTTGTAGTTATAGTGTTTGTATGTATGTTCTCGTATTTATACATGTATTTTATATCTCTATAATTATGTAAGTCTGTGGCCCTATTCCACTTTACCTAGACTACACGGCATATATCTACTTTTATTTATTATACTATGCTACTATTTTATATCATTAAGGTAGAAACGACCAATGGACTATTGAAAAACCAGAGGTGCCACGGGCCTACGGTGTTTTAAAATAATCTAAAAGTAAATTCCTAAAAGCAGCACTTTTAAATATTTTATTTCCACGTCTGTTTTCCTTATCCTTAAACAAAAAGTAGGCTTAAAGTTATTTTGCGAAATGGTAATCATACTTCGATAATATCTTTTGAGCCGTCACGTTGAAACCCTTTTCGCTGAAGAGGAGTGGCTAACAAATGAACCGCTGGCAACAAACTACTTGTGAATCATTAGCCATGATTTGGTTTATCGCTTTCAAGGTTTGCATATCAAGTAGGCTTATTGATAATGATGATTCAGCCTGCAGGTTTTAGTCATCACAGTATACAATAGGAAGTGTTTGCAAAGTATGATAAAATCTACCGCGTATGGACACGAATGACATTTTAAAGTACATTTAATTTCACCTTGACTAATAGGAATGTGACAAATTTAAATTCTTACTATGATTATAATACAATTAACCATTTATTTAGTAAACAATACTACTACATAATACAGACTTAAATGTTTTAATAAAAGTAACTGCGTCAAACAGTGAATTCTACACACTGGTGCGGTGAGTTGCGTATATAGAAATACCTTGTAACATTTTTTTTAAACTACAGTACTGCACTGCTTACCATGCTTTACAAAATAAAACTCATTCCCAAATCTTGAACTGGTTCTCACTTAAAAGAAAAATATCTTCTACTGTTCATCACTAAGAATATTAAGGTGGATATTTATCTTTCGTCAGGCTTCTGTCAAGCCTCTGAAAAAATATAATTGATATTCGCTGAGAAAAAGAATTGTGTTAAGTAATCTAAAAAAAACAAGTGCAACATAGAATTATGTAACTATAGTCTATATTACAAAATAAAAGGCTATTATTGACTATATTCAAAACATTATCTCGAAGTTTACCAAAAAGAACCCTTTCAACCACTAACCAACTTCATACTCACTAAACTATCTTAAGATAATAAGTATTGAAACCCTTTCAAAGGTTCCGGGTAAGAGTCAATATTTGCAAAATATAAGACGTTATTTAGATGCAAGACACGCTCTTCTGGCTTCAGAGATGTCCGTTCGGCCTTCTTATGCAAATTTTGCCATATCTCTGACTATTCACTAGGAGGTTTATTTGGCAACGTACTTTGAAACTCCTCATAGGCAAAAGTATTAAATTTTTCATAACTGCACACATCACTTAGAGTGCGTATATTATACTTTCTGCATTTTACGCTAGTTATTCGAATACACCATACGCCATTTAAAATTTCTACATGACGGAGTTTTGATTCACAAAAATTTCTATGCAGAAAGTTTAAGCGTATTTTGTATAAACTTATACGGGTGTAATATCGTTATTAATCTCCATATACATAGAATTCAAAACAGCTAAAAGCTTTTAATTCTATAGAATTTTTAAGAGATACCTCAGTTAAAAGATGTTTCTAAAAGAATATGAAAATTGGCCGTATTACAAGAAAAACACGTACGCTTTTGGTTCTCAATGTATGTATATTGTCAGTGGTATTCAATTAATGCTTAGAAAAGCTTTTTGATAAAGTGAATTTGAGTCTCATATTTTTATAAAAAGAAGACATCTGGTGAATTAGATGCTTTACTGCTTCTATTGCTCCTGCTACTTAAAAAAAACTAGGTACCCTAAGCTTTATTTAGGGATATTCAATTACGTATAATGTTTTTTTGAGTGATAAAACTTATAGCCTACCTTGCATCGACCTCAAAACACTGACTTTCAAAACTAGACTAATCTGAAATAACTTGGTTATCGGAGACACTCTGAAATTGATCTGTATTAGTGAACAACTGCTAGTTGGATGGATTTAGTGGTTAGGATATTAATTCATAACGTATATATAGTATACATGCAGTTGGAACAATTTTCTCTTAGACAGACAGAAACAAACGTTAATAGTAGCAAATATGGTACCTTCGTACATTAAACAATGTCTAATAAAAGTTCATATGAACATTTTCGCGTGCTTCTTTCATACTCACGATTCTGCAAACTTAACATTAACATAATAGGTAAGAGCATCCAGAATCACACAAGAAACTCGTGACACAGTAATATCTCTGCATCTGATGCGTCAGCATTAAGTACATATTTGCGAAATGACTAATATAAAAATACACACCACAAAATCTATGAAGATCTATCTCACGTTTCTCAAAATAACGGTCAAATCCTTTAGCTTTTGACCCCACCTACTTGTACAATTGAATTAGACCTTTGCATGTCTAATGGCAGTAAAACCTGTAGCATCCAAAATAACGATATCAAAACATTTCAACAGCCTTTGTTGTTGTCAAGGGTGAGAAGATAAGTTAATAGTATAATGACATATTATTGCTCCCTCTATGCTTATTCGGCTATTTCCACGATCTATGTTTCATATTTTATAATTTTGAATATGCTTTAAAGATTATCTCTAAGTGGTAGAAATATGTTTCAAAGTTGCTTGACTGAATTGCTTCTCTTGAAATTGTTGTCGAGAAACAATCGTGGCGTTATTATGTTTATGGTGTAATGTCAAAATAAAATGTTTTCTCTAGTTGTGAGCACGTCATTATTTCAAATATTATTCATATTATGGTGCGTGACTACATATATTTTGTATAAGTTTGAAAACGTTTCTCTGGAGCAATGTGTATCAACATTTTGATTCTATTAAAATACTAATCTGTTTAGTTTATGTACATTATTGTAGCTAAGCGGTCTGGTCTCTGCCTATCTCGAAAGTAAAATGGCGTGAGTTTATGTATGGAAAACGGATTTGTATGAGTTTGACTTTTAAGTTTGTAGTTAATATAATTCGAAAATAAATAAAATAAGCTAAGAAAGCTAAAGAAGTACTGTTTGTCTGCTACTTAGTATTTATGTGCGCAAGAAACTAATAATAAACTAGATAACTCCAAGGGTTCAAACCGGTATCACGGACCTGAGTTATTCGGAGTAAATTATTATTGTAACAAATAAAAAGTAATTTATCTAGCCTTGAGGCAGTTGTAGGTGGTCTAAAGTTTGTGGAAACATATGTCATTGTGTGTAATACTAATAAGTAATAACCACCAAGACTTTTAGAACT
This sequence comes from Tyria jacobaeae, assembly GCA_947561695.1. NCBI lineage: Eukaryota > Metazoa > Arthropoda > Insecta > Lepidoptera > Erebidae > Tyria > Tyria jacobaeae. Next base: position 13,764,758 of record OX387220.1, read on the forward strand.
ACTAACACTTTTCCAAAAAGTCAGCGAAAACAAACCTTACACTTGGGTTTTTAAAGTTCCTATGTCCTTTTCTGTATATGTTATAAAACTCAGAATAAGGATATCTTTACTTAAATTAAAATGTACTTTTACTTCAATCTCAAGGCTGAGCTTTTGTACATGTAAAGGTTGGTTTGTGTTGTATTAAACCAGAAAATATGTGTTAGCTATCAGAGGGCCAAGTTCTTAATGTATTTGGTTAGATTCTTTGTAACCTTATCAATACCGCTATGTAAAACTGAAAATATTCAGTTCAGTTATAGTTGCTAATCAACAAAACAATGGAAAACGGTCTAATTTACAAGTAGCATGTGTCATCATTTTCTAGCATAGTAGTGTGATTCGGTCATTCTAATAATATTCCCATGTGATTTTTTCCAAATTTCTCTTCTCATTAGGAATAATTATAAGCAACTGCAGCATTTGAAATCTAGAAAACTATGCTCTACCTGGCCATCCATCGACATCGACCAGACGACATCGGTTTTTACGTTATAAAAAAAAACTAATCATAATTAATCTTTTTTTAACATCAACAATCGTGTGAAACAACATGCATATGGCTAAAGCTACGGTCTCACACTATCATAAATTTTATCTTCGTATTTTATTTTTAAGTAGTTCAAAGTTATATTTGTGTGTTATAAATTCTTACATATTGCCAAGTTTCTAAAGGATAGACCTCAAGAGCGTCTCTGCAGGACATTATCCTCACCCTTGTTTGAACTAAGTTTTTTAATTTTCCTCATAAAATCTATCCTTTTGAGCGTAGGAGCGGGATGGAAAGTTTTAAACGCATTTTTTCTTTGAATAGTACTTAAATAAAGGTTTACACAGGCCTAAAATTGGATCGCATATAGTTCAGACCTGAACAAATATTTACACTAAACTTTCTGCCACTACTTCACTCAATACATCGAGGATGGACTGTCGCTACAAGTCTTAATAAAATCGCTTATTCTTGATGTTGATGTACTGCATTTTGCTTTGAATATGTTTGGCAGTAAAATACGGATTAAAACTGAATTCTCCTTGAAATTTAAACATATTTCATTTAGTCACTTTTTTGTCGATTCAGTTCACTTTGTTGTATAATTGTATGTCTATCTGCTAAGAACCTTTGTATGAATTACTTATATGTATATATACTTATATATTTAGATACAGCTGTATATACTATTATAATATCAGTATTGCAATAAGTCCCAAAACTTCTTTGAGACACTTGTTTTATGTGAATGAAAAATACAAGTATTCTTAATCACATTAGTGCCGACAAGTAATGCAACACAAGAACTGACTAGGTGCCTCATCGTCAGCACCAGCATAAAGAGGAAGAGTTTTATTTATTTAAATATGACAATCGCTACACACACTCGTCTGTTTTTTTATGCATGATTCAGAGACATATGTACATACAACTTGGTTGTTAGGTACTGTCTAGTACCTAACAACCAAGTTGTATGTACATATGTCTATGTATGTCTGTATGCAATATCCTACAAATAAGTCAAGAGTTCTTCAAATGTCACACAAACACACGTAATAAATACAATGACTCCACGACTGTATAATTACTCTCTATCCTAGAATGTGTTCTGTCATTTGTATGAAGACAACGATCGGTGCAGGCGGCTCACAGTCTGTAATATCGTCGGGTCATATTAGCACTGAATGACACACGTACGCAACCTGCGAACTGAATTAGAAATGAGAATATTGTTCATGCGAATACCATTCATTTTATTCGATTGAGACATTTTATTTTTAAGCGTTGTGGTTCATGGTGGAGCAGAATAGGGTGAACCCATCTCTTCCTGCGGTGTCGTAAGATGCGACTAGGGGATTGGACTATTGTCTATCAGACAGCATGTATACAGTCATACAGTGCTTGGATGACGGCAATAGGCTTGCACCCTATTACGTCAGTGGGACCGATATTCGTATTGGTAAAATGTGAGTGTTTAATACACCTCTGCCTACCCCTTAGGGGATACAGGCGTGAGCACACACATACTTACATTAAATATTTTGAGTAAAAAACTTCAAAAAATTCTAGGTTCTTTTCTCTTTTTTTGTTTTGCTTACTCGTTTGCTTATTTGCTTTTCTAGTTAATAGATATCTACTTGAAAACTAGATTTCAAGTAGATATCTATTAATGCAGAATCTACCAAAGATTAGGGAGGTTTGAAATAAAAAAAAAAATACATACTTCTGCTTTACGAATCTAAATTACACTAAAGTTCTGTAAAAAAACATTTTGTGTGTATGATTTTATAAATATTGTTCATCGAAACTTTATTGAACTGTTACCCTACACCTTCAAGAATATGCAGCATAGGACAATGACTATGCAACTTTGATAGCTATTATTTCTTGAAATACAAACGCGTATGTGTTTTTTTGCTAATCATAGCAACAAGTCATCTAAATTACTTCTAATGATTCGGAACTAGATTGATCTAGTAATCACATATTTTGCACGTACAGACACACGTCTTCTCTGTTTGGGGTAGGCAGAGACCACAATACACTACTGCCTTTTATTTTTAAATATGTACTTCACGAACATCCTCTACTATCATTAAACCTTTCATGCAAACACACTGCTTTCGGGTAAAACCAGAAAACTAAACTGATGAGTTGAGTCGTATAAAAGTTTCATAGTAAGTCCTAATTGACTTTTAAAAAACTAAATAACTACTTTCAATACGCCTTTTGCAATTTGTTTGCGCAATACTTTCGTTGGTAAAAAAAAAAACAATTTAAAATCTTATTCGTAATTTTAATGATATATCCCATGTCCCATGATCACATTTTGATTTAGATTCGATGGAACAGTGCAGGGATAATTTTTATTACGTTTATTCGTCCATTTGTCGCGCACATACTTAATGCAAATTTAAGACTTATATGGTTTTGTGTTTAAGACTTATATGTCATTGTCAGAACAAGACCAAAATAAAAAATCATCAAAGTTGGTACCCAGTCGAAAGTTTTGAGGTAAAAAGCATTTTGAAGTCGGTTGAATAACACATTTTTTCTTAAACTGCCCTATAGTTAAGGCATGAAGGCATTTTTTCTATTAATTAATCTCATTATTTATTAATAGTAACTTACTCTAGAGTACAATTAAGTTTATATTATTTGTTTTTTTTTTATTTAGGACAAATCACTACCAAAATTATGATTATTATGATCTTTCTTAGACTTATATATAAATATCCATCATACAGTTTTTAAGAGTCAGCGGATGTTTAATACGCGGGAAGCTAAGGCCATAAAGCAATAACCAGAAAAAGTACCGATGCACTGCATAAACTTTGCTCAAACGATCTTTAAGCAAATTGAAATTCAATTGAAATTACTCGTATTCCTATTAAAACGACGTCTACTAAAGATATAAATTTAAGTTCCGAATGGAATATTTTGCTAACTTATGTAAATAAAATGTAAAATATGCTAAAGTGGAGTTACTTTTAATAAGTTTTCAAATGCAGTCGGATCGCTACAAGTAGGTGCGAAAGTGCTAACGCGACTACATTTTTCGTTCTACGTGAACTAACTTAAATTTACATAAGAAGAAAATTCCGTGTGATACTTGAAAGAACTACTTTGATATTAAAGTAGCGTCGTGAATAAGTGCAGTGCTATTTGCATTCAGAGTCCAGTCATTGTTGTAGAAAAAGTGCTCGGTAATGAAAAAAAAAAAAAATAATGACGTTGCATTTGTGCACGTCTATCTCTGTCTTGATTATATATTACTGAAGGCAGACGTATACTCACATATATTTCAGAATAGTTCTACTAATTTGTACTTAATCCATTAGCCATCTCAAGGGCTAAGCTAGCTCTTTGTAAGTTTGTCTGGTTTATAAGTTTGTTTGGTTTCAAAATTCGTCCTTTTACTGCCATACTTCTATTTTGACTGTGTTACTAGTTACTATGCTGTATCTATACATATATCATTTTAACGTTATATTTAGTGTAATGACATAGAGTTTTATCTATATACATATATCCTATTTTAAAATATTCTAAGATTTCTGGCAGCCTAATGCACAACAGATGTAGATATGTGTATGTGTTTATGTTATACAACACAATTATGCTACTATGCTTGCAGTGTGTCACAATTTTATAAAAACGTTTTAATTTTAATTACCGTCATAACTTGTACTACCTTTGTATGATTTTGCAGCCTATGACACAAACGACATATACATAATAATACCGGACGCATATTGCGTAAAAGTGTAACTTCTTATATGTATAGACTTTATAAATTTCACATTAATAAATTGCGGATTTTGTTAAAAAGGCATTCATAGAACTGTCTTCACATTTTAATATAAAAACTGCATTTTTATGTTTAAAATATCCAAAGTTTGAGATTGATTAAGAATACAAATGTTATATATATATATATATATATATATATATATATATATATGTATGTATTTACTATATATTTACATGAAAACTACATTGACATTTCGCTTGCACTTGGTACATTACACATTTTTAGTAGTCAGTTAGTTATTTTAGCTTCTCGGGTTTACCTTCTATTGGCTACCTACAATTGTTGAGCTCGGGTATCACCATAGAAATTGCTTTTCTTCTCAAGTCTATACATAATACTTGTATCTGTAGGTCAGTGGTATGTTTGGGCCAGTAATGTTAATAAATTATACGTTTTACAAAGGCTATTGTTATGCTAATGCGGAACTGCCAATAGAATAGAATGAATTTACGTTTTGTAATGACAAATTAAAGGAATACAAAAGGAAATTTTATTTATACTGCGATATTTGCATGTGATATTTTTTTAATGGATAGCTTAACATTCATATAAGGGAATGACAGAGATCGTGTGTAATCGAAGTGATGACTAAGTTACAATGAATTCCAAACGCTACAATTATTTTCTTTTGGAATTCCTTTGATCGTTTTCCGGTATCATTCTCCCATACAACAATATTAAACTAAGGGCTTTGATTTAATCTGTGCAATTTGTTTTTGTTTTTTTTCGAAGTTATTGATTTTTGTAAATACAGGGCAATGAATTAAAAATAAAAGATAAAACTTCTTCTTTAAAAATCCTTAATTACACTAGATAACAAGAGGTAAATGTAAAACGTTGTGTTATTAATATTATCGATTACTTCCAATTTAGCTTAATGACAACTAATAACTATTTAATTAGTGAGGTTTCCGGAGGAACAACTCCCCCTCTTCTCATTCCTTTCCCCTCATCTGCCACACCTCTTCCCATCTCCTCATCCTCTATTCTCTTCGTTCCCCTCCCCGCATCCCCCATCCCTCATCACCCTTAACTTGATTTGCAGGTATCGATGGACGGCGGTTGTCACTTACTACCAAGTGACCCGTCTGTTCCCCGATATTATTATGCTCACGGATTAATAGCTAACAGCCTCGACCAACATCTTCAGAGGTTTTCGTTAGAAGGTTTATATCAAGGGACTGATGCAGAAGGCAGTTCTCCTTGACACGGCGCGTATTATAAGGAGGTTCCTATCTTTAGAGCTCTAACCACCGGTGTCTTGGTCCCTGTACCGATGTCGGTGGTCTACTATTTTTTATATTTTTATATGTTTTTTATATTTATTTGGTATATTTAAAAATGTAATTTATTTGTGTATATTAACTTAAGGAAAGGGAATAATAATAATGTATCAAATACCACTATAAATTAATCATAAGATCTTCACCTTATTAATACGTGACCTGTTCTATAGGTTTATAAACATTATAATACATACAACAAGTACATTTCTAGAGCAGAACACACTAGGTGGCATTCCCCACAGCACCGAACTAAGAGTGTATTGATGTTGTTAGTTATACCACTTACCACTTCCCTCTACCGTTATGCAGTTTGACTTACAAATATACAGTCGAGATGTTTCACTTTAGAGACTTTTGTGTACTTAGGCGAGCCCCAGACGATTCTATTACGATAGCTTTACGAACTGGATCAAATATTGGAGAAATTGTATGGCTTTGGAAATAGATTATTTCGGTCTTTTGTCAAGTAGGTAGATAGGGTAAGGTAGAAACAAGACTACATTACACACATAAATTAACGGTACTATAATCGGAATCTAAAGTCGTGGCGTCGGTTGAAGTTAGAGCAAAGATGATTTTGATTTGAGAAACAAACGATAACATATTCGGTTTGACATAACTTAGCAGTTAAATTAATTATTAGATATATTAAAGTATATTATTAAATAGTTTAACTCCCAATACCAGATAACATAAAATTTGGAGAAAAAGATATTTTTCGCTGTAAACAAATATATTTTATGAAACAAATAGTTATGGCTAATGGACTAGCAAGTTAACCGTCAATCCATTAACAACAATGGTTTTAAACACTAAAGGGTCTAAAAAATACACACGTTGGTGACTTAAGTAGTTACTTCGGCAACCGTGCCGTGCCGTGGGTTCGACCCACTAAGTGGACAATTATTTGTATGATTCAGAGATCAAATGTTTTGGCTTGCTGGTAGTCTGTGTTAGTTGATTGTGGAACCTATTTGAATGAAAGTTGTTATATTAGGAAACTGTTTTAGGCAGGATGGTGTTACTAGTCTGATTTAAATGTGCTGTACTGACTTGTATATTGAATTCATATATAATATTATTTTTTCTTACTAAAACTAATCCTGTAACAATATTTTAACCTATTTGAACCACCTTATTATAAAAGCACTGGTAAGGGAATAAATAAAAATAGTAAGGTATAGGGAAAAATTATATTTCAGTTGCTTCGGAGAAACTTGCATTCGTTTGACACTTTTTTAGATTTGTAACGTGAACAAAGGAAAACTTTCCACCAAAATTATATCAAAAAGTTAAATTACCGCACTAAGACTTACTTAAATAACATTTGGTAGGATGAAAATTATAATGTCTACATTTCCTTATCATATAAGTATAATGGTAATGGTAAAGAGCTCAGTTTCCGCATTTAAACTCATGTTCGGTTAATTATGCATTCAGGAGGCTGACAAGTTGAGCCAGCCTAGCTCCTTCCAGAAGCGCAAAAGCCTCCTGGGGCGTTCACAGGCTTCTAGAAGTTTCTGCCCGTTTTGCAGCCACGCCCTCGCATTCCAGAATAATGTGGGCTGCTGTTTCCTCCACGCTCAGACAACCCCTGCATTGGGGGCTATCGGTCGCATTAATGACAAATAGGTGTCGGTTCAGAGCCAGGTGGCCTGTAATGCTTCCGACCACTATTCGGATGTCCGTTCTGTAAAGACGTTGCGTTCTAGCGACTGGTGGCATTCATAAATGAGACCGGAGTTTATGGTGGTGTCCATTAGGGCCCTTAGTACCGCCATACTATCTGGTAGTATGCGGATGTTGTACTTCTTGATGCCTCTAGACATAGCCGCGAGGGCTGCGTATATTAGCGCAACACATTCGCATTGAAAAATCGAACTGTGCTTACCTAGTGCCAGCGACATTTTTATGTTTAGGTTCAGTGAGCACGGACGGGGTCAGGTACTGGAGCCGGGTCCAGTACCTGACCCCGTCCGTGCGGAGTTTCGGTCACTTGATGTCCGGAAAGCCAGTGGACCCGACGCTATTCCGGCGGTGGTTCTTAAAAACTGTGCACCAGAGTTGTCTCCTGTACTGACGCGCTTGTATCGCCTGTCCTATTCCTCGGGAATTGTTCCGGAGGCCTGGAGAGAGGCGAACGTCCAACCCATTCCCGAAAAAGGCGACTGCTCCGATCCAGCTAATTGCCGTCCTATAGCCGTCACCTCCATACTCTGTAAGGTGCTCGAGCGGATAATCAACACACAAGTAATCCGCCACCTAGAGGATCACTCCTTGTTAAATGATCGGCAATGTGGTTTTAGGCCGAACCGATCCACGGGTGATCTTCTAGCGTACGTCAGACACCTTTGGGGTGAGGCTATGGATAGGCAAGGGGAGTCCTTGGCTATCAGCCTCGACATTGCCAAGGCCTTCGATAGGGTCTGGCATTGCTCGCTTCTCTCCAAACTTCCTGCATTTGGTCTGCCAACCAAGCTATGCAACTGGGTTGCTGCCTTCCTCCACAAGCGCTGACCCCCAGGAGGTTAGCACTGGTGTACCTCAGGGCTCCGTCCTATCGCCCACGCTGTTCCTTCTGCATATCAATTACATGTTGGCTCTTGGCAACATACATTGTTATGCAGACGACAGCACAGTACACAGGCGATATTTTGGACATCCTGCTGCCAAGCTGGCAGACGTTGAGGGAAAACGACAGGAGCTTGTCGCTGAGCTCGACCGGGTCTTGAGCCGCATCTCTCAATGGGGTTGTGAGAATCTGGTCGAGTTCAGCGCCAAGAAGACACAGGCGTGTGCGGTTTCAAACAAAAAGTCTCCATTCCTTCCCCTTCCTAAACGCAAAACTTAATAAAGGTGCAGGCTTTATTAAGTTTTGCGTCTAGGTGTCTATTACATAGGAGTTTGCTGTCAAATATGACTCCTAGAAACTTGACCTCTGGGGTAAGAACCAGACTAGTGCCGAATAGTTTAGGCAGCCTTAGATCACCTAAACTACTTTTGTTTGTGAACATTATCAACTCCGTTTTTGTTGGGTTAACTGATAGACTGTGTTTTACGCACCATTGTTCCACGACCTTTAAAGCAGACCTCATTTGGTCACAAATTGTGCTTTCAAATGGGCCACTAATAAGAATGGTCAGGTCGTCTGCATAGGCCACTGTGAAGAACTTGCGGTCGTTGATTTGAGTAATCAGCTCATCCATCACGATGTTCCAGAGGAGTGGTGAGAGAACTCCACCTTGTGGGTAACCTCTTGCCACTATTCCTCTTGTTGTGTTGTTAACAGTGAATTGTATAGCTCTGCCTCTAAGCATACTGTCGATCCACACTGTAATGGTGGAGTCCTGGCTTATGCTGTTGAAGTTTGTTATATCGAAGGTACCTTCGATGTCGATGAAGGTTCCTGGGGTTGATTTTTTTTATTTGAAGTTGCCATGTATGTATGAGACTACAGGATGTAGAGCGGATTCTGTTGATTTACCCATCGAGTAGGCATGTTGGTGTTGGTTGAGGGAGTGCTTGTTTAGCGCAGCCACGATGGCTAGTTGGTCGTTCCGGTTGGAGACTCCGCGCGCTGGCTTTGCCGCCGTGGAGGCTCTCCAGCCGGTCATCCTCGAGTGGGCATTGCGGCAGCACGGGACCCTTTCCTTCCGACTGACGCAGGTGCTTTCCGGGCATGGTTGCTACGGGAAGTACCTGCACTCGGTCGCCAGGAGGGAACTGAGTCCCGCCTGCCACCACTGCGACTGCAGTGAAGACTCGGCCCAGCACACGCTGGTGATCTGCCCCGCTTGGGAGTCGCAGCGCCGGGCCCTCACTGCAGTCATCGGAGGAGATCTCTCGCTACCGGCCGTCATACGCTCCATGGCCGGTAGCGATAGCAGTTTTACCGCGGTCGCAACCTTCTGTGAAGATGTCATCTCGCAGAAGGAGGCGGCGGAGAAGGCCCGGGAGGACGATATCCACTCGGACCCAATCCGCCGCCGGTGAACTGGGCGGCGTAGGCGCGCCTATCAGCGCCTCATGCCACCCTGAGTGTGGCCGCGGATGGTCGGGACGGGTTTTCCCCTCCATCCGCTCTAGTGGCCACCCGCGAGGGGGTGACGTACGCGTGTGCCGTACGTCGCCTAATTAGAGAGTTTAACAGCAGACGGTGCCCGCTTCAGTGCGGGCAAGCGCTGGGAGGGGTCCGGATGTCTTAATATCAGCAGTTCCCGGATCCCTTCCGTCTCAGGCGCAGAGTGGCACACCGTGTGGTTTTAGTCGGTTCGATTCCGACACACCGCCCCGCCGCAAACCCGGGGTGACGGTCCGAGGGGATTTCCACACGTTAAAAAAAAAAAAAAAAGTGCTTGTTTAGCGCCGTACTCCAGATTTCTCTATCTATTAGCATCTCTAGAACCTTTAGCATGAAGGATGTGAGGCTGATAGGTCTGAATGATTTAGGTTGTGTGTAGTTTCCTTTGCCGGGTTTGGGAAGGAATACTACTTTGACTTCTCTCCGATTCGTAGGTACGTAACGGTGTGCCACGCATCTTCTGTAGATGGACCGTAGATGATCCATCAGTGCGCGTCACACCATTTTAGCAGACCTGGGAAAATACCGTCCAGTCCTGCAGCTTTGAATGGAAGGAAGCTGTTGATAGCCCACTTCAGTTTATCCTGGTTCACGATTCTGTGAGCGGTGGTTCACCTCACCTTCCTCCCATGTGTGATTCTCATTAAGTATGACTCATACGACACCCCGGGAAGGGAGTTGTCATTCACAGTTCCGATGTCTCCGAATATGTTTTATTGAAGGTACCATCATGTTTTCTTAGGAAGCCAAGGTCAAGCTTCCGCTCAGAGCACAGGATATTTTTAACTCTGTTAGCATGGTTGTTGGTGTCTATGTTAGTGCAGAAGCTTCGCCAGCAATCAGTTTTCCTGATTCTGATCCGCTTCTTGCATTTGTGTCGGGCCTGCCTGTAAGCATCCCAGTGCCGGTCTAGTCTTGAGTTTATCGCTTTATTGAACAACTTTCTTACCTTGTGCCGCAATCTCTGCAGTTCTGGTGTCCACCATTGGTGCTTTTTCGGTGGTATAACTCAGATATATAACGTTTTATACATATAACAAACAAGTTTATTTTATACAAGATAAATATTGTATCACAAGTTATTAAAAAGTAACAAATCTTACATACATACATCACGCCTTTATCACCGATGGTGAAGGCCTTCTTCCATTTACGTAATAGGTGGCACCCTATTACGTAAAACGCCCAAAATATGGACTATATTGAAAGGTAAAGGGACGATAGATAGGGAAAGGAAGGGATATTGATAATACAGATAACATTTTTAATAATATTGAGAAACTGATGAAAACATCCATAAGTTACAGTGTCTCCTTTCATCCAGTGGGTATTCTTGTTTCCTGGCCTATATTAAAAGTCACTATTATTATCTTATTAAAATATCATTACTTGAATAAAAGACATATAAGTGGAATAACAGTATTATAAAATAGAACTACCTAAATTCAATTATAATCTAAACTAAACAAATTACGAAATTATAATTATAGAGGGAACAAAAACAAGAAGTACTCCGGTCTCCCGGTGAGCCCTACTGGGAATGTATCTTCAAGCTACAAAACATCACAACCTAGGTAGGTTTCTCTTTCGGCCCTGCGGCGCGGCGCTGCTAAGTAAGGTTGCAAAAGCTCCTATAGATCTAGCTCAGCGGGAGATCTGTCTTTGTTGGCTGCCAATTCACTAACACTTTGTATGCTATTAAACGTTAACCGTAGCAGTAGTGTTGGAAATAACCACTTGTAGCCGTTAAATACCTAAACAGAAATATAATTTATAGTTTCATATCACATTATTGAATGTTTTATTAGATACGCAAAAGAAATATTAATATAAAAGCTAAAAAAAAATCTGTTGAATATTTGCCCAATAAACAGCTACAAAATTGTTGATTAGTAAAAACAGTGTACCTATTATTAGAATAAAAACTTTCGTGAATTAGATTCATATTTATTTAAATATACGGTTTTACTCAAGTGTGTATTTCGGAGATGCCCAACTAGTTTCGACCTTTTTCAAGGAGTAAGTCGTCCAGGCACGAAGGTACCGGACCATACATTCCCCCGGCATCCCCGAAATACACACGTGAGTAAACCCGTATATTTTTTTGCTCTACATTAATTCGTTTTAAAAATTTGAGATTTCTGCGATAAAACCTTAGCACGTTCCCTTATTAATTGGTTACCATGAGTAATTTTAAGACTTAGTATAATGCATGGTCAGTTAACTTGAATCTCATAATTTATATACATAGATAAGAAAGAGATCACGAAATTTTATTGTTTTCTGGTTCGAAGATTGGTAATTATTTTAGTTGTACGTTGCTACATTTTAATAGAGGATAGATATTTAATAATTTGTTGGTACATGAAATGTTTTTTTTTCAGTAGTTGGGTTTTATTATTTGTTGTTTGTATCATATTTTATAGATTATCTGACTTCACTTTATATTTTTCTTAAATAAGAGATCGCAAACAGCCCTATAATAATAAAACATAAAGCTTATGGAAGCAAAAAATAAATTCACAAAGATAAATGCAGATAGTTAAAAATTTACATTTTAAAGGACTGCAAAACAGGGGTTGTAAATTGTATCTTAAAAATACACAGGTTTTACAAGATTAGCTTAACATCGCCCCCAGGGCTGCTTTGATATCACTAACAGAGAAGATCAAACATCTGAATTAAAAATACTGTGAAGTTTAAGAGCAGGCCCTTTTCATAAGCTCGCTAATAGCGCGGTTGGTAATTGAAGAGTAGGTTCAGGTAAATTCTGAACTTACTGAATTATCTTTTGAGTGATTCTTTCTTTGATATTTTGAAGTATGTATCTACAAGGTAGTTTAGTATTTAGAAAAAGGTAAAAGTAAAGCTCTTGGAGTGATTGTTTAAAGATATAATTTTAGAAAATACAAAAATTTATGTACCTACTTAAAAGCGGATTGCGTTGGTGCGATGTTAACCAATTTAAAAAAAATGGAGGTTCTCAATTCGACTGTATATTTTTTTTTTTTTTTATGTTTGTTACCTCAGAACTTTTGACTGCGTGAACCGATTCCGATGATATATATATGATTTTTATTTGAAAGCTGGCGCTTGAATTGTGTTCCATTGTTAATTTGGTCTAATTGTGACAATGACATCCATAAGAAAACCATATAAGTCTTAAATTTGCATTAAGCATGTGCGCGACAAATAGACTAATAACTCAATATCACGCCAGCTGATTTCGATATTTTTTTTATTGGAAAGGATGTACTTCAAGGGTCGTTAGATGAGAGCCTGGTCCAGTTATGACAATGGCATCCGTGAGAAAACCATATTAGTCTTAAATTTTATGATAGACGCATTGAAGTCGGTTGCCTACTTTTTTAAAGTCCGATTATTTTTGGTTTTATATCGATTTTTTTGATCTGATAGAATGTATAAATGTTTTTAATTTGTAATTTAAGGCAAAAGATCTTTCATATAGAAAAAAAAAACTTGTCATCTTTCTGAAATGACTACATAAATTCATATTTTATTTCTTGTTGATTTTATTACATATAGTTGGACTCTTAAATATTAATAGTAAATAAATTATACAAGTGTCACCTATTCGATAAAGGTATTTCGTGAAAATCCAAACACATTATTAACTTATTACGTGCTGTTTAGGGTTGTACATGAGCGCTAACCTGGGGCAACGAGTAGGGCTGCGCGTTGCCCTGCAAAAGGAGGCCTGAGAAGGTGGCACGACGTGTTCAGCACGCGCCTCGTACATTAAATTGAAGGGGGGTGAGGCCCCCCGCACTTAACGGTGTGGCCGCCTCCAGCAAAAGAGGTGGGCCAGGTCTGCAGGGCTTCCTGTAAGCATCCCTCCTAGGGTATACCTAGGTCCCTTGCAATAGACCCGGTTGTGACGGATCACCGTGTGGTATTATTCGGATCGAGACCAACATACCACCCTACTGTTAGCTCCGGTGGGGTGTTGACCCGTAGGGGTCTCCACACGAAAAAATAAAAAAAAATAATAATAAAGAATGTACATTTTCTGGTTGTCCTTTAGAAATACATTAACAACCGGCCAAGCCCGAGGATCATCTGTCATTTTGTGGTATAACAACCCCTGTTCATACTTTTACTATATTTTTTTTTTATCCATTCTCATAACTAGTTCATTATTATTGTGTTTTCGAATATCGTGTTTCAAGAAGGGATGGTTATATCGTGTAAGTACGTATCCATCATTTCATTTAATAGTTCTCATATAGGGCAAGCGTGAATGAGGTGCACTTTGAACTAGGCGTATTATTTTGTTTAATGTTTGTTCGAGGGTCAAGAATTCAGTCAATTGTAAGCATAATCTCATCTGCAGTTTTTTATACTTACTTTGAAAGTCATTAGTAATCTTTTTGCACCATGCAGACACAAAATTGTTGTGACTTGACTACGTCAAGTGTTTAGAATATGTTCCGCACTAACTCATTAGGAAAATCACATTGATCTTTAAAGTAAAAATCATACGTAATTACGTCATATTTATATTATTTAGAAGATCTTAAATGAATTACATTACCTAAGAGACTAATATTATATCAAAATGATTAATAAATTAAAAGATTACGTACACACCAAAAAAATCAACAGCGTTACCAGTTTCACAAAATAAAAGTGTTTTATTTATTGTTTTTAAAATGAATGTTAGCCCTAAGTAAATATAACTCCGAAGTAAATTTATCACGAAGAGTGCCATGTCATCGCATCTAAGAGCTTTGTTTAAATCATTGGAGGCCGTCACGCCCACTACAATGACTTTATAGAAAGGGTTCCAGTTAGACAATTTGAAGTAAGTGTTGTCTGTTAAGCATTAAAGTTATTTTAATTGAATCATTTAAAGGAAGGCTGATTAATCGGTAATCGCTGCTTTTTATTGCATTTTTATTAAACTATTAATTTTATATTATGAAATTCTTAGTATAGTAAATACCCTAAATTGATAGATGAGTTCATCAGACTTTTCAATAAAATGTAAACAATATTTTTGTTGCAGGTGCATCAAACAGTAACCATTTTTTTTGAGTTAGTTAATAACTTGTTTTTTATTAGATGACCGTAAAATAGACCTATATCGTCATTAATTATAAGGGGCCCGCAGTTTGTTTTAGCTCGGTCACGGCTTACAAATTTATGTATGAGCTAATCCATTAAGGAATTGTCGCTGCGGGTCATTTTATTTGTAACATATTTAAAAAATCGTAACTGTCCATAAATAAGGAAGGGAAACTCGATTTAACGTGCCTTTGAAGGAAAATGGATGACCACCTTAATATTTTATTACCTTTTTGGCTGTTAAAAGAAACATCGAGTGATTTTAAACAAACTTGTAAACTGTTTAAAAGTTTAGGCTGCAAAATTCGCGCATTTCTTTCCCGCCGCCTTTCGTTGCTCAACTTGCCGCCATTTTTTTCCATCCTTTTATGCATGACAGCCGGTTTTGGATAGTAGTAGTAATTTAAGCATAATTTGATTCTCTATTAACAACAGCTAAAAGATTTAAAATAAAAAACTCTCGAATATATATTATGCTCATACAAGTTCTTACATGGTTAAAACTATTAACCATGTAAGTAAATACAAAATGAAAGAAGTCAAAACCAAGTAACAATAAGTGCTCATCCAATCATTTGGCGAGAATGTTTGGTTCAGAGTTGTTTCATATAGCATAATATAACTTGAAGTTGGTTGTAGTGTAGTGTAGCTGTCTGGAAGAATTTTTCACCACTATAACTATGTACAACGGGTGTGATGCAAACATCAACGACCTTTGCAAATATTATCCGTGTGACATCTGTAGTAGTCTCAAGTAACAGTATTTCATCACAGGTGTTTGTTTGTTGTTTTGTACACTTGCATATCATCTGGCCAATGAACAAAAATCCATGTAAAGTCACCTGTGACACACATTGCGTGAGACCTACCAAGGACATTTGTTTTAACCCAATTAGTTTTATGTGAGAAGTTGAATTAAGTTGCTAATAGACTACATAACTTCAGCAATTCCCACGGTAATGATTGACATGAGAATATTTAAAGTAGTTTATACGACGGGTTGCTTTGTATTTGGTCTATATAGTGCAATAAATACACTTTCACCTTACACGTCGATTTCACGGAAAAATTCAAAATTTGAGGTATGAATTATAAATGTCTATTGTGTTGTGACGCAACTGTATAAAACCGAATTGCGATGTTCTTTTGGTTTAATTTTGAGAAGGTCACACGCCTACACGTGTGCAAAATACAATAGGTATGAATTGCCAATATTGTAGTGAGGTGAGGCAAATCCATTGTGACGCGTACTAGTGACCTGATGACTTGTTTTGCACAAGCCCGTATCAGGTAACTTGTGACAGATGTACGAAGCCAGATACTGGGAAAGTATAAGATGCAAACTAACACCGAACGTGACTCTGTTAGACTTTCTACTATAATAACGTTCGGGATTCACTTAGGTTGTCATTCGTGGGAATATAAATTACAGTTATGATTATCTAAACTGACAACAAAGAAACAATGAGAAAGTTTTTATTTTAGAGCTTCCATAGCATTTACAATTTTTTTTATCGGAATTAACTTATAAAACATGATTAATTTATACTAAATAGTCTGACACAGATTCGAGTGTTCAGATGCATTAGCAAAGTATTGAAGGAAGTTGATAGATACATATACTCACGCCTATTTCCCGGAAGGGGTAGGCGGAGACGTTTCAAACCATAGTTTCAACCATAATTGAATCCTACTTACATAATAGGACTACGACTTTATACATAATGTCCAATAGGTAGCAGTCCGATCTCTTTTACGTCATCAGTGGAAGAGCCATGCTTAGGCACGACTAGGCCGGCTCGACCGGTGCGATACCTCTCAGAAAACCGGTTGTGAAGTAACGCTTGCGTTGCATTTCCTCGAAATCGGTTAGGTTTCGGTGGCCCAACTCCCCTCTCCTCCTTTCCATCTTCTCATTACCCCTCTCTTCTTTCCCCACTTCACATCTCTCCATCCCTCATGATCCTCAAAGGCGGGCAGCGCACTTACGACTCTTGAGTTGCAGGGTCCATGGGCAGCGGTTGTCACTTACCATCAGGTGACCGTCTATTCGTCTGTCCCCCTATATTATAGAAAAAAAACCACCAAAAAAACCACAAAGAATCTGTAGCATAATAGCATAATGGCATACCTTATCCATTAAACAATTTCAAAAGCCATCCAAGTACTATTTCATTATAATCACAAATTAATTGGTCCAAAGCCACCCATCGGCCAATTCAAGAGGTGATTAGTGTAGTACTCGGCTCTCTAAGCCCTAAACTCTAATGCTGCGTCCTGTTAATTTGAGTACAAAACGTGTCACACAATTGCAATATTCTAACAAGGTAACACGTACTGCGGACAATTATGGCTGTCCGAAGGAAGGCAAAACCAAATAGTATGTATATTATGGGTTTTGCTTTAAATTATAATCACGTGTGAGAGCTAAATTGGCAAATTTTACCAATTCTCTGCTACATTGTGTGGTGACGTGGTATAATTTAATCAAGCTAGCTGCGGTCGAATTGTCCATCAAATTTTACAATGCTACTTTGTAGTTTAGATATAGATAGATTTAGATAGAAATATTCGGTAAAGCCCTTTATGTAACATTCATTGCATTGATATAAAAATCATTGAAATGTGGCATGGTAACTAACAGTTTTATGTAATGTCTCTCAATGTGCGCTTTAAGTCTTGATATTCTAGGAAAAAACACAAAAACCTTCTGATCTTATAATGCTGATTGTATGCATTGTACACTATTTAAAAATTTGATACATATAGTTCGAGAGATAGAAAAGAAAGATTTAGGCAAAACATTTTTTTTAAAGAAGTACATAATAACAAACTACTTACCGACAATGTGCAAGATATTATGTATTAGCCACTTGTTGTTTGAAACCTGAAAGTAAAATACTATGAGCCCTCTTTTTGGAAACCTTTTTCTCCAAAATATTGAGCATCAATAAGCCTAATATTATTCATATCTTCAGATATAATAATTTCAATCTGTTACTATATACATTTGCTCTTTCCTGTATCATTAAACCGTGCCTAATTTAAATGAACAAATTTAACTTCAATTATTTTGAAGTGAGCCGGTGCGTACCGTATCCTTTTCACATCACCCTTCCCCTCATTACAATCCACAATTCTCCATTTCTACATCTAGATAAGGGGCACCCATCTTTATTTAGCCTCCCTTCTCCAGGGGCCGTTCATTTAATTTCGATTCAATCCATAGGAAATCAAATCGTTTTTTGGTAGCACGAGATGAAGTTACCGATAAAAGGTTAATCTCTTGTGTGTGACTGCTGGACGTGTATTGTGTAAACTTCTTTTATTATAATAGCAGTGTATTGATATTTTAAATAGAGGCAGTAAAATGTGAATTTTGTACATACATACGTATCTATGTATGTATGAGTTTATTGTAAGCTCACGCCTTTCGTTTCTCAACAGCCGCCATTTGTTTGTATCCTTTTATACATGACAACCTGTTTCGGATAGTAATAGCAATTTAAGTATAATTTCAAAGATTAAAAAAAAAAGTCTCGAAATATATTGTGCTCATACAAGTTCTTACATGGTTAAAACTATTAACAATGTAAGTAAATACAAAATGAAAGAAGTCAAAACCCAGTAACATTAAGTGCTCATCCAATCATTTGGCGACAATTTTTGGTTAAGATTTGTTTCATGTAACACAATATAACTTAAAGTTGGTTGTAGTGTAGCTGTCTGGATGAATTTTTCACAAGACTTTCTGGAAATACTATATAGAGTTATGAAATACAGAAACATCCTCCTTTAAATAAATTGAAAGTGCTTTCAAATGCAGTGTTGGCGGTAAATATAAAAAGGGCAAGTGGACAGGACAGGTTAAACGTGAGAAGGTAGACTAGATTCTTTAAAAAGACGAAAATAGGCACGACAAACTTATGTACATAATACGAAAAAGAAAAATGTTTACTTTAAAGGAAACACAGAGGAAGAGCGAAAATAAATTGCGTAAGATATGTGTAGGATACATAGATATACATTTTTATTTGTTCTATAAATACAGGAAACCCTGAATAAAAAATTAATACACGACAAAGTAGTGTATGTCAGCAAAATTTATTGTGTATTAACCTTAACATTTAAAAAATCAAATACTTTTTTTATGTTATAGGGGACAGACAAACTGACGGGTCAACTGAAGGTAAGTGACAACCGCCGTTCATTGACACCTGCAACTTGAGAGTCGTAAGTGCGCTGCCCGCCTTTGAAGGGGGATGAGTGTATGCGGGGAGCGGAAAGAGAGATGGATGAGGAGATGGGAAAAAGGGCGGGGGTCAGGGGAGAGAAAAAAGGAGAGAGGGAGTTGGGTTTCCGGAAACGCAACGCTTCGGGGAAATGCAACGAAAGTGTTGCTTCACAACCGGTTTTCTGTGAGGCCGTGGTATTGCACCGGTCGAGCCAGCCCATTCGTGCCTAAGCATGGCTCTACCACTGAAAAAGGAGTATTAAGTGTATCTGGCTGTAAATAAACTTCCTGCATTTGGTCTGCCACCTAAACTCTGCAACTGGGTTGCTGCCTTCCTCTATAAGCGCCGCATTAGGGTTCTCTGCGACGGCGCGGCCTAATACTTCCGGGAGGTAAACGCTGGTGTACCTCAGGGCTCCGTCTTATCGCCTACGCTGTTTCTTCTGCATATCAATGACATGTTGGCCCTTGGCAATATTCATTGTTATACAGTACATGGGCGATATTTCGGACATCCTACTGCCAAGCTGGCAGACGTTGAGGGAAAACGACAGGAGCTTGTCGCTGAGCTCGACCGGGTCTTGAGCCGCATTTCCCAATGGGGCTGTGAGAATCTGGTCGAGTTCAGCGCCAAGAAAACACAAGCGTGTGTGTTCTCTACCAAGAAGTCTCCATTCCTTCTCCTTCCTACTCTTCAGAGCACTCAACTGTCACTGCAGGATAGGCTTAGTATCCTGGGTATGGATATATGCCGGGATCTCAATCCGCGCGATTACATCGAGAGTGTCACTAAGGCGGCCTCGCGAAAGCTTGGCATTTTGAACAAGGTGAGACGGTTCTTCTCGCCCGAGCAACTGTGTCTTTTAGGTTCGCTCCTACGTGGAGTACTGCTCTCATGTCTAGGACGGCTATGCGCAGTATTTGCTTGACGATCTCGATCGGTTGCAACGGCGCGCAGTCCGCATTATCGACTGTCCTGAGATCACCCAGTCTCTTGAGCCTCTGCAGTTGCGAAGAGATGTCGCCTCTATGACAGTCCTCTATCGCCTACATCACGGGGAGTGTTCTGATAAGCTCTTCCAATTGGTCCCACCTTCTCCCTTCTCCCTTCCTCTACAGGACTACACGTGCTGGCCTGAGGAGTCACCGTTTGAGCGTCGAAAATATACGTACCCGAACTAAACGGTTTGGCTCTTCTTTCCTGTGCCGATCGGTAAAAGCCTGGAATTCTCTACCAGCGCACGTGTTTCCTTCCCACTTTGATCCCGGCTCTTTTAAGCGGGGCGTGAAAAAGCATCTCACCAGGCCGCCATAGTGTGGGTCACCATGCTGCATTGACTAGACATGCAATGAGGATGGTGACCACCACTCTTTGACTCCACCTATTGCTTTCCATCAGGCAAAGTGGAGTCACTATGGTAGGCTAATATAAAAAAAAAATGTTTATAAAATATTAAATTGTTTTTTATGCATATACACATCCTCTGACGATTGTATCTCCTAAGGGAAAGGCAGAGGTGTATAAAACACCCACATTTTGCCATGATCCCACTAACGTTATATAGGGATAGCCTATTGTCGTCCATTGGGCACCTTATAACTGTGTACATACTCTTTATTAGATAACAGTCCGATTGCTTACAGTACAAACTCTTTGCACCTGTCCAGAGCGTTTAGGATCTAGAACTGCAGGGATTAATAATAATATCGACTACTGTTCTTACGACTGGTTTATTGGCTAGAATATCAACAATGTGTTTACAGGTCAATATCATAATGCTAATGATGGTCTTATTAGAAGACATTTCTACAGAATTAGGCACAACGCCATCTAGTTCAAGTAAATTTTCAAACTAAATATTAAAAGAACATACTGAACTTTAAATCTTATACTGTACCTCTAAACACTTATCACGGTTAACAATGGGGGACTCTATTCTGCTCAACTGAGTACCACTCGGCAATTTTCTTATGAACCTATATATGTATATATATATATAGTTATATGCCATAGTATAAACTGTTTCCATCGACCCAATCGTATAATCGTAATCGTATAGTACTCGAAGACAGAATAAATGAAATACCACACAAAACATCGATTAATAAACATAAAAACACAAATTGCTTGGGAGAGTGAAATTGTTTCTATTCTTCAATGTTCACAATAGATGTCTAAGTACGTGTTATAGTACATTTGGCGCCATCAAAACGTATGTTTTTAGTGTAAGCGACATTGTTATGTTCTCAGTACAATGACCGTTCTCACGATGTTAGTCAGCCACTATTTTAAACAGTAGTAACATTAGGGAGATAAGTAACAATGTTAAAAATGTACATCGCAATCTCGCCCTACTAGCGATTTCATTTTTCTGAAATGGTATGTGATGCCCTCGTCACTGATCTATTTTGTGAGTGTTGTGTATGAAATGAAATGACATATCGGCTGCATTCTTAGTCTGCCACCCTTTATAATTACCTTGATTCTTATATTAATGTGAATAAGGATGATATTACTGTTTTTCTTAGCAAGAATATCTTGGGATTGGTTACTTGCACTGTCAGCTTGCTCCCCAACACTGCACCCTAATCGAATTGCTCTACGGATGGTGCGTCCCGTCTTGTGGGTCCAACCCCTGTTCCGGACATCAGAGGCCGTGCTGCGAAAAATAAATAAGCACCCAAATCAAAAGACGAGGCTTTAATTGGACTTTCTCTGGGTTCTTTGAGAATTACTTAATTTGATATTATCATTGCCTTTAAATAAATAAATGTAATGAAGTAATGTATCCGGCAATAAGAAACGTACCTGTTGTGTTCAAAAATATATATAATATTTTTAATATTTTTTTTACTAATGATTGCATTTACTACGGCCGTCACATTTCGAAACAAATTCCTAATTATATGTTTAAAAATATGTTAAAGAGTTAGAGTAAAATTAGTTTTAGGAGTCCAAATGAAAAAAAATCTCGTCAATATAGAATCCTTACAAAGTGAATACATTAAAATATTATTTGTTTGTTATGTTATGGTATAGGCTCTTTGTCAAAAAAGAAAAATTATTGCTGTTAGTCATTCAATTTCTTTTCTCATAAACTGCTCGATACTATGAGAATTCATCTAAACTTAAGTATTCTGTTCCTTTGAGGTACGCAAATTAGAAACGCTATTTTTAGCAAAAAAATATTCTCACAATCGTTAACATTACAAAATTCATTATTCTACCATAAATCTTTTCACACACGTAAATCCGTACTAGTTAGTCACGTTTGTGACAAAAATCCTCAAAATATTGCCAATGTCATGTAGTATCTCATGTGGCTCTTATTACATTAATTTAAGGTCTGAAATGGGCCATTGTAACAATATTTTAATAATGGTTTTTTTGCTAATTTGTACTAAAGTTCGTAGTACGCGTGGCTGGGACTTGACAACGCGCGCTGCTGTTTCGTCATGCTTGGCCGGAACAAATTGTCTAGGCGAGGGAGGCGTATATATGTATGTGTATTTTAATATAGGTAGTTTATATAGAAACGGGTTTTGTTTAACTGTGGGCTGAGCTTTTGGATCATGAAGAAAGAAAGCCGTTTGTTGAAACAACTAGTACATATTTTGTTAAATTCTAACACGAAACCAATTAAGGTTTCGTATTAGAATACCAAAATGAGTCAAAAAGGTACATCAAGCTTATACACATATTTTGAGGACGAACAAGTGAATATTTTACAGTTGATTAGCATAATATGTAAAGGGTAGGAGAGGAGGGAATTAAAAGCTACATTTTGCCGATTATAATTTAGTACCATTCACGTAATAGGGGACAATCAGAGCATTTATGGGAATCAAAATAGAAAATTTGGAGAAATTGAATTGAAATGAACTAGGGAGTATAAGCTACAGATCAAGCTAGTCAGCAACTCGAACTGACGACTGCCGGGAAGTCCGAGCTTTCTAACGTACTTAGAAGTAAATTGTAAAATTACTAACTTTATCAACTAATAAATCAGTATTCCTAATCTACATACTTAAATCTATTGTTGCAAAATATTCTATCCAAGGCGTCTTCATCGTTCACATACCCTTACCATCCTCAACAGTTACAAATGCAACATCCGGAAGACATCAAAGACCCCTTTTATACGTCCCTTCCTAAAAATCACTTCCATTAAACGAACTTTGTCACATGTCCCAAACAATGAACGCGGTCTGTCTTGATTTTACTGACATTGCAGCCCACTCTGGTCTGATTTAATTAAAAATTCTTATAAAAATACTGTTGTTACTGATTTAATGTATCACACAAATCAGCAAAAGTCGTTGTAAATGATTAATTATATTCCCTTCATACTACCTATAAATATACCTGTTATACGATTGGCTCCAAAGCGGGAAGTTTTTTAAGCAAATTTAGGTTTGTTTTGTGTTAATCTATTAAATTATTCAGTTACATGATTAAGGATATATTTTATATGAACCGAAATCTTATTGAAATTATGAGAATTTTGCTTAGTATAAATCAGCTTAGTATTTTAACAGTAGGTCTTTGTAAGAAAGATTCAGAAAAAATAACCAATAAGACTCATGGCATGGAAAAATTAAGTCTATAAGTAATATACCGGAAACGTTTTTGTACTGACTGTTACTAGGTATCGATGAAGACCACCCATGTCATAGATTTGAAGTAAAGAAATTAATCCTATTTAATTATATGCGATTACAGATATATGGAGATAGATAATTAATGATTATCAACCTGCATTTGAATATATTTTGGTTTAATGAGTGTCTGTAATGTAAATACCTCATAATCACACAAAAAATATAGTTAAGTTAGGGACCGGTTTGCCTGTTCTCGAAAATCATTTTTGCCGAAATGTGCGTGTGTGCCGAATTCATCTTTTGTTAAAATTACGAACAGAAAACAAAGTGACCATGTGACGCAGACACTCGTAAAAGGGGAACATTAACTAATGTAATTGATTCTTTAATTGAAAGTGGGGAATGATATGTATGTCAGTCAATCACAATCATATTCTCGTTATGCCCCCCTGTCTACTAAAACGATAACTTTAAACAATTAAAATCGATTCCAAAGTAACGATTTAAAATATAATATTCTCTTCTTATTCTCAGAAGTCTACTGTGAACCGGCACGGTGGGATCCTGATTTATAGAACGCCGAACCAGCAAAATTGAAATAAATATTGCTATCGAGCAGAAAGCCGCTATTAATTTTTATATCAATCTGAGAATAAACATTTATTATCTACTTACCGATCTCTGTATTAGACAACATCGGCTTATAAGAATCTTATTCGACGGTTTCTAAAGCGAAGCAATAAAAACCGTATTACGCTTATTTTAATTTAATATATTACAGCTATTATTGGTAAAAATATGATTTCTGTTTTTTCTTATTCGCTCAATTCGCCATAAATTAGGATAAGTGTCTACTCTTGGTAGAGACTAAAATATTTTTTTTGTTTTACTATGCCCGTTTCAAAAATACTACTTACTGATATTGACTTAAACGATAAACTACAATATATTTTAAAGCTTGAAAATACCCTATATAATACATACTTATACATTACAGAGACATGAAACTAAATAAGCTAAATGGTTGAAAAAGTAAAAAGGGAACGTAAAGGAACATACCATTATTGAAATCGAAATTTAAATGTTCAATTTTTTAAATATACAGTACACAGCAGTATGCATGCATGCTTGATGCATATTAGTGCGGTGATGTATAAATTTACCCTTAGCTATGCTATATAATATAATCATAATCGACGAATCGATTCGTCGATTAACTCGAATTTGACCGGAAATATGCCATTACTAAAATATTGAAATTATTTAAAAAAAAATAACTAAAACAAAAAACTGTTAATTTAAAGGAAATGCCAGACTCCAATCCGTTTAAAATGGTACTACAGTACAGTACTTTTAAATTTTTTTTTAGTAATAAATAATGTGTTGTTGTGTAATAAAGGTCTGGCCTTAGTCGTCTAGTGATCCTGACTGCTGTCGTGGGTTCAATTTAAACATTTGACAAAAACTAGTGTTATCCTCAAATAGTTTTCTCGAGTCTGTGTGTGTTTATTCCTACTGCAGTTGTCTTTCATTAATACAAATACAATAATACACTTCATGTGTTTTTTGAAATGCATAATGTTTGAAAATTTACTTCTTTAAACTCTTTCTAAACTACCATAGAGAATAAACAACCAACAGAGGAACATCACATATGCGATTGTTCTTGTATCATTATTATTTTTTCTAACATTATTGGCTAGTAGCTTTATAACGATATCTAGTCCACTTTAAAAAAACTGACATAGTTTTTTTAGGGTAGAGTTTAATTGTAATAAATTGAGAGGTACATACTTTGTTTGAACGAATACTATAATATCGTAGATTCCTACATCATCAAATCCGGAATACATGAATTTTATTATTACCTCTTAATCATTATAAAATTATATTTTTTCAAGTCACTTCAATAGCCAGTAAATAAGTACAAAAACTTTATTTTTTTTCCTGATGGGAAGGATGTCAGTAGTAGTTTTTTATGACGTCATTAACTAGAGGAAACCAGGGTAAATAGAGTTTGTGGTCGCCCACTATTTTAAAATCTTGATTGCTAACATAACGACAGCGTAGCGTTTACGTGCGGCTTTAGTTATACTTGTTGACTTTAGACCAGTGGTTAGTTGGGGTAGAAGAAAATTATATATAAATGTTCTATAATTGTTATAAATGTAAGAAAGATTAGCTAAATCTTTGGATGTTCGTAGTAAAACAGTATATTTAAATAAATATACTGTTTTAAAACACAGCTGTAAAACAGTATATTTAAATAAATATACTGTTTTACTCACACGAAAGTTTTTAATATTTTTATTTAACATATTAAGACAATTTTAGGACTGATAATAATTAAGGCTTCTTTACTTTCCAACATTGCTTTTATTCTTGCTATATCGTTGAATATTTATTTTAGTGTGTCAAAAATCTTACGAGGGACAATCTGAGTCACCTGATGGTAAGTGATAACCTACGTCCATGGACACCTGCAACTCAAGAGTCCTAAGTTCGCTGCCCGTCTTTGAGGGTGATGAGGGATGGAGGGAGGGGAATAGAAAAGAGGGACGAGGAGATGGGAAACACGAGAGGGGGATGAGGGGGAGAGGACAGAAGAAATGGGGAGTTGCGCCTTCAGAAATCTCACTAATTTCGGGGAAACGTAAAGCAAGGTTGATTCACAACCGGTTTTCTGTGAGGACATGCTATCGCACTGGTTAAGCTGGCCCAATCCTGCCTAAGCATGGCTCTACCATTGTTAAATGTCTATGAAAAATGATTGTCAATATGAATCTGAAACTTTTCATACCTGGGGGCTAAGTACTTGTAATAAAGTATATTATATTCTAAATTTAGTATTTGTGAAGATAGAAAATAAAATGATATTGAAACCCTATCCTCATTCTATCTTGTTACATTTCACACTTAAAATAGAGATCCCCTGCTGACTTTAAAAATATATACGGCATAAAAATATTTCACACCAACAAAATATCTCGGAAAATATAATTTTAATATTGAGAAAACAAATCGAGTGCTCAACGGGGGGCGTCACTGTCACTTGATCCCTGCGGCTACCGTTTACGCCGTCGGCTCCCATAAGTCGGCCATTTGAGAATGTAAACTATCGAGTTTCATACTCGATAGATTTAACATGACGGAGTGACTATGGTGACTTAAATTGACTAAAAACTTGAGTGTGTGACACTTGTTTAGTGATTGTTTAACTATTATTCAACTGCAACGGATTTTATGGACTCTAAATGACCGTTCAACATCAGTATCGTAAAGGAGGCGAAAGCGGATAAATTGCATTAGAGAACTGCTGATTTTTTCTTAAATTGGAGTGGCTGACTGACTATTAAAGTCCGACCCTTATATATATAGAAAGTTGTTGTTTTTTGATAGGCCGTGTGCATATTTGTCGTCTTTATAGTAATAAATATATCTTTATCTTTTTTTACGTTTAACTTCAAAGATTGTATACATTTTTCATAAATGCAATATCACGTGTATGAATTAAATTCGTTACAATATAATTGTATCATCATATCCTGCACTGTATTATGCAAACGTTTGCCCAAATCTAAGTCGAACTAAATCTGTAAATATTTATATCTGTGACTCGGAGGCAAGGCAATTACTAAATTCGCAAAAACCATTCTGTGAGCATCCGTTAGTCGCAATTTCTAATAATCACTGTATAAAGAAAGCTACACCCTCCTCAGTTGATTCCGAAACTCATTTGCGGTGTATGTTTTTGATCTACAGTTTTTCTGCGATCAGCCAGTAGGAGAACCATATCTCTTTCTTAAGAGAGACTTGGGATATTTAAATTTCAGTTTAATTCACATGTTTCTATGTATTGTATCGCTTGGGAGAAGCAATTGTAGGGTTCATCAGGCATCACACTGCGAATCTTTGTAACACAATATATGTTTATTGTTGTCGATGCTGCAGAAGCCAGAAAGCATTAGGACTTGTGGATTCCAGATTTGTTATAAAGTGAAAACATAATAGTAGTAAACATAATAGTTAAATAATAGAGTTTTTAAATGACATAGAACAAAATATAATCATATGTGTTTTTCAAAAAAAACAAAAATCAGTCAGTTTACATGTAAAAACTGTTACCGTTACAAATGTTACCTTGAAAAAAATACACTTTTGCTTATATCGTGTGAGGCCTATCCCCCACGGGTCATCACCTCACGGGAGGCGAGGGTGAAGTGATTTATCAGACCCGAAAATAAATATTTACACCTATGATTTGTATGATTAAACAAATAGTTTTAACCTATCCAATACGATTGTCACAGTAGGCCTCATTACAAGGCACTCAAGCGCATAATTTTGCGGTAAGCACCAAACGAGAGAAGGTCGCGGGCTGCGGTTACCAGCCACGCGTTCGACTTTGATGCCCACAAAGTGTTTGGATAATAAATAAATGTATACATATAATTTTAATGAGTAACTTCTTTTCATAATTTTAATTGAAAATAATGAGTAGAACATAAAGAATTTAAATTGAATTCAGACTTACAACGAAATAAGACTTACAACGGCCATTCCCCGAAGTTTCACGTGCATTAGTGTTTACTGTTCAAGTGCTAAGGGTTGCATCGTTATGTTTTAAACCCTATATTACTTGTCAACAAATACTCTATCCAATGTAACAGTAATCATTCCAATCCAAATGACAATTCCAAATATTAGTGACTTAACTTTTTTTAATAATCACTAATTGTGGGTTTGGTCTGTAGGTATATTAATTTGCAACTATGGAACTGTAATTAGGAAACCAAATATATTTCAATTCACGTAATTTAAGTTTCATTTACTAATATTTTATAATATCCTTTACGGATTTTTAAGGAATGAATATTAATTCATTCATATGAACATGTCATATGGCAATGAACGCAAGAATGGAAAATCTATATACTAAATTAGAATTTTAATTCTTACACTTAATATCATATTAAAAATGATATAAGATGAAAAAACCTTCTTATGATTCATTTCTATGCATACATTACAAACAGATGAGCTGAGACTTAAGCTTTTGTAATATCAATCTGGCCGATTATCCACGGTATCGTTCAAAGCGACGAATTCAATTGTAGCTGACATAAAACTCATTGATCCAAAAGCCGTGCGTGAGACGTCGCATTGAAATTTTATAGTTGGTTTTATTACTTATAAATGAGACTATAAAATGTATAGTTTTTGTGATTAGTTTTACGATGTACTGGTTACTTTCGACACCACAGATTTACCGTATCACCAAATGTCTGCAACGCCGCCTCTGTATGCTATAATAAACATAATTAGTCAGTAATATATTAATAATATTGCTTTATCATTTAACGAATGTTTCTTAAATTGGTTAGTTGCTGAGCTATAATACTAAGCTTAATAAATTCTTGTTCAACGCAACTTTAGTTGAATGGATACTATCAAACTCAGAGGCGATGCCAATAGTTGAAACTGATTAGCTTTTTTAAACCCGCAGTGTGTTAATGAGAAAGTCCAAATGTTCCCTGTAAATTTTTTAGAATTATATAACTTCCATGCGCCCTTCCGATCTCTTAAAATAAAGTATATACAGTGCCTACGGACACTAACTGGAATAAATATGTATCACTCAGAAGTGGCTGCAAAAAGATGTGTAGAAATGCACAACGCCAACGTATCCACTCTTCCGTAGAGAGCAGAGAACCATCCAAAATCTGGAAATTTCTGAGAACATTAAGAGTTAGAAAGTAGCGCCAAGACTCTGTCCCTAAAAATATTGACGTCGCATTACTAAATAAACATTTCTCTACTTCCTCTAATTTCAATGAGACAATTATTAATCTTAGACATATTTCTTCTATACCACCTCCCAACTATACTCCTTTTGTCTTTGATCAGCTGTCTGACTGCGATGTTCAGAAGACTATACTATCAATTTCGTTAAATACAGTAGGAAGTGACTGTATCAGCCGAAATATAACCCTATCTATTCTGGATGAACTCCTACCCATCCTATGTAATTGCAAGTTTTTTAATTGTATACTCAGATGTGTGGCCCACCCTAGTGGCCTTATTCTACTCCGTCGTGAACCACATGGCAATGAACCTAACTATCCTTTACTAGAAATATATTAGTTTTTTTTCTGTTTAAAAGAAATTATTTAGAAACACTTCTTACCTATTTTAATATATAATAATAGCTCAGTAAATTAATGATGTGTTATTATAAACCTTAAAAGAATATAGTTAAATTTACATATGAAAACTTACGTAAGCTTTTGCATATTTCACAGTAGGCAATCACTATTGTATTAAACAAGTGGTCACATGTGATATAAATATACGATATTAATTAGAAGAAAAGAGAAAGCGGATAGAAGTCAAATAAGTTGACCCAAGATTCCTTAGCACAATCAGCGTGCGAAGTCAAGCCTTGTTGGTCCTGTCATTCTCGTTAAAGATGAAATTTAAGCCATATTCAATTAGGCGTACCTATATTGAGCAGTGAGCTCGTTCAGTTGTAAAGGAACATAGTTGTACTATATTGGAGTACTAGTAGACGCTTTATGCATTCCAGATGAATAGAAAATGCCTTTGAAAATATATTTTAAATATCGCCCACTTAATAAGTACTGGATTAAATAACAGTATGTATTAAGAAGATGGTAATATAGACAGATAATTCGATTTCATTAGTCCTTACAATAAGAATACTTAAACCATACTGACCATACGGTCTAATAGTTAGTGACGCTGTCTGAGGCCGAGGTCGTGGGTTCGATGTCACAACCGGCATCGAACCCACGGTACAAAAAGTTGTCCTAAGTTTGGGTGTTCTTTGTGTGTTTGTAAAGCTTACAGGAATTATTCCTAGTTTGAGGTTTATACAATATAATAAAGCTTTGACCAAACACAATTTTAATGTAAATATTTTCGAACCTAAAAGCAACTTAATGCAGATGAATTTGATTTCGAAAATAGTACACGATTTTGTTATTTAAAAGAATTGTCATACATTCATATCTCTCTCAAACAATATCCTTTAAACTTAACTCTAAATTTAAATGCACTCAACGTACCTCAAACAAAGATGATGTCATAAAATTAATGTCTCCATTTGCCATCCTGAGGAAATTTTAATTAAATCAGTGTAAACATTATATAGAAAGTGAACGAGAGTTCGTCATTAATACATGACAACTAATTCTAATGGGTGTGGTCGGTAAGTTATACAAATATGAGCCGAATTCGTTTAAGAAAAATAAATGTTGTGATATATTTAGCTTGTGTTTGTTAGGGTTACTATAAATAAATTATATAGGGGTTGGTACTCATTTACGGTTGAAATGAATTTTAAGGATGTTACTTTCATAAATAGTCAAGAATTCTCTTATATTTGTTTACCATACAAAGTACCTATATTGATCGAAACTTTATATATGTGATTTAAACAACTATAATCAGGTTCAACTACTGTGATTAAGAGAAAGACTTTTACAGAAAAGTAGAGTAAAAATAGTCGCAATGTCATCTAAATATAATATTTGTATTTTCATCACTTACTGAATCGGGAATTTTTCTGTAAAAGTATGAAGAATGAATAATAATAACAATCTTTTGTCTCTTACTCACCTAAAGTAAATTAAACTGAGTCCAAATTAGGTGTTTGTCGCGAGAGTAACATTTTTAGTCGCTCGGTCAGATATGATTTAATGAAGTGGCGAGAGGTTCGTTAACATTAATAAATTCAACGGTCTTACTCCGGTAAATTTGTTATATGGATTAACTCGATTTAAAATATTTTGTATTATTAAAATATTTTCAAATTGGAATATAAGTTATGTAGTTTCATGTCACGTTTATGAGCACTGTAAAATCTAGTTGGTGTTTTGCTACCTGTTTAAGATATGCGATATGTGATATATTTTGTTAAAGAGTTTTTTAATCCGTTTTTTACGCTTTCTTGTAATTAATAATACCCTAACACCTAAATACAATTTCGACAAATTAAATATAAATAGTCATCATAAACAAAATAAATAGTCCTAGGCACCCTGTCTACATTACATATATGTATGTATATCGTATGGTTTTAAAAAAAGAATTATTTTAAGCGGCTATCGAGTGTGACTTCTTTACAAAGAATCAACTTTAATACCAGTGAATCCTCAATAAAAGCTGCATACGTTTTTTTATAGTTATTTTAGCATAAAATACTTGTTTAGACTATTTTTGTTGGAAAGGTTAAAAAGTTTAGACCACCTTTACGTACGAGTTAATCGGCTTTTTGTCTGTTAGTTTCCAAACCCGCTATCTGTTTTCCTAGCCTTCTAAACTACTACATCTAAATTAAACAATTTTGGTTTAATTTAGACTACTAACTATCTATAAACTTACAAAAATATAGAGAAAAACAAAAAAATATATCAGTAAATAAAATTAAAAATATTAGAAATACAAAAACAAATGGTAGGGCCTAAATGCTTTTCTTACAAGACGCTTTTAACTTTCCTTTTGGCACTTCGTTAGTCGTGTTTGTATTTATTTAAAGCGTGATAAGTTATCCGGCAACTGAGAACAGGATATGTTCCTAACAAAATCTTGGGATTCATTTGCCATTTCCTCGCCTAATCTGTTAATGTTTTATGCGAAATTGTTAAATTCAAGTTTCAGTTTTATTATGCACTACGTTTCTTGGAATATTACACTAATATTATAAAGGCGAAAGTACGTGAGTGTGTGTTTGTATGTTTGTCACTTCTTCAGTTTCAAACGTTTGGACCAATTTTGATTAAATTTAGTGTGGAGGTAACTGACACCCTGGTAATCCAGGGTGTCAGCTACTTATAGGCTACTTTTCTCAAGAAAAGTGTTCCCGATAGTACTGCGATTTGCAGCTAGTCATAAATAAATATGATACTTGTTAATATTTCACAGGATGACTATCACGACAGCTAATTTAGTGGTGATATATTTTAAAATACCTATTGATTTCCTTAAAACTTTCTTAAAACTGGCTACAGTTATTTGTGGCTCAGACATTGTTTGTCCCGTATGGGAATGGAACCACTTATAACTGGTGTGAAGAAGAGGTGAAGCGATATTTTATATGCGCCATCTGTGCAGTCAATATTGTTAATGTATTTCCCCAACTTTATTTAAGTTCCTTGTCTAACGTTTGAAAGTCTAACAACGAGCCAGATAAAAGTCATAAGCTCTATAATACCACTTTAAGAATAGCTTTGCTTGAATAAATCGTTTCAATTTCCTTTAAGAGTTGATACAAACATGAAAGTTGGCGGTTTATTTTAAAAGTGTGCGTTAAGTTTATACGACGCTCAAGAGAGCATGTCGCAACCAAAGAAAGAAATTGAATTTGTAACGTGAGAGGGCGCTCGTAAAGAGTTATTATTATAGGTGTTTCTTTTGTTTGTTAAAATAATGCGCTCCGTCGACGTCTTGCTAAACAAAAAATCTCAAACGACAAAGTTTACAATTTTGCGCTATAAAAAATAAATATATTTAAGAATTTTTAAGCTGTGGCACTTTGTATAAATAAGTCTGTGGTGTGGGCGAAGATTAGTTATGTACTTGTTTAACATTGGAGAAATAATTTACAAAAGGTGTTTTTTCTCCTACATGTGTGTTTATAGTGACTTTAAAAAAAAAAATACTATAGGGGGAAAGACGAACAGATGTGTCACCTGATGGTAAGTGACAATCACCGTTCAAGGACACCTGCAACTCAAAAGTCGTAAGTGCGCTGACCGCCTTTGAGGGTGATGAGAGGTAGGGGGATGCGGGCAGGGGAAAGAAGAGAGGTATGAGGAGATGGGAAAGATGATATGGGGGATGAGGGGAGAGGAGAGGGGGATTTGGGCCTTCGGAAACCTCACTCATTACGGGGAAATGCAATGCAAGCGTTACTTCACAACCGGCTTACTGTGAGGCCGTGGTGTTGCACCGGTCGAGCCGGTCCTTTCGTGCCTAAGCATGGCTCTACCACTGTGACTTATTTTAAAGTTGGTTATAAAGGCGTACGCGTTTATTTATCACAGTACAATGTATAAACAAATTCTAATACCAAAATTATTAAAAAAAAAATAACAGATCATAAATACATGAGCCACAAATAGCTGTAGCCAGTTTTAAGGACTGGGATGGAATGCGAACATTCTTTGCATCCTACCCATGGAGGCACGTTTGCTTCTCGCCGGATGATCCCAATGTCGTTGCCGACTCTGTCGCGGATGTTGTGCTTCAGGGTATGGAACTTTTCATTCCATTCTCCCTGATTCCCACAGGTGGCAAGTCCCAGCCCTGGTTTGGTCGAACCTGCAAAGCGGCGTCCCGCCGAAAGCAGGAATGTTACCAAGCATGGGCTAATGCAGCGACAGCACGGGATGTAAAGACCAGCACATTAAAGAAGCAATTTAACTTTGCCTCCAGGTCCCTTAAAAGAGTAATTGCTGGGGCGAAGTCGTCTCACATCGGCAGAATTGTCGAGAGACTAGTGAGTCTCCCTTCCGGAAGTCGTGCATTCTGGTCTCTTGCCAAAGCTGTCCAGGGGAACTTTTGTAAGCCATCCCTTACACCTCTGCACATAGGAGATAATTCGTTGGCCCACGACGCTAAAGAAAAAGACGATCTTCTGGGCAAACTCTTTGCGTCCAACTCGACCCTGGACGATAGGGGAAACGCACCGCCGAGCATACCACAGTGCGAGAGCCGCATGCCGGAAGTCCGGTTTACACAAAGGGCAGTGCGTAAAGCGCTTCTTTCCCTCGACGTTCTTAAGTTGATCTGGGCCCGATAGAATCTCTCCTATCGTGCTGAAGACGTGTGCTTCAGAGTTGGCACCGGTTTTAACGCGCCTTTATCGGCTTTCCTATTTTCTTGGCGTAGTCCCGAACTCATGGAAGACAGCTCTAGTGCACCCAATCCCCAAAAAAGGAGATCACTCGGATCCGTCCAACTACAGACCCATAGCCATCACCTCCTTGTTCTCCAAGATAATGAAATCCATTATTAACTGCCAGCTCCTCCGGTACTTAGAAGACCACCAGCTCCTCAATTATCGACAACACGGCTTCCGTCGGGATCGTTCAGCTGGTGATCTTCTTGTTTACTTGACTCACCGGTGGGCACAGGCGATCGAGACCAAGGGGGAAGTGTTGGCCGTTAGTTTGGACGTGGCGAAGGCCTTCGATCGGAACTGGCACAAAGCGCTCCTTGCGAAGCTTCCTTCCTATGGGCTTCCCTAGAAACTGTGCAGTGGCTCACCAGTTTTCTTACAGACAGAGGTATCAAGGTCGTTGTTGACGGTGCATGCTCCGACTCCAAGTCTGTTAATTCTGGTGTCCCACAAAGCTGTGTGCTATCACCCACGCTGTTTCTTCTGCATATCAATGACATGCTGCAGATTAGCAGCATCCATTGCTATGCGGACGATACCACGAGTGATGCCCTTTACACCGGACGCGATAGCATTTCTCGGGTAAACGTCATCCAAAGCCGATCCAAACTTGTGTCTGAAATCGAAACTTCTTTATCAAAAGTTTCAGATTGGGGTCGAATTAACCTAGTCCAGTTTAACCCCACGAAGACACAGGTTTGCGCGTTTACCGCTAAAATTATGCAATTGGTCGTATCACCTCAATTTGAGAGCACTTCCCTAACTGCATCAGCCAGTATCGGAATCCTTGGCGTCGATATATCAAGCGAAGTCCAGTTTCGCGGTCACTAGAGTAAGGCCATATTAGCTTCGAAGAAGCTTGGTGTGCTAAACAGATCGAGACTGTACTTTACTCCGGCCCACCTCCTGCAACTTTATAAGG
Organism: Tyria jacobaeae; assembly: GCA_947561695.1. Classification (NCBI taxonomy): domain Eukaryota; kingdom Metazoa; phylum Arthropoda; class Insecta; order Lepidoptera; family Erebidae; genus Tyria; species Tyria jacobaeae. The sequence goes on from OX387220.1 coordinate 13,800,238, forward strand.
CGCAGGTTCGGCCGCACATGGAATACTGTCCTCATCTCTATGCAGGTGCACCCCAGTACCAACTTCTCCCTCTTGACCGTATTCAACGGGAGCGACTCGCATCATCGACTGCCAAGATATTTCTGATCGACTTGACACCTTGGCGTTGCGTAGAGATGTAGCTTCACTCTGCATCCTCTATCGCTTGTATCATGGGGAGTGTTCAGAGGAATTGTTCGGACTTATACCGGCTGCAGGTTTCCGCCATCATCCTACGCGACAAAATATCCATCCCCATCACCTGGACGATTGGCACTCCACCACTGTGCGCTTCTCCAGAAGCTTTTTGCCTCGCACAACCAGCTTATGGAACAAATTGTCGCGTGCCGTATTTCCGAACCGATACGACCTTCAAACCTTCAAAAAAAGAGCGTACTCCTACCCGGTAGTCACTTACCATTAGGTGACCCGTCTGCTCATTTGCCCCCTATCGCATAAAAAAAATACAGGATAACTATTTTAAGTATAAATCGCTTGGTGGTCGACATTTACTTACAAATCATAACAAAAAAACCGGTCTACAAAATTAGGAGTTGAGAGTAGGGTTTTGAATTTTTATGTCTTATATACAGTCATACAGCGCCCGAATGACGACAATGGGCTGGTTCCCTATTAAGTAAGGTAGACTAAATTATGGTTGCAAAAAGTGGGCCCATGAGACGCTTCTGCTTCTCAGTTTGTATGCTAGTGACGTATGTACCTGAATTAGTTTATACACGTACATATATATATATATATAAAAATATAAAATATAAAGTTTATACACGTACATATATATATATATATATGTACGTGTATAAACTAATTCAGGTACATACGTCACTAGCTTCCTTTTCTATCATTAAATCTTTCATTTAACCTCGCCGGTTTCGAGTACTTGCGAACTGAAATGTGATTTCTACAGAACATCATCAAGGTATATTTTCACGGTGAACCACCACAGCAATCCCACTTATGTTCGTTTTATATATTATACTTGTTTTGTCATTTGTTCCTCATTCGTCTCTTTCAATCAACTAATCTCACACTACACATATGTAAGTACTTCGAAGTGAATTCACTGATCTTACCTAAACAGACTGTACATAAACATTTATTATAAACAAATATATAAGGGAGCAGCTACTCCCTTTTGAAGTTGATAACCATAAAATTTCACATAAGTTAAGTACTTACTATTAATATCCCAAACTACTTATTGTAATAGTTTGGCATAACTGAATAGTATTTTATCGAGCGTGTAATTGAACATGCAGTTAATGGTAATGCTGCTCGATTATACAATATTAATAAAAAGTAACAAACCAATGGCTCAAGCAGTCATTGGTTTTGTCAGTTACAGAGAAGCTTACAACAAAACTGTATTAATGATAGCTAAGAAAAGACGATGTTTCACTTTACACTTCTAAGCAGTAGACAAATAAAAACTGAACAAAAAAAACTGAAGGTCGTAAGATATTTGTTATCCTCCGACATAGGACTTCACCATTAACCTCGGTACGGCGGACCGGTGAATCACATCACACGTTTGGTGAGTGAAGTTAAAAAATTAAATGTTTATAAATGTAACATAATTATATTAAACGTCAGGATAACGTTAAATATTATATTATATTAACGTTAACTTGTTTCAGATTATCATAAATACGAAATATTTAAAAAGAAGACGACTTAATAAGTCTGTGAACCGATGTATATATGCCTTACAACAATCAAAACAAATGAGATTACTGAGACATATAACACCACCAATACTGTCCGTAACAAAACATTGTGGTACTCCAGCAAATTTGGTGGCAGCAAAATGACGGACGGCATTAATTAATGCGATTACCCTATTCGTGATTGGGGGCTAATGGCAGGGATGTTTGAACTGCCGCGACCTATTTGTTCGACATTTGCTTTTGTAATTAAAAGTACATATAAGTTTAATTGGTAAAACAGAAGGGATTTTTGATATGTGTTATACTCTTTGGGGGCAGATCGACAAATATTTCAGATCTAATTTTTAAAATGGTTAGCGGTTTTAAAATTACTTTTTTTATTTCGTTTTTATAATTTTTTTATGATCTATTGATTAAAAAGCATTGATTACATAAGAGATGCTAAAATATAGATAACCTAATAATGTATACATAAAACTATAGTTTTAGCTATCGACAGAAGCATCTTCATTTGTACAATCAATCAATCAATTAGCTCATTGTAGTCCACTTTTGGAAATAAGTATGCGTATTAGTACGCTTTTGATAAACTTTTTTTATTAAACGCGAATAACGTTATTAAAATAAAATTCTTCAGTGTAGAAAACTTCTTCTTCTCTCACTTTTATTGTAGGTCTCTCCGAAAATGTTTGATCAGTTTATAGTTTATCGTTTGTTGTATTAACACAAAGGAAAGGGTCCTTTGTGGTAATCTTAGCAGAAAGGCAAATAACTTCATTAGTGTTACATTACAAACCCCATATTATATATCTACTGAACCGCCTTTGAAATGAAACTCCGTACAATTTGAGATTGAGAATGACCAAGTGGACTTTGGGGACGTGAGTGGACTCGATGGGATGAAGCAAATGAAATCTAAGCTTCTTATTACAAGTCTCCTTCTATGTCCTTAGTTGGACGTAATTGTAAACCTAAAATTCGATTATGGAGTGTGTATTGTGGAAAGGACTTCTAATGATATATGAGAATTTGCTTTCCGGGTTGTTTAATCTTCTTTGTCACGTCCATATAGAGGGTCATTGACAAGAACTTACATAAAAAAAAGAGATTAAATAAAAAAAAAAATAGAGATTTACATTAGCATTTTAATTATATGAGATACTTATAATATTTATTTTGAATGCAACTTCTTTTTAAACAGTGAGAAAAATTAACTAAAAAGTTTATATTCTTCTAGTTCCCAGTTCTAGACATGAGAAATACAACAAATATAATAAGAACGTTTATTTCAAAAACATTTACTTAGTTGTAAGTGAATTATCACTTATTCTTAATACTGGAACTTCCATTATTCAGAGATTCAGTCTTGTTTAATTACTTTTATATATATATTAATATGTTAAAGTTACGAAGGCGTATAGCATAATCACGTTTTCTCTATCTCCATGGCTACCTGTGGGCTATAAGGTCGCCAATTGCAGTAAGAAGTTATTAATTCCTGTTGATTAACTCTTTTAATAGCTTTGCTTACTGCAAGTTAAGAGGTTTATAGTATTCTATAATAAAAACGGTGGAAGTGGATGTAGTTGAGTATTAATATTTTTTGATAAATAAATATTAATTACAAGTGTATAAATTCATTAATCCATCAAGCAATATAAGTCAACACAATCCGATAAAGCAACTTTAAGATCTTTACAGCTACACTAGCTTAATCTGAATAATAATAACACTATTATAGAATTATAAGAAACGTCTAACTACCGAAGCTTTATCATCAAAATGTCGTTCGACGAAACCAGATTAATTAAACAGCTTCTAATTATTTTCTATCGATAGATAAGTCGTTTGATTTATAAGTGACATTTCTGAAACAGATAAAGGGTAAAATTTACGATGTTTGTATGATAGCAGCTTAATAATTATTTGTTGCGACATTTTAACTGAGCTTGAAACGCGTCGTTCAATTGAATTATCGGAGAGTCTACGTTATTTATTGTTAATACAAATTTTAATACATGAGTGACATGAGTTATTGCACTAGTAGCAGCGTTGACGTATCTTCATAGTTTTAGTAATCATAGTGAACTACTTTCAGGAGGATTTTTACATTGTTAGCAACGTGGGTCACACATAACTAGTATTCTTGTTAAACCCTCCTTAAAGCTAAATGCTTGTATGTGCACTGGGTAGCGTTTGCAACCGCGATCACTTGATCGTAAACCCGATGCCTCAGCCATTACTCTACGGCCGCTTTAAATATTATTATAATGTTATGTACAAGATTTACTACAAAAAATTACCTTGAAATTACAATGACAAATGTTTTTTATACTATAAGGGGACAGAAAAAAAGATGGGTCTCCTGATGGTAAGTGACAACCTCGTCCATGGACACCTTCAACTCAAGAGTCGTAAGTGCAATGCCTGCCTTTGAGGGTTATGCGGATAGGGACAAGAAGAGAGGGAGATTGAAAAGAGAGGGGGGGGATCGAGGGGAGGGGAAAAGACGAGAAAGGAAAGAGGAGAAGACGAGTTGGGCCTCCGGAAATCTAACACATTTCGGGGAAATGCAACGCAAACGTTTCTTCACAACCGGTTTTCTGTGAGGCCGTGGTATCGCACTGGCCTATTCGTGTCTAAGCATGGCTCTAGCACTGTTATGTACTGTATACTGTTTATGAAACAAGGTTATGCCGTAAAGAATGAAAACAACGATAATTCACTTACTCGTAACTTTTTATTTCCAAATCCAAACTTGGAACATGGGAAAATTATGAACAGAACTCAAGGTTATAATATCTTAATGGTTCAAGTTTAGTACAAATAGTCGTCTAGAGGGTACTACTCTTCATTAGGAAGGAGCCCCCAGTAAATTATTCTTTAGGTCACTTTGGTGCTATTTAAGTTAATTTAATAGTAACTTTGTACACTTCACACGTACTTGAGACGTTTCTGATGATATTAATTTGGTCTCTGTGTTGCACTGACTTGGTCTCAACTTCTATTTTGAATATATTTAGTGTTATTTCATATTTCACCTATTTATTCTTGAAGTCTAAATATAAACTGTTATACAATTCAAATAAAGGAGTGTACCAAGACGATAATATAACTAATGAAATTTAAAACTTAGGAAGATGATGATATCATACACACTTTAGATGCAGGATGTCCACTGCAGGTCATAGGCCCGCTTCAACAAATTCCAAGGAGACCAGTGATGATACACATAAACACACATAAATCATTTTGATGGCCTAGCCAATAGAAACCTATTTACTATTAACTCTACTGTTAAACGTTCTAGGCAGTAGTTATCGTAAAATATACGTGTAAAATAAAATATACGTATAGTAGTTATCGTAATATAAATATTTTGTTTACAACATTTTAAAACTCAAGGTCTTCATAATTATCATAATTCAGCCTAACGCAGTCCACTGCTGGGCACAGGCCTCTCCCAACGTCTATCCTAACTACCTTCTGCCTAGCGAGCTGTACCGTGCCTTAGTAACAGAGATGGGGGGTGACCTTTCGCTCTGAGAGCTTGTGGGCGCCATGGTCGGGAGCGAGATGTCATGGGATGCAATGGTCCCCTTCCAAACGATTATGTCTCCCTCAATGAGTGAGTGAGTAAATGTACTACCGTCACGACCTCGGCACTTCATACACTTAACAATTTATCCAATAACGACACTTTTCTATTGACTTGTTCCAACTGCAATACAAACTTTTGAAAGAAGCTTACTCCATCAAGAAGGCACACTTGTTGGTACATCGATGATGGTAACGTTGTTTACTTACTTCAGACATGTTGTTGCGCACCTGTTGGTTCTGTACCGACAGGATAGATGGCAGCATAAGCATTTCATTTTTTTACAAAATTTTAAATTGGTTCAATGTAATAAACATTTAAAAAATGTATTAGCTTTTTTTTTGGAAACAAAGAAGTCTCGGTACTTACATAGCTAAATACATGATATTTTATATTTATATTATTATTTATTAGTTTTACTTAGAGAGCTCGGGCTTCCAGCCACCAGCTAGTTCAAGTTCAAGGTATGAGACTTATAATCCATCTCTATTATCAATTTCCCTTTCCTTTCTATTCTATGCTCCCTTTCCTGTCAATATACTCCAAATTGTCGCCATCTAATTTCCAACAGTGCCTGGATGACGGCAATAGACAACCCCTATTATATGAATTGGACTAAATTAAGATTAAACTAAATTAATTACACCTCTGTTTTTTGCCCTTCGGGGTTGAGGCGTAAGTATATCACAGTGTGTGTATGTATTTATTTATTTATATAAGTAAAAGTATTCTGTGAAAAGAAACCTTAAAAGTTCCTCCTGTCCGCATAGTTCTACTCCAGTTCTACTAAACTGAGAAAAAATCCATAAAGTCCTGTTCTTTAAATCCATTTAATCTGCTGTATTGGACTAAACGGACAATAAGTTCTTTTAGTACGTTTGGTCTTGATCAAACTGTTTTGAAATTTATTTGGAAACTAAAATGACAGTAGGTTTACAACGGTAGTGTACTGGGCGGGGTTTGAACCCTCAACCTCTTGATCGCAATCACGACAGCCGCTAGTTTGAAGACAAAGACCTTTCTTGCGTGTTGAAACCCCCTTGGGGCGTCATCTCACCGTTGCTTACCGTAGGACGGTATGTCGGAATCGATTCGATTAAAATCACACGGTGTGCCATAAGGCGCCTAAAATAGTAAAACATAGATCTACTCCTACCAATACACGAACAAACAAGTCTTTAAAATTTAAAAAATCGAAATATAATTGTCAAATTTAACACTTTTTAGATATCTCCCTACACACAAATTCTGTTCGAATAACATCATTATAACATCTTATTATTAAATAACATTGATCCAATTATCTAAGTATTGAGCTTACAGTCATCAAACTCTAGACATAGAACTGTACTGTAACTCCTAGGATAATTGATTGATCATAGAATATACTCAATCTAACATACATACCAACTTAATACCTTTTTAAAAGTAGTAGTAGGTGTCTTTAAAATCCTAATGATAAAGAAACTAAGACTATCATCAGCAAACTTAGACAATAATACTTAACTTCTAAGAAAGTAAATAGATTTACATAGCTACACTATAACAATGAACGAAGCACGTGAGGAATTAAGCGTTTTTTCAACAAAAAATAAATCATACATCAGTCATCTAGTTTGACCTGGAATCGGAGCTTGGATATGCAAATTTCATTTGACCTGATATCGAGTTTTACCGGTAACATTGTATTGAACAATGGACGGAATAATGAGAACGTTTTTGCGATCTCAATCGAGAACCTAGATGCTATAGATTCAATCCCTTTTACCCAGATACATTGTACATGTATAAAAGACCACTTTCTAGGCTTGAATAAAATACAATTTTTCAAATCTTATTGTTTGAAACGGAAATTCCTTTAACAATTGAATCTCCTTTTTACATTTTTTATTATATGACTACAGATGACAGGGGCTGCAAGGTATAATTTAACATTATTATCTGTACATAGGTACAATTTAACATTATTTTAGCAACAATTTGCGGTAAACTATAGGGGTTCCTTGTAGACAAATTAGTCCAGGTATTAACAGAATATGATAGTGTTTTATTTCTAGCCAAGCCAGTGCCAAGGCTAACGATGCATAAAGATAAATCGCTTTAAAAATCTATCTTGATTTTTTAAAGTTAACGCAGAGAGAGTTCCATTTGAAAGGTAGTACAAATATTTAATATAAAAGACTGGCCGCAAGGCTTGCCTAGTCTCATTTAATAGTAGTAATAAATAACTCATGTTTGGAATAACGATTGTCGATCGAAGCGGGTTTGTTATGGAATTTGATTGGTTAGTAATTATACTCAGCACCAATTTGTGGTCTATGTAAAAGTGCTTGGAAGTTAACGAATATTCGTATAGTAGACGCTCAGCGGTGATGATTAACGATTCAATGTCTACTTTTAACCGACCTTGAGGAGGAGAAGTTTCTCGATTATACTGAGTTTTTTTTGTATTATATTGATTTATATATAATAATATATTAAATATATATTGTTCTAATAACTTAAAGCTATAAGAAAACTCCTTGAAAAATCGTTTAGCAGGAACTATAAACTTCTTCCATACTAGCAGATTGGTTTTCTAGATTAGTAAAGGTTATTATAGTAAATATATATATATATATAGTTATGCTGTAGAATAATTAGTTTTGTAGCCGAGAAATATTCACATGGGACACTAATATTTTATACGTGTATCAGCTGTATGCGGTTACGCTTGAACAAAACAAACTGTAACAAATCGGACACAATGGCGAACCCTTTCAGAGTTTGAACAGTCAAGCGGAGTCAATAATAGAAGCCAAGGTATCAAAAATAATATAATAACAAACATTGCTTTGCAGAAAACCGTGACGAAACTAATATTTTACAAGCTAAACGTTCGTAGAGGTGGAAGCGAACGAAATATGGGAGATAAAAGTAAGGTAAAATAGATCTACTTACACAAATTAAATTATTCTGTTCAATAGCTATCATTTTTATAAGCTTGGTAAAAAAACGATACATCTGTTTTATTATTAGGCGGATTCGTAACTTTCTTTTGCTATAGAGTGCGCCACCATATTTTCGTTCTGTTATTTTTTACAACTTTTTATTTGTATTATTATCATAATATGCATTATAGGACAACACTAAACTTAAAACAAGCCTATGACCACCTTGACCGGTCCTAATTGAACACTGCAGTTTTGTTCAACATGACTGCCTTTAGTTGTCTTCCTCAAGATAGTAAATAAGGTGCCAAGTATTACAATAAAAAAAATAAGAAAGAGCGTAACGTTAACTGGTCCCGTAATATTTATAGTATAATAAAGAGGTGTGACTAATTCACTGATACACACTTGTGGTCGCGGTCTATATGTTTTTATGGGTGATAAATGTTTATGTTTTTTTGCGGTTCAATGATTCATGATTTGATAGAAATAAATGTGTATCAGTTGTTTTGCGAAACCTTTTAAGTGAAGGAAATGACTTAGCAGGCAGAGTATAGAAGATGCGTAATAGATGTTGATAAGATGTGGAAAACCCAATCAGAACGAACAAAAACTTGTGTTACTTTGCTGATTTCGGTGTCAAGTCGGGAAATTTTCGTTAAAAAGAAATATATCAGTATAATATATTATTTTTCATCAAATGCTCATGACATATGCCTTAAAATCACAGGTTAACAATAAAAATAAATAAAATATGCAGTATTACAGTACTGCCTATCAACAAAATATCTAAAAGAACTTTAAAAAGTATTAAAACTACAAAGATACATAATCATGTGTGAAATATTACACATTACTTAATCTAGAAAAATTAAACCTTTAAGAAATCACAAAGGTGACTGGATAAGCGAACAAAGAACACCTAACAAATGGCCCCCATTCAATATCTAACTTCTAATAAGGTTTCGAAGAATCACTTTGACAATATTTTCCAAGAACAAATATTTGACCTGAGATACGGCCTAACCGCAAAACCAAGCGTGAAAAATGTGATTCCAAAGCGTGGATACAAGAAAAATATCAGATTTTACGACACTGTGGTCATGTTAAAGTGTTAATGTTTATTGCTATTGATGTCTTTTTATAAGATTTTTGACAAATTTATTATATACAATCTAATAATAATATATACTTACAATCATGTTTTTTTGCCCTTCGTAGTTGTATTGAGGTACTGTGACTAAACAGCTTTAAAATGATGTGCACTAAAATTCCAATTTTGGCTAACAGGTTTCCTGCACTATACTTACTATTTTATTGTCCATTAAAATTATTCAATGACGACAAATGACAATGACGGTTAAATTGCTTATCATCCACTGAAAGCTGTTAAATTCAATGTCAAAAGGATAGTTTACACGCAGACAGGTAATAATGGCACGTTCGGTGTTATTGTAAGGTGTAAAATATTATAATGACTACCTACTTATATTGTAGTAGGTATTTTAAAATATGGGCAATTGTAATATCGAAACTTCGTTGAGTTTATATTCGAAATAAATCGTAGGTATAAGCTTATGTTTGTCTAAATACTTATTGATTTATGGAAGTTTTAATCATAGCTTTCAAAAATTTTGTGGAACGTTGTTATTGGTGGCTTGAATTCCGAGAGAGAAAAAAAAACCTTTATTAATATTCATATAAATATATATATATGTATATATAAATTTTAAGATAGATAAAGTTATGACCTTTTTATTTTTATCTATACTATAACAATATGATGTAAATACTAACTTATTATTAGCTTAATACATTTTAAAATAAAATGTTAGGCCCCAAAGTAACACAACAGTAACTTGAATTAAACTCCACTCATAAGATCCAGCGATAAAACAAATTATAAACGTTAATAAAACGTTAACTAACCTACAAAAGCGGAAAAGGAGTGTTTTGTGGCCGATAAAGATATTATTAAAATCCACCATAAGTTTGTTAGGCATATTACTGAACCATTAAGATAAGGCTTATCATTAAAACGTTTTTGTCGGATGAAAATATTTACCAAATGAGGCATGAGAGGTATCTTGTTTGATAAAAGCAAGATTGTTACCAGCCCACAGTTGGTAGTGCATTATGAATTTAAAGTGATCCACGGCGTCTAGTTTTGTATGAAATGTTATCTTAATTGTTCTACGGAGTAATTTATCGTTTAAATTTGTTGTCGTTGTGCTAAACTGTAGGTGCTTAATGTGTAAGTGGTATGTTAATGTTACCGAATACATCATGTACCGTTGTGGGTAGTTTGTTCATTAATTTCATATAAAATGTTATCATAAATCTTTTGTAATTACTCAACTTTTCATTATAACTGTAGCTAACCTAGTTAAAGTGATAAAGATCTGAACGGATCCATCTATTGTAGAAATATCTATTAGTGGATTACCAGTAGCGATCTTTTCAATTAACCTCTAAGCAAAAATTGCAGTTAAATATGACATTTATATTTTTAAGCATATAGGTAGGTACAAATCACTCCTTAGACTATGCATTATAAATTATAAAGATTAGAGCTTTAAAAAAATATTAACTCAATGTTAATATATTTTCATGTTACGAACCATCAGCTGAACTTAATTTACATCTAAATAACACAGTTCAACTGTTACCATCCTAATCCTAACTATGCTACCCTGATTGTTTGTTTGTCACGGAGAATCATCATGAAATGTTGCGAACACATTGCCAGCGGCACGAAAAAGGACACAGGGTGCATTTTTTCAGGAAAAAGTTTACTATTCCTTAGGGGTATTTCTGTGTATACAAAATAACTTTTAAGTGATTGGAGCTGCGGGTAAAAACAAGTATTATTAGTTGTTGTTGTAGTATTTATTATGTAATTAATAATAATATTAAGGTCTCACTATTTCTGTAATTCCCAGGCACCCACAATCGAAAGAGCTGTGATCACCCACTTCCCAATCATAACGGAAACCTCCGTTCTTCAAATAATATGTCCGTAAGCTGGCAGTCATCTAAACATTAGTACCATATGATTGTGTATATATTTATATAGAATTATATACTATTTTGTTTATATATATTATTATATATATTTATTATTTATGTGTGTTTGTATCTAATGTCAATATATATTATGTTTATTATTTTTATTTTTATTACTATTTATCTTTTGTACAACTCTTTTTCTTAGCATACCTATTTTCATGCTTTTTAGTGCACCTACTACACTTACATATTTCACACCACCCTAAGGTAGACTGGCAGAAAATGCCTTTGGCATTAAGTCCACCTATGTACATTTCGTGCATAAAGTATTTAAAAAAAAAAATAAAAAAAAAACAAATAGCTCTCATCACATTTGTTATAACTATACCGCGATAAGTTCGCCCGTATTCCTAGTATTAATTGAATATTTGCGGAAATGTTAGTTTAGCGTGGGATGTTCACAACGTTCTATCAACCTTCTTGGCTTCCTCAACAGTGATAAGTACACTTCTGATTTATCGTCATCTCGGACGTTTTCTTTTTGTATAAACAGCTCAAAGATATGGGATCCTTCTCGTTTTGCTATTATATGTTGTGCACGTACAAGCAAAATGTTGTCATTGTTCTATTATTTTAATATCTTGACGTTTATTTTTTCTTTGATATGTGTATTAGAATGCCGTACGTCTTTGTTCTAGGTGCCGTCTCATCTCCCCCGTGGATGTGGTAAAAGGCGACTAAGGGATCAGACTTATCTATCAAACATTATATATACAGTCTAATAGTGCCCTTATGACGGCAGTAGGCTTGCTCCTATTACGTAAGTAGGACTATTATTATGGCTGGTAAAAAGTAGCCGTTTAAAACGATTCTGCATAACCCTTCAGGAATACAGACGTGAGTGTATTAGTAAGCTGAGTCCCTAATTTTACAAATACCGTAACTCATAAGACGTAGACCACCTGTTCGTGACACTAATAAGTGATACTGCAATAAAATGCCTTTTAATATTTTAAATTTACCTATCAAAAACATCATCTAATTTATAAACGTCACAATTAGAATGTAGTGTCTAGTATACTAGTATTAATAAACTATTCTGATTAGAACCAAACGAAACTCCTTAAGTATTTATGACAGCTTTTGGCTCGATTTCCCAAACTATTTAAATTTATATCTAAATAGCTCTATCAGCATAAGAGTACTCGACTTTCATTTGAACCTATTCGCTTTCGATAGCTCACACTACAATAAAGACCTTTTGAAGGTGTTTCAATAAATTTTCTAATATCGTAACAAATCGGTCATAAGCGCGTTCGTATTGCCGATAAAGTCTATTCAGCTTCAAACTATCAATCATAGTTTAGTGAAAGTTATATCAATATCAAATAGTTGCAGACTCATTCTACCTTTTATGAGAAATTTTTGTTCAACACTTTGTAGTAAGCTCTGAAGAGGGTAATGTCAATCATGTGGTCTAGCGTATCAAGCGTATGTTACAAGAAAATCTTTTGAAAGAGGCAATGGGTTTTATACAGAGATATTCAGTGTCATGTTTAAGATAACATCTAAGATCAGGATGCTGTAAACTGCTAGCAAAGTTTTTATTTACAAGGTGAAGGTCTTAGAAAGTTTCTTCGCATTTTCATTCATTACTAATTCAAATTTTTTTTTTAAGTTTTTTTTATGTTTAATTATAATGGCTATGTGCCATTTCGTTGGATAACTTGTTGCCATTTTGTATGTATCTTGTATGTGTGTATTTCGGGAATGCACAATTAGTTTGCGGGACACTGTGTGATGTGTTCTTGAGAAAGGTCTCCCGTCGGGACCAAAACTAGTCGGTCATCCGCGAAATACAAATACACAGTAAAACCGTATATTTAAATAAATATTAATGTAATTTACCAAACTTTTTATTCTAATATCTTGTGTGTGATATAATTCCGTCGCTATAGAAATCTTCGAGTTTTTTATCAAAATCATGGGACAAGTAGTTTTGACACTACTTTTCTGATCAATTCCGGGCCGTTTATCAGAGTTCACCGCTTGCAATTCCAAATTTCTTGCTTAAGTTTTAATTATTTGTTTGCAGTAAAGATCTGAATTATTGGTTTTATCTGGCGGTAAAAGCTCGTAATGAGCGATGACCTTCCAATCTCACCATACACTCAACGTCATCTTGTTTCCTGTTAATACGGGTTTCGCTATAGTCAGTGGACGACCTAGACCTAGACCTTTACACTTTTCCACTTTTCATCACCAGTGATCTATCTGTTCAAAAATAGTTCGTCTCGTTCTACCAATATTTATTCTCGTTATACCAATATTTTTTTTTTTTGTATAGCCAAACTTTTTCAAATGGGTCAAAACTATTTTCTGGTCAATTCTCAATTCCTCGTATATGCCGATCTTGCTCCAGTCCAGTTTACTCACACTGCATCAGGTAAATAAAAGTCACAATTTTTATTTCATGGCTTCATTCGCATTTTTCAGTTTTCTGTAATACAACTTAAGAACGCATTGAATTCCTTCGTTGGATTCACTCATTTTGACGGATAGAAAAATAAATGAAAAGTGGCGGGAAAGTGTTTTTTACTTCATATTTTTCTTTTTCTTAATAATAATATAGGATATATATAATACAGGATACCAATAAATATAGGATATATTTATTGGTATTAAAACCAGGCAGATACAAACAGTACAAAAAAAGAGATTTGTCTTAAATTTTTATACAATATACAAAATACTCAAAGACTTTTCCCCTAACCTATTACTACTCATATACATAATTAATATCATATTCACAATGTATTGAAAACTGTATATTGCCCTGCAAGTAAATAAGAATATCCCTAACTAAAAATTAACAACAGCAATGATAAAAATAATACTAATGTACATACGCTACAACTGTTTTCTTGAAAGCGTGGCCGTGTATAAAAATTCCTTTTAGAGAGCTCGGAACTCCCAGCAACAGCCAGCTCGAGTTATAGCTGGTTATATTGCTAACTCTCCAGAATTTCATCCGTATAACATAAAATTCTAATTTAGGGTCAAAACCAAAAAAATATTATATGCACCTTTGCCAAAAACTATGTTGGGAATAAAACACGGCTTATGGAAACGATAAGTTAAAGACTGTCAAATGTTGTCGTTTCGTAGCGTTTCATATAAATGGTTAAATATGATCTAAATTATGATACAGGAATTAGGTAATTAGTTAATCATATGTAACGGCCTTACCATTTCATAAAATTTAGCAAGATAATTATTGCTCTTACTGTTACGATGTATACGACAGGCAAATTTCCTGATATAAATAATGTATGATTATTATGAATGCATAGGTGAATGCTTCTACGCCTTTCGTTAGTCATAAAACTGAATTTTAAGTCAAGATGGTCATTAGACCATCTTCATCATTTAATCATCAATTAAGCGAGCCTAAGTTTTTTATAGATAAAAATTCTCAGATAATTAGAATGTGACAGAACAGAAACATGTGGCAGTATCGTGTACCTATGTTACTTAAATATTTGTAAAGCATTCTCTTATGTTCGTCAAAGATGACTCTGAGGTGCAAGTACCGTTTCAATTTAAGGTTTGTTTTGATGAAAAGGGATTGATACGGTAAGTAACTCAATAGGAATTTGATTTAGTTAAGAAGTTAATATTTAAAATAGCACCTAAAATTAATATAAAAAAGTCTCTCATAAAAATACCCTCCATTTCATTCACAGGGCAGAATCTCAAAAAAAAATTTGCCTTACGAAATTGCAAAGCACAAGTATACGTCAGTTTAATTAAACCACACAATCAGCCGTTACCAAAGAAACGCCCCAAACGTGGAATAAATTCTTGAGGGGCTAGAATCAGTTCCACTGTCTATGGTGATAACACGCCATCTTAACTTTTCTTTCTCTTATTTCTAATACAATCTTTAAATAGTAGGCAATAAGGACCATCAGGGTTAAATATTTCTGTTTAATACGCTACTACATCATGGGGTTTGACATAACTCCCTGAACGTTTAATTTTCTTTTAATCCCAAACGTTTCGATCTTTATCGTTAGGGGGTTCACCGTATCGAATTAAACCGATTGCATTGGTGTCGCAAATGAGCCCATTTTATTCCTTCGGAGATGTCATGCTACAAACACGGCCGTGATTATTTATAATAATCTTCATTAATTATTTTAGCAATAATTGAAAACATTATCTGAAGATTACAGGCGAGTGATGAACTACTTTATTATAAAGCCTTCCTTAACTAATAAAGTCTAATAAAGTCGGAGGCAACAAAATAATAAGCATTATTATTTTATAATATCAGATATCTTACTGAAGTATCAAGTTTGTGTTTCAGATTCATTATATATATATAATTAAAGAATAAAAATAACTAAAATATAACTAGAAATAGTGTGACCGCAGAACTTATTTAGTTTGAATAAAGAAAGATCTCTGACAAAGATAGGACTCTTGCCACTAATGCACAGAACTAGACCGTGACTTAAAGAAAATTACTTGACCAAGTTGCTGTACAAAGTCAGCGTTGTCATGAAGACGTATAACAAAACTTCACAATACATTTCAGTGTAAGACGTTTCAAAGAACTTCTAAGATCGACTGGAGCGCTTTACGATTCGCAAACAAAAGCCAAACAATCCATTGTCTATCGATTGTAGCCCAGAGTGCAGTTTGTCGTCAAAGGCCTTAAGTTGCTCTTTTTACAGGGCCGTTACTACGTGTTACTTTTTAGTACATAATTTTAACCAGAGACTTCCTACACTATTGACTAGGAGCGAATACATCATAAATAAAGGCGTTCATTTGAGATTATAGCATGCTTATGTTTATCTCGTTAATTGATTTATATTTCATTTGACAACTTCGTGTTGTGTTTTTCTGTAACTTCTGCCGTACCAATCAATAAAACGATTTTTACTATTGACTATTAGAATAACAAATATTTTAATAATATAAGTATAATAAGTCTTTAAATATTGAGGAAAGTAAAGTCACTTCTGTGACCGATAGTAGGGTTAATGTCAGTTTTGAGAACATCCCTAAAGCTCTCGGTGTTCTTTACTTTGTTTCAAGCATTGAGCAATATCGTTCACTCGTCTTTTAGACTCGTATGACCTAACGTTGAGTCTCTTGACGTCTCTGCAATATCTATGTACCTATGCCTTTATCTGTAGTAATTTATCTTTATTTAAAAATTCTTAACTTATATTTTTCTTGCGCCTTAAAGTAAAAATATCTCAAAATTACTTTTTTTGTTTTAAACTTGAGAAGTATGCTTTTAAAAATTTATTATTTTATGTGTAAATAAAACTTAAATAAAAACATGTTTAAATAGTTTATTTGTTGTCAGGAAATAAAATATTATAAAAAAGTTTTATTTGAAAAAGCCTTTATTTTAAATATGTAAATTAAAAATCATTATCATTTATGATTCAACCATTAATCAACAATCTGAACAAATATATTATTAAAAAACACTAACTCTTACCTCTTTTACTAAAATTTTACGATAATTTATAATTTACAATAATTTTTGATACAACTGATTATTTGAATATAATATCTTAATATTTAATATTAAGATATTTTATTCAAACAATTCATTTTAAACAAAACTTTGAAACAAACAAACAAGAAGCAATGTATTCTAAAAGAGCGTATTTCAAAATATTCCAGGTTCTATTCATTAGCTGCGCTATGAAGGAATATTAATATGTGTACATACATACACTTTTACTGACAACGAATTTACAAGAGAAGCAAGGAACGGGGATATGTACTAACTTCACATAACATTATAGCATATAATATTATTTTTACTACAATTTACTGAATACATCCGTCGCTTCCTTTCCTTTATAATAACATGAAAGGCTCCTATTGTAAATAAGATAATATGTTTCGATTGAAGTGCGTGCTTTTCCCCTAATTTAACCATTTTACGAATACGTAAAATCTCTCATCATTACCATATACATTACTTTTTGCAGTAGGCCATATTTACGTTTAAAATATTTGTTTTATCCTTTGAGTACTAACTCAGTAGGATTCTCTCTTGTTCTATTTGGAATACTTAATATACATATTCTAATAAAATGGAAATTATGGGATAATATAGTAGATAATTAAAGTATCATTTTGGATGTTTTATGTAACATTTTTTATGTTAACATAATTTTGTTTAGTCACCACGAATCTTTTAATTAAACTTCCATATAAAAATCAATTAACCTGACTGACTGACTGACATACTGGCACTAGAGACGAGTGTAGATTGACCATGATTGCATCGACTTCAACTACATGAAGTCTTGTGGAGCCACAAGACTTTGGTGTTGGCAAAGACCGACAACGCACTTGAGACTCTTGAGTTACGGGTGTCCATAGACGGCGGTATTCATTTACCATATAATGAACCTATCGTTTGGCTCCTATACCATAAAAAACTCTATATTTTCTTTCTGTCTGTATTTCGGTATTGTCGGTATTTCTTTTTAAACAGCTTGATACATGACTTTACTGAAACAGTGGAACATACGAATGTTTATCTCCAAGTAATAACATCTATTACGCTACGAACAAAATTACATGAAATATTTAGACAGTGGACCAACCCAGCTGTATGGAGTTGCATAAATATTTACGGTTCCGGATCACTAGCTTAGATGATTGCATTATACGCGCATATGTAATGTATCGCAACGGACTGGAACAGAACCGAATGGGCGGAATTTGCTTTCGTTTAATAAAGGGTAAGTACCCAGTTGAATATTATAGCGGGAATACAGCGGTTTAATTTTGAATTGACAGTTGCCCGCGGCAAGTATGTTTTCGCACGATGGTAACCCCTTTTTGTAGAAGTCTGGTATTTCTTATAAAAAATGCTCTCAGCGACAGCTCTTTACCTAGTTGTCGCTTGGAGACTAAGATTAATAAACTTTTTTTTTATTACTTTATTTATTCAGTGTGGTATCTGAAAATATTAATAGATACATAATGTGTTAAAAGCCTTATCGAATCTGAGTTATTGTTTGTGAGTTCTTAAGCGCATTTATCTGACTATATCAGTGACCTTTACCATTTGAAAAGGATATTTTTAAGTAAATAAACTCTCCATTTAAAAACTAATAAATTTAGGAATAAAATACCTTCCCCAACGTATAAATCTCAACCTAGTACGTATAAACTATAGTTTGAACTAACAATATTTGATGACTACAATGATTCTAGAAATGACTCGTAAATATGCCTTAGAGTATACAGCTTGGAATATAATACAATAAAGTATTAAAGTACCGATGCACTTAATTGTTGGATAAACGTAACGACACTACATTTCAATGCAATTTATCGGTTGTAAATGTCCAGTACAGTCAAGTTTCAATACAACCTAAGACTTATATTAGCTAATTCCAACTTAAAGAACACTTTACAAGCAAAAGATTTATAGAATGCAAAATTTCTAAATAGGCTAAGAATGGTTCAGACATCAGAGAATGTTGATTGCGCGGTCATTCTCCATGGTCCATTTGATTTAGTATGGCTTACTCTAAACACGTGCATATCACATAACGAACAACGAATATCAAGTTAGTATACTAAATTTAACCTTATGTGTTTGAGATTCGGGTGATACGAAATGCAAAATAAGCTTATTTGTAAACGTTAATTAAGCGATATTTCTGTTGGTGACGCTTGGCGCCGTCTGCTAAACGCCTTGACGAAATAATTACTAGAAAGTTCACTTTTCTTTGATATTATTTTTGGTGTTGAAACGGAAAGTAAACTACATATTTACATTAGGTGTTATGTGATGAAGCTGTTATTTTTTTAATTGTAAGTGTTACACTTTTTTTCTAATCGATTTATGATGTTTGTTTATACATACATTGACTTCTACAAGGATCGCTTATTCGACTTTCATTCTGTCCAAAAATATACCTACATATAATGTATATTGAAAAATAAATGAAATTGTGTATACTATTTATTATAGAGATACGATTTCAAAATGTGCGAATTTAAGACTATATAATAAATAATCACACATATTATATATGATAACTTTAAACATACATAAATAAGTCTGAAAATAAGTACAACCTTCTTATAATTTCAAAATAGACCACAGAATTGAATGTCATCAAGTTTCCAAAAATAGAATAGAGAAAATCTCTCACATCATCAATTACCAGATCACGGATGTCAACGCGACAGTAAACGCGTTCAGAGCATGTGTCAATCTCAAGAGTACTGCTAATATTCTTCATTTATCACCTTTGGAACAATAGACGACGTGGCCTACATGACATCGTGATGTTTATTTTGGTACGTCAGTTAATACGTATACCTAATATATAAATGTACAGCCAATAAAGTTTAGTTTCAGAATGTTCGATACATATACGAATATACTCGTATTTCAAATTCGGAATTCAACATTGTACATTTTTCGTGCCATATAATTATTATGTTTTTATATTTATTTCATTTTATTCCCAATTTTTTATATATAGTTATCAAGTTTAATAGTTTTAGTATACAATTTCGATAACTGTGAATAAAAGAAAATTTATCAGTTGTCAAATTTATCGATTAAACTAACTATATATATAATATATATTAGGTCTTCCAGTTAGTTTTGAGGGAACGTGTCAAGTAGCTGTCGCGACACGTCGGTACAAGTACTTCGATATTCGATGCGGCGTGTTTCAGCTTGCACTTTAATTATTCGAAGTAACTCAGTTACAGTAAACGCACGCAAGTTTTTAGTGCGATTAAATATGGAACGCGATAAATATCATTTTCGTTATTTACTATATATTAGTATTCTTTTTCAATTTAAGAAAAACATCAGCAGAAGCTCACAGACTTATTGTAGATACGTATCATGAATCTGCACCATCTCTTAAAACATGTGAATACTGGTTTCGAAGATTTAAAAGTAGAATTTTGGAATTATTAGAGGATAAAGAACGTAGTGGAACACCAAAAAAGTGTAAAGACGGTGAATTGCAGGCGTTATTGGACCAAAACCCTTCCCGCACACTACAAGAGTAGGCTGAAGAATGAAATGTAGGCAAATAAACATTTTCTGATCGTTTACACGCAATGGGTAAAATTCAAAAACAAGGAAAATGGATTCCACATATTTTATCAGAATTAGCGATGCAAAATCGAGTAACCATTTGTGCTTCACTAATTTCCTGTCACAAAAATAAATCTTTTTTGTATTAATTCGTTACCGGCCATGAAAAATCTACTATGTTAATCAAAAACGTAGGAAATCATGGATAGATCTTGGTCAACAGTCCACATCGACTCCGAAGCGTAACATTCACGTAAATTAGGTATTGTTATGCATTTATTGGGAAATTAAAGGTGTTATTTATTATGAATTGTTAAAACCAAATGAAACTATCACAGCTGAGCCTTCTCAACATCAACTAATCGAATTGAGTCATGCATTGAACCAAGAACGTCCAAGAATTGTACATAGAAAACAATAGGTCATTTTACTGCATGACAATGCTCGCCCACACATCGCAAAAGCTGTAAGATATACACTTTCAGATTTTTAGTGGGAAGTGTTATCGCATCCGCATTGTACTCCTTCTGATTACCAACTATTTCGATCCATGCAGCACAGCCTTGCAGATCAGCACTTCAAATCTTACGAATGTATCAAAAAATCTATCGATGAATGGATCGCTTCAAATTAGTTATAATATTTATTAATGATGATCAGTTTTTTTATGAGGAAATCCATTTGTTGCCCGAAAAATATATGATATAATGTTTTCTATAGCCGGTTACATGCTTTTAACTTGGTTCTTTTAAGTATACTGCAGACCTGGACTATGCAGTCCAGATCTTCGTCTTTCAGGACCGTCTTTCAGGACCTCATGACTCCGACTTACTTATTTAAGCGAGGAGCTTTGAATTCGTTTGGGGGGAGTTGTACCACCGGTACCATCACTCACTCGGCAATACAATGCAAGCCGCATGGCTTGCATTGTATTGCCTTAACATGCTTAACATGAATGGATGTAAGCTTTTACATCCATTCATGTTAAGCATGGCTCTCCCTCGGTAAGAATACGGTAGATACCGCCGATAATAAATAACAATAATAACACAATTACAACCAACAAATTATTTTTATTTAAATGTAGATAGTGGTTTTAACGATACATTCAAAAGTGTTGAAATTGAAAAAGACGTTATGAGGTTACTAGAAAATAGTGAACCTAACAATTATACATACTACATAAGTGAACCCTTAAAACATGAATTTACATCTGTTAGTCTAGTGGTTAGTGATCCCGTGTGGAGAGCATGGGTTTCATTCCAGCCTCCAGATAAATTTTATGAGTAGCTACGAGTATTTGTTCAGTGCCTGAATGTAATCTATCCATAATATGACTTTGGGTCGCCATACACAGACTGCTTGAAGCAGTCTGGGTGGACTGCTTCAAGCTGCGACTGCATAGTGAACTACAGTCTTTTACGCACACACATACACGAAACCGTTCGAGCAGTTGCAACTGGTTCGGGCGGTCGTGCAGTCAAGCAGGAGCCAGGCATACACTGACTGTTCAAGCTGTCGACTACTCTCGCGCCCTTGCCCGCTCTCTTCATTCCACCGCTTCCCACCCGCTTTTGTTTGAGCAAAATGGATCTACATTTTGACGTGCTAATCAGTTCAATTAAATCGCAAGAACTTATTTGGAATTATAAAAGTGATGATCACAGAGAAAAATAAAATCGGTAAGTTATCAATATGTTTTTATTTTTAACTTCGCAGACAGATGATATCAAACAGATATTGACATAACAGACAGCTAGCTAGTTTATATCGTATTCCATTGCCAATCTAGTTTTCCTTCTTTACTTACAAAGTATTTTTTAAAATTCTTCTCTGATTGTTGTTCACATGGGCCAACCTGACGAAGACCCTCAGTTGACTCTATTATAGAGTGTGGAAGACCAAATGTGTCCTCGAATGTATGTCTGTCTCGTTGCTTTATATAGTTATGCAAAACACATGCTGCTTTTATTATATCTACTGCAAATTCGACTTCTAGGTTAAGTGGTTGATGGAATATGCACCGTTTAATAACAAATATACTAAACGTGCATTCAATAAACCGTCTAAGGACGCAACAAATTTTCTTGCAAGCTAAACACCTCATCTCCTACTTGTGCATGTGCAAATTCATTTGGTAAAATGGGTCCATTTTGTAATATCGAAGAAGATGAAGATGATGAAGTATTATAGAAAAAAAAATGTAATTATAACATAACCCGCTTAAAGTGGGTTTTATTTTCCTTATGTGTTTGCCGTCCACTGCACCAAGACCGTTCGGAAACTGTGCAGTTCTTCTAAACCCATTTATTATTTACTTCCATTTATCTTCAGTTAATGATTATAGGCACATATCTTTCATATACATCCATGGATGTATGCACAGATGGCATAGCGGTTTAAGTGGTCACCTCGCCATTATACTGCCGCGCCGAGTGTTGTGGATTCGATCCCAGCACGGGACAACACTTTGTGTAATCCTCAAATTTTTGTTCTGAGTCTGGGTGTTCTTTGTGTCCGTTGCTTGAATGTTTGTAAAGTCCCCCGCGACACAGGAATTAATCCTAGTGCGGGAGTTGTCTTTTTTAAAAAAACAATAGAAAAAAACAAAAAAACAATAGAAACAATATTTTTACACACATCTCTCAATTTACCACCAATCGTCGTCGCTGCAATTCTAAAACTGTATTGTAAGTCCAAAAATGTTCGGCCAGTAGCTAAGTACCTGTAACGAAGAAGAGTTTTAGCAGTTTTTATTTATATATCTCTATTTTACTGTTACAGCTGCGTCATTACAGAAGCAATATAAAGTTTTGAGAAATGGGTATACTAGGTATACGAAAAAAAAAAACAAACCAAAGATGGATAGGGTCATATCTTGGGGGTTGCTGAAGTGGTTCGGCAACCCCTAAGATATGACCCTATCCATATTATGAACAGTTATCATTTTTAAAGGTTATCATTGAAGCTAGATCAGACAAATCAGACAGTTTGAAATCAACATCTGAAGAGAGGGATAATAGTAAAGAATCTGCAAAAATAGCACTAGTAATAAAATAAAATGTAAGAAAACAGAAGAAGAACTTCTTGAAACTTGAAAAATTGAAAAATTATCTAAACGCATTAATGAAAAATCCTTAAGTTACAATCTTGCAGTAGAAGATGACGATAAATTGTTCTTACTACTATCAGTGGCTCGTAGGAAAAAAAGTACTGATACATTTTTTATAGATAATTTTATGATCTACAATTTTATCTACTGTACTTTTATAATAAATCTGACCGTTTTGCTGAAAATCGCGAAATACTAATTTTTTTGACCTTTGATCTCGAGTATTTTTTTTCCATACACGGAAATGATGGGGAACTTAAAAATTATACTTATAATTATATTTTGAACAATTTTACTGATTTTCAGCTTGTTGTGTTTTTTTTTTATACTATTGGGGGACAGACGAACAGACGGGTCACCTGATGGTAAGTGACACCGCCGTCCATGGACCCTTGCAACTCAAGTGCGCTGCCCGCCTTTAAGGGTGATGAGGGATGGGGAATGCAGGGAGTGGAAAGAAGAGAGGAGGGTTGAGGAAATGGTAAAAAGGAGAAAGGAGAAGAGGGGAGAGAAAAGGATGGAGGGGGAATTGGGCCTCCGGAAACCTCACTCAATTCGGGGAAATGCAACGCAAGCATTACTTCACAACCGGTTTTGTGTGAGGCCGTGGTATCGCACCGGTCGAGCCGGCCCATTCGTGCCTAAGCATGGCTCTACCACAAGCAAAATTTATGCACCTTCACTCTCATTTCTTGGTCTGGATTGACCCGACTACTTTTTCTATTTCTACGCCACCGCCGTCGTGTCAGCAGTCAGTGTATGGCGGCCCTTTATTACGATTGTATTTAGTATTATATAAGTATATTTATCAGCGCCCTTATTAACATAATACAGGCTTCGCATAATTTGGGCTCATGAAGAAGCTGTGTATTGTGTTAAAAAGAATTCCTTTTGCTACAGTAAAATGTTCAATAGTCACTGAAAGTGGAGTGTTTACTTAATATTTTGCTTGCAAGATGTAATTATTATAGTATGCAGCCTTCTTGTTACAGTTCATAAGATACTTAATTTTTTCAAATCGCTGACGTTCGAGTTAGACGTTGGCCCCCTTTGCGACACAGGTACTTACCGAAGCAGCCGTGATCGGTGAGCACCCGTGTCGACCGGTAGGAGAGGCTGCCATGTTGCCTATCCAGTCAATTCTCCATTACGGGTGTTGTCGCCACAATCATGGCGTGCCCTGCGCTTGGTCACTGAAGTCGTTCCTTCCACTCATTCACTAGGACCTGGTAGAGCTGGGATCATTGCACTTCGATTTCCCGAGGCACGGGTCTCTGGTTCCGCTCCAGCGCCTCCTTGCGCCACAGATATAATGCCGAAAGGACTTGTTCATCCAAGTCCCAGGGGGCAAAACCGGTTATGGGACTCGCCGCTTCGAAGGATATCGTGCGGAATCCTCTAACGGATGACTCTAACGGACCATACCGCTAGTGTCTCCGACCAAATTGGGGAGCAATTTTGTGAACAATTAGCTATTGTATGGAGGGATGACAGTTTTAGACTATTGGACTACTGGACCTGCTGGAATGATCTACCAGGCAAAGGGGCCCTAGCTGATGCCTGTGTTTTTGTTTTGACATTATTATTAAGAAATATTTATATTTTTATTTGGTTTTCAGGTCCCTTATAGGTGGCAAATCATTCCAACACTTCCTTGCTGAATACCTAAAGCAGCCCTGGAATGCTGTAGTTCTGTGTTTTGGTATGGACAATGCACTATTTCAGGTTCTGTGAATAACTTACTTTAAATTGATAAGTCCAGTATGACTCAATAGATATTTTAAAGTACGTAATGTTTAATTTGGGTGGGTCAGTAAAAAGTAAATCGTTGGTACCTAAATGTAAGGTAATGGCAGTTATTGGTAGGTTATTGTATTTTTTATTATTTATTTATTTTTTATTAAAAAACTCAAATGTCTGTGACGTTAACTCATTCGATAGGCGTTGGATGTTAGCGACGAGTGTGTCGCGTGCGCTGAGAATTTACAGCTGCAATTAGTTGTGTACCCGACATACGACAAACGATGTAGGCTGACAAATGGTCGACCAGTTGGGCGGGGTGCGTCTACCCGCAGACAATGAACGCTGTATGCGATCCGGTGGATCATTTGGTGAATAGGATTGTGTAACAAATACTATACGCTACGTACGATGCGCCTTGACGACTAAACTGCCACTATGACAATTAACTAAAAATTGGGAATGTGTGCATACATACATACATACACTCATGCCTGAATCCCAGACGGGGTAAGCAGAGGTACGTAATGTATGTCTACATTTTGCTTATTATAATTTAGTCCCATTTTTTTTTTTCATCATTTCTTTAGTGGTAGAGCAATGCTTAGGCACGAATGGGCCGGCTCGACCGGTGCGATACCACGGCCTTAAAGAAAACTGGTTGAAATAAGTGAGGATTCCGGAGGTGTATTTTTTATTTTCCTTTTCTTTTAAAGACAAAATTATTAACAGTTTGATGATTACACAAAGTGATAGGGATCGAACCCACAACATTCGGCGCGTAGTGGCGAGGTGACCACTTCAACCGCTATGCCATCCGTGCAGCTAAATTACACCGTGTTATATGGCTACATAATATTAGCAGAATTCATTCTTTCATAAAGATCGGAAGTTGGTTCATAATAAAATTAATAATCAGTAAAATTACTAATTAATCATAATAAAATAAAAAAACTTATTTTGCAGCATAATTTTGGAATTATAATTTAAAACAAAGTCAGTCCAATGTGTACTTAATCACTTTTATATAAATCAAGGTTTAAAGTTTATATGACCGATGGATATGAGATCTTATCAGCATTTGACTCATCACTCATCACTCTCACCCAATAAAACTTGATCTTCTCCTAGATGTTCAAGATTGGAGGGTAATTGAACATTGGAGGGTCAGTTGTCGCTTAAGCACAACACGGAGAAGTAGTCGCCCGCGTTTTCACTTACCCTCCTCTGGAGTAAGAGATGCGCTTCGCGATGCGCTGGTCGGACATCCGCGTGACATGTCCGCTCCAACGCAGTTGACGTCGCATGAGATAAATCTCTATTTCAAACACGTTTGGTTTACGTAGCACTTCCATATGACACACGCCGTCAGACCATAGAATTCTAAGGACCCTACGTAGGCATCTAAGGTGGATACGATCCAGCACGCGGTTGTGACGACGGTAGAGCGTCCACGTCTCAGCGGAGTATTACATGTTTGGGTGAATAACCGCCTTGTATATTGAGATCTAAGTAGCCAGTTTGAGTTCTTGTGAGCTGAATATCTTGCAGTCCAGTTTACCAAGAGCTGAAGCTGCAGTGCCCATTCTGGTGTTGTGTCTATATTAAAATTGGGTGTTATCATGCTCCCCAAGTATCAGATCTTATCCAGTTGCTTCAACTCGTCTTCACCTAGGTTAATGACTAGTGTCTCTTGACTGCCGATGTGATATCCAGTGACATCCATGGCCTTTTCTAGCCCTCTTTTCTAGCCCCTTTTCTAGTAATGCACTCTGAAATGCAGAAAGAAGAAGAAGAAGAAGAAGAAAGAATGCGTATAGTAATATAAGACGAAGCCCGGTTTGCATATAATCGAACCTCTCTGCTTCTACTCGTCTTTACGCCAATCGGAGTCCACAATACGAAAGCGGTCATAAGCACAGGATATATTAAGTGCACTAACTCACCCTCGCCCTACTGAGCCCAGTGGAATGGAGACCGCTACGATCGGAGAAGTATCAGGATGATGATTACCAGGGCGCACTTCATATAGTCGAGGTTGGCTTGGGTCTTCGAGATGTTGGTCGAACCCAACATGCTAACTTCTAATAATAAAAGTAAATTGAAAATTTAAATACATACACAATCTATTCCAATTTCCATATATATTCAAATCTCGCATGTCGATGCAATAATCTGTATCTAGTTATACATATTATAATGAACATAGAGAACACTTGTACGTACATTACTCAAACCACTCCAATTAGTTACTAGTATCTAGTGCCTATATGACACGTTGGGTTAATCCAGGCTTACAAGCGCAACCGTACTAAACAGACGAAATCCTGTACAATGCAATGCAATCGTGTCTTTGAAGCCTATGACAGGATCAAAAGGCCCTGCACCGACGGATTACACTGTAAACCTACACAGAGTGAAGTGAGTGTGCAGAAAATGACCCGAGCCAGCTTAAAGGGCATTTAAGATCGATGTCGTGTTTTCTTAACAACATTGTTACAGGGCTCCTTCAGATGAAAAGCTAACATTTATACTATTGACTTTTAGACTGTTGTATATATAACGTAAGATTTTATTTTTTACTAGCATGACGTAAACTGCATGACTTGTTGTTAAATATACTGTGCTTTAGGAGTGGTATGTGTAACTTAAAAAAAGGATTCGCTTAAAAAAAATAAATTTTGAAAGAAAGGAATTTATTTGTTGGAAAAGGCTCTCCTGTGTTTTAGTTTTTTTATAGTTTCAGTTTATAAATTTTAAAATAATCTTTAAACTATATTTTTTTGAATTTTGTTTTAAAAGAAAACTTAACTCAATATTTAGTTATCAATGTAGTAATAAACGTTCATCGGTTTAGGCTCTGCGGTGTCAGTCACTCATACTCAGTATATTATTTTGTATATACATAATTATATCAACAATGAAAAAGTAAATAATCCTTAAATAAAAGTGTTGGCACTCAAATTTAATAAGAATTATCAAATAAATATTAAATTAAGTGGAAACTAATCCAGTTTTCTTCAAAACTCTTATTGAACACACGAATTGAAAATAATATAAGTACAAGTATTTTATCACTGATATGTACGAATACGGATACGAACGCTACACAAAGGAAGTCAAGCACCAAAATATATTTTGTATCAGTACATCGGACAGGATCTAGTAATATAGCAAATTGTTTGAGTCCATAAAGACGACGTAAATTAAATACTCGTAATTGAAATGTCTAGTGTTGATCCCAGGGTTAACAACCCCAACTGACCTTGCGAATAATGCAGTTTGAAATTAAATAATAACTTTTTAAAGTAACATTTTAAGAGAATCACAAGTTTTAGAAAGTAATTTTCAGTAATATTTTAATATTAATAAACATTTCATTAGAAACTTTGTAGAAAGCGAATTTCGGTATTCGTAAATAAATGATATAATTTATTACAAGAGTATGATAATAATTAGACTTTTATTTCACATTAATTGCTTCAATGTATATATATATCTATATGTTGACACATATGTAGGTACCAGATTTACTCATATCTATTATGATGATGGCAACTTACCAAAAGGCTAATAAGACTGCACGGATGGCGTAGCGGTTGAAATGGTCACCTCGCCACCACGCTACCGCGCCGAGTGTTGTGGGTTCGATCCCCGCACGGGACAACACTTTGTGTAATCCTCAAAATGTTGATCTGAGTCTGGGTGTTCTTTGTGTCCGTTGTTTGAATGTTTGCGAAGTCCCCCGTGACACAGGAATTAATCCTAATGCGGTAAATGTCTTTTTAAAAAAAAATATACATATATATATATATATATATATATATATATATATATATATGTATAATTAAATGCATTATGAAGACCACCTACACATCGAGGAATCTGATTACGAATTCATGAACTTTGTAATTCACAAAGCATCCTGCGGTAATAAAGTAATCAAAGATTGCGCGTTGACAACTTGCACGATATACATTCAGTTAACAGTCATACAATTCATGTTAGTTGCTTTTTAAGTAGTCATTATATGCAAATTACTGAATCGTGATGATGTCGGTCTTGATAGACTGAACGTGTTCCACTGCTCACGCGACACACCGTTTTAATATTCAGCGAACATGTTGTAATAAATTCCAGAACATCTAAAACAGAGTTGAGAGACCTGTCGACATACGCATGGCTTAAGTACTTTGTGGATTACGTTGAAAAAAACCCCTTTCGAAATAAACCTTTTTAGGGTTCTATCTTAAAGTAAACATTTCATATCGTGTTCAAATTTAAAAATATTAATAAAATAGAAAAATGCCTGCCACTTATAAACTAGTTTGTAAATATCTTAAAAGAGTGTTATATATTCACCAATGCAGTACCACACACAAAATAGTCGGCTATCATAATTAAATGGTTTTTACAAATGAAAGCACTGTGAACACACAGTGACAATTAACAAAAACAAATTTTTATTAAGAAGAAAAAAAAATAATATTCTTAAGACACCAGTTTCCTAATGTTTCGTTTAACCATAAAGCTGTGTATCATATTTCAAGTAGTAGAAGCGTAATTGTTTCGAAAGTAACTGTCAGTTCCGAACTGTGTGGGAGTTGTGTGGCCAAACCAACTTGCACAATTATGAAGTGTTTGTACGAAATAGCACACCCCAGTCTATAAAAGCTTTAACAGCTGATACTAGAAATATTAAGAATAGCTGTGAAATAAAATGCACTTCACTTGTTTTAAGTCGCTGCGTAATAACGCAAAAATAATGTGGTATCTGGAGGATTAGTTATGTATCCAATATCCCTTTAAGAGACGTCTTTACCCCATTACGCTACCACAGCAATTGAATCATACATAGGAAGTAGGAGTATCGGTTCTTGTTCATCGCAAATAGTAAGGCTTAAACAAATTTAAAAAAGTGGGTAGTTAATACTTTGCAATTAGAACTTACAAACACAAAATAGGATTAATAAAAAATTGTATTCATCAACCTGCTATTCCATTATACACTGTCTATCTTTCTCGGTGAAGTTAGTAAAGAGGTTCAAGATTCATTAACAGAAATCTGATAAAATTTAACATAATATCATCGTTATTATCATCGTATTTATTCACCTACGTTTATTGATTCGCTTTAATTGGTTGTAGAACACAAATAAGCATCGTTTTGCTAGTCACCAGAAACCTTTCCACCATAAATCAAAGCTTGATCAGTTTCCCATAACAGAGCAATAATTTATTTGTTTTGATAGATTTTTATCCTTGCCCTCCATTATATCTGCGGGCGGAATTGCTTTATGATTACGATCAGCAAATCTGAAATCAAATACTCGTTTGGGGTGCTTTTGAATTAAAACAGAATAGAATCTATAGGTACACAGAAAGCATAAATTGAATTCTTATCTTTAATCTATTTTAAGAGAATTTCTTCTGCACTCAATTATTCTATTATTAATTTTGGACTTGTTATAACTCTGATTTCACACTCAATATTGTTTAGAGTATTTTATTTATTTATTAATTTATCTCTTTATTGTACACCATACAAGTAATGGAAAAAAAAATATATATATAGACGCATGTATTACGGTATAACAATTGGCGGTCTTATCACTCACGGTGATTTCTTACAGACAACCTTTTCATCAAAATGTTGATATTTCATTGCACCTTTTCCAATTGCCTCCTCTGTTTTCTTAATAGGTTAGTTAGGCTAGGCAAGCGTTTTTTGTCTACCAGTAGTTTCCTTCGGTAAAAATGAGTAGTATTATATTGTATATTAATAATATATATATATAGTCTTTCCAATAATGGTATCCTAAAATTCGCATGGCTCTTAAACTAAATAACATATGTTTAAAATTTTTATACGCAGTAAGTGTTCTGTTATAATCAAATTTTATTCCTGATCGTGAATCGTCAGTTGAATGATGCGTTAAATTGCAGCTGGCGCCATCAAACGATGTCATAAAGTTGAAAAATAGCACCCTGTTATTATTACCCTCTCGATTATTTTAATTCCAGCTCAATATACAAAGGATTAATTTTATTGTTCTTAATGTAAATTATACAATTTCATTTAGTAGTCAAAATAAATGCTTTATTAGAAATAAAAATCTTTAGGTCATTTTTAAAATAGTTTAGTTAGCCTATTTAAAATTTAAACATAGCCTGTCAATATATCCCAGGTCAATAAATAATTTGAAAAAGCTTTTCTTTAAAAACGACTAAAACTCTCTTATAAGACTTACTTCCTCTAATCTCTTTTAGTAAGTCTTACAAGAAAACCTTCTTAGGGTTTAGAGTGTGTACAGTAGTGTCCAAAAATATAATATTGCTGAAAGTACGGTAGGAAAACCGGTTGTGAAGCAAGCTTGCGTTGCATTTCCCCGAAATTCGTGAGGTTTCCGGAGGCCCCACTCCACCTCTTCAACTCTTGTCGCTCTACTCATTCCTCTGTCCTCTTCCCATCTTCTCATCCCCCCCTCTGCTGTCCATGAACGGTGGTTGTCACTTATCATCAGGTGAGCCGTGTGTTCCCCTATATTAAAAAAAATACTACAAAACCACTAACATTACAAGTTACTCTGTTGTCACTAGCTTTGAGAGCTTCGTGTAAGGGAGTGGCAGTAAGTAAATGAGTCAATATTAACGTCTATAAAAAAGGCAATTCACATGCCAAGCGTGACTCCAAGCTTTCATCTCTGCCCATTCAAACTTCTTATGCAAATTATATAATGTTCTTTACGACATGAGATGGCGAACTTTACTTAAGGAGTAAATATTTATGTAGTTTAATATATTAAGGGTGTCTTTTACCTCTGATGTACAAAAAAATTTAACGTAGGTAGATATTGCTACTTAGAAGGGCAGTAAACGTCAGATGTAGATATTCTTAGTGTAAACACACACACACACGGCCGGCTCGACCGGTGCGAAAAACGGTTGTGAAGTAACGCTTGCGTTGCATTTCCCCGAAATGAGTGAGGTCTCCGGAGGCCCAAAATCCCCCACCCCCCTAATGATAGCGCTGTTAACGAAAAGGATACCCCAGGGGGGTACCAGCGCTAGCGTTGGAGAATCCCCCCCTGGACGTCCACCCTCAGTACGGATTATGCCTGAGCGTGGACGCCCAGGCTGCCCCTCGTACTCTGG
Source organism: Tyria jacobaeae (assembly GCA_947561695.1). Lineage (NCBI taxonomy): Eukaryota > Metazoa > Arthropoda > Insecta > Lepidoptera > Erebidae > Tyria > Tyria jacobaeae. The sequence continues at coordinate 13,832,609 of OX387220.1, forward strand.
GGGGGGCTCAACTGCGCTCTCAAAATCTGCTCGGGGCAAGAGAAGGCATACCATGGCACCCCCTGTCACGTTTACCGTGGATTTTTGCAACATTAGGGGCTTACATTCGAACCTCGACACTGTCCACCACCACCTTGAGACAGCAAAGCCGGCCTTGCTCTTTTTAACCGAGACGCAGATATCATCTCCAGCGGACACATCCTACCTCTGCTACCCTGGGTACGGACTGGAACACTCCTTTGTTCCTAAGGCTGGTGTATGCGTGTACGTTAGAGATGATATCACTTCTCGCCGCCTCGGCAATCTTGAAGGTAGGGACCTCTCCATCTTATGGCTACGTGTAGACTGCGACGACCATCCCCGCATCTACCTATGCCTCTACAGGTCCCATAGCGGTGATGCCGAAACGGACCGACTCATCGACCACGTCCAAATGGATACAGACTCAGTGCTCCAGCAGGTCCCATCCGCAGAGATCGTGATTCTTGGCGACTTTAACGCCCATCACGCCGAATGGCTTGGTTCGCGCAAAACCGATCATGCGGGAAGATCTGTTCACGATTTCGCCTTGGCATATGGCTTGACGCAGCTGGTAGCAACGCCTACGCGAATCCCAGATGCAGAAAGCCACGTGCCTTCACTGTTGGATCTTCTGCTGACCTCACATCCTGACGGCTACAAAGTATCCGTTGAGGCCCCTCTTGGCTCTTCGGACCATTGCCTGATTAGGAGTATGGTGCCACTCGTTCACTCGCTGCGGCCGCGTGTTACAGGCAGTCGCCGCGTATGGCACTATGGGTCAGCAGACTGGGATGGAATGAGAACATTCTTTGCATCCTACCCATGGAGGCAGGTTTGCCTCTCGCCGGATGATCCCAATGTCGTTGCTGACTCTGTCGCGGATGTTGTGCTTCAGGGTATGGAACTTTTCATTCCATTCTCCCTGATTCCCACAGGTGGCAAGTCCCAGCCTTGGTTTGGTCGAACCTGCAAAGCGGCGTCCCGCCGAAAGCAGGAATGTTACCAAGCATGGGCTAATGCAGCGACAGCACGGGATGTAAAGACCAGCACATTAAAAAAGCAATTTAACTTTGCCTCCAGGTCCCTCAAAAGAGTAATTGCTGGGGCGAAGTCGGCTCACATCGGCAGAATTGGCGAGAGACTAGTGAGTCTCCCCTCCGGAACTCGTGCATTCTGGTCTCTTGCCAAAGCTGTCCAGGGGAACTTTTGTAAGCCAACCCTTCCACCTCTGCGCATAGGAGATAATTCGTTGGCCTACGACGCTAAAGAAAAAGCCGATCTTCTGGGCAAACTCTTTGCGTCCAACTCGACCCTGGACGACGGGGGAAACGCACCGCCGACCATACCGCAGTGCGAGACCCGCATGCCGGAAGTCCGGTTTACACAAAGGGCAGTGCGTAAAGCGCTTCTTTCCCTCGACGTTCATAAGTCGAGTGGGCCCGATAGAATCTCTCATATCGTGCTGAAGACGTGTGCTCCAGAGTTGGCACCGGTTTTAACGCGCCTTTATCGGCTTTCTTACTCTCTTGGCGTAGTCCCGAACTCATGGAAGACAGCTCTAGTGCACCCAATCCCTAAAAAAGGAGATCGCTCGGATCCGTCCAACTACAGACCCATAGCCATCACCTCCTTGTTCTCCAAGATAATGGAATCCATTGTTAACTGCCAGCTCCTCCGGTACTTAGAAGACCACCAGCTCCTCAATGATCGACAATACGGCTTCCGTCAGGGTCGTTCAGCTGGTGATCTTCTCGTATACTTGACTCACCGGTGGGCACAGGCGATCGAGACCAAGGGGGAAGCGTTGGCCGTTAGTTTGGACGTGGCGAAGGCCTTCGATCGGGTCTGGCACAAAGCGCTCCTTGCGAAGCTTCCTTCCTATGGGCTTCCCGAGAAACTGTGCAATTGGCTCACCAGTTTTCTTACAGACAGAAGCATCAAGGTCGTTGTTGACGGTGCATGCTCCGACTCGAAGTCTGTTAATTCTGGTGTCCCACAAGGCTGTGTGCTATCACCCACGCTGTTTCTTCTGCATATCAACGACATGCTGCAGATTAGCAGCATCCATTGCTATGCAGACGATAGCACGAGTGATGCCCTTTACACCGGCCGCGCTAACATTTCTCGGGTAAACGTCATCGAAAGCCGATCCAAACTTGTGTCTGAAATCGAAACTTCTTTATCAAAAGTTTCAGATTGGGGTCGACTTAACCTAGTCCAATTTAACCCCACGAAGATACAGGTTTGCGCGTTCACCGCTAAAAAGATGCCATTGGTCATATCACCTCAATTTGAGAGCACTTCCCTAACTGCATCAGCCAGTATCGGAATCCTTGGCGTCGATATATCAAGCGAAGTCCAGTTTCGCGGTCACTTAGAGAGTAAGGCCATATTAGCCTCAAAGAAGCTTGGTGTGCTAAACAGATCGAGACAGTATTTTACTCCGGCCCACCGCCTGCAACTTTATAAGGCGCAGGTTCGGCCGCACATGGAATACTGTTCTCATCTCTACGCAGGTGCACCCCAGTACCAACTTCTGCCTCTTGACCGCATTCAACGGAGAGCGACTCGCATCATCGACTGCCAAGATATTTCTGATCGACTTGACACCTTGGCGTTGCGTAGAGATGTAGCTTCACTCTGCATCCTCTATCGCTTGTATCATGGGGAGTGTTCAGAGGAATTGTTCGGACTTATACCGGCTGCTGGTTTCCGCCATCGTCCTACGCGACAAAATATCCATCCCCATCACCTGGACGATTGGCACTCCACCACTGTGTTTGTCATACGTGTTATTCATACGTTTTCTGTCAAGAAACTGTCAAAAGTAAAAAAGCACGCAGACTCAAAAACAGTCTGGTTGTATCTACATATAAAAGTACAAATAATAGTATTTTATAAAATTATACCAAATAACTAGAAACTTATGGAGTAATGTGTGTATATGACAGCTGGTGCTATCAGAAATCTTGCCAAATTCGATGGAGAGCCCACTTGGAGACATTCCAACTTGGCACTTGACGGCATATGACCCGTATTAATAAGCGACAACAGCTTTTACTCTATCGTTTCGGAGAAAGCTGTGTTGAAGACTGTTTAAGCGATCTTGACAACACTGTCGGCTTGACTGAGCTTTTGTAATTAAACTATACTTTCTTGAATATAAATTATTAGATTAAGGTTACTTATAATATTCCTAGGAGGCTGGCAGTAATACCTCATTTTATATAATTAATTAAAATTGAAAATCTCAGAACTTAGGTGTAGGTAAAATATTTTTTCATTTTCATATTGCAAATAAAATCTCTGATCACGAAATATGAGAATTAAATTGAGAGCGCGGTGATCGCCCCTCAATAATACAATCACGATAACAAATTAAATATCAATAGGAAATAGATTCCACCAAAAATCTGTTTTATGTAGGGGTACCTATAGTCCCCTGACAATTATGGAATAATAACTGAGAATTACTTTATTATCTTATTACCGGCAAATAAGATAATAAAACTATGTTATAGTAATGACAAAATGCTTTAATGATTAATGTATTTTGAGTGGGGTGGATATACCTCGTGTTTTATGACGAGGAGCAAACACTTTATAATTGAATAAGTAGTTTCTGAAGTCTGACTTTGAGACTGAGAACCAAAAAACAATTTGTCTTTAAGTTTTTAATAAACGGTGGATCATCCTCTCTTTACTTTTGTTACAAAATTTCATAATATATGTATATTTTTAATTGGAAACCACAAACATGGAGTTCATATTTCATGTTAAATGCAGAACACAGTTCAAAAAGTGTTTAGTTACATAGCATTTACTGTTAATAATTTTGCAATATTAACTGAAACTACAAGTATACTGAAAGAGCCATGGCCACAATAATCCTTCAAGTAAATGCATTCAATGTTCACGCCACTACACAGTGGAAGTAGGATTAGTAGTTCACGCTTTGTTACGTGCTCTCTATTAATTTGTCAGTTCCAATTGTGTCGTCTACCGATAATTGCTGAATGTTGCGATTAAATGCATAATGCCTTGTTGCATACCCCGGTCTATTTTTGCTGGCAGACTATTCTCTACGTGGACACCGTTGCCTTGCTTTTACAGGAAACAGTGTCATAGAAAAAGTAGTAAAAAAATGTACTCACTGGCAGGTGCTAAAATTTTTATAACTCATGGCTTCAATTTTGTATAAAAATAATAGGTAGGATAGAGGAGAATCAAACATAACATACAATTAGAGAAAGGAATATCATTTCGTAACCTTAGATGTTTTAAATATGAAAAATAGAGATAAATTACGAGGTATTCTTCAACAAATGACAGTAAAGCAATAATATTTTTATGGGACACGATACATAAATATTTTCATCGCCCCATAAGAATAAAAAGTTGTGTCTTTCGTTGTGGTTATCGTTTTATTTTGTAAGATAAGGTTACTAATCAAAGCGGAAAGGAGTAAAGTAAAATGAATTATAATACATATTATTGTTTTTGGAATCTTTTTTGTATCTACCTATTTACTTACAATACCTTAAAGATATAATGAAAGATTACAATAACTCTGACTATTATTGTTATTATATTATTGTTACACTGGATCTAACAGTGCGGTAGTAAGTCAGAACCAAACCGACAAAAGCACATGTGCTTTTCCCATGGAATTGTTCCGACTTATAGTAGCCGCAGATTTTCACCATCGTCCTAGGCGACAAAATTTCCATCTCCATCACCTGGATAACTGGCACTCCACCGTATGCTTCTCCAGAAGTTTTTTGCCTCACACAACAAGCCTGTGGATTAAATTGTCCCTTGCCGAATTTCCGGACCGATGCGACCTTCAAAATAAAGGCTACGTAAAAGAAAGGCAACGCACTTGTGACTCTTGAGTTGCGAATTTCAATGGCCGGCGGTAGTCATTTACCATCAGGTTACCGTGTTCTCGTTTTGCCAACTATCCCAATATAAGATTGATAAATGGTTTTGCCATTAGCCTGAAATCTACGAGAATGTGTAGTTACGTATTGTATTTTCCCGAAATTAGTGAGTTGTCCGTAGGCCAAACTCCCCCTCTCCTCTTTCCTCTCCTCTTTCGCATCACCTCATTCCCCCTCTCTTCTTTCCCTTCCCGCAACCCCCTATCCTTCATCACCCTTAAAGGCTAGCGGCGCACTTACGACTCTTGAGTTGCAAGTGTCCATGGACAGCAATTGTCACTTACCATTAGGTGACCCGTCTGTTCGTCTGTCTAGCATTTTTTTTAATAGTATAGGAGATACTATTAAAAAAATAAAAAATACTTATTCTTGGTGCTAATCGGAAGTAGATTAAATAAAATGATTTACATAAAATAATAAAAAGAGCACTCACAACAATAAAGAAACTTCATCAAATACCAGATTTTTTTAAAACAAATCAAACGACCAAGAGATACATTTACTGTATCAAATTTTATTACATACAGATATTATTACATACAGATGATATCTACTGACGTATTATGTGTTCCGCCCGCACTTACTATTTTATTAGTTTCATATATTATGACCTCATATCACCTTCATAATTGTCAACAGTTACAAAATCGATATCAATACGACAATAATAAAATCGCTCGATGTTTTTATTAACATGTGAGACTCGAGCGTTCAAATGTCATTGAATTTCTTTGAAGTAATAAGAATAGGAATGGGCGCCAGAAAAATGTGATGTTTAATAATAACACATAACAGTATAAATCGTCTTACATACATATGTACTTACATATGAGTAGTGATTGTTTATATTTTAGCTTGGAAGTGCACGGCTGGCTTTTAAAATGTCTTTTATTTTTTCGTAACAAGTTCTTTTTCTTAACCCTTGACCGAGGATCACTATTTGAAAAGCAAATGATTAAATAACACTAATAAATATAATAGTTCATTGTGTTCTTTGGTTGTAGTTATTTTTTTCAAAAAGAAGACTTTGTTATACGAGGTGAATCCAAAAATTATTTGTGTAAAGGGTATAATCACAGATAAAGTACATAATTTTATGAACAGGTCCCGATGTATACATACATATATATATTATGACCCGGCTAACTGACCGAATTGTAAATGCCTAAGTTGCCATCTAAATTGTCCATGCAATATTTAACCCCACATTTATTTTCTATTTGCACATTACCATTCAGTTTCAAAACAAAATAGTTATCAGCCTCCTTGATACATCACTAAAATAAAGCGATATCAGCGCCTATAATAGTAGATGATGTAATTATTTCATGATATTAAAGATATTAAAGTAGTTGGGCGTTTAGCTATTCCACTTTATTTATTACTGTATTCAGTTACACAATTAAACTGTAAGTGGGTCGAAAACCTAAACTCTTCACAAGTACTCTTATGTAAAACATGCAAAACTGACCGGACTTATTAATAATAAAGAGTCAGAAATGTGCGTATTTTATGAAATGCTACGTCACATTATGAAATGTTCGATTTTTTTTTTATGTGGAAGTTACCGATGTCGTTGTTAGACAAAGATCTAACATATAGTTAATCGTAGTGAGGCTTGACATTCATCGCTTAAAGGCGGTACTTAATTTAAACGACACTGTTGGCTTTCGAAACGTGCTAGCAACTTTTTATCCCAACAATCTAATTTAAGAGCTAAGGAAACTACACATAAGTCTACGTTAGAGGACTTTCAAATAGTTAATTGCCAGATTTATAATAGTTCATTAAGCTGAAATACTACTGTTTGACAGTTATTTTGATGTTATACTTTTTAAGTCGTTCTTCTTAAATTGAGATCGTCCCATTACAGCAAGTGGGAACTGATTGTCAAATTTAAATGGTCGTTTATGAACTACTCTCTAGTATATTAGTAACTTCATGCGTTTGTCAATGTTATTTATTTAACATAGTTTAATAAATACTGTTTTGAACCAGCACCACCATAAACCATAAAGACTTTTTAATTAAGAAGAAACGTAGTATTTGAGAAAATAAACATGCCTATGCTTTTGCGTGGGTTCAAATGACTTCAGTTTATAATTGCGTCCAAACTTTTACTATACATACCCTATAACAGTGTGAGAAGCATGCTGCTAGTATTAATCAATAATGTAGGAACACAGCTCATTAATTTTACAAATATTTTATAAGTATTTAAACATACTATTAATTTATTATATTCAATAATTTATAACTCACGTGAGACACAAAACTTTCCTGACATTCGTAGTGTTATTGTACTGAAGCTCCTTTCCTATATTATCCTATATATTCTTATTATACGTATCTTCCATGTTGGTGTATGTTCTAAATCCTACTAGAAGGAGCTTCTTGTCTACTTTTGGACACTTTCATTTTACGTCGATTCTTCTTATATCTTATAGATCGACGATCGACTCTTCTTATAGATGACATATCACTGGTCAAATTATTTGTATCATTCTTATTCCAAAATGTTTTGCATTTCATTATATGAAAAAGGGACGGTAGATAAAGCAGTTTTAATAAATAAAGAAATAAATTAGTTGTGTATACCTGGCAGTATGTCATGATCTGACAGTATGTGACAGTATATATGACATCAAAAAGAGTAAATAGAATACATGGCGAAACCATAGAATGCACTCCCATAAACCTCTAACAAGTGCGCGCCAACTCATAAACTCATACCTACATAAATTATTGTAACCTCTGGTTTATTACGACCTAAACACACAACACGTAAAGCCTAGTACCCACGGGATGTAACAACAACTTGATAAGTAAGCTAGGACAGTAAATAGTGATTTACTGCCTATTATGTAGACGATGTGTACCAGGGTAAGCAATTTGTGGTCACGGGATGTTTTAATGCCATTTTTTTTCTGTAAACTTTTCTTCTTTGGACTTAGAACGCTGATTTATTTAGGTCGTGTAGGCTATGAACATATTATTGGATTTAGACGCATATATCTCTAGCCAATAAAATGTTCACATCTTTTTAAAAAGCAGCGTATTTGCATATATCGATAAAAAATTGAGAATAATAAATGCAACTGACAATTGTAGTGATGATGCACCAATAACGAGTAAAAATACAACTGGGGACATTTCCTAAGTCAAAGACGCTTTTTTCACTTGCTTCACTTGCACCTGGTGATGTTCTGATGGTAACCCTCTACTAGCAACGCACCATTAGGTTAGTTATTTGCAGGAATATGTGGGATTCTTTTTATGGAGAATTACACAAATACCGCTACCACTCAAATTAAACTGCCATCTGGGTATAGTAGTAGTTTTATGTAAGTGGACTTATAATAATAATAATAATATTTTTTAGACATAAAAACATTCTGTTAGTATCAATTTTCCTTCAGACTTAAAACTACTTTAATATAATTTAGTAGAATTTCCCGAGACTTATTATGTTAGTCGTGAATTCTGAAGGCCTGTAGAATGTTTTAACTTCATTACTTTTTTTTTATATGCGATAAGGGGCAAACGAGCAGACGGGTCACCTGATGGTAAGTGACTACCTCCGCCCATGGACACCCACGAGTCACAAGTGCGTTGCTGGCCTTTTAGGTAGGAGTACGCCCTTTTCTTGAAGATTTGAAGGTCGTATCGGTTCGGAAATACGGCAGGCGACAATTTGTTCCATAAGCTGGTTGTGCGAGGCAAAAAGCTTCTGGAGAAGCGCACAGTGGTGGAGTGCCAATCGTCCAGGTGATGGGGATGGATATTTTGTCGCGTAGGACGATGGCGGAAACCTGCACCCAGTATAAGTCCGACTAATTCCTCTGAAGACTCCCCATGATACAAGCGATAGAGGATGCAGAGTGAAGCTACATCTCTACGTAACGCCAAGGTGTCAAGTCGATCAGAAATATCTTGGCAGTCGATGATGCGAGTCGCTCTCCGTTGAATGCGGTCAAGAGGGAGAAGTTGGTACTGGGGTGCACCTGCATAGAGATGAGAACAGATGAGAACAGGATTGAAAAACCTGCCTCCATGGGTAGGATGCAAAGAATGTTCGCATTCCATCCCAGTCTGCTGACCTATAGTGCCATACGCGGCGACTGCCTGTAACTCGCGGCCGCAGCGAGTAAACGAGTGGCACTATATATATTACTATATTTTAGGTAAATACGTGCGCTCATTTTATAAACTTTATTTTATACTATCTATTTACAATATATTTTTATACTTTAAATTATCTGTTTGGATATCTTAATTCTAATTCAAACAATATAGTAAAATGACGACATTATTTCTAAATATTTCCTAAGCTGCCTAAAATTAGGTTCCAAAACTGTATATAAAAAGTTTTTCTAAAGTTGTACAATTTCTGACTAACCCTAAGTTCTATAATATTTCATATTTATAAAAACTTACCTCTCAGATGTCATTTCACAGTAAAAATGTGTAAATACATGTGGTGCCATCTATCACATCCTAAAATAAACACGACTATCGTTCATCACTGCTAGATGCCGCAGGAAGCCTGAATATTTTGTAGTGTTGCTGTAAATATGTAGGGAGAATATATTTCTTACGTCTTCTTAAGAAAAAGTTTATAGCACACACAGGTTTTTTCGTACATTTAATTGCATTACAAAATCCATCCATATCCATCTGTCAAATATATATATTATATAATTACATATATCAAGCATTTGTATTTTATACGAGTATACAAAATATTTGGATTTAAAAATCGCATGTAGTCGTTTGCAGGGTGCAGTATTTCCATGTCAGTCGACTTCCATTCAACCAGAGATTTCTATAGAATTTCTAGTGTCAGTACAGAGTTAAAGAAAAGTCAGAACTGTACCGGTTTTTCGAAACCATTATTACATTCAAATAATTACAGAGAAAGTTTTGAGAATGGTTAATACAAATAAATTCCCGATTCTTGTTTTACTTTAAAGGACTCGCAAACAGTTCATTAATAATTTATCAGAACAATCGCATTAGCAGTATCAGTGTTTGGTTTTATGTAGAACCTTTTACACGACCCCAGAAAACAATACTGCTTTGCCAATTGACAATGATTGTTTAAGAAAAGGTTTTGAGACCGTTATGTTGATATTTTCATTAAAAACTTAGTGCCGTGACAGCTTATTTTGATCAGGTTTGTATTTTAATAAAGATGAGTGGGCCTTCTACCTTTTGCATATTCGGCATGCCTTAGGGTACACTGAAGCAGTTACCGGCCTATCATATGAAGCTTAAGTGACCCTAGCGGAATTGGCTTTATTTCATTATCAGTGTGTGTAAGTAACCATACTTTCGTGCTAAAACATACTTTTTTTTTTTTTCAGATAGGCCTTCTTTCTCTCAGGCCTGTTTCCTGATCCTTTCTGGTACATATTAAGACACACATAAATAAAAATTTAAGTAATAGGCAAATATAATTTACTTTACTACTTACTTTATCAAAAATATTTTTTTAATCATTGACCTCTGATTAGCATGTTTCAGTTGTACTTATATACAACTGAAACATGCTAACAATCTGAAAACTGTAGTTAAACATATGAAGAATTTTAATTATTATTTAAAGTTCGTGGACTTGTCTGTGACTGTGGAGTGACATCGTTTCTTTTTTACATAAAAGCAAAATAATTACCTCACAGTTCTAATTTCATGTTCAGCGCAAAAGAAGAGAAAATCGAAAATTACGAGCTAACACGAGCTTCTAGTGACGCCTTTAATCTGGATTCCCCGTAGCTTTGACTCTTTGTCCGGGGGGCCTGTCAAATTAACGGACATTTTGGAGCCGGACGCGGGAATGTGCTCTTATATCAGAACGGAATTACACGCTTTATACGAGTTTTTTAATTCGGACGATGGTAGTCTACGAAGTTTTAACTGGACGTTTGGTAATATATTTGAATCGTGGAAGGTTTTCTTCTACGTTCTACGTATAATTGTACGTGTTATTATAATTGAGATAATAATACCCTTATTATCACTGGCACAAATATAAGTACTGTTATATTGTTTCTTGAAATAGGAGTTTTCTTTTCGCACTCAGCCGTTGGGAAGTTATAATGAAGACGAAAATTGTACATGCTTATCCTAGAGAAAAAATACACTCTGAACGTAGGTTGCAGGATTATAATTATCCAGGTCCTTCAGTGATTGTATCTACAATGCAACAGTCGTTATTTAATGTTATCAGAAGTCAGTCAAATGTATAGGTACTATATAAGTATTTGTAGTAATAAAGAATAAGTAAAACATTTGGCATTTACATACGTTTTAGGCTACACATGTGTTCAAGCACAGATATACAAAGAAAATTATAGGGAAATTGGGAACATTTGTGAATTTGTTCACAAAATTAAAACTAAAAGCAGATCCCAAACGCTACCACATGACTATTTGCCAGACAAAGCGTGTTTCTTTGTCTACTTTAATATGCTCTCACAGAGTGTTCCAACAAGGTCCTAGCTGTGTCTATCTATATTCTCTAATTAACTAAAATTAGCTCTCTATCTCGACGCTGCCGTAAAATGAGCTTGTTGTGGCACTCTCTGCATGTCTACATATTCCTTAAATGCATGTAAATTTCAGAGAAATCGATTGGGATAAGTTCGTTATCGTTTTCTGATTACATCTGCGGGTCTAGAGAAAATTTGGGATTATACCGCTTCCTTTAGTTTAATAGACATTGCGTAACCATTCTTCAGCGTCAATAGAAATTGCCCAACTATCACCAAGTGTAATCTAAAATATGGAAATTATTAAATGTTAGAGCGTTTTGTTGTTCGTAGCTTTGTATCGTTTTTATGAAGCAGAATATTATATTTATATTAAGTTTAATGGTCATATTATAATTTTCAACATCATTTTTTTTTTTTCACTAATTTATTCATCTTCCGATTTTTTTTTTTGCATTGGCAGACTATTTCTTGATAAGGGTATGGGGTGTACTGTAATGTGACTGTTTCTTGATACGGGTTGTATATAAATACTTTAACATCACACTGAGACTATTAGCGGAGAATTAATGCAGTTACCGGCTCGTAAAACATATATATTTTTTTTTATGAGATAGGGCGAGCAGACAGGTCACCTGATGGTAAGTGACTACCGCCGCCCATGGACACCCGCAACTCAAGAGTCACAAGTGTGTTGCCGGCCTTTTAGGTAGGAGTACGCTCTTTTCTTGAAGGTTTGAAGGTCGTATCGGTTCGGATATACGGCAGGCAACATTTGTTCCATAAGCTAGTTGTGCGAGGCTAAAAGCTTCTGGAGAAACGCACAGTGGTGGAGTGCCAATCGTCACGTCCACGATGGCGGAAACCTGCAGCCGGTATAAGTCCGAACAATTCCTCTGAACACTCCGCATGATACAAGCGATAGAGAATGCAGAGTAAAGCTACATCTCTACGCAACGCCAAGGTGTCAAGTCGATCCAGAAATATCTTGGCAGTCGATGATGCGAGTCGCTCTCCTTTGAATGGGGACAAGAGGGAGAAGCTGGTAATGGGCAACCTGCATAGAGATGAGAACAGTATACCATGTGCGGCCGAACCTGCGCCTTATAAAATTGCAGGCGGTGGGCCGGAGTAAAATACTGTCTCGATCTGTTTAGCACACCAAGCTTCTTCGAGGCTAATATGGCCTTACTCTCTAAGTGACCGCGAAACTGGACTTCGCTTGATATATCGACACCCAAGATTCCGATACTGGCTGATGCACAGAAGTTTCGGTTTCAAAGACGTTTACCCGAGAAATGTTAGCGCAGCCGGTGTAAAGGGCATCACTCGTGCTATCGTCCGCATAGCAATGGACAGGCAAACGCTAATCTGCAGCATGTCATTGATATGCAGAAGAAACAGCGCGGGTGATAGCACACAGCCTTGTGGGACACCAGAATTAACAGACTTGGTCTCGCTGATTAGCTTGGATCGCCTGCACCCACCAGTGAGTCAAGTAAACGATAAGATCACCAGCTGAACGACCCCGACGGAAGCCGTATTGTCGATCATTTAGGAGCTGGTGGTCTTCAGTGTACCGGCGGAGCTGGCAATTAATAATGGATTCCATTATCTTGTAGAACAAGGAGGTGATGGTTATGGGTCTGTAGTTGGACGGATCCGAGTGATCACCTTTTTTAGGGATTGGGTGCACTAGAGCTGTCTTCCATGACTACGGGACTACGCCAAGAGAGTAGGAAAGCCGATAAAGGCGCGTTAAAACCGGTGCCAACTCAGGAGCACACGTCTTTAGCACGATAGGAGAGATTTTATCGGGCCCACTCGACTTAACTCCAGGGAAACTCCACCTCGAGGGAAAGAAGCGCTTTACGCACTGCCCTTTGTGTAAACCGGACTTCCGGCATGCGGCTCTCGCACTGCGATATGGTCGGCGGTGCGTTTCCCCCGTCGTCCAGGGTCGAGTTGGACGCAAAGAGTTTGCCCAGAAGATCGGCTTTTCTTTAGCGTCGTGGGCCAACGAATTATCTCCTATGTGCAGAGGTGAAAGGAATGGCTTACAAAAGTTCCTCTGGACAGCTTTGGCAAGAGACCAGAATGCACGAGTTCCGGAAGGCAGACTCACTAGTCTCTCGCCAATTCTGCCGATGTGTGCCGACTTCGCCCCAGCAATTACTCTTTTGAGGGACCTGGAGGCAAAGTTAAATTGCTTCTTTAATGTGCTGGTCTTTACATCCCGTGCTGTCGCTGCATTAGCCCATGCTTGGTAACATTCCTGCTTTCGGCGGGACGCCGCTTTGCAGGTTCGACCAAACCAGGACTGGGACTTGCCACCTGTGGGAATCAGGGAGAATGGAATGAAAAGTTCCATACCCTGAAGCACAACATCCGCGACAGAGTCTGCAATGATATTGGGATCATCCGGCGAGAAGCAAACCTGCCTCCATGGGTAGGATGTAAAAAAATGTTTGCATTCCATCCCAGTCTGCTAACCTATAGTGCCATACGCGGCGACTGTCTGTAACTCGCGGCCGCAGCGAGTATACGAGTAGCACTATACTCCTAATCAGGCAATGGTACAAAGAGCCAAGAGGGGCCTCAACGGATACTTTGTAGCCGTCAGGATGTGAGGTCAGCAGAAGATGAGTCGGTCCGTTTCGGCATCACCGCTATGGGACCTGTAGAGGCATACGTAGATGCGGAGATGGTCGTCGCAGTCTACACGTAGCCATAAAATGGAGAGCTCTCTACCTTCAAGATTGCCAAGGCGGCGAGAAGTGATATCATCTCTAACGTACACGCATGGTAGCAGAGGTAGGATGTGTCCGCCGGAGATGATATCTGCGTCTCGGTTAAAAAGAGCAAGGCCGGCTTTGCTGTCTCCAGGTGGTGGTGGACAGTGTTGAGGTTAGAATGTAAGCCCCTGATGTTACAAAAATCCACGGTAAACGTGACAGGGTGTGCCATGGTATGCCTTCTCTAGCCCCGAGCAGATTTTGAGAGTGCAGTTGACCCACGCTCAGGTATATTCCGTACTGAGGGTGGACGTCCAGGGGGGATTCTCCAACGCTAGCGTTGGTACCCCCCTGGGGTATCCTTTTTGTTAACAGTAATGTCAAGCTATTATTGTAGGCAGCCCACGACTGATGTTTAGGCTTGATCTAAACAGTTTGCCATCAGTGACGTTTAACGGATCAGTTATACCATTTAGTCCTTCTGTAAAGGATCTAGGTCTTATAATTGACACCAACCTTAACTGGCAAATCCAAGTTACTAGTGTCAGCCAAAGAGTCACAGGAACTCTACGAGCGTTGTGTCCTCTGAAGAACTTTCTACCATCTAAATCCAAAGCTATGTTAGTTCAGACTTTAATCATCCCCATTATCGATTATGGTGATGTATGCTACTACGACCTGAATGCAGATCTCCTCAACAAATACGATCGTCTTCTGAATAACTGCATTCGATTCATTTTTAATCTTCGGAAGTTTGATCACATTTCCTCATTTCGCTCTGAATTGAAATGGCTTCCTATTCGTCAGCACCGTCATCTACGCGCCCTCTCCACTCTGTATTCCATACTCAACTCACCCACTTCTCCTTCGTATCTTACGTCTCTCTTCCAGTTTCTTTGTTCTGACCATAACAGACATCTTCGATCTTCAAACAACCTATTACTATTATGCCCAAATCATTCTTCCGCCTGCGTCAACTCTTCTTTCATTATTCAGTCTGTCCTCCTCTGGAACTCCCTACCGGAGGTAATCAGGATGGCACCTAGTCGCCTGTCGTTTAAGATCAAGGTTCGAGCTCTTCTCCTCCATAAACTGGCAGATATATCTCAACGATAGACTATATATATATATATATATGTATATGTATGTATGTATGTATGTAAAGCATATGTATGTGTATGATAATATGTGTTATATTTCTGTAGATATATTTAACATCTGTTTATGTTTATTTCTGATATGATAATTATACCCTTTATTTTCTTTAACTTATTTGCTATTACTGTTTAATGCACCTACTTCAGTCATTTCTACATCACCCTGAGGTAGACTGGCAGAGAATGCCTTTGGCATTAAGTCCGCCTGTGTGCATTTTGTGCATTAAGTTTTAAATTAATAAAATAAATAAATAAATAATGCAACGCAAGCGTTAGTTCACAACCGGTTTTCTGTGAGGCCGTGTTATCGCACCGGTCGAGCCGGCCCATTCGTGCCTAAGCATGGCTCTACCACGTAAAAACATATTCGCCTCTATTGAGCTACTGGTCAAAAATTATTAAGAAACTTTAATAACGATATAAAAAGCTTTAGAAACTAACTAAGCAATTTGTAGACACTTGAATATTATACCAACAATTATTATCTAATTAAGTATTTATTGTGATCGCTAACTACACATTTGATTCGTTAGTTCGATCACTACGAATTTTTTCACTTTAGATTTAAATTTAAAGTAACTAAAAGCATTACTATTATACTGTGAATAACCCTGAATATGCAATTCGTCGTTCATTTCTGTGTGTTGCGTGTATCCACTCCCTTACAGGTGTCTAACAACTAAAATTGTTCAAAACATATACATTTCAAAACATATATGGGGTATTTAAAGACTAGTGAGTAGTAGCAAGCATGTTATTATAAGTATTTATAATAAGTAGACGTAATACCGTTATTAATGTTAAATTACAAAAATATGTAACAAAATTAATTCTGCAAAAATATTTGTAAATGATAAAGAAACTCTCCTGATCTCACTTTTTGTAAAAGGATCCGTCAATTCATACAACATTACGTTCATACAATAATTTTACGGACCAGTACTTTCAATAATGCACCAATCATTCAATCAAATGTTTATCGGACTACAAGTTCTGTATAAGTGTACTCATCAAATCACTTGAGCGCCTCAATCAAGTATTTTAACTCCAAAGTACTTTCAACCATAAAATGACATATAATTGATTCCAAGAACAGGAAAAAAACCCGAAAATACCTGCTTTTTTTTTGTAACTGTTATATACATACAAGTGATCGATTTATAAGAAATTAATATTACTCGGTGAAACAGTTTTAAGTAGTACCAAAATGTTTATTATTTTTGTGTTTTATTTATAAGTCAGTAAAATTTATGAGTCTTTCTTTCAGGTTCTTTAATGATGTTCAATGCAAAAAAGAATTTCCGGCCTATTTTTATTAACTTCAACTACTAGGAAAAGACTTTAAAAGCAAGATTGCTTTTAAATTCTTTTCCTCAAAACAAAGACTAAATCTTTAATGTTATTCTGGCGGTGTGGCGTCCGAGGCTTGCGACTTGTCAAGTATCATACTCCACATTTTATGGGATACTCTTGTTGGTCTTGGTACGCAGTATTCATAGCGCAAGCTTCATAAACTACTCTCTTCCCTTGTTAAAAAGTTCACAAAACCAATAAAAGTTAAAATCTATGTCACAAGCTTTCTGAACCTTTTTTTAACATACATACATACGTTCATGCCTTTATCCCCTAAGGAAGGTGATGTATAAAATAAATACCCACATTTTGCCAATAAGAATTTTGGTAGCATGATCTTGATGATGTTAATACCTTTGTTGCTTTGACAAAGGTATCTTATTCTTATCTTATACGGCACCTACGAAAAGGGGTGGCTCTATTCTACTCCGCCGAAAACCACAAGACAACAACACGGCACTTTTTTTTAATTGATTGTTGATTGCTAAACTATATGCAATATATTTAAAAATGTTAAATTTACTTAATATTCGCATAATATACGCAAGCTAGAAGTACGAAGATACTCCTTCGCATTAACTCACCCTTACGTGTAATTATAACAGTTAAATATTGTAGTAGTGGCCGTAAACGGTGTCCACGGAGGCGGAAAGTAATAAGTCCCTTGACACATCGTGATTAGACTGTCATAGGGCGGGAGAGGGTATTGTAATCAGCTTCGCGGGCACTGCGCCTCGGATTGTAACTCCACACTTTGGTTGGGTAGTGCACTTGGTAGCTGTATTCGCGGAAAGTGTATTGTCTGTTTAATTTTTTCAACTGTTGATACTGAACTTTAGCCATAGATAATAAATCGTTATTTATATATCTATGAAATAATTGTGAATGGCACTTCATTAACGAAATAATAATAATAAAAACTTCACACATCTGACACTCGGCCGCCTGATCCCAGGCTAAACAGAGCTTATACTGTAATAACCAGACTGTAATAAACGTAGTTATGTATATTTTTTAAATACATATGAACATATACTAGAATAACTACTAAAAGCTCTACTTTACCTATTAGTAGTTACGATCGGCTTATGGTTTTTTGCACCACATCTGTAATAAACAGCCATACGGCCCAAATTATGTAAAGCGTTAACCTAACTTATCACCGGTTACAATGCCAAGATATATAATTTATATAATGCCCCTGGCGTTGCAAACAGGTTAAATTCGGATCGCAAGTGATAATATCCAAAGTTTTTAATCGAATTAAACTTAATGTTTAACTGTTTTGCATGAGCTATATTGGTTTGAAAAAATTCACTTTGAAAAATAAGCATCGAGTCCTCAGCAACATTAATTTTCTTAACTCTCCTCTTATTTACCCTAACGGTCAAATGCAGTAGTCTTGTTCCCTATTACATGGCAAAATTAAAGAAGGCAACAACTAATTATCTCGATGCTTATTATTTAAAGTGAATTTGGACAGGTATTCTAATTTCCGCTGCATTTATTTTACTTTGTTCATTCCCTAACACAGGCACAAAAGCTTTTTTGTAACCAGTGCACCACGGGGACGAACCGAGCTGGTCATTTACATAACTGCCTTATTTTATTTAAGAGTAGTCTCGCCCTCACTTTGTTACAGACACGGATATCTTTATGCAGTTCCCATTTTGTGTTTTTGCTCGCTTTGTGTCCAATAGATTCCCGTCTTTAGTGTCCATGTGTGTTAACGTATTGTTCCAAGTAAGGGACGTTTATAGTTGGAATTTATTCTTCAGTACATATTGTCATAAACTGCTGTAGAAACTATAATATTAATAATACTAGTTTTATTATATATCGGTGTTCTAAAACCATAATACTTAGTTGTTTGCTAGATAGTTAGTTGATATTAGATAGTAATAACAACAGTTTATTCATTCCAAAAAAATAACAATGTTGTTAACTTACAAATGTATTTATCAAACAATGTATTTTCTTATAATTAATACAGAGAAAGTAATTCATTCAAAGAACAGTAGCCCTATTTACCAAGAAATGTTAACCCTGTCTCCTAAACTAAGCATTCGGCTTTAAAGTTATACATTTATTATTTAATTTGAGCACAAACTACTGATCAGTTGGCAATGAAAGCGGTTCTTACTACACAATCCTATATTATTGTAAGGCTAAAAACGTAAACGTGGTTTACAGGAGTGGGATATGCAAAACTGAAAAAGGATCTTAATTATTTTAATAAGATATATCAATAATAATGTTCATGCGAGATCTGTCAAGTTACTGGTACCTTGGTAGTAATGTTGCGTGAGATCTGATCTGAAACACCAAGCAACGTTTTGAAATATACGACTCTCGTAAAATTCACTCGTTAAGATAATCTTTATTTCCAATATGTGTTCACCGCCTGTACTTGCCGCCTTGTACTGAGAGTATTCTGTGATAATCTATGTGAAACAATGAAAGTGCATTGATAACATTATTATCCTCAGCTCTTTGTCTAGTCTTAGATAGCTCTAAGATTTGTTCAACGTATATTTATCCAGTTTATTTCACGATCTATAAATTGGCTTAAATAAATATAAGTGAGCTTTCACTATTTTTCATTATGCTCGGTAAATCATATAGGTACTGTTTTTTATTTTTTTTTACTTATTACAATATTACATAATAAAGCCCAAAAAAACGATTAGGAAAAAAAATGTTTCCGTAGACGTTCCCAGACTAAATATGACGAGGTGACCACGTGAAATGCTTCAGAATAACTTTAAACTATAACATCAGACGTATACTTGCTTTAACATAATTAACCATGACTAGAAGCAAACAAACCTCACATAATCCATTGTCTGCACCTTACAAACATAAAGGGCCAAACGCTATTTTCGCTCTCTTGACAAAGTTCTAGTATATTTGGTAGTCCAGATACATTATGTTTGAACGTAACCGTGTCAAGCATTGTGGCCGCGGCTTCATACAACCTGTGCAATGTACCGAATCATTTGTAGCAGATGAAATGTAAATGCACACTCGTTACTCGACGCCGCCGCCCGCTCCGTATTCATGAATCTAAGGTACGTGGCTAAGTGATACGCGACTGTTTTATAACTGAAGATAATCAAAAGGAAACTTATTCTCTTAGTAAATGTTAATGTTGTGGCTAAATATACGTATATTATTTAATAATATTTAAACGGCTATAAATAAATTTAGAGCAAGAAACAAAAGTGATAAAATGATAAAAAGGAAACTTACTGACTGGCTCCTAGAACTTAAAAAAAAAAAACAAATACATAAAAGATTTTCCACGTACGGTTAATATTTATAAAAGTAAGTGCTAAACTAAATTGGGTCCTCACAACAATCATTATAAATATCACTTTTATACTTAGTTAATATTAAGAATCGATTTTCGATTCAACTTTTTTATTTGTATCCTTTGTTTGAAAGTCCATATAAGAAAAAGTAAGAAAAAATACACGAAGAAAAATACACAAAAATATAAGAAGATTATTGACAAAAAAAAACATGAGCCCTAATTGTTTTAATGGTAAACAAAACAATACAATGATTCACCAAAAAAGGGTCAAAGCTTTTGACTCAAACCTCCTCCTGTCGGAAGGATATGCGCACATTATCTTCAAATGTGTCAACAACTCACGTTCTTTCTCGTTTACTAGTCACTATCCGTCTATTGTGACTTTTTTGAACTTATTGTGCACTTTTAAAAGGGCAGCCACAATTGTTGATATTATTTAAATATTATATTCAATATAGCTCTTTAAACAGATCAGAACATCGCAGAGTATCCATATAAATCGTCACAAAGAATATAGTGCCCACATTTTTTATTATCTCACTAGTATCATTACAGAAAGAAGATGTAAATGGTTGACCACTCTTTCTACTAATATACTACACCAATCTGGGAAAGTCTGCCCTAACAACTTTCACCTTTAATATTGTTTAGCAGCATACGAGTAAGATGGATGGACATACTAAAGTGCAGTTTTTTGTTTTAATGCACAAATTAAATTTATGAAATTAATATCATAAATCTAATTTGTCTTTTGTGATTTTTAATGTCATTAATCTAATAAAATCGTTGTTATATAGATTCTATTTTGTTTTAATGCACTTTATAGTATATAAAATTTAAAAACTACACGTTCTGTCCGGGATAATTTATGTCACAGAACATAGTAGAATCAAGAAAATTCAAGTTTCAAAAAGATTTGTCTTAGCTGTCACATTAGGTAAATTTCACTCAGTGCTTTCGTGGATTCCTTATTTATTTCTAATGTATGGTCTCTGACTAGAGTACTTTTATAGGTATTGTTAGAAATAAGTTAAACTACATAAACTGTGCTGATTACATAATTACTATTTTCAGACGCAGCACAATATAATTCTGAAATGTGGATTGTTACCTCAACTGAATAAAGGTATTACTATTATTTATTATTATTTTAACAGAGGTAGAGCCATGGCGCGAATGAATGCACGCCGGCTCGACCGGTGGGATACCACGGCCTCACAGAAAACCGGTTGTGAAGCAATGAAACTTCCCCTCTCTCTTTTTCCTCACCCTTGTCCCCCCTCCGATTTTCCATTCTCTTCATCCCCCTCTTCATTCCCCTCCCCGCATCCTTCTGTCCCTCATCATCCTCAAAGGCGGGCAGTGCACTTACGACTCTGGAGTTGCAGGTGTCCTTGGACGGCAGTTGTCACTTACCATCAGGTGACCCGTCTGTTCGTCTGTCCCCTATTTTTAAATTAAAAAAAGATTAAAAATAAAGATTACTTCAGGTTACATAAGAAAATACGTATTTTTAAAAATGAATGCCAGAATTTGAATAATCAAATATAAATAACATAATTAAAATATCTTCTTTAAGTGCAGGAATATCCAGAACTACTACTATTATTTTATGATACTTCGCACTAAGAGTAAATATGCATGAACAAATGATGTGCATCCTTATTTATTTCCGATAAAATACTTATGACTTTTATAACCTTCGCTGTCAAGTGAGGACATAAAATATTTTTATAAGCAGTGCGAACCGTCAGAAATAATGGCCACCTTACACATTTGATTTATTTTAATAAACCGTCGCGATGATATACAGTTGCAATATTATAAAACAAAATGCCACGGGGTCCAATTCTCAAGTCAAAATTTATGCGTTCCATAGAGCCGAGCGATGCATCTGCTTTCCGTGTCACCCGGCCGGGGTCCAATTAAGTTCAACTCACGACCTCATGTTTAGGCTACAATATTAGCGATTTAATAAATCTAAAGCTTCTTCAATTATCAATCAGTTTGTATTTCAGCATGCATTATAAAGCCAATTATAATAGGCAAATAAAAACTAAGTACCTATGTTTCTCTTTGGTTTGTTAATCGATTATCGCTTTTTGTTTTTACTCTGTCACTGTATAAAGTGTCCCTTATATTTAATTTTCAAATTTGTTTTTATTGCTTTTTCAAAATAAAAATAATAAAATATATTATATATGTACGTACTATATATACTGATAAGTAAAAAAAATATAAAAAGTAAAACTTAGAGAAAGTATAAGGGAAATAACATTTAAGTCGAAGCCTACAGCGTGGTTACATATAATTATATTGGTAAACTACCAGTTTTTCAGAATTCAATACATTTTAATAAGTTATTGGTGGTATTAGTCATCAAAAAGCATACTTTTTTAATTTATATTACAGTGCACTGCATGTGCATGTGTCGCTAGTTTCATGGCCGCTCAGTGGCCTAAGTCAGGACTTCGTGCTAGAGAAAGCGGAAAGCGGGTCGCAGCTAGATCACCACTATTAGATTGTCATGCATGTTGGATGAGGTAATTAATAGTGACATACCATTTTGCCAACGTTCACCCACTCCATACACATACGATTTATAGTTAGAATATTGTCTTCAAAAGAAACTGTATGTTGATGAGCTATCGTGAGATCTAAAAAAATGTTATACGTTTTTACTATTCCAACCATTTGCCGTGACTAATAGATTGAGGCAAAAAATATGTATGTATCTGAATATGTACAATCGAATAACTCTTAGGATGTCCTGTTATTCATAAAAATATCATTAAAATCAAGAGCTGAGACGAATAGTATATTTAAGTAAAAAATAAATAAAAATAGGTGTGATCGGATCGAATACTGGTTTTGCCTTTAAGCCGGTGATATATCAAAATAGGAAAAAAACAATATTTTAAAAGGGCATCAGTCAATATGCTTCAAAAATGTTACAACAAACTACAAAAAAGCGCTACGGAAACATTCTTGCTAGCCGTATCTTTGCCATGCATAATTCAGTCCAATCTCTCAACAATAAAGCAAAGAAGATCGAGGAGAGAGTCAGATCAAAATTGCTTACATGTCTTATCAAACAAAAACTACTGCATGGAATTGAATGCAGTTTTCTCAGATGTCTTACTAGAGGTCTAACTTAAAGTATATACTCCATTTAACTGGTGGAGTTTATTCTAAATTCCACTTTGTACGAGTGGAATTTAGACTGCATTTTTTATAATAAAATTGGAGATGATTTACTACATCTCATTCTTAACATCAGATAAAAGTAGAAAACTGTTCGCCAGTATCAGTTCCCATAGAGCTCATGAATTCAAAGCATTCAATGCTGACAGCCGGAGTATTAAACAATTTGCGTAATTGTACCTTTCAGTAAAAACGTTGTTCAGTGTAAGCGAGGTGTGCTATGTAAATTTAAACTAAGGGTGAAATGAGAATGTTAACCGCCTTTACGGTTCGTTTACTGTGTTTGTGTAGGAGTTATAAAATTTTATTACTGTAAATAAGCAATGGAATGAGTACTTTGATGTCAAATTAAGGTTCTTGTTTTATTGTTAATGTGAAGTTAAGAGAGGTCTTTAATAGAATCAGATATCGGATTGATGTTTGTTATCTGTAACTATAATTATTTTTTGTAGGGGCCGATATTGTTGTTACGTGATACCTTTATTTATATAGTTAGGTTACCTTGAAATAGTTTCTTCTCAACATAAAATATCCTCTAAACCTCACTATAAAACGAAAGTTGTGCTTTAAAGGTTATTACTCAGGTGTCGATTATATTGAAGATAGAAGCGCTTGGGATTGAACTGTTAGAGATTCACACGCTATTTCAAAAAATCAATACAATGTAATATGAGCTTACATGTTTCTCATTTTCTGTCTTCTTTTATTATAATTCTTTGTTCTTTGCTTTTAACTTCTTTTTTCCCTGCCTAAATAGCTTCATTTTAGTTATTAACTTTTAGCAACACAATAGCACACGATAAAATAGTGTTTTATTGAATAGTGTATGTTGAACACGAAATATTGTAATATCTATCCAGTAATTTAAAAGAGTAGTTCTACATCAAACGCAGGCACTTGTAACTCAGGAGGCGCATCTGCGGTGCTCGCCTATGACGGTCGAATAACAAATCCCTCAGAAAGGAGGGGAGAGTAAGAGGTGGCAAAAGGAAAGTTAAAGAGGAGGATAAGGAGTGAGTTAGGATACAGGAGGCCTAACCCTCCCTGGGTTAGGCCTTCTGTATCCTAACTCACTTGGTGAAACACAACTCAAGCGTTGCTTAACAATTGGTTCCTGTGAGGACGTTACGTTACTCCTTTCTAAACCCATATTTGCTCTCCCACGTTAGATAACACCGTAATAAATATTTACATTATTTATTTATTTCCACTATTAAAAAAAACACATATTCGACGTTATCAATCATAAAGAGCATTAGTCGTTCTATTCAACATTTCAATTATTCTACTGATAACAGCGTTTCTTGATGTATATGCAAAAATAATCATCAACATTAAGAAAATACTGTTTTTCTTTTAAATAATTATTTGTTTTCAAGCTCTTGGAATGCTATTTTCAGAGGAAAATTTTAGCACTGCATGGCACCTTTTCTATCTTAGAAGTGCATACAGAATCAGTGTAATGAGTTTAAGGTGAGAGTTCAACGTCTTTTGTTCCATTCGCGAGGCATTGTGTTAGAATCCTTTGTGAAGAACAAAAACGTAGGAACAATGATACGAATTGATTGATTAATTAGGTTAATTCTAGTAGCTCTTTCGCTATGTATAATATTTGCGAATAATTGTATTCCAGAGAGCAATTGTTCAAATTCTAAATTGATGTCCATAACATAATCAAAGTTTATACTGAAATTGAATTAGTTCCTACCTGGAAATTAATTCTGATGAGCTCAGCTTTATTCGAAATGAGAATATAAAGGAAATGTTACAAGTGGTATATTTGTCAAATAACTGTACTTGTGTAAATAATATATAATCTCGTCTGTAATGAGGTTTCATTGTACATATCAGTAGCCCAGTACACACATATTCGACTAATACCAAGTTGATGGTGAGTTTCAAAAATTGTATTTGTCTCCATACTTACTTTGTGTAATACTATCACAGCAATTATTTTCTCTTTACCATCCTACTTCATTTTAAAATCACAAAATATTTAATACAGATTGGCGAAAAAATCAGAAAAAAAACAATGAATATTCATATAAAAATGACAGATTGAAATTTGAATGTAACATTAAGAGTTTTTTTTTATTTGTAACTATGGCCTATGTTTATGGCCAAAATAAGTATCTACATATGTTGTTTGATAGATTCTCCTTCTTTTCCGTCCCATCATACTCCACCGAGAATCACGCGAAATAAAATAAAAAAGTAGTAATTATAGACCAGGGTCGATCATTTTTAAAACCAAGATATAAGTCCTATGGACAAAAGTTAAAAGCAAAGTTGTAGGTAATAAAGAGATCTACAACTTTTGTGTTTACACTTTTTTCACACAACATCAACATTTATGTGAAAAATTCAAAAAGCCAAGTTTTTGTTTTTTTATTTTTGTTTTACAAAAAAAAAAAATTGTATCCACGAAATTTTGGGAAAACTTATCTTTTTATGTCACTGTTTTTTTTTTTTTAATTTGAAACATTTTTCTTTTTCACCTTATTTTGACTTAATATCGAAAGAGCTCCCCAATTTTCAATCGAAAAATTCTCTTAAAATGTCAGCTTTTTCAAAACCGTCGGTGGGCTTTTTTTCTGCGAAATCTATCTAATCTACTTTCTGACGGCGTAAAAAAAACTTACTATGATAAATGTTTTCAGAAAATGCAAAATACAGGTAGTATTTACCTTGCTATGTAGGTTCCAAAAGTTTATTTTAAAGTAAATTTGTATCAATTCTCTTAAATTAACTCTGTATCTCGAATACTGGCTAACGATTTTTACAGCTGCTACGAAATAACAGGCAGTAAGACCCAGACCCTCCTAGCCCCCTTCCCCACTTCTCTATGAAATACCTTTTGATGGGCTAAAATTTTTGGTAGGTCACTCAGGTGTATAAGTTTTATTAAAATAGCAATAAATATTCTAGATGTCTTATTAAATATAAACTTTATTAACTTATTTGGTTGTTAATGATGGTAGTATATTTCGATTTGCAATTTTTATTACCTATAACTATGCCATTTAACTTTTTTTTTTTTTTATGCGATAGGGGGCAAACGAGCAGACGGGTCACCTGATGGTAAGTGACTGCCGCCGCCCATGGACACCCGCAACTCAAGAGTCACAAGTGCGTTGCCGGCCTTTTAGGTAGAGGTACGCTCTCTTCTTGAAGGTTTGAAGATCGTATCGGTTCGGAAATATTTGTTCCATAAGCTGGTTGTGCGAGGCAAAAAGCTTCTGGAGAAGCGCACAGTGGTGGAGTGCCAATCGTCCAGGTGATGGGGATGGATATTTTGTCGCGTAGGACGATGGCGGAAACCAGCAGCCGGTATAAGTCCGAACAATTGCTCTGAACACTCCCCATGATACAAGCGATAGAGGATGCAGAGTGAAGCTACATCTCTACGCAACGCCAAGGTGTCAAGTCGATCAGAAATATCTTGGCAGTCGATGATGTGAGTCGCTCTCCGTTGAACTTTTTTATGCCGGAAATCGAGATAAACCATTTTAACCATTAACAACTCACCTCTTCCCCTTCCCGACCTCAGATCACCCATAGATTGTATTCTCTTAATTTTCCAATAAGTTTCATTATACTATTATTTATTTCACTTTTTACAACTTTCAAAGGCTTCAGCCCTGGTCTATTAATGTTATAAAGAATCTCGTATCTAACAATTATGTAGCATGACAATCGTTGCCTGGTTTTGGTCAAATATTATAAAAGAACTGTTCCAAGTCTTTGTATCCTTTTTATTGTTTGAAAATCGAATACCGTTTCAACGAGAGGTGGTATAGAATTTATTTTGAAGTCGAGATATGTAATAGGACTCGATGTCTTCAAAATTAGACCTATCTTCGAAGAGATCTTTTTTCTAAGCAGAAAAAAAAGGACAATTTAAATTATTATTCATTATCACTACACCTAGATGTTTGCTTGTACCTATTCCTATTTTTTAATAGCATTTGCGATCTTGTGTGTTGGCATTTCGTGAAGTCGAATTAAAACAAAACAATAAACTATGTCATGACGTCATGAAGATTTGTTGTTCATTTGTTGCGTGTCACTTTGTAAGTCTTTTGGTCTACGGAAACATCCTTCTTCGGTAATTAACCACAAAGAGACATGGTTAACCATTATACTAATGGCATTTTACCTAAGAACTCTATGGACGAGAGGTTCATTAATAACCCTATAATATATAGTTTTCCTCGGTTACTTCTATAAAGTGATTTCCTAAATATACACCTAAAAATTAATTACGACTGACAGACAAATCGATATGTCCATATGTCACGGATTCTGAGTGTGCGGTAGTCCGTTATTTTAATTCATGCTATCAAATGAAACGTTCGCACGTTATAAATAAAGCGGCCGACAGACTGTCGCGACGATTCCAATGGTAATATTTCACACCCAGCTAACGCATCGGGTGTTTGTCTTGCATAGATTTTAAAATGTGGATAGGATACTTCCTTAATTTTTTATAACTTTATAATTTGACTTTTTAAACTAGGTTAACTAAGAGGCATGTGCACCAACTAATAAGATTTATCTAGTATTATTACTAAGTATAATTCACAATCAATACCTTTGTTTTGTTTGTTTTCGAGTTAACTTAGTAAAACATCGTGTTAAGTGATCCGGTAACCTCGAAGATGCACTTGTACCTACTAGTCACTTAAATCGACCTTTAGTCGAAACCATATCTCATTTGAAATAATAGACAAATAAAATAAATACATTATGAACAGTACAAAACCAAACTAATTATTTTATATTAAGTTGCAGTTGGCAAATTAGAATTAGAATTCTTGCCTTCTATTTACGTAAATAACTTTAAAATTTCTTATCCATGCTCTTGTATTCTGAGAAAGTAAGACGTCGCGAGTCCTTTGATGATTCTGCTTATGAATATCGTGCCTTGACAGCGAAGCGAGAAAACGCGACCATTCGTTCGGAACACTATGAATATGTTTATACCTAATAAATTGGTCTACGTACTCTTATACGATTTGTATCTTATTTACAAGAAAACATGTTACATGGCTTTTGTTTTGTTATGTGATACGTCAAATTAGTAGTTGCAGTTGCAGAAGCAAATTAGTAGGTATATCCTTCAAAAGTTAAGGTTAGAGACAGCAAAGCAGAACGAAAATAATTAAACTGAACAGAACAAAGGCAGTGTTCATTTGAGAGCACGGTTTATAATCGTTGTAATTACTGAAAGTACTTATCAGACTTTGTCATGCGGAAGTAAAAACTCTATTCGCTGAGCTTAACGACACATTTTTTATAGTATTGACAAAGAAAGGTAAAAAAATGAGTTAGTGCGACGCGCTTATCTTCGATCAAACCGCACTACCGTAATAACAGTCTAAGGTTCTTACAATGTAACGTACCAGAGTAAAAACCGAACGCGCCTTCTCTAAACGCATCTCCTGGGACCTAGGTATTGTTAAGTCTAGAACACAACTACACTAACATTTTAAATTTACTTAGCATTAAAAATAATGTGTTCGATAAACTAGAACTAAATTCGAGCGTTGGTTTTATATAATGTATATGTATGTATGTAGGTATATTAATTTAATACCTTTACCCATCCATATCATTACTGAACAGGAATTCACTATAATTAAGTTACATTAATTGTTCCAATTACATTAATTTTTGTAATAACATTTTGATTTCCGTAATTATAACTAAGCTCCTGATTTATATGCATAAAACTGTAGCTCATTTTTATCCATTTGAAAGCGGACATCGTCTGCGAAAATGCTATAAAAAATGAGTAAATATATTGTTAAAGTAAAACCTATTAAATATATGTAATCGATTTCAATAAATAACTTTCACAAGTGCTATTCATAATTTGATGGGCGGCGGTAGTCACTTACCATCAGGTGACCCGTCTGCTCGTTTGCCCCTACCGCATAAAAAAAAAATGTATATAATAAGGTGATTAGTAAAAGCAGAAATGAATGAATTTCAAATCAAATCAAGTATGTATATCCCAGGCTTACTACAAAAAAAAGTTATCTGCGCAAATTGTCTGAATAACGAGGTGACTGCAAGGAGGCTGTGGTTTGTAGATAATGTTTTGCGGTCTCCGCGATGGGCTACATCAAACGAGCTGGTGACCCAAGCAGCAATCATCGCAGTTTGACTTTATACTTTAAATTACACAAGCAATCCCAAGCGAGCGATGAAACATTTTGCAATTAGTGTTTTGAAGGTCTCTAGATTAGTCGGAGGAGTTTAAAATCGAAGTATGTATAGAAAGCAAAAATATTAGAGTAGTAATAAGTTATATAATTACAGTTTTTTACATACTTACATAACAAACATACTATATACCTAAGCAGTAGTATAGTAGGCAATAAATTCGTTCAAAATTGTTTAAAAACATTAAATAAACAAATTTACACAAAGAAATGTTTTGCATAGCTTGCGGTCACTATTTCAAATGTTAATATATCGGATGCTTTTCTATCAGATAGTACACTCATGCAATATGTATTGTATGTACGTATACCTTTTGACGGCAATAGGGGTAGGCAGAGGTTAATTGGCAACATGTGGGTATTAAACACCCACATTTTGCCAATTAGAATTTGAATTTGTCCCCACTAACGTAATCCCCTAATACGTTAGTGGGGCAAATTTAAATTCTAATCTGCAAAATGTGGGTGTTTGATGCACCTCTGCCTACCCCTTATGTAAGCGTGAGCGGCTATAGCCAGCCATCAGACTTATGCATCATAGTAAAATACCATATGAAATTATACTATTAAATTAAGAAAAGTGGACTAATCTGGCTGTTACGATATCAGTCAGATCAGTTTTTTCTATGTGAGCCCGATTGAAGATTTGAATCAAGAGTAATGCCTACAAATTGCGAATTCATCTTCTTTACTTGTACTTTTACACATCTATCGCTTGGATATATATGGTAATACCATTACTTATATTGTATAAAGCATACAGAAATATATAAGGCATCTGTCAAACTGAAATTATGTTATATTCAGTGGCGACATGAAAGTCGAATAATTGTCGCATACAAAGTCGCCAATAATGCATCTAATTGAAATTGTAGTTCAGTGGTTAATTATTTGCTGACATAAAAACAAATAGGCCGTCAACAAAATTGCACTGATAATTGGGTGGCTATATGTGGAATGCTGCGGTGCTAGTGCTTTTAAAACAATTTCATATACATTTTTATCGCTGATGATGAGCGATTATGCTGGGTGGTTCAACGACGCTGTAATACATTTTAATTACAATAAGTGTGTTTACGAAATTGTTTGAAAGCTGACCGAGCACTTGTTTGTTAATAATTTAAATTTACAGATATTTTTAATGAATCTTGGATTACCACTATGGTCACAGAAGCAAGTTTCTTTTTGTTAATGTCTCTCCAACTTGCAACCTGTATCTTGCGTGTCGAAACAAATGTGTAGCAATAACTCTTGTCCATTGCCTGATATTCCTCATCCATAACTTCTTTCTACGCTCAAATTGCCTTTGTTAGACGAACAGACGCAGTTGTAATGGTAGGTGACAATCGCCGCCCATGGACTTACTGGAGGGTGATGGGGGGATTAAGGGAGCGAAAAGAGGAGAGGGGAGGTTGGGCCTCTGGTACCCTCACTCAGCGATTTCTGTGAGGCCTTGGTAATACTACAGTCGAGCAGGCCCATTCGTGTCTAAGCATGGCTCTCCCACGGTATAAAAAATTGCCCATCATAATTGATTATAAAGACCCGTAAGCTTTCAATTTTGAATATGGCCCAGATATGTTTTAAACTTTTTTGATTATCTGTCATAGATATATGGTTTGATTACGGTAAAGAAGTCGCCTAATTAGCAGAAAAGACTCAACTGTTTAAAGGATCCTCTTAAAATTACTAACCTTTAGAATAATATGTACGATGTTAAACAGATGGCTCTTAATTAAATTAATAGTTTGCTCTTAGAGTGTTTACCTATATCATTCATTTTTCATAAAGCAACATAAATAAAAATAAATTACTATCAATTTAAAAACATTTACGGTCACATAAAAATTTGATCGCCGTTTACATGTCGTGAGAAAGAGAATTTTCTTATCTCATTACTAAAATATAATACACAATAAAATTTTATGTTATTATCTAGTATTTTATGATAATATGTATCATCATAATATTGTGAACGACACAATCCAATGTGTGTCGAAGTAATTATCACACTGACACACTCGTAAATGTCAACTGGGATCTGATAAACATGCGTATCTTTAGGTTTTGAATAAACTATACTATCACCTCTCCTAGGTGTTAAAGCAGGTGGGTACTGTCATAAATATAGAAATAATTCGTTATTAATTTTGCCTTTTCATAAGTATTTTGTCCAACACTTTGTTGTAGGAAGGTCACGAATTAAACAACTTGCATTTTAATATGTACATATTTCTCTGCAATAGCAATAGTAACATTCAATATAAGAGTTGGTTATTAATTCATTTTTTTTTGTTTCATAAAATTGCTAAACAATTATTTAAAATTGTCTTATTTCAAATATTTAAATAATAATTTAATTAAAATTTAAAATAATTAATATTGAATGTCAAATATGATATTAATATTAAGAAGATTAAATAATTCAAAACTGCCTGTGTTGTAATAAATTCTAACAATAACCGCTCGTTTCCAAGTGGGTTTGAGCCTTCTGAGAAGAAATCGGTCAAACAAAGTCATTGCCATTCTTAGGGACTACTTGGTAAGCAAAGTAGTAGGCACTAGTAGGGATAACTCGTTAATTCAAAACTATAAGGAATATAATAGAATATTAATGACGTATATATGACATATATCGAAATATTCTTGACTTGGAGACAATCTTAGTAAAACCATTTTAACAAAACTTTGAATACTCTTCATTTACAAACGACAAGGGAACTGCACATGGGAATAGGTTAAGCCCTTTAAATAAAAAATAAATATTTACTACCCGAACAGTACTAAATACGAGTAGGTACATATATACATTCTACAACTATCCACAACATATTTCTTGTTGATATAATCGGAGATTAACACACAAACGATTTCATATGTCACTGCTTGATATATGTTACATTAAGAAGTGTTCTAAGAATGTGTCCTAACGTGCAACCTCACCTGAATAAAAACAGAAAAGTTTTATTACTTAGAAGACATAAAAAAGTTACGAACCTGTTACCGTTACCCATACATTATTTATCATAAAAAATTTAGAGAACATTTAAAAGATAAATAAGTACATAGATATGCGGATATAAGGTGTTTAAAAACTTATAAAAGTTTAACGCAAACGATTACCTAGTTATAAGGCATTTTTTAAACGCGCTTTCTGGTGGATGTTTATTACAGCATTTGTTATAAGTGAAAAGTAAGTTTCATAATAAATAAAAACTTATGACAAACGTTACCGTCCCCGCTACTCTCGAGTAAAAGCATTTCATACTTAGTTACGCAACTTCATAAAAATAAGTCGAGTAATTTAATATTTCAGACTATCTGGAGATTAAATATTAATGAATGAAAATCAACATACATTAAAATGTATCATTGTTATATGTGTGTTATTGAAAATATTGTAAACAAGTACAAAGTTGGCTCACATAACGCCATTAAACCCTACCTACATATCAAAATCAAAACCATTTATTTCAATTAACCAATCAAAGGTATTTTTGAATTGTCAAGAGATGAAGTCGGTCAGACTAAGTGAGTCGTGAAGCTAGTTGCCTGGTCCAATACCTAGATCCCATAAAGAAGAACAGGCTAGAAACTCCAAACATTTTAAAACATTTTATAACATTTTATACAATTTTCTTTTTACAAGTTTGCAAGTTTAAAATCAAATGTGAGGACAATGGAATACATCATTCCGCAATATAAATTCTAATAATTACTATAAGGTATATTTTATATTCTCATACTCACGCCTACATCCCCGAAAGGATACGTAAATGTATATTAAACTTCACATTTTTCAAACCGTAATTTAGTCAAACTTACGTAATAAGGGTAAAATTCACTGCCGTCGACCGCGCACTGAATATTCGCTGTCTGATAGATAACAGTCCAATCCCTTAGTTGCCTTTTACCACACACAAAATTTAAATGAGATGACTAATAGCATCCTTGACAACTTTGAATGGTTAAATTCTAATAACCTAAACAAAAATAAGTTTAAGAAAAACAACAAACACAGCAGACAAAAATGAACATCAAAATTACAAATTCAATGTAACGTACAAAAAATAATTAAACAAAACCAATTAGATTCTCGAGATTGTAGTACATAGACAACGAAATGTCCGGATGCCAAGGTCTGCAGGGTTCCTGGAAGCATCCCTCCTAGGGTATACCCAGGTCCCTTGCAATAGACTCACTTGTGACGGAACACCGTGTGGTTTTAGTCACCGTCAGCTCCGGTGAGGTGATGACCCGTGGCGGTTTCCACACGAAAAAAAAATTTAATCACAGATTAATCATATATGTACAAATATACATCAGTTTCCATATGCGCTAAAATTGCAAACGAAAATGCGCTACTTACTTCATTTCACGGGTATGTCCCTTCCACTTTTTATGGTAGGATTTTCTGAGGCAATGGCTCAAACAGTAACTATGTTCTTGTAGGTCAAAAGAAATGTACTAGGGCAATTTGTAGGTTGCAACGGACGGATACATCCGAAACCCATTTAAAATATTCAGACTTTTGACCTT
Organism: Tyria jacobaeae; assembly: GCA_947561695.1. Classification (NCBI taxonomy): domain Eukaryota; kingdom Metazoa; phylum Arthropoda; class Insecta; order Lepidoptera; family Erebidae; genus Tyria; species Tyria jacobaeae. The sequence continues at coordinate 13,866,598 of OX387220.1, forward strand.
TCCTTCGCTGTGCATTTATGAAGTTAATTGGGTTTGTTGAAAGCAATTTACAACTCATTTATATCATGGTGGGTCAACGTCGCTCTGGCAATTCACCTCCTAAAAACTTAAACTTCATTTTTACATGATAGTCTTTATGCAATGGCACCAAAATTGATTAATAAATTATCAAAAAAAAAATGATACTGTTCAGACCTCAATGAAAGTAAACTGAGGCTTTATGATTTCCTAATTGACAAAAGTTATCATTCGAATAATGATTTCTTAAATGAAAAATGTGTCTCATTTTATTTTAATCCCTACTTCTTCTTCGTAGCCTACTATTCCCATTGGGGGTTTGGCTTCTAGTCTAACCAGCTATTATATATACTAAATATCAGTTTTACCACGCAGCGACTGGCATCGCACCTTTGCAACCCTGAGGTCGTACTGAATTTAATAATTGGACTAGTTATCAGGATCTTTGAGGGCACTTACTTCTCAATATCGACTGTCGTAGGTGTTTAATGTTCGTGACAACCACGACAGACGTCTTAATATGCTCTCCGAGGCACGGGGTTATATCACCCCAAACTTCCAAACTCCGGGCTGTTACTGAGTATTTCCTATTAGAAAAACACAATAGCATATTTTTGGCTTCTTGATTTTAATTTTATTTTAACTATGAACTCGTATTTGTATCTGTTATGCGCTGCGTTATTTAATATTCATTGATAATTTAATTTATTTATGTTGATTACTTATTGTAATGTGACAGATTTTCTATTCCATATAATTTTTCACTCCATCCGAACATGTTAATTTCTATTTTTTCGTATACCTGTTGGAGGAGCATAGCAGTTCGTGTCATATTTTAAGACCTTTTATTACCTATGTTTTCACGAAATAAATGATGATTGATTGACTGATTGATTGAAGAGATGGCGTCGCCTACAGTACTCTACCGAGAACCAAACGCCATACTTGTAAAATAAATAAATATAACCAAACAGGCTTGCGAAATAGTAATATAATTAGTTTGTTATTAAACATTCAACAGAAGGTTTATTTTACACTTTTTATTTTACTAAATAACTCAACACTACTTGTTGGATTGCAGACTACTTTATTATTAGCTTTTTCGTTTTTCTTTAGTGTGCAATGTAAATAGGCTCAAAGCGCCGACACAGCCAGGTGCAATTGCTTGCAATTTATGTCAGGACGATGGGTCCACAATTACTTTGTCTGAGCAAAGAAAATTGGGGTCGACTTAACCTAGTCCAATTTAACCCCACGAAGACACAGGTTTGCGCGTTCACCGCTAAAAAGATGCCATTGGTCGTATCACCTCAATTTGAGAGCACTTCCCTAACTGCATCAGCCAGTATCGGAATCCTTGGCGTCGATATATCAAGCGAAGTCCAGTTTCGCGGTCACTTAGAGAGTAAGGCCATATTAGCCTCGAAGAAGCTTGGTGTGCTAAACAGATCGAGACAGTATTTTACTCCGGCCCACCGCCTGCAACTTTATAAGGCGCAGGTTCGGCCGCACATGGAATACTGTTCTCATCTCTATGCAGGTGCACCCCAGTACCAACTTCTGCCTCTTGACCGCATTCAACGGAGAGCGACTCGCATCATCGACTGCCAAGATATTTCTGATCGACTTGACACCTTGGCGTTGCGTAGAGATGTATCTTCACTCTGCATCCTCTATCGCTTGTATCATGGGGAGTGTTCAGAGGAATTGTTCGGACTTATACCGGCTGCTGGTTTCCGCCATCGTCCTACGCGACAAAATATCCATCCCCATCACCTGGACGATTGGCACTCCACCACTGTGCGCTTCTCGAGAAGCTTTTTGCCTCGCACAACCAGCTTATGGAACAAATTGTCGCCTGCCGTATTTCCGAACCGATACGACCTTCAAACCTTCAAGAAGAGAGCGTACCTCTACCTAAAAGGCCGGCAACGCACTTGTGACTCTTGAGTTGCGGGTGTCCATGGGCGGCGGTAGTCACTTACCATCAGGTGACCCGTCTGCTCGTTTGCCCCCTATCGCATAAAAAAAAAAAAAAAAAAAAAAAATTGAATTTTCAATGTTGGTTTTGAGGTGGTCCTTGATGTGATACAGCATTAAATTGAGTATAATTATGCCTAGGCAATGCTTTTTGTAAAAATGTATTGATTGCTTTATCGACACTGTTTAATATTGATACATTGTTTATTGGGTTTTAATCACCGTCTGTTGTAATTCAATTATTTTTACGACATAGAGAAGACTTTAAAAACTTTACATGGAGAGTATACATTAAAATGTTATAAAGTGTTCGGTACAATACTCGGTAATTTATTAAATTATAGTAATTTACATGATTATTTTTTCTTCGAATATTATATCGCAACAAATAATGCCTATATTTAATTGCTATATAAGAAACATTGACACGCTAAATACCATATTGAAATAGGAAGAGAACCAAGAGAAACCCATTCACTCTACTTTTGAAAGTTCCAGGATTAAAGTTTTGTGGAAAAATAGACACAAAACATGGCGAAGCTAACCTAAAAGAAGCTATCATAGCATTTAGTTCGTTGACTAAACGCTATGATAGCTTCTTTGATAATTATCGACACTTTCATGTGTCATTTTTTTTTTAAACTGCACATGACTCATCGGTTGATATATGAGTATTACCTATTGTCGGCTACAGTTTATCTCAGTATATCGACATCATAATTTTCATGAGGTTTTATTTAAAAAAAGAAGTCCAGATGTCTACTATAAAGAGCTATATAAAGGTGTTTTTCTATTCAGTTAGGATTTTCAAAAAGTTTTTTTTTTATTTTATCTTTTACTTTTTAGTATAATTTAAAATTTTAATAACTTTACATATCAATTAGTGAACTAATTATCAAAGTCGACGCGGTTGTGTCGCCTAATTATTGAGTTCCTATGGCCATCTTCCAGCTCCATCATCAGACCCTGGTTAGCATCTAGCACCAAAGTACTTGTCAAGACGAATCAAACGAGACGAGACTCGATGGTGTTGCGTCGTTTCCTTACTGAGTTTCTATGACCACCTTTCAGCTCCATCATCAGAGCACACCCTGGTAATCATCTAAAAACAAAGTACTCGTCAAGACGAATCAAACGAGCTGTAACTTGATGGAGCTGCGTCGTTTCATTACAGAGTTCTTATGAACACCTTCCAGCTTCATCATCAGACCCTGGTTATCATTGAAAGACAAACTGCTAGCCAAGACGATTCAAACAAGCCGAAACTCGATGAGGTTGTATCGTTTTATTGCAAGGTTTCTATGGCCACCTTCCAGCTCCATCATCAGATCAGCACCATGTCATCACAATATTGCATTGTCACGCGATTTACACATGTATGCAAAATTTCAGCTGAATCGGTAACAGGAAAGTGGATCAAATTTAATTTGCAAGATTTGATGACAAACATGGAGACAGGTGAAACTAAATAAAAGCTTGTAAAAAGTGTGTTTTAACAACATTAGTAATTTAAAACATTATTTTTCTCATTGCACTACCTTTTTCAGTTAAATTTAAACGAATAATTTAAATTTAAAATACAATTCGCACGCTACGTATAGCTAAATGGTATTTATACCCTCAACTTCCTTTAACATATTCAAACTTCTCAGCCAATACCAAGTGCATTCAAAGGGTTATGCAAGGCCATTCTACATATGTACATACGGCGCTTGTAATTGGATAACCCTTTAACCGGCCTGACTGATGGCAACTACAAATTAAATTAACAATGATATGCGAGATGGTATGCCATCGTGGGTCCGAGTCACTTGTATTATTTGGGATGTACACATCTATTTTGTATGAAGACAGTTTTTTTATTGCTTTTTATTTGATCAGGTTGCTATTTTATATATTCTGATTGTATTATATATTCGTATTGTACAATAGGTACGTGTGGAATGTCTTATCGCTAAAAGCGTTCTCCACAAGAGAACCTTTGGATGCACATACACACATAATATTTTGTATACTAATACATACATGTCTGTAAATAAATAAATATAATATAAACTGTAGCATTCCGGGAGTAAAGTCAAAAAAGATGTGTACAGTTAATAATTTTATGTATTATTTCTGTTTCCGAATGAACCCTTCCAAATAGTTATGTACTATTATTTCCTTTGTAGTTACAATTTAATTCTAGACGACACTTATTACTAATTCAAAAGAATAATGGCCCTAGATTTCATTTTATTAACAAAAGATTATGCACATTATGTCTACCTACTTAAAAATGTCAATGGGAAAAAAAGGCATTATGTGCATGACTCAGTGAAAGTACCGATACTAATGTCACCACAGTTTATCGTTATGTACTTACACCTGCTGAGGGAGATAAAATAATATATGTAGTAATAATATATTTATGTATCTTGTGTTATTCATGGATATTTTACACGTGATATAAACCATTATTATTATTATTACTATTAAAACCTAAAAAGCACCAGCTGAGGTAAAAAAGTAATTAATAAATGAAACACTAAAATGGAAAACTTACTTTGACGTAACCTTTGGAATATATTATCGTTAAATATTCTTAAAACAGAACTGTTGTTATATTAAAGCACGAATATGATTGTCGGTAAAATAAACATTGCAACATATGTGGTTGACCATCGATGTATAATAACACTATAAACGAACATTAAAATTATGGCTGTTTATGGTCCACGGTTTATATAAGGGTGAAACAATGTATGAGGAATCGTGTGTGGTCCATATACTTTACTTATTATACGAATAAAACAATTGAAGCTGTTGTACAGTTTGTGGCAGTACTAAAATTTATTCAAAGAACGACAGAAACAGATGCTTCGAAATTAATAAAATGATATATTGGATATGGATTTTATATGTATTGGATAGTTTCAAATTCTTTATGTGGATTTGTCTAAAAATAATGAAATCGTCCTTTATTTGTTTTAAATCTCACAATTATACTAAAGACTGGTAAATTTAAAAAATCTTGCAAGAGAATTGGTTTGCATTCAATATTTATATGTTATTTTTATGGATTGCAATAATAAATCAAAAACCATTTGGTGAACATAAGGAAGACCGATTTATTACACGCATTGATTTTAACAGGCTTTAATATATATTTCAGAGTTTAAATGCTCTGAATTTCTTAATCGATTTCCCTTAGAAAAACCACCGGTCTTATTTGAAATGAATATTGCCCCTCAATAGATGATAGTTATGCTTAATCATAATTTTCTAATTAGGGTGAATCTACTACAATTAAATTTTCTGTACTTCAGTCTGTATTAACAACTGCTAGCTATACGTAAAAGCTTAGAACCGTGGTGACTAAATCAGATGTCTGCATTAGCACGGTGCCAACACATCAGTTCCCAGTAACATTTCACCAATGGGAATGCGAGTTTATGAAGATCTATGAACGTATCTATCTCCACAACTCGATACAAGTTGAGTATATACACATATAACTTCTGTGATAAGCTGATTTAATACTAGAAACATGAAAGTTATTTTGTACTAGTGGACCTATGTTCAGGTATTCATAAATACCTTCGGATAACCTACATTTAACTTTAAGTCTTGGTTCATAGTTGAGGCACTGCACGTTTTTACTTGAATTAGGACCTCTCGGCGACTTTTTAAATCCACCCTACGAAAGGTACCATATTCGGTTTTATTGTATTTGTGCAGGTGAGTATCCCTACACTAACATCGGACTTTAAATAAAGAGGTTTAACAATAACATTTTGTATTATGGAGGATGAGGCTGGTCATTAGGACAATATTAGCAAGGGGAAAAGGATTCGCAGCAGGCTAAACTATAATGGTTACAACAATCGTTGATAAATTAACAGCAAATATACAGTACTCTTGCTAGTTAATAAATTAGCTTAAAATAGGTATATGTTGCAGACTTGAACATGAATTACCAAACATTGAATAAAATATTTCATTTTTATATAATATATGATCAACATCTCTGAAACAAGTCGATTTCACAATTTCCATACACAATTGAAATTTATACACGCCATTTGCATTATACATTAATATCACATATTTATGACAATCGGCATACAATGAAAAGAAAATTAAACGAGTAATCGTGAATTACCAGGTTATCGTGTCAACTATCGGATCCCATGTCGATTTATTTCATCGATGGTTCATTTGCACGATGCTGCAGTAAATTCTCGTTTGCGGCAGCCCTGTGACACTTTTATGATACTGCTCAATATAAAGAGGATAAAAGCCTATTTATATAACAACAGTCGACGGAGGGTAAAATCTTCATATCGCTGCTGAAATACGCTAAAAATCACAATAAAAATGTACTGCAAATATTTTGGGTCCGTCCCTTATTTTGTTTTTGTATCCGACATTTGGAGATAGAAATTCCTTTTACAGTAACAATGTAAATGGTTTGTAAACGTATATTAAATGTTTTATTGCTCACATTCATATATTAGTTTACACATACATATATATGATGTTCAGTTTCTCTCACAGCCATGTTTGTTTTCTCAATATCCACATGTTCAAACCTGAATTGCAAGTAAACAGTAAAAAAAGAATCAAAGTCAAACACTTACAGTGATATTATGGTTGCTTAATTCTAACTTGAATGATAGATACATAGATAGAGAATACTTTATTTGTACACCACTTTTACAGGAGAAGTTTCATACAAATACATTTGTCAATTTAATAATGTACAAAGGACATCTCTTCCAGGCAACCTTAGGATGAATCAACGATTAGGAGAGACTGGTCGTTGTGTTTATCAAATATAAGGAAAACTTTAATTGTGTAGTACGTAATAAATCTACTTATACTAAACCAAACTTGTCCTCTGCCGTATCCTCTACGCCGCCTCTTTAGCCAACATATATACATATACCTACGCAATGACATCAACACATTCCACAAACGCACAGCTTAGACAGTAAAAGAGAGGACAAAAAAGAAATTGTGGAATGCAGCGGAACCTCGAGTGTCAGATCTTCAGATGACCTTAGACATTTTCATGTGTGTCATGAAGGAACTTAAACCGTTATTTGAGATGAAGTGGAGCTCTAGGGTTGAAGAAGAAAGAGTATTCTGTCGAGAACGAATTTTAAGCCACTCGATATTTACGTATCACAAATATCAATTTTATACAAACATTTTGGAGTCACTCAAGTGTATCAAATTGTCCGTTAGTGTGATTCAGATCGCTGATGTCAGTATAGCCCAGAACCAGAAGAAGTGCAGATTTAGTGACAATTGGATGAAAGTTGCGCAATCTTCTCAGGGATTGAGTTATAGGTATGCGACCCTGATTTGCTATAGGTATTGCTTATACTCTTTAATCTATCTCTATATGGAATGGTCCTTTTCTACCTTTTCTACCCTCCCTTTACGGGACGTGGCTTCTATGAGCTTGCTAAAGACTGTGTACATTGCTCTCTGGGAATTAATTTTAACGTATTGCATTGCAGCGTTTGGAGGTTCGGTATTATCTCATCTTATCGGTTTAGAAAGAGCGCCGCGCAGTGTGTTGAAAACGATCCTGGATACAATGAAAGTTATACTAATAACACATAAGGTAGTACTAAAGTGTAGTGAAACTCACGAAACTGGTCTTCAAACTTCACTAAACTCAGTAAACACTACTTTTGTCAGGCGTTTCTGTTATTTTATGAACTCCTTCCTCTATAACACAATGAATAAAATCTGCCAGTTAATCAGCCAAAATAAAAAAAAAACTTCCCTGGACGTACGACGATATAGAAAGCGTCTTAAAATCATTGACTTTCAAATTCAATTGTCTGTTAATTTCTATAAGTAGTAATCATGCGACGTTAGGTCTTCCTGCGTGATAGGAGTGTTGTGATACAAAGGCTTACTACACTAGGCATGGCCCTAGTGTAGTAAGCCTTTGTAAAACCTGACATGAAAAGGTTCCTCTTACTGGTAAGTTGTGTTCTATGCAATATGTTTAAATATAATTATGATCAGAAGAACTTATGAGCAAATTCGGAAATACATTGTTAAGGTCTTGATGTTGGTGACCAAATAAAAAGCTGACTGTACTTAACGCTGGCCCACAAGCCCTCTTGTCAAATATTCGTCAAACATATTGGCCGTTAAATCGTAGAAATTTATCTAAACTAACATTTAAAAGGATGTCTAAAATGTTTTAGATTTAAGGCTCAAACAGTGCAACCCTTAATGCGTCAATTTCCTTTTAATAGAACTAATTTAGAAGTTCCTTTTCTGCATTTTTGCGTAGACTACGCCGGACCGGTGTTGATAGCTGACCGCTCGGGTAGAGGCTGCAAGCTCTTGAAATCCTATTTATGCATTCGTCCATTATTGCATAGATAGAATATTTCTCCAAAAAATAATAGTATTGGGTACTTACAGATATAGCTCCACTCTCCCTAACTTTATTAGAGGTAACAATGGTGTTAAAGTGTGTTAAAGTCATTCAACTTATAATTTGGTACAAAGTAATGATAGTATAGCCCGCACCTGATCCGATAGTCGTTGTGCTGATACGTTTACAGCTGGTTCAAGCTCCTGAAACACAGATGGTAATCAAACATATACATAATATGCCTGCATGCATGCATATATATGCATGACGTTTTCATTCATAGAATATGTCTATTTTATACGGCACACAACACTACCGGCAACACGGGTCCTAGTCACGGGTCAGCGGTCCTCGGGGTCCTAAGCGAGACAGTGGCCGACTTCTCCCCTGCCGAAAAACAGGGGTTGACGTTGGTGGAGAGAAAAACTCGTGATTTGAATTCGAGCTCGACGCCTAAGCAGCCACGGGTATGTTTGATGTGGTTTCAGGGGGCCGCAAAGTGGAGCTGAATGACAAGTCTGGGGATTGTGGAAGATTGGGAAGTGGCATTAGTCATTAGTGCGTTTCTTGCCTTGGATCTTGTTATCATTTTAAAAGCTTTGTGATGACATGACGTTTCAAATTTATCATCATCATCATCAGCCTATCGCAGTCAACTGCTGGACATAGGCCTATCCCATTGCACTCCACTTCGATCTATTTTCAGCTTCTCGCATCCAGCTCCTGCCAGCGTCCTACGCTATGTTTGCCGAGACGCGGTCTCCACTCAAGAACTCGTTTTCCCCAACGGTCGTCGGTTTTGCGGCTAATATGGCGAGCCCATTGCCACTTCAACCTGCTGATCCGGTGGGCTATGTGGCTGGATCACCTCATTCCTGATGTGATCCCTTAAAGAAACACCGAGCATAGCATTTCCATAGCAAGCTCAGCAACTTTGAGCTTGTGGACCAGCCGTACTGTAAGTGTCCACGTTTCGGCTCCGTATGTCACGACGGGTAGGACACCTTCATTCAAGACTTTCGTCTTAAGGCACTGTGGGATCGAGCATCGATCGAGCACTGTGAGAAGACTCGGCGTAGCTTCCCAAAGGCTGCCCAACCCAGCTGAAATCTTCTGTTCACCTCTTCCTCGAAGTTGTTTCTACCTAACTGCAATGTCTGCTCGAGGTAACATATTTTTAAACAACTTCCAGAACGGCACCGTGTACCGCAATCGGTTCCGGTAGTACATGTTTATTGAACATGATCTTGGTTTTATCAAAGTTCATCCGTAAGCCGATGCGTACAGAAGAGTCAGCTAGGTCATTCAGCATTTGCTGTAGGTCCTGCAGTGTCTCTGCCATGATGACGATATCGTCTGCAAATCGCAAATGAGAAATATATTCGCCATTGATGTTGATGCCACGCCCTTTCAAGTGCAGCATCTTGAACATGTCCTCCATTGCATTTGTGAACCATTTCGGAGAGATAACATCCCCTTGTCTCACTCCTCGATGCAATGGTATTGGCCTTGTTTGCTGGTACTGTACTTGGACTGACATGGTGGTGGCTTTGTAGAGATATCTCATCACTTGGATATATCACCAATCTACTTGGCAACGCTGCAGGGACTCCATAACAGCCCAGACCTCGATCGAGTCAAAGGCCTTCTCATAGTCCACGAATGCTAGACAGAGGGGCTGATTATATTTTTCGATCTTCTGTATAATCTGCCGCACTATGTGAATGTGATTTACGCTGCCATATCCTCTCCGATTTTTCAAAGTTTCAAATTGTTAATTCATTATTATTATTATTATTTTCTTTAACTCTACAAAACCTATCAAGGAGAACAACCTTTTGCATCAGGCCCATAACCACCAGCTTACTTAACGTGAGCCTCTGAAGGTGTTCGTCGAGGCTCTTAGCAATCAACCCATGGGCTGATATAATATCGACAACCTCATTTCAGCCTTTATGAGATTGTCGTCATGGGGAATGGTAAATCAGCAATCATTGCTCGGCGCTCTAATCGGTCTATCACTACTATTATTATTATCATTATTAATAGTGGCAGGATGACGGCAATAGGCTTGCAACCTATTACATAAATGGGACTAAATTATAATCGGCAAAATGTAGGCGTTACTTACGTCTCTGCCTATCGCTTCGGGGATATAGGTGCGTTGTATGTACTTATGTACAATAATATATAAATTATACAATAAATAACTTCGCTACTTGAATGTATCAAATATATATAACACTAACGTGCAATAACATAAATTACTGATTTGCAATATATGATATTGCACATTTAATAACATATATCATAAATTAATCAAATATGGCTAACAGGAACACAGAAATCCATAGAAATAGTAAACTCACTATAATTATCTCATAGGTGCTTTGAAATTAGGGACTTTGGTTTACATTTAGAATTAATCTCGCGATGCAAAGGAAACGTTGAATATTTATCATAAATTTTTTAGGCGATCCCAACACCTCAAAGGGGACTTTAAAATGCCTGGGCAAATAAAGAAGTCTTCGCTACCTCGGACTCATCAACTAGATTAACCAAAATGCTTAACAAACAATAACAACCACACTATTCAAATTTATAGAGTGAAATATGTTTTTTTTTTTTTTCTTTTTATGCGATAGGGGGCAAACGAGCAGACGGGTCACCTGATGGTAAGTGACTACCGCCGCCCATGGACACCCGCAACTCAAGAGTCACAAGTGCGTTGCCGGCCTTTTAGGTAGAGGTACGCTCTCTTCTTGAAGGTTTGAAGGTCGTATCGGTTCGGAAATACGGCAGGCGACAATTTGTTCCATAAGCTGGTTGTGCGAGGCAAAAAGCTTCTGGAGAAGCGCACAGTGGTGGAGTGCCAATCGTCCAGGTGATGGGGATGGATATTTTGTCGCGTAGGACGATGGCGGAAACCAGCAGCCGGTATAAGTCCGAACAATTCCTCTGAACACTCCCCATGATACAAGCGATAGAGGATGCAGAGTGAAGCTACATCTCTACGCAACGCCAAGGTGTCAAGTCGATCAGAAATATCTTGGCAGTCGATGATGCGAGTCGCTCTCCGTTGAATGCGGTCAAGAGGCAGAAGTTGGTACTGGGGTGCACCTGCATAGAGATGAGAACAGTATTCCATGTGCGGCCGAACCTGCGCCTTATAAAGTTGCAGGCGGTGGGCCGGAGTAAAATACTGTCTCGATCTGTTTAGCACACCAAGCTTCTTAGAGGCTAATATGGCCTTACTCTCTAGGTGACCGCGAAACTGGACTTCGCTTGATATATCGACGCCAAGGATTCCGATACTGGCTGATGCAGTTAGGGAAGTGCTCTCAAATTGAGGTGATACGACCAATGGCATCTTTTTAGCGGTGAACGCGCAAACCTGTGTCTTTGTGGGGTTAAATTGGACTAGGTTAAGTCGACCCCAATCTGAAACTTTTGATAAAGAAGTTTCGATTTTAGACACAAGTTTGGATCGGCTTTCGATGACGTTTACCCGAGAAATGTTAGCGCGGCCGGTGTAAAGGGCATCACTCGTGCTATCGTCTGCATAGCAATGGATGCTGCTAATCCGCAGCATGTCATTGATATGCAGAAGAAACAGCGTGGGTGATAGCACACAGCCTTGTGGGACACCAGAATTAACAGACTTCGAGTCGGAGCATGCACCGTCAACAACGACCTTGATGCTTCTGTCTGTAAGAAAACTGGTGAGCCAATTGCACAGTTTCTCGGGAAGCCCATAGGAAGGAAGCTTCGCAAGGAGCGCTTTGTGCCAGACCCGATCGAAGGCCTTCGCCACGTCCAAACTGACGGCCAACGCTTCCCCCTTGGTCTCGATCGCCTGTGCCCACCGGTGAGTCAAGTATACGAGAAGATCACCAGCTGAACGACCCTGACGGAAGCCGTATTGTCGATCATTGAGGAGCTGGTGGTCTTCTAAGTACCGGAGGAGCTGGCAGTTAACAATGGATTCCATTATCTTGGAGAACAAGGAGGTGATGGCTATGGGTCTGTAGTTGGACGGATCCGAGCGATCTCCTTTTTTAGGGATTGGGTGCACTAGAGCTGTCTTCCATGAGTTCGGGACTACGCCAAGAGAGTAGGAAAGCCGATAAAGGCGCGTTAAAACCGGTGCTAACTCTGGAGCACACGTCTTCAGCACGATAGGAGAGATTCTATCGGGCCCACTCGACTTATGAACGTCGAGGGAAAGAAGCGCTTTACGCACTGCCCTTTGTGTAAACCGGACTTCCGGCATGCGGGTCTCGCACTGCGGTATGGTCGGCGGTGCGTTTCCCCCGTCGTCCAGGGTCGAGTTGGACGCAAAGAGTTTGCCCAGAAGATCGGCTTTTTCTTTAGCGTCGTGGGCCAACGAAATATCTCCAATGCGCAGAGGTGGAAGGGATGGCTTACAAAAGTTCCCCTGGACAGCTTTGGCAAGAGACCAGAATGCACGAGTTCCGGAGGGGAGACTAACTAGTCTCTCGCCAATTCTGCCGATGTGAGCCGACTTCGCCCCAGCAATTACTCTTTTGAGGGACCTGGAGGCAAAGTTAAATTGCTTCTTTAATGTGCTGGTCTTTACATCCCGTGCTGTCGCTGCATTAGCCCATGCTTGGTAACATTCCTGCTTTCGGCGGGACGCCGCTTTGCAGGTTCGACCAAACCAAGGCTGGGACTTGCCACCTGTGGGAATCAGGGAGAATGGAATGAAAAGTTCCATACCCTGAAGCACAACATCCGCGACAGAGTCAGCAACGACATTGGGATCATCCGGCGAGAAGCAAACCTGCCTCCATGGGTAGGATGCAAAGAATGTTCTCATTCCATCCCAGTCTGCTGACCTATAGTGCCATACGCGGCGACTGCCTGTAACACGCGGCCGCAGCGAGTGAACGAGTGGCACCATACTCCTAATCAGGCAATGGTCCGAAGAGCCAAGAGGGGCCTCAACGGATACTTTGTAGCCGTCAGGATGTGAGGTCAGCAGAAGATCCAACAGTGAAGGCACGTGGCTTTCTGCATCTGGGATTCGCGTAGGCGTTGCTACCAGCTGCGTCAAGCCATATGCCAAGGCGAAATCGTGAACAGATCTTCCCGCATGATCGGTTTTGCGCGAACCAAGCCATTCGGCGTGATGGGCGTTAAAGTCGCCAAGAATCACGATCTCTGCGGATGGGACCTGCTGGAGCACTGAGTCTGTAGCCATTTGGACGTGGTCAATGAGTCGGTCCGTTTCGGCATCACCGCTATGGGACCTGTAGAGGCATAGGTAGATGCGGGGATGGTCGTCGCAGTCTACACGTAGCCATAAGATGGAGAGGTCCCTACCTTCAAGATTGCCGAGGCGGCGAGAAGTGATATCATCTCTAACGTACACGCATACACCAGCCTTAGGAACAAAGGAGTGTTCCAGTCCGTACCCAGGGTAGCAGAGGTAGGATGTGTCCGCTGGAGATGATATCTGCGTCACGGTTAAAAAGAGCAAGGCCGGCTTTGCTGTCTCAAGGTGGTGGTGGACAGTGTCGAGGTTCGAATGTAAGCCCCTAATGTTGCAAAAATCCACGGTAAACGTGACAGGGGGTGCCATGGTATGCCTTCTCTTGCCCCGAGCAGATTTTGAGAGCGCAGTTGAGCCCCCCCCAGAGTACGAGGGGCAGCCTGGGCGTCCACGTTCAGGCATAATCCGTACTGAGGGTGGACGTCCAGGGGGGGATTCTCCAACGCTAGCGCTGGTACCCCCCTGGGGTATCCTTTTCGTTAACAGCGCTATCATTAGGGGGGTGGGGGATTTTGGGCCTCCGGAGACCTCACTCATTTCGGGGAAATGCAACGCAAGCGTTACTTCACAACCGGTTTTCTGTGAGGCCGTGGTATCGCACCGGTCGAGCCGGCCCATTCGTGCTTAAGCAAGCATGGCTCTACCATATATATATAAATAACTGACTTATCCCAAGAGCTCGCAGTATATTACTAGTAAATGTTTGTGTTCATGTCCCTACCTATAAGAGAAGGAACCTACACAGCCCTGTGGCTATAATAAAGTGATTTCTTCTGGTAACAACTATGAACATAAATTCTACAATATTGATTCATGTGATTATTAATTGCTTAATATAAAAGCTTTTATTTTTGATGACATTTATTAGTCGTTAAGCCATGCTAAAATTAGTTTTATGAGAGCCAATGGCATGTTAACTAGTTGTATAGTGTAGACCTGTCACTGTTGTGGCCATAAATTTAGAAATGCATTTTTAAACTAGCAATTTCAATTAACATCTTGTTACAATAATTAGATATTACTAAAGGCATAAATAACTAAAAACATGCGGCTGAGCTATAGTAGATATTGTTAAATATATTTATGTTGCACTGCTTGATACGGTACTAGTGTTTTGTGTGGATTGTAAGTAAAATAGAGTTGGCGTTCAAACGTTTACCACTATAAAAAATGACGATGATAGATCCTATGTGTTATCATTATGTATCTGTACGACAAACACTTTAATCAATTCTGCCAATGTTTAAGTTAAAAATTAACTAATATTCATTACAATCCTCACAAACTTTAGCACCCACCATTACACTCCTGATTATAATACCTAAAAGCAATAGGAACAAATATTCTTTCTTCTCTTTGTGTCCAGAATTAAATTATATTACTGTCTAGCCTAAAAACTATTATTCCTCCAATCCATTGCTAACCTGTTGTGCAAAATGAGGATGAAGGCCTTGTGTGAATATAAATAATCGCAAAAACTGAAATATTTTTGTTTTTGTAATATTGGTACGAATGTTTATTTAATATTCCAATGATTCTTATGAAAACACAAATACCTTAATTTATGATAATCCAAAAGTCGAGGTGCTGGCTAGAAAACCTCCACGTGGTGCATCCTGGGCAACGTCGGCGATGACGCCGTCTCCTCTGCTTTGAGGAGGGAGCCATCGCCAACGGCTAATCTTCTGGCTAGAAGAGATGGCCATTTTTCTTCGGCCACTCGGTTGGGGCTTGGCCCAACAGAGTGGGCTTGTATGCCGATCCCTCTGGCTCTTCGCTCCTCGGAGCTGTGAGGAAGGAAACCTCAATAAAAAATAACCAAGGTGGGACCCTTTCAGGTAGGTGTTTCTCCACTGTCTACAGTGGAGAAAGGGGACGGGCTCGGCGTGCCCTCGCACTGCCACCGAGCAGGCATCTGGAGATTTGTCTCGATGCCACCGTCGGCATATCGTAATCCCGAAAGGAGTGTCGTGGTGAAGTCTCGCGGCTCTGATCGGGGGCAAGGGTCTTGGCTTAACCGCCCGGACTGCGAGGAAGAATACCTCTATAAAAAATTACCCCGAATCTCGAGTTCTGGTGCGTGACCATGGGATACATTGCTGATGGATGGTTCAGTCGCAGCCGAGGCAACTGCGGACCCCTCGGTTGGGAATAAATCTAAGCTTGCCCGGGTATTGGGGGAGGGTAAGGAGAGCACAAATGCGGCGGAGGCCATCATACATAAAGTGGCCACCAAGTCCACTAACCTGAAGGGTTCCTTTGTTAGAGTCCTAAAGGACTCCTCCTCTGCCGGGTCGGGGGCTATGGAAAGCCTCATTGAGGACGTCTCGCGCCTTCGAGAGGCCAACGATCGTCTTACCGCGGCCGCAGGCATACCGACGCTTGACGGAGCAGGTTGCAGAGTTGAGGGCTCAATTCGCCCAATTTCGGGCGGGAGTGCGCTCTGATGGTCCCGTGCAGTCGAGTTCAGCACAGCAACCTGCTCCTACCCCCTCCCCCTCCGCCTCCCCCGGTACTGATGCCCACTTGCGTCATATCATAGATGCAGTGTGGCGATTGATGGAAGGGTGCTTGGCGGGACTTGAGGCAAGGCTACCTCCGGCACCTACAGTTCGGCCACCGCTAGCCGCGGGAAAGCTGAAGGCCGTATCAGTGCTGAGTCTACTTCCCGTCTCTGGAGGCCGCGTCACTGTTACATATGCGGCAGCGACGTCAGCACCAGCATCCAAAGCTGGTCAAACTAGTAGGGCCCCAACAAAAGTGGCGAAGGAATCAGGAAAAAGGGTACCAAAAGTGGTCCCTCAACGTCCCAAGCACCGTCTGGATCAGCGGCATCGACGAAGGCAAGGAAACTCCAGCCACCGAAAATGGCAGCCGTAGTTGTGACGGTGCTGCCAGAGGCGGTAAATAGCGGGCTTAATTATGCTGCCGTCTTTAAGAAGGCTAGAGACTGTCGCACCTCCGAATTTGGGAGCGCTGGTGTTCGATTACGCCTCGCCCAGACGGGAGCTCGAGTTCTCGAGTTTCCCGGGGCCGAGGGCGCAAAGACGGCAGACATCTTCGCTGAGAAGCTGGGAGTGTTCGCAGACGCGGATGAAGTACGGATCGCCAGGCCCACCAAGTGTGCGGAGATGCGCATATCGGGCCTGGATGACTCCGTGACTGTCGACGATATCCGAGTAGCAATCCAACAAAAGACGGGTTGCACCTCGGATAATATTAGGATCGCACCATCGGCCTCGGTCAAGGTGGTCTTGGTGCGGTGTGGGTCAGATGCCCTGTGGCAACCGCCAAAATTCTAGGCGATGCCGGCAGTATCCTCGCCGGTTTCGTGAATGCTAGAGTAACTATTCTGGCTGCGAGACCGACGAGATGCTATAAATGCCTGGCAACAGGGCACACCCGCATCAAGTGTGAAAGTTGTTTTGACTGCAGCGGACTCTGCTTCCGCTGCGGTCGACCGGGGCACAAAGCGGCGGCATGTTCTGCTGCCCCTCACTGCCCAGCGTGTGCGGCAGGTAACATACCTGCCAATCATCAAATAGGACAGGGAGGATGCAAACCTCCCCGCACCTCTCGGATGACATTGGGGGCTAGCAAGTCGATCCATGCTGCCTCTGAAGTCATTCCTGCGACGTCATCGTCGTCCATGGAGGAGGCTGTAGAGAAGGTTCATTAATGGACCGAGTCTCCAGCCTCCTTGTCCAGACGAACCTAAACCACTGCGCCGGTGCGCAGGACCTCTTCCTGCAAACCATGGCGGAGTGGTCGATTGGTGGGATGGCTGATGGCTCCGTGGCAGTCATCGGCTCCACGGCGACTCATTCCCCGCCTTTATCGCTGAGAGACAAGGGTACTGGATATGTTGCCGCTGAATGGAGGGGATCATCATTTATGGTGTCTTCTTCTCCCCCAACCGGAGTCTAAGCGATTTCGAGGTTTTCCTCAATAACCTGGAGACCTCGATACGGCGACTAGCGTCTGCGCACGTTCTAGTGTTGGGGGACTTTAACGCCAAGTCCGTTGCGTGGGGTTCCCTCAGGACGTACGCACGGGGCGACGCTGTTGAGGAGTTTGCAACGTCAGTGGACCTGTCTTCTAAACAGAGGCACCACCAACACGTGCGTGCGACAGCAGGGAGGGTCGATAGTGGACCTTTCGTTCGCTACCTCTGCTTTGTCGCACGAGTAAGGAACTGGCGTGTCCTGGAAGAGGTTGAGACGCTCTCGGATCATCTTTACATCCGATTAGAGCTCTCCCGGACCCAGGAGCCCAGAAGGGGTCACATGGCGCGGCGTCCTTCCGCGATGGGCTGTCTCGAAGCTCGACCGGGATCTACTGGAGGAGGCAGCTATCATTTACTCTTGGCTGTCTCCGCAGCCTCCAACCGAGGAGTTAGACATGGGGGCAGGCCGCTTTAGTAATACAATCACGCAAATCTGCGATGCGGCCATGCCCCGCGTTACAGGTCGTCGGCCTCAAAGGAAGGAGGTCTACTGGTGGTCCCAGGAGTTGGCGGATCTTCGTGCGGCGTGCATTCGTGCCCGGAGATCCTACACCCGCTGCCGGCGGCGTCACCGCGAAGAAGGGGAAGAGGACCGGCTTCAAGA
The DNA here is from genome assembly GCA_947561695.1 of Tyria jacobaeae. Lineage (NCBI taxonomy): Eukaryota > Metazoa > Arthropoda > Insecta > Lepidoptera > Erebidae > Tyria > Tyria jacobaeae. Next base: position 13,884,893 of record OX387220.1, read on the forward strand.
GGCAAACCGAGAGGCTCGGAAAACTCTGAAGCTGGCCATTTGCCGCGCCAAAGAGGAGAAAATAAATGAGATGCTGGAGGGTCTCAATCGTGACCCCTGGGGTCGCCCTTATCGTGCGGCGCAACAAAAGCTCCGCGCGCTGCCCCTCCCCCTTACGGAGACTCTCCAGCCCAGCCCAAGAGTAGTTGAGGGTCTTTTTCCGCGACGGGTGGAGCACTCACCCCCGTCGATGGCCCCATTGGCTAGAGACGACGGGGAGTTGGAAGTGGAGGATGTTCCACCCGTCACGGAGGCGGAGATAGGGGATTTTTACGGATCCACTCCAAGAACACCGCCCCCGGGAGAGACGGGATTCCTGCCCGAGTGTTGGCCCTGGCCCTTGACCACATGGCAGACCGCCTCAGGGAGGTATTCGACGCTAGTCTAGTGTCCGGGCGCTTCCCTGATTGCTGGAAAAGCGGGAAGCTGGTGCTTTTCAGGAAGCTGGGACGGCCTGTCGACTCGGTCGCGGCCTACAGACCCATTGTGCTGCTGGACGAGGCGGGTAAACTGTTTGAGAGGGGGAGTTCATCTTCCATAAATTTTATTATAATATTAGAATTGTTATAATTTTTATTATTAATTATTACTGTTGTTGTTAGTAGTGTTAGTAGTGTTAGTGTGGCTTCAAGGGGTGCTTGTACACCCCCTTAACAAGCACCCCTTGAACCCACACCAACATGCCTACTCGATGGGTAAATCAAAAGAATCCGCCCTGCATCGTGTAGTCTCATACATACAGGACAACTTCAAATATATAGACACGGAGTCGACTCTACTATTACAGGGTGGATCAACTCTGCCTGACGGTGCATGCTCCGACTCCAAGTCTGTTAATTCTGGTGTCCCACAAGGCTGTGTGCTATCACCCACGCTGTTTCTTCTGCATATCAATGACATGCTGCAGATTAGCGTTTGCCTGTCCATTGCTATGCGGACGATAGCACGAGTGATGCCCTTTATACCGGCTGCGCTAACATTTCTCGGGTATACGTCAACGAAAGCCGATCCAAACTTGTGTCTGAAATCGAAACTTCTTTATCAAAAGTATCAGATTGGGTCGACTTAACCTAGTCCAGTTTAACCCCACGAAGACACAGGTTTGCGCGTTCACCACTAAAAATATGCCATTGGTCGTATCACCTCAATTTGAGAGCACTTCCCTAACTGCATCAGCCAGTATCGGAATCCTTGGCGTCGATATATCAAGCGAAGTCCAGTTTCGCGGTCACTTAGAGAGTAAAGCCATATTAGTCTCGCAGAAGCTTGGTGTGCTAAACAGATCGAGACAGTATTTTACTCCGGCCCACCGCCTGCAACTTTATAAGGCGCAGGTTCGGCCGCACATGGAATACTGTTCTCATCTCTATGCAGGTGCACCCCATTACCAGCTTCTTCCTATTGACCGCATTCAACGGAGAGCGACTCGCATCATCGACTGCCAAGATATTTCTGATCGGCTTGACACCTTGGCGTTGCGTAGAGATGTAGCTTCACTCTGCATCCTCTATCGCTTGTATCATGGGGAGTGTTTAGAGGAATTGTTCGGACTTATACCAGCTGCAGGTTTCCGCCATCGTCCTACGCGACAAAACATCCATCCCCATCACCTAGACGATTGGCACTCCACCACTGTGCGCTTCTCCAGAAGCTTTTTGACCTTCAAACCTTCAAGAAAAGACTCTCCTACTACTACTACCTAACTATACCCTACTCCTACCTAAAAGGCCGGCAACGCACTTGTGACTCTTAAGTTGCGGGTGTCCATGGGCGGCGGTAGTCACTTTCCATCTGGTGATCCGTCTGCTCGTTTGCCCCCTATTGCATAACTAAAAAAAAAAAAAAACCTGTACATACAACAGGAGGCAGCTATGGCAACGATCAGACTAAAACGTCTGAGTCTGTGGAATAACCAAGAGGATCCACATTCCAGTATCTGGAATCAACTAGTGGACTACCAACTTCTGATTGCTGCCCCATGTGACAGGATTCCAAAACAACACATCTTCGAAAGAAGGTACTGTATAGAACTATAGTGATCGATAGTGATCATTCCGGCATAAATGAAGGCTGGATATACACGGACGGCTCCAAGATGGGGTCAGGTACTGGAGCCAGGGTGTACTCACTAGACCTACACATAAAAATATCGCTGTCACTAGGCAAGCACAGTTCCATTTTTCAATTTGATTGTGTTGTTGTAAACAATTGTTGGCTAACCTAAAATAAATAAAGAAATTAATTAATTAATAGCTTATTTTTAGTGCTTTATCGGTTAGAGGCCTTGGACTTTCAGGCATATGTCAGTTCGAGTTACGTGGTATGCGACCTGACCTGCTTGAGCTATTGCTTACCTTCTTCCCTTCTATTCAATTTTCAATATACCCTTCCCTTCGATTTTCAATATACTTTGAATTTTACATTTGATGTATTCAATTCATTACGTGTATAAAAGATCTATATTACGATGTAGAACTTTTATACATGTAATAAGTTAGTTTTAGGTAATTAAATTATATTATATTATAATATTATTACCTAAAATTAACTTCGTAGCTGTTTGTTTCACCTTCTTCGGTTGAACCTCAGGGTTACCACCTCTAAACCATAAACATAATATAGAAAAGATACATTTTAATTAAAATTCCTAACAATTTATCATCGTACACTGTACGGGGTCACATCAATACAAATACAAGTATACAAAGTTCAAGTGCTTTCAAGTTTCAACTCAATTTCTAACATCTATTATAATCCTCAAAGAAACTTTCGGAAGCACACTCGCTCACGTTGATTACTTCTTTAACAAAAAGACTTGTAACGAACGTAATTGATAGTAATGTAATTTCGCCAGTAGCGTTCTTCTATGTTTGTAATGTATATGATACTCATACTACTGTCTGCCAATCAACTTTGTTGAATGGATGCTTAACGAATTTGTAATGTTAATTGAGTTGTTGTTAGTGATTTTCTTAGGGCTGTTTGTGAATTTTTAAATATATTATATAAACGTTTAAGAGGTTTTTATATGCCTATTTTTAATCCGCTTTTACAATCAGTAAATTCAAAGTGTTGTATGAAAAATGATTTATTTTATTTTATCCTATATAATGTTATAAAAAATTACAAAAAAGAATAAGGCGACATTGTATCACACTTCAGAGACTATGTAACAGTATAATTCCTTTTATGTTCCTCCTACCTCCTGTGTTTAATTTTGGTGGTGTAAGGGTTGATAAGCATTATACAATTTGACATCCTACTTTCAAAATGTGTTGTGTTTATATCCAATATTTAATATAAATTATAATTGAAATGCGAACAAAACCGATATGATTGTTTACATAGAAAATAAACGTAAAAAAAAATGCTGCATGAAACTCTTTGGCCTATGCAGTATCATAGAGTAGCAACAATAGAATATGACTCGTTGCCTCAACCAATTTGAATAGAATATGAATTTGAAATATTATCCACAATAATTGAACCTCCTTTGAAACCTTTGAATATTTACGTAAGTATATGCTCCTATAAAAAAAAAGTAACAACATAAATATTTTTAGTTACAGTCATGACAGCCCTGGTTCTAGCATTCACATAAAAAATGTTTCACTGACAATTAATTAATACCAATAAAATTTCGTTAACCAAGTTACATGCAAAAGTTACATGAAAACACAATCGATCATCAATATATTCTAAACTGTAAAATAGTTTTTTTTATATAGTTATGTATTAAATAACTGTAATTTATAATTTGAGAAGTCACTTGATCAGTGACAGTGACTGCTATAAACATTATTTGATTGAATTATAATTAAAATTATTTTAAATAGACAAGCTACAATTACGGAATGTTCGTGTAATATTTGAAATTTAATTAAAAGCTTTGAAGAAGAAAATCAATAATGTGACTAAAACTGATTGCATGCTTGTCTTTTATACAGCATAAGATTGACGTTTCTTATTATAAATTGTAATAAATTAAGTTATTAACCGTTAAAGGGGACAACTCAATTATTCCTAAGTTGAAGGAATTTAGTTTCATTAGATTTTTATTTCAAGTACTCATGTTTCTACAATATGTTAGGTCAATCTTTATTCACAAAACTGTTTTAATGACAGGCATTATAAAAGCTTCATAATACCATGAGTTTTCATCTTCCACATAATAAATAAACCACAAATCAATACTAATATCAATCAACGAACTAGCCTATTGCAGTCCACTGCTGGACTTGCGGATCTCCAAATGTGCACCATTGCAACCGGTCCTCCACCGTCTGCATCTAGCTACTTTCGTCAGGTGGTCAGTCGATCTGCCTGAAGTCTATCCGTTTAATGTTCGTACGCCCATCGGTCCTTCGGCAGATGTCGCTAGACCATTGCCACTTCAGCGTAAACACCGTAATTATTACTACACTTACAGAAAATTACACTGCTATGATAGTTTATAAAAGTCTTATCGTTTGTAATCTAACTTACAAGGTAGTCCGTGATATTGAAACTACAAATCGATCGATCAGTAACAAATATTTAATTATGATTACGATACTTGCTATGTTAATTCTATATCGAGGCTGTTTTGCTGCTTTGCGTTAATTCATGGTCAGTTGATGGTGATGTTTGCATCTGTTATTTTAAAATACTTAATCGCCGGTTTCCGAGGTAGTGCAAAATAAACACTCGGATAGTAATGATCGTCTGTGGAGGGTATTGTTAAGAATTGTACACATCGAGTGCAAACAATAAAAAACACATACAAATAAAAAAAAACCGACTGCATTACATTATAATATTATACCCTATATAACTCCCACTTTTAAGAATATTCAAAACACACCTCACAAATCAAAAACCGTTAAGCCGTTTAGGTTCTTGGGCCTGTCAAAGAAACATCATACATATATATGTACATACAATTCAAAAATATAATACTAATTTGTGTACTGTAGAATAAAAAGTGTATTAGTTGAAATAATTTGTCTGAGTTACAGTTCCTATTTCAAGACCTAAGATTTACTGATACCAAAACATAGAACTGCCAACTACAGAGTAAGCTGAGTGGTCGAAATGAAATTGTGATGCTTTTTCACTGGTATTAACATATACGATATATTAGAATTCTATTCTTTTTTAACGCGCTATCTGTATTATAAAAACCTAAAATAATATTACATACTAACATACGTTATTCAAACAGTGTGTACGTACCCCAACTGTAACCAGTTTTATTCAACGGAGGCAATTTTTTTGCGCTAGAATGTTGCATACAATAGCTCGCAGATGTTCACTTGTTCATTTAAAATCTAAAGAAGTCTAAAGTAAGATATATTTGTGATGACAATTCTAAATATTAACAATAATTTAAATTGATTAAAACATCATACAACTACGTACAAATTGTAATAATTTTGATAAGACAATAAGAGGTACCCATATTTCTTTATGACATTATACATAATATTTAAGAGCTATGTTAACATACAGAACAATAATAGGAACGCAACGTGAATAGGGATTTGGAGGCTATCGAAAACTAGTCTCAGCGATTTGGTATAGGAGTTAATCCTTCAAAGTGCCAGGCGATTATAATAGGTAGTCCTCGAATAGTAAGTAGATTAGACAGTTCTGTACTGCCTGCAGTGGTTCTCAACGGATCCATTTTAACTTTAAACCCATCATTTAAGAACCCAGGATTGACGCTACGCTCAACTGGCAACCTCACATTGCTAGCGTTAGTCGAAGGGTCAACGGAACATTGCGAGCACTTTATAGACTTAAACACTTTCTTCCAACCAACACCTAATTACAACTTGTACACAGCCTTAATATTCCAAATCATCGATTATGGTGATGTATGCTACCTCGACCTGAATGCAGATCTGCTCAACAAACTTGACCGACTTCTCAACAATTGCATTTGATTCATTTTCAATCTCCGTAAATACGACCATGTCTGCACATCGAACCCATCTGTCATGGCTACCTATATGTCAGCGACGCAACCTACGTGCATTGACTATGTCTTTCAGCATTCTTAACAGCGTAACTTCCCCTTCCTATCTCTCTTCACTAGTTCGTATGCTGTTATCTAACCACTGCAGAGATCTTTGGTCTTCACACAACCGCTTACTCCTTTATCCTACACGTAGCTCTTCCCTTGTTCATTCTTCATTCTCTGTTCAGTCTATTCTGCTATAGAATGCGCTTCCTATTGAGATTAGGATGTCCACTAACCGTGACACTTTCAAAGCTAACGTGCGCAAATTTTATTTAAAGCAGTTAGCAGAAATTTCTTCATGACTTCACCTCAAAGAAATGTTATATGTGTATACACACACTCTCTGCACTCACTCCTACACACAAATTTAATTGAGAACCAGCTGTAAGTTATATACATAATTAATTATTACACACAAAATTATTGGCATACATATACATATATATAAATAGATATATAAATACACAAATATATATATGTGTATATATAAACAATAATATTTTGCTTCGTAACCATAAACAATATTGAAATCAGGATTACAATAGAGCTGAATCTATTTTTATGGAGCAGTCTTATAACATTTTTAAAACTGCTATAATGAATTACTTACAGATTTCAATTACAGACTTTTTCGAATCATTCTTAAAAGTGCAAGTAATTTTATATCTCAGAGGTAACTTATTAAGGATGATATTTCTCTGAAGATATTACACCAACATCAATAACAGCATAGCTAAGCTTAATGCGCAATTGAAACTTAGTGAATTATTACACACGATAATAATCTCTATAAATAATTACAACGACAGGTGTTCTAAAGTCATGAAGATTATATTTTTAATGATATTACATCGGAAACGTGAGGAGTCATGTAATTCCAAGAATATTATAGGTATATATATATATATATGTATATATATAGTAGGCACGACATTAAATAAAACTGTTAGTTAGTTGCGATCAAGGCTCTATTATTTGTATATATAAAAAAATGTTGAAATTACGTAAAATAGCGATTTTTACTAAAATAGTTTACCAATCTTCTCTTATTGTGATTTCCTATTATTTATAAATGTCCATAGTAAATGACTAATTAGAAGAAAATTTTATGAATCATTTTAAAATGCCTTTTCAGGCAAATTTGTTCCTTGGATCCTTGGAGCCTTGGATCAAGTGATAAAGATTAATAGCTATAGTTTTTCTTTCTTTTGTTAAAATATTTACATTAAGAAGGATTTCAAGATATTTATTATATTTATTAGTATTTACGCATCACACATAATCACATTATCAGCAGGCTCTAAGTACAAGATTCATTCAATCGCGCTTTGGGTAATGCTGCAGTCTTTATATCTGTACTAAGTCGATCATCGCTATATTCAATTACTGAAGTGCTTATATAGGAAAGCCACTAAGTTGATTTGAGAGATTCAAGACTAGGTTATTAATACCATCAAGGTGCCCAAATTATTCGCTTTTGCACTGCAGTTGCTTTGCTTAGAATGATTCCTACCTTTACAGTTCATACCATTGATATTGTAATAATTTTAGAACCACTTACCATCTGGTGACCCGTCTGTATATCTGTCTCCCTATATCATAAAAAAAATCGAGAAGATACACACAATTCTTACATGTCGAGATAGACAAGATATGCTGTTGGAAGTAACAGCCAAAGCGTCTCTCGTTTTTGGAATTTTTGTTCAAAGAAGTAAAAACACATTTTTTGAGACTTTCTTTGAGACAGAAAACCGAAATTATAGTTAACGAAAAAAAATAACAGTGCGGTTGAAATTACGTTTGAGTATTCATATGAATGATGAGAAAATAAATCTAGAAAAGAAAAAAAAGGATACACTGAATACTATATATAACTCTTTCCTCACTTATAATACTCCTATCATAAACAAAGGCTCGACGGTAACAGTACCGAACATATCCGCTCCTACCGGTCGATCCGAGTAATGTGTATTGCACAAGGCTTACACCGTCGTTTATTATCTAAGACTTGTCGACAGGATGTATTGTCATGACTAGGAGCTACTCTACAATTAACACAGTCATGTACATATGTGAGTCTGTATCCAACCCTGGGGTAAACTGCATTTTATGTTTCTTTTCAAACATAATCTTTTCCGTCATGAAAATGCGCTTAAAAACCGTGATTATGTATATGTAAACAAAATCATTTAGAATATATAAGTGTACTAGCTTTGCTCGCGACTTCGCTCGCGTGAATGTAGTTTTCGTCTTTTTTCTTTGGTTATAAACCAGGCCTGTATTAAAGCGGATATGACAAAAAGAGTTTTCCAATTGCTTTTGCTTCTTTTTGAGTTTTAGTGAGGCTAATGGAAAGCATTTTATTTTTATATGTCAGAAGCAATAAATGTGTATTTCTTAAATTTCGAACAATGATTTTAAAGATATTATAAAAAAAAGTGATTGTGCTAATTAGAAAGCGCTTAATTACACATTATAAAACTTTAAATATACTCTAAACGTTAAAATATTTTAATAAGCAATAAATGACTATAGGCTGTGTTAAAAATGTCGATTGCCCTTCAATATAGAATTCATTTGCAGCACTGCTCAATATTTAGCAGTAATTTACTTTATTTTGTGGTAATAAAACTTTTATTAAATGTTTTTTAGTGCATTTTTTAATATGGCAATATCATATGGCACTAGGTCCTACATATTACATATAATATTCTTATTATAAATTAACTTACGTCTCAATTTCCAAATTAAATACGTTTTCTCTCACGTTCCACCTAAAAAACTATGAACACATTTGATGAAGACCGTGTTCTCACCGATAAAATGTTTTAAGTAGATATTTAAGTACCAAACGCTTTTCAAAGTAAATAATAATAATAACTTTTTATATTTTACTTAGTATATTTTTATATTTAAAAATGTAATTTATGTGTATTTTAAGTGCAATAAGGAGAATAATAATAACTCCACATATCTCACCCACGGCCGCCTGATCCCAAACCAAACAATCCGAACTTGTATTATAGTAATCAGATTGCTGATAAAGATACTTTATTTCTACCGACAATTATACTGAGAACAAATAATCGTGCTCATCACACAAATCTTTGGTAGATATCGAACCCACGCCTAGGCTTAGCACTCAGGATCGCTAACCGCTGGACTAACAGTGGTGTTAAGTTCAGTTCACTATTAGATGTTGTCTGTCGTTTTGTGGCCGCCTATTTGTTATTCGAGACTATAATCTGTCACTAAGCCAAATTTCATTTAGATCTATTCAGCCGTTATGGATTGATTGCTTGCGTGATTGTAATAATTATACATTCAAACTATCACACCTATAGCGGTAGTAAGATAATTCATATGGCAGACAGGTATTTCACTGATGTCTAGGAGCTTCTGTTGTGTATATTAAATTACTGTGAAATGATAGATATTACACTAAAAGTGGTTTATCGCAGCCCTAACGGGTTAAAATGGCTTAGTCTATAAGTGGATAATGATCACCGATTGTGTCCTAAATACAATACACACCCACGTTAAAATAACTTTCTTAGCCAATTGCTTACGGCTTCTAAATATTACCTTCCTTTGTTTTAAGAGATTGTGACTCCTACTAACAACGTTGTTTTTGATTTTGAACCTGAGGTGTAGGAGGTGACTGTCACAGATTACAATAATGATTTGTATGTTCTCATATCTTACCTTTGTTTAAATGAACACAGAAAATATATGATAATATTGATTAAATTTATCACATCTATTAGTGACCTCTTCACATAATGATTGAGAATAACAAAGTACTAACACTTCAATTATTTCATTAATTTGTTTTTAGGATTGTTTTTTTTTTGTTGACTGTGTCACCTAACAGCTATTATCCTGCCCCGGGGGAAGCAGAGTCACCTTTTCTGCAACCCACCTAGACAATGCAGGGGTGAGCACCTATTATCTCAGTAGGCCGAGATACTCGGGTACCAAAATTAATATTTGAGCAAGGAATCGCGGAGTATATTGCGGTCCCGTGCCTAGGGTTACGGGTGATGGTAAAACCTCAACGCGGTGATAATAGATATCAATATGGCGGAACAGCCTGAAAAAGCAGACAACTGAAGCTGCGCTATCAGTGTCATCAACCTTTTCAAAAGAGTTTCTGTCACGCCTTGGTGGCAGGTGGCAACCCCCCGTAAAACTTATCTCTCCTCACATGAATGCACACTAAAATTAGGAAGGGTTTATAATACTAGGTCGTACCACGTAAGCAACGCAAATGCGAATAAGGCGATACAAGATGCAAATGCTAGAATGAACTCCATAAGCGACAGACATATTGACAAGAATAAACGTTCTCTTTTTAATAGTGTCTATAACATCAGACTTGGAACTTGGAACTTGGGTTCCCTTACAGAGAAGTCAGGCACTGAGCAAAACTCTACAAAAAAGGTGCAATAGCATCTGCTGCCTACAGGAATTTAAATGGACAGGCTCAAAAATATAGGCAACAACTAAAAGGTCATACGGCAATGAAAATAAAAGAAATGGAGCGGCAAACTTTTGCGACAATTTTTGCTCTTCCCTTATTAGACCGACAGAATGATATCGATCGAATTGGCTTTAGATGATCAGCAAAATACCAAAATAATATCAGCATATTCCCCACATACGGCCTGCACTGAAGCAGAGAAAAAGGACTTTCGGGAGGACTTAGATTATCTAAAACATGACATGCCGCCTATATTGCCGAGTATATTTGAGCAGATCCAAAAGGCCATGCGTACCCATAATACTATAAGTGAAACGTCGCACGGTCAGTTTTGTGCAATCAACAAACAGGGTAAAAAAAAGAACTTTGTCATGAACTCGTGAGACACTCAGTAACTTTAATAATACAAACTTCTAAAAACAAAAAACCAAAAACATCTGGACACCTATAAAAGCACGGATGGTATGTAACAAATTGACCATTTAATAGCAGATATGACGATCAAGCAGAAGTTTAAAGGTACAAAACAATCCCTGGTGAACCTGTTACGACACAACACCTCTTACTTGTTGCCGTATACACCCTCCCAAAACCCAAGTACAGAAAACAATAGGACACCTAGAGTAAAGTGGATAAAACTGGATTGCCTCTCCTACAGTACCACGGACGCTATGTGTATCTTAATTTAATGTGAATTGCAGAGCAAAAGCCTTATTGGCCCAGGGGGAGACTCCAGACAAATCAGAATACTCTGTGGGACCCTTCCAAGGGTCACTCAGAATTGCTCCGCTGTCCACAGCCGGACGAGACCACAGAGGGACGAGGACGGACTCAGCGTGTACTTGCACTGCCACCGAGCAGGCATTTAAAGATTTGTCTCGATGCCAACGTCGGCATATCGTAATCCCGAAAGGAGTGTCGTGGTTATGTCTTGGGACTCCGATCGGGGACGAGGGTCTTGGCTTAGCTGCCCGGACTGCGAGGAAGAAATCCTCTATAAAAAATTACCCCGAATCTCGTGTTCTGGTGCGTGACCATGGGATGCATGGCTGATGGGTGGTTTAGTCGCGAGCGCACTCCCAGCCGGGGCACCTGCGGACCCCTCAGTTGGGCATAAATCTACGCTTACCCTTACTTGGTACTGGTAACTGGGTACACGCCAAGACGGCAACCGAACTACTAAAATAGCAAAAAACACAAATCAACTATGGATATTAAATAATATAATGACATTAAAATAATCACTTTTTAAACGAAGGATTCTCAAATGTAGACCCCAAAATAAACAACGCATCTTAACATAAGATCCTTGAATAGTTAAACTAACATACAATATCTTTTTCCATCGAGCTTCACATCAATTAGCAATAAAGTGTTTAGTAGATAGAGTGGTATTTACTGGAATTCAATTAAAATTAACCAGCTGTCTAGCTATAAAGATTAACAATATTTTGTGCCAGTCAATAGAAGAATAATCCTTTCACTTCGGGAACTTAGATTTAATTTATTAATCAACTTGTCATCTCTCTTATTTAACTGAATATGCCAATAATCAATATGATTTAGATAAGTAGTATTTTGAGTAAGAAGACATTTAAGGAAAAAATTGCTTTCCAGAAGGTAGAAATTTTTATGAGATAAGCTCTGGAATACTATAATCAATAATGTGTTGAATAAATTCTGAATCAGACAGAACCTGTTAAGTGTGTTTGCAGCAACCATTGGCATATTTTTAGTGCATATGCATATCTTTTAAATATTGATTAGGAAAGATCTCCATTTCAACGTTTCATAGCAAACAGATTTATATTCAACACCAAACATATACGATTTAATCTGATGAAGTTGTTATTACAATAGTAAATACGCACCGTAATACATTCAGTACAAAACCATTACTGAAACGTAATAAGTCATACGCTTATCGCCGGGTAGCTTTTGATTTTGAGTAAGTTGCAAAAGTAGCATCTTAATAACACCGAGGATAGATAACATCCCATAGAATTATCACATAAATCAACTGAGCCAATGATTAATACGAAGAGAGTCGACCACTACGTTGTCGTTATAACGGTTGAGTGTAATTAAATTGAGCTTCCGTATACTGAGAGGCGGTATAGAGTGTACATTGACGGGTCTCGTAATGGAGTATTTCTTCGTTCGATGAACATGCTTCGCGTAAATTGAGCATTAGGCCTTTACAATATAATCTTTTCAAGAGATTTAAACATCGGTTATAGGAACTATACTAGAAATAGGTGTACAGTTACTAATTAAACTGAAGATAACTAACGAGTATGTAATAGTTTATTTTCCTCAAATCTAAAACAAGGCTGTCTGATCCCAAACTAAGCAGAACTATGGTAACCAAACTGCTGATAAACGTACTTATACATTTCTAAATACTATATATTATAGAAAAATACTCCCAGACAAAAAGCAAATGATCGTGCTCATCACACAAATATTTGTTCTGCGTGGGAATCGAACCCACGACCCCGGCCAACAGGCCAGTCAATTGTGAACAACCAACAGTCAAATGCGGGTCATTGGATTTTAGTTTAATAACTTAAAAAAAATATAATTATTTTACGATAATGGGGGATGTACCTATACTTAGTCTGGCCACTACCTTAGAATTTTGAATTTGTCACTATCATATGAATATTCATTGTTTTCTCATTTTTGTGCCAATCGCTGTTAAATATTTTAGTTATATTAAAATAAAGTGAAGTGATAAAAAGAACAGAATTTCTGTGAAAAACATTACACAAAGTAGGTATGTAGCCAAATGCATTTTTATAAACTCTCCATCCGCTTGATGTTGAATGTTTGTGCTATTAATAGGTACAATGACACCTCCTTTGTTTGTGATAGAAAAAGATCCACCCGTCCACGTTGTATTTATACAAAAAAGGCGATCAAAACAGTCAAGGACAGAATTCGAAGAAATCCTGTCCGAAAGTAAAATATTTTATTTAGGGAAATAAATATAGCACGTAGAACTATGTCGCATTTTTTTTATTTACTATTGAGTTATATTTTAACAAGCAGAATGTTCAAGTTTATGCTTAAAGCTCTAAAAAAGCTTCCGACTTCAATGATGATTTCGTAGGGTGTTAGCTATCAAGGCGTGAATTATATTTTCGTGAAAAAGTTGTCAAAACACCGTCACAAATCTATCAAGATACGATTGATTGAGAAGCTGGATTGGAACCATAAATGGTCCCATCATCAAGACTCAGCACCCAAGCGTGGCTGGACACGAACGTTTCTGACTTCATCAGAACTGAAGACTGGACGTTATCTAGTCCGATCTCAATCCACTGGATTTTGTTTTATGGTCAGTTATAGTAAATGGCTCTATAAACGCCTCTGAAAGAAAAAGTCAATAAAATAATCCATAATATTGGTAATGAAAAATTTTCGCTCGGAGAGAGTGCGTGTTTCTATTGATAACTGGCCTCAACGCTTGCAACAACTGTATGTCATTTTAAACTTGAATGACCATATATTTTTAATGCTATCACAAACTTATACACATTACAGAAATAAATGTTTTATACAATATAAAAAGGAAATGAAAATCCTTGTAACAATATTTATGGCAAGACTAGGCATACATTTTATTAGCGAAGATTTTAAGGCAATGTTCCGTAAACGTAATATTGTATTAAAATGCAATGTTGCGTTTAATAAGTAATATATGACTATTAGAATATAAATACCTACTGTATGTATATTCTAATAATCATATAATTTTTAATAAAAGCATTTTTTTATTTTTTGTGTCACAGGGGACTTTACAAACATACAAACAGAGTACACATATAACACTCACTCTCGGGACTATTATTTATGGAGACACAATTTATTCTCCCGTATGAGAATCGAACCCTCGGCCGTCGGGGGGGTCAACTAGACTAACAGGCCGGTCATTCATATTAGTTTTCTAAGTATACAGCCTCCGTTTGAGCCACTGCAATCAACGCTTGAAATTGCAATCGCTTAAAAGTACAAAAAATAACATTGTTTTGGCCATTAAGTAATATTAGGTTTCTTGATTGCCTTTTGCAATATAATGTAAAAGTATTCCAAGGTAACAAGTAGTTCATAAAATACATTTTACAGGTTACCGTTACTTAATAACCATAGGTATATTTATGACAATGTTTTAAATCTATTCTCGAGATATGCATTCATGCGTTATCGCATTGCAGTCATTTTATTATTAACTTTTAGCCGAAATAAAAAGAACATGAACAGCTATTCATGTTTTTCTTTACAGCTGTAACATCAGAATAAAAAAAAAAAAATAATATAATCAAACCCGAAGCATGTATTAAATTATATAGTACTTGTAATTTCTAACATCAGATTAATGAAAACGTGACTTATGTAAAGACAAAATCAGTCCACCTTATGCAAGGATTACTTAATTTTACCGCATGACATAAAAAACTCCAGCTTTTAATAATCACTGCAATCAACAGATCATCGAACCGAAATACGTTCATTAAATCATTATTCAAGCAATTGAGTAGCAAGTTCGTAAAATAAATTGAAGTAAGAGAAACCGCGAATTAAAATTGCTCCTAAATTCAAAAAGCCCACGTAATTAAACGCTTCCTGAAATTATACTATAATAATACCGACAGATGAAAGATGACTATAATTATACTATCAAATATTATAAGAAACTATATTATACCAATACAGTTACTTTACCAATCTTGACTTAGCGGATTAATTAAATGCATAGTAAATGGTCACGATTGCGATAACTGCTTCTTATACTATGAATTTTCTACATTTGTATGGCAATATTGGTACCGGCAGCCATCAGAAGTAAACACAGGATGAAGTGAGTCTAAAATTCCACATAATATAATGTGGAATTTTAAATATAGAATAGCATTTAATTTAAAAAATTAAAAACGTGCCACGAAGGTGTAAGCAAACTTCGTGCCCTTGCAATATTGGCCCTGTTTATAAATTATACTATCTCTTTTATGATCAAAGAGCTTAGAGCCTTTGCACACTACGTTTTTTAATGCGTGGACGAAGCGAATCAAACGCGATCCGTTATAACTTTTGCACACGATCTTTGCGTTTGTATCGATACATACACGCAGAAAGTCTCAGCCACTTAGGAATTATGATCACAGTATTACGGCATCGTTAGTTCGTACCGTTTTTACAATGACGACCTACCTACGAACAGAATAAAAAACCGGTAAAAAAAAATCAACGTAAATACAGGGTACACACATCGATATGTTTGGATATAAACGCGCTTTGAACTCGCTTTTGTATCGATACGAACGAAACGTTTGAATTTCGCATCGATACACACGTGTTTAACCTGCTAAAACGCGAACGTATTGTACAATAGTAACACATTTAGAGCTCGTATATAGGCTTAAAGTGTTAAAATGTCTTGACTCTTTTGGTTATTGAAAGTACATAAATCTATGTCTGACTATAGACTCTTTCGAAAATTATTACATCTTCTTTTGGGTGAAAATATAGCTACGCACTAACTTAGAATAATATAAAGGATCACACAAACAGTTGCTTCTTGTTGGAATCAACGTTACATCGCCGCAGCATACCGCGTTATTATCTTTTAAATTTTTAATTAGTTTAAAAAAATACGAATTAGTAACTATAGCCACGTTTTCAATAATACTGGCAAACAAGCTAGGAACCTGTAACTGTTTATAATAGACCATGTCTATTATAAACAGTTACAGGTGCCTGACGTTATACCGATACAATCTCTTGTGCCTTGCCAACTGTAAATACTTCGAATGGAAATCTTCCATAACAGTAGAAAACATAGTTCTACTTCAGAATTTCTGGCGTGTTAGGGATGTTTGGAGAATGTAACTTCCATAGTAGGGCTTGACATCTACGTCACCCTAACCAGTCTAGAAGTCATGTCAATACAGGTTACTCACGAAGTCATGTTATATGAGTAATTAATAATAGATCCATTCATTAGCTTCGGTCCTAAATCCCTATTACAGTAACTACATACATTAGGGATAAGCTTACCGTATCGTGTCGTACATACGATACATATTTGTTGTATGTATACTAAACATTCACATTTTAACAATTAGAATTTGGTTCCATTAAAGCCATAGGGATCAAGCCTATTGCCGTCAACCGGGTACTATACATGTACTAGCATTAATTTTCAAATCACAAAAATACGTCTAACATCTTGATGAACCACATATAATACTAAAGCACGTAAGTCAAGTGTAAGTAAAATATTGTACACATAAATTTGAGAACATAGACGTAGATAACATCAGCAAGTACATATGTGTAACTTAGATAAAAATTGCAAAGTACTTTTCCATAATTATAATACTGAAGTTAAAACGAAATGTGCACCTTACTATATTTTTTTATTTAGAATAAAACATTCGTATTCAAACAGATATTTGTCGATTTTTATAGTGTTTCTGAAGCTCCGATTTCACGTGTCGTTCCTTTATTTGTCTATATATTCATGACTACAGAAATAATGATGAATAAGAGTCGAATAAACCTTTTCTAAACATACATACGGTCATTCCTCAGAGTTGTAGTAGTCACGCACGTTTTGAATTGCACTTTGGGTAATAAATAGGAAAATTTGTTTTATTTTTTTGTATCGAAAGGTGACGAACAATGACATTTCACATCACATATATGATTTTGGGGTGTAAGCGAGCAGGTCGAGCAGGTCAGGAATTCAGGATCGCAAATCTATAACTCGAACTTTCTGATGCCTTGAAGTGTGAGCCCTCTAACCTAGGTATATGATGACACTTACTAATCTGACGTGAACCAATTAATACCAATAATGTTTTGTCACAGCACCTTACGTGAAAAGACACATTACTTTCTTCAATTTTACGAGTAATAAGTAAACAAACTTTAAAAAACCTCGAGGTCCTACTCTTTAAGAGCTTCTGTAGCAAGGAACTACTATTGCTTCAAAATATCGTGATAATGATTGTATTATACCGTGGTTTTATTTTGAATTCAAAAACATCCTTTCGCAACTGAGTGTTACGTTATATAATAGGTTTCGCAATACGCATGCGCCGGCGTTAAGCGGTTCGACTATGGTGGTCCGAGTGCAAGGCACGTTTGTTATATTTCATGATGTTAATTTTAAAATTAGCGTCGACAAACAAAATTCTGAAAATTGTTTTCGAAATTTCTTTGACAAAGATAACGCTAATAGGTAAAGTGAATGTGGTTTTAATAGCTATATTAAAAAAGGTTGAAAACCTTTACATTGGCAACTGAATCTCAAAAACTAGTAAAACTTATTTCATAAAACAATATTCTTCCTCCTCATTAAAGAATATTTCATTTTCAACGTCTTACAATATTCAATATGGTAATATTTGTTCCAGTAGCGGACCACACAAGGACGAAATTGGTAGCCCGCCGCATTTCGTTTTGCATATTTTCTGCATTACTGAGCAAAAGTCTTTTGTCAATATTGTCTCCTCGAGTCATTGAGTAGATGACAGAGTCTGTCTACTAAATATACAAAATGTAAATTAAGCTCCGACTTGTTGTTTTCTTGTTCTGTTTGTTTAATATCTCAATATTCTTTAATATTGTATGCTGTCATAAAGTTTTAGTTTCATAAACCTCGGTGTCAAAGATTTTAATGGTGTTTACAGTGAATTTCTGTTAGCACGACGTCAACGAAATAAACGAAATACACAACGAGAAAAAGTTTTATAAACGAACTGTTGTTCTCCAAGGTCTCCTATATCTCTCCTTATTTACATTAATATTAACAAAAATTAAAAAATCTTTAATTCCAAAAACATCGGATACAAATTTAATCTAAATTATAAGAGTATTCTTCTCGTAAGCAAATGCATTCTACATGGAATTACTTTAGATGCTACGGACTAGTTTAATATGAAGCAACTTTGGAAAATGCTCTGTGCTATATACGAAATGAGAAAGGTTATAATAAAATGCACATCAACATCAAGAGGTTGACGAAGCCGTTAGCTGTAGCAGAGACGAAATTGCCGGACCGTTCGCGTAGCCAACAAAAGCTTTTTAATATCAGTACACACCCTGAGGCAGGAAGGGGTTATTTACATAAAAGCCACGTAGTTATTTAAGAACAATCCGGCATATACACGTATATCGCGGGACACGAATATTGTTATGCTAACTGGCTTCGTTAGTTTGTTCCTGGGAATTGTTTCGCTTTGTGAAAGAGTCGCCGGTACGTGGCTTGGATTTGCACCGTGATCTCTGTTACGGAGTTTGTGTCCCAACTAATTTGCTTGAATTTAATTAAGATTGCACGAAAACGGATAAGTTCGCAAGTAGTAGAAAGAATAATGTTTACAGTTCTGTTAATTTAGAACTAAGGAGATAAGACAAAGAACACATGTTTTAATAGTTAATATATTACATATCAAAGTTATTTTAACTTAAATATATTGAAGCCTAACCCTAGAGTAAACTTAAGATAAAATCTGAATATTCATTTAAAAAATATAATGAAAATCACGACTTAAATGAGCATTGGAATTGTTAACCGTCTACCATTATATATACAATATTGTAGGTATATATAAATTGTTACATATAACTTTAAGTTGATGTGATTGAATTGGATTACACAAATATAATATACCATCATAATCACACACAAATATACACATGCATATAAATAAACACACATACACATACATATACTAATACTATAAGTATTTGTTTAGATTCATTTATAAAATTATGCGCTAACGCTGCGACAAATCTGCTAATTCATTATGAAGGAGGTCGCGGACCCTTCTTTTAAATATAAAGCGGTTAGTAGACATTCTAATTTCGAGTGGTAGGTGGAATTATAGAATTATGAATATAGATAACTTCATTGCCGAGTACGATTAATGATAGTTGGTTCCGAGATTTATTTTGTGATTGTATTTCTAATTAGATGAAACAACATTTTGGTCAAGGAATACCGTAATTAGCTCTGAATATGGACATAACACACATTCGTTTGGCCTTCTGAAATGTCAAAGGTGTAATAAGTATTATGTTTATATACAATTTATAAGATAATAGTAAGTTTTTATAGTAGGATAATCATTTTCTTTTGAATACTTTACAAGCTTGTCCCGCGGCTTACCTCGCGTAAAATTTAATTTTCTTGAACAATTGCAACTGATATTGTAAATGATTATATATAGTCTCCTATAAATCTATAGTCTCCTTTTAGATGAACAACGCAAATTGCCCATTATCTTACAGTATAATCCATTAAAGGTTGCCTGTAAGAGATCACAGCCTTAGATCGAAGCGATAAAGCCGCTTACTGTGACACTGTAACTTTTATTGTATCACACAAACTACTTTTAAAAAATTGGAGTGCAATAAAGTACTTCATTTGTACTGTAGTTTTCTATGTCCTTCTGCAGCTGTGAATATGCGTATTTTGAAGTTTATTAGTAATATTATTAGTGTCGGATAAGTAGTTGAGGCGTAAAATATTAGATACAAATTACAACATCAGCTAAGATTATGTTAACAAAAGTATTTACATACACATACGAGTACGAGTATATCGTGTTTCGCAAACCAATAAAACGTTCAATAGCAATTTCATAAATGCATTACCTGTATCATGTGTTGCCAGATTGTAAAAGCTATTGGTCTTAATGTTAGATACTGTTTGCATGATTACACACTGCTTACAGTTCCAGATGTTAGCAAATTACTACTTACCGCCTTCGATAGACTGTTATTCAGTCATTCTTGGCTCCATCGCACGGTCGTATCGGAATGCATAACGCATGACGTTTGAATGTCAATACCTATGTAGTTTCTTATAATGGAAACATACTGGATAACCGTTAAAAAATTCCGACAAAAAATCTATGCTATGTTGTAGATGTTTGAGTAATAAAATACAAGAGATATACGTAAAATGTTTTGCTAGCACATTCAACCTTAACTGAAGTTATTGGTAAGATTACATAATGACCTTTACTGAATAAGTTATTAGGTCTTGACTCAGAAATAATGCTCCGAAATAATATTGTTACTAACATACTACAATAAATATAAAACAGTTATATTACATTGCCAGATACAAAATAAAAGAATATTTGTTTGTCATGCACGTCTGTAATTTTATATATAAATATAGTTTGAAATAATGGATAAATTGGCATTTTTAAATATTAAAAAAAAAACTATAATTTTTATAGCCACTATCAAAATAATTAAACTGGGTAAAGTCGCATTAAACCTCGTTTATAGACACATAATATCTTCTAGATTCTATCACCTATTAATACAGTTTTTGTAGAAATTATTGTTAAACACAAATAAGAATAACAATACTAGGGATTGTTGAAACTTATGAGCATATCAACAAATATTGCTGATAAATAGTGATGGAAACAGTTCTAAAAATATTTCTAAATTCGGTTCATGCTGAGATTAGTCAATTTTATTGGAATTCTAAACCTGCTTTTATGGATATTTAGATCATATTTAAATAAGTATTTGCTATTCCATAATCACTACAAAAGCAAGATTCGATTCTACTTGTTACTAGAGTACTTACAAACAATTCATACGGGAGACCACACCACAACTATTTACACTTCCAAACAATTTGCATGTAGGAAGTCACTTGTACGGAGGCATGACATAAATAAACCTCGAAGCTACAACTGTAATAACAGACGGTCAGTCCTTACAACTGCTTCTCGCGAGGATCACTTAAATTTTAGTAACGTTACTTGACATACGATCTAAACTATGAATTAAACCACTAAATGATGATAAAATCCTTCCGATTTAAAGCTATTTGAGCTTTATGAAGTGACGGAGAATTGTTGCTTTTGAACTTTTTTACAAGTTTGTAATATCTGCTAGAATTTGCCCGTGACTTTGTACGGGTAGAATTTAGAATAAATTCCTGCTATAATATGAAGTCTACATATCAAATCAGACCTTTACCAATAAATTTGTGAAAACTGCATTCAATTCCATGCCGTAGTTTTTGCGTGATGCGTGTTTAAACATACAGACAGATAGACAGACAAAACTCTAAAAGCTATTGTCTTGGCCTTGTTCTAATAAAGGTTCTCTATATTCGTTTTTCTTTAATACATATCTATAACGTACCTTAAATGCGCTGGAGAACAGTGCTATAATTTTTCGATTATGCTATATTTAGACCTTTTTGTTAACGTAACTGTTCTATAAATTACCTCGTATTTTAATAGGTTTTTTTTTTTTTGTTATAGAAGTAAACGATTATAATATTGTTAGAGTACCGTACTAAATGGCCTGGTTTCGATATATGCCATAAAGCAGATATAGTCAAGGCTGTAAACAAACCAGGGAAATACAGGTTCTGTATATTCGTAATGAATTTAATTAATCACCTAGATTTCGAAGGAATCTGAACATCTTTACCTTAATCTGTTCATTAAAACTTCAACATTAATGCTGCTTATACCTACCATCGAAACCGAGTGATCTAACCGCAGATACCGGAACATTGTCCGCCACCTTTTTTTTATATATGGATATCTAATAACGCCTTAATAAGTTAATGTGATTGTATTTAATTAGACTTTATCGTGCTTTTATCTACGACTGTCTCACAATCTACGATGTCTATGATTGTATTTAGTAAATATTTTCCTTGATGAGGCCCTGTTTCGGATAAGGCCATATTAACATTTGTTACGAGACCGGAATTTCCTACTTAGGCTAGTCGATGTGTGAACGGATTACGGCTTACTGTTACTGTCCATCGTTTTGTGATAATCGTTTCTGTATTCGTTGAACTTTCAAATGTTGAAGGATTACATAGATTATAGCTATAATTAAAACTGTATCTTGATTTTAATTGTTTTATTTAAAATATCCTTTGCAGAAACTCAATGTTGAGAACCAAGAAACAAAGTTGTTTGTTATATTTCAGGAGATCGTGTGTAATATTAATAACCCCACTTTTTACGATTCGGGAAAACAAAAAATATATTATATATAAATTAAATTTATACTAGGTACTAAATTAAATTTCGAAAAAAAGTACGAAACAATAAAAAGTATTTATACCTAACAGAGTTTTATTATATCGTTTACGTTACAGTAAACAATAACTTAATACCCTCTGACTTAAGACCTCGTGAGCTTAGTTTTATTTTTATTAAGGCTGCTTTACCTTTACACAAATGTATTTGCCTACATCACACGGGGATAACGATAATGTAAGATAAGCATTATGTTATTGTTCTGAGTTAAAATAGAAAGCCTATCTCAAATATTTGTATGCTTAGCTTAAGAATGTGTGTTCGTTTAAGTATAATTGTAAAAGATGATGACTTCTTAAATGTATTAAATGTATTACTGTACTTCATTTATGAGCTTAAACACAAATGTTCCTATGTCGGGGGGGCTTCAATTAGCGGACACAAAGAACATCCAGACTCGGGACAACTATTTGTGGATCACACAATTTTTTTTAACGGAATCGAACCCACGACCTCCGGTTCAATAGTCAGGTCACTAATTACTTTTTTTTTTTTGTGACGGGGTGGAAGATCCTCATGGATGTCCTTCCCCATGGGGGGGAAGGGGTATGTCGGACTCTTACCGACTAAAATCCACCCCGGTGTTCTTCTGCTTGCCTATGATCGGGAAGCGAGAATCGCCGTGGCATTCTTTCGCTGCCTCCGACCGGCACTGACCCGTCTCACCCAAGACGGGTCCCGTCACCCGCTGTGACCCTTTGGTCACAGTAAGGTCACTAATTACTAGACTAACAACTAACAACCCCGTCAACATTGACATAACATGTATTTCTTCAGAATATCACAGGTACTTTATTTTTGTAATTATTTTTAATATTATTTTTTTTGAAAGAAATAATGAAATTCATACTTCTTTTATTAATTTCTTAATTTTATTACAATAAAATATATTATATAATAAACAATATTTTATGCTCAAATTACCAATATATTTTTTAAGGCAGTTTAAGGATTAAGCAGACTCTGTACTTGTTTGCTGACTTCATTATAGGTTAACCTTGCTAGTCAAAACCCAGGTTGCCTATACACTCAACCATATTTCCATCAAAAAAGATCAGAGTTTGAAACTAAGACAGAGGCGACATCTACGTGACTCAGTCAGTGTAGGCATTAAAGCTTTTATTATCACACATGTGGTTGGGTGAAATTGAGTCACGTTCTAGAAACACGCGAACTCACTTTGCTTTTCTCCAAATTTATGCAACTTTCAACGATGTAAAAACCCGTCATAACCCCTCCTATGAAAGCTACTTATATTTTTCGATATATACCAAGAATATTCAGCAGCGCTTGAATATGACTACCTAATGGAGATTCTGAATTTGTATTCGACGCAATCAACACTGTCGCAATATAATATACTAACATAACGTAAATATAAAATATTTTTTCATTAATTGAGGTTGATTATCACCGTGAAAATGTTACCAATATAACATGATAAGAAACCAATAACCGCATATATGTAACCACTATACACTAGCTAAATTATAATGATGGAATTTAATAAGAGAAGAATATATTATATCTCCCTAATGATAAATAAACAACTACAGTATGTTTTTATTACACTTCTAACTTTAATCATCAAATAACAGAAAGCGAAAACGGATTTTCTGTCTCCATAGGCATTAAAAACACACAACGACATAACTTCGAACACGAAACAAAACTACTAGCTATATCTAGAATAATCCTTTTTATTCCCAACAGGAAGGAGAGGGACAGTCCACATTCCAGTTGGCACAGAAGTGGTGTGTTACGCATGGCCGGTCCGACGCAAAGCGTACTACGCCATCCGATTGCATTACCTCATTCTTTCTTATTTACAAGGAAGGAAGAAAATCTCTTATACGGACATTCGTTAGCTCTGGGGACAACTGTTCTGGGACTCACTTCTGTTTGTATATTGTACTTCCATGAAAGTTTATATGTATTTCATTTTGTTTTAGTAATGGTCTTGAAATGCAGCAGGTACTTCATTTTCTTATGAGTCATTTAGTTTGCCATTTATTATTTAAATTGAAATAGTTGAACCGAAGTCACAATAGGTTGAAAAAATTATGAATATTTTACTTTTTTTGCAGTTAGAAAAATAGCAAAAATTGCAACTCGGGAGCCACAAGAGTACTGTCCGCTGTTTAGGGGGAAGGGAAAGGGGGTTGGACCTCCAGTAACGTCACTCAATCGGTGACACAATGCAAGCATTATTTAAAAGCCGGTTTTCTGTGAGGTCGTGGTAATACTCCGGCCGAGCCGGCCCATACATGCCGAATGCCGAAGCATGGCTCTCGGATGTTAGATAGGGTATTACAGTTCTATTGAATTAATTTTACTTGAATTGTGTTCTATCGTTTAACTTTTCAAATGTATGTAGTTACCAAATGTAAGAAAGGTATAACAGCCAAAAGCATTTTGTTGTGTATGTATTGGTAATATGCGTTCTATTGCTTTCGTGTAAGTTCCGAAACTAAAACTACTAAATACTTAATATTTATAAATAAATGAAGCACCGAATAAAAAAAAAACAACAACTATACTTGTGTACGTTTTAATAATATTTTGATAAACTATACGACAACATTGCTAGAACGCCTTTTCAAAGCGACCATGCCTCAACTTGATTGAATTACTCACGTACACCAGAGGTTTATTGGTCATAGATTATAAAATGTAAAGTATAACTGTAGAGTTGATAAACATCGTTTATGAAGAATTTAGTTCATAAAAGAAGAATGTATTTCATAAAAGCCTAAGTACACTAACGGTTGCAGTATTGCACTTCTTAATGGTACAGGGTTTTATCTTCACCCTCAATCTAATGTCTAAACCAATCATTCAGAAAGCTTTTCTCGAAGATATGCATATACATAAAAAATCTACTCTAGAAATATTTATAATTGTATTACTGTATAAGTGACTATTAAGTATAAGTTATGACTATTAATTAAAAAGTACAATTATGTTACAATATTTTTTTCTCACGTTTTTTTTATTTTGCAATTTACGTTTGGTTGGGTCAAATCATGCACGTTAATTTTTTAGACCTGCTTTCTAATGTCCGATTATGCTACAAAATTTGATTAACTCTTATTTTAAAAGTTTTTTTTTAATTACTGCATTACACAAATGTGTATTGTGACAAAGGAGTGATAACGAACATTTATTATCATCTTTCTCGTTTAAAGTCCACGTATCGGTATTGGTAATCTTTGGCCCAACCGTTTATTGCACGTTGCAATATACCCTTATTAATGAACGACAAATACTCATTTCGCATGCCTTTGTGTGTAGGCCGATCATCGTCGAGCTTTCGTCTGCCGGAACGCTTGCAATAATCTATTTGTGACTGACATTTATGAGCGAGTGCTTTATGCGGCTATTGCCGAAATCCTTTGTGATTCACCACCTAAAGGAATATCGTGTAGCATAAGATTCAATAGTTACTGAGAAATTAATTTTGTTACGTAGAGTATCTTGTAATGTTTAAAATAATACGTACACATTACGTATTTGGAGCTGAAAAAAGTTGTTGAAAAAGAGTGTCCTGCTTTTAAATGTTAGAGGTTGCAAACGTGCTGACCGGTCACCTGATAGTAAGTGGCTGCCGCCGCCCATGGAAACATGCAAGTGCGCTGCTTGTCTTCAAGGATTTATGCCTGTTTTTATCAACAGGAGCTATCTATTGAGATAGGCAACGAGCTTCACGATTGACTTAGTCTGACTCACCTACTCTTTACATTTGGACACACAATCATCATCAGCCTATCGCAGTCTTCTGCTGGACATAGGCCTCTCCCATTGCCACTTATATCGATTTTTGGCTTCTCGCATCTAGCTCCTGCCAGCCATCTTGCGCAAATCGTCACTCCACCTGGCCTGTGAACTCAAAAACTCGTTTGCCACAACGGTCGTCGATTCTGTGGCTAAATAGACACCTCTCGACAATATTACTGAAAAAAAAAGAAAACATTTTAAAAAGACAAAACAATAATCGTGAGATGTCCAGATTGCCCAAAGACTTCTACTCTTAAAGAACAGTAAGAACAAGTAGTAGTGGTTCGATCGTAATTCTAGGTCCTCTTTTTATCATGAATATACCTACGTCAACACACATGCCCCTGATATCGGTACTGGCATTTCAATTTTCAATTAAAATATTAGTCACCTACACTGGGAACATTTATTGCATTCGCGTAAAAACAGAAGCAATCAGTGCTCATTTGTAACCGATAAAAGCGATTTACACCGAGTGCAGCTAATGTGACACCATAAACTAAAGCACTGTATTTTTAAGGTCGCTTCACACGATCAATAAAACAAACTTAATTGATATTAAAACGCTATATTCATCTAACTTATCATATTTTATAAAAATAATATAAAGTTATTTTGTTTTAACTACTGTTGTGAATACTGTGGATAATTAGTTGGTACTGTACATAAATACCTATCTTAATATCGGCTATATCCCCGAAGGGGTAGGCAGAAGCGTCTAAAGCACCCATTTTTTGCCAACCATAGTTAGGTCCCACTTTCGTAAACCTTTATTATGTAAGTGTACAGTGCAAGTGGAAAGGCACTGTATGACTGGATATACATATTATAGTGATACACCCACGGGAAGAGATGGGGTGGCCCCATTCTACTCCACCGGGAACCTCACGGCTGCCTGGTTTACATTGTGTTTCATAAAAATGAAATTGGATTCTTTTTATATTCCTCAATGGTTAGGCATCTCATTTGAGAAATTATGTTAAATATGAAGTTGAATCTAGTTTTATTGTGGGTACAGCACATAAATATAAGTAAATTATGTAATCACTTAATGTCTAGGCCTAAAGGCAAAACGCTACCTACTAGTTATGACTTTATGAACTATTCCTGAATATAATAGCTATTAAATTATGCGGATAGAGCCTTTGGCATATCATTATTTGCCCTGTAATTGAAAAATCTATATCTATTGATTACATTTTTACTATATACTTAGAGAAGGCATTTTCAGACATTATCTTAACAGTTTTTTTAGTGTTTAGTGGATTTTCTTTTTATTTATATTATAGGCGGACAGACGAACAGACGGTTCACATGATGCTAAGTGACAATCGCCGTCATTGGACACCTGCAACTCGAGAGACGAAAGCACGCTGTCCGCCTTTAAGGGGGATAAGGGATGAGGGATGAGGGTATGCGGAAAGGAAAATAAGAGGGGGACGAGGAGATGATAAAAGGGGTAGGGGGTCAGGGAAGAGGAAAATGGAGAGGGGGATTTGGGCCTCCGTAAACCTCACTGATTTCGGGGAAATAAAACGCAAGTGTTGCTTCACAACCGGTTTTCTGTGAGGCCGTGGTATCGCACCGGTTGAGCCGGGCCTATTCGTGCCTCAGCATGGCTCTATCACGTACTAATTTGGAAATTTAAAAAAGATGATGCCGTATACAATTTATAGAAGGGTTAAGTTAATGATACAGAAATTAGTCTGTCTTCTTTACATCTTTACAATTTTTACATACGTATTCGATAAAGTAACAATATCGATATATACGAGGGAGTGTACGTCATTACCGAAAATTACACTCAAACACACGAATTTTATAGCGGATGGCCTCTCTTTAAGTATAATATTGTAGTATTTAGGGAAAACCAATTATTACAAATTTTTGTCGGTTATGACTAATTCTAAAATCAACAATGACTTGTATAATAATATTGCACCGCTACCATTTGCATCGGAGCGTTGATTACACAGCGTGTGTCGATTTATAACGCCAATTAGTCAGGAGACGCGTGCCAGCGACGACGACAATTGACAAATCGCAGCGACTGCCGACTATCGCACGTGGGTGGCGAGCCTTACTCCCCTTCAATACAATGTGTATTACAAATGGGAGCGGTACTTTTTAATAATTAATCGCTGATATCGCTCACTGTATCGTTTAAAGGTTGATTGAATAATTAGAAGTAGAGATCTGGATAAAGTCTAGAATGTCTTACGACGCAGTGTATGAAATGTATTTTTGTTGATGATTAAAACTTATTGGCGTGGAAGTGTTTTATGATGATTATTTATATTATGTACCTATCTGCTAAAAGCATGTTTTTTTAAATTTTGTCATTGGAATCGAATCATAAAGTACTTATATTGGTTGAATGCATTTCTGATAAGAAATAGGTTAAAGTAGACTGACCTCGGCCTTACGAACTGTTCATACAGATGTTCAAGATCACGGAGTTTTTATTAAATGTAATTTCCTAAATCTCCCATTTCTCTTTTTACAGCTAATCAAAGCGATATGCGAAGAAACTCGTACTCAAGATTAATCAAAATCTGTTACGTTTAATACAAAAAAAAGTAAGGATGCGTAAAGATGCATGTCAAGTTTTGTTACTGAGAATGAAGTTCGATAAAATTCTCAGAGTCACAAGCTCTTGTTCTACATATGAGTAATGGTACTATTATATTAAATTAAAGCTTGTAACATGTGATATATACATTGAATAGTTTTTTAGAACAATAATGTGATACGTTTTCTGACAAATTCGAAAAACATAAATTGAAGTCACACATCTAAATTTCAATCCATGAGATGTTATATAAGGTGGTTGTGAGCAGTTCAAATAACTTAAAATAATGTAGCAACAAGGAAAGAAAACATTTATATGAGAGATCTAGACACTATAAGATATTTACAAGATCTATGAACTTGACTTGGCAATGACCGGTACGGCTGTCAAAGGGTTTCAGATCAATATAATTTATTAACAGTGTCTTAGAAGATTTCATCATTACTCTGATATATAGCTTAACCTTTCTTAGCACTTCGGTTCACATAGGTTTTGTATAGAGGTCTTAGGGTTTTATATATTCTACTTCTAATCCTGACTTCGTTCGTTACAAGCTTCGATGCGGATTTAACATAAAGACGTGTGGGATAACTACGCGTCGGAAATTGATCGAGTTCAATCTCCTTGTAAGAATCTCTGACCTTTCATTTATTACAATACTAGGTATAATAAACAAAGAAATTTTTAGAGGATGAAGAAACCACCCCATCTGAATTTCTAAAATCATTATAAAAAAATTGTAAAAAATATAAAAATACTAATAATAAAACAATATTATTTATTAAAATTGTTCTGAAATATACTATAATGTTTATATTAGGAACGTATTTTGAAATATCTTAGCAAATCACAATAATTTATATTTTTCACTGTCAATTCCCCAACCAATCCTAATAAACTGGCTTTAACCAGCGTATGTATTACTAAACTGGTTGCAGCAGCGACAATCCAGCCAGTTTTTCAGGTCCAGACAATATTAATTGAAATTATAAGCAAAAACGCCTACCAGACAGTTCCGTCTAAATTATCAGATAAACGGATTGTCTACATAATTAATCGCGACATTTATCACAACACCGGTACTTATATATATGGGAAATGGGATCCGCGTGCAATCAAAGAGCTGATTTACATAATTACTGCGATACCAACTACAATAATTGGTTTCTAATTGCTGTCAATTTGTTATTGGGACTCGATATAATTGCTTTAATACAAAGTGCTGGTAACTGGGTATGGTGTAAATTATTCAATTAATACGAAATACGTTTATCAGTTTCTGTTTTGATTATTTTGATCGTCAGGTGTAAAAAAGTTGCTGATATTGTCTTCATTTGTCATAGTGTAATACTCTCTATATTTGTCGTTGTGTACGTGTATTCTATTAAGTAGTTATTGTCAAATATATAAAAGAGATATATAATATACATTATATATATATATATATATAATACTTTCCAAACTAGTTATGTCATTTCTGAGTTGCTTTTCTTACTGTGAAAAGTTTAGAGATCATTCTATAGATTTTTTAAGGATCCTTCATGGTTTCGATTCAGTTTTAATATTATATTTTCTAGTCTCTTTATCTTAGTGTCAATATTAATGACGGTCCAGGCACTAGCTGAAAGAGAAATTAATTACAATTTTGATTTTATGGCTTACTTGCTTGTCAATCGAGCAGAGTTTTGTTCTTCATGAGTAGGACGTCCCTCCCTAATACGATTTTTACTAGAGAAGATAAGTGCGAAAATTTCTAGAAAAAAATATCCCAACCAATTCCTTTAATAACTACACGTATTTTCTTTTGAATCGGCTTATGTGATATATTTTGTACCGAGTAGTAGATAGTAGTAATCATTGTCCAAAATTTTAATGAAATAAATAATAAGGGAAAAAAATATCCTAATAAATGAAGTCATAGAGACTTCATTTATTAGGATATTTTTTAGAATTCATATCGTCACACATATCAGGATTATTATACGAAATGATAATGAATAGGCCGTAAGTTATAAAATATATATAATCATTGTATTCATACACGATATCATGGCATATTAATCAAACAAAATAATAATATATACCCTCCCTTCATAATTATAATTACGCGATTCTCGTTACAATTAATTGATAAAAGAAAAATAAAAAAAGAAAATAAATAAATTTTAATAAATTTAAATTAACTTAATTTATTTTAACAGCTAATGCTCTATGAGGTTTAAAAAACTAACGAGAGGAATTAGGACGGAAGTATTTAAAGGCTAAGCATTAAACATGTTAATTGAATTACTTAAATATTTTTTACCTCAACATTATAAGAGAAGACTATTTGTAGCGTAAATAAAAATAGGCTTTTCATTTGAATTTAAAATGATCTGTATTTAAATTAAGCTTTAGGATATTTATATATAGGCAATAGCCATCTACAGCTCGTATAAAATTCTTGAACCTGAAGATAAAAAAGACCTATCTGTAGACACTACTGCACAACCCAGAGTATACCAGAAACAAAAAATATACGGGCAATCTCTGGGGACTGCCGATAGAAGTGAAAACTAAGTAACTTGTGAATTGTATCGTCGAGATATTAGTTATACACAGTATACATATGTATAGCTCATGGGAAGCGTGCGGTGACGATGACGCCTGTTTAACGTTTTTTGTTCACCCAAAAGTACACATATGTATATACACATACACATTATAAATATAGCTCATGGAAAGCGTTCGGTGACGATGACGCGTGTTCCATGACTTTTGTTCACCTAAAAAGTGTTCAACGCGCCTAAAGGACATTTCACTTCAAAAATCCGCAGGATATGTAGAATATGCAGAGGTAGTAGTTGCTGTCCTTATATTGCATTTGTTTCTTGTTGCGTTTCATTATTACCAAATAAACTCTTGGGATCTAACATTACTTGATCAGAGCGAAGATAAGACCTTGCTAACGCCACTTAAAGGCTGATTCGTTAAATTACTTATTTACTCACAATTTTACGCACTGTGACTTCATGCAGTGGACGGTGTACAGGAAGTTTTGTGTTTGTAAAGTCCGCAGCGGAACAGGAATTATTCCTAGTGCGGGAGTTGTCTTTTTAATAAGAAAAAAAAGCAGAATATGGTAGTAGGCTTTTATTTTTAAGAAATGGTAAATGGCACTTTATCTGTACATATTATTTAGGTAGATGATCAATTAAACACTGATATTACAATCTAACTTGATAGAAAAGGATTTTTCAATAATTATGATAAGTAGGATTTTCCCCAGTAAACACTACCTACCGGAGAGGTAGACATTTTGATTTTGCACTACTGAATGTCATTTTGATTTACCAAATCTATTTTTAAGTATCGAAAATGGTCAAATTATGAATGTGGATGAAAATAAAGTGTTATATAAATACCTATGTGCTTTATCAATATATGTTATATTTAATAAATACAATCTTTATTAACTATAAAGTAATTAAGTTAAATATCTCACTTTAAAACCTAAAACAAAGTAAAAGCAATATAACAGCCTAGCGGCACCCTTCTTTATACATTTCGTTTGAGATAAAACGTAATACAAATATTTAATTATACGGTGTTTCAACACCTGAACGACAGCTAAAGAAACACTTTGATAAAGTTGTTAAAGTTACCGTGTAATAAAATAACATTTTAAAATGTAATTTTTTACATGATTTATTCCATTACAGTTTTGGCTAGTTTATTTTATGGTCGTCAGCCTAACCGAGGCCAGCTCTACTTATGAATGTAGTCATTTACGGCCTGAAAAGAAAATATAAAGGAAAGAAGATAGAGGGTAATGGGGTAGGGATCAGAATGTAGGGTAAAGGATACCGCAAGCGTGGTATCCTATACTTCCTATGACTAGAGATTAATTTAATCAATCAAATAATGTAGATTGCATTGTTTCAGCTTAATATGGCTTACTACTTTTCTTTCTTTTTAATATTCTGTCATCAAAAATCTTTTTATTTTTCATTTTATTGGCTGGTTACATATTCCTCTTTCATTATTTTATAGGCTAGATACCATTATTCCTTCTTTATGCGCCTTTGCTTTCTTACTTAATCATAATTTTACATCACAAAGCTCCTATTGTATCTTTGGAAGTTAGGTATAATAAATAAAAACAACACGTAGGTAGGGGATGTATTTAAAGATAATATTAATAAACGTAACTTTGACATTCTATGTATGTACATATGTGTCTCGGCGGTACTACATTCGACTGCGACATCAGAGGTCACGGGTACAAATACCGCTGTGCATGTCTTTGTATATATGTATATTTGTCATGTTATGGTAATTTCCTTATGTATCTTCATTACTTGAATGGGTAGGTATTTTTCATCAAGCGCCCATAAGCGAGTTTAGCATTTAAATTTTCATATAGTTAACTAAATCGATAAGTAAATAGAGTACCCTGAATTATGTATATATATATATATATATTACAAAATACAAATATTAGAATTGCATACAAGACTAAGGCGAATTATATCTCGCCGTAAAGATGACCGTAAAATGGACTTTCAAGACCGCCTAATTGAAACTGCCGACAGCGCACGTTAAGCAAGATAAAAACGCAATAATTTATATCATTCACGACCAAGTTTACTTATGAAGTTAATTGAGGTGAATTCTTTTACTAACATATGTTTAATGTTAAATATACTTTTAAAATAGATATACAAGTAGTTTAAGGACGTAATTGTAAAATATATATTTGTGATCTTCAATTTTTAATTGTATTATTACTACCAGTATCAGTATCAGTCATCCGAAGAAACATCTGTTAAGCTTAGCCCTTAAGTAGGGAACACTCTAAATCTTAAGATTCATTATAATATTTCATTAAAAATAAGTTTATATGACTATTATGAACTAGCGAGTATTAAAAGTAGTCATGTTTTTACAGTGGTAGGGCCATGCTTGCTTAAGCACGAATGGGCCGGCTCGACCGGTGCGATACCACGGCCTCACAGAAAAACGGTTGTGAAGTAACGCTTGCGTTGCATTTCCCCGAAATGAGTGAGGTCTCCGGAGGCCCAAAATCCCCCACCCCCCTAATGATAGCGCTGTTAACGAAAAGGATACCCCAGGGGGGTACCAGCGCTAGCGTTGGAGAATCCCCCCCTGGACGTCCACCCTCAGTACGGATTATGCCTGAGCGTGGACGCCCAGGCTGCCCCTCGTACTCTGGGGGGGGCTCAACTGCGCTCTCAAAATCTGCTCGGGGCAAGAGAAGGCATACCATGGCACCCCCTGTCACGTTTACCGTGGATTTTTGCAACATTAGGGGCTTACATTCGAACCTCGACACTGTCCACCACCACCTTGAGACAGCAAAGCCGGCCTTGCTCTTTTTAACCGAGACGCAGATATCATCTCCAGCGGACACATCCTACCTCTGCTACCCTGGGTACGGACTGGAACACTCCTTTGTTCCTAAGGCTGGTGTATGCGTGTACGTTAGAGATGATATCACTTCTCGCCGCCTCGGCAATCTTGAAGGTAGGGACCTCTCCATCTTATGGCTACGTGTAGACTGCGACGACCATCCCCGCATCTACATATGCCTCTACAGGTCCCATAGCGGTGATGCCGAAACGGACCGACTCATCGACCACGTCCAAATGGCTACAGACTCAGTGCTCCAGCAGGTCCCATCCGCAGAGATCGTGATTCTTGGCGACTTTAACGCCCATCACGCCGAATGGCTTGGTTCGCGCAAAACCGATCATGCGGGAAGATCTGTTTACGATTTCGCCTTGGCATATGGCTTGACGCAGCTGGTAGCAACGCCTACGCGAATCCCAGATGCAGAAAGCCACGTGCCTTCACTGTTGGATCTTCTGCTAACCTCACATCCTGACGGCTACAAAGTATCCGTTGAGGCCCCTCTTGGCTCTTCGGACCATTGCCTGATTAGGAGTATGGTGCCACTCGTTCACTCGCTGCGGCCGCGTGTTACAGGCAGTCGCCGCGTATGGCACTATAGGTCAGCAGACTGGGATGGAATGAGAACATTCTTTGCATCCTACCCATGGAGGCAGGTTTGCTTCTCGCCGGATGATCCCAATGTCGTTGCTGACTCTGTCGCGGATGTTGTGCTTCAGGGTATGGAACTTTTCATTCCATTCTCCCTGATTCCCACAGGTGGCAAGTCCCAGCCTTGGTTTGGTCGAACCTGCAAAGCGGCGTCCCGCCGAAAGCAGGAATGTTACCAAGCATGGGCTAATGCAGCGACAGCACGGGATGTAAAGACCAGCACATTAAAGAAGCAATTTAACTTTGCCTCCAGGTCCCTCAAAAGAGTAATTGCTGGGGCGAAGTCGGCTCACATCGGCAGAATTGGCGAGAGACTAGTGAGTCTCCCCTCCGGAACTCGTGCATTCTGGTCTCTTGCTAAAGCTGTCCAGGGGAACTTTTGTAAGCCATCCCTTCCACCTCTGCGCATAGGAGATAATTCGTTGGCCCACGACGCTAAAGAAAAAGCCGATCTTCTGGGCAAACTCTTTGCGTCCAACTCGACCCTGGACGACGGGGGAAACGCACCGCCGACCATACCGCAGTGCGAGACCCGCATGCCGGAAGTCCGGTTTACACAAAGGGCAGTGCGTAAAGCGCTTCTTTCCCTCGACGTTCATAAGTCGAGTGGGCCCGATAGAATCTCTCCTATCGTGCTGAAGACGTGTGCTCCAGAGTTAGCACCGGTTTTAACGCGCCTTTATCGGCTTTCCTACTCTCTTGGCGTAGTCCCGAACTCATGGAAGACAGCTCTAGTGCACCCAATCCCTAAAAAAGGAGATCGCTCGGATCCGTCCAACTACAGACCCATAGCCATCACCTCCTTGTTCTCCAAGATAATGGAATCCATTGTTAACTGCCAGCTCCTCCGGTACTTAGAAGACCACCAGCTCCTCAATGATCGACAATACGGCTTCCGTCAGGGTCGTTCAGCTGGTGATCTTCTCGTATACTTGACTCACCGGTGGGCACAGGCGATCGAGACCAAGGGGGAAGCGTTGGCCGTTAGTTTGGACGTGGCGAAGGCCTTCGATCGGGTCTGGCACAAAGCGCTCCTTGCGAAGCTTCCTTCCTATGGGCTTCCCGAGAAACTGTGCAATTGGCTCACCAGTTTTCTTACAGACAGAAGCATCAAGGTCGTTGTTGACGGTGCATGCTCCGACTCCAAGTCTGTTAATTCTGGTGTCCCACAAGGCTGTGTGCTATCACCCACCCTGTTTCTTCTGCATATCAACGACATGCTGCAGATTAGCAGCATCCATTGCTATGCAGACGATAGCACGAGTGATGCCCTTTACACCGGCCGCGCTAACATTTCTCGGGTAAACGTCATCGAAAGCCGATCCAAACTTGTGTCTGAAATCGAAACTTCTTTATCAATAGTTTCAGATTGGGGTCGACTTAACCTAGTCCAATTTAACCCCACGAAGACACAGGTTTGCGCGTTCACCGCTAAAAAGATGCCATTGGTCGTATCACCTCAATTTGAGAGCACTTCCCTAACTGCATCAGCCAGTATCGGAATCCTTGGCGTCGATATATCAAGCGAAGTCCAGTTTCGCGGTCACTTAGAGAGTAAGGCCATATTAGCCTCGAAGAAGCTTGGTGTGCTAAACAGATCGAGACAGTATTTTACTCCGGCCCACCGCCTACAACTTTATAAGGCGCAGGTTCGGCCGCACATGGAATACTGTTCTCATCTCTATGCAGGTGCACCCTGGTACCAACTTCTGCCTCTTGACCGCATTCAACGGAGAGCGACTCGCATCATCGACTGCCAAGATATTTCTGATCGACTTGACACCTTGGCGTTGCGTAGAGATGTCGCTTCACTCTGCATCCTCTATCGCTTGTATCATGGGGAGTGTTCAGAGGAATTGTTCGGACTTATACCGGCTGCTGGTTTCCGCCATCGTCCTACGCGACAAAATATCCATCCCCATCACCTGGACGATTGGCACTCCACCACTGTGCGCTTCTCCAGAAGCTTTTTGCCTCGCACAACCAGCTTATGGAACAAATTGTCGCCTGCCGTATTTCCGAACCGATACGACCTTCAAACCTTCAAGAAGAGAGCGTACTTCTACCTAAAAGGCCGGCAACGCACTTGTGACTCTTGAGTTGCGGGTGTCCATGGGCGGCGGTAGTCACTTACCATCAGGTGACCCGTCTGCTCGTTTGCCCCCTATCGCATAAAAAAAAAAAAAAAAAAAAAAAAAAAAGTCAGCGAAGATGGCGATCCGTAGTTTCTTAGATCTGTAGGTTGCAACCAAATACCACTAAAGTTGACGCAGACATTTGTCACGTGGGGTGCGGGCTAGAAAACTGAAGGGCACTTTTGTTAGAGCCCTGAAGGACTCCTCTTCCGCTGTGTCGGGGGCCATGGAAAGCCTCATTGAGGATGTTTCACGCCTTCAAGAGGCCAACGACCGACTTATGGCGGCAAATCAACGCCTGACGGAGCAAGTTGCAGAGCTGAGTTCTCAATTCGCCCAATTTCGGGCGGGAGCGCGCACTGACAGCCCTGCGCAGTTGTCAGTAGTTTCACAGCAACCTGCTCCTACCAACTCCCCCTCTGCCGTTCCTGATGCCCACTTGCGTCAAATCATAAGTGCAGTGTGGCAAATGATGGACGGGCGCCTGGCAGGACTTGAGGCAAGGCTGCCTCCGGCACCCATAGTTCGGCCGCCATTGGCCGCGGATAAGGTAAAGGCCGCTTCAGCCCCAACACCGCTTCCCGTCTCTGGTGGCCGCACCACCTATGCGGCAGCGACGTCGGCTCCAAGGCCCAAGACTGGGCGATCTTCTAAGGCCCCAACCAAAGTGGCGAAGGAATTGCCTCAGCTTCGATCGCCTGCACCCAAAGTGGTTGCACCTCAGGCTGATTCCCAGGCTGTACCTGAGCCAGGCCCCTCCAAATCTGCCCCTACTACTTCTGACGGATGGCATGAAGTCAAGGGAGGTAAGAATAAGTCCCGGCTGCGGAAGAAAAAAGTTTCCAAAAGCGCTCCTGCAACGCCCCAAGCACCATCGGGATCAGCGGACTCTAAGAAGATACGGAAGCTCCAACCACCGAAAACGGCTGCCGTAGTGGTGACGGTGCTGCCAGAGGCGGTAAAAAGCGGCCTTTCTTATGCTGCCGTCTTTAAGAAGGCTCGAGACTGCCTCGCTTCCGAATTTGAAAGCGCAGGTACTCGATTACGCCTCGCCCAAACGGGGGCTCGTATTCTTGAGTTCCCTGGGGCAGAGGGTGCAAAGACGGCAGACATATTTGCTGAGAAGCTGCGGGGAGTGTTTGCAGGAACGGATGGAGTACGGATCGCCAGGCCCACCAAGTGCGCGGAGCTGCGAATATCGGGTCTGGATGACTCCGTTACTGTCGACGATGTCCGAGTGTCAATTCAGCAAAAGACGGGTTGCACCTCGGACAATATTAGGATCGGCACCATCCGCCCCGGTCAAGGTGGCCTTGGTGCGGTGTGGGTCAGTTGCCCCCTAGCAACCGCTAAAATTCTAGGCGATGTCGGCAGGATCCTCGTCGGTTTTGTGAATGCCAGAGTTACTATTCTGGCTGCGAGGCCGACGAGGTGCTACAAATGTCTGGCGACGGGGCACACCCGCATCAAGTGTGAAAGCTGTTTCGACTGCAGTGGACTCTGTTTCCGCTGCGGTCGACCGGGGCACAAGGCTGCGGCATGTTCTGCTGCCCCTCACTGTCCAGCGTGTGC
Source organism: Tyria jacobaeae (assembly GCA_947561695.1). Classification (NCBI taxonomy): domain Eukaryota; kingdom Metazoa; phylum Arthropoda; class Insecta; order Lepidoptera; family Erebidae; genus Tyria; species Tyria jacobaeae. The sequence goes on from OX387220.1 coordinate 13,923,648, forward strand.
GGCGGGTAACCTACCCGCCAATCATCAGATGGGGCAGGGAGGATGTAACCCTCCCCGCATTTCTCAGACGACGTCGGGGGCTAGCCAGTCGATCCAGGCTGCCTCCAACGTCATTCGTGCGTCGTCACCGTCGCCCATGGATGAGGCTGTAGAGACGGTTCAATAATGAACCAAGTCTCCAGCCTCCTTGTCCAGACGAACCTGAACCACTGCGCTAGTGCGCAGGACTTATTCCTGCAAACCATGGCGCAGTGGTCGATCGGTGTGGCCGTAGCCGCGGAGCCCTATTATGTTCCTCCCCGTCCAAACTGGTTGGGTGACTGGGACGGCTCCGTGGCAGTCGTTGGCTCTACGGCGGCTCATTCCCCGCCCTTGTCGCTTAAAGACAAGGGTACTGGATACGTAGCTGCCGAATGGGGGGGGGATCACCATATACGGTGTTTACTTCTCCCCCAACCGGAGTCTGAGTGACTTCGAGGTTTTCCTCAACAACTTGGAGACCTCGATACGGCGACTAGCGTCTGGGCATGTCCTAGTATTGGGGGACTTTAACGCCAAGTCTGTGGTGTGGGGTTCCCCCAGGACGGACGCCCGGGGTGACGCAGTTGAGGAGTGGGCAACATCGGTGGGCCTCTGTCTCCTAAACAGAGGCTCCACCAACACGTGCGTGCGACAGCAGGGGGGATCGATAGTGGACCTCTCGTTCGCTACCCCTGCTCTCGCCGCATGAGTAAGGCACTGGCATGTTCTGGAAGAGGTTGAGACGCTCTCGGATCATCTGTATATCCGATTTGAGCTCTCCCGGACCCAGGACTCCAGAAGGGGTCACATGGCGCGGCGTTCTTCCCGCTTCCCGCGGTGGGCTGTTTCGAAGTTAGATAGGGATCTACTGGAGGAGGCAGCCATCATTTACTCTTGGCTGTCTCCGCAGCCTTCGACCGAGGAGGTAGACATAGGGGCTGGCCGCTTTCGCGATGCGATTACGCAGATTTGCGATGCGGCTATGCCCCGTGTTAAAGGTCGTCGGCCTCCAAGGAAGGAGGTCTACTGGTGGTCCCAGGAGTTGGCGGACCTCCGTGTGGCCTGCATTCATGCCCGGAGGTCCTACACCCGCAGCCGTCGGCGTCACCGCGAAGAGGGGGAGGAAGATCGGCTTTATGAGGTCTACCGAGAGGCACGGAAAACCCTGAAGCTGGCCATTAGCCGCGCCAAGGAAGTGAAGAAAAAGGAGATGCTGGAGGGTCTCGATCGTGACCCTTGGGGTCGCCCTTATCGTGCGGTGCAACAAAAGCTCCGCACGTCGGGCCCCCCCCTTACCGAGACTCTCCAGCCCAGCTTCTTGCAGGAGGTGGTTGAGGGCCTATTCCCGCAACGGGTGGAGTACTCACCCCCGTCGATGGCCCCCTTGGCCGGAGACGACGGAGAGTTCGAGGCTGAAGATGTTCCACCCGTCACGGAGGAAGAGATAGGGGCGGCTGTTCTACGAATCCGCTCCAAGAACACCGCCCCCGGGCCAGACGGGATCCCTCCCCGAATATTGGCCCTAGCTCTCAACCACATGGCGGACCGTCTCAGGGGGGTGTTCGACGCATGCTTGTCGTCAGGACGCTTCCCTGACTGCTGGAAGAGCGGGAAGCTGGTTCTTTTAAGGAAGCCGGGACGGCCTACGGATTCGGTCGCGGCCTACAGGCCCATTGTACTGCTGGACGAGGCGGGTAAATTGTTTGAGAGGATCCTCTCTGCCCGCATCGTCCGGCACCTGAGCGAGGTTGGCCCCGATTTGTCGGACGCCCAATTTGGTTTCCGAGCGGGGCGTTCGACGATCGGTGCTATAATGCGCCTGAGGGCCGTGACCGAAGAGGTAGTGAGCTGTGGCGGCGTGCTGTTGGCGGTGTCTTTGGACATCGCCAACGCTTTTAATAGTCTGCCATTCAGCTGCATCAGGGAAGCGCTCCATTATCACGGCGTGCCACAGTACCTGAGGCGGCTGGTGGCAGACTATTTGGAGGAGCGTACCGTCGTGTACGAGGATCGAGAGGGAAATTTGAGTCGTCGGCCCATGTCGTGCGGTGTTCCGCAGGGGTCTGTCCTTGGACCACTCCTGTGGAACATGGGGTACGACTGGGCCCTTCGAGCTGATTTTCCCCCTGGGCTCGGCGTAATCTGTTACGCCGATGACACTCTGGTCACAGCCCGGGGGTCGACCTTTCAAGAGGCGGCACGCTTGGCCACCAGAGGAGCCTCACTGGTGGTCGGGCGCATCGAGGCGCTAGGGTTGCGAGTGGCTTTGGATAAGACGGAGGCCCTTTTATTCCATGGGCCCCGTCGAGGTCCACCCCCTGGCGCCTCCATAATGGTCAACTCGATCCTCGTACCGGTTCAGGCCCACATACGATATCTGGGCCTGATCCTCGACGGAAGGTGGCGCTTTGACGAGCACTTTCTGCAGCTGGCTCCAAGGTTGGTCGGCGCTGCGTCTGCCCTTGGGCGCCTTTTGCCCAACTTGGGTGGACCCAGCATCGCTACAAGACGGCTGTACACGGGGGTTGTCCGGTCAATGACACTATACGGTGCACCGGTGTGGGCGGATGCTCTAACCGCCCAGAATAGGGCACGCCTTTGGCGCCCTCAGAGGGTTATGGCGGTTAGAGCCATACGTGGCTACCGCACCGTGTCGACGGAGGCGGCTTGCGCGTTTGCCGGAACTCCCCCGTGGTACTTGGAGGCGGAAGTGCTCGCCGAAGTTTATCGGCGGACGGCTGCGTTTCGGGCGGGTAGCGGCAGAGGGCCCCCGCCCGAAGAGGTACGCGAGTGGCGTGAGGCAGCTCGACGAGCCACGATGGCTCGTTGGTCGTTCCGGCTGGAGGCTCCACGTGCTGGCTTTGCCGCCGTGGAGGCGCTCCAGCCGGTCATCGTCGAATGGGCAGAGCGGCAGCACGGGACTCTTTCTTTCCGACTGACGCAGGTTCTTTCCGGGCACGGCTGCTTCGGAAAGTACCTGCACTCGGTCGCTAGGAGAGAATTGAGTCCCGCCTGCCACCACTGCGACTGCAGTGAGGACTCGGCTCAACATACGCTCGCAGACTGCCCCGCTTGGTCGGCGCAGCGTCGGGTCCTCACTGCAGTCATCGGAGAGGATCTCTCGCTACCGGCCGTCATACGCTCCATGGCCGGTAGCGACAGGAATTTTACCGCGGTCGCAACCTTCTGTGAGGAGGTCATCTCGCAGAAGGAGGCGGCGGAGCGGGCCCGGGAGGACGATCTCCACTCGGACCCAATTCGCCGCCGGCGAACCGGGCGGCGTAGGCGCGCTTACCAGCGCCTCATGCCGCCCTGAGTGTGGCCGCGGGTGGTCGGGACGGGTTTTCCCCTCCATCCGCCATATAGCCAGCCGCGAGGAGGCGACGTCCTGGTGTGCCTGGACGTTACCTAATTGAGAGTTACCCAAGGGTGGTGCCCGCGCTTTTGCGGGCAACAGGCGCTAGGAGGGGTCCGGATGTCTTACCAAAGCTGTTCCCGGATTTCTCCTATTACAGGCGCAGTATGGCGCACCGTGTGGTTTTAGTCGGTCCGATTCCGACACACCGTTCCACCGAAAACCCCGGTGGGATGACGGCCCGAGGGGGTTTCCACACGTTAAAAAAAAAAAAAAAAAAAAAAAAGACATTTGTCACGTCTTTTAGATGATAATAAAATGGTAACAAAGACTGGTTTCATTAAATTACACTAACAGCCATTCGGCATGACAATAGATAACTAAAATAGGTACAAAATAGTAGAGAATTTTATGCCATGTCAGTATGTGTGCTTTGTTACTAAATCTGAATACAATGGTTTAAATGAGATTAATAGCAGATATTTGCAAAATATAATTATTACATAACCTACCTATAATAAGCCTGTACATTGTGAGGAATGGTACACCACCATAATTGAATTGGGCAAAATCCAATATAATTATATGGCTACATAATATATAAGTTATTATATAAGAGAATAATTAACTAATAATATAGCTGTAATATTTTAATGGCAGTTAAATGTTTATATTCTTTGTACTAAGTCGCCGTTGAAGTTAATACGGTAGGTAGGTCCCTATGCCACTTTTAAAGTATTAGTAAGATTTCGCAGCATCACTTCATCTTAGTATATAATTTTCAATTCATCCACGAGCACCGAAGTAAATTAAAGTAAACAGTAAAGTAAAACCATTTTCCATTAGGTTGGTATTTATTGCTATTTTGCTGGTAACATTCACCTAGCAGGTTTTCATGCCTCAGCTAATTATTAGGGCTTAGTAGCAAAATGTTCCGACGCTATTTATATTATGTAGTTAAACATTTATTATCACACACGCACACATCACAGGGTCATCACATACGCACATTTTAAATGGTAAAGTCATCACCGCGTATGCTAAAAGCAGTTAATTGTTTTACTGTCTACATTTTATTGTTATTCATTATCAAAATATGTTACTATTAATTATGTTTCAGATTTCAGACAGTTCCCCTAATATTACACAAATAAACAAATTATTATAAAGTAAATAGAAAATAATATCATTAGAATATTAATTAGCACCCAACGTGATAAAAAAGTCATTAGTCACCTAATGTGAACTTAAGCGACGTCCAATTTAAATGAGTCCAACATTTATTTATAAAACACTTATAAATTCAAATTAATAGTGGCTACCGGTCGTGTTTTTTTAAGTTAGAAAACCTAAAATGTTTTTCGAAGACATCTAATTTAAATATTTATTCCGTGTCGGATAAAGATGGATGTCATTCGTCTATTACCCACGTACGGTCGATGGACCTAAGGAAGATGGATCGAGATAGAACGATTTATATCAATTTGTAAACGATTTCTTCCCATCCTTTCCCGTTTGATCTAAATACCTAATAGAATCTACATGTATTTGTTTTATTTATATAACTTACGTAATCTTAGCTTTGTTTGATGACCCGGAATCTTAGTTGGAATCTCACCAGTTTGATCGAATAACTTGGAGTTTTTAAATAAAATTAGAGGTTAGAGGGAGTTTATTGATGTTATTGCAAATAACTCTTCAATGCGATGAAGTTTCTTTTAGTAATAGAACCATAACATTGTATAATAATAGATAGTTCTTTTTTTTTTTTTTTTGATAAACAAATAATTTTAACGTAAACTCTAAGCCTACAGTTATTACACATTATTTTATCATTTCTAGCTACTTCTTTAAATACTGTATGGCTTCAATAAGATTAAGCAATTCCCCTTTTAAACGTTGCCCGCAATTCAGCTTTGTTACAAAGCTAATGAGTGTGAGTTTTATTCTTTTCAGCTAATCTAGCGGCCCGGTTGGAACAGGAAGTGCAAAATGTTGTATCGAAAGGACAAAATGACGTTTGGCAGCGGGGAGTCGCGCTCGACGCTCGCAGCACTCTGCCAAATGCTAGTATCATAGGATCCGGATTTGCTAGCATTGGCCGGATAAACAACTTTTACAATGTAGCGTATCCTTGTTTTTGTTTAAAAAAAAAAATGAAGGATTTAAGTTATGGAATCAATTTACTTTTCCCAAAGTAGTGCTTGTGTGATATTCGGCAGTATTAGTGTACAAGTATATAGGTACAATAAAATGTTAAAACTAATTTAATTGTTATTTTATACAGCGTATTTACACGACTTTCCAAAAAATTTGTGCAATGATTTTAGGTTTCATATACATACATTTCCACATATGTACATCAGTTTGATCTATTCAACCGTAACCTTTTTTTGGCTGCTAGAATTCTTATTCAGTACTCCGACTTGTTATTTTCTATTTATATATATTGAAAAATGTAATACTACCTCATTAAAATAGTCATTAGTCATAGTGTTCAGTTTATATTCACTGTCTATGAGTTTCATCCTCAGCTGTTGTCAGTGATGGGTTTACACCGAGAGTGTATATTGGGTTTTATTCCTCAATAGCTAAGGGTATACGAATCACATGTATATAGATGCTAATTTTTCTATCGTGACAGAGTCATGCTTACGCACAAATGGGCCGGCTCGCTCGGTGCACTAAAATGAGGTTTATAATACGCTTGTCTATAGTGAGAGTATTTTAGAACTGCAAAATTAAGTGTCCCTTTGAAAAAAAAAACCAGATATATCAATATAAAAATTAAAATTTAATTTTTATATCTTTTTTAAGTCAAGTTATTCCTGTGTCGTGGCCCACTTTACTAAAATACGTATGAAAACACTTAAGAACAATAGTTTTGTTTTTGGATGATGCCTTATAGTAAGCGATTATTCCGACACCAATAAATACTCACAAACTCTATGGTTCATCCTCAAAGGCAATAAATACCTGTATGCAGAATTCTCGAGCCTTCCAACATCGCGGACGGTCTGACAAGCCACTCCCGCGCACCTAAGCGAAGTTGCGTGTACCGCTGTCAAATTGAACTATTTTATAGCGCTTTTTATTCGAACAACAGTTTAAGTTTAACGAGAGCACGACGTACAAGGAAAATTTTATTTCTGAAGTGTTTTGTTTAGTATGCATTGTTAATTGTTTTTGGGAACATTATTTTGCTATAGGAGTGAAGTTTATTTTTATGAGCCAACTTTGGCTGTATGTTGCCGCTTTTAGTCTTAAATGTTCACTTAAAAGATTTTATAATTTTGCTGACCCGAAAAATTAATAACGTTTTAGCTTGCAATATATTCTTTGAAAATAATTTTTAGTATCTCAACATGAATAAACCCCCATAACGCACTTTGTCCAGCTTTAGTTTAAGTACCGAGCATTGACTATTAATTTTTACACTAACATAAAACTAGTAACAAATATATAACTGTGACTTCGAGGTGTAGGTTCTTGTTTGCTTTATACTGCGTAAATAGAATCTGTTACCATAAGTTTCTTTAATAATAATAATAAAAGTCTTTATTGGACACTAGGTTAATATTACATGTAAAACGTTATTTTAGGTAGGACAGAGTCTCTGTGGTAAAATAAAATATTGTAAAGAAGAGAAAGAATATGGCTAACCACTTGAGCTTTGTGCGAAACTCAGAGACTTTTATATTTACAAAATCCTAATAAAAAATCTCTCAATTTGTTAAGTTGGTCTTCGGTGAGATCCGGAGAACTGGCATCAGCATAATCAAGGATTCCGAAGAGAAGGGGCTTGACAAGAGTAGTTTTCGGGGCCATAGGCAATCAATGTTGCAGTATGCGCAAGGACCCGGACTGCGCTTTACTGTCATTGTAATATGCTGACATAGGTACAGTTGGTCAATTAATTAAAGAATAGAGAATCAATTGAAATGAATCGTTGCCTCATATTAAAGTATATTGTACACATTGAACTTAAACATTAATAACAAATCAATAATATAATCCGTATACACAATTTATTACGGAATATTTTCTAGTAGTAGTAGTGTAGTTCAAGCAAATCCACAAAGGACCAGTTCTGTAATATTTCAGAACAACAAAACGGCAGGAATAAACCTCTAAATATGGTAATGTAAGTGCACTTCGGGCCACAAAAACCGTACCCACCTCTCAAAAACACTTCGATCTATTTTTATATTCCAACAACACTCTTGTTTTACATTGGAGTCACGTACAATAGCAGCTGTCAGAAGTAGTCGTTTCAAAACCGATGTGTCGTTGTAACCAAAGAATGCACCAGACACATTCGAGTTGAGTTTTGAGTTCTAGACTATTTCCGACAGTGGTGGCAGTATCAGAGACATCATGTTTATTTTGCGGTGTTGCTCAGCTTCTAGTACAATCATGTTAAGTGTTACTTAGACGTGCTTCTGCTATCTTCTCAGTTTTCGTCTTTAAAATGTAAGGCAAATTAATTGTTTTAGAAGTAAAACCATTAATATAATCATACTTCTTAACACTTCTATTGATTCTTATAAATTTAGTTTCACAATACTGAAAGACACTTATTAAAGTCAATTTAGTATCGTGAAAATGGGTCAAGCATCTTTCACATGAGTTCAAAATGGCTATTATCAGACCACTTAAATCCTATCACGTTTTGTAAAGCGGTCAACGTTTTACTCATATTGTTAAAACAAAGAAACTATGCACCTATTACTCTCTTTTAAGAGTGATCATTAAACTATAACAAAAAGCTAATGGTTTATCAAACTGGGCCACCCATGTAGATGAATTTAGGAACGTGACTTTTATGTAACACATAGTAAATTGCTATGGTTTGTCTCGCGTGCTCACAGACCTAAAGTTTTCCACGAACAAAATCCAGCGCATAGCGTACAATTCAAAGACATTTTTTTGTTAAAACGAAACGTAGAAAGTATTAACAACGAGGATCGCATGAATTTTTTCCCCGAACGTCAGGAATTTAAATTCTTGTGGCTCCTTACGCGATCGCGTGTGGTCTAATTATGAATACGGTACAATAGCATTAACATTTTCTTTTTTAAAGCAAAAAACTTCAGCAGTTTTCCGCTGAAAATGGAATAAAAGAGTAACGGATAAGGGAAAACTTCTAGACCTGTTAAGTGGCGATACCCTACTTCGCGACTCCATTACTTTGCATTTTATATGCCGCTTGTGCTGTGCCTGTTTACTTTGAACTTTCATTATTTTCACTTACCCAAGATAAATGTTATAGCTTTACACCATTTTCGGTCACGCGAAATTCATTCTTTGACTGTATTGATTATTGCACTTAGTGGTTTTCTAGACTTTGAAAGTAGAAATGGCAGTTTATGAAACGTAATTCATCCGATTATAAACATTATTTAACAAGTGGGAAATTACATAACAATAGGTGTTGCTTTAATTTTTTCTTCTTAAAGTCAGTTTCAAACCCTATGAGCAAACTAAAAGTTACATTTGTTTATATTACAAAAACGATTATTTACACCTTACCTTCACATTATATCACTGGCTCTGGTTGGTATCTTGTCCAGACTATTTGGCTATAACATTGAATTTAGCGTACATTTTTGTCTATTTGTCCTACAAACCTATAATAAATTATGTTGCACTAAAACTTATTTTCAAATAAAAAAAAAAACACAAATGCTTATCAACTCTTTTTAATTACTCCATATACAAACATAGAACTCATAACTTAATTAATTTAATTAATTACTTTTACACTACTTGATTAAAACTTGAAGCGTCATAATTTAAAAACCTATGAAACCCTACGTACGGAGGCACAGATTAAGTAAATCAGGCTGAGCGTTTGGAATCTGCGTAACATGATTCGACAGCATTGTTTAACTAATTTTAATAACTTTTTGACAAATAATAATTTATTAATTACTTATTCGTTATTATACTCGTATATGTGTCATATTAAATGCACAATATAGTTACTATTTTTCTACTTTACTTAGGAGTTAGTTTCTACTTTACTTTTAACGAGGACTTCCAGCCTGTTCGAATAACAGGTATGCGAATCTGACTTGCTTGAGGTATTGCTCATACTCACCCATCCATCTGTATAAGCAAGATCCCTCCCTATTGCGCAAATGAGACTAAATTTTATGCATAATCATCAAAATGTGTGCGTTAATAACGGCTCTGCCTACCCCTTCGGGGATGTATTCGTGAGTGTATGTACGTATGTTTTCTACTTACTTTATTACAATTATTATAACTACCATGTTAGAGATATACTTATTACTCCATCTGTGTAAGAACTTGACGATAGCTCACTATCCGTGAATTTGACTTTTGGTGTTAGCATAATACCAACGAAGCTCTTCTAACGAAGGAGCACAATGTTGAGCTTACGACCATTTTTGGTACATTTCTCTGTACGTGTTAAGCATTTTCATGAGTGCAAAATCAAATATATTTACTTTCTTTCTGTCTCTCTTTGTTTCTTTCTCACATTCTCTAGTTTTCATTAATGTTATAATGATTTTTATTGATAACTCCTACTTAGGATTAAAAATCACAGCACTTATACATAATATATGTATGGCATTCATTCACTATCGATTGCTTCTCCATGTGCTAGAAGGCAACCAGTTAAAATTAGTAATTATTTCTTAAAATAGGGATGATAGACAAACATTATAAATATTAATGTACCTGGGTTGCAATTAAAAACTCCATCTAAAAGATTTCGATTACCACTTGTGAAGTATCAACGTGTTGACTCGGGTTCTTTCACCTCTAAATAAGCAATGAGTTTTTTTTTTATCTAGGTAAGTCAGTTAAAATTAATATATCAATAAGGCAACTACTTTGTGTCATGGAAGCCAATTAGCTTATCTATTATTATGAATAAGTAATACCATTACAATTTCAAGTGATTCATATTATTTATTTTTTAATACTGTACAGTCTTTTCATATCTTGAATATTCTAGAGCCTTTATATTTATGAGATTGGTAATTGCAAAAACTTAAAGAATGTCAGTTGTTAGAATTCAAATTATGATTTGATAAACTTTTGATTAGTTGATCTAGTCGCCACATAAGAAGATTCAAATTTAAGCGAATAATAAGTACATGATTCTTTTTTTATAATATATGGGGACCGAAGAGCAGACGGGTCATCTGATGGTAAGGGACAACCATGGACAGCGCTGTCCTGCCTTTGAGGGTGATGAAGGGAATGCGAGGAGGGAAAAGAGGAGAGAGGGGATGAGGGGAAAGGAAAAGAGGAGATGGGGAGTTCGGCTTCCATAAACCTCACAGATTTCGGTTCAAATGCACACACAAATGCTGCTTCACAACTGGTTTTCTGTGAGGCCGTGGTATCGCACCGGTCGAGCCGAAGATTAACTTATAGGTCAACTGGGGATATAAAAACACCATATACAAAGACGCGACGTTTAAGAGCAAGGATTGGTTTAATAGGAGGAGTATCATAGCAGAATTCTAAGAGATAATAGATTTGTGATCATAAATTCATTATTTAGCTTTAATTTGTTTAAGGTTGCGTAAAGAGGTGATTTCATCGAAATTTTGAATGCTCAATGGGCACTAAACTTTTATATTACAAATAAATCTGTTCCTCATTTTATAATACATACCTATTATCTACATACCATTCAGCATATCTACAGTACAACCATTTACTAAATACCTAACTTGGTTATAATAATAAACTTAACAAAACTTCTTTTATTGTAGTTGTTCCAAGAACGACGGTGAAGTATTTACATGCACAAGGTTTAAGCAAAAATATAATTCAGAATTGACAATATTTTATTGTTTTTAACTCTAAATAATCCATTTATATTATAAGATCGTTATCTATCCGAATTCCTTGTCTCATTTTAAATCTTGAGATATTATTGTGTTTAGAATATGTAGAACTGGTTCGTAAAATAAAGAACCAAACAAAGTGTACATATAGAACATATAAGATTAATGGAGTAGATAAATATTTGAGTCGTCACTAACACCCAATTAGTGCTGAATTAATTTCAATGCTATATTAATATTTTAAATGCATAGCTGTTTACTGGTAATGGACAATACCTAGGAGCTAAAACTTACTATCTTAATATGATTATATCATTAAATATTCTTTCAAGGTTACAATAATGATATTATGATATATGAGGAAAAAGTTAATAAATTGATGAAGTGTTAGCCAAAGATGGATGAGTTAAAAGTCAAAGTCCTAATATTTAAAGTGTAATGTCGGCATAAAAATATGATACTACACGTACAGATCAGTTCAAAATCTGTTATATGTCATATATTTAATTTTATTAGTGATCAATGTTTTAGAAATACCAAAGTCTACACTGATAGTTTTACTAAATGGTATCAAGGACAGAACCGCATATGTATGACTTTGGTTCACACTAATCAATATTTCTAATTTATTAGCTAAACCTTAATCCATGCATATCTTGCAATGACAAATCGCACCGCACACGAAGCAGATTTTAAATATATTAACATACTCTTGACCTTTCACGTCGGATTCTATCAAGGCGAACATAACTCAATGAAATATTTTATGCGGTGTCAAGTATAATATCGAAGGAGAACAATAAGCAATAAACATGCTCTTATATCAACGCATAATGCTATCCCATACCAAAGAAAGGGATTTTTCTTTATTTCAGCAATATGCACAGAAAGCTTCGGTGTAGAGTTACACGAATCATTTCGCGCACGACTGGATTAAAATAAAAGTTTAATCGGAACTTATACATTTTAATGTTATAGTCGTGAGGTACATATATTGTATGAATCGATTAAAATGTAGATTTTAAAAGAAAAGGCTACCTTTACAAACGTGTGCGAAGTGACGCATCGGTGAGTGAAATTAAAGAGATGCTATGAAATTGTAAGACCATTCTAAACAAAATGTGTTACAAAGTAAAAAATGTTTTATAAGATAGATTTTGCTATTAGTATATAAATAAATCTATTATATTTTATGTGGTAATACTACCTAATTTTTTTTTATGTAATAGGGGGCAAACCAGCAGATCACATGATGGCAAGTGACTACCGCCGCTTATACACAGCTGGAACTCATCTCGTCGAGTCGCATATGCATTGCCGGCCCTTGAGGTTTGAGTACGCTCTTTTCTTGAATGTTTAAAGGTTGTATCGGTCCGAAAATACCACAGGCTTGCTCTGCGAGGCAAAAAGTATCTGAAGAATTGTACAGGGGGGGAGTGCCAATCATCCAAATGGTGAGGATGGAAGATTAATGGACGTAACTGTTAAATTGGAATAGTTAGTTAAAGAAAAGTTAGTTTGGTTTACAACTACACACTAAAGTGACATCCAAAACAAATAAATAAAACAAAAATGTATCTAAAATATTATTATAATTTGTAGTTACGTGCTAGGAAGTTTCGAGCTTCACACGTTTACAGCACTAACATTTCAACGTCACGGGCATCTTCAATTATTAACATTATAGGAGTTGTGCAAAAGGCAGTTGTTATGAATAATAAAATAGTAGAATACGCCGTGAAAACAGCAAAGAAAGTGCAAGGGGTGCACACAATAGCGACGTTAAGCAACACTGTATGTTTATATGCGTCGACAATATGCATTGTGCCTAAGTCTGTGTAGGCCCCGCGAAGAACTTTAATATTCTCAAGACTAGAGATGTATACTTTATCCAGCTTGATACAGCCTAGTTTTCATTGCCTCTTTAAAAATGAATAGCTTTCATCCGACCTTCATCTAGGAATGGAGAGGCTTAAATATTTTGTGTCTTGGTTTGAGATTTTTAATAAAAGAGTCCTTTATTCTTCTTATAAATTTCAAATATAACAGTAACTGGTTATTTCTAAACATAATAATAATATAAAATTAACAACTGACATGTTGGTCAGTTAGCGTTTTCCATCACAAAACGAAGTTGGGGCAAACTAACTATTTTTATAACTCTTTGACTTCTCGATTGCAGATGTCCCGATGTCTAAATCTTATTTCCAATTATTAAGGCCCTGGTGATTTGCAACCGATTAATCTATGGGTTAATTTACCACTTATAGACAGTATAAAAATCTAAACCACCATATAGTGTCTCATATCTTAGAGTAATATACTCTTTATTTTACTTCTTTACAGGTATGAGCTACACTGTGTTTTTTTTGTTTTTATTCGTGCAGGTTAAAGTGTTTTCGAGCTTTTCGAGAATTTATCAAGGTCCTATCCTACCCCAAAGCTAGCGACTTCACTAGAAAAAAATGTTACTATTAACACTGCGGCATGCCGACTATTATTTTTATTTTTTTTAACGTGTGGAAACCCCCTCGGGCCGTCATCCAACCGGGGTTTTCGGTGGAACGGTGTGTTGGAATCGGAATGACTAAAACCACACGGTGTGCCATACTGCGCTTAAAATAGGAGGAATTCGGGAACAGCTTTAGTAAGACAGTGGAGGTCATCCTCCCGGGCCCGATCCGCCGCCTCCTTCTGCGAGATGACCTCCTCGCAGAAGGTTGCGACCGCGGTAAAATTCCTGTCACTACCGGCCATGGAGCGTATGACGACCGGTAGCGACAGATCCTCTCCAATTACTGCAGTCAGGGCCCGACGCTGCGCCGCCCACGCTGGGCAATCCGCGAGCGTATTCTGAGCCGAGTCCTCACTGCAGTCGCAGTAGTGGCAGACGGGCCTCAATTCCCTCCTAGCGACCGTGTGCAGGTACTTTCCGAAGCAGCCGCGCCCGGAAAGAACCTGCGTCAGTCGGAAGGAAAGGGTTCCGTGCTGCCGCCCTGCCCGCTCGACGATGACCGGCTGGAGCGCCTCCACAGTGGCAAAGCCAGCACGTGGAGCCTCCAGCCGGGACGACCCCATATTCCAGAGGAGAGGTCCAAGGACAGACCCCTGCGGAACACCGCACGACATGGGCCGACGACTCAAATTTCCCTCTCAATCCTCGTACACGACGGTCTGCCACCAGCCCCCTCAGGTACTGTGGCACCCTGTGATAATGGAGCGCTTCCCTGATGCAGCTGAATGGCAGACTATTAAAAGCTTTGGCGATGTCCAAAGACACCGCCAACAGCACGCCGCCACAACTCACTACCTCTTCGGTCACGGCCCTCAGGCGCATTACAGCATCGATCGTCAAACGCCCCGCTCGGAAACCAAATTGGGTGTCCGACAAATCGGGACCAACCTCGCTCAGGTGTCGGACGATGCGGGCAGAGAGGACCCTCTCAAACAATTTACCCGCTTCATCCAGCAGTACGATGGTTTTTTGTGGAAAATCTGAGCCAACAACTTACAATAGGTACATATATAAATACCTATTTCTGAGATAGGTGCACATGCTCACAATTGCAAAACATACACAATAGGTATACTGTGACCTATAACATAATAGTGGTAACTGTCTTGTCTCTCAAAGATATTTGCATATGAATATGTTTCACTCAAGTTACTCGTGGTGTAATGTCGTTCACGTTCATTAGACAGTCGATATACGTATTGCTTGTACTATGTATCCATTGGCATAGACTACAGGCATAGTACATTTTAAAGCATTAAAAGAATCATCAATTATATAATTAGTATGTATCAGAACGAGTTGAAGGAACATTTTTTTTTTTTTTTTAATTTTATTAATCAATTAGTTTTATTGCCTAAAATTTTCCATATCATGGTTGACCGATTTATGAAATGTCATCAGACTTCCCAGTAACAGCCATTTCGCCTGCTTGTCTTTGTCTGCCCTTCTTACTCAGTCATCAATATACCTCCAATTTTAAAGTTTTTAATTCCCAAAATGACTTGTTGACAGAAATAGGTTTACCACCTGTTACGTATACCAAATTAAGGTAAATACATTTTTTTATTGTAAACGTAAGTAAATGATAATTAAAAAAAATGCACATTGAAGCTAAGTGCCTAAATTAAGTTTAATAATAATAATAAATGTTATTGGGAACGACGTATCCATTTAAGAAAAGCCTGTTGTCAGTCTGTACTTTGGTTCAGTTGTAGGGTATAAAATCGGTGCAACTATTAAAACAAATCATCTTGGAATTTAACTCTGTAAGATATTTCTCTGTATGACTTCTATTAGAACGGGATGTGCCTAACTGTGAGTAATATTACTAATTATGAGATCACACATATTGGGAGAAATAGATAGATTTATAAATACCCTTTATTATACACGAAAAATATACAAAGTAGTTAGATAATATTATTTATAAGTGGGTACAAATGGCGGTCTTTTCAATCTGCGATCTCTTACAGACAACCTGATGGTACAAATATGTATTCCCAATGATATCTACGATAAAATTAATGTAAATAAATAAAAATGAAAAAACATATAGTATAGTTTTGTTGCATTGTTATGTATTTAACCTATCATACAATATTTTTCCTTATAAATTAAGCATATAGGTTATGTTATTTGTTACAGTAATAGACTAAGTCACAAATTACCGTTAAAACCTTTTTCCTACTTATAAACAATTTTTTCTTGTGTATGCAACGTCTGTTGTGTTCGTGTTTATAATTCTTTTGATGGGAAAATAATAGTCTACCAAAAAAACTGTATGAGGTTATAGATAAAAATGGAAATTCAGTCCTGTGGAACAACTATGAAAAACAGGGCTACCTAGTTCTAGATCTCATAATTGACTATTTGTTTATTTCATTTCATTTATTGTTAATTACCACTCTAACATACCCATTCGTTATGTTATAAGTTCGTTCGGACATCTAATAGGTTTTTAAAACTACAAACTACCTTAAATCAATTAAGTTACTTTCGTGCACTAAACGTGCTCAACAAAATAGTCTCAATGGAACCCACAGGTCGCTCATTCGCTGTTTTTTAATGAGTAAATTAAATGCACGGGGAAAATTAACTCCTCTTGCAGTGACTGGTCGTGACAGCAGAGTGACGTGGCGGCCATTATAGTTCGGAGGTCATCGACCTCACGACGGGAATGTGTTAGTACTTTTCATCCTTTTTTTATTAATATGAAGTTAATTATTAATAAATAATGTTGTCAATGGTCAGATTATTTCCTTTACTGCTGTAATAGAATACAGCGTTATATTATAGATACGTTTGTACATAAAAAACGTTTACATATTAATAATCTAAAACCTTACTGCTCTACACCAGGTTTATATATACTAACATGTTAAAATATGCAGGTTATGATTTCAATGGTTATAAAGGCTGATTTTTTTACGAAGTAGTATACTATCGGAATCAAGCAAGCTTACAAAAAAATCCTTGGAAAGTAGTTCAAAGCATCAGCCTATTTTTATTGCTATACAGTTATTCAACTTTTAATCACATAGTTAGTTACCGGATCAGCTTTTAGCGATCCCGATATGAAATAATTATGTAAAAGCATTTATATTAAATTACAAGGTTAAATTATGGGCCCAAATTACATACATATAAACATAAAAGAGACATCAATATATTTCTCATAATGGCCTTGTGCGATAAATAAAAGCCACCGAATACGACACATAATGTACTAAGTTATAAAAGCTAAGCTCAGCCTTACCTTTACCTTATTTTAGGATACTGCATTAAAATATTAAACAACATCATGATAGAACTAGAGAGACACGATTCTATGTGTCATTACGGCTGGTATTAGCAAGTATTTTAACCCAAAAATCGTCAGCATGAAATTTCACATACCCTGCTTGGGGTTTTAATAAAATTATCGAATAATGATATTGAGACAGCCACAGATAATACATTGTATTCAGATACTTGTCCAGTTTTCATTTAACACACCCTCTCCTGTAATAGAATAAGGAACTCTGTAGAATAGACATCGGATTCTCAAAGAGTGATTCACCGTTAAACTGCCATTTCATTTGATTTTTTTATATACTTGGGTTAATAACTCACTATACAATAAACTAATAATAAAGTCAAAAACTGAATGCATTTATATACATATAATGAAATAAAATACTAATAAAATAACTTTAACTTAAGCTCAGATCATTTTGCAGTATTTAATAACTAACCGAAAGGCAATGTCAAAATCCCTACAATAACTTAGATATTATATAAATTTTCCATAAACTGTTTCATTGTTATAATATAAATTAATTTAAATAAAAATTTGAAATAAAGATTGCTTAAAGTAACTAACTGTTTGTGCATGTCACAAAATAAATGCTACAAACAATGATATTATATAGCATAGAGGGCAAACGAACAAACGGATCATCTGAGAGTGTCTTCCACCACCCTTGGACATCTGTAACCCAAGAGTCGAAAGTGTGGTGCCGCTCTTTAAGAGGTGACACCAAGGGTAGGTTGGTTTTTGGGTCTCCGATAACCTTACTCACTCAGTGCAACACCACGCAAGCATTGGTTTGTTTTCTGTGTAGCCGTGGATTACCAAGAACAAACCGGCCAGAGGTGCCTAAGATAGCTTTCAAAGTTATGATTTAATTAAATAACTGAATTCAGTATTTATTTAAGTCGTTCAAATCAAAGAATGCAATACAAACTTTCCTATTGTTTCATATTGCATGAGCTACATTTTCAAAATACCTATTTGACTTTTTAAGAAGTATATATGTCGCTTAAAAATAAACACCGACACAGACGGTTGACAGTTAAAACTGTGGACTGGTTTCTATATTACAAAGTACAGAAACCAGTCCACAGTTTTAACTGTCAACCGTCTAGCGTGGCAGTTTAAAGAGGCGCCCGTATACCCTTCTACCCACAACTGATAAGATCATAGACATGAATCCCGAACACACCAATTGGTCGATACCCTTTCATACAATTCCCTTTTATGTGTATACAAATAACAACTCCACTATCCTCTAATAGAAATAACCAAGTTTAATTGAATCGAACGGACCCCGACCAAAGGGTGACAAGAATTTTAATGAAATACAATTTACCTTTTAGAGTGTGGTAAACAACAAATTAAATTTTCATAAACTTCTATGTTTTAACCAAATAATATCGTATTAGATTTTATAAAATTAACATAGGAACATTTTGTG
The DNA here is from genome assembly GCA_947561695.1 of Tyria jacobaeae. Classification (NCBI taxonomy): domain Eukaryota; kingdom Metazoa; phylum Arthropoda; class Insecta; order Lepidoptera; family Erebidae; genus Tyria; species Tyria jacobaeae. The sequence continues at coordinate 13,942,110 of OX387220.1, forward strand.
AAAATAAAGAATAAATATTGATTGCTTCAAAGTACTTAATTAGTACTTAATCTTTATTAATTGTGTACAATTAAGTATCACATAGTTTTAAAGCACATAATCAAAAGCGAATAAAACCCTTTGAGTATTTTTTTACGTCAAAATTGTATGAAGGCGACATGGCATTCCTTTAAAAAGGACAAGAAATACATGTCTACTAATCCCAATTTATACGAGTACAGCACTAGTTTCGCTTGTGTTAATTAAGATTTTGATAATCGATTCCCCATTCCATGCATTTTTGAATATCCTAATTTGAAAATAAAAGCGTCCTTCTTTAAATAACATTTATGTTACTTTTAAATGAGTGAAATATTTTTTTGAATCGGTTGAGAAGTTTTTAAATTTATCTATAATAAATATCTTTATCTATAATAAATATTTATCTATAAAAAATATATTACATACAAATATACAAAAAAATCCGTTCATTAAAATATTAGTTATATGAATGTACTAATATTTACTAATGATACTGCGGGCTCAAGTAACGACTCTATTGTGTACTTTATTTTGTTTATTACTTACTTCCTCCCACGGCTTCGCTCGCAGTTATTTAGATTTTGGCAATCAATCCATAATCTTCGGTTTTTTCTTATTAAATGTTATTTCAAAATTTTCAATTAAAGATATAGATTTATTCCGAGTTTATTCTATAAGTTAAAGAATTTTGAACCGGTTGAGCAGTGTTCTGTGTGCGTTGTGTATTTGTTTGTTGCCGAAAATAGATCGGAGTGGCGTGCAATGGGAGAGGCCTATGTCCAGCAGTGGGCTGCAATAGGCTGATGATAATGATCAGCAGATTCTCCTTATTATAATATCAGTTTAGTTAAAAACTGATTGCTACTAATGTAACTGAGGACTGAGGAGGAAATAGCAAATATATTGTGTAATTTATTTATTAATTATGAGCTAAGATATTAGTTGTAATGAGGTTAGACACAGATGTGATTTCAATTTAAAAAATCAAAGTTCCTTTAACTGTATCGCTAACTGGAACTTAAAGGCTTGCTCTCGAAATCTGAATTAGCTGTATATAATAGTTCTAAAATGAGCCTTAGATAATTCGGGAAATGAGAATATGGTCACTTCTGCCTTTCTCTTTCTCGAGGCGTCATGATGCAGTTTATTTACATCAGACAGTTTAGTTATTGTGCCAATGTTAACCTTACCTATTACACAAGAAGACCTACCAAAAGTTATTATTTTATTCCAAGGGACAGCAGGTATCTACTTTTCTGAATGAAATGCCTTATAAATAAATTGTATAAGAAATTTCAAGATGATCGGTTTTGTAGTTATGGCGTGAAAATGTAACAAACGAACAAGGTAACAAAGCTACTTATTTGCCATATTAGAGAATTAAAGAAAAGAAAAGACAAAACCATTAAGTGGATCTTGTTCATAAATTTAGTTATCATACGTTTTGATACGTAGAAGTCTTAACATTCTTAAATTAAACATGTAATTCATGGAGTAAAATATTTTTCATCGATATAATAGGTTTAAAAACAAAACCAAAGGTATATGAGCTAAATATTTTAATTTTTGTAAACCAATCAAAAACCATAATATGTTGAAATAACAAAAAATATATAGCACGTGCAAAAGTGATCATTAAACCTTTGCTGCAAGGGCAAGAAATGGTAGTGAGGTTTAACAACAATCAATTTATCAATATTATTAAACAAATTAACAACTTTATTCATTTCTTTGTTCATCATATCTCTGAGATATGATGAAATGATTATGATTATGCAAAGTTAAAAGATAGTACTTTTTAGAATCTGAATTTTAAACTGCCCAATTCCCTACTAATCTTCTTATTTATTTCAATATACTGTTACATGAATTCCCAAAGTGCCCGATGACGTTAATATATATTACGTTTATTCGATTAGGCCAAATTACAAGAGTGTGACGGGGGATGGAGCAGAGGCTCTACCTCTCCAAACTCCAACCTCTTGCAACATACCTGATTATAGTCTAGGCGACTGATCGCAGGTCTAAAATATATGGCAAAAAAAAATGTAACAGACACCACCGAGGATTATTTTCATGTATGTTTACATTCTCTAATTAGACGATAGGAACTTCAAATAAACATGCTACCGAAATAATCTGAATACCTACTACTACTAATACTACCTCATTAAATATTTTGGTTCCTTTCATTCTATTCAGACCTCTTACAAAACTAAATGTATTTTGTTTAAATTGATTCACCATGAAGTATCACTATCAAACTGTTACACAATATTTAAAATTATATGAACCTATTATTATTTTCGTAAATTAGCCTTAAGTGTTGACACCTCATGAATATTAATAACGAATGTATATTTTAGGCAATACCTTATAGAGTACTCATTACAAAACTTCATTTTGAATATAATTAAATATGTAAATAAATGGAAAATCTTGCATTAGACTTCTAAATGCCAAAGGTTTAAAATCAATATCATTCTAATGAAACTTCTTTTTTATTTTTGTCTTGCCTTCCTGTTTATGGACAAATCTAAACGCGGCATACTTTATATGTACCCTAAAGTTTGTTCATTATTTTATGAATAAAGAATGTCTGTATTGATCTGGACTATTTGACTACCAATATGACCAATATATAGATACTGAAGTAAAAAAAAATATATATGCTCTGCTGTCCCTCACAGAAACATTTTATTATTTTACAAATGGGATAATTTGAACTTTGAAATTTACTACTATTATTTGAAACCTGAAATTACCCTAAGTTTTCAAAATTCATTTTTTATTCAGTCATGCTTTTAGGACAACACATCGCTACTCTACATATTATGTATATATTCAAAAGTCGTAATAACTAATCCATACGCCTGGCCTGTTATGATTTAAGTTAGGACACAGTACACTATAATATTATACAATATATTAACTATCATGTTTGACGCACATGATGAAGCTCATATTATGAAAATCGTTTATAAGTATAAGTTTGATCAGACAGACATCATGCTGCGCATACAATTAATTTATGGCGTCATATGATACAAATTGTGTGGCTTCACGAGTCGCTTACCTTTGAATACACACAGATAGATCTTTATTAGTAACATTACCACGATCTATGACGTCATAATTTTTTTTCGAACACACTAAAACGACATCTGTTCGGTAGTCTAACAGCCAAATACCGAAATACATTAAAGTTAGATGTATGGACAAAACGAGATTCTAACGGCTCATAATAAAACATAAGTTGGTAGCGTTGGGGTATTGAGGTATAAATCTTGTATAACCTTAAAGGTATGCTAAATAAAAAATAGTTAATAATATAATAATAATAGTAAAATAAACAGTTAAAAAAGAGCAACAAAATGTGGGCATCAGTTACACCTCTGCCTACACCTTCGGGGATATATGTATGCGTAAGTGTATATATGTACGTCATAGATGTACATATTGTACCACAATAATTATACCCATACTTAACATTTGAAAATTAATTATTTGTAAAATTATTAAAATTTTCTTCGCTTAAACCTTAATTACCAGGTAAACTGTTAATGTACTTTATTACCTTATTTACTTTATCGAGCTGGGCTGACCGTTACCCCAGCAGAAGCAGGCCTGAGACGGTGGCGTGACGTACGTGTTCCATGCGCGCCTATTTGATGTGGGGGGCGTAAGGCCCCCATATTCCAAAGTGTGGTCGCCTGCTAGCTTGCAGGTGGCCAAGGTCTGCTTGGATTCCCGGATGTTTCCTTCGAGGGTACCGTGTGGTTTTAGTCGGTTCGATTCCGACATACCACCTCACCGTCAGCTCTGGTGAGGTGATGACCCGTGGGGGTTTCCACACGAAAAAAAAAAAACAAAAGAAAAAGGTAAACTTTTAAAGACTGTTCATTTGTTTTTGTCACAAGAACATAATATGTATTTCCAAATTAAATCCGATAAAAATATAAAAAAATATAGTTGGCTTTAACTATAAAAACATGTTCTACATAGATATTCAAATTCCAATATTATTCTTATTTTATAGTAATTTGATATACTCTACCAAATAGGCGAGCATACTAAGTAACACTACATGTATTTATTGATGTTTAAAGCCGATAATGATGAGTACGATTCTTAGTTTTACGACTTTCTGACTACGACAAAATTAAGTTGAGGTCATGCCCGGTCTGTAAGTGAAGTACATATCTGTAAGTTCGTAAAAGATATTAGATACGTTACGAAACTTAACAACCAACACATAAAATGGAACTATAACCTCATATGGGTCGTTTACGTTCTTAAATTAATAATTTGTTTTGAAAACTAACACTCGTAAAGGGGCTTTTACTTAGTGATAAAACTAGTTTTGGTATTGATTCACATAATAAAAAATATTGTATTTATGTTTAATTTCTTCTCAATTGAAGAATATATGCATACTTATATTCTAAGCTGCGGCAATAGGAAGGTGCACGGATATAACCTGAATACAGACTATGTAAAAGTTGTGTATATATTTGGTTATTTAAAAATAGCTTCGATAGGCGTTAGCTTTAACAAATTTTTGTTGTTGAAAAGAACTATCAATATTTTTAAAACAACTTCCATGCCATAAATTCGATAAATTGCAAATTGCTTTTAAGGCAAGCATTCCCACAGAGCAACAATATTTTATATTCGTGTCAGACGTATGTCACATATCTGATATGACGTGTCTAGTCTGATGCCGAATGTACGTCATTTCGGACTGACGTTTTGTTTTGGAGTGAAGTTTCACTACCAACGTGTCAGGGATCTAGAGAAACAGGTAAAATATCTTCACTTATCTACGCAATGATAACCAATAGGTTAAATAACGTAACAACGTTATTTACTGAATAGTAGTGAAATTTGGAAGTCAAATCCAAATTCCATACCTTCATTTCATAAAATTGCTCTACAATTAATAGAAATCGTCAACATACATAATTTAACGTAATTTAATTAAATTAGAAGAAAAACTAAATAATGGCAGCAATTCTTTTTTTGATAAACTTAGTAGACTAAAAATTCTTCTTACTAGACTAAAGAGCTCTAAATTTTAGTTTCGTCCTGTCTAACGACGTTTCTTATTCTGGAAACGTAAGATTAAACTTATTTTAGTTTGACAGAACCAAAATTGGTTAAGTTACTCAGTTTATTCCATATTTTCTCATTCGCAATTCTGTTGTACGTTTTAAATATTTGAAACTGTCTAAAAATAGAAACGTCACTCTTATATTAGACATGATATAAATACACACCGACAAATTTTTAGTGAAATAATTAAAGTCCCTTGTTTGGTAAAATTCACCAATAACTTCGTCTAATTAGTATAATGAACAACGAATTCTTGTTATTGGCTGCGGCTGCTTTAGAGGAAAGGTATGTATCTACTTTTCATGTAGTAATTAAATATAATCATGGCATTCATATCTGAAGTAATAAGTATATTGTTTTTAGAAAATTTCAAGATAGATAGAGATTGGATAATTTAAGCGACAATACCATCCGTTACAAATTGCTGAGGAAAACTTTCGAAAACTTTTAGTCCCTCTAATGATCTCGATGATTTTTGGATAAAGGCTACATCCCAAAGCACTTAAAGGTTTGCTTGAATTTACAAGCCAAATGGCATTTTCTTCATAAGATTAACTTGATGCAAATACAGTACAATATAGTACAAATTGAAATGCGTATTTATTGATACCAATGGAGATGTACAAAAAAATTGGTTTATTTCAATCAATCCATGGCACAAAGTGAGAGTGCATGGGAATCCGCCACCTCCTTCTGCAGTCTCCTTCTGTAGTCTAGGTAATGCTGATCAAAGAGGCGGTGGAACGGGAACAGGAGAGGACTAGCACTCTCTCATCCCGCAGAGGACGCACCAGGCGCCGGAGGGCGCATAATGACCTCCGACCTCCATGAGCACTAGCCATGTGCTTAAGATATAGATGCTGCTGAATAATTGTGTATCCTACGATTACTTTCTGTAGAGCAATCAATAAAATATTATATTATAAGTAGGATGACGAGGAGGCCTAGGCATTGATGATTGAGGCCAAGATTGATCGACGTATTGGTTCAAGTTCTACCAAGATAACTGTAGGTTGATGTGACTCCTGTACCTTTTGAGGCTCCCGAGGAGACTGTACAGAGAGCATCAATTCGCGTGAATTTTTTTTTCTTTTTCTTAAGTCATACTCATAGGTCAGGTCATAATCCTGTTGCCCTTACGAGCTTTTGTTTTCACTCTAGCCACCCATACACTCCAAATGTAAAAAATAAATATATATGATTTTTAATCACAATGCTGAAGAATAGATGGCTTAATGCTGTATAGTAGTGTTACAGCCTAAGCTATTGAGGTCATCTGATAAGGTTGCCTAAAACTCCATTGCGTTTTGGTCTGCCTGATTACCTAATAAAAAAAAACTTGAAACACTTGCGAAAAGTGCAATGGAAATGAGTAAAACACAAATATTTTAATTAATATTGGAGCTTTAAAAAATTAGTGTTATAAGTAATATCGCTCAGCAAAATAATATTTTCTAACCTCTCGCCATTTCCATATGACATATAATGTGAAGGCGTTCCACAAGTAGCTTTATATTTTAATGGTAAAAATGAATGGATTAATGTAAGAATATGCGTAAACAAACATTCACAGGCATGCAAGCAATCTGAAAATGTAGTTTAAGGAGCATTCATTACTAAACTCTTCATCATTCATTCTTCATGTTAAAGTAGTGGCAACACATTCGTACTGAACTTTAAGTGATGACAGTTTCGAATTTAGAGCTGTCATGTTAACAACTAAATTTAATTCGATGTAAAACCTTAATTGAAAAAAAAAATCCTTTTGAAATCTGTTCCTTAATTAAAAGTAGTAGTGTAGTAAGTAAACAGATTTTTAGAGAAATTTAAGTATATTGCGTTTTTTTTTATTGAGTTTTGATTATAGCAGCAGAATCGCCACCAATTTCTTATTTGCTAATTTCGATCGCTAACCAGCATAACCGCCTGTTTCCAAACAGTTGAGCGTTGTGAGAAAAAATCGGACACGCGAGCTCACGACCTCTGTCTTTAATCACGTCCAGATAGATATTAATATATATTAATATCTATCTAGACGTGATTAAATATTTAGTGAACGCACTATTAATATTTTTTATGCTCTATTATGTTATTAAAAGTAAATAAGCTAAGATTAAGGATATAAAAGGAAAAAAGGCCCAAAAAAGAAACATAAAATATGAAAAATAAGAAACATAAAATAAGAAGCTTAAAATTACTATAATTTAATGTATATTATATGTTCACATCGCGTCTAATAATTAAGACTATGAGGTCATCATATTGAACGTATTCATAATAACCTATTTTATTAAAATTTCCTTAAAAAACTGTTTTTAATTTGAAAAGAGTCGTTTATCTACACATTATCTCAAAAATCGTTTAATTTTTATACTTCAAGCTAATTAACGATATAAATATGTATATGTCCCTTTTTTATTTCAACAAATAAACATTTTACAGATCTCATTTGCAACATTCGAACGCGGTACATAATTCATTTCTTTGCAATTTAATAAACTCATCAAAAAACCATCAAGATGGTATCTCACAACACTTTGCATATGAATGCGATACGTCAATCTGCCTTAAGCAAATAAAATGCCTTTCCTTATTCGGCCAACAGATGTTAGTTGTGAAGTCAATACTTTGTTTTAACCGGAACAATTACAAAGTACCGTCAAAAAGTCTTGCAACCAATTCTCTTGACACTCGACATTTTCGCAAATTCAACTCAATTGAATAGTGCTTAAAGTACTATCTTCAATATTAAAGCAAATGCAATTCAAAGAAGTAAGATTATTTTCTGAAATCCAATTTTCTACTGACATCTCACCCGTCGAGAGATGTAAACATTTGATTTACTGATGCTTATTTGTTTTCTCAATTCCGTTGTTGAAATAGAGTAGTATACGAAAATTGACAAATAAACCATATACTAAGAAGAAAGCGATAACTTTAATAATTATGTAGAAAAATATGGGTCCCACTTGAAGGCTTTTAAATAATGCCACTTGAACCTTTCATTAGTGGCTCCTATTGTTGTTTTTTTTTTTTTTTGTATGAGTACTAGAGATATTCATTAAAAATAATCATCAAAATCTTCATATAATTGGCGAAGACATTGAATCGCCATTTTAAGTATATTCTCTATTAAGTAGGGGATTAAAAAGAAACGTGTCAGAGTTAAATAAAATTAATTGAACTAGACATTAGGAAGTAACATATTGAATGGCTCCGTGAGAAAGTTCTACTATTTAGCTTCTTACTTATTTAACTTGTTGCCATAAAACACTCAGTAACCAATCCTTTCCGATTGTACAGATGACTATCTGTCTGTCTACTATAAGTCTTATTTAATGACTCTTATCTGTTTTAATCAGACCACCAGAACCGAACACTCTTTTGGTAATACGTTAATTCAACCCGAGGCACTGCAGTTTACTTGCAGTTTACTTTAAGGGATTAGAACTTAATTGCGATTAAGATGTATTTAGTACAATTCAGATTCAGCACCTCTTCAACGTGGCAAGGAACGAATTCAGGTTCATAAAATTCTCCCAAGTATACGAGTATACGCTGCTGGAATACCCACAAACGGAGCGTTCTGAACGTAAACGAGTAATTACGGTGATTATCCAATTTGGCAAGGCAGAAAAACATGACCCCCCTTGTACAGGAAATTTGTTTTAAATTTCGACAACAATGGAGAGATTTTAAGTTGGATAATTGCGTACGGGAACAGTCCGTGACGCCAAGGACGGTATAAATTCACCAGCGATGAACGGTTAATAATAGCTTGAGCAAGTTAAACAGCCTTCTCAATGCGACCCCATGACAGCAATCTGCAGAATCTGCAAATTACGTATCGCGTGCTGCTCGATGTTTATTTTAACCAACTTGTCAAGAATTCGAGAATCTCTGCTAATAGTTTCATGAGTGTTGACCATAAAAAAGATCGATCGTTGGCCAAACAGAAGTCTGAAGATGTAAAATGTTATATCATGTCAATAAATCACCAAGATTATAAATCGGTTTTACAACTTATAGGTGATCTGAAACCGCCATAAATCATAAAGGCAATGGGGTAGTTATTGCCGTAGTCCCTAGATACCCATCAGTAGATTCAGTACACCACCAGTCACACAACCGAAATCTCAAAACTAGACTGAACTTTTTAAGTGACCGTACTTTAATAGTGGTACAATAAAAATAAAGAGGTCCGATCAAAACAAATCAACAGTTATAATTATACTCATTAATCATTATAAAAATTCTTCATCGCCACCACGAATAAAAAAGTAATATCTACAATCTTGTATTCAGTTACATTATGGCTATCGAGAATGATTAAAGTAGGTGCAAGTCAACATCAAATCATGTCTGGCATCGATAAATTGCCAAATTATTTAAATCACATTTGGTCTGTTGTAGAGATAGTAGAAATAAATATATGTATTTTATTTTCATGAAAGTGCTGACTAACACTAACAAAAACTAAATTTTTAACTGTCTGATAAAAAGCTTATTTAGAATATCGATCTTATTAAAAGATTTTCCTTTCTTGCTGTACTCGTACATATCTGCATACACACAAATTCAGAGTGCGTAACATTAACTAGTAGCTGCAAGAAAGAAAGTACGCATTGTTTTTTCTTTGTATAGAAATTTCTTTCTTGCTTTCTATAGCTTTATGAGTGTATATAAATATAAAATGAGCCATACTTTAGGTTCAATAAGTAACAGTAACCGTCCAGGCAGTCAATCGCTGTATTCGCATGTCAACTTAGTGGTATTCAAAAAATTACTAGTTTTTTATATTAATGCCAAAATATCACTGTAGGATATACACTGTTTACAAACATTTTTCTTAATTATTACATAGGTATATATTTATTTATCATTAATTTAGTTGAATATGTTGAAATATCAATACAGAACTTAATCCACAGGTATTAACGTCTGCTATGAAAGTTCCTAAGCGTGCGCCGCAAATGACCTACGCGTATATAACATCAACATAATGTCTTAACTTTATAATCGTAGTAAGTTTGCGCGTTGTCTTCTACGTGACTTCTCACCTCACTGATTTATCTGGAGACACACTATCCGCCAACTTAGCATATTACTCTGCTAATGGAACCCTAATTAATGCATAAACTTTACTTAAATCATTATCTTGAGACTACTATTCTTCATTATTTTGTTTGAGACGTATAAATAAATTAGACGTCATGGTTTGGATCTCGTATGAGACATTAATAACTGGCAGTACATTGTGTATTACAATAGGGACAGGAAGTTTGTAGACCGATTATGTTGATCGGGCGTCACTCAATATGACATGAGCACAATCAATTGCAACGGATTTATAAATAAGATATCGATACTTTGATTTTATCGAGCGATACTTAATCGATGGAATAAGAGTAAATGCTTCTTCTATTAAAAATAATTAGGGATGCACTGAGATCGACTCTTAAGATAATACACTTATTTTCTTTCTTATATTAATATAACTTACATCAATCGTCGGTATAAGTAATTTACTAATTGAGTTGCATGAAATCGTTGAATAATCGTGTTTATTCATTCCACATTTATTATACGGTCGACTGCAACTTGACATTCAATAAACGAGCACACGCAACAACGAACACAGAAGTTCATTGATCAATACGTACATAATGATACTCAGCAAAATGCAAATGTGATTTTGCAAACTGATAATAATACGTCAATTTCTCGAGAAAAATTTGAAAGGAAAAACAATACGATCAAATAGAGGGTGAGATAAATTGTAGTCTCCGGCGCGTTCGGATCTCGATCGCGCGGTTCAGATAAACATAAAGCGATGGGAACAATAACCGATGCACTTCCTTTGACAATAGTCGCGGTCGAACCGACTGGGGAAGGCCAATAATTTATACGATGCTCAGAGATCGCAACGATATGCCCCACTAAACCGATCAATAATCCTAGAAAGTGATAAGGCCAATGGAAAACTATCAAATTGAAATGTCAGCGAGAATTGTAATCAAGAGACATGCCACAATTTATTATACGGTGGGAAGTTAGATGTTGAGTAAAGCAGTTTGTAATAATTATGATGTAGCTGCATGTCTAGATTCAGCCCCGGTGGTCCACTCTTATGTATTCATCCGAATTATTCTCTCTTGTTAGATATTTCTTAGGTAAGCAAGGAACAAATTGGGCGTGTACATAAACTATTTCCCTGACATCAAAAGAGAATGTTCAATTTAAACGCGTGATATTTATCTATTTAAAGTTAATCATTTGAGTCGCTTTATGGTTCGGATATGGCCGAGATGACACGAGGCACGCTTAGTTTGTCTTGGGCGACAAACACAAATATTAGACACGAACAAGCAACGGTACGGAATAGCAAATCACAGCGTATTTGTATAAGAAACGTACTTTGAAGCAGGTTGTATTTGTAAACAGAGCAGTGAATGTTCAATACAGTTAGCTGCCATTGACATTGGAATGTGCCAGAGAAAACCTAATTTATTTTTTCCTTATTTAACTTGTCGCAATAAACATTATTAAAACAAAACGAAACCGTGAGACGTAATTATGATAAGACATTAAACTTGACGACTTAAGTTTGCAAATTGAATATTACGAGTATAACACATCATAATGCAAATACAATCAACTCTTGCTTGTCATGGCCAATGCCAATAAAACGACAGGTGTAAAAGAACACATGTAAAAATGAACTTTATTATAACTATCCATAAGAACAAAAAGTCGTTCTCAGTGCCCTACTTCCACATACTTCAGTCCCGATTCAAGTCCGACTGACAACAAAAAATATACTTTATTCATGGAAGAAACTTTAACATCAAGTTTATATTAAAATTCGTAGTGTAATGAAAACAATGCATTATGCATTGACTTGACTTGACACAATGACATATGGAGTAACTTTTGTTTGACGATAGGACAGCGAATTTAAAAATATCAAGTATTACAAGAACGCTAATACATGGCTATAAATGGAAAGTTTCTACAGATTTTCACATTACATTGCAATTTTTTTTTCGTCGGTGAGCAATTTTTCTGCTGTTTTTTCCATAGAAAGCGAAGCGACTGTTCATCTTAAGTGGACGCTGCTTTTACGCATAATTGGAACTCCTTTTTGCGCACGAGTCGCATGCGAAATGATGTCGGTATTAATTCATTTTTTTGTAAATGTGCATCAAAATTTTTTACTCGTTTGTATCTTCGTTCAAAGCTTACGAAACTTAGAACTTTTGTATTTCATTTGCTCCGATTCGATTCGAGTCCACGTAGGTACGGTAGGTATTCAAAGATTGAAATCTTTATCTCGCTTATACCTAAACTAAAATGTTCATTGACTGGAAAAGAGATTGGTTACAGTTATAATTATACGACCCGAGTGTATATAATTTTCAATGAGAAATCCATCACGATATTTGTCCTAATACAAAGTGTAAAGTATGCGATGGCTATCAGTTTGGGCATTCTTCTTATACACATCGCTGGTGGGATATTGTCTATACATGCGGTATAAAAACAATAATGTGAGTTTTGTTAGGGGCGTGACTTGCGTATGCACGCGTGGGCTAAGCGTCGGTGGACATTGTTCAAACCGCGCCGCTATTAGAGTCCAAACATCAACGGAGAGATATTATCGTAATTATAATGTTCTATTATTACTATTTACACAAGCAGTGATGCTATCATATGAACGCATGTTATGTGTCTGAAAGTCTAGTCCAATGGCGGTTGTTTCAATGTTTTTTCAAGCGTGACAGGTTTGAAGTCTGTCAAATAAATTAGCAACGCCTTTAATACGATGACGATGTATAAACACAATATTATATAAACTACGTAAGGTTAGTTAGAGGACTCTGACGAACCGGCACTAGGCACTTCAAGGTATATGGGACTAAATTATAATCTGAAAAATGTGGACGTTAATTACGCCGCTGCCTACCCCTTCGGGGATACAGACGTGAGTGTATGTATGTATATAAACTTTATCTTGTAAGCTTTATACTCGTAGTACATCACAAATAGTTTTAACTTTTAGAGTGCCAAAAAGATTGTTTGATAAATCTCCTTTAGTGAGAAAAGCTTATGAAATATAGGTAAACATACATAACAGTTACATTTTGGTGTAATCTGTGCTCTATACAATTAAGGGTTTTCTTTTCTACTCAGCAACATACTTGTTTAATCTGTACCTTTCACTCAAGACACACAAGACATGTGCATGTAACATCAACTATTTCTATAAAATATTCCCTTATTAATGAAAAATTAAGTACTTCGAAACAAGAACAGTGGCTTAACGTTTTTCAACTAACGGCACACTAGTTTGTACAAGTACTAGATATTATTTAAATGCGCACACACGAGTGGATTGTCACGATCCCTTTTTGTAGGCTTCATTCACACTCACAGTTGTTAGTTTTAAACTAAACGATCCATTCTTACATATGGTAGACATTGGAGAGCGTCAAATGAGAGTAGGACCTCGAGGCTTGAGGATTCCTTTCAAACTCAAGTATGTGGATTGTTGAAACTCTTCAAGAAACATATGATTCTATTATCTTTTCTATTTTCTAAAGAATCTAATTAAATTTTCTATTTTAAGATATGGTAAGTACTGAATAATCTTTACGTTTCTGTGCAAAAATCGTCTGGTTACATCCGTATGTGCTTGCAAATTATTTTTCTGTTTTATTTGTATTTTTTTTTCAATAACTATATATATGTAAATATAAATTAAGTATTTTTTGATTATTGATATTTCTTTTTCATATCAAGTTTCACAATAGCAAATATTTTAAAATTTCAATGACTTGGGTATCCAAGGAATGATCTTCCTATGTACTTACACTTTTTTCGATTTGCTGTTGCAAGTTGTTAGTGTGAGCTAACCTTTAAAGCTAATTAAGCCAAGCACGACACAAGATCACCGTGTCATGAGTGCCATGAGTCCGCGAGATCATGCCGTCATGACTAGAGAGTAAGCACAATTAGACCTATTAGTAACCATCACAAGAAAGCCCGAGAATCTGCAAGACGCTACCAACGACGGTTGGGTGTGCCAATTAATGATGTATAGCTGTATTGAAAACCTTTTGCATATCATTGTATGTTTGTGCCATATTAAAACTATTTCAAGAAACATTAACTGAAATTGGAGTTGATATTTTTTATGGACAAGGACAATGCAAGTAAGACATTAAAAAAGGCATTGAATTATCGGAACGCTCTCTATAGCCCTTACCAACTTTTAGAATATTTCTATCCTATTCTAATTATAACATCTTGTACCTCTTGGTTTTAAACGGAGGACTTCAAACTATTGTTACGACAGCAGACAGCATTTCATAAGAATCCTCGACTTTGTGTTGTTCACTAAAAACGAACAGAACGTAACTCGCTGTCCCAAAGAAGATTAAATCTATGAAACAAAATCATTTCAAATTAAATGAGTTCTTGATTGTACCTGCCAACTTAGCATACTTGACATTCATACTCGACAACATTTCCAAAACGTTTCTCCATAATCTAATGTTCAAACAGGTACAAAAATATGTTTTTAGGCGTGTTCATATAAATCTGTTTTGAATGACGTTAATCTTGATAGACGTTGGCTTAGTTTTCATTATGTTCGAATATATTTCTTTTTGGTTTTATAGTAAAAAACAGTAAATTTGTATAAATTTACGGGCATACTAACGACGATCTTAAAAAACATTTAAAAATTCCTATTATGTTAAATAATCTGTTATTTTTCTATTTATTTATGTCCCCTTTTGACGTTATATGTGTCTTCCCACTTGTGGCAAAACACCTTGTTTCTTAAGTCGGTGCGATTCTGGAACATCATTTCACCGTTAGCTCTAATAAGGTGATGGATGGTGAAGGACGGACCACAGAGAAAACAAAGAGTCGCTGCAGCTTAAAAAAAAAAAGGGGGGGGAACATAAAGGTTGGGTTGTCACAAGTAATTTGTATGTATTTATTAATTTGTATGATGTTATATAGTTTTAGGCCTTCAACTACTTCTTGTCAGACTCACTGTACTTGCGTTTACGACTACTAAAGAAACTTACTTATTTGGTAACATTAACTATTAACTAAGTGTTTAAATTTAGTTAATAAGTATCTTGATTTAATAATAAAACCCCGTAAGTCAGCTTCCAAAAGTTTTGATAAAGCAAGTTTGTTTTAAAAATGCTGCATCAACAAAACCACAACAACAAATTTACCATCTATTTCAATAGAGCCCACACAGTCACCCACAAGCTGCAGGCGGTAACCCTTTTTGAATCCCCTTCAGGCAGTTGTGGGCGTAACTGTTTTAAGTTATGAAGATGCATCGTCTGCTTCGGGATCTGTTTTGAAACCTCACGAAATTTGGTCATTGGTCAATCCCATTCCACAACCTACTAACTAGGTTTGCTGTTTTACAACTAAGTATAATACTTGAGTCACCATATAACGAAACATTACTCAGCCTGCACCGCGAGATTTCCTAATTGAAGAGATATCTTTCCTAAAGTTTTATAAGTAATGTAAGCTCAAATTACAACCTGGTTCGAATATAAAAGATCTATATATATGATATAAAATAATCATTCTAGGTGCCAGCAATATTTTACGAATAGTGACACCAACGACAAATAAGCACGGAAGCAAAAGGATTTAGAAATATATTTTACAAGCGACCCACTTGGTTAAATAAGCCTCTTAGCTCAAAGTCAAACTGTAGTAAAGTCAACCTGGGACTAGACATCTCAGGAAACATGAAATGATGTATATTTTATTATTCGCTTTATGCCACCGTAAATATCAATATCTAAATCAATATCAATGCCTAAATCGAAGAAGGTTTGACTATAAACAGAAATCCTACCTTTGTTAACTGCTATATTAAAATGTAGTGGTTATTCAGCGAAACCGATTTCTTGAGATTATTATCATAAAATCTATCGTAAATTATATCATATCGGTAACGAAAAAAGTGTGAAAAGACATATTTTAGTAAGATTTGGCAATAAAATTATAATAATATCCGAAAATGTTTAAAATTATTGATGGTCAAGATTCTACTGATTTGATTTGCGAGATGAATATCAAGGTGCTAAAATTTTTTACGACATGATTTTAATTGAACATTTTGGCATAGTAAATTTATTAGTAATAATTTTGTTATTTTATTATGAATCTAATAACGAATGTTAAGATATAATAGCAATTCGAGTGTAAATCGTAAACTAAAATATCACTTTAGTAACATTATCACTTAAAAGCATAAAACATAAAACGTAAAATACCTTAAAGTTTTCGGTTGAATACAATAGGGCCACCCCATTATTGCCCGTGGGTCTCTTAACAGGCGATTAACATATCGGAATGTTATCTATCAGACTGTACATACCTACCTGTATGTATGTATATATAATAACACTATTAAACTTTTTCCGAAATACTCATTCTATGCAGTATATATTACGCAGTCTCAGTGTTCAGACACAGTAACTCCATCTGAACAAGTGTAAAACGCTAATCTTTTGGTTATTTTAAGTTTTAGGTTGAATGAAGATGAAATTAATTTCAGTGAACCATTTATCAAACTAACCTAATATTCAAAGCAATATGTAATCACGAAATGAAAACACAAAATGTACCATAAATCGTAACTTCTAATCCCACCTTGATCTATTAAATTAAAATATTAAAAGGGTTCTCTCCAAAATTCAAGTAGCCATTAAATCGCTTGAGTTGCCTCATAACGGATTCAGTAATTTGCCCATACGTCTTGTTATGGTCGTTCAACAAGATTAAAACCCCTAGCCACCCTTCATAAATCCTACCCTGTACTCCGAATGTAGTATATAATTCATAGATACGTAAAAACGAATCCTGCTCCCGCCGAATTGTCAACGGAAGGTGTTTGCCAAGATACAACTATTTACTGCAGTTTTTCGGAGTAAACCACAAATAAAATGAAGTCTATGCATATTATAGTACCATCATATGGACGAAGCGGTAGTTTATCTGTCCCGAGAGCTGCTTTTATGGGGTCGCTTTTATTGGATGAAGTGTCAATAGTAAAAAATCGGGTGCGGTCAACGTCCGCAACTTGTGAGGTTTTATAACTGAACAAAAAATATAAACAACAAACTTTTGCTTATAATAAAGGTTATAAATAGTTTACCTAACTTTAAAGAAATTTATAATGCTTTTTTATTCTTTAGTTTCAAAAGGTGTTATTGTTATTGGACGCATTTTTAGATTAATGTGTACCTTATTTAATTATTAAAGCCAATTTAGCTAAATTTAAAAATCAGTTTTACTGAAGAGTACCATTGTTTTGGCATTGAAGAAAACAAACACAACACATTTTTGTGACTGGACCCACAGTATTTAAATCCCCTCACAAATATTTATAGACTCCATTAATCGCAAGCTATGAGACGGAGTTGATTATGCTTGTCAAAGTATAATATACAAATAATAAAAAAAAAACAGCGAGTCGATTCTTTATTTTTCTAGTTTACCTAAAGAAATTATTAACAGGACTCGCTGAATTTTGACGGATATGTTTTGTAAAAATGCACTTTGGTAGTAATTTATAGCTAACTTGTCTGAATCCTTTACATCAACCTTAGACTAATAAATTGAAATTACTTCACAACCCACAATCACCTTACCTAGTCTGGACGTAGGCGCTGTACTGTAAACGGCTGAGCCACCCGCTTACAGCGATAAAGTTTCGCTACCGTTTTGATCCCGCCTATAAAATATTAGTAAAATAGTCCCAGTAAGCGCTAAGTACACAATAAAATTCAATCATGTTCGCAGGCGGTAAAGTTTCTGTCCCACAAGAATGTTTTATGATGACATTGCTCCCACACCCGTTGCGAATCAGCCCAGTACATTCCGTTTCAAGATTAATGTATGTCCACACTAAAATATATCGGACACAGTTTACCCTGAAAGTTGTCGGAAGTTGTCGACAGACGGTTTTCAATGTATGCCATTCATTGGAACGAAATCGTATTTATGACGAATCATAAGGATGTTCCTTGTAAACTTATCGTTTCCGCCATTTCGAAATTATTATTATGTTGGCAGTTTAAATGTTACCTCATTTCCTTCATTATGTTTATTTAAATATAGTAATAATCATCTCTCAAACGTATATTAAAGTAATGAATAAAGAAATTAGGGTAATAAAGACGTGAAAGCGCAACACCAAACAAACAAGATAATAATCGAACTCATAGTATTAGTTAAAATAAGATAGTAACGTTATAAAGCACACCCTCTAAGAAATGAGTATGTAAAATGAAGTTTAAACATTTACAGTCAGGCTTACATTTTATTAATCCAATTATAGAATTGTGTCGCTACTAAAAATTTTATTAAATAGCTGTGAACTACATGCACAAACAAAGACTTGGTTTCTATTCGAAACTAAGAAAATGCAAATATTCCACACGACTTGTGGTCTGACACGTGTCACTCTAGAGCAGACTTAAAAAGTATTACTTGCAAAGAAAATATGTAAATAAACTAGCTTATTGTATCTTATTCATCTCGGTACTTTGTGAAAAAACAATAAATGATAACATTGCTAACACAAGAGCTACTTTGTCACACTTCCTAATTAAAATATACATTAAACATACAAAATGCTTATAATTTTATAATTTTACCTGTTATTTACCGGTGCAGAAAATAGACCTATACATATAACAGATTGGTAGATGAAATCTATTTAAAGACACGAAAATAAAGCAGATATTCAATTTTTATTGCATCATAATTTAATTGTAGAATTTATATATGTATAACATACCTATAATTATGCATAAATAATATTATTGTTTCTAGGACTATAACAATATTTATTAATGTTTCATAAGTATAACATTTACAATAGGCAAACGATGGTACATCATTTGTAATGTCCTTTCGCGTTGATAAATCAAAATCCTATCTACTCTACTTGCTGTCTACTTATTTTAGCAGTTTTACATTTAAAATAGTAGTTTTAAATAAATCTCATGTTAACACAATGATTTCATTGTGACATTGTTACATTTTTACTTGTGATATCATGATTTTGTTGTCAACGTGATACCATACCACCTTATTGTTTCAAACTACGAATAAAGTACAATGACACAACAATAACATTAAGTAAACTCTAAAAAGAACAACCTGGTATTACAATGAAACTTTTTTAAATCTTCTTATCAAACTTAGGATTCTCTTTATGTGATAGCAAAGGTACCACACTTGTACTTGTGGTTGCGTGGTTGTTCTTCACCTAGAACCGTATTGATATGAACCTACCCCTGGCAAATTAGGATAATAAGATTCTAACGAATTTAGTATATCTAAGTTTGTTTAATTATTTAGAAATAATAGCATTCATACACAAACGCTGAAAAAATTGACTTCTTTGTGAGCAGTTGTGTAAAAACGAGCTATTTACTAAATAACAATAAATAAGTAATACTTGAGTTAGTTCCACACTATTACAAATGAAAAGAAGGGATAAGCCTACATCACTTAAAAATCTAACCATGGAACAATGTCATTAATTCATTGCCACATTTATTTAGACAAATAACGTGTGGAAACAAAACCGCTCGTCCGTCTGGCGCTCACTTAACTTTGTAATCGGCCGCATCAATCAAACAGACCTTAATAAATAGTTTGCTTAAGGGAAGGCTTTGATAATCTCAACTGCGATAGGGTTACACAATGGGAGGTTTTGATTTCCGTTACAAGTTTCAAGTACAGTACAAGCGTTGAACGGTTATTAAACCTTTAATAAACTGATACCAGGCTTATTGATATGATACTTACTTATATGTTTACTGATTTCTGGTTCTGGTTTAAAACACAAATTACTATCACTGAAGAAAATCCAATAACAGCTACTGGTAGAGAACCTACGTACTCCTAAACAAGAATTTCGTTTAATTCGAAGGACTGATTCGAATACATCGTAACATTACAATTTGTTTATTATTAATTATTTCCATTCCTGTAAGGTCAGTTTAGTAAGAGTAGAAATGTTGATAGTTAATAATGGTTGCTTATTTAAAGACGGATCAATGAAACGATGATCATGCTGATGTTAAAATATTACACAAAACACACGGAAAGAATAGTTGCAAGAAAGAGGTTTACGTCAAAAAAAATATCCAAATCCAAACAAATAAAAAGCACACAAATCCTAAAACAGACTAATTCACTCACTATCGTGTAATTTATGGTCTCCTGAACGCGTTTTAACGTAGAGACTTTTTTACCTTCCACTGATTTATGTTCTAGACATGGATACACTCACATAAATAAGAATAAACCTCAAGAAATAGTATTTACTTCGATCCAGTAAATAGTATATAATTTTACCGTAAATAGTCCCTATTTAAAGTTAAGTTTTCTGAATACTGCTGTGGACTTAATGTTAATATATATATTGTATATATATATTTTAAAGACTACTAGCAACGTGGGTCACACACTACTAGTATTCTTGTTAACCCCCCCCCCCCCCCCCCTCCAGCTAAGCTAAATGCTTGTATTAGGGGTGGGTTTGTAAATATAATTTGTTGTTAGAGCCCATAATCCATTTTTCCTTTTTTTTGTTAAAAAATATCCTGAAGATTTTTTATATTAAATATAAAAAAGTTAGGAATAGAATAGAATAAAAATAAACTTTATGGCACACCAATATGAAACGGTTTCAAACCAAATAATAAATAGTTCATAATCCTGTCTGCCAAAACTACAATAGTAGGATACTGTCTGCAAGGAAGCAAGGAACTTAACCTGGTAGATTCACAAAATAAAAAAGATGTATATATTTTTTTTATCGGTGACAGTTTAGTAATAACACAATGATAAGTGCTAAAGAGTGATAAAATGAAACGCAGCATTCTGACGCTGTGACAAGACGTGAACTGGATCTTCTACTTACCCGTCTTATTTGACAGGTGCTTACAATAAATATTTCTTGCTGCAGAACACAAAGTAGATGTAACCATGGTGTGACATATGACTCTTGAGCACATGATTAGCACTGAGTATGCCATTACTTTAACTTGTCACAGTAAATTTGGGTTAGCAAAACCTCTTTGTTTAAACAAATATTTCACTGCATCTTCTAAGAAGAGATCGTATCTTGCTTCTTCAATGAGATGTAACTTACATTATGGGTATATTAAGGTACGGTATTATTATTATTCTTCATTTATAAATCAACTTTATTTTAAAAACACCAGGTTAACAAATAATTGAAAAAGGAAGCTTCGAGTTGGTCGTGTTCAGTTTTTAAAAAAAAGTTTGTATGATTAATTTGTAAAAACTGATCAGAGAAATTCCTATATCCTATTTATTATCCTATTTCTGTCATTGCTATTTGATCATTCTTTAATGACATCAAAGCTCTATAGAGCTAAAACCGCCATCTTCGTACACAAATTTATTTAATTATTGAAGTATACAAAATAAAAAAAAAATCTCAACTATATAAGCACCGTCGTTTTCTATCACCTCTCGCCAAGGCGCTGGCAGAGATATAAATCCCTTCTTGTAAAAAATTTTGAGGTTTTTGATCAAAAAGGTGGTAAGGTCACTTTTAGGGTGGTCTTTATTTTTAAATGTTTTATCTACTAAGTAATTGGCTAGAGAACGAAATAGATGATAATCTGAGGGCATAATATCTGCAGAGTATTGTGGGTGAGGAAGAACAGCCCAGCCAAGCGAAAGTAATTTTTCACGAGTCACTTTTGCTTCATGTGGTCGAGCATTATCGTGCAAAAAGTATACTTTATTTTGATTCTTCGGTAATCTCGCTACTACTTTATCCAGTCGATAACAATAAATATTGGCCGTGATTGTAGTGTTAGATGGCAACAGCTCCCAGTATATAATTACGTTTATTTCCAACCACACACTTAAAAGAACTTTTTTACTCGTGTCAGATTTTGGACTCGGGGTTGGACCTGGCACTTTCGAGAAAAATATATGTACATAACCCAGTTTTCATCCCCCGTAATTACATCCCTCAGTCACTCATTGGTACGATGATAACTAAGAAGTTCCATGCACACGTTAGCTCTCTTCTGAATTTGAAACGGCGTCAATTCATGTGGCAACCAAACTGAATATTTCCAGGTCTCTTCTAAAGCGTGGATTTTTTATTTCTAATGCTGTATGAGAACACCGAAGCTGCTCTGCCAGACAACGTGAAGTCAACCTGGGATCCATTTCTATGAGTCTTTTTAACTCATCTACATCTATTGTAGGAGGTCGTCCTGGATGAGGTTCATCAGATAGGTTATAATTTCCATCCTTAAATCTTCTGAACCAATGTTTGGTGGCATCGTAAGAGAGCACACCTTCGCCCATCGTTGCACAAATATTGCGCACCAGTCGTTTTTCGACCTTAGCGAAATTCGTGAAGTAAAAGCAGCCGAAGTTCTTTACGAGAAATATCCATAATTTACCGTAGTTTTACTATTTGAGATCCCGTTGTCACCTGATCTGACATAAAACTCTTGCTTTATTTATATACTACTTATACAAGAAATTCGAGATAGTTCGATAACGTTTTAGAAACTGATCGAAAGAAGTGGCGGGTTTGTTAGTTGCCAACCTAATATTATAAAACAATGTCCAAATTAGACATTATTCCGGTATCGTGGTGGACTCTACTATAATTTAAATAACGAACACAAAGAACACTCAGACTCGGGACAGCTTTACATATTTTGCACCTAACACAAAATATTGTGCCTTATGGGAATCGAAAACACGACCTCTGGCTCAGCATTCAAGGTCACTAAATACTAAACCAACAGGCCTGTCAATGTAGTTATATACGAACTCATAAATATATAAGTACATACATAAGACATTGACCCACCATCTTCATAGCCACCACAAACTATTAACAGTCCAAACACTGATAGTATCAAGGAGTTTGTTTATCATACTAATATTTTTACTCCCACCATTCTAAGACTAAATGATGAATGAACGGTACTGATATGTATCACTCCCGTCTCGTCTATTTCATTGTTAATATCCCATTGTCATATCATATTTATAATAGATTCGTATCGTATGTGAATATTTTAAACACCATGGCTTAGTTAATATCTCTGAAGTAATAAACTTTGCATGGCCATTCATAAACAGAATTGAAAATGATTACAGCCCACCAGGCTCCATTGAGGCATCCAAAATGTTCAATATTTTCAGGTACCAATATTAACAACAATTTTAAATTTAATATTTTAGAGGAAATGGGGCTCAGTTCACTTCTGCTACAATATAATCATTCAAGATTTAGAAAGTGATGTAGTGCTTTAGTAGATATAGCTCGTTTTTTATTTGTATAAATATATATACATATATATATATATAAATAACATATACATACATACATATGAATGTATGTGCAATTTTTCTTTGTCAAGCCCTAGAGCTGGCTTGAATCATATTAACAACGACATTTCAACATACCAACAGCAAAAAAAAGAGGAAGACAAAAACAGTAGTCAGGTTTTCTTTTTTTAATAACTTTACTTGTTCTATTTCCAACCCTGCCAGTTTTAGAGTAACACACATTTAAAAAAGATACGCTACATTTTTCTATACAGATAATTGTAATTTATGGCATGTTTAAATTTATAGGCAAGTCTACTTTCTACTCATGTTACCTGCCGGTTGTGATACCAATTTGCCGAACGAGATGAGTAATTACAAATATTATGTTCTTAACAGATGCATTGTGAAATATGAACCGTATAAATTTGATTGGATGCGGTGAAGCGAAGGAATTTAGAAATCATTCATGAAAGTAATATAAGTTGTAATGGGCCAAAATTATATCTTTTATTAGTTCGTGTACCGAGTACTTACAAGTTACAGGGAAAGTTTATTGTCTGAGAGTTACAGAACAATAACGTAGACACACACACACTCACACACACACACACACACACACACACACACACACACACACACACACATTTATATAATGTTTTTCTCAATTTCTCATGTCAATATAATGACTTGTTATTGGTATCTAAAGCCTTGGGCACAGATTTCTAAAGAGATAGGTATAGCCATGTTTAGGCACGAAAGGGCCGGCTCGATCAATGCGATACCACGGCTTCACAGAAAACCGGTTGTGAAGTAACGCTTGCGTTGCATTTCCCCGAAATGAGTGTAGTTTCCGATGGCGCAAATCCCCCTCCCCTCTTTCCTCTCCCCTCACCCCCCTCTCCTCCTTCCCATCTCCTCACCCCCCCTCTCTTACTTCCCCTCCCCGCATCCCCTAACCCTCATCACCCTCAAAGGCGGTCAGCGACTTACGACTCTTGAGTTGCAGGTGTCCATGGACGGCGATTGTCACTTATCATCAGGTGACCCGTCTTTTAGGTAGGAGTACTCTTTTTTCTTGAAGATTTGAAGGCAATATCGATTTTCTTCCTTTTCCTGTCAATTTACTAGAAGTTTTCTTGTCTAATTCCCAAAATTAACCGGTTGACGGAAACGGGCCTGACACCTATTACGTAATTGGAACTTAATTATAGTCAGCAAAATATGGGCCGTACTTACATCTCTGACTACCCCTTCAGCAATACAAGTGTGAGTGTATGATGTATGTATTTATATTTACGTCTCATTTTGCTGAACGTTAGAGGATATTTTTTTAAAATTACAAATGAGTCTTTAAATTGCACGTAAACGTAAATAAAACCGCCATAAATGCGCGTTTTACGCGTTTTATTTTTATTCAATTATGTCACTGTAACTTTTACTAATATCTCAAGAAGCAGGTGATATACTAGAACCTACCTTATATTGATAGTAAAGTCGCTGCGGTCGAGGATCTAAATCCGCTACAGTCATTGGACAATTTGTGAAAGGCCGACATTGGAAATTATATTTGTGAACTCTAGTATGATATGTCGTGTTTAAATAACCATTAGACTATAAAAATATAATTTTAGTAAAAGACAAAATATACTTTTTTTATTAAAAAAAAAGTCATCAGTCACATATTTTT
The DNA here is from genome assembly GCA_947561695.1 of Tyria jacobaeae. NCBI lineage: Eukaryota > Metazoa > Arthropoda > Insecta > Lepidoptera > Erebidae > Tyria > Tyria jacobaeae. The sequence goes on from OX387220.1 coordinate 13,967,344, forward strand.
TATACATTTCATGCAATCTTTGACATCACTACTAGGGAAGGGGAAGTTATATGTTTTGTTGCTATTCGATAATATAATTCTAAGGCTTGTCTTTGTAGTAGTTAACTTTGGAAATAAAACTAAAAGGTTTATTTAGAAATTTCAATAGCACCTCTACTGCTTCATGCTTGCACGACATAGGTAGCATTCCAACGTCGGAAGTAGGGCGTACAAATCTAAGATCACGAGTTCCTTCGTGTAAACACAATGTTGTACCAAGTCAAAACACGCGTATTATTTAAATAATTGACTTGTGGATACTCGTATGAATATAACTTTCAAAATTTTGAATCTTTTGAAAATATGAAAAATGATTGGACTTGGACTATGTATATATTGTTGTATGTATTTACATGTGTATGTATGTATGTATGTTTATCTGTATTTATATTAGTATGTATGTTATATGTAATACATAAATATGTTTAGTTTCTATATAAGTTTTATATTTGAATATAAGTTAGTACAGTTTTCATTAAAATGTTGAAATGATCCTCCAACTACCTCTGTCTCTCCGAATGATTATGATCCATCTTAAGGTTGCCAGGAAGAAATTGCATATAACAATAAAGCCGCCATTTGCACATTATATACTTGACACGTGTATAACATGTATTGTATTATACTGTAAGAATGGTGTACAAATAAAGAGTTTTCTGTCTATCTATCTATTCATTAGTCATTAGTTTTGAAAAGACTGCAATATAATGTAAGAGAAATAAATATAGGACACGGGAAAAATATACCAGAGTAATAACTTCTCGTAATAATTGAGAAATAAGAATCACCAATGTTCCTTTCAATAAGTTGTAGTTAATGTTTTAACCGACTAAGCAAATTGTTTAAATGAACGTTTGTTTGTCACAGGCTACGTGTAAGGTGTCATTTCATTCATATTAACAGTAGTCAAAGAAAAATCATTGGAAGGAAATAACCCACTCAGGTTTTATATGGAAATTACTATTACGTATTAAATCCCTACAATGTGAAACAAACTATGGCTTAGCGGTAAGTCATACCTGTAGCCTGTAAATATGTAATTAGTTCCAACTCCTGGGCTCGTGTGTTACTCCTTTAAAAAATTTGATGGTTGCCGCAATGGAATAAATCCCTGTAGACAAATAAATATTAAGTTCTTTTTGTTTAAAAACATTTTAATTAAAGTTCTTTTCAGTAAAGTGTTTTTTTTTGCACGTACTTGAGTCCAAAGACGTATAACCGAAGCATAGCTCTCCCACAGTGAAGGTAACCTATTATGAAACATGAAAAGATCAATCCACCAAAGTCATACCATAACACTATTACTGTTGTTCAACTAAAAGTAGATATTTACTACATTGAATTGTTTTAGAAGTGTTATTTGTTATTCCCACTATTTTATATTAAATAAAGCCCAATAAACTATAGATCGCTTCGGAAGTTTACCGGGTAGTCAATGGCACGCGCTTCAAGATACGTTATACATAATTATTTTAACACGACTTTTTAAACTCGATCACTTTGAGTAATCCATGAATTCCGTGATTAAGTTTATTTCTACTTTTAAGATATTTACATACTACATATATATGCATACTAACATAAATTTCTTTTTCTGGACTTTGTGATTTGAATAAGCGTCGAATGAATTTGCGCACAACTGCAACTCTCAAAACTCAAGTTGATATTTGTGGAGTCTTACAGTCATCCAAAAAACTCTTTTGTATATATAAATACAAATTCTGTGTTTATAATATTATATGTAGGTGTACGGAAATAGTAACATTGCATATATTATATATATATATATGTATATACAAAAGGAAAGGAATAATTTTGTTGTAATTATTCTGTTTCCATATAAGAAACAATATAACAGAAACATTATATGCACAATAACTGTTCTGAAAGGACCAACGTGAGGCAATTTTAGGAAAATTAAAAGAATTAGGGCGTACGAAACTGAGATCACGAGCGGCCTCGATGTATACCATCGCGGGACCAGCACCTATTATTAGTGTGAACTAACGCGCGACTGACTGTCGTATGTTGTCAATAAAACTACTACAAAAGTATCACTAGAAAGTAATTTTTACTTGGAAGATAACTGAACAACGAATGTAATAGGAATATGATCATAAATCAATAAAGCACGGTAGCATAAAAATAAAGATTCAAATAACTGGCACAGGTAACAAACGCACAATTGAATTCAGGACAAATTATACAGACATGTGTATACAATGCAAGTGCGAAATGAGCTCTTAGTAACAGAACTTCATCTCAAACGAAAATACAAGTTCAAAAGACCATACACAAAACACTTGTACGTAAGATTTGGCATATAAATCAAACAATGTTCGTTCTCATTATATACAGTTATAGAACAAGAAGTTACATCTGTACACCCCCATAAGCATAAAATACGACTAAGTAAAAATAAATTAATGAAAATTCGAGGTTACATGAATAATATTCTATTATTTCCATATTATTCATAGTTATAGTGTAACCTCGAATTTTAATACATTTATTTTTACTTTAACAAATGTATAAAGGACATTAACATTAAAGATCACTTGAAAAAACTCCAAACACAATTTCAGGAAATCATGCTACATGTTCTATCTGCAAACAGTGGTAACGGACACTTATATACCACTATACTTCCCATGGTTTTCCTTAATATAACAGCTAATAAACTATTACTTTAAAAATTATATCTTTTAATGCATAGAAAGGGCCTCCTTTTTATTTATATGAAGATTATGACTAGGAATCATATAAAGTGTACAATAAGTAATTTAATGCCTATATTACTAGTAAGTTATGATCAACTGCTTATAATACTGCTAATTATATGGCCAATTTAAAATCAAAATATAAATGGCACTTAACAATAATCGCACATGCTTACTCGTATATGTAAACTATTACTGTAAAAGTCTTTAATATTTTAGTAACGTATAAATTAAGCAGATTCTGATAATTAGCATTAAATAAAGACAATCATTAAAAGTCGTTATGAAACGTATATCAAGAAATTCTACAGAACAGTTTCTACAGGAGCATTCTATAGAACAGTTGTTAGTACGTGTCATTTGTCAACCAATAACCTTCACAAACAACAAAATTAAAACTCACCACCAGCTTACTCAACTTCGCATACATATTTGGCATCGAATCATATCAATCATATTGTGGTATTTATAAATTTATCGAGAGCACAATCATAAGAACCCGTCCAATATCATTATCGTCAATGATGGATAGCTAATTCTTTAACATATCTGATTATATTGGTCTAAAGATGCGTGGGACAGTAAGTACAATGCATCATTTTAAATGTACCTACGCAGTATCGAAGGATCAATGAGCTGATACTCATGTCATGAAGCAATACCGTTCACACAGAATTATATCGATACTTATGTGAACTGGAACAGAATTGACAAGAAGTTATTCCATGTCACTGAAACCTTCCTGTAAATCGATTTTCGAATATCGTGACCCGTCTTCTTTATTTTGGTCTACTAATCAAATGTCAACTGTTAACAAGCCAATTCTTTTGACATGGTAACGTTTTCATTTAGCATAATAGCAGTTTAAGAAACTAGAATACACTCTTCGTTAACGAGTCGAAAACAATACACTTGTCTTCGAGTACTTAAAAAATAATGCGTACCCCTCAAGAACCACACACATTGAAGAGTTCCACTATTTATCTACTACCTTCCTTTCCTTCATTATCAGATTCAGTCGTAGCTGCCGAATTATAGTCTAATCAATGAAACTACATGTACATAAAGATTTTTTTGCGATACGAAAGACGCTTAGAAGGACCTTAAAATTTATATCCCAGATTTGTTTACATATTTAGAAACAATTGCAGTTAATATAACTTATTACTCCATCATGTTAGCCTGCACAATATAAAAAATAACTAACTGATTATTATTATAACATAAAAAAAAAATCTATATCCATAAATTACTGATGTCTTCATGTATACATATCAATTATAAGTTACGTTTGTTAGTTTACCAAGATTTATGTTCGGTTTAAAGAAATAAATATTATAATCCAGACATCGTTTGGGGAAAAAAATACAAAACTAATAAAACATGGGCAGCTCGCTTATACCTTTAGACGTCCACAATTATTGTTATTTAAGATCACATCCATAACTTGGCCGCTGCTAATGTTCAAACAAAACCCAGTACATGCAAACAAATTTACCGAAATTCTTCACTGAGCGGCGAATAAAAATTACGACCGGTTTGTGTGCCCGAGGCTTGCGCCTGCGCTCCGGCCCGTTTCGACAACCATTCTCTGATATTTATGCCCCCATAGAATACGAACACGCACCGAGCTCTAAACAGTTGCATCAGAAAACCACATGTCCTTCGATCAAAAAGGATCGAATAAAAACACACAGATCAAAATCGATAAACATAATGAAGTTCATCGATTTTGAAGTAGATCACCGTGATTATCATTTTAAATATAAAGTACGAAGTTACAGTCTACAAGCAATATCCATATTATTCTTGTTGACATATTTATTAAAATATAACTGTCAACTTGTATATTCTACTTAGAAATGGTATATTTGAACGTTAAAATCATAATATTTCATTGTTAACTATAAAATCTCTATCTTAATTAGTTTTGGGTAGAGTTTGTTTGAAATAGCAAACTATCTTTTATTCGGAAGGTTGAGATCAATATACTGTATAGTCTGAATCTGTCTGTTCTTTGAAAAAATCGTATTTTCAGTGTCGATCGTTGTTAATTTGTTAGGCGTCGTGGCTTGAGGCTAGTCAAATATTTTTAATTTGAATGTATAGACCCGCCACCCACGTAAATAAAAATAGTATTCGCAGTTGGTTAACGCAGCATGTAATTAAGTGATATCTTTTATGAACAGCCAAGACAACCGTCGCCGTTGGGGAAATAATGTAAATGAGCTTCGTGCTTACTTTGTTTGCTTCGGTTTGAAGTAATGTACTATAATATCGTAATCCGGTACTTCTTAATGTGTGTGTATATATACCAGTATTTGGTAATTGAAGATAACCACCGAACTTTCAGAGATAATTTTTACTAACAGTTTTGTGAAGATTCGTTTAGATTTCTTAGTTATGCAAGAGTATATTGGATTGATTAGAGCTTCTAGGTAGAATTTCTTAACACAAAAAAAATCAGGTTGATGTCAAAAGGCAATTAGTATATTCGTGTTCCTGTGTCCGTGCGGCTACAGTCTTCAGCATCTGATCCTCGTCAGCGTTTTGATCTCATCGCCTAGGTGTATAATTGAGTGATTTCTTATTTGTGCATATCCTTATGCCTTTGATTTCATGCCATTTTATCCAAATGTTCATGGCAAACTGCAACAAGCAGCACGAAAGAATACAGCGTGGTAGCCTCTTCATATGACTCCGGCTCGTCACTTACCCATTTACCCATTACCTTCATTTAACGAAACCTATAAAACAGACTTATATTTATAATTATAGGAACTTAACTATATAATTATAGGAACTTAACTATTATAAAACAATCAAGTATAAGTAATATAAGTACTTCCAAAATGTAGGTGCATAACCTATTTTTAACCCCCACGAAATAGAAGGGTGTTACAAGTTTTTGTGTTTGTATCATCATAACTTCGGACCGACATTGGTAAAGTTTTAATCGTTTGAAAGATGTGTCTTAATCGAGAGTGTTCTTAGCTACATAAGTGTCAAGAAAATTTGTTCAGCGGTTCTATTTTCTCATTTTTGAAAATATTATTAAATATCTATTTTAAATTTATACTTTTTATTACGCCTTCCGTTGGATTGAAATACAATATTAAAGTTCAATCAAAATTTAAACATATTAACTATTATTGGCTAATTCTGATTTTATTAATGTATCTAAACTTCACTACAAGTTATTTATTAACCTGATAAAATTACAATTTTATGAACTAACAGAAACTTGTAACAAGAATATTATTGTTGATCGCTATATAATTCATTCGATCTGCCAACTGCGATTTACGAATATGTTAATATTAAAATTATGCAAATAGTTCAACGCTGTAAATATTAAAGCGTTTGATTTTTAAATTAGAATTTTCCGGTCATATCATTTATTTTAACACTGTTGTATTCCGTCACTTTGTTTAAATTAATTTTACCTCAAATTTTACACAAACTTTTAAATAAATATCAAACTGGTTACATTTTTGGTATTAACAGCTACTAACATTGTATATTATAATTAAAAATAATGATTGGTTCATATTGAATCCAGTTTCAAGAAGTCCGCTATCGATGATCACACACATTCTTTAGAACATGACATTCGTCCATTTTCAATTAAGGTAAAGGAGCCCAGGTGACAGCCGGCGCACGTCTCACACTGCATAAAATAAAACGCAGTCGACATTGTGACTTGTCGGCTACCGATGTCGTGTGATGATAACGTCGCAGCGGGATGACGAGTTAATTCGATAGTTGCTGAGCTTTATATCACTTAGAAATATAAATACGAATTGACGTACCGGACAAATTTTATACGTATGATGCGTTCTAAGTTCTCATGGCATGAGACATACGTTCGACATTTAGACTAGTAATTTAGTCTGTGGTTAGTTCAGTAACAAGGCATGGACAAATATGTCTGATTTATTTTTTATACATTTATTCTAGTTTAATAGACTAAACCGTTCAGTATTAAATTATCATGCTTATTATAAGTTGTTTAAATTTCATTTTTTTATAAGCCTACCATAATGACATTTCAACTACGGCGGGTTAAATTTTTTTTTCAAATAATTTCGAATAATAATTTGCGAATTTTAACATTACTTTTAATTGGAAGACTAAACAACACTACACCCACCAGTTAACAATTGAGAATTATAACAGAAAAATGCGAGTCCAAAATAAATCACATTGCCTCTTAAAATTAAATTAAGTTTATACTCGTCGGTCGTCGGTCTCACTGACGATGTTCATTACTCAAAACTACTAATAACAATAATCTAAAATACTCCAGCGAATCTCACCAATGAAAATTATGATTGATATTACTATTTAGCTAACGGTAAACCACAGACAGAAATTGGGCTTTTCTTAATGCACGGCTGTAGGTAAAACTTCAGATTGCTGATTCGAATTTTAAAATGATTTAATACTACTCGACGTTGTATTTAAAATTAAAATTCGTAGTATTCGTTAATAAAGTCGATAGTTTAAATCGACAAACCACGAGAATGTATCGTTAAGTACTAAAGACAATATTTGTTTCATTATAGAGAGTAAAGTTGAAGATTTAATTCAAGAATTTCAATATAAAGAAATTCTTGTAACGAGCAAAGTCATTAATGTCTTTGAAACCATATTTTCGATTAAAGAATGAGCAATGATGACAATAATATAATAATATTTTATTTAATAGCTTTTACAAGCAGCTTCGCTCGCATTGAATCCATTACTGGAATGATGTTGAAGTTGCTACATTTTCAAATTTTTTGACAAACAGCCATATCTGACAATATTTTTTTTAATAAATAGTATCCTTTGTCCTTCCTATTACCTTTGAGAATATGTGTACAACGTTAGTAATTCAAAATAATAAAATCGCAGATAAGAAGTCCTAAATAGAATAAAAGAGCAATAGTAGAATCTCATTAAAAAAACAATGAATGAAGATTCCTTGATAAAATTAGGATCTTCTATAAACTAAACATGTAAAGTTTTGTTATATATTTGTAAGTTATATATTTGAATATATAAAATTTACAATACCAAAAAGCCAAGATTACAATAGATGCAGATACTTTAATTTTTATTTTATTTTACGTTTATACTGTTGGTAAGGAATCATCTAAAACTACCTTCTTAGTGAATTGCTTATACAAAACCTATCCTTATACAGGATTTATTTTCTATCTACTAGTCATTCAAAGCAGAAATATAACTCAAAGTCAGCCTTGGGCTAAACTAGTTTTATTTACTCTACCATATAACAGTATTGTTATTAATTCGAAGCCGGAACGGTAGCTGTCGTCTCGGTCCGCCATTGAACGTTAACATGGGATCGTATCACATTTACAAGTAACCTAACTAAATCAAAATGTTTCCTTCACAGTAGATACTTATATTAAATCTGAGTGCATGTTTTTCACTAGCGTTGTCTTGTTACTCCCACTATTAAAACAATTCAAATGATACATACATTTAACAGATAGTAGAGCCACGCTGATTTATTCAGCAGGAATGTGCCGGCTCGACCAGGACAGTACTACCCTCTCACAGAAAACCAGCCTAAAGTGACAACATTCGTGCCTTTCGCTGGTGAGGGAGAGACCAGAGCGAGCCCAACGATGCAGGGTTGACAGTTATCGTGGTATGTGTGTGAGCAGTGGAGTGCTGTAGAGTCATTGTGAGGATGGCGTGGATCGAACCGTCGGCCAGGGAGACCCGTAGAAACGGTGGTGCCGCTGGCCGCCCGCGGCATAGAGAGGGGCCCAACCACAGCTAACCATCCTGGGAGGCTGCCCCGTCAGGTCGCGCATAATCCACCATCCATCCTTCCGTCTGACGGCTCGGTCACCGTCGTGCTTCACAGTTACATGATGACACAGCATTTTGAGTCTCAGTTTACACTGCCACGATGACTGTCATGCCTTTTACGCCCCCTTCTCCTTCTATCATGGCAGTACAAGAAAAGAAAAATGGTTTTACAGCGGCATCCCCTCTCCCACCGACCCGCTTTTTGAGGTGGAGTTCACTAATATAGGTACGTGGACTCCATGCAAACCTCAGCGCCGTACACCAGCACCTCGAGACGGCTCGGCCATGCTTTTTTTTTACGGAGACACAAATACGCCGCCCTGCCGACGCGGCATACCTCCACTATCCCGGCTATCCACTATGTCGCCGTCTGCACTGCCTAGAAGATACATCCTTCTCCATCCTCTGGCTCCACGTGGATTTTGGCTCTACGAGCTGGATTTACGTGTGCCTCTATCGGTCCCATTCCGGAGACTCTGAGACAACTCGACTCTTTGACCACCTGAGTCAAGCAGCGGATAAAGCGCAGGAGTAGTTCCCGACCGCCGAACTGGTGATTTTGGGAGATTTTAACGCCCACCATGAGTCCTGGCTGGGATCTTTCAAAACTGACCACGCTGGTCGAACTGCCCATGCATTTGCTCTCACGCATGACCTTACCCAACTGGTACTCCAGCCCGGCCAGACTGGCTCGAGCGGATCATCAACAAAAAATTAATCCGCCACCTAGAGGATCACTCCTTGTTAAATGATCGGCAATATGGTTTTAGGCCGAACCGATCCACGAGTGATCTTCTAGCGTACGTAACACACCCTTGGGGTGAGGCTATGGATAGGCATGGGGAGTCCTTGGCCATCAGGCTCGACATTGCCAAGGCCTTCGATAGGGTCTGGCACCGCTCGCTTCTCTCCAAACTTCCTGCATTTGGTCTGCCACCTAAACTTTGCAACTGGGTTGCTGCCTTCCTCCATAAACGCCGCATTAGGGTTCTCTGCGACGGCGCGGCCTCAGACTTCCTAGAGGTAAGCGCTGGTGTACCTCAGGGCTCCGTCCTATCGCCTACGCTGTTCCTTCTGCATATAAATGACATGTTGGCCCTTGGCAATATACATTGTTATGCAGACGACAGCACAGTACACGGGCGATATTTCGGACATTCTACTGCCAAGCTGGCAGATGTTGAGGGAAAACGACAGGAGCTTGTCGCTGAACTCGGTCGGGTCTTGAACCGCATTTCTCGATGAGGTTGTGAGAATCTAGTTGAGTTCAGCGCCAAGAAAACATAGGCGTGCGCGTTTTCAAAAAAAAAGTCTTCATTCCTTCCCCTTCCTACTCTTCAGAACACTCAACTGCCACTGCACGATAGGCTTAGATGATCTCAATCTCTCAATGTAATCATCTCTCGATTACATTGAGAGCGTCACTAAGGCGGCCTCGCGAAAGCTCGGCGTATTGAACAAGGCGGTGGTTCTTCTCCCCCGAGCAACTGTGTCTTTTATACAAGACCCAGGTTCGCTCTCAGGTCGCCTCTATGGCAGTCCTCTATCGCCTTCTCTTCTTCTATTTGGTCCCACCTTCTCCCTTCCTCTACAGGACTACACGTGCTGGCCTGAGTAGTCACTGTTTGATCGTCGAAAATATACGTACCCGAACGAAACGGTTTGGCTCTTCTTTGCTGTGCCGATCGGTGAAAGCCTGGAATTCCCTACCAGCGCACGTGTTTCCTTCCCACTTTGATCCCGGGTCTTTTAAGCGGGGTGTGAAAAAGCATCTCACCAGGCCGCCATAGTGTGGGCCACCATGCTGCATTGACTAGGCATGCAATGAGGATGGTGACCACCACTCTTTAACTCCACTTATTGTTTTCCATCAGGCAAAGTGGAGTCACTATGGTAGGCTAATATATATTTAAAAAAAAAACAAAATCCATAAAGAAAACTTCATATATAGACAATTACACAGGTATTTATATTACATACATTTTTTTCCTTCCTATATCTTGCATGATTGCTTATATGATAGTTGGGTGGTGAGGTTCATTCTGCCAGCGAAGAATCTGCCTCCTCTAATTACTTACGTTCCCTACGTGATATATATTTTATTTTATTGGTACGGCCAATTCACCCGCACATTGTTGAGTCAGCATATTACGCCGACACGTACATTTTATTCTTTAGCAGTAAGTAAGTAGTTATCAAGCTTTTTACTCAATCGGTTGACCTAACCAGAGTGGCATTACCCCGAATCCATATAATTTTATATACTATTGCTACTACTACTAATACTATTTGGGTCTTTTAAGCGGGGTGTGAAAAAGCATCTCACCAGGCCGCCATAGTGTGGGTCACCATGCTGCATTGACTAGACGTGCAATGAGGATAGTGACCACCACTCTTTGACTCCACTTATTGCTTTCTATCAGGCAAAGTAGAGTCACTATGATAGGCTAATACAATATATATATATACTACTCATAGACACACACATAGACACACTCACTACTATACTACTCATTATACATTCCATTTTAACGTAAACTTAGATTTAGGTACATAAATAATTATGACACGTTAACTTATCTATTATTTTATTCCTTAGAGGTATGCTCAAGGCTGAGGCTTAGCTATTGCTATTTGCCTGTATTCGGTTGTTTTTTCAGTAAGTAGTAGTTATCAAGCTTTTTACTCAATCGGTTGACCTAACCAGAGTGGCATTACCCCGAATCCATATAATTTTATATACTATTGCTACTACTACTAATACTATTTGGGTCTTTTAAGCGGGATGTGAAAAAGCATCTCACCAGGCCGCCATAGTGTGGGTCACCATGCTGCATTGAATTGACGACACGTTAACTTATCTTCACATTAACTTATAGATGCTCGTACAGTTCAGAGGTTTTAATAAATGGAGCATTTTTTTATTTAGACATACATCAATTCCAAAGGCGGTAACTATCAACAGTAGGGTTAAAACCAGGTTTTTCTATTTATCTGATTTTTTTAGGCACGAAAATAACGTATTTAATGTAACCTAAAGAAAGTCAAATACAATATTTTAAATATTTTATGCTATCTAGTTATGTCCATTACCAAACGTAACATGATTGTGTGTATAGCTCAAGGAAGTTAATTGATACATAAACTAGGATTGCAAAATCTTATTATCATGACGAAAGAGCACGCGGAACTTGTTAGAGCGTCCAAATTGTAATAATTTTCTACAAGATGAATGAAATTTCTTAAGTTATAATTCGTAATTATTGAGTTATAAGTATATTTTCTTTATTACTCAATTACTTTGTTTTATGGTTGATGTTTATGATGATTGCATCTGCATTCTTTGTATCAAACATTTATAACTTCATTTAGCACCTATGTACGTTTTACAGCAAAAATCTTGTAATGTGCATTCTGAAGAACTTGGGAAAATGTTTTATGAAATTTTAGTAGATAAAACTTAATATGCATTATATGTGGCGTTTAACTCTTTTCTGATTGAGAAAACTAATAACTGACGCTGAATTATTAAACGCACACAAAAAAATAATCCTTACATCTAAAACTAATACTAATAACCTAATTATACGTAAAACAAATGATTATACAACAAATTGATTAATGAAATGTCATAAATGGAACGTAACTGTACAAATAATAATTACTATTCATACATTTTTTTTTTTTTCAAAGTGACATCAAAATGGTTACTAACTGTTCATCAAAAACAACTAATGCGTATCTAATAAATCCAAAATTAACCTTAAACAACGGAAAGTATAAATAACCTTTGATAAATGACTAGGTTTAGGTTAGGTTAGAATTGCGACCATGCCGACTCACATACCGACTCGGTCACGGCCTGAAGACCCATTGTGCTGCTGGACGAGGCGGGTAGGTTGGCCCCGATTTGTCGGACGCCCAATTCGGTTTCCGAGCGGGTCGTCCGACGATCGGAGCTGTAATGCGTCTGAGAGCCGTGACCGAAGAGGCAGTGAGCTGTTGGCAGTGTCTTTGGACATCGCCAACGCATTCAATAGTCTGCCATTCAGTTGCATAAGGGAAGCGCTCCGCTATCACGGAGTGCCACAGTACCTAATGCGACTAGTGGCAGACTATTTAGAGGAGCATACCGTCATGTACGAGGACCGAGATGGAAATTTGAGTCGTCGGCCCACGTCGTGCGGTGTTCCGCAGGGGTCTGTCCTTGGACCCCTCCTGTGGAACATGGGGTACGACTGGGCCCTTCTTGGTGACTTCCCCCCCGGGCTGGGCGTAATCTGTTACGCCGATGACACTCTGGCCACGGACGGGGGTCGAACTTTCTAGAGGCGGCGTGCCTGGCCACCAGAGGAGCCTCCCTGGTGGTCCAGCGCATCGAGGCGCTAGGCTTGCGGGTGGCCCTGGACAAGACGGAGGCCCTTTTATTTCACGGGACCCGTTGTGGTCCACCTGCTGGTGCCGCCATCATGGTCAACTCGGTCCTCGTACCGGTTCGGGCCCACATTAAATATTTGGGCCTGACCCTTGACGGGAGGTGGCTCTTCGACGAGAACTTTCGGCAGCTTGCTCCAAAGCTGGTCGGCGCTGCGTCCGCTCTTGGGCGCCTTTTGCCCAACTTGGGTGGACCCAGCGTCGCTACAAGGCGGCTATACACGGGGGTTGTCCGGTCAATGGCACTATACGGTGCACCGGTGTGGGCGGAGGTTCTGACCGGTCAGAATAGGACACGCCTCTGGCGCCCTCAGAGGGTCATGGCGGTTAGAGCCATACGCGGTTACCGCACCGTGTCAACGGAGGCGGCGAAGTTTATCGGCGGACAACTGATTTCCGGGCGGGTAGCGGCAATCGGCCCCCGCCCGAAGAGGTACGCGAGTGGCGTGAGGCCGCTCGCCGAGTCACGATGGCTCGTTGGTCGTCCCGGCTAGGGACTCCACGTGCTGGCTTTGCCGCCGTGGAGGCGCTCGTCGAATGGGCAGAGCGGCAGCACGGGACTCTTTCTTTCCGACTGACGCAGGTCCTTTCCGGGCACGGCTGCTTCGGAAAGTACCTGCACTCGGTTGCTAGGAGGGACTGCAGCAAGGACTCAGCTCAGCATACGCTCGCGGATTGCCCCGCCTGGGCGACGCAGCGTCGGGTCCTCACTGCAGTCATCGGAGTGGATCTCTCGCTACCGGCCGTCATACGCTCCATGGCTGGTAGCGACAGGAATTTTACCGCAGTCGCAACCTTCTGTGAGGAGGTCATCTCGCAGAAGGAGGCGGCGGAGCGGGCCCGGGAGGACGATCTCCATTCGGACCCAATTCGCCGCCGTCGAACCGGGCGCTCACGCCCTGAGTGTGGCTGCGGGTGGTCGGGACGGGATTTTCCCCTCCACCCGCTTTAGTGGCCAGCCGCGAGGAGGCGACGTCCTGGTGTGCCTGGACGCCGCCTAATTGAGAGTTACAAGAAGGTGGTGCCCGCGATTGCAGGCAGGCGCTAGGAGGGATCCGGATGTCTTAATAAAGCTGTTCCCGGATTCCTCCTATTTTAGGCGCAGTATGGCACACCGTGTGGTTTTAGTCGGTCCGATTCCGACACACCGTCGCACCGAAAACCCCGGTGGGATGAAGGCCCGAGGGGGTTTCCACACGTTAAAAAAAAAATAAAAAAATAATAAAAAGAATTGAGACCATCCTTACGTATCTGTATCCTTTCGTTGTCATCGTGGGTCGCATCGCTTGCGCGGGTCAATAATCTTTAGGGCTGTGCCGGTAGGGCCACTCATGCTGGATTGGCCCAGAGGTAGACTCCAGATTAACAGGATACCCTGTGGGATCCTTTCAAGGGTCACTCAGAGTAGCTCCGCTGTCAAAAGCGCAGGAAGGAGGACGGGCTCGGCGTGCACTCACACTGCCACTGAGCACTGAAGTAACGCTTCCGTTGCATTTCCCCGAAATTAGTGAGGTTACCGGAGGCAAAACTCCCCCTCTCCTCTTTCCTCTCACCTCATCCCCTCTCTCTTCTTTCCCCTCCCCGCATCCCCCATCCCTCATCACCCTTAAAGGTGGGCAGCGCACTTACGACAAGAGTTGTGTCCATGGACGGCGGTTGTCACTTGCCATCGGGGGACCCGTCTGTTCGTCTGTGCCCCTATAGAATAAAAAAAAAAAAAAAGGAAGGCACCAGTACCCGTTCCCGTTCCGGGTTACCGCGTGGCTATGTCCTATGCTAAGGCTACGTCAGCCCCAGCATCGAAGGGTGGACGACCAGCAAAGGCATCAAAGACGGCGGTGGAATTTCCTCCGCTCCCCACTCCAGCGCCTAAAGGAACGAGCACAGCTTCTTCTGGTGTGGAAAGTGTGCCTGGCCCCTCCACGTCTGCTCAGGCCCACAGGTGCAGCTCAGGCCCACATTAAATATCTGGGCCTGATCCTTGACGGGAGGTGACTCTTCGACGAGCACTTTCGACAGCTTTGGCTCCAAAGCTGGTCGGCGCTGCGTCCGCCCTTGGGCGCCTTTTGCCCAACTTGGGTGGAACCAACGTCGCGACAAGACGACTGTACAAGGGGGTTGGTCGGTCAATGGCACTGTCGAGCCAGGATGGCTCGTTGGTCGTCCCGGCAGGAGGCTCCACATGCTGGCTTTGCCGGCGTGGAGGCGCTCCAGCCGATTATTGTCGAATGGGCAGAGCGGCAGCACCGGACTCTTTCTTTCCGACTGACGCAGGTGCTTTCCGGGCACGGCTGCTTCGGAAAATAAAAGCACTCGGTCGCTAGGAAGGAATTAAATCCCGCCTGCCACCACTGCGACTGCAATGAGGACTCGGCTCAGCATACGCTCGCGGACTGCCCCGCTTGGGTGGCGCGGCGTCGGGTCCTCACTGCAGTCGTCGGAGAGGATCTCTCGCTACCGGCCGTCATACGCTCCATGGCCGGTAGCGACAGGAATTTTACCGGGGTCGCAACCTTCTGTGAGGAGGTGATCTCGCAGAAGGAGATGGCGGAGCGGGCCCAGGAGGCCGATCTCCACTCGGACCTAATACGCCGTCGGCGAACCGGGCGGCATAGACGCGCTTACCAGCGCTTCATGCTGCCCTGAGTGTGGCCGCGGGTGGTCTGGACGGGTTTTCCCCTCGATGCTCCATATGGCCAGCCGCGAGGAGGCGACGCCCTGGTGTGCCTGGACGTTGTCTAATTGAGAGTTACCCAAAGGTGGTGCCCGCCTTATTGCGGGCAACAGGCGCTAGGATGGGTCCGGATGTCTTACCAAAGCTGTTCCCGGATACCCTTATATGTCAGGAGCAGGATGGCACACCGTGTTGTTTTAGTCGGTCCGATTCCGACACACCGTTCCACTGAAAATCCCGGTGGGATGACGGCCCGAGTTTTCCACACGTTAAAAAAAAAAAAGAAAGAATTGCGACCATAACCAAGCCAGAACCAAATATTACCTATACAAGTACCTATTTTAATTGATTAGGGCGGCGTGTATAATAAGTATTATACGATTAGTTTAATAGATGACTAAGTGATAAAATGTTAATAAATAATATGTATAAATAGTAATAATATTTTGGGGTAGCTATTTTAATTTGCAATTGATTATTTGCAATAATCTACGTTTTGCGACTATACTATACTATATGATATATCTTTGTAACGCTGTAGATCTTGACGGATTAATAGATTTTAACATGTGATGTGTCATTTGAACAGTATGTCGAAATATTATGTCATCTTAATAGTAGAAAAGACATATTGTATAATACAAGATACCGTCAGGAGAAAAAAGTAAATAGGAATTTTATATTTTTAGTATTACTTGTTTTAACATACAATTAATATATTGATGTATTGAATTTTATCATAAAATAAATTTCAGAGTTTTTTAATGGGATAGGGTAATGGGATAGATTTAATGGGATAGCAAAAGAGCAGATTTGTCACCTGATGGTAAGTGACTACCGCCACCCATGGACAGCTTCAATTCAAGTGTCCCAAGTGCGTTGCCGGCCTTTTAGGTAGGAGTATGTGTAAGCTGAGAACAGTATTCCATATGAGGCCGAACCTGCGCCCTATAAAGTTGTAGGCGATGGGCTGAAGTGAAATACTGTCTCGATCTGTTCAGCTTACCAAGATTCTTCGAGACTAATTTGGCCTTATCCTCTAAATGACTATGGACTTCAAACTATAAGTAACAATGAAATATTTATAGTTGAGCACAATCAAAATTGTAAAACAGCACGTACAAGGTATATCAGACCTTAACAGTGTAATATTCTATGAACCTTTAAATTCAGAATGCGTTACGTTCGAATTCAATATATTATTATTATTATTTGAGAGTAATTAAAAGCGAAAGGGGTTATACTTGTTAGTATAGCTTATTTTCATTCACAATTTAAATGTCAGTAAAAAATACTACAGCTTACACCATCAATCAACTATTTAACAAAAACCTATTCAACTTTTTGGAATATAACTCACGCATCACTTCACAGATGTTTTTTCAGTAAAAAATCTCAGGCCAATGTCGCACGATCTTCCCGCGGGATTCCTACTCGTAACTTCACCGTCACTGAACCGTTCTTACGTTTTAATTGATCTCAATGCTCGAGACTAATCGACTTGCCACGGAAATGACTTCTTGACTGTTGAGTCATTGTCTTAGAAATCACAGCTGAAGATAATTTATTTAAATTTCGCCGCTTTACGATAATTATATAAACGTTGTCTAACTGTATATAAATACAGTAGAAAATCCCTGTTCGGGTAAACATATTTCACTTAAATAGATGTAAATGTTGTGGATACTAATCAACATTTTCCTTTCTAATATACATATATATATTTACATTCATTTATTAATATGAATTTTATATATTTATTCAATATAAATACTTATCATAATTGGAAAGATGTCTTAAAAAGTCACTAAAATATTATTGCTGCTTAGTCAATAAACCGTCAAGAAGGCTAGGTTTTTAGCACAAAACTAAGGCAAAGGATTCACTGAATAATTGTACTGGCAATAGCTTACGTGACTTTATTTTTCACAAGCGGTGTGAAGTAGCCGATGGTATTTTAATGTGACAGCTCTACACATAACAGCACTTAATTTTGTCCTAATGCGAGCACCCGGCCGTAAGAATCTTGGCCTTTAGTTCGCAACGTTTTTCTCCCGAGAATATCTGTGAACTGAATCGGCGATGAGCCAGATAAGGCGAGTGTTTCTTTAAATATGCAAAGTGCAAACTTTGTGGGACTCTTTCGACAGGATACTGAATAATTTTACACGCTCTTAATGGCTCTCGTACCGTTTATTTCAGCCTTGTGATGTTGCGTTGACACGTTTGAGCCAAACTGTGTAAATATTTTATTTTATAATTAATATTTAAGTTTTATTATGACTTCGTATCCATATACCTACCTGATCAGATTCCAATTCCAATACCATGACCAATATTCTTCGACGAGCTAATATCATCTAATTGAAACATTAACGAGTCACATAGACGACAGAGGTAGAAATATGTGTCCATGAACGGAGTTTGTCACTTACTATCAGGTGACCCATCTGTTCGCCTATCATATATATGAATGTATATATGTATATATATAAAAAAAACTTGTATTTGTGTTGCGCATCTGCCAGCTAAGCCTTCTGTAATTTTTACATAAAGTTAAAAATTATTTGATTCCAAATTCTTGACTTCAAGGATTAAATTGGAAATTGAATTGCAGTTTCTTTTCTTACTAATGTCCATTCATTATTATACCAAGCAATTAATGTATATATAAAAAATAACACCTATGAGACAGACAAACACAGACCAAAGAGTAGAATTAATAATTATCGTATATATCATAGTCAATTCATATTCCTGTAACTATACAAGAATATGAATTGACTATGCTTTTCTACGTTATGCATTAATTGCAAATAACATTATATTGACAGGTAAATAATGAACTGGTATATTTGCATTTGTGTTGCCGTCTCCGGTGACTGTCAGGAGCTGTGTTAGCTACATACATTGCATCGACATAATTTAGCACCCAGCTAAGGCACGGACATTTTTCTAAAAGACAATACAAGCCTCTCGGCCAATGGAATATTTAGAGTGCCTGAAGAATTCTCATTCTCGCACCCGCTAATGAATAGCTATTCTTTGAGCATTTTAACTATGGGTCTCGGAATGGAATTCAAGTGTACAGGTTTCTTAAAAGGCCCCTCGATATGCGCCGAACCCTTTCCGCTTCGCTTAATTTATGGACACTCATACTTTTTGCTTTGTTTTGTATTAATTATGGTCTGCATTAAAGTTTCGCGCTGCGATCGACGTTGGAATTTTAGGCTACCGAATGTTGTTCCCCCTATTCTATCTGGAATCTCTGTCAATCTGGTTCTTAAATTATGAAAAATTATAATAGTCACCTTGGAATTCTTCAATTTATTATGCCCCATGCACTGTTGGAGGCACACCGCGAGGTGTATCGTAACCAATTCGAACAATTACTCATCTTCCAAGACAAAATTCGGTTTTATTGTTCAGTAATAGAAAACAATGATAATAAGGCTATAAATTGTTTATTAGATACGGTTGTCTGTCAGTTATAGTATAAATATGTCATAGTCTTTAAGTTCATGCTAATTTATATTCAAAGTTTGTAGGGTCACTATTACTATGGATACGATTTTTTTGGTTTTAAAGAGGGCCCTCGTTATAGTCGTGTTCAGAATATATTAATACTAATTGCGGTTTTGTCTACCCATCTAATTATTTTATTTTACTATGTCGAAGTATTCCCGTCGTCGACTATATTTTTGACTGGTTGTTAAAAGGACCTTTGACATTACAAAGAGTTTCCTTGTCATTGTATGTTGCCGACAAGGGTGACAGCAGAAAAGTACAACCAGGTTTCTATATTTAATGTTTAAAAAATAATTGTATATTTCAGAATATTTTTTATTTTAGTAAAAATGACGATATGTTTTATCATCAATATTTTCAAGTTATTTATTTATTTTGTATTTTCAGAATATGTTTTATAGTCTTCGCTTTACTTATTAAATTCAAGAAAAACGCCACAGTTATGATAACATCTAGACATAGAAATGGGTCTCTGGAGCTCAGAGAAGCTTTAACACTTTTTTACATATTGAAGTAGGGAAGAGTAAACACTTAATAGGATATAAGGCTGGCTTTCTTACTGCATAAGGCCAAAGACTGAAAACTAATAGTAACAGTATTCGCGGATTTCATAGTCTTGCCCAGAGGTGCGAACATGCCGTAAATGTCTAGTCTGTTCTGTAACATTTCGTAGTTTCACTATTTTTTAAGAAATTTCTCTAGAAGTGTTATTAAGGAATTCAATACTTAAGATTAGAAGAGGTTCATGAATTACAATTCATAGAATTCGACAAAAGATATGACTTAACTAAATCGAGTACATATCTAAACCTTTTATATTAGCTTTGGTCACCCCCAACTGAGATACTTAAAAAAGCCGATAAAAATAATATTACATCACAAGGGTAAATTAAAACAAAATTTGCCTAGTTCTTTAACTAATAGATAATTTTATTTTATAAAGTAATGAATACTTAGTGAATCAATATGCTCCAAGCAACCCCTACATTTAATTAACCGCAATCAAATATTGTATTAACGTACCTTTTTGCAGGTTGCTTTGTGAAATATTGCAATTATCGAGCTACAATGTAATGTTAAAGTTGTCATTGGACTACACAAATAATGTTGGGTGGAACCTGTTCCGATTATTGTTATTATGTATTTTCTAATTTAATGATAATGTGATAAGGAAATTCATTTTATATAAGAGTTGTTAACAACTACAGTAAACATACAACGAGTGCTGCCACTAAAAAGTCTATATTAAAAAAGGATATAAACAAAAATATTGTATAATACCACTTAAAGACAATTTGACACACATTACCTATAACAAAAAACACTAAAAAGCGTTTAGTAAAATTGATCACGTCCTCATTTGTTATTCAAAGTGAAAGACCGGATGCATTGTGACTAAATGTTAAAGGGCCCCGCGTAAGGTACATATAAACCATTCACTTTATTATAAACAATCCCCGACAAGCCATTACTGGGTGTATCAATATGAAAATACAAAGAATAAAACGTGATCCTTGTTTCTCTTTATGTGCAAGAAACACCTCATTAAATGTTTGTCATACAATTTACCTATCTGCATTAACAGACCGACACAATGAGATAATATATATAAAGGTAGGCCGCCACGGTTGCCTTATTCCATTTTCAGTTATCGTTGAATAAGTGACTATAAATGATATATACATATTTGTTGAAAAACACATCACACATGTTTAATTTGATTTTTGCATAGCATTTATAGATACTTAAACATTTTTAGAAGTGTTTCGCCTTTGCAAACATATTTTTTCTTTAAACAAGAATGCGATTTAAATAGATGC
The DNA here is from genome assembly GCA_947561695.1 of Tyria jacobaeae. Taxonomy (NCBI): domain Eukaryota; kingdom Metazoa; phylum Arthropoda; class Insecta; order Lepidoptera; family Erebidae; genus Tyria; species Tyria jacobaeae. The sequence goes on from OX387220.1 coordinate 13,988,388, forward strand.
CCCCTAAATTACCTAACACCATATTTTTTAAAACTACTAACAATTATACAGCGTCACTACAGCAACCAATTGTGATAGCTATTTTCGGAATAAAGCCCCACACCAATTTCAATAGACCGCAATAAGGCTTGTCGTCTGAGTTATTCATATGAAGTTTTATACCCGTTACTGTATGGTGGACATATTCGATAAGTTATACTCACAATACTGCAGCCTTTATAACTTTGTGTCGTTTAACCCTGGCATGTAAAACTTAACTGACATTGTATGGAATAAAACTTACGATAGGTTATAATGGAGCCCATTTGAATTATAATTTGCTTATGTCACAGTGTGCCGTACCTTCATTTAAATATTGCTTGTTTTAAATTAGACTTAAATAAGAGTTATTTATTAAGTTACACGACTTTTAATGACTAAAATTCAGCAACCAGTGTCCACATAATCATCATCCAATTGGCTATTATTCGAAACTCTGTTGTACCGCTAATTAAATAACGTGATATGTATTTACCTTAAGCTCATGAATGTGCTTATTATTTTTACTTACACATGTTGGATTAGGTCTTTCAGTAATATTAAGTTAACATGAAAGTTTCTTTCTTTTAATGAATTTTTATAAGTGGGAATATTTTTTGTAACAATTAAAATAGGTTTTTAAATAAAAAGTGAACCAAAGAGTATTTATTTATCAAAAGTTCATGAAATCGTTAGAATAGCATTAGTATTACATCACAACGTATTACAGTGTTAATATACTCTAAATAGTAACATGCGGGATAGACAATAGCATCTGTTAATTGTGTCCGAATCCGACCACAGGATTACAGTGTAGACCTTCGTTAACACGGGATTTAGCTCTTTGATACAGTCCGGCGCTGGCTCTATTCTGGTAAATACGGATTTGTCAGAATAGAGAGATTTAACGGAAAAGTTACTGGACTTATGACACGGTAGACATTAGGGAATATTTACGTGTTACTTGTTTAATCTTATATTATCAATTACGTTTATCTAATTTGGTAAAATATAATAAATGACTATTAAAGTTTCTTATCAAAAACTTTAAGCTTACATATTTGTATCGTTTTCTCCATTGTTTGAATAGGAAAAAAAATTGGCATTTAATTGAGAGAATTTCTCTCAATTAAATGCCAATTTTTTTTTAACTTGAAACTTTTAAATGAGAGCATTAGAACTTCGATTATGAGTTTTAAATTAACTGATTAAGTTTTATATTAACTTAAACTAGTTGTATTATTATGCACGGGTCATAACCTCACCGGCGCTGACGGTGAAGTTGGTGAAGTTATACGTCCGACTCGAACCGACTAACACATCACGGTATTACCGTCGTAAGTGGGTCTATTGTAAAGGACCTGGGTATACCCAAGAAAGGATGCTTCCAGGAACAGCCCTTGGCTACCTCTTATGCAGGGCGGCCACATCATGGAAGGGAAGGGGGAGCTAGACCCCCCATAGGGCCTATCCACCCCCCATGTTCAAAGACATGCCTGGAACACATCACGCCATGCCAGCGCTCATGGAGGCCGGAGATCGTTCTGTGAACCTTCTCTTGAGCCTGTTGCGTCTTCTGCGGGTCGGGTAAGTACTTGACCTTGCCCGCATCCACTCCGCCGCCTCTTTAGCCAACATGACCTGCTCGCAGAATGAGGCGGCTGAATTAATTGTGTTATGCTAATAAATAGATCAAGTTGTGTATACACGTTACAATTGTTTAAGGAAAATATTTCTTCACTATTTTTTAATTCTGTATTTTTTATATTATATTGACCGACGAACACACGGGTCACCCGATGATATGACCCGAGAGATAAACACCGTCCATGGACACCTGCAACTCGACAGTTGTAAGTGCGCTGTCCGCCTGGAGGCGGGATAAGGAGATGGGAAAGAAGACAGGGGGAGGAGGAGAGAGGGAAGAGGAGAGGGTGAGTTGGGCCTCCGGAAACCTCACTTATCTCGAGGAACTGCAATGATTACTGGCTGCAATTAAAAGTTGGAAGCCAATTCAAATTCACAATGTTCACTAATAAAGTTTAGGTACCTTAAAATTTAAAAGGAAAGGCAAAGAACTTTGAAAATACTCCCCTACAAATATAAAAGAGGGGACACTTCTTAATAAAATACCTACCTACCTAAAAAAGTGTTAAGTAAAGAATAAAACCTTTCTAACGTTTCTACAAAAATTGAAACGGTAGTCAGAATCCCGAACAAGTCAGCTTTCATTAAGCCACATGTATTTGTAAAACTCCCGTAAACGTTTAAGATTTATCTACCACCAAGTTCACAAACTAGTTCATAAGGTCAGCCACACCGCTCACGACTTTTAGTGTAGGATATAAACCACCAGCAGACTATTGTGTGCCTAATAACGTTCTTGGAATCTGTCTCTCTGACTACAAAAGCTATTTATTCTTAGAGGATTTCTTCGTCAAAGACATGCTACCCCTATAAAATTGAATATCATTTCAGCTAAAAATAGAGTCACCATTGTGTTATTTATTTATCATAGTGAAAAGAGATATAATTTTGTGCTAATTATTTTCAGAGTTGCTTATACATTTCTCGCTTTCAAGTCTTAGACAAAAAAATGAATGTTTAAGGAAAAGGTTGTACAGATCTTATAGTGCTATTTACAGTCAAGGTCGTGGCAATGAACTTAATAACTGCTGTTCTGTAGCAATTACGGAAGTTTGAACATACATATGTACGTGTACGAAATCATCACTAAAATAGTCGCTTGTTAGGTATAATTATTATTAGAAGACATTGCAAAAATTTAGTATAATCTGTACAGGTAATTTGTTCAAATCTAATTTCCTTTGTCAAACGTATTATTTTCCTACTCATTACAGGAAAAGACATTATACCTTACCGTAGGCACTGTCATTATATTACATGTAATATCAGATTGTGTCATTATGTGCCACAAATTCATTACTAAGAAAATCTTAGTAGATTATCAAAATAAAAATAAAACCGTTGTTTTATAAAGTGTTAGCTTTACATGTTTTAAATGTATTATAGAACGGCTCAAATCTTGAATTTGTTTCAAATATTTCATTACCAATACCGACGTCTCATTTAACAACTTCATAATAAAAAATTGCATAAGTGATAACCCTGATATATGTAGGTACATCTCTTTCTCTTTTCTTTTTAAAGACAACTTCCGCACTAGGATTAATTCCTGTGTTGCGGGGAACTTTACAAACATTCAAACAACGGACACAAAGAACACCCAGACTCAGAACAACAATTTGATGATTACACAAAAGGTTGTCCCGTGTGGGGATCGAACCCACAACACTCGGTGCGGCAGCGTATTGGCGAGGTGACCACTTAAACCGCTACGCCATTCATGCAGACCATCGAAGAGAAAGACAGTAGATCCATTGAGAAATAAGCTATATCTCCTCAGTCTTCGCACCATAATACTAATTTATCATAACGGTATTTCATTTCCAGGTCTTTAAATTCGGACTGCCTGAGACTTTATTTCTTTTGAAGTATATACCATCGCTGAAGCTAATACAACGACGGAATACTGCGACGGAATATATAATAATTCAAGATCATTTGTATACATTTTATTATTTCAGATCCTAATAGAATATAAAAAATTAAGTAACTGCTTTTATTTTAACCGTTGCTCGTCGTTATGAGCTTTTTATAATCCTTTTAGACATTGCCTCTGCTGTTATCATCGTATTGTATATCATCGTTCACGGTGTCAACAACTATTTAATCGGTCATACATTCCTTTAATTTAAACATTTAAACTATGATCTCATTACTGCCAAGACACGAGTCCGATACCATAACATGTGGAAGTCATTCTAGCACTATATCTGCTTAGCAACATGAAAAAGCAATTGCTACGTATGGCGCATCACAAATCTCTGCTAGCTGCCGGTGTTTCATAGTCAAACAACTGTCAATCAATCAATACTTTCAGTGCTGTATACTTTCAAGTTTGATCGACTTTACTACACATTCTTCTGTTCACGATTTCTGATACATCTGGCAAATTATTTTCTATAATTAATTTCCATCTAAGGAGGGGTGTGAATACTGTTACCCCTTTTATACACAAATAGTTATCCCAAGTTGTGGTGTTCTCTATATATGTGCGTTGTTTGAATATTTTTAGTGAAAAATAAAAAAATCTATAGGTAGTAAGTACTTTACACAAGTCAAGCAATCATTTTACAGCTACAGATCACTCAATTTCTTTGTGAAATACATTCTAAACGGCTAAAAACTAAAGCAAGAAACTACATTTAAAATATCTAGTAGTAGCAACACTGAAAAACAGCATCTACGCCTACTGCTTTGTTGGTTGTTATATGATACACAGGGAAAGTGGATGTCCATTATTATCCGTAAAAAAATCTATCAACATTTAAAAAAGACTATTTAGGGCACTAGATAGCCTTCAAATGTACTTGTGAGATTAAATCACTTAGCATTATTATTTCGCATATTGTGTCCACCTTCCGAGCTGTGATTTTAATCCGTCTCGAGGGCCCTAACGACGAATCTAGAAACAATAAATCGGCACACAAGGACCGGTTTCTGCATCTCTTAGCTGCACTAATCAGTAAGGTATTCCATTTGAGATGGTTTCCAGCTACACACTAGGTAACCTTCAACAGCAATCAAATCACACCACTTAATGAGTAATTCAATTGTATGCAAGAGAACTAACCTTACATTTAAAAAAACTACGTGTCTAATACATACTATACATAAGCATAAGCGAGCATAATAAACATCTCAATTTCTATTAATTTGTCAAGTGACACTTATCTGATAGGTTATTTTGGTTTTGTATGGCTACATATTAAATCGTAAATTAAACATATACAGGAACAAATCGCATCGACCTTTGTACCGATAGTAAAAACCCATCAGTCTTGAGGTACTGATTAAACAGCACAAAAGGAATGTTTTGAGGTGCGATTATCTTAAACTCTAAACTATCCCGCGTTGTTTGCGCTCTCTAATTGGCTAATTGGCATACGAGTGAAGATAGATCAACAATTGCAATCTCTTCCTACTTCGGTTAGATAATGCATCCGCTGCCCGCCCTGATGAAATGCTAAGCGATCGGTATCGCAGCCATTGAAATACGCTTCACGAACTGTAATTGTAATATATTACTATAGTAATTTAATACTTGTTTTGTAAACGTTGTACTAAGGTCATTACTAGTAGAATTTGTTTGCACAAAAACGACTCGCGTGTGGTCGATATATAAGATTTTAGGCGCTGATAAAAGTTGACTACAATAATCAGGCAGCCGAAAACGTCAAATCACCATGCCTCCCCCAAAACTTCCTCACACCCGCTTGCATATTTTTATGGCACACCACTTTGAAGATTAAAGCACACTAGTGCAATTTTGGTGGATGTTAAATGGCGGACCTTTGAAGTAGGCGGGAGCTAATCCGTTTGTTGCTTATGGATTGATTGTATAGATATGACGTATAGTACGATAGTATAGACGTATAGTACATTTGATTAGAACGAACAAGTAATCGTATGCAGTGTTACCTCACTTATTAATTGACTCTGAACTTTCAAATTTGTAAGTACTATAAGCAATAGTTTTGACCTAACATTAAATTATATTAAAGATATTGACAAGTTAGCTGAGATTGCTTTATCTATTAGTACCTTGTGAAACCTACTTCTAACTTGCCTGTAAAAGAGTCCTACTTCTAATTAATAAACTAGACTATTCAATGTATAAGTAACCCCTGGACTGGAAATACGATTTCTACAAAAAATTAAGCATGTATAAATCTCCATAGTTTCCTAAGTCTTGGACAGGCGATTGCTGAACTAAAATGCCAACTAAATTTATTAAACTAAATTGTATTTTCGTCTCGTTTGGGAAACATGATTCTGCCCTTTCCAAAATGTGGTCAGTGGTACCTCTAGAAAAACTTCCTTAAGTTCTTTAACATTAAATAGACACTATTTACTGTGAAAATGTAATCCCGGCCTATGCGACACAGGAACTTACCGAAGCAGCCATGTCCAGTGAGCACCTGCGTCAGCGGTAGGAGACACTGCCATGTCGCCTCTCTAGCCAATTCATGAACTTCTTACAACACTCATGGGTTTCACATATAAAATAATATTTTAGAACCTTAAAGAGAGCTGTCATGTTCTGAGTTATTTAACTTTTTTTTAATTGACTTTAGTTAGAACGTGCTTCTTACAAGCACGCATTTAAACCCATTTATATGTAATATTATTATAGTTGGCTTATACAAAAATATATTTCCTAGATTAACCACATACATTACGGCTGCCGAATCCACGTGTAACGTAAAGTAGGTAATTAAACCTAAAATCTTCCAGGAATATGTATAAAATAGTATAGTCGTATGGTACTTTATAATTCATTCATTATTAATATAGGTACATACTTTGTTGCTTTAAATTATTTTATTATAATATTTATGAAGATCATTGTTATATAAGAGATGTCTATGTTCATGTAAAGTTTCTGAGTTCATCTAAATTTTAATTTAGAAGAAAGCCTAAAAACAAGTTAGAATTTAATGGAAATTTGGTATGAAGAACATCTTAGGCTTATAATAATCATATATTCTATACAAGACAACATGATATTACCGAATTCAAAAGGGAGGATATTATTTTCAGACCAGTAACTAGTAATTGCTTCTAGTAAAAGTGGCAGAATAACAACAAGACGCAATACGCGTAGTCTCATTGTTACTTCAATATTAAAGAAATTGGAAGGCTTGATACTGAAAAGTGAATTATTGGCACGCAAATGAGCCCGCAAAAAAACTTCCCATACCTATCGGATAAACATCTACAAACGGCTTGCCTGAAGTCCAAATGCTAGGGCTTCTTGAATAATTCCTTTACAGATATTCGTATCGCCAAAGCCCACCCTAACTGAGGATACATTTTTAAAGCTGTGCGCACATAAAAGGGAATACAAAAGTGTTATTCGAAAGTGCGGAAATGCGTCCCATACATCAAGTCAGGAAAATAGAAAAACAGAGGGAAGATAAAATGTTAGTACATTGCCGTGAAATGTTGCTGCAATTGGGAACGAGACAAATAGCTCTTTGACGATGAAGGCATATTTTATATGCACTTGTAGTACCTATAGTTTAGAAATGTTATTAAGTGTTAAATATTAAATTTACACCAACACCATCCAATTTGGAAAAATAACCGAAACGTAGTGGGTACAGTAAGGTAGGCTCGAAAAACAATTATATAAAAACAGAACTGACAGTAAACATTGTTGTAGCTTTTTTTTGGTTATTTCTTATATTTATTCTTTTTATTCACGTAAACAATTTGTATACTATTTATTGGTTTACATGGCCATCATAATGTACTGATAAACAAAAAAGAACCATCAATTTGTGCAATAGTATCCAGATCTCAACTTTTGCATGCCAGATATTACGAATTCTCTTAAATATTAAACAACAATATGTACTTTGAATATACTACCAAGATACTCAGTAATAGTCCTTCTACATCAGCATCATCATTATTCAGCCTTTGGCAGTCCACTGCTGCACATAGGCCACTCCCAACGTAACACCTTTCGCATCCAGTCAATCCCATGCCCTTCTACTGCTTAGATATATTTGTATGAAAAAGAGAATTAATATACATATATATATATATATGTATATTAATTCTCTTTTTCATACAAATTTCATACTTGTTGTAGTTGAAAAAGATTAACAAATACTAATTAAGTGGAAACTTCTACTAAACTATTCATGTAAATAAATGTAAAACTAATAAGAACTTTAGAAACTTTTTCAAAGGGATCAAAATCCATAATTTCTATTGCAACCTAAAAACTGCGACAAAACATGTCTATTCCAATGTTGCAGTATTTAACACTCGTTCAATGATTCCTTTCCCTTGTGTATTTCCGTGTCGTCGAGTAAATTGTCCCGGACAGTCCATTCAGCCATACTCGTACCAACTGACTTTGAAGTCACTTAATTATGTCGATTCTGTGGACTGTCGCTTGTGATATATCGAACTTTAAGGGATGACAAAACTTCTCTTTGAAGCCGACTGGCTTCAAATTTAAATTGGATGCATTTCAAGTGTGAAACGTTTAAATTAAAAAATATATTTGGGCATAAGTAACTGCTAATGGATGGTGAAGAAAATCTTTTGATCTTTAATAACGAAAAGATTTCTTTAAAGCATAAAAATGCACCTTTATTTACATCAGGGTTTGCAAAATTTTCGTACTTCTCTTTTTAAATACATAGTAAAGTATCAATTAGGACTCGAAGTGCTAGCTTTAACCTAATTCCTATCATACAATAAATAAAGGAGCTTAAAAATGTATATAGGGTCACCGGGCAATGGCCGATTTACTTACAGGACAACAAAACCTTTTCCCTTCAGGTCGCTTAAGACGACTTTTACGATCTTTTTATTTAACTCCCAGATCAGTCTGAGACCAATTAGTCTAGTAAAAGTGGGATTAAGGCATGATGTTTAAATATATAGTGTTTATATGGATATAGGGCAGGCAACTAAAAGTTAATATAATGTAGTTAACATGGAATTTTATTAAATATATTTTTATAATTTTATATTGTTGATATAAAAAAATTACAACGTTTTAGTATAAAACTTGCTTAAGTCTGTCTGTGGTGGCATTTAGGATTTATTTTTATTATTTCACAGTCAGCACAGTCCATCCATTCCTGCTACACACATATTCATATTTAAAAACTGAAAATTTTAAGGGATCGAGGAGGCATCCAACTATATGATCATCAAACACCTGCCACCAAGATACAAAGCAATAAAACCTTTCTGTTAATACTCTCAGGTACAATATCAAATTGCTAAGTCGCTCAAAAGTCGTGACTATAAAACTTTCTCAGTAATATTAATTAAATTGTGCATGATTTCATATGTCGACGGTTGCAGCCCGTAATTATTTGTAATTGGTCATGATCATGATGATGATGATGTTACATTATAATCCTTAATAAGTTCGTACTTAGCTTTTATTCGTTCAATCTATATACATATACTAGCCGACCCGACAGACGTTGTCCTGCATGATATTTCAAGCGATTAGGATCAATATAGATAAATAACCTAGATACCGACTGCAGCGCCATCTGCCGGGCTGATTTGTGAATCTAAACCATTTCCAGATCCCCTTAAACACACACCAAAAATTTCATCAAAATCCGTCCATTCGTTTGAGAGTAGTTCAGTGACATACACACTCACAGAAGAATTATATATGTATATAAAGATACAAAACTATATATGCTCAGAAACGGCTTGACTGATTTTTATAATTTCTTTTATGTATGTTTGGTAGGTATAAGAATGGGTCATAAAGTATATTTCATACCGCTGGGTGACTAGGATATCCCTAGAAGAACAACATTTGCTGAGTTAGCTAGTTTTAATATAGAATTTGCAAATTAAAGTAGTAAAAACTATCTGGCATAGGAATAGGTGACCCTGATTGGAATGTCAGAAACAGATTCCAATTTCAGGAGTATGCAGACTAAAAAGCACTACCAGCTAATAAGAATGTATTGCATAATTGTTTATTTTAGTATACAATAGTATGAGAAAGTACTTTTCTTCTAGCATTAGAGCTCCCGAAATAGGATAGTACCCTATCCTACAAAAGAAAGACAGAAGTCTTTAAGAGTATTTTATGATATTTTTTCTAATTTTGATTACCTTGTTATTAACACTGTCCAATTCAAGTCAACAAACACACATATGTAATTACCGCTCATAATAATCGTGAGCTCTATTTTATTAGTGTCCATTAATTGCATGTTTATTCAGTCCTTTATAAGAGAAGAAGAATTGCCGACTGGGGGAATCTTTTAACATATAATTAAGACTCAATCTCGGTAGTTGATTAGTACAGGATATATGTACAATAATAGGACATGCGTTGACGAATAAAATTTTATTATTACTATTTTTACTATAGAGGTAGTCACATTGTTTTATAAGGCCCAGGCGTTAATAAAAAAAAAACTAAAAGAATTTGAACTGAACGAACATTTATTTATTCCTACATATTTGACAGGAATCTTTAATAATTTTCAGTGCTTGAAATATGGATTAATTATAAGAATTAAGTTTCTGGACCATAAACATTATATAGATATTAGGTCTTCCGGTTAGTTTTGAGGGAACGTGTCAAGTAGCTGTCGTGACACGACGGTACAAGTTACTTAGATATTCGATTTGGCGTCTTTTAGCTTGTACTTTGATTATTCAAAGTAACTCACTTACAGTAAAGATACGCAAGTTTTTAGTATGATTAAATATAGAACGCGATAAATATCATTTTCGTCATTTACTAATATACTTCTTCGAAACAAGAAAAACAGCAGCAGAAGTTCACAGACTTAGTAGACACGTATCATGAATCTGCACCATCTGTTAAAACATGTGAATACTGCTTCCGACGATTTAAAGTGCTAATATTGATTTAGAGGATAAAGAACGTAATAGAAAACCAAAAAAGTTTGAAGACGGTGAATCTCAGGCGTTATATTTTGTACGTAAACCCTGCCCACACACTACAAGAATTGGCTGAAGAATTAAATGTAGGTAAATCAAATATCTGATCGTTTACCCGCAATGGGTAAAATTCAAAAACAAGAAAAATGGGTTCCACATGTTTTATCATAATTGGCGATGCCAAATCGAGTAACTATTTGTGCTTCACTACTGTCTCGTCCCAAAAAGAAATCTTTTTTGTGTGAAATCGTTACCTGCAACGAAAAGTGGATCTCCTATAATAATCCAAAACGTAGGAAATCATGGGTAGATCCTGGTCAACCGTCCACATCGACTCCGAAGCGTAACATTCACGTAAATAAGGTATTGTTATGCATTTGGTGAGATATGAAAGGTGTTGTTTATTATGAATTGTTAAAACCAAATGAAACTATCACAGCTGAGCGTTATCAACATCAACTAATCGAATTGAGTCATGCATTGAACCAAAAAGGTCCAAGAATTGCACATAGAAAACAAAAGGTCATTTTACTGCATGACAATGCTCGCCCACACATCGCAAAAGCTGAAGATAGATAGACTTTCAGATCTTCACTGGGAAGTGTTACCGCATCCCGCATATTCACCAGATTGTGCCCCTTCTGATTACCACCTATTCCGATTTATGCAACACAGCCTGCAGATCAGCATTTCAAATCTTATGAATGTATCAAAAAATTAATCGATGAATGGATCGCTTCAAAAGATGATCAGTTTTTTATGATGGAATCCATTTGTTGCCCGAAAAATGGCAAAAGGTTGTAGCTAGTAATCGAGCAATTATGATTAAAATATAAATTATCTTTTTTATAATACAAGAGTATTTCATTTTTAATAAATCTCTGAAAAGTAACCGGAAGACCTAATCGATATTCTTATTTGCGATATATAGTTTAATTAATAGTTTAGTTAAGTAGTTAAAATTGCACACCAAATTTTACCAACGACATTATATGTAACAAGAAGAAGAACAAGTATGAGTTTTTATAGAACAGAACTTGCTACGAGTGTCAATAAATATTTTTTGTGTAAACAAAATGAATGATTCACTCATTTAAAAATCCATTATGTTTATTTACACTGAATAAGATTTACAATTTTGGCTTCTAGAAGAAATAAAATATCGTTTTGCCTGCGATGTCAGACACTTTAAAATGATAGCAAGCAAAACAGTTAATGATCACCTCATAATAGAATGTTACAAACAGCTGTTAAGGTGCGGCGATGACACATCTCTCGTATATCTGTGGTTGCCCGGCTTACTGAAAACGCATATGCATAAATGTACGAATTATAATTTTGTATTTATAAATCAATAAGTTTTAGCATTAACTGGGCCATATTTTCATGTTGACTCTTTTCATACCTCAGAATTTAAACGTTAGTGAAGAAAAAAGTGTGTTGTGTGACGTACTTCCTAAACTCATATAACACTTGTTTTGTTTTAAAATTTTCCGTAGATTCATAATGGCTTAGAAAATGAAATTGAAATCACTTCATTCAGGTGTAAGTAGTGAATTCGCGTAGTCGTTATAAACGATGATGGATAATTTAGGTACCTACTTATTAAAAGTTTAATGTAACAGAATAATTTACAGTAAAATACCGAAATGAAGCTACAAAGACCAGTTTTCCGAATAGACATCGTATGCAGTTTTATTTGTGATAACTATATTTTATACGTATATGAGGTTGGAATAAAAACTTTCTTGAGTTACATTCATAGTCATTTAAATATACAGTTGGGAGTAAAACCATGTGTATCGCAAAGAAGGAATATTTTTTTATTAAAATAAAGTCTGTTTTGTTCCATTCTAATACATCTCCTATTAGAATGAAAATAAAACAGTCTAACTAAAGTTGAGCACTTCTATTATCATATTTATTAGCAAACGATTACAATGGAATGATTGAATCATATAACTTATAAATTGAGCAACCCTATTTTGACTATACACCATCATCGGTTACACAGCTCGCAACTAGATATAAGGTCTCTAACAATTACTTTTCAAGGTCAGCGAAAGTAATATGTGTATCGATTTCTATAGAGCTGTACGAACCAGCTATTCCCAGTCGCGATATTATAATACAAGGCAAATACTCAGTAACTGTTTGATGGCCGACTCTCTTTTGGACATGACAATCACAAAAGTGTGCCAACTGAACTGTAAATACATAATTAGTGTAAGCAAGGAATTATTTGTTTCGTAATGTATGACTTACATACACTCACAATTAAAATGCCGTCACCCGGGCACCTTTGGAATTAGATGTCAAAATTTGAAGTATATTTACGGGACCAATTATATCTCCAAAATTGCTTCTCATTTTAAGGAACGAGAATTTCCCGTTTAAAACAGAATTAACGTACACTAATACCTTATACATATATATTTTTCTACATTTATACATACATACATACAATATTTAGTATTAGTCATAAATTCTGTATAGTGTTTTCTGTCTGTGTATCATAATGATGAAACTGCAAATTAATAGCTCACTATAAACACGGCCTTAAACTTTCGCAATTAATGTAATAAAGGTGCAATAAAGCACGATTGCGAGTATTTTATTGTAATATTACAATTATATTGATTCTAATTGAAGGCTTGAGATTTTATTTCATTATATTATACGATAGCTTTTAAATATACATGTACGAAATGCTGACCATAGAAAAGTAAAATAAAGTGTAACTCCTTAAACTATATGTGTCATATTCATTCGATGTCAATAATAACACACGTTTGATTTTTGGTTTAATTAAACTGTCCTGTTGATTTAGTGGCTAGTGATCCTGAATGCAGAGCCTGATGTTGTGGGTTCGATTCTCGTACGAAACAAAACATATTTTAATGTTTGAGGAGTCCCTAGAAGCACAGGAGTCAATTCATATATAATATATTCAGATAAATACAGTATAAAACGTTAATTAAATGTGACACATAGACGAATAAAAAGCTAGTACTATAAAGTCATGTACTACGAGTAGTTCCTGCAAAAATAGATTAAGAAGATTGAGATTGAGAAGAAGAAGATTAATCTACATAAGTAGATTAATAATGTTAGGAAAGATATATTTTTCTAGAGAAAGGAAGATACCTGCTACCTACCATTCTTCTTGTGACTCCTGTCAAATATTTTAATTTAGAATGTTAAATAAACTGTTGTTCTTCTTCATCTTCACTCCAATAAGCACGCTTCTTTTTTAGAATTGACATATTCAACTGACTTTTACTTAATTAATTTATATTATATATATATATAAGTAATATAAGTACAAAATATATAAGTATAAAAAAGCGTAAACTTAATTAATTTTGCAAAAAAAACTCATTATAGTATTGTATGAAAGGTGTAATGGCAGTAGACGAAGCTCGTGACGTACTACATATATGTAAGCATTGAAGCATGTTGCGAGTTGTGATGTTTGGCTATCTCGAAAAAAAAAAGCGTGAGTTTATAAGTGCTGAAAAACTTTTGTGTTAAATGTATTCATTCCGATTGAGTCAATTATATTTGTTGTTTTAGTTTCTACAGGATTTCCAAAAATCTTGGCAAAGCCACATTTGTATTCAATGTACTCCGTTTTTTAAATACCCTATAAAATAAATGTTTCGCGCCCAGATTTAGCCAACTTAAATTAACCACAACCTATACATATTAAATAATTTAATGATAATAGTATCCTTAGTATACATGTATAGTATACATAACGATCGGTTGCAGCGGCGCGCAGTCCGCATTATCGACTGTCTGAGGTCACTCAGTCTCTTGAGCTTCAGCAGTTTCGAAGAGATGTCGCCTCTATGGCAGTCTTCTATCGCCTACATCACGGAGAGTGTTCTGACGAGCTCTTCCAATTAGTCCCACCTTCTCTGTTCCTCTATAGGACAACACGTGCTGGCCTGAGGAGTCATCGTTTGAGATTAGAAAATATATGTACCCGAACTAAACGGTTTGGCTCTTCTTTCCTGTGCCGATTGGTGATAGCCTGGAATTCACTACCAGCGCCGCTGTATTTAACAGACTTAAATTGAACGTGTAGTGTTTATTTAGGTACTCGGTTAATAATAGATTTACAAGTTTATCACATCGATAAACTGGCATACCACATCAGCATGCATCGCACGGTGCAATCCATGCAATAGACGGAACTCTGCGGCGAGTTAGTGGAAGGAAACGGAAACACGCGACCACGGCGGCATGGTTTGTTTTGTTCGATACCGTTTCACATGCGACTATTTTACAACCGGTGCTGTGTCTATGTTAAACTACGTTATTTCACGAATGCAAAATAAATGGTCCCTTAGAATGCACGGTGTATATTGTTGGAAAAGCATTCGGTGAGTCATGTTTAGGTATGTTTACTATGCATGCATATCCTTGCATAAATATGTCTTTTGAGTAACTAAGACGCAATTTGTGTGTAGAATAGAAATAAGGTTGAATAAAGAATTGTATTTAGAAATAAATACTTAAGTATAGCTAGCATTAGCGTACTACATATTTTGAATGAACGCACAAAATACATCCTATATAATTGATTTTTAAAAAGTAGATAACCGCCTTCAATGTGCCTTTGCAATTAGTTTGCGCAATACTTTTAATCGTAAAAACATTCAACTTAAAAACTTATTTGTAATTTTAATGATATATCCCATGTCCCTTTCAAATAAAAAAAAAACATCAAATCAGTTAACCCAGTCGAAACTTCTAAGGTAACAAATATAAAAAGAAACAAAAATGCAGTCGAATTGAGAACCTCCTCCTTTTTTGGAGTCGGTTGAATAGAGATGCGTAACTAAATTAGTTATAAATTAGTTATAGTATATAAAATAGTTATGCGTAATTAGGTCGATGACTCTGCTTAACTTAAGTCATTTAAATAATTGAGAACTGTCGGTCTGTAATGTCTTTAATTTATTTTTTATTCACTGATGTGACTTGACAGTCATCTAGATATGGTTATACTCGTAATACGAAAACCAGAATTCTTTATTTAAATAAACAAAACGGCGCCATCCAAGGCATTGTTAAAAAAAATATCCATTTCCAAACATTTCCAAATTTACTAAAAATATACGACACACTTAACGACAACCTAAATTATTCAGGCAAACAATCATTACTTACATTTTTAATTGATCAAGGTTGTACTTGAGTAAGTAGTTAATAAAGGTAACAACTGGCTAACATGAAGAGCATGAAATTGAAATTCAATAATCAAAGATATTCAGTTCTTTGTCGGCTCGCTTAACTTCCAATCATATAAAAAATCTACTATAAACATATCTCTGATCTCCTTCGTCCTTACAGCTATCCCGCTGCGAAATTAAAAAGCCCATAAATTAATTCACGTTTTTGAGGTTTATTAACAATGTTTTTTACTGTTTGCAAAATAAGGTTTTATATTTAATTATACCTTTTTATACAAGTTAAAATAGTATATGGTCCTCTGGTATATTCTGGAGTATTAATTATTCTGCACTCATAAAGCTTGCTCGTACTTCAGATGGCGATTAGAGAGTCACTAGTTTCCATTTCACATAACCTTATAAAACACAATATTGACTATTGTGAGTAATGAGGACACACAACATTTAAATTATTTACCTACTAGCTTCTGACCTCAGCTTAGGCCACGTGGTATGTTAATAAAAAATATACTAAGTCCTACGTCCTCCTAAGGGTTTGAAATAACCAGATACCAAATTTAATCAAAATCGGTTCCGCCATTCAGCCCTGAAAATTTTATAATATCAGTATAGTTTCTAAACTGGTAGAATCATGTTTTAACCCTGGAATAATGTGTAGAATAATGTATACTACAAATAATAAGTTTCAGTAAAAGTATTAAAAATATTAAACCCTACTATGGCCCTAGGATAGAGTCAAATCAACATATAAATCAAGTCAAGTATTTAATTGTTTCATTCTTCATTATTCAAATGAATTCAAAAAAATATTGCCGATGTGCAGTAAACATACATAGACATATAAAGGCGATTTTTATAGTAGAATATATTAAGTTCTCTGCTAACTGTCAATTCTTATACTTTTAATATCCATTTTATGGACTGCGGACCTTTTTGGAACAAGAGATGGAACTCGATACATTGATTGGCCTCTTCGGTTTGTGTAGGCTGTCATATAAATCACTATCATTATAAAAAGACAATTTCAAAAAGTTAACGAATGAATTTCAAAATGATTAAGGATAATGGGACTATATTGGCCAAACAGTTGATTTACACTTTATTTAATTGCTGAAGTTTTTATACATATTTGTTTATTTACCGCATTTCGAATGGAACAAAACAAAATAGCTGGGCGCGTAAACTTATCCTAAACGGTAAATCAATGGATTAGAGTCAAAACACAAAATATTGCACTCAAACAACATAAAAGCGAGGAAATTATAAATCATGATAGACAAAAGCTAAAATATTAGACATATTAATCGCTTTCATATTAAAAAGTTACGTTAGCGTAATCTTACAACTTGAGAATCCGTATTTTAGGATGGTGGGCGTGAGTGCGCAACATTATTTCCGTATAGTAGATACGAGTTTTATAAGATCCAGTTTTATTAGTTCTGTGTGCATTCTTTCGGTCACTTAGCAGGTATCTACGAAAGCCAATCAGAGACACTAAAACGTTTTGAAGGCCCATCAACAAAGCCGTGCGAAATTCGGACCACACCTCGTGCATCTTACGACTACAGTGTCATGCTAGATACTTATTAGTGTATATTTTATGCGCTCGTAAAATACTCTTAGTACAGAGACATGCTTTACATTTAAAATTATATGAGCCGTGACCCGTAACTATATTTACATAAATAATTATATTATTCTCCCTTTTCTTAATTACCTTAATAGTCGTAAAACAAACTTAATTATCTTGGGCCACTGTAATTTGAGAAGGTTTTGGTTTCGGACCGAATGTCAAAATAGGTACAAAATTCATTTGAAATAGATAAGCATTTACCGCTGAAAGGAAAGACAAGCGCCTACCTATGAAAAAAAGAAATATCATAAGGGATATTGAAGCCTGAATATATTACGTGCAATTAAAAGTGACAGTGAATAAAGGAGGGAGATGAGAGACTACGAATAAGAAACAATTAACAACAAAACTCAGTTACAATGTCGATGAAACATCAAAGGCACAGGTTTACAAGATTAACGTTTGAACAAAGGAAAACAAAAGGATTAAGAGATTTGGTTTCAATTTGGAATGCCACGTTTAAATTAAAAACTGGAAAGTGTCATTCAAATATATAACAAGGTAACTTCACAGCTGTCGCAAAATTAATCCTCGCGCCTTGAATGTAAGAATAAATAGTTTTCTCGCAAAAAAAGGCATCACGTCTTATACGGTTTACTTAAACCTTTTGTGCGTACAAAAGTCGCACTTAAAATTAACTTTCGTCAAATTTCCATAAGTACAGTTATCAGATAAAAATGTACTTTATGCATAACATTATACAATTCATTTTCTTAAAGTCCGGTTTAATTTACAGTGAATGCGACATATTTATTTTACGAAATCCAATTTTCTGCTGACATCTCATCTGTCGACTTTAAACGTTCGGAGCTATGGAGCTGTCTCCTTGGTTTCACGCTTACACCCTGAGTATGTATTATCTTACGTTTATAACACATTTTTTTAAATAAACCTATAGTATTAACGTAACGAAGATGTCATTATTACATTTGAAAGCTATTTTCTCAGCAAGAAACGCCGTTTCGCACTTCGTTATCTTTTTGTTTATATTCAAGTACCTATATCTTTTTGAAAGCCAACAAATATCTCATTATACGATCAGTATAGAATGCCTAATATGCAATTATTGGCAATCAATGCGATAAAATGTGTAACTTCTAATGTATTTTGAGAATGAAGGTTTTATAGGCACTTAAACGGTTAATACCAATGCGTGGGTGCCATCGCTCATCATATACTATTAAGGTATTGTTTTAGCTGCATATATTATTTTATTTATTCCCAATGCCTTCAATATGTCATTCTCATTATGCATTTTTTTTATTACCGTTATTCACATTAGAGAAGAATACGTATCCAACTCTAAATATGTTATTAGCTGGAGAAGTTCATGTGTCCCGGGGGACTCATACGGACACAAAAACACCCAGACTCGAGACGACTTTGTAGATCACACAAATTTTGGCTCCGTGTGGGAATTGAACACACGACATCTGGCTCAACAGTTGGGATCACTTAGTTAACACTATATTTAGTTAGTAAGAACATAATTTCTAAAAGTTATTGTAATATAGTGGGCATGCTATTATAGTTTAGATTCGAATATCACTCATGACGTTCTATCGCCGTGATGAATGTGTTCCTTCTGTACCCAACTATGCTACATTAACACAAGACCCATTGAGCAAACAGTTTATATCAAGGAACTCAAAATTATCGACAGCGATTCATAAAACGTAGTATCAATATATCTATTAGTCATTATAAAATCCATATATCACAGAAAGCACCTTTTGAACATTGATACTATAAAGAAAGAACGGATATGGTTTCTTACCTTGGGACAGCCATGCTTAGGCACGAATGGGCAGCAATAGATACCACGGCCTCATAGAAAACCGGTTGTCAAATAATGTGTGATGGTATTTGAGGCCTAAACACCTTCGCCTTCCCCCTTCCCTTATCATTCTCAAAGGCGGGCAGCGCATTTACAACTCTTGAGCTGGAGGTGTCCATGGGCGGCGATTGTCACTTACCATCAGGTGATCCGACTGCTCGTTTGCCCTCCTATTCCATGAAAAAAATCTATATCTATTATATGTATCGGTCTAAATTGTCTCATATCAATAGGTACTGTACCAGTCCCTCACCATATATGTATGTATATAGTCTTTTAGACTATCGACTATCTTTGCATTATTTGCATAATTAATGTTCTAAACTCAACCAAAAAGAATGCCCGTTTCAGTTTTCACCTGCATAGGGATTCCTTGTCAAATATACATATATAATATATATATGCCTTGTAATTAGGTAACTAATCTTTCACCAATCACCTATTTGTCTTCTGAGTCTTGTTTATGGTAATCTGGAATCGTTTGTTGCTAGCAGTCTGTCTTCGAGACATTTATGGGCTCCTCTTATTGATGAATATTGTCTTGTCCTAAATAACCAACAGACTTGATGATATATACCCATTATACTACAAGTTGTCTAAACGGAGTAGAAAAATATTCAGGCATTTATTGACTTTTTAAAAAACAGACACAAATAACATCCAGACAAAGGACAATTATTTACGAATTACACAAATTTTTGTCTCGTTTGTCAATCGAACCCATGATCCCTGCCTCAGCAGTTTTGATCACTAACCAATAGATAAACAGGCAGCTCAATATTTTCTTGAAAGTGGTAAAGTGTCCTGAAATAAATTTACCTGTTCTAGTGTTTGTAAAAGCTACATCAATGAAACTTTTTCCTTTCTAGACAGGTCTCTGAAAAGACTTATTACAGTCAAAAGATTTTTATATTTTCTAATTAAGGCTTATTTAAAACTAATATAGACATTAAGATGATGATGAGATGAATAAATTGAAATTTGTAGTTATTGTATAAAAAAAATATCTATTGGGTACGTCAAATGATTCGACTTAACCAAATTAAACAATAGTGTGTATTTAAAGCGCTCTACACGATAAACTTGAGCAATTATGAGCAATCCTTGAAGTTGTGTAACTGTGAAACTGTGTATTTATAAATTATACTGATTTTGTTCAGTATAATTTACAAATAGCGATAAGTATAGTAACTATATAGTTACAGTAATAAAAAATTCAAGCATATCTACATTTTTTTTAAATCGCTCAGATAAACTTTAATTTTTTGTTGTATTTAAAATAGATTCAAGTCCGTAATAAAGTTTATGGTGTTAGAACTAAGCTCATATTCCCTTCAATCAACAATTACTAATCGTGTTTCGACAGCCTTAGCTTTGTAGAAATCATTACACAGTTTCGATGACGTATGTAGGTGTCACGATAACGGTGTATTTTATTTATTGCACTATAACTCACATAAAACTCTAAGCTCCCGGTACAGAGATAGCATCTTGAATTCTTACTATGGTATTCTCAGGGCCGAAAGACTACTCGTATACAGGGTACGATTAAAACGTCCAGAAAATGCTAAAGTTTTTTTTGCAATAACTATAAAATCATACCCTTTTTTATGTTATTATTATTAATAATAAGCTACTATAAGAATCAACTAAACTACATGCATATCACAGATATATATATGTATGTATATGCTTTTAAAGTACGTATATATATGTATAAAGTAAATATCTGTGTGTGTATGTCTTATAAAAACTAAATACTAAATATTCTGGCCTTACTTATAGTAAGTAAGTTACCTTTATTATAAAGTAATGGAAGGATATTACTTATATATGTATATAGATAGGTATATACAGAACAGATAAACGGATCGGAATGAAATTTCGAACACAGGCACATACACTTTCTGAAAACGTACGTTTAAAAATGTCCACTCCAATTTGTTCATAAATCGTTATCAATATTAATACTATTGTTGTTGAAAAACTGAAGATGATGATCATCATCATCAGCCTATCGCAATCTTCTGATACGACGAAATCCTCCCCCAAAGAGCACCAAATATCCTGGTCCCGGACAGTCCACATCTAACCGCTTCCAGCTCACTCCTTCACGTTAACGGTCCTTCGTGCCGCAGGGCGCGAAAATGAAGATTGTATTGATGATTAATTGTGTAGTAACAATGTATGACGGTGTGAATATGGACAATAGTATGGTGTTTCAGTATAGACGAAAGCGTCATTATCGTACGTGTATATCTTCAACTCCTTAATGACAAAAACTAGACCGGTACCGGCAAATGCTTAGTAAATTTTACTAAATCAGGTCACATTTATCAGACCAAAATTATGAATAAAAAAATAAATACGTTTCATCAGATATAAATACATTTTATTTTAAACGCTAAATTTTGCTTAATTTACCAAATAGTCAAAGCAAAACAGAATATAAGATTAGCCAGACTACTGCAGTACAAAAAGTTACGATATTCACTTTCACATATCCGAGGAGTGTAATAATTCACAATAACATACTGCGCATATGTGTAGTTAATATTCCGTAATGTAAACCTGAGAGGACTTGATCCTGATAACCTTGGGCTTCATGGTGGCTACGAGTAATAGTAGCTACGTGGATACCTGAATAAAAAAAGTGTAATTTTAATACTATTAGAATTACAATATATAGCTTTACTTTTCTATGAGAAAGGCGCTAAATCATTGCGATCGGATTCGTGATTCTCGAAGTATTAACACAGAAATGTACTTATTTAAAGGTAATCAAGTTTTCATTGGAATCAACATTAAAGCAGTGAGAAGACTTATAATACGTAATGAATTATCTCTTTCAGATCAGGCCCAGAAGCATGAATATGTACGAAAAGTCAAAAACACTATTTTATTGTGAATATTTAGTAATTATCGAGAAAAATAAACTACTATATTACTAATGATGAACAATACAATGTCGTGTTTAACAGCAGCCTGTATATGCGAGAGAAAAGTATTTTGACGTTAAAGCCGCTTAAGTAAAGGTTAACGAGACGTTCATTGTGACGCACATAGTTTGAATTAATATTCAAATACTTCACGTGATATTTATTGTGTTTATATTGAAACTAAAAAGAAAACTTTTTAGTCAGACCTTAGTAATTAAACCCAGAGTAAGATTTTTTAGACTGAAATCTTTGTTTGTAGTGAGCGTTAAGACTGCAAAATGTAGTTAAATATAATATTGCGAAGACTTTTTTATTCGAACAAATTTTTTTTTCGTTTTTAATAAGGCCAACCCTTTCACTCACGTGTATATTTTGTAGATGCCAGACTAGTTTCGGACTTTTAGCAAAGGAAATCGTGGATAACTAACCATTTCCCCGTTAAGTAATCTATCTACTTTACATAAATAGGTGAAACTGTCAACTATTTTGTTTATTATTGTTTTATTTTGTAGTTTTTTGGAGTACATAGTGCAAGTAGATTAGATTTTTTTTTATATTATATGGGGACAGGCGAACAGACGAGTCACCTGATGGTAAGTGACTCCTCCGTCCATGGACACCTGCAACTCGAGGTCGAGTGCGCGACCCGCTCTTTGAGGATGATGAGGGATAAGGGTCGGGAAAAGAATAGAGGGGGATGAGGATATGGGAAAGCGGAAAGGAGGACAAGGTGAGGAGAAAGGAGAGGGGTAGTTGGGCCTCCGGAAACCTCACTAATTTCACGGAAATGCAAGGCAGGCGTTGCTTCACAACCGGTTTTTTTTTTGAGGCCGTGGTATCGAGTAGGCAGTGAAAAATCTAAAACAAAACAAATCCTTTAAAAAATGTATATTCGAAACTAATGCTAATTGTTTAAATTTGCTTAATGCTAAATATTTACCAAAAGCTGAAGGCGTCCAGTATACATACATATATGTTTTAAGCATATATATTTAAATTTTGATATCCATAGAAAGTCAGTATCATGACAGTTTATGTTATACTGTTATTATGGAGAGTAGAGGTAAGGAGATCCATCTCATGGAGGATTTAGGTCAAAAAGTGTCCGCTTGTGACCTAAAAATCATCGTTTAAAATTCAACCAAATGGCGCTAGTGTTAAGAGAAGAAGTGAAGTGAAGTAAGTTTAATGACTGGAGTCGTTAATCATTTAGGAGTTTAGCAAAAATGTTACTATTCACGTAGTGCAATATAATTTGGTAAATATAACCTAGCACAGTTAGTGTAAGAAAACGTTGAGAATCAATTAATTATTGTATATTATGAATTTATTAAGGCTTTTGCAAGTGATTATAGTGCCAATCGTAATTAAATTTTTAAAGACAAGCGAACCAAAAGAGGAAATATTTGTGCAGTGAAAAGTTGCCCAAGTGGGCGTAAATAAAAAGTAACAGCAAGTGGTATGCTGAAACTATTATCTTTCTATAAAAATTACGGTACATAAAATGTATATAAATATATATGAACCAGCCCGTGGAACAAATTGTCGCCTGCCGTATTTCTGATCTTCAAATCTTCAAGAGAACAGCGTACTCCCACCCACCTTAAAGGCCGGCAACGAACTTGCGACTCTTGAATTGAAGGTTTCCATGGGCAGCGGCAGTCGCTTACTATCAGGTGACCCGTCTGCTCATTTGCCCCATATCCCACTTTTTTTATATAATATTAGTAATAATTACAAATGTTTACATTTAAAATTACTTTCAATCAAAATACGTGCCTTAATAAAAATTTCCACACTTGCTTTTGTTCTAGAGCAGAGCCGACTATTTGATGGCTTTGGATGGACACTTTCTGATACACAGCGACGAAGCTTCTAACCTCTACTAAATTAGAATAATAGTTATATAAATACTTTTTGAAATCAGATTTTTTAAAATATTGATACTTAAAGGCTATATGTATTGTATATAATAATGGGCGAAGAGAAACAATACTGAACTTACCGGTTTATTTCGTTTATTAAGTATATGAGAGTTTGAGCATTACCAATGGATAACTAAATAACAAAATAATTAGTTTTTTTATAGATACTTCAATACAAATCAAGTCAGTAGGTCTAGGTTATATATTGCACGCTGAATAGACGAGTTTTATTGTCATTATTTATTAATACAGAAGAGTGATTGATGAAAGTCGTACAGGCAGTGAGACATTTCAAGTTATAAGTGCTTAAATGTTACTAAATATTAAATACTTAATTAATTATAGACAAATATAGATCAAAAGTCGATCTTCGGTCTATACAAGATGAAGCATTCCCAGAGTCTCTCTTCTTTGTTAGTATTTGTCGGTGCAATTTTGTTCTCCTTAATCTAGACTCTCAATGTTGATCTGTGTTAATAAAGGTGGAGTAGATGTCTTTAAACAGTCTGCAAATAATGCTAAGTAGTTAATTTAAAAGCTATTATCTTAATTAAAGTGGTCATATTCTATATAAACGAAGGCTAGAATATTCAACGTATTTTTTATAATTCGACTCTACATCCATTACAACAAAGTTTAATTTTGTAAAGCTGAATGTTATCAGGTTAATACTACCAAAGCCGAACAAAATTTTATGTAACATCTTTAAAATAGATTGTATAAGGAAATGATCTTTCTAATAACTTTTGAACAAAGAAAGTGCGATAAGTAAAGAGGTAAACTTCTAAACTTCTTAATCAATTAACGTTTAATTCGGATTTCAGTTTAATATTATGAAAGCTTTCAAGTATTTGTAAAGACGTTAGCTTTATTAAGAAAACGTGGAACTTCTATTATTTTACTTTCTATATTATTTTGATAAGTATGCTTGTTTAAAACTACAAAATTCTTAAGTCAGAAATATAAATGTAAAAGCTGACATATCGAGCATTTATTTTACGATTGATTTTAAATATATTTTTTTATTTTAAGATTGAAGACGTCGCTTGACTGAAGACCTCCACCTCCACCTCCACTGTCCAGAAGATCACAGTTTCAACAGTTGCTGCAGAACTAGTCCTACCATTACTCGATCTCGTCGACGAAAGAGTTTTCAACGCAAGAATGGCACAACTTCATAGACACATGGCTCCGAGACTTATATCGTAGCTCTTATTATACTTATTATTGAATTAAGTTTTCTGTGTTATAAAGAGGTTTGACTATTATAATTATTTAGTAAGCCTACTTGCATTACATCGACATTTGAATATAATATGTAAAAAAGGTAGTTATAAAAATGATTGGTAGTTATAAATTTGATTATCATGCACAAATGAAATTGCGATAATCTTAACGGGTTCCCCTCTATTGCAATAGCGAGCTGATGATATCCCCAGTGTACAAAACCGACTTTCTTCTATCATAGTTGATGGTCTTAACACCGTGTCTACATGACCGCTTTTTAAGTTAATCGGATATGTTCGTGTAATAAGGAGATTGTAATTGAACGTCAAAGACGCCGATAGCTTAGTTGATGGGAGACAAGATTATAAGCGACAATTCCGAATCGGTACATATGATTGACAGTACAGTGTAAATCTATTCGATATGCATATTGCGTGATTTGCTTAGTGGCGTGACAGCGATTATGGATGTTTAATTAAAGTATTATTATAATCCTATTGATTTTTATGAAGAAGGTCAAAAAACTTTCAATTTTTTTGTTCTTATACAATATTGACATAGGTAGGATAGCGTGTTGAATATTATAAT
Source organism: Tyria jacobaeae (assembly GCA_947561695.1). Classification (NCBI taxonomy): domain Eukaryota; kingdom Metazoa; phylum Arthropoda; class Insecta; order Lepidoptera; family Erebidae; genus Tyria; species Tyria jacobaeae. The sequence continues at coordinate 14,014,322 of OX387220.1, forward strand.
CGTATCATGAAACGTTAAAAAAATCGAATTTTGGCTTTAAAGCTAACTTCGCCAATATGAATTTTGAGGGTTCGTATTCACCTACCACAATAAAAACAAGAATAACGTCCTTAACTTAATTTGTACATCTACAAACTGCCCTATGTCGCAAAGGTAGTCTGGAAGAAATCGCAATCCTCCTGTATATTATTGTTTGTTTCTATTATGGAATCTTTTCTGTGGTTGTTATCACTAAAGAATATTGTATTGTAGTATATAGAATAAAAATAATGTCATATTTATGCTACTCTTATGTCCAGTTGATGAAATTTTAAATCATCGAAATCATCTAAAAATAAAATAAGTTTTCCACATATGTAAATAAAATTGATATTTCTTCGGTTGCACACACTGGAGACTTAAGAAATGTATATAGTACGGAAGAAAACTCTATAATCACAAACATATTCTTTTTTAAACATACTCAATGGAAATGTTACAAAACTTATGGCAAATCAATGTTAGAGATTTATTTGTATAGATAGTATTTATTAACTAGCAACCAAGTCTCAAACCAAGCAAAAAGCTCATGTCAAATAAGCGCGCGCAAAAAATTCAATAATTCGGTCGTCATAAAATTGGCAACATAATTTATACTTAACGCTAGTAAATCTATTTATAATAAGCAGCGGACTTTAATATTGAGTTTAGATTCCAATCAAAGTAGTAGGTCCTGTAGCTTATAAAATGTACCTGTAGTACCAGGTATAATTTCCGAGCCAGATCTCGCATCAAACGGTCAAAATGTTCTATCTAGTCTAATTAAAAAAGTAAAGTAAAAGTAAAAAAAATGAAAAAGTGATTCACGATTTTTTTTTTAAAGTCTTTTGAGTATTGAGTGAGAAACTGTTAGAATTTAAGGTAAAATAAATCAGCTATTCATGCTATTACTCGGCTTTGATCTGGAATAAAATTAAACCTATAATGTTTTTAAAGTGACCACCACGCTACTGTACACAGACATACATTGGCTTCGAAATAAGATAAAATATAAAAATATTGGCGCTGCAAAAATAATATTGAGATAAGTATTCAGAAACAACAAGAACTATAAAAATATTTGAATATTATTTGTTGAATAATTTTGACAGCAGATTTTAGATTAGATACTTTGACGATTTTAGGACCCTACCACAAAACTTCTGTAAGAAGAAATTTCCAAAAATTAAGTTATGTTTTATTTAATGTGCCCACTTCAGTTTTTATAGATAAGCTAGTCAAACCTACCGTTTATATGTTTTCATCATTGCTCGCGGTATTATATTAATAACATTACAAGCATATTTATGTTCTTACTACCAAGGTAGAATCAATCAGCCTACTGCAGTCCACTGCTGGACATAGTTCTCTCATAATGTCAGGTCCAAACCGGGCCTCTGCCTTCCGTTTCCAGGCTATCTCAACAGCCTATATATATAACTTCTCTTTTGTGGTAAGCAATTCTCAATACCCCTAAATATGTATTCTAGCCCTTTTCTTCAATATACTGAGATTTTCCTATCTATAGTTCCTAAAGTTTAAAGTACATATTTTATTACTTTTGCACGGTTCAACTTCAATTGAATGTTGCAATTTGATGTAACACTCGTACAAACTGAATTCAAAGGAAACTTTAATAGATTACAAAATCCAATACAAGCATCCTAAATCAAATAACGCAAAGTACCTCTTACTATAAGTTTCTAAAACCACTTTGGTTCCCCTACAATTTAAAAGTTCCGAACAGCAGATGACGCGAAGACATAGTCCGCATACCAATTGAACACAAAAATAAAAGAATGCATATTTGGTGGCGTAAATACAGTTAGATGTGTGTAGAGGCTCAAACTTGTTCAATTCGTGTATCGCGAGCCTATCAGTAACACATCCTGTAGAAAACACGTGAGGGGAATAGGGACTTCAACTAGGAATTAAGCCTCAAAGTCCGCGTTGAATGAAATATAAAGACAAAAAAGTTATTATTAGTTTAATTGTGATTCACTATGATATCATTTAAAGAAGTTGTATTAGGTATATATGTTGCTTTTGTTAATACGTCGAACTTCTCTTGCTTCTTAATAAAATAATGGATGCTAAAAGTAATGCGACTGACACAAATTTACAAATTGTAGTCCGAGAGTAAATATACTGAAATAGTAAACAAAATCGTTATTTCTTGTAAACAATATAATTATGATCAATCAGCTTCGAAACATAATGCTAGTTTTATGGCCATACTACGAGATTTACAGGAATAAGACGCGACAGAGGAGATGCGTCGCGCATAATGTCCTATTTTGTTTTGTATACAAAGTTATTGTGTTATCGATATTCTCTGTCAAAAAGATATCTTGAAACATGCTTATGTGCGAACACATATGGAATATTAAAATAGATTTGTTTGAGATAGAAAGATAACCGAAACTTCATATATCAATTTAGACGTCCCTTCTTTCTATAATCAAGCGAATATAAGGAAACACTTTAAATTGCTGCAATTGATTTCATTCACACGTAATATCTTTAAATGCAACCCAATGGACTATGATGAAATTCCCGTTGTGGAATATTATAAATAATAATGTATCGGAAAATAATCTTGGTAAGGCCATTACATTGATAAATCCACCCAATGGGCAGTAAGTAGGGTATGTTTGCTACTTCGAATAGCTATTTTCTTAACTCAATGATCAATAAAATAGTTCTTCATGCGCATCCATTAGTTTAATCAATCGAACCCTTAAATTAACGCAATTATTACTAGCCATTAGCAAGCGATTATCTTTACTATTGGAAACGATAAAGGCGCAATAAATAAGGGTTCGTGCACGTTGTTGCAAGCCATAATTACATATGTACATAATACAAATCAAAAGCGCAACTGTACACACGCAACGACCATGTCTTACCCTCTTATTTATTGCAGATTTATCTCATGGCGACTGTTCACGATAAAATAAAAGAAATTTCAAGACCCATGATCATGATTATCACGAGACGATCACTGAATCGCTTCTGAGCAACAAATCCGACATATGTCTTTATCAATAAATGTAAATACCATCTCCGCGCTCGTACCAAATGCGTTCAAGAAAGTAAAATTGAAACAGCAATGCATGATTTTAAATTTTCAAATCCGTTTAACCAAAATCGATGAAATATAATGCGCATTCAAACTTAAAAGCTACTTTACAACGTGGTACTTTTAAACGTAGTATTGGTAGTCAGTCAATGACTTGTAAGAAAGACTCGCTTCCATGGCCCGCCTTCATGTTTGTTGGTAAGACAGCCGAGATCATTGTGTAAGGGAATGTCCTTTAATTAGCACATGTAGAGCAAGATTATCGGCCGACAGTGTCACCGGCTGGGCGACTACTGAATAACGACGTCCCTATTTATGTCGAGGTAATTATTGTGGAAATTAAACACTCGTTTGTTCAAAATGTTTATGGCTAGAATAAGCAAAATTAATGATTATTGATATACGTATAGTTACGTTTTATGTAACTGTATTTGTGTAATTGGATTTAGCTATTTAATAACTTAATTACTAGTTATAAATAGTAATATTAGATTGAGTAGTGGCCGCTAATGAATGCTATACAGAATTCAATGAAATGATACTGTAATTATTTATATGAGAGCTATGCTATCTATAAACCTTTTGATTACCTGCTGTCTAAATTGATCGTATAAAGAGATATATAAATATTTAAAGTACATTACAAACATGCATACATACGCTCATGCCCGAATGGGAAAGCAGAGGTGCATTAAACACCCACATTTTGCCCATGAGATTAGATCTTGCTCATTCAGATGGATTGAGAAGTACTACACTTCTCAATCCATATATCTATCTTTCAGTTTACTAACAACTATTGAAGACTTATACATTCCACCTCTGGGCTTTCTCGTTAGACCATCATTACCACGCCCAATGAGTTGGACTCATCCAAACGAGTCATATGACCTTCAAATTGGGGTTTACTAAGTGCCATTGAAAAACACTAGCCTCCTGGCATCATTATTAAATCAGCTCCAAGTTATCAAATTATAGTACTGTCATCAAAACACAAAACACATACATACAATATTTCATTTTGATAAGACTAGAAGTAGGTCACCATTGAATCAGATTTGTTTAGTTACAAGTGCAGATAACAATAACGTGGTAAACTGCTAATTATTAAAAAAAAAATATTATTGTTTTACCTTCTTTAACATTTGTTAGAAGCGGGTACTGCTTTGTACTAACAAGTTTTCCTTGATTTGTGAACCATTACCTAGCAGGTTAAAAATTTACAGAGTCGAACATACACCTTATTCAGCATTACAGGATGCAATCCAAATGTGTAAATCGACAGTTATTTATATACATTCCTGCTTTTGCCAACATTGGAACTGAGATCCTGCCCTACGAGAGCCAAATTACTAGTTACAAAGAGCCAAATATGTCTAAACATGCACCTGCTGTATCGGGACGCCGCCAAGTCCTGATAGTCGCTATCACGCGCCAACTTTTAAATGAAACAACCTTTATTGTATTGTGGATAAGTTTCGTTGCCAATATGGATTAGCGATCAACGTATGATATCTGTATGCCAAAATATTATATATTCTGTAGTCTGTAAATGTTTCATATCTGTATATGTCTCTTACTTATTTATCTCCACCGTTGGTGTTGTAGTGTTTCGTTAGCTTTATTAATCGAACATATTAAAAGAAGACAGAAACAAATTTATTTTAGGAGTGCTTTCTACATAAAGTTGTAATTACAAAATAAAATGTGTTCAATTTTATTATTAACCTCTGCATAATTTAAAAATGACCTTTAGCTCAGCGTTACGCAGAGTCTGGGAAGTAGCGCCGGCACACTGAGCTGTCAAGATTCTGTTATGGGAGAGAAAAGAAATATAATGCCAATAATAATCATAATACGCTTATAAATATGTAATGAGTATAAAATATGCATATAAATTGTATAAGTGGAAATTTCGTATCCTACATTTTGCCGTATAAAGTAAGATATCCTATGTATGTATATATTTAAAAATACATAAATAAATCTAACTGATCTACTGCGAAATCTGTGTACGCCATTTCGATCATTTTTAAACGAAGTGAAATTTTCTCAGTTAAGGCTCTTTATATGACAGGAACAGCTCGATTAGCCTTGTTCTTATTCCTGTAAAGATTCGCTTAATTTGTGGTGTATAAAAAAATGGTAATGTTCTCGATTCATAGCAAAATTACTAAAAGTAATGACACCTCTTCTATTCTCTCAGAATGACCAGACAAGAGTTCCTCGAATCTGGCAAGGCAAATCCGTAATTTATTTTGTTTCTGACACATTGTAAATTGTGATCCGTGCCTTATGAACTATTATTTTACCCTACAATCATCGCACTGTATAATCAGCTAGGGCCCCTTATTTCCCATAACAATCCTTAGTGCCTTAAGGAGCGGAGTGCTTGTGACAAACAAATTTTTCACAGTGCCGAAGGTGTATATGCCTTGCGAAAGCATCTTTATAAAATTTAAAATAAGCAAATATGTTAAACTTGGTATATAAATTAAAGTTAGGAAACCTGCCAAACCGATATATATATATATATATATATTAGATACAATTATACAAAGAACTCCAAGATTCAGGACAATTATTTATGGGGTGCTTGCTTGAAAACCTCCCCGTGGTGCACCCTGGGCAACGTCGGCGATGGGGCTTACTTCTTTTCTCCCTTTGGGGAGGGCGTCATCGCCGGCGGCTAATATTCTGGCAAGAAGGGCCTGCCTTTGTGGCCATTCTACAATTCTCCTCCTTCCCTCTGATTCATGCAGAGGAAAGATGTGGATGAACGATTAAGGGGCGACGGGTTTGCTGACACTGAAGCAATACAGAGTCAGTGCACACAGGTCTAGTATAGACTTCTGATCGGCCCAACCGTAATCCTGGCCGCTAAACGGACAGGCACGGTGGCTTCTTGGAGCTACGAGGACGAAAAACCTCTTTAAAAAACATAGGGCGGCGGACACAATCTGATGCAGATCACCTATCGGCCTAACCTTCTTGTCCTTAAATGGGCGAGAACGAAGACTCTCTGGAGTTATGAGGAAGAAAGCCTCGTTAAAAAATTACTAGTTAGGGCGGAAGGGTCTGCCGTCTTTTGATTCTTCAAATACGGTGGACATTGGTCTGGCACAGACCACCTTCCGGCCAAGCCGTAACCCTGAACTGACAGGGCCGGTGGTTTTCAGAGATCGCGAGGAAGAAAAACCTCTTTAAAAAATAACCCCAATCTTACGCTTTGACGCCCGGCAATGGGATGAATGGCTGAGGGGAACTCAGTCCCAAGGGCGTCCCCGTCGGAGGACGTAAAGCTTAAATATAATGGCAGAGGTTAATACAAATGTATCTACCCAGGAGGGTCCCAGACGCTCGTCGTTTGGGGAGTCCCTCCCGGAGCCAGTCGGCTCCGGCAGCTCCCAGTCGTATTCTGGGGGGAGCAACCAATGCCCAAACAGCCCGTCGGTCAGCTGTAAATCGACCACCAAAACAAGCGCGAAGGCCGCCATAAAAGAGAGAAATGACGCTGATATGGCGATGTCTCAGTCAGACAGTCAATCAGAAAATAGCCGGGCGAGTTATACAGCAGTGGCTGTATCAAAATTCGGACGTAGCGGGAAAAGACCGCGGTACAACGATTCGGAAAATGGACGGAGCAGAAGTCGCTCAGGATTAGATACGGCCTCCTCGAGCGAAGCTGACGACAAGTTGCCAATGGCTAAAGTGCCAAAAGCACAACGTGGGAGAGGTCGCCCGCCTACCACCGGTGCATATATCGGCGCTGCTAAGGCCCGTAAAGAGGCAGCAGCTCTTTTAGCCTCTGAAAAAGCCTTACGGGAAGAAGAGGAACAGCGACTGAAAGACCTGTTCCTTAACATTGCGGTAAAAAAAGGCGAGAAAGGTAGACTTCTGAGGTCAACTAGAAACAGATCTACCCTTTCCCCGCCAGACTGTGACTTAACCTCAGAATTGGAGGGCCAAATTAACATAGCGTTGAAACGCATTACAGACGTGGCTACTCTCCCTAAAGTTCCCAAGACTACTTGCAAAAAGACGCTGACCGAGGCTGCATCTTCTATAAAAGAGGCTACAGAGATGCTTTTAAAGCTTTCTTCCAATGAAGAAACGGCCAAGCTTCGACAAAACATTGACCGTCTTGAAACCCGTTTGGCTGAATCGGAGAAAGCCAACAAAGAACTGCAAGAAGAGATGCGCGCTTTACGAGAGGAAATTCACAGTAGGGGGCACGAAGGAAAGGCTACCGGCATAATGAAGACACCTCCACAGCGGGCGGGAATGGCACCAGATGCTGCCATTTCCAGGTTAATGGCAGATATGGAAGAGCGTATTATGCGGCGCATTTCTGCCCTGGAAGATGCAAGGAATCGCCCTCTCTTGGCTGCACCGAGATTAGCTTCTTACGCAGCTGCGGCCAAAGCCAATCCTAAAACCCTCCTAAAGAAAAAAGTGGCCGGCACAGGGACAAGTACAGCACCATCTACTGGCATTGCCGCTGTTGCAACCAATAGAAGGAAAGGAATGGTGAAAGACACTTCCACTTCGGATGCAAATGTGGCCTTAACGCAGCCTTCTCAGGAAGGGAACTGGGAAGTTGTGGGAGCCAAAAAGAAGGCAAAGAAGAAGAAAAAGCAGGCGGCTAAGAAAACCACCAAGTCTGACGCTTCAAAAGCACCCATAAAACTACGTGCCCCGCGTTCAACAGCCGTCGTTTTAACTCTGACGACAGAAGCCACCGAAAGGGGAATAGGATATGCCGAGGTCCTCAAACAGGCAAAGGCCTCCGTAGACCTAAAAGCCCTTGATATCAATGGGGTTCGGTGTAAAACAACACGCACTGGAGCCCGTCTCCTGGAGATCCCTGGAGCCACCAGCGGCTCCAAAGCCGACGCTTTCGCGGCTAAGTTGAGGGAATCACTGGATGCCGCTGATGTCAGCGTGTCTAGGCCCACCAAATGTGCAGAAGTGCGCATTTCGGGCCTGGACGATTCTGTCACAGTAGACGAGATAAAGTCTGCTGTGACAGATGTTGGTGGCTGCCCTGCGAATCAAGTAAAGGCTGGACTTATTCGATTCGGTCCTAGCGGTCCAGGTACGACAGTAGTAAGCTGTCCAGTTGCAGCGGCCAAGAAAATCACGGACGGCCGAAACCTTCTAATTGGCGGGTTTCTCAAGGCACAGGTGCGGTTGTTACAGCCCCGCCAAACCAGATGTTTCCGGTGCCTGTCGGTGGGACACGTTGGGGTGCAGTGCACGGCGGAGATCACGGTGGGGGATCGTTGCTTCCGCTGTGGAGAGTGTGGGCATAAAGCGGTAGGCTGCAATGCTCCACCATCTTGTTTTAAGTGTACAGCTGAAGGCAAACTGGCCAATCACCGGGCAGGTTCCAAAGCCTGCACTACGTCAGCATCAAAGGCAGGAGACAAAACGAATGCTCCTCGGCCGCAGGAAACTGGGGGGGATGTTACTATAAAGCATCCTATTTCACAAAGCGGTGCGGAAATGGATATTTAATAATGGATACACATCTCCGCATCCTTCAGGGGAATTTAAATCACTGCGCTAATGCTCAGGATCTTCTGCTTCAGAGCATGGCGCAGTGGTCAATTAATGTGGCTGTTATTGCCGAGCCGTATTTTATTCCACCAGGTGACATGTGGTCTGGGGATATGGACGGCTTGGCGGCAGTTGTTCGGGGCACCGCCGCTGGGTCCTCGCCTTTTGAACTTATTGCAAGGGGAAGGGGAATCGTGGCGGTAGCTGTTGATGAATTTGCGGTCGTGGCCGTTTATTTTTCGCCGAATCGTGTTCTAGCAGAGTTCGAGAATTGGCTCACTCAGCTCGCCATCGTCGTCGAGGGGTGTCGACCTCGCCCTGTTCTTGTGATGGGGGACTTCAACGCCAAGTCAACGGCTTGGGGTTCCCCTGCCACAAACGCGAGGGGCGAGGCACTGGAGGAGTGGGCTGTTTCATGTGGCCTAGTCTTCCTGAACCGAGGTTCCATCGCCACGTGCGTGCGTCAGCGGGGCAGTTCAATTGTGGACATTTCATTCACAAGCTCTGCTCTAGCGCACCGTGTCCGGGGCTGGCGCGTCATGGAGGAGGTGGAGACGTTATCCGATCACAGATATATTCGGTTTGACGTTTCTCCCCTAATCTCTGATGCGCCGGTCGCGGTGGTTCCCTCTGGTCCACGTTGGGCGCTGAAGCGTTTAAATCGAGAGCTCCTCCTGGAAGCTTCCATTGTACAGGCCTGGGTGTTTTCACCAGATAGGCCTGTCGAAATCGATACAGAGGCAGAATGGTTCCGGGAGGCCATGACCCACATTTGTGATGCGGCTATGCCTAGAGCTCAACTCAGACCTGCGAGACGCCAGGTGTACTGGTGGACCCCGGAGATAGCGCTGTTACGGGAAGAATGTGTAGTCACGCGTCGCCAGTACTCCAGGTTCCGCAGGAGGCATCGCCGTCCAAATGATGCGGCAATACGCGAGGCGGGGCTATATCAGGGTTACAAGGAGGCCAAAAGAACTCTTCAAGCGGCAATCAAGCGAGCCAAAATAGCGGCCCGTCAACAGTTACTGGAGACTCTGGACCGAGATCCTTGGGGGCGCCCCTATCTCTTAGTCAGGGGCAAACTGCGGTCGCCAGCACCTCCGCTAACCCAGAGTCTCAGCCCAGAGCTGCTTGGGGAGGTCGTGGGCTCCTTGTTCCCGTCTCAGACGGTGGAGCATACTCCCCCACCGATGGCCCTGACTCAAGCGCCCGACGCTGATGACGACGATGGTGTGCCCGAAGTCAGTGAGGTAGAATTAAGGGCAGCGGTACTAAGGCTTAAGTGCAAGAATACCGCACCAGGACCCGATGGCATTCCAGGCCGGGCTTGGGTCCTTGCCCTTGAGGCTCTAGAGCCCCGACTGAGAGCTCTTTTCAACGCATGTATCGAGAGGGGCCAGTTTCCGAAGTTATGGAAGACGGGGAAACTGGTACTAATCCGTAAAGGGGGGCGTCCGGCAGACTCACCGTCCGCCTACCGGCCCATTGTACTGCTCGACGAGGTGTGCAAGCTCTTTGAGCGTATCATTGCGGGTCGCCTCGTTGAGCATCTCTCTGGAGTGGGGCCGGACTTGGCGGATAATCAGTTTGGTTTCCGCAGGGGACGCTCCACTGTGGATGCGATCATGCGCGTTAAGGCTCTGGCAGAGCAAGCAGTTTCTCGGGGCGAGGTGATGTTGGCGGTGTCACTTGACATCGCCAATGCTTTTAACACCTTGCCCTGGAGTTGCATCAAAGGGGCACTCGGTTATCACGGAGTGCCTCCCTATCTCCGCCACATTGTCGGGGCATATCTATCAGATAGAGCCGTGATCTACCCGACTCGGGCGGAATACGGTCGGCGAAACATGACGTGCGGTGTTCCACAGGGTTCAGTGCTGGGCCCCCTCTTGTGGAACATCGGCTACGACTGGGCGTTGCGCGGTGTACTCTTGCCAGGTGTCGTGGTCACATGCTATGCCGACGACACTCTCGTGACGGCGAGGGGAAAGACACACCGCGAAGCGACCATAAAGGCCACGGCCGGGGTCGCTCAAGTCGTTACAAGAATTCGGCGGCTGGGTCTTGAGGTGGCTTTACATAAATCGGAGGCCCTCTGTTTCCATGGGCCCCGGAAGAGGCCACCTTCGGGATCCAGCATAATTGTGGGAGGTGTTCGCATCGGCATCAAGCCCTCGATGAAGTATCTAGGGCTTGTCCTCGATAGTCGATGGGACTTCGGATATCACTTTCGGAGTCTGGCCCCTAAACTCATAGGAACTGCGGCTGCGCTGTCGCGGCTGCTACCTAACATAAGAGGGCCCGACACCTCCTGTAGGAGACTCTACATCGGAATCGTGCGGTCAATGGCCCTTTACGGGGCTCCTGTATGGGCGGAAAAACTAACGGCCCTCAATGCCGCTATATTACGGCGCCCTCAGCGGGTGATGGCCGTTAGGATTATAAGAGGGTACCGCACGGTGTCCTTCGAAGCGGCGAGTCTCCTAGCTGGATCTGCACCATGGGACCTGGAAGCGAAAGTCCTTGCGTCGCTATATAACTGGCGCAAGGAAGCGCTGGAGAGAGGGCTGCGACCCATGGCTTGTGAAGTCGATGCACAACGGTCCCAGCTCCACCGGGTCCTTTTGGTCAGTTGGAAAGAACGACTTGAGCGACCGAGCGCAGGGCACGCCACAATTGCGGCGGTAAGGCCTGTCATGGAGGATTGGCTAGAGAGGCGACATGGCAGCCTCTCCTACCGGTTGACACAGATACTCACCGGGCACGGTTGCTTCGGTAAGTATCTGTGTCGTATAGGCCGGGAGCCAACGTCTGCATGCCATCACTGCGGAAGCTGTCGTGAGGACACTGCACTTCACACTTTAGTGGAGTGCACAGCGTGGGCGCACCAGCGCCTCAACCTCGCGGCGGCTATTGGTTCAGGAAGTCTCTCGCTAGAGACCATGGTTCTGTCCATGGTCCAAAGCGAGAGCGCGTGGGATTCCGCCGCCTTATTTTGCGAAGAGGTCATGTTGGCTAAAGAGGCGGCGGAGAGGATACGGGAGAGGGCAAGTACTCTCTCATCCCGTAGAACACGCAGCAGGCGCCGGAGAGCACAAAACGATCTCCGGCCTCCATGAGCGCTGGCCTGGGGGTAACGGGTAGGGCTGCCCTTACCCCAGCAGAAGCAGGCCTTTGACGGTGGTGTGACGTGTTCCACGCTCGCCTCTCAAACTGGTGGGGGGCTAGGCCCCTCGTACTCAATGGTGGTGGTACCTCTTGCAAAAGAGGTGGCCAAGGTCTGCAGGGTTCCTGGAAGAATCCCTCCTAGGGTATACCCAGGTCCCTTGCAATAGACCCACTTGTGCCGGAACACCGTGTGGTTTTAGTCGGTTCGAGTCCGACATACCACTTCACCGTCAGCTCCGGTGAGGTGATGACCCGTGGGGGTTTCCACACGAAAAAAAAAAAAAAAAAAAAAAAAAAAAAAAAAAAAAAAAAAAAGGACAATTATTTATGGAAGACTCAAATTTTTGTCCCATGTGGGAATCGAACGCACTATGTTAAAAGTAAAAGAATATTACTTATACGAATAGATATGGGGAGTGTATCAAGCAGGTCAGGGTCGCGTACCCCTAACTAGAACTGGCTTTTAGCCTCTAAATGAAAATTCTGTATATAATCTTCAATCTAAGATCAACTTTAGTAAGATCTCATTTCATATTCTTACCTAGAAGCGTTTCTTTATTTTAACTTACTAATACTGTGCATATTTGAACGATCTTCTGTACAATTACATTATTTTTGCAAATAAGTATGATCCTTATCCGATCAAGAACACAGGATATAATCTTAAGTACAAATAAAATCAAAATGACAACTCGAAGCCACGTGACACAATGCAAGATGTTGTCAATCTACGAGAAACTGTATACATGACTGATGATATAACACGTGAAATTATGTAAAATAATAACACATCACTGACACTCTTAGAAGTAATTACTAAAAGATAATCAAAATACAAATATTACAATACAAAGTCTAACAGATATTCATACAGTAGGTCCAAGGACAAACTTAGTACAAGATCAGTGCAACTACAGTGCGATTCGGATCATTCAGGATGCTTTTTATTTACAAACATACATATTATGTACGTTCAATACCAACTTTAGTTCATTTTTAATGCATTTCAATGGAGAGAAAGTCCTTTAAACACATATATGTATGTAAATGAGTATCATTTTACATCTTATTAAAAATTGTCATAGACGAATGAGAGCCATATTCATAAACAATACTATCAATGCAGTATCATATTTTTCTTTACTTTTTTTTCTTTACCATTACAAGCATGTAGCAAAATTAATTTAGAGGTTTTAGGTTTTTCTTTTTTAATTTACTTATAATACAATAGATACAATAGATCATTACAATAAGATATCTTTACTATTGCGAAACAAGCTTATTTACTGTTTATTTAAATATGAATTCCAATCCAGTAATAGTTGTCTAGATTTTGTAAAGGCACATGAGTTGTTGCGGCAGAGCGTAAGAATTAACAGTGGTTAATCGCCTTTGATACCTTGCAAAATGCCGCCTCCGTTTAGACATACGTAATTGTCTCAGGGTTGTCAAATTTATTTATTTAATTTGAGCGATATTTATTTATCCCCTAATTATAGCCTCTTTATAGATCCGCCATGTTACATTGCTGCTCACTCAAGGCACATTAATTCTCACTTACTCGCCTCTCTCGTCCCGTTTACCCCGCACGATTGATCTGTCCTTTTCGTTATGGCATTGCGCATGTTTAATAGAATTAGAGTACCTACTTTTTTTTTATACATAGGCCTATATTACTAATGGCTGCGTTTGTGTTTTAATATCATAAACTAATATGCTTAAACATATCATATTATTATAATAAATTAAAACATAATTTAAAAGACCCTAACTGATGCACAAAAGTGACATATTTGTAGAGAAAGTCTTTTTGTAACGCAGTCACTGGAAAAGCTATTTATATTATCCAGTTTACACATCCACATTATAACACACTAAGCGACGTCGTAAAACTAAAAAATTCATAGCATCACGTTCAAAAAAAAATCACGTTTATAAAATATTAAATCTAGTTATATCTTCAAGAGAATCTCGGGTTTACGTCTTACCGAGAAAGATACAGGTGCTGCACCCACACGGTCGCCGGGCTCAAACAATTATCATTCCGTGTAGTTGCAAAACATGCTTCGTCACTATCTGTCTGCCCATCATCACGACTCCACTATTTACATATAATGACTATTCAACAATAAACAAAGAAATATGCAACGACCGCCTACTTGTGACATAATTTGACCTTTTTTTGACTCTTATCGCGGTAACACGGGCATTTCGTTGACTTGATAATTAAAAGTTTTAGTCAATAACGTAATATAAATGAGAGAGCTACATAGTAAATTCAAATAAATACTTTTGTCGTAAACGATTGACGTCAGTAAGTCGAGTAATATAATATCATTTTACAGTTTTATAACTACAGTCTGATCTTTTTATATTGCCTTATCTGAAGTAATATCTTTTTAAGAGGTTCGATGATAGCCCTTCAAACGTAACTTCGATTTGATAAGCAGAAATAGTAAAATTTCGGTTTTTAATTAATAGAGAAATGTAGAGGTAATTTACTTTTTATTTACAGATTATATTTGTTTTAGGCCAATAGACTTAAATGGCCTGCTTATACAGTAAATACCTACGCAGCCCGTCTAAATAAATAACCAGTGCCCATATCGGACATACAAATATTTAAAAATAAAAATTACGACTATACATATTACGAATGAGTGTCGTGGAACCGTGCATATAATGTTATGGTGTATAATGTGTATATTATAAAAGCCGGTATAGAGCTAAAAACAAGGTTTAACTTGTATTTTTACAAAGAATTACAAACGAACGAAAAAAAAATTATATTACCTAAAATGAAACGATTCCTCAGCCGTTTATTGGTAGTTTTACTTTATTTCATGAAAAATAATAATTATGTAATAATTGAAATTATATTCTTGAAATAATATATTATAAAGCATTTCGTTATCGTGTACAAAAATGTTTACTAACCTAAAACGTATTTTTCTAATTTAAAATAATTGATATATATTACTAGTGAAATATATTTGATATTTAAGGTTTTTTTTTATCATGAACATGAATTAGTTTATTGTTACATACTTTGTCTCACAGCAGTTTGACATAATCATGTGGTGACTTAAGTTAGCATTCAAGAGAAATAAGTTTATTTTGTACATACTCAAACGTATTTCTCCTAAATTAAGTGTTGTGAATATGCATTAGTGTCTCTGCTAAACTTTTTTATCATAACTTTAGAACAATTCGAACTTTTACGTTTAAACCTGGTAAATCTTAGAATTTACTACAAACTGTCAATAGTCATAAAAGATCGCACTTTTATCATAACATGCAAATTATAATCTTACTTGTGTACTTACATTTAAAAAAAAAGGGATAACAGCTTTCAGTTTTGTACTGCGAGCAGATAAACTTTATGAATAATCGTTTTTAAACAAGGCACCTAAATTTTAAGTGGACGCTTTAAAATGTTCCTTTACGAAAATTCCTTACGTAATAAGCTATTTGCTTCATGCGGTGACTGATGAACAAGGGACAATGCCTCATAATATTCCTAAACGTAATGAGCACAAAATGGCTTGTAACTTGAAGAAATAAATTTACTTTTACTTGACCCCACAATGGCTAAGTAAACACCCATATTTATGTGTGACAGAAGAAGCCAAAGCTATTTAGTTTGTGTATAAAAATAAAAAATAAAAATATTTAACTTATTGACCAGAGCACATAAAAACTAAACATTAAAATCATACTACGTCAACTTCAAAAATATATTTCTAATACATTATTATCTAATAAGATTATGTTAAGATATAATCAAGAAACTACCAAAAAAAATGTTATAATTAATGGAGGCGACGGTATCTCGACTGTTTCTTTACTGACTAATTATCATCTTAATTCCTCATAATGAAGTAGATGCTGCTACCGTGTTTCTCAGAATGCCATCTACATAGAAACATCCAAAATATTGTTTTTTTTAAATATTGTTTTTGTATTCGTACATAGCGTCGCTCTAATACGCGTTCTTCTATACTATATAATATACGACCTATTACTAGTCATAACTTTCAACCGAATTAGTACTATTTCGGTAGGTAGTCGTTAATGAAGAAAAATGGGTAATAGAAATCAATATTCCAAACATTCGCTAAGCAGAACTATAAAGGGGCTACATAAATTCAAGAATTTAATATTTCCTTAATCCGTCCGTCCAAATATTACGTCTTACATCTCGAGGCAATTTCTATTCACAATCGATTAGTGTTCGATCGTTTATAAATGCTGGCGGTAAGAATGCCATATCTGTACATTGAGATACGAGCTATAAAGTATTTCTCGTTTGAATATATATAAAATTTAAGCAAATATTTAAGAAAGTAATAATACGGATTAATAATTTTATATTTTCCGATGTCGTTAATACCGAATAATACTCCCATAGGCGACCATCACAGACGCTGCGATTTGAATATACATCAATACGAACATAAAATGCTATGTCGCCACTAATAAATATAAAATTCATTATCAATAAACTTTTTGATATTGTATGAGAAAACATAAAACATTTAGTTGCGTTGTTGATAAAATGAACCTGGAACAGACTCTAAAACTTTTTTTTAAATTATTTCACATCCCTTTAGTTCATTAACTACAGAAATATAACGTGGATCATGTCTAATACTCGTTAACTTTTTTTGTCGAAAATAAAAAAGCTGGTTACTGGTTAACAACGGCTCGAGGAGAAATTACTCTTAAACACACGAACCTTTCGTCATAACACGGCACAAATTACGTCAAATCATGTAGATATTATTTTTTATGTCGAACAAGAGCACCATGTGGTAAATTAAAGTCCCTAATATGAACAAAAATAAACATCACAAGGATACACGTACATAAAAAAGTAACAACCGCTCCAAAAATGGTTGTCGCGAGCTTCCCAAATTATTGGTTCGAGGAAACTAGTTTACTTTTATATTGTTATACGTCCATTAAAAATACTATAAAGAATGATGAGTTAGCTATTGATTTTGTTAACCAATTAACGAAAATAACTTAAATGATGTTCCATAAAAGTCGTAAAACAAGTGGTTTTACTGCGAAAATGCCAAAGTCGATCAGCTTTTTGTTAACATATTTGGACATTTATATTAAATTCTGTTGATGCTCTTAAAGAATATAATTTTTTTAAATGATGCATCTCCCGGATCCATTTCTATGTTTGAGGGGACTTTACAAACATTCAAATAACAAACACAAAGAACACTCAATATATAAAGTATAAGTTGTATTCTAAGCGGAAGGCAGAGGTGTATTAAACACTTACATTTAAAGAAGAAAACATATACATACATATGTTGAAATATCACTTCGCGTCGTCACACTATTTCGCATGCCTTAATTGGAAGTCGACGTTGATAATGATGATGATAAGTACCGGCTACTGCCACTTAAGCTTAGCATTAGTTGCTGTCATAGTAAGGGTTAAGGAACCGATGGTAAATATTTGGTTGCCAGCCTCATTCACGTTTTTCACGTCCACCAAATATACGATCACTACAAATGTAAGGATCATCAACCTACAATGACAATCGCTACTAATAGTGTGAAGAATATATGAATATATGTAGCTAAGTAACATAGGAGTTTCGTTACACACAATACCTCATAAGACATGTCATGTGTGACAATGTGTTTAATATGTTCATTATTTTCTATATAACTATAACATTAAATATTTTATATTTTAATGAACTATCATATACGATTAAGCCAGTCTACTATATCAAGTTAAAGTAATCGATAGATGCGTGGTCCAAGCTACTCGTGTACTAGTGTACCTAGGCCACACCATCACTTCCTGTAGGAGGATAATGGAAGCAATTGATAGATCGCAGTAGACACTGTGGTAATTATAGTAATATCCTTTACAATTAAAACAATACAATATTGAGAAATTATTTATCTCATAATTTATCTAAATATAAAACTAGTAAATTCTACGGTCATAAATTACCTAGCTAATGAATATTTGTAAGAAATTTTTGCAATTTGTTCATCTGAAAGACGGGTCAGATGACGGCTAGATAGTAAATAATTAACAAACATTTATAAATCATAACGTTTCGATACTTTTAATTAGTAGTAGAATTTTTGACTACTAAGTGTTTTTTTTAACAGTAATCCAGTATTTGTGGGCTAGTCATAACTTGCAGACACATCATGTTTTTTTTTTTAATCTTTCAAATTTCAATTTATTTATTTATTATTACATCTTCTTCGTCTTTCTATGAGTTGTATTTGTAGATATCATCTTGTGTTAGCAGAGAATTTCTAGCGTCCTCCGAAATTTATAAATTTCGTTATATAACTTTTTGCTTTGCAAGAACACACAAGTGCAGTTAAAGTACGGCGGCGGTTACGAAAAGAAGGATTAAAGCATCAATTAACTTGAGGTTCCCGATTGAAGGCCATAGGCTGACCCCCTTTTATATTAGTGAGACCAAATTCTTATTGGCGTATGTATGAATATATGTATTATTCGGTATTGAACGCCGTGTGATTTTAGTTGGTCCTGTATATCTTTGTAGGAGATAGGAAAATATGAATATTAATGCAATTACTACAAAATTAAATCAATAGATAATCACGAATACCAAACAACTCCTCAATATGCTTAAAAGGTAGGTACTCATATATTAATCAATCGTAACGATATAACATGTATGTAAACGGGTTTAGATCGATCAATATTTAATATATATATTTGCAATACCATTCAAAGATGTAAGATAATGACTTGTTCACATTTATTCAACGACGCACGGCCGTTAATAACTTTATAAGTTGCTGAATAATTGGAGATGTACATATTATGGCGATAAACCTGTTGGAATATTTAATAACACTACTTTTGAACATCATATTGAACCGAAATTGTATTCGATTGAGAATAATATATACTTAGTATATTTATTTCTAAATAAATCCGTCGAATGTAGAGGGGGAAAATCTTCTAAATTTTGTTATTAAAAATCGGCAATTGCATGTTAACAAGAGAACCAATTGGGAAATGAAGCATTTCTTTGAATCAAGATACGTATTTTCTTTTTAGATTTCTCAGTGGCTAGGTACTTTAAATTAAAATGATCTATGACTAAATAATGCCAATTCGAACCAAATTATTCTGTTAATTGGAAATGGACAAATTAATATTGAGCAATCAGTTTTTGCTCATAGAGAAAACAGTTAAATAAAATCGAATTCAAATTTGTTCACGATGTAAAAGCTGGAAGTCGAGCGTGAATGATGACAAACGCATTGGCAGGATTATGTGATTCGCGCCAATGCGAACAATGACACAGATGACGGTTTTAAATTTTGAATCTGGAAGTGATACACGATGTTATTGTAACAGTTTTTCAATTGTTGTACAAGTTTTTAATATACATGGGTATGGTTATTTAATATAAACAAACACACGGGTGGTATGTAGCTGATGTAATACATGGGCAACACTAGCACACCGAAGAACCCCAACCCAACGTATTTATTAACATAAGTTCTCGAGGTCCCTTCTCGAAAAAAAAACCTTGATAATTAGTATATAGTAGTGTTTGAATACAATTTCTCTATCTATAGAGGATGCAAGTTACAAGTCTTAAAATAAATAGGCACAACATTTGGTTTTAATTAATATTTGGGGAATACGTACATACACTCACGCTTATATCCTTCAGAGGGTAGGCAGAGCGTCTCAATCGCCCACTTTTTGCAAACTATAACTTAGCAACACTAATGTAATCAACGTACTATTGCCATCATCCAGGCACTATAGGACTGTAAATATCCTGTCCTATAGATAACAGTCTGATCCCTTAATAACCTTTTTCGACACCGACGGTAAGACATGGAGTAGCCCTATTCTACTCAACGACACGTTATATTTCCGAAATGTTAGTACATCAATATATTTTGATGAGAGAAAATTCGCCCAGCTAAAGTCAACGATGATTTGTAACTTTCATCGAAGCTCCTAATAATATACCAACATTTTTAAATCCATTTTTCCTATTAATTATTTTCTATTATACGAGTACTTTTTTTTTTTTTTTTAACGTGTGGAAACCCCCTCGGGCCGTCATCCCACCGGGGCTTTCAGTGGAACGGTGTGTCGGGATTGGACCGACTAAAACCACACGGTGTGCCATCCTGCGCCTGACATAGGAGGAATCCGGGAACAGCTTTGGTAAGACATCCGGACCCCTCCTAGCGCCTGTTGCCCGCGAATGCGCGGGCACCACCTTTGGGTAACTCTCAATTAGGCAACGTCTAGGCACACCAAGACGTCGCCTCCTCGCGGCTGGCCATATGGCGGATGGAGGGGAAAACCCGTTCCGACCACCCGCGGCCACAATCAGGGCGGCATGAGGCGCTGGTAAGAGCGTCTACGCCGCCCAGTTCGCCGACGGCGAATTGTGTCCGAGTGGAGATCGTCCTCCCGGGCCCGCTCCGCCGCCTCCTTCTGCGAGATGACCTCCTCACAGAAGGTTGCGACCGCGGTAAAATTTCTGTCGCTACCGGCTATGGAGCGTATGACAGCCGGTAGCGAGAGATCCTCTCCGATGACTACAGTGAGGACCCGACGCTGCATTCTCTGCTGCCTCTGCTCGTTAGCTAATAAAAGAAGTGTAAAATAAAAACGCTTTACTCTATGATTCCGCTAAAGAGTCACCAGGCACGAAACCTTACATTATAATAATAGTTATAACAACAGAGTTTATATAAGAAATAGAAAAAGGATTTTGTTACTTGAATACTTTTTCAATGCTAACTTGGATTTACGCCGACCAAAAACACGAAAAGTCAACCATTTCAGATATAGAAATAGATGTTCTGGCATCATAGTTAAAATTGTATATACTATACTAATATGTTAAAAATGTGGCCAATAAATAACTTTTGAATACATAAGAATAATTTTCTTACAGAATGGAACTTTAAGGTACCAGACACATAAATTGTATTTACGTGTCTAGACATTGAAAAAACAAAGTGCTTCGTGAATGGTAAGAGATGTAGTACCCATTTATGTAATAGTAATGTGAAGTCACTAAAAATTACTAATTCTATTTTTTAGTATACACGTTTAAGTCGTTTATAATCTGTAGTCTAATTTCATTCTAATTAGTTTATAAAAGGGTTTCTTGTGAAAGCATTTGTGTTCACGGTTATGCTAGACACTACATACTCGTAGGTCCACTAGCATCCCATCGATAAGTCGTACTCCGTTTCAATTAAATCAATTCAATTCAAATTTCAAATCAAAAAAATTCAATTAATTCAATTAAAAAAAAAAGGCAAATGTCTTAGTATTAGAAGTTGATCACCACAAATAACGTAATGATAATCAAACCGTAGGGTTTTTAGTTTAAATTCTTCTTTTTATTTTGCTAACATCAATTGTCTATCCATCTCAGTGTACTAAGACAAAAACCTTCCAGTCTCTGAAACATACTTCTTCTTCAAAGGACAACTGCCAGTGTTATCTTAATTATTGCAAGTTAAAAGATAATTAATAATAAAATATTATTGTTAAACTTATTTATATTTCTTTTCTCACGTTTCCTGTTGCCTATCAACCCCATCTAGTCAGAGTTTTTCATTGTATCCAATAGATTTCAAAGAGCGGTCTTCTCTAGGATTAGTGATTCCGTGTTATCACTCGGGTGCAGTTAGCCAAAAGTTTGGTTGTTGCGGGGTCCGAGGGGGAAACATAAAATGAACAATACGTTGGAAAAATTGAGATGACGTTGCGATTCCTTTGTTTTGTGTTAAATATTTAGGTTTGGTAATTCGAATCGCAAATTTGTATAAGCTATGTATATAATTTTGTTAAATCAAATAAAGTGTTATTAATTTATATCAAGGAGACTAATTATGGATTTCATGTGAGTGCAAGAAAACACTATAAGGTTCTTGTTGTATGAATTATAATACTTAGTGAACCATTCGTCTGTTTGTCTGATATATAATATTATCTGCTAATTGCTTACAGAAATGATGTGAAGCAGAGAAATTTAAACTCTTCCCAAAAGTTTGACTTTTCCGTTACCCGAGGTGATCTAAGAGATGAGTTATATTCTGATACATTCTGTTAATTTTTATGATGCTTTTTTTTTTTTTTTTTTTTTTATACTATAGGAGGACAGACGAACAGACGGGTCACCTGATGGTAAGTGACACCGCCGTCCATGGACACTTGCAACTCAAGTGCGCTGCCCGCCTTTGAGGGTGATGAGGGATGGGGAATGCAGGGAGTGGAAAGAAGAGAGGAGGGATGAGGAGATGGCAAAAAGGAGAAAGGAGAAGAGGGGAGAGAAAAGGGAGGATGGGGAATGGGGCCTCCGGAAACCTCACTCAATTCGGGGAAATGCAACGCAAGCGTTACTTCACAACCAGTTTTCTGTGAGGCCGTGGTATCGCATCGGTCGAGCCGGCCCATTCGTGCCTAAGCATGGCTCTACCACTGTTAAATATAATACTACTCATATAATCATAAATTTGAAATCATTTTACTGGAGAAAAAATCCTAACAATTTTCCTGCCTTAATCAATCATATCATTACTTACATACACATACATACATTCGCAAATCCAAATCAGTCACAGACTTAATAACATTCGTCAATCATCGCACAACGTCTACAGTTTGTACCACATTTGGGCCGGTCACGATAGCGACCAGCTGAAGCAGTGTCTCATTGTCTTACTGTTTCACAATTCGATAGATAGCTGCCGTTATGCAACTTGGTAAGTGTCGTCCGTATAATTACTCTGACTCATTGTCTGAACGCTCCACTCGACAGCTTTGTAATTTATTACCTAGTTACTGTTAATCGTTACGATTTGGTTCACATGATTTCTGAACTCATTACTATTTATTGTGCGCCTCAATATCCCAAAATTTGATTGCATAAAATCGAAATAAATTAAAAAGTTAATCAATAACAAGGTGAGGACGAACTTTATTCAGGTGAATTATTGACAATATTTCTTAAAATTATAAATACCTTTTAAAAATATAAATATTTTTCCGTTATAAATACGTAACTTACATACGTTGGTTACAATTTTATGAAACTGTATATGTAGACAAGCAATTTTTTTCTTTAATCATACAAATGGGACAAACTTATTATTTTTGTCATTAATATTTCACAGAACTTTATTACACCTGTGGATTCAATTTGTATCATTTCATTTCGAAACACCGTATTATCGGACATCTCGCAACAGTTAGGCGTTCATGTCAATACGGCTCTCTTTACACACATGGACAAAAAAGGCACGTTGACCGCTCTAAATTTCAAACAAAATTACTGACAACAAACTAACAACGTCAATCACTTTGGCTAATGGCGCACAAAGTGATCTTATCTTGAGAACCATAAGCGCAGTTGTCAGCGAGAACGAGCGTCCACATCATACAAAAAAGGCTCATTGAAAAAATATGAATTTGAAGCAGTAGCGACGTGGACCGGTCTGAGAGCAAACAAATAGGTCGCCCGCCCGGCCGTAGCGTACACAGGCACTCGGACATCCGTGGCTGGAAACTTTGGCTCCTATAACTCACAGCTATTTACAATCATGGCTCTCACAAGATACCGTTAACCATTCAGATATTAATCATAATTTCGAATGACGCGATCCACTCAAGTGTTTTAGACGGGCGTCATTATCTAAAACACTTGAAGCAAACTTTACTGCTCAAGCGCATGCGATGATAGATAGGACAATGCGAAAATTGGCCCCATGGCTAGTTAATATGTCTGTTGAAACATAAAGTCTTGACCTAACTATTATGTAGAAAATTGAATAATAACCGTTTTTGTACTTCTCGTGTGAAACTTCTTATAACTACTTAAATAGTGCAGTGACTCCAAAAAATATCCATATACATATGCTTTGAACCTTGTCTGGAAAACATCAAAAACAAAATTTTGCTACTGTAGAGAGAAACAGAAGCACGGAAGATTTGGGTTTTGTCGTCTCTGAATTGTTTCAAAATATATGTAATGTATGTATACAGACCCCCATTTGGCTCAAATCATTGCCCCGATAGGTAACAGACAGGTTTCATAGATTTTGGCAAGAACAACTTCTTAAAAGTTTACTAACTGAGAAAATGGCGCAGACTGACTAAATCCTAAACAGATACGAAGAGAAGCAGCACCTCCTATAGAGAAAAAACAATATGGTGTCGTGAACCAGGGGTTACAATGGTCGTAATATGAGAAACAAACAATAAAATATATTACGGAACTTGTTAATAGAAGTTCTTGCATTATTGAACCGATTGTATGGAAATATCTACACAGCCGTTTTGATATTCTCGGCTTCATAAAGTAAATCTGTTACAGCTAAGAAACGAGAACCAAATGTTACCATAATTCCTGGATTAAATGTTGAATGAGTCGAGAATCTATAACAAAGATAAATGTTTTAATTTGAACATATTTTTGTACATATTATAAGTAACCAACTTGTACATCCTATACCAAAAGCCAGTCTGTTTCCTATACAATAGGTAAACACAAATACTAAAATACCTAAAAGTTCAATTAAACGCTTTGGCAGTTATTTTTTAGTTCGAGTCGCCAAAGTTTATAATGAACTGCTGCGCCTTTTTATCAGATAACAATACTAACTTTCTAGGGTACAATAAATATGTTTCTCTTGAATAGATGCTTAAAAGCTTCGTATTTATTGGCACTTCCCATCAGGAGGGTTTGCCAATTCCAATAAAAAAAGTAAAATAAAAGAATTTAGCTACTATTATAAACTAGGAATGATATGAATATCACCCAACAAAGCGAAGCATGATGAATCCTTGTCATAGTTTCACTTAATTAAAATAAAACTATAATATATTTGTAAATGTCGAACATAAAGCAGACAGAAGTGATAACAAACACATGAAGAAAGCACAGAATTGAGAACCTATTCCTATTTTCAAGTTTATAAAAATAGCAAACAAACCAACGACACGTCTAAACTATTACTGGTAAATACCTATAAACACTAAGAACACATGTGCCCCTTCTCTTTTTCTGCAGTCGAGGTCGATAGGCTAATGATGATATTGATGATACAATGATGATAAACAAATTAAAACCAACAATGGACAATACCTAGACTAGACCTGACTTGAGAATGATTAAAATATAAGCACTTGCAAATGCTTTGTAATAACCCGTAGACTAAAATTTAATCACATCTTAAAGGGACTGGTACTATATCCATGATTTAGGCGTTTGAAAAGTGTATATATTATACTGCAACAAGGCCCAAAAAACTTAATTTTCGTTTGAAGGTCTTGTTATTAATTTAAAAATCTAAAAGTTGTTAAAATTTTATATTGCTATAAAAGCAATATAGAATTTTCACAACGCAGTATTATTGATTATAGCTTTCAAATCTGGAACCCACAGTAGGGACAATGACTAGATAGGCAAATTGGAATCCAAACACCGTACGTTTGTCAGATTTCTTCAATTTAAATGTAACAATGGCATATGACATTTACTACCACTCCACGAGAGAAGAAGAATAGCGGACATCACTTGCTTAGTTAAAATACTTCAATAAAAATAGGATTTAAACATCAACAAAAATAACTGCAATAATCAATAAGTAAAACCAATTTTTTATACATGAAGATGTATAAAAAACTGGTTTTACTAAAATATTTGCGATATGCGATTATTTACAAATAATAAAAGAAATGAAATATATATTCGTATATTTCATTTCTTTTCTTCTTTAATATTTGCATCTGTATGCAATCTTCAATGCTACATGCAAAGCCAACTTGGCTTTATGACACCCCACGTGTCCTAAGAACACTAACACTAAAATAATAACTTCACAAAAGAACAAAATCGGATATAAGCACACACAATGTCCATATTTACGTATTAGCCGTAACATATTTACCTATTGCGAAACATCTACCTCACTTTTAATATAAATGGGTAAGACACAATCATGAAGTCATAAATACTAACAGGGAATATTTAGAGGCTGTTTTAAAATGTATGAGGCCTCAGTTTATGTAAATTCTTATTAAAGGCATAGCCATAGCATAGCATAGCCTGGAGATTTGAAACTGGTGCTTAGAATGTGAGCTTAGAAATCTTGTGATGCAGTCGAAATGTAGTTAATGTGTTTGTTGGTTAGTGTTTGTCATTGCAAATAAAAGTAAGCTTATTTTTTTCAGTTCTTAAATAGACGGATTGTTTCAGAAAGGTGTGGTCAAATTTAAGGAGCGTTATGTGTAACCCACAAATAGTTGATTAAGCTTGACAAAAATATTGTATGTAGTGTATTTGTATTATTTCTCAAAAAAAAACTTCGGAAAATACTTTTCCTGTCGAGATAATTCTAAACAACATACTGTGAACTTTCTTGTTATCTTCAAGGTTTTTTTATATGCATAGATTTCCCAAGAAATCTGTGCATCCCATTAATGTCCTTGCTACTAAATACCTATAGTTTCATGTCGGCTCTCTCTCTTATAAAATATTGGCTTTATAGGTTATTTTTAAGAGTCAATTGTCTGTTGCAAAGTAGGATTTCCGTATTAAAAAAACACTAATTTTCCTAAAGCTGTTAGCGATTTTAGTTAAAGGGTTCAACTATGCGACCTTAAAATATGACCAGGCCTTTCTGAACAATAATAAATGGCTTAAAAAAAAGTTGATAACCAACTTTTCCAATAAAAAATCCAAAAAGAAGTATTCTTCTTCGTTTAAATTTCCTTAAGAGCTTTTAAAAATTGTTGAATTTGGTTCACAGATGACAAAGGTATTACTTGATTTGTATCCCTTTATTTTCTACGTTACAGAATTGTCATCATCATCATTATTCAGCCTATCAAATTCCACTGCTGGACATAGGTCTCTCCCGAAGTAAGCTCACCACTCGGTCTACTGGTTTTCGCATCTAGTCTATCCTGATTAAATAAGGTAGCTGATTTTACTCAGGTATAAATAGATTGAATATTTTGTTCAAATCAATTAAATTGGACCAAACGGAAAGCATTCCCTTCAAAATAACAAAGTTTTTTTTTTTTTCAACTTCAACAACGGTTAACAATTGACGGAATTATTCGGTTACAAACATAAATAATCGGACTTAATTCGGACAACCTACTTCAATGCCTATCATAAAATTTAAGACTTAATGGTTTTCTCATGAATGCCATTATCAGAACTGGACCAAATTAAATGGGACCACACGGGAAGCACCAGCTTTCAAATAAAAAAAACTTAAAAATAACAAAGAAACCCTCGATGCGTCTAAACAATTACTAATATAACAACATATTCGGTTATACTCGTACATACGAACTGTACAATCAAACGCGCTTTCACGTGGAGTTCTTACGACCCACCTCTGCAACAACAAAAACATATGTGTATACTATTACAGTATGAAATACAACAGTTAAGGTTACAAACTTTTACTGCTTCATATACTTGTGTGTTATGTTACTCTCTCTGAGTTTGTTTGTTTACAGGACCACTCTTAGGGATAAAAGTTGCATCTTGACATACCAGTATAGTACTAAAACCAACGTTCATGCTTCAACGATAATTTTCAGGCTTATTTCAGAATTATGCAAACACGAGCGTATGGGTCAGTACAGCTAGTCGACGAATTGTTGCACTTCGTGGCGGCTAAAATAGACCGACAAATTCACCGTCTTTGAAATACAACACACACACTTGAAATATTTTTTAAAGTTTTTGGTTTTTATAGTTACTAAAATACTAACTATAAATACTGAAACGTTCCAGCAAACGCAAAACCAGGCAAACGTTGTTCTGTCATAAAAAACATTCTGGATAGAGACACTCTAATCACATAGCGTTATCAAATTTGCGACCACAGACACACCGTGTCTATATAGAGCGAAAATCGTGTTGTCTTAGAATTACAGGGTTGGACATATTGTTCCTCTGGATAATCAATATTTCTCAATATTTCTTATATTTATTATTTGCTGGTAACACATTACAAAGCGCTGACAGTGTCTCCCGCTACCTTTATTATTTAATGGCGTCTAAAAACTAAGTAAATTTTGAGAGATATTAAGGTTTTCTTTGGTGCATTATTTTTTTTTTAGTGAGAGGGTTCGGACTTTCCGGCACCACCACGCCCTATGCCTACCCTTTCGGGGAAACAGACGTGAGTGTATGTATGTATGTGTGTATTGGTTTCGTGAATTTATGGCTATTGAAAATGTAAGTGATCGTTAAATTGGACCTGTATAATTTACCCCAAAATATTTATAGATTTGTTTGATTTGATAAGATGGCCAGAGTTCAAAGAATAATATAAAATATGTATCATAATTGGAGGAATGAGAATTTACAAAGGATATTGTTAGCTTTAGGAAAGTCGAGAGATGAGACTAAACTCAATATCTGTCGGCATATGATTCAGCTTTAAAAAAAATGCTTATTATTTGTTCTAAAATTTTATTTTCGAAATACGAAATATCATAGTTCAGCTTACTTTAAAATTAAAAAAGAATAGATATAGCTATATTAACTATCAGTGATGTTAGAAAAATTGCATTGCAGT
This sequence comes from Tyria jacobaeae, assembly GCA_947561695.1. Classification (NCBI taxonomy): domain Eukaryota; kingdom Metazoa; phylum Arthropoda; class Insecta; order Lepidoptera; family Erebidae; genus Tyria; species Tyria jacobaeae. The sequence goes on from OX387220.1 coordinate 14,042,778, forward strand.
TGCGGAAAAACATTTCATATATAAAATATTTCTTTAGTTTAAAATTCTAATTAAACCAATACCATGTAGAGTGCAGCGTATTATTTAAACCACAGATTTTGCAAATAATTTATTTAAATATATTTTAAATCTGATTTACTTTATACTACTAAGATTAAGCTAAGATTTTCGGATAATCTGTAAAAATGGCAAAGAAGGGAGTGAAACTCAACCTCAACAATACAAGTTTTTTTGAGTTTTCCAACAATTTCAGGACTCATTCCTGTTAATTTACTGACTTAATTATTCATTGAGAGCATAACATTTATATATGTATTTGTATTTTTTTTTAAAGATCGGTAATGGCTCTGCTGTGTGAGGCACAGGCCTTTTAGTGTGTTTTTTAACAATCAGTAACAGTCGATATTTTTCGCTTCAATCCAAATCATGCCTGCACTAAACTTTCGCTTCGTTTTCCATTTACCACACACCTCTGCAAATTATGTCTTATTCTCTCCTTAGTATTATAGATTAGTTTTAGTAGTTAGCTAAGCCGTAACAAGCTAATTTGGTAAAAGAAAAACTGCCTACTTATTCCAATAACTTGTAACCTTAATTTGAAAACAATGTCATATCTTTGTCATATCTTATATCAAAAAAGGTACTTGATGCATTTTTGGCACCTCTATATCGATTCCATTCAATCGATCGACCATATATCGATCCATTGTAGCTTATATTTTTTTGCAACGATATCAAATGACGTGTCTTCGGAGCCGACTGATATGTATTAAGAAACAACAGAAAAACCAGTCATCAATTATTGTTGTTTTCTTGTGGGTCAGTTAAAAACACACGTCATTTCAATAAATTTCATTAGCTGCTATTGAAGTGTGGTTTTGATTGACGTGCGGGCAGTCATCCGAAGTTTTACTGGCAACTGAGACAGGCACTCGGGTAACCCTCACCTCACGATGACTAAACATACCCTTTCTCTTATATATTGATTCATGACCACGAGTGTTGAATATTTGTGGTTCAATATGATTATTGACAATAAACGAAAGTTTTTTAACTAGTTGCAGTAATAACCTTAGATAATTGTTTAATTTTTATATTTTTTTTTTTTTTTTTTTATTTTTTATATTAGCCTACCATAGTGACTCCACTTTGCCTGATGGAAAGCAATAGGTGGAGTCAAAGAGTGGTGGTCACCATCCTCATTGCATGTCTAGTCAATGCAGCATGGTGACCCACACTATGGCGGCCTGGTGAGATGCTTTTTCACGCCTCGCTTAAAAGACCCGGGATCATAGTGGGAAGGAAACACGTGCGCTGGTAGAGAATTCCAGGCTTTTACCGATCGGCACAAGAAAGAAGAGCCAAACCGTTTAGTTCGGGTACGTATATTTTCGACGCACAAACGGTGACTCCTCAGGCCAGCACGTGTAGTCCTGTAGAGGAAGGGAGAAGGTGGGACCAATTGGAAGAGCTCATCAGAACACTCCCCGTGATGTAGGCGATAGAGGACTGCCATAGAGGCGACATCTCTTCGCAACTGCAGAGGCTCAAGAGACAGGGTGATCTCAGGACAGTCTATAATGCGGACTGCGCGCCGCTGCAACCGATCGAGAGCGTCAAGCAGACACTGCGCATAGCCGTCCCAGAGATGAGAGCAGTACTCCACGCAGGAGCGAACCTGGGTCTTGTATAAAAGACACAGTTGCTCGGGCGAGAAGAACCGTCTCACCTTGTTCAAAACGCCGAGCTTACGCGAGGCCGCCTTAGTGACACTCTCGATGTAATCGCGCGGATTGAGATCCCGGCAAATATCCATACCCAGAATACTAAGCCTATCCTGCAGTGGCAGTTGAGTGCTCTGAAGAGTAGGAAGGGGAAGGAATGGAGACTTTTTGTTAGAGAACACACACGCTTGTGTTTTCTTGGCGCCGAACTCGACCAGATTCTCACAGCCCCATTGGGAAATGCGGCTCAAGACCCGGTCGAGCTCAGCGACAAGCTCCTGTCGTTTTTCCTCAACGTCTGCCAGCTTGGCAGTAGGATGCCCGAAATATCGCCCGTGCACTGTACTGTCGTCTGCATAACAATGTATATTGCCAAGGGTTAACATGTCATTGATATGCAGAAGAAACAGCGTAGGCGATAGGACGGAGCCCTGAGGTACACCAGCGCTTACCTCGTGGAAGTCTGAGGCCGCGCCGTCGCAGAGAACCTTAATGCGGCGCTTTTCGAGGAAGGCAGCAACCCAGTTGCAGAGTTTAGGTGGCAGACCAAATGCAGGAAGTTTGGAGAGAAGCGAGCGGTGCCACACCCTATCGAAAGCTATATAACTATTTTTTATATAGTATGACAAACATGTGTTACAAATATGTTCGAGGAAGTAAACAGCGCAGTAAGCGTGTTATCTCATTCCTAAGTAACATACCAAATGAATCATTAACTAATCTCACCACAATGGGGTGAGCGTTCGAAGGAAGCGATAACACTGCAGTACAATGAAGCCAAAAACGAATTATTGTTCATTATCATGAGTATCTTATCACTGCTAGTTACATTAATAGTGAAGTGTAAACATATAGTTTGAGTAAAGATAAACAATACGTCCGGTGTAATATTTTATTTATTTACTTACTCAGAAATTTATGTAGGTGTTTAGTTAAATAAAAATTAGTACTGCGAAAATACAGAATAGTTAAGTAATTTTCCTTAATGATCTTAACAGTTTACGAGGATAAGGTATTTTATAGTTTACCATTCCAGCTTTACTTGATATGTTACTGTTATTCTGCAGCCGCGAATATATTAGGACCTACCTAGAACACTTGTTTCTAGGTTGATAATTAAAAAAAGTAAAATAGTCCGTTTTAAACTTGATTTCTTACGCGCCGACACCGCATTTCCGCACAGGATGCTCTAATTGAAGCATTATTGTCTATAAAGTGAGCTTATTGCGTCAATTAAGGGGTAGCTTATCATCTCTGTAATAATACTCAATAGAAATAGCTTAGGTGTGTACTAATTTTGTTCTGAAGTCCATGGCAAAAATATCTATGAAATCAATGCACTTAAACAAAACCTATTTTTTATGTAATAATGAAAACCTATATCTAAGGCAATAATTACATGATAGTGTAACTGTTTTACATTAGAAACCACAAATGAGATTAATTATTAGAAAACAAAACGTTTTGATGCTTTCATTTTATACATATAAAACTGCCATTGCATAGTAAAAGGAATAAACTTAGTAAATAAAAAAATACTTATTTTCGTGTGTCGGTAGTGTGTACATATATATTAGATCCTGAAGGCCAGCAATATCGCGCTATTGCGAAGACCGCAACGAGTGCTAGCTATCAGGATCATAAGGGGGTACCGCACGATCTCCTTTGAGGCGGCGAGTCTCCTGGCCGGAACTCCACCATGGGACCTGGAGGCGAAAGCCCTTGCGGCTCTCTACCAGTGGCGCAAGGAGGCGCGGGAGTTGGGTAGAAGTCCTGAACTGCGTGAAATCGACGATCAGAAATCCCAACTCCGCCAGGTCCTCGTGGAGGAATGGAGGGAACGACTTAGGCAACCGAGCGCTGGGCACGCTGTTATTACGGCGGTAAGACCCGTTATGGAGGATTGGCTCGAGAGGCGTCATGGGACCCTCTCATACCGGCTGACGCAGGTGATCACTGGAAAGGGATGTTTCGGAGATCACCTGTGTCTGATCCGCAAGGAGCCAACGCCTGAGTACCATCATTGCGATGGCCAGACCGTGGACACGGCGCTCCACACGCTGGCAGAATGTCCGGCGTGGGAGGAGCCGAGGCGTGATCTCGTGGCGGCCATCGGGGTGGTGGTTCTCTCGCTCGGTAACATGATTGGGGCCATGTTGCGGAGCGAGAACGCGTGGAACTCCGCCGTCTCTTTCTGCGAGCAAATTATGCTTGCCAAGGAGACGGCGGAGCGGGATCGGGAGAGGTTCAGAACTCTTCCGGCCCGCCAGGCCCGGGAACGGGCCAGGTACCACAGGCGACTCAGGCGCCGGAGATCGGAGAATGATCTCCGTCCTCCATAAGCGCAGGCCTGGGGGTGACATATGAGGCCATCTGTCACCCTAGCAGAAGCAGGCTTGGGTGGCGGAGCGGACGCTGCGGAGCGTGCGCGCCCTTGGGGGAAGTTACGGGAACATTGGGGTTCCCACACTGGAGGGGGCCGTCTACAAACCGTAGGTGGCCCGAGGTACGTCGGGGTTCCAGGGTTTTCCTTTCTAGGGTGTACCTGGTTCCCCGGCATCTAGTACCCAAGATGGCGTGCGGTTTTAGTCGGTTCGAGTCCGACATGCCACCAGTGGTATCCGAGGGGATTTCCGCACAGAGAAAAAAAAAAAAAAAAAAGTGTGTACATATTGTTCTCGGAGGCTTCCTTCTAAGGGTATCCCACCCATTTGCGAGGGAACACAGTGTGACTTTAGTCAGTTCTAGTCCAACATACCGCTTCACAAAAGAGCTTTCTTTTTTGTTTTTATTTATTATTATTGGGGGACACTAGAACAGACGTGTCACTTGATGGTAAATGACGACGGGGTGAGCAAATGGAAAAAGGGGAGGGGCACAGGGAAGAGGAAAACAGAGAAAGGGAGTTAGGCCTACGGAAACCTCACTAATTTCGGGAAAACACAACCGGTTCGTGGCTTCACAACCGGTTTTCTGTGAGGCCGTGGTATCGCACTTTTCGAGCCGGCCTATTCATGCCTAATTATGTCTCTGCCACTGTTCCGGTTAGTATCACCTGATCATCACACCAGTGGGGACATCCACACAACATAAAAACGATGTTGTGTGTATTGGTGCGATCATTGTAACGTTTAGAACAATAGAACGTATGCTATGGATTCGTTACAGATTTATGTCATTTTGTTGAACTACATACAATCATTGTTAAAGTTCGTTTCATTTCAAATGGCAGCCACACTAACAATTGTTGACATAAGAGAGTGTCATAACCTTTTAGAAGTAATACACTAAACTGTCACTCGTTACCAAGTGAATATTGAAACGAGAAAATTTCCAGAGAACAATTACTTAGCCCCTTTTGGTAGGTCACGATTTCAACTAAAATATTTTAAAAATAGGTAAGGTGCGCACAAAAGCTATTTAAATATTTCTGCTAATTTCTCTATGCTACCCACTAACACTCTTAAGTAGGCTCATACTCAAGCTTAGTGCGACGAGTATTGCTGAACTTATTATGAATCATTACAGCTTTCAAGACACTGTACTTGAAACTTGAAATACAAACAGTTTCAAACGTGATAAGTGTAGTGAAAATTTGTACAATCTGTTCTGTCATCTGAAAGTGGTATTTGAAGATATGCATGTTTCGACCTAATACTAAGTTTCGAACTACAAATTCGCCACCTTAAAATTGATACTTTTACTTAAATGGGCCGCATTTTATTAAATGAGTTAATCGTGATATAATCGTTTTACTATTTATGAGGCCGTTTTGTTTACAAAAGCATTTTGTTTACCCCAAGTTGATAATTCATATTTGCCCGTAATTGTCTTGATATTAAACATTATATGATACAAACCACAATCTGATTAATACGGTATATAATAGTTGTTAAAACGAATTAGATATGCATTTTGTACTATCACTTGTTGGAGGTACACGTTTAGTATAGTTTTTTTTTTTTCTATATTGTGGTGTAGATTTGCTGTTTTTAACGTTTGGTAGTTTGTTAATTATTGAAAACTCAATTCACAATCTAGTTAAAATTTAGAAGTAAAGAAAAATCAAGTATAAAAATACCATAACCAAGTATGAAAATAGGCCCCATTTGTTCTCTTTTGCAGCCAGCGGGTGAATGAATATGATCTGTCCCATAGCTTACCTGCCAGCCTCTCAAAAAGGCATTGGCTTGGTTCATATTTAACGACGTCATTAACTGCAAGAGACAGGAGGACTTGTACATCGCCTCAGGCATCCCCTCGCCCAGGCATGTCATTGTAAGACCTGGAAATTAGCTTCAGATATGATATTTATCATTTATTAGAACACGAGTTGGTGATTCAGATATATATAAATTGCACAAAAAAATACAATCATAAAATAACTATGTACATGTAGGGAAGCTAAACCTGATATATTCTTGAAATCAAACTACTATATTATTAACAAGAATGTAAACAAATACATATATATAGTTCTTTAAATTATGATTATTTCAAATTATTTTTAAAATCTACACCACTTTTAAAAATAAATCTAACTTTATGTGTACATTTATGAATATTTATTACGTCTATTGGTTTAAAATTTAAAGTAGTAATCTTAAAAACATTAATTTTCTTTGTTGTGATTAGTAATAACAGGTTATGAAAAATAAGGTACGGTAAAACTTTAAACCATACATTAAGTTTATTAATCATTTTTCCTTTTAAAAATTACCACTAATAAAGGTAGCCCTCAATTTCATGCATCATTTATAAATTTGCATTACATTTAAATCACGCATAAACATATGTACATTGCATTACTTTTATCTCTAAAAAAATAAAAAAAGAGCACGGGTTTTAGTGAACTTTTAAGCAAAAGGTAATATTTTAAATTTGGTACTTTTATGTATAATTGTTATGAAACTCGGGAGTAAATACCATCAGTTGTGAGAACATTTGGCTTACAATAGCATTGGTCGCAAATATTACCTTTACTTGTATAATTAGATCGCGTTAATTCCATGATTTCAACACCAAATACATATTATGAATATTTAACGCTAATAATGCGTATACATCATTTAATGTATTCTACAGTTTTGTGTGGGTGCACCATGGCGTGAGGTGTAGGTAGTAGAGATAACCTTTCTAAACAAAAGAATGGAGCAAGGCGCAAATATGATAACAGCTGCGATGATAAACTGCGTTACTCAAACTTCAGACTATATTTTGTAACACAACGCGGCTTCATAAAGTGCATTCCACGGTTATCGCTTCTTTTGTATTCAATTAGCCTTGCATTTAGATTACCTGATGCCTTTCACGACGACAGTGGTAACGAGCATGGTCAGCTGTCAAAACGTCCAAACCATTAACCACGTAACTCCTTCCTCGGTCACAATTTATCAGAACTTATCTGAGAAAAAATTTAATGTGCAAATACATTGTATAGTATTACGAAGAATATTTTATCTTGACGGTTGATAAGCAGCAATGGAACTGTTCAATTATTTTGGGGTTTGAAATTTGGGCAGTCAGCATGAATTATACTGCTGGTTAAAGATCCATTTGGGGTACATTGTTCAGTCTATTAAAGTCTTTCGGAAGAAGGTGAGTTTGGACAACACGTGATACGATTACGCAATGATATACGTTTTGTATCATCGCTCTGTGAATGACGTGCATGTATTTATACTAACGAGAGTTGTTTCCTTTTCACATAAGTAGTAAAAAGGCTCATTAAACTAACATGTCATGGTTTTAAATAATAGTGTACTAATAAACAAAATACCATAATGCTTAACAATAAAGTTTAACGTACTACAAAAAATGAGCAACACATTTAGAGATAAGAGCGTTTCTTTTGTTTAGGTGCGTTACTTAGCGCCTTCTACGAGTATAACTCCACCAACTTGTATAAGAATCAATGTTATTGGTAATAGTTATAATGCATAGATTAAAAATCATCCCTCCTTGTATTTGGGTTAGTAATTATTGAGATATATAATTATAAAAACAAAACGCTCTGAACTGATGAAGTTGTCAGTCTTAATCGTGCGCTGTTTTTGATTAATATAATATGCACGTTTAGATATTAAAATTAGCTTGCTTAGAACCTTGTTGTCCAAGTTAGTTGAAAGATAAATAAATTAAATTAAATATTGAAGTGTTTAAAAATCATTATTATATTAATATTGTATTCTACAAAACACAACACTACAACTCGGTAGCCGCTTACTAACACGTGGACTATCAACATTTTTGTACCGCTAAGATGGTTTTACCATCTACAAAAATGGTAATATTATACTTATAGACTATAGTGCACGTAGTTTAACAAGTTATATCCATTGCCTAACATGAATACGTAATGTGTTGTACTCGAGTGATTGTCGATTCGACAGGCCAGCCGCCAAAGATAGGTATCGGACATTACCACAATCCACAACATGGTTTGCGGCATTAGAGATCCAAGTGCTTATACGAGTTCGATTGAATCGAGTAATCAAAGCGCCATGTCTATATCAATTCAACAACTGCTTCGGCTATCTATTCGACGATCGATATTTGTTACATTAGAATGGACAAACTATTATTTGCTATGCTCAAACTCGATTCAAGCTATCGATTCGCTTGAATTACATTCTTATGTGCTTTCATATTAAGTTAAAAGTTTTAATAATATCCAGTTGAATGATTGTAAGTTGGAAAATTTAAATTGATTTACTGTCAAAACGGATACAATCGATTCAATGTCAAATGTTTGCCATAGTATTCGACTTTTATATAGTTAACCTTTAAACTGTGCGTTTGTGTGGTTAACGACTATGCGTTAACACACATGGCAAACTATGCAGCTGGTAATACTGAATACTGATGCCTTAACTGTATAACGATGTATTGAAGTTATACAAAGCTCAGGAACTATTACTTCGTTGTACGTGTCTTGCCGTTAAGTTTTTATATAATATTATTTGCGTAACGTAACTTGTCGTCGATTGTTCCTTTTATAAGAAGTTGAAGTGTTGCTTTTAGCAATATATGTATATCAAAATTTTTTATATTTATTTTTTTCTAGAATAACTCCCGCATTGAAAATAGTTGTTGCGTCCCAGGGACTGTAAAAAAAATACACAGGACAACTAATTGTAGATCACACAAAATTTTCGAATTAGATGGGAATCGAACCCATTGACTGCACGGATGGCGTATCGGTTTAAGTGGTCATCTCACGACTACGCTGCCGCGCCGAGTGTTGCGTGTTCGATCCCCGCACGGGACAACACTTTTTGTAATCCTCAAATTGTTGTTCAGAGTCTGGGTGTTCTTTGTGTCCGCTACTTGTTGTTGTTGTTTGTAAAGTCCCCGCAACACAGGAATTAATTCTAGTGCGGAAGTTGTCTTTTCTAAAAATGATAAAAAAAAATGATAAAATGATTAGACCAATCAGGCCAGGAACCGTCCAATCAATCAGTCATCAATTATAATAGAAACTAAAGACCGAGTTAAGATGTATTTATGTGCATTTAGTATTAAATAAAACATTTTCAAACTTTGCTAATCTTAGTGACTTCCGTGCACTGTAATGACAATAATTAATATTACTTGGTTATTACGCCTAACGCAAATGACATTAAAGAATGTGAATAATTCATGTGTTATTCGTCATGCATTATTTAACTTGATTCTTTGACGTCTAAATGGTAACGATTGATGAATCATTTGTAAATGTGTAACGATGATATAATTATAACCATATTATAAGTTGTTGACATTGTATTTACTATAGGTAGTACCTCAGTGGGGTTTGCTGACATACAGATGCGTCTCGATCCTCGATCGACCTTTTACCAACATTATTTAAGTCAAGGTATAGGAAAACAACATCCGGGCATTCTATGTCTGTATATCCTGTGTATATGTTTAAGATATGAAGGTCCTATTGTAGGGTAGTATAGTAAACCCAATAAATAAAGTCATATCGCTAACAATTTTAGGAAAAAACATTTTTTTTAATACAGATATCCTACAACTTACAACAGAGAGTGCTGTCAGAAATGAAAACATAGGTACTTAATATAGAGAAATTTGGTAACATAGACGGATTTTCCCAAAGTTGTAACTAGACATAATAACATAGTTTTTTTTCTTTTTTTAATGCCAAGAAAATTCATAAGATGTAATTGTTTTGTTAATGTTACTGGTTAGAAATATGTAACCACACCAGAAAAAAAAAACGTAGATTTTTTAGTCCAAGTTTAATTAACTATTACAAACATAATAAATAAGTTAAAGCAGTTCGTGTTGGACAAATAGTATCATATGACATCTATCATAAATTATTGATAGCTGTATGATGAATTATTTACTTTATTCAATATTCATAAAATGACATTTAACAATTATTTCTTATTTTATTCCGTTTTTATTGTTATCCTGTTTTTGACCTTATTATATGTGACTTCATAATTATTCCACTTACTTATACACGCTTTGATATATATATATGTATATATTATATATATTATATATATATATATATATATATATATATTATGGGATAGGGGGCAAACGAGCAGACGGTTCACCTGATGGTAAGTGATTACCGCCGCCCATGGTCCGCAGTCCGCATGGTCCGCAAAAGTGCGTTGGCGGCCTTTTAGCTCTCTTTTCTTGAAGGTTTGAAGGTCGTATCGTTCCCGAAATACAGCAGACGACAATTTGTTCCATAGGCGGGTTGTGCAAGGCAAAAAGCTTCTGGAGAAGTGCACAGTGGTGGAGTGCCAATCATAGAGGTGATGGATGGATTTTATAATAGTGTTACTGTGTTAGTTGTAAGAAGTTCAGATACAATTTAATTGATATTGAATACATGGAATGAAATGTATCAACTACACATAACGCTCCTAAAGTTAAACCACACTTCACTGAAACACCTTTATAATGCTTGATAAGTACCGCTCCCTTAGTCGCCCTATATGACACCCATGGGAAGAAATGGGGCGTCCCTATCCTACTCCACCGAGAAACGCACGCATTGACTGAAAAAGGGCAATATTTAGTAAAAATATTCCATCTAATATAGATTGCAAATTCATCAATGTTGGACTTAAAAGATAAACAGATAAGCTACTCATTATCAACCTGCTAACCCATTTGAATTGTTGATTCTTCCTACGCAAAGATAAGCTGGTTTGCACTGCACACAAATGGAGGCCTAATTAATTAATGTTTACCGTATTTTTACTGTAACCCGTTTTTCTATCTGTTAGTTGAATGTTGATGACATCTGACATTTATACTTATAAAGTGGCCTTAATTTGTTTTGTTTTTTTTTTATGTAGAGATGAAGTGTAAATATTGCAGCGTTTACTTACCTCATACTAATCAATAGAAACGCATTTGTTGATGGTCGCGAAATAAATGATACATATAAAAAGATTTGTGAACATCGAACGTCCTACCATCTCCACTATAAACTTTTTCAATGTCTAATTGAACTATTTATTACAAAGCTGCCACGCGACAGCTGTTATTATTTACAAAGATTAGAAAAAAAATGAACTTAAATTCATCCCATCAAACATATTTATATTACATGTAGGTGCATTATATTAATAACGTGGACAACCAACTCGACAAATAAATACAGACTCGTATCCAGGAAAGCGCAATTACGACTTCCGTCTCGCCATATTTAACTACCCACATTCTAACAAAGAGATATTCGGTTAATATTGGAAGAATTAAGTAAGGAAGTTAATGTGTTGATTACCGTTCACTTGTAAATTATTGTCAAAATATTATATGATTAGATTTTCCATGATATTAATCCGTCAAGCGATGTTTCCAAAATGAGAAAGTCCGCTGTACCAAAGATAATGTAAGAAGACAGTCAAATCTACATATATTATATATCATTCAATATGTTTGGTATTTTAATGTTTCGATGGACTAACGAGCCTGACCAATATTGGTATTTTTTTTTGTTTTGTTTAAAGGTAACTGAAGATAACGGTGTGTAAGAATTACATAAGTAAAGAGACTATAATCAATGCACAAATTGATCAGAGCTGTGCAGGTCATTCATGTTTTAATAAAGTTCATTTATTGCCCTCAAAGCATTCCCATGTAATGACCATTAATCTAATGAGTTCAGAGAAAATCAATTATATGTTCACGAACAGTAGTGGACGGGCACTTTCTATTTAATTTTAACATCAAACGCACTCAGTAGTAAAAAATCTCATCTCGAACAAACGCTATAGAATCTTGTATAATTGAAAGATTTATACTTTCTAAACAAATAAGAGGGAAAAAACTTAGATGAGCTCGGGAGTTAAGACTCACGTAGGCAATCTTAATGTGAAAAGAATCTATAATATGAAAGTCAAATTATGGATAAAATATATTTATTATTTTATTGAAAGTTGATCTCATCATTAATATAATAATTTCACAAGGTCCCCTTTTTATCAAAAAAGTCCAAGATACGTTTTAGAAAATCATAACGTTAATAATTATCATACGGTGAGTTGATAGGTTGACTAATAAACAAACAATGTTTGAAGTAAATACTAAATGTATGGTTTAAACTTATATAAATATTTTTTCTGACATCGCACACAACAACATCCACTTAAAAAAAAAATGAGCTTCCTCATTTAACTAAAGCTCGTCAACACTAATAAAGGATTACCACTCAAATCAGGTATATATGTATATAAACACAATGTATAATATTTTACATAAAATATACATTCGTGTATATAGAACGTAATTATTCGATCAATAAATTTATCTTATCGCACAACCTTGCGGCAAAGGCCTCCAATCGATCTCACCGCGACATAAACACGCCATGAACTTATCTGCAGCAGCAGATAAAACTTAATGGTCATCAAACACTTTAATATATTGTATTGAAGTTCATGCTATAAAAGTGATAAAATGTTGACGGTGTCGCTTACTTTATACCCATGCACCAAGGTTAAATGTATATAATAGAATGACTCTACTCCTATGAGTAGTAGCGTGATGTTGTGCAAACTTTAGTGTTTGTCAAGAAACGGACAATAATAAAAAAAACCTTTTTTTTTTTTTAGTAAAAAGCATACTAGCACAGTGGGTCACACATTACTAGTATTCTTGTTGACCCCTAAGCTAAATGCTTGTGTTAGGGGTGGGTTTACGACCCCCCAACTGCATCCTTACGTTGTCGTCGTGGGGGGCTTGCGGGGTTCAATGATCCCAAATCAAGCCTGTGCCAATATAGCCTGGGTCAATAATGAAGCCTGAAATTAACTCATTCACACATATTTTCTTGTCCAATATTTCAGTTACACAACAATTGTACCGCTATTTTTTTAAAAAACGTACAAAGTTGTTTCGCATTTTTAAATAATGTATGCTCAACTGTTACATACATACATACCATCACATCGTATCCCCAAAGCTACAATTTTCCAATTAGAATTTGTATCTAATAACTTAAACTGAGGCAAGCTTTTTTTAGTAATTAAATATGAGAAAAATGGGAACTTGTTGAAAGGGATAGGTAGAAACAGCAAGGGAAGGCAATGGAAAGAATAGGATATTAAAAACTTTAACAGTGGCCGGCTCGACCGGTGCAATGCCACAGTCTCACAGAAAACCGGTTGTGAAGCAATGTTGCATTTCCCCGAAATTAGTCAGGTTTCTGGAGGCCCAAATCCCGCTCTTCTCTCTCCAGTCTCCTTATCCCCCTCTCTTCTTTCCCCTCGCCCCATCCCCCATCCCTCATCATCATAAAAGGCGTTTAGCGCACTTACTACTCTTGAGTTGTAGATGTCCATGGCTAGCGGTTGTCACTTACCATCAGGTGACTCGTTTGATCGTCTGTCCGCCTATCCCATCAAAAAAAATACTAATAAAAAATACAAATAATAAAATACTAATAAAAATATAATAATAAGTTTCTTAAATTCACACGTATTTATCACAAAATATGTCCATATACGATGTACTACATATCTTACTTACTTTATAATCTTTCTACAATTATAAATAGCCGTGTGGTTCACTGTGGTGTAGAATAGGGCCAGCGCTCCTCTTCCCGATAATGTCGTAACACTAAGGGATCGGACTGTTATAGTGCACGGTTGACACCAATAGGCTTACCCCCTATTACGTTAGTGGGATCAAATTCTAGTTAGTTTACAACTCTGCCGACCGCGTAGGGGATACAGTAAATAACGACAGTACGTAAAAAATAAAATAGATATTGCCTAAATACTTATTGTAAGAAAAATACTAAAACTAAGCCAATTTTATCAGAGAGATGAATTTTAGAACAATTTATGAGTATAAATCATTAGATTTCATCCAACACGTCCCTTTCCGAAAAGTTTGTCTCAAGCAGAGTGGAGAGCAATCTGAGTAAAATTCAAAATAGCCTCACGTGCTTGGGACATGTAAATCTACTTACACTCGTGTGTTGACTACTAACCGCCTTACTCAGATACACTATCGCCTTAAATGTATTTATACATGTGTATTTGAGTAAGAAAATGTAGAGGGTGTAGTTTTGATATTAGAGATGGCTGACTGCTGAGCCGGAGGTCGTGGGTTCGATTCTCAAGCGGTACAATTGTGTGTGCATTTGTGTGATCCACAAATGGTTGTTTCGAGTCTGGACTTTCTTTATGCCCTTTGCTTATATGTTTGTAAAGTCGCGACACAAGAATAATGTCTTTAAAAAACATGCCAACAATTCATGAGTAAAACACATTTATCGTCGAGCGTAAAATACTCATCGGAAATGTGCCAAGTTTATTTAAAACTAGATTCATGTATTTGTTTTAAAATTCAGCAAACAAAAAGTGGAAGTTATACAATATAGACGTACCTTCCCACAGATACATACTTGCATTCATATATTGATACACAAACAAAAAAACAAACAATTATTTATTGCGTGAGCAGCGATGAATTTCATTCCTCGAAAAGCGATCTTAAAACTAATACTTGCCGCCAGTGCCAGCCCTATCCGCCCAAAAACTGGTCACCGCTCAGCATTGATGCTGAAATGCATTGATGAGTATCGCACTTGCTCGCCTTTTATGTTTCATGTATATCAAAAACAAACCCATTCGTCCCCTTAAAGTCAAATATTTTTACCGCTATTATAAGAAGCGACAGTGAAAGTTTTGATTTCAATATTTGTTAACAATATTAAAGTGTCTTGAAACATTAGATTTTGCCAAGATATAAAAATTCTCACACAACCCTCACACATTTCTCGACGATGTATTCCCAGTACGGATTACAAAATAATCTGTATTGGTATTGTTAATGCTTAAGAGAATGTAATATTCATGCTTAGTATATCACAAGTCATCAACTATGAAAACAGCCAAACAATGCAGGTTAAAGTTTAATTTCCCATCAATACGTTGTATTGAGCTACGTTGCGAACACATGACCTCACAATAACCCCTTGTTAGTAATATTCCGATATTTTTACTTAAACAACTAATAGACTTATGACATTTAAAATAAATCATATATATTTTTATATGATATCAAATGGCCATGCTATCCAGACAGTAAATTAATGTTTCGATAATTATGTAAGTGTCATGATTTTTATTTTAGCGGTTTTTTACATTTATGCTGAAACAATAAAATTTTTAATTAGGATACAAAATGTTTAAACTCGTAGCGTATTGTTGTTTTCTTTTATTTTAGTATAATATTTGGTTATCTGTACTTTATTTCGTCACACACTCTACGAGTGGCGAGGGAAGGGATAAGCATAGACGTAGTGTGACTGCTAACCGTTAAGTTTGACTCGTTGAGTATGTAGCCGCAGTATAATAAGTAAGTAATGTAAACCGTTTATTTTCGGGCTCGCCAATCGCCAAGACAGACTACAGACACTATATATACAGATAAACAAAACAATGTTTGTAAGTAAATTGTTATTTAACAAAAAGGCTTAACTCCTATTACAGTCTTAACGCAGGAGTACTGTTGCACAGGAGTTAAGGAATCCGTCATTTTTTGAGAAAATAATTATCTCAAAAAAATTAATATAATATTTTTTAAATTTATTATTATTATTTAATTTTACTCGGTATATGCCAATTTACTTTTAAGTTTTTATAAACCAAAGAGAGCAAATGATGACCTCATTTATATAAATGAAATGATCTTGTTTATTTTCTTTTACTATAATACACCACCATTTACTACTATAATTGATCACCATGAAATAAATCAAACTGTTAATCATTGAGAGCTACGTAAGCATAGATTCTCTTTTCCCTCATAAAGTGACACACATAAAACTATGTAGTAGATACAGCTTGACTGTTTGTTCTGTGTGTTAATAATATTGTTATCGCCACAACTAACTTCTAAGAAAAATGTTAAGTAAACACCGTTACAAAAATAAAATAAAAACTAACTTTATATAATTTATATAAAACAGATTGAGAATCCACCTCAGAATAATTAAAAGAATGCCGTCAAACGACATATTAATCTCGTACATTTTAACAAAAAATCTCGGTCTACATACATTTGTGGGTAGTTGAAATAACAGGCTATCTAATCGAGCTAATACATCACGTTTTGGAGACGGACGGCGTCTGGCGGCGAAGTAGTCAAACGTAATGTATAGCATGCTTTATTAATATTCATAGAGCCCCATTTGTTAATATACACACGGCTGACAGCTCAATTTCACTCGGAATAGCAAGCACACACTTCTTTCTCATATAAACGTTCCCGTCCAATTATATCATACATATTATGTATATTGGTACATTTATCGTACTCAATTACAATTACTAATTACACACATTTATATTTCAACACTTGTAAATAATGGTGATGGTAAAACAAACGCACTCATATTTCATTGAAATCTTTTCTGTTTTCTTTTATATTAACATTATGGCACATTTAGTTTAAAAAGATACATACATAAGTGGTAGGCAGAGATGTACTGAACACTCATATTTATGGAAATAGAATTAGGTCCCAGTAACCTGATAATGTGATAGGTGACAAGCCGATTGCTTTCCATCGGGCACTTTAGGAATTAAAAATAAGAAAATTGTGTGTATACGAAAGCGAAAAAAATAAAAATACCGAGAACAGTAACCTAAAAGGGGTCTTTACTGTCACACTATATATAAAAATAACATAGTGCAATATACCAATTTACGTATATAGTGTGCCCACTGCTCTATTAATGTGTCATCGTGCACGGCTATAGTTACATGTCTGTATACCGTGGCCTAAGTCGTAACTGGCGCTTTTCGGTAAATTGGATCTGCACTGTTACTTAAATTTTATGTCATTTTTAAACATCTATTGGTTTTGAATACATTGATATTTTATTCTAATTCTGAGATTTTTCTATTTTGTTAAAAAGAAAACCCTTCAAAGATGTAATTGTCTATCTAAATCATTAGTTATTATATTTCTATTATAGCTTATAGCCTACATTTTACAAATATATTTCGTTTGTTCTGCTCTCATTATAATTTTAAAGCAAAAACATTCGAATTGTGCAATAATTTAATAATGGTCCAAAATTTGAAAGTTAAAAGTAACTTTTCCTGTTATTTCTGTTTTAGCAGGGCATTTAATAGATTTTTTTGTGTTACAAATCGAATCTAAACTATACAATCCAATTTCTCACCACGTTTACATTGTAACTACTTAGTGTAAATGTCTTTTAGAATGAATAATAAAAAGTGATGTTTCAAGAATGCATGGCTTATCAAAATGAAGTAGCTTTTTCACAATCCAAAGCAATTTCTCAGTGGTTCATTTTTTAATTGCTTTTTTGGGCATAACAATCGACGAAGTCGGAGCGGACAGCGGGTGGCCGCCGGCCTCTTTGCCTTTTATATAATTATAATTATTCATTTAACTTGCACCTCCGCAATTATAACGTAAATTACATGTCATACTGTCATATGGTAACTAATTTTACGTCATCGTAAGAGCCGAACAATGTGACACTTATAATTCCTGTGAGTCATAAAAAAATCATTATCATTAATAATAATATAATTTATCATCAGCTAATAAATTATTGCCAATTGCCATTCTTAAATAGCAGCTGGAAATCGAATGCTAACAAAATTAAACGCCACATAAAATCGAAAAACAAGACTAAAAAAAGCCGAAACCTTTGTCGCGTCATTAAAATAAATAAATGACTGTTGATTACGACAAAACCTAACAATGCAAAAAAGAAACTTATTTTTTTAAGAATAATATTATAAGCAAAGATAGGGTCGTACCGACGCCGTATGACGTCGAATCAGCACCCACCCTTAACAAAATTTATGTCAATATAAAAAAAGTACCAAGACAACAACGCAGAATCAATTTGAAACCAGCGATGGAGCATAATACAAAAACCATTTCTTTATTAATGGGTGCGCCGCCACACGGCGAGGATCTGCAACATTTAAATTTGTTATTTTTCTAATTCCCTGTAGCGTGGGATCAGGGATCACAAACTATTTTTTATTGGACCGATTAGAAAACTCGTTGTAATTAAAAACAATTTACACATAATAGCAGCTATGAATAATTTACAGATCGTTCACTGTCATTACAGTACAGATTGGGGTTTTATTGACCTTATTATTTATTTATTTAGGCCTTCGGTTCTACTTTGAGCTCTAGTCAATTACCTTATAATGTGTATCTATATTACGTAGGCCATATAAACTTAAAGATCTCATAGGGCTACTAGGAAACTGGTTACTTTCTAAATTCAAAGGTTTACTATTCCTGATATATAATATTAGAATTTAAATTTAAAGCTTGACAAAAACAATGTTTGCGGTGAGCATAGTTTTTTTCTAAAAACTAAATTCCGCCAATCCGCACTCAAGCGCAGGTAGCGATCGAAATTTAAAACTGTTTGTATTTCCGAAAAAAACACGTACAACAATAGTATGTATACCTGACGCCGATTATATTAAGGTACAAGAAATATGACGACATTCATATGTTGTTTTATGTTATCTATCCGAAGAAGAAAAAATATTTAGTAGTCTTCGACGTGTTTGGTGAGTGAATTATTCGTTATTAGTTGTTTAGTCGGGTCGTTAGAAATACGTTTACAATTTGTGGATGTAGCGGTTTTTTGACGATCATTCGGCCGAATAAGGAGTTTCTGCGTCGGTTGGCTTTTTGAATCGGATTTACAACAATTAGGGGTATTAAGTCTGTTGCATGTGGAAATCAATGAAGTGAGAGATAGGGGCACTTTTTGTAAAGCTGAATTCTTTAAACTTCGTTCTTCATTGAAACATTTGTAAGACGCTTATTTTGTAAGTTTGTATAAATGTTTGCTGTTAATACTCTTCTAATGCTAAAACTCTCCTGTGGTATAATCCATATAAATGGAACTAAAGTTTCATATCAAGAAACACGTATGAAGGGTCATGCCTGTCCATACTTAGTCGAAGCTCAGCACTCATTCGTCGAAGGCAGGTTGGACACTGGCTTCGCTCTATACAGTAAATGTTAATAATGAGCCGTTATTATTTCCCTACACTCCTATATAATTTTTAAGTTCTTTCCGACGTTTCCGTCCAAATTACACATATGCCAACATGTACTGGCCATGTCTAGCCGTCCAGTCGTTACGTGCCGTTACACGCATAATTACCGAAATAAGATGTTTAATAATGTTTATAGAACAAGATTTAAATTAATCAACAGTATAATAACTCTATTTGATTGGCTATTGATTCCACTGTCGGTTTTTTGTTACATTGGTCAGATATCTTGATTAATAACCTTCGATAGTTTTGAGATAAGTATTTTTTTGCAATGGGTGGCCTTGTGGTATTTTTATAGATAAACCATAGATGTTTTTTCAATTAGTAACGTCAAGTATAGTCGTAAGTATAGTATAGTAGTAGTAAGTATACAGTCATATGTATATGACTAGTGGTTTTGATTAGTTATTATCTAGTTCTGCAACTTTTTGGGTAGAATTAGAATTTTTATTAGTTAAATATATAGTTATCAAAACTTCGATACTACTATATTTCGACACTTTAACATAAAAATTAACAACTAATTATTTATAAAAGATGTAAACGCCATTTTCACAAGCAATGAAACCATTCAAAGACATAAAAAGCTAAAGAAAGAAACTTTAAGCTTAAATAAAATAACATATAAAATTGATATCGCTTTCTGCGAACAAGATAACATAGCTATAAACCCGATGAGAAGTCAATTAGGCACAAGGACCTCTTTAACTCATTTTACATGTAATTATAAAGTCGTATGAAATTCACGCTTGATTAAGTTGGTAATCGTGTAGGTGACATGATTATAAATTTAATGCCGTCATATTGTCGATTTAACCAGTCTTTTATGGAACCAATGAGCATTGATACCAATGTGCCAAGTTATAGTCGTGGCGAATTTAGTGTGCATCGTTTAATCTCTGTGACCTATATTATTTTGCACCTTATTAGCCGCAGCTTTTGGTGGGATGTTTTACGATATATGATTTCCGTAACTATAAAGAGATATACTATATATAAGATATCGTAAAAGGACAACATAATTTCTATCTAGTGTTTAAAGAACTCGATTATTGACTTTAGGTTACAATAATGGGTCAATTCTACAAATGATCACGTAGCTGTTCAGCTAATTTATATTTTTAAGATTGCATTATATTGCTGATTATCTGTAAAACAAGATTCTATACGACATGCATCTTTTTTAATTGATCACCTTCGACAAAATATAAAAGAGCTTTCGACAGTTCCAAAAGTTTACTGGCACTGACAGTATGACCAAAATATTGCCAAGACTTTGATAAATAGTAAGTATAATGGAGGCCCTTCATCGCTAAAAAACGAATTTTGAGATATTAACCGAATGGTCAAATGTTAATAAATTCTGTCTCCACAACAACATTATTAACGACACGGCTGACTGAATACTCAAAATGTTTATGCAATATATTGCACTTTGGGCCGCATAAAGCACTTACGAATAATCAAATTTGATTCGGCGTACATTAATCACTTTAACACATTTACATTGCGGCCATTGCGATTATAAGCGATTAATGAAAGCAGACAGAGCGAAAACGTATGATTAATTGTATCAAGTGTGAGTCCCAATCAAAATAATTACAATCATCGTACCTCCAGGACCATTGTTCGATGCTGAATGCGTTGCGTTATGTGGTGTTTTGTCAAGCTGTTATCGTATATCTGTACGTTCGGCCGTTAGACCACACGTAATGTGTAATAGCATTATATAAGCGAAGTTTAGAGCTTTTAATGCGGACGTTTGCTGTAGGTATTTGTCGATATTTATTTTTTATGTGATAGGGGGCAAACGAGTAGACGGGTCACCTGATGGTAAGTGACTACCGCCGCCCATGGACACCCGCAACTCAAGAGTCACAAGTGCGTTGCCGGCCTTTTAGGTAGGAGTACGCTCTTTTCTTGAAGGTTTGAAGGTCTGGTTGTGCGAGGCAAAAAGTTTCTCGAGAAGCGCACAGTGGTGGAGTGCCAATCGTCCAGGTGATGGGGATGGATATTTTGTCGCCTAGGACGGTGACGGAAACCTGCAGCCGGTATAAGTCCGAACAATTCCTCTGAACACTCCCCATGATACAAGCGATAGAGGATGCAGAGTGAAGCTACATCTCTACGCAACGCCAAGGAGTCAAGCCGATCAGAAATATCTTGACAGTCGATGAAGCGAGTCGCTCTCCGTTGAATGCGGTCAAGAGGGAGAAGCTGGGGTGCACCTGCAAAGAGATGAGAACAGTATTCCATGTGCGGCCGAACCTGCGCCTTATAAAGTTGCAGGCAGTGGGCCGAGGTGAAATACTGTCTCGATCTGTTTAGCACACCAAGCTTCTTGCTAATATGGCCTTACCTGCTAAGTGACCGCGAAACTGGACTTCGCTTGATATATCGACGCCAAGGATTCCAATACTGGCTGATGCAGTTAGGGAAGTGCTTTTGAAGTGAAACGACCAATCTTATTTAACTTATCTCTTAGAATTGTGTTCCTTCTTCTATCTAAGTGAAGTTTACTCCGACGGTACACTTGATCTCTATTCAACATGTGAAGTACTCCTACTTAAGGAATTGTATACGTTAGGAAAGTGTAAAAAGTGAGGCAGGGTTCGATTCCCACCTAGGACAAATATTTGTGAGTAACACGATCATTTGTTATGTGTTTGGGTGTAATTCATGTATAATATGTATATATTTAGAACTATATAAGTATGTTCATAAGCAGTCTGATTACCATAATACTAAGCTCTGCTTAGTTTGGGATCAGACGGCCGTGTGAGATGTGTGAAATTATTATTCTCTTTATTTAATTAAAGAAACATATATATTACATTTTAAATACAAAATAAAAAAGAAAACGAAATATATTTAAATCTATTTATTATATATGTATATATATATATATGTATATATATAAGAGATTTCCACCGATATATTGACTTCACGATATCTCTGGAACCATAAGGCGTAGCGACTTGAAATTTTGTAGGAATATTCCTTTCGCCGAGTAGAGGTCAGCTAAGAACTGTATTTAAAAATTAGGGTCCCGTCGGTGTCGGGTACAGGGACCAAGCTGCCGGTGGTTAGGGCTCCAGAGACAGGAACTTCCTCACAATACGTGCATAACATAGATTTCATAGCTGGGAATCAAATGCTTCGGTGATGCTGTAATCGATTACTTCGATTAGTTACGTAACGTTCACTGCTTTGGAACACTTCTGTATTTATGAGATCAAACATTAGGTCACGATCGTGAATGCACCTAGCTAAAGCTTATTAATTAAAATTGACAGTTAAACGAACTTGTTACTGCAATAAAATTGTTCAGTAACGACGGAATTACGTTCACTAGAAATTAATTAAATAAAAAGCAAAGAAGTACCTAAGTAATATGACAATGACTATAATTTTATATAATTTTCTTGTTGCAGTTCGTAAGTGTGCTCTTGATAAAATAAGATGTGATTATACTGGAATATATCATTCTGAAATAACGTTTATGGTAATTACTACTTTATGTTAAGTAATAGCAGTCCGGAGATGAACAGCCCCGTTCAACGGCACTCGTTCATAAGCATGACGAACGTGCCAGCCATCGTCCATCTCAACCATATCAAAGGCAGCCCAACGATCCTACATCTACGCCACCATATGTAGGACTTCTAAGCAACCATAACATACTCAGAACTGCTAGGAGACATAAATAGAAACAAAAAAAAATTTACTACATAGTTCTCAGGTGTACAACTCATAAATTTACAATAAGAATTTACATTTATTGTATTTTATGAATGATTTATAAAATACATACAATATAAATTACTTATGTAAAGATTTTTTAAAAAGTATCTATGTCAGTAGTAATAATTGAAAACATCATTAACTAATTACAGTTTAAATACTAAAACAAAGAGAATACAATAAAAACGAATAGAACAGTGAAATTTCTTATGTACACTGTGGGTGTAGAGCAGGACCAGCAAGTTGCCAAGCATTTTTGTCCACCATATGATCATCGACTTTGTAATATCTTCTTTAAAAAGCGTGACTTTAAATTTGTTCATGTTACATGTATTATTTACTGCTATTTTCTTATCATACTATTTTCTCATATTTCAGTTTATTGTATACAGTTATAATTTTAATTATAATAATTATAGTGGTAGAGCCATGCTTAAGCACGAATTCGCCGGCTCGACCGGTGCGATACCACGGCCTCACAGAAAACCGGTTGTGAAGTAACGCTTACGTTGCATTTCCCCGAAATGAGTGAGGTCTCCGGAGGCCCAAAATCCCCCACGCCCCCTAATGATAGCGCTGTTAACGAAAAGGATACCCCAGGGGGGTACCAGCGCTAGCGTTAGAGAATCCCCCCCTGGACGTCCACCCTCAGTACGGATTATGCCTGAGCGTGGAGCGTGGAGCCCAGGCTGCCCCTCGTACTCTGGGGGGGGGCTCAACTGCGCTCTCAAAATCTGCTCGGGGCAAGAGAAGGCATACCATGGCACCCCCTGTCACGTTTACCGATGATTTTTGTAACATCAGGGGCTTACATTCGAACCTCGACACTGTCCACCACCACCTTGAGACAGCAAAGCCGGCCTTGCTCTTTTTAACCGAGACGCAGATATTATCTCCAGCGGACACATCCTACCTCTGCTACCCTGGGTACGGACTGGAACACTCCTTTGTTCCTAAGGCTGGTGTATGCGTGTACGTTAGAGATGATATCACTTCTCGCCGCCTCGGCAATCTTGAAAGTAGGGACCTCTCCATCTTATGGCTACGTGTAGACTGCGACGACCATCCCCGCATCTACCTATGCCTCTACAGGTCCTATAGCGGAGATGCCGAAACGGACCGACTCAACGACCACGTCCAAATGGCTACAGACTCACTGCTCCAGCAGGTCCCATCCGCAGAGATTGTGATTCTTGGCGACTTTAACGCCCATCACGCCGAATGGCTTGGTTCGCGTAAAACCGATCATGCGGGAAGATCTGTTCACGATTTCGCCTTGGCATATGGCTTGACGCAGCTGGTAGCAACGCCTACGCGAATCCCAGATGCAAAAAGCCACCTGCATTCACTGTTGGATCCTCTGCTGACCTCACATCCTGACGGCTACAAAGTATCCGTTGAGGCCCCTCTTGGCCCCTCTTGGCCCTCTGTATGGCACTATAGGTCAGCAGACTGGGATGGAATGCGAACATTCTTTGCATCCTACCCATCGAGGCAGGTTTGCTTCTCGCCGGATGATCCCAATGTCGTTGCTGACTCTGTCGCGGATGTTGTGCTTCAGGGTATGGAACTTTTCATTCCATTCTCCCTGATTCCCACAGGTGACAAGTCCCAGCCTTGGTTTGATCGAACCTGCAAAGCGGCGTCCCGCCGAAAGCAGGAATGTTACCAAGCATGGGCTAATGCAGCGACAGCATGGGATGTAAAGACCAGCACATTAAAGAAGCAATTTAACTTTGCCTCCAGGTCCCTCAAAAGAGTAAATGCTGGGGCGAAGTCGGCTCATATCGGCAGAATTGGCGAGAGACTAGTGAGTCTCCCCTCTGGAACTCGTGCATTCTGGTCTCTTGCCAAAGCTGTCGACGGGAACTTTTGTAAGCCATCCCTTCCACCTCTGCGCATAGGAGATAATTCGTTGGCCCACGACGCTAAAGAAAAAGCCGATCTTCTGGGCAAACTCTTTGCGTCCAACTCGACCCTGGACGACTGGGGAAACGCACCGCCGACCATACCGCAGTGCGAGACCCGCATGCCGGAAGTCCGGTTTACACAAAGGGCAGTGCGTAAAGCGCTTCTTTCCCTCTACGTTCATAAGTCGAGTGGGCCCGATAGAATCTCTCCTATCGTGCTGAAGACGTGTGCTCCAGAGTTAGCACCGGTCCCGAACTCATGGAAGACAGCTTTAGTGCACCCAATCCCTAAAAAAGGAGATCGCTCGGATCCGTCCAACTACAGACCCATAGCCATCACCTCCTTTTTCTCCAAGATAATGGAATCCATTGTTAACTGCCAGCTCCTCCGGTACTTAGAAGACCACCAGCTCCTCAATGATCGACAATACGGCTTCCGTCAGGGTCGTTCAGCTGGTGATCTTCTCGTATACTTGACTCACCGGTGGGCACAGGCGATCGAGACCAAGGGGGAAGCGTTGGCCGTTAGTTTGGACGTGGCGAAGGCCTTCGATCTCTTTGTCTGGCACAAAGCGCTCCTTGCGAAGATTCCTTCCTATGGGCTTCCTGAGAAACTGTGCAATTGGCTCACCAGTTTTCTTACAGATAGAAGCATCAAGGTCGTTGTTGACGGTGCATGCTCCGACTCCAAGTCTGTTAATTCTGGTGTCCCACGCTGTTTCTTCTGCATATCAACGACATGCTGCAGATTAGAAGCATCCATTGCTATGCAGACGATAGCACGAGTGATGCCCTTTACACCGGCCGCTCTAACATTTCTCGGGTAAACGTCATCGAAAGCCGATCCAAACTTGTGTCTGAAATCGAAACTTCTTTATCAAAAGTTTCAGATTGGGGTCGACTTAACCTAGTCCAGTTTAACCCCACGAAGACACAGGTTTGCACGTTCACCGCTAAAAAGATGCCATTGGTCGTATCACCTCAATTTGAGAGCACTTCCCTAACTGCATCAGCCAGTATCGGAATCCTTGGCGTCGATATATCAAGCGAAGTCCAGTTTCGCGGTCACTTAGAGAGTATGGCGATATTAGCCTCGAAGAAGCTTGGTGTGCTAAACAGATCGAGACAGTATTTTACTCCGGCCCACCGCCTGCAACTTTATAAGGCGCAGGTTCGGCCGCACATGGAATACTGTTCTCATCTCTATGCAGGTGCACCCCAGTACCAACTTCAGCCTCTTGACCGCATTCAACGGAGAGCGACTCGCATCATCGACTGCCAAGATATTTCTGATCGACTCTGCTAGCTTCACTCTGCATCCTCTATCGCTTGTATCATGGGGAGTGTTCAGAGGAATTGTTCGGACTTATACCGGCTGCTGGTTTCCGCCATCGTCCTACGTGACAAAATATCCATCCCCATCACCTGGACGATTGGCACTCCACCACTGTGCGCTTCTCGGCTTCGGCGGCGGTAGTCACTTACCATCAGGTGACCCGTCTGCTCGTTTGCCCCCTATCGCATAAAAAAAAAAAAAAAATACTAAACCACGTGGCAATTTGAAACCTAGAAGTTTTAGAAGTACCTACTAGTATATTTGTTTCATTTAAAGATACATTTGTTATTGACATTATTATGACATAATCTTCTATTTATTAATACGAGGTTTTTAATCCATCCAAGGCAGTTCAAACTGTGATCTTGCTGTCGAACGATATTGCCTATATATAACATAAACATACGGTGATTATAAACCTGTCTTTTAGTTACACAGGCTCCTATTACGACTAAAATCTCTTTACCATCCCCTACCTTTTATCTGGCTACTTAATAAAACCTTTTTGCGTAAATATGCGTGTTACCTTAATAGAACTTTTGTTTCCGGCGACTTCAAAAAACCGTCGCTAGGGATCACGTTTATGTTGTCATGCCCATGTCAATTATCAGGCAATACCCGCATTATTTGGATTTTTATATGTATTATCTCTTACGAATTTTGGCGCTACCCTTGACTCGCTGGACCCGACCCGTGGACAAAGGGAAGTAGTAGAATTTAAGATGGAAGTTTATTTCTCAATTTGACTTTTTGGTATATTGTACATGTATTGTGTGTTTTTTACCTATTGGTAACTTACCAATGTATATAAGTGTTGATAATTAAGTGATTGTCTTAGATTTCTTCAAGGTTATTTACACAAATGCTACCACAAATGTATAATTTCATCTTTTCCATATATTTAGTCTGGAAAGAAATACGGTTACAATTAAAAGAAACCATAATATAATATACACAAAAATATATTTTAAATTAGTATTGTCGCTTGGTATTCGGCGAATGTATGTGTACCGGGCCATTGATAGGTACAATGAAACCTCCTCTGTATTAGACAGAAAAAGATCTTTCAGTCCACGTAGCGTACGTACGAAAAAGAACCAAAGCAGTGAAGTAAAGAATTCTAAGAAATCCTGTCCGAAAAAGCAAAAGATTAGCAGTACATTTGCAGAGTACTTGCAACCTATAAGAGATTCACTGGTCATTTATTGATAGTGATTTAACTAATAATTTAAAAATTAAAGGAAGTTACAGAAAAACTTTTTGACTGCCGAAATATTTTTTACTATTGAGCAATATTTTAACAAACACAATGACCGAGTTTATGCTCA
Source organism: Tyria jacobaeae (assembly GCA_947561695.1). Classification (NCBI taxonomy): domain Eukaryota; kingdom Metazoa; phylum Arthropoda; class Insecta; order Lepidoptera; family Erebidae; genus Tyria; species Tyria jacobaeae. The sequence goes on from OX387220.1 coordinate 14,070,390, forward strand.
AAGCTCTTATAAGCTTCCCAATTAGTCAGCAGAGTACAACGTTCGTATTATCCGACTTCAATTGTGGTTTGATGGGGTGTTTAGCTATCAAAGTGTGATTGAGCCATATTTTTGTGAAAAAGGTTTCAAAACATCAGCACAATTATATCTATCTCTAACACCATGTTCTATAACCAAGAATTGTCCTTTCACCAAGTTTCAGTACCGAAAGGAACATTTTTGACTTCATCAGAGCTGAAGACTGGCCGTCATCTAGTCTTGATCTTAATCCGCTAAGTTATGATTTATGGTCAGTTTTAGAGAGTATGGCATGCTCTAAACGCCATGATAATCCACATTCTAGCGTTTTCTATGTGAAGAGTGCGTTTTTTTATTAATAATAATAATAATAATTTAATTAAAATTAAAAGCTTTTTACATATAGCTGTGCCATGCTTTGACGAATATAGTTAGATGTATAAAAATGTTAAAAAGATGCTTTAAAAACATCAAGAAATTAGAATTATATTACGACAGTTTTATACGAAAACGTCAAAAAATTCACATCATTTACTTAAAGTAAAAAACAGTGCCGGTGCCAGTGTGGTTCACGGTTGAGTACAATAGGGCCGCCTCATCTCTTCCCGGTGGTGTCGTATAGGGCGAGTAAGTGATTGGACTGTTATCTATCAGACAGTATATATACAGTCATACAGTGCCCGGTTGACAGCTATAGACTTACCCCCTATTACGTTAGTGAGAACTTGCAAAGTGTCAAGACACCCGTCTGATACATCTCTGCCTGCCCCTTAGGGATGTATGCATATGTGAAAACCATATTCATAACAAACTTAATATTAACTCTGAACTCTAACCGTGAAAGCGCGCCCCGAAAATATTTTTCTTAAACTTTATAATGTAATAGTACTAAAGGTCGACATTGATGCGTTGTGTAACATCGCGATAAACTTTTATGTTATGTTTGAAGAGTTTGAGGCGTGAATTTTGATCATTGTGTAATATCAAAATCTAAGGCTGGGTGACCTTTGTCCGTCGCGATGGACATACACTCTTCCAATTTCGTGATATGTATGTTATAACAATAATTTACAGTAACGATTTTTCGGGAACGTATTTAAGATTATGCTGTTGTTGAGTATTCATAACTCCTATAGATTCTTCAATTCTTACATTCTTCGGTATTACAGTGAAACGAAACACGTTGAGCAATTTGTACTAGGAAAAACTTTACTTTGTTATTTTAAATTTCAAATAACTATGCGTAATAGTAAATGTAACATACATCATGTTACAAATATATTATTAATTTCTACTTCAAATACTTTATTTCATGAAACTGTACGACAATTATTTGAAATCGTTCAGTTTAAAAAATAATAAAAACTAAATTTAAAATATAAAAATTATTATTAAAAATATTGGATAATTAAGTACCTGTCTGTATTAATCTATTGACGGAGAATTCGATTAGCATACAAACATTCGAACATAGAACCTCCTTTTTTTAAGTAGGTTGAAAACAATCCTTAATACAAACACACATACACACACTCACCTTTTTTTTTTCATATCGTGTCGAAACCCCACGGGTCATCACCTCACTGGAGCTAACAGTGAAGTGGTATGTCGTACTTGAACCTGACTAAAACCACACGGTGTTCCGTTACGAGGTCTATTGCAGAGGTATATTGGCTAGGAAAGAATAGAACCCCTGCAGACATACATACACTCACCTACAGTACGTAATTAATGCTCACATTTTGAGTAGTTTCAACTCGATCTTACGATAGTGCATCAAATTTTAAGCTACTTCGTGGAATACCTAAAACTTCCCACTATCAAGACATACATTTACCATGTACCGTAAGCACGTACCGCCTAATAGAATTTTGATATTTACAGGAAAGTTGTGCCACTAGGTTATCAATTCCAAGAGAAATAATGAAACCACGAAGTATTCTTACCGTGACCTTCACACACGCATGATTAGTTCATTATCTTTCAATTCCATGAATCACAGTCGTGAGAAAAATATTTCTTCCGACAACGGCATTCGTTATACCTAAGATATTGTCGAGATGTGACTAGACAATAAAATTTAAATAATAATCAAAGCGAATCATTTATGTGCGATTTATCTTAATGGCTATTGCGGAAGTCTATCAGTACAATCACGGCTAATTGTGTCTACTGTATTGATAACATTTTGATTATTAATATATTTATAGAAGTGTTCCTAAAGCAAAGACCAATTGAGGGAATCAAATAATAGTACACATTATAATCTGCAGCTAAGTATTGACTTTGTAGAGAAAACACTAAAGTATTATGAAATAGCGTAGGACACAAATTTCTTACTTCTAAGTGTAAATAGCGGTATAGCACTGCTTGCCCCCGGTTCCAGCGGCAAGCAGTGCTATGAGTAGCCATGGATGTCCAAAGCAAATCAATTCTAACAACAAATTAATTTAATACAGTTTATTGTATTGAACACACACACCGTTAAACGTGGCTACCCCAGGGTATAAATACCTCTTGTTTCTTTAGTTATCTGTTACTATGTCAAAAGATTTTCTTAAATCTACCCACAATTAGGCTAATGAAGAGTATAGCATTTTCTTAGGAAGATATTAGAATCTGTAATAATAATATTAATAAAATAAGGAAGGGAATACAAGAGGGGAAACTATAAGACATGTAGATAATAATACTTTTTAATTACCGCTCATTTTTTGTAACTGCGACGGGCCTGCACACAAGGAGGCGGAGCGTCATGCCTCTGTGGTTATGTATGGCGGACAATGGTATTTTTATTTCCGCATGTCACATCAAAAACACCGCGTCCATATATTATTATAATGAAAGAATTCTACTGTCTGGATGAGAAAGTTTACTGTCTGGATAAGAAACTAATTCAGGATTTTATCTACAAAGGATTTTTCTCTACAACATTATTTAAAACCGTGTGGTTATCAGTGGAAAAGAATAGGACTAAGGGATCAGATTAATTGTAAATAATATCCTATACGTGATTTTGTTCATTGCGATATTTTATAATTTACTTTTAGTGGCTGTAATATTTTCATATCACAGGATTAGTAGTAAAAAGTAATAAATATACTAAGTTGGAGACACATTTATGATGCAAATACGAATAAATTATATTTTTTTCATATTTTTTTTGTTAATAATTCTTGCCTGTTGCGATATATAAGCGCACACATTGACTATACTCGCTGCTTTAACTAAAACATTATGAACGCCAACATTAATTAGTTATATCAATCCCAATATTGTTACTTCGTTAAAGAAACACTAAAATAAAATGGTAATAAATTATACTTAGACTCCGACAGTGTCTGCCATAATACATTCATGCGTGGTGTGGGTGTTTGACAAGTTTAGCAAAGATTTAGACGTTAGTCTATGGAATGTCAAAACATGGCGACTTATATACAAATCAATTATGAATACGTATTTGATTTGTGTCTATTAAGAAATAGATATTGTCGTTGTAAGGATTTATTCTCCCTAAATATTACATACTAACGTATCTAGTACAATACACACACTACAGACACGATCATTCTCTTCCACATCTCACTTCACAAGAACAAGCACACATATATCATATTTCTATTGTATTCCAACTTTGTATCCTCACAACATTTAGTACCTACTTTGATAGTCCAATTTTCAGCGGGATTGTACTGGAGACCCGTAATACAGGTTGTGTGTTTGCACAAACATTAGATCAGGCACCAGTCTCTCACAAATATATATACATTGTTACTTTATTACAGCAATAAGTAGATTGTAATGGGAAATTTTATTACAAACTTAAGCAAAAAGAGAGAAAGCGATAATATACATGCTACAAACGTTGAGGCATTGGCATCACAACTCATTAGCTTCCAGCACCAACATGATCCCAACCCTAACCTAAATATGTAAACTACTTTAGTTGGGTACCAAGATAATTAGAAATATATTGCCAAATTTACGCCGTTTAGGCTCTAGGGCGGGACAAAGAAATATCATACATATCACATACATACATACACTCTAAAATCATTATCCTTTTTCTTGCGCAGTAGGGTAGAAACACCAGTCTCGATGACGTTTCGAGACCTTTGTTTTTACTACTGGTGCTGGTGCTGGCAAATGTTTACAAATAACAAATTCTATGTATATTCAACGTGTAATTTCTACAGACTTTGAAGGCCCAACTATTTAATATGAATACTTGAGTATATGTAACTTTGTAGAGATGTATGTTTGAAGTTAGAATAAAATTGCAAATGAATTATAACAAATTCTGCAATTTTATAATAATGAATTGAGAATATTGAAGTTTTATTCTGTTTTTTTTTTATTTTCTTTTCAATGAATATAAAGTACCTATGTATATAGCTAAACATTTCCGTGGGAGGCACGAATTCTCAAACCCGGGCCATAACTCATCTAAACTTCATTCTATAAAGCAATTTCAAAAATAGAACAAGAGTTTTTGCCCCTTTCGACCACCATTTGTCGAAAAACAACAATTAATATAAATAAAAAATCTACAGCCAGTGTTTCAATTCAATCGGGGGGCGTGATCGTTTTACATTCAAGGGGAGGATATCTTTCGAAATCATTAGTCGTGGAATGCCATGGAAAGTGAACATGGCCCATAATAATTTTCGGTGCCCGTCGTCCGCCATCGTGGGCGGATATAACCTTTGTCTTTAGAACCTAAAAAGCCAAAAAAAACTGTACCCAAACGTCAGTTCAAAATATTTATTTGCGCGCCGGTCAATATGCGCCCGCATGTAATTTTACCGACATTGTACGAGTCCCATGTTATTGTCCAACAGAGTGATGTATTAACGACAAGCAAGTTTCATTATTCAAAATTATGTTCGAAGATACTTAAGGGATGTGTTTTATCAAAGGAGACCAAAACGAATTTAATCGTAAGGCTACATGAGCTTAATAAGAGGAATTACCGATCAAAGGCCTTTTTATTAAATACCTACTGTTGTTAATTTTGGGCGATCAGTGTAATTTAATTCATATCCTTTATTTTGAAACGGCTTCGACGAAATTAAAGAGGTTTTAATTTTATTTTTTTATAAATGAGTTATTTTATTAAGGGTCATAAATAAATAAATAACAGCTCTATAAAGAATCAGGTTTTCTGTTTGCTGTATGTATTCACAAGAGTATTCGACAGTCTGTCGTAATTCGTAACAATACCAGCGGCTTTTACCACTAAAACCGCCAATTAAAGTTGTTCTTGTAAGGTAGGCTCCCATTCATGGGGTTATTACTCGAAATGTCTTGTTAGTATAATGACACCATAATATCATTAGTGCTTTTATGGTTGTATTCATAAAGTCGTGTCTGTGTTCATACTTAAAGTGCATCGTTATAACCCTTGTTCCGGATAAGATAAACTAAATTTACGTGAAATCTTTTTCCAAACAGCTTTCCCTTTAATTGACTATGGATACTTAAAAACCTATTTTAGGTTTTTAAAACGAATCGTTATCCTGATCATAAACTAAATGGAACCGAATTTTGTATGAACGTAATGGCTTTACGACTAAGCATGCTTACATTTAAGTAAAAAATACTTTAAATCATTGTGGCTACTTTAGGTTCATTTAACTTTCACATAAATCCTTAATATATCTGAAATTACGATAGCAAAAAAAAATATTTAATACCGAGACATACTTTATTGATACATTTTTGTGTTGAGACCCAAAAAAATATAGATAACGTAACATAATTACAGACTTTTTCTCGATAAGGGGGGCAGTTTTATGACCGGCTCCATTTCACGAGCAGTTTACAGGTAATGAGCAGAGCATCTATTTATTTATGAGCTTTTGTTGGCTAAAAAATAGTCACAGCTGTCGCCTTCAGGAGACACTAACTTTAAGATTGAACAATTTCAAAACATTTGGTTTTATCACCAACATTCTAAAACTAAAATATTTTAATCAGCAATACTCGATAAGCTAATTAACATAAAATTACTTAAAGTTTTAATATAAATTCTTGTTAAAATATTAAGTGTGAATCAAAATTCATAACGACGACATGTTATTTTGTATAAACGCAGAACGTAGTAATCATAAACAGACTGAATAATATGTATAAGATACCTTCATTTTTAACTAATTATTTTGTCGGGGCTTCTGTACCTATAGAACGTAATAGAAAGAGACATAATATACAGTACACAATTTACATAAATACACTATTATCACATGAGTGATGGACCTCTTATGTAAACGCTTTTTTTTAGCTGGCAACACGAATGCAAGTTGTATTTTTTATTGCCTATTATGGAACAAACCGGCTTTGTATTTGACTTTCCGCCTACGGCTACGACATTTTTGTAAATTATAATTTTACTTAATATACATTTAGCCGCTAGTTAAATATTTTTATAAAAATGTGGGCAAAGTTAAATTAGTAATAACATATTTCATGTATAAACAAATATACTAAAGACTCAAATACCTTATCAGAATATGGCGTCGTCTACAGTCGAGAAAAAGACAACAGCTTTGTTAGATTTTCTAGTATTGTTAAAACCATTCTCGATGGCGCAAGTGGCCTTTATAAAAGCTATTTGCGGTCTATTTAGCAAAAACTAGTGCAATTGTCTCGCGTCCCGTTTATCGGGCATGGCCAACTAACTACATTTAAACACAAACATATAATCATATCCGATCTAATAAGTAAGAAAGAATTGTTTTTATTTTTTGTTACCTTTTCATGGGTAAACCTGAGATCCAATTGTATTGCCCGAATGTCGATGGCACATATGTACATATATATATATATATATATATAAGTATGTATTCACGACCGGGTAATGCACCTGCTCTGGCAGGATATGACGGCAGAATTCCGTATGCCTCGATGTTGACATACAACTCGCACCTTCTCCACACTCATCAGACTTTTACGTCAGTCAGTTGAGGATGTTTTTACCAGGTACTGAAACTTTTGATGTCAAATAATATAAGTACATTCTCAAACTTGACATACACAATGTAGAAGGGTAGTGTCTTAATAACTTATATTATATTCTAATTCTTAAGATTTGAGTCTCGAATCTGTAACTTACTTACTACTCAAGACATTTCCAAGGCTGTCAAGTATACCATGTTCTTTGGTCACTAGTATGGCAATTTCATTGTTGAGCTTATCAACATGAATCTGAAAGGGGAAGAATTTTATTCATGAAGAGGTACATTTCCTTGGGGATATCGCTCTAAAACTCTTTTTCCTGGTTTATCCCGGGTCATTCTGTGTTGATTGAAGATTGAAAAGTCGTTACAATAATACTGTTGTTAGTTTAAAATATACGTTATTGTAGGTATCTTAATACCATATACACCTACACGAGGCGCCGACAGGCGACAAGCTTCACTTAGTTTCACAACAATCTGAATTCGTACTGACTAAATCTTTTCGCTATAGTCGGCGCGCTTAATTATAGGGAACTTCGAAACTGCACCTGGCCTGAAAAGAAGTTTGTTTTGTTTTTCGAAGTTGCAGACAATTTTCTTGTAATTTGTACTGCAATCTGTGCCGCGTTTTTCAATTCATATTGTACAGAAAACTAAAAAAGTATAAAGAAATAAATACAACATAATAAATACACAACATAACACCATAATTTAATTGCAATACACTATTATCACATGAGTGATGGATTACAAATTCAAGTTATATTTTTTAAAGCCGTAATTGTCATTCTAATAATGAAATTCATTTTTCTACCTACCTATCTCTTTTTTTATATCATAGGGGGGCAGACGAACAGACGGGTCACCTGATGGTAAGTGACAACCGCCGTCCATGGACACCTGCAACTCGACAGTCGTAAGTGCGCTGCCTGCGTTTGCGGGTGATAAGGGATGAGGGGATGCGGGGAGAGGAAAGAACAAAGGAGGATGAGGACATAGCAAGTCTCTATGCAAGTATAAATGAAATCGCTAGGCTTTTATTATCCAAACTAGATTTTTCTTTAATATTAGAAGTGTACAAGCTGTAGAAGCTGCTGCAAAAATTGGCAAAAAAATGAAAGGCTTCTCATTGATGTGAATGAACAGAAACTAAAACATTTTCATTAATTTCATTTGAACGCTGGATGATAATATGTCATTCAATTTAATCTTCTTCTATACTGCAAAATATAGCTGCACTCTAATCTTTCATATACCATATAATGAAGGCAAGCTTTCTCAGATCGGGCAGACAAGGGGACAGATCGTCCGGTATTTATTTCTACATAAAACGGGCCGCGATCACAACAACAATCACGCCACAATAGATGTGACTGTGAGACAACGTCTTGCAGTTTCAGCTTTTGTTTATTGAGGGAAAACTTTGGAGGAATTGCTTGAATGAAAACCAACAAAAGAGTTGCTTTACAATTTAATCTATTTTATGTTTATTCCATATATGTATCCGCCTTATATCAATGCTCGATATGGTAGGTATGTCATATGTCATAAGTTTATATTAACATTTAATCTATAATATTCTAATGGTATTGGTACTCAAAAATGCTCACCTCAAAGTTTAGACTCGATATTGCAGTAGAATAATTACTTCAAAATACATTGGACGACGAACAGGTACTGAGGAGATAGTGAGAACTGTCTCAGCTTTTTATTACAAAGGTATTGCTGAATGTAGTTGTAGTTCGCATACAACAGTAAAGAGTCCATGGATATGAAAACATTTTAATGTAATATGTGTATTAAGACGTATCGTACTTAAGAAACTATTTTATGTGTTTCCTTATCGTTAATACCTCGCAAGCGTAAATTTGTTGAAGACATAATTTAGCTTTAAGTTTTGTAATCTGTCAAGAAGTATGTATATATCATTTTTTACGGACAGCAACGTTATGTCATAACTTCCTACAACTATAACACGTAAAAGCGCATCAAAATAAAACTTAAATAACGGCAGCAAAAGCTATTAAGCGCATTCTGGAGTGTTTTAAGAGCCTCTAAATTATTAAGGCGACTTAACAAAAATAACAAATGAAATGCTGTTCATTGAATATCCATATAATTTTAACGTCCATATTTATATTGATGCTGCAATCACTCCGAGGTTGTTGTAAATCAATTTTACAACGTTTTTGACGATCAAACATAAATTATGGACGTCGACTCGCGTCCGTGCATTGTGAAAATGGCGAAAACGCAGATTCCTTGTTCGGCCTATATTAATAAAATTAAATTATGTTTGCTGTTCGAAACGAGCGGTTTCCATTTGCCGTTTACTTACGCAAATGTAAACTGTACCCGAGTTATATTGTTTACTCAGAATATTTAAACAATCTATGGGAAATACACAAGGTTTAGTTCCATTACGCACAAAACGTTTATCAGTTTACGAACAAGAAATAAAACTCAACGAAAAGGGTTTTGTTGTTCGCTAAAGCGCTTTCCCTTATCAGAATCCAATAAACAATATACAAATTGATATTCGACTTATTCGATCTATTTAATTTTACACCTACTACTTGTTTTGGATTTACAAACAATTTGTTCGAATAAGTGATCAATTGTGAAATTCGCATAAGGGACCGTGGTATCGCTCTTTCAAATGCCCCGCCTTTTAACGTATAATACCTTAATACAAATCAGGAATCTAAATCAATATCCCACACTCTTGAGCGTACGATGTTTTAAAAACGTGAACAGTATTACATCAGATACACAAGCAAAACTCGCTCCATGCATATCCATACTCGTCAAATTGCCTATAGAATCAATACCTCCCACATAAAATGCTCACGACCGTACAAGCGCCGTGACCAATAAAAAATGATTAGTTCACTACTTCAATATGCGAAGAATTAATATTTGTATACACTTGATCAAAGGTCGTCATATAGCGGTGGTCTATCTCGTTAAAAAAACTGTCAGTTTTTGCTTCCAACCAAAGACTGCACAATAAAAGTGCCAGAGTGTTCTTACAAACGAGAATTTATGTTCGCTGTATGTAAATGAAGTCCGGTGACGGTCGCACTCTGAGCTTTTTTTCCTCACAAAATATTACTGGTTGCATACCCGTAATCAAACTGTAATGTAACAGTTTACGCAATGTATACGAGCACTTCTTGCTATTTTCATGAAGATTTTTGTTGCTACTGATGGGTTTCTAAGTAGGTATTTATTTTACATGAACAAAAGACGTGACTTATTTCAATTCAGCCATAGCGTAAACTGATGAGAAAATATAATAATTAGTTCTTACATAGCATTTCGTCTGACTGTTCCGGGATAAATTATTCTACCAGTAATCACTTTCGACATCTAAGGTTAAAAGAGATCCATATAGTTATTTGTAAACAGCAAATAAGGAAGTAAACAGACTTACTCGCACATTTGTAGAATAAATAAGTGAATAAACACTTGTTTTAGTGAACGTTCTATTAAAGCTCTAATAATAAACACTGTTTAGACTACAGCACTGTTTAAGATCCTATCCTTCACAGTTGTTGAGTCGTCCATTCATATGAATAAACGTTCACTACTTGCGGTATAGTATCATTTTCTTATTTAATGAGTGATTTTATGAGAAAAATCTTTTATAGTGTATATAAAAAGCTTTTCCGTACTCAGATAACTATTAGAACTGGGGTGCTTAATATTCATACAAATGCGGAATATTGTCTGTATTTATTAAGGGTACAACAAAAGTGTTTGCAAGGATATAAAACTAATGGTACTCACTCATAATGATGTGATCCCCAATCAATGATGTGATAGATTTGGCGGTTTTTGACCAATATCCTGCATAGGCTTGAAACGCTGGCATTAAGAGCTGCTTTATTTCTCCACCTGTCATTGTGATTAACATAAAGTTCAAGTCAAGAGTCACAGTTGCGTTGCCGGCCTTATAGGTGGGAGTACGCTCTTTTCTTGAAGGTTTGAAGGTCGTATCGGTCCGAAAATACTGCAGATGACAATATGTTCCACAGGCTGATTGTGGGAGGCAATAAGCTTCTGAAGAAGCGCACAGTGGTGAAGTGCCAATCATCCAGGTCTAGGAATTATTCTAGTAGTGAGCATGGTCTGCCTTTTCTGACAACAGCTTTTTCATCAACCATTGTACCTCCTAATTTGTCTAGGATTTCTGAGTAGTAAAAATAATATATGACACCATCTTCTAGCAAAATAAATGTCAGTAGTGTGACGAAGTGCTATTATGTTTTTCATGGATAATAACTTTTAGTATAAGATAAGATGGGGTCAAAAAGTCTGTCCTTAGGTTGCCGTGGATAATAAAATAGCAACTAAAAAGTTATTGGCACCTTACGACAGTCACTGGACACACACTGGACACTTACAGACAATTTATGAAAGATCTTACCTCTGAAGTTGAAACTTAGGATCGTCTAAAGTCAAGGCCACTTAAAAGTCACGTCAAGCATTCATAAAATTCAGTCAAGCATCTTGTTTTATTGAATACCAGTTATTACAAACATTTTTTTTCACTTTCATGAATCGAAAAGTTTTGACCAACGTTCGTAACATAACACTATCCGCATATGTTTACATATTTTTTAATCATTCTATGATTTTTTCATAAATTTAATGGATTTTGTGTTAAGCTCTCTTTCGGTAGTAGTAAAATGTTAATCTGACTGAAAATACTATCAGATTTTTGACGTTTATAATTTTCTTAAATTTGTCACATCCATGTCTCTTGATTACTCTTGATTAATCTTTAACTAACTTTAAGCGCACACCGCACATTGACGATAATAACCTTTCATCATTTTCGCAAACATCACGACAAATGCAGTAGTTGTATCCATTTTCTTTCTCTGCGGAAAAAAGACACGGAGGTTATTCTTCCACCTCTAAGTTCATGTTTATTTAAGCATAATCTTTTCAACAATGACGCACTTTATTTTTTTATCGAATCGACTTCCAACAACTTCACATCTTAATGAACTCCAACCAATGATATACCTCAGAAAATTAAGCATAATTTTGTACTCGCGTTAATTTCGATAAAAGAAAAATCCAAAAAGGATTCGCATTTGCTATGCAATTTAGTGTTCTTAAATTGGCTGAATGTAATTCGAAAATGCATTCTAGCCATGTCTTTGTGCCTTGTTCAATCACTAAAAGGAGGTTGTTTAATGGATTTCCACCATTACTGAGCAAATAATCGTACTGGACTTATAAAGGTGCGCACTTATTAAGCCGCCTATTAGAGTAGTTTATGTGGGAAATAAGCTATATTGAGTAAAGTAAAGAAAGCACATTATGTATATTAAATCTGAAAGTTATCTAGGAGTAAACATTGCAGATGCGTACTGAAACAGCCCATTTTTAAGAATTTAAGACATGAAATCTCTATTATCGCTATAAAAAAATATTACGCTGGATTTTTAGTTCTTTCAAGTTTCTTTCAACCATAGCCAGTGTCAATCGGAATGATTTAAGGAGTCTAACTATATCTAAACATCTCAAAAGGCATTTACAAATACTTCTCTATATACAAACATACATGAACCCTATTAATATCTAAACATTATAGTCTTATTTAAGGCATCGTGTAATTAATTATAACTAGCACTACCTACTTGGAGTAGAATTAAGAGTATATTTTTTTTCTTTCAATTCCACATGTAAGTATACTTTTCCTTCTAATATAGTTTTTACGATTACACACACATATTTTCATTTTTAGATCATTAATGAGCTAAGTTTCTAATTAAAAGAAACGAGGTATAGTATTATTTTATCAAAATGATCTGAGTTTACATACTACAAAACTCGACGTAACTGTATACATGTTTGTTTTAAGTTATATAAATGGACCACGGTGAGTATAAAGCAGTGGTTATTACTTAATATATTAACTTGCTAAAAAAAATATATTATCCATTACAGCTGATACCCGCTTTCCTCTCCGCTCAAGCGCTGTCCACAGCCTGTCAAGCGCCCGCGGCGCGGCGCGGCGGCGCAGTCACGACGTGCCCGTCTCGCTGAACCGCCAATTTGTGGCCGCCCCGTGTTGGTTTTGTTGAAGCCAGCGTCTTCATACCTACATGCGAAGCTTTTTACACTTTTTGCCACCTCAATACACCTAGAATGGACGTGAAAAAATGTTTACGAGGCCAACATATAATACATGCGGTATGATTCGAATACAATAGAAAATTTGAATTACAATCTTACTAGTATGCAAGTATGGGCTACTATTAACTCGGTCTCACATTATTGTCCTGTAAATACACAATATGTGTACAGTCATAGTCTTATCCATTTCTACCATTAAATAAATTTAAACCTGTAATCTTTTTTTGACTTTGGAAGACCAAAGTGCAGTAAAATTGCACAAAGTAGGCACATATTTACTACGATAACTGAAACTCGTGTAACATGAACCAATAATTAATAATTAAGTGCGTAATAACATTACCGTGCCGCTCGTCAACTATAAAATTTCCAAAACATACATATTTGCCAGTTCAAGCTGACCTTTGACTGCGAGTTAAGCCCGCCGCTGGCCATAATTTTATAGGTATGCAACAAGGGGCACTGGGGGTCGGCTTACAGTGGTCGGCTCTTATAATGACGGGCCCGTCAGTCCACCCGTCAGTCAGCGAGTCCAAAGAATGAGTTCATTTCCTTCGAACACGCGAGATACGATTTTTAATTAAGTTTTTGTTAAAAATTCATTAAAGAGCGGCGACGATGGCGCGGGTGGGTCTTCAAGCTCGCCTATATGCATAAATGAGTATGTAATTAATGAGCATGGTATGAAGCCAGTTTACTTGTTACAATGTCGAATTTCAAAGGTTACGCAGCCATTATTCTACCCGTCAACTTTTTAAATTAAACTTCGACTTGAAGAATTTTCTAAAAAATCTGTACGATGTGGTCCTACGGGTCACATTTAAAATTTAAAACGCAAGAAACAACGGAGCGTAAGAACCGACGAAATGTAAATTCCTACTTATTATACCTGATCCCGAATGTCAACTCGAATGGTCAAGTTAAGTACTTTTTATTCATGGGAATAATAGTCAATGTGTCAGCACAGAGCGGGAGTCAGTCACGTAACAAATATCGGTTTAGACACGATCTGACAGGCAACACACTGACGTCTCCAGATGTACTGCCATAAATAAGTAATATTTTTTTTATTTCCAAGAATAGATAATGTAGTAAGCGTTCTTCTTACAAATATTACATTGCTCATTGTTATTTTTTTTTTATTTGTGTCATTTGGTATTTAAACATAAAACCAGTTAAGGGTAACTATCCAAACACGGATAAACTTACTTTTGCTATATCCATACGGTACAAATATGATGGGTTCAGACTCTCTTTCAGTACTTCAGGCATGAAGCGTACACTGCTGAACGGCATTCCACAAAGGCATCCTCCAATAGTTTCCTGCCACTTAGCATGGGTCTGTCTGTCCATACAACTTCCTGGTCACCACGAGCTTGATTCAAAAGTAAAACCATTTGGTTGGACGGGTCATTGTAGCTTCTCATTGTGCAAAAGGTAATTAAGCATGAAGAATTAAAAAAAAACTAAACAATAAGTAGTAAATGATAATATCGGTTTATTCTGCAGAGAGCAAAAATCAGATAGTAAAAAAAAATATTCCATGCATAATAAGATAACGTATCGAAAGCCCTTCAGCTATATTGCTAGAGATATAATTGAAGAGGAAGTTAATGCTACTAACGTAATCATATCATTTACATATTCTCGTGAAACAGTTGAAATAATTTATTGATCAAATTTTTATTTGAATTTTATTTATAACGCTTTTTCTGTGTCTGCACATCAGTGCAGACATTAAAGTTTTGATTAATTCCTGGCCACAAAATACGTGTCTCAAGGCTTTGAGCTAAAAAGTAAGCGATTTGTCTCTGAGGGATTAAAGAGTTAATATAGTATTTCAGATATCAAAGACTTTAAATTAAGATGTAACCTAATTTTCTATGAGATTGTTAGATACATCCGTATTATATTTAGTCGTTAACGATGGAACCGCAGCTGCGACAATGCGTCTGCGCTGCGCATGCGCGCTGTCAGAGCTGGGCGCCGCCACAATTTGTAAATTTATCTTCAAAGTAAGCTCTTCGCCTAACATATTGCTCGACGGATCGAATTGAGCAGCGCGGAATTGTTTATTTGTAGATACACTCAAACAAAAACGTTTTTAAATTAATTCCCTATACTATTTTAGAAATGGTATTCTATTGTTCACGGGTAGCAGTTTTCATTTTCATTTTGTAGCTAGTTTAAACAATTTATTTAAAATTACGTATCTGAACACTTACTTTGTCGTTAAGAATCACAGAAATTTAAACGAATAAACTGTAAATTCATTATATAATATAACATATTCATGATCATCATCAACCTGTCGATGTCCCCCCCCCCCTGCTGAACGAAGGGCGGTCTTCCCAGTCCGCATTCATTAGCAGCCACCTTCTTCAAGTCCACAAGTTGGCCTGGTCCACAAATATATACATATATATGTATATATATTTCCTTTTATGCGATAAGGGGCAAATGAGCAGACGGGTCACCTGATGGTAAGTGACTACCGCCGCCCATGGACACCCGCAACTCAAGAGTCACAAGTGCGTTGCCCGCCTTTTAGGTAGGAGTACGCTCTTTTCTTAAAGGTTTGAAGGTCGTATCGGTCCGGAAATACTACAGGCGACAATTTGTTCATTAGGCTGGTTATAAATAAGAACAGAGGAATTTTTTATACTGTGTCGCATCTTTTCGGCAAATCTCTTTTAAATATGTCAAATACGGACTTCACGATATCACATACGTTAAATTTTATTACCTATCTTTCCCCTATTTCATTAAACCTAAATTCAAATTTAAATCGTCATAGTTTTTATACTAGTTTTTTTAGGTCTTCTTTTGGAAATATAGGGACTTACTAGTAGGACATTAATGACGCAAATATTTCTTGTTAGACAAATTGATGACAAGGAATATATTATATATAATAGGAAGGAACCTCATTTCTAATTCTTCACAGAGCTCTTTCATTTCAGTCGTGGGTTCAGAATCGGGTTGCAACAACGGGTAAGTCGACATATTGCCAAGTTCTAGCCTCGCTTTCGTGTTTCTAAGTGGCCTAGAATACGTGATATCGATTTTTGTTGATCTATGATCTATGATATATGTCTTTGAGACGTTTATTTTTTGCAAAGTATTAACCGTGGTAAGATAACAAGTTTTATTGCCAATAACGCGTGTTTAGTCAAGTTTGCAACGCCCGTATACTATCGTAACTAATCATTTTACAAAAAAAAAACTATTTATGAATGAAATATAGGATTTTTTTCTCTAGTAAAATGAAGACTTTAAGTATTTTCATTAAGTCTAGGCAATGGGATATTGTCATAAATTTCTTAAATTGTAAATTGTCGTAAATTGTTCGTAGTCAACATTTTATCAATATGTCGGCTTAAACGGCAAATAAGAGGTGGTAGAAATTTGGAAAGAGCCCACTAAGCAATCACCAATTTTTAAAACTCCCTGAAACCTGTCCAGATAAAACTACCAAATGACTGGGCTATATGTAAGTAATTATTAAGTTCTTATTGATATGTTGTATTATTCTCACTGTAACACTAACTTATGAATTTCAAGAAGTACCTTCTAAAAGACGTTAAATTTTTTAATTATGTGGTTTATTTGAATCCACCAGTCTATTAGGTGTTACTTTCAGTACCTAGCAGCATGTATGTATATAAGTAATCTATACTCTACAATATATTTAAAAGGGAATAGTAACCAAGAGTATAGTGTAAAATTACACACATATATGAATTTGAACTTAGTATACTGTATTACTGGATTATTGTTCACATTTTATTATACACAACACTACACTAGAAATTAAGGAAATGTTTTGATAATGAACAGAATATTCTACAAATAATAGGAATAATAAAATAAGTAAAAAATCATATGTCATTACTCAAAACGCGACAATTAATTTAATATACTAGATTTTTACCTCGAGACAATCAAACATTATAATTTTTACTAGCTATTATCCTCAAGAGCTACCTATTTCAAGTTACAGTGTTGCATCCACAAATTATTACAAATTTTCTCAATAAATATTCTCGACTAGTTATGGTGATGGCAACTGCCTAAAGTATTTCTAATTAATATTAGTGATGAATGATGATGAGCAGAATATAAATAAGCATTTAGTACCCTTTCTCAGATAAACAGAGTCCATTCAAATGTTGCGGTTAAGAGTAAGAGTCTTCGTTAAGTCCCCCAATGGCATGGGAACATATTTTGCGTCATTTTATGGTTTTCTGTTGTACTATATAACAAATACTTATGTCTGGAAATGAAATGGTCGACCGTAGAAGCATTACATTACAGAATACTGTTTTTAAACAACTACGAGTCTAGTGACATAATTTTATTGATAAATAGATGAGGCGGAAATATTTTTCTATTATTTATTTATGTATGTCACTTATGGAACTAAGATACTAGGAAGGGTATAAGCTGTCGGGATTTTGTATTATAAACTTAAATTTCAGTTTGTTTGTTAACTTCCATTTAAAGAAACATAAATACGTTGGCAGAAAAAAAGTTCTTTACCAGAGGGAATTCAAATCGATTGACAAGAATTAAATAAAAGCTAGTAATAAATAATCTAGTGATCTTTGTTAACAATGTGCTAAAATTAATGGCATAACAACAAGAAACCTGGTGCAATAAAAATGTATAAAGTATATTTCAAAAAACATTTTCACAAATAAAAAAGAGTTCCAAAGCGGGTGACAGGCATACGAGATTTTAAACTAGCTGTTTCAAAGTACGCATACTTACTCGGCTCGATGTCGACAACAAACTCACTCGTATCGTTCTACGATGACGAACACCTAGAACTGATGAAGTTGCTCGGCGATTTTCAAGTACTCGTACTGACATCGATGACAAACGTTCGAAAAGGTCGTTGAGCCAGAAGTACGCGTGCTTAGTTATGCGTCTATCACCCGCTTAAGAACTCTTTACAAACTGAGTAAAGGCTCAAGGCTTTTATGGAGCGCATGCGGTATCTTTAATACGACAAAAATAATCTTACCATAACAAAGAACCCAATTTAATTCTGAATTAAAGTGTATTTTAATTTACCCACAAAATTAAACACAAAACAAGCATGCTTTCTCAGACAATTTTAATTTGCATATTTTGAACACGTTTTTAGATGGGTTATTATACAAATAAATTCCAAGTATGTAAAGGGTAAGATTAAAAAAAAAACACTAATTTGCAAGAACGTTTAACAAAATATTGTATTAGAAGAGCGGGTACTTTAAAGTAACTAGTTTTTAATCGATGTACATATGTTAAAAACGCATAAAAGTGATGTACGTAATAGTAACTACTTTACAAATTTTGGTTAAGAAACATACAAAGATGTGTTGTAATTGGGCTAATATACAACTATAAATTTAAAAGTCCCCGACACCACATTTGGGCTCTCTTGGGCTCGATTTGTTTTTAAATCTAAACCTATAGACAAGTATTAAATACACTCGACTGGCTGCTTTTATATTTGAAAAAATACTTATTTGGATTATTTAACGATAACAATGAATTTTTAATCAATTAAGACCGCTTATTTTACTGTACTTTTGTACTGTCCACACATAAAATTAACATTCAAGAGAGAAAATAGCCAATTTACTGCAAAACCGGGTCTAAAACGATAAGATATGTTATATTAAATTAGCATTCTCCGTTAGCAACATTCATGTAGTGTCGATATATAATTGGAACATAAAACTATCTACAGTATTAGTGTAAATAAGTTGTATGCATATTCAAGGCTATATGTTCGCAGTCGAGAAATAAAAACATTCAAGTAAAGACATTGAAGTAAACAATTTTCTACTATTTAGATGTGAATTGCCAACATTGTAAAATCACATTTTTTATAGATAGTGCAATAGTTATTCTCCAAAAGTTTTTGGGTCACTGGATTGTAATGGGACACTATCGTAATGTGCCTTGTTAATTGAAAATTGATCAAATCTTTTCTATAAGTTAAAAGCTTTAGAAACGTAATATAAATTCATACAAAACACAAACAATTCATAAATTTGCTCACGCCTTGCATCCCTAAATTTATAGGCAGAGGTATAAAAAAAACAGCATTTTGCTACTTACAATTTTGTCCCACCAACGTAGTAATGGAGGTCAAAACTATTGCCTTCAACTGGGCACTAGGAATTAAATATGTGAACGGGACATTCGTTATACGGATGCACTGAAAAGGGTTAGCAATAGCTGAAAGACGTCGGGGTTGCATACCTATAACTGGCCGCTAATTTAAAATTCATGGTATAAAATCAGAGCGGTATCAGTCAGAATTTAGGTATTGCTTGACAGTCTGTCTGCTAAATTAATATTACATGTTTAATGTTAAGACTGTTTCAAAGTAGTATATACTTTTGGTTGAGATCCCGTGTATCACACGTGCAACACATCTAAATGTCTTAAGATGATTCGACCGATTTCAGAATTTAGAAATAACATCCACATAATATACAAGCAAGTCCGTTTATGATACTTTATAGAGGCTGGTTTACCTTTTTCAGCACGATATGCTTTAAAAGGCCCTTTTAGCTCTATCTTGGTCTTGGTATCGGTTCTTAGGTAATCATTCTTAAGACTGATAAAGAATTCATTTATATACATCACATTCAGTTCATTTAGTAGCGTTTGGTTGTATCTCAGGACCCTTTAAGTGAAAGTTTCAGTTTTTTTTTATGCGATATGTAAGATGAAAGCAAGCAGACGGGTCACCTGTTGGTAAGTGACTATCGCCGCCCATGGACACCCACAACTCAAGAGTCACAAGTGCGTTGTCGGCCTTTTAGGTGGGAGTACGCTCTTTTCTTGAAGAAGAATAATTTTAAATATAGGCGTGTATTATTCTCGTACTATAAGTATGTTTAATAATGACTACGTAGGAAGCACAATGTCCTGTGTCATTGTTACCTATTTCATATTATTGAAAGAGAATGATAAACATATTAGTACGGGAGTGTGAATGGACACCGTCGAGTTTTATATATGTTATGTCAGGTTGACCAGGTTTATGGCAGCGTTTACTGCACTACACTCCCTGTGTTTATTCGATGACCACATTTTAAGAAAACATAGGTACTTACGTTTCTATCCTTTTCCCTTCAGATGAGAGACAAGCCAGGACAAAAGATGTATACTTGTTAATTCTATTGTGTCCCTAAAGTCGACCTAATACAATATTTATCTTCGTGATTAACATTTTTATGGCAAACGAAGAGGCGGCTCTTTTGATGGTAAGGGACTACCGCCGCTCTTGGACACCTGAAATTCAAGAGTCGCAAGTGTGTTACCGGCATTTTTGGTTAGGAGTACGCTCTATTCTTGCAGGTTTGAAGGCCGTATCGGTCTGGAAATACGGCAGGTGACAATATGTCCAGTTGACGGGGATTGTAGCACTGTTGCACACATAACTGTATTAATTATTTTTATAACTTTTATGGTTTTTGTTATTACTTTAATCTTCATTACCATAGCTGTACTTTATTATATTATAGCAAAAATATTTATTTTATTCAATTTAAAAGATATATTATTGTATGTCCTAAAATGTTATAACGCATCGTCACCTCAATAATAGGAAATTATCCAACCATTTAGCATACATATGCAAGGAACGAACAATCTAGATGCCAGCCCCAAAGACACGGTCAGTTTTAGCTTTGTCCTCAAAACTACAATGAATATGTATTTACCATAATATATATATATATATACATATATGTTATATTTCTATAGTATTAAATGTTACCGTAATATGATAATGGTTCGCTACCATTCAACGGTAAAAGAGGATTTTTTATTGCAAATATTCAAACATACCGAATTTTAAAATTACACTTAGTCACTTTTTTGAGTACCTACTTAATTTCTTAGGCTTCTGAACTTTTTAATAGCAAGGGGGTCTAAAAAAATGGATTACCGTCTACCGTAGGGAGATTCCGTACTGCTACAAACACTGATGATGCATATCGATGTCATTGCATACTGTCACGGTACTAAAATCGCAGGGGCCTATTTTTTATAAAGCCGATTTTTTGAAGTGTTTGTGTATAGTGGAACTTGAGTACGTCTGTTACTTTGGAAATAGTATCACTACAATATTATGACACAACGCTAGTACTAAGTAGTTTGCTTTGTCAAGATCTTTTGTAGACTGAAATACGTAGCTGCCTAGTCGGGTGGCTCCAATTCGATCAGAAGATTCCTGCGCCTAACTTGTACCACAATACAAAACATTATATATATATATGTATATATGTATACGTACATATATGTGCTTGATAAGTATATCCACTTGAGAAACATAATAGAAGTCTCATTCCTTGATCCTATGAAAATGAAGACCTGTTTTGATGGTGTATAATCAATGTTTAAGATGCAAATCTATTATGTTAGCTTTCCATTGTTATCTCATTAAATATTCGTTTTAAGCATAGACTCTCTTATATTTAGATTAGTAATTTAAATACTTATGCAGATATTGGCAACCGTTACTTGGATCAGATAACATTATCTATGGTTCTTCTATGGCTACCGAGTTTTACGACACGAGAGAAATACCTGACTACGTTATTTTAGATAAGACACCCTTTTTCGGCAAACGCAAGCCCATCAAAGTCGACTTCACGACTACCGGACAAAACAAACATTACCTAAGTTTTATAGCTTTGATAATGAATACTCGATCGAGTTTTTATCAACCCTTCGATGTCGGCATTTACCTATCAAACTAAAACGATATATAAACAGTGACTATAATAGCCGGCAACAATAGCTGTGGCCGTTGTGACCACCTCAGCCTAATTCCAATAACGAAAACAGTACACAGCGGCTCGCCTGTTGTCTAAACGCATTTTTCTCGGAAGTAAAGGGTCAATATTTGCCCTTTCCATGAGCAGCACAAAGCTTAATGTTTGTCTCGACGTTGCACTTCAGATCCTGTGTAAACTCAACGTAACAAATCATACGGACTAGCAGATCAAAACAATATATTTCAAACTATATTAGTTAGAATTGAGAGTCTATTTTCGCGATTTGGGAACTGCTTGTAGTAAAGACACGAAAAGTATTATATTTTATGTCTATAGTAGCATGTAGTAGCTTACGGCGATTCTGCGGTTACATTGTAAAGAAGTTTATAAGAAAATGTATACTACGCCTGCAGTGCTTTCAAGATAAAGTCAAATGCTGAGTTTATAAATATATAATTAGTATAATTTATATACATTAATGTTAAAGGTAATTATTAGATAAATAATTATAAAAGATATATGTACTTAATAATTATAACCATGTTGATATCACAGAAAACCGGTTGTGAAGCAACAGTTGCGTTGCATTTCCCCGAAATTAGTGAGGTTTTCGGAGGCCCAACTTCCCTCTCCTTATTTCTCTCCCCTGACCTTCCGTGTGTACACGGACGGCGATTGGCTGAAAAAAAAAACATTAAACCATTTTACACAATGCTGTTCAAATTTAAAATATTAATTGCATAAAGTTACTCAACAACATAAAATCGTCCTTTCTTTTTTTAATAATTGTTTTGGTTATTTGATTTTTTTAAAGACGTTACTTTTGTTTAAAGACGTATTTGAAATGCTGGAATTCCTTGACAACATATAAACAACGGACACCAAGAAAACCCAGACTAGGGTTGTACAACTATTTGTGGACCGTACAAATTTTTATAGGAGAATCGAACCCACGACCTCTGGCTTAGCAGTCAGGATAACTAACCAATAGGCTAACAGGCACATCATAATTAAATATTACAGATCAGTTACTCACTAGTTAAACCCACGGGTTGGTGAATAATGTAAATTTACAAATAATGCGTAAACTTCTCATGAAAGTAAAAAAAAAATATATTATATATGTATATATATGTATGATTATCATATTATAACAAAATAAAGACTTAAGTGATCGATCGTATAAAAATAATTAATCTACCCCAAAACGCAACTAGTGAGTTGTATCCGATTTATGTATAAGTATTACAAAATTCCTATTTTAATACTTTTACAGTTCTTAGAGCAACTGTAATATATCATATAGAAAAAAATGAATATGTTAAGGATCATGATCAATTTGTTTTCATGCTAATCTATGTTGAAATAAAAGCAAAACAGTGTAGTATATTAACTGTTTATCATACCGCCCAAGTTGTAAAGCGGTTCAGGGGAACAGGTTATTTCTGTACAACGAAGGCTTAAACCAATCTACGTATAAATACCCTGTTTAGTTACTCAATCTAACCGTAATTAGTGTTCCTGCACAAGATAAGGTTTTATTTAAATAGTGGGGTAGAAGTGGTTATTATGGTACTCAATAGACAAGAAGTAATGGGTTTCTTAGTTTATTTACTCAGACTATTAAACGTTACCATATTTTTATAAGTTACGAATGATTTGTACATATACCGTATGTAAGTCGCAGTTCACGAAAGTATGTAGTTAAATA
Organism: Tyria jacobaeae; assembly: GCA_947561695.1. Classification (NCBI taxonomy): domain Eukaryota; kingdom Metazoa; phylum Arthropoda; class Insecta; order Lepidoptera; family Erebidae; genus Tyria; species Tyria jacobaeae. The sequence continues at coordinate 14,094,026 of OX387220.1, forward strand.
GCTTAATTACAGAGTAATGTTATACAGTCACAAGCGGATGGCCAAATTTGGTCTAAAATTAGCAGTGGATGATGAGAGCAGCCTCTCATCATCCACTACTAATTTGAGACAGATATAAATGATGACGATAGTAACAAATGTTTATACAATAATGTAAATAAACTCTATGCTGCCTACAAACGAGTTGATTTAATATATAACTGCAACTCAAATAACACTAAGGAAATAATTAATGATTAATTTCCAATGCATGAGATATTTTGGAAACCACTCGGCTTTAACTTCTTTCACCCTTTAGTTAAGTTCAAACTAACGTTATGACTTAAGTTAGTTAAGTTTATGTTCAAACTATTAGTTTCTCACACACTAATGATAGCAATAATATCATCACTCTTCATACATATATAAATTATATTTTCTTATTGTTATTTGGTTTTGGTTCAAAGCCACATTTTTTTTATCCAACTATGCTATCTTATTTACTATTTCTTTGTTATATTTATATAACTTCTTCATCTAATTAACGTGTCTAAAGCTTTCTTAACAATTGTCGGTAACGGTCTAAAGGTTTTAGTGTATTTTTTAATCTCCAAAGATCAACTCAGGAATGTACGATTAAAATCCTTTTGATTAAGAAGCCCAAACATTAACATACTTTTGTAGCAGATGCTGTTTTTAAATTATTTAAGTGCTTATTTTTTAATACTTTTAATACTTGTAGTAGCTGTAATTAACTGTGAGAATAAGATGCAGAGTAGCTGACACCTAAATATTATACTATACCTGCATAAACAATGTGTTGATTGTGTAGATTTTTTGACGATAGAAATATCAAAAGCAAAGTATCTAAATCAAAAGTAAGAACAAAAACTGGCGGTTGTTTAATAACTAAAACTCTTATTCAGATTAAATCCATCTGTAAAACTATCTTAAAATTGAGCATTCTATTTTGAGATTTTTGTAAGACAGTAACGTTCATAATCTTCAAAGTCATGCAACTGCACGGCTGTCCTAAAGTTGATCCTGTGTGTCTCAGACAGAAAGCTCTTTTTTAACATTAACATGCCGACTAATATCAAAACATCGGGCCGTGGGTCAACAAAATTATCATTTTTTCAATCCACATTTGATATTTCATCTGTCTAGCAATAGTGGTCTCGAATATTTATTTGACATGTTTTGATTAAAGCCTTAGATACCGTGAGACAGCCATCCTGCAGATATCGCTCTGTAGATTTTCACATCGTATTCAAATGTAAGTTGTTTAAACAGAACAGAATCGTGAAATAAAAACTGTAAATTATTCATAGATGTAAGTTAAAAAGCGTGCCATCGTCTATCGGTAATATCAAAAATATCTTAACAGTCTTTTTCTCTAAAATAAATAATTAGTATTTAGGAGGCTTTTAATGGCCCATATTAATAGTGTTCTGGACCCTAAAAAAAACACCCTATGCTAAACCCTCTAAATATGAGTTAGCTGGTCCACGTCGGTTTTGTGGGGTCGCATTGCACAACAGGCGGATTGGATTCCTCCTATTTCAGGCGCAGTATGGCACACCGTGAGGTTTTAGTCGGTCCGATTCCGACATAATGTAACAACGAAAACCCCGGTGGGATGACGGCCCGACACGAAAAAAAGGTATTTTATAAAGCAAGTCGTGCAAGCGCCAGGGTAAGGAAGAGATATTTTCATCCAAATCCAAAATAGCTAGAAACCTGAAGACTAATTTTAAAACAATAGGTACACAATTTACTAAACTGGTTTATTTACTATTTATTTATTTACATCCCAATGTTAGCTAGGTCTAGTGGTTAGTTCCCGCACGAGGCAAAAATTTGTGTCTTAGAATTTTTCCGAGTCTGGGTGGTTTTTGAGTCAACGCCAACATAAAAACAACGGCTCCCGTGACAACAAGCATTGCTAATGTGACTCCCACATTCTCATCATCCCACAGTATTTTTGTGCAAAATAATATATAGTATAAGTAAATACCTTCATGATTTATAATATTTTGTCTTTGAGTGAGCTCTCTTCTAGCTACAAGAACAAAATTCACTTAATTATTAAAAGGTAAAATAATATGAAGTACCTATTAGCTATAGGTACTTCATATTAATTTACCTTTAAATATTAGGTATACCTCCTTTATAAATACATAACCACTCAAAAATAATAATAGTCTAAGTATCGCCTACAAACCATTTTATCGATGGGTCATAGTGATCTTCAATATACATACACAAGTTAATCACATACTACTTACTCACTTAATGAATAATGATGTTAACTACACAAATAAATAACACTTAAAACTCTTCGTATAGGAAATATAATATGTAGAAACGTTCACACATTATAAAGTTACAAAGAGGCAAAACCGCTACAAGTGTCGGATTACTGTTTAACGTTAATTATGTGTTTCTATATACAACTATCTAAACAGTTTATATTTTTGCAAACTCAATAAGGAATAAAATAACTCTATAAACATACAAAATTAATAAAACAAAACTCATAATATTTTTGCCTCGGTCTTCGTAAATCAACCGGTCACACAAAATTAACGGTACATATACAACAATACTCTTTCGATGACAATCCAATTCACACATAATACTTTGAGGTTTCAAGACAATGTTTGCAATTTACGTGTAATAAACATTTACTAGTAAGAAGTTCATTGTTCCCGTCACAAAACAAAACGATGTCGTGAGCTCTTAAACAATAACATAAATAGTAGCAGATCTTTGAAACTACCAGTCTCGTGGTAAACAAACCCTTTAGGAACTTTCCGAAATGACGGATGCCTCACTAACCTGTAAACCGTGCAACTTACCGATACACAAACATTTACTGTTATTGTATACCAAAACATCTACTTACTTGAATTGAATTTTATGTACGTCTTGTAGGATAGTGTCGCCTTTTATACTTGAAAGAACATTTTATTTATTTGTTTTCATTCCTTTACATACTTTGTCAAGCTAGTCTCAACTTTAGAAGCTATTAGTTTCGAAGTGAGATTTCGTACAGATATAAAACATAAGTCTATAGTCTAAATTGCCAACAAACGATGCAATCTGGAATTGCTACGTACCAATTTACGAGTATAGTTGCCTCAAAGCATTCCCCGTGCAGGAACGTCGCCTTTTTGTCGAGAACAATATTCTTATGACTTTCTAAACATGACCATTCCATTTAAATCCAAGCTACTGCTATGAATATACTTAACATTTTATTACGCTATTATTCTTTAAAGACGAAATTTAGAATAAATTAAAATGTTTTAAATAGTTTGCCGTAAAGTTTAGAGAAGTATCAAAATCGAATACACTAAATTAGGCATTTATAGATACGTTGATAAAAATATAAGATTAATCGTTCTTTGTACAATAAAAATATGTGAGTTGTACTAAAAGGAAACCACTACTTATTTAATAACTCCTATGAATAAGAATAAATTACTACCACAACTAAACTGTTTTGCATTAATAAAATTATAGTCTCCATGTTACGAAGATTATTATAGAAACAAGTAGCTTAAAACATATATTTACCAAGTTCATAGTTTTTCAAGTCAAATTTGCAGGCATATTTATTGTTTTCTTTTTTAAATAATCAGACAGTGTTGCAGGATATGTAATGGCACCGTAAAAAGAGCCTTCTATATAGAGCCATTAACCGTCTATCGAACGACTCGACCACGACTCTTCGTCTCAATAATGTAGGACATATACAAATCCCCAAATTGAATGTCGCTTTTGTAAGCTTTTTCAATAAAACTACTTTTAATCTTAGATTAAAAGTAGTTTTATTGAATTATATCGTGTCATTACGAGGTATTTTTAAGAAACAGCAAAAATATATTCTTGTTTTCATAAGAACTTGTCTCATCTTTGGGTGTTTACGTAATTCTAATATATTAATCACACTATGTCTATACCATTTCATAGTAATGGATATACCATTTCATAATAATATTTAATATTTAACAACATACGAATTATTTTAAATTGAATCTGTTCAAATGCGTGTCAATTTTTTACGTTTTATTTATATTAATAATTCAACAGTTTGTCACTTAAATAACATTATCTATACGTCGTAAATATCGGCCATTATCGAGAGCCCTTCAAAATTCCACGCGGTGTTTTTAAACGAACGCGAGAGAATGACACGTCAACTCCATCCACTAAGAAAAATATTGAGACAACAGCTCGTGGAGTGCCCTCCGCGGCGACATAATGGCTTTTCATTGAATTCCTCTTGGTTTCTTTTGTTTATATCCCATAATGTTTCGATTGGAGTATGATGGAGGGCAGCCGTGATTACTTTAATAACAATGACGACCGGTACAAAGGACGAGACCACTAAAATTATGTGCAGGGTCGTTTCTATAGTTCTCATGCCCCTCACGTAGGTAGAGCGAACCGTAGCAGGCTCGCTCTATGACGTTTACCTGCCCCCACGTCAAATATAAATATTATCAACATAAAAATAATGAGCATTTCATAGAACCCATTAGCTTTTTGACTTGATAATTGAATGATAACAAAATATGTGACTAGAAAAGAGACTATTTCTTAAGAAGTTTACTTGTCTGATAAAGATTCCGCGAAATTAAAGAAACGTTATTGAACAGATAAATAGCTATTGTACCAATTAATGTGACATCAGGGTGAGTTTAAGTGAGTTGTAACAATCCCGGTTATATCTATTCATTATCGTTGCAAAAATTCAAGAGTCTTATATACAAAGGAAACAAAATGCATTTCTTTACTCCTTTTAACATGGAATAAAGATGCTGCCTCGCTCGTACCCGGCGATATGTATGCAACATAGCAAAGGGACACACACTGTTTGATATGGTTATTACATCCTTTGTGGTAAGGATAAAGAAGCCGGTGTGAGCGAGACTATGCAACACACTAAGATTTGTCTTCGTGATACTCTAAAATTCGAAAAAAGGCTCTTGACAAGAGGATACAGAGGCGGTCTCCTTGGAAATTATAATGTTCCATAAAAACCGGAACCTGTTTTGGAAGATGGCCTTAGAATATCTTAATTTGGTGTGACTAGACTGGACGCCATTCAACTTTGCGACGTTATTCCTGACATGATAAATTTCTTGCTAACGCTACGTAGAAACAATAGGCTGCGGCCGTCACTTATAAAAAATCTAAAGTGAGAATAATTCGTAGTCCTAAAAAAAGCTTTTATTTATACCGGTTTTAGTTTAACTCGTCTCCCCTTATTAGAGTTTGTTTGACGTATGAGTAAAGATAAAAGTCACTTAGTGTTTATTGTAAGCACCATGACGAAACTGCTACCTAAGACTCTACAAAAGATATATAGACTATAATGGCTGTTTACTGTCCTCTCCCCGTAGCAAAGCATATTTTATGGATGGAGCGTCCTGGTCCGACGAGCATAGCTTCAAGCGATTCCGACACGATAATCGCAACACAGAGGATGTCTTGACATTTCTTTTCTTCGCAGCGATATGTGGCAGTAAATAAACGCGCATGGACATCAGTAAAAGGCTGACACCGTGCTATTATATTGTTTGTGTAATTGCAGTCCACAACTCATAGTACTTTACGTGTACCAGCTTGAGATGCTAATGCGTTTCTCCTCTCCTCACTGACATTACTCACTTGTACATGTAATATTATTTAACTAAACAAATATTGGGTAATGACACATATAAATCACTGATATGTTAGCTTCATTCTTATAAAATTAAAAGCAGAGTATTTTTAATGTAAATACGACAACGGATACCAATATAGGGAATCGGTATGTGCATAGTCATCGACGAATACAAACACAGGTATTATATAAACTTAATTAACCGTAGAGAGTCAAGAAGGCCCTGTTGGCCACGGCAATATTTGGAAAAAGTCTTTATGGTGATAATTCTTGAACCGGCTCTTCTGTTTTATTTTTTGTGTTGTAATGTTTATCTACATGCTAAACTTGTAGAAATTTAGTCGAAGATTCAAGTGCATGTGAACTGTACAATATAATCACGGTAATTTGTGAAAGTCGCATATTAAGAGCTAATCGATAGTTTCCATGTATATGATACCTCCGAAGCAGCCTACTCCTAATTACCAGTGGAAGCCGTTTTGACAACTATTTTTAAGATTTTATGCAAGATATACCATCATATCGTTTTAAAACATTTTATCGAGTATAAAACTCACTCAATAACTATGAATTATAATTTACGAACATTTCATATTCGATTCGGGGAAATTACATTAGAATACCGAATTATTTTCATTGCTTTACCGAACTATCTGAATACAATCGCGTTATCACTTTAACCTGTTCGAGGAAGAACAGTGGAAATATCTAATCTAGATCTGCGTTTGTTGCTCACGAGCATAAGTTACCGAGATATCAGGTAGTTAGTACCCATACATCAGACAATGTCCATTCGCAATGAATCTGCTGCTAGATGTAACCAATCGCGCTTTATCAGCTACATATAGAAATAATCAAAATTCTTCTATTGGATTATTTTTACTTTTTTTAGATTTAACTTCTTTTTCTTGTTCTTATTGGGTGACTCTTCTGGTAACGAAAACTGGCAGTCATCTCTATATACTTGTCTTGTGACAAAGATCGCCCATTCTCTTTGTACACATTCATTCCTGGATATGTTTCAACCATGATTTCTTTTTACAACCAGATCTTTTCTTTGTTTTCCTTTAACTAACTTTCTCATCAGTATCATACTTAAACATAAAACATACTTTAGACCAGGCAAAGAGGTTGTGCAATTTGTGTTTTCAAAAATAAATTATCTTAATTGTTCAATGAATATTACCTACTATATTACTTTGACGATTAAACTTTACAGTTATATTGTACGTAATATTCATTGTCGGCAATTGATTCATACAAACATAAAGTTTGCAAATATACACTTTTTAAAAACTTCACTTTTTAATCTTTTTAGACAAAACAATTTTTAAACGCGTACACAGGCAGCGCAGTGCTGTTAAAACGCGGCGACTTTTATTACGGTCGGGAACCAAAAAACTACAAATTAACGGTACCAAAGGGTTTTGCAAAGAGTTGCAAATAAGCAACAAAGACAATAAACGAAAAGGACCGTTGCGAATTTGTTACCCTGCTTAATGTTGTGACTCGAAAAACCGTTAGTCCGGTAAAGGGCTTATTTACTACAGCGCATAATTTTTTTGCAAAATCTGTTTACCTTTTGAGAATTTTACCAATTAAAGTCAAAGGATGAAGTAACGGGATATAATAAAGGAGAAATTATTTATAGTTTCATGGAAAGACGAATGACAACATACAGGCGCCTAAAAGCCAAAGCTATTGTAATACCATTCACAATGTCTATAACCTGTTGCGAGAAAGCAAAGAGTTAAAACAGGCGGGTAATTTGTCAAACAAGAATAAACTAAGCAAATATATTCTTACTTTATTAACCCATAATTTATTACCCTCGACGCTCCACTTCATAACTTGCCATAAAAAGCGTCTTCCTTTTAATTGGGTTTATTTATTTACTTCTGTTTTATAAGGAATAGAGAACTTATACAGCGAAAACAAAATAACATTTAAATTAGAGTGTACTTCTAATTAGACATTTGCTTCACAAAGATCGACAAATAATTGCCAGCTTTAATTTCTTAAATTGCCTTACGGACATCATAAAATCAATAATAACCAAACCAATTCAAGTTTACATTTGTGTTATTAGCTAATTTGTTCAATTTATGAACTCCATAATATTTTATGATTTACCATACTTACACTCAGGCTCCAAGGTAGCCTAGAAAGGATAGGCAGAGTAAGCCGTTGTCTACCCTTTAGGGGTATTAATTCCCAAATATTGCAGAACACAATTCAGTGGCATTCATGTAATATGGGGCAAGCCTTTTGACATTATCCGGGCACTTTGCGAATTAGATGGGAAAACTGTGAGTATATTGAAAAGGAAAGGGAAGATAGAATGGGAAGGCAAGATATATTGAGTATGGGGAGGAATTTGGACTCAACCTGGATGGTGCGCTACCCGTGGACACCTGCAACTCTGAAGTTGTAAGTGCGCTGCCTGCTTTTGAGGGTTATGAGGGGCAGGGATGCGGGGAGAGGAAAGAGGCGAGTAGGAATGAGGTGATAGGAAACAGGAGAGGTTGTATGAGAGGAGGGTTAAAAAGGAGAGGGGAAGTTGGACCTCCGAAAACCTGACTAATTCGCCGAAAAGCTTCGCAAGCGGTTTTCTGTGAGGCTGTGGTATCGCACCGGTCGAGCATGGCTCTACCACGAAAAAAACTAACTAACTAGACCTCAGCTAGACCAATATTGGCAATATTGAATAATTGATAAATAACGAATCTCACGTAAACTCATATATTTAGGTACGGAACTAAATACTCGTTAATCATTGTACGTCATTCGAAAATTGCCATAAAGATAAATACTGAACAAAGCAATCGAATCTTAGTAAACTTTTTTACATCTGAACTTAATTACAGCACGCACCGAGACGTGGAGAACAAACTATTTCAACAATAATAGACTGTTACAGTGTTCCATATAAACACATGGTTTTATGCATGACAACGAAATTTACTGTTGTAAAGGTCGCTAAAGCTCCTGACAATGAAGTACATTGTCATGCGCTTAAAGCACGTCCAAGTGAGGCGCTTTGAGTGACAGGCAAATAAAAGTAGACAAAGAAATGATGGCGAGCCGTCTACGTGGACCGTGGACGTTGCTCTTGAGTCACACTGGAAACCTCCTCCGAGCTCTTCTCATACTATGACTGATCGAACGAGACCAAATTAAAATTCCTAGCAGCAAGATCAATTGTGAACAGTCTTCAAACTGAATCACTCTTAAATAAGTAACAATGGGTAATATTTTTAAGTCTCTAAGGCAGAAATCGATTCTAAAACTATGTACATTAAATGTCCGGCCGTGAGTTCCCAAATATAGTAAGCTTTTCTGGTACGGCGCGGCATGGAAGGGGGCCGGACCACCAGCGCAGCGCCCGCGCCGCCGATCCGCCGTATAATTACTATGTACAAACACACTCACATGCACACATATACACGCAGCCGCACTCCAAACGACAAAACATAACATATTTTTTTATTTGCTTTGTAAATTTAATAGACACTGATTGTATTTTCGGCGTGTCGATTTAACCACTGTAGGCAAGAAACAAACGAAGCGTTCACCAGTAGCGTTATTAAAATTGGATGCGGTCGCTCCCTTGCCCGTTTATGACCATTTTGTATCTACGTTAGATATTAATCGCTTTAATATTAGAACTATCACTAAAGATATAGTATCATTTTATCTTTATCTACATGAAAATTGTCAAAATGGAGTAATGTGTATGATTCGCAATCTTTGAATTTTAGACATTCCAATCAAATAAGGCTTATATTTTTTTTTGTTAAATGTCAAAATGTGTCGTGAGAACGTCAGTGTGTAGCGTCAGATGGCGCGAGCGCTTCGTGGCGGACCGGTCACGCAAGCCTACACCCGTGCACCTACCTACTATACCTACTATAACTCTGAACTATTCGTAAAATAATAATCACCCTGGGGCCTGTTGTAATGCCAAAGAAATTGCAACTAACAAAAACAATACAAAAAGCTGCTATTCTAATTTTCTTTTGATGTCAAAATATTATTTATTGTATGTTGATATTTTTAATTAAGCTGACTCTAAATTCTATTAGTTCTAGTTTATTAGTTCAACATTACAGTTATTCTTTTTACAATAAGTGAATTAAGTTTACCATAGAAATCGTTTTGCAATTTTAACAAAGTGCAGATGACTTGCAAGCCCCGTTATTTATTCTCATGGTTCAGAGGACTCATAAAACATAGGACAATCGACAGCAGATGAACAAGGTGAACCTTTATTGCAAATGTAACCATGTTATATATAAATTCATAATTGCGAGTAATTGATACTAGGTTAATAAACTCTCAGAGGACCATCTCACATAACTCTCTCGACATGAACGATAATCGATAATTCATAATTGAGACTTTGAACTGTTTTAAATCAATAGATAACTATGAAACATGATCTCATAATTACTTGCCAGCTAACGTCGCCGTCGGTACAAACCCAACAAAGCAAACAGGAAGACTGTAATTCAACAACCCATCTGTGGAAGCGACCCAGTAATGGCCATCTAAATCACTGGACTAATCGCAACAGTGATTTTAAACAGAGGTCACGAAGCATTCCTATTGAGTAATATTTACAAATATATGAAGCTAAGCCCGTCTGCAAAGCCATTTATTGCAGAGCACTTTTTGTCAATTACTCTGTCACGTCACCAAATTCTGTACAGCTCTCTGTCGTTTTTGTCCCGATCAATCGATATATTAGGAAAAAATTCAAGAATCCAAAAAAACCCTCGGCGTCCTTTTACAACAGAGAGTATCGTATCTAAGTAACGTGTCTTCAAAGTCATTAAATAGATAATGCTGACAGTGGTTTACACATAAATTGTAAAGTGAGCTGAATCTCGTCCCGGTTTCTACTGGACCACAAGATACAAATGACTGCATATTGGTGTGATGGTGTATATCAAAGACAAGTGGATTCCGTGTTTTTCAAACTGCCCCCTATATTTTCATATAAGTAGATTTTATGTCACATATCTCATACCAAAATAACATCAACATTTCAAAACGCACCAACTCGATGATATACAGGGATGACTCAACTAGTTTTATAATTTAAGAATTCATAATTATTTGTTGTAAATCAAACGATATCGAATATAAGTTCTGTAATCGATTTATTTTTAATTGGAGTAGAAAATGCGCTCCTTTAATACCTACACCATGTGCAAGTTGATTATAATTACTCTCCTATGTTTTATCTATATAGAAAATTTTGAGCGGCATGCCTTGTCTACAATAAATTGATGTTCATTACAGAAATCGCTGTAAAATACCTGAGCGATTCGACATCGCTGCGAGAGTGAGTGTACGCAAGAGGAGCGCGATGCGCGAGTTCCGAGCTCGGTGTTGTGTGCGTGCATACACCACACCTCGTTCTCTGGTAGTACGGCGTCCGCGCAGCGTCCGTCAGGAACAGGTAGTTTTGTGTATAAACAAATAACAAAATCGACTTGTCTTACTGAGCGCGCCAAGGTCGGCCCGACTGCCCGCGCCTCACCGGTCTCGCCTGCGGCCGCCGTCTATCCAGAGTCCACTTTTTTTTTTTTTTTCAAAGCGCTTATTTATTGTGATGGTTGGGTATTTGGTCGCACAGATTGTATAAGCAATAAATTTTATTCATTTAGAAGAGCCAAGTATGATGGTGGATATTCCAGAATCACCATAATCCATTACATGACTCAAATATATTTCTATCGTGTTATGCTTAAATTCCAAGCAAAACAAAAAATTATATCCGGTAAATAAAACTAAAACATCAAGGCTATAACCTAACAAACTTGAGAAACGTGTCCGTGAAATCGATATTTCAAAGTTTGATTCCTCGCTCGATTTCGTGATGAATGGTAGGTGATATTCGATAGTAGATCGTTTAATAAATAGAGAACGGAAGTGTGAATAGTCGTATTGGAAGGAAGGGACTACGGCTAGCAAGTCGTAAAACACGGTAGTTTCGACAAAGTTAGTCTGTGACAAATCGCTAGGCTCTGACCGTTCTGCTTTGCGTTAACAATAATATCGTCTTAATTTAATTAACGCTCCAATACCCATCAAGCCATGTGAACGACACTTAAAAAATTCCTAACTATTATACATTTATCCGGTTTATTGGTGACTGTGGTCAATATTGTTTCGTTGTGATTATGCAATTTGTAGTAATCATTTTACATATCTTACATACAGATTCAAGACTGTGAAGATAAATAGTTGTTACATAAATTTATATTCATATTGTTAATGTCATTTTTGCAATACACAGCATAATTGAGAGAAGAATGCTAATGTCCTATACTACCATGCTAATAAATTAAAACTGTTCTTTATATAGATTATTTATTGAGAAACTATGTAGACTATTCAACATCATCCTTAGGTACGGAGCAGTGACCATTAAACGCAGGTGAAAGTGCGGCAACATATAATTATTTCGATATACATACATACAACGTGATTTATTAAAATTCATCAATGATTTTTACTGCTACAGCGTCTTTGACTTAACTGAAAATATGGGGAAGAACCTATTGTCAAATCATTGAACGGCTAATTTGGTACAAAGTACCCGAATGATATACATATAATTCACGGTACTACCAACTAGGCTTATCTTCTTCTTACTATTTATTATAGACAGGTGTCAGGTATTTAATTACAATGCACGTAGTTCGCACTAAATATAAACGAGACTCGGCTTTCCCATACGTGTATTCTGTAAGACATAGTTATATTCCAAGAAAAACATTAATTGTGCACAGTGCGCAAAATGTACTGTGCATTAAGTTAAACAATGAGCTTATCCATATACACTAATATTATAAAGATTTAATTTTTTTGTTTGTTTGTAGAGGGTAATCTGTGGATCCACAGATCCGATTCTAATAACTATTTCACTGATAGGAAGCTAGACTCATTCTGAGTGACATAGGCTATATTTTATTATGATAAATACCTTATTTCAGTTTAAAATTTCAGCATTTGTGAACTAAGTCGAAGAAAAATGAACCAGTTATACGCTTCATCGGCTTGCGCTGGGCAAACGGTTTCTAAATAAAATAACACAATATACGGAGAAAGTATTACTTTTTAGTAGATCTACAATAGAGTCTGTGACACCATATACATTCTCTCATATTCAACATAGAATTTTTTTTTGTTGTTAAAAGAAAAATTAAAATTCTAAGAAAATGTTTAGGTCAACTATATAGTTAAACACATATGCACGTTATATGCATGTGCATATAAAGAGTTTCATCAGCACGAAAATTTTATGAAGATAACCTTTACTTCATTTAATTTGGGCAGATAGTTGAGAAGATAACTAAAAACAAAGACGGCTTGAGTGACTTTTATAACCATTTCATTGCAATATATGTATGTACATGTAATAGTGCGATTTAGGTATGTATATATGTATGTGTGTGTAGCTTCACATGTTCCCTATGGACTCCGAAATGACTGGACCCATTTCAATGAAATTTCAAATTTAAGATTCGTCTAACAGGTATTCTGTTAAGTTTGGTAGCGATCGGATTTCTTTTGCACCGTTAAATTTATTTTAACTTCCGTCTAGCAATGCGGGCCGGTTTTGGTAGTATGTTGTAAAACTTTAATATATTGTCCATGAGCAAATATAAAAATTACTTCGTAAGTCAGAATTAATCAAAATGTAAAATTAAAATAAAGCTTATTGCTCGAAGTAGTGTCTGTAGAAACAGAGGCAACAAAACCAACTGACTTGCGTAAAGGTAATTGTGTATAGCTTTTGTAATGCCTTATTCAGTATAGTCATCTCTTCTAAAATAATTATTTTATTATTTAGTTTTAGACAGTTTATATTATATGTAATAAGCGGGTTGAAATGATTGTGTGTGAATGTATGATGGATATTTAAAACAAATATTATGTACTGATAAGTGACACCCGGTAACATAACAACATACATATGTATTGAGTATATTTTATAAGGTATAGTTTTTTATCAGATCTTTACGTGCGTAAAAAGAAAAATTCCAAAGGTGCATTCTGATTACAGCTTCAGAAATTTGAAACGGAGCGTTCACTTAATATCTATACATATCGATATGTTCGTAGGATGTTATATAGCCATTAAAATGTAATATTTATTGAAATTATATAATCCGAATAAGATCCTTATTTTATTGCCATTTTTATTGTTTATCTCATACTCAAACAGCAATTGAGCCAATTCCCCTAAAATGTAACGTTTTAACCTAAGAAAAATAAACATCTTCAATTTATGTAACAAATAAGTAGGTTTTTTTACAAATGTGTCACATTCGTGTTTTTATGTAACATATGGTGATATTATGTTACCATTATCAATTAAAAAGAGACTTACGAAAACCTAGAAAGTAGAATGTCCGATCATGTTTTTTTTTATATTTGTAGCTATTCTAGCTCAAACACGTTCACTTAAATGAAATGAATAAATAGGTACTTATTTATTAACATTACATTACATTGGACTATTACAGTTAAAAACTTCATAAGACTTTAAACAAACACTCATTACAAATACCCTACCAAAAACACTTACAATAATGCGAGGTTTACACGTTGCCAGTTGCTTGATAGACTAAAGCACTTCAAACAACTAAAGTGCTTCACTAAACTACACGCAACAGGAAGAACCAAGAACCCGGTAATCTTTCACAATTATCATATTCTCAATAAGAAAATTGTTTGTAATTTTAAAATTCTTTCGTCATAGACCTGAGGTTCTCATTACTTTTACCAAAAAAACACGACCCATAACAAGACAGTAGCAAAACCCGGTATTAGAACTTGTCAAAAAAAAAAGAAAAAAATGTATGTAAATCGATCCATGGCACGCAATGCTCGGATGTCGCATGCCAAGTGTTTCTTTTTAAAAGTATCAGTTTCTTAAATTTTTAGATTTAAATATAGCTACTTCGCGTTCTTAAATGAAAGAGAAATTATGTTTTCAGAACGTTGAACTGACAAAAACTAATTTATCATTTGTGAAGGTCAAAAAACAACCAACAAAAACTTAATTGAAATACACTTCTGACAATGCTCTCTACCTCTGTTACTTAATATAATTATAAATAAAACGCCTATAGCCAAAAAGAATATAAGATTTTATTTCCTGGGAAAATTCTAATACATATTCCTTTCCTGACGATACGATGCAATTGGTTTGTGCAAAAATGCAAAGATGAATGTGGGAACTGTGTGTGTATGTCAACAAATGTGTCAATTTGGTCTTCAAGATTATAATAACTTTACTTTCCCAAGAACTCTTCAGGTAGTTAACACTACTAATATATAAAATTTTAGAGTTCTGCGTGTGTAGAACTCCATAAGTTTGCTAGTGACGAAGCACGTTCCGAGTTGCATTGAGTCAATCCCCGTTTTTCTTAATTAAAGTTGTAAAGAAAAACCTAATTAACATACGTATATCTATCTATGTATCTCATAGTTCGCATCATTCGCATTTCCTATATTCTTGTGATAAGTTAATCTAGGCGCTTATGTGCGTTGGACTCACCGCCTCCTATTTTCTTAAGCAAGCCTTGACACATATCATCCTACAACAATGAACAAGAACGTAGTAAACGTCAATTACGGCTTTACCCATGTATCGCTGACTCAATCGTAGTCACATGCGAAATCGAACAACCGACATGGTGCGCCGCTTATGAGAACACAATTACAATCCATTATATTCGCCTGAGACCTTTTAGGGCTGAGCTAACCAGCTAACCGGATCGCCGAAGCAATGCGTAGCAGTCGGCAGACGAGAACACAAGAGTCCGTGTCGGGGCAGAGCAGAGGCACAGCATTATGTCCCCACTCGCTTATTGTTTGTCACTCAGGTGGATTTCTCGGCGACAAATGGCCCCTGAATTCCAGAATAAACACAACACTACACAATGTCTCTCGTATAAAATTAAAACAACTCGAACCTAATAAACGTTTAGTGAGCTAGATAAAAGAGTAATATTCTAAAGAAGCGTGCTTGTACCACTTCATCTTTTGCTCGTTTATCTCTGAAAGACAGAAGAATAGTACATTGTGAGTTCTTTAGTGAACGTCTTATAAAAAAATTGAGCGGAACCTTTTATTATTTATTATAGTCAACATATTTACCTAATGACCATTTCCACTGTTTATTTGAAAGTGTAAATAAACACGTCATCAGACGAAATTGAACCGGCCGATGTAAAAGTGTATCTAATTGCAAAGTGCACATTCATCATTATTATGTATGGATTGCGCATATTGCAATGTTCCAGTAAAAACATGTAAGCAGGTGATTGTTACCTATTAATGGTGGTGCTAAACATTTATTTATTCCAAATAGGCTTTTTCGTGTTACCCTATACAAATGATGTAATAAACAGTGACGATTTGCAACTTAAAGGGGAAACGAGTCCGTACAAAATTGCGTCCACTCTCACACAATTGTAGGATTAAAGAAAAAATTATACGTCTGGCTTTTTCAAATTAGAACGCTTGGGCTTTATACCTTTTGAGGGCTAGCACCATTCTATTATATTTGTCACCTAACCCAAGGCTAACGTAACAATGGAGCTTTTACCTTAAGCTCTGCGATCCTAAGCCGATTCCAGACTTTTAAACACCAGAGTCTTGGAAATGTTTAACAAGTTTTTCCAGAGCAGTGTATACTCAGGAACATAACTTCTTCATATTGATATAATTTTAAAAATAATAATTGTTTATTACAAACTAGACTGCCGACGGATATTTTAGTCATCGGCCCACGTTATGCGGTTTTCCGTAGGGGTCTATCCTTTCACCACTCCTGTGGAACATAGGGTAAGACTGGGCCCTTCGAGGTGACTTCCCCCGGACTAGGCGTAATCTGTTACGCCAACGACACTTTGGTCTCAGCCTAGGGGTTATACTTTCAAGAGAAGGAGACTTGGCAACCAGAGGAACCTGACTGGTAGCCGGGTGGCTGGGTGGATCTGATCCTCGATCGAAGATGGCGCTTCAACGAGCACTTCCTTCAGCTTGCTCCAAAGATGGTGGGCACTACGTCTGCCCTTGTGCAACCCAGCGTTGCTACAAGACGCATGTACACGGGCATTGTGCGGTCAGTGGCACAGTATGGTGCACCAGTGTCGGCGGAGGCTCTGACAGCCCTGATTAGGGCTCACCACTGGCGTCCTCAAAGGGTTATGGTGGTTAGAGCGGTACGCGATGCGCGTTGGCCGGAACTCCCTCGTGGGATTTGGAGGTGGAAGTGCTCGTCGTAGCCTGTCATTTGACGTCAGAAAAAAAAGAAAGAAAGAAAGAAAATACATTTATTTTGTACTCATACAAGGCAAGGATAACAAATTCATCAAACGTCAGTGCTAAGAAGTATGTACCACTGTGTGAGACTAAAATGGCCGTTAGGTCAGCATTGTGCTACCTCGTAAGAAGCAACATCAGGGTACTGGGCGGGTAGCGGCAGTCGGACCCCGCCAGAAGAAGTACGCGAATGGCTCGCATACTCACTGAGCCACGATGGCTCGTTGGCGGTCCCGACTGGAGGCTCCACGTGCTGGATAAGCTACCGTGGAGGCGCTGCAGCCGGTCGTCATGAATCGGGCATGGGTGGCAACACCTTGACCCTTTCTTTCCGACTGACGGAGGTTCTTATTGCTTATAAGAATTGATTGAGGAGTATATGCCATAGCAGCGTAGGTCAGGGTCACATTTACCGCTGCAACCTTCCGTCTGTCATCTCGCAGAAGGAGGCGGCGGAACGGAGAGGGGAGAACCACCTCCACTCGATCCAAATTCGCGGCTAGCAAACCGCACGGTGGAGGTGCGCTTACCAGCGCTCCATGGGGCCCTGAGTGTGACGTCCTGGTGTTCCTGGAAGATGTCTATTAACCCGTCACCCGAAGGTGGTGCCCGCACTTTTACGGGCAACAAGCCGCAGGAAGGGTTGGGATATCTGTCGAATATAGATTTAAAAATGTAGTACTATACGGTTTTAGAAAAAATATTATAATATTATTAATACAGACACAAAGACTGACTTATAAGCACATGTTACCGCTTACTAGGGGACAAGCCGTATGCTTGTTTGTTACCTAAATAAATCATTTTATAATATCATCATCCCTTATAAAAACCATAAAATCTAGTGCAGATCTCCCCTGAGAAAGAACATATTATATACATATACAAGGCATTAAGAGGCTGATAACCTTTATCCGAACCGTATAATTATTGGATACCATTTGCCGGACCACTAATGTTGAACTACAAACGTTTGCCTATTATTCGAAAATGAATTCTATTTCATATATAATAGGGTTGATACATTGACCGTTGGCCACCACGCGGCCACGGTTCGTCAAGCCTTGGCTGGCACGTAGCCTGCGTCGCTGCCACGAATTGGTCTATAATTAAGAAATAAGTTGAGATACGGTTTTTAGCTGACTTTTTACAAAGCATCTTACGGGCCAACGCAATTAGCCCGCCTAGTAAATTGAATGTTTGCTTTATAGTGATTAGTAATTAACTTTTAAGTTTTTATAAGACCAAGACCACATCGATCTTATTGGTGCTGATTTTGTTTTCTTTATTGCGCCCGCAACTCAATTTTATATGAAGAATATTTATTTTAAAAGTTCTTTGTATGTTTTTATTGAAATTATAGTGCGTTATTACTCGATAATACATACTCATGTCGGTATAGTATCGAATATCGAATGCTTGTTAAGGAAATGTACTTTTAAGAAATAATCATGAAGCACCTCTGTGTGAGATGTCAGATGTGTGCAACCTTTTTGTTATTAAATACTTACTAAACATTTATTGTATTTTAATATTATTGCTTCGTAAACATAGATAGTTTAGATAGATAATTTATTATACCTTCTTTTTAGAAAATATTCACTTATAGGTAAATATAGAACACAATATTATTTTTTTTTTCTGCAAGTGCCACCTGAAGTAATCAGAAGATCCTGTCAAAAGAGGTTTTCGAAGTCAGTACGCTACATGCGTAGCGTAGCTAGCTTAGCTTTTTTAGACAGATTTCGCTTACCCCCCTCACTCAGTAAATAAAACGCATGTACATTGTTTGACAAGCGGTTTCCTGTAAGGCCGTGGTACTTCTGCGGTCAAGCTAGCCTATTCGTTCCTAAAATTGGCTCTCCCAATGTATAAACAGTAACTATGTTTGTAATGAATTGAGTGAGCATATTTTAGTTATAGATTAATACAATAAGCCTGGACACTCAGAAAACAAAGTGAGTACTTCAAAATGTTATACAATATAAATGACGAAAAACAATCATAAACATGATAAGCACTGATAACTCATAAGTTATATACATAATAAGTCTCTGCACAAGTACATCAAAATAATGACAATAAACTTCTACCATCCATTGGTATCACATATCTTTGTTACTTGAGAGCTACGCACTTGTCCCTGCCAAAATTTAATTTGTGCAGAAATCTTCTTCTCTTAAACATATGCATATAAAAAATGAAATGCTGTTCGTTAGTCTCACTAAAACTCAATAACGCCATGATGGTTTGATAACTATTTGTCGCTTAAATAGAGGACTGTTTTACAAGCAAAAAGATTGATTCATGAATAAAAAATAATATTACGTCACATAATATATAAAACATAAATGTAAATCGTGCATTTAATCTTAAATCAGTTTCATAGATATTTATCCAAACTGAACTAACCTTTACCAACTACTCTTCGTTAACCATCGATCCATCACGAGCACGATATCGTAAAAGACTAACACGACACGTTATACATAATCATGCATAGTTTATACTCAACAATATCACGAAACACGTAACATATCCCCGTTTCAATATTCGATCAATTAGTAATAAACCATTTCGTCGCAGGGCAGTCGCAATCCTGCATAAATTCAATTAGAGGAACCTCGGTGTACCGGTCCACAATTCCCACTGCCTTTCCAGATATAACTATATGGAATAATTGATCGGTTGACGATGAAGCCCAGGAAACCCTGTAGGAATTGATTTAGGAAATTATTGTCTTTCGCCTATGTTACGGGGATACTTATTTGTAGTAAATTATTTAGTTTATCGGACTGCCGCAGCGTGTGCTACAACCGCCAATATTGGGTTTAACTATTGGGTTTATCTGCTATTTCTTTTACATCTATCTTTCTAAGTTTTATACACGTTAAAATTTATGACCGTCCAACTTGTAGTTTTTAATTGGTTAGATAATCTTTCGCAAAATTGAACAGCCATTTATCATAAAATGATTTACCTATTTCTTCCTCTCACAATTCAGTTTGACGATATCTTATATATTTAGCTTTTATGAATGATTAAAAAAATAGCAATAACAGCTTATTTATTAAAGCACTCAATGAGTAAGTGAAAAAGCAAATTGACAACTAGTAGAAAGCTACACTGTGTTTGAAAAAAAAATTTACATCAATTTTATCCACTACAAAAAGATTTTAAATTCAAAAACAACGAGGAGAGTCTGCTGAAGAGCACAACGCAGACCTCTCAGGTCTTCTTTTAAAATCATTACCTACCGTGTAAGGTTTTAAAATAACATAAAAGTATAACGTGTAATATACTACCTTTTATTAACTTTAAAAGATTCTTCAATTACTATTAGCAAAATAAAATCCCTGTATCCTTGGTTACTGAGATATACAGCACCACTGTTAAGAACTTTACATATACATATTATGTTTACCTGTTTCTAAACAATACTATCGAAAAAAGCGGACTATTTTAGAACAAAATTCGTAAATAGCAATGGAATCGGCAGATCGAAGCGAAAATTATATTCATTTTTTATTTAATTCATAGTTAAGATAAAAAGGCATGACATTTTATTCCTTCTTTAAAAACAGGTTCAAGGTTAAACAGCAATGGTTAACATTTGAGTATTACATCTATGCCCACAGCATACATATGTCAAGATATTTATTTAAGTTTACGGTTTTACTCACGTGTGTATTTACGGGACGCCCCACTAATGTCGGTCCCGACTGGAGACCTTTCTCAAGGAGTAAGTCATCCAGCCGCGACGGTGACGGACATCCTACTCAATATGTTAAGATAGCTAGCTAAAACAGAAACAACATATGTATGATTGTGTGTATATGAAGACGGAAATTGCTATAATCATTTAGGCGAGTAAAAAAGAAATATGTATAAAGTTAATTCGTCAACATTTATGAATGTGTACCTTTCATTGATAGTCTCCTACACACAACATAGTAAATATTTTCATCTACTGGAAGAAGGCTCTTAATTCATAAGTAGAACTATTACTATTTGTGTGTAATAAACTTTAAATGTAAGCTGTCGGCATCTACCAAAGAGAATGTAAATAAAACTTAAAATATCAAGGAAGAAGTTTGAAACACACAACATAATCTCTTGCCGAGCTCGCTCCATTTATTTATTTATGAAGATTATTATCGTGCGTAATAATTCACTAAGTTTCAATTGCATAATGACGGCGGACAGGGCTACCAGGCCTGCCAGCTAGCGCTCAGGGCGGACGCTCCAACAGATAATCTTCCACGCGAGGACTATTATTAAATAGAGGTCTGTCAGTGAGGCCCAGGCCGCCTCCTAGTGTCTACGCACACACAGACAGACCTCATAGACCTACAAGTTAGTTGTAACTTTGTAGTCTTTAATCATCTAACACAGTTACTTTCACTTTAAATCTTGATAAACTTCAACAAATTTAAATTGGCGATATAAAATTTTTACATACATACAAAATAAATATGAACTTTTATCTTGTACAGGTGATACAAGATAAAAGTTCATATCTTGTAGATATGCCTCAATGATTGATATCCAATCCATCACATATGTAGTGCTATATCATTTTAAATAATAATACTTCAGTGAAATTCATGACAAAGGTGTAAAGTAAATACATATATGCCACAAACCTTAGACATAATGAAGTTGGGGCCCGCAGGTACAATCAACATCAAAACGGACAAATCATAAACGCGATAAACCGTGACTCAGTACGCAATGAACGTCAGTAACCCATTACGAATTAGTTTTATTACTGTACAAAAAGTGGATTTCATGGAACAAAGAAATTGCGAGAACGTGTGAATGATAGAAAGTGTTATTACAGATATCAACAGCTAACTAACCGCTAGTTTGGGCATCAACTAATTGACTCCCTTTAAATACTACGAATTCAATAGAAATAACTGCACGCTACAGAGAATGAACGAGATTGTGAAACAGTGAACGAAGCTACTAAACCAGCGGGTACAGTGACAGGGAAAAGAATACAAGACGCCAGGCGATAAGCGATACAAACAATACATCAAACCATAACGTGATATTTTTCGCAGATAACTAGACCAACATCAAAGAAGGAAGCAAAACCATTATTTAGTAGCACTCATACCGATATCTGACATTGTTTTTCGATCACGCCTGTTTCGAAGCCAAACGCTAGAACACTGATTCCCATCGCAGCGGCATCTCGCGCCGTACACCGTTACCTAAACAGATATTAATCATAATTTTCACTGACGCCTGCTCACTATTTTAGATGATAGTTATTAGCCCATTTTGATTGTAACCAAACTGTGTGTGGGCGAATTCGAAGGAGGCAGCTACTGGAAAATTGCCGTGTGACATCCACTAGGTAATGGATTTAAAACTGCTTTCTGAGACACCTTTGAATAGCAAAATAATCACTTCCTGCGCAATTACTCGAATAAGTATTACGACAACTTGTCTTGGTACTTTGCGGCGATTTGTTTTTGTCATGAAAGCACTTTGTTCTGACATTTGTACCGTAGTCATTGTTTAAACATTGTTTTCTGATCGCCAACGTATAGGTACCAATTTCACAAGCATTTTATGGAGTTTGATTCAATTCATTTAATGCGAGGAATCTTTGATGGGAATATGGACAACGAATAAACAAACAATGCTGTTAAAAAACGTGACGGAATTCCTTTGAGTCCGCATGTTTTTGTGTCGCTTAATTGTCTTACGCTTTACGCGTATTACTACATTTACAAAATGTCTATACTTACATATTACATAGTGAGCATAAGCGCATCTTATGTATATTTGGTAAATGAATGTATTTGCGAATCTTTCATGACGCCAATAAAATTCGATAAATTTTGATATGAACTCAATATATCGTGATGCGCCCGCTCACCCGTCAAATTACCTATTGATATAATGCATTATAATGGTTACAAACAATGTTTGATAAATGAACCAGAAAATTAAAATGTGGATGACTTCTTCATTTCATATAGTATATATTATTGAACGAAATTGTTGGATAAATAAATACACATCTATACAATTTGTAAACAATGTTTTCAAGTAACCGTTTCCCGTACCACTGAGGATCCATTACGTTGAAACAGTAAAATTCTGGCTATATAGATATATATATAATCTGCGTATTAAAGACCAAGTTCAACAAAGATTCCACATCTTCTATGTTCTTTTTTTTATTACAACCCAGTTTCCTAATAAGTCTCTCTATTTTTCCGATTAATACCTTTTCACGCATAGAGCGCAGTACTTTATTAATGACTTTGTGAAAAAAATCTTAAATTAATTAATTATTATTTTTATATTAATTATTACTATAGTACTAATACCTATTATTAAAGCTATTTACTTTGCAGGTGAATAAGTTAGTTCAGTAATACCCGAAGTATTTTTACGATCAACGAGTGCATTTGAAGTATTCGTTTTACCTCCAGGAACACCTTTAAAGAAAAAGGTAAACGACAGCAACGGCTGCAACAAACAGAATCGAAGTAAATAAGTAGGTATAGCTAGGCTTGGTGGTTTAATTTTCTATAAATAATATTGATATATTATATTGATATTGTTTATTGTTATATATGTATATAGATTTTAAAGCTTATATTTCATTCCTTTCATAAACAAATGCTCAAAGTTAAATAGAAAAGAATGTTTTGAATTTATATTGACAGTGTTTTAGCCATAGCCACTTTATTAGCCTGATTGAAACATACTAAAAGTTTTTATGATGAGCTTGCGGCGTTTCGGGTTTTAAACTATTAATTTGTTTCAATCGAAGTCAAAGAAATATTTTAAATAGTTTGACGTGGATACAACCTTAAATGAATTTTGATTGCATTAATAGCTCCAGTCGGCTTTGGAAGTCATTCAAATCGATTAGAGACTGGCTGTCCCTCAGAAGGTCACAGAAACAAAGGGTATTTTGGTAGACTCCTAAGGTTTTTTTACTGTGACGTAACATTTCGAGTCTGGTGATTCTGGAAGACACCTTTGAAAACGTTTGTGGTCTAATACGAGTTG
The DNA here is from genome assembly GCA_947561695.1 of Tyria jacobaeae. NCBI lineage: Eukaryota > Metazoa > Arthropoda > Insecta > Lepidoptera > Erebidae > Tyria > Tyria jacobaeae. The sequence continues at coordinate 14,118,078 of OX387220.1, forward strand.
GTCTACCGTTTTCTGTGAGGCCGTGATATTACTCCGGTCGAGTCGGCCCATTCATGTCTAAGCATCTCACACGGCTAAATGTATCATTAAAATTAAATTAAATTTGAAAATTCAAACGAGCTGACTAGTCACCTGATGGTATCTGACTACAAGCACCGCTCATGGAAGCCTGCAACTCAAGTACGCTGTCCGCCTGAAAGAGGAGTTGCAAAGAGGGTAGTTAGGCCTCCAGTAACCTCACTCACTTGGTGAAACACAACACAATCATTGCTTAACAACCGATTTTCTGTTAGATCGTAGTTATACTCCGGCTGAGCTGGGACCATAAGTGCCTAAGCGAAACACTTCTCCCTCGAAACTAGAACTTATTTACATTATTTATGAATATCCTTAACTTTACCTGCACATTCAAGTAAATATAGAATGTTACTATCTTTGTCTCTATGTCAATATACTCGTAAGTTGAAATTAAAATTTTGAATACAGAAAGTAAAAGATGCATCTTGGTAATTTAAAAAGATTAACTACTCAAGAAATGTATTTAATCAAAACCGTAAATCGTCCTAAATCTATAAAAGCAAAAATAATGCACCTTACACTTGTTACGCATATTAGAAAAGAAAACTCTTATTTTATAACTATATTTTGTAGACAAGACATATTGATTGTGATTGATTACAGTTTATAAGATTTACTAACAAGGTTACCAAAAATTAGATTTTAAATGAAACAAAAAATTGTATGAGTCAGAGAGAAGGAACAACTTTTAAAAAGTTACTATTCAGCGAGCCTCAAATAAAAAAAAATAATACATTTCATAGTCGTATTCGATAGGGAGTTACCTATTGGCCTGCCTATAAATGGTCTCCCTTAACACAGGAAGTGATATTAAATTGCTATATTACTTATTATTACGCCAGCTATATGCTAATTATCTGCATGTTTTCGATGAAGATTATCGGCTTGCAAACCATTACGTGAATGGAACAAAATTGTTTGCAAAATGTGGATTTTTGATGCGCTTCTGCCTACCCTTACGAAGATATGGACGTGAGTATATGTAAGCATGTACTTAATATTGTTATTATTTTTACATATAAAAAATGTTCAATAGTCAAGTACTATCCGATCAGCGACGTTTTTAAAACGTAAAGCCGCCTAAAAATCGCAAACTTTACATTAAAGTTGAGCCGGCCCATTTGTGCATAAACATGCCTCTTCCACGACAATTTCTTTCTAAACTTATCTAGTATTAATCTCTTTTTCTGTCATAGTAATGGACAGAGATATTCCTTTTAGGGCTCAACATACACTAATTAGTTCGAACTTTGTCTTTTAAAATAATTGAAAGAAGAATCATACTGTTTTCTTCTCAATAGCATTTTAGCATCCTTAGCTGAATATAATTACCCGATTATGAATGTTTCCAGTTTAAAAAAATATCGAATCTCAGCCCCTATTGGTTTGTGTACATAGTAATGACATAATTGTAAAATGTATATGTATATGAGTATAAAAAGGATAGCATATTTCTCGAACTCTGGGAACTATTGCCTACTTAAAAACTTAAAGAATGCGTTGCAAATTTCTTTCATAAATTCTTAATCACTTTTTTCTCAAGCAATAAGTATAAAGAAGCAATTTTGTGTAAAAAACTTGTTACTGCGTCACCAATCATCAAATACCAACACCGTTTAATATACCCGTGGAAACAATTTACAGAAATTGCATGTCCGATTGACGAGAATCGCAGAAGAACATTTTCTTATGTGAACGAGCCTTTAATAATGTTCCAGTGGCAAGCGGGCTGTCGGACAGGCTGAATCATCCGATGTGGCCACTTGATTTAATTCAGACAATCGATGGCAGTTAGCATCGGTTAGTCGACTTCTCTACTGATTTATAGTATGTTGTTCGACTTGAGAGCAAACTTCGAAAGGTTCCCAGTAAATAATTTACGTAAAAAGTGGATTGAACAGAAATAAATATTTTTGAACGTGATTCCTTTGTCTGATTGACCGCTGAAAATAAATTTTGCTTTAAAAATTCTGATTATTGCATTTGCGTTTAATATATTCTGTCAAATATGAAGCTTTGATAACTTAATGTATTAAGAATTTTAGGAGTAGACGATCTATGGCTCAAATTATGATGACTATGATAATGATGATTGAGGATTTATTAGAGAATAAAAATAATAATTGTAAACTTAGCTACTTGCTATTTAGCTCTGTATCAATTTGTTTTGCAACTAAATTGAAATGTGAAATAATAATAAATGTAAACACACGCTTTTAATGATACTTAGAGAAATTATTTAAAATTATACAATATAATTTAAACTAACAACATATTTTAATCGCTAAACATTCACTCCTATTGAACAGATATGTAACATAATCATTCTTATCTACTAGGGAAAGTTATTCATTGACCTTGACATTCCTTTCGTTGGCTATTGGTAATCCAGATTTACTAACACCTATCTACACCGTCTAGACCGGTGCAACTTTCATATCTCTTAACTAATACTACAAAAATTAAATGCTAACTTAACATCATTCATACTGCTACTTTTATATTTATTGCACTATAACTTTCCGGAACATATTATCCATCACTGAGACGTTATCTAAAACGCTTATTAAGTCTGAAACTTTCAACGAATGTTAAAACTCCACCATAAAATAATAATATTTGTAATGTTTAAATAACAAAGAGACATCGATACTAACGCATATCCGGGCGAATCGCCGCGTTCAGCCTTTAAACGCAACCGATAAAAACATTACTCGACGCTCTCAATAAATACACATTAATGTCCTGGAGCATTCTGGTTTACATTCCGTGCGGTTTCCAACGAGTTTTATAAAAGCTCCGTTCGGCCGCACACGCAATTACAAGCGCCTCTTTGTGGTACAATCAATATTTATTCCCTTACGAGACAATACGGGATGCTCAAGTACATTACTGTGCGGGCTCTAAACCAAAAATAAATCCTGTTTATGATACCGGCAATCAATTCCGCTCTTAAGATTTCGTTCATTTTACAAGCGTAGCGATTTATGTAAAGGTGGACGCACACCGGCCGGCCTGCAGAGTTCGTGTCCGTGCATAAATAACCCACCGTGCAATCTTCCAACTTAATGATATTGCCATGCATTAACATTACAGTCATTTGAAATAGCTCATTTCGTTTTTCAAATCGAATAGAAAGTATTGATGTCGCAACTCAATGCACCTTCGTCGAATAAGTGAAAGAAATGCAACTAATTAAAATCGTGAAAAGGATTTTCAATTAGTAGTGATTAATTCTTATATTCATGGGTGTTCAAAGAATAAAAGTAAAATGAAAATTAATTGCGCCGACAAGACGAAATAAAAGCAATCATAAAATAAGCGGGTAAATTTTATAGTGCGGAAAACAATGCGATCGATTCGAACAATCGAAATCGCCGATGCAATTCAAAGGGATGTAGAAGTGAAAGCGCATGCGCTGATACAAGAAAAAGCCTCGCAAGCCAACCAGTTATTACACTAATCGCTGCGATATAATTCCCCAGTCAACTTAAACACAGGTTCCTTGCAGATCGAAATGCAAACATGGCGGTACTTTGAGCTCAGCAGCGCGGGAACTGATGCGGGCGGCCGCGGTTACTTATATTTATAATATAAAAGTAAACAATATAACTTTATTGTCTATCAATGTTTTATCGATTTATGAATAAACACGATACTTAGATGCTATAAGTAAACAGAGAAGGGATTAATAGTGATGCACAGACACGAGCAGAATTTAAAACCAGAGAATAGGTCTGACCTATAGACAAAGCTGCATTCAACATCCTTGAATTTATGAATAACTTTTGTCGATTTTACTTAGTAAATAATACAACTTAAATTTTAATTTTCTCAGTTTGTATCACGAACCATGAAATGCATGTTTTAGAATTAGGTAGAAAAGACATGAGAATTACCAAACAAACGGCTCAGGTTACGTTCTAGTTTGATAGTTTTTTGTTTTCTACAATGTAACAACATAAACATTATAGGTACTTTGTTGGAATGACACGGAATGACAATAATAATCATGGAATTTGATGGAAAATGTAATTCGCTCATTTCATTGGAACGAATCAAGACCGTAAACAGTAAACTACAAGTGATCTAGCCAATCGGAATACCATTTGTTTATATTCGCTTAAGTCAGCTAGGAAATCGTCGTCTAGTTACACCTCCGCCTATTTCAGTCTATCTAAACGCTGGGCACGCAAAAAGGTGGATGTAATAAGTTTGAAGTGTTTGTCTGTGTACCAGGCCACTCAGAAAGAATTGTGAAAAAAAGTTTTATTGTACGAGAGACTGGCCAGTTATAAACTATTATAAAAATAATAATTATTTATAAGTAAAAATAGGTACATTCTAATTTCAAAATTTCAGTTCACATTTTTTGCGAGCTAATTAAATTATCGTGTCTCATTGAAATATGGATTTGCACCGAGAACATTTTCGCGCTATGATTTTTTACGATTTCAAGTGTCGCCTGAAACGTGTTTGCGGTCGCCCTTTGAAGGCTGTTACAGAGGAAAACGTGTTAGCAGTGAAAAATTGAATCCAAGACAATAGGTGAATTACGTATCAGGAGATTCAACACACACTGCAGATTGGATCGGGAAGCCTTCACGAGATTCTACACGTGTAGCTTCCCGTGAGGAGGATAGTCCCTCTGGATGCCGCACAACCTCACCGATGCTCAGTAGCAGGCTCGGGTGGAATGGTGCCGTGATATGTTAACAAATTTGAAGCAGGCTCGTCTCGGCGTGTTTACGACATCATTACAGGTGATGAGTCCTGGATTTATCAATACGATCCAGAAACGAAGCGCCAGCCGACGGTTTGGGTGTTTCAAAACGAATAAACGCCTAAAAAAGTGAAGCGATCTGGAAGCGGGGAAAAGATTTTGATCGCGAGCTTTTTAATTTGACAGGCTACTGTGGTGTCAATCCCTTTACGGAACCAAAGAAGCATCAACACCGAATATATATGTATATACCACCTAATGCTTGCAGAAGTTTTCTCTGTTGTAAGCAACAAACGACCAAACACAAAATTAAAAATCAGCTCAAAGGGATACAATTTTCGTCGCCGGTCAAACTTCTGGGTCACAACACTCCTTACATCCCTGACCTAACAACTTGTGACTTCTTTTTATTCCCGAAAATTAATAATTTGCTCAAAGGGATACAATTTTCATCGCCGGAAGATGCGCTGTCAGCATTAGAGAATGCTGTAAACGGTGGCAGACTGGAAAAAGTGTTTCGAAAACTGGTTCAGAATCATGAAACTTTTTTTTATTTTCGCAAAACTTTCTGAGTGTCCCACGTATCTGTGTCTGCGGCATCTTATCTCCTTAACAAATGAGCCGATTTTGATGCGGGTTTTTTTAACGCTGAATTGATCAAGAGTGTTTTTAGATATTTCTTTAGTTAATCTCCCCATTCCTAGAAGATTCAAGTCTTTTATCCATAAGTTATAGTTATTCTCATTAATATTTACATATTGATCATGATTTTAGCGGGTGATGCAGTTATTTATCACACTGTAATTATAATTGGTTTTAATGTATGCCTAAGACAAATTATATTTCCAGGATAGCAAATACATTGATGAGGCTACAGAATTCTAAAGTCCGTCAAACAACTGCTGTTCACACGATTAATGTTGTAATTTTAGTAAATGATAGTGCACATGTAATGAAATAAAGTTCCGAATGCGTCAACTGTTATATTTATAGTCATGTTTATTAATTTAAATATGAATTTATTCGTAACACTTTACTGGTAAAGGTGACGTTCACGATTGATGTCACATCCAAACTTATACTTTTAATTTGTTTTAAGCCTATAAAAGGCTTAAAACAAATTAAAAGTATAAGTTTGAATAGCCAGGAACTAAAACGACCAAAAAGTATTAACGTGCCATCACTTGATGACCAAATCCTGTTTGTCATTGGTACAAGCCTACATGTCACAGTCACCCGGAGTGAATTTTAATAAAACTCGCCTTTACAACTCATAATTTCTTTCATGTCTATTTATAAACAATTTATAACGCGAGCTTTGTAATAATCTTATTCTATTTTATGATTAAATGTTGTTAATTATATACCACACATTATTTTATTTAGTAACATGTCTATACAGCCATAAAATTCAGAGCTATTTGAATTACAAAACTGAATATATGAATTTAATAAGAACAAAAGTGTAGCTATAAATGCTTGACTCATTTATTTTAGAGGCAACCAGTAAAATTGTTTTAAAATATAAAAGTCTACATTTCTTCCATAATCCGTTATCCACGATTTCCCGACCACTTTTTTTGCTAAGGTTATCTACGAATCTAAGTAAAATCCAATATTAAGGCGATATATTTAACACTTTACATGTCGAAATCCATCAAGCTATCTAGGCTGCATACACAAAACAGTTCTCCTTCTTTTTTTTTTTTTTTTTTATACTATAGGGGGACAGACGAACAGACGAGTCACCTGATGGTAAGTGACACCGCCGTCCATGGACCCTTGCAACTCAAGTGCGCTGCCCGCCTTTGAGGGTGATGAGGGATGGGGAATGCAGGGAGTGGAAAGAAGAGAGGAGGGATGAGGAGATGGTAAAATGGAGAAAGGAGAAGAGGGGAGAGAAAAGGGGGGAGGGGGAATTGGGCCTCCGGAAACCTCACTCAATTCGGGGAAATGCAACGCAAGCGTTACTTCACAACCGGTTTTGTGTGAGGCCGTGGTATCGCACCGGTCGAGCCGGCCCATTCGTGCCTAAGCATGGCTCTACCACAAGCACGCGTGTCTTACGCAGTCAAGTAAAAAAGAGGGGGTAAAGTTTGTGTGAATCTGGCCTCATGTCAAATTAATAAAACATTTAAACAAATAACTTACACTTACGAAAATAATGAATAATCGTAAATTAAAAAAAAAAAACAATAAATAAACATATTTTATATACCTATTATACAAAATAAAATGTGAATTTATAACATTTTTTACACAGAAAACCAGTCGTTAAGCAATGCTTGCGTTGTGTTTCACAACTCCATCTTTCACGACTCTAGCGGTACAGGTGTCCATTAGCGGTAGTCACCTACCACAAGGTGACCCGTCTGCTCGTTTCCTCGTATGACATAAAAAGAGTTAATATTTTTATATATAAAAACAAAAACAAAAATATTTCTCGTTCGGAGTACAATCAGCAAAGTACGAGTGACACCTGATCTTGTCATAGATAACCGCTTCCCATGACAGTCGTCAGACTCCATCTTTTTGCAACTTTAGTGTTCCATTAAGTCTAGTTCAAAATAATAAGCTCTATTATTATATGGACCTTCTTTGAACACAGCAAAAAATTAGGTGATTAAAAAGCTGTTCTTTTAAGGGTAACCATTAAAGTGCAATATATTGTTGAGAGCATTTATTCATTAACCCCCCACAGGCGTAGGGCCACACAGTGCACCGGCGAACTATATTTAAAGTTTATCACTTGGGTATTAAATGTCATCCCATATATAAATGGCCTTCTCTACAGCAGAGATTCGCACGATTTCTGCAATTGATTTTGTAGCTATTATAATTGAAATTATTAATATACCATTACCTTTTACGGGGATCAAAATATATATCAATAAAATGCTTTATTAACTTTAACTCATCTTATTTAATTTAATGTCATTTTTTATCGTTAGAAAAAGTACACAGTACATTCAATTTGTTTCAAAACAAAGAAACTGAGAGTCAATAATATATTCACAATTTATTAACACTTGTGATAGAAATGACCTACTAAGGACTGTTCTCTTTTTGTGGGTTAAAGGCTACTAAGCATAATAGTAAGGTAACGATAGGACCTACTGGAACGGAGCAGTGGTCATAGACAGTGATGATCTGTGACTGGCATTGCATATATACTGTACATATGTTAAAAATGTCTCCTATATAACGTGTCTCTTTATGAATAAATTAATTTATACATAACATTTTGAAATTAAGCGTATTTAGCTCAAACCACATATCTATCTCAAAAAGAACTCTTTAGACCCAACTTTATAAAGCCAAATTTTAAATTTACTAGACAATTATTCTAGTAAAGATTGCGACTATCAGTACTAAAACTAAATTAAGACACAAACATCACTGTGTAGCCAAAGGATGAAGCTATGAAAGTTGTGAATAAACTAGTAGACTATTATGAGTCTATGACATGTCAAGACACGATTCGTAATAACCCAACAGACAATTCTAAATCATACCCGGTCTATATATAGTTCAATTTTCCTTAAACAGGTTCATTACTATATCGCAATGTTTCAAAGCGTAGCGCCCTCTCGTGTTCTCGCTACACACAAATTGGTCAGCTGAAAACTGAAAGCTTCTCACTCAGACCTCTCTATGGACATGTACAGCCTTATGTGGCGTTGCGTTCACTGTGTACCGCGTTTGTGTATCAATATAGTCATGAAAAAGCGTGTTTACATTTATTATCGTGTAAAGATATTGGCATATTATAGTATATAGTGTGGATACTATATATATGCGTATGTCACTTTCACACTTTCTTCGTCTTACCTTGTTACTGATTTTAAGGTTCGAAATAACTAAAGCATGTATGCTTCAACTTCATACAGAAGTAAATCAAGAGAATATACTGAAGTACGATAAAACGGAAACGTTTATAGTTTGATAGAGATAGTTGATCATGGATGTCTATATCTAGCATTGACAGTGAACTGTTTAGTTTTATAATTGTTTGATAGATGTGTAGTATATTTTCAATTATTATCTAAAGATGGCAAGCAAGCTCTCGGTACCATTGATAGTGGTTCTCAATATGCTACACATACTAATCTATAGTCAAGTTTAACAATATCTTTCTAAAAGACAGCAGTACTTTTGCGATATGAAGACTATTTTTTAGTAAATGCTTTTTACTCAAAACTTACTTAATGAGAAACAAACTCAAAAAGCATTACATACATATCAAAATATATACGGTAGTGAATGTTATAAGGAAATAAATAATAACAGTCATAGCCCACCAACTGCTATCTGCTTTTTGTTTCTATAAACGTACAGGTAGTAATTAATAGTGGTAGAGCTTAGGCACAAATGGGCCGGCTCGACCAGTGCGATACCACGGCCCCATAGAAAGCCGGTTGTGAAGTAACACTTTGCATGCCCCCGAAGTTAATGGGTTTCCGGAGACCTAATATTCCCTCTAGCTAACGCCTGAAAAAATTGGATTTGATATTTTGAACTTAATAGAAAATTACAAATGTACCTATTGAGTGATCCAAAAGACAATTTTAAATAAACTTTATTGTAAGTTTTCTGATTCATCATCATCAGTTTATGCCGTGTACTGTTGGATGAGGGTACTCCCCCAAGGAGCGCCAGCTACGAGTATCCCGGTCTTGGGCATAACTTATTTCTTCGTAGTTTGGGCATTGTAGAGTGATGTTAAAACCTTTCTCAAAAATTGAAACAAATAATAAAATAAAATCCTGCATTTGGACCTGGTAGTTTCAAAGATTAGTTCTATCAAGCAAAAACCTTTGACATTATAATTATGTACATGATAAGATAAATTATGGTATGTGTAAGATAAAATATACATCTGAAGGTATTATTTCTCCACAAGTTGTTAGCTCATCTTCTACGACCATCACAATAAGCCATTCTTCCCCTGTGAGTTACGACGTCATTGATGCGAGCTCAACAAGCAGCTACATGAGCCTCTTATATCTTAAGGAGTTATTTCTTTTGATAAAATTCCTTTTGCCTCTTAATACAAACAACCCATTCGGTACGAATAAAAATTAATTTCCTCTGCGCTATTTACTGCCTAGTAAAGCTCATTTGTATCAATAACTCTTGATTACTACATTATGGTTCTCTGTTCGTTTTCATTAGTGAAATGAAAGAGAATATTTTCGATTTAATACTAAAATATCTGAGATGTATTTTAATCTCTGTAGTTTCTGTCTCTGAGATCTTAGCTCATAAAAATATGATTTGGTCAATGTAAGTCCAGTCTAATCTGGTAACTTCGGTGAGGTTCTATCTCGTAGGTACTAAGGTTGTTTTGTTTATGATTGTGTCCCTAGTAAAAAAAAGCAATCCTCAATCATTCAATTGGTCAAATGTTTCAATAAAAACAATTTTTATTTTTTTATAAGATTGTAAAAACTATTATAGGATGGGGATAGATGTGAAATTATTTACACTAATTTTAATATTAAATTTGGCGGGGTCTTTACCTTCTTCGGGTTAGCAAATACTTTCAACATTAGTGCCTACCTGCTTGTATTTCATAAATGTGCAACCTGTTTCACTAATTAGATAGCCACCACCTACTGTGTCCTAAACACACCGCGACAAATTATTCAACCCCGCTGAGCTTAGGCGTCCGCCGTTCTGAAAATAGTGTCCCAACAAGGTCAACAAAACCAGTTTGTTAACATTTAACTACAGTTACTATAGATTACAATGCAATGCAAGCCAAAATTCGCTTTCGCTACAGGACAACTCGACACAGGTGGCTTGTACCTCACACGGTATAATATTTCGTTCGATTGTGTATCGCGATCGAAGTTTTCCGGTCGGAACTGTGTTGTACGCCCATCGTAAGCCATTGTGCAATCCTCATTAATTGGCCTCAGCCGCAGTCATTTAATATCTCGTAATGCGCTCGACAGAACACAAAAAGGCGCCCGAAATCTCGGAAAGATTCAACATCCGCGCATTCAATACGTGCGTACATAAACTGAAATGCGATATTTTCTTAAGCGATTTGTTGGCAATAGCAGATGGGTGTGTCTCGAAACAGGAAATAATTTCGAACTTGTTGCCACTGACTGATCTGTTCGATGTTATTCTCTTTTTGTGAACAAACCACGTGCATTTATCTTTGCGTTTCTTATATTGAAATATGACTACTTGTATATGTAGTTATCGTATCCACATGTTCCCCTACATCTAGTAGGCGAGTATCCAGTTTCGAGTATAGTATAATAAACACCAGCTGTTGCTGCGATTGTATTTTCTGAATTTAAAACATAGGCAACTTACATAGTTGCAACTTGCAAGTGAACAAACGCGATTGCAATTTATGTGTTTAAGACGGCATGCACTAGTTTATCTTAGGTTTTATTTTCTGAACATAGCGATTTAAATTGTTATTGAAATAGCTTTATAAGTTAAAAATAAAACATCTTAGAAACTCACCCAAAGAAGAAATTAATTTAAAATAGAATTTTACTTCTGTCAAATCTTTAAAACAACATGACTACTTTTTGTGAACAGAACACATATTTGTGTAACGGAACTATCTCTAACTAACTTACCGTTCAGGTAAAGATAATATTTTTTTCAACGCACGAACTACGATTTGTGTCGAAATTATACAAGGAGGGATTATTATTTTAGTAACATCTGTACGAGTAACTCTAACTAGATACTAATAGATAACCGCTGATGTTTTTTATGCGATCCCACTTTTTAATCTTTTGTGTCGAGTCGTACACCAAATGTGCATTTTATTTATAGGGGTATATTTGAATGCGATATGTATTGGGGGGTACTATAGTCGTGTGTTACAATAAAATGAATGATAGCGGTAACACTTGCGACCACTTGTCGCTAATTGATTTTTTTATTATTAATAACAAACAAGTGCGAGTAATCAAGTAGCAATGTTGTGTTGTTATACTACTATACATAGGTGACGAAAGGACAAGAGGTCAAACGGAGTTATCTATACATATAATTGAAAATGTATCACGTCGATGTCTGTACATTATAGATATTAAAGAAAAACTAATATACTGTACAAGACCAACAGAATCCAAAACTGACTGTCATGTCAGTTTTGGATTCTGTGCATGCAATTGAATGAAGGTTTTACAGATGTATTGCTAAAGGTCTAAAAATAAAGATACTTGATTCTAAATACCATGTGTGGGCAAAAGCTTGTTAGATTAATGAAAATATATATAAATATAGTTATCTCTGTATATTTGTTATATACGAGTATATGTTCTAGAACGTTAAACCACTCTTAAGTACTCTAATTGTCTTATGACGTTGCCTTTCAACTTTGAATCGAGTGATAAATAATCTATATCACATTACACGTCTATTAACTTCAAGAAGACAGAAGTGACTTAGTTATAATTCAAACCGTCTTATCGTCATGAAAGCCTATGGGTATACTCTTAAACCACTCGTCATCTGGATTATATTATAAAATGAAGATCGTAAAACCTTAAAATTGTCATCAGTTTGTATCTAATTATTATATGTCTTAAATGATGTCAGCATTATGTAACTTATACGATAAAGGGAACTCTTACCTGACAACTTGTAGCCCACACTAGAACATAATATGTAAAAAAACATAATCTAGATCAGCTGATAAGTGCTTCGATTGGTGGGGTAACACATGTTCAGAACCGCAGTGCAAAACCGGGTGTGTTAGACTGTTAATTAGTTGATTCAAACACCGTGACGCAAATAAAAAAAAAACTAGAACTAGCAAAGGGAAGTAGTACACAGACAGTCTCCGAAACAAGATGAAAGTCGATATCGAGTTATCGAGTCGTCTAAGAGCCACCGCTAATATATGATTTTGAAGGCAGTCTTTTTCTTTCTTTTTCTGCAGTTTGATCGGCCGATTTTAAATGAGCATCGAATGCGCTCACTCGTGACCTCCACTATTTTATTCTTTACTAAATACGTACATATATACGCTCACGCCTTTATCCCCTAAGGGGCAGTCAGAGGTGTATTAAACACCCACATTTTGCTAATTAGAAGTTGGTCCCACTAACATAATATAAGGCATGGCTATTGCCGTCAATCGGACACTATATAACTGTATACATACTACCTGCTGTGAGCCATGTGGTTCTCGGTAAAGTAGAATAGAGCCTCACTCTTACTTCGTAAAAGTTTTCTATGAGACAGTATGTATACAGTCATATTATTACAATAATATGTTGCTTTCAAAATATTTTATTTAGTCGCATAAACACTGAGCAAAATATTTTATTAAGCTTCAGTTCTAAGCTAATCATGGTTAAGTACAGTCCTCCCTTTTGCACCTGCCTTAGGGTCACAAACGTAACGTTTCTTTGTTTCGTTCGCCGTACTTATTTATAGAATTTCTCCTTGCTTATTAACTAAATATTCGTTTTTTTTTTGTTTTTTAAACATCAGTTGTAATAGTCCGCTCCCAGTGTCCCTGGCAATACTTACTATAAAATCTGAATATCGGGATCTGGATAAATTTTGAATAAAAATGTCATAATTAGCAGTACTTAATCAACCATTATTAAGACTAATTCCGTTCTCTCACTTGGTGAAGCTTTAATATATCATTCCGTCCTTACTAAGTTAGTGTTTAGTTCCAAAGAAACTAAATACATTCCACATTTATTAATGTGCCTCTAAAACTTTGATTTTTTACAACGTGCTACATCTTTTCACCCCTCCGATTACTAAAGGGTCGAATTTAACGAACTAAGTATTATGTCAGGGTAATATACTAGCGACATTCTGTTCCCTAATCAGCATATTCAATTTCATCCTCTTATTATATTGCAACTCGCCCCCTAATATATACGCACATATTATTCTAAACCGCTTTGCGGTATGTTATTTAAATTATATGATCGGTAATCTTGAAAACTTAAAACTATGTTTCTTGTACGCATAACACTTAAACGCTAAGCTAAAGCTATATATGCTAAAGATTCGTGACGAGATAGATTCGTTAAATAACCTTCAATTTTGTTTTCGCAAAAAAGTACGCTTGGAAAAGTAAAGCTCGGAGACGGTATTCTGTAATTTATTTTTCTTTTATATGTAGCATCAGTGAATGTACCATATAACGTAAAATTACTACTACATTTATTGTATGTGACTCATTTGTTGGAGGCATTTCCAAAACCCGTGCGTTACTTACAGGCTTAGATAAACAGACGTTATCTTATTGCATCCGCCTAAAGCACGTTCGGAGAATTATCTACGCAAATCTGTGTCCCCAAACTATTTGCGTGTATCCACTAATCCGATCCGGTTATTACGCTTAAAGTTTTATTTATGTTGCACACATACTTGCACCAGGAAGGTAAGAGGTAAATTCATTCAACTTACTACATTTTCTATTATGTACTAGACACTAGTGACAATACTCATACTATCACATGTAATATTTAAAAGTATAAAATTCAGCGTATTTTATACTTTTAAATATTACAAAATCTAATTCATTATTTACTCTGCATTTAACATTAATTAAAAGAAAAGAAAAAAAGCACTTTCCAAGTGACACGTGACTAACTGGAAGTCACAATGATTTATGTTATCTTTATAACTAACTGTTGACTAAAAAATTGTTGCAGCTCGAAATGACTAATAGCGTACAGATGTTTTCATATATCAAAAAATAGAAAATTGGGGGTTTACGTGCTTGCCCTTGATCAATGATAAAAAATTAAAATTAAAATTTTATCTTTCTATCATCGCTAGCCACCCAAGCAAGGCCACGGTGTTTTACATAAATAAATAAATTTAAATCAAGTGTTAAATTCATTAACACATTTGGTATTTTATTATCTATAGGACCCCAAGTTTTTACTGATTTTTATCAGTGATTATCGTTTGGTTTAGTTTTATTATTTGTATCTTCTAAATAAGTAAAGCAATGTAGTAATTTTGTGTAATCTGAGCTTTAAGAGATTCGCTTAGATATCACCTAATTAAGCTATTGATTAAGTAGTTTAAAGTTAAGTACACCAATAAGCAAAACTCAAATATTTTATAAACTCATTAAGCTATTATCTGTTGTCAACATTTTGTTAATTAGTCCGGTATCTCTCTTTTCCTTATAGGGTTCCTACTACAGTATAATATGACTCTGTAACCACTTAATAACTGATAAGTCCGTCATTGAATAGATATTATTTTGGATTAGTTACTTTATCTGTTGATAAACTCTAATATTAGAAGAGAGAAAGGAGAGGTATATATATTTAACTATATAATCAGATTGATAATCTCTCACTCGTTTTAATAATTGTAGTAAATACACTCTAACTGAAAGTAACTCAGAAAATATAAAAACCACTAATTCCGTAACAATATCTTTCTAAGTTACAAAGCGGAAACCTAATGTTGATGCAACAACATATGCGTTACTTTCTTCCCTTTCAAGAGTGTCATGGATGATTCCCTAGCGAATTTAAATTTGTAATTCCTTCCTTTGCCGCTACCAATAACATTAAAACATTTATTTAAAAAAACCCACGACTCCGCAGCTCCGCCCATCGACGGAAACAGCTGCAACCCTAATTATTACAAACACGGCCTCTTGAGCATTGACTGAGTTATAGATAACTAGTGATATTGTTAATCATTTATAGAAAACTATTATTAGTATAGCAGCTGGTTGATTAGGCTAATATTTTGAGTACTAAACGATTAATCAATATACCCCACAATTACTTCTATGTCCTCTGTTATAACTCCACTAGTATCAACTGAAATGATTACGTATATAAGAAAAAAGATAAGATAAGTAAGAAGAATTTGAATTTTATCCATCATTACAAATATCTAGTTTTCTATTTATTTTTTCTACAGTAAATGTGATTAGTTCATATTTTTTATTTTATTTGTTAATATAGCTATAACCGAAATATTTATTATGACATCTACACGTCCTACGTAAAAGTTTCGAAGGTAACCTTTCTATGTATAAACATTTCATTAGTTGGATGCAAGATATTTATGATTTTTGGTGGCTATGGGCGGTCACGATTACTGTTATGGTAGAATAAAGTGATGACCATACAGGTACATTTATTTACATGGAAAGTCTTCATTTAGCCTCCCACACGTATTTAAATTAAGAACCTAGAATTCTTATTCATCTTAAATGAGCACATGTACATTTGACACTAAATAATATCAATATCGAATGACGGAGATTGATGATCAAGATTGGGCTTTCATAGAACATTAGAGATATGGTAAGATAGTAATGTAAACAAAGTAACCTACTACTAGTTGACTTGCAAAATAACTTTAAATAAATGTCAAGCATATTTATGGAGATATTTTCGTAAGAACTGCCATTAATACTTTTATAATAAACCTGTCCGGATACCGATAACATCACAATCTGAACTTCACCAAAAGCTAAAAGGTCGGTTATAGGGACATAAACGTTTATGGAATCATAAACCAGAACCAATCTATTGTTTCCAGTCGGCCTACGCCTGCCGACAACATAACTAATCGAACAATTCCGCTTTTTGTCTCTACAAGAGACATAATCAATTGTCACTTCGACAACGAATATTTCCCACCTAAGTTCTAAATGTGTAAGATCCATTTAGAACGGGTTTGGAATAGTCCGGAGACAATAAACGATCGGATATCGTATTGCACGAAGAAAAAAGGTGATGAGTGACCGTTGTCCGTAGTGTTGATGCATGAATAGATGAGTCTTGTGTTCGAACCAAGAGGCTGCTTGATGGCCATAATTTTTCAAGCATTTAGTCTTACATACTTCATTTGAACCTAACACTTTGACTTTACAATTGAGTAAAATATTATTAGTTTTTATCTTCTCGTTGCTTTAATTATCAAAGGTATCAATTAAATAATAATAGGGACAATTCAAGCGCTAATATAAAAAAAAAATGTTATCGTAAGGAACGCATGAGACCGCTACTAAATGCTGATGGTAGAAACTAAAAATTTACTATGTATTTTAAACATAGTAAATTTATACATAGTAAATTGTAATATATGATGTGAACCTAGTATCACCAGATTTCGAAACCTATGAGGTCTATATTTACAAGCAATTAAGTGTCATAAATAGCATTATGATCTTATTTGCCTTCATGTATTGCCCTATAGCCTTCTAATCAAATGCTCCACTTGTTCAAAGGTGTATGTAAAGACGTGTTCGTAGTTAAAAATCAATTAAATTGCTGTTTATTCATCACCGTCGTGTTCGGCAGATGATTTATAATTTCGCAGCAGGTCATTCAGCGCGAGCGCACTGTCGCGCCCGCTTTTTAAATTAAAACCGTACGGGCTCGGTCGTGATCTTATCCGGCTCGATCAATTTAGATAAAAGAAATATTTATACATTGACTTTGGATGGGCGAACAAAGCCGTTCAGTAAATTGATTATGTCAGTGAAGAACTTACTTGACGTTTGCCGCTTTTGTCTCACCTGTTCGGATTTTAGATATGCATTTATAGAATAGTAACAGTTGATCTTAGGTCAAGTCATATGATTCTTTAAGATTACTCTCGTTTCAATTTATTGACATTTTGTGTGTGAGTGAAATATTTTTAAACTAGAATATACCTAACATTGTGATTATAAGTTAAGTAAATAGTTGGACCGTTGGTTTATACGTGCTTAAATTTGTCGACGACAACTATCAACATTTATATTGCATTTCGACTTAACATGCTGCATACATATTATAGTTGTCATTAAAATCTTTGGTAATTGACTTCTTGTCTGAACTAAGTTTTTTACTGTTAGTATATTTATATTTGTCGTATTATCAGTTTTCACTTCTATATTCATGAATGCGCTTTCATGATATATTATGTGACAGGTATAAGTCACCAAAATTCATATCACTATAGATTAAAATATGCCAAGTTGTAGATAAAAACATTAAAAGCCAATTTAGTAGATAAAAATATTATTTTATTCATACTCTGCGTTCGGAAGCGTAATAAATACGAAAAATTGAATAACCTATCTAAAAATTACATCACAAAATGATTTACTTACATAAACATCTTATAGTTTAGCTATTTACAATTGACTAGGGCACATTTCAGTTCTGCGATGCCTTTGACTTATAATATAATATTTACACATATTTTCATACAGTTCTCACTTCACATGATAAATTTAATGTAAGTACCTAACATTATCACAAAATACTCATCATGCCGGCACTTAAACATAATCAGGAACCTTAAAGTACCAGTTGCATGTACATATTTGTCATAAAATGCAATAATACTCGCAAGCATTACAACCTATGCGTATATGCAAAAAGGAATGTATTGGTTTACATCTATACCTACAAATACACCTTGTATAAGAGAAACGATAATGAAATGCTATTCAAACAGGTACAAAAGATACTACATACAAATATATTCAGCATTCGTATAGACATTAATTTAGTACTCATAGTACAATATTAGAAAACATTTCTCAGCAACGGCATACAGGACCAACCACAGTTATCTCGTTATTCATAAACATATAGCAGTTATAAAATATGTGTTTCTCTTACTTTACTTTTGCATGAAACAAGTTAGAAGGAAACAATACAATATATGGATAAAATACTGCCGTGAACCGTTTACGAATAAATACAATTTCATTTTACAATTTTACATTAGAGCACCAACAAATATTAGCTTAAAAACTCAACTGATTACTTCTTATATCAATCAAAAGGTTTTATATATGTTTACAACAGCATTTACAATTTTTTAATTACACGAAGTAAGTCTTTCTAGGATGCGTTGTACTCGACATGGGAATTTGTTGAGGGGGCCTGAGGGGACGCTCCTCACATTGATGGTTGTCTATAGAAACGTAACTGTGATGATGAGGTAAACGATCGTCAGGCCTGCCCTCACTACTCGCCACCGAACACGTCTCATCCTCCGTACTACGCGCCGAAACTTCTGCGCTGGCGCTAGTCGAGTGCATAGGACTCGACATCATCAAGCCAGGTGGATTCATTCCGTACTTATACCACGGATCATGAGACGTCGGTGGCGCTGTGTACCTTAAATTACCGTGCCGACCAAATGCTTCCCTGTTACTACTTTTCAAATTATTGGGATTATGAAGCGTCCGATTTGGCAATGTCAGGTCCACGTCGGGTAACCGAAAATTTAGCTTTTCCATACAGTTCCTCTCACCCCACACTATCACTGTACACGTTTTCAGTAACACTTTTAGATCCGGGTCAATACTTATAGCACTTAGATCTGTCGTTACAAGGAATATGATTTTTTGACGTCTATGCCTAATATTCACTGAATTAATTGCACTTTGTAGAGCCGCATTTGATTCCGCAACATACCACTCTTGTTGCAGGAAGGTTATAGATAACACTATCACGAGTCTTTTGGAGCTTTCAGAGGCACCCACTAAACAGTCACCGGAACGTCTTTCACAAATCGGAAGATCTCTGTGTTGTAAACACAATGTGTGACCAATATTTTCTAATTCGGAACTTACCGCACGAGTAACGAAATCTTCATCCCGTGGATTGTACACAAAAAAAGCGTCGAACCGTTTGTTTTTGTTGTCGTTCATATCTTTCGGTGTAGAAGTGAATACTCTCACACCATATCTCGAATGCATCCACAATTTGAAATCTTCCCGGAACATGAAGAGTAAAGCGCACATTAGCAGCAGAATAATTACTATTATCAGCACCGCAGCGATATATGGAATGTAATTTTCAACACCGTCATTCGATTCGATGAATAATCGCTTTAATGTCTCGGTACCGGTCTCCTCAGTAGTGATTTCTGTTTTACATTCCTTTGCTACTGTGGCGATGGTTTTATTCATAGCTTGCCCATGAGCAAAGTAGCACATCATACTTTCGGTGTCTTTCGACTTCTTTAATAACCATTGATTTAGCTGACTGACGTCTTTACAATCGCATACCCAGTTGTTACCATCTACGGAGACGCGAGTACGAGGGTCAGCGTCGCTTATAACTCGCCATGGCATGTAATCAACATAACCGTTATTGTTTAGATCTAAGAATTCCAAGGAAGGTAGATAATTGAAGGTATCGTTTTCAATAACCCTAATTTTATTATTGTTTAAATAAAGTTCATTCAAATTGGGTAATCTCGTAAACTGAGTATTGCGTAGTACTTCCAAATTATTGTTTTCCAAATGAAGAATTCTCAATGACTCGATACCGTTGAATGTTCTATTTTGTATTGTATTGATATAGCTGTTATTGAGATACAAAACTTGTAGCTTTTTTTTGCCTATGAAAACGTGATTTCCCAGCTCTTTCAAGTCATTTCCATCTAAGTATATTTCGGTCGCGTCCATCGGTATTCTCTCCGGTACGTGATCGTAGTCAGCATTTGAACAATCGACCACGTTAGTGGTGGTCCAGGTTTGATCGTGATAACATGAACACTTATCAGGGCAAGTCATCTTACAATCACAGGCGTCAAAGTCACAACAATGGCACACTGCGAAACAATGCGACTCGTACTCGCACAAAAATTCTGAAGATCTTACTTCTAGCAAAAGCATGTCCGCTCTGGTTCGCGAATGAGTTAGAGAGCATCTTACACTTTCTAAATCCATTACTCTCGGCCGCTGCCTGGGTTCAATTAATTGGTTAATTGTCTGAAGCCATTCCATTGTACAGTCACATACAAATGGATTTTCGCTAATATAAAATTCTGGTAAATCTTTATCATCCGACACAGTTGATATTGCAAAAGCACCCATCTCTAACGTGCTTATTTTGTTTTCATACAGTATAACTTTATTTAGGTTGTATTTTTGCAAAAATGTTCCTGGACTTATTTTTTCAATGTTGTTATTGTTTAGAACAATGGTTTCTATGCTGCTTGGAAATGACAATTCATCAATACTTCGCAATTTATTATAACTGACGTCGAGCATTTTAACGGAACATGATTCCTTTAGCCCATAAGTATCTTCAAGTTTTTCAATTTTGTTCTCGTGCATATCTAACCATTCAAGATTTGTCGGTATATGACTGTAATCAAACCAGAGTAACTCGTTGTTTGAGACGTTTAACCAAACAAGCGGTTGGGTGTTTGTAAATATGCCTTTCAAGTCCACAAGTTTGTTACCGTCAAGTCCAATTGCTTTTAACTGTTGATTTGGGGCAAAGGCCCCATCATCTATTTGATCTATGTTGTTTGAAGCTAAGTTTAGGATTTGTAGCGATGGCAGAGCAGCGAATGTATCTTTAGATATCTTTTCAATTTTATTTCCGACTAGACGTAAACCGTACAAATCATCCAATCCTTCGAAGTGACTGACTGATACTTTTGTTATTCTATTCATTCCCAAGTCCAATGATGTCAAAAATCGGAGGGTTTTAATTGCTTCTGGAACCTCGGACAACTGGTTCCCGCTAAGGCCTAGATCATGAAGTTTTGTTATGTTCTCGAAAGAGCGCAAATCCACCTTTGTAATTCTATTGCCATCAAGGAATAACTGATTTAGTACGTAAAGATTAGAGAAGTGACCGCTGTCTACTTCTATAATATTGTTATGTGCGAGCGAAAGCGAATGAAGGTTCTTCAAATTAGTAAAAGCACCGTCCGCTAC
The DNA here is from genome assembly GCA_947561695.1 of Tyria jacobaeae. Lineage (NCBI taxonomy): Eukaryota > Metazoa > Arthropoda > Insecta > Lepidoptera > Erebidae > Tyria > Tyria jacobaeae. The sequence continues at coordinate 14,139,560 of OX387220.1, forward strand.
ACGTGCTATATTATTGTGTTCTAAACTTAGAAATTGAAGGCTATTTAAATCTTGGAACAAGAGAGTGTCTATTTTTGTGATTCTATTGTATGACAAATTTAAAACTATTAGACGAACTAATCCCGAAAAAGTGTCTCTATTAACCCACTCACTCGTTAACTCATTCACAGATAAATCTAGTATTTGCAATTGATCTAATCCTTCTAGTAGTCCAGGAGCAAGCACGCTCAGTGAATTGTTATTTAAATATATTTGTTTGATATCTCTAGAGGACTGGAACATTTCAGGTGGGAGAGCAGTCAAAGCATTGGTTGATAAATTCAGAATTTGCATATCATTCAGGCCTACAAAAGCACGATCCGCTACTGATGATATCCTGTTATTTTGTATAAATAGCTTCTGAAGAGCACGTAAACTTGACAATCCATTATCTGGCAATGACCGTATCTCATTATAAGACATGTCTAATGTTTCCAACACAGTATTGCATGATTTTCCAGGTGCAGTTGGTCCGTTGCCCCAATCTGAGAACCCCAAGTTAGATATGTCTTGTAGTCGATTTTGTGTTATATTCAAATCTTTCAAATTGTATAATAGACAAAATATTTCAGGAGGTAGATTCCAAATGTTATTATCACCTAAATCTAAGGTCCGTAAGTCAGTTAGTCCACGAAATGAGTCTCTGTGAAATTCCATAGACATCGCCGACCAATCCGTGTTGTGAGTTCGAATAGTAAGAGTCCGCAATCCACTGAGCGGTGACAATACTGCAGAAGGCACGTATCGAATCTTACAAGATTCTATCCTTAATTCTCTTAAGTTATGAAATCGGGATAGTAGTTGAGTTCCTTCTTCTTTTCTTTTGCCAAAATCGAGCGAACTTTCGAAAAAGAGTACATCAGTACAATGTAAATCCAGTACGGTGATGCGCTGCGATTGAGAACTACTTAGACCTTCAAGCAACTCTGTGGCGCCGGCAGCGGTCCGTAGCGAGCAAGCCAGCTGAACACGAGTGGATTCACTGGCATCACCAGACACTCGCTGCCACTCGCACTCCTGAGGGGCCTCAGCAACGCGGCTCGTAAGGGAAGCTGCGCTGGCACCCAAGTACATCCAACTCCAAGCGGCCAACCACACAGTCAATAATCCCATAGATAACATTTCGAATAACTCACTTAGAACTGTAACTTTATTTAAATTGTCACCGTTTGATACTCGATAATATCACACACATCGCTACATTAGTCCGGACGCACTTGGAAAACTTTACGAATTTCCCGTCAAACTTGTTTCGAAATGCGACACATAACGGCACGAGTACGGCGAGCTGAAGCACAGCGACCGCCTCTATCGACGACTCGTGAGAAGTAACTGAGATGTGTAGCGCGAACCAAGTTGAGCGACCGCCAGCAGGCACGCTCCCCGCGCTTGCTCGCTCCTCCCCTGACAGAGACGTCCGATAAGCTCGTCTCACTCCTTTACAAGTTCACAGCAACAAGTTGCTCGCTACGAGATTGGCGTATGAACAGAAGCGCGCTTCACGAGCTTTTATAAACATGGTCGTGTTCACTTTGTTTGTTTTGCCTAATCATAAAATTTCAATAGATTTCCGACGGAGTAAAGCATGCTACCAAATACAATTAAAGTTATTATTATTGTCGGTAGGTATATTTCATAGAGTGGACCTGTGATACTGCTACATGATTTTATAAATGTTGGTCAATCAAGTGTAAGTACAGAACAAAATAAATTACATAACTAAACACCGTCCTCTAAGTATTTTATTACATACGCTTATCTTTGATTCATCCTGTTCATCCCTACTTTTGAGTTAAGTAGGTACATACATATCTATATAAATCGTTCAAAAATATTACAAATCTTGATCTTAAATACAATAACAAAGTAGATAACATCGACTTATCACCTATTATCGCTCGAAAATTCGACGACGTGCATATTTTCACATGGTCACTGATAATGTTAAATTTATTTTGGAATCGGTTCTCACCATTTTCTTTTGTTCTAGATAGGAACTCCTACCTGCGTCATGCGATAACAGTTGGCTTATCGTACTTTTGAAATTGTGAATGGTCCGATGACATCATAGCTAAAATGTTTTGTGTGCAATGAGTCATTTTGTTAAAAACCTGAAACCGTGTATGTATTTACATAAACGGTTATCCGACGATTCCAGTACGAAGTTTAGCCTTGAGTGAATCTTTCATGTATTTTCTTATAAACCGCCTTTTCGCAGATCCTTTATCTGTCCGAAATCTGTCAGTTTGAGTTGCCCATTAAATCGTAATAAGCCTTAATAATAAATATCCAAGCACTCTGTTGAATAAGATAAAATATGTAGGACAAACTCTTAGTTTTAAAATAACTTTAATTGTTGCGACTTATAAAAATATTTTAAAGATATTAAAAATTAGACATATTCTATGATGGAATGTTTGTTTGCATTTTAACAGTTAACAAGTTTTCCGACACATGTGAAGTAAGTAGCCTCAGTAAACAAATCATGAATGCTAAAGTCAAGGCTTTCAAAATAGGGCTGAGCACTTTTCTCCTTTAGTTTGACCCGCCTACTACAGAAAACTGCAGAACTGGTAGTATTGGCATTTCACTTGTTTGGCTTTGAAAATATCTAGATGCCACTTTTGTACCACTAGGAAAACAGTAATCTAACACTTACTCAGAAAAAAATATAATAACTAAATAATAATATATATAATAAAATGTATGTCTGAACTCTTAAAGGGTATGGCACATCATAAAAACCTCAAGTGTCTCTATCACAAAAATCAATGTGAATGGGAACACGCAATTCAGTTTTACAAACAAAGGCGTCGGAAACATAAAAAGGGCTTTATTAGCACGGCGGCGAAACACAAAAATTGTACCGCAAACAGTTAACCGATCTATACGAGTGCTCTTTGCCTGCAACGAGCTGACGCCCCCTCCGGTCATAACATGGACATTCTACTTTAAATCTCTTCAGTATCAATAATCTTTATATAAATACCATTACTTCAACAATCTTTAAGATCAGACTTTACAATTGACCGGTTTCTTATGTTCTGCATCTTTGGTGGCTATTGAGTCAACTTTTATTGATATCGAATCTATAGTAATAAGGTTTTTTAGAAGTGAAGATACGTCCATCAAACGTTATGAAAATCAAGAATGTGATATTAAGCATCGTAAGTACTTGCTATTTTAAAGAAAAGTAAAGTAAAAATCAGGCGTCATACCCTTAGATATACTAAAAAATACCAGCCAAGTTAGTTTACTTAGAAATACTAATAATGAACACTGAAGCTTGTCCTGTACTGATCGACTGACGCAACGTGAAACTTCTCACCTAAGTACTCATACGACATTCTAAAAGCGACTATATGCCATCGTCCTACAATCAGGTTTATTTTGTCTTAGAGAGATATCGCATCCATAACAGCATCTTTCTATAGACTGCACCGCCCTCAATACCTCTCTAAGGGGACGTTAAAAGTTGTATATTTAATTAGGTACTATTTCTATCATATTCTATCTGTAAGTTGTGTAAACTAGCGTTGCGTTCATGAAGTCATCCTTGCCTCCATGTATATTGTATGTGAAGCATGCAGTTACCTCGTGTTTCATGTAAGACTTGCCTCTGAATTTAGACACAACCGATCTGAGTTTTTATCAATTTAAGTTAAGCTTTTTATCTCTTTCTATTGTATAGTATATGATTCAAAGGTCAACTACTAATATGCAATAGTGATATATTTAACATATTTACTTCGAATGTGAAATCTATGTATGTATTTCTGAACTTAAAAATCATTGACACAAAAATTATATTTGAATGACACATATTTAATTTTAGACTTTGATTAAGCCCACCTCTAAAAAATGTTTAATAACATGTTTGTTTACTAAAGAAATTTAGGAATGTTAAAGTTTCAATGAAGTCACTTATAATATACACCTGCATAGGTACATATGTACCTACATAAGTTCACCTCTTGCTTCCTTGGGGGTATTCGGAGACAACAGACCATCATTTGCGTGTTTTTTTTTTTTCATTATTTATACATAAACTCAAAAAAATGAAACATCATTTTAAATTTTAAGTTGCATATAATTGAAATATTTCTTATATTAACGAGTTTCTTGTAACACAGATAGCAGTGGTGGCCAATTTAAGGCTATTGCTAATAATGCTATATTAGCAATAGCCTTAAACTTTTTGTGACAAGATACGACTTAATGAATGATGTCTGAAATCATTTAATAATGTATGCAGAGAGTACTGTTATCTCATCAACTGCATTGCTAACGTGCCGTGCTTTTTACTCATTAAGTTGTAAATCACAAGAGAAGTTGCTCTACAAACTTGTCAGTCGATTTTTATGCATATACCCACCTAAATAAATTGAGCTCTTCCGTTTCCCTACGATTTCACTAAACCTACGATAAATGAAGCATTTCGCCTTTATATCGTAGGTCTTCATTTTATTGCTTTTGTTTAGGCGAACCGCTGAAAATGTTTTAAATCTACTTTTATTACATGCACATTATACGTTATTCGACCGTTGAGAAATGTGGAAATAAAAATCCGATTAAAGATGAAATTCATGTTAACAACATAAAAGGTCCTTCATAACAAAATTTATCATAACTTTTTAAATAAAATTATTCGATGTCGCTACTTTGAAGTATATGATGAAAAATACCACAAATGTTATAATTTGTTTTAAATGTACATTAAAACGAACTAGTCTGTTACTGTGGCTACTTCATACTCCTTAGAAATGGATAAACGAATTTTATGTAAACATAGCGCGCGCTTATCGACACAGGAAATGACGGTATAGACTGCTGTGCTTAAATTAAATATTATCTAAACTCCTTTTAAACTGAGAACAGAAACAAAAGAAGAATCATAACACTACATCATAAGATGGGATTACATAATGACATTTTTTTTTTTCGTTTGAACATAAGACATAGATACAACATTAAACTAATGATGTAAGATAAAACGAACATGTGATTTTGATCAGCATAACTAACCACATTACAAGTCGAATCGATGCCCGCCAACTGTTCCCTGTGGTTCCTGGTTTCTATTATCTGTCAATAAATAGGGTCCATTGTGTGATTTGGCAAAAAACGCATAAATCGAATCGATCTTCCTAGCTGTCTGCTATTCATTTTGTTACTGTGTTTCCAGGGAACTAATGGCCGGATTCCCTAAAGACCCATACATACATATATGGTAGTAGTAAATGTCAAAATATTTTGTATCAGTTGTGCTAATGGTTTGTAAAGTCCGCATTAAGATTGCATTGTTGTCGCTTTATTTGCAAACTGTGACCAAAATGTTGATATCGGTTATACCTACCGATGTTTTTGTATTAAAAGAAAGTATACTTTAAGCATGTGCGATATATTGTCTCAATACCATAAATGTAATGATCTTTTTCCTTTGACATCGATCACAGACTTGTACATGGAGTGCGCACTTCTTAAAAACTAGTCACCTTTAAAGTAGCCTTCGGTGAGAGGTCACCTGGATCTGATTTATACAAATGCAAAAAGTAATTGAGTCAAAAAGGGCTTTAATTTGTGCTGTTGACGGTCTGATACGAATTTAGTGTTAAATAGAGGTGTGCAAGTCCAAAACGCGGAAATGTCTGTTTGTGCTTCATTATACTGGAAAACCTTAAAAGGTGTAAACAAAAAAGAGTAAATACTTAAAATTTATTATTATTGAGTTAGTTAGTTATAATTAGTTTTCCAACGATATTCAATTTTACTGTTTTATTACACCTTTAATGTACAAAGAAATGAAAAATATTGACAAATAGGACAATTTGACTATTGATTCAGTAATTTTTATTTTTTTATATTATAGGGGGGGCAGACGAACAGTCGGGTCACCTGATGGTAAGTGACAACCGCCGTCCATGGACACCTGCAATTGGAGAGTCGTACGTGCGCTGCCCGCCTTTTAGGGTGAAGAGGGATGAGGGTAAGCGAGAAGGGGAAAGGGGAAAGCGGGAGGTCAAGGGAGAGGTATGAGGAGAGGGGAGTTGGGCCTCCGGAAACCACACTAATTTCGGGGAAATGCAACGCAAGTGCTGCTTCACAACCGGTTTTCTGTGAGGCCGTGGTATCGCATGGGTCGAACCGGCCCATTCGTGCCTAAGCATGGCTCTACCACGTAAAAAATAAAAAAATAAATTTCACAATTAGTCATTAGCTTTATTACAAGTTCATATTTTAAATTGTTTTTATTTTTATTCGCTTTTAAGCCCCCCTACGCCAAAGTGCTAAATTGTTAAGAATTATTGTTACACAACATGTACATTTTATACTTATGTATTTAATGTACATGTAGTAGGAGTTTTGTTTGAAACACTAAATTGTATTCTGGCATGTGACACATAATCAATAAAAAAGTAGATAGTAGGTACTCCTTCTCTTTATTTTTTTGTCTTTAAACCTCAAAGAGTCGTCATCTCACCGGAGCTAACGGTGAGATGGTATGTCGGAATCTATCCGACTAAATCCACATGGTGTTCCATCACAAATGGGTCTATTGAAAGGAGCCCGGGAATACCCTAAGAAGGAAGACTAGTTTTGCATCCATATATTATAAAACTATATAAATCATTAACTTTTCCTAAAAATCTGCAGAATTCACAGACAAAAAAAAAAAACAGAAAAAAGATGAGAATACCATCGACATATCTCGACTACATACTTGACAAAATCCGACGAATGAATGTAATACCATTATGATTAGCATTATTTTGTTGGAAGGGTCGCGGATTCCGGTTTACTGGATAAAGCGAAATTCATCTTCACAAAAGGGAGTTTTTAACGTGCTTTTTAATTCGCCCCAAACATCTGTGATCTGAGTTTTGTTGGGACTACAGCGGTTTAATCGCATTTGTTACGCCATACGTCAGTAAAACTATCACTGGATGGTTTATTTCAATGGTTTATTTAAATATTTTGGTGATATAATCCAATGAATACCGGCATATGTTTGCTTGAACGGGTTCAGTATTTAATTAAAATACCTGCAATACATACCTAAAACCTATTGGTTATTAAGTAGGACCTATTTGAATAGTAAGATATAAGGTAATATACATTCTGGAAAAGTAAATCATCAGTATCTAGACTGTACTTTTACATGTATTATTAGTATAAGACACAACGGTCCATTCAAGCTGTAGGGAACTCTAAAGATTTCTATAAGTTCAGTGACAGAAAATTAAATTTATGTTGGGATTTATAAATAATTATAGACGTGGTCTGTAAACAGTGAGCTGAAATGTTTTATTTTTTACGTGCCTGCTTTATGGGTCTGGTTAATCCGGTTACGTTTGTCACGGGACGGCAACTGCACTAAATATGAATCTTTATGTTTTACGCTGACATTTATCACAAAACCTTAGTGATTTATTCATTCAACAATACGTATCCCTAAACAGTTTAACATTAAGTTGACAAACAATGACGGTTTAACATAGGCTTCTTTTATCTTAAAAAGTTTCTAAAAAGAAGGCCTTGGACTGCCTCGTTAGTCGCATGATATTCATATTTGGATCGGGCAAATTAAGATGGGACTATTGGGAACATCTTAAAGCAACATGGGTAATGGAACGAGTGAACAAATATAATTTAGTTTTAAATGAAAGACTTAGAATATCTTTTGGAATATAAATATATCAAAGAAGAATCTCGAGTACAGTCCATATTCCACAAGTTAAATTTTATATTACACCTTTAAACTTTTTTGTTGGCATCATCATCTTACGAAATAGGTAGTATAATTAAAACTAAAATCAAAATATCTACCACGCTATACAAGTACGCATCCCAACGTGTGTCAGTGACCGCTCCTGAATGGGCCCTAATTTTTTTCAGGCCTTCGATTTGTGGGTTCTTGCTTTGTGATATAAAATTAATGATTTTTGGTCTGTGCTTCGCAGCGTCAGCGGGTACAATGGACGCAGTGACAATGGTGTCCCGCTGTCCACGATATTGACGGAAGGCCGCGCGCTACCTACCAGGAGCGTAGCCCTACCGACCTTTTGTCTGCAAGAATTTTAGACACGTCATGAAGCGAAATGGAAGCCTGTGGGAATATCAAAATGATTATTTTAATAAAAAGAAAATATTGAATTAATTCTAGTGAGAAATATGAATATGATCTTTTATATAAATTGTTTTAAGATACTAAATTATAATTAATGTAAGAGAAATACTCGCCTAAAGAAATTGCCTCCTTTGAACAGAAAGCCGGGACTAAACAGAGTTTTGTGCTTCAGCTGTTGAGTTCCGTTGTGGGAGCTCCATAGTGAAGTTTGACAATTGATATTTTAATCCTTGGTCCGTGTTTGACAAGGTGTATGTTAAAAATGAGGTAGAGAATAGAAAATCCAAACGCCTGACTGGAGAAACAAACCTGCAAAAACAGATAACTTCGTAGCAACTTATTATATGCACTGGTAACTAAGCTTACGATTAATCAATCTGTAAATGTACCTACTTGTTTGCTATTTAAGTTGAATAAACAGAATAGTTTAGAAAATGACGTTACACTGCCAGTAATTTGAGCTAAGCCTCGTGGCATAGGGAACGAGTTACTTTGTTCAGTTTTTATTTTGTAAACTTAAACGTGACCTTAGACTCTTAAATATACAGCTCCTATAAATTACATCATTCATTTCTTGTAACAGACCAAACATTTTTGCTCGCAACACTATTGTACGGCCACAAGTAACTCACCCAAACATGAAGGGTGGTCTACTTTTGTGGCCAACTATTTAACCCAAATACGGTGCATTGTAAACAAGACCCATTGTGGTCACCCTAGCTTCGAATATTGTCGCCTCTAATTTATGGCAATTCGATGTAATTTCATTAGCACCAAACTGTTTATAAATGTGTATGACCACAATATCAATTCGATTGACGACAGTGCCTGTTGTTATGGCCAATAAATTTTAGGATTATCTTGTCCGTTGGCCGTGATTAGGTGCCATCAATGTTTTGAGGGAAAGTCAGCAATTAAATCGTTTAAGCCTAGTTAATGGCGCATGTACAATGACAACAACGCTTAGTGATAAATTATGGTAAGTTAAATGAAATACGTCGGAATACCCAAGAACGCATAAATCATTGATGAGTTTATGACAATATTGACTAAAATGTTATTAGTAACTTTTTTATTTTATATTAGTATATTCATGTTTATAAATATTAATTTCTATGAGTTACGCAAAAACAGTAAACGGTAACTTGATTGTATGCACGCGGGGAAGTAAGTATTCCATGCATGCATTCACTTAAGTTACCAATACAAACAACCAAAACCAAGTTACCTAATACAAATTTTACGTGGTAGAGCCATGCTTAGGCACGAATGGCTCAACCGGTGCGATATGCCATGGCTTCACAGAAAACCGGTTGTGAAGCAACACTTGTTGCATTTCCCCGAAATTAGTGAGGTTTCCGGAGGCCCAACTCCCCTCTCCTTAGTCCTCTCATCCCCGTCTTTTTCCCCTCCCCGCATACCCTCATCACCCCCAAACTTCTTCACCCTCTTCACCCTTAAAGGCTGGCAGCGCACTGACGACTGCGCGTACGGCGGTAGTCACTTACCATCAGGTGACCCGTCTGTTCATTTGCCCCATATCGCATAAAAAAAAGGCTTAAAAAGACGTTTAAGGGCATTGAAATTTAATGTTTTGCCTTACAATTTTGGTATCAACTTTTTTTTAATTTTTGTTTTGAGGTAATTTTATTTTTATTGTAGGTTTATAGGTTTATAATTTTATAGGTAGCATTTCTTCTGTTTAATTTTTTTGGTTCCTCAAAAAGTGATTATTCGTACAAATCAATAAATTTAGTCGGACCTAAATTTATTGATTTGTACGCCTAACTCGCCTAATTAAAAGATAATAAATGAGAGAAACCGAAAATATGTCTCAACAAATTTATTTAGGAGCAGGGCTTGGCCGACAGGAATAATGTTTGAGACACTTGTGTCAGAATTTCCGTCCAGGTGAATGTGGTATAATTGATAAAACGGTGAAAGACAACATCTAAAAATGCAATCGCTATAGAATGAGTCGCGATTGTTATTTCTTATAAATTTCCTCGCCAGCGGAGAACAAAATATCAATATTTTTAATTGTTCCACTGTCACACACAAGAAACTTGTTTGCAAGAGCATCGGGTACTACTCCTATCTCCTAATTTAGCATGTCAATTGGTTTACATTGAGATATTTTGTTTCTCGTTCTCTCATTTCCCGTACAAAGAACTCTTATACTAGAAAATGAAGGTATCCAATTCTTATATTTCTTCTTGATCCAAATAAAATTGTTCTCTTAAATTTGTCGAACCTGTTCCGTATTGTTGCAAACATCTTGCTTATATTTATCGATAAACAGTAATGTCTCATTTTTTTGTATTGTTTGAAGCACACGCATGTCTCGTCTCTCTCAAAATCTTTGTTCGGTTTATGCGAAGTGTCATTGTACCAGAGGATGATTTACGGTTTTCGCACCTCCACAAAGCTGTCCCATATTGGCTAACTTGATGCCATTGGTAGCGATGATTATATATAGAAGTTGCCAGCACTTTCTTGCATATATATTTACAATAGGAGGTTTTCAAGACGTTACCAATAAACATAGTAGATGGTATGGAGGAAAAATAGTGTCATTTGCTGGTGTTGAGTTTCAGTCCATCCACACCGGTGCACCGAATAGTGCCATTGACAAGACAACCCCCGTGTACAGCCAAAATCAAAAATGAACCGATATTATATATTGTTAACTACAAGAATATAATTTACTTTACGCATGTCTAATTAAAAAATAATTTGATACAATAAAAAAAAAATATAAACGCTATCTTAATATCGTAGGTTAATTTAATCGTTGAAATGTTTTCTTAATATCAAATGTGAAATTCTTAATAAATAATTAATTATAAATAATTACTACCTGTCTACTGAAGTTAACTGAAATAATTATTTTAATCTGATTGCTTTAATGTGTATTACACGATCAAAAAGAGACTGCACAACAATTTGCTATTAAAATAAAAACAGGCGTTCTCTTTCTGTGCTTTTTGTAAATATACTTTAACGACACCGATTGTATTGAACTGTAAACAATTCCCGAAATTCATTCGGGATTCTCTTTGCGTGTAACAGAGATATACTGAAATGACCAATCATGAACGTGCACAGACTATTGAACTGGGATGTTTACCAGTTTACCTCAACGTGGTCATTATATTGTTGTCACACCGATGTTTGTAGGTTGATCAACGATATCTATGAGAGCACTTTACGTATCTAAAGTTTTTATTGAAATCCTATTAGTATTACCATGTGTAATCGTTGTCTTCATTGTTGCAGAAAAACTTTTGTATTAAATATATGTATGTAATATAATGCACGCGGGAGAGCCATGCTTCGTCACGCACTTATAGGCAGGCTCGACCGGAGTATTATTACTACGGCCTCACAGAAAACTGGCTGTTAAACAATGCCGTGACCGAGTGAGTGAGGATATCAGAGGCTCAACCCCCTTTCCCTTCCCCTCTTTCCCCTCCTCCTTTTCATTTCGCCTTCTCCCTTTCCCCTCCCTAAAAGGCGGACAGCACTCTTGTCACTCTTGAGTTCCAAGTGTTCACAGGCGGCGGAAGTCACTTACCAACAATATACCAAAAAAATAATTTGACCTGTTTTGATATACATATATAATTCGTGTAAGCGCATTACCTATTAAAAACAAAAGACTACTATAAACAAAGTAACTAATTAAGGTGTGTTTATTGTTGTTTCTTTTAATTTAGTTATTAGATCTAGGAATAGTTTTGAATTGAATTATTATTATTATAGCTTGTGATATGTATGTAAATTGGAATTAATTTTAGTATTAAAACTAAGAAACAATTACAATAAGTAAATAAATTGCCACGGTTGACTGCCTTGTACTGTACCTGGACTCTTGTTACTAAAATAAAGACAAGAAATATTGTGTATGCTAAATCAAAGCTTCCCCGAGCGTACTCAACATTTCTTCACGATCGCATTTATATCATTTTTAAACTACAGAAGTCTTCAAATGAGTCTCGACTTTATAAACTTGTTCGTAAAAGAATATCGGTGTAAGAATTCACCCGCACCAATTTTCGATACTTACATTTGCTCCGAAATCGACTATTTTTATATCCATTAGTGTAATGTGTTTTCTCTTAGATGTTAGAAAAGCATGTTTGTAGTTACCTAATGGTCTTATCCTTTTGCTAAAATGTTTAAAGGTATGTCTATATTTGATATAGTCCGAGTAAAGTAAATTATTGTTACCTATCTATGAAGATATAAAGCACCTAGTGTACAAGGATTATGCCGAACTATATGTATGTAATCAATTTTTAAATATATGTTGTATATTATATTTATAAAGGGGTTCGAGTACCCAAAATACCTACCTAACTTTATTATCAGATATATTAATAATACAGGGAACCCCCAAAATCTAAAAATATTACCACGATCACAAAAGGAAAAAGTAATTTCATGTTAAGCGTTTATTGCTTACCCCCGCCCCAGTCAGGCTCCAATCGTGACGTCAAAGATTTTACTAAACGACCAAATCGTTAGAAACCTTTTCAAATAGAGGAAATTATACTGTCAGCGATAAATTAAGACATAATTAGAGAGAATTCCTGTAATTATACCCCAGTCGTAAAGTAATGTTAATTACTTAATTACCTATTAATACCTAAGTAATTATTTATATCGGAATCGTCGAAGTTCAAAGAGACGTATTCAGAAAGAAATTATAAAATAGATTTACCTTTAATCTCGTTTCAATTATCAAACATAATCTTACTTATCCACATAAGTAAGATAGTATAACAGGTCAGGCTACTGTGGACTAGCCTGACCTGTTTATATTCAACATTAGTTACTTGATTTTTTTGTAGGTACTTGAGGCTTTTAATTATAATATTTTCTTTTTTTTGTTACAACAAAAAATAAACAAAGGTATATTGTTTATTCGACTTTACAGAGCGATGGGATTTTAAGGAAGTGCTATCAGAAATCATAAAAGGCTACAGCACTAATCTAGATATAAGACCTCCAATCTCACATTCCGGTAACATACCTACAGTAAAAGGGTCTTTAAGAGCTGCAAGAAAGAAGAGCTATATTACAAATTACTCACCAGTGACATGGAATTCTTGAAATTAGTATATATAAAGAAGTACGTAGTGTAAATTTAATTTTAGTATAATAATTGCTCCGTTTCACAACGAGCACCAAATTTATTTTTTGTCAATAATTAGTTACTGACTCACGATTACTATTTTATTTTATGGGTCATTAAATTTAACAACAATCGCCTTTTAGTGACGTGAAAGTGAACATCTTTATGTTTATGTGTCGTTAAGATTAAAGTGTTTCTACGTTTTGAATACAGGATTGCTGTCCGTTGGGCAAGTTACCTTCTGAGTATCTTTCGACGCATTACCATAACTCACTAACGTATCACCACAATCGTCGCTGAGGTGCATTTGTGAGTTGTACACACAGTAAGCCATCACTTTTTAGGCGGTCCAAAATACAGCTCCTTAGATAAATATTATAGTGATAGCGGCCATTATTTATCCGATGTGCAACAGAAAGAACAATATAAAATAGGTTTTCATTGAAGATACATCGTCATTACTCATGAATTTATTCAGAGACTTATTTAAATCGACTTGGTAATTCCTGGTATGAAATGTTTTTACTAAAAATTAATTGCTATATAAAACAATCTATCACATGAATGAATCTATCGACATTCCATTTTTTTTTTATAACCTTACTAACCTTTGTTTAAGCTCAATGAGCTCAAAGAATCGCAGTGTGATTGTTAATAGCTTATATACAAAAATAATAATTTAAATCCGGTTATTAGTTCCAGAGCTTAGCGCTTTCACGAACTATTCCACTTTAGTATAGATTTTGGAATTAATATTTTACTTGTCTTTATTTTTTTATTTATCTATGCACATATTGTACAATGGCGGACTTAATGCCTAAGGCATTCTCTGCCAGTCAACCTTGGGGTGTTGCAGAGGTAAATAGTGGTAGATATAAAGACGTGTGAGAGATAGAAGAGAGAAAAATAGAGAGAGGGGGAGCATTAAAATTAAAAGTTTATAGATTTGAGATATTTTCGAAGACTAATTGGTATGGTGTGGTTACTTACTTCTATGATATTTACACATTACGGATAAATTTATAAGTATACATACATATATCTATTCATACTTATACAATCATAATACATAATTATCGAGTTCGAAAGTCATGTACTACTCTTGCGACAATTCTGCCAACTTATTGTGAAGGAGATCACGTAACCTCTTTTAGGTAACCTATAAAGCGGTTGGTGGACATCCTGACTTCGTGTGAGAGTGCATTCCAGAAAAGAACAGACTGCACATAGGACGAAGAGTTCACGAAATCGGAGGTATGTGGGGGCCATAGATGTTTATTGTTTATGGAACGAGGGTTTCTGTCATGGTTTGAGCACAAGAAACTGAAGGGAGGGAGCTAAATAGAAGATGGGGAGATAAGAAACGAGAGAAAAAGAAGTAAGCGCTCGGAGATTACGGCGCTGGCATTTTAATACATAAAACAGACATGAGATCTGCATTTAGGTCAAAATAACACACGTCACCATAATCGATTATAGAATGATTAGGGACTGCATTAGGATGGTTTTGGTTTTCGTAGGAAGGAAGTTTTTTAACCGACATAATGTTCGGAGAGTTCCGGTCACTTTCTGATTTACATGGCTTACCTGGGCGCGCCAATCAAGAGTTGAGTGTTTGTATATGCAAACCTAGATTTTTAACTGCTGGGTTCAAGGTTATGACACAACCATTGAAAAACATAGGCGATATGAAAGTAGTGTCTAACCTACAGATGATCCTTTTGCTGCCTACAACTCATCGTTGATTTTTTTATCAATAGCGTGGGATACGTCTTCAATACTGGCTTATGTATACAGTGGCAAGTCATCGGCGTACAGGTGATACGCACATTGTAGGTTGTTTTCAATGTATATTAATCTCATGACTCAAGAGAGTCATGAGATTAATATACATTGAAAACAATAGTGGAAATAAAATATTGCCTTGAGAGCCAGTTTAGAGGTGACAACAATTCGATGACGAATCATAAACGCCTACGCACTTTCGTCGTCCCTGAAGATACGTAGAGAAGCAGTCCAATACTTCTAAAGAGACCATAACATACGATAGGATGGATAACAGGACGTTGTAACTGGCGCTATTGAAGTCATTTGAGAAGTCAATCAAGACTAGAACAGTAACCTTGGTGGCTTCCATACCCTCCCTAATATCGGAGTGCAGTAACGTGTGCTGTGACCGGGTCTGAAGTCAGATTGAAGAGGACTTAGGAGATTATGATGGAAGAAAAATTAAGACAGTTGTTTATGTACAAAAGCATCGGGAACTTAGGAGAGAAAGTTAGAATTGAAATTTGACGGAAATGATTAGGAAGTTTTTTACTTATTTTTCTTTTACCCCGAACTGCCAGTATTGTTACATCCGTCATCCACAACTTTTATTTTCGCTAGCCATGAAAAAGTGCGCATACGCGTAGCTCCTTCTCCCAGTAGGCTGAGAAATATAGGATAAGTAAACATTTAGGTATATAATTTAGTTTCTTCAATAATATACCATTATATGCGTGATAACATTATTGATAGGGACAATATTAAATTATGTAAACAATAATAGACTATTATAAAAGATAATGATATAATATTCGATGGCCGATGATAAAGCAATGCAATGTTTAAGACTACTAATCAAAGAGCATACAAACACTACGAACTACGAAGTAACCATTATCTTATTACCTATACGAGAGGTTAGTTTCCCTAGTAAGTACATACTCGTAGTATTTAAATAAGTATTTTCTAATAGATGCGTTTAATAGTAAAGAGTATAAAATACATTATATTTTTATTATTTGATTATTTATTTGTGCACGAATTAGATTTATGGTTAACGATTTCAATTAAAAATGTGATACAGAATAAATAGATATATTCTACGGTCGTGACTGGCATCGATAGGTAATGGTACAACAACGCACTCATCTCTCAAAAACAGAAAATAAACCTATAAACATTGCTATAAGTGAAAAAAAGTTACTTAATACGTTTTTTTTTTGTGCCAGGTGTTACGAAGAGTTTTGACTTTGGCAATACCACACAATGAACGTCGAGACCACACAAAGATACTTGTTTACCGCTAAGAGTCTCTCGCTATTGTTATTGTCACAACAAGATCAGTTACAATAAATCTTATTAAAAGTTAGGCCGCACGATGCCATTCATGAGCGGCCTTGATCCGACCTCAAAAGGTTTGTTTATACATTGCGGGAGGCTTTTATTAAACGAATGGTAGGCATGCATCTGCTCTACCTGAATACACGTGGAAAGTAGGGACAACCAGTTCCTCAATTAAACTAAACATTTATTTTATATAAAGAGAATATCTTAAACGAAAAGAGAATAAGAAGTAACAATAAACAAGTAGTAGCGTTAGTCGAAGTACTAATTATATACAGTGATGGTAGTTAAAACCGACTAGATATAGAACATATAATATGAATTATATGTAAAGAAAACCTATCTTTTTCTTATTCTTCTTTTATATAAAAGTAAAATGCGTAAATAAGTTAATAATATAACACATTGAAAAAAATCTCATCAAAAAAAAATAATGTTATGTGCAAATTTTCTAACAAAAACAAAACTAGAATAAAAACTTTCGTGAGGTATATTCATATTTATTTTAATATACGGTTTTACTTACATGTGTATTTCGGGGATGCCCGACTAGTTTGAGTGTGACGTCCGGTACCGTCGCAGCCGGACGACTTACTCCTTGAGAAAGGTCTCCTGTCGGGACCGAACTCTCGAACATAATCAGTACTGAAAATAAGTAACGTCATTTGATTAAAACAAAATGAGAATTAATGGCCAGTATCTAGTAGATAAAATATTCTACTATTGTTTAATAATCTTAAACAATAATAAAGGCACATATTAACTAAAGTCTATCGACATTCAAAATTCTTAAGATCCTTATATCACAAAAAAATGCTTATGTGCATGAGCAAATGAATTTAAATAAAAATAATTGAAAAAGGATTATATCGGAATGCCTGGCGCGCTACATACAGAAATACTGAAAACATGTATTCAAAGTCAAAGCCAAAAGGCACTTTAGAACTTTTCTAGTATTCGTAACCAACATGTCAAAAGTTGTGGCCCAAACTAAAGAAGATTCGGGGCTATTTACAACTGATGCTGTTGAGTGATGAGATGATGAGATGTGTTTTATTGAAATTACTTTCAAAATTTTTAAACTTAAAGAAAATTGTATTTAAAAACAATTATAAAAAATATACATTATTTACTTTCCATTTAAAATTCGTTAGGTCTCTTTTGTAGATACTCTAATCACTGTTCAATTATATTTCAAACATTCCGTCGAATGACTTGCAGGTGCGCGGTGTTGGCAGGACTTCTTTTGTGAGGCGTACTTTAGTAGGTATTAATAATACTGATTATTTATATTATGATTTTGCACAGAACATTACAATAATACTGTCATCGTAGTTCATTAAAAATACGAGAGATGTCACTCACACATACAATATAAAACAAATTTAGACTATTAAACTTTCTTCAGAAGACAATAGGGAAGAATTATTGGTTTATATAAAAAAAAACTTCTACCGTTATTGGTTTGTATATATTTTAGTTTGTATATGTTATATTTTATGCATAATATTTCAACATAATCATTATAAAATCCTATTATTATACAAGAAAGTATATTTCTCGACAGGCAATCTCTCCTGCATAAAATGCATTTGACATTATAGTTCGTTTCATGCACCGCTCAAAACGTATTATTATTGGCATATGAAATATTGCCTTCTCTTTTTACCCAGTACGTGCGGACGACTTTAACAGCAGTCAATATTGATGCTAAAAATGTTGCAAAGTCAACTTTATGTGTGTATCAATATTTTTGTTTGGACAACACATGTAATTTAAGAGATGTGTAGCTATCTACATATGTTAAACAATATCCGGAGATAAGTGACACAAATATCCCTGTCACGATTTATACTTAGCAGTACTTCTTTAATAAAAATATACTGACAAAGAGAAATCATAAAACTTACATTTTTAAAAACCATATTGTTTCCTTGACTGCTTAAATAAATCTCATTAAATAATTTCTCTCTCTAGAGGTATTATTACCATTTCACTTGCATTATCGGCTTTTGTCACAATAAGTATGAACTTGTTATCATAAAAATGTCTTTTCAGTTAAACCGACTAACATAAAATTAAAAATTGATAATATTACCATTATATCCGTATAGCTTTTACTATAACCGTTAAAATTTATTAATAGAAAAACGTATTATGCACGTCACTATTACGTTTAGTTCATTCAAAGCGTTGCTGCAGTTGCATTTGCATTCACTTTGTTTGCTTTGTTGTTTTGAATGTAGTGTTCTATTGGTGCTTAACTAGTTTTTGATAATTTCGTGTTATTTTAACTTATATATTATAACTTAAATCAAAACTTCTTCCTAAATATGGATGTGCACTCAAGAGTAATGTGGTAAGTAAACACTTATAAATAATTAAATCCGAAAAGGATTTTTATATATTATAGTTATTTATTTGTCCGGAAATATCTATTAAAATATGAGTTGTATCTTAAAACTAGTATCATTTTATACATTTAAATGAATCCCATTGCTTATACCTCAATTTTAAGTAAACCTGTTATGGATTTACGTGCACAAAACGTCTTTTAAGGAAGGGTTGGTTTCAATAAATGTACAAAAATGAAATCACACAGTTTTTTTGATGAAGAATTTCATGTATAGTTGGAGAAACCATTTTGATTGCCCTGTCTGTTACTTTCAGGAGCATTCATATTGCATGCATAACACAATTTGTTCTGCTTGATTTAGTTAGTATACATTTTATATTTTATAAAAATTTAAAATAAAAGTCAATGATTTTAAATTCTTACTGTAGCTACAAAATTTAAGTTAGAACAGTATCTTTCTTTCAAACTTTATTTTGAACTGTTTTTATTCTTTATATTCCTCATGTGTAATGTTTGCAATTTGATTTACCATATTATTAATTGACTAAAACATCTTTTATGTTTTAAATTGAAGTAAATAAATTTTAATATTACCGGCTAAATTTGTGTGATCTACAATTAGTTGTCTTAGGTCTGGGTGTTATAGGTGTTGGTTGTATGAATGTTTGTAAAGTCCCCTAAGGTACAGGAATCATACCTAATGAGGGAATTGCTATTTAAAAAAGGATATTTAAACTCGAGCCACCATTTGACACTTCTAATTTTATACTTTGAAGTTGAATGATATCATAATCAGAAAAATAAATTGATTTTATATGATAATGAAATTGAAGCTACCCTTATTTTATTATAACATACACCTTGTAAGAATGTTGATAATTGGAGTAGTATTATTCGATGTTATACATACACATTACACATAGATATTACACTTGCCTGTGACCAAGTTTTAAAGTAGGTTTTGAGTTCTTAAGATAAAGGAAGCTTCTAAAAGCACATATAGCCTTCCTCTATATAGTTCTCGGATAATAAATTTTGATCCTGCATTAACCATGTACCATTGATATGAACCCTGAAATATTATTATTACTAATTGTTACAAATTAACAAATAATCAACTTTCAATCACAAATAATAGTTTATAAACTTCAATTCTGTGGCTTGAAGCTATTACTGCTACACTCCTAGAACTTATTAATGATGTGGTGATGTGTAGAATAAGAAGCCTGAAATGTTAAATGTTAATCCTGAGAGCAACCTTCACAAATAAACTCTTTGGTATCACAATATTAGTTGTACAATTTTATGAGTATTTGTTTATGTTATGTTATGTTTATTTACTTATTGTTTTAGCATTTTTAAAACAAAATAAAATTAGCTAGTGAAAATTCACTGTTCAATTCAGAACCTGCTCTCTACATAATAAGGGGCAACCTGGCACTGTATACACATACTGTCTGGTAGATAATAGTCTGATCTTTTCACCCTCTACAACACAACCGGGAAGAGATGGGGGAGCCCTATTCTACTCCACCACACAGCTTTATCTTATATTTTTACATACCTTATCATTTTAATGTAGTATTACATGTTTCTGTGATCATTTTGACCGCATTTTACTCTGGCATCTGCAATTTACAATTAGAAGCAGCTAGCAGCTGTTATTGCATGCAGGCCATAATGTCAGATGGACCATTGTTTTGGGTTGTACTACGCAAACATCTCAAAAAGATAAATACGTGTATATGGTCAGCAGACAGTATAATGTTATAACTATCTTTCTGGGAGAGAATTTGTTTTACGGATAGAATAGAGAGGTACTGTTACTGAGCTCTGCAGTAACTGTTGTCAATTCTTTACTGCAATAATTTTATGACATATTAAAATTTAGAATTCTATTACTCATATAAATCTAAAAACAATCACATCTTTTATATCATACTGGCTTTGTCTATGATTTCATTGACATTATTTTTCTTTTCTCAATAAACTTATGCCTCAGGAGACTATGTAGTTAAAAATGCTCATTATATAACTATATGGCTTGTTATCCTATTGAATTCTTTGAGTGTCTTAACATATACAACAGTGCATCCTTGTCCTCCGCTAAGCAATAGAGATGTCAGCACAACTGAAATATAGGTTGCCTGTAATTGTTTTAGCCCGATCAAACAGTGTTACATTTTGTAAGCCCCTTGGCTGATGTAGTTCAAACTGTTATTGATATATTATTGTTTTAAAAAAAATGTTTTATAAATGACTCCTACCTAACCCATTTCTAGTAGACCTTGGCTTAAGCAAAATGCCTTGTTAGTAGCCTATTAGGAGTATTTAATTTTTTTATAATAAAATTAATATAAACAAAGTATCAAAAATTTAAGAATTTAGGTAGGTATATATATTAAATATATTTTTTTTTATATATTTAATTATATATATATTTAATCTACTTTAAAAAAGTAGACAACCAACTTCAATGCGTCTATTATAAAATTTAAGACCATATAAGGTTTTCCCATTGGTGCCATTGTCAGAACTGGACCTAATTGATATGGAACCACAGAGGACGCACCAGCTTTCAAATAAAAAAAAATCATCATAATCGGTTCACCCAGTCAAAGGTTCTAAGGTAACACATTAAAAAAAAACACAGTCGAATTTAGATCTTCTTCCTTTTTTGAAGTCTATTGATAATATATAGTTAAGACTGTTGAAATATAGGTTTTATGCCCGCTGACAATATTGACTACTTAACAGGTAGTATACATTCTTAAATTTTATGTGACAATTATTTACACAATGCATTTATTTTTGGCATTTATTATATATTAATATCATTAGCATGTAATTCAAACTCAATTGGAAAATGATTCCAATGATGAATTTACAAACATTGTAATATTAGACACACTTAGGACATCTATTTTCCATGTGCAATCGAACCCACAACACATGGAGTGACGTGACCTAGTTAATCATTGCGTGCTAGTGCTTATTAAATATTTGTATTGATTTCGGATCATCACCTTTGTCTGAACTTAAAATGGCGCAAGCGCACTGACATGCATGAGTTGATCTGAATAATTTCATTATTTTTAATACATGACGATTTATTGTATCTTCGGATGTCATGCTTTAATTTCCTGACTATTTTTGACTATTAACAAATTACGTTTAATTATTAGTATAACTTTGTAAAGAGCAAAGTTGAATGACATTGTATTGTTTAATATACGTATTTCACAAGATAGATTGTGATAATTTTAAGGGATATTATTGCGTACAATGTGCTAACTATTTAACAATGAACGAAGTGTTTCGACGATTTTGTAACTACTCATCTCTTTTGTACCTTAGTATCATACATATAATCAATATAATCAGTCAGGTAATCGGGTTCTTTTTTATTTTGCGTGAAACTTTAAAAACTTCTACAAACGCACACACATCATAAAAGTATTAAGCCGTTATGAAAATTCTATGCATCATCCTTGTTAGATGCAAAGATGACGCATAGAATTTACCAAAAATTTTTGTATTTTGTAAAATATAAAATAAATAAGAGGATATTGGAATTGAACACGCCTACTAGAAATCAAATACTTCTTCTTTCAAACTTTGAACAACCTGCCTATTTATGTTATTTTACAGTCAGAAAAATAAGAGTTAGTAATAGCCACACACAAGTTTTACTAGACAGCGATAAATTGCCCATTTGTGCATTCAGGTCAAGGTTACTAGATTCAAACAATATTGACTATTTATTACGTTCCAATAATGTTTATATATCTGTATCTATCGCATCGCCGACACAGACATTTATAAACTTTACTATATTAGTACGATATTCCTCTTACCAGAGAAGGTAAGGCTAGAACAGAAATGCGCGAGATACATTTTATTATGCCTGTGTGAGGACACACGCTTACCATTCAGGCGGTTCGTTTGCGACTGAGTGCGATATCAGACTTCAAATATCAAATTACCATTTCCACTAACTAGAAAATTTTAAGGTTTGACATGAAAAGCGTTAGTTGGCTTTTAAAATTAAATTAACTAAACAATACTTCCATGAGTCACAGTTACTGCATAAATAAATATGCCGTAAGTGCTGGTTATCAGTTTACTTGACCAATTTCCGTTCAAATGACACTAATTTGACGACAAGTAGTGACAACGATACATAGATAACAGGTCTTCTGACCTTCGCATCGTAACATGATAATGAATTCATAATTGGAGGCGAGAGAGGCGACTGACGGACGCAGGTATATCGTCAGCACGAATTTTAACGAATATGAAGATAAAACATTTGACGTAACACCAAGTTATAAGAAATAGAAAAAAAATGTATTTCTTATTACTTGGTCTTACGTCAAGTGCATAAGAATTAACTGAAGTTAAGCGGGTGAAAGACGCTCGGGCTTTAAACTCGCGATTTTTAACATGAGGGCGGGGGGGGACCCCCACACGCCATATTGGGGTAATCTTGCTCAAAAGGCGGCCAGGTCTGACGGGGTACACACGGACTCCCTTTCTAGGGTGCACCTGAGGCCCCGGCCATAAGACCCATTGACGGAAGACTGTGTGGTTTTAGTCGGTTCGAGTCTTACATGCCACCTTACCCATATTTTATAAGTTCGGACACCTCAGACATACGGCCGTCTGATACCAAAGCTTGTACTGTCGTAACCAGACTACGAGTAAACATACTTATATATAATTAAATACATACACATACCTATGTTACATGTCCTAACATAAATATTATAGATTAATTTAGAGGAGTCGGTCTTCCCGGCACCAATTCCCAAAAAGTACCCTTATGGCGGGAACAGGCCTGCTCCTATTATGTAAGTGGGACAAAATTTTAATCGTCTAAATGTAGGTGTTAATTACGCCTCTGACTACCCCTTCGGGGATAAAGGTGCGAGTACATGTACGTATAATATATGTAGTATTACATCCACCGGCCTCTCAGAAAACCGGCTGTTAAACAATGCTTGCTTTGTTTGACTGAGTGAGTGAGGTTAACCTAGACCCAACCCCCTTTCCCTTCCCCTCTTTTCCCTCCTCCCTTTCTCCTATCCTAAAAGGCGGCAAGACATCACACTTATGACTTTTAAGTTCCAAGTGCTCATGGGCGGCTGAAGTAGCTTACCATTAGGTGACCCGTTTGCTCTTTCCGCTGTCAATTTTGGCGATAGCGCACAAATTAAACACATGATGAATGAATCTACTATTCTCTACTAAAGTTAATAGTTATTTTGCTATAGCGTAAGGACTTACAACGTTTTGTAATATTGAAACTATGAATACCCCATTGCAAGCTTTTTTTTTGTGACGGGGTGGAAGATCTACATGGATGTCCTTCCCCATGGGGTGGGGGAAGGGGTATGTCGGACTCTTTCCGACTAAAAACCACCCCGGTGTTCTTCTGCTTGCCTATGATCGGGAAGCGAGAATCGCCGTGGCATTCTTTCGCTGCCTCCGACCGGCACTGACCCGTCTCACCCAAGACGGGTCCCGTCACCCGCTGTGACCATTACCCTTTGGTCACAGTACTCTGAGAGACGCACGGAACACTACGCGCTGCCTCTCGGGCCTGTATCTGTTCGGGCGACGAACTCCCCAAAGTTTCGTCGCCCGCAGGCCGCTTCCTAGGGTGGCCGGAGATCAGTGAATACCCTCCGGCGCCCGGTGCGTCTTCTGCGGGCAGAGAGAGTTGGATTGCGCTCCCTCTCCCGTTCTGCCGCTTCCTTTGAGGACATCACTTCCTCACAGAAGGAAGCGACGGCGTTCCATGCACTCTCGCTCCGGACCATGGACAGACCCCATTGCAAGCTACTCAACAACAGATAGTGTTATTCTAAATGCAATTATAATATCAATAACTTAGAAATAAATTCGGTACCTATTTAAATAAAGGTTTTTTTTTTCTATAAATAATTCTTTTACCGCTACTCGCTTAGTGTTGCACATTTTAAAATATTATCAATAATATCGATACTTAATTTCTGTTTGGACAGAGCAGAATAAAAAATATGAGTTGACGGTACGGTATCTTTAATGATTTTAAATCTAACATATTTTTTGTTTTGTAATTTTTCAATCCGCTATTGAGAAAGTCAATGAAAACTAACTTTTAAAACTTATTATATATTAAAATAAATATATAGTAATTATAAAGTTTAAACACAAATGCCTTTTGCTAGGGATATATATTTAACCTTAAAATAGATATTCGAGAATAACTAAAAACTGATAAGACCCAAGACCATATCGAGATGTGAATAGGATACGGAAGAAATTAGCTTATAAATAGTTAATAATAAATTGTAATATGAAAAGAAGAATGTTGGTACTAATAATATGAGTAGAGGTAAAAGGTGTGATAGGTATTTATTTAGTATACGTGTCATGCTGTAGTGGATCAATTCAAAAGTCCGTTCTTTTTCTCACTAAGTAGTCACAATTATTCTTTATATTCACTAATTAGTTAGTATCTTCTAAATTCAGAATTTGAATAAACACACTGTTGCTTGCCTAATAGCGATGTCCTGATTTTTCTGCAAAATTATTGGTAAAAAAATGCTATAGACTTGATAGAATGAGCCAATTGCTCCATAAAATTCTATAATCTCCACATCAATGACATGCTGCAGATTAGCAGCATCCATTGCTATGCAGACGATAGCACGAATTATGCCCTTTACACCGGCCGCGCTAACATTTCTCGGGTAAACGTCATCGAAAGCCGATCCAAACTTGTGTCTGAAATCGAAACTTCTTTATAAAAAAGTTTCAGATTAGGGTCGACTTAACCTAGTCCAGTTTAACCCCACGAAGACACAGGTTTTCGCGTTCACCGCTAAAAAGATGCCATTGGTCGTATCACCTCAATTTGAGAGCACTTCCCTAACTGCATCAGCCAGTATCGGAATCCTTGGCGTCGATATATCAAGCGAAGTACAGTTTCGCGGTCACTTAGAGAGTAAGGCCATATTAGCTTCGAAGAAGCTTGGTGTGCTAAACAGATCGAGACAGTATTTTACTCCGGCCCACCGCCTGCAACTTTATAAGGCGCAGGTTTTGCCGCAGATGGAATACTGTTCTCATCTCTATGCAGGTGCTCCCCAGTACCAACTTCTCCCTCTTGACCGCATTCAACGGAGAGCGGCTCGCATCATCGACTGCCAAGATATTTCTGATCGACTTGACACCTTGGCGTTGCGTAGAGATGTAGCTTCACTCTGCATCCTCTATCGCTTGTATCATGAGGAGTGTACAGAGGAATTGTTTGGACTTATACCGGCTGCTGGTTTCCGCCATCGTCCTACGCAACAAAATATCCATCCCCATCACCTGGACGATTGGCACTCCACCACTGTGCGCTTCTCCAGAAGCTTTTTGCCTCGCACAACCAGCTTATGGAACAAATTGTCGCCTGCCGTATTTCCGAACCGATACGACCTTCAAACCTTCAAGAAAAGAGCGTACTCCTACCTAAAAGGCCGGCAACGCACTTGTGACTCTTGAGTTGCGGGTGTCCATGGGCGGCGTTAGTCACTTACCATCAGGAAACCCGTCTGCTCGTTTACCCCCTATCGCATAAAAAAAAGGAAAAAAACGTAGGTAAAGTAATAAGCCAGTGTGGAAGACTGGATTTGTTAAATATTAATTGGATATTTTTTTATAGTTAGAAATGCACTTTATCCATAGACACTTGACGAGTGTATTTGTTCTATCATCCGCTAAGCCACTAAATTTGAGATCGCCGACGAACCGACTTAGCGAGTCCGCGTTCTATTCATGACACACATGCGACCGAGCCTCAAGTTTGCGTACTTACTTGTAATCGCCCGCTTTAATTGATTCAACGAAAGCTGCTAACGAGGGAAAAATCCTTTATACCTCTCAAAATCATTCATAAGTTATAATTCATACGTGCTTTTAAAGGTGATACAATAATATTATCAGTATGAAGTATAAAGCTCAGTGATTTTTTTTCTTGAGAACAACATAGAGAAAGAGTATTTTTCTCTTCGCGATTTCTTTTTATTTGAAAAAAAAACCTTTACTTCTGACATTGATTATGAAAGTATTTAGGTACCTATGTATATAATACATCTATTTAAGGCAAAGCTAAACATTTTAAATTAAAAAAATATATAATAAATATGAAATTTAATTTACATATTTTCTTTTTCATTAAAAATCTGTTCATTTTTATTTTATTATATATTCGAATTATATACATATTTAATATTTTTTTCTCAAGTAAACAGATTTGAGCTGCTTTTCTCTCTTAAGGACTAAGAATATATCAGTATGCAAGGTTGAGGTGCCACTATAGATTCTAAGTATAGTAACGCTATGAAGCACTTTTATAATTTCCTTAGTTTCACTTATAACCTGCAATTATTGATATGATAATGACGATAAGTGATTGAGATAACATCAAGATTATTTCGTATTTTCCTAAAACAAGCAGTAGAAGATAATATCTAATTTGACAGACAATCAAACATAATAAACAAAGAAAGCAAGTATTTAGAACATATACATAAGCAAATAATTTCAACGTTCATGATGGTCGATATATGTATGTAGAATGATTTCGTCTAGATGCATGCGTCATGATTCCTTCCATTCCGTCCGTCCGTCCTTCCATTGACATTGAAATCTTACCGGAAAATATTGCTTTAACATAATTATAAAGTTGTAGAGATTCGACTGTTATCTATCAGACAGTATGTATACAGTCATAAAGTGCCCGATTGGCGTCAATAGGCTTGCCCCCTATTACGTTAGTGGGACCAAATTCTAGTTGGCAAAATGTGGATCCTCGATATACTTCTGCCTACCCCTTAGGACCCCTACCCGCTATAAAGTTGTAATTAGATACTCATAATCATTGCCATTTAAATTTAAAGAAATACAATTTTAAGTGTGTTGCGAGTACAGATAGGAGTACTTTAATGCAATACAAATATAGAATGTACACGAGACATACATATTAAATACCTAGTAGTATAAAGTAGTGATTTAACGAATATTGGAATTTTCACTGCAATCCAAGCGAATTTTCTTTAAGATAAATATCTCCAGTGGTGAAGTATGTCCAGTACTGGTAGAATCTTTTTTTTTAATTACAGCTAGCCCTTACTGAAAGTCTAAACACCATTTCACATTTTCAATAGTCAAACAAATCAAAATACGATCAACTTACAGCAACTGAATAACCTTAAGTAACTTTCTATCCACGTTAAGTAAGGCATCGTAGTTTTAAAGATGGTCTCAAATATCATGTAGAGTTGAGTCATGAAATTACTACTTGGTACTGCTTTTAAGCTGAATAAGGCCACCGAAATGCAATGACATCATTTATAATAAAAAATGTAATGAATTACCTATATTTTAGTGTTTCGGTTCTACCAGTATAAACGAAATTCAATGTTTATTTATAGTATTATAGTTTATTTTTGACACTTAGTTACCATACGTATACAATTAAAAAGTGTGTGTTAAATAATATGATAACTGAATCAGTTCAATGAATTAATGTATTATTTAATGTAACTTAAAGAGTTAAAAAACCTTTTAACTTGAAAAGGTATTGTCATTTAGTCGCCTTTTTGCTTGAGAACTGTAGAAATACATAAGTATGTCAATTGACAAATAAGATATATGGCATACAACATAAATGCGAATGAATGAACCTGAGACCAATGAGAATGTAAATGAACTTAAGATTTTTAATGAGCTTCCAATTACTATCTAATAAGTCTTATACGTAATATTTTGTTTTTACCTATATAAGTAATTCAAACCCCCCCCCCCCCAAAAAAAAAGATATTTTTTGTTTAAGTATGTTTCCTTCGCAAAAAAGCTTTTTAAAAAAAGCTCTAAAGTATATTTTACAAATATGTTATTTACGCATTCAGCTATTAGACAGTTGTATAGATATGTATGAAATGTTGTAGTTGTATAGATAGATATGTATGAAATGATGATAGTATGTATAGAATAGTGACAACCGCGCATGGACACCCACAACGCAAGAGTCACAAGGGCGTTGCTTGCCTTTTAGGTAGGAGTAAGCTCTTTTCTTGAAGGCTTGAATTTCTTATCGGTCCGGAAATACAGCAGGCGACAATTAGTTCCACGGGCTGGTTGCGAGGCAAAAAGCTTCTGGAGAAGCGCATAGTGAAGGAGTGCCAATTATCGAGGTGATGGGGATGGAACACATGATTAATTTAATTGTTTTTGATTGCCATTCACGTCAAATTCAAATAAATCATTTTTTTTTGTCTGCTGAATTTATGGTGTCTGATGTCAGCAGCAACCTCTGAATAACATCAATATTGCAATCAATTCTGTTAAACTTCCTTTCGAAACTTTGACGTATTGCCGGAAATGTATTTTGCTCGCTTCTGCTGCATCCTCTGATAGCCGCTTTATGGGCAAAAGAGTTAAAGCAGCAGAGTTAAGCTGTGAATAAAAATTTTAATGCAAATCTGGGTCATAGATTACCTTTTATACAACTTAATACATATTTAGTTGTGGCCATTCTGCTCTTCATGAGTACGATTCAGATTTTTCGATATTTCCATTAAAATATTTGATGCGTTTCTTTTTTTCCCCTTAATTTCATTGATTGGTGTTTGATACTTAATTTTATCAGTACTATTAGATGTCCGAAGTCCCTTAGTCTTCTGCCTCTTGCTTCTTTCGCTAACATTTAACAACAAAAATTTTCCCCATATTCTTTTATTTTTGGCCAGCTAAATAGATTCTTATATTATTCGCGCTCGTGGGTGAAAATCAAACATAGTTTACGATGTAATACGTCAATGGTGCTATTTCAGTTACAGTGGTTATCAACTAGTGGAGCAAGGGGTACACGACAGCCGTTGTTTTAGAACTTGATCAAGGCATGTTTTTGTTATACATACATATCTATCATAGATATATGTACATATCTAGCGATATCCCGAAGTAAGTTGGACCGTTTTGAAAAAAAAAAATTTGTTTGAAATGTTTACATATTTTAAAATTTGAGGAATTCTTCGAAATTTAAATGTTAACTGTGCAATTGTTGTAGCAATCTCTGACTTTTTTTTATTGTTAGGAAAGGAGAACTGACGATGAAAACCACAAATGGCCTCCACAACTACTCAGTAATGAGGATTTTTTCGGATCGGTGATTGAGATCGATGATGATCTATATATGATGATATATACATATATTTATATAATTATGTATAATACATAGGTGACTATTAATAGGGATAGCAGAGCTTCACATGACTGGATACAATGCACGCAACGTGACACACATCGTAATCCGGAAACACTAAAAATGCTAATAACTATACCTGTTTCAATTCTGGCGGTATTTAGCAAAGATTTCAAAAAGATTATGCTCAATGACATTCTTCTTCATTTTAACGCAACCGTATTGCTGAACGTGAAGCAACAACATGCTTCACGTTCAACAATACGGTTTCACTAAAGGGCGTTGCACAACTAACGCCGATGTTACTTTGTTGCAGCATATTAATTCATACGTGAGTTATAGAGAACTGCAGTTTCAGATTAATGGTATCAATTAGATTAATTAGACATTGCAATGTCTATAGACAACAAGTAAAATTATTAAACATATATTTAATTTTGTAATAAATATTTGTTTAGAAATATGACCCGACCGTAACACATACACTTATACTCGTATAACATAACCCTCCTTCATGTGCAGTCGGCTAACAATACATATGGTGAAGTTCGAAGAGAACTCCTCAACAATTAACCTCCCTTTATCGAAAAACAATATTTTGTTTCTGATAATAAGCAGTTGGCGTTTAAATAATATAACTTATCACGATTTAGGTGCTTTGAATTCGGTTATACGTTTGTGAAAAAAACATACTTTTCTATAAACATATTCTATTGAATGTAAAATCAATTAGTACTTCTACTAGT
Organism: Tyria jacobaeae; assembly: GCA_947561695.1. NCBI lineage: Eukaryota > Metazoa > Arthropoda > Insecta > Lepidoptera > Erebidae > Tyria > Tyria jacobaeae. The sequence goes on from OX387220.1 coordinate 14,170,322, forward strand.
AAAATTGTACAACCTAATATTTGGGCTATTCAAGCAACACGCTCTAACTTAAATAAAAAAAAAAAAAAAACAACATAGAAAACGGGAGGACTTTGTTTTATTCCCAGCCAGATTTAAGGAGGTCTCAGCCCCTCCGTTTAAGATCGGGGCATTTAATTTAATCTCTGTGCCCCTACTTCCGAGGCCGCTGACTACAAATGCATTTGCTCACTAACATTAAATCAATCGTCAGTTATTGTGAACATAATATATTTCTCACAAAAAAAACATATTTAATTTATCTGAGGCACTAAAGGGCAAGAATTCATACACTGAAAGTGTAAACCGTTAGTTTAACCTAATAGAATATAAAACATTAAAAAGAAATAAAACCGACCTCGAGGAAATTTATTGTGATTAATATATTTTATCCATTCGGGTCGGAGCAACGCTTTTGGCCATAAAAGCGTGTACTCTTCTCTACATATATGGACATACATATGCTTACCGCTTACTACCCCAAAAGCATATAGGCGAAATGTCAAGGATTGGTGAAAACTATATTTAGAAATACAATCACAGCAATCGTAGGTCACGTGCTGTTAATAATTGCAGAGTTCATGTCTGTCTCCGGCAGATACTAATACATACATACATTATATACTAAACCTTTCCTGAAAAATGTGATGCATTTAAATAGCCGTGCTCGTTTAAACGCAATTGACTATACCTTTTATCCTTTAATTAAAAATTTTACATAACACATAAAGTGAAATCAAGTGCAATCAATATCCAATCGTCATAAAACTTGTACATGAGTTGTGAATGACTTAATGATTCAAAAGCGTCAGAGAACTACGCATCTTTTGAATTAATTACAGATTAAAAAGTCAAGTTTATCTAAAATAATAATAAACATTAACACTCAATTATATTAAAATTAGCGAAATCGATGATCCGAAGCTAAAGTATTTATTTCACAGATAACACGTCCAATGACTTAGATTGTAATCCAGTGTTATCTATTCACTACATGTAATGGTTTACGGAAGATTGCCCAACCATGTGTTAATGGACCAAGATCCATATTAAATATATTTTTTTAAATTTCATTTAGGGGTGAAACAACTTATAAAAGATAAAAAAAAACCTAAGTAAAAAAGATGTCAGAGCTTAAGAACTAAACAGTTTTGGCGGCCTAACTCTTTGGGAAATATATTTTATTTTTCAGAAAGTAAGTAATTTGACAAACAATAAATATATCGAACCTTGAAAGGTGTTGATAATCTGTTTCCCTTCCCCTCTCGCCTCCCCACGTCTCACTGACCCGTTTATCCTGTAGATAGATTGTTGACTGTAGTGATGTTGTCATGTGCAAGTTTAAGAGGTTACATTATTACGAGCCACTTTACAGTATACTGGCACCTTTCGCTCTTTCTGATATAATAGGAGTAAATAGCACAATAAAACTAACATTCATGTATTTCGGTGATCAGCAGTGTCCATGACTCCGTCGATTTCGTCATTTCAACTGCGCAAATAAAAATTAAAGTCGAATAGTCCTCCTAACTTTTGTATTTGACTAATAAAGAGTAGAAAGTTATTATAACATACCATATATATGTCTAAACAAAACGTTTTAGTCCAAATCCTAATCTACTATAGAACTTTAAAGCTTATTTCTTGTACTATTAATGGCATAGTCAAACGCATATCAAAACCTAATCGTAAACAATATAATAAAATACATACATATAGTTTCCATCTTCATATGTTTCCGTTATCTGCACATATTTGTTATTGTTTATAAATCACAAATGTTCTAAAATATTTGCAATAATTTGTAAGAGGAAAACTGGTAGGTGTTATAGCGGGCGCCGCACCGATAACCGAGAGCCTTGACAATCATAGTAGCGGTCAACGACTTGGTCAAATTTAAAAAAAAATGTGCTCTTGCTTGTTTACTTATCTTGTAACGTAGGTGGCTCCAATATACAAGGTCATTCGTCCACAGCAAATCTATTTCGAATTATATATTTATGTTCAGTATGAGTTTTAATCTACAACAGTGAACACGTGTGTCATCGCAATTCAATTGACTTTTTATATTTTTTACGTCAAGTTAATGTAGTGTCTTATAAACCTGATAGTACGACTTCTTGTGCATTTCTGTCTGTACCTGTCATATTATAAAGGTACCAAAGATGTATTTGTCTTAAAAGTTTTTAACACAGAAAATAGGATACGTTACTAACAAGGTGTACATGAATAATTTTAAATATAATTATAGATGATTAATCAGCCTCCAAGATGGACATTAAGAAAAAACAGCTGCTGCAACAGCACCAGCAGGCCATCATTCATGATCTAGATGTCAGTTACATAGTAGACGCACTGTTTACGAAAAATGTCATATCGAGTGAGGATTTTGATCGTATTGCCAAATTGGTAAGTATTGTGTTACTTTTGTTGTTGATAATATCATCTTTTGTCATTTCAAGTACTTTTGCATTTGCAATGCATAATTCGTGCCTTAATTTAAGTGGATCTAGCCAATCCTAAGTATATTAAATTATTAGCAAACAACAGGTGACTGGCTAAGTCAGCTGTTGTCATAACACCCGATTGTAGCTATTTCGCGAACAAATTGTTATAATTGGCGAGCGAGGCTTCGAGCAAAAAGAACGACAGATCTATAATATTATTGTGATTTAACCTAATGTGGAGTCTTTTGATTCGACTACAATGGTGCTGCAGATACCTATATTTGATCGTAAAGTACTGGACGTAACCCCATCGCGGTCGTTTAGCATCAGTTAGGGGGACTTATTATCTGTTAGGGGGACAGACGCAGACAGGTCACCTACAACTTAAGTCCTTAGTCCGATGCCCACTTTTAAGAGTGATGAGGGGAGTGGAAAAAGAAAGACTACTACAACTACTGCAATGTAATATAAATAAGACAAAAAATATTTTTATTTAAATAAAAATCAAATTAATTACCTAAATAATTTTGAGTGAAATGTAGCTGATTGATGATGATTAAGTCATTTTCCATACACACAAACCAACGATCAACTTTTAATATAATTAACTTCCCCCTCCGGCATTCCTGGTTCCAGAAAACTTATGAAAGTCGTTGACATCGTAAACAGACTAACTATAAAAACAACTGAAAGTAGCAGCAGTAAAATATCCCGGTTGGCTCTATTTTTGAAAAAACATTACATGATTTTATTTCAGCAAAACAGCGCTGATCAAACGCGCTGCCTTCTAGAAATATTAATTCGTAACGGAACCAACGAGTCTTACGAGGCATTTGTTGATGTCCTAGCGAAAGATTACAGCTGGCTTCGAGAAAAACTTAGTTTGGAAAATAATAATAATATGGTCAATGATAGCTTTGAAGATAGTCTTAGTAAGGGTGACGTACCACGGTTACCCGAACATCATGTTAGAAGACTATCCATGGTAAGTAACGTGTGGAAAGACTTATAGTCGTGTCTTCTCCTACTAGCGGTACACATTTTAATCATAAGCCTATGATCAAATAATAATAAACACTTTGTTATTCCAGTCTTGTTAAGACTAAGATGTTTTTTGGCCTCTGGTTGGTTTAGACCTTACGATCTACGTAACTTCCCAAAAAAAAAAGGGAACTCGTTTTCAAGAGAATTAAAACGATATCAACTTCACATTGCATCTATTTAACCTATAAGTATATACGTAAACCTTAAGGATTCAAGATTTAATAAATTGTTTACAAAACTTAATGCTTTTTTTTCTTTTAGGAACAAAATTTAGCAGATGTATTAAAGCAGCTGACCCGTCATAAAATCGTTGCCGTCCACGGCATGTCGGGCTCGGGCAAGACATGCGTGGTCCTTAGTGCCTTACGACACAACCCTGATCTCATCACCAATCACTTCAACAATATCGTATTCTGGCTAGACTTTGGGAACTGCAAGACTGATGATGATATTCTTATATTACAAAGCAAGTAAGTTTTTTTCAGATGTATATATTTAGTTAAAATAAAAATATAAACCTTAAAATAATAAAGGTTGCAATTAATAGAAATTTTGACCGCAACTCCGCACCGTTGCGTCTTCCCGCGGGTGGCACATAAGGCGACTAAGGTACTGTTACCCATCAGGCAGTACATATACAGTCATACAGTGCCCTTTAGACGGCTAGGCTTGCCCCTGTTACATTAGTGGTAGCAAATTCTAATTATCAAAATGTAGGTATTACCTCTGCCGAGCCCTCTTAGAATAAAAGGTAGGTAAAAAAAGACAGCAAAGTTTTAATACTTTATTGTCTAGTGTCATTATATATGTTAGTATTGCACAGAAGTTATGAAATATTATGCCTAAAATATTTTTTTCTCTTGACAGATTACTACGTAAGGCATCGGTTATGTACATGAATAATTCGTACATGACCGCCTCCATATCGATGTCAAGTATTGGCTCAAACGTTGACAGCCAATCCTCCTCAACATATGACTGGACTGGTGATCTAAAAGATAAACTGAAGACACAATTTTCTGAAAGTCCTTTGAACTCCTGCCTCCTCGTGTTGGACGAAGTGAATGATCGGAGATTTTTGGATCTTTTCGACATTGGATGCAAGATATTAGTAACGGTGAGAGATACTGAAGTCGTAGCTACTTATTCTCCCGAAATTATTGAGGTAAGTAATTCAAAATATCATATATGTATTAGGTTATGTTTTACTTACCTAAGCCACCATATAAAAATAATTATATGTATTTTGCAAACGGCTTGTCTGCTACCAACCTGGGAGTGAACTAAAACTGTTATGTCCCATTTCTACCAAAATAGATCCAGATATTGATAATTGTTTATTTTTTTTTTTCAAAAAAACCAAGGGGATGGGAAGTATTTGGCCTACCTAAATATTTACATACATAGTCACCTTAAAAGAGTATAACTTAACAAAATATATAAATAAGTAGTAAGTTAAATTTGTCATCCCTTAACTTACCAAATTCGAGGATGATTATTTTCTTGGAATTTAAATTCAGTCGAACCAAATCAAAACCTTTCTTTTAAACGGCTCACCAATGTAGAATTGTAAAAACTTAAATTATAGAAATGAAGAAAAGCGAAACAACATTTTAATCTTAGCAATAACCTTATATAATAACTGGCTTTGCTTAATATATTCAAATAATATCATCAGAACATCAGAAGGTCGAAGTCGTAATTTAGTATAATAGTGTTTCATCTCATTATAAGTGCATGTGGACAAGCTCACCAATAGATATATATATTTGTATATACCTTAGTAAAAATCAATATAAAAGTCGTGACACCATGTATTGGTCACATGGATTTTATGTAACATTATTTTAAGTTTAAAACTTCCTATAGAAATGAAGATTAATAGACCCTCCTTGTATTTGTAAGCCGAATCTCATTTTAAGTATTATTTTACGGTCTTGTGTTAAACACAGTCTTGTAGATACAATTATGTTTTTATTATCAAATGTAGCCATGAATTTGTATTTGAAAGGCCAATAACTCAAAATATATTCTAACATCACTGTAACCTACGCGTTACAACCCACTTAATATTCATTCAACTGCTGTCGATTATGGTAGTAATGGAGTTTTGTAATAAAATCTATATTAACCGACTTCTACGAGTAATGTTATTTAAAAAAATATACATACATACATATATGAAACCCGCATGCACAATTTGCGCTAAATGTATGGTATACCCTATGTCACTCCAACCTTTGATTAGATTCAAATGTCATCTCATATGTCAAAATCTCTCAAAGCATCTAGGCTTTAGGGCATGACAAAGAAACATCAAACATATGTACATATCTACTTACAAGCATACCTAAAAACATACATTCGCTCGAAAAATATAACCCTCTTTTTTCTGCAGTCAGTTAAAAATTAGGAGATTATCAAAAATTGCCAGAATTTTAATCTATCAAAATATCTCTCTTTCTTGTCTTTCACTTCAATATGTACTCCAGGTCTGAATAGAACAGGCTGCCTGTGACTTTAGCCGAAAACTCCGTTAGTAAAATGGACCACTTGGCGTAGGTCGCATAGAAATATTTATACATATAGTACTTTGTTTGTGTTCTGATGGAATATATAAAGCTTCCGACACTAAACTTTTCGAGAAATCTCTGATTCTGCAAAAATCAATGGTTTTACATAGAAGTTATTTCCTCTGTCCTTTTTATGGCTTACTTGTACTACACAAGTTCTATTCGTGTCAAGTTTGTACTATATATTAACACTCTGTTGTTTTTGGCAGGTGGTCAACACCCTATTGTATAGTTTTTTTTAATATTCCAATTACACTGTATTGTCTTTTACAGATAAAAAACTGTCTAGAAGAAAAGGAATCCCTAGAAGTGTTCGCATCGTTTCTAGACGTAGATGTGTCAAGCTTACCTCGGCAAGCGAACAAACTGCACGATAATTGTAAAGGAATTCCATTCCATATAAGACTGATTGGAGCACAATTGGCAGAAAATAAAGAAAAGCTAATTGATGATCCAAAATACTGGAATTACTTTGTTAAAATGTTTAAGAAGAAGGAATACTTTTCGTAAGTTCTTTTTATCTGTCATCTTTGTATATTACGTTTACTAATGTCAGATTGTCTGGTGGAAGGTAAAAGCTTTTGCACCTGTAGTCGTACATCAATTTTTTTTTTATAGTCTGTAATATTACGTAACCTGAAATTTTACAATGTAATGAAAAAAATATAGATTTAGACTCGCATTTTCACTTTGAATATAAATAAAAAAGGCAGTTTAGGAATTAAACATGTTAATATTGGGAGTATATTGTATTGAGTACATTGGGAAATATGTGAGGGGACACACGATATTAGGGTCGCCTAGCTCAAAAGACGGTTAGATCTGTCGGGGTACACAGGGACTTCCTTTCTAGGGTACACCTGAAGCCCCGGCCATAAGACCCGATGACGGAACACTGTGTGGTTTTAGTCGGTTCGAGTCCGACATATTAGCCCCAGTAAGGTGACGACCCGTGAGGGTTTCTACACAAAAATAAGGTATTACATATCAGCTAGCTCAATAGACAGTATTTAACTCCAGCCCACTGCCGACAACTTATAAGACCGCAGGTTCGGTTTCGGAATACTTTTCTATCTATATATGTATATATCTCTATGCAGGGCCACCCCAGTACTAGCTTCTTCCTCTAGACCACATTCAACGGGGAGTGACTCGAATCATCCACAGCGAGGATATCTCTGATCGGCTTGACTCCTTGGCATTGCGTAGAGATGTAGCTTCACTCTACATTCTCTATCGCTTGTATCATGGGAAGTTCAGACTTATACCGGCCGCAAGTTCGCGCCATCTTTCAAAGCTACAAAACTACTATCCCCAATACCTGCATGACTGGCACTCTACAACTATGCGCTTTTCCACAAAATTTATGCTTTGCACAACCAGTCTGTGGATCAAATTATTGCCTGCTGTATTTCCGGACCGAACGACCTTCAATCTTAAAAAGTCGGCAACGCACTTGCGACTATTAAATTGCTGGTGTCCATGGGCGGCGGTAGTCGCTTACTATCAGGTGACCCGTCTGCTCGTTAAAAAAGCTTGAGGAGGTCGGGTCCATACCTTTAACTCGAACCCCCCACCCCCTTATTCCTGTTTTATTATATTCTTTATCATATTTTTCAGTTTATCAAGATACCATACTAACAACCCAATGAAAACTATAGAAGTATGTATAAACTCTTTAAACGAGGTTATAAAGCCTTTATATCATAGACTCAAGATACTACCAGATAACGTCAAAGTATCAGCTAACGTTCTCAGTAAACTATGGAACAAAGATGTACCCGAAGTAGAAGCGATTATGAAGCAGCTGCGAAGCAAATCCCTTATAATTGAAATGTATGATCGCGAACAAAAGAATTACCTTTATGAAGTACATGACCTGATAATGAATTACTTAAGAAGTACAGGCGGGGATAGTAAAAAAATCCATGCGGAACTTCTTAATAGTTATCGGTATGATAGCAACAATGCCCCCGTAGAAATCGTGAACGATGGTTACATAGCATATTATATCGGATACCACATTAAACATACAGAGAACTTGAACAATTTGTGGAACTTATTTAGTAAACTGTTTCTGGACCTGAAATTTTTGGGTAATAAGGTGAGACTCACGGGATCAGCTGATGTTATCGCCGACCTTCAAAAGTATGAAAGTTATATAAGTACTGATGTAAGTAATCTCTGCCTTCACTCTACCTTTTTTTTACTGTTTTAACATCTTGTTAATTTTGCTTCATTCAGCAGTAATTAATTAAATAAATGGGGTGTCCTATTCGAAATCGAAATTCTTTTAGACTGACATAATTCGCTGCAATACCTTTCCTCGACTGTTCTGTCTGCCCTTCAGCACATTGAAAAATAAATCCTACTTAAATTTGTGATTAAATATTTCAAAAAAATATGAATTTACATTTTCGTGCACGCATTCGATCAATCGAGTTTCTGTTCTAACAATATTTTGCTGCATCTAACAAACTATTGTGAGTATGATTTATCGAGCGTAACTTATTCGTTTGCCACAACGTATATCTTCTTTACCGCACCACTCATTTAATAAACGGACTTTATAAAAGTAGACAACCCACTTCACTATCATAAAATCGTCTATCATAAAATTTAAGACTACTTTGGTTTTCTCATGAATGCCATTGTCACAACTGGACCTAACTCATCTAACTACCCTTGAAGTACATCCTTTCTAATAAAAAAAAGTATCATCGAAATCGGTTGGCGTGATATTGAGTTATTCGTCCATTTGTCGCGCACATGCTTCCTGCAAATTTAAGACTTATATGGTTTTCTCATGGATGCCATTGTCAGAACTGGATCAAATTAATTTAAACAAATTAAAAATCGTCGAAATCGGTTCAGCCAGTCGAAAGTTCTGAGGTAACAAACATAAAAAAAAATACATTGAGTACCTTCTCCTTTTTGAAGTCGGTTGAAAACGAGTTTTTCTTCATGAGTCGTACAATCACCAATTGCATCAAATCAGCATTGGTATTGGTTTACGCAGGCTTAACGTCTTCTGTGCGCCTGTTTTGCGTGACAGGGTGAATGGCTGCTATTGCCATCCCAACTCAAGATAATTTATCAAATCTCTGATGTCTCCAGTTTCCGTAAAATTAGTCGTGGGCGTTTTAGCAGTTTGCGGGAGAGTCTCCGGTCCGTGCAGGGCAAGCCTACTTTGCTTGTCTGCATCAGCGTACCTCCGTCGAGTATTTGTCGTGCTTTACCTTGGTATGACGCCGTATGACTGACTGACTGACTTTTGTTCCCCTACCCATACCTTTTGGATAGGCCTACCCATCCAAAAGTTAAGGGAACAAAATCTTCAGGACCTTTCGCAGCCAGCTCTGATCCTGTTCTGGCTGCTTCGTCTGCGGCATCGTTGCCTCGTGAGTTACTGTGACCTTTGATCAATTGCCGATTCTTCTCCGATCTCCTATATAAGCTTTGAGGTGATAATTTTGCTTTGTGGGCCCTTTAGTGTTGATTTTATGTCTGAGAGGGTTCGAATGGAGTACTTCCTTAGCTTTCTTACATGCATCGCTGTGGCCACTGTGGTGATGCCCATGCACTCTGCTTGGAATACAGTGTTATGAGCACCCAACGGTGCGGCTATATTTATATCTAGAGCTTCTGAGAATACACCACACCCTGTAACAGGCCTTGTTTTTGAGCCGTCAGTGAATATCTTTACATCTTTTACATTAAGACACACATCAGTATTTTGTACTTTTTGCCTACAACAAGCTGCTTGGAAGCTTATCACTTACCGCCAACAACATCGGTTCCTTTTTAATCACCTTATCAGAGACCTCCTTGTGGCCTAAGCATATTCCCTATCCGAGTATTCAAAGTTGTAGATACCCCATGTCATACACGCTCAATTATTTCAGAAGCTGGACTTGGACTTACTATACACCATCAAATCGTTCCTCAGCACCCACGGAGGAGATTTATACCATTACCCTTGCACCAACATCGTACAAAGTATTTTACAACATGAACATAAAGGCATACTGCTTCTTAAAGCAAGTCAAATCGCTCAAGAGAACTGCAATAAAAACGAGCTTTATTTTGAGTTCTTGTAAGTATTTATTTTTATTTTTTGATTTTTATTTACTTTTATTCCAAACACTGTTTATTTCATTTTATTTAACTTAATACATGTTTTGTATAATTACCAAGTCTACATATCCTATATGTATATTGTTCTCATTCTTGACTTACTTATTTTTTAATTTACTAACGTACTTTCTTAAATGTGCACGCACACATAGACACACGTGTAGTATACTCGTATTATGACATATGTAAGTAAAGATGTATAATTAATGTAATTTATTTACTGGTTTTGTTGCCCATAACACAGGTTCGATCTTACTATGAGTATCAGTGTTCCTAAACATTTTGTATAACTACTTTTATTTATGTGTATTAGTTGTAACTTTTATGAAATATGTTTTTTATTATTAAAATAAAAATTAACTATAAATTACGATTTGTTATCGGAATGTATGAATAAAGTCTAATATAGTTTACAGAAAAACAGGCAATGGTTTTTATTCTAGTCAAAACCAACTTAATTAATAATAATAATGTTTTAGGCACGAGCAGAACGTGGAAGAGATAAAACATTCAACAATCGACGTGAAAGAAAAGTTACAAGCCGTGTGTTTTCTTGGTGACTACGTCCTTGTTGGTACCTGCTCTGGCGTCGTCAAGGTATGTATTCAATGCAGATGTAGCACATGGACAGTATCGAGTTAGCATATACATATAAACGCATGCCTTGATCCCCGATACGGTAAACAGAGGCCTACATTTTTCCAATAACAATTGAGCCCGCCTTATGTCACACATCCGTGCACTATATGACTGTAAATATACTGTGAGAGAGATAACAGTCCGATCCCCTAATCGCTTTTTACATCACCCACGGCAAGAGTTGGGGTGGCCCTATTCTACTCCACCGAGGACCACACGGCTATGTATCATGTTTCTTCTTCATATTTATATGAAAAAGCTATATAAATACAAATAAATTTTAAATTGGTTTAAGTAATGCTCTGTCTGTTATTATTGTTTATGCGTTCAACGCCACACAATTCGCTTGATCTTAGGACCACCTTAGAATGAACATACTTTGTCAAAGTGGCGAATCTAAGTTATTACACTTCAATTTCTTATGACAGTAATGATCCAAATGCAATTATGCATATAATAATGTAAGTGCAATATGTTTAAACAAACAGAAAAGTACACAGTTGCAGTTTTAATCAAATAAATAAATTCAATAAATTCACTGATGGCTATGACTGCTAAACGTTTTTTATCATTTTCAGTTCTTCCATATACCAACAAATAAGCTTCGGAAGGAATTACGTGGTCCCCGGCTGCCTATAACCTGGATAGGAGTATCTTGTTCTACCTACCCACAAATAGTCGTGGCACTGTTCACTGACGGCTCTATCAAGCTGTGGTATGTTGATGATGTGCAGTACGATGATAACAATGATATCATTGAAGAAGGTAAGTTTTCAGTTACTAATTTTAAATATTAAAAATACATTGAATTTCAAAAAAAAATAGTTATGCACCATGCATCAACCATATTGTTTGTTTTTCTAATATAGCCAGTGTTAGTCGGAGTGATGTAAGAAATCTGTTTAGGCATTTAGAAATTATGGTGGAGCAAAGTAACTCATATACTACCAGTAGCAAAATGTTGAAGATATTCATCATTTCGCTACTGGTATTTTGTAGTAGGCAGGCACAGAAGTTAGCGAGTAATTATGAAATAATGGGCCTGATGTTCTGTATATCATAATATAAAGGACACTCAAAGAGATAAGTAAACATTGAACGTAGTAGGAATTTATCTTAAGCAGCCACAATTTCCTGTGTCTAATATGAAGTACTATGTTGTCTATATGTTGTATAAATGTTTTGTTAGACTTGATTACAAATAACAGGAAAGTCGGAAGCCAATAAACGCAATAGAACAATAAAATAAAAACAATAACAACGAATAAATAAAAGCACGGACTTAGTGAAGCTCCACCAAGTAAATACTTTAAATACAGAAATAAGATTAATAAAAACTCAAAATATACATATTTTTCTATCTTTGACTTGTGTTAGATGTCACATCTCCCTTACGTTTATGCTGCAGGTGGAGTACGAGTTCAGGATTTCGCAAAAATTACACACCTTACGCGTATCTGTCATACGATTCGTTACACATACACATGATAAAAAGCTTGAATTAATAACCTCCGATGATGACAGAGACCATTACTCAATGCTAATGTCAAAAAGCAGTATATTGTTGTTAGGGTTCATGTATTGTGTAATTTACTTTATTCCACCATAACATTAAATGTCTGAACAGATTTCGATGTATTGCTTATTCGTTTCTTTCATTCAAAATTGTTTTTGAATTTGGGGTACTTACTTTTTAATTTTTTAAATAAATTCATGAGACAAGAAGCCTCTTAAACTTATTACAAAATGGTTTTGCAACGTTACAGAATCTGAAGATTTATATAACAGCCATAGCGCCGAAACAGAAACAATAAGACCAAAACTAGGGCCATATTTGAATTGTAGATGGTCGAACAACGAACAGTATTTAATATCACATACAAAGAAAATGGTCGTATTACACAATCCCTTCCCTCACGAGAAGAATAAAATCATTGATACCATAGACTTTGAGAGGGATCGAGAGATTCTGTGTTGTGTGCCTTGTAACCACGACCGGTATGCTATTGTGGCTACAGTTTGTAACAATAATGTATCTGTGGAAGTAATCGATTTGGAATCTAAGGAGAGAGTGATTACGTTCGAAGAGACTGACATTGTTTTAGATATAGTTACAGTTCCTGGTAAGTGCATATTTTTTAGAAACTATTTAATAATATTTTTTTACTTAGTTGTATACTTTATTAAGTCATGAAATTTATATCATAATATTTTATAATCCTTTTCAGGTAGTAATAAAATAATAACGTTAAAAGCTACGGAAGTAATGGAATACGAAGTAAAATTCAATGTTAATTCAGTGAAGACCAATCAGTATAGAAGTAGAAGGGTGCTTGGCAGTGAAGATGTCAAGGATAACATTGTCTTTCTGTCTATAGCTGTCAATAAGAGTGGCACGCTACTGTTCGTGTCGACTAATGATGGTAGAGCCTTGTGTGTTGATTTAAAGACTTACACGACGTCGTTTGACCTTGAAAATAGGCGAGGGTAAGCATTTACTTTAAACCTTTTATTATCTTCAGAAATCGGGTTAAATCTATTTTTAAACTTTTTTTCTACGCCGAGCTCTTAAATGTATAGAACAGAATCACTTGCTAAGTGCGAGGAAAATTTTACCATTATTTTTAAATTTGTATTTTGCCTGTGATGTTATATACAAATTCCATCATTCCTTACTAAATAAACTAATATGATCTAGATCCAAGTTTTTAGAGGGAAACTATTATTTACCTATCTACTTAAGATACATATTATGTTTAATTATTTTTAGCAACGTCGTTTCAATGGCTGTCAGCGAAGTGACGTTTGATGAATTTGAACCTGGCTCCGATGTCCTGCTTACAGGTACTGGCACTATCGAAGATAATGCCAAAGTATGGTACTTAGACCCCTCGTACATATCACAAACGGCGCAAAAAAGTGGGTCAGTATATTTATAAGTTATTGTATAAGTTCCTTGAGCTAGAATAAACTTGTTTAGTGTAAATCAATTAGTGTTATGAGGTCACGGGATTTACCGTTTAAGTCATAAGCCATATTGGTTTGAACCACAAATACTTACATTACTAATAGCTCCCATGTTTATACTAATTAGTAAACTCCTTACCATAAAGTATGCCAAGTGGTTAATAGATGCCTTGATGACATCTAGTTAGTCCATGGAACCAATCTAGGTTTTAATAGAAAAAAATAACCAAATTTACAGCCCGCCACATGTATATATATTAATGATTGTACTTAGTGTAATTTTGCAAAAGTTTAATTTCGTAAGATAAAATGTTTACAAGGTTAGACAAGTTAAAAAGAAAAGTGATTTCTTTATTAGTCAATCAAAGGAATTACTTACTTACTCTTTGCTTTCTGTTTAGGAGAGTCCGCCTGACAACAAAATTTGACGTCAGTTTCTTAAGCCCCGCATCACCTCAAACACCGAGTTCCTCTAACCCCAACAGTGGCGCAGAGAGTGCTGGCAGTACTCCCAAAAGACATCAGTCTTTTGCCAACCATAAAGAAGTTACCAAAACGTTTCTAAAGAACACCTTGAGTTTGGACAGACATTCGCTCAAACCGTTGAACCTGAAGGGTATTTGTAATAACAACGATGGATTCCCACAACCTTTAATGGCGGTAGTCGACGATAAAAATAATATTCAGGTATGTAAACTGAGTGGTTTTGCTATACACAAACATTTGAACGCGAGCATGTAATTAATACACATTATTTTAATATTCTACTATACCGAACATCATACATACGTACATACACTTACGCCTGTATCCCCAGAGGGGTAGGCAGCGGCGTTAACAACGTTTCAACGTTTAAAGTTTTTGCCGACCACACATAAAGGGGCAATTATTATTATGTTGCATATTATAAATGTCTAATATAAGATCATAACCAGTCAATAATTTCACTAGCATTTTAGCTTTTCTGTATTCGATTAACAATTAATAAATTTACTATCTTACCAGGTGATGCGGGGCCAAAAAGTACTAACAGAAATCACTGAAAAATCAGATGAGTATATAACACGCGTGAAAATCGCACCCTGCAATCAATACATTGTCTACGGACTCAAGTCGGGCGCAGTCAAGAAATACACTCTCCGCACCAAAGAAACCGTAACCATTATGGATGTATACAGTAAAGTGCAATACTTGAATTTTGTTAATCCAAATTTGCTGATAGTCTCCGGACGAAATAGGTGTTTGATGGCGTACCAATTATGTTTGGAGAATGGTGTGTGGAAAACAAAAATGTTGCAGACTGGCAACAACAATTTGGGCTCCCAAGAAATACTGAATGACATTCAAGGTAAGAATTAAATTTATTTAAGTCTTTACAAATAGATTGTTATTCGGTTCATCACTCGCCAAATACAGATTGATTGCACATGGTATCCATAACAAATATTCTTTAAGTATGTACATACTGCTACTAAAACTTTTTAAGAAAAAGAATACCGACGATTCGTGGGAGAGCTACGCTTCGGCACACATGGTTCGGCTCGACCGGAGTATTACCACAAACCGGCTGGTAATCTCAACGCTTGCATTGTGTGACCGAGTGAGTGAGGTTACCGAAAGCCCAACCACTTTTCTCTTTATCTTCCCCTCTTTGCCTTACTTCTTTTCCCCTACCCGAAAAGGCGGCCAGCACTCTTGTGGCTCTTGAGTTGCAAGTGTGCATTGGTGGCGGAAGTCACTTACCATCGGGTGACCCGTCTTGTTTGCCCACATAGAAATTAAGTCAAAAGTATGTTTCTGTTCACAAAAAGTTTAAAAATGTATTTCTGATATAAGTAGCTTGTATACCTGCATTCAGATGCCTTCAGTTAACAGTTATTATTAGCACGTAAATCTTGATTTAAGTTAAGATTTATAATCATTTTTTAGGTATAAAGAAAAAGACAACTGAAAAATTATCTAGCTCCAGTAGTGATTGTAGCCTCAATTCAAAAGATCGCTTCTTTCGCAACGGAGAAAAGAAAAGCCTTTTCAAGGGTAGCGGCTTAGTCGACTGCTTCTGGATCCCAGATGTCGGGATGATCACAGTGGAATGTAACGCAACAACCAAATTGTGGGACAAGGGTTTAAAAATGTTGACCATACTGATAGGCCGTCAGTCTGAGGCCCTTATTACTGCCGCGGCATTTCAAAACAATGTCCTTGTCGTTTGCGATGCACCTAATAAAAGATTTCAAGTAAGAATATGATAATTTAGTAAGCACTTAAATAACATAACGTTTGTATACTTTTTATGAACTTAATGATTGGTAACCAATCAATCCACGAGGAGAATATAGCTGTTCGTCAACTTAATTGAAGTTAATATATCTACAATTAGTGTAATAAATAACTTCAGCCCAAGGATCGTTCGCAACGGTAGTTTTTTGCTACGGTAGTGTCCTAGATACATTATATTGAAACCTATTCAGCCGGTTACCTATGCATGAAAGAATAACATTTTTTTTACTTAGGACAGCCATGCTTAGGCAGGTATTAGCCAGCTTGACCGGAGTATTACCACGGTCTCACAGAAAATCGGTTGTATATATTCTATACTATATAAAAAAAAATAACTATACATGGAATTCATTCTCACAATTTTTCATTTATATATACACAAACTAATGTAGTAAACGGGATCGGCTCAAATGTATTTAACTTCCTGTGACTTTACTGCTGGCTAATTTAGCTAGTAGCCTCTTCTTGAACTCAAAAGGAATACTGTAAAAGCTGCATAAAGCAGACTATCATCTCAGAATATTCCACTTACTTACACTAAGATATTTGTTATGTACTTTCAGACATATGAACTCAAACTGAACGACGAATTCAGGCTGCAAAGTATTAAAGAGTATAAATTGAACAACGTAATTGTGTCCTGTGATCTCACTGCTGACGGTAATATACTCGCCTTGGGACTCGACTCCGGTAATACAGTGGTAAGAGATATTTCATTTTAATGTTACAAATGACAATACAATTTTTCGGTAATTCAAAATTAAAAATATTCCCCGGTGTAGTAAAAACTTCTATTTCTTCAAATCAATAATTTTTGTTATGTTTATTATTACTATATTTTCAAAATCTAATCATTTTCCTAGTATGATCTGCAAATCTACCCAATGGCAAATCAACAAAGAAAATTGGTAAACTTTTATCAGATATTTTCAGTTTCAGTATAATCTAAGAAGCTGTTATACCTTTATTTTAATAATTTTAAACCAACATTGTGTTTACTAGTCATTATGGAAAAACCTCTAATTCGGAGAAATTTGTCTTGATACAACAGGCTTGAAATAATTATAATAATAGTAAATATGTCATAAAATTTCCTCTATTTTAAGGTATGGAACGTGCGTCGGCCACATCAAATAGCACTTCTAAAACACCACACAACAAAAGTTCACTCGTGTTCATTCTCACCAGTACCTGACCGATCAAGTAGGAACTCGTTAACACAAATGTCACCACACCATGTACATTCGTCGTTCACATCATATCCTATCGTACAAGATGACAGCGTTGACCAACCACCGTTAGTTTTAGTTACCATGGCAACAGAAATCGTTTGGTGGGATATTACTTATGTTATGAAGACCAGGGCTCATAGGATCGCTAAAAGGTTAGTATCCCTTTACTTATATTTCGATTACCTTTTTTTACCTATATATAATCGTGGAACGGTGTGCCGGAATCGGACCGACTAAAACCACACCATTCAGCGTAACAGATTACGTCAAGCCCGGGGGGAAAGTCACCTTGAAGGGCCCAGTCGTACCCCATGTTCCACAGAAGTGGTTCAAGGACAGACCCCTGCGGAACACCGCACTACATGGGCCGACGACCGCACTACATGGGCTGACGACTCAGATTTTCTTATCGGTATTATATTCCGATTACCTAATGTAATCTTGTCCATCTGTGTCGTTTGGCGATTAACTATATGTATTATAAAAATCATATTTTACAGGCCTGCAGTGAATCTTCTATCACCTATTGCAAGTCCTATAGAAATTAAACCTAAAACACCTACCGTCAATGGCAACACTGAATCTTCTAGCTGCAATATATTCTTTGGAGATGCTTTCGCTCTACCACAGTACTGTTGGAAAGCGATCTGGAAAGGGAAATGGTGAGTACAAAGATTTGTGTTCTTCGTAGTAGAAAACATGCTAGCCAAAAACAGTATACAGATGTACTGTGCAGAAAGTGATTTTAAAAAAAAAGTGTATAGGTGTCCTATTTAAATCATGATAAATTGTAAGAAGCTGCTTTCTTCTTCACTTAATTTCTACCCCTTCTATACTGGAACCAACCTTCAGTACAACCCTTTAATTTAATAAAGAGTTAATGATATTTCTTCAAATGGCTCCTCTTTTAAAGTCTGTTAACAGTAGCAATTTATTTAGATACAAAGAGGATTTACTGCTATAATTCAATTCACATAACATTTTACCTACTAAATTAATTACCTACTAAATTAATTGCTGAGAGTAAGTTCTATAAGGCTTATATATTTTATTTTCAGTTGTAAAGAAGGTTCGAAAAGAAAGGAGATACTAGCATGTATCAAGCTGTCAGGTATGAACGCAAAGAGATTGTGTCATGACAATAAGTTTTCTTGCTTCGTGACAGTCGATAACCCTGGACATATCCACATAATGAATGTTATGAAACAAAACAACACATAACATACCGCCATTTCAAACTTCCCATGCAATAATATCCATCTTACTAACCATAACATTAAAAAAGGGGATAGGTTGGACCAATAATTATGTCGATTTTAGCCCTTGTAGGAATTGACATTATGACTAGTTAAAAAGCATAAAGTAAAACGTTTCAAATGGTAACGATGCTTTAAACAATAAGCGACACTATGAGATTGTCGATTAGGCATCTAATAACTTGTTGATTTAATCCTACTGTTGGACGCCTTTCCCCTTGATAAAGGCCCCCATTGAAATTGTACACTTTTATTAAGATAAAATACTATCCTTATAGCTATATTTTATAACAAACTTATTATTAAAACGGTCTCAAGATGAAGTTATGCAATATGACCATTTCATTCTGTAACATATTTTGTCGCATAAATGTCAAGAATTATTATTAAGACGCTAGTCAAAATGTATTTAGGAAGTTTCAAAACATTCCGTTATATTGACCAGTGTTTGTTATAATAAGTATATTAGAGACCAAGCATGAACTTATGTCTAAAATGCACAAAAATCAAAGATTAACTTCAAGAAGAACTAGGTATTATAATCAGGAACAAGTTTTAAAGATAGAAATGTAATTAATAATGAACAATTTATTGAAGTTTTATAAAAGACAAGGTCTAACCTATTTCATGTTGAAAAGAAGTACAATAATTTATATAACGATAGCTCAACTTGAGAACGCACAATAGCACGAAATAATTTATTACTAATTATAGTCACAAATGAGTATAAGGAGGGAGTATTTTAGGTCAATATCCGGTGCATATCAATTTTAAAGACACTATTTTTAGTAATGCTCAACGAACTTAAGTGACACTGCCTTAAACGCATTTATTGTTAGTCTATTCAACTTTTTCGTAATGTGTGTGTGCCTCGTTGTTACACAATTTATATTATTATCATACTTAAGGTGCTATTATTCAACACTTTTCTTTTCGTCATTTGTATATGTTAGTTTTGTATGATTTATACTTATAATCTGTTCAGTTTTGAGATATCGGTCATACCACAATTTTATTTTCTTCAGAATAGATGTATGTGATGTATGTGTGTTATTTTTCGTGGCAGAAGACCTAAAGAGTGCTTGTCTATACAGATGATGGAAATTGTTAACTGTTTAAGTACCTACATTTTAATAAGTTATCACGTAGCAAAGCAATTATTGGTTTGATAATGAGTACACCAATACCGTTACGTTTATTTTATTACTACGTTAGTAGATGACAAAAACACAAACTGAAATAGTATGTTGAGATTTCAATTTATCTGTGCTAGTCCATAAAGCATTTTCTTTTCGTTTTATGAATTATTTTCATATGGATATTATTGCATGCTACGTTGAATTCGTACATACATAAAAAAAACTAGATAAGAATAGAATAGAGTATTTTAAGTATGAGATTATTATAATTTTAGTCCCACCAGTACTAGGTTTTAGATGGGGGCTTAGTGAAAAGTTATTTTATTTTTACTCTGACATTTGTGTCGAGCCATTTTGTTCTGTGTAGACACTATTGTAATTTTTATTTTCTTAGAACAAATTTTTCGTGAATGAATATTGTTTAGTTTTAATTTATAAAAATTAAATAATTCGTATTGTGTATTCCAACTAATCATTTTGAAGGTTTGAGTTCTTAATAAATCAATGATATTTATCATTAATTTATTAAAAATAAAAGGAAAACAAAGTAGGATGTGCTAATTGTTTGGCAAATGTGTGATTTATTTTATGCCTAAGCTGACTCAATGCTTTAAAAATATTCAAATTGTTTTATCTAATTATCGCCTGGCTATGTAGCTACATCACTACTTGTCAGTAATGTGCCATCACTTGGCTTTATGATATTAGCATAATGTTAAAATGAAGTTAAATTGATATTTATATACTGGTCATTCGATTTGCACTACATCATATGATATAAATTTAATGTAAACCATTAAACTGAACAAAAGGGTTACAATTATTATTTGTTACTTTATGCCGAAATTACTTATATTTTATTTATTATCTAATGTAATTGAATGGTGCTTAAATATAGGGCATAGTTTATGCTAGTTTAAATAGTACGAACAATTTGAAGTTTATAATTAGGTATGTAAGTTATGTACCTATGGCAATATAGTGTTGTTTCCTAAAAGAGACAGCCAAGTTATCAATGCAATAAATAGAAATGTTGAATTATAATTGAAAACGTAAGCTAATTGTACTTATTAAAATAGTATCCATTGTTAGTCACATTTTAATGACATTAAAAAGCTACGTCCATATGGATCGTCACATTATTTGGTTGTATTAGTTTGATATAGGTACCGTCAAATGACATCATCCTTCCATACGTATACTAATCGCTAAAATATGGCACTGGCGGGCAAAAGTTGGTAAACGAACATGACATAAGCCTCGGCGAAATCATAAGACATGTACTCTCTTCCTGGCAATGCCTAGTTATGGCCTGAAATGATATAGTGTTTTTCTATAAGTAATTAAGGACCTTGTATGTTATTATTTTTTATTCGGAACTTCGTGGTCACACCAGTGTCACCAAGAGGATTATTTTTTTTTCTTGATTTTCACACAAAATTTCAACACCATTTACTACATACAATTATATATTAGTGAAGCGCCAAATCCAAAACAAAAAAGCTTGACATAACATCTGCTACATATATTAAAAACTGAAAATAAAACGAAAGCCACCTGTACAATATTAGTTTGGGGGTATGTATTGCTATCATAAGGTAAAAGGTTCATGGCCATTACAAGGTTTACACGCCCACAATACACATTAGCTAAATCAGCTACATGCCAGTGTAAGTCCAGTCAAAATCGATGCAGCCGTTTTGCAGACTGTGCCGCTATAATAAAAATAGATGCTGCAATAAAATAACATAGCATTTTCAAATATCCTAAAGATATTTTATCAAAGTTTTAACTGACAGCCTAGTGCAAAGTTGTGTTAATTTGATCGGCGGTTCTTTTTTTTTCAATATTTATTGCTGATTTAACATATATTACCAGCTCTCGCATACATTGTTAGTTCTACGCCGATGCCCTGCTACATTCCATTCAGCGATATATTGTTTGGATTTTATTTAACCAATTGTACCATGTTACCAAGTATCTTAGAAATTGTTTTTTGTTTCTGTTTTTATATAGTCCCATACCTTTTCAATGAATTCTAATGGAGTTAGTGGGCAATGCCGTACCTAACCCAGCTATTCTTCTTCATAACTTATTGTTCAGAACAATTGATTTAGATTTCCGCCATAAACTCTGGAAATAGTGATAGTAACATGTTTTACTGAAATATCGGGCGAAACATTTAATAGCAATTTCAAAATCTGCGTGTAATATTGTGGGACGGCAATCTGAAAATATTGCACTAAAGAGATAGAATAAAGCACTATACGACGACTCCTTTTTATTACTTAAGAGCGGAATTACTTCAGTTGTCTGCTTCCCAATTCGCCAAGTTTTGAAAGTAATTGTGGAAACGTCCGAGGAGAACTCTTGAACGTCGCATCTACAAAATATTCCTTTATGGTTTTCAAAAATACCCTTGATTCGTTTTCACTTAATATCAATAATCTAGTACGAGTAACGAGAAATTCTTTAAATATAAGGGGTACTTGTAAGTCTTCAATCCGCTTGAAAACAGTTTTGCTAACTTGCAATTATTGCTTTTGGGCACTGTTAGGCCTCGTTGATTCAAAGGAAGAATAACATGGTCTTCATAATTTTTTGGCACAATCTGCACTCACATCTTCTTTTCACTTTTTCTTTAAAAGTGCTATTTGAATATCATCCGGTTTACAGCCACCTTTTATGCTTGAATTTTTACAACCATTTCGTTCTAAAGTGTGGCGTCTCTCTTAATCAAACTGACTCATCAGTATGATTAGAGAGTAGTAGTATATTTGATAATTTTATATTGGTGGGAGTATGTAAATATTTAAAATTAAATTTGCAATACTTCCTTTCTCTTTATTATGCTAATGTTATACATTTAAATAAAATAGGAAACAATGAGTGCAACACTATAATTTATGCAAATGATAACATATATACATATATATATATAACATATGTCAACAGCACTGCACTGATAATTAATTAAAGTGAAAAATGATGTGGAAATCTTAACAGTGTAACAATCAAGAAAAAACCCTTTTATCACACTGGTGTGACCACGGATCCGCAATTTTATTTTTTAACATTTTTCTATTATATTAGCCGTATTGTGTATAGCATGAAAAAGTTCCATTGATAAAATGCCTTTGTAAAATTAATGTTCCCCATTAATTTTACAAAGGCATTGCGCATCTTGGGTAAAACTTTTATTTAAAAAAAAAACGATTTCATTGATTCCTCGACGCTCGTTAACAAAAGAGAGTATCATAAAAGAAAGGGTAAAACTCTGGGTGGTCCATAGTAATAACATAGATTACTGAATAATGACTTCTGTAATAGGGAGCTGCATCTCACTAAAATATTTGCATATACAACCTGATTTTATGAGTTGCTAAATATTTTTATAAAAATTATGATATTAATGACAACAATATGATGTGATCTAGTAGTGTATTTTGTAACAAGAGTTTTTCCATAATATAGTCAACTATTCTAAATCGCAAAATAGAAAATTAGAATTACACGGCGCATATTTATATCATGCAATGAACGAAATGCCACGAATGTTTGTATATAGTAAAGCCCATGCCAACTCAACAAGGCTGTGAAAGACAGACGGACATAGCCAAACTTTTAGTTTAGTATTTTTATAATATGATAGTATAATGCTCAATTTGTATTTCGTAAACAATGCAGTAATTACTGTATCACAATCATAATAATGGATCTTGTAATATGATAAACAAATTACATACCTGCCTACATCAAAATTTTACTGTAATGTGAATGTGATTGGTTTTATAAGAAAAATATTTTTTGATAATGTTATATTATTTTTAGTACATATATATATATGTCGATATGTATATGCAAGTTTTTTTTATTTCCTTTACCCAAATCTCCCCTGGACCAAAGCAATTAATGTACAAAAAACGCTAACGGAAATTCATTCATTCATAACGCAAATTCAATTCTTCAATCAATAAATATATTCTAAATTGCTATGCAAAATACGTCTTGGGAATGTAAATCTTTATTCTCTTATTGTAAAAAAATACATTTCAAAACATCTCAACACATACTTAAAATTAAACAAACAGTACATTTAATTACACACAATTAAAGTTAGTACAGTCCTTAAAACAAGGAAGCCGAGGTAATGAAATGTTTAAAGTATCAGAAGAACATAACAAAGAAAGAAGATAATGAATTTGATGGACATTGAAGAAAAGAAAATAGTTCTAGAAGGAATTGAAAATATCGCGGCACATTTTACGACCTCAACTCCTCTTGATTAGTCAAAAACCAATATATGTAACAAAAATTGGTCCAATACTGTTAGCTCTTAAAGGTCGCTCGTTGCCATGCTCGTACTCGTTAATGATTAATTAAATAGTATAAATTTTTAGTGTATAAAATGTAGAAACATTCTTAGTTTACAAACATGCAATATGAATTGGAAGTCAACAAAATCACTAGAAATAGGTACAAATAAATTTGAATGAAGTCAAGATATACTAAATACAACAATTACTTGTTGTATATAAATTAATTGTAAATCACAATAGCAGTCAGTTGATTATGTAACTCGTCATTTTGAGTTATCTTATCAGTGAGTTAAGATTAAGTAACGATTTAGCCGCCTTCGAATCAGTAGGTTCCTTATTCTTTGATGGGTCCAACATAAAGCATTTCCAGAGTCTGAAATACAATAAATGTTTGTTTCATAAGAGCTGCAGGAAGAAGAAGAATATTATGTTATTCTCGACAAGTGTAGTGCGTGGTGGTCCTGTCGTGCGACAGCGCATGGTGCAGCACGATAACATAAAAGTGAAGAGATACCTTAGCGTCTCGTCAGCGCCGGCGGACAGCACGGTGGTCCCGTCGGGCGACAGCGCCAGGTGCAGCACGCGCGCCATGTGCCCGCTAAGCTCCGCCACTCGCGACATTACCGGGTACTTCCAGATCACCAACTGGTTGTTCGCGTACCCGTGCCCAGATATTAACTCCTTGTAGTGCTTACTCCATACTATTGAACATACCTAAACAATATATAGAGATTATACAGAAAAACTGACAAGAACTAATTTACATATATGTATGTATGTGTATGATACAAAGCTATATATACATATACATATATATGTATTTTGCAGCTATTTTACGATTTTGCACTATGCAATGTACAGCTACTGTCGCAAAAGCGCGGATACGCAAGAAAGGGTGCGCTTTGATTACCTACATCGTACGTATGTACAGTATTCCCAAATTAACAATGCGCATGCAGATCTTCGCTAATGGTCGTATTCCCGGAAACACCCGAATCATTGAATCGTAAGAGCCCTAAACAACGTACTTGCATTTTCCACTTTGTTCGAAAGGAATAGGAGTCAATATCATGAGTACACAATCGAAAACAATTCTAGCGGTCGGCGTTCGTTAAATACATATTAAGATTTAGGCTTATATAAATTTAATAAACACATGCATAAATAAGCAATATATACATATATAGGATATATATATATATATATATAGGAATAAATAATATTAAAAAGTATATTAGTACATAATGCAATAATACAACAAATAAATAAAAATATGCCTAACTCTGCCCATACCATTTTCTTTCAGACGAATTCTTCCAGAATGGAACAATTTAAACGTGGAAAGCCGCTTAAGTCACAACACAAGCACGACAAATGGTATTTAATGTGTACCTTTATTTCTTAAATGAAGCCAATGTTTTCGGCTAGGGCTTGATGATTTCGACTACTGTGTGATTCGTAATATGATATACAATTTTCAGTTGACGCTCAAAGAACTCCAGACTGTAAATAATTTGAGAAAAAAGTTGATCGAAGCTATTAATTTCAAAGGCTGTGCAGAGTCTTTAAGGCTGATCTTGAAAGATATAGGGTTTAGGTTTCTGAAAACTGATAATAACAGACGGTTACTTATGGAAAAGCATGATATACGTTTAAAAAGGATCAAATATCTCAGAGAAATACAACAGCTGAGGAATTCTGGTAGAAACATAGTGTTTATGGACGAGTAATACGTGCATACATCACATACTAAGGGTAAAACTTGGCAAGATAGCAGCAAAAAGGTATCAAACAACCCATTTCCAAAGGAGAGCGAATAATTATTGTACACGCAGGCAATGAAAAAGGCTTCGTCCCAGGGGCTCTAATGTTACATAAATGTGTCGACACAGAAGGTGACTATCATAAAGAAATAAACGCGGAACGTTATCAAACTTGGCTACGCAATCAATTGATTCCCAACTTGCCTCCTAATAGTGTGTTGGTAATTGACAAAGCCCCATATCATAATAAGCTATCTGTGAAACCACCAAACTCAAACACACCTTAACCACAAACGATAGCTTGGTTACAACAACACAACATGACCCAAAGAAACTGAAACCCGATTTGTATGAAATTATAAAAAGATATAAAGAAAAATACACAGAATTTGCCATTGACCGTATAATGGAGGAACATGGGCATAAAATTATACGATTGCCACCATATCATCCAGATTTTAACCCCATTGAAAATATTTGGTCCCAAATAAAGCAACACGTAGCCAAAAAAAATATTGCAATGACTGTCACGTCAGTTAAAGATGCTATATTAGAAAAAATCAATAATATAGGACCAGAAGAATGGAAAAAAGTTTGTGATCATGCTGTTAAATGCCAAGATGAATATAGAAAATTTGAGCCAAGAATCGATATTTTTCCGATGAAATGATTATTTACACAGGTGATAGCAGTGGGGAAAATGTAAATGAGCAAGAGCATAATGAAAGTTCTGATGAATCTACGATGTCAGGAATAGAGATCCTCCCTGATTCTGATTAATTTTTTGTAATTGTAATATTATTCTAGAATGATCAGTGCTGTAAATACTTTTGAACTGAGACTTTAATGATTAGATTTCTAAGATTTTAATGTAAACCTGTGTTTGAAAACCATTTTTTCTTCTTCTAATATAAAACTTGTGTTATTTAAACCTTCTTTTCTTCCATCACTACACCAGCTTCAGTAAGACACTTGAAAAGTACTATAACATCTTCGAAGTGAATCAATCCAACAAAGATTGTAGCATATTCGCAATCGTGTGGTTTTCCTCACTATTTACTTACATGGAATTATCGAATCAAATTTCGTTACTGATAAATCAATATTTATCTCTTTTAGAACAAAACACATAATTCTACTAAATTATGCATGAATGCACTTAACCACTCTATATATATATCGTCATACGACCGTTGCCGAACAGTGACGAAGATTTCTATGCGCATTATTACTTTGGGAGACCTGTACGTGGTATTTACGATTTTTTATCTAACATGTTCTTTTGTGTCATATCAAAAAATTTAAAATTTCAAAACCGGTCATGAATTTTCAAGCAGAAAAATTCCTCCTCCTCACCCACCTCTGATATAGAAACACAGACAGTACAAAGGTTACATAAATATGTAACCTTTATAATTTAAAAAAAATATCTGACGTTAAAAGTCTTATCTTAATGATCTGGCAGTGTCACAGTGAAAATATACTATTTTCACTTGATTTTTAAATTATTATTACTGATTTATTCATAGGAAAGGCAAAAAATATAGGGATTTGATTTGATGATGATGAAATGTTAGATTTTATGTAGAGCTAAAATAAAAGAGACTGAACTTAATCAGTCTCTCTAGCGCTTCTCACACATTCCTAAGCTGTCATCGTTTCCAAAAGGATTTTCGTGACAGCGGTTTGGTGTTGCTGACACGATGTTTAATGTATGCACTGGCCCTATTACTGTGCCAGCTGGCTGATAATGGTATTAGTATACCTACTCTAGACCGGCAAGTCTGTAAGCCGTCGAACCGTAGCTAGAGTAGGCAGGTACTTGTGGGAGCAGGGAGAGGTACTAATTACTAGCCGCGCAGGCGGGGTAGCCTTTGAACCGTAGCTAGTTTATAGTAAGAACAAAGGAAGACGATTAGAGCCGAACTTGTTAATTGCATAAAATACGCTTCATTTATTCCATTTTAGTTTTAGGAAGTTGTAAAAGTAAAGCTAGCGCTTATTCCGTGGAGAACCAATCACTGTGTAGCTTGGTTTTGCCTAGTTCTATCTTACGTCTGTGTGCGTGATTATAAAATATGCCAAGTATAAAATATGAACCGCCCACCCAACCCCAATGACCGGCTCACAGTAGTGAGCTGCGAGGAGTATTACTATAAGGAGCCCAGAGCTCCAAATAGTCTCCGCCCCCCCTCAACAGGGGTGAGATGACACCACTATGTGTGTACATGACGCGCCGCAATTAAATCATCAGTTGAATGCGTCGAGCGCGGACGTGTTATGATTTGATGCAATTCTAGGACTAGCGATGTTGTACGAGTGAGCGTATAATAAAACTTGACCGTCATTATGATCGGAAGTACATATCTAAATATAATCAGATATTTGTAAGTAACAATGGTTAAAACAATCAACACGTTATTGTTTACAGTCCTCAAAATTTTATTTTTAATCATATAAAGAAAAGAAAGAAGAAGAATATAAACATACCTGTGACTTGGTATCTACTGTGTTAAGGTTGGAACCAGTCTTTATATTCCAAATACGTATAGTCCTATCAGCTGTACCGCCGCCAGACGCTAATATACCAGCGCTCCACGGACACCAAGCTAAACCTTTCACTGCCGCCAAATGCTGACTGAAAAATGTTTAAATGTTTGATAATACTCTGAGTTTTATAATACACACTATAAAATAGTCATTTTAAAAATAATAATCTAATATAGTCTAACAAAAAAATGAAAAATTTAGAATAATCTACAATATGCGTTTACTTGAATGAATAAAGGTGTTGGGGTTGCGAGTAGTGTTGTCCCTGTGTAACAGGCCAAATGTTAAGCAAATTGTCATTGCCACCGGATGCTAGACACTTGCCATCTGGTGACCATTTAAGTCCACATATCTGTAAAATACATGTAATTATGATTAAATACAAAAATATTTTATGTTTTTCAACTGCTTATGATATTTTTTAGGTGTATTCATTCAATAGTTAAGTGGTATGTCGTACTTGAACCGACTAAAACCACACGGTGTTCTGTCAGGAGTCTATTGCATTTATATGATCATATTCTTCATTGTACAATCAGTTAACATTTCGTAAAGTATAAGAAAAGGCTAGAAGATTATCGTACCTCTTGGGTATGCGCGTGTATGGTGGCTACGGCATGATCCCTCTGGCGCACATCGTGGTGTACGATGTTTCCGTCACGCGCGCCGCTGCTAACGATGTACATGTTCCACGCCAGAGACCCTACCCGCCCGGTGTGACCATCCATGACCTGGTATCATATAATAATTCCTCCATTAACATGGACTCAATACTTACGCTGTGCAGACGGACTATAAGATTAACAAATCTCTCTAATTTATGTAGTTCTATCAAGGTAGCAGTGTCAAATCAACAAAATTCAATAAAAAATATGCAACATTTGTAGCTTCAAAAAAATCAAGTTAACTATTGAACCAAAATTGTTGCTAATTTGTTGCTGCAACTGAAGAGGGAGCAACAAAATAGTAACTAGAAATCGGCCGATTTTTTACATCAACAACAATTTTTCTAGTACATGCTAACTCGAACTTGACTAGTTGAACAAAAAATGCTAAAGAAATTTAGTTGCTACATTGAACAATTTTCAAATGAGCCTGAAGAGTGAGCAACAAAATAGAAACTAAAATCGGGGTCAGTATAGCAACAAAATTAAATAAGAAACAGAATAAGCAACAAAATAGAAAATATCGGCCATTTTTTACGGTCTGCAACGAGTGCTGTTTTGTTATGAACTATCACTAACTTGTTTTTGCTTATGAGCATTTCGTTTATTTTAACAATTTAATGAAAGTTCCCTCCAATCTATGGGTTATGGAATTGTACAACAAATTTGTGGCGATTATCGATTTGAACCTGTTGTTATCAGATTTCTATAAACTTGGCCAAATCCTTCAATACGAAAATATAATATTTTCAGAATTTCTAACTTATTGTCCTTGTCGCTTGTCTAATAACATTATTTCCAACTGTCAGTATCTCATGTTTAGTAGATTACATTCATTTTAAATCTCAAGACCATTGGTACTATGTCTTCCATTACTTGTGTTTTAGGTTTCAAAGATATTTCTGTTATAGAAATCATTGGTTATTATTATCGAAGGTTCAAAAATGAGAAATTGTATTCGACGTATTACTGTTGATACATTAATCTTAAGGTACAATATTTTTCATTGCTGACAAAAATGCCTTATTGATGGATATTACGAGCCCCGATGCAAAATAGTTCGTGTAGTATGGAAAGTAGTGCAAAGCGTAAAATATAGAAAGTAAATATTGGTAAAATAAAATATTAAGAACGTTGAATAAAAAGTAAACCACAATTTGAGGAACATTTTAAAGTTTATTTTAACATAACTGAAATTCTTTCATGACTTTACATAACATATTTTTTTTTAAATATTCTAAAAAACATAAAAGTATTCGTCTACCCTTGTCACTCACGCAAAATACTTCGTCTACCACTTAGTTGTGACGCCTTTGCTGTCAATGACAGCTTTAATGCGAAGAGGCATGGTTGCAACCAACGCTGCATACTCCTCAGGCGTAATTGACTCCCAGGCAGCCAAGAGTTTAGCCTCTGTCGCTCTTCGATCGTGATTGATTTTTACGGAGAACATTTTTCATTTTCCACCATAGGGTTTCGATCGGCGACAAGTCCGGGCTGTTAGAATGCCATTCGATTGTAGGGATGCTTTTCGCCAGTAGCCAAGTCTTTGTTGTCCTTGCAGTATGGTAGGAAGCACCATCCTGTTGAAAAATGAAGGAATCTTGATGCTTAAGTGACGGAATAGAGGGCAGTAAATTCTCCTCCAAAAGGTTTTGATACATTGCAGCATTGATAGAACCATCCACAAACTGCATACCACCAACACCTTGTGCAGACATGCAGCCCCATATCATAAGAGACGCCGGAAACTTCACTTTGCATTTGAGACAATCAGCATGAAATGCCTCATTTTTGTTCCGAATCACTTTGTATTATATGCGCCTTGGTGCGACGCATACATACAGCGGTGAGGTAAGCTGAGGTAAGGGGAAGTGGTGGAAATGTACTCACGGGTTGGTGATGGTTAGGAGCTGGTGGAAGGCGCCAGGGGTTCTCGGCACTCGTGGCACTTCTTGTTTTATCACGACACGGGAAGCAATGAGCTGATTCGGGGTTTCTTGATCACACTCGCGTTTCTTGAGCAGAATATATTTAAACTTTATAGCGCGCGCGCCGGTACACGTTATTTCGAATTTTTGAAGTCTCTTACGCAAACGTTACTTATTTGACACTTTTTCGTTTACGTTTCGTTTTTGCAGACGTCTCGCTAGTGGCGAGAACATCCTGGGGGGCCGGGACAGATCCATCATCTTGAGCTGAATCTAATGGGAGCCTTGCGATCTTGAACACAGGTCTCCGCAGATGTCCAGTGGCCGTATCCAGGTCCACCACTCGAACCACTCCATCCTTCCCTGGTATAGTGCGGATAATTCTTCCAAGTCTCCACTGAAGGGGTGGTAGGTTGTCCTCCTTGATTAGGACCAATTCACCGACTCGAGGAGCAGAAGATGTGGAGAGCCATTTGGATCGGGTTTGGAGGGTATGAAGGTAGGAGTTGGTCCATAGAGTCCAAAAGCGCTGAGAGAGAGCTTTTATGAGCTGAAAGCGTCTAAGGGGAGACAATGGTCTGTCCGTTAGGGACTCTTCGGGGAGAGCAGTGAGAGGCCGACCTATGAGAAAGTGGCCGGCCGTCAAGGGTTCAAAATCTAAAGGGTCGGAGGACATTGGGCTGATGGGCCGAGAATTAAGTACAGCCTCAATTCTAGCCAAGAGGGTTGAGAACTCTTCAAAGGTGAAGCGCTGCACACCAATTACGCGGTAGAGGAGCTGCTTTGTTGACTTTATATTAATTTCGTGTAATGCGCCGAACCAGGGTCCCTTGGGGACGTTAAGTAACCATGTTATGTGCTGACGAGCAAGTTTGTGGGTAATTGCATCGTTATTCGCGTTAAGAAAGTGCTGAACTTCAATAAGGTGGCTCCTAGCGCCTACATAATTAGTACCACAATCTGAGCGGATAAGAGACGGAACGCCGCGACGTGAGATAAATCGTTGTAGTGCAGCAAAAAAGGCTTCCGTGGTGAGTGCTGAGACTGGTTCTAAGTGAACCGCCTTTGTTGAGAGACATACGAATATACAAAAGTACGTTTTCAGTAGCTTCGCGTTTCGCAGTGTGCTGGATTTAACTAGGAACGGACCAGCAAAATCTGTGGTGACTTGACTGAACACGGGCTGAGGTGTTACCCTATCTGGCGGAAGATCAGCCATAATCGGGGCCTGAGGCTGAGCGCGACATCTAAAACATCGGATACACCTGAATACGCGGTGTCTAATAACCCTACGAGCCGATAATATCCAGTCTTGGAGGTGCCGAGTTCAATTGTGAAGTATGTGCTGAATGTGTGTTGGGTGTGGAAGTGTGTGCTGAATTCAATTGTGAAGTATGTGCTGAATGTGTGTTGGGTGTGGAAGTGTGTGCTGAATGAGTAATGTTGGACCGACGAACGTTGGATAGTCATTGTGGATGACGACGACTTCCCTGAGATTCCCGGCCAGGCGACCGAGAATCGGGTGAAGAGCTGGTTCGTGGAGGGGAGTTCGCCTGTGCAGCGTGGGCGGAGATGTGCTGAGGTCTATTAGGGGGGCGCTGTCTGGGCTGTTCCCGAAGATGGGGTGGAAGGCGCCGAGCGGCTGAATGCATTGCAGGAGGAACCTCATCATGGCGGTGCAGAGCTGTGTGGTGCTGGGGATTACCACAGTGCCGACATGCTCCGGTGCTTTTGCACTCGGTCTCATAGTGCGGACCCAGACAGCGACAGCAGCGGTCGCGGGATTCGATGAAGTCCCAACGACCCTGAACCGGTTGGTTATTGAATTGGGGACACGCGATCAATCTGTGATCTCGGCTCCTGCAATATGGGCAGTACATAGTCGATGTTGGGGAGGAGCGCTGCATAGGGGCTACAGGCGTAACTGCTACGGGAGACCTGGACATTGGCGTGGAAGTGAATGTTGGGCGGAGAGCTTGAGGGTCTGACTGACGACCATGGCCGGAGCGCATGGGCTGAGAGACTGGGCGGAATGTTTGGTAAGCGAGCTGACGCGGGCGAGTGGGCTGAGCGGGGGCAGCTTGTTGGGAATGAGAGGGCTGAGCAGGCGCTGGTGCTGACCTTTCGTTCTCCACACAGCGAGCGTGCTCCTCCAAAAACGAGACCAAATCATTAAGGGTAGGGAGCTCCTGACAGGAGCCGTATCTTCGTTCGAAGAGCGTACGGAGCTCGCCTTTCAACTTGCGAATGAGAATGGAAACGAATACGTAATTACTGTCGTTCATTGGTAGGTCCAGGTTTTTGAGGTTTGATAGGGCTGATACTAGAGGGGTGAGAAAGGATCGTCGGATCTCAGAGCGGGCATGTATGGTGGGCAAACCCAATATGATATCCACAAACCTATCGATGAGTACCCTCCGATTTTCAAAGCGCTTAGACAATATGTCTAAGGCTATGGGGTAATTCTTGTCCGTTATCTTTAGGTGTGAAATCATACTAAGCGCCTCACCTGAAAGGGAAGACAACAAGTAGTGTAGTTTGACCGCATCTGTGAGCGTCGCCATGTCGTCAGTCAGACTTTTGAAAATGGTAATGAAGGACGGCCAATCCTCCACTAGCGAGCTGAATTTGGGCAACTCAATCTTTGGTAAGAACGTTGCTGGTACACAAGACTTGGATGGGGGTTGGGCCGACGAACGAGCTGAGGATTGGGCTGATGTAGAAGGCATAAAGCTTATAGTGGATGACCAAGATACGTGTATAGCCTTCGGTGGCCTTGGAGTGATTCTCCGTATAATATTCTTCCTGCTCGCTGGTGAGGTCAGCCGAATCGAGGATCTCATGGAAGACATGTCTAGCTTATGCTTATAATCATCCAGTTTGGCGAAACGACCATGAAACTCATCGGGTGTGAACTTGGGTTTTGGGCTGATCCGGTCTTCTGCGATCTGAAGTAAGGCAGTTATCGCCTTAAAGGCCTCTCGGAAGATGGCAGCCTGTGATTTGGTAGGCATAATTAAGGGAAGTGCTGATTGAAGTTAAAGAGAAAAAAAAAAAAAAAACTTATTGTATGTCATTAAAAATAAATATCAACCTGTATGTCGACACACCCTCTATGAGTATTAAGAAATTAATTGAAAGAAGAAAAAAAATTACCATAAATTTATAATAAAATTTAAACCAAACAACAAGTTGGTATGTGCGCCTTTATTCTTTACCACCGTTATTAGATGTTATGAAAATTATTTGTTAAATAAGAAGAAATTGATATTACAACTTATGACTGTTTATAAGATGTGAACATATGATGCAATTACCCAAGTGGTTTTAACTCCTTATAATTATGTGAACCCGTTGAGGGATTTTCTTTGAATTTTATTTAAAAATAAAATATATTGTTAAAGTCAACAAAACAATACCTGTATGCCTTTGATGAGCTGAAAAAAAAAATAGGCTGAATTGAAGGGGAAAAAAAATACAAGGCAGCAGTGTTGAGCGGACGCGAATAAAGAGATTCTATAATTTTGTGTTTTATGAATCAAATTATATATAAAGAAATGGGAAGATTGCTGATATATTCAACAAACAAAGTTATTAGATATTGGGCTGAATTGGGCAAGTTTTTCAAAATTATTATAACTATTATTAGTTATGGGGTAGGTGGTACAATTTATTGTAAGTGATTAAAATTTAACTGTAAGGATATGAAATGAGCTGAGATTAATGCTTACTATTAGCAAATGAATTAGTATTAAGCATAGTATTAATATTAACCAATGATATGGGTTTTTATTGTTACAATAGGGATTTATTAAAAGTTAAGAATGTATTAAATGTATGTAGGTAAGTATAAAATTATTATAAAAATATGAAATTTGTGCAGAAATATGGACAATAGATACCTTTTGAGCTGAGGGATGGTATATTGCATGTATTTAACAACACCAGAGAAAGATATATTGAGCGATATAATGATGAATGAATGATGATAAAGATATAATCAGATATATTGAGCGGAATGAGTAGTTTGTGGAATAGGGTAAATGAAAATAAATGGTTTATTATAATATGGGTAGATATTTGCAAGTATTATTTAAGGGCTGGGAGCTGAGAGCTGAACAGTGGACTGTAAAACGTATTATGACCGGACCAAAGGCCGGCTCAAGATGGACCAAAATGTAGTATGACCGGCTAGAATGGATCAAAATCCGGCTCGAAATAACCCAAAATGTAGTATGACCGGCTAGAATGGATCAAAATCCGGCTCGAAATGGACCAAATTGTATTATATGCGCCTTGGTGCGACGCATACATACAGCGGTGAGGTAAGCTGAGGTAAGGGGAAGTGGTGGAAATGTACTCACGGGTTGGTGATGGTTAGGAGCTGGTGGAAGGCGCCAGGGGTTCTCGGCACTCGTGGCACTTCTTGTTTTATCACGACACGGGAAGCAATGAGCTGATTCGGGGTTTCTTGATCACACTCGCGTTTCTTGAGCAGAATATATTTAAACTTTATAGCGCGCGCGCCGGTACACGTTATTTCGAATTTTTCAAGTCTCTTACGCAAACGTCACTTGTTTGACACTTTTTCGTTTACGTTTCGTTTTTGCAGACGTCTCGCTAGTGGCGAGAACACACTTTTTTCCTTTCATCGCCGACTGTCACTTCAAATTTGGACTCGTCACTCCAAATGATACAACGCCACTGATCTGAAGTCCAATTTAAATGATCACGAGCAAACTTCAATCTCTTTTTCTTTTGTACAGCAGTCAACAGTGGTTTCTCCTTACCGGTGTAAAATCCGTAACCCATTCTTTTAGGACTCTTTTGCTAGTATCAACTGAAACGTCTTTGTGAATTATTATTTTTGATAATTTTCTTCAGGATTCTGTTTCCTACTGCACTTGTGATGCGTGGTCGACCAAATTTCTTCAAACAAGAAGTCGTTCTATTCTTTTTATAGTGCTGAATGATAGATATAGACTGTAGACCTGGGAAGTATCAAGTCTTTAGATATTTGGTAACTTGATTTGCCAGCATCGACCCCACAAACTATTCGCTTTCGAAGTTCTTCACACACGGGTTTGCCACGACCAATTGTTATTTGAAAACTAATGAAAAAAACTGAAATTTTCAGAATTTATACTGTCTCACTTGACAAATGCAACATAATTGTACAAAGAAGGAATAATCTTATTTAACACACCGATAGACGAACTCTTTTGCATCGATTAACAATTAGACGGAACTATTTTGCTTAGAACTTCTTCGAATTTAAAACAGTATATGTATAAATTTAAAAAGCTAAAATAGTTTATTGGTTCATAATTAAAAAATGACATAAGTAACGCGACATGTGATAGTAGAACAGCTTAATATTTTATATAGATATACAAAAATAATGAAGTTAGAAAAAATCTCACAGAGAAAATTTCACACTAGACGAACTATTTTACACCGGGAATCGTAAAATAGAAAAAAAAGAAAACTTTTTTTTCCATTTTAATATCTAACAATGAAGAGAGAAGTCAAGATTATTGAAATATATTAATTTCCAAAAAAAATAGATTTTATTTAGTTAAATAAAAATATTTTCGATTATGACATCTGCATACTCGGATCTTTTACGGCTAAAATTAAAAAAAAAAATCAGCTAAAGCTGGATTTTGTAGACTTGCGGAGGATACCTGGTTTCGCCACTTCGATTTATAGGAGCGTAGTAGGAGTAGAATTCACTATTAATTTCTATTTGTGAATGTTACGTCAAATTTCATTTTGTATTGAATAATAATAACAATATCAGCTAGATAAATATACATAAACTACTTAAAATATTAGTTTTAGCACACAGCCAATGCAATATAAATCTTTAAGAGAATTAAAAAATCTTAATTCGATTTCTAGCGTGATAATATTCGACCAAATTTGTTTAAAATAATGATTGCCTTGAAGCAGAAAAAAATATCCAGAAGAAAATTCTATACGTGATTTAAAAATTATAAAAATGATCCACTCAGATGTGATATGTTTCACAAATTATCCCTTTATTCTAGTTAATAAACATATAAATGTAATTTTTAAAAATACAATATAAATATAAAATACATTTAAAAATATAAAAAATAGTAGACCACCGACATCGGGTACAGGGACCAAGACACCGGTGGTTGGGGCTCCAAAGACAGGACCTTCCTTACAATGCGGGCCGTGTCAAGGAGAACTGCCTTCTGCATCAGTCCCTTGATCCAACCATCTATCGTGAGCCGTGAGCCTCTTACGGTGTTGGTCGAGGCACTTAGCCATTAATCCGATGACTATCTGATCAATGATCGACGAATCGATATTCCAGATATTACAATCTCGTGAGACAAATCCAAATATTTTATTTGTTTATCTTTTTCAACTTTCACGAGATTATCGTTATACGGTACAGCAATATCGACAATCATTGCGCGGCGCTCTTATCGGTCTATCACGACTAAATCAGGCTTATTGGCAATAATAGTCCTGTGAGTGATGACAGATCGATCAAAATACAATAATGTAACACGACCATTTTCAAGAACTGGCCCGGGCACATACCTGTAATAGGGCACCTCTAAATTCAAAAGATTATTATTTGTCATTTTTGTTGTTACTTTATCCAGTATGTTGGCAGATATTCAGACGTCAGAACTCCTTAGAGAAGTTTAAATAATTAAATAATTATAGTTTAAAAATATTCTGAAATAGAAGTAAATTTGCCCAATTTTTTCATCTAAAATATCATAAATAAGCTCTAAAATACTTATTGTCTTAAGAATTTCAATCAGTTATGAGCATCATTAGAATAAGATACACGATTTTTAGTTTCTATTTTGTTGCTCACTTTTCTGGTTCATTTGAATGTGGTTCAATGTAACAACTAAATTTCTTTAGCATTTTTGTTCAACAAGTCAAGTTCAAGCTAACATGTACTAGAAAAATTGTTACTGATAAAAAAATTGGCCGATTTTTAGTTCCTTTTCTGTTGCTCCCCGTTCAGTTGCAGCAACAAATTTTGTTTCAATAGTTGACTTGATATTTATTAATTTGTTTAAATTTGATGCTAGCTTTCTATGAATTTAGCAGTAATTGCGATTTTTCGCGAACGGCTCAAGCAACAAAATCGTGGTTTTAGCAACTAAATAGCAACAAAAAAGCTGTGTTGCATATTTTTTTAAGGTAAAATCACAAAAATAACTTCCAGATCAAAAGGTACTTAGGTAGATCAAAAGGTTAAAACATACTTAGAAAATAAACTATTATATATTTACGTGGTAGAGCCATGCTTAGGCATGAATGGGCCGGCTCGTCCGGTGCGATACCACGGCCTCACTGAAAACCGGTTGTGAAGTAACGCTTGCGTTGCATTTCTCCGATAAGTGAGGTCTCCAGAGGCCTAAAATCCCCCATCCCCCCTAATGATAGCGCTGTTAACAAAAAGGATACCCCAGGGGGGTACCAGCGCTAGCGTTGAAGAATCCCCCACTGGACGTCCACCCTCAGTACGGATTATACCTGAGCGTGGACGCCCAGGCTGTCGTACTCTGGGGGGGCTCAACTGCGCTCTCAAAATCTGCTCGGGGCAAGAGAACGCATACCATGGCACCCCCTGTCACGTTTACAGTGGATTTTTGTAACATCAGTGGCTTACATTCTAACTTCGACACTGTCCACCACCACCTTGAGACAGCAAAGCCGGCCTTGCTCTTTTTAACCGAGACGCAGATATCATCTCCAGCGGACACATCCTACCTCTGCTACCCTGGGTACGGACTGGAACACTCCTTTGTTCCTAAGGCTGGTGTATGCGTGTACGTTAGTGATGATATCACTTCTCGCCACCTCGGCAATCTTGAAGGTAGGGACCTCTCCATCTTATGGCTACGTGTAGACTGTGACGACCATTAGCGCATCTACGTATGCCGCTACAGTTCTCATAGCGGTGATGCCGAAACGGACCGACTCATCGACCACTACCAAATGGCTACAGACTCAATGCTCCAGCAGGTCCCATCCGCAGAGATCGTGATTCTTGGCGACTTTAACGCCCATCACGCCGAATGGCTTGGTTCGCGCAAAACCGATCATGCGGGAAGATCTGTCACTGATCACGATTTCGCCTTGGCATATGGCTTGACGCAGCTGGTAGCAACGCCTACGCGAATCCCAGATGCAGAAAGCCACGTGCCTTCACTGTTGGATCTTCTGCTGACCTCACATCCCGACGGCTAAAAGTATCCGTTGAGGAGGCTCCTCTTGGCTCTTTGGACCATTGCCTGATTAGGAGTATGGTGCCACTCGTTCACTCGCTGCGGCCGCGAGTTACAGGCAGTCGCCGCGTATGGCACTATAGGTTAGCAGACTGGGATGGAATGCGAACATTCTTTGCTTCCTACCCATGGGGACAGGTTTGCTTCTCGCCGGATGATCCCAATGTCGTTGCCGACTCTGTCGCGGATGTTGTGCTTCAGGGTATGGAACTTTTCATTCCATTCTCCCTGATTCCCACAGGTGGCAAGTCCCAGCCTTGGTTTGGTCGAACCTGCAAGGCGGCGTCCCGCCGAAAGCAGGAATGTTACCAAGCATGGGCTAATGCAGCGACAGCACGGGATGTAAAGACCAGCACATTAAAGAAGCAATTTAACTTTGCCTCCAGGTCCCTCAAAAGAGTAATTGCTGGGGCAAAATCGGCTCACATCGGCAGAATTGGCGAAAGACTAGTGAGTCTCCCTTCCGGAACTCGTGCATTCTGGTCTTTTGCCAAAGCTGTCCAGGGGAACTTTTGTAAGCCATCCCTTCCACCTCTGCACATAGAAAAGAGATAATTCGTTGGCCCACGACGCTAAAGAAAAAGCCGATCTTCTGGGCAAACTCTTTGCGTCCAACTTGACCCTGGACGACGAGGGAAACGCACCGCCGACCATATCGCAATGCGAGAGCCGCATGCCGGAAGTCCGGTTTACACAAAGGGCAGTGCGTAAAGCGCTTCTTTCCCTCGACGTTCTTAAGTCGAGTGGGCCCGATAAAATCTCTCCTATCGCGCTAAAGACGTGTGCTCCTGAGTTGGCACCGGTATTAACGCACCTTTATTGGCTTTCCTATTCTCTTGGTGTCCGTTTGTTTGGACCTGGCGAAGGCCTTCCATCGGGTCTGGCACAAAGCGCTCCTTGCGAAGCTTCCTTCCTATGGATTATATTCTTTCCTTCCTTCCTTCCTATCCTTCCCGAGAAACTGTGCAATTGGCTCACCAGTTTTCTTACAGACAGAAGCATCAAGGTCGTTGTTGACGGTGCATGCTCCGACTCCAAGTCTGTTAATTCTGGTGTCCCACAAGGCTGTGTGCTATCACCCACGCTGTTTCTTCTGGATATCAATGACATGCTACAGATTAGCAGCATTAATAGCTATGCAGACGATAGCACGAGTGATGCCCTTTACACTAGTCGCGCTAACATTTCTCGGGTAAACGTCATCGAAAGCCGATCCAAACTTGTGTCTGAAATCGAAACTTCTTTATCAAAAGTTTCAGATTGGGGTCGACTTAACCTAGTCCAGTTTAATCCGATGAAGACACAGGTTTGCGCATTCACCGCTAAAAAGATGCCATTGGTCGTATCACCTCAATTTGAGAGCACTTCCCTAGCTGCATTAGCCATTAGCGGAATCCTTGGCGTCGATATATCAAGCGAAGTCCAGTTTCGCGGTCACTTAGAGAGTAAGGCCATGTTAGCCTCGAAGAAGCTTGGTGTGCTAAACAGAGCGAGGCAGTATTTTACCCCGGCCCACCGCCTGCAACTTTATAAGGCGCAGGTTCGGCCGCACATGGAATACTGTTCTCATCTCAGGTGCAACCCAGTACCAGCTTCTCCCTCTTGACCGCATTTAACGGAGAGCGATTCGCATCATCGACTGCCAAGATATTTCTGATCTACTTGACACCTTGGCATTGCGTAGACATGTAGCTTCACTCTGCATCCTCCATCGCTTGTATCATGGGGAGTGTTCAGAGGAATTGTTCGAACTTATACCGGCTGCTGGTTTCCGCCATCGTCCTACGCAACAAAATATCCATCCCCATCACCTGGAGGATTGGCACTCCACCACTGTGCGCTTCTCCAGAAGCTTTTTGCCTCGCACAACCAGCTTATGGAACAAATTGTCGCCTGCCGTATTTCCGAACCGGTACGACCTTCAAACGGCCGGCAACGCACTTCTGACCCTTGAGTTGCGGGTGTCCATGGGCGGCGGTAGTCACTTACCATCAGGCGACCTGTCTGCTCGTTTGCCCCCTACCGCATACAAAGAAAAAGAAAACATACTTGTGACCATCTACTGTGTTAAGGTTGTTGCTGTTAAGATTAAGATCAACAACCTCACAGACAATAATTGTGCTAACAGGAGCTACATCAATAAGGCGAAAAAATACATTTACTTTTGTTTATTTGAAATAAGTTAATGCATTTCTAGAATTTCTCAAATAAGTGCTGTGATTCCCCCTTGAGGATAATTCCTTAACAAACACCATGATATACAAACTCAAAAATATTTACTTTTGATATAAAAATATAGATTTTAATGACATAGTTCACATACCCTTAATCTCTTAATTTTTTCGCAGTCCCACAACTCGACAGTGGCCGACGATGTTCCAACAGCTAAATGCGAGCCACCGCCTTGTACCCATTGAACAGAACATACAGTTTCTGATCCTTCAAGCGTGCACAGTTGTTCAATCTGACCCGTTCCTGCGTTCCATAAGTACACAGCATTGCCCAAAGCCACTGCCAGGATATTTGACGCACTCCAGTCGACTAGGTTCAGATCTGATATAGAAAAAAAATATCTGTTATTTTTTTAACAGAAGATGCCTTGATTTATCTTTTAAATTATTTTTGGATAAATGTAAGGGAGAAAAATATAATAAATTAAACCATAGTATTCTTAGTATAGCAAAATGTGTTACACCTAAGAAAAAATAGAGTGGGAGAGCCATGCTTAGGTACAAATGGGCTAGCTCAACCAGTGTGATACCACTGTCTCACAGAAGTTGTCACTCACCATCAGGTGACCCGTCTGTTCATCTGTCCCATTATAACATAAAACAAAAAATATATCTACTGAGTATAACATGTTCTGTCAGGGGTGCTCAAACGGTCGATCGCGATCGACCAGACGATCGCGAGTGCTTTTTGAGTAGATCTTGAGAAGAAAATTTTTTTTAATAAGTAGGTAACTAAACTACAAAAATTTATTACGTAATAACACTGCTTGCGGCAAAAGGCGGCTTTATCAAAGGAACGCGCGGTACTTGTCAAAGAAAAGCCGCGTTGTTTCTAGACTAGACTGTACTAGACCATTTCGGGCGGCGCGTTTGACGGGAACATTCGAGACTTTCGTTCACGCCGATATAAATGTTGCGCCTGCAGGAATTGGAGTCATTCTGAATTGTAACTTGAAGGCGATACTACGTCGATACAAAGTTTATTATTAAATAGTGCGAAATGAGTGCAGTGAAGAAATCTAAAACGTATTATTTTAATAACGATTGGGAGGAAGAATTTTTCTTTTGTATGGTGAAGGATAAGTGCATTTGTGTTATTTGTCGTGCGTCAGTTGCAATACCTAAGCGTGGTAACTTAGAGAGGCATCATAAAACGGTTCATAAAAACTATGAAAAGGATTTTCCGCCACAGAGTGAATTAAGAAAACGAAAAGTAAGTAATTTGATATCTTGTTTGAAAAAAGAACAAACCATGTTCACAAGACCAGCCAAATAATCAAAAGCTGCTACGATCGCGTCATTTAAAATATCTCATATATTGGCGAAACACAAGAAACCATTCGAAGATGGATCGGTTGTGAAGGAAGCATTTATTGAAGCGGGTGAGACTTTATTTGGAGATTTTAAAAATAAAACAGAAATCATGTCTGCTATTAGAGAACTTCAGTTATCTCGTCCGACTGTCACAAGGCGTATTGAAGTCACGAGTCAGGACATCGCAGATAAACTAAAACATGATATCATGGAATGTACATACTTTTCTTTACAGTTCGACGAATCCACCGATATGACAGACACTGCCCAGCTGTGTATTTTTATTCGGATGGTATTCAATGACATGTTGGCTAAGGAAGAATTTTTGACAATCATTCCTCTGAAGGGGAAGACCCGTGGCGAAGATATATATGACGTTTTCATCAATTTTGTAAAAAACTACAAGCTACCAATATATAAATTAGTGTGCATTACAACCGATGGAGCACTAGCAATGACTG
This sequence comes from Tyria jacobaeae, assembly GCA_947561695.1. NCBI lineage: Eukaryota > Metazoa > Arthropoda > Insecta > Lepidoptera > Erebidae > Tyria > Tyria jacobaeae. Next base: position 14,213,582 of record OX387220.1, read on the forward strand.
GAAACAAGAACGGTTTTGTGGCATTGTGTCGAGCTAATGAAGAATTCCCTTCATTTTTTTCATTCCATTGCATTATAGATCAACAAGTTTTGTGTTCAAAAGTTTTAAACACGGAGGAAATTATGGGCATTGCAACAAAAATTGTAAATTCCATCCGTGCACGTAGCTTGCAACGGCAGCTCTTTAAGTTGCAGTTGGAAGATAGGGAGTCAGCTGAACACACTGATTTAGTTCTTCACACGGACGTCAGGTGGTTGAGTCGCGGAAAATTCCTAGAAAGGTTTCAAGAATTATTGCCCGAAATAACAGCTTTTCTAGACGAAAGAGGTGATGACACTGAGATGTTGAACAACGAAAAATGGCTGACTGATTTGGCATTTTTGACTGACATCACAATGCACTTACACACCATTAACTTGGAGCTTCAAGGTAAAGGAAAAACTATTATTGAGATGATTAGCGCAGTAAACGCATTCAAAAGTAAATTGCAACTTATGATAGATCAACTGAAAAGAAAGGATCTGAAACATTTTCCGTCTTTGACAGCAAGGATTCCTCAGTTGAATTATGATACGTATGAGGCTGAATTATCAAATATTTTGGGACAATTCGAAATGCGTTTTTATGATTGCAGTAAATTGGCAAATATAGCATCATTTATGAGTTATCCTTTTTCATGTAAAAACATTGAGGAATTAACCACTGAAGTAGCAAGTCAGTTTAATATGAACTCATGTTCTGTTGAACAGAGTTGGTGCAGATTTTTTTTTTTTTTTTATTCGTAAGCCTACCATAATGACTCCACTTTGCCTGATGGTAAGCAATAAATGGAGTGGTCACCATCCTCATTGCATGTCTAGTCAATGCAGCATGGTGACCCACACTATGGCGGCCTGGTGAGATGCTTTTTCACGCCCCGCTTAAAAGACCCGGGATCAAATTGGGAAGGAAACACGTGCGCTGGTAGGGAATTCCAGGCTTTCACTGAGCGGCACAGGAAAGAAGAGCCAAACCGTTTCGTTCGGGATCGCATATCTTCGACTCGCAAACAGTGACTCCTCAGGCCAGCACGTGTAGTCCTGTAGAGGAAGGGAGAAGGTGGGACCAATTGGAAGAGCTCGTCAGAATACTCCCCGTGATGTAGGCGATAGAGAACTGCCATAGAGGCGACATCTCTTCGCAACTGCAGGGGCTCAAGAGACTGGGTGACCTCAGGACAGTCTATAATACGGACTGCGCGTCGCTGCAATCGATCGAGAGCGTCAAGCAGATACTGCGCATAGCTATCCCAAAGATGAGAGCAGTACTCCACGCAGGAGCGAACCTGGGTCTTATATAAAAGACACAGATGCTCGGGCGAGAAGAACCGTCTCACCTTGTTCAACACACCGAGCTTCCGCGAGGCCGCCTTAGTGACGCTCTCGATGTAATCACGCGGATTGAGATCCCGACAGATGTCCCAGTATACTAAGCCTATCCTGTAGTGGCAGTTGAGTGTTCTGAAGAGTAGGTAGGGGAAGGAATGGAGACTTTTTGTTTGAAAACGCGCACGCCTGTGTTTTCTTGGCGCTGAACTCGACCAGATTCTCACAACCCCATTGAGAGATGCGGCTCAGGACCCGGTCGAGCTCAGCAACAAGCTCCTGTCGTTTTCCCTCAACGTCTGCTAGCTTGGCAGCAGGATGTCCAAAGTATCGCCCGTGTACTGTGCTGTCGTCTGCATAACAATGTATGTTGCCAAGAGCCAGCATATCATTGATATGCAGAAGGAACAGCGTGGGCGATAGGACGGAGCCCTGAGGTACACCAGCGCTAACCTCCTGGAAGTCAGAGGCCGCGCCGTCACAGAGAACCCTAATGCGGCGCTTGTGGAGGAAGGCAGCAACCCAGTTGCATAGCTGAGATGGCAGACCAAATGCAGGAAGTTTGGAGAGAAGCGAGCGATGCCAGACCCTATTGAAGGCCTTGGCAATGTCGAGGCTGATGGCCAAGGACTCCCCATGCCTATCCATAGCCTCACCCCAAAGGTGTGTGACGTACGCTAGAAGATCACCCGTGGATCGGTTCGGCCTAAAACCATATTGCCGATCATTTAACAAGGAGTGATCCTCTAGGTGGCGGATTAATTGGGTGTTGATTATCCGCTCGAGCACCTTACAGAGTATGGAGGTGACGGCTATAGGACGGTAATTAGCTGGATCGGAGCGGTCGCCTTTTTTGGGAATGGGTTGGACGTTCGCCTCTCTCCAGGCCTCCGGAACAATTCCCGAGGAATAGGACAGGCGATACAGGCGCGTCAGTACAGGAGACAACTCTGGTGCACAGTTTTTAAGAACCACCGCCGGAATACCGTCGGGTCCACTGGCTTTCCGAACATCGAGTGACCGAAGCTCCGCACGGACATCCCTCTGCCGGATGCGAATATCCCGCATTGCGGAGTCGCAAGATGCAATGGTGGGCGGGTGAGCGCCACGGTCGTCGATTCGGGAGTTAGCCGCAAAGAGGTCAGCAAGTAGTTTCACTTTCTCTTGCGGCTCGTGGGCCAGTGATCCGTCAGGGTACTTCAGCGGTGGCAGCGAAGGCTGGCAGTAGTTGGACTGCACGGCTTTGGCCAATCGCCAAAACTTACGGCTACCCGTAGGGTATGCGACGAGTTCTTGACCAAACCGTGCAATGCGCTGGGCATCAGCTCTGATGTAAGCCCTCTTGCATTCCTTAGTGGCTTTGTTAAACGCTGCTTTTAGGCGATCAACGTCTGGGTCACAATGAGCGCGGGCCCTGATCCATGCGCGGTAGGCTGACTGCTTTTGAGCGACAGCACGGGTGCACTCGCGATTGAACCAGGGACGGGTCTTTGTGCTGGCGACTTCACTGTAGGGGATATAGTACTCCATACCGACAGTGATTTCGTCAGCCACGGCAGACGCACTTTGCGACAGATCCCTGTCTTTAAAGCAGCGTTGAGCCCACGGGATGGATGCAAAATAATCCCGCATTCCATCCCAGTCTGCTGACGAGTAGTGCCATAACCGTCGCCTTGTTACCACAGGCAGTGGTGGGGCAACAAGAGCTACAGCATCTGATACAAATTTCTGGTGTTTTATATCTGAAGATAAATATCCGAATCTAAGGCAAATCGCCCTTCAACTGACGGCAATGTTTGGGTCAACTTACTTGTGCGAGTCTGCATTTTCTGAAATGAAGATAATTAAGTCAAAATATCGCAATCGACTAACTGACGATCATATGTCATCATGCTTGCGATTGGCACTCAGTGGTTACGTACCATCTTATGAAAAGTATGCTGAGGACATGCAGTGCCACGCTTCAAGATCCAAAGTCACTCCTTAGTTGAGTTTAACACCATATGTCACTTTTTTGTTTTGTAACAACGAATAAACTCGCAATTTTGAATAACTAGGAGTTTTTTCATTGATATTGTAGAGAAGAACTTAAGTAAACCTAACCCAAACCTTGACTAAGATAATGTAAATTGTGCGGAAAGCTAATATCTATATATGCTACGGTACACCCTACCTAGGTAGGTAGGGTGTATCGTGTATGTAAGACAACCCTGCATCACACATACTTGCAGCCTCTCAAGTCGATCGTAAGTAGTCTAAAAATATTGAGGTAGATCGCCAGCAGTTCAAGTTTGAGCACCCCTGCTGTACAAAATAGGTTACAAATTTTTAATTATTATTATTGCTTCGACTTTTAGTAAGCTAGTGTGGTAGTGTAGTTTTACATAATATATTAGGTAGGGTTACAACCTAAAACATCTAGTTTCTAAATCTAAAATTGTTAAGGTATAGTTATCAGAACAGATTTTAAAGTGAATCAACAATAATGTGACTTACAGTAATCATCCAAAATATCAGGAGCATCAAGTATTCTATCAGGGGCTTGTGGGATGTACCTTGTTGTATTCTTCACTGATGATGGAACTTTAGCCTGTTAAGTTTTATAAATATTTAATATTTAAATTTTATTGATGATAGTGATACAAAGAATCTGCTATTGCAAAGATGATATAATAATATATACAAAGGTAATATATACATATAGGTATTAATGATATATAATAACTAAAGTGCTCTATGAAACTCTGTTGTTGACTCCATATGTCAATGCAATGTGATGGAATGCATTGAAGAATCATGGGGTGGAATAAAATTACATTAAGACAATAAGGAATGTTTACACAGCAAGTGTTAAGTTACAAAAAGAGATAATAAGGGTAAACAATATGTTAAGTAAAGAAATTGAGACACAAGTAGGTCATGCATGAAAGAAGTATGGCGCCTATAGAGAAATAATGAGACAAAACAAGACAAAACAATACACCCATTGGTTAAAGGAAAACTATTTAATACCTGCACAGTCCCTATCCTATATATCTATTTGCATATGATATGATATGATATCCTATCTATATGAATATCAGACTTAGGCACTTGTGAAATCTCTACAAACATAAGGCATGATGGAGAAGAAAAAAATAAATAAAATTAACCACAATGTAATCAGGGAAGCTATAAAGCTTATAGGCACAGAAAATAAGAGAAAGTGGAAATGTGCCAAATGTGTCATTAGACAAAGAGAAATGAGACAATATGTTAACATTGTGGTACCCAATAGAAGGAAAGGGAAACCATTCAGAAGATGAGAAGATGATATGGCCAAGATAGTTGGAAAAACATTGTCTAAACTTGTGCAGAAATAAACTGGAAAGAGTTAGGTTCAGTATTCAGTTAAAAGGTTATAAATAGGTAAATAAATGAGTAAAATTACTAATTAATTTTAAGACATTGCTTGCCACATTATTTTAAGAAAGGTATCACTCATCAGTGGAAGTTTCTATAGCTGCTTTTAATACATATTACATGGAAACATATTTACTTAAATTAGCAAAACTTAAAGCTATTAATATGATGGTCGCTAGTTATAATATGATTTATTAATGTGTTCAATGATAGCAACCTTATAGGCCTTCGGATAAGTAAGCAGTAATTAAATTATCTCTGTTTCTTCTTAGTCAAGCATCAAATTATGGAGCAATAAATACAAAATGCAGAAACACAGTAAACTATTTTTCATGTTGATTGTTAGTTGAAAGCATAGTGAAAATTAAAAGCACGTGAATTATACCTGTGAATACACAACTCTAAGTCTGTTTTGATAGCCTTCAGGAGCTGCAGGCGCTTTGCATGTATACTGCAGCAGACGACCAGGCTCGGCATCAGTGAGTGCTCGACCAATAGCCTCCGATGCTGCAGTCTGAACAACAACTTCTTCATTCTTGTCTTCGTCACGGCTCATCTGAATTTAATTATTTCTTAAACTGACTATACATAATTTAACAAAAACTAAGTAAATATATTTAAAGGCAGTGTTAGGACCAAATCTGATGGACTAAATTGAATAGAGAAAAGTTGATGGTTATTGTCATACAAATTGCATATTGATAAGGGTATCATACACCTTTTTTAAGCCTTATTCTACTTGTGTCAAATTTTAATTAATTTGTATAAAATTTGGAATTTTTGTATTAAAATGAGAAAACCTAACTTGCAATGCATATACTTACCATATAATGGCACAAGTCATAGTTGGAGTTGCTTCTTGATGGGATGAACCTGTCAGCTTTATTTGGAGTCTTTGAGGCTTTGTTGGGAGTAGGAGTTGTAGAACGACCTATAAATTTAAAGGGATAACTTTCTTCGTCTACATATTTTAGTATCCCAAACTAGAAAATGTACAATGACAGATGTGCGTAGCTATACATTAAGATCACTTTTTACTGGCTAACAATAATAATAATAATAAACAAGCGGCCTTAGCAAGCAGATAATGAAATAAATGAGTGTAATAGTAAATGATGACAATAAAGTGGCGACTTACCGGGTGATTTAGTCTTTGACGGTGTTTTCTTTCCTTTCTTGTTATCATTCCGCGTTGGTGTTTTATTGCTTGAGAGTACACTATTATTACAACTTAGGTTCCCGGATACAGACAACTTTTGCATTGACAAATTACAAGCACTTATGTTCACATTCGAATGATTCTTAAAGGAAGCGCTTAGACCAGGATTGATATTCTCGTTTGCAGTTTTCTTAGCCCAACGCTGTGGAGGACCTCGTGATAAAGGGCCATCCATTGTTTTTACAACGTTGTTTATTTCATTCAAGTAGTTGAACTGTGCCATTCTCTAACTAGTTCACTGTGTACACTGTTATTTTTTGGAAATAAGGCACTGACTATTATTAATAGAATTACTTTCATAAATACATATGAAATATATATTATATTTTATGCATTCGATGAAAGCGAAATCAAATCTACAACGCAAACAAGTCAAAAGTACGTTACACTTTTGAATTTGATTTTGAATTATGAATAACCCAATGTTGCTAGGCAAAAATTTTGACACCACAGATCGTGGGTGCTCGCCACAGAGCAATCACATTGCCAAGTGTTGTATAATCTATAGGCAAGTGACCAGCCGGCGCGGCGTGACGGCCGTCAGCGTCGCCAGGGACCGAGGGTATGGTGGTATAAATGGTTCGAATCGAATGCATTGATTATTTTTTTCAGTATGGAATATTAAAGTATTTTAAACCTAACTTACAGACACAATAGAAAAGGAATAAAAACTTTCGTAAATTAGATTCATATTTATTCATATATAAGGTTTTATTCACGAGTGTATTTCAAATAAGGAAATTGTAGAAAATTTGCAAATATAAAGCTATTAATCCGATAGTGAAGTTAACTAGTGAAGTTATAATATGATTTAATTAATGTGTACAATGGTAGCCACCTTACAGGCCTTCAGATAAGTAAGCAATAATTAAATTATCTCTATGTTTCTCCTTAGTCAGATAATAGATACTGGTTAATATTTGTTTAGAAAACATACATAATATGGAGCAATAAATACAAAATGCAGAAACACAGTAAACTATTTTGCTAGTTGATTGTTAATCTTAAACATAGTGAAAGTTAAAAAGTGAATTATACCTGTGAATACACAAATCGAAGTCTGTTTTGATGGCCTTCAGGAGCTGCAAGTGGTTTGCATGTATACTGCAACATACGACTAGGCTCGGTATCAGTGAGATCTGGACCGGACGATATCGTCCGGTCCGTCGCGTCTGGACGACTTACTCCTTGACGAGTCGAGACCGAAACTAGTCGGGCACCCCCGAAATAGACACGTGAGTAAAACCGTACATTGAAATAAATATAATAGAAAATGTCTTCTCTAGGTGTATTCTAATTTTGATTGAAAATTTCTGATCCAATTTGGATGCAATTTTCGATATTAAAAACACATTCACTGCCACCATTACTTTCTAGTAGTTCCCAGTGATGCCGCCCTATAAAAAATGCGAACATGACAGACGGCACTGCAAAATGAAATAACGTGGACACGCTGGGCGTGTTCTCTGACACTGTATCAAAGTAAAATCATAAAAACGATATGTCGGTTTCAACCGTGCTTACTGATTAGTCTTTGTTGTGTTACTGAAAATATATTGTTTTTTAGCAGTGTTTGGGTTTGTTAATATTGATATATGGCAGGAAATAGATTTCACGGTAAGTAATTATCGTAATTTAGTCAGTGAATGCCAACTTTTGGTTAATTATTTATGATTTTTTTGGAACAAATGGATTATTCAATTTGCAGCCTATTAAATTTTAAAATGTTTGTTTGAACTCACTGATTTCTCTAGAACGACCCAAGAACCTAATACGAGTATAGTTTTTGATAAATAATAACTTAGAGAAATTGTTTATTTTATTATATGTTTATTACATGCTATTTCTTTCGAATTAAATTACTGATGAAACCACTGGACAACTCCAGTCATATTATGAAACTCAGGAATGTTGGATTACCGGACAAATAATTGGCAAAAGAACTCAAATAATTTACAATTTTCATAATTACACATGATAATAATAATAAAGGTGACTGAAAACTTCAGTAACTCTATCAAGATGGAATTTGGTGTAGACAAGTGTGAAGTCGTGCACGTAAAGAAAGGCGTACTAGTAGAATCTGAAGGAGTTGAACTTTTAGATTCAACTAAACTTAGATCTCTTTCTGATACTGAAACCTAAAAGTATCTGGGTATATCACAGTAATTCGGAATAGTCTAGTGTTAAACAGGCATTGCAGGACCAATTTTATGAATATTTTCTTGCAGTGCAATTTTTATGAATATTTTCTTGCAGTATGCAGTGGACAACAGACTTACTCCCCTCGCTCTGGCTAAAGAGAACCGGTGCAAACCTGTAGTACTCAGTATTAATGATCGTAGGGAGGTATGGAAGGGCAAAAAGCTCCACGGTCGGTTCTATCGGGCCTAAATGGGCCTGATGTAGACGTAAAAGCTTCTACATTCTGGCTACGGTGTGGTGATCTTTTTGGAGAAACGGAAACGGATCTTTGCAATTATGGATGAAGTGGTATGACGAATAACTATCTGAAATTTAGTCTGAAAGATGGTACGGTCCACATATGTCGGGCATGCCACCGTCCCGATGAATCTATCAGGCATATTATTTCTGGTTGTTCAAAGGGTGAATATTTGCATAGACATAACCAAGTGGCCAGAATAATGCATCAAAAACTTGCCCTTAAATACAATCTTCTGAATTTAGAGGTGACATATTACAGATATGTGCCCGACCCAGTTCTCGACAATGGTCGTGCTACATTGTATTGGGATCGATCTATTATCACTGACAGTACTATAGTTGCCAATAAGCCTGATATAGTCGTAATAGACCGATTGCGCCGCGTAATGATTGATTGAAAAAGATAAACAAATTAAATATTTGGATTTGTCTCACGAGATTCTTGATATGTGGATAATCGATTCGACGATTATTGTTCCTATAGTCATATCTGCTCACGGATTAATAGCTAAGAGCCTCGATCAACACCTTAAGAGGCTCTCGTTAGATAGTTAGATCAAGGGGCTGCAAGGGAAGGGATGCAGAAGGTAGTTCTCTTTGACAGGGCCGGGCATATATATGTTTTTTTCTATTTTACACAGCTCAATCGGTAATTTATTATATACGCTTGACACCATACAATAAACATTTTATTCAAGATAGCCGTTTTATTAAGTATCTTTTTATGCTGATGTCAGAGAGCACTTAGCGTTCCGAATAGTTGTGCGTTCTTTTTAGCCACATCAAGTGTACGAGTATATATGCTAAGCAGGGTGAGCAACTTTAAAGCCTTAAAATGTGGCCATTCTTTTAAGCCTTAACATTGCTTTTGAGCTTTATAGACATTTTCGCAGTCGTTAGAACTTCTTAAGAATATTATGTTATATCGAAATGACGATTAAACATAAGCGTAGTATGCAGATAGCAGTGTGTTATATCAACAGTTTTGGATAAGGAGTATAAAGCATAGGGACTTTTATACAGTTTTGTACAAGTATGATCTATATGTGCTCTCAGTTCAAATTGCACATTCTACATGCAAACCCAAAACTTTTGCAATCTCAACCTCTTTTATTTGTGTGCCTGAGTATTCTATTCCAAAATCATTAAGTAAGCGTTTAATGCGATTCTTAAATATCATTATATTCGTTTAATTTCAATTTAATACCAGGTTTATGATCTTCAGCCACTCTAGATATAGTATCTATTAGTTGATTAGTTTTATTACTTTTTATAATATTTTGATTTGAAGAAACAACAGTACTTCATCTGCAAATAGGAACATTAGATAAGTTACGGCTTTAGGAAAATCATTTATATAAATGAGAAATAATAAAGGGCCCAAAACGCTACCTTATCACACACACCTTATTTAACTTGTCTATATTCAGACGTAAATACCAATTCCTTCTTCACCGTATGGCTTACTTTTGTGATAGCTGTCGCTTGTTGTCTATTATTAAGATACGACATAATTAACCTGAAGACGTTGCTCCTAATGACATTTGCGCAAAGCATGTTTTTCAGAATTCCGTGGTCTACGCAATCGAGAGCTTAGATGAGGTCCATAAATAGTGCACTGGTGTTTTTTTATCGAGGTTGTTCATTATTTCTGCTAAAAATTTGAATATAGTTTTTATTAATAGTTTTTGTTTTTCTAAAACCTGTCTGTGCCTCTGTGATTATTTTATATTTTTCGCTATTTAAGTTGTCGTGGGTGTGTGTGTAGAGCAATTGGTCTACGAAACGTCATATTCTTACGGTGTTGTTTTTGAAAAGTGGTTTTATAAATTATAGTCTTTAGTTTGGAAGGAAATACGTCATGCAAAATACATAAATTAAATATATATGGCTGGTACTGGCGATCTTTCGTAACTAACATATTTTAATACGTTCGTGGCGATCTCATCGTAACCCGTGCTAGTGGTATCTTTTAAAGATTGAATTATTCTCTTGGATGTTGTGGGAAATATAAATATAGAATTATAATAATTGCATGTATTTAATGTAAATTTATTGTTTAATGTTAAATTACTGTCTAATGTCAAATTACTACTGGCTGTCAAATTATTGTTAAATGTCAAGTTATTCGTAGGTGTCATTGATTCTCCTAAACATCATAAAAGATAGGTTGATCTCTGCGAGGTCTGCGCGCGCCTTTGTAAGTTGGAGGGGCGCTAGGCTCCCCGCTTTCCACGGTGTGGTCACCTGAGCATCAGGCGACCAAGGTCTGCAGGGGTTCTCGGAAGCTTCCTTCTTAGGGTATACCCGGGCCCTCTGCAATAGACCTCGTGACGGAACACCATGTGGTTTTAGCGACATACCACTTCACTGTTGGCTCCAGTGAGGTGATGACCCGTGGGGGTTTCCACACGGGAAAAAAATAGGTTGATCTCTGCGACATATGTCAAACTGACATTCCCAGGGTTGGCAGGATATAAAAAATTGTCGATAGAAATTATCGACGTTTCTCACTATTATCGATGCTAATGTAACATATAATTGGGTTTAATTTAATTACAAACGTTACTAAATTCAACGAATATTTTAATATAAAATACATTTTTTCTCTTAAAGGAGTACACCCAAAATCCATATCTGAATCAGTTTCTGAGTCGCTAGAACAATCTTGTAAATTTCGCTCCCAATCTTCTTTCATTAGTTTTCTGCATTTGGTTACCACCTTCTTCCAGTCTTCCGCAGATACATTGTTGACCGCACGTTTTAATAACTTCAACATTTTATTTGCCGTGAAAGGCTGTGTTTTGTTGTGCCTGGCAACGTAACCTGAAAAGAAAACATATTTTTAATAACAAATTACAGTAGTTAATACTTAAAGTACCTAACTTACTGAAATTCAAGTAAACAAACCTTTTACTTGGGCCCAGATAAGCTCGATCGGATTATACAGGCAGTGGTACGGGGGTAGTCCTAAGACGTACGTCGGAGTACTAGGTTTGTGTAGTCCAACGAGTCTTAATTTATAATTTCATAATATATAAATTCATTTTTTTATAGGGTTTACCCAGGTCCCTTGCAATAGACCCAGTTGTGACGGAACACCTTGCGTTTTTAGTCGGTTCGAGTTCGATATACTACCCCACCGTCAGCTCCAGTGGGGTGATGACCCGTGGGGATTTCCACACGAAAAAAAAGATGTCAGTGATTCTACCTGGTCAATAAAGAAATTATTAAATTGTTCAACAATTTTGGTAGGATCAGTTGTTATTTGTCCGTTGACATTTAACCTCGTAATGTAGTCTTTTGGAACATTAAAATTATTTTTATTAATTAAGTTCCAACTAGCTATTGATTTATTTTTACTACTATTATTAATGTTATGGCAATGTGAACCTTTTTTGTTAGAGTAAATATTTTATTTAATCTCGTGGAATATGTTTTAATTTAATCCCAGGTCTTTTAAGCGGGGCGCGAAAAAGCATATCACCAAGCCGCCATAGTGTGGGTCACCATGCTGCATTGACTTCACTTGCAATGAGGATGGTAACCACCACTCTTAGACTCCACTTGTTGCTTTCCATCAAGCAGAGCGGAGTCATTATAGAAGGCAAACATAAAAAAAAATGTTACTTTTCTATATTTCCATAGGAAATACCTTTTACGTTTACAGCATAATTTAGCCTTCACAATGCAGGGAACAACTAAAGAAATTGGATCGAAAATTTGAGTTATGACAGATAAGATATGTCGTTGGCTGATTATGTCACTTGAGGTAAGAGAAAGAACCTTTCATAATTGATTTGAGTTGGATTGCCATTTACGAAGGTTGTATTTTGAAGATTGTATGCATTTGCTCAACGACTCTGCGACAGATGAACCCCCGGAAAGGTAGTCATCAACATGAAAATCATGCTCCATAGTAGAGCAAATATAATGGTCATCGTTACATTCCTGGGCCAGCTGCATTAAACATCTAGTGGCCAAAAAAGGAGCGGAAGACGTGCCATAAGTCACCGTGTCTAAAGTGTAAGTTTTTAAAGGATAAGTTGGTTTTTGAAGAGATGTACGGATATTATTCATGCGAGTGACTCTGTACATCTTTTCAATGTCTGCGCTTACAACAATCATATGTTGTCGAAATCGAAGTAAGATAGCTAATAAGTGATCTTGTAGAGGAGAGCTAACCATCTGTACTTCATTTATTTATTTATTTAAGAAGTACTGCCACATCATCACACATCACATTCATTAAAAGACTTACATGAACTTGAACGAGCCGAAGCAATAAAAACCACTCAACAACAACAACAACATGATGAGGCAAGTAATTTGAGTATGTCGAGTTTCAATTTTGATGCTTGTACTCCGACATATGACCTGACTCTATATACTCGTTCATGAAGTTGATATATAATTCTTTAAGTCGTGAGTCTCTAGCTAATCGGGGTTCCAAAGACAGGAAACGTCGCTTAGCCATTATTTACGAATCGTCTAGGAGATCCGGTGACTCCTTGAGGGGAATGTTGACAACAAACCGTCCATCCGAGTCGCGATAAGTGGTTTCCTTAAAAACCTATTCGCACGATCGCTCTTCGTTTGTCAATTTGTATCTAGGAGCTATCGACTCTAACTCCCAAACTCTAGACTAAGCTTTAAATCGTCTATAAATAGGCTAACATGATACGAGGGCTTAGCCGTGACGTACGATGCCTGAAACTATACAACCTAATTTGGAGTCACATAACGTAGGCATATTTTCCCCAAACGATATACGGTTACTGCATATAATTACCCAAAATACTTCCACGCTGAAAATAATATCTATGGAAGACGCAGTACGAAAGTGGGGATCGGCAAGTGAACATTAGGAGGTATACATATGTTTCGAGTGTCAACACAAGTGTTGGGTCCTGATGATGAAATCTGAGGTAAGATATAACAATCCATGTAAAGTTCAAAGTCGCTATTACAGACATCCACGTGAACATTTGGAAGCTTGATTACTTATGCCTCTTACCTTTTTACATTGAATTTACATTGTAAACAGGTAGGTTAAGCTTACGAGTTAAGTCCTCGGTTATAAAATTGGTGGTACTCCCGTTATCCAAAAAGACTCTAGCAGTGCGAAGGTTACCTTCGCCGTCTGACACCTTCACGAGTGCTGTGGAAAGCAAAACAACACGAGATGTACTGTGGTGATTAATAATTAATGCAATGTTTTGATTGGAGGTAATAGGAGGCTCATTGTCAATATGTAATAGAGTATTATGTTTTTCACGGCAGTATTTACAATGACCTAGTTTGCAAAATTTGTGAATATTGTGACCTGAACGTAAGCAATTCAAACAAACGTGTATAGATTGAGCCTTTTTAATTCTATCTTGTACGGACATTTTTGATAACTTTTCACACTTAAAAAAAGTGATCTTTATTACACATAGGGCACGAGATCGGTTTGGTGTTATTTTCAGTTAATTCTATTTTTTTATATATTATAAGAGGGCAGACGAACAGACGGGTCACCTGATGATAAGTGACAACCGCCGTCCATGGACACCTGCAACTGGAGAGTCGTAAGTGCGTTGCCCGCCTTTGAGGGTGAAGAGGGATGAGGATATGCTGAGAGGGGAAAAAGACGGGGATGAGGAGATGGGAAAAGGGGCGGGAGGTCAGGGGGGAGGAATAAGGAGAGGGGAGTTGGAACTACGGAAACCTCACTAATTTCCGGGAAATGCAACGTAAGTGTTGCTTCACAATCGGTTTTCTGTGAAGCCGTGGTATCGCACTGGTCGAGCCGGCCCATTCGTGCCTAAGCGTGGCTCTACCACTGTAATAAAATTTCTGAAACCCTAAGTTTAGTACACATTCCTAGTTTTTAACGACCTAGATTCCTCAAAGGCCTCTAATATGTCAGCTCTATTACTGATGAAGCCAATAAAGACATCTAATGTTGGAGAGTCAGTTAAGGAATTTCTATGCTCTTCCCACTCACGATTCGTTACCTAATCTAATTTACTGGTCATTATGAAAATTATGAGTGCGTCCCAGTGTTGATCAGGCTGACCAATGGTGGACAAAGCTCTCAAATTTTTATTAGTGGTATCAACTATGTAACGTAAAAACTTACTTGACTCTTTGAAGATAGGTTGCACATTAAATAAAGCTTGTAAATCATTATTCACAAGAAGTCTTTTATTATTTATTGTACCTGTCACATAGGTTCCACACAGTGTTATAGTTATCTGATCTAAAGCCAAGATAATCGATAACCAAAGAAGCGCTGCCTTTTAAGAAAGCACGAAGGCAGTGTAGCTTATTAATGTTATCTATGCTCTAATTATTATGTACTATAGCAATAAATGTATATGATAAATAACTTAGCCAATCTGATGGTTAGCAGCGAACTTGGGTAGGTCAATTTTGGGTAAAGGAACAGTGTTTTATTTGTGCGTTTGAGAAGTACAAGACACCACGTCGGACGCAGAATCCTCCTTCTAAAGCTTGCGAGCGTCGCTGATCAGCTGATGTGCAGTAGCCACCAAGCCATAGTACTGCTTTTCGAGTTCTTCAGGCTCTGCATATTGCTCGCTGGGGTCCTCAGCCTCCAAGTCGTTCTGTAAAGTATCGTATTTCTCATATAAACTTTCGAATGTATTAAGTCGATATTCGACTTCAACAACTTAAACCTCACTTAAACTTTCACAAGTTTAAGTTGTTTTTAAAAAAGAAGAAAATTGCGTAAGCTTAGCCTTAAGTGATGCACGATTTTTAATACAGATTTTGATTACAGCCATAATACAAATGAACGTGTAAAAAAAATGAAACTTAAACTAACCGAATGAAAAAATAATACTAAGCTAAGCAGAAGTTCCGTTTCAAAAGTTAACAGCAATAATATCAAAATGTTCAATGATTGTTACCACAAAATTTAAAGACGTTTTTTTTTATTTTTAATGCAGTTGCTTAAATGAACTTAAAGTTAAATGAAAGGTATGAAAAACAGTGACATGAAACTGGAAATAAAATATTAGTCATTACTGATTTCGATGTGATTAGTCGTTACCTGATGAATGAGTCAATGAAGAGACGCACACACTTAAAAAAAGAAAATAGAAGTGACTTGCTGAGATGAAATGACGTGCAAAATTGAACCTATGTAAACAAGCAGAATGGAATGATTAAGAAATACCAATAACTCTTATGGATTTATGTTAGTGATTGGATGGATATGAAATAATGAACTTGAAATCATTATGAAAAGTAATAGAAACGATCTCACGATTTTTTTACTTTTTCTTGTTGCAAACTGCTGATGATGACTGCGGCGGGGAACTTCTTGTATGTTCTCATGGCACGACGACACTTTGAAGACGCAAATTTGCTTTCTATGATATCAGTGTTTTCACGACGTCTCAACAATCTTTGTCCGTTAGAATTTAAAATCAGCGGGACGGCTATCTCTTGTACTGTGCTGATTTACACGATGTCCAATATTGACGGGAGAAGGACCAATGTAATCGCGTCAGCTATATCATTAGGCAGTGGACTGTATTAATAAATGTTCAATCTGCGATTTACAAAACTTAGTATTGAACTGAACTTATTGAACAATATAAATTTAATAAGGAAAAAGCAAAAGGAGCGCGTAGCGAGTGTGCGCCTTAGCTTGTAACAGATGACTAGTCGTCGTCGTGACTATTCGCCTTTACAAATCGCGCGGCGCGTCGTGTAGACGGCCGTTGTGCATGTTGGCCCATGTTATGGTTCCTTTCAGTTATCGTTCAGTTAACAAATTGACTTGTCAGTACCAATATCAAAGGTTGAGAACTTTTGTAGATGAATACGCCTCGCATGATCGCGGCATTACATAATTAACTTTTTCTGATAACACAAAAAAAAATTAGGTCATGGGGCCACTTCAAAATTCTTACCGTACGAGGTTTATGCTCTGAGCGTTTCGATGGAATATATAGTCCAATCTTTGACATATTGATGAAAAACGTAGAGCAAGCCTGGCGTGCTTACGGCATGGCGTCAGTGGCACTGAATGTGTTAAGGGAAGTTCTTTGTATATAATTTATTATGATCTGATGAAAATCTCGGGAGAATGTATGGCTATGTATTGCATTTACCATTCCATTACAAAACACAGCGCCTGTACGCTTTGATAGTGTACGCAGTAATACATGTACAGTACATCCTTATAGAGCCAAGTTTTACAGTTTAAGAATGATAGCAGAAGGAAAAATCTTAGTAATGGAGGTGTTTCTTACTTCGGTAGGTACAATTTTATATTTTATTTTATAACTAAAAGAATATACAGTACCTACAGCAAAAGTTAAAAATATACTGAATAATCAAGTTACGGAGAAAAAGAAAAACTTTCAATATCTTTCATTCTTTCTCTGTAGCACTACTTCGACGTTGCTGACAGTGGTACAATATAATAATAAAACAAATAATCATTGGGGTGTAAAAATGTTTTATTAGCTAAATATACATATAAACATTGCAACAATTTGGAACGGAAAAAAAATTAACGCGCAAAATTAAAAAGAATAAGTAGGTAAAATTAATACGAACGTGCAATAAAAACGTGCAGTAATCATATTTAGTAATACAATGTTTGTGATGTTTATTTTTTAACAAAAATAATAAATTGTTAAAAGGTGGAAGCATGTGTGACTAGAACTAAAAATAGAAATTTGGAGAACCAAAAAAAAGCATTGACCTGCTACTCAGTATTAATAAGTAATATAATCAAATGATGACCTAGTTATTATTAAGCCTCTGCTCACAACCTTGATGGAGATATTTAAACGCCAGTGAATAACAAAAAGGTACTTTCTTGTAAGTATTAACGAGTCCTCCTTTAAACACAATTCTCAAAGAGCTGCACTTGTAACTATGTACATACATTGAAAGCGATTGTATGTATGTGCTAGTTAGATGTAATAATTTACTGACAATGTAATATATGAATATCCTGACAAGTCCAACTATCGAATTCAGTTAGCCCTCTGGGTTGCGAAGGTTAAATGCCATCGTGGGAAAACAGGCAATAACTGGTTGGACTAGAAGCCAACCCCAATAGAAATGGGAATAATAAGGCTAGGAAGAAGAATTTCATTTGCATCTAGTTAGTAATACTATTTAAGGTAAGTTACCTTTAATATAACACGATAATATACACAGTAGGACTTCGTTTTGTCTATCTTAGCCAGTTCTCGGACTATAATTGAATGTTTGTCAGTATCATGCGACATCTAAAACGATAATATTATGGCACTTCGAATTTTCATTCATTTTCATATCCGATTTCATTTTAATCATTGCTTTGGGAGATTGGTGAGGATTTTAAGTTAAAACGTTTTTTTCTTAAATTAACTGCCGATAATGTCCAGTAAAAACTGTTACTATTTTTTATTATGTATCTTATTATGTATGTAATGTGTGATTTACAAAGAAATCATTTCCAAGCCTCTGTGTGATTAGAGAAACATTCTACGCACATTCATTCATACAATGTTTCTCTGATGTTTGGAAATTATTTTGTTTGAGTAATCACACATTACATACATACATAGTTAAAATAGTAACATAACAAGTTGTATTGGACACTATTTGCAATTAATAAAAAAAGGGTTTTATTGCTAAAACATTAAAAAAAAAAGGGACAGACTTCGCTAAAACAATGTTAGCTTAATATGTTCTAAATGGTCTAAGATTTCATACATACGGCGTATTATGCAAAATACCCTGTATAATTTGACTGGCCTGTTGGTCTAGTGGTTAGCGATCCTGACTGCTAAGCCTCTGTATGTAATGTATCTCCTCTATGTAATAAACGTTCTATATTGTAATATTACCCTTTTTCACCAGAACATTCTACGATTTAGATACGTTTCATAGTACACATTCAAACCCCTAATGCTACTAACTTAACAAGAATCTTAGGAAAATAATCTACCAAAAAATACTTATAATAATGAGTAGCAGTTTTACATAAATGCATATAAGGAACTAAGCTGTTAGAAACATCTAAAACCTATCGAACAATTGGTTCGCTTAATGCACTAAATTCATTGTACTTGACACATCCAACACTATTTACTTATTAATCCTATTGTTCTTTACTCCATCTGAGTAGGGTAGTTGACACAATAGAAATGTTGGTTAGGTCAAATCATGCTTTCTCACATTTTGTTAGTAAGATTTTTATACATATTCATTAGAATTGGGCCAATAATAACAAATGACAATTCGGAGAAATTGAAAATTCTTTCGTCCACGAGTATCTGTGTACAATGTTTAGGGTTGCAGACAAAGTTAAAAGACCAGGAATCGAAATTAAAACTGACTAAAAAGCCTTTGTTCAGCACAAAGCTGTTTACTAGTTTTAGTAGCTAGGTAAAGCCTATAATTTCATAAAAGGTTTGTTTTGATCTTGCCACAAGAAAGAAATTTGGCTCTAAATTACAATTCCAACATAGCAATATTGTTAAAACCTTTTCACATAAGTTTGTACATGCACTTCGTTATATTTAGTCAACTACCCTTTCATGGACACTCAATTCGACTGTACAACACATCGGAAATAACATTTGTCATACAGAAATAAATAGGCGCACTTTACGTGGGACTTTTTTAAGTAATATAATATTATACATAAAAATAGAAAGACGATCCATGTACATTTTAACTGATACTACGACCGGCCATAAGCTACAACACCCGGAAGGTTTTAAAATAATGTATAATTACCGATATTAAAAAAAAACAAACCATGCATTATAGATATATTATTAGATAAAAATATATAGATTTTCTTTATCTCACTTTTGCAATTTTTGTTTTTTGAATGATCCTCATAAATATATTATATTACAACTAAAAGCTTTAAGATTTTTGAGAATATTATCAAAAATATGCAAAGAATTGTGGATGTATTTCCGATAAGTTATATTATATTATGTTTATGTTCATTAACCAGCACGTGTAACACAACACGAATATACACGATTTTCCTAATTCCATAAAATGGAATATAAAAAATTGCAACCTTAATCGATATTCAAGTAACTAGTTTTAAAATAGACATTTATAATAAAATGGGGTTTTCACAATACTAACCTGGACGCCAAAGGCATCTCATCACACTAAGGAATACAACACTAAACACACATTGTCAACATCTTCGCATAATTTAGACATATACGCTTCATAGTAATTTAAAGGGAACACATTTCTAGTCTGATTGATTCACATAACTTTTTTTTTATATAACATAACATTTATTCCAAATGTTCAACACCTTTTTTCTAAGCTCTGGGGTTATTATTAATGTAAGTTCAATATTCCTATACTAGCATTTACATATTAGGGTGAATGGCTCACTTATTGTGCTGACACAAATTAGAGGATTACTAACGTTTAAAAAAATAGTGGATTAACTGAGATTCCTCTGGGTTATGACTACTTATTATGCTATTATTCATTAAGTACTAACAATGTAAATACTACTAAGTAAAACTAAAATCGACCATCTAGCGGATATTAAACGTCAATCAAAACTACCCTTTGCTCACGATCATTAGCAATTCGATGGGTTAAAAGGCTCAAAATGTTACCCGATGACTACAAATCTCGGAACGATTTCCCCAATGTAGTACATGTACTACTACTCGGCTCGGCTGCAGCCAGTTAAGTTACAGATATACCGCGACCCTTACCTGCTGAAATATTGTTTACTTTCCCCAATTCATCTATATAAAAAATACCATTGCATTTCCTTTCTTTTTCAATACACTCCCAATTGTCCTAATTTACAAAATGCTTTGATAACAAAGGGTCGCACAATTATAATAACGACCCAATAAAAAACAAATCATCAATTATAGATTGACCAATGTACTGGTTATTACCAGAATTAATACGTACTTCTTATTATTATTATTTTAATATAACTAACTATATGTCTTTTAGATATAACAGCATTTTGAATTACAATATAATTTAAAAAGTGACTTCTGAGACTTTTTAGTCGTAAGTATCCTGAAGTCTCTAGTTAAATTTAAGAATAGTTAAAATAAAAGTCTCAATCGAGTTTTAATAATGGAGGAGACCTATTTCAGACGTCTCTAAGCCGTCTACGTTTGAAACGATGACAATGCCAATAATAATAATAGAATTGTGATTTATACAACTGTCTTTACAAGTATTGTGATGTAAACATAGTCAAGGCTAGAAGTAATCATATGACGGAGGCACTGGCGTGCGTGGAGGGGAGCGCGCGCGCAGTGGTGACGGGCGACAGAACGGCGGTGGTGAAGGGCGACAGAGCGACGGTGCTGACGGGCGACAGAGCGGCGGTAGTGATGGGCGACAGAGCGACTGTGGTGACGGGCGACAAAGCGACGGTGCTGGACATTGGCTCCGCGCCTCGCACCAGGTGCTCGTGGCTACTAGTCAGTGCACCACCGTACCTAAAACTTCTACGTAAACTGGATCTAATACTTTTCGCCGAGTCGCTCTTCCTAACAAATGATCTTCGAAGGTAATCTCTAGTTAGCGATAGTGAATTTCGCGAACTTGATGATCGAGGTCTCGAATTGATTCTTGAATCAATTTCGTCGGTGATAGTTATCGAAGGTGCTGCGAATACGCCGGTGTATTCAGGCGGTTGTGATTCGAGGGAGACTAATGCGTCACGTTCGACAGTTTCGCTCACTGTGATCGGCAGCTGTGTCGTATCCTCGGCCGGCGATTGTTCCGTGCGCGTTGAAGTAATTCTATAAAATGTTTTACGTTAGTTGAAAATTATTGGGGCAAAGACGATTATGACTTATCAATTACATAAAATAAGCACACGAACAATTTGTTACCCGATGACTCTACAAATCTCGGAATGATTTCCCCAATGTAGTACATGTACTACTACTCGGCTCGGCAGCAGCCAGTTAAGTTACAGATATACCGCGACCCTTACCTGCTCGAGATATCGTTTACACTCCCCAATTCATATACATATATGAAAAATACCATTGCATTTCCCTTCTTTTCAATACACCCCCAATTGTCCTAATATACAAAATGTTTGTTTGTCGGTAAAATGTTGGTGTTTAAAACGCTACTACTTGCACCTTCGGAGATATAGGTCTAAGTGAGCGTGAGTAAGTACTACTTGCGAGTTTCACCAAACGTCTAGTCGAAAGCCGGTGGTTAATGTGTTGAAGCTATTAAACGGACGGTAGCGTAACTTGTGAATACCTAAAAATGGTTTATAAACAAAGGTAAAGTTGGGGACAGATGTGTGGCAATATTATAATGTCTTAAACAGCATGTGTCATGCCATGGCCCAGTTTAAAAAGCGGCCATCACTTCACTCCTTGGAGACACACGTGAGTACAGCAAGGAAGTAGAGCTATAATAAAAGAAAGTCTTACCGCCTGAGCGTGCGGAAGCTCCGTCGTATGGTGTTGAGTAGCCTGGCACCTGTAGCGGTGGAGTATGAGGGCGGAGGCGTGTACTTGGGTGGTGGGTCGGGAGGGGGCGCACGCGGGGCTGAGGGGGGCGGCGCCTCGGCCGCGCCTCGCTCCAACATCCCCGCGCCTAGCCCCGGACGGTACAGGTTCTGGATGCGCTGCAAAATTTACCTAGTGTTCTTAGTATGGTTCAATTTTTTTTATTTTTTTATTATAATTACCAAAGATATTTAATTTATTAAATTACATATTTTTGATAATTATTTAAAAATATTTAAAGATCTGATCAATACAAACAGAGTCAAAGCAACGTTGCCAACCGTTGCCTTGTCAAATCTGAAATTTCTATTAAAAAGATGAAATAATTAAATACCTGCCTGTGTTGATCTATAACCACCCGTTTTCAAATGGTTGAGCCTTGTGAGAAGAAATCGGGCAAACAAACTAATGGGCACTCTTTTAAATTACTAGATAGATATTAAAATATTTCGTGTACAACATATACTATTCAATAAAGCACTATTTTATATGTATGTATATGTATGTATATATATATACAGTCGTGGTCAACTAATTAGGGACACTCTCTAGTTAATCCAAATTGTGAATTTATTTTTTATTTTCCAACGAGTCTAAACAATATTCCACATCTTTTACATGTAAGTATAATTAGTCATTTATGTGCCTAATTATACAAACAATAACAACTTCTTAAACATTAAACCTCTTTACAGTATAGCTGATAGATGATCACAGTGCTATTTGTTCAAAGAATGCTGGCTGGCCATTTAATTAGGGACACTGAGATATTGCGTTCTAGTTTCAAAATCTGAACCTCAATTATTATTTTCTTTCTTCTCCTATTCTTTGTGGTAGTTTTGGCGGCAATCTAGATTTGTAATTTCAAGTTTTGAGAGTTATTTTGAAGAACAATGGGCAAAAATAAAAGTTGCGATGCAACACTACGAAAAATTATCATGAAGTTTGTCGAGCGTGGTTGGTCATACCGAAGGATAGCAGGATATTTAAATTGTTCAAAAACTATGGTATGCAATGCAGTGCAACATTTCAGGCGCAATAACACAACTTTAAATGTGCCCAGAAAAAAAAGATCGAGAAAAACAACTCCGCAAGAAGATAGAATGATAACCAGGTTAGCTAAGAAAGATCCGTTTCTAGGCTCTATTTTAATTAAACATGAAGTGTTTGGGGCAGACGAAAGAGTCAGTGTATCAGCGAGGACAGTTCGACGACGTCTGGTAGAAGCAGGGTTGTTCGGAAGAGTGGCTCGCAAAGTACCGTTGTTAAAGAAAGAGCATAGAAATGCACGTTTGGCGTTTGCACGTAAATATGGACATTGGACCTACGACCAATGGCAACATGTATTATTCTCTGACGAGACCAAGGTTAATTTGATTTCTTCAGATGGAAGGCAATATGTACGGCGTCCTGTAAAAGCGGAAATGAATCCAAGATTCACAAAAAAGCAGGTGAAACATGGCGGAGGAAACATTAAAATGTGGGGATCATTTTCTGGACGTGGAGTGGGACCTGTGAGGAAAGTTCAGGGTAACTTAGACCAACATCAATACAAGGCAATATTAGAAGAAACTATGCTTCCCTATGCTGAGGAACATCTTCCTATTATATGGACTTTTCAGCATGATAACGACCCAAAACATACAGCCCGTTCAGTCAAGTCGTTTCTTAACAGACAGTCGGTATCAGTGCTAGATTGGCCAGCAAATAGCCCCGACCTCAACCCAATCGAGCACCTTTGGCACGAAATTAAGAAAAAAGTTGCCATTTATCGTACCACAACTTTAGATGAACTTAATGAAGCTTTTTGTGAGGCATGGGCAAACATTCCTGTTGAAATATGTCAGAAACTGATAATGTCTATGCCACATCGGTGTCAAGCGGTAATTACTAACAAAGGTTTTGCTACTGGGTACTGATTTTACCCGTAATAAAATGAAGTTGTTAAAGAAATTAAAATACTGCAGATTATTAGTTCTGTTTAACTCTATTTTTCATTTTACTTTACTGTTCTTAATTAAATGTCCAGCTACAGAATTGTACCTTAAATTGAATACATGGTTAACCTTTGATATTAAACACTTTTTTATATTTATTTAATCTTTTATTTACAGCCATTTATAGTATAATAATCGGATCAAATTATGCAAATAATAGTTACTGAGAAATCAACAGGGTTTTATATTTATATGTACATAGCCGGTTATTGCTGTCCACTATCTTGAATGTCCTTAATTAGTTGACCACGACTGTATATATACAGTCGTGGTCAACTTGAATGTCCTTAATTAGTTGACCACGACTGTATATATACAGTCGTGGTCAACTAATTAAGGACATTCAAGATAGTGGACAGCAATAACCGGCTATGTACATATAAATATAAAACCCTGTTGATTTCTCAGTAACTATTATTTGCATAATTTGATCCGATTATTATACTATAAATGGCTGTAAATAAAAGATTAAATAAATATAAAAAAGTGTTTAATATCAAAGGTTAACCATGTATTCAATTTAAGGTACAATTCTGTAGCTGGACATTTAATTAAGAACAGTAAAGTAAAATGAAAAATAGAGTTAAACAGAACTAATAATCTGCAGTATTTTAATTTCTTTAACAACTTCATTTTATTACGGGTAAAATCAGTACCCAGTAGCAAAACCTTTGTTAGTAATTACCGCTTGACACCGATGTGGCATAGACATTATCAGTTTCTGACATATTTCAACAGGAATGTTTGCCCATGCCTCACAAAAAGCTTCATTAAGTTCATCTAAAGTTGTGGTACGATAAATGGCAACTTTTTTCTTAATTTCGTGCCAAAGGTGCTCGATTGGGTTGAGGTCGGGGCTATTTGCTGGCCAATCTAGCACTGATACCGACTGTCTGTTAAGAAACGACTTGACTGAACGGGCTGTATGTTTTGGGTCGTTATCATGCTGAAAAGTCCATATAATAGGAAGATGTTCCTCAGCATAGGGAAGCATAGTTTCTTCTAATATTGCCTTGTATTGATGTTGGTCTAAGTTACCCTGAACTTTCCTCACAGGTCCCACTCCACGTCCAGAAAATGATCCCCACATTTTAATGTTTCCTCCGCCATGTTTCACCTGCTTTTTTGTGAATCTTGGATTCATTTCCGCTTTTACAGGACGCCGTACGTATTGCCTTCCATCTGAAGAAATCAAATTAACCTTGGTCTCGTCAGAGAATAATACATGTTGCCATTGGTCGTAGGTCCAATGTCCATATTTACGTGCAAACGCCAAACGTGCATTTCTATGCTCTTTCTTTAACAACGGTACTTTGCGAGCCACTCTTCCGAACAACCCTGCTTCTACCAGACGTCGTCGAACTGTCCTCGCTGATACACTGACTCTTTCGTCTGCCCCAAACACTTCATGTTTAATTAAAATAGAGCCTAGAAACGGATCTTTCTTAGCTAACCTGGTTATCATTCTATCTTCTTGCGGAGTTGTTTTTCTCGATCTTTTTTTTCTGGGCACATTTAAAGTTGTGTTATTGCGCCTGAAATGTTGCACTGCATTGCATACCATAGTTTTTGAACAATTTAAATATCCTGCTATCCTTCGGTATGACCAACCACGCTCGACAAACTTCATGATAATTTTTCGTAGTGTTGCATCGCAACTTTTATTTTTGCCCATTGTTCTTCAAAATAACTCTCAAAACTTGAAATTACAAATCTAGATTGCCGCCAAAACTACCACAAAGAATAGGAGAAGAAAGAAAATAATAATTGAGATTCAGATTTTGAAACTAGAACGCAATATCTCAGTGTCCCTAATTAAATGGCCAGCCAGCATTCTTTGAACAAATAGCACTGTGATCATCTATCAGCTATACTGTAAAGAGGTTTAATGTTTAAGAAGTTGTTATTGTTTGTATAATTAGGCACATAAATGACTAATTATACTTACATGTAAAAGATGTGGAATATTGTTTAGACTCGTTGGAAAATAAAAAATAAATTCACAATTTGGATTAACTAGAGAGTGTCCCTAATTAGTTGACCACGACTGTATATATAAAAGTATATCAACTAAAATTAGGCTATAAGTTAGGCAGTAAAAGAAGCTAAAAAGGAAGAACAAAGAAATATAATAAAAGAAGACAGAAAATATGAAGCATATTAGCTCACATTACATTGTACTGGTTATTTGAAATAGCTTGTGAATCTCTAACAGTTCCATCCCAAGCGCTTCTATCTTCCATGTAATCCACCACTGAGTAATACTAGTAACCTTTAAAGCACAACTTTCGTCTTACAGTGGACTTACATTTATTTAGACTTAAATTGTATATTATCAGGGATTTAATTATCGCACGCAATGACCTAGAAACGACTTGTTAGTTTTTTGGAGCCTGGAGGCAGGTTCAACAAATTTATGTTTATTGCGTGTGTTATAAGAGTGTATATAACTTTTTTTGATAAACCGTCCTTTACTTTTATGAAAGTAAATTAAATTTTCATAGATATAGTGACATGCCACTGTCATTATGTTTGTTTGTTTGAATTTATTCGTTTAGTTAGAGGGCACCAGCCAGTTTGTGATAGAGGTATGCGACCCTGACTTGCTTCAACTATTTACTCCCATTCCATCTCTATAAGCAGTATCCCTTCACTTCCTATCCTACCTTTCCTATCAATATACTCCAAATTCTAAAATACAATCTACAAAAGTGCTCGAATAACGGCGGCAGGCTTGCCCCCTGTTACGTAACTAGTACAAAATTATAATAGGCAAAATGTGGGAGTGAATTGCGCCTCTAGCTACATACATGTATCTTCTTAGTATGTACTTACATACAGGAGGTGTAATTCATTACTGATTAAAATTATTATTATAATTTTGTTATACTAATTATTATTGTAATAAAATTGAGTAAGCATAATTTTACACAACCATGTAGTCACTAGCTGATCTAACTCTTTAAAGGGTATTAAGTTTAGACTCTACTCATTTTGGCATGTGGGAATGTACTTTGTATTAGTTAAAGTTTTTAACGTAATTATTTACATTCATAAACACTAAAATATATGAACCCTGAAGTAACGTTTAGGTATCATTGCTTCTGTCTCTTAAAAATGTTAAGAAACTATCCGTACAAGTGCTATTTTAAAAAGCTCTTAATAACTACAAATAAACCAAATAGTTTTACAAACCTACCACGAGCACACACAACACCTACCTTTATTTTAAAGGAAAGGGTTGACAACCTGCGACCAGGTTATAAGAGAAATGCCTGTGTCTTATTAACATCACTTTTACACACGTACAAATATAAATCAATCACGAACCACATGAGCCATATAAATTATGATTTTTGTGAAAAAGACGACACAAAACCACTCATAGTTGTTATTCTCATAATTGCGCAAGCGCAAGTGCCATAATTTAAGCAACATATTACAATAGCAATATTAACACATTAAAAATCTGACTGAAAATAATAAGTTCTACGCTATACAGGCAAACTTCCTCCATCTGATTGCGCAAAAATAGCTTAAGATACTGAGAACTTAGTGTACTATAGTTGCAGGTGACCTACGTGTCTAATCAGTTCCTTCAACGAAGTTGTTATCAGTACGCTAAATATTATACCAATATGTAAAGTGGTCTAATGAGTGCAGCCTACTTGAAAACTAATATATCTATAACTTTGTTTTATGTGACATCTCAACTACATATATTATTTGGGCAATTATCGTCCATTATTTTACGCCATGTACGTAATTGCTTGTAGACATATTGTATTGCGAGGCATACTTGTTGCACGACATGGAATGGTACATTCAAATAATTTTTCACAAAGTTTTTTTCTACAGCCTGTAGAAGCTTGTATATCATTTTAAAGTAAAATTGTAAATAACGCCGTGAAAATTTATGTCTCCTGATAAAGACAAGTATCCAAATGCAAATGCAATGCAAAACACAAAGCTTACCAGTTCTTCAATACAGTCGTTCGTCCCATAATCCTTGCAGCAATAAACGAATGATAAAACGTTAAATAAAATTATTAAATGAATATAAAACCTGACTGCATTTTCAGCGTCCACTTTTATTCATCACGTTATCTCGAAATACCATACTACTAAAGCAATTTAAATGAAAATTCACATGTCAATATTCATCGAGCTATCTAAGCTGCAGGGCGTGACAAAGAAACATCATATAAAGATGTTCCAGAAAGGTGTGCTCATAATTTAGGAACGTTACTGGACCCCGAGAATAACGTAAATCGATCAAATTTAGGATCATTCATGATTCTGAATACAGCGAACCTATTTTGAATTTAACAATTGATCTTTGGAATAAAAAAAGAAAAGTTAATATTTCGTAAGACAAAGGGGTGATATGAATGAAACTATAGTTATTTAATAGCAAGGATATCAGTAGCGTATCTGGATTTTTCAGAAATGTATATAAAAATGTATGTATGGCAAATATCACGAAACATCACAAGTCTAGTAAGATATCACGTGTATTTATTTTTTCGTCAAATGATACTTTTCGTGATTTCTAAACCGAAAAGTGACGTGTATTGTGACCTTGACTCGCCATTGCCAGGCAACGAACAAAGTCCCCGTGCACCGCGCGGCGGAGACAGCCCGGCTCGGCTTGCCAGTTGCCAACAACTGACTTGAAAGATGCTTATCCAGTTGTTAGTGTTAAAGAAAATCTTGCTAATCCGTGGTCCGAGGACAATGTACATTAAATATGTACAAGTACAATATATGTGAGGTTTTCGCATGATTGCACCATTCCTTTAATATAATTTCTATGCCATTCAAAAACAACCTGCAACTTTTCTGTCTAGATATTTTTATCATGGTTCTTAATATCACAATAAAATTAGATTATTGTATAATCTAATTTAAACACGTATTTAAAGATAATATTCTAAATTATTGTACATTTTAATTTTATGATTTTTGTAGGTACATACTAAAAAATACACGCGATTTTAGGGGGGAGGGGGTTGTCTTAAACATTACCACGTATCACCATTTCACCATCATGTTGTATACATACGAAAAAACATAACCCTTCTTAAAAACTGTACCGTAGTGTGTAAGTGAACTCACGTCTAATATGTCGGGCGGTCCCTTGCTCATGTAGCGCCAGGTTTGCACGAAGGCGGCCACGGGCACCACGAGCAGTGCACCCTGCTGCAGCACCACCGCCACCTGACGACTCCATACTGGCCAGTAGCTGCGACAAACAAACACTAACTTCATACTATCATTTCATATTAGATTTAGTTTTCTTTCTTGAAGTAAAGTCAAAGTTATAATATTTCATTGGATTATTGTTTAGTGACCCTGTATGTGTTCTTTGTATCCGTCATATGTATGTTTGTAAAGCTATCTGCGACACGGTATAATTCATACTGCGGGAGTTTATTTATTTATTTCACACTTTATGCACAAGATGTACAGAGGCGGACTTAATGCCATAGGCATTCTCTGCCAGTCTACCTTTGGGTGATGCAGAAATGTATGTCTTAGGTGCGAAAAGTTTAGATTTAAATTATTCTAAACACGGTAAAACGAAGAAAATATATCCTGATATGTGAAAGTAAATATATAATGATACAACATACACACAAATATATTTACATACATATAATTATATACTTACATACATATAGAATACATGAACACATAATCGATATACACATATTTCTGCTGCTCCTCTGACTCTGCCAGTTTAAAAAAGAGATGAGCTCGGACCATTTTCTTGAAAGATAACCGGCTGGGTGCCATCATAATTTCCTGCAGAAGGACGTTCCAGACAAGGACAACCTGAATGGTTAAAGAATTGACACAGGCGGAAAGGTGACTTGGACACAAGAAGATTAGATTGATGATAAGATACTGAAAGATACAGGTAAGGATTGAAGGAGAAAACCAATAGGATCGAAAAGAGGAAACGTGATCATACTTACGAAGATTAAAAATAAATAGAATGTAGTTATTTAGAAGACGATACATCACCATAATACCGCCAGTACCTTCGTACCCTACTTACTATGCTACTGAAAAATGTAGTTATTTCTTTACGTCATCGTGCACTATACATAGCGATATAATAAAGAAGTTTATTTTGTTTTCCTCTAAGAATTTCGAATTGTTATCAATTTTTTACCTGTTTATTTATATACACTAGAAATTGGCCGTTGATCGATATTCGACAATATTACATTAAGTGTTAAACCACACCGTTTTCAAACCAAATCATTCCTCACTCTGATTAAGACTATCAAATGGTTCCTAAGAAATTTAAAATCTATAAAGTTGTCTAGGGTCTTAGACGTGACAAACATCATAAAGATAATATATACATTAGAAAAATATAACCCTACTTCTTATGAAATGAAATGATATATGTTTATTTACATAGAATACCTACAGGTAGTACCAGGTGTTACATTGGTAGTTTTTGTGGATCAATGCCATACCCTGCCTTATTTTGGCATCCAAATGTACACTAAACTAAAAATATTTATTGTATTACCCAACACTATATTAAATTACGCAGTTGGCTAAAAACAAAAGAATCTCGGATAACATACATGTTTCAGTCCAAGTTTTATATTAAGGGAATTAAGGAAATATAACTTTATGCACGTGTATAATATAAGTACTAAGAATATTTCTTACCCGACTTGCTTTCTCCAGCTATACAATTGACGCTGTTGACCAATTCGGAAATCCATAACGCATATTGCCTGAAACATGTAAATGAAATTTAAAAATATATATTGATTGATATTGCCTGAATACAACATAAGAAATGGCAGTTGCTATTAATATATAAATATAACTTACATTTTACCTAAGCAATTAATAGAAAACAAATCAAACCATGGGGATCGGTGAAAGATTAAAATTGTTTGGCAGTTGACCTCAACAAACGAAGAAACGATTCTGCTGGGCAACAACGATTTTCATTACAAGCTTCATTATTAGAACTCAAATGACTCGAGGCTGTTTACGACAATCGTTTGTTAGTAAATTTAGCAACAGAAATAAATTGAGCGTGATGTGCGATAAGAAACCTCATATAATGAATATATTTTTGAACTAGTTCCTCGACGGGATTATGATAACCAAAATTTAAAACAAAATTTGAAAGCCCTTTAAGATATTAGACAATAGATGATGATCATTAAACGCCTGAATCTTTATTAATTATAGCTAAGAACCATTTCGATCATGTCAGTTATCATACATAAAAAAAAAATCAAAATCTGTCCATTCAGAGCTACAATGCCACGTACAAACAAGTCAAACTTGTAACACCCTTTTTTTGCTCGTAGGTTATAAATATAGGATAAGAATAATTTTATTGAATAGTTAAGACATATTGCTAAATATTAAATATATAAAGTGGGCGGAATTATCGCAAGGAGTGATCTCTTATAAGCAAGCTTTGGACGGACAAAATTCATAGTGGATTAAATAAATATTGGGTTGTTTTGCAAATACTTACACACAGCAATACAGGCAGTATAACAGTCCAAGTGAAGCTAAGCAATGCTGCCAGTGTCGCAGATAGACGGGTTCCAGACGAGTATAGCGCTCCGACCACCACGTCCGGTGAGTAAGGACGTCCTCGTACTACGAATACACCACATGTCATCACTACTTGCACCACGCATTGCCACCAGGACCCCACCCATACGTAATCTATGAAATGGACTACGCGTATACCGGCCTGAAAATGCAAAAAAAAAGGACCGTTTAACAATAATCTTAATTCTTAAACCATTTAAACTAGTACACCCTCTTCATTTTTATCCGATTGCTCAAGAGGGTTACGATTTTATAACTATTTTTAATGGTTTAAATTTTTTATTTCACACTTTCTTACTCATGGTCACCTGATCCCAAGCTAAGCAAAGCTTGTACTACGGTAACCAGACTGCTGATAAAGATACTTATGTACTTCTAAATACATATGATAGATAAATCACACCCAGTCACAAAGCAAATAATCATGCTCATCACACAATTATTTGTTCTGGGTGGGAATTGAACCCAAACAGACAACCCAGACCAACAACAACTAGTTTCTTTGTCACATATAAATAGACAAATAAACCTTGGATCATAAGTTTCGTAACTTGTTATGTTTACGCTATCTGCTGACTGGATTGACCAGTCAATTAAACACTATTCTTTTACTTACAACATTTAGATGATGATAATGCGTTATTACGCGTTATTACGCGTATGCGTTAATAACACTAATTTTAATAGTTTCTTTAAAAGATCATTATTTTAAAGAAACAAACTTTTAAGCCTTACAATATTAGTAACGATTAAAATAAGAAATATATTTTTTTTCTGACAAAAATGATGATTTTATATCTAACTAATATACTTACGTCAGTACTAAGCAGCAACCCTATAGCCAGTCCAAAAACGCAACTGAAAAAGGTGATGGTTGTCTCCCAAATTTTAAGCGCCTCCACATTAATAGCCATGATACCAGTTATGACACAGTGCCATATAGCAAGTTGCTGTGCAATGCCAAACATTATCAATATAAAATAGAATATCACAGCCCAGGCTGGCGATAACTGGAACAATAAAGCAAACAAAATATTAAAAATGAATTGAACAATCAATGGAAAGAATTGACAATATGAGTAACGTTCTTGTCATAAATGTTGATGGAGATTCGCAATACTCTTAATCTGAGTATGACACTAGTACCAGGTGTAACAATGGCACAAATATAATATTATCTGTCTATTTATCTATTATGTTTGCTCTAAAAGACAATTAGTAACCTCATTCGGCAAACCCCGTAATCGTATTATGAGTTGTAAAGGTATTTTTACCAGCTGTTATTATAGTGTTCGTAATCATCATACAACCAAGAGATTTTTAATAAACATTAGATACATATCATGACATAATTATTTAATAATAAACACTTTAAAAAAGTAACAAACATGCTATGATGATTTCTATTTGCAATGACTAACAAAAGCAATTTTTATTTTTATTTACTAAACAAAAAAGCTAGATTTAATCAATGTAAGCGTTTTAGTGCTATTAAGCGACATTTATATTTTATCAGTTGAACAGTGATGTCCTAGTTCTTTTTAATTTACAATTCACTAAGGTGACCTTGGCCCATAGAACTTTCAAACAAGATAACATTCTCGTTGCTGTTCGTTCTTAATTGCTTGCTGCAAAAGCATTGTATAATTTTCATGCATGAACATTGCACACCCTTTGATCAGTGGTAATAGTTTATTGATAATTTCTAACCACTCCAGTAACAAGATAATTAATTACAGTTAAATTATGTAAATAGGAACGACATTATGTCAAAATAATCGTCACTGTGGTATATCGTAATACATATATATATATATATATATTGGCAGCTTAAAGTTTTACCATATTAGCAGGCAAAACTGCAAGTGTAGCAGGTACGATCTGTGTTGCAAGCTGCAAAGGTTGCCACCCACTAAGTGCCCGTGCAGTGTTGCCATTCTTCCAAGTGGTTACCCCGACTAAGCTGCCATAGTGACCCATGTAACGAACCGGCGTAGATACCACATTGCTTGGCATTGGCTCCGATAATGGCCATAGGAATTGGGTAGATTTGACTGTCTCTGTAAACATAACACAAGTAGGTATTAGAATATTTACTTAAGAATGCACTCAAATTAGCAGTGTAAAAGATTATTCAGAATATGAAAAAAGATTAGAAACAATTCCCGTGAATTTGTTTTTTTATTATTGATTTATTTGAAGAAGTTATCATCTAGAAGGTAGCTTAACTTTTAAATTATAGTTTTCTTTACACAATAAAATTATTTATTCAATTCAATAACATTGAAGAAGTTCTTAAAGTTACAATAGATAGTTATAGATAGTTAGAGGACTCGGAATTCCCGTCATCAGCCACTTCGAGTTATAGGTATGCGACCCTGACTTGCTCGAGTTAATTGCTTATACTCCTCAATCCATCTGTATAAGCAATATTCATATCAATATGTTCGAAATTTCCATTCTCAATTCCAAAAGTGCCCGGATGACGGCGATAGGCTTGCCCCCTATTACGTAAAGGGGACTAAATTATAATCGGCAAAATGTAAGCGTTCATTACGTCTCTGCCAACCCCTTCGGGGGTGCAGCGTGAGTGTATGTGTGAATGTACATTTAATTAAATTGACTGTATCGCATTATGTCTAAAGGTCCCCTAATGAAGCAGATGTATAATTAACGGTATTAATCAATTAGTTAGCCATATGAAAATTACAAGAAACTCTTAATTTTATGGCCATAATTGAGAATTTCCAGATGATATCGTTTGTCAACATCTAGATAACATTGTCCGCTAACAAAGACCAAAATAAAGTCTTACTGTCTTTATGATTATGTTTTTATGACGTTCTTATTGACAGACATGTATTTCGTATTTGATGAAATTGTCTGACGATAACTCAAAATGAACTTTGCGATATATTTTTTTTATTTATTGAAGGTTAGTCTTTTAATCCACATTTCATGATGGTTTTATTAGTAGGCTTAATTAAACCTAATCTTGATTCTGTCTAAAAGTTGTGGAAGGGTAGTTACACGAATGTGAGTCGCAGTTACTTCCCCGTTTTCTTCGCACACCACTATTACAGCTTACACCTATGTATAATATTCAATTCGTCCCCATTTCAAACTCACTAACTAGTTGTTAGTGACATAAGAATTTCAAGGTGTTTTTGTATCACCACTAATGCATATTCATGCTCATTGTAATGCATAAAATAAATACGTAACGTGGACAGCATGTTGTTAAACCCTAAAATGTTGTTAATTGTTTTCGTGCTTTGTAAATGATGTTGTTAGTCACTAGGTTTTTAATGCAAAACTAACAGTGAAACTTTCTTAATTAAAGAGGTTATACTACACTTAAGAGAAAGTTTCATTGATCGATTAGACTTGACTAATTTAAAAAATGACTAAAATCATCATCCCATGCTTTAATGCAAGTAAGTGTCCCATTTAATTTTTACTATTTAGGCAAACAGTGTACAAAATGAGAGCAGTGAGATAGAGTACAGACTTACCAAAACTACCCGGTATGTAAGCGTAGCCGTAATTTTTCAATATCTGCACGCAAGTGTTTGCTAGAAACGAACCCAGTAACAACACAGCGAATGTAAACGCCACTACACACGCACTCTCCTTTTGAAGCATTACACTAGTTTTATTTTTTGAGTTTTTATGTGATGTTAGCTGCATTACACAAGCTCCTAGAAGGCCCCAAGTGAGAAAAGTTTCTTGGGCAGCTGCAGCCCAACTCTGAAATTGAATAGTAAAGGAAGTAGCAAGCTAGTTTCTGACAATTTACACGTTAGGGCAATGCATTGTGCGATTCTGAACTCTTCCGAGTTTACTATTACTTTACCCTCATTTAAGTGATTTCAACATATTTATATGCTAGGTGATGTGATATTGACAGACACACCGAGTGGATTAGCTGAAATATTGTAATAACACTGTGCGACTCGTGTCAGGTGGATTGCTACCATTGCTTGTGTGGGTGTGTCGCGACCAAGTATGAGAGAGCTATAGAAAGAGTTTGTTTTAAAAATATCGATGTCGTGTGGAGAGCTTTTGCAGTTAAAACAAGCAAAACCGAAAATTATAAAATAAAATAGACTATGAAAATACATACATTGCTATTAATAAAGAATTCGCTCCATTCAGTCTCCGAGAATATATTAATGACAGAATCGTATGGTATCAATGTAAGTAATTTAGTGCACAACACGAGTGTTCCACAAATAGGCAGAAATATCAGCATATATACAGCCTGCAATCATAATAATACACGTTACGATTTTGTAGGAAATTAAATTTATATATAAATGACCGGTTCTAATGTTTATTACCTTGCCGTAAGACCTCAATCCTTTGCTCAGCGAAACAAACACAATCATCCACACCACAGCTAAATTGAAAGCTACTTGAAACTTTATCGTACCAAAATAAGAGCTATTGGACCCCAAGTTCTTTTGTAAAATTTCCCCATGAAAATATTGCGGCAAGGTATCCTGAATCTTATAAGTTTCATTCTTGATTACGGAATCTGCAAAGTAACAAATAATCTTTTTCAATTCAATTCTTTGAGTTCCGTATCGTACAAAGTAATTATCGTCTAAATTGACGACCTTCAGTGACGTTTCCTTTCCGCATTGCGAAATCATACTGTAGATGAAACACTTCATTGATTCACGGATTTGATAATATCAATAAATAAGGCTCACCTTCTAAATTAAATTCGTGTGGTAAGGCCCATTTGTATCTGTCATCTGATGTGATAAAAGAGTCCCTGAAGTAGACAAATATCCACGATAGTCCTATTATACTGTACATGCCGATAACAGCTTGAGTAATGAGTAAAGATACGCCAACACCTTGGAATATCGGCGATATACGCCACATGTCTACAGGTCCAGACTCTAGTACTTGGCCCAAGCACAAGTGTAAAGTGAACAGTGGTATTCCAATTAACAAGGACAGTATAAAAAACTGCATTATGAAGCCCGCTATAACAAAAAAAACAGATATGTTTATATTTATATTAATTCATAATTACATTTACATTAGGTAAAATACGAAACATGCTAATATTACCTCCAAAATGAACACTAAATATGGCAAATCTAGATATATTAAATATTCCCACGGTACAACTGAAGCAAGCTAGCATGGCACTCATACGATGTGGCCAAACTCCAAAAGGAGGTTCTTCAGTCTCTTCAATTCTGAAAACATTTATTAAAATGAGTGTGAAAGAAAACTTATATAAGTCGATGATTCATTTAATTAAGAACATCCTATGACCTCATTTCATAAGAGTGACTTGAGTAATAAGATGGTGATGATGATGAGCAATTTTCGAGATTTCGTTAGTATCACAAAAACTATTCAAAGTGATGCGTAAGTAAAAAGTGTGGCAACTGCACATTTACCTCTCCTCCGTGGCACTTGAAGGGTTTTGTGGGGCAGGGGCAACATTCAGAGACTCCGTGGATGAACTAGATGCACTCGTACTCCTAGCTGTATTGCGACCCGTCCAGTCTCCAGCAGTGACGTCACTCTCTCCAGGAGACGGAAGAGATAATGTACGATTCATAAGCAAAGCTCGACGTCCGACAATGAGTGGTCCTGAAGCACCATCGCTGCTAAGGTTTGCGGCCGTCACTTGTAACTGTATTGGTGCGCTCGTTGGTCGCATGTTAATATTGTGTTCCAAGAACAGTATAACTGGCAATGTTAAAGGTTCACTAAACGATTCTGTATTTATCGCTGGTAGAACTATATGATCTAATCTCCTCATAGAACTCCGCAAGTTGTCGTTTGTTGTGCCCGTTCTCTCTAAAGATGAAACCAAGGTCTCTCGATCAATATCCGAGAGTTCTGAAAAACTCTTAGAACGGCCAAGACTTGTTAGATTAGTTCTTTCGGACAAATTCTGTGTGATGTCTATTTCTTCTATAGAGGAAACTAATGGTTGTGCACTAAAACATTGATTATTGTCATCTATGAAACTTTGGGGTTCGGAACATTCAGGATCGTCATGAGATTCCTCAATACACTCCTTTATTTTGCAAATGAGATCCTCTTCATCGCTGTCGAAACTCTTAGTACCATCGTCAAGACATGCTAATAAAGACTTATCCAATACTTCATCTAAATCATTTAATATATCCATAAACTGGACCAAGGCAGTCGCCTGAAATTCCTCGTCATTTGTGATGTCGCGTGTATGTGATGAGAAGTCGGAATCGGATTTGTAATATTCCAGTATGGTTTTTTGTAAGTCTTCCTTCAAGTCATCTTCTTCCGATGTTTTGTCCATGTCTTTGATAAGGTGATCACCTTCATTGCTTTCGAAAAGGCTGCTTGACGCGGCACTGTCGGCACTGCTACCTGGTATATTATCATTTTGTTCATACCGACCTTCTCCTAAATTGACTACTTCCATCTTTATTGCGTGACCTAAGTCATAGCCTGCTCGTTTTGTTGACCCTGGAACAAGGATATCCATTATATTATTGTTTAGCTGAAAGAAAATTTGTAAACTTAAACACAATATGCACATTTTAAAGTTATAATCTTCCACAATGTCTCCATGGCTATGCTGATCACTGCAAGTTGTTAATATTAATATATGAATTAACTTGCTAATAAGCTTAATTGCACAGCTCAATATAGACGTGCGTCAATCTTAGCTTAATGTTAACAGAGCAATGTGAACAAAGAGTAAGTGTTTTCAGCACCATATTGTACAAACATTTTTTTTTTATTCTATATTTTAATCATAGGATTATAAACCATTGTTTTCAAATTCCTAGAATTCCTTTACAAAAGAAAGTAAAAAAGAAGGACTTATGTTTTGACTATTGTCAAAGACTATATTGTCAAAGATAAATTAAGTAAACCAAAAAAAAAAAAATTGGTAATAGATGTTAAAAGTAATGCTTTCTTCTCCATTCTTCGAGCATGTGGCAGCAGTATTTGATTATTTTAATAATATATGTTGTATACTTTTGTCTAAATGTGAATAATACATATTTATATTTAACAGAGGGTTTTTTCTAATCAGTTTGCTAATACTTCACAGTTGTCACGCAGCTCAAAGTAAAACAACAAACAAGCCTCTATAGGTTATAATTAAACTAATGACATTATAACAAATGGTAATTACCTACCTACAGACTTATCTTACATGAGAAAGATAAAATTACCACTATGCATATAACTGTAACTTACACAATTCTAAGATAAAGTTATCAATAAACACAATGTATTAATGTGTAATAGAATGACTATCTCAATGATAGATAAGAACATAATCTGATCTCACACATGTTTTGATTTCAATTTCTGATGTCAGGGTAACTCATAATAATGAATGGTTATTCTATTCAGAGTACATTTCATAAGTAGAAACATCTAAGCTTGTTGTTAACTGCAAATGAAAATAAATTACTGTTTATGTACCTCAACCAAATGCCTTTAACAATAACTTCTTCATATTTTTGTCATAGAAAGAAGACTTGAAGCAATTATATGATATCTATATTACATAAACTAAAAATATTTTAATTAGAAAATCTTTTTCTTTTTACAAAAACTAAAGATATACATCCATACAATTACATGTCAATAAATTTATACATACACAATACCTATATGATACATTTTTAAACCTTGTCCAACAAAAACCTAAGGGCCAAAAATATTCCCCGCTATTTTTTTTGCATGCTGAATAAGCTGTTTTATTATTTTTTATGAAGAAACTAAAATCTTTTTTATCCTGCCATTACAAGTGTCAGTATTGTAAGTAACAAAACAATGTGTGATACAAGTCTATAAAAATATATTACTGATAGTTAAGTTATACTGGTAATCGCAATACAATTAATTACTGAAGGAATTATTGTTTTATATCAACCAGCAGGTAATCACAAATTTTAATATTTTTAATATTTTTTTTTTATGTGATAGGGGGCAAACGAGCAGACGGGTCACCTGATGGTAATTGATTACCGCCGCCCATGGACGCCTGCAACTCAAGAATCACAAGTATTTATTAAAAAAAAGATTATAGATATTAGTATCAAAGGAACCCATATCATATTTGTATCTTTAGAGATATAATAAACAAAACGAAATAAACAAAAAAGCTTATTGTGATTCTTCTCTAAGTTTTGGTAAAAATAAATGGGACAATATTGTTTTCACCCTAAATTAGTTATAAACAGCTTTTTTGTTTGTTCTTTTAAAACTACCCTTTTAGATAAATAGTACATAATGATATATATTTATAATTTTACTAATGAAATCCAGTGAGTATAGCCTTCACCATGAACATTAATAAAGCTGAGTTGATTAATAAAGATGGTATGGTACAATCAGTAAGTAATGGCATTTTTAATTGAAACAAATGCATTCGAAAATAAAACAAGTGTTTAATCATAATTGATTGCAATAGAAAAAACGTATGTTACCAAATACAACTTAGTTGCACTAAATAGAATTTTCAGGAATGATACACTATAAACATCATAACAATTTGATGTGTTAAAGCACAACATATTATTGGATTTTAATATATTTCAAGGAACCATGCATTGTTTCAAATTCATGCCTTGTGAGGTAAATATACTGGAATAAAAACAATTTAATAAAATAAAATTAAACAAAAACATACAGACCGAGTGTTTTAAGATTTTTGTTGGATACGGAAACAGGCTATAGTAGCTAATTGGTTTCGTTGTTTGACATACTAAGAAGAAGACTAACTTTGATTGATTATTAAACGATTTTGCCAATTAAACAGCTGAGAAAAATTTATTGAAAACACTAACCTGGTTGCCTAAATGTATACTTGAAGACTTCGGATGTCAGCTGTGTACATAGAAAACATTACTTAATTTTACACATTTGTTTCAGTATCAGTATCTTAATTCGAATAAATTAGGGAAAACTAAAGAGCTTCTCTCATATAAGTAAATAATTTTAATGATTTATGATACTAACACAATTAAATAATGTTAAGAACAATATAATAATAAAAAAAATTAAGCTAATTCGATCAGGTACACGCACAGATACTGAGTACTTATACTACTCTATATAGTTCTATATACTGAGCCATGAGCACAGAACACAAGTAGAATCTTTGAGTAGAATAGAATACTCAGCTTCAGTAGTCAGAGAGAACAATCTACTATCTATGGTATTGACTAAAGGGCTAGTAAATTAAAATTTATTATTGTCCCATTCAAATAAAATATGTATTTCAATACTCAGATATTGGATTAGCAGTCTTGGTGTAACCTAAGTGAGTTGGTAGTTCAGCACCAATCATATAGACTTCATAATATTTATTTTTTATCTAACTATTTTTAATATAATTTCAGGGATAATGCATATTTTTACCGTGTTATATATTTTGGAACGAAGTTTAGACTTACCAACTAAGACTTATGCAACTATTTCTTATAATTATTTTCATTTAACC
This sequence comes from Tyria jacobaeae, assembly GCA_947561695.1. Taxonomy (NCBI): domain Eukaryota; kingdom Metazoa; phylum Arthropoda; class Insecta; order Lepidoptera; family Erebidae; genus Tyria; species Tyria jacobaeae. The sequence continues at coordinate 14,254,630 of OX387220.1, forward strand.
TGTTTTTACTGAACGTCGATGGGCCACTAAAACATAGTTACTTTACTTTACAAGATTACCGTTACAGTTACATTCTTTGATCAAATAAAAAAGAGTGACCCTGAAAGTTACCCCTCTAATAAAGGCAATAGTTTGCATTTATTAGAGGGGTCACTTTTCGCTTCTTACTAATACTAAGTTATATCATTGTAAGTAATACAACTAATTAATATAACATTAACATATTTTGGTAAGTATTATCAATATTTAAAAAGAATGGCTATAAATAACTACGAAATAGTTCTGGGACATAACAGTACGTTTTGTAAATAGAGCAAATAAAGCAAACAAAAAGGAGTTTACTCGACAATTTTGAACGTATTAAAATCTTCATAGATGAAGAGGGCCAAACTGTTGTGATAGCATTACACGAAGTAGGTATGGAGCCAAATGCAATTTTTGAAATTCTCGACTCTCTTTTTTGGTATTAGTCAAATGTTTGTGTACCGAGCTATTGATAGGAACAATAAAACCTCCTCTGTCTGTGATATTAAAAGTTCAAGTCATCCACGTAGTATTCATACGAGAAAGGCGATCAAAGAAGTGAAGAAAAGAATTCGAAGAAATTCTGTCAGAAAGCAATAGATTTTATTTTGGGAACCTAGAACTATGTCGCGTATTTTAAAACATAACTTAGGACTTGCAGCCTATAAGAGACGCACTAATCATAATTTAACTGATAATTTAAATATGAATAAGGTGTTAAAATCAAAACAATTTCATAAGCGGTACGCAAAAGGAAGTCACAGTAAAAATAAATATTGACGAGTTTTTTTTTTCTATTGAGAAATATTTTAACAATTTGAATGACCGAGTTTATACTCCACTGGAGTATGATTTATCTTTTATTATTAAATAGTTAGTTTTAATGGCATGGTCTAAACGCCGTGATCATTTTAAGTCCCTAAAACAATTCATAAGATTGGCAGTTAAGAATTTTCCCATTGAGAGCGTGCGTGTTTCTATTGAAAACTGGCCTCAACGTTTAAGGGACTGTATTAAAACATCATTTTAAATGTGCTTCATATATATTTTTTTTATTATATTAATGTATAAACTAACATATATTGCAGTAATAAATGTTTTATGCCATAGAATAAAAAAATGTTTTTCCTTGTAACAATATTTATGGCAAGAATAGGTATATAGTAATGTTTAAGATTATATTATCTAGGATATTGTGGAAAGGCCCCAAGACCTGTGTTGAGCCCTATTTTATATAATATTTATACATCTTATTTGGATAACAATGTCCGATGCCTACAGCATGCAGATGACTTATTATTATATTGTATTTATAGATCCAATAGTTCTGCATTTACATCGCTAACTGCGTCTTTAAATTTTCTTGAACAAAGGCTGGATAATAATGGTCTGTAAATATCTCCAACATAAAGTTCAACTATGTATGTATGTTGTTTTTAAGAAAAGATTTCATCCTCCAATAATTGTCTTATAATGGTCATACTGTCCCAGTTAAAAGTCATGTAACTTTTTTTTTGTATTATGCTAGATTCTAAATTCACTGGAGTTCAACACTGTGAGTACATAACAGGTAGATGGGAGCGTAATTTGAATATCCTTGTATTTAAAAGTATGTTTTTGATTCAATCGAAAGTATTAATATTGGTTTCCGGTTGTATGAAATCAGGCCCAATTAATGCTCTCCAGGTAGAATGTGTGGATCTTCCATTACATCTACGTTGGCAGTATCTATGTGACAGATTTATATTTCGTTGTTCCCAAGTATCAAACCATCCCATCCTTCAAAAATTGCAAAAACACTTTCTGTGTTGTTCACACATCCAATTTTTGGAAACACAAGACTGCTTAGTAAAAAGTCATGAAAAAGTTATTTCACTTCAAACCCCAAACTTTGGACTAAGGACGATAACCAGGCAAATATTACATTAAATTGTGTTAGAAACAAGTTATGAAAAGACTGTAATTCTATTTTTACAGATGTTTCGAAATAATCTACTACGAGTCACGTTGATGTGGGAATGTTTCATTCACAATATAATAGTTCATTAAAAATTAAATTTGCATGCGTATGCAGACCGTTTGGGAGAATCTTTGAGCCGAATCTAGCCGCTATGAAGGTAAACATTATTCTAGGACCCGGATCCAGTCAAGGATTTTTCGAAAGCCTTGGTTTAGCAGTCTTTTACAATAAGCGTACTACTAGTTCACTGATTAGAATGAAACTTGGACATTTTATGTGAATGCGGTGAAGTGGGTGACTTGAATAAGTTTTTCTTTTCTTGCCTTTTGTATAATAATTTCGATTTAGTTACTTCCTTAATTTCCAACTGCATTTCTCTTCCTTCATCTATTACGGTACTTTTGTCAAAATTTCCTTTCCTTTTCTATTGTTTCTTTACCTTAATTTGTTAGTGGTTAAACTAACAGTAAGCCATGAAAAAAAAAAATATATTACTGACCTGCCTTACTTACACTGTTATAATTTATTAAATGTGTATGTATTTGTGTGGATGTGTGTGTTTCTGTAGGTTTGTCTAAAGATGAGTATTACTGTTAAGCAGCAGCACGTTAAACAGTATATTTTTCGGTTTCAATTAACTTAAACCTACTGTTACAGGAACCTTTAAGAAAACCAGTTGCGTACTGTTTTTTTATATTTTGGTAGAGACAGGGCGTAAATAAAATTAACTCTTTTGCCATATTGTATAGGTGGTGATTTATCAAAGTTATCACACACAAACTATAGGTAATGGGGTAGAGTGAAGAACTAGACCATACATTATACACATCCATCACAAGTATATGAATTAGATAATGGAACTATTTTTTAACATTTGACATTTTTGTGTTTCATGATTGGTACATGAATTGTCTTCTTGACGTACAATCGACCAATTACGAATCAAGTATAATTTAAACTTTTAATTAAATGTTGTCATTGGTGCACTTGTTGTCAAAATTCCATCACCCTTCTCTTTTCAATTAACAATTCATCTGCGCATGTCCGTTTCAAAGTTTTAGCAAAACACAAAACATAATATTTTTTTTATTGCTTGGTCAATGTTGTAATTTCTTTTTTTTTGTAAGAATACGTAATTGTTATGTAAAATTTGTAGTACATAGTTACATTCATTTACTATTGTATCTTAGATTTAAATAGCACCATTCACTGCTTTTAATGTGCTGTATAGCCTGTACCGGTATCAGGTTTGTGAATTGAACGATCTAAGGGTCAAAGTATCTGATGTAAAGTAGTAGTCCACAATTGTTTTACAACTTTCAACCTTATTTCATGGGTAATTAATCTTTTATTTGAACCAGCGTTATGGTATCTCCGTGGAGATAAAGTTCATGTAAATGTTTCTTTTTTATAATTTGTACACGATAAGAATTATCATTTTCAATCAGTTCGTCACCAGGTTTGCGTGGTGAATACGTTTATAAAATAAGAATAAATCATGTTGTTTTTAAAAGGAAGTAGAATAATTACTATCAATATGCGCCCCACAAATAAGGTTGGTCTTTATATATAACGAAAGTTTATTTATGTATCGTCTCAGTCGTAGACAGAAGGCTTCGCTAGACAGGAGGCTCCGAGATATGCAAGAAAGTTTTCTTATATACAATTCGTTAAATTGAAGTACATAAGTTTTAATTTTGTTGACGATTTTATCAACAGCTTCTTAGAGCGATGGCGTACTCTTCTAAAGTTTCTCTCAACGAAGTGGTTATAGCTTCAGCAGTGAGAACGCCAATGGGATCCTTCAGGGGTAGCTTAGCACCCCTTTCAGCTTCAGAACTGGGAGCAGTGGCGATTAAGGGCGCGGTTGAGAGAGCTGGCATTCCTAAGGAAGAAGTTAAGGAGGTTAATTGATTCTGCCTACTTTCTCTTTATGCTGTATACTTAATGATTCACAGTTATAACTTTACCATGAACAGTTTGTAGTTTGAAACAGAACCTAAAAATATTTGCATTTTTGTTTGAATTAAATTAATTATTAAAATTTGTACTAATTGGTTTCAGTTTAGACAAGTTGCTAATCATCTTTAGCAAACACTCATGTGGTTGATAACAATTCCTTGTCACTATATTACATAAAACATATCATTTCTTAGTTGTAATTTGTCTTGATTTTCTTATAAACCTCAAAATTAAATAAGCAATTAACTAATTTCATTAATTAAAAGTATAAAGCAAACACACCACCTAATTTAACCAACTACTGTATACTTCAAGGAAAGTGTGTCATGCATGTGGCTCGCCCACCAATATCTTAATCTTTTAATGTTCCTTTTTAATAAACCCATACTGCAGTCATTTAGGCAAATAAGGGAAGAAAGTTTTTAAGTGGTGCCAAAAGCAATTTTAAGTCAGGTCTTTACCATCTAAATGAGCTAATTTGTTTCCATTTTAGGTTTACATTGGAAATGTCTGCCCAGCAAATTTGGGCCAGGCTCCTGCTAGACAGGCTGTTATTTTTGCTGGATTACCTAAAAGCACTATTTGCACAACAGTTAACAAAGTATGTGCTTCAGGCATGAAATCCATTATGTTGGCGTCACAGGGGTTGCAAACAGGAGCACAAGATGTGATCTTAGCTGGAGGAATGGAATCTATGTCAAATGTGCCTTTCTATTTGAAGAGAGGTGAAACTCCTTATGGTGGTATGCAATTAGTAGATGGTATAGTTTTTGATGGCTTGACTGATGTTTATAACAAATTTCACATGGGCAATTGTGCTGAAAATACAGCTAAGAAACTAAATATCTCGAGACAGCAACAAGATGAATATGCCATATCTAGTTATAAAAGAAGTGCTGCTGCTTATGAAGCTAAAGCTTTTGCTGATGAACTGATACCTGTGCCAGTACCACAGAAAAGGGGTGCCCCTCCACTCATGTTCTCAGAGGATGAGGAATATAAGAGAGTTAACTTTGAAAAATTTACAAAATTAGCTACTGTTTTTCAAAAAGATAATGGTACAGTAACAGCTGGTAATGCCTCTACTTTGAATGATGGTGCTGCTGCCATGATTCTTATGACAGCTGAAGCTGCTCACAGACTAGGAGTTACACCCATTGCTCGAGTTGTTGGATTTGCAGATGGTGAATGTGATCCAATTGACTTCCCTATTGCACCGGCTATTGCTATTCCAAAACTGCTTGAACAAACAGGTGTGAAAAAAGATGACGTAGCAATGTGGGAGATTAATGAAGCCTTTAGTGTGGTTGCTGTTGCTAATCAGAAATTGTTAGATATTGATCCTGCTAAGATTAATGTTCACGGTGGAGCAGTAAGCCTTGGTCATCCTATCGGAATGTCAGGTGCAAGAATAGTAGTCCATTTATGCCATGCTCTTAAGAAAGGCGAAAAAGGAGTAGCTTCCATATGTAATGGTGGTGGTGGTGCCTCATCTATCATGATTGAAAAATTGTAAGTCCCAGACAAAATCAGACACATAGTTTTTTCTTTCTGTGCCTTTTGGAATTTATTTGCTGTTAATAATAATATATTTGTAAAGCATAGCTTTAAGAATTATATAACTTTTATTATATTCATAAAATATATTTATTTTCGTGTTTTATAAATGAAAATATAAAATGGAGTAAGCATATAAATGTTTGTAATAGTGTTTATGATCAAAGCAGTTAATAAAATATTTTTGTTAAAGAGTCTTATTAATTTGTCCTGTGATTTACTGTTTTCAGAGAGCAGGATGCACATGGACCACCAGTCTTAACGTTTTACACTAAAGACCCTTGTAGTCTATGTGATGTAGTTATGGAAGAATTAGAACCTTACCAAGATAGACTTGTAATAAAAAAAGTATATATTACTGAAAAGGAAAACGTAAGGTGGTTAAGATTGTATAGATATGATATACCTGTACTATATCTCAATGGCCATTTTTTATGTATGCATAAATTGGATAAGAATTTATTGGAGAAGAGATTGCAAAATATTGAGGGTAAAAAATAACTTATTAGAAGAATCTTGGTAAAGTAGCAGCTAGTGGAATCAAGATTTAAACATAAATAGTGGCATAAGCTTAAAATAGCTTTAAGTGAGCAGAGTGTTAAACCATAATAGGCTACATAGATTTAAATTTAAATATGGAATATAATATATTCAAAAAAAAATATAGTCATACTTTAAAGTATCTGGTACTACTTACTAGTCAATATTTTTGTACAATAACTACTTAAGAAAATCTTTAAATTATGAATTATTTTGATAATTCTCTTTAAGCAATGTATTTGTTAACCCTTGTTTATAGAACAGGTCATTGATATTAAATAATTGTAAATACCCCAAAAAAATATAAAAGGATATTGTTATATCATCATATATATATATCAAAATATTTTATATAATTAATATTATGATAAGGTTATAAGGAATTCCATTAGAATTTTTGGTGAATATTCCAAAGACATTCTCATATGCAACTTAATTTTATAGCAAAAGCAACTACCTACTCATAGCTATAGACAAAAGGCGTTTTTTACTCATATAAATATAATTATTGAATATCGATTCTATTACCAGTGGTAGGGCCATGCTTAGGCACCACGGTATGCGATGCCACGGCCTCACATAAATCGGTTGTGAAGCAACTCTTGCGTTGCATTTCCCCGAAATGAGTGAGGTTTCCGAAGGCCCGACTCCTATTTCCTTTCCCCTCATCCCCCTCTCCTCTTTCCCATCTACTCATCCCCCTCTCCTCTTTCCCATCTACTCATCCCCCTCTCTTCTTTCCCCTCCCCGCATCTCTCATCACTAATTGTGCCAAGTACCTTAAGGGCGTTAAAAGGCAGAGACTTGACTCTAACAAACAAACAAATTAAGTAAACGGCTGTAGCGTGATGACTGATGGGACTTGCGAAAAGTGATTGCGGGTTCAAACCCCACCCAGTTGAAAATTTCTGTAGGTACCCTACACAGCATGTTAAATTAATATTTTTTAAAGCCCGGAATATTACTTTTCTCTCTATGAAAGTCACCCTATGTCCCCTTCCCCTAAAAATAGGTATGCGAAATTTCCATGTTCTATGCTTTTCCTATCATAAATGATCAGTGGATAGTCAGGATGGTTGAAATAACAGTACACTTTCACAGAGGTTTATCGTCGGTACGCAATCCATTAATCGAATTAAAAATCCGGATCCAAATAATCAGATATGTCTTCGGAGTTTTTTTTGCAAAGAATCAATGCTACTGCAGTCCACTGCAGGACTTTTTGACAGGTCTCCCCCAATGTGCGCCATAGCACCCAGTTCTCCGCTTTCTGCATCAGACTGGATGCCATCCCAGCTATCTATATTTAGTTTTGATACTGTAATCAATTTCTTCTTGCCTTGCGGGTTGGGGGTAGGACAATTGAGACTCGCTTTGGAGTAGTCCGTAGCGAAAGTACCTTATCTTACGAAACTAAGAATTCGTTAATGCTGCTAGTTTAGCAAGAGAGTGTTAGCAACGTGCATGTAATATGCAGTCAAATCTTGAGTTTAATTCTCTTAAGTTATCTGTAGATTGTGTTTTAAAATAATTTTTGTAAGTACCGGTGCAAGTGGCCGTATGTGGAATGTAAAGTCAGACACTCTAAGAATCGTTATCTAAGTAATTACGGTATATATTCTATGGATATGCATTTATAGTATGTACATTATGTACATGTTTTTGCTATTCTAGCTGTGACCCGCGGTTTCACCCGCGTACTTCCTTGTAAGATCTTAATTAAAATTGGACGGATTGGAAGTTTATTGCTGTATTTCTTTGGCTTTGTAATGCTTAACGTTGTGTTTTTAATTTTATGTAATTCTAAGTGTACTAAACTAATTTACATGCATGTATTTAGTGAATAAATTGTAATAGTTAAGATATTCAAGAAACTTGCGCCTGGATCATTTTGACAAAATAAATTTTGTATGGGTTTTGCTGTGTAGGCTGCGGAAAGAAAAATGCAAAAATGACAAAAATAGAAACTCAAAAATGTTTATTATTCTTGTTTTATTTAAAAAAGTACAAAAGTTACCCTACTCCTCATCCAAATACAAGTCAGGTTCATCACAATAACCATCTATATCATCTATTATTGCATCGTCTAATAAATAATAATAATAATAATCAATGCAATCATTTGGTATAAGATGAAATAACGATTTTAAATCGTTTAACTTCTTTTTGTTAATACGTTTTCCTGACGGCCATAATTCTTTCAAATCTTCTTCTACGATACCCAAATCAACACCTTTTTTCTTTTTTACGTTCAGTTCTTTGTACTACTCATCAAAGGAAGTTCTCATGAACAAAGAATGTGGAGACTTTTTTGTGAATAATATTTCTTTTGTTTTGAGCCAGTTTACTCTGCTCTTATCACTAAATGTTTTCTATTAACTGTTTTCTTTTCTAGAATTTGAGATCCAACAAAATCACATCTTTCAACATTGTTTCATAATGGCAACAAAATCTTCCACGGAGTATATCCTTTCATATTGCTTGAGTCGAGTCTCAATTTCGCAAAATCGTTGTCATTGGGCAAGAAAGTGTGTCCTGATTCTAGATAACGGAAGCTGATTGTCTCTAGAGTGGGGTGTATATTTAATAAAGCCTTCAAAATCAAAACGATTTTTAAATTCCTGTTTTGACCTCCGCAAGAGTCGCTCCACAAGATAATTTTTATTACTGTAGGGGGTAGCACGCACTTAATATGCCTGTCCTATTCCTCGGGAATTGTTTCGGAAGCCTGGAGAGAGGCGAACGTCCAACCCACCGCTCCGATCCGTCTAATTACCGTCCTATAGCCGTCACCTCCATACTCTGTAAGGTGCTCGAGCGGATAATCAACACCCAATTAATCCGCCACCTAGAGGATCACTCCTTGTTAAATGATCGGCAATATGGTTTTAGGCCGAACCGATCCACGGGTGATCTTCTAGCGTACGTCACACACCTTTGGGGTGAGGCTATGGATAGGCATGGGGAGTCCTTGGCCATCAGCCTCGACATTGCCAAGGCCTTCGATAGGGTCTGGCATCGCTCGCTTCTCTCCAAACTTCCTGCATTTGGTCTGCCATCTAAGCTATGCAACTGGGTTGCTGCCTTCCTCCACAAGCGCCGCATTAGGGTTCTCTGTGACGGCGCGGCCTATGACTTCCAGGAGGTTAGCGCTGGTGTACCTCAGGGCTCCGTCCTATCGCCCACGCTGTTCCTTCTGCATATCAATGATATGTTGGCTCTTGGTAATATACATTGTTATGCAGACGACAGCACAGTACACGGGCGATACTTTGGACATCCTGCTGCCAAGCTAGCAGACGTTGAGGGAAAACGACAGGAGCTTGTTGCTGAGCTCGACCGGGTCTTGAGCCGCATCTCTCAATGGGGTTGTGAGAATCTAGTCGAGTTCAGCGCCAAGAAAACACAGGCGTGCGCGTTTTCAAACAAAAAGTCTCCATTCCTTTCCCTTCCTACCCTTCAGAACACTCAACTGCCACTACAGGATAGGCTTAGTATACTGGGTATGGACATCTGTCGGGATCTCAATCCGCGTGATTACATCGAGAGCGTCACTAAGGTGGCCTCGCGGAAGCTCGGTGTATTGAACAGGGTGAGACGGTTCTTCTCGCCCGAGCATCTGTGTCTTTTATATAAGACCCAGGTTCGCTCCTGCGTGGAGTACTGCTCTCATCTTTGGGATGGCTATGCGCAGTATCTGCTTGACGCTCTCAATCGGTTGCAGCGACGCGCAGTCCGTATTATAGACTGTCCTGAGGTCACCCAGTCTCTTGAGCCCCTGCAGTTGCGAAGAGATGTCGCCTCTATGGCAGTTCTCTATCGCCTACATCCCGGGGAGTGTTCTGACGAGCTCTTCCAATTGGTCCCATCTTCTCCCTTCCTCTACAGGACTACACGTGCTGGCCTGAGGAGTCACCGTTTGCGAGTCGAAATGGTTTGGCTCTTCTTTCCTGTGCCGATCAGTGAAAGCCTGGAATTCCCTACCAGCGCACGTGTTTCCTTCCCAATTTGATCCCGGGTCTTTTAAGCGGGGCGTGAAAAAGCATCTCACCAGGCCGCCATAGTGTGGGTCACCATGCTGCATTGACTAGACATGCAATGAGGATGGTAACCACCACTCTTGGACTCCATTTATTGCTTACCATCAGGTAAAGTGGAGTCATTATGGTAGGCTTACAAGTAAAAAAAAAAATATATATATATATATTTTCTCAAACATGAACCCACTTCTTGGGCCCCTCTACCTGCCTCGCCTTCAGCCCAAACATAACAATTCCCAACATCGTTGGAAGCCGAGTGTATACCGCAGTTGTACACCCATAACTGCCTTTTATAGAAAACGACATTGGTCGGTATTCTAGGTAATGTTAATGTTTTCTCCAAATCGTAAGTCAGCCATTCAGTTTTTTCACAGGTTTTAGCCTGTTCAAAATCTTCCTTCATTTTTTTCCTTAAACCTTCGAGATACTAATAATATTTGATATTAACCGTGAATCGTTTTTTAAGAAAAAAAAAATCGTATTTCTTTATTTAAATAATATATGAATATGGCCTGAATCAGTATAGTTCTGTAGTCGAATGTTATTTGGAATTGAGTTAAAATGATTCAAGGTTATTGGAACATTTAAGCAGATTGATTTTTGTAATATTTTCCATATTGTATAAAATCAAGAAAATGCAAAAATGATTCTAATAGCTTGAAACACTTATTAATTTTACATAATGGTCTTCGACATTTCAGCTGTGGGTTGGACTATACGGATTTTCGACTTATTAACATAGACGAATTATTAACATAGAGTTATGAGTCTTTGATATGTTAAAATATGCCTTATATGGAGTACATAGGTCACAAAAACTCGAAATTGTCGAGGTTGTGGGTTGGAACATTTTTGCTTAAATCGGTCTAATTATATTGATTGATTTGAAATTAACTGATTTGATGATTTCAAGGACAATTTTGTTCACAATGAATACTCTTAATCAACAACACATTTATTTCGATAAAGATTAATATTATTATGTTGATAAAACTCTTTGGCAAATAACTCTTATTAGGTACCAATTCTTTGCGTTTTTATACTCGTGATGATATCTCAACGAAATGTCTGATTAGAATAAAACAAAAAGTATTTTACTTCTACATAAATATCCTTGATAACATAATGCTTAATTTGGATAAGGATTTATATTACGATACACATTTAACGTAGTTCCTTTCTTCAAACGATTTAATATTTTTTATGAACATAAAAGCGGTTATAGTGACTAAACTATGATAGTTAGATATGTCAATAGTTTTTGCGGCGCACGCATAAATAGGTTTTCAATTTTACACCTTGGGTTACAAAATCGCAATTTTCTTACCCTCCCTATTTCTTTCGAAAATAAAATATAGCCTATAACCTTCCTCGATAAATGGACTATCCAACGCTGAAAGATTTTTTGAAATCGGACCAGTAGTTCCTGAGATTAGCGCGTTCAAACAAACAAACAAACAAACTCTGCAGCTTTATAATATTAGTATAGATATACGTACACATGTCTATTGGTTCCGTAATAACACAAATATATAGAGTTTATATCGGGGGCACGCATTGTTAATTGCATAAAGTTTAAAATATAGTGTCAATTATATGATAATTAGTATTGTAATTTAGTGAAAAGAATTAATTCAATAACAAAAAAGGAAGAGAAGAGCAGCATCAGTTGTTTGGAATAAGTTAAGGCAATTTAGAAGAGATTTCACTCCAGTGTCCTCAAGGTGCTTACCTAAAACTGTTGGTGACCAGTTCTTCTCAACAGCTCCTCCTTATTTGCCCAATGAAAAAGAAAACGGTATTTATATCTTTCCTATGATCTCATGAATGAACGATTTAAACTTGAGTAACTTAGTTGTACTTTGTCACATGTTAAGGAGTTGATGGGTTTCCATACTCATTTATCTAAATCAGATCAGAAATGTTAACGTTACTTTCTGGACTTGGCAAATCTTTGCTTCCTGCGAAGATCTGTACTCACTTAATGGAAAGCCCTTTCTTCTGTCCTACTTAAATGAATAGATCTCTCCAAATCCATCATCCATCTTCTTAAAAACCACCTTGAGTTCATTATTGAAAATATAGACCTTCTTCCCAAGTCGCAGTTTGGTTTTAGAAAAGGTCTGAGTACTGCTGATAGTGTAAGTTTACTAACTTCTGACTTTCGACTATCCTTCAGAAAAAAAGAGTCTGTTGTAGCAGTATTTTTAGATATTTCTGCTGCATATGATAACGTTCTTCTTCCTCTTCTCATTCTCAAAATGCAACAGCTGAGAGTCTCCTTAAGGATCATCAAAATTATAGCCGGTATCCTGTGTCCACGTTATGTGGAATTTAGAATCCCTGGGGATTGTTCAAGAGTCCGAAGGATTGTTTGGAAAGGTTTGCCATAAGGTTCGGTCCTCAACCTTATCCCATATAACATATATACCGTTGACCTCCCCGCATGTTTAAACTTTGTAACATTTGACAGTATGCTGAAGATTCTGCCCAATTACTAAACATCTCGTTAGAGTCAATGAACCAGTGGCTTATCAAAAGATTAGAATAATTTATTATAATTAATTATTTAAACTAATTTATATATTAGTATGTATTATCTATATATTTGTGGGTTCTGATATACAGGTTAAATGTTTTAACAAGTTATCAATGCTGATTTACCGTGGTCGTTACCGTATCCTACGACAAAGTTTTAGACGTATATATTTAAGTAGGCATTTCATCAAAATAGCTACTCGACGCTGCAGTATTAGCTAACCTTTGTTGGCTCAGTTGCCACAACGAAAAAAAGAAGAAGAAGAACAAAACAATAATAAATCGGTGTAATTGCCGTAAGGCGAAAAATGTCAGGTTTTTAAAATAAATATGGTGGAATAGTACAAGTGATTTTACTCAACTTAACTGAAGATGAAGACCATGCCTCGCGAACGGTTTGGATGACCCTGTTCGTGGATTTTATTGTCGCGTCGCGATGCGTCTTCACTGGAACTATCCTGAAACTGGCATAGGAACTCACAACTACACCTCTTAAGAGCACATTGCGCAGTATCCCTATACATGGGTTCCTAAGTTGCAAATGTCAAGATATCTTTATAAGCCACTTTTTTCATAAGATAGGTACTAATGAAACATCAATTCATATTTTTTTTATGCTATAGTGGGCAAGCGAGTAGACGGGTCACCTGATGGTAAGTGATGATCGCCGCCGACTGCCGCGTTGCCGGCCTTTTAGGTAGGAGTACGCTCTGGAAACGAACAAATGGCATCTTTTTAGCATTGAACGTGCAAACCTGTGTCCTCGTGGGGTTGAAGTGGACTAGGTTAAGTCGACCCCAATCTGAACCTTTTTCTAAAGAGGTTTCGATTTCAGATACAAGTTTGGATCGGCTCTCTATGACGTTCACCCAACAAATGTTAGTAAATTATAATAATAATAATATCTCCAGATATCTCACACACGGCCGCCTGACCCCAAACTCAGCAGAGCTTGTCAAGTACTATGGCAACCAGACTGCTGAAAAACATACTTATACTTCTAAATGCATAAATCACAATCAGACACAGAACAAGTGATACTACTCATCACACGAATATTTGTTCTGGGTGGGAATCAAAATCATGACCTCTCAGTCAGGATCACTAACCACTAGATCAACAGGTTAGAATTATAGATTCACATTATACTTCAAAGGACATGAGCCTGGTAAAGATCTCTTGTTCGGGAACTCGCAATGCCTTACTCCTGAAGGGGTAATTAGAGGTGTATTAAACACCTACATTTTGCCAACTAGAACTTGATAACATTAACTTCATTGGGGGCAAACTTATTGCCGTCAACTAAGCACTTCTGGAATCACAGACGGGGAAATTGGGAATATATTTTAAGGGAAAAAAATAAAGTAAAGGGAAGAAAAGAGACGAGGTCGTATAACTGTAACTCATAAGTCTTAAGGGAAAGAGGGACAGGCTCCTAGGTTTGGGCCTCCAGTAAGCTCACTCTCTTGGTAAATGCAACTGAAGCATTGTTTGACAATCAGTTTGCTGTTAGGGCGTTGTATTACTCTGTGCTTTTTGTGAATTTGATTGGAAAATTTGGAATATATTGATAGGAAAAGGAGGATAGTTAGGGAAGGAAAGGGATATTGCTTATACAGATTTATTGGAGAGTATAAGCAATAACTTAAGCAGGTTAGGGTCGCCTAGCTATAACTCGAATTCGCTTGTGACGGGAAGTCCGAGTCCCATAACTATATAGCTCTCCACTAACTTTGTAACAATTCAACAACTATAAACCTTATAACATTTTATTGTGTAATGGCAACAGTAGCAGTAACTTAATCAAACGTCAAAGAGGAAAACTGTTGTATACATGTTTATAGTCCCTAAATCAATGATATAAAGTATAAATTAAGTATCACATGCTTGCTTCAGTTATGTTGTTGATTGAGGATACATTTTGCTACATTATCTGTGGTGGACATTGTAATGGTTGACATGTAAAATTCACGAAATATATTCTAAAAATGTTGATTGTTTTCTCGACAATTTAGTGATTAAACAGCACTTTTCTCTACTTGCATGTTTCTCAAGTAGTTTATGTGACACTTTTCATTCATCTTTTCAAATTATATCGAAGTTTTAATAAAGTGTTAAAATGAATTCAGCTATACAAACATTGGAAGCGGCTGCTCAGATGTTGATGGTGAGATGTTGTGTTGCTTAGAAAATCTATAAATACTATATTTCAAAGTATAAACATGTATGAGGAAATAATATGTATGAGGAAACATATCATTATTTAAATGTTTATTAAACTGACTAATACAATAAAATTTAAATACCTATAGATATTCTCTAAAATTTATATTTTTATTATACTACAATATGACGACGTTTAATATATGAGGCTAGAGAAATTGTTGTGGCATCTCCAGCAAGAGCGCAATGAAGAATTGAATTGATAGGTCTCAAATATTAAACTATAAAAATATTAATTTCATACCTAAGAAGAATCAGTCTCAAATAAGAGTAATAATCATATTAATTATTGTAATTATTATGTAATTATTAGCAATTATTAGCAATTATTAACATTTAATTTTTAGTAATAATTACAAGTCAAAGAAATATGATTAAAGCTACAAGAATACAAAACCAAAGGGACCAACTACCTTTTATAAATTACATGATTTTTTTGGGCAGTTGTGTAAAAAAGTAATTTGGACTAGAGAAACATAAATATACTAAAATAACTATTTACAGGGCTATCTATAATTCACATTTTTTAATATTTCTTAGGCACCTCCAAATATGGTGTCATCAGAGCAACGTCATCAAGCAGAGAGTGTATTTCTAGAATTTCGTAGTACTAAAAACCCATATGAACTCTGTAGAGAAATATTAGAAAAATCAAGTTCAGATTATGTCCTGTTTGAAGCAGCTGGCTTACTTAAAGCAGCACTCATAAGAGAGTGGAACTTGTTGACAAAAAGTGATATCTCATCTTTAAGAGAGTATTTACTTCATTATTTACTGAGAAAAGAGGCACCTGGTTCCTTGAGGGAGAAGCTTCTACAGGTATTTATTGATGCATAAAGTGTTAATAGTATTCCTCATAGAATGCATTTGTTCATTAATTAATAACATTCCAGACAATCGCAATTATAGTAAAGAGAGGAAGTATTGAGGACGGCAGAGAAAGAAAAGCTTTGCTTGGTGAATTAGAGCAAATAATACTTAGCTCACCCATCAGTCAACAAAGGTTGGCATGCTCACTGATACTAGCTATAATGCAAGAATATGCTATCACCGTGAAGTCTGCTGATGTGGGTTTAATATGGGAAGTTCATTTTAGATTAAAGAAGTCTTTTGAAGCTATGGATTTAAAACGAATATTTAGATTTACTGTAGGTGTATTAGAACAAATAGTTCGTTCTGGCCATCGTCCAGAAGGGGAACAAGCACTACTAACAAAACAATTATTGACTATTGTGGAAATGGTTCTATGCTGGAGTCATGTCTCACCTCTCTTGTCTAAAAGATTGATTGGTGCTTTTGAAGCAATTTACGAAAGTGATATGGCACCTGCTCTACGCTTAAGCTTAAGTTGGAGAGATACAATAATGCAACCAGAAGTCTTGGCATTATTCTTTGAGATTCACATGTATGTCAGATCTAATCTTGATTTAGCTGTTCCATCGCTAACATGTTTGGTCCAGCTAGCAAGTCTTAGTGGTGCAGTTATGTCTAATAACACCACTAAACAACAATACTTGGAGAATTATGTAAACAGTTTCTTGAATATGATGATGTATATACAGCCTGTTGATAGAGAGATGCTTGGGATTTCGGATATGTATAGAAGATTGATTGAGTTTTTTCCTGCAGCAATGATATCTTCAACTTCACCGGCTTTTTTGCAAACTTTGACAACATTAACTTGTCACTGTATTAGAGGAGCGGTTATGGAAGAAATTGTAAGTGTTTTTACAATTTTGACTAGTATACTATTATTGATTTTATAAAATCCAACCTCAAAAACCAACCTGTATACCAAAATAGCATATAATATTGTTAAAATAATAATAAAATACACAAATCATATAAAATTGGCAAGGGCATGGATAAATTTTTTTTTTTTTTATTTTTTTTTTTTTTATTCGTAAGCCATAATGATTTTAACATGTGAGGGGAATATATAAATATATAATAAATTAATGTACAAATGTATTTGGTTTTTAATTGACTTCCAAAGAGGTGGAACGTACCTCCCGTACCTCCCGGTACTATATTCGATTGTATGTATATTTTTTTTTATGTATGTTAAGCAATTTCTCTGCCAATTGTTAACCGATTTTCAATTTTATTAGAAAGAGCACGCAAGACCACCGCAGGTCCAAATCAGGTGTAATCAAATAACATAATTTATTGCTCAAATGAATTTGACATGTGCATTGAAAGCGGTTATCTACTTTTTAAATTTAACCAATGTTAATAATAATAATTTAGATTAATGTTGTTACATCTAGCTTTTTTAAGCTTTGCAAAAAAACTTCTCTAAACACAATAAAAATTGTTATAACCTCCACTTTCAGGTTAACAACGATGAGACTGTATGGAGAGAAGCATTGAACAAGTTTCTTCACAGTTGGAGTAGTCTAGTTCATGAGACCAATGGTTATACCAATGAAGCATTACTGAATCCATGTATAGAAATATTTAATACTTACTTACAATGTAGACTTGCTCCACCGGATGGTACAAGGTATATTTTTCATTCTATTTCAGCTTAAGAAGAGTTTTTTTTCCTCTTTTTTTCTTTTTAAAATACAACCCGTATTAGGAATATTTCCTGTGTCGCGGGGGTTTTACACACGACCTCCGGTTCAGCAGTCAGGGTCACTAACCACTAGACCAACAGGCCCACCAATTAGGTTTTAGGAAAAGCAGAGGAGCTGAATGATTTCATAGGAAGCATAGTTTAAATGCATAATCTACTTAGTCCGTTATGAAAGGCAATGGAGAATATTCCCAATTTAAGAGTTTTACATGAATGTACACTATATGTAAAGCAAAAAAATGTGTAAATTCTTTTATTTGAAATGTGATATACTTTCATAGATATTATATTTTATACGTGACTGTGAGGTCGTTTTCCAACGGTTTGTAATAGCGCGCACCTGCTCCTGGTTTGCGTGTATGAACTTTTGGTCAAATATTTATGCCACAAACTGGAAACTATATTGTGATTAAACACAGGGAATATTCAGTGTAAGCGGCGAGTGTTGTAAAGTGACGTCACACCTGGATCTGAAAAAGTGAAAATTGAGGTTATCATGATATCCAAACTACTGGCTCGATTTGAATGAAACAAAAACAGTTATATTTCTAAACAATTAGACTACACGGTTACGGAGGTTTTAATAGATTAAACGAACATGTGAACATGTCCATGTCCTACTACTATCTAAGAATAAAATATTGTAATGACTGCGATAGTTGACACTCCTTGGGGTAGTCCTTCCAGCAGTGGCCTTACTTTTGGATAAGTAATCTTTGCTTTTCTATAATATTTTATTGTAGGGGTACAGAGAATACTGATAATGATATTAAGGATGAAATAGAGGAAGATGAACGTAAATTGCACAGTAACATTCTACTTACTATTGGTGCAATCGCACGTAAGGCACCTGCACACTGCAGCCACGTTCTCTTTACGTTACTTCAGGATAGAAGTAAAAGGTAAGTTCTGATCCAAACTATATTATATCAATAGATATAGTCAGTATTCTTTAAAGGAGTAGAAATAAAATTAAATTGTGATTACTGAATGTTCGGTTTATTTCGGATTTGTACATAATATAATCAATTATGTATTTCATGTATCTGTTATAAAAATGATTAAAAACCTCTAATTTTGTTTTAGTTCTAAATTTAAACTTTCCACGTTTTAGAACTCATGAGGGCACCCGGTCTCTTCAGGTTTAAAAAAAAACTTTCTGTTTATGTACAGATTAGAGAACCATCTCCATTTGATGCACATGGGAAAACTGCCGGTCAGCGGTGGGGAACAACTAGTGAGCCTCTTTGAAGATTTGCACTGGATATTAATGATCACAGGTTATTTCTTAGATTACTGACTTTATATATTTATATATTATTTCGTAAGCATAGGGTAAATATGTGCACAATCCATTCTCTAAATTCAAAAGTAATCAGTGACGACATACCAACTACCAACCGAACTACGCAGTTATAAGTTATAAATATTACTTGAAGTCGATGAGTGGCCACAAATGCAGGCCCAGAGAAGGAAGTTCTTTACTTCTTATCGTAATCGATTCAAAAGGTGGATAATAGTAAAACTCTTTAATAGCTATTAGTAAGCCCCATCGAGAGTGAGTATACAATTTGTTTTGACGAGTCCAATAGACTGGGCTTGGTACTTATAGCCTGATGATGAAGCCAGGAGATGGATGATTTAACTCTAATGGTTTCTAGTAAGTCCCTTGAGTTTATCTTAATTCGGTTTTTATTTAGTCGAAAACATTGTTATTGCTGTCATGTAAACACTGACAGTTTTTTTTTTACTATTATAATTATTCTTGTTTTAGGTCATTTTCTCGCCATAGACTGCACGGAAGGTGAGATCGTTATGATACCTTCTGAGATCATCCAATACAGTTTGATGGAAGAAGCCGATGTAGATGCATCACTCAGATTCCTGGTCGGTGAAAGTACTAACACTGATAAAGTTGATTCTGTGTTAAAGTAAGTATATTTTATGATTTTGTGTATTTTTCCTAATAAGTATCATACATGACACGTTAAGTATTAACTAATGCGATAGTATAGTATATGCTGCACATATGTATGTATTAAACTATTGACTGATTGCCATAGTTTTATTAATTCGTGAAAATCTAAGTTATTTAAGTGTGTAAATGTGTAGATGTCTAGTAACTTTCCACCACACGTTCAACCGTACACACACACATAGTATGTAACAGTGATACCTAAAGTAGTCTATATTGACCCCTATTCTAAAAAATAACAAGGGGTCAGTGAGAGATAAACGGGGGTCCAGGATAGTGGATCTCCTTTAAACTTTCTACTTAAGTCTGGGCTAACATTAAAAAAACGTTAGAATTCTTGCGACATGATAAAATATCTATAGTTAAGAATTTAAATCATAATCTATCCAGTTCATGCATTTGTACTAAATTCCAAATGGCAAATTAAAGGATACAGGCTAGTAACGGCAAACAAATGAGATAAGATTTAGTCATCGTAAACTTGGGAAAGTGCCCTCTGGTATATAAGTTTAAGCATATTTTATAATCGTTAGTTGCTAACACTGTTGTCACTTATCAATCCTTAATTACTGGTTGCTTGAATACTTTTCTTTTTCTCTTTTATACTTGTCCTCAGATTGTTGGGTGAAGTCTTGCGCATTAACGCTTGGGAGTGCGCTGCATTAGAAGCTGGTCTCGGCACCGTGTTTAGTCCGGAACTCTCCGCAACTATATCGTGGCTACTTAAGATATGGGCCAACTCATATTTAATGCCACAATTATCTATGTATACTGAGGTAATAACTCATCTGTCTCCATTTTCAGTTTTAAATCCATTTTCGAACCTACTAGATGTTAGTTCATCAGAATATATTGTAATGCTACAATGCTACGTAAAGTACAATCACTTTAATGTATGACTACCGGCTTGACGGAGTTATACCACGGAAGCATAGAAAACCGATTTTCAAACAATGCTTGTGTTGTATTTGGTGAGTGAGTGAGGGTACTGGAAGCCCGCGAGGGCACCACCTTCGTGTATTCCTCAATTAGGCGGCGTCTAGGCACACACAGACGTCGCCTCCTCGCCGCTTGCCATTATAGCGGGCGAAAGGGAAAACCTGCCCCAGCCACCCGCGGCCACACTCAGGGCGGCATGAGGCGCTGGAAAACGAGCCTCCGCCGCCCAAAGAGTCCCGTGCTGCCGCTCTGCCCATTCGACGGTGACCGGCTGAAGCGCCTCCACGGCGGCAAAGCCAGCACGTGAAGCCTCCAGCCGGGTCGACCAACGAGCCATCGTGGCTCGACGAGCGGCCACACGCCACTCGCGTACCTCTTCGGGCGGGGGCGGTATGCACGCCTGGAATTCAGCCGTCCGTTGATAAACTTCGGCAAGCAATTCCGCCTCCAAGTCCCACGGGGGAGTTTCGGCCAACGCGCACACCGCCTCCGTCGATACGGTGCGGTAACCACGTATGGCTCTAACCGCCATAACCCTCTGAGGGCGCCAAAGGCGTGCCCTGTTCTGGGCGATCAGAGCTGATTGAGCGGGCCTGTAGCAACCCACCGATTATTAACAATAACTTTTATTTTTATTGTTCTAAAAGTATCACACATTTTAGACTAGAATGTAACAGAAAATGATGATGAACTTTTAAACAGGTACAATATGACATGGATTTTTTAACACCCAGACTCAGAACAATTTGAGGATTACGCATAATGTTGAACCCGCAACACTCGGCGCGGCAGCGTAGTGACCAATTAAACAGCTACGCTATCCGTGCAACGAAATATGTAAGTATGTGTGTGTACCAGATGGCGCCGATCCTGGACGCGGCGTTCGGGCGGTCTTCGCGTGGCTCTGAGTGGGTTGTGTCGCGGCTGGCGGCGCGAGCGGGCGCGTGCCTGCGCCACCAGGCCTCGCAGCCCACCGCCGCCACGCACGCGCTGCTGCTGCTCACCACCATCGCGCAGTCGCACCACAAGTACGTAGTCTTACACGTTGCGTGTCACGCCCTTTAACCTTATTACATACACTTAGGCGTTGACTCGAAACTCTTGTTCAACGAACGCATTTTGAACATTATTAAAAAGGTCTCTAGTCGGGTATTGTGATTTTAAAAACATCAAAACTGTTAACTACACATATGCGACAACGCGTAACTGACTAACTACTCTTTACTGTTGCAATAGGCTCAGTAGATTTTTCTTAACTCTTAAGCAATTCGGTTTATGCGTGCCTCATTTTTTTAAGGAATCCCGGACTTCTAAATATTCTACAAGTAAATTCCAACTATTGTAAAAAATAATTTCTAATTAGGGGCAATAGAGACTAATTAAAAAAAGCCAAAAAACAATGACGTTCATTTGTTCAATACTGATATACCTACAAAAATTCAAAAGGATGATAAGCAATGGTTTTTATTTACAGGTGAGAAATATGTAAGCAAAAGACACCATAGTTTAACATAGCATAGTATAAATAGCATTGCATTTTAACTTTCTGCTTCTCTGAACTCCCAAGTTTTAATATTGTAATTGCATTCACTCCTAAATTAGCTGTAATTTTTTAAGAGAATAACATCATATTCCTAAAATGTTCAAAAAAGTGTATATTTTTTTATAGCAGGGACGGGCTATCGCTCACACGTGTCACCAGATGGTAAGTGACTACCGCCGCCCATGAATACCTGTAACTCAAGAGTTTTAAGTGCGCTGCCTGCCTTTGAGGAGAGGAAAAAGAGGAGTGGAGCAAGGGGGGAGAAGAAAGAGGGGAGAGCTTTAGGCCTCCGATAACCTCACTCCTCGGTAAAAGACCACGCAAACATTCCTTAAAAACCGGTTTTCTGTGATCCCGTGGTAATACTTCGGTCGCGCAGGCCCATACGTGTTTAAGCATAGCTCTTAACGTTAACGTTGTACCTACAATTGACTTCGTGGAAAACAGTGGACTGAAAATGTAAACATATGTACATAAACAAAATACCTACAAAAAAACCATAAAGAAAAAGCCTTATCTCAGGTAACACCTAGTCTATCGTTTAAAGCAAAAGTTCGTGCTCTCCTCGTCCGTAAACTGGTAGAGTCATCAGAACAGTAGAAACAATACATACACAATATAATTATGTCCATGATATACTTAACATAATTATATTTATGTATGTATATTTGTATAAATATCAATATATTTATTTATCTTACTATTGTTTTGTTTCACTAATTATTTTACTCATTTGAGAACTTCTCAATTATTCATATATCAACATTACCCAAAGGTAGACTGTCAGAGAATGCCTCTGGCATTAAGTCCGCCTCTGTACATATTGTGCTAAAAATGTTAAATAAATAAATAAAAGAATTTAGGGTATCCCAAAATATAATAGTATAATATAATTAATTATGAGGTTAATCTTTTGGCACCCTATTGCCACAAAAACTTAAAAAGAAATTAGAAAATGAATAATAATCAAACACTGTACAAAAACAAAGTTTTATAGGATTATATTTTGTGACGCCTTGTACAGAGAGCACATTTTCAAGTTTTGTTTTGGAAATATATTTAATTCGTGCGTAATACAATTTATTTTATTCATTTCTCATCAATTTTAAGCGCTTTCTGGGAATAGTTATGGAATACTTACATTTTCTATAATATATACATTCTTCAAAAGGTTAAAACTAGAACGTCAAAAACTCATACAAGAACAAGTGAAGCTGCGGGCAAAACAGCGTATACAAATTTTATTATATAACCTTACTCCCTCTTATAGGCAAAATCCGTTGGCAACTTGTGATGAGTTCCTAGCGCTCCTTCAGTGGGAAGCAACGGGATGTAATCTGCCCGGCAAACTTAGAAGAGAGTTGCACAGAGCTTTCGCTATAACAGCTACTTATGCACAAGGTAGGTATACTGATGTTATGATTTAATGTAACAGAAAGACCTAAATTAAAAAGGCATAATATAAATCCTTATAATATAATTACAAAAGATACACTATTTTCGTGTATTTACTAGATAGCATCTTAATTATTTAATGTCTTTATGATCTAGCTAACGTATCCTGATAGTAGTTGTCAAAGAATCTGTAGAAGATCAAAAAATATTAATTTATAAAATTAAAAAGAAGCTAAAAAGTCAAATATTTGATTCCTACATTTTATCATTTCTAGGAGAAGCAAGAAATCGTTTGCTGTCAAGTACGGCGACGTTACAAGAGAAATTAATTAACATATTAAATATGGAATCTGATACAGAGCCGGTTCGCAACATGTTGGCTGATACACTTGACTGTTTCATTGGTGTCACCGAGGGAGTACTAGAGGTATATATATATTTTAAATTATGGTTTTTGTATTTCGCCACGGTATTCTAAAGTAGTAAGTAGTAGTAGTAGTAGTAGTAGTAGTAAGAACATTTGGAATGCGAGTTATATATGTATAGTACTCTAGAATGGTTACATACAACTATCTCCCTCTAACACTGATATCAATCTCCTCTATTATGAATTTTTTTTTTGAGCACTAGATGTCGCTGGGTTTTAAAGATGTACTGTATGTACTGTAATTTAAGTTGGTTTGCTAGTAAAAATGTAGGTTTCAAGTACAACAATCGATGCTAACAATATCGCATAAACACAAAAAGACACCAACCTTAACTATTCACCTTCGCATTCGAAGATAAGCAGCTCAGGAGACCACTAACGCGCCGTCAAGGTTATAATTCCACAATTGAGGTACTAAACAAGGTGTTGATGCTGCAAATAATAGTTTGTGCTTGGTTTGTTGTTTGTGCTTGGCTCCAGCCAAATGAAATTTATGAAACTCCGTTTTTGTACCAGGCTATTGATAGATACAATGAAACCTCTGTTTGTAACAACAAAAATATTTTTTTTGTTATTTTACAGGTAGGAACAATGGATGAACAATTCGTGATGATATTAGCTGCCTTAGAAAAATTGCCCGGAATTATATACAGATATCACAATTACCCAGGGGTAGTATTGCCAGCTTTGAATTTGCTTGCTAAAAGTGCAAAACGAATGCTGCATTCCGTACAAGCGCAAAACGCTAATAAGTATGTTCATAGTTGACATTTATTCTAAAACGTTTATTTATTTAACTAGGAAGAAAACCTTTTCAACTTTTACATTAAAACATTTTAAAATTTCGTTTCATTCCATACCATCATCATAGTGGTACAGTACTGGGCAAGAAATAATGCACATCGACCTCTAGAAAGAGACAATCGGCTAATTTCGGCTTTGTAGAGCGTTGTCCCTTTCGCACGGAATACTAACAGTCCTGTATCTATTAAGAGCTGTTAAAACAATTATTGTGAGTTGCTTATTTTGATTATTCTTTTCATTTTTTTTTTTCTAAAACATTATTTTTTCTCTAAGTGTTGATCTTAGATTATAGTAAAATAAAAAAACAAACACGTATGTTTACGTATTCATTTATTTATTTTGAAAAGTGATACATTCTGATAAAACAATTATAAATCCTCAATTTCTTCCGATTCACTATCAGTACTGTCAATGAAGTCAATATCATTATCGCTATCAGCCGGTATTTATTACCAGTCTATCAGTGTAGTATCTAGACCGTGTTGAAATTTTCGATATTGATTCTCACGTTTAATTGCATAATCGCAAACCTTTTTCCACTCTTCAGTCCCAATCATGTTTACTTTTTCTGCCAATAATGTTTTTACTGTCAATAATGTTTTTACTGTAGTTAAATACATACCCACATTTATTTCAGAGGCTACATAACCTTTCAGTTGAGACTGTATATTTTCAATTGGATTTAAATCCGGATGATACGGTGGCAATCGCAATGTGCCCATGTTTAGCAAGTATTTTGTCCACGGAAAACTCTGTATACCTCTCCTTATGCCGACATATAATAACGTAAATCTGGGGTTTTGTCAATTTTGGGTCTACTGGAATTTCATGCCTGTTTAACCAGTTGATAATTTCCTGTTTAATGGTGTTTGAATTGAGGGTTCTTTCAACATATTTATTGTGATAGGGTTGTCGATAACTTGAACAGAATCACGGAGTATGTTTGGGATATATTGATTAACCAGCCATTTATCGTAGTTATCGTTATTCATTTCATTGTGATAATCACCTATAGTGTCCGTGGATTTATACATTAAAAAGGCTCCAGGAACAAAGCCTTTTTCATTTCCCGCATGAACTATTATCAATCGTTGACCTTTTGAAATTGGCTTTTTTTACACCTTTTTTCTTATCATCGCTCCAAGATTTTCTTTTAGTGTGTGATGTATGTATGTAAGACTCATCCATATAGATTATATTTTTTCCTGTTTCGCGAAATTCGCGTATTTTATCGACGTATTCCATGCGTTTGAGATTTACATCATGCTTTTTCATTAGAACTTTCCTATTATCTTGCATTTTAGTGAACCGAAATCCCATCTCATGAAGTATTTTTCTCAACGTCTTTTTAGATCCATTGTAATTAATAGTCTCCGATAGTTTAGCTTTTAATGATTTTACTGTAGGCAGTTCATTAAATCATAAGTGAAAATCATACACCATTCTTCGCACAACATCGTAATCAAAATCGTCTATATCTAAACGAAATAGATTTTTTGGTCTACCTTTTTTCGGGGTACTGAACTTAATTGTAGTGGAATCTGTTTCAGTACTGACTTCCTTTAATATATTGTTCAAAGTTCTCCTTGAAATTCCACTGGCATTTGCAACTCGCTCTTGTACCTTCCTAAAATAGTTACATACGTCTTTATCTTCATGATTTTTAAATTTGTTGGCTTCAGTTGAAAAATATTTATACACTTTGTAGACAATTTCGCGCAACTAACCATGTAAAGGCTTCCCTCTTTTTCCTAAAGATGCCTTAGTACAATTCTAAATCATTTAAATTTGGGGGTGTTTTCTTGCCCAGTACTGTACAATATTTACTCAAATTTCATGGTTTTCTTTTAAGAAAAAAAAAATTAAGACCTAAAGTCGAATACCACCTTGAATAGCGATTTTATTATGTGAATTTAATAAGTTAGTAATCAATTTCAGGTTTCTGGAGATTTGTAATACAACGTTTGATGTGTATATGAGATGGAATTCGGGGAAGATATCCAGTGTTCCGCAAGATGCTGAAGAGGAGGCATATGAGGTACATTTTATTTATCACTAACAACAATAAGTTAAGTTAAATTAGTTGTACTGGCTTAATATGATTGTCAATATATTTCTTCGTATTTATTAAGGCAAACGGTTTAACTCACGCCTCTATTTTGGGGATGCTCGACTAGTTTCTATCCTGACGGGAGATCTTTATCAAAGGAAACAGCGTCTCGACAACGAATTGCGTTGCCTATCGCGTTTTGTTATTCAGAGTTTTTATTTATTTTTTATTGTATATTTTTTATACATGTAGTGTACACTAAAAAAACATGTTACAAATGAGTAGGTATAACAATCGGCGGTCTTATCACACAAGGCGATTTCTTCCAGACAACCTTGTTAGAAAGAAAGAAAGAAGAAATAAAAAAATGTTTATTTGGCACACAAAAAACACAGGTACATGAACAGTTTTGCAGAAAGACTTACTGTCAGTGCCAAAAACGGATCCATTTCAGCGTTGTGTCAGACGAAAGCCTGACGCTGGTTTTCAATTGGGCCGTTGCAGACCATACCATCACAGGCCAATAGGTACATACATACTAACTAGAAAATAAATAACAATACAAAACAGAAAAGCTCATCACTCCAACATACACAATAATATAAAACAATAACAACACAGTTTGCACACACAACCTTTCACTCTGAAAATGCTCGACAGCATTCACCACACCATACATCGCTTAACGCTATTTAAGCGATGTGTTAACAGTGGCCATATTTAGTCTCCGCTGTGCTTCTATAAGATACTGCCGCAGTCTATATTTAAAAGTGCCAATAGTATTTAAGGATCTTATAGGCGGGGGTAAATTGTTCCATATCTTAGAAGCCGCATAGCGGACCTACGAAAAGAGGCTGTTTTATGAGGTAATATAGAAAATTGCTGCGAGCACTGTCTCACGGTACAATGACGTTTGTTGGAAACCCATTCTAGTTTACGAAACAGGTAAATTGGTTCGCGGTATTTAAAACCAAACATTAGGGATGCTAAGTGTAGCTTGCGCCTAGAATTCATTTTTAATATTGAATTGTCGTTAAGGAACGGTGTGACGTGACGTGAGTGAGTGGTATCTTAAAGCAAAAACGAGTGCAAGCATTTTAAACTCTCTGAATCAGCCGATTTTGTACAAAATGCGCAACCTATAAAAGCAGTTTCGAACCAAGTCAGCAACATGTTTTTCGAACCTCAAGTTACAATCAATAAGCAGGCCAAGATTACGGGCCTCATTCTTCCTCTCAATTGACTGGCCCATAAGGGTTATGTTAAATCTGGGAAGTGAGTTTAGATTTATTTTAGTGCCGAATCTTATATATTTTGTTTTATTCGGATTGAGAACCAAAGAATTTCTCTCCGCCCAATGTACAATTCTGTTCAGATCATCGTCAAGTCAGATATTGCTTTATCGAAATGACTTAACTTAAATGATATATAAACTTGAATATCATCAGCATAAATATGATATCGTGAATTAAGCAAACATTTAGTTATATCCGCGCAATATATAATAAATAGAATAGGTCCCAATTTTTCTAAATAGTCAGACATCTGAGCACAAACTACTTTTTTGGTAGCGTTTTTTGGCAGCGGCCTGACAGTAGCAAGTTTCCAGATATCGGGAAAGGTCGCTGTCTTTATGGAGGTGTTCACCAAATGTGTGATAGCAGGCAATGTATAGGGAAGAGATAGTATTAACATCTCCAATGTAACACCATCACATCCCTCCGCATTAGATTTAAGAGCCGAGATATATGTACAAACGATGTCCTGGCTAACAGCTGAAAGAGCGAAGACGCTTTCTCCGTGTCGATGAAATTCAAAGTACGTCATAGTCGATATGTTAACTGATGGATTAATAGGGACGTTAAGGAAGTGACAATTAGTTTTATCTGGGTCAGAGAAATGAGACGGAAGGTCACCGGAACGTTTGTTTGGCAGCAAGGTTGTTTTTAAGTTCTTCCATAGTCTCTTAGGATTCTTAATTTTATTGTTAATGTTAAAATCAAATTATGCTACTTTTTCACGGTAGAGAGAAGCCGTCACTATAGATATCAACTGCTTATAATATTCTTTTTTGCTCTCGGTTTTACGTTTATGAAATGCTTTCAGAGCATTATCTCTTAATCTCATCATACATTTTATCCGTCCGTAAAACCTGTCCTGTCCGTTACCCAGGGATAATACGGCTCCTTTATAAGGCAGGTCTTAATTGGCACATGTTCATCAAACACGGCCACTATACAACTGTTAAATATATCAAGCATATCATTTACTGAACTTAAAGAGACAATATAGCTCCAATCAACGCGCGTCAAACTTTCACTTAGGTCATCGTAATTATTATACATATTTGAAAGGCCTATATTTTGCTAAGTATGGTTTAAATTTATCCCGCCGTATATAAAAATTGCATATAATCACCGAATGTCCGATTAAATTTTTGGCGCGTAGGTGGCGTTAGTTTGTACTAAGTCAAGTAGGGTTTCACTCGATCCTGTAAAGTGCGTAGGCACTGTAACAATCTGGTATAAGCTAAGGCAACAGAGAAAATCCATCACCACTCTGGTTCGATTATCATTCTCGTTAAGTCGCAAAAGAAGCACGAAAGTAGAATTAATGCGGTAGAAATGAGAGCATTGCGGAGTATAGCTGATGTGAAATTGAGTGACAGAGTGAGGAATAGTGTGATAAGGGATCAGTGTGGTGTGAAAGAGGATGTAGTGACTGAAATAGAAAAGAGTACTGGTTCGGGCATATCGAAAGGATGAATGAAAGAAGGTTGACAAATATGGCAGAGGTAAATGGAGTTGTCAGAAGAGGAAGACCTAGTCGAATGTTCTTAGACCAAGTCCAAGAAATCTAAGCAAAGGCCAGGTCAAAAGTACCTTTAACCGACGAGCCTGTATGCGGAACGGAATGAAAGTTGAAGAAGCTAGAAAGGTATGTCAGAATCGTAGCAAATGGAAGGAAGTGGTCTCTGCCTACCCCTATGGGAAAGAGGCGTGATATTATGTATGTATGTATGTTAAGTAAATTTACATTAAATCGCCCAGTAGAATATAATGTCACTGAGTGATGTTAAGGTGTCAGTGATGGCGTCAAGGAAAAGACCAAGATCCAGCCATGGGGGACGGTACGCAGTGCCAATGGTTACTCTTCTACCGTTAAATGTGGTTGCGATCCACATTTGCTCTATTGATTCGAACCAGGGATCGACGGCTATCGATAATGTGCGCACATTGAGATCGCGCCTAACGTAGAAGCCGACACCCCCGGCCCGAACGCACATTCGCCAGTCGCGGCATATGACGCAGACGATAACCGGGAAAGGTCGGTGCGCGCCCCTCTCCATGACGTAACCAAGTTTCATTAATGGCTAAAATATCGAAACTGTATCTTTCTACCATAGCTACGAAGTCATCGTGATTAGTACCCAGGGAGCCTGCATTATAGAGTCCAACAGTTAAATTCCTTTCGAGCATTACTTATAATTATTTGTGAACCTCTCAATCGTGGAACATCGAATAAAGGAATTACATACATTTATCATATTGCGAAGCATAAAATAAATATGTTCTTTCACATTTTTTTCTAGGGATAATATACATAAAATGAGAGTGCAACAACAAGCTTGCGATATTACATAACTGTAACACATAACTGACCGGCGCCATAATGTTTAAATAGTAAAATATATCTATATAAAAAACAAAGCACTTTTTAAAGTAGGCATATAAAATTAAACTAATACTAACGAGCATAATAATGTTAGAGTTTAGAGTAACATAAAAATAGTGTAAAAATTACAACAATAGCAACATATGTATAATATTATAACATAGGCATAAACAATTATTGCGTGCTGCTGCCAAAGTTACGCGTAATGCCGCCTCATTTCGTATGTTGACAGCCTTATCCCCCTCTTTGTTCCGTGCCAGGATGCGTCCTCGTCTACACCAAACAAACTTCCACCCGTGGTGTAGGCAGACGTCTCGCACCTTACGAAACAACTCGCGATTTGACTTAGTAAGGCGCTCGTTAATATAGAATCTGCGCGGCGTACCGTTCATACCTAGATCAGCCGTCGTAGCGCCGCGGCGCACCCGCGCGTTTTTAACAAACTGTCGCGCAGTTCGCGCCGCGCTAGTCGTACAACGAGTTGTTGTTACTGATATTCTCATAAATGATTGGGGTAGCTTGTGGTGTACATACATATATATGTAAGTAACTTAATATGCAAATACCGCAAATATATAAGTGGTATATTTTCAATAATTGTTATGGCCATGCAGGACATCTGCGCGCTAATGGAGGTGATCTGCAGCATCGCGCGGTCGGGCGCGGAGCGTGAGTCAGAGGCGCGGTGCGCGGCGGGGCTGCGGCTGCTGCTGCCTCTCGTCACGCCGCCTCTGCTGGCGCTGCCCACGCTGGCGCTGCACGCCTACCGCATGTTGCGGGACCTCGACGCCGCCGGACAGGTGCGGGACCCCTTTCTTTCTCATTATTTCGATCTGTCATTTCAATCACCTTGATTTGGAGATATCGTCATTGATAAAAAAGGGAGAAAGTTAGTTATGTAGTCTAGTGTAGTTATATGTTTGGGTAGAGAGCTCTGACCTCCCGGCTACAGCTAATTCGTGTTATACGTACGCGACCTCGACCTCCTTCAGCTATCGCTTAGACTACCACATCCATCCGTACAAAAAAAATCCCTTTCCTTACCTTTCAATGTGCTCTAAATATTCCCATCTCTAAGTCCTAAAGGACCCGGTTGACGGCAATAGACTCGCTTCCTGTTACATAAGAGAGACCAATTCCTAATCCTACAAATTTGGGTTTTTAATATACCTCTACCCACCTAGTCGGGGTTGGGCTTGAGCGTATATGCATGTATGTATATTTTATATTTTTTTAATAACTAGTCTCCTTGGCCCTGTATTACCACACACATATTCACCATCAATGCGAGAGACATCCTTCTAGGCATATAATGTCTCAATACGGAGGCTTTTCTCCCTTTCTTAAAGTGCAAGGGATAATGGCTTTGAAACGGCAGTGTCCTCTACGTCGTTCCTAAAAGCCTGTGATTAGCCAGGAAGCTTCTATAGTTTCTGAAATAGCAAGACTAGTTTAAGTAGCTATCTTATATACACAAAATGGACTCTTCGAGACTGTAAATACGAAACTGAAATCCTACCATTTCCTCACAACCAACTCCGGATTGGACAGACTTATTTAAAAATTAATTTTGTAATGGTTAGGGCCTTCTCACTATAACAAAAACTGAATTAATATATTTTGGAGGTGACTTAGTGACAGATCATTGTACCTAAATGGACTAAAAACGTGAAATTTGGTATTGGACTATAATTTGTCCTTCTCCCAATAAGTCCTTACGTTTCCTGTTCCAACCTGCTATTTGACGGTGTTCATTGCAATTAGGATTTTTTTAATGCTCATTGAATTATAATAGTCTGTTCTGTTCATCATGAGCTAGCTTCTGCACCTAGGGTTTACTGCAGATGACGGAACTCCTCAGGTTCAATGGTACACACAGGAAACTTTATATACACATTGAATTATATTAATGTCTTCCAATGTTCATCATGAGCTAGTTTCTGCACCTAGGGTTTATTGCAGATGATGGAACTCCTCAGGTTCAATGGTACACACAGGAAACTTTATATACACATTGAATTATATTAATGTCTTCCAATGTTCAGCATGAGCTAGCTTCTGCACCTAGGGTTTACTGCAGATGACGGAACTCCTCAGGTTCAATGGTACACACAGGAAACTTTATATACACATTGAATTATATTAATGTCTTCCAATGTTCATCATGAGCTAGTTTCTGCACCTAGGGTTTATTGCAGATGACGGAACTCCTCAGGTTCAATGGTACACACAGGAAACTTTATATACACATTGAATTATATTAATGTCTTCCAATGTTCAGCATGAGCTAGCTTCTGCACCTAGGGTTTACTGCAGATGACGGAACTCCTCAGGTTCAATGGTACACACAGGAAACTTTATATACACATTGAATTATATTAATGTCTTCCAATGTTCAGCATGAGCTAGTTTCTGCACCTAGGGTTTACTGCAGATGACGGAACTCCTCAGGTTCAATGGTACACACAAGAAACTTTAAATACACACTAAGCTATAATAGTCTGTTCTAAAGTTTGGCATGAGTTAGCTAGCTTCTAGACAAGGAAATCCTCAGCGTTCAGTGGTACAGACAGGAAACTTATAGACGCATCGCATGTGTAGCATTTGCGGTTTTCGTAGCTCCTTAATAATAATTGAAAGTGTGACTATAATAAAGATCAACAAAATATCTTAAATATATTCTACCGAATCTATTGCTACCGAAACCGCCGGTAACCTACTATTATTATTCTACTATGCTGTACAAATCAGAAGATAATTAAGATCTGTAACGATTTGTCAAAAACGTACTGATAGCAACACAGTCATAGTTACTTGACGTACCTATTTGTTATTTTTTGTTTTAATAGCTAGTAGTATAAAGATGTACATATTAAAGTTTGTGTTTTGTTACTTTGCAATACTAGTAATAGAAAGTAGAGACTAGTAATAGAATAGGCACTATACCATTTAAAAGCCACTTATGAAAAAGAAACTCAATAACAACAGTTCTGATTAGCAGAGCTAACCATAATATACAATACAGTTTATTTCAAATAGTGTTTTAGTATTTGTTTTATATTCGTAAGTTCTAACTGAAGTTGCACGTCAATTGTGAAGCAACATATCAGTGTTTGACGGTTATTTTATCGTTTGAAACGCATAGCACACTCACAAGTACTTTCAAATTGGTATACAGAAGTAAGAAACTAAAAAGAAGTAGTAAACACCCACGTTTTGCCAACTATAACAAATTGTTAGTGTATTATTATTGAAGGTAAGTATTATTGGAAAAAAAAATATGGGGTATATTTCAGTTCAAAATAAGTGAAACAGCAATGAAGAAAGTATAGTAAAGCTTGGGCTACACAACCTGACTACTGCCCGAAGACCACGTACACTTACTTACTTTATTTTTATTTTCCTTATTTAATTTTCAGCTTACTACACTACCCATCGATGAATTCAACATGGTGATTACGGCTTTACGAGTAGGTCTCACGGCAGTATCGTGTGACGTGTCCACACTATGTTGCGACACTATTTTCGGACTATCCAACAAGGTCCGAAGGTTAGGCGACGACAACCCATATGCCCAGTCCTTGTTGACGCTCGCCGAACTACTACTGATGCTTATTATCAAAATGGAAATACCGCCCGATTCTATTCCTGCTGCTGGCGCGGCGATTTACTCTCTAACCTGTGTGAAACCAGCCTTGCTGGAAGGTTTGGCGAGGCAATTGATCGAGGCTTTCGCGGTCAACGACCCCGCCAACGTGCCGCGATTGGAAGAAGCTTTCGGAGTTCTAACCAACGGAGTTTTGTTCGACGGCTTCAGAGCACACAAGCTTCGCTTCCAGGACAACTTCGACAAGTTCCTAGCGAGTGTACACGGCTTCCTTATTGTAAAATAATTTGTAGTAATTTGCGGTCCCGTTACCGCTCTATATAATATATAACTATAACATTTGTCGCCGTGGCGATTGAAGCTTATACAGAATATACACGTAAAAGGAGTGGAGTTATAAAGACTTTTTGATAGTTAAAGCTTCTAGTATAAAGATTATTTTAACAATTGAAATGTCGCGACTCCGACTATTTATTATATTTAATAGTTAAGTTTATTACTCGAGTCCTTCCTTGGGCTGTGTCAAATAAATTGAAACACTATTGTGTATAGAATAGTGCGATATGTTTTTTATGTGCCATTAGATACAGGATTTATTTATTCTGTCTTGCATTGGGGCCTAAAGTTATACAGGGTACACTGCGACTCTTATATAATTAGAAGATTCTCCTTATATTTATGTTTACATCATTTGTTTGGACCATGATTTTATCAAGGTGCATTTTTATATAATGCAAAAATTTAAAACTACAATAATTATTATGTAATAAAATATTAATATTGTTAAGAAAACATGCATCTATTGTAGGCGGCTAAACGGACAATGTCCTTTCTGTAAGACAAAAGCGTTACGTTTTTAAAGTTTGTTTTATCGCATGACCTCACCCTGACTCCATATTTAACTTTAACCTTATATAGAAAATATGGACAAATACAGTTTTCAATTATTGCGTTCATAGTACAAGGGTTCATTGTCCATTTTTCAACTGACATCAATATAGAAGCACTGATTTATATTCCCAACGCTCGCTTTTCGCTAATGAATTTCTATGTATTTTGCCGTTCGTAAGCCAAATGTTCTCGATGTATAAACAAGCTTCCTCTAGAAGTAAGCTAAACAGGATATTTTATGTTGAAATCTGTGTCATTTGTTATCAATAATGAAATAAATCTATTATAATCAATGATGAAAAAAGCGATCTCTTCGATATCAGATTAACTATTTTTATTTTTATTGTACGTCAATGCCCTTCAGTCACTGAAAATCTTATGTTCACAACGAAGTATAAGGATTCTGTAGACGTGGTTGTGAATGTGTAAAACTGCGGAGAAGATTTACTGTGGTATATATTACATATTTCGTAGGAGTAAGTATTAAAAGTACATATTGGTACTAATTGCTAGTTAGGGTAATTGTGATTTGTGTCGAGCTAAGCAAGAATGAACGTATGTTTTTCATTGTAGTAAGATGAAATGTTTTAGCTCTGTATGTTTTTGTCAATTTTCCTCAGTCTTGTTATATTCTTATACTAATTATAAGTCCTTCCTTTATATGTATTTGTGTAATTCTTCTTAATATAGATATAATTTATCTTTGCAATGTGTACGTGAACATACAATTGTTATCAACATAAATTTGTGTTATGTTACGTTATAACTACATATTACTCCTATGTTACTATCAAGGCGACTGTTGTACACATACGGCCTGTTTTTCTACTTTTTAGAAATAAAAATAACTCAGTAACACAAACGACCTTGATAAATAATATAATAAATAGACTGGCCTGTAGTGGTTACTAATCTTGACTGTTGACCCAGGGGTTCGCTTCCCACACCTGACAAAAAATCGTGTTATCTATAAATAGCTGTTCCGAATCTGAGGGTTCTTTGTGTTCTTTATTTGAATATTAGTAAAATCCCCGCGACACAGAAATCATTTCTTATGCGGTATCTGTACTAATATAATACAAGCTGAAGAGTTTGTTTGTTTTAATGCCATAATCTCAGGAACTACTGTTTCAATTTGATTTTTTTTTTAGATAGCCTGTTTATTGAAAAATGCTATAGGAGCAGTGAGCATAAACGCAAGTGAAACTGCAGGGAACGGCTGGTTAAAAATAAATGTTTTAAAAATTTAAATAATTAATAATGAACTATTTAATATCATGTATTCTTGTGATGATTGGTAGTAGTGTATCAACAAATACGTTTAGGATTCACTCTGAGTCCCTAAAAATGTCTTAATTGTTATGACAATGTTCTTTGAATGAGTAAGTGCTCAATGCGGTTATCATTTATTCAAACATTTAGTGAATTATCGAATATTTCTACACATTTATTCACTTAGATATAATTATTACTCTGCATGAAGATATTTTCATGGTGTGATTCTTAAAAGTATTAGCTACTCTTACATAATGCATATGTATATCGTTCTTGGTGTGATTAAAAGTTTTGTCATCTTACAACCAAAACTCGGTTGACCTATAAATACAAATTACAGTCACTAATAATTCTTAATATTAAATCTAATTTGTAATTTAATTCAGAATTTGATAAAACAGATTTATTTTGTATCGAAAATTCTGTATCTTTAGTCAAAGTTATAATTATTATAGTTTAATCTTAAATTGAGCGCATCAATTTCTTTGAAATATTATGTAAAATCAAAGTTCATATCTATTAGGCGATTAAAATGCCAACGACCGATGATGACTCGTTACGGTACAAGACTTAACGCAATGGAGACGTGTTTATTTTTTAATTACAAGGATATTGTAAATTATGAAATGTTTGATTAATATGCAATAACATTGTCGTATTAATTTTTATCTATTATAAGTCTATGAAGATTTGATTAGAAAATATCAAATTTTAATTTTATCAAAGTTAGTAAAGTTATAAAATTAAGTAATTTTAATTGTAATTTTAAAACAATGGTTTGTATCCTCGGAATATTTATATAGTACTACTATCTGACCCGGCAAACGTTCTGCCATAAAAAAAAACTGTATAGGGTCACCCTAATCACCAGTGGTATGAAGTATACTTTATGACCTATTCTCATACCTAAAAAATATGCATAAAAAAACATAAGAATTTGTTAAGCCGTTTCGGAGGAGTTTGGCAACAAACACTGTGACACGAGAATTTTAAATATTAGATTATTAATAGATTTACTTAAAAGCATACGACAAATTGTACTGTTAATTAGCTACGTATTTATGTGACCGTATTATGATAAAAGTCGTTAGCTTATAGTCATCTACCTATCATATAACTAAATTGTGAACTCCAACCAAATTTACTATTTAACGTCTTATTTCTCAATATCAATGTCATATGGTATTTTTTATTGTCATGAGTGGTGCATTATATGGGTGCCTGATAATAAATCTGTTTATTGGGCAATCAAATTATTATAAACAATTATTATACTGCTTTCCAATACGAACACACATTATCATTTGTCTTTTAACCTGTAGCTAGGAGATATTTAATACTCATAGAATAATTTAGACCTTAAATGGCATCCTGATACTTTCCAATTATTGTCAGTATAAATTTAATTGAAGTGTACAAATTTTGTAAAACATAACATTTGTTTTATTTAATTTTAATTTAGGGCTCAATAGACCATTACATAAGTATCCTATCTCTTAAATACCTATATCTCTATTAAAATATTAAGAAACCTCCTCCTATCCTTACGACTAGTGAAGATAAATTTCCGAGAATATTCTTGCAGCGAGAACTTTTGTATGTCATCATCATCAGTCTATCGCAATCCACTGCTGGACATATGCCTCTTCCATTGCTCGCCACTTCAATCTATTTTCCGCTTCTCGCATCCAGCTTCTGCCAGCCATCTTGCGCAAATCGTCACTCCACCTGGCCTGTATGCGTCCATAATAAAGTTTTCAATTAATTTATAGACCGAGAATATTTCCGAGAAATTTCTTACAAATTCTCTTCCATTTTGTATGGCATTAAACTTAAATTAGGATTCGGGGATTCGGGTACTAGGTTGTACATACATAAATAAAATGTGGCATTGAATTTAAAAATAAACGTTTTATAACCTTAAAAATGTAATTATATCATATCTACGGATTTGAACCATCATTGGCACTTGAGCATAGTAAATGGCTCTATAAATTAATCATTGGCACTATTTTCAGTCTTAAGAATTGATAGGTATACTTTACGTATAATCAATTAGACTTCATTTTCTAATATTCTTAGTAGCTCTTTATCGGAGTGATTTAGTTGTTTCAGCACTTTGTTTTCCTTCTACAGATACATTTTTTTATCTGTCTTTCTTAGAAATTATTTTCAGGATTTTTTTATATTTAGGGGACGAAAGTTTTTTTTATTTTGTGTTGTTCATTATTAATTATAGTCTGTTCATTATAAATTATGTTTAGCTTAACTAAAATTACTACTAATACGTAATTTCTTAACTTTTATCTAATATAAAAGCACTTGCAGGCTTCACCAAAACATTGGAAGGTATTATTACTTTATTCATCTTGTCTTAGTTGTCATTTTTAACTTTGTTTTGGTTATCAGTTTTTTTTTTCGTCTGGTTTTTGGTGTCACCTGATTTCGTAGCTATAGTTGTGCGCTTTAACTCTGCTTTTTCCAGTCTTTCTTTTCTTTTAGCCTCTTTTTTGTTGAATTGGTTCTATTTCTTTTTTGCTTTAGTTCCGCAGCTTCTCAATCGTTACTTGTCAATACAAAAGAACGATGTTTTGTAGCTGTTATTTGCTTTTTGATAGGCGTTTTAGGCAAAGGCAATAAATAAGTCTTCAAACGCGTTTTGTCGCGTACGCGTACTTCATATTGTCTCAAAACATGGTTCACCACGACTCCGACAGCTGACCCTCGTTTCCATTGCTAGACTTGTTACTAACAATTGAAATTAATTATATGTTTTTAGAAAATATTAAGAATTATTTAATAGATAGAAGGTATTTAATATACATAACGTTTCAATTTGTTAGCTTTATTCCTTCCTGCTTAATATGATAAATTCTGTAATTTAGCGATAGTTGAGTTTAGTCCTATAGACTGAGCTGTGATAGGATATTGCAAATCATTGGATTTAAGTACAATCCATACCAGTCTAAAAGAAAAATATTAATGGAGCGCTATGATATAACACATATAAAAAATCGAATTTTTGGAAAAAGACCTATAGTATTCTTGTACGAAGCTTATATCCACAACACATACCGTGCCAAAAGTTTTTAGCAAAGTGAAGAAGACTCAGGACTTTACACTCAGAGTCTGCTAGAAGTGGATGGATAATTGTTCATGCTGGTTCTGTTTCTAAAGTGGATAACTGAAAAATTTATAGCAATTCTTCCGAAAGGTCTCTTGTGGTTATGAACAATGCTCCATACCATTGTTCTCAAATAAAGGAAAACGTGTGTGTATCGAGACGCCCGACAGAAGTGTTAACTTAAACTAAACTACCGCTGCCGTATGCTTGAGAGAAAGGGTAGCGAGACATGATACGTAACGAAGCGGTTTACCCTCCCCTAAGAAGTTATCACTATATTTTTAAGAAAAAATGGACGAAAGCCGTATTGTTGGAACTATTAAAATAAAATAAAGGACACCCAACATATGCTGTAGATAAACTTCACACAATCACGATATTTTCAAAACTAAAACGATCTGAACCCGATCGAAGAACCAAATGATGATTATACAATTACAATTTAAAATGTTTGTCACAGATACAAATTGTCAGCCTTCATTATCTTCGCCAGACATCTCGTGGGCGTGTAGTGGGTAATAGTGTGAAATGAGGAAACACTCTTGATGTACACCGAATTTAATGTGCAAAGCTAGGTGGTAGGTAACAAGAAAATAACAAAATAAGGTTAAGCACGAAACAGTAAGACAGTTCCTAGATATTATGATGTTCCTGACTTGACGGTCGACATATCGTGAATGACGGCTTGCCGATACGAGCGGTAACACTATGGCTCTGCCGGAAGCGGGTACCTAGCTATCCTTATGACTTCATAAGGATAGCTAGGTACCCGGTACTTCTAGGTATGGTCTCAATTACTTAATTGAGACCATACCTAGAAGCATTGCATAATAGCTAGTAGAATATGTACCTATGTGGTCTCAAATGATAATAATGCAGGGTGCAAAAATTATTTATTACTACTTCAGTTCATATTTATAATTTCTTATAGTACGTACTAATAAGTAATACTACTAATTTAACTATCAATATAATTATTTCAATGTCACGAAATATATCCGTAACCATATAAACTACTTTTATCCGTAACCAACCGAAACTGGCAGGTATATCAAAGAAAGTTAATTATTGAAAGTGGTTTAGAATTATCTAAATACCTTTATTTAAAAAAATCTGCGTGAAATTCGGACTTTGACCCCTATGTCCCTCATTTCGTAAACTACTGTGCGCCGCGTCTGCGATAGATATCTATTTATGTCTATGGTCTTCTATTCAATTGTTGTCTTGTCAATGTCAGTGGTCATGGTCAGTCATCAAAATATTTTTAGGCCATAATGGTTATTTATTTTCGAGGCCGTTAAACTTCATTTTAAAAAACATATTAAAATATTTTGTCAATATTGTGAACCGGTTTAACTGGTTTAGTTAATTTATCGATTTTATAATTTGTATTTAATTTTGTAGATTGTGTGCTAGATTGTTACAATGAGTGTTAAACACCCAAGTTTGTCATTCAACTCGTCAGCAGTATCTTCTCAATCAGAAAATACTGAAGTGTCAGATACAATGAAAAGCTATGTGAAAGACAGATTAAAGTCTCGAGTTTTTTTAGGTCGTTATGTTGAAAGACGACTAGCAGATAAAGAGATCGGATATCGGGACGTAGTGGTAATTAGCCCAGCAGAAGTTGAATTGAAAGCGGACTTGCTAGATATACGACATAAACTACATTTTATCGCCCCAAATAAACGTTGGATAGGTATAACAGATACGGATGTCTTAGGATACCAGTATTCAGGTGTGTGTGTCTGGACAGAAATAGACAACCAACCCTTTGGCCCCTTCTGGTTCCAGATAAAGTCTTTAAAATTTAGAGATGATGAAATTATAGTGACGGTGAAATGTTTGAGACATATTTCAGATGCATTTTTAGAAATAGAACCTATGATAACTGGTTCTGCAAAGAAAGTCATGGATACATCTGAAAAGAAGCTTGACTGCAGTGTTGCATCTCTCAATGAGACCTATGTTGATATTGTGGGAACATTGAAGAGTTTTCTATCAATTACAAATGTCAAAGAATTTATAACTTTCTTATTTGCTTTTGT
Source organism: Tyria jacobaeae (assembly GCA_947561695.1). NCBI lineage: Eukaryota > Metazoa > Arthropoda > Insecta > Lepidoptera > Erebidae > Tyria > Tyria jacobaeae. The sequence continues at coordinate 14,295,808 of OX387220.1, forward strand.
TATTGCAATATTTACAGGGAGTACTTCCTTTGTAAATTTCCTTGGCAACTTCATTTTAGCATTGTTAAGAGAAATGTCTATATTAATCAAAAACTCTACTCCAATGTTCCTTGGCTTACTAGATTTCTTTAGTAAAATTGTTGGAGGGTTTTATATATTGCTGGCAATGTTATTTAAACAGAATGTTCCTATTCCTTCTGACAAGCGTTCAGTACCATATTATGATAGGTCTCACAGAAGTCATCACCGGTATGATGATAACCAATTTGATTAATCATTACTAAACAGTATAAACTTTAAACAAGTGTAACATCATTGTTCAGTCTTAATAGATCTCTTTTTAGATGTAAGTGTCTATACTTGGGTATGTGATAATATATCTTTTGTTTATGGTAATGTTAGGGTACAAAATTTAGTGGGTATGGTGATTCTTATATTCTTTATAATTTTGAACCCATGCGATATACCTACTCAGAAAAGAAACAGTGTACAGTTCTAAGCATTCATTAATTCTGTCATTCCTTTTATGCATTTATTTTTTACACTAATATCAAATTGACTTCTATATGTAAAAGAAAACGAAAATATATCATCAAGATTTATTTTTCTGTATTGTCCTTTATAATATTACATATGTTTAATTTTACTCTTTGATTATACATATTTTTGTTAATACAAATTTTTGTGTTATTGTGATGTTTAAATATTTTACTTTAATATATTTGTTTTTATTTAATCTGTTTATTTTTCTCTTGGTACTACGATTACTTGAGATTTTCCTGCAAAATTTTATAAACAATTAATATATTTTTTTATTGTATTTACAAAGCTTACTTGCAAAACTATAATACCTTCAAACATTGCACTTCTATTGTAATAATTGCCACTGGAACCTGCAATGACTTCTAATATATATTATTTGAACAATCTTTTTTAATTATCATGAAGATAGGTACACTTTTTGTTATGATTGGGAACTGAACTGCATGCACTCAACGTAGCAACAACAGGCAACCACTATTCATTATGTCATCTGTGCAGTGACCAGGTTGGTTGTCTGTAGCTACTACATATGGCCAAAAAGAATAAAAAATATGATAGTGAGCAATGAAACAACATGAGAAATAAAACATTCTAGAAAATATCATTGTTAGAATAGTCTAAACTTCTATAATAATGTAGCAATTATCACCATTTCGTTTGGATGTCATTTGCATACAGCTCTTAAATCTTTTGTTATTTCTCTGAACTTTCTTTGGTAGTGGAATTTGATTAGATACATCTTTCTTGTGTATTGGCTAAAATAAAATTATATATTGAATTAATTTTAAAATACTGTTCATATTGTGCATTGCTGATGAAGTGATAAAGAATGACTAGTAACAGTGTCAGAGCATACTTTATAGAAAGATAATTGTACATATATATAGTAGAAGGTCTTATTTACAGTAACTTGGGCTTACCTATGTGATTATGTGATGTACCTATAATATCCATTAGCCTGGTTCATGTTCATCTAAAAGAATAATTTATGGCAAGGGTTGGCAATAAAATATTTTAACAAGGTTTTGTATGATTTAATTATCTGCATGGAAATATTCTTCTATTTATCTATTACTAAAATGTATGATGGTTTAAGGAGTGTACGAAGTGAAAGTGAAGGTGTTCGACTCGAGCTCCAGTATATGACGTACCCAAGTACCAGTACTAGTATACATATGTATATAATAAATATGAAGAATTGTTTTTATTGTATGCATCACATCACTTAAACTATGTAGATTAAACGTAGAAACTTTTTATACAGGAATATTAAGTGTCACATTTAGGGAGAGTTAGTTAATCGCGATTTATTCACTACCTATCCTTAGATTTTTTTTTTCTATCTTTATAGATCTGTGTAACGCCACCTGTTGGTCAATAGCTAATATTGCTTCAAAACTGCTCTAAGAGTTGTTGTCATGTCGTTTCCCGACAATCTTGGGTTTGGCACAACTTTATTTCCTCTTAAGAACCCAATTATTGACTTACATGGAGCAATACTTTATAGGAACAATAATACTATTTGACACTACATTTTATTTTGGTTGAATACAATTTTACACAAATTATGCGAAAATGACGTGTTACGTTAATCATGTTACACAGTAAAACTTTTCCGAGTCTTTTATGCTTTTAGATTTAAGGCTTAGTTAATTTCAATTATTTTTACCTTAGTCTACTAGATCTCAATATGACGTTGTTATAAGGCCAAATTAATAATAAGGAATATACTTGATTGTATGTTTTTTTCGTGTAACAACAATAGTAAATTTCCCTTTATTTTGTAAAAAAGATTTATCATTGAATTCAGGAATAAATATTTTTCCAAAGTAAACAAAAAAGAAGTCTTGAAAGGTATCTTTAACCCTTGACGCAGAAAGCGGGGTGTTATAAGTTTCACATGTCTGTTTGTATAATTGTGTCTACCTGTGGAACCGTAACGGCTGAACCGATTTTGATGTAGATTTTTTGTTGATAATTTTATTCCATATGTTCTTTTCAGAGATATCGCAGCATTTTTGGTTTTTGTTCTTGAGCGTTATTTGATAGATATAAAGTCTATATCAGTGTAATTTGATTCCTGTTAGAATTTACTCGGGATAGACTGGATGCGAAAAGGAGGTGGACCAGGTGCTATGGCACACGTTGACCTATGTCCAGCACTGTAATACGATAGGCTTGATGATTGTTATGAAGATTTTCAGATCTACACGCAAGCACCATTAAAACATTTGACAGAAGCTTCACTCTTATTTACTCCGATGTGGCACTTTTTTGCAAATGGAGTAAGCAATATGGATTACAAGTGAATCCCACCAAAACACGGGTTATAGTGTTGTAGGCAGCCCCAGGACGATATCGCGTATTGAGTGGTCAGCGCTAATAAGTTACTATGTCAAGAATCTTGGCATTTTGATAGATACTATCCTGGAGTCCTCAGATACGCAAAGTTAGTCGAAATTGTTTGCAGTCGTCGGTAGGAAATTACGAAGCCTCCGTTTCGTAATTTCCTACCGACGATCACGAGAATTGCGCTTGCACAATCCCTACTTCTACCTATTTTCTACTATGTCGATATCAGCCATCTCGATTTCACCGAGGAGCAGCATGATAAACTTCAACGCCTTAAAAATATTGTATAAGATGTATATTTGCAAACATAATCATCTTACGCAAATATGATCACGTTTCTAAATTTCGCAATTTGCTCAAGTGGCTCCAAATTCGCCTTCGACGAAATACTTACATCCTCACCCCCTACTTTACAACATCCTGTTCAATCCCTGTACCCCGACTTTAGCAACTTAACTTTGTAAAGGAACGTTTCACTTTCCTCATCGACACACTCCAGATCCTGGAGGTCGTGCCAGGTTTGCGTCAAACACCTCTCTGAGGCGGTCCGATATGTGGTTCAGGCCCAACACAGGTGACAGAGAATCCTCCTTGATCTCCCCGACGTATAATATTGTAGTCTTTTTTAGATTGCCAAAGGTGGAACAATTTTCATAGATCCACACTCATGTATACTCACACATACTCCTCATACGTCTGTTCTACTCTTGATAGTCTGTTCGCACTAAAGAAGTATTGCGAGCCATGCGCGGCGCATCCTGCTCATCTAGTACACTTAGCAGTCTGTGCTCCGCGTTTGCAAGCCTTGCCACTGCAGTGTTTTTGTCGTACCACGAACAAGCGCTTTAAGGCAATGGTGTACCTACTTTATATATGATGCCATATGATTGGATCGACCCACCGTGTGTGTCGCACGCCTGGCAGTACGTACTCGTCTTAACTTTTATTTTTATTTTAGGTACTTACCTCTGTCGCTATATCTGCAACCAATAACACTTTTGGCAAATCAGGCTGTTTAAGTGTTATCATATCCTTCGTTAATAAATTGTTTAGTATGTTAGTAACTAAAATGTTCATTTCGCTGTTATTAAATTCTAAGAGCATCTGTTTAAATAGCATTACTAAAACTAGGAGCCATTTGGTTAACTCTTTTTTCCCTTTGGGGTCACTAGTCAATTTCTGTAGAAAATCTAGATGAGTGAAAATTTCGTCCATCGTCATATAACGCCGGTAGTGTTGTAGAGCGCTAATCGTTTGTGTTCCGAAACCTGAAAACAAGGAACCAATAATAGCAATTCTTTACGTTTAATTTATTGAGTTGATATAAAATGTACCTACATCTAAATCCGAAATACTTTGAATTATTAATCAGTATACTCGGGTGTTATCTTTGATCTCATTTTTTTGCCAACGGAATAAACTTCATTGCAATTGTGATATACGTCACTAAAAATGCGACGTGCATTTTCAAACAGACTCGCATACTTCGCATACTGTGTACACTTTGCCTTGTTAGAAAACTTCTTGAGTTTACCTTCGTCATCAGGTCTACAGTAGTATGTGGCGTTAACATTTTCTTTACTATTCTGTGGATCCAGTGCGTCTAAAGTGGCATGCAATGACTCTACAGTATTAAAGTGTAATTTCGATCCTTTTAGCCTAAAAACTTTCTTTATGTCATTGTTTAATTTGGAAGTTAATTTCAAGTACCGTCGTCCCTCTTCCAATTGAGCCAATTTGAATAAAAAGGTTGCTGCTAACTCCTGAAAAGCGTCTTTTATGAGAATATTTAAGTTGAATATATAATAAGGTTTGTTATATAAGTATATAAAAATACCTACTTGTTTTATAACTATTGTAAGAGTCTGCGTACCTGAGTTACAGTGTCTCCATATGAATCATATTTATAAGGCCACGCTATACACGAAATTACTAAAGAAATGTCTTCAAAAACGTTACACATATCAGTGTACGCACATCCTTGTATGATTTCTACTTTCTCAGCGTACGAAGAATCTGCCAAACCCTGAGTAAATAGAATTATTCATACGAAGATATATTATTATACGACTCGTTTTGGCGTCGTTTGACGAGGGCAGTACCTACAGCCTATTGCGGGAGGAAAAATAGTTAAAAAAAAATTCAAACGGTTTGGTTTTTCACGCTCACCCCTCAGTCACCATTAAACATTAACGATATAGAAACTGGATATTTCTATCTTTATAGTCATAGTCCGTATTTTCGCCTGCAATATAAACACTACTTATACCAGTAATTATGGTATGGTTCTTCACTTATTTAAATTAAACTTGACTGCACAGAATGTGTAGCGGTTTAAGTGGTCACGCTGCACCGAGTGTCGTGGCTTCGATCCCCGCACTGGACCACTTTATGTAATCCTCAAATTGTGTGGTGTTCTTTGTGTCCGTTGTTTGAATATTCTTAAAGTCCCCCGCGACATAGGAATTATCCCTAATGCGGGACTTGTCTTTTTCAAAAATAAATAAGAAAAGAAAGAAACAAACAAAAAATCATTATAATCAGTCCAGTCGTTCTTGAGTTAAAGGTGGTTTTAATAACACGACTTCATTTTATTTATATAGATAACGTACCTAATGTTTCAGTATTTTTTATTTAAGTAGACAGTTTTTAGAATAATAATGCACTACGATTTTCAATTATGAGTTAGAATACGGGATAATAAGATTTAAAATTCTAGATTTATTTCTAAAATAGTGATATGATTTTACGCATCTAAGCGCATTATAAATTAGACTTTAAAACAAAAAAGAAGGTTGATCGATACCTCATTTAAGAACATTAATGCGTGCTTAGTATAGTTCCCCCCCATGTAGAGGAATTTCTTCAATATACGTAAATTCTTGATAATCTCCCCAGACGTGTTTGTGAAGAACTTTGTGTGTTCATTAAAATGTATTACAAAATCGTTGTACTCATGTTGGGTCAAGCAGTTACATTTTCTTGTCAGCTTTTTATATACGGAACAGTCATCATCTTCATCCTGAAAAAAGTGCTTGAACTAATTATATAAGGAATCTTTCTCCACAGAGGAATTGTACTACAGAATGCAATGTCTTACCGAAATCCTCACTTCATTTAAATTAAAAAAAAATGGAGAAGTGCAAGTCCGACTAGCGCACCGAGGGTAAACAATCAAACCTCTATGTATTCTACCCTTTAGGTTTTCACCTACATACATGCTGGTTTCATTTACATCACATGAAATGCCTAAAACTTTTAACATTTGGGGCTTAAATAGTCGTATCTTTTAATAGACAGACGGACTACAGAGTGTTTTTTTATAGAATTCCCGAAAAAGGAAACCCTTATATTACTGTCCCTTAAATGGGTTTTTTTTTTAAATGCATACTCTACTATTTCTTTTTGAACTACCCAGACTTACTTAAATACAAAATGTTATGTTCCGACATCAACATTACCTCGTGCCGACAGAACTCTGAAGATTTTGAAAATGGCTGTTTTTAACCCTTTCCGTTATGTAGCTAAATCAATTGAAATATTCATTACAAGAAGATAAAATTACAGATCAGGCAGTATATTTTCTTTTGAGGATCTCTTTTTTACAGTCTGTTGTGTCAGTCAATATGTGTTAATCGCGAGAATAATTGAGAACAAACGACAAATGCCGCTACTGCCCGCGCAACATGTATGAACATGTTTCGACGCAAGTGGGCACGGGTTATCGTACTCCGAATAAGGTACAATATTATTTCCGAGTGTTTTAGAGGTAAATGAACAAAACTAAGACCGTTAGAAATATAAAACTTGGAAAAATAAGGGAGACCCTATCTTATGTGCTTTTTCCGGAATTCTAAAAAAGTTGATTGTTCAAAAAATATTAAAATTAGTAGAGATGTAGTAGTAGTAGTAAACTAATTATATTTAAACTTACTGCAATAGTAATCGTTTCCAAAAGCTGTGTTTGTGTCTCCAATCTATTAATTGCCATTGAACAAACATCAGAGGTGGTCTGTAATTATTTTTAAACAAGTCTCACTACAACAGAATTACTAGAGCTAGAGAATTGTTCGTTTCTAAAGCTTTCGCCTCAGCTACACAACAGGATATAAAAAAATAAATTTTCCCAAAAAAAAATATCGCGCTAGTTTAAAAAGTATTGGGAGGCATATTCAGGCGCGAAAAAGCTAATATGACTAGATCAGTGCATAAACAAGTTAAGTCCTTATCACTTATCTACATTAAGTCGCAACACAAAAATGTTAAGAATAATCTTACTCACATCGATTTTTGATGGAATTGGATTAACCAATCCCGCTGTCCTCCAATTGTTTTCGGTGGGCTGCTTGAGTTTCGACTTTATTTGAATATCGTCTAAAAGACATAGTAGTTTTTTAGTACTGTCTTTCAACTGCATCATGGAATCCTGAAATATTTATGACTTTATGTTTGCCTTTTAGTTTAAGTCACATCATAACGTTACGGATAGTAAGAATACATTTACATTAAAATCTAGTTACGATAAATTAAAGTAAAATGGTAAAATACCTACAAAGCGGAAGATTACGAAATTGATCTATTATTGTATTACCAATTATATTATTCCTAGTATATATGTATATGAAGCCCTGAACATTGGGCATGATAGTTTTTTCATTGATCAGTATTTCTTATTTATCTTAACAAAACGACAATTTGGTACAATTAGAAAAATGGAAATAATATCGAAAAGGAGCCCAATTTTCGAGATGACTGTTTTAAGAGTGATGAACGAGAACATTTCTTTTCCTTTTTTTTCATAAATTATGTGCATAAACTTAATAAATTTATTTGTACATATATATAACATAAAGTAATTATGACCGCGTAGAATGGTGAAATACCCACGTGCGCTGTTGTTTGTTTTTATATTCTGTTTATTTTAACCATGTAGTTCACTTTCCTCGTCTCGCTTGTAAAGATCGATATACCTATCCAAAATCACGAAAAAAAGAAGAAAATAATAAGCAATACATATGTAGCTCTGAAAATGATTACATACCTACATGGGTTTAATTAATAAACATTACCTACCAATTTAACATGACAGAATGGTTCCGTCGATACTACATTTTTAGGTCGAATACTTTCAATCTTTGAACTTGCTCCAATTTTCTTTAACGCGTTTGTTGCTGTGGCACGTGACACTAGAGAAGCTGTTACCTCATCCGTTTCAACTGTCTGACTTGTTGATGCAAACAGACGTCTGCTGATATTAGGGTGACTGGCATTATTACGTTTATTATCTCCTTTCTCTTCAATAAAGTAACTGGAAGAATTGTCCAGATCCTCACTGTTGCTGGATATTTCATCGATGCTGTCCTCCATCGGTTACTAAAGAAATTAACTGATTCAAATTTATTAACGAGAAATTCAAGATTTTTTACATTTTTCGTATCTCGTACTAAATCATAATTGATTTTTAAATTTTCTAGCCATATATATGACTTTATGTCATAATATAATACTCATATACATTGTCAACTCGGGAATGAATTTTTATTTTGATAAAAGAGCCATCTTCATCTCATACAATAAACTGATTTATAAATGCTTTCAAGGTTACCATTAATATGTCACTTTAATACATTTACATTATTTTTTTTTTGTAAGTAAATCTGTTTATTTGAATAAATTACACTATAGCTTAAAGCTGTTTTTTCCTCTAAATATTTAGTGGTACTTAGATTGTTAATAATGATTATTAATTGTCTGATACCATGCTGTATAATATACGAAATATTTCAGGTAAAAAGTTTCCGATTTTAAATAATAAAAACTACTTGTATTTGTCATAAAAGGTCAAATTTGTGTAGAATTTGTAACATTCTTGAAATGCATTTTCAGAATAATTATGAAACGAATTTTAGAATAAATTTGAAATTAATAGTGAAGGCGATAAAAGCAATTAATCAAGTAATGGCAATGAGTTTAAGAGGGAGAATTAAAAACTCAAACTCAAAGCAGTCGGCCTACCGCGCATGGATCAGGGCCCGCGCTCATTGTGACCCAGACGTTGATCGCCTAAAAGCAGCGTTTAACAAAGCCACTAGGGAATGCAAGAGGGCTTACATCAGAGCTGATGCCCAGCGCATTGCACGGTTTGGTCAGGAACTCGTCGCATACCCTACGGGTAGTTTTGGCGATTGGCCAAAGCCGTGCAGTCCAACTACTGTCAGCCTTCGCTGCCACCGCTGAAGTACCCTGACGGATCACTGGCCCACGAGCCGCAAGAGAAAGCGAAACTACTTGCTGACATCTTTGAGGCTAACTCCCGAATTCGACGACCGTGGCGCTCACCCGCCCACCATTGTGACTTGCAACTCCGCAATGCGGGATATCTCGCATCCAGCAGAGGAATGTCCGTGCGGAGCTTCGGGCACTCGATGTCCGGGAAGTCAGTGGACCCGATGGTATTCCGGCGGTGGTTCTTAAAAACTGTGCACCAGAGTTGTCTCCTGTACTCACGCGCTTGTATCGCCTGTCCTATTCCTCGGGAATTGTTCCGGAGGCCTGGAAAGAGGCGAACGTCCAGCTAATTACCGTCTATGTCACTCAGTATACCTACATTAGTCTAGGTATAATGAGTGACATAGATAATACAATTAGTGTTGCAATAAAAAACGTAATTCAGGCTTTTAGTCGTCAGCGTTTTTACTTTCCTGGTCAGGCAACTCGTCAAGTTACTACAAACCTTTGGTCAAGTTTCTCATTTTGAGGTATTTCTTCATTAATGATTAATAGTGAAAAGTTTTAAAAATGTTTTTGTTTAAAATAATATTATATTTACGTATTATTATTATGAGCGTATAAAGTTTCGTAGGGTAATATTTAGATAATGCAGAAACTACTATATAATATAATATATCATAAAATGAATTTGAAAGCAATAAATATTAAGTACCTATTATTATTAATTGAGTGTCATTTTTTATTTTTGTTACCTTAGAACTTTGACGATTTCGTAATTTTTTTTTATTGGAAAGGATGTACTTCAAGGGTAGTTAGATGAGAGTTTGGTCCAGTTGTGACAATAGCATCCATGAGAAAACCATATTAGTCTTAAATTTTATGAAAGACGCATTGAAGTCGGTTGTCTACTTTTAAAAGTCCGATTATTTGAAGCGCGATATCAATCAAATCCTCACCTCAAATGAGTTGTGCCTCGCGAGTTAAAGTGTAGTATTCTCTCATCCCCATCTATAATTGACGGTTTACACATTACTTGTTAAATGTCAAATCAGAGGAAAAGTTTCAGTACAATCACTTCATTGAGTCCCGGCAGCTCTGTATAAAACCAACAGGGCCACAACTTAAACATATAGTTTAACGAATCCAAAGTATCACTCCCCAGGCAAAATTGTCATTTTGCTTGGGGCAGAAGTTTATGGACAGATATTTCTAAGGGATCAAACGGCTTCCGTTTGATCCCTTAGAAGTATGTAATAAGTACGTAATGACACATTGATGGTAGGTCCCACGATATGGTCACGTAAGATATGGAAATTATCGAATACTAATTATCAACAAATAACTATGTTATTCCAGCCATGCAGAGGATTATATAATTGCCAAAAAGTAGATTGATATAACTGGTTGAGAAATCTGCTCCAAAAATCAATAATTTACAATCAGAGATCAGAGTAAACCAAAAATCTACTATCTTTTAATGAAAATATAATACATAACAATAATAAAAAACCGTTTGAAAAGAATCTAATGTCTTTTAATCATGACGTGCTTATACCGCAGTAATTATCCTTTATCTCAATTATCTTTCTTCATTATCTAGCCATCGTTACTCCTCACGTAATACTCAAAACCTTATAGTTACGACGACTTTTCTCAGTTATCCATCTCATTTTCAAAATTCCTGTTACAAAATTCTACGAATTCTCGATTGTTTTAATTTCTAATTTTTTCCTCACACGATAACCTTTTCGTCTATTGTATTCTCTGTCTACGTTTATAGACCTTCAGCTGAGGTAGTGGCGGGCGATAATGAATGATTGTAATAACTTACTACTACTAATACTCATACCAAACAGTTTTATTATTTATGTAATTTTAGGTGAAATTGATTTCAAATCATGATGACTTATTATTACGATGTGCCTATAAATATTTTATGTAATTTTAAGCAGGGACAATTAATTTCCCCCAGATTATATAGTTCAGATATAAGTACCTACAAGTAAACCAAAAGTAACGAAAACTTACAAGTTATCATTTCATTTTTTATCATTGCAATTTTATAAAATATTCATATTAGTACAAAGTCATATATGCAACACTTTCATATAAATTTTATACACATGTATACAAAATATGCTTGTTATTTAAAAGATACTGCTATGACGATTTTTCTGTAAGTAGCGCGAGGTTGACTCCCCCTTTCCAGTTGGCAAGCTAGTCTCTCATTGCGTCGACTTACAACTACTAAGTTAGTGACAGCTAAGCTCCTATAAAAGAGATATCTTGAGATCTCTCTACATAATCGAATGATTTCATTAATATGTCACATAATCGCCTGCAGATCAACGCAGGCAATTATGTGACATATTAATATAGAGCCTCAAAAAAGTAAGGTCTGGCCTCAGCAGTATTTTCGTCTCTCTCATACACATAGGTGGCGATTCTGCTGTTGCAAAACTCACCAAACTAGACTAAAAATCTCTAAATTTTAGTTTAGTCCTGTCCTATATTCAATATAATATTCGTTAAAATCACAAGTGCCCACAAAACAAACGTAATCGTCCATTTTTATTAATTTCCTTAGCAGATTTTGGATGTCGTTGTAGGTAAAAATTGGCATCTGAAATCGGATGTCGATGTGTAATCTAAATATCAGTTGGAAAACAGATGTCACAAAAAATAGATATCGCCCATGCCTGCAAATAACTACCTATTCTATTGCGTGGAAACGGTGATTCCGTTACGTGTTTTTTACGTGGAGAAATCCTCATGGACTATCAAATAATATAACGCCGATAACCCCGGCGGAAGGTTGTGCCTGCTAAAACCGCTGCGGTTTCCTCGCACCTGCTGTCGAGGCCCGCGGGAACACGACATTCTTTCGCGACACGTGCCCCGTAGCGAGTTATTGTAAATCGTGACGTGAATAAAGCTCGCGTCTAATAACTATAACTGCCATCGTTTAGCCATAGAGTAAGTTTTAGCTTACGAGTATCCTAATCTTTGCTAGGGATGTAACTTCGAGATGAAAAAAAAACTATTTATTTGAAAAGTTGTTTTTTTTTTGTATATAATAATAAAATTACTAAGTCGATAATAACTAAAACAAGAATCACTTGTTTTGCAAAGTTCGATTAAAATGTGCAGTTTGGCTACATCAGTTTAATCCAACAACGCATATCTTACTCTTATCTATATTTTACTTTAAAAAGGAGAGTAAGTAATACAATCGATTTATTGGAAATCAATTTATAATATTAAGAGAATTGATTATTAAAAATCTCATCGCTGGTTTGCTTAAGCCCATCTGTATTACTATATTCTATGGCTTACGCCAGCTTACGCTTTCGAGTTACGACTACGACGGGATGCGTCTTGGTTATGTTGTAATGTAAATATTAAAATCATCATCAATAAAACATTGCATATTGTGCCTACCAAAGAGTATATCTACAAACACTACGTGTACTTAGGTACGCTTTAAGTACTGTTATTAGCCAAATTATATTTTAGCGGCGGTGTTTTCTGCATGTTATATCGCAAATGGTGAGATAGTTGATAATTGGTACAAAACTTTTATTTAAACGTAATAAATATTTTAGGGTACAATGTAATGATGAATAACTATGAGAGCAAACTAAATTACGACAGTCCTTGTGACTCGGACAACGATTGGACGAATTCTACAGGTGGCTCAAAATATTCAGATTCTGAAAGGTGTTGTATGAAATGAACAAACTTGATTGGATTTAAATGATTGTCCTTTATATATGTAACATTTTTTATTGCGAGATACTAATATTCTGAATATACTTGCAGTTCTGTTCCTGAATGGGATTCTGATGTTGCAGAGGATGGTGAATTAGTGTACATTAAAACAGTATCTGTTAATGAAGGCCTAGATAGTAGCAAAACACCTTTGCTGGAAAATTGTGAAACCTTCAAGCTTAGAAACAATTTCAAAAGATCTTCAACTAGAAAATCTACTAAAGGTAATAAACGTTTTCTTATTATTTATTCTTTGTCACTATTAAGTACCAACCATGCCATCATACCAACATAATTTTTTATAAAATTTTCAAAAATGTATATTATTCATGTATGGTGTCTGGTGTCTGGTTGTCATGGTTGTCTGGTGTTTGAATTCAGGAATGCATTAGTGTTGTAAGTTAGTGTTCCTATTTTTGTAACCAATTTGAGGTTCTTGGATTGTCAGCTTGTTGCTTCAGCCTGGCCCCTTACAATCATGTCAATGTTAAAACAAATTAGATAGCTCATAAATCTGATATGAAGTTGTTTAGAATATTAAATCTCTAACTCTAAATTTAAGGTACATAACACTTCATACTTTTTTTGTTACATTTTCTTATGTAAACGAGCAAATGAGAATATTGATTTTATTTTATTATGTTCATATAAATAACTTATTAATATTACCAGATGGACTTCAATGCATATAGGAGATTTCAGTCTTTCAAGAGTCTTCCTGAGTACATATCACTATCTGGTGCAGGGCGAAAAAGATTTTGGAATCTTGTGAAACAGCAAATGCCTCCTGAAAAAGCAATTTTTATAGCTTCACGAAGCAAGAACGACATAAAATTGTTAGAGATACAAAAAATGAGACAGCTGAAGCAAACTCTGCAGGAGAGGAATATTCCTAACCATAGAATTGGTACATCTAAAAAGACGCCAAAAAGCAAACCTAAGCAAACCCCAAACTCTAAACATGATAAAACTGTGACTACTAAAACAGAAAATATTTCTAAACTGTCTGAACTTGAAAATCAAGTCAAGTATAAATCAAAACTTGTGTCGCTTGTTGAAATTCACAACACCCGACCTATGTCGGATGACGAAATTAAGATTGTTCATGATACACTTCTCCTTGAAATCACTAAATGTGGAGCGGGTGAAGGCCCTAGATTCTGTGGATTTTTCAATAAAAAAGATTTTATACTTGTTTTATGTGAAAATTATTACAGCTATGATTGGCTAGTTAAGACAGTTGAAAAAATAAAACCCTGGCCAGAGGCAGAACTCTGTACAAAATTAAAAAATAAAACAGTGACTGCTTCCACCTTTTTGCCAGGACAGGAAGCTGACACTGTACAAAAAGCTTTAAAACTGCTTGAGATACAAAACAAGGGGTTAAATACTGGAGAGTGGAAAGTCCTCAACGAAAGAGAATATGAAGGAGGCAGAGTAGTAACATTTACCATAGACTGTTACTCTTTTGAGGCCCTTAAGGCTAGCAAGTTCAAAGCCCTGTTTGGCTTTAGAAATATTTTTATGAAAATCATAACTGACCCTCACCTGCAAGAAGTATCACAGCCAAACAAACTTATAGAAAGCATAACACAGGAAGCCCCTTCAGACACTGAAATGAACTGTGGGTCCTTAAAGGAAGAAGTGCCGATAAATAAAGACAGTTCAATTGAGGGAACCGTTCAGAAACCAGCTCAGGAACCAGCTCAGGGTGAAATCAAGCCGGCTATACAGGAGGAGCTAAATAAGGAACAACTAAATGAAGAACAAGAATTAGTTGAATTCTCTGAACAGGATAAAGCAGACCAGCAAATGTCTGACTCTTATTGGGCTGAAGAACTATAGAGATGATCCTTGTTCTTTAGCAATGCATAAGTTATTGCAAAACTTTTCTAAAAGTATGTAAACACGTGGGCTGTCCCTTCTTTACTAATACTTTGAACTTCAGGCTACCTTACTTATTTTTTTATATTATGTAAAAATGATTTAACATTTACCTATATGTTCACTAATGATTATATATATATATTTTATATGTATGTGTAAAAGTAAAATAAAGAAATACAGAAAAGTGACTTCATGTTTTTTTCTTTACAGGAAGAATTTTTAGGGTTTTAAGATCACATAAGCAAAAAAATGCTGACTTTGGTGTCAAAAGGAATTGTGATGGCATGTTATCATCAAATGCTTATACGAACAGAAATGCGTCTAATGATGACAAACATATTGTTATTCAGGTACTAGGTACCCCCTACTAAGTTAGATTAAGTTGGGCTGTTTCTTTTAAACATATCTGTAGTGCTAATTTTATAATGCCCATAATAGCTACTACCAAATTCTATACTAACGCTTACTATTATTTAGGTCTTGCAATAAAATTAAACCTGTCAACAAATTCATATATGTATGCATATATTTGCAAGTATGAATGCTAGAAAAGAGAACAAAACAAGTAATACGGCATTTGAGTTGCGGTTGTCCATGGGCGGCGATAGTCACCATTAGGTGACCCGTCGCCTCGTTTGCCCTTTACCATAAAAAAAAAAGTTTACAGATTTTAATGTACATACATATAATATATATAATAAAATAAATAATTAAATATCAAAACGAAATAGTTAATATCTATACTGAATTTTAGCAAATAAAACTAAGTATATACTTTTTATATGTAGGTAAACAGCTTTTATTCGTTTTTCTTGAAACATTAATTCATTCATAGTCAATTCGTTATATTTATTACATATATAAAGTAGCAGAAAAACTTATATTTAAAATTAAATTTTAATAAGGCGTCCCCTCGACCAAACGTACCCATGAAGCTGGCGGCGTTTCCCCGTTACGCATATAGCGATGTTGCTTGAAATATAAATAAGGAAGACTGTCTAGTGACTCATTTCTTTAGGTGCATTTATTTCATTGTAGAACTCGGACTTCCCGACTCTACTTACACTAAACAATCCATCCGTATAGGAAATACAAGGGGAGGGAAGGGATAAGATCTTTTCCCTTTCATTATACTCCAATTTTCATATTTAATTCTCGAAGTGATAGGCTGACGACTAAGCTCACTCCATTGCGTTAGTAGGGCTAAATTGTAGTTTTTTTTTATATTATAGTGGACAGCCAGAGTCACCTGGTGGTAAGTGACAACCGCCGTGCATGGGCACCTGTAACTCAAAGAGTCGTAAGTGGGCTGCCCTCCTTTGAAGGCGATGAGGGTAGGGCGATGCGGTGAGGAGAAATTAGAGATTGGGGATGGGAAAGAGTAAGGAAAGGAGGGATGAGGGGAGAGGAAGGAGAGAAGAGAGGGGATTTTGGCCTCCGGAAACCTCATTAATCACGGGGAAATCGGTTTTCTGTGAGGCCGTGGTATCGCACCGATCGAGCCTGCCCATTCGTGTCTAACACAGGTATACCACTGTTAATAGACTATTAAATGTGGGCGTTTAATGTGTCTCTGCTGCTCTTTCCGGGATACAGGCCCTGGGTATATGTATGTATGTCGTAAGTAGATACTACGCTCTGTCAGTTACTTTCTGATCTCTAGGTTGCCTATTCATTTGCCATTGAATTACTAACTGAAGCAAACTAAATCGCCACTGTTACATGTAATTTTTTTCTACAGGTCAGCAAAAACATGATATTTAGCAGCGAAAAAAATTGCCAGGTTGAAAAACTTTTCGGCATAAGTTTAGAAACACATTCAGATGGCAAAACATTGATAGTTGCTGACTTTTTAACTGAGGCTAAAGCTATTTATATCCACAAAATAAAAAAAGGATACTATTTGCATAAAATCAATGGTATAGATGTCAGCTCACACAACTTAAATATTATTCTACGTAGAGTTATAGAGGACCCTAATCATCCGAAATTGACATTCGAAATTCCCTCAGCAGAAGATAGTATTGACGTAGAAAGACTATTAAAGGCACATAATGGTCCTGAGAATTCATTGACACAACTACTAAAAGACACATCGTGCTCAGTCCTATACATATGTTGTAATGACATAGAATATAATAGCAACGATGATAAAGGAGTCCTATACTGTTTTCCAAGACCTTTTAATCAAAATTTTTTATATAATACCAGAGGAGCGTACGTAACATTAAATCACCTTGCTCTTAAGTCTTTGGGGACTAGTGAACCAACAAGTTCATCTGTTCTACATAATAGTACTCTAATTAATGTCACTTACACCTCTCACTACAATGACTTACTTTTGATTGCCTTCCCTAACGCAGAAGTAGACTTATTTGCAGCTAAAAAAATAAAAGCCGATATCGTAAGACTCCTGGAATTTTTATATGGATCAATAAAGTCCTGTTTTACAAAGCCTAATAACATTGATAAATTAGATGGCTTGTTTTCACGTATTTTTGTTACATCGATATATAATAAAGTCAGCAAGGAAGATGGCAGTAAGTCGGGGTATATTTTTGAGGATTTGTTGGCAGCTCATTCAGTAATATTGCCATTGGAGGTGAAGGTGCAAATTGATGACGCCGTGACTGAGTTGGAAGCAGCGGACTACAGAGAATGGGTAAATATATAAAACTACTAACTATGAAAGTATTGTTTTAAATATTTTCATAGTTTTAAATTTAAAAACATAATCTTATGTTTTTTTGGCATACGTCTGCAACCGAGCAGACGCGGGTCACCATATGGTAAGTGACACCCGCTGCCCTCTTTGAAGGCGATGAGAAGGGGAGAGCTGAGAAGGGGGCGCTATGCCTCCGGTACCCTCATTAACTCGGTAAATACAACGCAGGCACGTTCAAGTTGGGGCCGTGCGTGGTATTACTCCAGTCCGCCATTAGTGCATTAGCATGGCTCTCTCACAATATTCTTATACTAGCTCTGTGTAGCGCTATTTAAAACCTAATTATTATTATAAAAGTAACCTAAATTAGTCCTTATACCACCAGCTATCAGCCAGTGAAAGTCTCTTGAAAATCGGACCAGCAGTCCCGAAAGATACAGACAACAATTTTAAAAATTGATTTTTGTTGTATTTTTTATTAAATACTTGTTATTATAACAACACAAACAGACAATTAAATTCTTTTTTTTGGACACATAGTGTCAATTTTTTTTCTTTTCTCAATAAATTCATTTTCACCAAATTAATTCATGAATTGTTTTTCTTCAGACTGACGATGTGGAAAATTATCAAAGGTTGTACACTGTCATGGGGTCTTGCCTATATTATTCTGGACATCTGCTTACTTCTCATTTGCAAGATGAAGATTTGAAAGAGATTAATGCATACTTGAAATTGAATGGTGTACTCAAATTAAGCTCCGATAAAGAGATAGAAAAGCTAGTTATGTGGAAAGAAGTATTTATTTATGAACATAGAAACCAGAGTAAGAATACCGGGAGTGTAAGCAAGTGAGTACCTAATGTTTTTCTCAGAGTCTCGCAGTTTTTCTCGATATTTATGAAGAACGATAATTATTTTTTCAAAATTAAAGTATCCTGAGTTACTTCCTATAAAATTAGCTATCTGTACACACATCCACACAAACGAAACAAACAGAACAAATTTAAAAGCACAAAAAGAACAAATTAAAAAAAAAGGTATGGAGTACCCTGGAAGCAATTAGACACTTCAATTTTATTTATTTCTGTAGATATACATTGCTGTAGATTGGAAGACCAACATCGACGAGATTTAATATTTTCCTCTTGTCTAGAATTTCAGATGGCCGTTGGTTTATCCTTACTGTCGGCAAAGGACATTTTATACTAACTACTCTTATGGAAGCTGGTGGTTGCACGGAAGATGTAAGTTTTAAATTGATTAAAATACATTTGTAATTTTACAGAAAGGTATTGTTTTGTACACTGACATTTTATTTCGAAATACATATACTATGTATTTCTAAATAATTTCGTCTTTCTATTTATTACCAATGATGTCGAAATGATGTGAAATCCAACGTTGTAACAGCCAAATTTAAAAAAAACGTTGTAAAGAAACGGCAATGATACGAGAACGTTGCACTTTTAAGGCATTAGATATCTGGATATTTATAAATCAAAATATGTATATATTTTCAAGCTAAATCAACTAGGGGTCAGCTACACATGTGCATGCTTGCATCATTCTAAACAACCTGTGCCAATGAATTTTCCTGAAATGATAAATAACATATATTACATTAGCAGGACCAAATTGTAATCTGCAAAAAGTGTTTTATACACTTCTGCTTACCACATCAGAGATACAGGCGTAAGCGTTGTATGTTTATTATAAGATTGATACTTACTTGTTTATGCAGACAAGTAGCGCAATAATTCGGTAATATATTCCAATACATTTTCGATTCTGCCTGTGTTATGTGATTGATGATCATGGCTATATTTCTGACTATGTTTTCTAATAGGCTATTCTACAATTTCTTTCAATATATATATAGGTATAGATTCTAAAGTTAATTGGTATTATTTATATTGATTATGTTAAAAATAATAATGAAGTTACGAATAACCATCATTTAAAGTCATAAATTCACTATATTAATATATTAAAACTGTTCAGTGTTGTTTACAAACAAAAACTTGTTTCTGCTATAGTGACGTCACTCACGAGAAGAAAATATAGTGGTCGGTGTTTTCGCTCACGTGGCATACAGATAATAAAACTTCATTTTAAATTTTAAAAATATTAATAAATCTCGTGTTTTTAAAACAAATTTGTAATGAAATCGTTTTTCTTATTTTAAAAAGTCTGTAAGTAACACAATGTCATAATTTAATTTTGATAGATGAAACGCCCCTATTGTGTTTAGGTTTTTGTTAATAGGAGTCAATACATATGTTGCAGGCTGTCGGCGTAACGCCTCCGTCTCCATTTTATGTAGAAGAGTGCGAGAGTTGTTTACAATTATTATATGATGTTGGACTAAACAAATACTTAGCGTCGTGGTTCTGTTCCAACACACAACCGCAAGTTGAGACCACTCCAGAATATTTGACAAAGTATGGTAGAAAAATAAGAGATAATCACTGTAAGTATATTTTTTGGCTAACCGCCTTTGATGGGGATGAGGAATGGGGAGGAAGGAGACGTTTCTCTGGTGTCCTCACTTTGTCCATAAATAAAGCATTGTTTGACAACCGATTTTCTGTGTGGCCGTGGTTTTACTCCGGTTGAGCCCGTCCATTCGTTTTTTGTTCGGTACGAATAGATTCCTCCCTATTCTATTACAAAATCTACGGTAGCTCTACTTCCTGACTAGATTTCCTATTATTTGCGTTTCAAATTTGAACATGAATTATATAATTAATGAGATATGTTATATGGTTCCAGGGACTGTCATCAGACAAACATGCACTCTTTGCTGTAGTTTTCAGTTGCATATGCCGGTGCCCATGCCTCTCTGAATCGCATAGTTAATTAAGATATAATGATATATTCACTATCGTATAGTTAGACATTAGCTGACAGAGAAACTCGTTTTGAAAATTCAATATAAACACATAATAGATTCCGTTTTTAGTGTTCCCCTGGCATCGTATTTATTTCAATAATATAAGGATAACCTCTTAATGTTAAGACTAAGAGAAATTGTGTATATGTTTGTTATCCCTAATAAAATAAAATAAAATTAGAGTTTGCTTATATCTAAATTAATATAATTATTTCTAATCTGTAGAAGGACCAGCGGGATAGAAACTTATCTAGAAGTTAGTAGTCAATTTAAACTACCTAGAAACTTAGCAATGAGCGGATCGGCTAGTGTATAGATAATGCTAATGAAGTACGCCAGTACGTTTATAAATGTGGTTGTTTCTTTCTCAATGAGTAGGTTTTCTGTTATGTTAAAGTAGAATTATGAAACCAGTATCATAATACTATGTAGCGTTAGATATTTTTCTTTAATTTAGACACACAGTGTTTTCTAGAATCATTCATCCGTTTATTTCAAATGTCGTAAGTGCTTGTAGTGTTTTAGTAATAGATGACGTTTTTTTGATTTGCTTCACACTAGCTCCCCCCCCACATTTATTTCTTTAATTTTTACAATTTGTATTTGTAAGGATCCATACAAATCAACTATGTATTTTATTATAAATTATTGTATACTTTCTTATTTTTTTAGCTTTCAAACCAGACGCCACCTTGAAAGCATCAACTCTCAAATTATCAAAGATACAAACAGACAAGCGTCGCCACAATTCCTCTGATCAAATTAACGTGGGATCGGTCACAACTGACCTCAACTCTCTTACCAACTACGGCAGTCATCACAGTTTGTACACTCAGTCATATAACAATGCTCAGAAATATAGACATTCCAGTTTGGATGTAAGTTATTCGGAAGACTCGAATAGCTTGAAAAGTAACAGGTACATACTATCATTAAAATTATTTATATATCTATTTTTTACATAAAAACACAACTCCTGTAACTTTCTTGAATACATTGTATCAGACTGTACAATAAACAGTAAATCATTTAATCGATCAACACTTGGATTAATTCCTGTATCACGGCGCACTTTAAAAACATTCAAAAAACTTACACAGAAAAATCCAGACTCAGAACAACAATACACAAAGACAACACGAGACAACTCCCATGGTGGGATCGAAACTACAACGACGTGACCACTTACACCACTGCGCCATCCGTGCTACTTGTGTTAGTTATGTATGATACAGATTTTTTTAAAATTTATTTATTTAACTTACAGCGAAGTAAGTGAAGATCGCGTTCAAGGTAGAAGGGCAGACAGAGAACAAAAGAACCGGCGCGACTCTTCTGGCTCCGAGTCCGATTGGGAGAGGCTGGTAAGAGAAACCCTATATTTTATTTCTATTAGGAAATAACAATAACATGCTATATGCTCCAACTAGCCAACAGTTTTATTTGATTGTTAGTCCCAAAATCGTAAATGTACAAGTCCGCCAGTTCAATGCACCACACGATGGAAACCTTTTGAAATTCTAACAGGAAAACGCAGAGGAACGTAACAAACATACAAAATGCCATTGTGTAGTATCATGATGGATTCTAGTTGTTAATCGAGAAAAAAAAAAATTAAAATCCTTTGGTGTCAATATGTAACCCGTTCTTCACTGAACTAAATAAAAATCCGCTGGCTGTCATAGCAAGTTAGTCATCTAGTACATATATTTTATAACAAATTACAATTAGAGTACTTACTAATAACAATATTTTGTGTTGGTTTTAGGACGGGAGTCGAACGAGCGGTAGCGTTGATATGTCAGACATCAGAAAGTCATTACTGAATGATATAAACCATGTTACCATCCAAAGGTATCATGTAAATCATTATTATTACAATACAAAACGCATGTTTTAGTACTATTATAGGCCTTAAAGGTTTAAAGCACGAAATCTTTAAGAATGCTATTGGTATTCCATCCAGTAAAATTTGATTTATAACTGAAGCTGTTAAATTATACTTACCAGCCGGCTAAATTCGCGCCGCCTTAGAAATTCACTATAGATAATTCAGGATGTATACCGATTGAGTTATAAATAATGTTACTAACTTTGTTACATATATACAGCCCATGCTTGGGCACGAATGGGCCGGCGACTGGTGCGATACCACGGCCTCATAGAAAACGCTGTCTCCCCTCTCGTTTTTCGTCTCCCCTTTTCCCATTTTCTCACCTCCCTCTCTTCTTCCCCTGCCCGCAACCCTTCATCCTTCATCACCCTCAAACGCGGGCAGCGCACTTACGACTCTCGAGTTGCAGGTGTCCATGGACAGCGGTTGTCACTTACCATCAGGTGACCCATTTGTTCGTCTGTCCCCCTATATTTAAAAAAATATATAGAAGACAATCTAAGAATATGATGTTTCGTTTTCACAGAATCACGTCTGGAGACGAAAATGTATTGTTCCACTTTGTACAGTTGGAATCCGAAAAAGGAATTCTGATAGCTCCTGTTAAGAATATAGAAATTCAAGCTAATAATGTCCTTTACTCATATATAATTAAAACATTCAGATCGACTAGTAAACGGATACATGAATTGCTACAACATAACATTAGGTAAAAGTTTTATTTACATTAATAACAACTGATTTCTATCAGTGGATTGTTGTAGAAATCGGTCAAATTATGCTTTATATATTTAAAAGTTCTTAGTTTTTAAATGTGAACGTAGTTAAGGTACATGCAAAAAGCAGTTATTGAATGTTACTTTATAACTTATAATATCATCAGTTACAATCATATCTATAGAAATATAAATGAATCGCCGAAATGTATGTATAACATAACTTCCGAATGAATCATTCTTATTTTGTTGTTTGTTATTGTCAGGACAGGACAGGAAGGTTTGTATAAAAGTAACCGTACGAAAAAAATTTTACAATCTTTTATAAACAGTGATTGAGTGAGAGAGACAGAGGACAGTGAGATGACGGGCCTGTTGATCCAGTGGTTAATGAACCTGACTGCAGAACCGGAGGTCGCGGGTTCGGTTCTCACACGGGACCTAAATTTGTGTGATCCACAAATAATTAGTAGTGTCCGTTGATTGAACATTTGTAAAGACCCCGGCGACACAGGAATTATTTCTAATGGGGAAGATGTCTTTTATAAAAAAAAAACTAAACAAAAATAGTTTTCTGGCCAATAGTGTTGCTCGACGAGGTGGCCAAACTGTTTGAGAGAATTATTCCTAACCGCCTTGTCGGCCACTTATCTACGTTTGGGCCGGACCTGGACGAACACCAGTTTGGGTTTCGGCGTGGGCGCTTCACAATTGGGGCGATTAAACGCGTGAGAGCTCTGGCGCAGGAAGCGGTCTTCCGGGGCGGGGTGTTGCTAGCAGTTTCGTTGGATATCTCGTCAACACAATGCGTTCAACACCCTACCTTGGTTATGTATTATGGATGCCCTAAGGTACCATCCTACTTGTCAGGACGATGCGTCACCTACGCGAGGAAGGACAGCACGGGCCGTCAAGAGATGTCTTGCGGTGTTCCACAGGGGTCGGTGCTAGGACCACACCTGTGGAACACCGCAATAGGAGGCAAACAGCAGACGGGTCACCTGATGGTAAGTGACTACCGCCGCCCTCAACTCCGCAACTCAAGAGTCATAAGTGCGTTGCCGGCCTTTTAGGTAGGAGTACGCTCTTCTCTTGAAGGTTTGAAGGTCGTATCGGTTCGGAAATACGGCAGCGACAATTTGTTACATAGGCTGCTTGTGCGAGGCAAAAAGCCAAGAGTTTTGTGGAGAAGCGCACAGTGGTGGAGTGCCAATCGTCCAGGTGGTGGGGATGGATATTTTGTCGCGTAGGACGATGGCGGAAACCTGCAGCCGGTATAAGTCCGAACAATTCCTCTAAACACTCCCCATGATACAAGCGATGGAGGATGCAGAGTGAAGCTACATCTCTGCGCAACGCCAAAGTGTCAAGCCGATCAGAAATATCTTGGCAGTCGATGATGCGAGTCGCTCTCCGTTGAATGCGGTCAAAAGGGAGAAACTGGTACTGGGGTGCACCTGCGTAGAGATGAGAACAGTATTCCATGTGCGGCCGAACCTGCGCCTTATAAAGTTGCAGGCGGTGGGCCGTAGTAAAATACTGTCTCGATCTGTTTCAAACACCAAGCTTCTTCGAGGCTAATATGGCCTTACCCTCTAAGTGACCGTGAAACTGGACTTCGCTTAATATATCGACGCCAAGGATTCCGATACCGGCTGCTGCAGTTAGGGAAGTGCTCTCAAATTGAGGTGATACGACCAATTTATCATTTTCTTAGCGGCATCTTTTTAGCGGTGAACGCGCAAACCTGTGTCTTCGTGGGGACTGGACCAGGTTACTAACTAAACCAGGTAACTAAACTGGACTAGGGTAAGTCGACCCCAATCTGAAACTTTTGATAAAGAAGTTTCGATTTCAGACACAAGTTTGGATCGGCTTTCGATGACGTTTACTCGAGAAATGTTAGCGCGGCCGGTGTAAAGGGCGTCACTCGTGCTATCGTCCGCATAGCAATGGATGCTGCTAATCTGCAGCATGTCATTGATATTCAGAAGAAACAGCGTGGGTGATAGCACACAGCCTTGTGGGACATCAGAATTAACAGACTTGAAGTCGGAGCATGCACCGTCAACTACGACCTTGATGCTTCTGTCTGTAAGAAAACTGGTGAGCCAATTGCACAGTTTCTCGGGAAGCCCATGGGAAGAAAATTATCTCCTATGTGAAGAGGTGGAAGGGATGGCTTACAAAAGTTCCCCTGGACAGCTTTGGTAATAGACCAGAATGCACGAGTTCCGGAAGGGAGACCGACTAGCCTCTCGCCAATTCTGCCGATGTGAGCCGACATTGGATATGACTGGGTGTTGAGGGCGGCTCTCCTCCCAGGCGTGAACCTTACGTGTTACGCGGATGACACGTTGGTCACGGCCTGGGGGGCGACTTACGATGAGGCAGCGTTGCTTGCTGCGGCTGCAGTCTCCCAAATCGTCCAACGAATCCAGCCGAACCAGCTGGGCCTACGGGTTGCCCTTGAAAAGTCCGAAGCCATTGTTTTTCACGGGCCTCGAAACCTGCGGCCGTTGGACTTCCACATCGTCGTCAGCGGGTTGCGGCTGACTGTCAAGGACACTATCAAATACCTGGGTTTGGTCCTTGACAGTCAATGGGACTTCCACCCACATTTCAGCCAGCTGTCGACGAAACTGATGAGTACTGCGGCCGCATTGTCTTCGCTGCTTCCCAATCTTAGGGGGCCAAGCGTGGCGTGTCTGCACTTATATGTAGGGGTCGTGCGGCCTATGGCCCTTTATGGAGCCCCAGTATGGGCCGACCATCTGACGACAGCCACTGTTGCCATACTGCGCAGGCCGCAGCAGGCGATGGCCGTCAGAGTTGTGAGAGGGTACCGCACGATCTCCTACGAGGCAGTGTGCTTACTGGCTGGATCACTGCCCTGGGACCTGGAAGCCAAGGCTCTCGCGTCGCTACATCAGTGTCGTGAAGAGGTGCGAGAGCGAGGACACCGACCGTCACCTAGAGAGTGCGAGCGGCGGCGGTCCGAACTGAGGGGGGAATTAGTGGCAGAAATTAATTTAATTAAATAAAATTATGTGAAAAGCCGGGACGGCCAGCTAGTAAATAATATTTTGCTTAATACATTGCATAGAACGTTAATAGAAAATATAGAGATATAACAATACAACACAATTATTTTAGTAATAGTTGTAAGTCTATTTGCGTTTCAACATGTGACATATTTTTATAGGTTCAAAAACAACCACGCTCCTTCTAATCCTTTGAACAAAATCTTGGTGGCGGTGAAAGAGCACGGCATGTTATTTCAAGTGCCTGTGGAAATTTTAACTCAGTGCGGTGTCAGCAAGAAAATGACGGAGCCATATCAATTTTGGGTTGTTGGGTAAATACCCTTTTCTTAACATATACCGGTGTTTCAAAAAGGTCTGGTAATTTTATGTGTAGGGCATTGTGTAACCGTGAAATGTTCATTTAGCTTAAAAGAGATTTATAATATTTTGTTACTTTTGAAAATGAACACGATTTTGGAATATGATTTTTTTTGTTATTAATTTTTTTTTATGCAAACACTCGAAAAAATCCGCATACAATATCAACTTCCTTTGTATCAAACGATCAATCATTTTAATGTTGAATAATCATTTTCAATTAAGATGTCTATATTTAAATCACCTGTATAGTCAGCTTAACTTTTTGATGGACATTAAACCCAGTATCATCAAATTAGTAATTCACACTCTCAACTTGATGCTTTTGGCATTACATTTGCTATGATTTAACATGAATGAAACACAACTACTGAAAGATTTCATCATAATTATACAACAGGAACAAGTACGCAATGCTTATCCAGTGATTGCTCACCTTGTATTACAGTTTAGTCTTCATATATAGGTAGGTATATATTTGTCTCACCCATGCAATATATTTTACAGGCGAGTATTCAGTGAGCCGGAGCCCAGGGAATTGTATTTGTGTTATCACGAGTCTGTACCTCAAGATCTTACCGAAGTAGCATGTATGCTGACTTATCTTGAATAATCAAACAAAATACGTGTGAACTTCATAAGGATGGAGTGAAACGGCTCGAAGTTTTTCACGGTCCGTGACCCTGTTCTTTCAGCATGGAGTTTGAGACCATGAATGACTGTTTAATGGTTATATTATGTTACACACTTTTGCATGTTTGTATCCGTCCATTTTTTTAATATAATTAAGAATGTATTTACTACTTACTTATCGATATGTATTTAACGCACCATAGACATAAAACTATCATAGTGCTACTACCGAGAACTTGGGGTCTAAATGGAAAGTGTAAAAAACAAAAAAAAAACCATTAAACGAAAAACCAGGTTTAAAGTTATTACTTTTAATTGACTTTATAGACTTTAAAAGTTTTTCAGAACATGATTAGTATTTTTATTAGATACACATTAAAAAATAGAGTTGAGACCCCTCCAAGTGTCTTTAAATCGATTCCAAGTACTGAAATGTTTATTTAATTTTAAATTTTTATTTCTCCCTCTTGAGTAAGGTTACAAATATATTAAAGAAATAGCTGAATTATTTTTATTGAGTAGTGCTACTGGTTTCCATCAGTTACACTTCACCATATGGTGCTTTTGGAAAGCAAATGCACGAGTTTCCAAAACATTATAGGTGATATTGTTACGGAAGTGGGTACAGGGATTGGAAGGAAACTAATGTCACTGCCGAGAGTAACGATTTATTTGCGTTTCACAATATTCCGAACGCGTAACACTCACAGCACAGAACGAGTTGTACTGCACGAACCGCGTAGCACTGTTCCACACTGTTCCCGCGGACTACACTTAACTCAGTCCAACGGTAGCACTGCACTACTCACTATTATTCACTTTCACTGTTCACTTCACTACTTTTTCACTTCTTCTTCTTATTCTTCACTTGAGAGCACTTTCCACTGAACTGCCCTGTAGGCGCGTCTGGAGCTCTTTATATACCCCTAATTTCGATCGTAATTTGTTGAATTTCGACCGTCATTTCGTTATTCTTTTCGATTGTCTTCTACAACTTAATTTATTTATTCATTTTGCTTGATCTAGTACTTTCCATTATATTCGAATTTTGTAAAGAATCATCTCCATTTACTAGAATTTTCTATAAAACACCGAAATCACAAACAAAAACCCATGGAGTCCGCCGGGGCTTGAACTCACGGCATTCGGCTCGCAGCCGTAGCCACTACCGCTCAGCTACCGTGACTTGTCAATCTTCGTTTGAAAAACTTCTATGCATTGTTTGTCTGTGCGGTGACGTAGGCATGGCGTCACATTATCCCCTCCTTAGACGTGCTCGTCCCGAGCATCGTTAGAGCCGTGGTACCGTGCCAACCTATCCACATGAACGACTTTAGCTGTACTTCTTGGCGTTTTCCGAATTCTGTAAGTGACATCATTGATCTTCGTAATTACTTCATAAGGGCCTTCCCAACTTGGTTGTAGTTTTGGAGATTTCCCTTTTCGTCGAACAGGATTGTGAAGCCAAACCGCAGAACCTTCTTCAAAGGACTTGGAGTTAATGCTTCTGTCGTATCGCGTTTTCATTCGCTCACTAGCTTGCAGATTCTCTTCTCTCATGTGCCCGTGAACCTCCTCCATCTTTCTTCTTAATTCTTCTGCGTATTCCGAAATACAGCTGGGCGTATCCGGAGGACAACCTGCGAGTAGATCTGCTGGAAGTCGAAGTTCTCTAGCAAAGTTCGCTCGAGCCGGAGTGGTAGAGGTACTTTCATGAACTGCCGTCCTATATGACAGAAGAAATAGAGGAATGTACTCGTCCCAATTGTCCTGATGGCTATCCACAACTTTAGCCAAATGCCGTTCCAAAGTTTGATTAAATCTTTCTACCATTCCATCAGATTGCGGATGATATGGCGTAGTCCGAGTTTTGTGTATCCCCATAATTTTGCATGTTTCCTGGAAGACTTGAGACTCGAAATTCCTGCCTTGGTCACTATGGATTTCAAGAGGTAATCCAAATCGGCAGAAAACTTCATTCACAAGTTTATTAGCCACAGTGATAGCTTCTTGATTTGGTAGTGCGAACGCTTCTGGCCACTTCGTAAAGTAGTCCATTACTACTAGAATGTAACGATTTCCACTATTTGTCATTGGAAACGGCCCGGCCACATCCAAAGCTATTCGTTCCCAAGGAGCACCCACGTTGTATAGCTTCAATGCTCCACGACTTCTTGTTTGTGGTCCCTTGACAGAAGAACAGCTCGTACATTTCCTGCACCAGTCTTCAACATCTTCCTTGCAGTGCAACCAGTAAAAACTTTGACGAATCTTCACTAAAGTCCGCTTTACACCAAGATGACCGCCTGATGTTCCGTCGTGATACGCTCGTAGTATATCAGAAATCTTTGACTTTGGTACAACTGTCTGAAGATGACTGTCTTGCCCAGATGCACTCTCCCATTTTCGACATAAAAGCCCATTATGTAAGAGCAGACTATTCCATTGCGCCCAATAGCTCTTAGTTGTTGCACTCATTCCAGCAACTTCACTCCATCCTGGCCGTGCAGATAAGTCTTTCATCCAACTGAGTATTGGTTTCAAGTCTTCATCTTCTTCTTGTAATTTACGTAAGGCATCATTGCTCCATTCTTCATCAATTGTATCAGTTCTTATAACTCGGACCGTAGCTTTTTCTTTATCTTCTTGTTTCGAACAGTGCTTGCAGTCATCAAAACATGGGCGTCTTGACAAAGCATCGGCATTCCCATGAGACTTCCCACTGCGATGTTCAACCTCAAAGTCGTACTCCTGTAATTGTTCTATCCATCTTGCGACTTGTCCTTCAGGATTCTTGAACTGCAATAGCCACTTCAACGCTGCATGATCTGTTCTGACTAGAAATTTCCGGCCCAACAAGTATTTTTTAAAATGCTGAAGCGTTTTGACCACTGCCAGGAGCTCTCTTCGGGTGACACAATAATTACGTTCTGGTTTCGACAATGATTTACTGTAATAGGCTATCACAACTTCTTGATCCTCTTTCTTTTGTGAGAGTGTTCCTCCAATCCCTGTGTTACTTGCATCTGTGTCTACTATAAATTCATTGCTCTGATCCGGATATCCGAGAACGGGCGTTTCACATAACCGACTCTTGAGATCTTCGAAAGCTGTCTTGCATTGTTGATCCCAAATGAAGGGTCGTTTTTCTTCTGTAAGTCGATGTAAAGGCTTCGCTATATCCGAAAAATTCCTGACAAAACGACGATAATAAGAGCAAAGTCCCATAAACGCCCGGACTTGTGTTTTGTCGGTGGGCACAGGCCAATCTTTAACAGCTGAAATCTTTGTTGGATCTGTTTCGACGCCTTTTTCCGAAACTACATGTCCCAAATAATTCACCTGTCGTTTGAAAAATGAACATTTCTTATGACTTAGTTTAAGATTTGCACTTCTCAACTTGTTAAATACGGATTCCAGCTTCTTTAAATGGTCATCAAAGTCTCGCCCCACTATTATAATGTCATCAAGATATACCAAGCAAGTTTCTCCCAGTAGCCCAGTCAGAACACGTTCCATTAATCTCTCAAAAGTAGCCGGGGCATTGCAAAGTCCAAACGGCATCACCTTGAACTGCCAAAGACCTTTTCCTGTGGAAAACGCGGTCTTCTCCTTATCTTTAGGGTCCAGCTCTACTTGCCAATAGCCAGTTTTCAGGTCAAGCGTAGAAAACCATTTCATGCCATTGAGAGTATTCAAAGTGTCATCTATCCTTGGTAATGGATAACTGTCCTTTTTGGTCACGTCGTTCAGTCGGCGATAATCAATGCAAAATCTCGTTGAGCCATCCTTCTTCTTTACCAGGACCACTGGTGAACACCACGGACTAGACGATGGTTCAATTACTTCATTATTCCTCATGTCTTGAATCATGTCGTCCACCTCTTTTTCTCTGGCAAAAGGAATTCGACGAGGTCGTTGACGAATAGGTTGTTCATTACCAGTATTAATTTTGTGTTGTACCATACTTGTCCTGCCGATATCACCATCATTCTTTGAAAAGATATCGGAGAACCGACGTAGCAAATTCTTCGCCTTCAATAATTCAATAGTTGTCAAATCTTCCTTACATCCCTCTAGTATACTGTTAACGTCGATTGTACTTCTGTCCGTCTTTTTGACTTCTTGACAATTTCGCAACCAGACGATTTCTTCGCTCCGTCCTATTAGCGTACCTTTCCTCAATACCTGTTCTTCATTACTTAAATTTAATACAGGCACCACTGTTTCTGTAGATATGTTGACAACTGTACGTGCTGGCAACCACGAAGTTTCGTTATTCACTTTTTCCAATAATGTCCACCGTCGTTGTTGCAACTTACTTTGTTTGTTGAAATTTACTGGAACTAGCGTTTGTGATCTCGGCAGTAATTTTGTGTTCTTAATGCAATACACCTTGCCTTTACCACCGCCTCTTATTGGTATTTCATCATCTCCACACTTCAGGATACCGCAGTTAATGTCAAGTTTGCACCGATGGTCCTTCAAGAAGTCAAGGCCAATAATACAATCATCCACAATGTCAGCAATGATTGCTTGTTGCCAGTAAAGTTTATCACCAATCTTAATGGCCACTTTCTGGTTGCCTGTTACTGGTATTCGCTGGCCGGTAGCCGTTGTCAGCTGGTAAGCTCCCTTCCGAACGTTTATCTTCCCGTTTCTTCTTATCAGCTGTGTCCCAATTACCGTACGTGACGCACCAGTATCCATTCCATTTACTGATCCATTAACGGTTAAGCTGTTTCCATCCGTACTCTGATGAATCTTAATTTTCGGGGCTTCATGTCTACCGGCCAGTGCCCACCCCTCAGCCCTGGCCTTAATTAGTTTTCCTGGTTCTCGGACGCTTGTATACAAGCATCGGTCCCTCGTTTCTCTGCAATCCGATTCGGGCAGCCGTTTCTTAGATGTCCCCGCTCCCCGCAGTTGTAGCATCTAGGGACGAAAGCTCTACGTTGGTTTCGCCGCTCCAGTTCCGTTGAATTAATCTCCCTCAGGCGTCCACTCCTCGGGTCTCGTCGGACAGCTTCTACCTCAAGCGCATGCGCGACGGCTTCCTTGATCTGACCGTGATGACCCAGGCGCACGGCAGCCCTCACTTCCGCGTCGAAAATACCATCGACAAACGACTGCAAAAGTATGCTGTCAATGACTGATGGTGGTGATGATTGGTACGCCTTCCGGACCAACTTTTCCACTTCTAGAGCCCACTGTTGTAAGGATTCATTGGCTCGTTGGCATCGATCACGGAGTTGAGCGCGGAAGACATGCTCCAGATGCGAGTCCCCATAGCGCGATTCCAAGGCTTCTAGCAACTGCTCATAGGTAGCTTCACTTCCTAAAGCCTCCAGTACAGTCAGAGCTTTGTCTCGTAGTCCCAAAGTAAGAGCGGTTTTGGCTTGGCTGTTGGTCCACCTATTTAAGTCTCTCACAGCTTCAAATTGTAATTTATAGGCCGCCCAGGAAGAGGTCCCATCAAAGGGTGGCACTTTAAAATTTCCGCCTGAAGAGGATGCACTTACTATGGTCGCTGAAGCCGGAACTCCATTTATTTTTATCCTCTTGACGTCTTCCTCAATTTTCTTGACGTCTTCTTCGATGAAGGAGAGGCGGTCTTCATGTTTTTGCACGGTTGTCTCCATAGCCTCAACCCTCCGCATGCTTTCGGTGATAGCCGTCAGAAGATTTTTCTGCATAGCGCACAGCTGTTCCTCTTGTCGGCGAGCTTGTTCTTCCTGTCGACGGGCTTGCTCTTCCTGAACAGCGCGCAGCTGTTCCTCTTGTCGGCGAGCTTGCTCTTCCTGTCGGCGGGCTTGCTCTTCCTGCATAGCGCGCAGCTGTTCGAGTAAGGCGCCGAGATCCGGCCCCTGGGATTTCGACGACGACGCTACGTCGGAAGTTGCCACCCCGGAGTTGTCTTGACGTCCAGGAATCTCTTCCTCAGAAGCTTCGGCTCCAGAGCCACGTGGTTGCTGTGCGGCTGTTTTAGCGCGAGTGCTCACGCCTTCCCTCGGCGTAATAGGCATTTTACCTTCCAATCCCACTTCTGACACCAAATGTTACGGAAGTGGGTACAGGGATTGGAAGGAAACTAATGTCACTGCCGAGAGTAACGATTTATTTGCGTTTCACAATATTCCGAACGCGTAACACTCACAGCACAGAACGAGTTGTACTGCACGAACCGCGTAGCACTGTTCCACACTGTTCCCGCGGACTACACTTAACTCAGTCCAACGGTAGCACTGCACTACTCACTATTATTCACTTTCACTGTTCACTTCACTACTTTTTCACTTCTTCTTCTTATTCTTCACTTGAGAGCACTTTCCACTGAACTGCCCTGTAGGCGCGTCTGGAGCTCTTTATATACCCCTAATTTCGATCGTAATTTGTTGAATTTCGACCGTCATTTCGTTATTCTTTTCGATTGTCTTCTACAACTTAATTTATTTATTCATTTTGCTTGATCTAGTACTTTCCATTATATTCGAATTTTGTAAAGAATCATCTCCATTTACTAGAATTTTCTATAAAACACCGAAATCACAAACAAAAACCCATGGAGTCCGCCGGGGCTTGAACTCACGGCATTCGGCTCGCAGCCGTAGCCACTACCGCTCAGCTACCGTGACTTGTCAATCTTCGTTTGAAAAACTTCTATGCATTGTTTGTCTGTGCGGTGACGTAGGCATGGCGTCACAATATTATAATAAATGCTAAGGAGTGGTTAGTACAACTCCATCCATCCATCCTTAAAGCTTATTTTGTTGAAGTACATCACTTTCCATGTACGATATGCACATAATTGACAATTTACTAAATCGTTCCTGTAATATTGACCTTCGTAATTTATTATTTTAAATCGTGAATGAACGTTGTCTATTACAATAAGTAATCAAAAAATATTTTTGTTGCAACTTCAACCTTGACAAAAGGTTGTTTTAAAGTCCGTTCTTTGAGATGAGAAAAAATAATTCAGAACATTCTACTTTCAGCTCTTCAGCATAAACATAGGTATGTGTTCATGATAAAATTCTGAAAAGAATTAGGAATACGTACATATTAAGACATTACTGTCTTAGTATTTTTTTAACCGATTTCAATTTAAAAAAGAAAATTTGTGTGTACGCAAGGTACTGGACCACTTTTAATTTATTTAAAAAAAAACGAAACACTTCTGAAGTTTGATTTTCTATGAGTTTTATAGTTTTTTTTTTTCATAAAACAAAATAATAGTAATTTACATAAAACAAAATAAGAGTCACAATTTTGTTTTGTGGGATGTAATCCCACTCCTCTTGTATAGCTGTTTTAAGCTAGCCAAGTGTCTCCGGAGCAGGATCTCTCACTCTGACTGCCTCTTCAACTCATCCCAAAGGTGATCTATGGTGGTCTATGGGATTCTTATCCGGGCTTTTTGCTGGCCAGTCCATAACCGTATACCGACTTCGCTCAGGTATTTACAATGCCTGCGGTATGAGCCCTGACATTGTACTGCATAAAAATGAACTCTTTACCAATAAAATGTACGTAGAGTACCACTTACGGCTTCATACACTCTTCGATGTAACCTAACCAATTTAATGGCGGTAAGGGAGGTCCAGATACAAAAGGAGTTCGGTTTTTCCATCGGCGCTTATACCTCCCCAAAACCGTCCATGAACCGCCACCGTAACTGACTCTTTCTGCAATACAGCAACTTGCAAAACGCTCTCCCTCTCTTCAATGCAACTTTTTTCTTCCGTCGTTACCATACAGCATGATCTTACTCTTATTAGAAAAAAGAACTTTGCTCCATTGAAGGTATGACCAATATAAGTACACACGTGCTAAGTTAAGGCGCGCTCTTCGGTGGTCTACCGCCATATTTGGGCCATTAGCATAAAGGTTTATGAGGTTAATTCAGACGGAATACACATTCAAACCAATCTCTACAATCATCTAATTAATCTATCTAATTAATCATTTAAATTCAAATTCGGAATTGTGGTACACCATTGTGTAAGCTGCCAGCTATTTATTGGCGTACATTTTTTTATGATATCAGTCCAGTTTTTATTTAAATGCCGCCTAGATAGTACTTGTAGTACTGTTTCGATTTTTTTTATGAGAAGCCATAGAAGTTAGTTATAAATATATTATTTGAAATGGTTAATGGATATAAACAAGTTAATGGCTTAATGTGTTGCTAAAACAAAACTCGAGAACGGCCGAGCAATTTGGGTAATCACTTTCCAAGTATTCGTTGAAGTCCTAAGAAAGGTTTTTATGACCAAAAAGTTGTTTCTTTTTTTGTTGGACTACCAGTCTACTCTGATAGCTCTTGACAGTTCAATGTTCGTCGGGTCAGCTAGAATACAATATTTAAATACGTATAAAAAATTAAGATGTCCCTCGTGCCCTTATGGTAAAGACGATACCATAAGGGCACCAGGCACTGGCAACAGTTTTTAATTAGAATACGGTTTCTTTTTACAATTATAAGATGCATGTATGTGATCTATAGAATATTTTAGCAAGAAAATATTGTTTTGATCAAAACAAAATGTAAGTTAAGAGAGTTAGGATTATGATTGTTATATTCATTTTGCATTTAAGCCATTCAATAAATATATTTTTACAAGGAAAAGTTGTTTTACTTGGTTATAATAAAATGCTTCGTTATTATGTACTTAGGTACGTTTTTGATCTTTTTCCATCAAAAGGTTATCAATCATTTTATTAATTTATGAACTCAAGTTACAAAAGGTGTTACAATTTTAATTAATCAACTTTCTCTATGTCCTGCCACTTATGGCGTACAAGTTATATACACATACATTTAAATAATTAACATTTACAATGAATATAGAATATTGTATAAATTTATTTATATATCAAGTAGGTAAATATATTTATTTATGGCAATCATAAAATTATAAGTAAATATTGAAAATTATCAACACAGAAATAAAAAAGAAAAATATTTAGGTAATCTCATACACGTATTCCAATTATAAATTAAAATTAAGTTTGTCATTCAGAAAAGATTCTGCAGGGTAATATTTTTTTTCTATTAAAACAATTTGTTTTTGTTTTAAACATTGATAGATTGTCTGTTCATTTAATATGCTTAGGTACCCGAGCGTATGCTTTTGGCGACATTACAAATATGTGTTATATAATGTGGTTTTGCAATATGTTGGATGTAACAGTGTAGAAGAATTAAATGTACTTTAATCAATCAATTAATTTATAAGAATCATCGAAGAGGCATGCCATGCAGAGAACGAAGCATGTATGTACTGGGTGGTCTGCTCCACTGGTGGTGGTCTCTCGTTTACCAAAGAGTGAAGTAATAATACTTTCAGTATTACAAAAAGTACTCTATGGTAATATTATGGTAACTCGCAACCGAATAAAGAAGTAATGAGTAAACCGTCAAAGAGTAGTTCTATAAACTTAATAGCCTTTTTTTAGTAACTAATCGAGTAATAAAAATTAAGACACTATTAAGGTGTATAATGCACAAATATATGTTACTAATAATGTACAGTTTCTTGCTAACAAGAGTAGAATTTTAAAACTTGGCGCTTATTTTTACCGGAAACCTAATGCTAACATGAGCGTCTAATAATTCGTTTTCAAGTTATAGCTTCTAATAGATATAGTTGAATATACACTGCGATATGAATAAAACTTGACTACACTATTTATAACTATCCTATGTACAAACTTTTACATCTAAAAATGACGATAATAATGATCAATACCATAGACAAGCTAACGTTTATGTTACCGTATTGTAATACATCCGTCAGGAGGAATAAGAAAAGAATATGCTATAATACTCATTATGACAAACGTAATACAGATTAAAATCGCCTGTTACAACAACTCAAATTCGAATCCATTAAAATATTAGGTTATACATTTTGTTAAAGAAATGAGTTGTTTCCGTTATCCGCCGCGTCGTGTGCATTTGCAGATTGCAGATTTTCGATTGTGGCGTTGCAGTTCGTCTTTTCTCCAATGGGAATTAAATTAAAGTTGTAATATTTTAATGGACTTCTGTCCTCCAGCGTGTGTGCAAATACTTGTGTGTAATTAGGAGCATGATAACCAAAATGCAGACACAAGCGAATGTCGCTGTGCCACAATCTGTCACGACGCAACCCCAGTCTCAGCAAATCGTTGGTGTTTCTGCTAATGCAGTAATACTGAAAATGTCCGATATTCAGCAAATATCTACAGTCGGTAAGTATTGTTACGGTTCAACAGCCTCTATTATATAAATAATGGAAATATAAACATAGGAATTTTCCGAAGGATCGTAATTAAAATTAGCCTTGTTAGTGTTATTTTCTTGAGAATCATATATCAAGAGTTAATAAAGAGATTTCCTAGCTACATACTTTGTTTTCATTACTTTTGTATTACTATAAATAGCGAATCTTTAAAAACAAAACTACATACACAAAGGTAATATACTAATAGGTTATATAGCCTTTTAAGTGCAAAACTTTTTGTTTGCCTCTGTTTACTCTACAGTTAACGTAATTGTATAGTTCTATTGCTTGCGATTTCATTAATCTTACTGTAAAAAGGTGCGATTTTTTTCATTAATTCTATATTGCAAGTGTTCTATCAGTCAGGTCTGGTCTTATAATTTACGTCATGAGATTTATTTTTTTAAATGTTAAATAATTTGTAAACTAAACCAATGTTTCCTTAAAAGGTCTCTTATTTTTCTTAGGTCTACTTGAATTGGCACATCGTGAATATCAAGCAGGTGACTATGAAAGTGCAGAACTACATTGTATGCAATTGTGGAGACAAGATGGAACAAATACAGGTGTTCTCTTGCTGTTGTCTTCCATTCACTTTCAATGCCGCAGATTGGAAAAATCGGCCCACTTTTCCACATTGGCTATCAAACAAAACCCCTTACTAGCTGAGGCATACAGGTATGTACAATACATTCCTATAGTTTAAGGAAGTACATATAGTTATTAGTTTCATGGTTTATGAAATATGTTTATATTATCTGACATAATAAGATGTAAGTATTTTTTGCATGAAGACAACACATTAGTTTTTCATTTTTTTTTAATGAGAATGACATATATGTGTTAGCTGCAATAGGATGATGGCAACCCAGCTATGAAATTATCTTAGAAAAGTAACAAGAAAAAATAAAATGTTAAATGAACAATTTGGCAAACTATAAATGTTGATGTATAAACCTGAAAATTTAGGTTCAGGCTATAGACCAACTGTTGAAAGAAACAAGTCACCAGTATTAGTAGACTATGCCATATCTTTAAGTAAAATATTTACTCATACATATACATCAAAATCTGTTATAAGGATATCAAATTGACTACTCATATTGTCATAAAAACCAACAGTTGTAACAACTGGTTCCTTTTATTGTTAAAAAATTGTTGTTATAAAGCTAAAAGCTAAGCATAGTTTCTTGCTCTCTTCTGAATGGTTGAAATTGTTGAGTGTGATACACCATATTCCTTTGCTATGCCTTTGTTTAGAATACCACTCTCTTGCTTTGATATAATTTGTGATTTTTCTTCGATATTAAGTTGTTTCCTTTTTCTCTGTGACATGTTAAAAGTTTTGGTGAGTCTTGTATACAGATAAGTGACAAACAAACTGAAGAGACATGAAGAAGTGGACTGAATGATTGACTTTACTGCATGCATGTGTATTGTTTCTAAGAACTACAAAAGACCCTACACTCCCCTCTTATTTGTTTACTTTTGTGGATTTTAATAGCCATTGACCATTATACTGTGCTAGATGTGGATACCTATTATACATATAGCATTCAGCTGGGACCTTTGTTCTGGGTAAATAGAACCACAATGTCACCATAAACAGTTTTGACTGTATATATATTTAGTATTATCATCTTTATGTATTGGTTGGTGAATATTAAAGTTATTGGCTCCTGTAATGAATGCTGCTCTCTGATAGTGTTCGAGATGTCGAAGCTTATTGTGTGACTTTATATTACCAAAGCTTAGTCAGATGTATTAGAACAACCTCAGTATAGGAAGAATTATTCTAGCTTCTTTTAATGGTTGTGTTTCCTTATGTAGTTTACAGAAGTGCAGTATAAGATTTACCATAAATTTAATATTACTGAATATAAAACTATTGCAGCAAGTATCTAGTGTCAAATAAATTATGCGAGATAGACTTATTCCTTTGGTTTCTTTACAAGTTTAAGTCTCTTTAAAATAACAATCTAAGTAATTTTCCCATAGTTGTGTACTTATTAATAATATTAATCTTGGTTAATTATTAATGAATTTGATTAATTCTTCCTTCATTGTTAAATTGTTATTCTGTTAACACTTTTTTTTTGTCTATAGCAATCTAGGAAATGTCTACAAGGAGCGTGGTCAACTTCAAGAGGCGTTGGAGAACTACAGGCATGCTGTCAGACTAAAACCAGATTTTATTGATGGTTACATAAATTTAGCTGCAGCATTAGTCGCCGCAGGAGACATGGAACAAGCAGTGCAGGCATATGTTACTGCCCTTCAATATAATCCTGTAAGTGTAAATTTGTTACTTGTTTTCTTTATTTTTAAGTCACAGAATGCTATGTATATTGGTTAGTTTACAGTATATTGGTGCTGTACAGTCAGACAAACATTTATTTCCTTGTATTTCTTGAGGCTGTGGTATTGCACAGGCCTAGTTATTCATGCCTAATCATTTCTCACACACACACACACAAGATAAAGTTAGAACAGCTAGAAGAACTCTACTACTTGATAATATCAACTACTTCTAAGATGCCTATAAGAATTAAATGTAGTAGCAGTATTAGCCTAAAACATCAATACTG
The DNA here is from genome assembly GCA_947561695.1 of Tyria jacobaeae. Classification (NCBI taxonomy): domain Eukaryota; kingdom Metazoa; phylum Arthropoda; class Insecta; order Lepidoptera; family Erebidae; genus Tyria; species Tyria jacobaeae. The sequence goes on from OX387220.1 coordinate 14,335,659, forward strand.
TACACACTAAAGCTCTTTTCCTTCAATATGCATGTCCCTTTTTTATCTTTAAAAACACATAGTGAATAATTCCTTTGTCGCTGGGGGCTTTACAAACATTCAATCAACAGACACAAAGAACACCCAGACTTGCTACAACTATTTGTAGATCACGCAAATTTTTGTCCCGTGTGGGAAGCGAACCCACGACCTCCACTTCAGCAGTCAGGGTCAATAACAACTCGACTAACGGGCCAAAATCATTCACAACGTGTTTGAATAGGAAACTGCTAACATAAGTGACATTGATTTATTGACGATCAGTTATGTTTTGGGACTAATAAACTACGACGGAAATAGAATGTCATGTTTCAATACAATCATTCAATGCATCATATTTTTTTTATTACAATGAATACCATTTATTGATTTTCCACTTCAGAGGTAACATCATACAAACATACGTACGTGCATACATACTTACACTGCAGGCCAAAAGTTTAAGATCACCTTAATTAAAGTAGGAAAATACGAGGCATGCCTTTTAAGTTTTGTCGTTTGAAGAAAAAAACAACTAGAACCTAATAGAACTTTTTATTGTTTTTCAAAGTATTCACCACGTAGCTTAATACACTTTTCCATTCGTTTAAACCAGTTATTATAACACTTATTCCACTCTAAAGTAGGGGTCTTCAAAATGGCTGTCTTGAAAGCGTCGACTGCTTCTTCACCGGACTGGAACCTTTGACCACGAAGACTTTTCTGAATTTTAAGAAATGTAAAGAAATCGTTAGGGCTTAGGTCAGGACTGTATGGAGGATGGTCAAGAATTTTTCCTGCTTCAAATACTCAATCGTTTGACGAGCGCTGTGTGAGCTTGCGTTGTCGTGGTGATGATGCGTCGCTTTGAATTAAAAAAACTGTGGTATGCCACTCTGCGTTAACCATTCTACGATCTTCAAGTGCAATAGTCGCAACATGGCCGGTTTTTTCAACGAAAGTATCCATCTTCTTTGAAGTGCTTCGGGAAGAACAACTTTAGTCGGCTTTGGCACATTGTAGATTTTTGTTTGGAGTCAGGATCGTAGGCATAGATCCAAGATTCGTCACCACTGATGATGTCGTAGACGTGATTTGATTCTCCTCGGTTGAACCTATGCAGAGTTTTCGAGATGCGGTATCCAACGGCAAACTAGCTTTCTCACACCAAACGCTTCATGCAAGATCTTCTAAATGGTTGTCCCTGAGATGCCTAATAGAGCCTCAATCTCTCGATACGTCACATGAAGCTTGTCACTAACACTAGTATGTCCATGCTGGAATTCTAAATACCAGCGTTCGACAGTCCGCAGACATGGGGCTTCATCACTGAACACAGATCTTAGCTCTTCTAAACACTGAAGCTGTGTCAGGCCTCCTAAAGTTGTAGAAAATTATTGCACGAACATTTTCCTTAAAAAAGATTCATTTTCGTATGTAACCTGACAGATTCCAATCGACGCTGTGACTAAACAATAGCATTAATCCTAATACTTTCAACTGTTTCATCGTGAGATTCAAAATTTAAACACATTCGAATATAGAACAGTTTCAAATTCAAAATTGCCGGGAAATATGGAAACGACAGAAATCCAATAAAATGTTAAATGTTTAATTAACCTGTTTAATCATCTAAAACACTGATTGAGAAGCAATATACCTTAAAAGCGTAAAGAAATCCATGCTAAAAAAGGTTATAGTTAGCAAAACTGATTTTTGCTCACCACCATTCTTCGCTTTGAACAGAATATTTCAAACTTGGATTCATCGGGCCAAAGAACTTTTTTCAAAATCTTCTTCAGTCCAATATTGATGGGCAAGAAAGAGCCCACTGCATCAGTTTTTTCTTGTTTTGTGGCCTTAGCTTGCTACCATACTTACCATACAACTCAGTCGCCGTTTTATTGTAGTCAATGATAAAGGTTTAACTCGGGTTTTGTTTACTTCACCGCGGATTTCTGGTGCTGTTAAGCATCGATTTCGCTTGCTGGTAACAACAGTCAAAGTATCTTCTCTAGACGTGGTAGCTCTCGGCCTTCCCGAACGTGAACGATTTTGAAAACTACCTGTCTCCCTGTATAGAGTTATTGTAATGAGCACATCATAACAATATTATTACGACTATACCACCTGGCTCTAGCGCAGCGTTTGTCGGTGTTTGAATACACCGACATACGCAGCGCTAGACAATAGATGTTTATTGTCCAATAACTTAAAAGTTACCAAAAGAATGACTTCTTTAAATGTTCGATATTAACAACAGAATATGCAGATGTGCATTTCTTTTATTTATCTTAAGGGATTTTATTACAATTGATAGACAATTATGTTGTTTAAGTGCGGTCCTAAACTTTTGGCCGGCAGTGTACATACAGACACGTATCCTTCTTACGTAGTTTGGGTTATACATATTAGTTAATAGTTCTTCTATCTCGGATATCGATTTTCTAAGATTTTTAAATTTTTTTTTCGAAAGACAAACTTAACTTTGCAGTTATGTCCAATCATATCATACATCGATAGCAAAATATACGTTATATATATACACTCACAGGCACAATTAACCGCCCACCTATATTTTTCGTCACCCTGTTTGTTTATGTTAACTGTGGTTTATCTACTGTTTTGTTTTTAGTTAAGTGGGTACTTTAGCAATAAACTAAACACTTAAAAACCCTTATTTCGACCCTTAAACTTGTATCGCCGAAGCGTTATAGAATTTAGTCTCTGTTTGACATTGTTGCAGTAACGTTACATTGATTACATTTCTTGTTCTTGTCTGCTATCGTGTACGAATATTGTTTAATTTGAGTTTTTAGTGTACGATTATTGTTTGTGACTGAAAAAAATGCCACTGGATGCAACTGGTGCTGCTAGGGCAGTGACTTTAGCTGACGCTGGGTATAGCCAACGTCGCATCGCTCGTACGCTTGGTGTACCTCGAACTACAGTGCGGGATGCCATCAGACGCTTTCGGGAGACTGGTTCATACACGAGAAGGCCAGGTCAAGGCCGACATCGGTGCACCTCGGCTCTGGATGACCGCTTTGTTGTCAGTAACGTGCTAAGAAATCGCTTTTGCACCGCTACTGAAGCGCGCACACGTCTGTTTGAGGTGAGAAATGTCACTGTAAGTGAACGTACGATAAGAAGAAGACTGGCTGAAAGGAATCTGAGAGCTTTTCGTCCAGCTCGCGGTCCACAGAGAGCAAGACTTGCCTTTGCATGAGAATATGCTGACTGGACTACGGAACAATGGAAGAACGTACTGTTCTCAGATGAGAGCAGAATAGCCTTAAGAGGTCCAGATGGACGTCAGCGTGTTTATAGGCGCCAAAATGAACGGTTTGCTCCATGTGCAATAATCGAAACCATGGGTTATCAGGGAGGATCCATAATGGTTTGGGGAGGTATCTCTTACGAGGCTCGTACCGATCTAGTGGTGTTTGATAGAGGCAGTGTGACTGCTCAAAGATACGTGGAGGAAGTCTTACAAGACCACGTCATACCTTTCGCACCATTTATTGGTGAAAACTTTAAATTAATGCACGACAATGCTCGATGCCATACCGCAAGATCCGTCACTCAATACCTCGATGAGGTCGGGATTCAAGTTTTGCCATGGCCGTCACACAGTCCCGATCTTAATCCAATTGAGCACATTTGGGACAACTTAAAAAGACGTATTCGAGCAAGAATATCAGCCCCTGCGACCTTACAAGAGCTCAAGACGGCTGCGATAGAGGAGTGGCATAATATCCCTCAGTCGGATATTCAATAGCTCGTAGATGGATTGCCAAACCGACTACAAGAAGTCATCAGGGCCCGAGGTAGTAATACTCATTATTACAATTTAAATAAAAAGAAAGCGGACGATTTTTTTCAAAATTAAAGTCATCACATTTTCATGCAAATTTTCCATCAAATGTGGTCAAAATTTTCCGACTACTGATAAATTGAAAGAAATACAAGGTGGGCGGTTAATTGTGCCTGTGAGTGTATATTTCCTTTTCTCTGTACTCATCATATTGCATTTGCATCATATTGCAGTTTATTTATGTGAGAGGATGTAGTTATTATGTAGGAAAACCGTCTAAAAGTCAACGGGTATGCGAAATTTCATAATGACCAGTTTTGTAGTTAAGGCGTGAAAGCTAACAAACAAACAACTTACTTTCGCATTTATAATATTAGTTAAGATTAAATTTCCTAGATTGGGACAGTGTTTAAAATAAAAAAGTACGGGCAGTCTTTTTGAAGTTTTACTTCAGAAAAAGAAAACTACCCGAACTGGTCTGGGGATGATAGCTTATTCAGCACGGTGATTTAAATAAAAGCGACATCAAATCAACACAATAAAAACAACACTAGATAGCAATAATGTCTCTTCGTTTTACATCTTGGATAAACACACTGTTACATCTGACCTCAAAATAATAAATAGCATATTTTTCTAACCAAACATGGGTTTTAAATACACCTCTGCTTATCCGTTAAGGGATACAGGCGGCATATGTATGTATGTTTTCTCACTATCAAGAAGATAGTAAAAAAAATCGTGTCGCAGAATACGGCTACTACAGACTTACAGACATACAAGCGGCTGCTGCTGATTTCTGCAGTAATAATGTTTATAGAATTTATAATACAAATTTCATAATTATAGTAAATCGTAACCAGTAGTAGGTCAAATCATATCCTATTATCAAATTTGTTTCAATATACATACATACATATGTGTATTCAAATCAGTGTGTCCTGGTAAAAAACTAGAAAAGAGATATTTTTGAACTTGCAACTCAATTGTTTCAACATTGTACATGTTGTAAAAAGGCAAGCAGGACACTTACTACTTACTTGGGTTGGATGTGTCCATTTGCGGCAGTTGTCACGTTTCATCAGATGACCCCTCTGCTGGCTTGCCCCCCATAAAAAAATTAAGATTTAAATATTAATGGAATTGAAATGGCAAAGAAAGATATAATTTTATGGAATGGAAATGAAAAAAGAAAAAAATAAATTTAATATCTCTTTAAACTCACCTAACTCTCGAAAATATTTACAGTTTTTTACATTTAATGTTTATCGGACCTTTACAGCCAAAGATTTATTTTTATGTATTCATTTTATTAGAAATGATAGAAATTTTGATAAGGGTAAGATGATAATGATAATTAAGATGTTAGAAATTTTGATATATACTAAGTATCTGAGGCTATTGTTTCAGGACCTGTACTGCGTAAGAAGCGACTTGGGCAATTTGCTCAAAGCACTTGGCCGCCTGGACGAGGCAAAGGTAAATATAATTTCCGCCACAACATTCTGGTTTGCTCCGAAGTTAACAGGACTCCGTACCAACTGCCTTTGTGCTGTACCAAATTAGCGAGCTCTCTGCTCTATAGGCGTACATTGCCATTGCGTACATATTACTGAATGAAGCTGTTTGCGTCCCTCCTTACAATGGCTTCTGCTATTGAATTTTCAAAAGGTAACATCAGTTTTTTGATATAAGTTAAACTTTGTTAAAGAGTGCCAGTATTTCGAAGCCATTGTGATGAACTAAATGTGTGAGAACAAGATCGGATGTCGATTTTTTTGGATGACTAATACTCGTCTCCAATCTTGTTCCACGTAACATACAGTCACAAAATATTCCATCATGATTATATTGTAATCTCATATTCTGTGGACGTATTTGTAATTGATTTTTAATAATACTAGCTGCCAAAATATTTTTACGTAGCATATGTGACATTTGTTTTTCATGATATTAATTAGACGTTATGTGTTATCTTATTGAAAACCAAGTGGATACTCAACAAAGCATGTATTTTACAATGTTTGCGTAAAAGTGTAAGGTTTGTAAGAAATGGATGTAATATTTTGTGACAGCATTTAAGCGTAAAAAAATATCAATTCTCAGCACAATGTTTTTATTTTGCACTTTTATATTTTAAGTTATGAATATTTAATGTGGCGTTGCTTTATTTGATTGTGCAGGGCATTGATTAGCACAAAGAGAGCCTACTAATTTACGTTGTACTACTAAAACATTTACTGTACTAATCCTGTTTTCTTCAAGTTATTATCAGTTTAACTTATAATACTTGCGCTTGTAGTGAAGATTTGTTTTTATATTGGAGGATCAGAGGAGCCAGTAGTGTTTTCATTTAGCAATAATGACGTAGTAAGTTATTGTTTTGTATTATATGTTTTTTTCATCCACATCATGCCTGTCGCAATACTCTGCTCGATGACAGCGTGAGACAATGATCCTCAATCACAAATATTTGAAATACAAATGAAATTGTTAAGAAGTCGATCGGGTGAAACAATTTGACTCAAAATCAACTAATTTCTATTATATTTTCACAAGGTATTGTCTGGTAAGGCAAGTGTAGGTGTGACCGCTGCTGTATCTAGCTGGGTTACGGTTGGTACGCTACTCGCATTCCCGCCACGATGACACCAAACCTGCTGCAGGTAAAGTGGAAAAGGTTTGCAAGAAATAAAAGTATGAACAGGGACGTTTGGAAACCACTCGTGCTAATTGACTTACCACTGTCGTGTCATCCTCCCTCATCGGCTAGGAAGTGGAAACGTTTCACTTGTACTCGCTTCGTTTTGTATTTTTGATTCTGTTAGGATGTGCAGATGCACTACGATTACAATTGTTTTTCGTTTGCATTTCCTACTGATGTGTGTGGCATTCGGCGTAGTGACGTGTCTCTAGGGGCAATTTGCGTAACTTTAACATGGTTCGCGATCAATGCTTGATGTTCATGATGATTTATTGAGTTTAACTAAATATAACTGAACACTTCGCATTGCTCGTCGCTATGGTGTAATTATTGTCATTGGCGTAACAAACATTTCAGAACTTCATTACAATAAAAGCCAGTATTGATCAATATTTAATATTATGTTTTTTCGTGTGCGTAGGCATGTTACTTGAAAGCCATAGAAACCAGGCCGGATTTTGCGGTCGCATGGAGTAACTTGGGATGCGTATTTAACGCACAGAGTGAAATTTGGTTGGCTATTCATCATTTTGAAAAGGCGGTTGCCTTAGATCCGAATTTCTTAGACGCCTATATCAATTTGGGAAATGTCCTTAAAGAAGCAAGAATTTTTGACAGGTAAGTTAATACTGCAGTTATAATGATGTTTGAATTTATGTTTAAGATATATTATGAAAATATTTCTTTTTAATATTTAATAGGGCCGTGGCAGCGTATCTCCGAGCATTAAATCTGTCACCAAATAATGCTGTAGTCCATGGCAACTTGGCATGTGTTTACTATGAACAAGGATTGATCGATTTAGCAATCGATACATACAGACGAGCCATTGAATTGCAACCAAACTTCCCTGATGCGTATTGTAATCTAGCAAACGCCCTTAAAGAAAAAGGTCAGGTCGCCGATGCTGAAGAATGTTACAACACAGCTTTACGATTATGTCCTTCACATGCCGACTCGCTCAACAACTTGGCGAATATCAAACGCGAACAAGGCTACATCGAGGAAGCCACTAGGTTGTACTTAAAAGCTTTGGAAGTTTTTCCCGAATTTGCTGCGGCCCACAGCAATTTGGCTTCTGTACTACAACAACAAGGAAAACTTAATGAAGCCCTCATGCATTACAAAGAGGCAATACGAATACAACCAACTTTTGCTGATGCATACAGTAATATGGGTAATACTCTCAAAGAGATGCAGGACGTTGCGGGCGCTTTACAATGTTACACTCGAGCTATACAGATTAATCCTGCATTTGCTGACGCGCACAGCAATCTTGCTAGCATCCACAAAGATTCTGGAAACATTCCCGAAGCTATTCAATCCTATAGAACGGCTTTGAAATTGAAACCAGACTTTCCTGATGCGTATTGCAATTTGGCTCATTGCTTGCAAATTGTGTGCGATTGGACCGATTATGAAGCACGCATGAAGAAACTTGTTAGTATTGTAGCCGAGCAACTCGATAAGAATAGATTACCATCAGTTCATCCTCATCATTCTATGTTATATCCGCTTACACATGACTTTAGAAAGGCGATCGCCGCTCGACATGCAAATTTGTGTCTCGAAAAGGTACAGGTTCTCCACAAACCGCCATATAAATTCCCAAGAGAATTAACAGGACGTCTCCGTGTTGGATATGTAAGCAGCGATTTCGGTAACCACCCGACTTCGCATTTAATGCAATCTGTACCAGGTCTACATGACCGTGCCAAGGTCGAAATATTCTGCTACGCATTGAGCCCCGATGACGGTACTACATTCAGATCTAAAATCGCCAGAGAGGCGGAACACTTTATTGACTTGTCACAAAATCCGTGTAATGGTAAAGCGGCCGATAAAATCTACAGTGATGGTATTCATATTCTCGTTAATATGAACGGTTATACTAAAGGGGCGAGGAATGAAATATTTGCATTGCGACCGGCTCCTGTGCAAGTAATGTGGCTTGGATACCCGGGAACGAGTGGAGCTAGTTATATGGATTATTTGGTAACGGACGCTGTTACGTCGCCTTTAGAATTGGCGAGTCAGTATAGCGAGAAATTGTCCTACATGCCGCATACGTACTTTGTGGGTGACCACAAACAAATGTTCCCGCATTTACAAGAACGTTTGATTCTTAGTGACAAGGTGAAGTCCCATAATAATTTGGGAGGTGTTGCTGATAACGTGGCGGTAATTAATGCCACTGATTTGTCGCCTCTAGTAGAAAATACAGATGTTAAGGAAATTAAAGAAATTGTTAGAGCTGCTAGGCCTGTAGAGATTTCTTTAAAAGTTGCTGAACTACCAACTACAACACCTATTGAGACCATGATTGCGTCCGGACAAGTGCAGGTAAATACTGTTTCAATATCAATTGGATAGTTCTGTTATGTTAACAACTGCCATGAGAAATATTTTGAGGTACTTTGAAGTAATCAATTGCATCTAGTTATTTAAAATTTATTGTTCGGACTAACTGTTTATTTAAAACTTATTATTGATCGGACTAACTGTTTAAGAAACTATAATGCTCTATGCTCCATATTATTATTACATACATTTAATAGTGGCCATATACAGGCTGTTTCCGAAAGGTGTGGTCAAGTTTTAGGTGCATTATATGTAGCCGATAAATAGTACTATTTATCGACTTATTTAACAGCTTAAAATGCATTAGAAAAAGTGTTGAAAATGTGTTTTCTTCAGAAGGTACCTGTTTTGCGTGGGTGCATATTTCTAAAGATTTTTTGTCATTTTCATAAATTTTTAAATACTTTGTTTTTTAACAATTTTGGAAAAATATTGTATGCCACCAACATCCTTGGTATTAAATACCTCTAGTTTTTTCATTGATGTCAGCCCCTTTCTCTTAAAGTTATTAGTTTACAGATACATTCCTACATATACGAACGACCATAAACTATGACTACACACTTCTGAAACCCTGTATATATATCAGAAAGGTCTCTGAAAGATTATTATAATCAAATTATTCAATAGATTGTGTACTCTTTAATATAACATCGTGAGCTAAAAAGCTTAGCTTGTGCTTGAAGCGGTCGGTTTTATAATTTATGAAATATTAATCTTGTTTGTTTAACGAAAATACAAAAATGCAACTTTTTTTACAGACTTCAGTAAACGGCGTTATCTTACAAAATGGATTAGCGACAACACAAACTAATAATAAGGCTGCTACTGGAGAGGAAGTTCCCCAATCTATTGTCATCACAACCCGCCAACAATACGGCTTACCCGACGAGGCTGTGGTATATTGTAACTTCAACCAGTTGTACAAAATTGATCCCTTAACACTTCACATGTGGGTTTATATTCTGAAGCATGTACCGAACAGTGTATTGTGGCTGCTGAGGTTCCCGGCCGTCGGCGAGCCAAATTTGCAGAGTACGGCACAACAATTAGGTAAATTAAACTTATTTAAAAGTTTAAATGCTTGTATAAGACAGTTTAATGTGCACTTAAATAACTTGCATGTATTTAAAGATATATGTTTATGATGACCAAATTATTTGTCACTGATACTATGAATTATATCAATGACAAATCCGTACATAACTTTTTTCTTTTCTTTTAAAAAGACCACTCCCGCACAGTCCTGGGGGACTTTACAAACATTTAAACAACGGACACAAAGAACACCCAGACTCAGAACAACAATTTGAGAATTACACAAAGTGTGGGACGAAACCACAACACTCGGCGCGTCAGCGTGGGGGAGAGGTGACCACTTAAACCGCTACGCCATTTGTGCAGTCGAATAGTAGATTTCTAATTAAATAATGATGCGGTGTTTTTAGAGTATTCATTCAAACTTTTACCACATATGAACTAATCTAGAAACTGATGTGTAATATAAATATTACCAGGTCTTCCTCCGGGTCGTATTATCTTCTCGAACGTGGCAGCCAAAGAAGAGCATGTTCGTCGTGGACAGCTAGCCGACGTGTGTCTGGACACTCCTTTATGTAACGGTCACACGACCAGCATGGATATCTTATGGACAGGGACACCTGTGGTTACATTGCCTGGAGAGACATTAGCTTCTAGGTAATTATTTGTTATTTTTTTTATATTATTACACTTTTTTTATATTATGTACTTTTATGTGCTGTGGTTTTTGTAAAGCCTGTATTAAGAGCTTGAACATTCTAAATAGATATAATGTCACAAGTTGTAGTTGTGTAATAAACAGAATATAAATTATGTCTATAATTTTTATTTATGTTTGTAAGAGAATTAACATAGTTTAGTTAATTTTATCAGAAAGTACATAATATGGTATACTATCATACTGTATTACTATTATCTTTTTATATGCTGTACATGATGAATCTATATATTATATATTTTATTATTTTTCCAGAGTGGCAGCATCTCAGCTAAACACACTAGGCTGTCCAGAGTTAATTGCCAGGACGAGACAAGAATACCAAGATATAGCTGTAAGATTAGGAACAGATAGGGAATAGTAAGTATTTGGTTATTACATCATTTTAATGTGGCTTATACTTAGTTAATTAACTTAGGTTTTTATTACTAGACCATACTGTATGATATATAATTAGTAAGTTATTAGTTCAATCTGTGTTTTTTTGTTTGGAAGCGTCCTAACTCCTTTTTATCATCATTGAAGCTATGTGTATGTTGTTTCTTTCTTATTTATTACTTCTAGTATAGTATTTATCTACAGTACCAAATAAATTAGATAACATGTGATATGTGATATCATTTTAAAAACGGGTAGAAGATTGTCTGGTATGTTATCAAATAAATCACCTTTAGCAGCCCTTTTACATCAATCATGATTTATATATTTGTATAAAATACCAACAATGCGTTTTATACAAATGTATGTGTATCACTTTGTACAAAATTCAGTTGTTGTTAATATCCAAACATTATATTAACTCATTAACTGCTTACCTGAATATGTCAACATTTACCTATGACTGCTGCGTAATGTACGTAGATTGTGTTTACAGCACTGGCATGCTGGAAGCAGTAGCCAGTGTGGCGGCATATACAATGTGTATTTAGAACTATCCTACGAGCATGCTTCTAAAACGCAACTGCTGTGTGCGTTACACCTGTGCGCCTACACACACGTTGTGTCATTAGCAGTTAATGTGTTAAGCATGTCTTGTTAGTTTCTGCATTATAATTGATAACAATTATTTGATATTTTTTACAGTCTAAAAGCCATTCGCGCCAAAGTATGGACGGCGCGATCAGAGAGCCCGCTGTTCGACTGTAAAGCATATGCTACCGGCTTAGAAATGTTATATAACAAGATGTGGGCAAGGTTCGCAAGGGGCGAACGTCCCGACCACATACAAGCCATCGATAATAAATAGACTTTACTTAACACCGCCGATGACATTCAGCATACAGCTAAGAAACGCCGAAAGTGCTAGTGACAGTGACGGTGGGATTATAACTTCTAGTTAAGCGAACATAATTTAAAGTTGACGCCACGAAAATATTTAAAAGTCATTGCGATTATCCAATTCAACTTATCTTAGTTCATTTTGAATGAAATTTCAACATTATTTATGAAAGAACAAAGATTTTTAACTTTTCGTGGTGAAAGTGTCAATAACGATTAAGCAGATTGTGGACTGCGTGTGATATTATTTGTGTAAGATGAAGCTCTGCTTGGTTCCTGTTTGTCAGCCAGTGTTTGTGATCAACAAAAACTTGCATACTTATTAACTAATTTACAGACATGATCACCTGTGAACAGTTGCCTAGGTGGTCGATCGAATTTTGTATGTGATATAATTTGTTTGGTTAAGTATCTTAGATTTATAAGAATATTCCATAATAAGGATGTCTTACATCATCAACATACTATAAACATGATCTGTCCCCATTTTGATAAGTGGACTATAAAAATGGAATGAGTTAATAACAATAAACATGTTTTAAAGCTTCTGAATATCTTACTTGTCAGTAGTAATGGAGCATAAAGGTAATCCAGTTATCTGCTTACTAGAGCTTGTTTACTTTGTCAGTATTTAAAAAGATATGAATCTATATTTTTAAAGCAATATTACGTATACAAGTAGCTGTATAGTGGCCTTGGTAGCTTTTACAAATATCTGCAATAATTAGTAAATAGTAATTAGTTGATAAAAATAATTTGGTTTCATTTGATAACTAGCTTTTTGAATTTTTAAACAGCTTTGAAAAGAACAAATGTTTAATTCTCCACTAACGACAGCTCTAAATATAAATAATGATCATTACAATTTGATCAATTATACATAGTGATTTACACATGTAAATTAATGAGAGTGTGTAACAACCATATTTAATTTTTTACTTCAGATTCGCCAAAGTTATTAAAATAAAGTAATTATTGAAACTGTGTAGAATATGTTACAACAGCTTTTATAATTGGTTATTGAAAGGGACTACCTAAGACTGAATTTCAGGAACATAACAGTGCAGACAAGTTATTTATTAGTTGAATATTTATTATAGGTGTCCTCAGTAGCCGCCGACGACAGTTTTAGTCATAAGATACTTGTGTGATTGAATAATTTGTGATACAAACATTGTGTAAATGAGGCTATGCTCGACTATGATAGGTTTTTGATAATTAATTACTCTACCATTATTTGAGATCCCAGTTTGTAGTGAAAGAATCCAGTTTGTTTGCTGTATTGTAAATCTGTTTGCAGAGCCATTGTAAATATTTGCTATTATGACTTTAGAAATAGGTTGCTTTGTATGATTGTTAAGAAAAAATAACTGAAATATATGTAGCAACTTCGTATTCTACTTTATTCGACTTGGCTTGAACTAATATGTATTCTTCATGTGACATTTAATGTAAAATTTAGGAGGAGGGATATATCAGGATGTGTATGGATCAATGTAGTGTAAAAGCTATTTATTTATTTATTACTCTTGAATTTAGTCATCCATTTAAAGAATGTCTACTATCCTCATTACACTTTTAGGTATTATGTGATGACGATTAACATTCAACTTTTCAACTTAGAAGTGTACATATTCGATTTTTTTAGTGTTTTTTTGCCTTTCTTTGTACATATTAAGTTTGGACTACTATAAACTATTAGAAGAGTTCACTATTGTTTCAATAATAACTTCCCTATTGCATTTCCTTTTTGCAACTACTTTCTGGCATTTACAATTGTTGGCATTTGTAATATAATGCCATAGGAATTTTATTTAAAGAATACTAGTCGAAAGTGTCTAAAACGTTAAAGAAAAAGAGTTCCATTGAAACATGTTTGATGCCACCAACTGCCAACTTTATATTCTGTTGCTGCCAATGACTGGGTGTCTTGAGCTCCATGAGAATGCATACTTGTTACTCTATATATTTACATTAGCTAGGAATCTTACGATTGTGCTGCCGGTTGAATAGTCTGAAAATGTAGTATATTAAAACTAATATTGAGTATATTGGAAGGGTCCCTTAGTTATAAGGCTGGTTTGAGACGGTTAGCAATACGCATACCTGTAACTCGAAATGGCCAGCTCCTACTCAAATTTAAAAATGTACTTATTGTAATAGTTGTAATCTAATACTTGACACAAGTTCACGTCTTCATTTCTTTGAGGGTACCTAATAAAAACCTCTTAAATTAACTTGGTGTATACATATATCTACTTATGTATTATTATTAGTTGTTTATGGACTCTCTCGCATGTATATTCAACGCATAGATTCCGCCAATGCCAAGTATTTCTAGAGAAAAACAGTATAAAAATATGATCGCCATGTTGGACAATCTTCAAAAGAAATATATGTAGGTCTTAGGTTACATTATCAGGAATTTGACGTAGGTAAGTAAGACGTCATTCTTCTTTTTATGTCTTCTATTTGTGAAGGTTGGCATACATACCTACCTACTGTCATGTGTATATCATCACCTACTTAAAGTTAAATTCCTCTTTTCGTACTACTCGTTGTGGGAAAAGGGGATCGGACATAATCAGAAAACGATCTAAAAAGTAGATATAAAATAAAATGATTACTTGCTTAATATTGTTGCCAAATAATAGAACGTTCTAATTTTATCATGATTTGACGTTGCACGTGGTGTTCAATGGGCAGTAAAGTACCTAAATATTGCGCACTTCGCACTTATTCTCCCATAAGAAAAGGGGTTACGGAACATGTTATATATTTTAATAATTGGGGTAACTGCACATCCACGAATATTTTATTTAGAGCAGATATGTGAATTTTCCGAACATTGAGATACTACACTCCAACAATGTTTTTCTTTCTATAACGATAACAAAACCTAAAAATTGCTTTTACTACAATAAGGCAGAGCCCCGTACTCTAACGTAGTAGATATTTATAATTTACTCTTTGGTACACACTTGTTTTGGCTATAGAAGTATAGATAACCTACGGCACATGTGGAAGTGACAAGTGTTTCGCTGGTCCGGCATTTTGAAATAATTATATATATATTTTGATGTACACAATAAGCAGTATCCGCATAAATATTTTTTTTCTGGTTATAATAACAAAGTGGGCGATAACGCCCCCTTGCGGGTGCTGCAATTCCTAAACGAAAGGGGTCGTTAGAGACCCAGAAAAAAATGGGGGAGTTGTGTAGAGGCTAAGGGGGCGATTTGTAATTTCATATAGGAGCATGCTTAGACACCGACTGAGCTCTCGATTCCGACTACAGCTTGTGAACATCAACTAATATTAATTAAAAGATTGCTCAAAGTAAGTGTTTGATATTTCTCTCCGTGTAGTTTATATGTATATCTGTCCTGTTTTATTGAATAAATAAAATAAAAATCGTGTCAATCGGTCGCTTCGTTGCAAAACGAAAGTAGACACAAACAAACAAATAAAAAGGCAAGATACACACTTTCGCATTTTAATAGTTATTACTATTCCTAGATAGGTATTTTTTGTAGATAATAGACCGCAGGCAAGCATGGTTTAGTAAGTTTTTTTTAAATAATCCGATTTGTGCATATATAGAATTTGTGGTTCATAGAATACTTGTTTGTACTTGTTGAGTACGATTGAGCGTCGAATGAGATAAACGAGTTTATGCATGTTTGTCTTATTCCTGTCGATGCGTGCAGCTTATGCATTCCTATATAAACTAACTAACTAACTACTACTACTAACTTATCTTTATTTTATTTTCACTAGCAGTTTCGCGCGTAATAGATATGCAGTACTTAAGTTCAACAGTTCGCATTTCTCAAAACAAAACAATGTCGGAAGTAAAACAGAAAAGACGGCAATACTGTGCAGAATATATTCATTGAAATCCCACAAACCCATCGTCGCCTTTGTGTCTAAAACATTTTCGAATGAAGCAATGAAGCCTTCAAGACTGCAAGATCATTTGAATAAAATGCATCCAGATAAGAAAGACAAGAATTTAGTATATTTTCGAGACCTAGAGAAGAAGCATAATACTATAATACTCAGCCAAGGTGCTACACTTGGTGTCTCTTTTCGGCGGCTGCCAACCAAGATGACGACGGACTTCGTACAATCCCTTTGTTCATTGCTCAAAAAAGGAAAACCACAAAACATCGGAGAAGAGTTAATTTTGCTAGCAATAAAGCAAGTAATAACTACTGTGCTTCATAAACCGGCCGCAGATATTATCCGGAGAATTCCTTTGAGTAATAATTCTGTACAAAGACGAATTGATGAATTGGCTGAAAATATTGTAGAATCATTGTGCAATCATCATAATAATTCTCATTGGCAGGTGTAACCCGTAAAAGTTAACTTGAGACTCTTGTGAGAACTCTTGTGGGTTATAGTCTCGTTTAGAATGAATGCTTATATCTAATATAGCTAACAATAATTAATTAAATTTGAAGTTATAGTGGTTTTTAAGTAGGTTAATAAGGGTGCTAAATAATTATTTCACTCTCAAGGTGGGCAGTAGACTAAATAAGTTTGGGAACCTCTTATTTAACACTTTTAATTACCTATATAGATTTAGGTAATACTAAGTTATGATTTCAGTTGCAACGTTTCAGTTTCATTTTATTTATGAGCTAGAAACAAAAACTCACGAAATAACGTAGTGCCATGAATAAACAGCCATTTACCTTAGTATGCTCTCATGTAATCATGCAAAGTCAATATTAAACTTGCAATTAATCACTGAAATGATAGTACATATTAAACAAAAATGTTTACTTACTCTCTTATACCTAATGTATATCAGATGGGAATTAATACGGTCGAGGAAGGTCAAGCGGTACTCAGCGGTGACGGGTCCCCTTACATCTGACAACATGTTACAGCAAAATAAAACATGATAGGTTTCAAGTTGTAATTTTCAATAGCTACAGTACTATATTTTAAATTATTCTAATGCCAGTTTGGTGAAGTACTTACGAGGAAATTCATCCTCATCATCATCAATAATAGCATGATAATGTAAAGCCTCCCTCAATAAATAGCTTATCTAATTTAAAAGGTTTTTTTCAAATTCGGATTTGTAGTCTTCAGATAAGCGTGTTCAAACAAACAAACTCTGCTACTTGATAATATTAGTATAGATAGTCAAAGTTGAAGTATTTTGTTTCATAATCATAATCATAATCATTTATTTATTTGTTAAACATAGGTAAATACAATTATTGAAGGTCTTAAATAAATCGATAGTCCACTGTTTTGCCATTAAGACATACAAATACAATTCATATAATGATACATTGAAATATACATTAAATTGTTATTATTAATTATGTCACATTTACAGTTAATTAGGTATTGAAGTTAATATTAAGGCTTATATAATACTATAATTAATTAGTTAAATATATTATATTCCATTCCATTACAATTATCACAATATATTATTCAAGAATTCCTCTACCGTGTAATTTTTCAATTACTAGGCTATTAAATATTATTTTTTTTTTTTTTTTATACTATAGGGGGATAGACGATCAGACGGGTCACCTGATGGTAAGTGACACCGCCGTCCATGGACACTTGCAACTCAAGAGTCGCAAGTGCGCTGCCCGCCTTTGAGGGTGATGAGGGATGGGGGATGCAGGGAGCGGAAAGAAGAGATGAGGGGAGAGAAAAGGGGGGAGGGGGAATTGGGCCTCCGGAAACCTCACTCAATTCGGGGAAATGCAACGCAAGCGTTACTTCACAACCGGTTTTCTGTGAGGCCGTGGTATCGCACCGGTCGAGCCGCCCCATTCGTGCCTAAGCATGGCTCTACCACTGAAAAAGGCTCTACCATTATGTGAATATGTCATATTTTATCGTTCAAGAAATCATTAATAGAATAGTAACATTTTTGAATTAATATACTTTTTAACTTAGTTTTTAATAAATTTGAATTCAGTTGTCTTATATTATTAGGAATCTTATTAAAAATCACAGGACCCCTGCATATAATACTTTTATGAAGCAGCGCTGTTTTCGCTTGATTAAATTAGATTAGATTAGACTAGATTTTCTAGCCTGTGATTATCACGACTACGAACTACACTATCTGATAGTTTTGGGAATAAGTGTGGATTCTTTTTAACAAATAAAACTACTTCCAAGATATATAATGAGATATATAAAGCGCAGATTCAATGAGCTCATAGTATGCTGTGAGGATCGATTAGTGTTTAGGGTTTGAGATAATTTATACAGCGCAAAAGACAAACTGCTAATTCTTGAGTTTAGTCGGTCAATGTGATATTTCCAAGTAAGATTTGTATCTATATTCAAACCAAGAAATCGAATATTATCAGTTTCATTTATGTAGGTACCATTATAAGATATTGTCATATTTTTTTGGGTTTTTAATCTCTGATTGAAATGCATTATGCTTGTCTTCTGAAGATTTATTTTAAGATTATTATTATTAAGCCGTGCTACTACGGATGCTAAGGAGTTATTCATTTCATATTCCTAATTATTGACATCGTTACACGGTACAGTTATTGAACTGTCATCAGCGAATAATGTCATTGGATAGACGGTTGAACTTGGAAGATCGTTGATATATATTATAAACAAAAGGGGGCCCAGCACACTCCCCTGGGGAACACCATAAGTTACATAACGTTTGCCTGAGGAATATGTTTCTTCATTTTTTGTTTTATAATTAATCCTTGATAGCTCAGTTACTTGTTGCCTATACCGTATGCTTCCAGCTTATTCATTAAAATCCTATGGTCTACGCAATCAAATGCTGAAGACATGTCAAAAAAATGGTACATAAAGGAGATGTTTTATATACGCAAGACATAACGCTATAAAGAAAGTCATAGATTGCCATGTTAATTGATTTACCCCGTCTAAACCCCTTTTGCTCGTTACATAGAATTTTGTTAATTTCCAGATAGTTATAAATTTCGTTATAAATGTATTTCTCAAATATTTTGGAGAAAATTGGAACCAATGCGATTGGCCTATAATTTTCCATTGATTTTTTGTCTCCTTTTTTGTATAACGGCTTTATAATAGTTAATTTTAGTTTTTCTAGGAAAGCTCCCGTCGATATACTTAAATTAATGAGATAGCTCAAGTGATGGCAAATATCTTTATTTACAGCTTTAATTATTTTGGTCGAGAAGCCATCATATCCTACGCTGCTTGTATTTTTTATAACTTTTATTATTTTGCTTATATGGTATGGCAGACTTGGAGCTAAAACATTGAATTAACACGATGTTCAATTGTAGATGTTATGTTTTTTACCTGCATTTGGTATTGGTTTAAGCTTTTGTACAAAATAGTCATAAAATACCTAGTGTATTTTATGACCACTTCCGTTGGTTGTCTGAAAATTTTGTCTTTGTCTGTTTTTATACTATCAATGGTTTCCTTAGGTATATTTAGTTTAGCTTTTTATGTTTATTTAATTATACGCTCGTATGTCAAAACTATCGGTCAGATTTAAATGTTTATTTTTGTATTGGGCATAGTGTTTATTGAAATTCTTCAATAAACAGATACGGTCATTAAAGTTATAACTTTTAACAAACTAAAAAAAAAACATTTAGTTGTTAAATCATAAACTACAAATTTGGCTAGCAAAGTCTCACAGCACAGGAAGAAATTCGAAAGTTGTTTACAAAAACAAAGTCGATCTATGGGAGAATACTGCCGTGTTGGTCTCGGTGCTAGGGCTACCCCATCTCTTCTTTAAATAGCCTTTTAATTAGCCTGTGATAAAGAGGTACAGTGCTCAACATGTACGGTCCTCAACAGTTGTAGAAAAGAAGGATGTCTAATTATACGAATCATTCTTCCTCCATTCCTCGACAAAATATTTTTTTTTGTAAAACTTAAATTTAAAAGATAAATGTGTTTGAGTGTAGGTATGAGTATTTAAAAAGTGAGTACTACTTACTGATTTTTTTAATTATTTGACATGTTAATACGTTTACTTGTAAATTTATGTGACGTTAGCGTAATGGCAATATTCAGGCCCTTTAGGAATTAAATGAGAAATCAGGGAGTACATCTAATGAAAGAATAACGGAGGCTATGTTATTCGTTATATATTAATTTGGTTTGTTGGATTTTGGCAATTAATTCACTATTCCTCGTTTAATGTAAAATCTTGTCTTTCATCTGTAAAAGAATTTTGAAATTTAGCTGAGCAGTGCTTGAGTTTATCTATTACAACATATAATATATTTCTATGTATTTTACATTGCTATTAATGTTAACAACGAGCAACAATTGTAGTATGTACTTTAAATTATTATTTATTATTTAAGATATTAGTTGTTGTAGATATGGATGTGATGTCACTGTATAATATTAAAGTTGTTTCAACTGTTTCGCCAATTTTTCGGTAACTAAAGCTAAAATGGTGTAATCGTCCAGCTGAGCTGCCCATTTTAACATGTTTCTGAGATAAGTAGTTATCTCAGAAACATGTTATAACATACATATTTTTTTTTGCCGGATTTTTTTCTATTGGGATATCAAAGGCTCTTTCTTCTTTTCTCTTCTAGTTTATATACGTCAAGAGTGTAGTTATTATATATAATATAATTAAATTATTATTACTATATCCAAACAAACTTACTTTCACATTTATAATATGTATAAGTGATGATTACTTAAGATTTGTTTGTGTATTAAAGAAAACAGATATAAAGTTATTTTTATTTAATTAATAACTTGACACTTTAATATTTAAGTTTAATAGTGAACTGCTACCTGTAATAGATTAACACTAACTTAATATTTACAATCAATCAGGATATTGTATAACTATTCAATAAAATACAACCATTTACTAGAACATAACAGTATGAAAACGAATTCTTTTGTTCTAAATTAAAATAGGGTTGTCGTACTTTTTGATGTAATTTCAGTAAAGAAGACAGCGACAGCTTTGCGTGCTTTTGGTTTGACTTCGAATACATACGCATTTTTATTGCAATAAGAGAATAGGCATTATACTATCTTCTTCTTCCTAGCCTTTTCATTCCCATGTCTATTGGGGTTGGCTTCTAGTCCAACCAGTTATTGCCTGAATATCAGTTTTTAAACGGAGTGCGTGGCATCTGACCACCGTAACCCTGAGGGCTAACTGAATTCGATAGGTAGACTAGTTGCCAGGATATTTGAGGGCACTGATTTCTAAATATCGACTGTCATAGGTGTTTATGACAACCGGGACCGATGTTTTAACGTGTTTTTTCAGGTAACGGGGTGTAACACTTCAAACTTCCAAACTCCGGGCTGTTACTGAGAATTTCCTTTTAGAAAAACCCAATAGCACTAAAGTATTTTGTATCCAAATCTTAAAAACTAATAATATAACAAGTATGGTCCACATATATATTTTTAATACTTGGCCCGGTTAAAACCAAATATACCATTTGCGTCATGTGATCTTGTATAGCGGGTAGGTACACGATCCCAAAACATGTTTAGGTTAATGTTTCACCATTTTTTTAAACAATTCATTCATTATAATACTTTTTCTTTACCTCAAATGTTTACAAATTTTATATTCTTATATAAAATTTTCTTGTTTACTTTTTTAGACATTTTGAAATATTTTTAAAAGATATTTATATTCTTGATCATTTTTTTTGTATGTATTTATGTAATGTTTATTGTACTAGTAAATAGTTTGGGTTTGTCTTCTCCCATTGAGCCCCGAATTGAGTAAATTGTACGTCATAAAACAATAAAAATATTTGAAATACTTATTCCACCTATATCATTTGGGTAACCAAATGATATAGACCAAATCCTCAGCATGAATTATTTTACAATCAAAATAATAATAATAATTTGTTCATCAAACTGCTGTCAAATCAAATCTCCCTTTGGTCGACTTCAACCTGCCTAGTTTCCAGTATACGGCCGGTATAGTGGTCGAATTTCCATTATAAAATATTAAGTATCTAGATTGGTTAATTAAAAAAAATATCATAATTTATATTGCAGGTAAATGTATTAAATAAAAAAGATATTCATTCTCGTTAAAACATTTTACTTTACCTACATACATACGTACATACCTACATGTATAAAATTATACTAAAACAAGACAAAAATAATAATTTGTTTGTTTCCGGAAAGGTAACATTCCGAAAAAAAAAACAATGTTATGTATACAAAGTCACGTAACGGTTTTCGTTTTGTACGAAAGTCAAAACTACAAGGGTTACTTATTATGCGGCAATAGAAATGTTGGTGCGGTCCGTTCCCTCCAAGCGTCGCGCATTCATGGCATTTCATTGTACGGCAGTCGCGGCCTCGCCACCGCGGGGGGATCGCGTGCTTGCGTTGCCATGCTGCGCCGCACACATACTCCTCTGTTTACTACACGTTTTATAATCATACTCGTTATCGAATCGTTTCCGTGTACTACACACGTTCACAATAGCTGAACATGACCGTGCGCGAAGTACGAACTAGACTTTCATTCATAAAACTCTATTTTGACAAGTGATAAAAATGATATGGACTCAGTGCCGTTTAAAATGATAATTAACGCGATATTCTTTTGTTTAGTGATGGGCGCGGCGCTTACGGAAGCGCCTGACGATGCAGATGTCTGTTTCCGTGTGCCCGGTGAGAATAGTTTGGTGGAGTGCGATGCACGAACACTGTCGTCAGACAGGGATATCGTTGGTTCGATGCACTCGGATGGCGCGGAGCGGCTCGCAATTCGTTGCAACCAAGAAGGACTCGAGAGCTCTTTGCGAGATCATCACTTCGGAAGAATGCAAGGTTTGGCAGAGATATCTATAAACAACTGCAAAATACTACGACTACCTGGCAACGTTTTCGAAGGGCTACGAGGTCTGAAATCACTGAAGATTCGCACCATGAACAACGACTGGGGCAACAATAAGGAATTGGAACTATCTCTAGGAGCTTTTAATGGGCTGAGGGAGCTACACACTTTAGATTTAGCCTACAACAACATAAGAAAGATACCTTCAGACTTATTTTGCGCATTAGAAAATATTATTTCTCTCAATTTAACGCACAACAAAATAAAGTTTGTCGATGAACTTGGTTTTGGTCACAAATGCGGGTCCACATTACAGACTATAGATTTAAGTTATAATGACATCATGTCGCTTCCAGCAGACTCAGAAATTTTACATTTGCGACGGCTGACACAGTTATTTCTCCAGAACAATAAAATAAGTGAATTGCCGGCCGAAGTTTTTAGTGATTTACTATCGTTAAAAGTTGTGAACCTTTCTGATAATGCTATAAGTTATTTGCCAGAAGGATTATTTTATAACACTAGGGAAATTCGTGAAATTTATATGCAAAATAATGAACTGGAAACATTGCCGAAGAAAATATTTAATCGGCTGGAACAATTGCTCGTTTTAGATCTTTCGGCGAATAAATTGAGGAGCGACCACATAGAAGATGAAACGTTCGGTGGTCTAATAAGATTAATCGTGCTCGACCTGTCCCATAATACGGTCGCACGGATCACTCGCAATATGTTCAAAGACTTGTTCTTTTTGCAAATTTTGAATCTGTATAATAACTCAATTGGATTCATTGAGGATAATGCGTTTACACCGCTTTTTAACTTACACACATTGAACTTAGGCCAAAATAAGTTACAAACTATAGAAGACCATGTATTGAATGGATTGTTCATATTAAATAAAATAAATTTAAATAATAACATGTTATCTTACATCAGCGAGAACGCATTTAAAAACTGTTCCGATTTAAAAGAATTAGATTTAAGTTCAAACAAATTTACTAAAATCCCTGAAGCAATTTTGCAATTACCGTTTTTGAAATCATTGGATTTGGGAGAAAATTTATTGACAGACATAACTAACAGCTCATTCCAAAATTTATCACAACTGACCGGGTTACGTTTAATCGACAATCAAATCGGAAACCTTACTGCTGGTATGTTCTGGGGCTTACCGAATCTCCAAGTGCTCAATTTGGCAAAAAATAAAGTACAGGCTATCGAGACCGAAACCTTTCAAAAGAATTCTCAATTGGAGGCCGTACGGTTAGATGGGAACTTTATTTCTGATATAAACGGGGTGTTTGTGGTATTGACGAAATTGTTATGGTTAAATTTATCCGAAAACCATTTAGTTTGGTTTGATTACGCTTTTGTTCCAGGAAGCTTGAAATGGTTAGATATTCATGCTAATTTCATAGAGATTCTTGGCAATTACTATAAAATTCAAAATGAACTCCATGTCAAAACACTGGACGCAAGTCATAATCGGTTAGTTACTCTGTCAGCAATGTCTATTCCAAACAGTGTGGAGCTATTGTTTATAAACAATAATTTTATTTCAAGCATCGAAACAGATACATTTTTAGAAAAGAGAAATTTAACTCGCGTTGATATGTATGCCAATGAAATCGAAAGTTTGGATATAAACAGTTTGCGTGTTGCAAAAGTGCCTGATGAACGTTCTTTGCCTGAGTTCTACATTAGTGGTAATCCCTTTCGTTGTGATTGTACAATGAAATGGCTTTTACTCATTAATTCTATTTCAACTCGAGAATATCCACGCGTAATGGACTTGGAGAATGTAATTTGCAAGGAATCCTATGTACGTGGCGTGAAGTATCTTCCGGTCAATACCCTCCACATCAAAGACTTTTTGTGTAAATACGACGACTACTGTCCTGATGGTTGTCATTGTTGCGATTTCAATAACTGTAACTGTAAAACATTGTGCCCACATAATTGTTCTTGTTATCACGACTCTGCCAAGAGCACGAGCGTCATTGATTGTTCTGTTAAACAATTAAAATCAATACCTCATAACTTTCCTGTCGACGCGACCCATATATATTTGGATGGCAATGCTTACAGCGAATTAAATGAATATGTATTTGATTCAATGCGTAAAGCTATCGTTCTGTATCTCAATTCCAGTAATATTATAAGTATACATAACAATACGTTCAGTCGACTCGGAGATCTACAAATACTTCATTTGGACAATAACAAACTGAAACAGTTACGAGGTCTTGAATTTTTAAAGCTAAGTAATTTAAAAGAACTGTATCTTCAAAGTAATTTAATTGAGTCTATTTCAAATGAAACTTTTTCAGTTCTTGGAGCTCTAGAAGTTTTACGATTGGATGGAAATAGACTCATGAACTATGGTTTGTGGCATTTAGACAATAACAAAAGGTTACAAACTGTATACATTGGCAGCAACAACTGGTCCTGTGATTGTAAATATTTACAAGGTTTCTTAACGTATGTATCGCAAAATGTTGAGAAAATTATAGATAGTCATAGCCTCTGGTGTGTGAATGAGAACATGAACCCGGCAAAGAAGCCATTGAATTTAAATGTGACAGTTTGCAGTGAAATAAGCGATTCTTCAATGATAAGCGCGTTCTTCGTCTCCCACAACTTGCCATTATTGGCCTCGGCTGTTACTGGGTTCATGCTTATTTTATTAATATTGGCTTTAGTATTCACGTTTAGATACGCTTGTAGAATGTGGTTGTATTCAAATTGTGGCATTAAGCTATCTCCTTTAGCAAGTGGTTTTAAGGATGGCGATAAGCTTTACGACGCATATATATGTTATAGTCCTAAAGATGAGGATTTTGTAGTAGAATCACTCGCTCGCGAATTAGAGACGGGTTACCCATCTTACCATCTCTGTCTACATTATCGAGATGTACCGCAGTTTGAAGCGACGTATGCACAGTTCCCCGACTTAGTGGTCGAGGCCACTGAAGCGTCCAGGCGTATCATAGTAGTGTTAACAAAGAACTTTATTTCAACCGAGTGGTCGCAGATAGAGTTTCGACAAGCTTTACAGAAAGCGTTACAAAACCATCCACATAAATTAATAATAGTCAGCGTAGGGCTCATCCCACGAGATCCGGAGTTGAAATCATACTTCAAAACGGGTTTAGAAATAACGTGGAAAGAGAAACGTTTTTGGGAGAGATTACGTTATGCAATGCCATCGTCTAAGCGAAGTGGACAGAAGTTGAAAAGACTAAACTATGGGAGAAATTCTAACACTTACACTATGGACGCGTCAGTGTTAAACAGTACATGTCAGACTTTGTGCGGTAAGTCTGCGAATTCAGCGGAGCGCTCGCCATGCGATCGACCTCTGTCCGAACATATTTATTCTACAATAGATTCTGATTACTCGTCCACAGACTTTCAAGGTCGACATCATCAACCACAGTCTATAGTATTTCAACACACTGTTCAAACGTATCTGGTATGAAAGATTTTTGTAAGCATAAACCCAAACGATCTCTTTGTAACTGAATTTTAAGCCTTAGGCAAACACTAAAGAAAATGTTTTGTTAAAGACGATAATCGTCTCAAATTGTAAATATTTATAGAACTTTATAATCTCTATAGCGTATGTGTAACTTTTGTACAATATCGATACCAAATTATCGCATTTGAAAAGGTTTGCTTCTTCGTATTTATTACTTTTTTAAATGAAACATGTTTTAAGTATTAATCTGAAAGACTGTAAATTATTGTGTAGTTGTAATTCAATTGGCTGATGTTTGTATAGATATGTAATTAAAGAAGTTTAAAAATGAAAAATATGATTTTAATGTCCTAATCCTATCCTATGCTTATTAATGCCATGACTATAAATAATCAAGTTGTAAAAATCTGTAAGTATATATTAAAACTGCATATCGTATTCTGTTTCATATTCATTTTTACGACTCTGACAGAAATGGAGCAGCTGGTTTATGTAAACAGAATAAAAATGAGAGGCAACATGGCCGTCCTCTTTTCATTCTGTAGCTGCTATATAATAGACCTTAATTGCTTGCATTTGCTTTGAAACGCTCATTTGCAATAATAGCTTCAGGCTTTTTTCTTTCTAACGATTAAGATTAAATCAGACTAAAAGAAAATAGACTCGATTACAGGTTTTATCATTTTATATGTCCTCTGCTCTGAGAGTTAAATAAAATTTGAGCAAAATATTATTCTATATACATATAAGTACTCGCTCGCCGTCTACTTTGAAAATTTAACTTTTGAATCTAAAGTCAAATTAACATTAAATTATACTAAATCAAATGTGTTTTACGATAACACGTTCGTTATATATTACGCAATAAAGGTGGGTCGCTAAATAAAGGGAATATTTTGAATAGGAAAATCGGGTTACATAATGTGTGTAATCGGGTAACCAATAAATAACAGCACATCTCGGCAAGGCAGCAAAAAACTATGACAATTTTATATTTTTGTAACCCCAATGATTTGTGTTCTACTGTTTGTTGATATACGTATGTACAGGTACAGTTACATAAGTAATATTTCTATAAACTATATTGCTAGAACTATGAAAAATAACACACCGCAGTTATTTCATGATTTATTTAGAACTTATACAGACTTATACAGACAAAAAACCTTTTCATAAACTAGCATTCCCAGAAGAGGTTTTGTTAAAAGGTTTTTCATACTTAATGCTCAATGCGTCGAAGGGTAGCTTTTATTATTACTTTGTTAATTGAATTCTAACTTTCCTAAAATCTGTTATTTAATCATTTGTCGTAAATTCTTACGATATTAGTTGTATATTCATATGAAAAAATCGATATCGATTTTACCCAATGAAAAATCCTACACTGATGGATGTTAAAAAATATTTTTAGCCTGCCTAAACAGCTGATACCTACGCTTAACAGGTTAAGCTACATCAAAGCACACAGAAAAATAAAGCTTAATTACTAAATTGAATATTAACGAAGCGGTACAACACAATACATATTGTCGGACGCTGTTGTAAATGACAAAAGAGGGTCGGAAACGAGTTTTTAAAACCTATAATTAACGTTAATTCAGTAGGGCGTTTACTTAATTGCTTCAATGTATGAGCCGGGCACCGTCTACTTATATTTACGAGTATAAACGAATGAAGAGTAAGCTCTAAATATTATTTTATTAATCAAACAATTACTTAGTGACTTATTTACTTAGTGTAAAGTTTGCGGTTTAAGGAAATTTGAGTTTGTAGTGAAATTAAAATTTTGTAGGCAGCACCCTCACAGTTAAGCTGTTTAGTATGGCATGCATAATAGTTATATTTAAGAAAAACTATTGAGTGATATGAGCTCACAGGGTGTCCTTCATTTCGTCACGGTGTGATTCCACACGCAAAGTAATCATCACTATATTATAATATGAATACGCAGTGGTTTTTGTTAGTTACGCTTTCACGCTTTTACACTTCTTTACTACTAAACTAGTCTTCACGAAATTTTGCGTGCCTATTGCCAGGGGTTGACAAGAAAAATTATCAATTATCAACAAAATCATTTTGATGCGAGTCATACTATCTAATATCATAAGACTGCACGGATGGCGCAATGGTTTAAGTGGACTCGCCACTACGCTACCGCACTGAGTGTTGTGGGTTCGATCCCCTCAAAAGACAACACTTTGTGTAAAGCTTAAATTGTTGTTCTGAGTCTAGGTGTTCTTGGTGTCTGTTATTTGAAAGTTTATAAAGTCCCTTGAGATACAGGAATTAATTCTAGTGCGGAAGTATTATTTTTTAGTATTTTTATATATAAAAATAGACAAAGATGTTGTATAAGGTATTAATAACACGACACTCCATACTTACTAAACAACTTTAGCAAATATCGTCAGTTGTATGGAACCTTGAGTTGATCTCTGAAAGATATTCTCTAGTAATCTCTAATAATAAACTTTGCTATTTTGCATTATTATGATGTTACGCTATTAAAGTAGTAGCTAGTAAACGCTAAACTCTCGTTCAGGTAGCCTAACTTTATTTACGTTTTAAAATAGGTATTTACGATATCTTACTGCGGTCTCTATTAAGATTGAGGTCTAGACATGACAATTACCTCTCTGTTGTTTCGTATAGCTTAATATGTAAAATAAAATAATATCGTGGGCTTAAGTAGAGTTAGTAAATATGTGAACAGTATTTATAATAACATATGAACGCATGCAGTCATGATAGTTTTTTTTATGTGTGATCTATATAAATTGATTAGGAGTGTTGTGATGATTGGTGCCTCGGACCTACCCAATATTTTTTTAGCTTTTGGTACTTTCAATAAAACCGTTTAACTTAATTTTTTTCACTTTTATTTTCAAGTTTTTATATCGTTACTTAATATTTCTCATTCTATTTACTTAATTTAGTGCCTCATTATTATAAGGTTTATTTCCTAACAATTTTGTTGCGGTTAAATTCCTCAATACATAATCCTTCCAAAGACTTTATTCGACTAAGGCCTCATATGAAACTACTCAAGACCGTGAAATATGGCATAAACTGAAGGAGGCTTACACCTTAGCGGTTGAGAATGGCTAAAGAATAAGAAGAACTAGGTGTATTTATAATATGTGTATATATATAAGTACTTGTGTCTACTACAGAGTTAAATAATTATGTTATATAAGATGTTTTTCTTTATGCGCTACGAGTTATTCCTACAGTTATAAAAAATATCGTTGTCTCCTATGCAATATAATAATAATAATAAATAATAAGTACTCCACAAATCTTACACACACCCATCTGATCCCAAACTAAGCAGAGCTTGTACTATGGTAACCAGACTGCTAATAAACATACTTATATATTTGTAAATACATACTCCTACATATTATAGATAAATTACACCCAGACACAGAACAAATGATCGTGCTCATCCCACAAATATTTGTCCTGGGTGGGAATCGAACTCACGACCTCGGCTTAGCAGTCAGAATCACTTAACCGCTAGACTAACAGGACAGTCATTGCCAGTCAATATAGGCATTGCTGGTTCCTAGTCTTTGAACCTTTTGTCCGTTAATATACAAGGTGACTATGCAAAATCAGTATTTATTGCTCGCTCTAACTTTGATCAGAGGCTTTAGCTATTCTAAGAATAGATTTTCTATTAATATTTATGTACCGTTACGTTTCGATCGGTTTGGTTTACTAATTGAGATCAAGCATTTCCCAGAATAGTCTTCGCAGTTAAGTAGCCGTGATGAGTGTATTGTAATCTTTGGTATTATTTACAGGTGAGTTAAATAATTCATATTGACATAGATCTTGGGGGGCTAAGGTGCAGGTATGATACTTACACGATATTTTTTATAACTTAAGACAGTAGTCAACGAACATTATTTTATAGTATTAAACAAAAAATACAAACATCCAAATGGACGTCGCCTTAAAATGTATCAGATAATAAATGTGTTATTTGTGAGCAATCTCGTAGCTATTAGTTCTCGCCTACCTTCGAATAGAAGGCCTGCGATCTAATACAACAATGACAATGTGGTAAACATAGGCATTGCTGGTTCCTAGTCTTTGATGGGTACCTTTTGTCCGTTAATAACAAATCCGTGACATAGCTATTTAGAGTGGTGTATTTTAGAATAGTTACATAGCGAATGAACAGTTACGTTTTATGATTATAGAGCCTTTAGAAGTACACACTGTTTAATTTTTAACCCCAATAGAGTTGTCTATGCAGTAGGGATCAAATATTAGAGCATACTTACAACTTAACGTACGCCCGCTACCTGTTTGATATACGGGGACAGACGAACAAACGGATCACATGATGGTAAGTGACAATCGCCGCCCATTGACACCTGCAACTCAATAGTCTTAAGTGTGCTGTCCGCCTTTGAGGATGATGATTGATGAAGGGAGGGGTGAGAGGGGAGGTGAAAGAGGGGGAGTTTGGGTTCCAGTAAATGCGAGAATTGTTTGTCTACCGGTTTTCTGTGTTATTACTCCGGTTGAACCGGCCCATTCGTGTCAAGTATGGCTCTCTCAAGTTCAACAATTAAAGGTTACAAAAAAATTGGCCTTCTTGCTTTATCAGACAATTTACAGGAAACAGTAACGTCGCCTCCAAAACAGTTTGACTATGTTTGCCTGGCTAGAGGACACGTAGAAAACTTATTGTAGCACTTTTAATTAATATGAGCTGCGAGAGGTAGATCAACGACATGAAGAAGGTAGTTGGGATGGACTGGATGCGGATTGCGGAGGACATATGGCGCACATTGGAGAGGCCTACATCCAACAGAGGACTGCGATAAACGAATGGATTCATGTTCTATAAGGACATTTTTTAAAACCTGTTTATGTAATTTACATCATTTCGGTAAAGTACTCTTACTGATAGATATTAATTCAGAACCTTCGATTGTTTCTCTAGAGAAATTTTGTTGTTAAACAATAGTACTCGTATATTTAGGAGATATCTTTAGCGTAGGTGGAAAGTCTTGGCCGCTTTCTGAATCGGCTCTAAAGCCAATATCTATGAGTATACACCAACTTGGAGATAAAGAGTCGGTCGAGTAGGTCAAGCAGTATCTGTTGCGTTTCGAGTAGGCGGGTGTTAAGCTGCTAATTCATGTGGGTGTAGGTGTGAAGGGATTTCATTAAAGGGTGTCGTGCAATACGTGCAAATGACCTCGTAGTCGGAAGACTGTCGAACATTGAAGAAATACTAGAATAATACTTTGAAATATATGATACTGATTTATCAGTAAGTTCTGTGTTTTGTGTTTATGTTTCTCTTCTCTTCTTAAAAAAGGAACTCTATATAGGTTATTTATGGCTACGTGGTTACTTCAGAACAATAAATTAGGAGTAAATAAAGAAAGTAAAGAATTTTACTAGATTACATACAGACATGGTTTCTGTGTTAGTCAAACTTGTAATAATTATGTTAGGTAGGTACTAAAGAAGTGGACCCGACACATTCGAATTATTTTTAATGCTCATTTTTGTAACTTTATCATGTTTGTCTTTGTACTCCACAAATAAACTTTTAGAAAATTTAATATAAATTGTAAGAAAATGTATTTTTCATCCCTTAATTTAAAATAAAGAGAAGAATTGAAATCGTCTCAAGAAATTTTAAAAATTATAAAAAAACAAAAACAAAATACGTACACATACGTAAACATAGACATAAATCAGTCATTTTGAGTACCTCCTTCTTATGAAGTTGGTTAGGAACAGCCATATAGCCATTGAGAACTAAAATAGATACTTACACATTATTCATTTCCCTATACGAACCCGCAATGCCTGTTTTTTAGAGATGCAAGGTGATTGTGTTAAAAGCGTTAACCTATGTGCCACTTTTGCAAGTAAACAGACTTTCGACCCTTTTTAAATTGTTGGTCGTTACAAAATCATTGTTTTGTTTAGAATTAAAAGCAAACTCAAGGTACTTTTGGTACAGTAAATTAAATATCGCCAAGTAAAATTTCAACAAATTATAAAATGGGCTGACTTTGCAATGAGTTAATAATGGTATTGACTTTTTAACATGTTTGCCAATTAATAGTTTCAGAGCAGCTGCTTAAGGATGTTGCGAAAGAAATAAAAAGTAACGGTATATTTTGGACCTGACACTACCTTTAATTGTCAGTGCGTCAAACCTTTATAGGTTTCCTATCAATGCACAAGGCATTAATAATTATAGTAATGGAAGGTGCAACGGACCGGAGACTTTTAGGGTATAATTATGTCTCTTGTCTCTTTTTGAAATATTTACATCTTATATAGAGGATGCAAAGAGTGTGTTAAAGTCACCTATAAAATAAACAAATATAAAATAATCCAATTTCTGAAGTGTGCAAATACTTTAGGTAATCGCTTCATAAAGGCTTAGAGAGTAATCGCAGTGTAATGATGTATTAGTTACTTTTCTTGTTATATTAATAGTATAAGTGCGATCCGAGCGACTAATTTTTTAAATATTTCTTTTTACAAAAAGCGGGGGAGCACCATGTTTAGTTTAATTGCATTCCTACTTCATTCATTCACGAAAAATGTCTACAGGGTTAATGTTATTAATAAGTTATAAAACTTACGTTCTGGTATATTAAAGATTTGACCAATTTTAACACGTAAATCAGTAAAGCGGATTCACCAAAATCAAAACTATCTGCATATATGTACATATGAAGTCGTTAGACAGGTGAAATAGCACACTTCTGATAACTCTCTCCAGGGGCTCTGAAAGTGTTTTAACGTTAAGCCATAAAAGTATAAAGTGCGTACATAAACAAATTTAGAAGCAAAGTATTTACACAGAAACGCGTTTTCCCACATGAAATGTGTCGTCAAACATAAAATCTCGTCCACCTTCAACGTAAGCGCATTAAAATTGTATTCACGGTACGTTGGACATCCATTATAGTCCATTTACGATAAATACTTTTTTATTTACATGCTTTAGTATATTGAATTAAAAAGACCGGACGTTGGTCGCTTCCCTAAATTACATCACCATTACAGAACCTGCAACTCATTGTCATTTTTCTCAGTGAAATCACAATAGTTAGATGAAATGTCTTTTTAAAAATGATAAAATTTAGAAAATTATTACTTCTATAGTCTAGGTATGAAGTTGTAACGCGTGTGCCAACAACAAGGCTTCGACATTGCGATAAACCTCCTCCGGGCTCCTAAGTAACGTTTAGTCTGTCGCGATTGGTCTCACCGGGTTTAGTTAGTCTGTGTCTAATATAGGAATAGGAGGTATAAGAGAGTGAATAGTTCAATTTTTAGATTTGTTAGAATATGTACTAATTGCCTTTTACTGGCTCTGAAGCCTGTATAGGTAAAACAAACGTCACAAAAATGTTAAGTTAAAAAATGCTGAATGATTAACCAGACTGATCTACATCTTTTTGCGAAAAATTACAGTTCCGTTACTTTCTTTGGAAAACCTATGCTGAGACAAAAAGTTTCTGACCACCTATGTATTCCTTGTGCTTAGTCCGCTTGATGCAACAAGCATCAGTTCGGATATCGTGACCCTTGGTCAAATAGTGACCTCCGACATACAGTGTAGGCTTACAATCGTCCATGGATTAAATAAATATTTGTTGTTCGCTTGTGCGCTTTCTGCATGTACACTCTTGTCCATGCATTTGTTATATTATGCAATTGCTACCAGCAGAGGACATAAACAACACAAATATAACAAATACACTTTCAATGATAGTTTCTACACTTCAATCTAATTCTGATCCTCAATACAAAAAAGGAAAATGGTTTGCCACCGTCATGGTAAAAAAACTCGTGTTACTCATGGTATTTAGCGCAAGCCATTAATTCATCAGTTCATCACACAAGAATACAATAAGATGGTTCATATTGCGCAATTGATAACCTTAACTTTTATCATTCTTGTTTATTTCGCATAAACTTTAAGTGAATTGATGTTAATTGATCTTCTCATAAGAATATTGGACCCCTGTGACGTCACCCCTTATCCATAGGGGAATATCTAAGCCAATATGTGTACTGAAAGTTGATTACGTGACATGATTTTTGAGTGGCCCCCTAGGAATAGTGTAAAAAATTGCGTTAGCAAATATCATATTGAACATGAATTTTATTCATTGGTAGTTTTTTTATTAGATAGGTGCACGTAAGATGCAAATAAATGAGAAATATAGTTCGGTAATATAAGACTTATGTTTGTATTCCTATTTAAGATTTATTGTTAAACATAGAAGAAACAAAACTCATTCCACAAAAAAAGCAAACATTGAATACTAATGAACGAAATAATATATTAGTAAAAAAATACATTTATGTAATGCACTGTTGTTGTAGTATCTGATTAAGATTCACGACTTTATTATAAGACATTTTTGGTACCAGGTTTAATATTAGAACAGATATCCATTACATGTAGAGTACGAACGAAAATTTAGGAATCTCTTCACTAGGCAAAGATATAATATTGGAGTATGATGTGACAACAGATATGATTAGACATCGGATTATATGCACTAACAAAATACCAAAAAAAAAGAACGTGCAAATATGCACTAAAAACTCTTCATTATCCAAAAATATGCATAACACAACATTTTTATATATTCATTTTGAATAATGACGGTACAGAAACTGTGATAATGAAGAATATTCTTTGAAATATATATACGGTTTTTGTGACTGTATACAATTAAGTATTTTTAACTAATATCGTTTATTAAAATATTGATGTTCTTAATGTCTTCAAGAATCAGGTTTTTTTTAGCAAAATAGTGATACTTGCGTCCAGTATTTCTATTGAGTTACATAGAGGCAGATTTTTGGTTTCCAATTTTTCAATGGCATCTGGCAACTTTTGGAAATGTGTTGAGATGAGGGCATTATCCTGTTTATCCATTAGTGTCTTCAAATGCAAGCTTGCCTGATTTAATTCAAATGGCGTCAGAATTGTCTAATTGACCAACTACTTCTTTTACGGCGTCAAAAGGCCCGCTCGTTCGCACTCAAATGTGCAAATGCATAAATCCGATGTCTAGATTTGATATAATAATATATACCTATTAGGTAATGACAAAAAAGTCAGTATTTCAGGACCTTTTGTCAATCTCTGTTCTATTTTCAGTCTATTGACGAGTTTTGTGTTAGTGCTGTATGTACAGACCAAATTCAAATCAAAAGTGAATTCAAAGTACCTACGAATATTAAGCTTTTTAAAAGCCCGTTTCTTGGGTTCGATGAGTCTTAAACTTAAACTGATGACTGCCATATATTTCGTTTTAATTGGATTTATTGTTTTGTAATTGAAGAACCAGACACAATAATTATCATGGCGACCTTAAGACGATTGGAGAATTGAACTTTGTACACATTGAACGTTATGTCGTTAAACAACTTACCTTACTGATATTACAAATTATTAATTTTATACTAGTAAATAATGATTAAACTTTTTAAAAATGATAAGTGTAGTGTATGTGGGTAAACTAATTCATACTCTACAAAAACTACTCTACACTATTAACGGTTGAGCGTGCAAGGTGCAGTGCAGCAGTACGTGAGCCATCGATGAGTGTGAGTCTATAGTGAGGTGCCGAGGAAGTGAAGTATTTATATACAGTGGTATAGGTAAGATTGAGACGCATTATAATATAACCCTTGAAACATACTTAAAGCGAGCTTTTCTTATTTCTCTTACGACGAGACTTAGACTCCTTGACCCTAAAGTGGAAACGACTAAATAACTACATATGTTTACGATGAGTAACATCACTTTATAGGCACGATGTGCATTTATTGGTTCCAGTAGCCGTTAACAATATTTCGTGGCATATAATGCTGACCATTAATATTTTGACCATATGATATGAAGATTCAAACTCTGACCTATTCCTGTGGAAGTCCCATTGTAGCAAAATCAGGATTCCATCATCATTTATCATTTGATACTTAGGAAATTACTAATAAGTTTTGAATTCAAAGTATTCGTAAACTTATTGAAAATGCGCTTTGAAAGCGGTTATCTATTGTTTTTAAAAGCCTGTTATATCAGTGTTTGATTATAGAGAGTGTATAACCTACCTTCCTCTTTTTACCAGGAATATGTTGTCACTTCCGACATCAAAATACTCTTGTGTTTCTGAAAGAATGATTTGATATGTGCCAACAAACCCAGCTACACTCATTGTAACGCGGCGGCGCTTGGCGTGTAAGTATGTTTAAATAAATGACAGAAATGTAGATGGGCACATATAAACCAAAGTGTAGCGCGTGCAAAGTTATTATTCCAATATTGTTTCAGTCTTGAGCGCATAAGGTGACGTAAGTGGTGCGAACTATGTCACACGGTGTTATATATTTATTTGAAGTTCTGCATTGAGTGAGTACGGAGAATTACCCACATTACTCAACCATGAAATTTATATCACAATAGGCTACTGGAATCAAATCAAATTTTATTCAGTAAATTAATATAGCCTACGATATTTGGTTTAGGAAACCGAAATGTACTATTGCTCTAGTAGTTTAATTTATCTATAATAATATATGTTTTTTTTTTTTTTTTTTTTTTTTATACTATAGGGGGACAGACGAACAGACGGGTCACCTGATGGTAAGTGACACCGCCGTCCATGGACACTTGCAACTCAAGAGTCGCAAGTGCGCTGCCCGCCTTTGAGGGTGATGAGGGATGGGGGATGCAGGGAGCGGAAAGAAGAGAGGAGGGATGAGGAGATGGAAAAAAGGAGAAAGGAGATGAGAGGAGAGAAAAGGGGGAAGGGGGAATTAGGCCTCCGGAAACCTCACTCAATTCGGGGAAATGCAACGCAAGCGTTACTTCACAACCGGTTTTCTGTGAGGCCGTGGTATCGCACCGGTCGAGCCGGCCCATTCGTGCCTAAGCATGGCTCTACCACTGAAAAAAATATGTAGGTATGTATTGCGAATTACGAGTATGTACATACATCATACATACGCTTACGCATATATGTCGTAAGGGGTAGGTAAAGGTGTATTAAACACCCACATTTTGCCAATTGCAATTTAGTACCACTAACGTAATAGGGGGTAAGACCTTTACCGTCAACTGGGCTCTATGTGCCTGTATACATACTGTCTGATGGAAAACAGACAAATTCCTTAGTTGCTTCTTACGACACCCATGGGAAGAGGCCGTGGCTCTTTTCTACTCTATCGAATACCGCTCGGCTAAGAACTATATATGTAAGTAATGTAAGTATGTTTATCTGCAGTCTGGTTACCATAATGCAAGCTCTGCTTAGTTTGGGATCAAACAGCCGTGAGTGAGATGTATTAATTTATATCCACTTAAACATCCAAATAATTCAAGATTTATATATAAATAGAGGGAAAAGATAAATAACATTTACTTAGATTATCTAAGGTTATAGCAATAATGATTGGATTTCTACGCAATTAAAGCGTCGCTTAAGCTCAAGCTTGAAAAGAGGTGTGCTAAAGCACACCAAAGCAATCTGTGGAGTATGTGTCCTACAGAACATCAATTGTCTTGTAACGCAGATCAAACTTGAATAGAGGCATATTTTAACTATATTATTTTTCACTAATTAATCCGACTATTTAGGACCCGAAACAGAACATTTCAAGAATGTACATACATACACGTAAGATGTATTCAAATAATAAAAACGTACAGCAGCGAACCCAAGCCTAAATCGAAGTTTTAATCTTTGCTAACCTCGTCAAGGAATTGTCCCCGAATTATATTATAAGCACGACT
Source organism: Tyria jacobaeae (assembly GCA_947561695.1). NCBI lineage: Eukaryota > Metazoa > Arthropoda > Insecta > Lepidoptera > Erebidae > Tyria > Tyria jacobaeae. The sequence goes on from OX387220.1 coordinate 14,373,726, forward strand.
CACCCCACGTAGGGGTCCATTAAATTTATTGCTTGTAAAACGAGAAGCTAATTTACAGTCACGTTATATTGTGTTAACTTAACTAGTTTAAGCGATGGCGCCATGGGTGTTCCTCACCGTCCAATATATAAGAAATTAAGATCCTATGCTGACAAGGTTATTAAAAAAAACTTGATTATTCTGCGTGAATACAGTGAATTCAATGCATGCAAGGAGCCTCCAAGAATCGTATATCAATAATACGTATGTTTGCTGTTTGTAATTTGATCCCCATTAATTTCTTTGAACAGATAAAACATTATATTTTTTGTCTAATAATGAATATAAATCTAAATATAAAATATAAATCTAGACTAAGATATGAAATATATGTATTTTTTCGGACGGATTTTCATTTTATCATTTACCGCACGAGTATTTTTTTCTATATCTCTTCTATTGTCGATTTCTACATTAATTTTCTGATGTGCTGTGTGCCGACGTGATGTGCCCAATGTTATAATGTAAAAATTGGTACTGACAGTTATTTTCTTAAAACGTTTATTCTGATCAAATTTAATATTTATAAAGGATCAATAAAAACAGCCGCTTCTATTTTTACGATCACGTTGACTTGTGTGCCTTGGGCATAGCTTTATTGACAAACTGCTAAACAAGAGAAAACTCAATGTACATCGACAAAAACAACTAGCTAGGCCGCTTTTATTAGCCATATGTATGTGTAATAAAGCAGCGGGGGTGTGTGTTTTTATGTCTTTCGCTAAAAGAAACGGTGAGCTTGGTTGCTGAATGATATTTTTATTTAAAAAAAAATGTTTAATAAGTTTTAGTAGAAAACATCAAACTTTGGAACCAAAACTTGTTTATGGGAGGGAGTTGTAATGATAAATTATTGTAATAGACTCTTTGTGAAGGAGAGCTTTTTACAACTTCCTCAAGTAAACACCTTTATGGGTCCAAAGTTTAAACAATTACAATAAACATTAGAAATGTTCTTGAACATTCTTCTTTGTGCAAAATTTAGTTATACGTATTGCATAAGTTCCGTTTCACAATTGAAACATACAAAAGTAAACATATGAAAATGATATAGGCTATAGGACAGGAGATTAACAAAAATCTTGCAATAATAACAACAACGTGACATCTTGCACTTGCACTAGGGCTTTCGAATATCACGGAAGTACTGGTTGGCGGTTGGCGGCATCAGGCCCCCGCCCGAAGAGGTACGCGAGTGGCGCGAGGCCGCTCGCCGAGCCACAATGGTTACTTGGTCGTCTCGGCTGGAGGCTCCACGTGCTGGCTTTGCCGCCGTGGAGGCACTCCAGCCGGTCATCATCGAATGGGCAGAGCAGCAGCACGGGACTCTTTCCTTCCGACTGATGCAGGTTCTTTCCGGGCATGGCTGCTTCGGGAAGTACCTGCACTCAGTCGCTAGGAGGGAAATGAGCCCCGTCTGTCACTGAACTGTAGACACTGCGATTGTAGTTAGGACTCAGCTCAGCACATGCTTGCGGTTTGCCCCTCTTGGGCGTCGCAGCGTCGGGCCCTCATTGCAGTCATCGGAGAGGATCTGTCGCTACAGGCTGTTATACGCTCCATGACCAGTAGCGATAGGAATTTTACCGCGGTTGCAACCTTCTGCGAGGACGTAATCTAGCGGAAGGAGGTGGTGGAGCGTGCCCGGGAGGACGATCTCCATTCGGACCTAATCCGCCGCCGGCGAACCGGGTGGCGGAGGCGCGCCTACCAGCGCCTCATGCCGCCCTGTGTGTGCCCATCCACCCGCTTTAGTGGCCAGCCGTGAGGAGGTGACGTCCGCGTGTGTCTGGGCGCCGCCTTATTGATTAGTCACAAAAGTATCCAAGGGTACAAGAACTAATCAGTGAGTGACTATACAGTGATTAGACTTGTTATTATTATTAGGGCCTAAGTATGAAATTAGCGTTTTATACAGAAAAACTAAAATGAAAAATTATTATGAAATTATATACTTAATCAAACGAAGTATTTACCATTAGTATTTATGCATTTTCGCTATATTATAGGTAGTTTATTGATTGCATTCTTAAATAAATGTGATGCGAGAATCGATAATATCTTTGAAGGCGGTTTGGAGTAGTTTGGACTGCCTCATCGTAATTGAATTCTATTTTTGCAAGAAATTGTCCAAGTTCCTAAAAAAAGTGGTAATCTTTTGGAGCAAGAATCGGGGAGTATGGTGGGTGTCGGAGATTTTCCAATCGTAGCTTCTCTAATTTAGAGACCGTCTGTCGTGAAGTATGGGGTCTAACGTTATCCCGAAGGAGCAGTAGGCTAGAGCACTAAAGTCTCGGTTGCTTAGTGGCCAGATTTTCCATCATGGTTTGCCATTATTGATAATACAGATCTACCGTAATTATCTGGCCAGATCTAAGGAAGCTGTAGTGTATGACACCAGCACTGTCCACCACATACAACTACAATGCAACACCAACAACCACATCACTGTGATGAGCGCTTTCGATTGTCGAACAGGATCCAAGTAATGACACGATTCAAAACTCTCCCGTTATTGTGACGGTTGAGTAATGTAACGCAGCACTCAATGCGTTTTTATTAGGGCTGTACTAAATTCGAGCAGTAACCATTTCTCAAGTTTTTTCAATTTTTAATTGAAGTAATTTTTTTTATGACAAGCCTGCCTCTAACTGTGACATAGTTTGTGATGGATCCGCTTCCACGATTACTTGTAGTTCTTTACTGATAACTATGGTCTCCGGCCATCCGTGGAGTTTGATCTGTAGATCAAAATTTAAAAAACGGAAACGTTGAAATGAAAAGCGTAAGCAGCGCTAGAAATCACGGTGGCACTCGTAAATAACGGGATATTTTAAATTTTCCTATATGTGAAAAGAAAAATTAAATTGCCTGAAAACAACTTAATCACAAAATACAAAACATACAAGCCTAAATATTATATAAATTTGAATTTTAATTCCTAACCAAACGCCGATATTTGAGATCAAAATTACCAGTTCGTCAAAACGCTAATTTCATATGTACATATGTAATGTAAGGACCTGATATAAAGGTGTTTGTACAATGGTATAGTCAGCTTTGCTGCAGATTTTCTTTTTATATTTCTACAAATACAGCTACCAACTTTAGAGTAGAACTCCTACAAAGTTCAATATTGTTCGGCAAACGTATATTATACCTCAAGAGGTGCTATTTTAGCTCAGAACTTATAACTTGGTATTGATTTATACCTAACTAGTGGCAACTATTCTCAGTTATGCCAACAAGACGAAATGGTATGTTAACTTTATTGAATTTATCTTTAGCAGATGACCTTAATTAACCGTTCACGCTGGTACACTTTTTTTTTAACTGGGGAAATCCATCATGGACTGACCCACCCCCCTGGGGTATGCCTCCAGTAAGCTCCATCTCGCATCTCGGGAAGTTGATATTTCCCTTTCCATTTCTGTGTCATCATCTTTCATGATTCTCTTAGTCTGGTCTCTCACTTTGTACCTTCCGGCATGAGCGGCTCCACTGGCATAGCTACAAAGATCATTGAGACACGCAAGCCCCACCACGACTACAACGTGGGGATACCTCGGGGGTAACGCCTGTACACCTGCCTGATGGTGATGAACTGAGCAACTTCGTGGAGCTCTGGTGTCCCTACGTCCTTTTCTATATGCTCCTTCTGTCCCCTGTCAATGTGTATGCTCAATTACATGATTATTTTATTTTATTTTATTTATTATTATTATTATTCACTATATTATCAAATCAGTACTTAAGAGTTTAAAGCTAAGAAAGAAACAAACAAACACAATTGAGCATATTACTAAGAAGGTGTGTTTTTTGCACTTCTTTCTTGATACTTGACGGAGCACGACCTAGAAATTCTATCATAAATAGGAGATATAAGGATCTTTTACCTGTTTTTGTAAAAGATCCTTATGTCTCATTTTCAATGTAGATACCTGCCATTATTACTATCTATATATACATTCGAAACATTTGGCTATTATTTAGTAAACGGTTGACATATTGAGGATTGCCCCTCGGGACACGTGCCTACGATCCGTCTCACATTCCATTTCGGTTGTCGAATAAAAAGTTTTACCGGACGTTCTGAGCAATGGTTTTCAATATTCATGTTCGTATTAACGTTGACCGCCCTGTATGTCTGTGGTACAATAAGATGCGTGCTTTTCTTAAATATCTTTAAGAGTAAGAAGGTTAAAACTATCTGTATGATAGAAGGGCTCAGTTTTTTTTTTGAAACTATTGCTTGTTCATTATTGTTAACACTCGTGAGCAAAGTTGCATTGCAACTATATTACCAACTGTAGGATCATTGCCCCATTGGGGCAGTTTCTAGATAGATCCTTGAAAAGAGCTTCTACCGCCAGTAAGAGATTCTTTATTCGGAATATTTTTAGTGTTGTATTTGCTACAGGCTATATCTACATATATTTGAAACGTAATCTATTTTGTAGTGCCTCACTTTTCGAAAACACCCATTTATTTATCTATAAGCTAACTGGTGGACTGGGCTGACCCTCAAACTGAAACTGCAACTGCAAAGCTGCAAGCCTTCTGAATGAACTCCTATCAGACTAGCTCTACTATCAGATACAGCTCATTCACTTGGATCGATTAAGAGATTGTTATCTGCCTAATGTTTGATGTATTATGGCTAAATTAATTTATTACTTACTTACTTATTATTATAATAATGTATTAGAAACGCAATTTACAATACAAAATGTTTTATTTCTGAGATTTCTCTGCTTGTCAAGTTAAATATCTCCATCTACTTCAAATTCATAATGAAAACCATTTTTATATAATAGAGGCTAGTCAGTAATATTAGACAATGTTTGCAGTGTTACCTAATACCGCGACGAAAATAAACCACGCGTCCGTAGCCGTATGGAATAAAAATCTAATAAAAATTATACGCACAGAGCGTAAACATCGCATAGCTCAGCTATGATCAAATTTTACTTACTGTACGACCTGCTAACGGATTCCAAACTTTAATTCGTAGAAATTACAGTTTATAACCATTTTTGTTATGCTATGCAGCATTTTGGCACGTGCCTCTATCCGTATTGAATGCTTATATTCGCACATTCAAGTTTTTGTTACGCTAGAAGCGTTCGAGCAATAGTTGCTGTATATTGTATAGCACTAGGATTATAATCGACATGCATGTGATATGAATTTAGTTAAGTTAGTATTGGAAACACGTATCTAGTCAACGGTGTTCGATTGTCTATATTTTTACTAGCTAATGTATTGAAACGGGCTGTGGGTTAGGTGTCATGTAGATATTACCACAGAATTTATCACTTTTACACAGATAGTAACTCAATTAATGTAAAGAAGGATAAGCATATCCGATAAAATTGGTTTTTAACTGTGTAGTAATGGTTAACTAATAGTGATACATACCTATTTATTTTTATATTATATTATTGCTAATTTTGGTCGTTAAAATAAGGTGCTGTTATTTTTGCTGTATGCGTAATGTAAGGTGAACTTAACTTTTAAGTTTAAAAATGATTTCGAATTTTTTTAAAGGTATAAGTATGAATTCCCTATTGTCCATTACTCATGAGGAGCCAAATTTAACGATGCTACAGTTACTTACGGGCAACGATCGAGTAGGTATAATTTAATGTTTGATTGATTGAATCCTACTCAACTCTTTTTATTAGTATGATGGTACTTTACACCTAAATATCTGATACAAATATTAAGCTGGTCCTTTCCTGAGGGGTTTACAACCGAACAGACGATTTCGGGGTTTACGGGATTACTAGGGCTCCGTTTTTTATCTTAGGTACTGATATTTTCTTACTATAATTATTATTATTCGTTCTCACTTCACAGGAGAAAAACTTCGTTCTTTTTAAGTTACAAGCTTTTAAATCTATCTATAGTTGGTTCTCATTCATACTGAGGATCATGGTAATCATTGGGTGGTCTACACCAGGAGTAGATTATTTGCTGAAGCTATTGTGCAACTTGGTTGCAAACGAGTCCTTTATCTGACCCGTCAATCAGATTCTTCAAGCTCCAAGCTTTCAAGTAAACATCAAATATAAATACATATATACTTATATAATTGTTAGCGGAAAAGTATTTTAGTCAGCTTTCGTAAAACGTGATACATCTATGAACAACTAACTAAAATATTGTTAAAATAATATATGTATTAGAATTTTATGAATCGTAAGTTAGTCTCTATAATATAATACTTTTACTATAATACCAATTCGAGCTGACCCTGGCCCCCTGTAGGTCAGAGCAAACAGTTGCATATTGGCTGACACCATTATGTAGGACAGACAAACAGCACACGTTTTCAAATGTTTTTGCACGCAAAGTTATTTTAGTTAACTGCTCTTAGCATATAAATTTAAATAGTATCGGTTTGACTGCCTTAACGATTACGACGACTGCGGGTACAACATGAAAAATACGAGGCCATTCTAAAAACAAATTAGCTTTGTTTAGTTTTTTTTTTTTTTTAATACTTGTAAGTACCTAATGTTTCCCCGTCAACCATACAGCAGAGAGCGAGAGAGCAGATATGTAAACACTTTTTTGTGTGTGTGTTTTGTGTTCTAAAAAATTGTTGGCTTATAGGCATTTCGAAATTGAAATGGCAAACGCTCGACGTGGTTTTCGCGTTATGATTTATTATGACTATAAAACATTCTTGTGGCTTTAAGCCGCACAAATACTTTGAACTTTTAGCTACAATTTTTGTTGCGTCATTTGCAGCGCCAGCTTTTAATTGAATTTGTTGTATTTTTTTTTCTTTTAAAAAGACACCTCCCGCACTGGGTTTCATTCCTGTCTCACGGGTTAGTTACAGTAATTTGTTTGAATATAAATGAGGAAAAACAATATTATTGTCAAGTAGGTAATACGTATAGACCCATCACCAAGAAATTTTTACCTCTATCCGAAAACTAAAGATTTCTCAGTTACATAACACTAAGACTATGGCAACTGCTGTTACCACCTGCCTGAGGTTCTATAGAATAATATCATAGCAGTTTCATGGTAGACTTAGTCTTATGATGTCAAGTGATGGTATCCGTATCATTGAAAGCATACGCATAGCAGGCTGCCAATTCCAACTATCTTAGAACTAATAACTTAATATATATTATCAAAATCTATGTGTTAGTTTCGTAGACCACTGCTTCACCTCTCGGAGATATACTTATGAAACTGATAATACACTTACTTGAGGATTATAAAGGTAATTTCATAAAGAGAATGATTCCGATAAATCTATGAGGGTGAATATTGCAGGGCAAATATACATACACAAGTATATCCTTTCCGTGGTTGTTTCTAAAGTAGCAGTTTTATATACCTGGTATTTCTTGTTAGAGCTTATCAAGATCAGAGCGGAATAGATAGATTATGTTCCGTTCAGTCCACTTAATCCATGCACGATATCACACGGCGCTGTTTACTGCATCATATCTAAATCGATGATCGATCCACGCCTAAGGCGTCATTGTTCGGTTAAAACGGTTACATTACGTACTTATCCGTGTATGTATATTATTGTATATACGGTTATTATATAAGTGATAGGTTCAATATCAAATTTAATCTAATACCTAATCAATATGTGACAATTGTAAGTATGTAAGCTGTAAGATTGAATAACATAAGCTGTGAAAACAGTTTTTTTTTAGCTTTGTGACTGGTTTGCAGTCGTATGAAATTTGCACTGATCGTTGTTGCAACTTTTCGAAGATTGAAATAGTAAAAAAGATATGGCTCTATATCCATAATTGGTTAAACAGTAAAAGTTTGTTAGACTAACTTCGTCAGTGTTTCCCTCTAGTACTAGCGTCAGTCCATAGTTAAAATTTAATGGTTTGAAGTCAGTTATACTGTTTGGTCTATTATATATTCTATTGTTGGGTATCAATAGGATGCATATTAACTTTGTAGGTGGTTAGTAGTAAGATTTTTTCAGAGCTGAGGTGTATCCTATTATAATATCATCCCAAAATATTTTACACACTTCTACTGTCTGAACGAATAATGTTGTAATAAACTTATGGAATTTCAACATTTACGCCGTAGATAATAGATGTAGTGGCCAGATCATAGAAAGGGCCACTTCATGATGTGTTCAACCATTTCATGAAATTGACGTATAGAATGGTGAACTAAAATTTACCATATCATTAAAACTTCAACGTTTAATGGTATGTCATCAATTTTAGATCTACATCATATAAAATTTCAGTTTAATACAAATTCTAAAGGTTTAAATTGCCTGTCGATGATGTATCGATATTTCCCGCACTTTTATTTGCTATATATGTATATTGTATCCATACTATATCTATATAATATTATAAATGTGAATGTAAGTTTATTTGATACGCTTTCATGCACAAACAACTAGACCGATTATCATGAAACTTTGTACACATATTCTAAAAGGTATTAGGAAGGACATAGGATAATTTTATTAAAAAAATATTTTTTACGGAGGTAAAAAACAATATTTTGGCAGATATGATTGTTTATCAAAAAAATAAAAAATCTAGCAACTTCAACGACATCTATATTTAATGGACTTAATGCGAGTGAAGCAGTCGGTAAAAGCTAGTATACATATACATATACATATATTCACATTTTATGAAATAATCAATTCTATGATCTCCCTTTGCCCGATATAAAGACCTACAAACAGTTTTGTATAACGTTTTTGTTCATTTACATATCGTATAAAGTCGGCGTATAATGAACGTACAAACAAAAGCCTCTGCCTACACTCCTTTCAAATTGCACCGGACCTCTATACCGATATTCATGGCATTTTACGGTTCAGTGGTCATTCAATGTTAAATAACTAAGTCTGTGAGAATCAGGTTACTAGGGTGGCCGTAGGCGGCACTTTACAACCACTCACTTAAATAGTATTTAACAAACTTGTCGTGTGACCGTACATCTAAGTAACAGAAATGGAACTGCCAACGCTAAAATAGAAGGTCACACATTAGTGTACAACAAGCCAGTTACTGCTAGTGCTGGCGAAAACAACAACAACTTGTAGTATGCAGTGAGAATGGACGAAACATGAATAGGAGTAATACAGACGGAGGATATAAAGAGGTTTATGAAATTACAAAACGATTACAACTTAAGGATTTTATATACTTATACACCGTGTGGTTCACGTTGGAGTAGAATAGGGCCACCCCACCACTTCCCAAGGTTGTCGTGAAAGGCGACTAGGGAATCGGACTGTTATCTATCAAACAGTATGTATATAGTCATACAGTGCCAGGTTGATTGAAATAGACTTGCCTCTTAATCATTTTGAGGGGATTTCGTCGTGACTGCGTGAGTGTTTGTATATATATGTATGTTTTATTGTTCTATTGGCTTAAGTAACCCTGATGAAATATCTTTATTGCGTAGCAACACCAGTGGCTAACTAACCAGCTGGTATATATTTATATTATTCCGAACAGAGCAGTTACCCGTGCGAAGCTTCCTGCTCCGCCCACGTCTGCTACCGACAGAATATATTGTTAATTATTTATGCATGTTAATGTTCTTGATAACTGTTACTATGTCAAGTGGCAGCTACTGAATATTACGGTTCCAAAATGCTATCTACCACTGCTCAACTACCTATTAGAATATAGATTTAATCACCTGATTAAGGGAATTTTAATAATGCATATTTATTAAATCAGAAAGCGATATAAACTTTTCTGAATAACAACATGTGATTTCATTCTCTGCTATGAATGTCGTAAAAGCTTACTAAGGGATCGATGTTATGCCATACAGTGCTGGATGACGGCAATAAGCTTGCCTCCTCTTACGTCTTATGTCTTAATTATAGGTGTGTTGTGAGTTTTTGCAAATCGTCATTTCGCGAAAACAAAGATCTGCGATTTCAACAATTTCTGCATACCAAAGATAATTATTATTTTAAGGTAACATTTTGTTCATTTTGTATTCTGAATCTAAAAGTATGTATTTGCTCACTTAAACCAGTACGGTTTTAACATCTCGTCATATATTTTTTTTTACGTGGTAGAGTTATGCTTAGGCACGAATGGGCCGGCTCGACCGTCAATTCGTCGCAAATGGGTCATTGTTAGAGACCCAGTATAACCAGTCGGTCCCACTATGAAGTACGGCACCTTGCCCCCTTCAGTTTAGTTTAATTTATATAACCATAAAATATTTCAGTTGTAAAAATGTTGAAATGAAGAAACCTGAGATGAAAGTCCAAACTGTCATAGACCATACCTCTCCTGTTGTTCTTTTACGATTGTAAAAGGATAGACCACCTTAACTGTAATTAGTGTAAATTATTAACAATTATAATTATAATTGATAAAAAAAAATACTGAATTATAAATTTAAATTGAAGCGGTTAAGGCGGCGTAAGTAGTGGGTGTGTGGGGTAGATGGAACTATTATCATAAACAGGTATATGTACATATATATATACATATATATGTATATGAAACCTGTAAAACCTGTATATAGATATATAGGTATTTAAAATGTTATAAAATTTATGTTTTTTGTTATTTATTGTTCAAGGAAGTAAAGAATAGACACGTCTTCATAATTTAAATGATACTCAAGTGTACTTATCAGCAACATGATGTGCAATTTTTAAGTTTCAAAAAGCTCTTAGTGATAAGCTTCTATCAGATTTTAAATTTTGTGTACATTGTACGAAAATGTTAACTTAATTAATTAGTTCCCACTATTTCACATGCCCTACCCTGCTCCATGCCCTACTTACAGGACATTCTGTGTATATACGTACATGTTACATACCATACACCATAATGAATGAATATACCATAATTCTTGCATGATAAAATATATATAGTTTGACGTTATTAACATACCATATTATATCTGCCAAAGAGATCGCGTATCTTCCCCTTACATATGAAACGGTCTGTGGACATTCTGATTTCGAGAGGGAGCGCATTTCGGATTAGAGCAGATTTATATACAATAGAAACGTGTTGTCATGCTTTAGGAGCGAAGCCAGATAGCCTGACAACATGAAGAAGTAACCTTAATCCTCCAGTGGACTGCTATAGGCTGCTTGATCGATTGATTCATAGAAAGCCGGAAAATTATTGAGGCATTACTGCAAACTTGTTTTTAATAAAAAAAAACTTAAATACATATTCCTTAAATATTCATTTACGGGGTCTACCATACAATAATAAATTTTCTGTTAGTTAATTAAAATACTCTTCTCTTATACTCGTACATACAGTTTGCAGTGGTATGATAAACAATGACCTCCGCAACAGGAGTCGAGTTTTAAACATAAAAGAAAAATGTTCTATGCTTGTACTTTGTACACAAAATCAGAAACAATTACATAAATTGTTTAAAGCTCGTCGTGGCCCAAATATGTAAGTATGCATGTCCGTCATTCTTCATGGTACAATGTATTGCACAGAAAACAAATTGTCTGAATAAATACGGGGTTTCGTAACCCGTGCGGAATACGTGCCTTCTTCTTAAACGTAATAAATACATAAAACCTGGAAAAATATTAAGCTTAACGGTTTTAGTGAAGAGAAAAATAAGCTCTAGATTGACGAAGAGAGCGGTGTGATGACTTATTTTTAAGCTTTTAATGTACGAGTATTATCTATTCTATATAATATATTGTATTCCACTATGCAAGCCCTTTCTTTTGATACCCATATTGAGTCGGTTAAATAAAAATGTAATCCGCCATTTTGTGGTGGCGGCCATTTTGGATTTACACATATGTACATATACTTCTTCTTCTAGTGCCATCTCCTGATGGAGGTCGGCCAGTGACAATGACAGTTTTGTCTGCTAGGATTTCTGCATGTTGTTATGTGTCAGCGGAGATCTGCGATCATCAGCGCCAGCTGCACCTTGATTACATCGGATTGAAACGGTGATCGTATATATGGAACTGCTTATATGGAACCATTATTTTAGTTAGACAAACACAAAAAGTATGGGTAAACTACCTATATTTTTGTGTGTAAATTCTTTAAGTGAAAACTTCCTTAGGAATGCAAACAAATGCACTTTTTGGATAAACAAAAATCATGGCGTCGCGTCATTGTCACCGAACGCTTTTCTTGAGCTAGATGTATACTGTGTATATCTATATATATATATATACTTTTCGAGTGAACAAAAAACGCGAATCGCGCGTCGTCGTCACCGCACGCTTCCCATGAGCTATATGTATACTGTATATAATCTAATAGCTTGAAGATACAATTCACAAGTTACTTAGTGTTCACTACTATCGGCAGTTCCTAAAGACTAAATTTTTTTTTAGTAGTAAGACCAGTGCATAAATATATTTTGCATCCCTCTTTAAGCGACACCAACCACATTCAACTAAATATCAAATTCAGACAAAGTTTAGTTGGATTGCTAGGTCAAGATAGATAGTATTTTAGTGTAAAGATTTTTAACCGACTGCGCAAGAAAGAGGGTTGTTTAGTTTATCTAGGTGGGTATGTATGTATGCTGCATGCACAATGCGTGCTTGATAGATTTCGACATTTGAGGTATCACCGAATCGTCTTAACAGTGACAGTGACCGCATTATTATCTTTCTTTCTCGTTTTAATATTCTTTAATAATTTACTTGTTAACTATATTTTCAATAATCTTGGAACTGACAGTTGACAATAATTGAAGTGTAAATATTGCAGTCCATTTTAAATATGTACTAGGGTATCATGAATGTGTAGCAATTTGCAAATTCATTTCCCCACACATTGTTCGCTCAGGAATGCGTTGCGGTTTCATAACCGTGCATTATCAATGAGTGACGGGACACATTCCAGTTTGTGTGACGTCACTGCACCATGGTCAAGAATTCCCATATGTGTATATACTCACATCATATACATTTCAAGGTTTTTATTACCTTAAGACCTTTAAAGTTTACTTAAGATAATGCGTGCTTTATTCTGTTTTCGACTATCTTTGTAGCGCCGTGCTGGCTATTTTCTATCGTGGGAGGGCTATGCTTAGGCAAGAATGGGCTGGGTCAGCCGGTGGAACTGAACTCACCCTCTCGTCCTTCCCGTTTCCTCATCCAAATATCCTCCCTCCCTTCTCTTCCCCCTGTCAACAACCCTGACACTTATAACTTTTACCTTGTAGGTGTTCATGGACGGCGGTACCATGGGGTGGCCCGTGTGCTCCTTTACCCTCAATATAAAAAAGTTTAGGGGTTGTTTTTGTAGCATGCCATAAAGGATCACAATGTAGGTTTGCCACTAAACCTGCATTGGGATCTCACATGAAATCAGGACTTCCTGGAAATCGAGTTTCAGGTATACAGCCCTGACCTTTTCCAGTATCAGATGCTTACACTCTACAGTTTATCGATATAAAAAGTATACACCTCTGTCTGCCTTATATATGTATTTATGTTAGATTATAAATAAAGGCGGGTAGTGCATTTACTACTCTTGAGTTGGAGGTGTCCATGGACGGCGGTTGTCACTTACGATCAGGTGACCCGTGTGTTTGTCGGTCCTATATTATAAAAAAATACATGAATGAATAAATTCATTTTAAGTTTTGTACTAATATATGTATATGTGTTGATGCTAGAAAGATTTGTTCGTTCGCTTGACATTTTGCATACTAAAGTTCAAAACCTACTATCATGCAAGATGAACTGAACGTTTTCCGGGAACCTAATATAATTTTCTAGACTTTAAACTCAGAACTTCGCAGCCAAGTGCCAGTGCCAGTTTCCCGTTTTCGTTAGTAGCCAAAAAAGTTTAATTCCATTCCGTACAACTTTTTTACTTTGGTGCTTATTGCCGACCTTGGAAATAGTATAATTTATACTTCCTTGATTCAAAGAGTCAGCTGCATTGAATGGGTGTTTTAATGGCATGCTTATATGCCTATAGTTAAAATGTTTTGAAGAACTTTGACAGTGTTCTTACGAATATTATACAAAAGGTTTTCCGAGTTTCTTCCAATCATATAAGAACTTATCTCATAGGAAGAAGCACAAAAAAGTAACTATAGATTTAAACTTTTTTTAAGCGATTAAGAAAAGGAGGAGGTTCTATGGTCGCCTGTATACATAGAGGATAGAATATTCTTTATTGTACATCATTAATAGATTGAAGTTCATACACTATTATAATATCTTATAAAGTAAAGTACTATGGGCGGTCTTATCTCTAAAATCGATCTCTACCTGAAAACCATGTATGGAGATATAAAAACAAAATTATTTGATAAAACCAGTATTTAATGGCGTACTGTTATAAATAAAGTCAAACATTTACACATATATATAGAAAGATAAATGCATGTACCGAGTGTATACAGTTATTCAGTAGAGATAATATAGTTATATAAACGAATCACGTAAATAATTTTACAGTAATAGGTAATGTTGCTTGACCTTATTTTTTAAAGCTGTAAGGGTTTCAATAGAATAAGTTTTCACACAAAAGCAGCTATGGCGTTTTATGTTTTCATAATATTCAACTCATTACCCTGCAATTGTAAATTAATGTGATTAAATATTTTATAATAAAGGTCTGTCAAATGAGCGATGTAATTTTATGACGCAATCAAGATTTCGTGCAGGTTATCGTCTCTGTTTTCAAGGAAGTCCCGTACTAAGTTAAACAGATTGAAAAAGCGATTCAGACAACTCCTTTTGAGAGCCCTCGTATTACGCGATTGTAGTCTTCATAATTGTCACTACAAAGTTGCCCAAATAATCTGTAATTTATTTAATTGTTTCTTATCTTGTTGACTTCTCTAATAACATAATCGTAAAAAATCTTAATAAACGCCTGCATGCGTTACTCACGCATGCAGGCATTGTTCGATATGTTTTGCTTCCAAGTGCTGATGAATAACACAATGTACAGCGAGTACATTTGGTACTGCTTGTTTTAGGAAAATTGTATGCAAAGGTATTAATTGAAAGGATAATAAAAGAAACTGATGAAAGGATATGGGATGTGCAAGGAGGATTTAGAAAAGGAATGGGATGTTCGAACCAGGTTTTCTCCATGCGAGTCAAAAAGTTCACTGCGTATTCGTGGATTTGGAGAAAGCTTACGATAGAGTGGAGAGGAATGAATTGTTGAGGGTTTCATCGGTGAATGGGGTAAACAGCGAACTGGTCCGAGCACTACAACAAATCTCTATATGAGAACTCCAGTGCTTGTGTCAGGGTGAACGGCGCCTTTCCGGGCGGGTAGCGGCAATCGGCCCCCGCCCGAAGAGGTACGCGAGTGGCGTGAGGCCGCTCGCCGAGCCACGATGGCTCATTGGTCGTCCCGGCTGGAGGCTCCACGTGCTGGCTTATCCACCGTGGAGGCGCTCCAGCCGGTCATCGTCGAGTGGGCAGGGCGGCAGCACGGGACCCTTTCTTTCCGACTGACGCAGGTTCCCTCCGGGTACGGCTGCTTCGGAAAGTACCTGCACTCGGTCGCAAGGAGGGAATTGAGTCCCGCCTGCCACCACTGCGACTGCAGTGAGGACTCGGCCCAGCATACGCTCGCGGATTGCCCATCTTGGGCGGCGCAGCGTCGGGCCCTCACTACAGTAATTGGAGAGGATCTGTCACTACCGGCCGTCATACGCTCCATGGCCGGTAGTGACAGGAATTTTACCGCGGTCGCAACCTTATGTGAGGAGGTCATCTCGCAGAAGGAGGTGGCGGAACGGGCCCGGGAGGATGACCTCTAGTCGGACCCAAGTCGCCGCCGGCGAACCGATCGGAGGAGGCACGCCTACCAGCGCCTCATGCCGCCCTGAGTGTGGCCGCTGGTGGTCGGTATAGGTTTTCCCTTCCACTCGCTTTAGTGGCCAGCCGCGAGGGGGTGACGTCCGCGTGTGTCTGGATGCCACCTTTTGATAGGTTTCCAGCAGGTGGTGCCCGCATAGTGCGGGCAGGCGCTAGGAGGGTCCGGATGTCCTAATAAAGCTGTTCCCGGTGGACGAATACGATGGTTTTTGAAAGAGATGAAAATAGAACGTTTTGTGAAATTATAATAGGTGGTCAAAATGTGGAACAAGTGGATGAATTTGTATATCTGGGATCAAAGTTTACTAGGGACGGAAAGTGTGATGGTGATATAGAACGAAGAGTGAGTGCGGGTAACGCGATCAATGGCGCATTGCATACTTTTATGACCAGCCACAGAGTCTCAATGAAGGCTCGCATGGCTGTGCATAGAGATGTGTTGGTGCCAACACTTATGTATGGTAGCGAAAGATGGGTATGGCAAAAGAAGCACGAAAGTAGAATTAATGCGGTAGAAATGAGAGCATTGCGGAGTATAGCTGATGTGAAATTGAGTGACAGAGTGAGGAATAGTGTGATAAGGGATCAGTGTGGTGTGAAAGAGGATGTAGTGACTAAAATAGAAAAAAAGTATGCTGTACTGGTTCGGGCATATCGAAAGGATGAATGAAAGAAGGTTGACAAAAGGTATTTATATGACAGAGGTAAATGGAGTTGTCGGAAGAGGAGGACCTAGGCGAATGTTCTTGGACCAAGTCCAAGAAAATCTAAGCAAAGGCCACAACCGACGAGCCTGTATGTGGAACGGAATGAAAGTTGAAGAAGCGAGAAAGGTATGTCAGAATCGTAGCAAATAGAAGGGAGTGGTCTCTGCCTACCCCTATGGGAAAGAGGCGTGCTATTATGTATGTATGTATGGTTTGAATTTTTTGTTGGTTTTTGAATTTCTTTCTCTTTTAAAAAAAAATGCATGGTATTACATATGGGTTCTAGCTTTGTATCGGTTTCCATTTTTTTTGTTAATGATCACTCTTTACAATTTTGTTCTTTTTTTTATGAATCGGACGTAAGCAAAGAATAGTGCTTCCTTTTTTGGTAAAATTGATTCATTGGGTTGAATGGAAAATTTGGATTTTTTCAGAATAAGAATGGAATCAGATTATATAGTTCGTCTTTTTTTTTTTATTTATGCGATATAATACTCGTACATATATTATACATATTCCCAAATTTTATGATAGTTTTTTTTTTATGCGATAGGGGGCAAACGAGCAGACGGGTCACTTGATGGTAAGTGACTACCGCCGCCCATGGACACCCGCAACTCAAGAGTCACAAGTGCGTTGCCGGCCTTTTAGGTAGGAGTACGCTCTTTTCTTGAAGGTTTGAAGGTCGTATCGGTTCGGAAATACGGCAGGCGACAATTTGTTCCATAAGCTGGTTGTGCGAGGCAAAAAGCTTCTGGAGAAGCGCACAGTGGTGGAGTGCCAATCGTCCAGGTGATGGGGATTTTTTTTTTTTTTTATAATATAGGGGGACAGACGAACAGACGGGTCACCTGATGGTAAGTGACACCGCCGTCCATGGACACTTGCAACTCAAGAGTCGCAAGTGCGCTGCCCGCCTTTGAGGGTGATGAGGGATAGGGGATGCAGGTAGCGGAAAGAAGAGAGGAGGGATGAGGAGATGGAAAAAGGACAAAGGAGATGAGGAGAGAGAAAAGGGGGGCGGGGGAATTGGGCCTCCGGAAACCTCACTCAATTCGGGGAAATGCAACGGGATGGATATTTTGTCGCGTAGGACGATGGTGGAAACCAGCAGTCGGTATAAGTCCGAACAATTCCTCTGAACACTCCCCATGATACAAGCGATAGAGGATGCAGAGTGAAGCTACATCTCTACGCAACGCCAAGGTGTCAAGTCGATCAGAAATATCTTGGCAGTCGATGATGCGAGTCGCTCTCCGTTGAATGCAGCCAAGAGGGAGAAGTTGGTACTGTTGTGCACCTGAATAGAGATGAGAACAGTATTCCATGTGCGGCCGAACCTGCACCTTATAAAGTTGCAGGCGGTGGACCGGAGTAAAATACTGTCTCGATCTGTTTAGCACACCAAGCTTCTTCGAGGCTTATATGGCCTTACTCTCTAAGTGACGGCGAAACTGGACTTCGCTTGATATATCGACGCCAAGGATTCCGATACTGGTTGATGCAGTTAGGGAAGTGCTCTCAAATTGAGGTGATACGACCACTGGCATCTTTTTAGCGGTGAACGCGCAAACCTGTATCTTCGTGGGGTTAAACTTTACTGGGTTAAGTCGACCCCAATCTGAAACTTTTGATAAAGATGTTTCGATTTCAGACACAAGTTTGGATCGGCTTTCGATGATGTTTACCCGAGAAATGTTAGCACGGCCGGTGTAAAGGGCATTACTCGTGCTATCGTCTCCATAGCAATGGATGCTGCTAATCTGCAGCATGTCATTGATATGCAGAAGAAACAGCGTGGGTGATAGCACACAGCTTTGTGGGACACCAGAATTAACAGACTTGGAGTCGGAGCATGCACCGTCAACAACGACCTTGATGCTTCTGTCTGTAAGAAAACTGGTGAGCCAATTGCACAGTTTCAACTCTGGAGCACAAGTCTTCAGCACGATAGGAGAGATTCTATCGGGCCCACTCGACTTAAGAACGTCGAGGGAAAGAAGCGCTTTACGCACTGCTCTTTGTGTAAACCAGACTTCCGGCATGCGGCTCTCGCACTGCGGTATGGTCGGCGGTGCGTTTCCCCCGTCGTCCAGGGTCGAGTTGGACGCAAAGAGTTTGCCCAGAAGATCGGCTTTTTTTTTAGCGTCGTGGGCCAACGAATTATCTCCTATGTGCAGAGGTGGAAGGGATGGCTTACAAAAGTTCCCCTGGACAGCTTTGGCAAGAGACCAGAATGCACGAGTTCCGGAGGGAGACTCACTAGTCTCTCGCCAATTCTGCCGATGTGAGCCGACTTCGCCCCAGCAATTACTCTTTTGAGGGACCTGGAGGCAAAGTTAAATTGCTTCTTTAATGTGCTGGTCTTTACATCCCGTGCTACAGCACATTACAGCTGCAGCTGCAGCTACAGCTGCATTAGCCCATGCTTGGTAGCATTCCTGCTTTCGGCGGGACGCCGCTTTGCAGGTTTGACCAAACCAGGGCTTGGACTTGCCACCGGTGGGAATCAGGAAGAATGGAATGAAAAGTTCCATACCCTGAAGCACAACATCTGCGACAGAGTCGGTAACGACATTGGGATCATCCGGCGAGAAGCAAACCTGCCTCCATGGGTAGGACGCAAAGAATGTTCGCATTCCATCCCAGTCTGCTGACCTATAGTGCCATACGCGGCGACTGCCTGTAACTCGCGGCTGCAGCGAGCCAGCCAAGAGGGGCCTCAACGGATACTTTGTAGCCGTCAGGATGTGAGGTCAGCAGAAGATCCAACAGTGAAGGCACGTGGCTTTCTGCATCTGGGATTCTCGTAGGCGTTGCCACCAGTTGCGTCAAGCCATATGCCAAGGCGAAATCGTGAACAGATCTTCCCGCATGATCGGTTTTGCGCGAACCAAGCCATTCGGCGTGATGGGCGTTAAAGTCGCCAAGAATCACGATCTCTGCGGATGGGACCTGCTGGAGCACTGATTTGGACGTGGTCGATGAGTCGGTCCGTTTCGGCATCACCGCTATGGGACCTGTAGAGGCATACGTAGATGCGGGGACTGTCGTCGCAATCTACACGTAGCCATAAGATGGAGAGGTCACTACCTTCAAGATTGCCGAGGCGGCGAGAAGTGATATTATCTCTAACGTACACGCATACACCAGCCTTAGGAATAAAGGAGTGTTCCAGTCCGTACCCAGGGTAGCAGAGGTAGGATGTGTCCGCTGGAGATGATATCTGCGTCTCGGTTAAAAAGAGCAAGGCCGGCTTTGCTGTCTCAAGGTTAGAATGTAAACCCCTGATGTTACAAAAATCTACGGTAAACGTGACATGGGGTGCCATGGTATGCCTTCTCTTGCCCCGAGCAGAGTACGAGGGGCAGCCTGGGCGTCCACGCTCAGGTATAATCCGTACTGAGGGTGGACGTCCAGGGGGGGATTCTCCAACGCTAGCGCTGGTACCCCCCTGGGGTATCCTTTTTGTTAACAGCGCTATCATTAGGGGGGGTGGAGGATTTTGGGCCTCCGGAGACCTCACTCATTTCGGGGACATGCAACGCAAACGTTACTTCACAACCTGTTTTCTGTGAGGCCGTGGTATCGCACCGGTCGAGCCGGCCCATTCGTGCCTAAGCATGGCACTACCCCGTAAGATACTTCTTTGACTGCCGGCATAATTATTTCCTCACCAATTGTATGTGGTTTTCAAGCTTATTAATTAATAATGAAATATTATATGAACCTCGCAGTCTATCATCTTTTTGCTTAGAACACGATGCAAAAAGGTTTAATATAGTTGGCTGTTTTAATATTTCTCTGCTTTCAAGTCCTTGAAAATAGGATCAATCTTTGTATTTTTTGTCATCATGCATATTATTCAAATGCCCTTTGAGCCTATAAGATTTCATGGCTTCATTTGTAAAAACATTTTGGCAAACTAAAAACACTGGTAATAATTGGTTTGTTGGAGATTGCGTAAATATACACTCCTTTCCAGACATTCCTTTCAGAGTTTAAGACATTTTGTAATTCTCAATTTGTTCGGTTTCAATACATTAACTTTTCAACCGATTTATAGAAAGTTATATATATAGGCTATAATGACTTCTTTACTTTATAAGTCACGCTAGTTTGGATCACTGACGAAGCACACAAAAACAATTAAAGTTTAGAATAGCTATGCCTGCCTTTTATAGATTTGATTTCGAGCATTCAACAACTTGTATATCTTTGTTCATTTGCGGTGTCCGGTGCTCTCCGTGCTCTGCAAACGGGTTGTTACGAGTTGCCGCATTTTTGTCCAAACATGCTTGATTGCGCAAATAACGTCATAGCATTGCATAGCAAATTGAATACACAGACAGTCCTAAACCGAATCAATTAGATAAGCCATAATAAACATTTAGAAATGCCTACATAAAATATTTTCTCATGAAAATAAAGGTATTTTCAAAGTATTTTATTATATTAAATTTCTAATCAAGGTACGTCCCCCATTTGCCTTGCAACCCGCTACCACTCAACGATCAGATCCAGCGCCAGCACCAGCCAGTTCGAGTTATAGGTATCTGACCCTGATACCTATAACTCGAGCTCGTATGTTGCTTAAGCAATTACTTATACTCCTCAATCCCCCTGTATAATCAATATCCCTTTTCCCTAACTTCCTATCCTCTCATTCTTATAAATATACCCAAAATTTCCACTATATTCCCAAAACTTCCCCGATGACGGCAATAGGCTTATTACGTAAATGGGACTAAATTATTATCCTCAAAAGTAAGCTTTAAATACGTCTCTGCCAACCCCTTCCAGGACGCAGGCGTGAGTGTTTGTATTTATGTATACTCGTATACATATGTACGATACGATGATATGAAAATCGCATCTGAAATCGTAGTGTGAGAATTGCATGTTATATAAACAAGTAATATTATTTCAAAAATTTAAAAACCGACTACATTATAAACGGCACTTTTTTTGCTGACGTTATCTCAGAATTTTGTATTTAAAGCGTGGGAGAGCTGTGCTTAGACACGTATGGACCGCGTCGACCGGACCAATGCCTCACAGAAAACGATTTTGAAGTAATGCCTTGCCCTATTGTGTTTAACCGAGTGAGTTATGTTGTGATGACCCAGCCTCCTGAATTAATTCCCCTCCCCGGTTTTGTCTTTTCTTTGCCTCAAAATGAGTTGCAGGTGTCCTCAGGCAGCGGTAGTCACTCATCATATGGAGACCCGTTTGCTGGTTTGCCCCCCTTTAGCACAAAAAACAATTCTGTCTGTTCCACCATCAAGGCGGTTCTTATAACACCCTAAATGTCGGAATCTTTCAAGCCGCCGAGGCTCTAGAGTGTGACGAAGAAGAATCATACATATATAAATATATACACCCATGAAAATAAACACTCACACACATACACTAAAACCAACTGAGCAACTATTTTTGTTTCGCAGTCTGGTAGGAATGGCGATTATTCCCTTCTAATTTTAGCTATTAATATAATGTTGAGAGATTATACTAGTTTAGATATAACATTTCATTGCTGAGAAGGCCAGTTTAGCCATAAATCGTCCGATATAAACCTAGAGTGCATAATTAGAACATGGGACTAATGCCTTAAGGTCGATAATTACGTAAATCAAGTTTTGACGACACTATACAAATATTGACTTTAATTGCAGGTTTTTTTTTAAATTCTCTAAACAATAATGTTAACTTCAGTTTTTAGTTCGAAGTTTTGTTGATATTGTTTAAGAGTTATATGTAATTACTCAATGATAATTCCAAATTGCTCTTAAAATCCAAAAGCTAACCAGCCTAATCTAAAAAGATGTAATTAAAATTAGCAAAACGTATGAGAGTAGTTCACTTTATTTAAAAATCGATTTGAGTATTGTTGAGAATTTAGTTCATTTCATTAATATTTGTTTTCAGTCTCAGTTTGCTTTCAAGAACTCAGACCACCAGCATTACACAAGGACAGATGCGGCTTGGACGTTATTTATGGCAGTCCTTTAGTAACATTTTTACAAGATTTACGTGTAGCCAATATTTGATGTCCAGGTCTGGCAACGTCGATGGCTTCTTGAAGTATTGTAATGTTATAGAAGATCTAGGTTTCCAGTTACAACGGTCACTGTTATGAAAAAATAATTGTGACAAAATTTATAGATTAGAAAATTTACTTCAGAACCATGGTATTCTATTTCTACTCCTATACTATTTTTGTAAGACTTTTAAGTAATTTGATTCTAAAAGTTGTAATGTAAAGTTGTAAAGTACCTAATCGAATCTAATAATAAAAAACGAATAAAATGTTTTTTTAAAGATACTTAACAGTTATTTTTGTGTTTTTAATACATATATAGTTATTCATTTACTTCCTTTACACACGGATAATATCAAAAGCAATCGTCCCAAGAGAGAATATAACTAAGCGTCATTCTCTCTAAGAATTCCCTACTAAACCCCTTGCAATCTGGTATTCGACCTGGCCACAAAACGACTTCAGCACATTACGGACGATGATTGAGTAGGCTTACTTTTCGCTATTTTTATAAACAATTACGTTTGTACTATCATTTTTATGCAGATTATTTGCAGATTTACACACAAGCACCACTTAGCATGTTATCGGAAGCAATTAACACAATCAATGCGGTCTGCACGTAAATTTGTGATTGGAGTCTTAATTATGGACTTAAAGTTAATCCCCCAAAAAAACAAGTAAATGTAATTGACAGTCTGTGTAGTTTCAAGATTTGATTGGTTACAACTGCTCCAAATTCAATTTAGAGGCACTTTATTAAAGATCATCACAAGTTGTAGTGGTAGAGCCATGCTTGCTTAAGCACGAATGGGCCGGCTCGACCGGTGCGATACCACGGCCTCACAGAAAACCGGTTGTGAAGTAACGCTTGCGTTGCATTTCCCCGAAATGAGTGAGGTCTCCGGAGGCCCAAAATCCCCCACCCCCCTAATGATAGCGCTGTTAACGAAAAGGACACCCCAGGGGGGTACCAGTGCTAGCGTTGGAGAATCCCCCCCTGGACGTCCACCCTCAGTACGGATTATGCCTGAGCGTGGACGCCCAGGCTGCCCCTCGTACTCTGGGGGGGGCTCAACTGCGCTCTCAAAATCTGCTCGGGGCAAGAGAAGGCATACCATGGCACCCCCTGTCACGTTTACCGTGGATTTTTGCAACATCAGGCTTACATTCGAACCTCGACACTGTCCACCACCACCTTGAGACAGCAAAGCCGGCCTTGCTCTTTTTAACCGAGACGCTTTTTTTCATCTCCAGCGGACACATCCTACCTCTGCTACCCTGGCTACGGACTGGAACACTCCTTTGTTCCTAAGGCTGGTGTATGCGTGTACGTTAGAGATGATATCACTTCTCGCCGCCTCGGCAATCTTGAAGGTAGGGACCTCTCCATCTTATGGCTACGTGTAGACTGCGACGACCATCCCCGCATCTACCTATGCCTCTACAGGTCCCATAGCGGTGATGCCGAAACGGACCGACTCATCGACCACGTCCAAATCAGTGCTCCAGCAGGTCCCATCCGCAGAGATCGTGATTCTTGGCGACTTTAACGCCCATCACGCCGAATGGCTTGGTTCGCGCAAAACCGATCATGCGGGAAGATCTGTTCACGATTTCGCCTTGGCATATGGCTTGACGCAGCTGGTAGCAACGCCTACGAGAATCCCAGATGCAGAAAGCCAAGTGCCTTCACTGTTGGATCTTCTGCTAACCTCACATCCTGACGGCTACAAAGTATCCTTTGAGGCCCCTCTTGGCTCTTCGGACCATTGCCTGATTAGGAGTATGGTGCCACTCGTTCACTCGCTGCGGCCGCGAGTTACAGGCAATCGCCGCGTATGGCACTATAGGTCAGCAGACTGGGATGGAATGAGAACATTCTTTGCATCCTACCCATGGAGGCAGGTTTGCTTCTCGCCGGATGATCCCAATGTCGTTGCTGACTCTGTCGCGGATGTTGTGCTTCAGGGTATGGAACTTTTCATTCCATTCTCCCTGATTCCCACAGGTGGCAAGTCCCAGCCTTGGTTTGGTCGAACCTGCAAAGCGGCGTCCCGCCGAAAGCAGGAATATTACCAAGCATGGGCTAATGCAGCGACAGCATGGGATGTAAAGACCAGCACATTAAAGAAGCAATTTAACTTTGCCTCCAGGTCCCTCAAAAGAGTAATTGCTGGGGCGAAGTCGGCTCACATCGGCAGAATTGGCGAGAGACTAGTTAGTCTCCCCTCCGGAACTCGTGCATTCTGGTCTCTTGCCAAAGCTGTCCAGGGGAACTTTTGTAAGCCATCCCTTCCACCTCTGCGCATAGGAGATAATTCGTTGGCCCACGACGCTAAAGAAAAATCCGATCTTCTGGGCAAACTCTTTGCGTCCAACTCGACCCTGGACGACGGGGGAAACGCACCGCCGACCATACCGCAGTGCAAGAGCCGCATGCCGGAAGTCCGGGCCACACAAAGGGCAGTGCGTAAAGCGCTTCTTTCCCTCGACGTTCATAAGTCGAGTGGTCCCGATAGAATCGCTCCTATCGTGCTGAAGGCGTGTGCTCCAGAGTTAGCACCGGCTTTAACGCGCCTTTATCGGCTTTCCTACTCTCTTGGCGTAGTCCCGAACTCATGGAAGACAGCTCTAGTGCACCCGATCCCTAAAAAAGGAGATCGCTCGGATCCGTCCAACTACAGACCCATAGCCATCACCTCCTTGTTCTCCAAGATAATGGAATCCATTGTTAACTGCCAGCTCCTCCGGTACTTAGAAGACCACCAGCTCCTCAATGATCGACAATACGGCTTCCGTCAGGGTCGTTCAGCTGGTGATCTTCTCGTATACTTGACTCACCGGTGGGCACAGGCAATCGAGACCAAGGGGGAAGCGTTGGCCGTTAGTTTGGACGTGGCGAAGGCCTTCGATCGGGTCTGGCACAAAGCGCTCCTTGCGAAGCTTCCTTCCTATGGGCTTCCCGAGAAACTGTGCAATTGGCTCACCAGTTTTCTTACAGACAGAAGCATCAAGGTCGTTGTTGACGGTGCATGCTCCGACTCGAAGTCTGTTAATTCTGGTGTCCCACAAGGCTGTGTGCTATCACCCACGCTGTTTCTTCTGCATATCAACGACATGCTACAGATTAGCAGCATCCATTGCTATGCAGACGATAGCAGGAGTGATGCCCTTTACACCGGCTTTTTAACATTTCTCGGGTAAACGTCATCGAAAGCCAATCCAAACTTGTGTCTGAAATCGAAACTTCTTTATCAAAAATTTCAGATTGGGGTCGACTTAACCTAGTCCAATTTAACCCCACGAAGACACAGGTTTGCGCGTTCACCGCTAAAAAGATGCCATTGGTCGTATCACCTCAATTTGAGAGCACTTCCCTAACTGCATCAGCCAGTATCGGAATCCTTGGCGTCACATTCAACGGAGAGCGACTCGCATCATCGACTGCCAAGATATTTCTGATCGACTTGACACCTTGGCGTTGCGTAGAGATGTAGCTTCACTCTGCATCCACTATCGCTTGTATCATGGGGAGTGTTCAGAGGAATTGTTCGGACTTATACCGGCTGCTGGTTTCCGCCATCGTCCTACGCGACAAAATATCCATCCCCATCACCTGGACGATTGGCACTCCACCACTGTGCGCTTCTCCAGAAGCTTTTTGCCTCGCACAACCAGCTTATGGAACAAATTGTCGCCTGCCGTATTTCCGAACCGATTCGACCTTCAAACCTTCAAGAAGAGAGCGTACCTCTACCTAAAAGGCAGGCAACGCACTTGTGACTCTTGAGTTGCGGGTGTCCATGGGCGGCGGTAGTCACTTACCATCAGGTGACCCGTCTGCTCGTTTGCCCCCTATCGTATAAAAAAAAAAAAATGTGCAAAAAAGAAGAAAGAATTTTCATTGACAGTACTTTATCTTGGGTACTGTCAATTAAAATTCCTATTTAATATATTTTTTTCTTTTCTCAGTCAGTTGCTCAGTTGTATGAAGTTATCCACAAAGTTTTTACCTCAGCAGGATCTCTACGA
Organism: Tyria jacobaeae; assembly: GCA_947561695.1. Classification (NCBI taxonomy): domain Eukaryota; kingdom Metazoa; phylum Arthropoda; class Insecta; order Lepidoptera; family Erebidae; genus Tyria; species Tyria jacobaeae. Next base: position 14,400,367 of record OX387220.1, read on the forward strand.
AGATTATGAAACTTTCATCCGGCAGCCACTAAATCTGCACTTACATAAGCGTTTCTTCTTCCGATTTTCAGCTTTCTGAATCTTACTAAAGCACAACTTGATAGACTTAAACGACTTCAAAATGTTTTGCATAAAATTCATAAGTGGGCTACGTAAATTTGTATACGTTACGTTTATGGGTCTTGCAATATGTTCTCACCGGAATACTTATATTCTCTTTTTTCGTTTCTTAGTTCTTTTATGACACTAATAAAAAAAGGCCTAAGGTCATTTGAAGATTACACTGGAGATGGCGCAGCATTCTACAATATATTTTTACCCGTCTTTTACTGTCCAAGGTGTGCATTTGTGAAATGCGTTACCACGTAGTATTAGGAAAGCGCAATCAATATCTATTTTCAATAAAACATGATTCATGGATTATCAACAGTTATCTATCAATTTAGTTTAACAATTTCCGTATTAAGATATGCCGTATGTGCTTGTTAGTTGTATACTAGTATATTATGTATATGTATACTTAGTGTTGGTATAGTAAATTATAGGTATAGAATATTTCTATAGTATTACAGTTAACAAGCAAACAATAAATCAATTACCACTTTATTTCACTGCTGGACATAGGCCTCCCCCAATGTTCGTCCCTCGTCGCACCCGGTCCTCTGCCTTCTGCATCCAGTCGATTCCAGTTGACTTTTTCAGGTCTTCGGTCCATCTTGCCCGGGGTCGTCCTACCTTATGTACAGACAGTTTGTCGTCATCACCTTTCATTAAAGCAAAGAAAGGTGATGACGACAAACTGTCTGTTTCGTATAACAGTAAATAATAACAGTAAAATTCAATTAATGAATTTTGCAAGAAGCTAACAATCTCCTGCATCAGCTCTCAATTGAAACAATCGCTAAAAACACATTCAAACATGCCTGAAATTCTATTTCAATGGACAGTTCTTCACAGGTAGCATTATACGTAAATTCTCCATCAATATCGTCAAAAGATTCTCAGGAATGTGAATGTCTTGAACTCTTACAAAACTATGAAAAAGTTTCATTATTACATTTTATTTTATAATAAAATTTGATTGTGTATCCTAAAAGAATGTATTAGTATATAATAATAAAATAAAATAAAAAGCCTTTATTGTTGTTTCTTACATTCTGAAGTACATAGTATTTGCCTAGAAAGTAAAATAAAAAATATTATTTTATTTTATTGAATGTCGCAAACTTTTATTTCGGTACAACTTGTCTACCGACAAAGGCCTCCTCTAAAGATCTCCATTCATTTCTGTTTCTAGCTGTACGGGTCCATATTGGACCCGCTGCTCTTGTGATGTCATCTTCCCATCTCTTGATCTGTCTATCTCTGCTTCTTTTATTGTCTAGTGGGCACCATTCCGTTAAGATCCTTGGCGATTTTTCTCTTTTCTCCCTAATCATATGCCATGTCCATCTCCACTTCAGTAGTTTATAAGTTGTGTATACATTTTTAAATTTTGATTTACTTTTTATATGTGTAAGTTTTTGTCAGTCTTTTCATTTAACTCCTAGTGTACTTCTTTCTATTCCATTCTATTCCATTTTGACAAACCTGTATTTTATTTGACAGTTCGTCTGTCAATGCCCAAGTTTGACATCCATATAGTAAACATGGTAGGATATGCATATTATAAACCTTCCTTTTATCTTTCATCGGAATTTCTTAATTTTTCATTATTTCACTGAGTGACCAATATCGTTTCCAGAGTTGTACAAAATACTTTTAAAAAATACAAAATGTAAATAGTTATTTAATTTACTATTTCAAACGCAAAATACAAAATACTTCTGCATTTTGTATTTAAATACTAAATGCGAAATAGATATTTTCAAAATACTTTATTGAAATAAAATACTTTCAGATAAAATTACTGATATTCTTTATTTATTAAAGATTTTAACATTACAAGCTCTTCAAAAAGAGCATCAGACATGTTGCGTCTGTGTTGATGCATTATCATACCATCATATGAAAATAATCGATCGACTAGTACCGAACTAGGGAGGCAGGTGTGTATTTTAAAAACACTTTTTTTTAATATTGAGTATGTGTTGAGAATGATCAGACTTGTCTTTTTCTCTTAAATATGGGAAGGTCTCCAAATCAATGCAGGTGCTGCTGTTGCCATCAGTTGAGGTTGCTGAGGAGTCTGAACCGTTGAACATATAGTAAGACTTACTGTTTTGCTTCTTTTTCCTGTTGATGTTTGTGGGTGTACACTTTTTAAATCTTCTTGTTTGATTCTTTTCACTTCTGCAATAAACAACTATTTCACATACTCCTTTTCAGTCTTTGGCACCCACTTTAACTTGAAGAAGGTATATGACACAGCTGCTAAAATGATGTCTTTGGCACGAGTATCATGTTTCGTATCCAACATCCTTCTTAACGTCTTTGAAAGTTGCAGCGCCTCTAGTAGCCGTTTGCCAAATCGTTGACCCATTCACTTGAAAATTTGAGTGGTAATACTTTTGAAACTTAGCAGTAAAAAGATATTTTGTTTGATAAATATAAAATACTTTTCACAAAATAATTCAAATAAAATATAAAATACCTTTTTTTAAGCATTTTAAACACAAGTATTTCTAATAAGTCACAACTCTGATCGTTTCCATGTGTTGGTTATTCTCCTGTCTATTTCTTTTTTCATGCAGTCCTTAGTAGACATTAATTGGCCCAAACACGTGCACGTACTCTATTTGCTCATTACTAACCTTAATAATATCTGATTCTGAATAGTTTGACATAATTTTTGTTTTGGACAAATTCATGGATAATCTTTCCTTATCGCTTTCGTCTGCTAGTTGTTGAAGCATTATTTCTAATATTTTTGGACTTTCGGAAAATATAATTAGGTCATCTGCAAAACGTAAGTGACTTTTCACCGTTTATATTTCACGTTTAATGTCACGTTTAGTTCGTTTATGTTTAACTCTTTCTCCATCCAATCAAGGTTCCTGAAAATCATTTCTAAAACAGCTGAAAATCATTTATTCATAATAGGAATTTCACTTGCGCAGTACTCTTAGTGTATACATTTTGGAGTATTCGTAGGTATTTTGTTTGAACACCCTGTATTTTAGTGCATTCCAGATTAATCCATGTTCTAGCGTGTCGAACGCTTTGTTAAGATCGACAAACCCTAGGTAGTAGGTCTTGTTATATTCATTGTATTTTTGTAGTAATTATCTAAGTGTGTGTATGTGATCTATTGTTGAAAAGTTTTGGCAGAATCCAACTTGCTCTTTCGGGTGATTTTCATCAAGTATATTTGAAATTCTTGATGGTATAATTTTAGAAAATACCTTATAAATATTAGACATTAAGCTAATGGGTCTGTAATTTGCTATTTCTCTTTTGTGTTCTTTTTTATGTAGCAACAAAATAAAATACTTGCTGATTTAATCCAATCTTGGGCAATCTGTTCTGTTTTAATAATTTCATTAAATGTGTTTTTAAGTTTCTGAGCAGTCATTGTTAAAATAATTGGTATTGTAATTCATTTGTAACGAGAGCAGAACCAGGTGATTTGTCATTTATTTGAGTTTTGATTGCTTTTATGGTTTCTTCTTTTAATATTTCGGATATTTCCTCTTCGTCGATTGATATGGTATATTCTTTTACGGCTTTTTCTTTTTGACTTTGGCTTGATGTTTTGCATTGTTTTCTTGCCATTGTAGCCCGAACCATTCTATGGTCAGTGTTAAAATTTAAATCTTGTATCACTGTCACGTCTCTGAAAACTGTTCTATTGTTAGACATAATGAAGTCGATTTCGTTCTTATGCAGCCCATTGGGTGAAGCACCAATTATTTGTTATATTCTTTTTATAGAAGCTGTTAAGAATGCTTAGCCTGTTTTATAAGCAATAATTTATCAGTCTTTTGCCATTTTTGCTTCTACTTCCAAATCCGTGGTTTCCTATTGTTTGTTCTTCTCCTTTATTTTGTGTACCAATTTGGCCGTTAAAATCTTTTTCGGTTAATATAATATTATATTTCTATTCGAAATCGAATTATTATGATATTTTTATGAGCAGCTTCAATAGTTTTTTGAAGGTCTTCGTAGAAACAAAATTTTAACGTTGCGCTAAATCTTCTTTAATTACGAGTATAAAAGTAAATCATCAAATGATTTTACGGACGAAATGCTTTTCATATTGTCTTAGGTATACTAAAAACATTCTATTTTCTCTCCGTTTTTGTCTCTTCCAGCTACAGTAAGCTAACATCAATGCGACCGCTTCGTTCATCTCCATGTTTTATACTGACAAAAAATTCGTCCCCATATGCTCGCGCGTTGGTACGTTCCATCTAAACGCAATATCTTCATAGATAAAATATCTTCATAGTCACCGCTGAGCACTATCGCTTTGATATCCGGAAATTTGTCCAGATGCCTATAACACTGTGATATATGAAACACTAACGCCTCAATGCCAGTTTTCTTTTAAACTTCAGGTGTTAATTTTTTATCTGACGTGTAACTCGGACAAGTTCAAAAAGTGAGTTTTTAAATAGGCTCAGGCAGCCGTAACGCGTATAACCATAGCAAATTGTTTAACTTATCGTGAGTTTTGAAATTAAATGGTGTTGTGATTACAATAGTAAGTTTGAGTAAGCCCTTAAATGCAAGTGACCAAATCAATAAAACGAATTTCAATACGTATCATCTCAAAGAAAGTCTTTATTGAATGTTAAGAGATTGTATGCATTTCAATAAAGTCGAGTGCTATATAAAAGCATACAATGAAGTTTTCATTTCTTACTTTATAAGCAAAGCTTTATTCATAACGTTCCATATTTTTCAATAAAAATATATCGGTGTATGTTCTCGAATGACGTCAATACAGCCAAACCGTCCATTCGTAAAAAGCAAAAAAGCGATGGCGAATTCACAGAATAATGAATACCTATCCGTGTCGCAAAGCTTTTTTTATGTAATACATTTTGCTTGCAGAATATATTACCCTGTATTGATATGTGGGGTAGAAATATATGCATAACCAAAGTAGTAAATTAGTTTCTCATGTGCACAAAATATGAATAATACTTATTACTTTGTATGTTGCAACACATGAACCCGAGAATGCGAGTAGTGAGACTGTATGTCTCTTTAGTAAAACAAGAAATAATATTAATAGTAAAAAAATATTGAATGCCAAGATGTGATTCTTTCGGGTGATCTAGTAAGGTACAATAGATATGCTTTTAATGTGCTCAAGGGCTTTTGACTATTTTAACATTTTTCAAATGAGATTTACTCATTTGAAAAATGTGCCCACGTTCTTAGAGGCAATATATGTATGTATATGAGATGGTCGAATCATACCTCAAAAATAGGAACTCTTTAAGTAGTAATATATCTGATTAAGTAAAAATATATCTGATTTAGAATATGAAATAAACAATACATTGATTAATCAATAGTAGAAGGGCTGAATCAAAATGATTTCAAAAATATTTTAAGTAAAACAAAAGTAATGTACTTAAATAACGCAACAGAACAGAAAAATATATCCTACATCAGAAGCAATGTCAACTCAACATATTGACATTGCTTCTCTTTTATTAATGCAACTGCAGTTTTTGATAAATTAACTTTATAATTATTGGAATACCGTATTAGAGCCCGCCATAAAGACAATTTTAACGATATTCTAAGTTAAATTTACATGACGTATTTTGTTAGGGTCCACGCACGTCAAATTTTAGGAATTTTTATATTTGTTTTTTTTTCTTACAAATACTTTTTCTAGAATGGGTTGCCTAAACAACATGCTACTTTAATTTTCCTGTCATTTTCAAAGATTAATATGCTTTTTTAGGCATATATTTTCAGCAAAATCCCTGTATTTTTGTTTTTAAAAGGACAACTTGTAGCGGGGGACTTAACAAACATTCAAACAACGGACACAATACTTAGCCTCAAAACAAACACTTGAGGATTTCACAAAGTGTTGTCCCGTGTGAGGATCGAACCCACAACACTAGGTGCGGCAGCATTGTGGCGAGATGTCACAGATATCCTTGGCCTATAGTTTCATTCGCGTCAGCCGTCTATTCTATAAATTATTAGTTTTATAGATAAATTTAAAGGATCCATTGTCAGTTTCAAAGTTTCGTAGGTTTCAGGATTTCGTATTAAAAAGCAAGATTAGTTAGTTATTTACGTTACTCACGGGGTCAACTATACGAGCCTAAAATATGACCACACCTTTCTGAAAAAGGCTGTATAATAATATCCTGGTACACTTTAGAAACACTGTAGAAATAACTATTTAAAAAAAATCTCTAAGGTTGTCGTTGATTGACAATAGCTATTATTCGGTACAAGAATTTTTATAAAATTAAATACGAATAGACATTGTTTTATTTGAAGAGTTTGTATTATATTATGTAGAATCAGATTTTTTTAAATGGTTAAATTTTATATTAGTTTATTTTGATATTTAGTCAGTTTACATTTATTATACATAAAAAGTTTTTAAAATAGTACTTACTATGTAATAAGCATTTGCATAAGTTAGTATTTTTAAAACACGTTAAGTTTAGTAGGCATTAGATTTATTATAGACGTTGTAAGCCATGTTAGGCAGGACATGACTCATTTGAACCATAATGAAAAATCTGAACAAAAAAAAGCGTCTTTATACACCTATAATCCACAGTAAATAGTTCGAAGTGTAAATACACCAGCCTAAATATGGTCGTTTACTCTACAGAAGACTGTTTACATAACAAAGCGTTATGGTATGTGTTGTGTTTCGTTAGTTGATAAGCAGAGCTCTTTTCCTGTCTTACCAATGAAAAACTCTGATGATTACTATGGAGGTCCATGGTGTTGTAAGAGTCTCTACTCATCTCCCTGCCTGCTTGCCTGCTGCCTACTTAAACTGCCTTCCTAACTACTGTAACAAAATTAATATCAGCTGTCATAAAACTTACATATAAAGGCCAGATGGTACATTGATTGCATTGTGTATTCAAAAAAATATTGACGTATAACAACCAAAATGCAACATTGTAGAATTACACCCCTCTCGAACTAATCAGTATGCAAACCGGTTCCTAATTTAGTCTTTTCAACTAAAATATGACTACTTCAATATTTTAATACTTTACGAAAGTGCTCCATAAATTTCATTGTCAAATATTCTGTTGGACATAAAACATGTCTGGCATTTCAGTCTCGCGCGACCCGATGCAAGAATACGTGCCGTTTAAATGAAAAAATACGACTTCCTTCACGTTGCTCGCCTAGTGGGACATAGTTTAGCGAACACCTAGACAAGGCATTATGTTGTTCAATTTAATAATAAAGGTCCCAGCCAATTTGGCACGAAGCAAGCTTCTAGCTGAGTCGAGAGCCATCGTTCTGTGAGAGTAGCGCAATTTGCCTGCAGCCCGCACCCGGTCCTTCACCGACCTCCAAGAGCACACCAATTAGACGAGACAAATTCGGATTTATTATTCAGCGTGGGTGCTATTCAATTGGATAATAGAACGAGTTTGTTTCAATCGGTCTGTTACCTAGCCTTAAATACGCAGGAATAGTTATCGATTTATGTAGTTAAGTGAACTCGACTTTACGAACGACAGAACACTTATAGAAAGCGTTGCAAAGACAAGGAATACAGTCCAGTTTTCTAGGAACACTAAATGCAATCAACCGCAAACTACTTGTGTGTAATTTGGGTAATACAAGTGCTTTCTTGTACGCCTGTCGTCGTTAGTGTACTAAGTATACGTATGTAAGTTTATAGGTTAATATGGTTACAGGCTGCTATTCCTCCCCACTCCAGCTTTTTCAGAAAAACCGAGATGTATCAACCTAGTGAGGACAGTTATAATTATTAAATAACGATGAGTAAAACGTCGATTGCAGCACTCGTTGTCTATATTTTATCTAGTTATCCAACGGTGATTATACAATTTGGAAATCAACGTATCATCTGGTCCAACATTTGTAAACGTGCAAAATAACTGTTACTCGCTATTTAAAGTGTAGGCATTATGACTGTAAGCGTTGAACTATTTTGACAAATGGTAAAGCGGACTCTAATTATAATCTGTGAACGATCTCGGCAACGTGTAATTAGACCGGCTGACTAAGCAGAATGTATGGGAGCGTTGCCCGTCTGACCCCGCTGAAGATTTAAGATCCCATTGTGGAGACTTCTTTATAGCACACCACGGTTTAAAGTTATGGCAGGCATTCGTTTTCATGTTATCGAAACATACATTCGATTCTAGCTTTGTGAATTTATCAGTCAGAAAATTGAATGTCAAGACTTTGACATTAAATTATATTACTCAATACCTCGCAGTCTTAAAGTTATTCGCTCGAATGAATCATTGGTACCAGAATAAAATTTCATGATATACAAGAACAGAGAATTTTATGATAAAAATTTCAGTCCCTTCTCAAGTTATGACATAAAGTTTTGCTAAGAGGGACGTGTTTACGATATTTTTGTACTATTGATTCTATTACGTGTCACCGTTACCAATTAGTTATCTAATGTTAGATCAAATTACATCTCTCGTCGGATGTCGATGGTATTGAATTGCATCACAATAGGTCGGTGGATGATACTTGCTAGTCACCATAAGAGAACAGTATTCGGAGAATCAATATATTAACGTATGTACGCATTGTATTGATGTGGCAAGAGGACCTGATAACACCATCGGTGCTACTAATACGAATCGCCTTTTTTATGACTTAAAATACAATACTTTTTATCCGACTTTAGAAAAGTAGGAGGTTTTTGTTCATCTGTAAGTATTTTTTTATGTATGTTTGTTATATCGATTACGATTTTTCCGCCAATGGTCAACCGAGTACCAAATTATTATTATATTTGATAGAGTATCTATAGGCACTCTTGTATTGGTCCCATTGTAAACAAGGTAGCATTTGAAATTGAGGGAATCTCCCAAATTAAATAGTCACTAACAATGTTTTTTTTAAACGGTTTTATTTCATATACTTTCTAAAGCTATTAAGATGTTTGCGTCTCGTGACGTTGAGCAGTGTGGCACAACTTGTTAACGGTTCGGGGTAAGGCGATGATTCTTTAAAGTACGTTACGATTGAGTCTTTTAATTGCATGTTTTACAATTTGTCACAATAAGCATTGAAGCAAACGCATTGAAGGTGGTCATATACTTTTTTAATCTTAATTATGTGTATCCAATTGAGTATCTTATTAGAAGTATATAATGCTGTTATAAATTGTATAAGCGCAATCAATACGGCATTTTGTAAGTTGTAGGAGGAAAGCTCTTTGTTATGCTGCTACTGGGTCATGCACGGAAATTTTAACTGTAAATACCCGTAATTATAACGTACACCGTTATCAAGGTTAGTCTAATGTAATTGTTTTCTAAAAAAAAATTTCATAGGTAAGCCATATGCCTAAATACGTTACTTTTCAGAGAAATGACATGAATACTTGAAATTATTTGATGGATTATATAATAGTAAATATAAATGTATTCTTTTAAGATTAAAGTTGAATCCATCTTATAAAAACTACACTTCTACACAACGAGGCAATGCAAGTGTCAAATTTCTGTAAGCATGTTAGTGATGCACGAGTACGCAGTATGTTGTATGTGTATGTTGTTCGTCAGTGTAGCACCTAAAGTCCGTATACTTTAATATCAGCGATGAAGTTATATTTATTTATCTGGTTATACAAAGAGGAATAATAATAATATTTCGGCGATAATTGTTCCGATAGTCATATTTGCTTACGGATTGTTAGCCAAGAGCCTCGAACCATAAGAAGCTTTCGTTAGATAGACTGACGGATAGGAAAGGGACCGATGCAGAACTCAGTTCTTGTCTTTGGAGCCCCGGTGCGTTAGCCCCTTGTGGCCGTTGTCGGTGGTCAACATTTTTTTTATATTTAAATATGTATATTTCGTTTATATGTGGTGTATTTAAAAACTGTGTATATGTACGTATTGAGTTAAATAAAGAGAATAATAATAGTATCTTCGTGCCCATTAAACAGACGTGTGAACAATAGGAATTTACAATTGTATTAGGCAGTTATGAATTTAAGAATGAAATAGATAGTTGTTACTTATAGTATACATTTATAAAATAAAAACATAGAAATAAAGTTTATTAAAATGTAGTTACACCTAAACATTACTATTTAGGCTGAAAGACCAGTACCTAACCCTCACTTTAATTTCAGTTTAATAAACTACAATAGTAAAAAAATATTTAAAATTTATTTTCCAGAGAGACCTAACTTTTATACAAAAAATATCCTGTATATTAAATATTCGAGAACTTTTAAATCAATAATAACGAAGCTAAAAAAGTCGGTAATTATTGCGTTCGTCCGAGCGTTATATTCCGATTGCAATTTTGCACCACAATCTGGCTTTGTTTTGTTTAACTCTCATAAGTTCTTTTTGCTGCAGATTCATTGTAGTTGCTAATTAATACTGGTGTTCTATGATCTCTTTCGTTGACCTTTTAATAGGCTCTAGGGGCAGCTATTATAAGACTGCTTCTGAGATTCTAAAGTCATTAATTTGCTACGTTGTGCTTCTGGTTGGAATTGCAAAGCTATTTTGAGTAATTTAAATTAATCTCTCAACTTGTCACGTATATTTACTTGGATCAATAACTTTAAATTAATAACTTTATATTGTAATATTATTTAAGGTCAGTTTACATGGCAATGACAACCGCCGTCTATGGACACCGGCAACTCAAGAGTCATAAATGCACTGCTCGGTACCCGCACTCACTCGACAATACATTGCAAGTGTTGTTTGACTTGGGACCCCGGTTGAGTAGGCATGGCTCTCATGGAACTTAATATTTAGAACTAAGTATATATATTAGAATATAAAGATAGTATATATATATATATATAAATATAATATAGTAAAAAAACTTTAAGAAATTACTTTTAAGGTTTTTGTGATACTTGAATCATTCAGAAGCCGTTACCACAACCTACATATACGTTGTGCCAAGCTGTACCTGAACCGGGGATGGGATACTAGAAGAAAACCCCTGAAAAACACGCTCATTCAGAGCAGAAAATGTTCCCTCTGTGTGTGACTAGGAACTAGTGCTTACAATAAACAAGATGTCAATGTTAACCCCCTCTCCACTTACTAACTCATCACTCCATCAGTATCAACAGTATTTATCATCAGACTACCCTCGCCCGACGAAGTTAACCCGAAACGTAACGTAATTCCTTTAACTCAATATCTTGGCCACAAGCCGCAAGTAACTCGACAACATAATAAACGAAATGAGGGTGACCTTCTCGCCTTCAGTGTCTGACCTATCGCACTTATTAAAGGGATGTCTCGTTTCCCCTCACTGATACCATCTTATCTTACGTCTCAGGATTACTGCATACCGCCCCTTCTGATTAAGGGTACAGTCTGCCGTAATTTCTATGTTATAACTACTTATTTTTAAGAGCGTCGTAAAGAGTTTTATGTTCGAAATTAAAATCTAATTTGGAGAAATAATGTCAAAAGCTCCTAAGGTTTAAACCATAAATTGTGAGCAGTTTGACTAACTATGTATTTTTGAATATAAGTCTTATACTCAAGAAAGTGGGCAGATCAGAAAAGGTTTTTGGCCAGTTGGATTCAATTCTTTGTTTGCTGAGCAAGCTGTCGGACTTGTGATTAAAAATTTTAACCACTATTGGATGTATCATTGAAGAAGTGTTAATAAGAGTACTAGTTATGTATACATCTATGTTATTAGTCGATTTGTTAAATAAAAAACGAAGTGATGTAATAGGTTTCTTTTACATGGCACTATTAAATAAATTACTACGAGTATTTTTATGTGCTGCAGTGTTTTTGTTACAGCTCTCTGCAGCACTAAGCTAGCTGAGCCTAAACCTCACTTAAAAGCTCACTTTGGCTACAAAAACAAACCACCATTGGCTATAAAAACAAAATTAAGAATAATAAATTCAGACATGATTTTATTCTTACTACGTATTGAAGAAGCTATGTATTTGTTTTATTAATAGAGAAAAGTCATACATTTGTAATATTTTTATATAAATGTCTAATAAACTATTTAAAGTAATATTGTGTTTCAAAAATGGCCATGGTGATGATGATAATATTAAAATATCGCTCTAAAATAATAACAAGCTCACTGCAACACGTAAATGTATACAAAAATAGTCCGTTTACAAAGAATGCCACATTGACCATGTTTACCAGGGAAATGTGTAGGTGGCCAGCTCAAGCCCAATTCAATAAATGGCTAGATCAATACTCTCCCTCCACAAGCACTTTCGGACACAAGGCATCGTCGATGAGACAATTAGTGACCCTCACAGAGTGAGTGGCCCAAAGAAACTGTTGGAACAGGCGACGACAGATGTTAATAATTGGGATAAGTGATACGAAATTACAAAGGAAGAAGCATTTTAGTGTTGATACATATTTAACTATGGCGGTATGGACTATCGGTAAAGTTAGTGTAGATGCGGCTCTAAGTAAAAAAAAAAAAAAAAAACATTGTAAGGAGCACGCTTAGGGAACGTTTACGTTTCTGATCAACGGAACACCAAATGGCTAAATACTCGTATATAAGTTGTAAATATACAAGTTGGGAGAGGCTGGTAATCTGTAATACAGGCCTGTACCAGTACAGATACCAATCTCTCACATAGAAGCATAACTATTTGTGTACTGTAACTTTGTTTTTTTTTTTAATGGCTAATGAATTGCTGTACGATGTGAGAGAAACAATAAATTATTATTATTATTATCTTTATTTAATTAAACATACATATAAGATATAAGTTTGATATAATATAAGTTTGAAATATAAAAGAAAAAGCAATATTTGTTTTAGAACATAAAAAATAATGCCCAACCGGCATCGGGTACAGGGACCAAGCTACCGGTGGTTAGGGCTCCAGAGACAGGGACCTCCTCACAGTACACAATACAAGAAGGACCGCTTTTGCAATAGGCCTTTAACCTACCTAACGTGAGCCTATTATTATATGTCATGCTTATTATTAATACATTTTTTATTTATGAATAAATCTGGTGATCAACGATTATAACAGATCTGATCACGGATCACATAAATATTTATCGTAGTGTAATCAAATCTGGCAAATATTGAATTCAATATGGATATTTTCATTATTAAATAACATTTTATTTATTAATTTTTAGCACCGTGTCACTCGACCTATGGATGATGCACCGAATAACTCATTACTAAATTTAATTTATTTTTGCTAAACAGGATTTTTTAAATATCATTATAATTCCATCTGTTCAGTTAAGGCGCAGTTAACAATTTTGTGTGTCATCGAGCGTTGAAACTGTTATAACGTGTCATTACTGCGTCCTTTTTAACGGTCCCTTCAATTATAGTAAGTGTTAAAATAAGTTCAACTTTTTACATGAGTGTAATTACGGCTTTAGTGTGCATATTGCTGAAGTAGGGTAGAGAGAGAGGTATATATGGTCATACAAACAGATGATAATATTAGACATGAAGTTATATGTATTCAAATTAAAGAGCGAGTACTAATAATTAAATTTAGGAGTCACAGCACGTATGTATATATATAAAAAAAATGAATAACACTAATTTCTTAACTCTACTAATATGGGATATAGATATAGATATTTATTTGTGTTCTAAATAAATTATGTACACCAGACGTATGTTTTCATAAAATTACTGAACAATTATTCTCTTTATTGTCTTCTGTGTTCTATAGTGGTAGAGCCATGCTTAAGCACGAATGGGCCGGCTCGACCGGTGCGATACCACGGCCTCACAGAAAACCGGTTGTGAAGTAACGCTTGCGTTGCATTTCCCCGAAATGAGTGAGGTCTCCGGTGGCCCAAAATCCCCCACCCCCCCTAATGATAGCGCTGTTAACAAAAAGGATACCCCAGGGGGGTACAAGCGCTAGCGTTGGAGAATCCCCCCCTGGACGTCCACCCTCAGTACGGATTATGCCTGAGCGTGGACGCCCAGGCTGCCCCTCGTACTCTGGGGGGGGCTCAACTGCGCTCTCAAAATCTGCTCGGGGCAAGAGAAGGCATACCATGGCAATCCCTGTCACGTTTGGCCATCACGTATGACCATAAAGCAGTGCGAGAGCCGCATGCCGGAAGTCCGGTTTACACAAAGGGCAGTGCGTAAAGCGCTTCTTTCCCTCGACGTTCATAAGTCGAGTGGGCCCGATAGAATCTCTTCTATCGTGCTGAAGACGTGTGCTCCAGAGTTAGCACCGGTTTTAACGCGCCTTTATCGGCTTTCCTACTCTCTTGGCGTAGTCCCGAACTCATGGAAGACAGCTCTAGTGCACCCAATCCCTAAAAAAGGAGATCGCTCGGATCCGTCCAACTACAGACCCATAGCCATCACCTCCTTGTTCTCCAAGATAATGGAATCCATTGTTAACTGCCAGCTCCTCCGGTACTTAGAAGACCACCAGCTCCTCAATGATCGACAATACGGCTTCCGTCAGGGTCGTTCTTCTCGTATACTTGACTCACCGGTGGGCACAGGCAATCGAGACCAAGGGGGAAGCGTTGGCCGTTAGTTTGGACGTGGCGAAGGCCTTCGATCGGGTCTGGCACAAAGCGCTCCTTGCGAAGCTTCCTTCCTATGGGCTTCCCGAGAAACTGTGCAATTGGCTCACCAGTTTTCTTGCAAACAGAAGCATCAAGGTCGTTGTTGACGGTGCATGCTCCGACTCAAAGTCTGTTAATTCTGGTGTCCCACAAGGCTGTGTGCTATCACCCACGCTATTTCTTCTGCATATCAATGACATGCTGCAGATTAGCAGCATCCATTGCTATGCAGACGATAGCACGAGTGATGCCCTTTACACCGGCCGCGCTAACATTTCTCGGGTAAACGTCAGCGAAAGCCGATCCAAACTTGTGTCTGAAATCGAAACTACTTTATCAAAAGTTTCAGATTGGGGTCGACTTAACCTAGTCCAGTTTAACCCCAAGAAGACACAGGTTTGCGCGTTCACCGCTAAAAAGTTGCCATTGGTCGTATCACCTCAATTTGAGAGCACTTTCCTAACTGCATCAGCCAGTATCGGAATCCTTGGCGTCGATATATCAAGCGAAGTCCAGTTTCGCGGTCACTTAGAGAGTAAGGCCATATTAGCCTCGAAGAAGCTTGGTGTGCTAAACAGATCGAGACAGTATTTTACTCAGGCCCACCGCCTGCAACTTTATAAGGCGCAGGTTCGGCCGCACATGGAATACTGTTCTCATCTCTATGCAGGTGCACCCCAGTACCAACTTCTCCCTCTTGACCGCATTCAACGGAGAGCGACTCGCATCATCGACTGCCAAGATATTTCTGATCGACTTGATCCGCCATCGTCCTACGCGACAAAATATCCATCCCCATCACCTGGACGATTGGCACTCCACCACTGTGCGCTTCTCCAGAAGCTTTTTGCCTCGCACAACCAGCTTATGGAACAAATTGTCGCCTGCCGTATTTGCGAACCGATACGACCTTCAAACCTTCAAGAAGAGAGCGTACCTCTACCTAAAAGGCCGGCAACGCACTTGTGACTCTTGAGTTGCGGGTGTCCGTTTGCCCCCTATTGCATAAAAAAAAAAAAAAAAATACATAAGAAGTCTGTGTCCAGCAGTGGTCGACGATGAGATCATGATGATGATGATGACGTGTTGTTGAAAAAAAAAATACAATTATGGATCATCACATACAATATCACATAAACTACACAGTGATACAGTAGTAATACACTACACCTCGTATAGTTAGAAGAATTAAGTACATACGCAAGTTTCCTAGCAAAAAAAAAAAAAACTTTTGTTCTGTTGTCCATTAATTACTTTAGAGTAATCGGGGCAGAACGAGAGTTAACGACGTCCTATAAATAATTAAGTGAAGTGAAGTTTTTCCACAACACGACCAGACAAGAAACTAGTGTGACTTATTTATATTTATATATATTTTCTTTTTTTTTATACTATAGGGGGACAGACGAACAGACGGGTCACCTGATGGTAAGTGACAATCGCCGTCCATGGACACCCGCTTCTCAAGAGTCGCAAGTGCGCTGTTCGCCTGAGGGATGGGGGATGCAGGGAGCGGAGAGAAGGCAGGGGGATGAGGAGAAAGGAGATGAGGGGAGAGGAAAGGGGAGAGGGGTAGTTGGGCCTCCGGAAACCTCACTCATTTCGGGGAAATGCAACGCAAGCGTTACTTCACAACCGTCTTTCTGTGAGGCCGTGGTATCGCACCGGTCGAGCCGGCCCATTCGTGCCTAAGCATGGCTCTACCACTATATAATAATTAACACGTGTTTATCATAAAATTTAAAATATTGTGTTACGACCCCAGTAAAACCTATATCGATGCATATTACTGATTCAAAACCAGGGAAAAATATCAGCTACAAACCTGAATTAAAAAAAACGAAAAATCAAAAGAAAAAAACAAGGAAAAGTGAAAATCACAAAACGAATGACTACGATGAATGAATGAACTATATTCATGAATATGAATGAATAGCTATACATAAATAAGTAATCAAAAGGTATAATCTGAAGGACTTTCTAAATACACATAAGATTATTTAAGACATAATATTATACAACGAGTATAACGCAACTAAATTAAATCAACTTGGTAAAGTTCGTTTGTACAACTGCAAAATACTATACTACTGACTTATTTGAGTAACTATTGCAAATTTTTCCCATTAATAATAAAACAGTATTTTAAATATTAGCGTTTTTTTTAGAAAGAGTAGGAAGACCTTTATTTTTTGTAGAAGATAACGTCATCAACGCCTTACATATTCCGGCGGTGTGAATGGACTCAAGCGTGGATTTATGTGATATTCAAGATTTATAGATATTCAACATAGTCGCCCTGCAGTGATGTATAAAAGGTTAAAAAAAATTCAAGAGCCCAAGGGTAATATATTGTTTCAAAATTAAGTCAAGGATTTTTTTGTCAATTAATTATTTTTGTTTCACATTTCAAATGTAATTGGAAAATGTGTTTTATACGTCTCTGCCTATGCTTTAGAGGATACAGACGTGAGGGATACAGATAGATGTATTTTTGTAAAAAAATAGTTTCTAATTAGTAACTTGAGTCCTTTATTTATATATTTGAGTTCTAGATAAACTGCCGTCGCTGTTCTGATTCTATTATTTAAAGCAAAATGTTCTAACCGTAAATAAAATTGACTACTTGGTGATGTAAAATCAGACTTCAGCGATACTTGTTTCGTAATCATTATATCCCGTTTATTATTGGGCTTTCTTTAGCCATCTTCTGTCGCTCCTGTCAAGTCGCATGGAGTCGGAAAGTTCAACACCAGTAGACATTATAGCTTAGTCTTTTAATACTACCGCTTTGTGCTCTTGAGAAATTGCTTGGTCGTAATTTATTTTAAGTTGTACATGCGTTAGGCCATTTTTTTGTAGCTCATTATTGGGTTGCGATCGTGAAGTTTTATAGACAATTCGCTATAGACTATAAAGCTAAATGATAAGATGAAGGTACATAGTTAAAAGAATGTTGCATATTGTCTTCGCTTGACAAGGCAGACAGTTTTTGTTTTTGAATATGTCTGCTTACTATGAAAGAAACAGCAAAAATGTGAACTCACTTTATAACACGTCAAGGATTATAAATTAAAAGTTATATACACAATTTAACGTAGTTCTTTACTTAATGAAGTTCAAAGATTTTCAGTACACGTTGAATCAACTACAATTTATTCTCTGAATAGGTCAACAGCTGAAAGTAAAATATAGTGAAGGAAATTCTTTCTTTACAAGGGAAGCACTACTTGCGTAATTTTAAATGGAATGAATGCTCCATCGTATATAAGTAGAAAAGTCGCTTTAGCTTTTATGAATGAAGTTGCACTCTCCGGCACCTAACCGTGTTACCTTTTAGCACTTTAAGATGCATTATATTGTATATCGTGTATATGTATATGTACGGGTGTTGGTGTAATGTATGCTCCGCTTTCACCGGCTTCAGTGAATTTTATTACTTTTATATGAAATTTTTCATATCTACATTTCGTTTCTAGAACAGATAGACATAGTGTATTGATATTTCATCAGGGCTGATTAATTGTTGTACGATTAAATTGTTTTTTTTTTGTTATGTGATTATACACAAGTGTGTTTTAACTCTCTATTATTAAAGGCTTGTGTGGTGCGCTGTTAGATCTACATGGCAGTCATCGGTTGACACTTCTTTAAATACACAGATTTTATGTTTTATTTTTTAATGATTTTATGTTTGAACTCCTTTTATATAATCTGTTTTTCGTTGATACGAAAAGGTTAATTAAAATATTTTTTTAATCGTAATAGGTAAGTACGAAAAAGAATTACTCGACCACCCAAAAAGGAGGGTTATATTTACTTCGTACTTTACGTATGCACTACGGACATTTTGTCTGCTAATTAAAGGAGTAAGTAAATAAGTCAGGTTAAGTCGTTTTTGTACGACGACATTATACGAAGTGGCACCTTGACATTTGCGATTTCTCTGGATGCCACCAACGTTGAATGTAATTGTAACAAAAATGTTCGCATTTCTGAATTTCATACACCAGACAATAAATCCACAAGTATGTTGAGTGGATGACAAATATATAATACAAAATAGACATATAATACAAGTCTAACTACAAACCAAAAGAATAAGACAGGATGTGAATAAGTGCTCGGCCCAGCACACGCTGGCGATCTGCCCCGCTTGGGAGTCGCAGCGCCGGGCCCTCACTGCAGTCATCGGAGGAGATCTCTCGCTACCGGCCGTCATACGCTCCATGGCCGGTAGCGATAGCAGTTTTACCGCGGTCGCAACCTTCTGTGAAGATGTCATCTCGCAGAAGGAGGCGGCGGAGAAGGCCCGGGAGGACGATATCCACTCGGACCCAATCCGCCGCCGGCGAACTGGGCGGCGTAGGCGCGCCTATCAGCGCCTCATGCCGCCCTGAGTGTGGCCGCGGATGGTCGGGACGGGTTTTCCCCTCCATCCGCTCTAGTGGCCACCCGCGAGGGAGTGACGTACGCGTGTGCCGTACGTCGCCTAATCAGAGAGTTTAACAGCAGACGGTGCCCGCTTCAGTGCGGGCTAGCGCTGGGAGGGGTCCGGATGTCTTAATATCAGCAGTTCCCGGATCCCTTCCGTCTCAGGCGCAGAGTGGCACACCGTGTGGTTTTAGTCGGTTCGATTCCGACACACCGCCCCGCCGCAAGCCCCGGCGGGGTGACGGTCCGAGGGGATCTCCACACGTTAAAAAAAAAAAAAAAAAAAAAGGATGTGAATAAGTGTAGGTAAGTTTAATAATTTGACGTAATCAGGTTTCATTCTTCAAACACCAGAGAAGAAAGTGTTACTAGTCTTTCTAGGAAGAGTTTTAATTAAGGTACTAAGGTATTAAGCACTTGCCAGTTGTAAAGCCTGAACACAGTGATTAACAGTTGTAGAGCCATGCTTAGGGACGAATAGGCCGGCTCGACCAGAGCGATACCACGGCCTCACAGAAAACCGGCTGTGAAGTAACGCTTACGTTGCATTTCTCCCAAATGAGTGAAGTTTCTGAAGGCCCGAATCCCCCTCTCCCCTTTCTTCTCCCCTTATCCCCGGTCTACTCATTCCCATCTCCTCAACCCCCCACACTTCTTTGTGGTCGCAAATGAATGGCTCGGTCCATATATGCATCTTCGGCCAAAGAAAGTAGTATAGTTACGTGCACTACTGCCCTTTAGTAGGAACAGCATATTAAAAAATATTGTAAAATTAAGTTCGTCAAGTAGTTTCATATGTATGATTGCGAAAAACTGTGATAACTCATAAATGATAGCATATAGGATTTTGTATCTTTAAACATAAAGCAGTTTGATTCAAATTGAATAGCATTGTGTAAAATCCTGCTTCGGTGTTGGGGGAAAATAAGTCCCCATAGTTTGCTAAAGAAAGCGCCTTGGGAGGTGGGGTAAGGATGACTGTTTGAAGAATCGATTCCAAAGCAGTCTGGCCATCGACTATACAAACAATTTCAGGAAAATGTTTAGGTACGTGAATAGAGACGATTGTGCTGTGTTTTAATTTTACTTATTTCGTAATAACTTAATCTTTAAAACTATCATTAAACTTACCATCTTTATACTTGTTTTATTTAAATTATATTTTTTTGGTCACGCTAAACACATTAGCGTATCCAAAAAAAATTGTTCTTTTTATACATTTAAACACGACCAGGGTAATTGCTTTTATTTGGACACTATTGCACTCAAGAGTTACAAAGCTAACCCTAAGTACATGAGTCAACTAAAGATGCCACTGTTAGGTACTGTATGATTTAGTAATACGTAGATAAGAAATAACCTCCATAACTTATCATGCCTAGGCACGAATTGGCCGACTCGACCGGAGACCGATACAGAAAACCTTTAACGAGTGAGTAAGGGTATTGGAGGCCCAATTCCCCCAATACTCGTTTATTTCCCTTCATCCCCATTCTCTCCCCTCACCCTCAACCCTCATTAACCTCAAAGGCGGGCAGTGCACTTACGACTCTTGAGTTGCAGGTTTCCATGGGTGGAGGTTGTCACTTACTACCAGGGAACCCGTCTGTCCCCGTATATAATAAAAAAAACAATTTTTGTTAATTGATTGCTTTTTTTTCATACCGTAGGGGGATAGACGAACAGACGGGTCACTTGACGGTAAGTGACATCCATCGTCCGTGGACAACTGCAACTCAATGCGCTGTCCTGATTAAGCTGATTAAGGAGAGGGGAAAGAAGAGAGGTTGAGGAGATGTGAAAGAGGAGAGGGAGTGGAATGGGAAGAGGGGGAGTTGGGCTTCCGGAAACCTCACTAAGTTCGGGGAATTGCAACGGCGGCGAATTACAGGCAGTCGCCGCGTATGGCACTATAGGTCAGCAGACTGTGATGGAATGCGAACACTCTTTGCATCCTACCCATGGAGGCAGGTTTGCTTCACGCCGGATGATCCCAATGTCGTTGCCGACTCTGTCGCGGATGTTGTGCTGCAGGGTATTTAACTTTTCATTCCATTCTCCCTGATTCCCACAGGTGGCAAGTCCCAGCCCTGGTTAACTCGACCCTGGACGACGGGGGAAACGCACCGCCGACCATACCGCAGTGCGAGAGCCGCATGCCGGAAGTCCGGTTTACACAAAGGGCAGTGCGTAAAGCGCTTCTTTCCCTCGACGTTCTTAAGTCGAGTGGGCCCGATAGAATCTCTCCTATCGTGCTGAAGACGAGTGCTCCAGAGTTGGCACCGGTTTTAACGCGCCTTTATCGGCTTTCCTACTCTCTTGGCGTAGTCCAGAACTCATGGAAGACAGCTCTAATGCACCCAATCCCTAAAAAAGGAGATTACTCGGATCCGTTCAACTACAGACCCATAGCCATCACCTCCTTGTTCTCCAAGATAATGGAATCCATTGTTAACTGCCAGCTCCTTCGGTACTTAGAAGACCATCAGCTCCTTAATAATGGACAATACGGCTTCCGTCGGGGTCGTTCAGCTGGTGATCTTCTTGTTTACTTGACTCACCGGTGGGCACATGCGATCGAGACCAAGGGAGAAGCGTTGGCCGTTAGTTAGGACGTAGCGAAGGCCTTCGATCGGGTCTGGCACAAAGCGCTCCTTGCGAAGTTTCCTTCCTATGGGTTTCTTGAGAAACTGTGCAATAGGCTCACCAGTTTTCTTACAGACAAAAGCATCAAGGTCGTTGTTGACGGTGCATGCTCCGACTCCAAGTCTGTTAATTCTGGTGTCCCACAAGGTTGTGTGCTATCATTGACATGCTGCAGATTAGCAGCATCCATTGCTATGCAGACGATAGCACGAGTGATGTCCTTTACACCGGCCGCGCTAACATTTCTCAGGTAAACGTCATCGAAAGCCGATCCATACTTGTGTCTGAAATCGAAACTTCTCTATCAAAAGTTTCAGATTGGGGTCGACTTAACCTAGTCCAGTTTAACCCCACGAAGACACAGGTTTGCGCGTTCACCGCTAAAAAGATGCCATTGGTCGTATCACCTCAATTTGAGAGCACTTCCCTAACTGCATCAGCCAGTATCGGAATCCTTGGCGTCGATATATCAAGCGAAGTCCAGTTTCGCGGTCACTTAGAGAGTAAGGCCATGTTAGCCTCGAAGAAGCTTGGTGTGCTAAACAGATCGAGACAGTATTTTACTCCGGCCCACCGCCTGCAACTGTATAAGGTGCACCCCAGTACCAACATCTCCCTCTTGACCGCATTCAACGGAGAGCGACTCGCATCATCGACTGCCAAGATATTTCTGATCGACTTGACACCTTGGCGTTGCGTAGAGATGTAGCTTCACTCTGCATCCTCTATCGCTTGTATCATGGGGAGTGTTCAGAGGAATTGTTCGGACTTATACCGGCTACTGGTTTCCGCCATCGTCCTACGCTACAAAATATCCATCCCCATCACCTGGACGATTGGCACTGTGCGCTTCTCCAGAAGTTTTTGCCTCGCACAACCAGCTTATGGAACAAATTGTCGCCTGCCGTATTTCCGAACCAATACGACCTTCAAACCTTCAAGAAAAGAGCGTACTCCTACCTAAAAGGCCGGCAACGCACTTGTGACTCTTGAGTTGCGGGTGTCCATGGGCGGCGGTAGTCACTTACCATCAGGTGACCCGTCTGCTCGTTTGCCCCCTATCGTATAAAAAAAAAAGTGTTGCTTCACAACGGCTTACTGCTTCGGCTTCTGTGAGGCCGTGGTACCGCACCGGTCGAGCCGGCCCATTCATGCCTAGGCATGGCTCTACCACTAAAATATTTAAAAGATTACCTTAAGGAGAAATGATATATGTATATATCTTTCAGCTTACGGAGATACTTTGATAGCAGTTAACCAGTTCTAGAGCTGGGGTCTAAAGACAATATAAAAATTTAACAACAAATATTGGAATATTGGAATAAAAACTATCGTGAGTTACATTCGTATTGTTACGGAAGTGGGTACAGGGATTGGAAGGAAACTAATATATCACTGCCGAGAGTAACGATTTATTTGCGTTTCACAATATTCCGAACGCGTAACACTCACAGCACAGAACGAGTTGTACTGCACGAACCGCGTAGCACTGTTCCACACTGTCCCCGCGGACTACACTTAACTCAGTCCAACGGTAGCACTGCACCACTCACTAATACTAATCACTTTCACTTCACTTCACTGTACTTCACTGTACTACTTTTTCACTTCTTCTTCTTATTCTTCACTTGAGAGCACTTTCCACTGAACTGCCCTGTAGGCGCGTCTGGAGCTCTTTATATACCCCTAATTTCGATCGTAATTTGTTGAATTTCGACCGTCATTTCGTTATTCTTTTCGATTGTCTTCTACAACTTAATTTATTTATTCATTTTGCTTCATCTAGTACTTTCCATTATATTCGAATTTTGTAAAGAATCATCTCCATTTACTAGAATTTTCTATAAAACACCGAAATCACAAACAAAAACCCATAGAGTCCGCCGGGGCTTGAACTCTCGGCATTCGGCTCGCAGCCGTAGCCACTACCGCTCAGCTACCGTGACTTGTCAATCTTCGTTTGAAAAACTTCTTTGCATTGTTTGTCTGTGCGGTGACGTAGGCATGGCGTCACATTATCCCCTCCTTAGACGTGCTCGTCCCGAGCATCGTTAGAGCCGTGGTACCGTGCCAACCTATCCACATGAACGACTTTAGCTGTACTTCTTGGCGTTTTCCGAATTCTGTAAGTGACATCATTGATCTTCGTAATTACTTCATAAGGACCTTCCCAACTTGGTTGTAGTTTTGGAGATTTCCTTTTTCGTCGAACAGGATTGTGAAGCCAAACCGCAGAACCTTCTTCAAAGGACTTGGAGTTAATGCTTCTGTCGTATCGCGTTTTCATTCGCTCACTAGCTTGCAGATTCTCTTCTCTCATGTACCCGTGAACCTCCTCCATCTTTCTTCTTAATTCTTCTGCGTATTCCGAAATACAGCTGGGCGTATCCGGAGGACAACCTGCGAGTAGATCTGCTGGAAGTCGAAGTTCTCTACCAAAGTTCGCTCGAGCCGGAGTGGTAGAGGTACTTTCATGAACTGCCGTCCTATATGACAGAAGAAATAGAGGAATGTACTCGTCCCAATTGTCCTGATGGCTATCCACAACTTTCGCCAAATGCCGTTCCAAAGTTTGATTAAATCTTTCTACCATTCCATCAGATTGCGGATGATACGGCGTAGTCCGAGTTTTGTGTATCCCCATAATTTTGCATGTTTCCTGGAAGACTTGAGACTCGAAATTCCTGCCTTGGTCACTATGGATTTCAAGAGGTAATCCAAATCGGCAGAAAACTTCATTCACAAGTTTATTAGCCACAGTGATAGCTTCTTGATTTGGTAGTGCGAACGCTTCTGGCCACTTCGTAAAGTAGTCCATTACTACTAGAATGTAACGATTTCCACTATTTGTCATTGGAAACGGCCCGGCCACATCCAAAGCTATTCGTTCCCAAGGAGCACCCACGTTGTATAGCTTCAATGCTCCACGACTTCTTGTTTGTGGTCCCTTGACAGAAGAACAGCTCGTACATTTCCTGCACCAGTCTTCAACATCTTCCTTGCAGTGCAACCAGTAATAACGTTGACGAATCTTCACTAAAGTCCGCTTTACACCAAGATGACCTCCTGATGTTCCGTCGTGATACGCTCGTAGTATATCAGAAATCTTTGACTTTGGTACAACTGTCTGGAGATGACTGTCTTGCCCAGATGCACTCTCCCATTTTCGACATAAAAGCCCATTATGTAAGAGCAGACTATTCCATTGCGCCCAATAGCTCTTAGTTGTTGCACTCATTCCGGCAACTTCACTCCATCCTGGCCGTGGAGATAAGTCTTTCATCCAACTAAGTATTGGTTTCAAGTCTTCATCTTCTTCTTGTAATTTACGCAAGGCATCATTGCTCCATTCTTCATCAATTGTACCAGTTCTGATAACACGGACCGTAGCTTTTTCTTTATCTTCTTGTTTCGAACAGTGCTTGCAGTCTTCAACACATGGGCGTCTTGACAAAGCATCGGCATTCCCATGAGACTTCCCACTGCGATGTTCAACCTCAAAGTCGTACTCTTGTAATTGTTCTATCCATCTTGCGACTTGTCCTTCAGGATTCTTGAACTGCAATAGCCACTTCAACGCTGCATGATCTGTTCTGACTAGAAATTTCCGGCCCAACAAGTACTTTTTAAAATGCTGAAGCGTTTTGACCACTGCCAGGAGCTCTCTTCGGGTGACACAATAATTACGTTCTGGTTTCGACAATGACTTACTGTAAAAGGCTATCACAACTTCTTGATCCTCTTTCTTTTGTGAGAGTGTTCCTCCAATCCCTGTGTTACTTGCATCTGTGTCTACTATAAATTTATTGCTCTGATCCGGATATCCGAGAACGGGCGTTTCACATAACCGACTCTTGAGATCTTCGAAAGCTGTCTTGCATTGTTGATCCCAAATGAAGGGTCGTTTTTCTTCTGTAAGTCGATGTAAAGGCTTCGCTATATCCGAAAAATTCCTGACAAAACGACGATAATAAGAGCAAAGTCCCATAAACGCCCGGACTTGTGTTTTGTCGGTGGGCACAGGCCAATCTTTAACAGCTGAAATCTTTGTTGGATCTGTTTCGACGCCTTTTTCCGAAATTACATGTCCCAAATAATTCACCTGTCGTTTGAAGAATGAACATTTCTCATGACTTAGTTTAAGATTTGCACTTCTCAACTTGTTAAATACGGATTCCAGCTTCTTTAAATGGTCATCAAAGTCTCGCCCCACTATTATAATGTCATCAAGATATACCAAGCAAGTTTCTCCCAGTAGCCCAGTCAGAACACGTTCCATTAATCTCTCAAAAGTAGCTGGGGCATTGCAAAGTCCAAACGGCATCACCTTGAACTGCCAAAGACCTTTTCCTGTGGAAAACGCGGTCTTCTCCTTATCTTTAGGGTCCAGCTCTACTTGCCAATAGCCAGTTTTTAGGTCAAGCGTAGAAAACCATTTCATGCCATTGAGAGTATTCAAAGTGTCATCTATCCTTGGTAATGGATAACTGTCCTTTTTGGTCACGTCGTTCAGTCGGCGATAATCAATACAAAATCTCGTTGAGCCATCCTTCTTTTTTACCAGGACCACTGGTGAACACCACGGACTAGACGATGGTTCAATTACTTCATTATTCTTCATGTCTTGAATCATGTCGTCCACCTCTTTTTCTCTGGCAAAAGGAATTCGTTGACGAATAGGTTGTTCATTACCAGTATTAATTTTGTGTTGTACCATACTTGTTCTGCCGATATCACCATCGTTCTTTGAAAAGATATCGGAGAACCGACGTAGCAAATTCTTCGCCTTCAATAATTCAATAGTTGTCAAATCTTCCTTACATCCCTCTAGTATACTGTTAACGTCGATTGTACTTCTGTCCATCTTTTTGACTTCTTGACAATTTCGCAACCAGACGATTTCTTCGCTCCGTCCTATTAGCGTACCTTTCCTCAATACCTGTTCTTCATTACTTAAATTTAATACAGGTACCACTGTTTCTGTAGATGTGTTGACAACTGTACGTGCTGGCAACCACGAAGTTTCGTTATTCACTTTTTCCAATAATGTCCACCGTCGTTGTTGCAACTTACTTTGTTTGTTGAAATTTACTGGAACTAGCGTTTGTGATCTCGGCAGTAATTTTGTGTTCTTAATGCAATACACCTTGCCTTTACCACCGCCTCTTATTGGTATTTCATCATCTCCAAACTTCAGGATACCGCAGTTAATGTCAAGTTTGCACCGATGGTCCTTCAAGAAGTCAAGGCCAATAATACAATCATCCACAATGTCAGCAATGATTGCTTGTTGCCAGTAAAGTTTATCACCAATCTTAATGGCCACTTTCTGGTTGCCTGTTACTGGTATTCGCTGGCCGGTAGCCGTTGTCAGCTGGTAAGCTCCCTTCCGAACGTTTATCTTCCCGTTTCTTCTTATCAGCTGTGTCCCAATTACCGTACGTGACGCACCAGTATCCAAAGTCAATGGGCATGGAATTCCATTTACTGATCCATTAACGGTTAAGCTGTTTCCATCCGTACTCTGATGAATCTTAATTTTCGGGGCTTCATGTCTACCGGCCAGTGCCCACCCCTCAGCCCTGGCCTTAATTAGTTTTCCTGGTTCTCGGACGCTTGTATACAAGCATCGGTCCCTCGTTTCTCTGCAATCCGATTCGGGCAGCCGTTTCTTAGATGTCCCCGCTCCCCGCAGTTGTAGCATCTAGGGACGAAAGCTCTACGTTGGTTTCGCCGCTCCAGTTCCGTTGAATTAATCTCCCTCAGGCGTCCACTCCTCGGGTCTCGTCGGACAGCTTCTACCTCAAGCGCATGCGCGACGGCTTCCTTGATCTGACCGTGATGACCCAGGCGCACGGCAGCCCTCACTTCCGCGTCGAAAATACCATCGACAAACGACTGCAAAAGTATGCTGTCAATGACTGATGGTGGTGATGATTGGTACGCCTTCCGGACCAACTTTTCCACTTCTAGAGCCCACTGTTGTAAGGATTCATTGCCTCGTTGGCATCGATCACGGAGTTGAGCGCGGAAGACATGCTCCAGATGCGAGTCCCCATAGCGCGATTCCAAGGCTTCTAGCAACTGCTCATAGGTAGCTTCACTTCCTAAAGCCTCCAGTACAGTCAGAGCTTTGTCTCGTAGTCCCAAAGTAAGAGCGGTTTTGGCTTGGCTGTTGGTCCACCTATTTAAGTCTCTCACAGCTTCAAATTGTAATTTATAGGCCGCCCAGGAAGAGGTCCCATCAAAGGGTGGCACTTTAAAATTTCCGCCTGAAGAGGATGCACTTACTATGGTCGCTGAAGCCGGAACTCCATTTATTTTTATCCTCTTGACGTCTTCCTCAATTTTCTTGACGTCTTCTTCGATGAAGGAGAGGCGGTCTTCATGTTTTTGCACGGTTGTCTCCATAGCCTCAACCCTCCGCATGCTTTCGGTGATAGCCGTCAGAAGATTTTTCTGCATAGCGCACAGCAGTTCCTCCTGTCGGCGGGCTTGGTCCTCGTGCATGGCTGTTTGCTCATCTTGAACAGCGCGCAGCTGTTCCTCTTGTCGGCGAGCTTGTTCTTCCTGTCGACGGGCTTGCTCTTCCTGAACAGCGCGCAGCTGTTCCTCTTGTCGGCGAGCTTGTTCTTCCTGTCGACGGGCTTGCTCTTCCTGAACAGCGCGCAGCTGTTCCTCTTGTCGGCGAGCTTGCTCTTCCTGTCGGCGGGCTTGCTCTTCCTGCATAGCGCGCAGCTGTTCGAGTAAGGCGCCGAGATCCGGCCCCTGGGATTTCGACGACGACGCTACGTCGGAAGTTGCCACCCCGGAGTTGTCTTGACGTCCAGGAATCTCTTCCTCAGAAGCTTCGGCTCCAGAGCCACGTGGTTGCTGTGCGGCTGTTTTAGCGCGAGTACTCACGCCTTCCCTCGGCGGCATTTTACCTTCCAATCCCACTTCTGACACCAAATGTTACGGAAGTGGGTACAGGGATTGGAAGGAAACTAATATATCACTGCCGAGAGTAACGATTTATTTGCGTTTCACAATATTCCGAACGCGTAACACTCACAGCACAGAACGAGTTGTACTGCACGAACCGCGTAGCACTGTTCCACACTGTCCCCGCGGACTACACTTAACTCAGTCCAACGGTAGCACTGCACCACTCACTAATACTAATCACTTTCACTTCACTTCACTGTACTTCACTGTACTACTTTTTCACTTCTTCTTCTTATTCTTCACTTGAGAGCACTTTCCACTGAACTGCCCTGTAGGCGCGTCTGGAGCTCTTTATATACCCCTAATTTCGATCGTAATTTGTTGAATTTCGACCGTCATTTCGTTATTCTTTTCGATTGTCTTCTACAACTTAATTTATTTATTCATTTTGCTTCATCTAGTACTTTCCATTATATTCGAATTTTGTAAAGAATCATCTCCATTTACTAGAATTTTCTATAAAACACCGAAATCACAAACAAAAACCCATAGAGTCCGCCGGGGCTTGAACTCTCGGCATTCGGCTCGCAGCCGTAGCCACTACCGCTCAGCTACCGTGACTTGTCAATCTTCGTTTGAAAAACTTCTTTGCATTGTTTGTCTGTGCGGTGACGTAGGCATGGCGTCACAGTATTTATTTAAATATGCGGTTTTTATATACGTGTGTATTTCGAGTATGTCCGGCTAGTTTCGGTACCGACAGGAGACCTTTCTCAAGAAGTAAGACGTCCAGCTGCGACGGTACCGGGACCGAAACTATTCCGACAACCCCGAAAATACATGTAAGTCTAAGTATAACCGTATATTTAAATAAGTACATACTGTGAAAAAACCATAATAAAGTATGTTAAATACGGTGCATAAGGCTTTGAAACTCGTCTAACTTGCGAGGGTAATTGTCAAAACAGTTTCTTAAATTAGTTATAAATATGTTTCAGCAAACCTTAACATCGCAATTCAGGAATTGCTGTAGCGTATAGAGCGCCATCTATTGACTGCCCTTGTGACTGTCTTATAGATACCGTACGCTATGGATAAACGTTGCCTTGTCCATACCAAGTATGGCAATAATAATTTTAATGGTAATTGGCAGTAGTTGCTTAATTTCACTGTTTTTTATTAAATAAAATACAGATTAACTTTTGATACCTAGTCTAGTTATTGGCAATACACATAATTTATGAGTACGGCTCTTAACAGTTCCATTTTTAAACGTTTTAATTTAGCTTGCCCTGTTTGTTTATTTATTTGGGTCAAATCTAGTAATTGAAATTTGACCGCCTTCCTGTTAAAGGTATTTTTTATTTGGTATATACCTTTAGTTCTGATGACAATATACTTTAATAGTAGGTTAAATCCAAGTTATATAGTGTAAATCCAAGATGGCCGCCCCTACAAAATGGCGGATCATGGGTACGGACTACTTCCTCAATATGGGTATCAAATGAAAGGGTGTAAGTGACAACCGCCGTCCATGGACACCTGCAACTGGAGAGTCGTAAGTGCGCTGCCTGCCTTTGAGGGTGAAGAGAGATGAGAGTATGGAAATGGAGAGACGGGGACGAGGAGATGGGAAAAGGGGTGATAGGTCAGGGGAGAGAAATAAGGAGAGGGGAGTTGGGCCTCCGGAAACCTCACTAATTTCGGGAAATGCAATGCAAGTGTTGCTTCACAACCGGTTTTCTGTGACGCCCATTCGTGCCTAAGCATGGACCTACCACAAATAAAATAAAAATCCAATATAGCCCCCCACAAAATGGCAGGTTCATTTTTCTTTTCACAACCCCTTCAATATGAGTATCAAACAAAGAATCTTGACTAGTGGAATAGATATTACACTATAAAAATTAAAAAATTATAAAAATTGTACCGGATTAGATTCCTTACACTGTTTATAATCTGGTAATTGTCAGCATTTATATTGGCGATGCGTTTCTGAGTCATACAAGAATATTTTCACACAATATTTCAAGAAGAGAGCGTACCTCTACCTAAAAGGCCGGCAACGCACTTGTGACTCTTGAGTTGCGGGTGTCCATGGACGGCGGTAGTCACTTACCATCAGGTGACCCGTCTGCTCGTTTGCCCCCTATCGCATAAAAAAAAACCTAATCGTTAGCAAATATATTATTAGAACATCCCGATTACTAACATCTATGCTTTAATTATTTAATGGGGCAAGATATATCTATAAATTCCTTTAAGCTGTTGGCAAATTCGAGGTTTAATTCACATAAATTTAATAGTTTATGTAAGGATTGATGACATATGTATAAATATTCTATTATTGTATCTTTCTACTAATAATTGCCATGATCTATAATAATTTTAATCAGATATTGCAATATCTAATGAGCTATTCCATTGCTCTGATTGTTTATTTATATATTTTATTCTTTATTCACTCTTATCCTCTACATATGCCTTTTTACATTTTTCATAAACAACTCTTTTCATGTATTCTGATTCATTTGACTTTGAAGGATCGTACTCCCAAAGAAGTTCCTCGTGTGCTTAAAGAAAATCCGTTTTGCAACTGCTCAAGCTATTTCAATTTGTTTCCACATATGTTTTAGTCAGTCGTTCCTTCTTGGACTTCTTAAAATCTACTTTAGCCTTAAGAACTATATTTCAAAAACTAAGTTGAAAGATAATTACTTTACTTACTATATATATGTAAAATATAAAAGAAATAAATAAGTCAACATTTTCTAAGTGTTTGAAACCAAATGCATTTCTGTGTAATAGGTCAAGGTTTCTGGTCAAAGGTCGTATCGAACTCCAGAGCGAGCGACTTACTTCGCTCGCTCTGGCTATTTACATTACACAACTCTAAGATTGTATATTACTGTTATTATTCACTGCTGAGGAACAAAAATACCAATTCCTTTAAAAAGTGGTTATGAACATAGCCAAGCCATAAGGTATTTTACTAACTAAAAAAGTGCGACACAGCCTGTTTTGTTGACATGGAAGGCAAATTCAACTACTAAAAGTACACACACGATACCGAATAAATGAAATGCAATTTTTTACATGTTTAGACGACAGCATTTTGGCAATCGGCCAGGTAGCTAGCTGCCTGGATAAATTGTTTTATTATAGCTGCGCTAATGGCGAGGACACTTAATAAATTATGACAGTTTGTTTATTGAGCTTTTATAGTTAATATTGTTATGGCAGCGAGAATTAATGTGTTAGAAGAAAACTCAATAAAAGCTTGTGACTGACTTATTCTAGAAAGAAAGAAGTTTATGCAGCAAGTAGTGCTATCAAATAGATACTTACGTACTTAATGTTCAGAAGTGGTATTGAAACTGAAGAAGCTTCCTTGTTGGTCGTTGTTTACGCTTCAAGAGTCGGACCCATAAAAGAGCTTCACCGAGCATTCGTCACAATACCGTAGCTACATATCACAGTTGTGGCTACACCTATAATTTAAAACGGTTTTACGGTTTAGAAAAGCGGTTTAAAAAGGTTCTGGATCGAAAGTTTTGTTAGCTATATAAACATTTAAGTATTTAAGGCGTGTGCCTTAAATACTTAAATGGTTCTGGATCGAAAGTTTTATTCTGAATTGTTCTAAATGTTTATATAGCTAACAAAACTTTCGATCCAGAACCTTTTAAACCAAGAACACGGAAAAAAATCGGCCGTTTAGGAGCTTGATGTCACAGGTACTCAGATACAATCGTTCAAGTTCTTTATAAGCGACTTCAAAATGAGGAAGTTTTCTGTTCAGTTGTAGTACCACGAAACTCCATCGCTTGTTAACTTTCTCTTTTCGTTTGGTCCCATTTAAATTCAAAGAAAATATTAAATCTCTAAAGTGAAAAACATTAGAGAATACAATTACAACGTACACGTCATACGACGATAATTATAAAATAATTTTAGAATCTTTAATAAATAAGTATGAAGACAAGCGATTAGTGCCAACTTCATATTATTTGAACTGAAGTCCTTAAATTCCCTCAGTGTCGCTTACTTAGTACAATTTTTAGATAAATTCGCGACTTCAGTTTCCGCGCTTAAGAACCTAAAGGTCCTTTCGCACTTAATATTTTTCCATCTTTGTCATTTATGAATTTGTGTTTGTGATGTGAAGAAAATATTCTAAATCTCTTTATATGTAAAACGTAAAAGAGTGCATAACTTATATAAGCTGTTTTTTTGATAATAGTAACTTTAAAAGTAATACATTTGCAACAACAATGTCAATTGTGCACAACTCTTATATAAAGCTACGTAAAATAATATAAAAAAAAAAAAACTTAATAAACATTGTTGAAATGTATGTGTATATGAATATTCTAAATCATTTCTTTGACATAACATGTAAACGTCTTGGTATATAAACTATAAGATTATATTGTTTAAATAAATAAATACAACAAACATAATATAAGCATAACAAAATAACGGCACGTGTAGCTAATGTTTTGCTTCGGTTTTTTAAAGTTACGCAGTAAGCCGGCATGCTGGATCATAATAAATTTTAGGAGTTTTTACATATATTTTTTTCTAAACCGCATTCGAGACCGAGTTTTTATTTAATTAAAAATGTTTGTAAGGATTTTAAGTTCCATTGTGTTTTTGCACCAATGTAGTAACTGCTGCCACAACGAAACATATGAATATTTTAAAAACTTTATAGGCATGGGATTATATAACAGTAATTTAATAAAAGGTATACAGTAATTTAATTAAAGATTATCAAAGGCATCACGAAGGTTAACTTTTAATTGTTCAAAACCAATGTTTCTTAACCTATGGTGTATATATGTATATATAGAAATCAATAAAACATGGAACTCGCAAGAATGTAAACACGAACATTATTCTTTTCTCTTTCGATGGTGCACCAACAGATAAGGACAACAGACAAAGTGTAGCGGTGAAATTCATTTGATTATCATTAAGCTAAAACAGGGGCTGGCGCCGTTGATCGCGTGACGCCCCGTAAAGAACATGGATCCCTGGAGGACCACTTCCTATGTGTTTTCATGACGCAGTCTGATCCTTATTTTGCACAGAATAAAGTTGAATATCATATTAACAATCACCTTTTACTTTTGTCTTGTATCGCTATCATTATTAAGGTAATGAGTCATTGCGTTAAGTGGATCTATAAAATGAGTCATGAGACTAGGTTAGGATTTTTGTTGGGAGAAAGGCAACTGAAGCATGTTGACACACCACCGGTTGGGTTTGCGTGGGTGGAACAAAGGGTAATGACCTCGCCAAGGTATGTCTGATATTGTGTTTCGACTTTATCGAGAAATATGAAGCGGATTATTTGTACAATATAATTCCTAACAGTTGCTCATTTTTTGATTTTATCCATATACTTATTTTCTACTATACGTTGTTATTTCTTATCTCAAAATACTGTTTCTTGCTAGTAGTAAATCCGAATAGGAAAACAAAACACTCACATCCGAAACATTTGTAACGCATTATAATTCCATGTAAATCAATAAAATATAAAATTTAAAAAGTAATAATTTTAATCAATGTAGACGATAGATGTTGATAAAACACGAAAAATTTAGTAAATGTTTCTATAACTTGTTAGTTTCGATCAGAAGACTGTCAAGAAAACTAGGAATATGCGATATTTGTAAAGGGACACAGTAAATGATAACGTATCTTGGTTTCTTTGATGTACCTAGTTTTGGTAAACAAAAATCTGTACCTTTGTCAGTAAGCAAAAAAAAATTAAAAAAGTAATGCTATGATTCTTTGCCATAGAATAACCGCGGCGTGCAATAATGAACAACAACAAATTGCTCTAATTAAACGCACACAAAACTAGAGCGCTAACGTAAAACTTCAAGTAATATCTTGAGTTACAATAATAATAACACAGAATATTATGTGTATAACTCATAAGTAACTAGTTTCTAGAAACTTCCGTGAAAACTGATGAAAAGGAGTGGAGTGTAAGTATAACAAGTTACATGATTTATTTAAAGTAGTTTAATGTTTACTTAGTACCGCATAAGACAACATTGAACATACTTGGCCATCATGAGCGGATGCAACTTTTAGTGGGAATATGTTTATTTATACACTGTGACAGCTTCGCTATTATCACCGATACAGTCAAGTTACTATATGATACTAAATAATGTCACTCGCTACGCACTAGGTACTAGTAATTTTCTAGTCAGAGAGGGCAGGTAAAAAGTTTTCCGAAAATTTAAATTTAAATCAGTAACTTAAATATGTTTTTGATTACTTGCTAGCATAATTATAACTAGCCCGAGGCATTTTAATAAAACAATGACTTCTTACCAAAAAATATTTTTCTAATGTGGTATATGAATATTTTATCGTGGTGGAGCTATGTTTAGGCACGAACCACGCTTGACAGGCGCGATACCGAGGCCGCAGAAAACCGTTTGTGAAACAAAGCTTCCGTTGCATCTCCCCGAAATTTGGGAAATTTCTAGGGGGCCCAACTCCCCCTCTCCTCTTTCCCATCTTATCATCCCCCCTCCCCTCTTATCCCGCTTCGCATCCCCCCATCCCTCATCACACTCAAAGGCGGGCAGCGCACTTATGATTCTTAAGGTGCAGGTGTATGACGGGGGTTGTCACTAACCATCAGATGACCCGTGTGTTCGTCTGGCCTATAATAATATACTATCATTTTACATTTTTATTCATACAACCTAAGTTATACAAATAACTACTGTCGAGTTGAGTTGGAGCTGTCAAGGAAGATATGTCTTTTTTTATAATATAGGGGGACAGACAAACAGACGGGTCACTTGATGGTAAGTGACAACCGTCGTCCATGGACACCTGTTACTTCGTAAGCCTCCGTAAGCCACACTCATTTCGGGGAAATGCACGTTACTTCACAACCGGTTTTCAGTAAGGCGGTGGTATCGCACCGGTCGAGTCTCCCCATTCGTGCGTACGGCTTTTCCACTATTAAAATATATGTAAATAATACTTAAAGACATAAAAAGAAATTCCATCTTATCATGTAAATTTTCACCTTTCCGTGTTCAATAAATGAACTAGGAAATGAACGACATTTATAAGATCATTTGTTTTCTGGATCAAAGAAAAGAATTTCATAGATTTAAATAAATATAGGTGGCTAGGAAATGTTTAAAGAACGAGTTCAAATGTTTACAAGCATTGAAACGAGAACCACTTGATTATATATTATTATGAATGTATCTAGCGTTTCCCCTACTTTTAATAATTACTTAATTAAGTAAGCAATTACAAACGGCCTGTACTAGTACTGACTTAGACGCCTACGTATGACGCATATTTAAAATCGGTAAAGTGCATTTGTGGATGGAGGAAAGGCGGCGTGCTACTTTCGAAATGCGATATACATATTCAGTGGAGATATAACGGAGGTTTTATGAGCTTTCGTAAAGAGATCATAAGGTAAAAGCATAACTTTGTTTGTCAACAATATTTTAGCAATTTGTCAGTTAATTTTGTCATAAAACAAGGCTGGTATGCGTTTAGTAAGTTTGTGAATTATTGTGTTAATGCTTCATAATGATACAATGACAATGACTTAAAAACCATTTTCTTAATTTTTAAAAATGTTCTAAAAGCAAAATTCTGCTTACTTCATTAGATAGGATTAAAACAGCAGGTAGAAGTACAAATATTGCTAATTATTACATCACGTTGGATAAATTGATTACTACTTAATTAAGCTTTGTAACTCTGAATTTCTAACTGGTTTTCGTGGTATACATAGGTGTAACTTTTCCTGCAACAACAAAAAGCGATGGAGCGTTAGCGACTTAATTGGTTTGTATGCTGTCGTATAACGTAACATGATGTTGCAATTTGTGTTCTATGTTGTTCTTTAAAGGTATGGTGCATATGGAATTGTATTCTAACATTATTTATAAATATTTACTTTATTAATCTCTATATTTACTAGCCATAAGGTAGATTTAAAGCAAATATGAAAAGGTCTTGGTCTTGTCTCAAATGAAGTATGTAGCCAGAAGTTTAGAGGAGACTCAAGTTTTTATAGGTTTAAAGCATACTCTCTACTCTACAAACAGGCTCAGGACTCCGTTGTATCTATTGTATACATTTTTTTTAAACTTATTTCATTAAAAAATTGACTACAGTCAAGTTTCCTGAATCAGATTTGAATACAAGTCTAGAACGGTAAAAGTGTCTCTAATTAAAGATCTTGGCTTACGCTACGAGCTGAAAATGAGATTTAAATAGTTCGTAGTGAATTCTGTTCATACTAAGTTAATACTCTGCGGCTTTTCATTACTTGGCACCACCAATTTAGAGAAGAAACTTGCTATATAAATGCTCTACGAAAGGATTTAACAAAGTTCTACCCCTTAAGAAATGCAAAACGTTATGAAACTTTTAAATTGAAAGTTTTTACGAGAACGTAAATTAGGTAAAAAAACGATGTGTGTGAGTGGTTATATTTCTAGTACATACTTCAAAAGCAGTATAAGGACCTCTTCATACATAAATGTATTATTGTGTAAGCTATATTGTGACTTATATAAGCTTACAAGCTAGTTCCAAAGGAACAAAAAGCTCCTAATGACTTTCGCTACATACGTAGCGTACATACATATGTATAACGGTTTTTGTAACGCCCCGTGTCTCTCCGCAGGGTTTTGTAGACCAATATGTAAACATATTTTATTAATACGCTGCAAATAAGAGAAGATAATTTTAAGCCGACCGGGAGAACACATTTAAGATATTACGTCGTACATGAACATACACAAAATACTCGTAATTGCAATTACTAACAAAGTAGGTAAGTTGTCATTTGTGATATTATCGGCACGTTCATGTTCTTTCTGTGTAAAATCGTCTGTTGTAGGGACTCTCTTTAGTCCCGAATGCGCAAGGAGAGAGAACTATGTTTGTCGAGTGTATGTATGTATAAAATGTATTTATGACGTTTCCTAGTTACGATTATAGTTTAACGATTAAACCAATGGTATTTTTGGCAGCTTAGAATTCTAAGGATAATAATATGGGTAAAAAAAATATCACTAAAAATATTCATATAAACCCGACTGCGTTATTAATAAAGTTATCTCAAAATGTTGTTCGCCTTTGAAGCCCCACTATGGGCAGTGTCGTACGTAGGTTTTCAAAGGCAATTCAAATGGAACTTCGTTTGTCGAAATCCATCAAACCATCTTTAGTCCCTAAGGCGTGACAGAGAAACATCATTCAAACATACATATATACGAGTATATACACTTGAAAAACATTACAAAAAATAACAATTACAATAACTACGTTTGTAAAGTCTTTTGTTATTTTTGAGTTTTGAAGTTTTGTTGCTCTCTAAATAAAAACGACGCAACATTTAGATGTTTTTGTCGGGACCAGGATAGGAACCAATGAAACACTTACAATTTCCGAATATATGAATGTACTTTGTATTTTTATAACCGAGCTTTACATTCGCGTTCTACTCTCCGGGTATATGTATTTCTCCTTGTGTACGAAGAACAAGTTTTATTCCTGTGACTTGTTATGTTAAGTACTTATGCTGGGCAAGCGTAAAAGATAAATTCGAAAATTTCAAGTGTAATGTGCATTTAATGAATAGGGTTATCGGCCGCTTTGTAGAGTACAGCAGTCAAAATTATTTGTTTTGTTTTTAAAACGACAGCTACCGCATTATATTCATAATTACACAAATTTTTACCCTCCTTCTCAGCAGTCAGAATTACTAATCGCTAGACCAACAGGCTAATAAAACTATAATGAATGAAAGAAGATTGACAAAAGGTTTTATATGGCAGAGGTAAATGGAGTTCTGGGAGGGGAAGACCTAGGCGAATGTTCTT
This sequence comes from Tyria jacobaeae, assembly GCA_947561695.1. Classification (NCBI taxonomy): domain Eukaryota; kingdom Metazoa; phylum Arthropoda; class Insecta; order Lepidoptera; family Erebidae; genus Tyria; species Tyria jacobaeae. The sequence goes on from OX387220.1 coordinate 14,438,954, forward strand.
GGACCAAGTTCAAGACGATCTACGGAATGAAAGTTGATGAAGCGAGAAAGGTATGTCAGAATCTTAGCAAATTTAAGGCAGTGGTTTCTGCCTACCCCTATGGGAAAGTGGCGTGATATTATGTATGTATGTATATATGTATGATTATAATATAGTATATAGAAAAGAAGTGAAGCACATATCCTGATTACTGTAATTTTCATCTATTTGAATACACACTTGCCAGATAGAAGTTTTTGTCTACAAGGCATTGCAAATGAGAGTAGTCCCTTCCTTTCAGGTGAGATATTTGTGCCGGCATTTTTATTTTCCTTCTATGTAATACATACATTATTCACCAATATTTTTTTACTACTTCGACACCTTCAATGCCTATTTATAGTTTTTAGCAGTTTACAGAAATAAAAGTTTATTTTCCTTGCAAAGACATTTTTTGTTCTCTGGTAATGTCTCTTCAGATTTAAAGTTGGTAGCCAGTTTTTGTAAGCTATCACAATATCATGAGCCGTGGTTAAGTAGACTAGTCGCAATAACTATATGTGACGTAAATTAATCTTGTTGCATTCTTCCCATGTTAGACTACTTCAGATGCTAGACTGTAAACAAATCTTGTCAATTTTAACCCTACTTCTAATTATCGTATCGAAATCAGACTTTGTATGCATATGTATGAAGTTTGTATACTATAATAAGACATCTTTGAGTTTATCTTATTATATGCAAAGATAGTGGGAAAGGTTGAGCATGTGGTTGAAGTAATTTGTGGTGGAAGTAATTTGTTTGTTTTAATAAGCAGAAAATATAGGTTTTGGGTTAGCTTTTATTTTAGTTTTAATAAACTTTCTTTACGCGCATATAAGCAGTTTTTTGTGACTAACTGCAACTAAATTTCTTATTTTAGCCGTCATACTGGTAACATTTTGCTTTACAAACGTACCGGTGGTTCTTGGTAGGCCATGGTGCTCGTAGCTTTCGTAAAAGGCGACTAAGCGATCGGACTATTATTTATTAGGCAGTATATACAGTCATAACGTTCCAGTATGACGGCAATATGCTCGCCCTGATTACGTAAATGCCACTAAATTAGAGTTGGCAATATGTGGGATGCTTCTGTCTACCTTTTCGGGGATACAGGTGTGAGTGTATGTGTGTATGTATGCAATTTCTGTCTTGCTTCCGTGCTTGCCAACTGTAACTTATTCCATGAAACATTTAGGGGTCATCCCTGATCATTACGAATATGTACATCTGTTCGAGTGTATGTTTGTTTAATATCTGAGAGCGTATTCTGTCGTGTAATTAATTAGGATTATACTGAGCTGTGCCTCGGTCAGATAAAGTTTGTGGGCTGCTTTCAGGGTTGACAAATCGGGGTTAGGTATTTGGAGTTTTAATACTTGGATTAGCTTTGCGGTAATGTGGAGTGAATTAGTGGTAGGTATTAATTCAGTTTATCTTCTGGTGAGGGTTTTCATACGTACTAATAAATAAAAATATTTAACAATGTATTTTATTTTTTTATGGTGGTTGAGAGAGAAGACAGCTGTTACTTTAATGGACAGATAATGTTTTTTAGGTACTACAAGGCATGCCTTTTAAGTTTTGTCGTTTGAAGAAAAAACACAACTAGAACCTTAAAGTACTTTTTATTGTTTTTCAAAGTATTCACCACGTAGCTTAATACACTTTTCCATTCGCTCAAACCAGTTATTATAACATTTATTCCACTCTTAAGTGGGGGTGTTCAAAATGGCTGACTTGAAAGCGTCGACTGCTTCTTCACTTCAAGAAATCGTTAGGGCTTAGGTCAGGACTGTGTGGAAGATGGTCAGGAATTTCTTCTTTTTCCTCCTTCAAATACTCAATCGTTTGACGAGCGCTGTGTGAGCTTGCGTTGTCGTGGTGCAGGATGATGCGTCGCTTTGAGTTAGATTTTCAAAGTTCGGCGATGACTTGTGGTAAACAAACTGTGGTATACCACTCTACGTTAACAATGGCCGGTTTTCCCAACGAACGTGGCCACCATCTTCTTTGAAGTGCTTCGAGAACGAACAACTTTAGTCGGCCTTGGCTCGTCTTGAAAGACCCATATTGTAGATTGTTGTTTGGAATCAGGATCGTAGGCATAGATCCAACATTCGTCACCACTGATGATGTCGTAGACGTGATTTGACTCTCCTCGGTTGAACCTTTGCAGAGTTTTCTTACACCATCTGACGCAGGCCGCCTTGTGATCGTCGGAAAGCAGATGCGGTATCCAACGGCAAACTAGCTTTCTCTAGGTTGTCCCTGAGATGCCTAATGAGCCTCTATCTCTCGATACGTTCGAGAATTAGTTGTCTCACAGCAATGATGTAATCTTTAGTGAAGGCGGATTTTGGGCTGGAATTCTAAATACCAGCGTTCGACAGTCCGCAGACATGGGGCTTCATCACTGAACACAGATGTTAGCTCTTCAAAACGCTGAAGCGGTGTCAGGCCTCTTCTAAAGTTGTAGAAAATTATTGCACGAACATTTTCCTTAGAAAGATTCATTTTCGTACGTAACCTGACAGATTCCAATCGACGCTGTGACTAAACAATAGCATTTATCCTAATAATTTATATACACATTCGAATATAGACCAGTTCCAAATTGAATTTGGAACTGGTCTATATTCGAATGTGTTTAAATTTTGAATCTCAAAACAGTTGAAATTACCGGGAAATATGGAAACGACAGAAGGGGGAGCCCAGACACACGCTGACGTCACCCCCTCGTGGCTGGCCATGTAGTGGATGGAGGGGAAAACCCGTCTCGACCACCCGTGGTCACATTCAGGGCGGCATAAGGCGCTGGTAAGAGCGCCTACGCCGCCCCGTTCGCCGCCTCCTCCCGGGCCCTCTTCGCATCTGCGAGCATATGTTGAGCCGAGTCCTCACTGCAGTCGCAGTGACCTAATAAGGTCTAATGTTATCTCCACTAGGACATAATTTTATTGTTTTCCTTTCCATCGAAAAGACAAATTACAAGCTAAGAGGGGAAATGAAAATTAAAAGGAATACTGCTGTAGAAAAATGACAAAGAAATAATATAGTTTCATAAAACAGCTTTAATTTACTTTTCCACTTTATATTTTTAATGAGACGACTTCAAGAACTGAATAGAGTACAACTTCTCAATGTTGCATAGTCTTTTAAAGTTTCCTTATTATACCAAGAGTTAGCAAAACTACTGCGATGTATCGATCTCGACTTTAAACTTTTATAAGGCAACTTCATTCCATAAATCTTTGATATTCTGCGCTGTTATCCACCAAAACAAGGAAAAGCTACATTTTCGAAGACGATAACACAATAATTTAAGAATATCACATTTGACGACACAATTCAAGAGCATTCTATACTCAAGGTTATCGTATTTCGTTTTATGACATTCTTCAAATAAAATACTAACCACAAATAATGTAGCAGGTATTCTTGGGTCGTATTTGGTTAATGCCGTAAACAATATTTAAAAACATATTACGAGGATTTAGCCATTTGTCGACCAAAATCAGCTTTTGTGAGCAACCTTTATAATCGGTTTTCTCTACATAAAGTGTCTAAAGGTCGGTCAGCCCTAACCATGTGCCACCACCCTTAAATCATTCCGGTACTTAAATTTTACCTAATCCTTCCCGCGGCTGACCCATTTATCTCTGATTGCGGTTTTGTAAGACTTACAGATAAAGTAAAGAATGTTTTTAATAAGGATAATTTATTGTAAAATTTAGAAAATGTAGTACGTGATACGTGAGTTTATTATAATAAGATATCTAATTGTTGTTTCCTCATATTACGTTTGGGTACTATGAGATTATCATCTTATGACATTATTTTGCAACACTTATCTTAAATCCACCGAACTTAAAATAAAATCAGTCTTTATGTATTGTGTGCAATTAAGTTTTCCATTCTTTTTGGAAATAATAATATTGTTACCACATACTCACGAGTGCGTACATATGTAAGTTTGTGAATTAAGATTATACAATAAGTTACATATAATAACACACACACTATTTATTAACAAGTTCTTCATATCCTTGCAAAACAAAGAGTACAGTATAACTTATTATAAAAGTTTTTATTTAATGAAAGACAACTAAATATCGCCCAGATACCACACGGTATACGTGGATTGTGGGCTGGCGTTTGACAGTACTAACTTTACCAACGTTTTTTGACTTGAGCTGGACTGGAGCAATCGGGAAAAAATTAACATACTTGTGTTGCAAAAACCCTTTCTTGTTTAGAAATATATTGAACTAGTACATGACAGTGTATATTAGTTATATGAACTTCAGAGTCAAGTCGATATTTTGAGAAAAGAAACGAACGGCAAACGAAATGAGGTCGATTAGTATACTTGCCGAAAAAATGACTGACGAAGACACAAATGAGTCAGTATCATAAAATTTAACGTGACACCCAACACCGCTGATAGTGTCGATAGCAAAAGAAAGTGCCCATAAAGAGAAATTGATGAACGTCCCGTGGCGTAATGTCATACTGATGTCGCTTGGTATGTACGGCTATTGCGGCTTATATTGATTTAGAATCTACTTTTACATAGATTCGTCTGTTAGACGAAAAAATACAGTTCCTATTGGTTTGAGGCGTAATGAGGTATTTTTCACTGATAAAAGTTATGCGAAGAGTTATGTTTTGATATATTTCATTTGATATTGTTCTTTAAATGTTCGTTCTGCTAAAGCACTGATACAAAGGAATCGTAAGAGATATCATTATACTTAAATAATTTCAAGTAGTTACAAGTTGGGTCAAAGAATAACTGTATCTTTAGCTATATACAGTATACTTTTAATATACATGATAGCATAAAAGCAAACACCTTACGGCCAGAATGTTCTAGGCTGCCCGTTTCAGAACGACCATGGATAATCCTATTATGATATGATTAAGACCGTAAGAAATTGCATGCAAACAGTTTATTATGAGATGTTACGTGTTAAAAACAAACGTTTATCGTTTATTCATTTTATATTATTTTCGTATTGCCATAGCTACCTAAAAACCTGTATGTTTTGTTTACTGTCGAAAACAGATTTGCCTTATAAAGTTTTACGAATATGTGTGAAATTGAATTGTGTTTGACATTTTTTCTCTGATATTGTATATTTTCATAAAGATAATGATTAAAGATAAGTATTTCATCAAGGTACTTACTCGACGCTGGCAGAATTAGCTAACTTTTTTTGGCTTAGCTGCCACAACGAAAAAAGAAGAAGAAGAATTGTGTAAGTATTATATTTTAAAAAGTGGTTGATTTGTTTGTTTACTTTTAACAGCATTTTTGTAAAAGTACTGGTATCTGTAAATGTATAAAATCCAACGGTTAGACAAATTATATTGCTAGTTATCGCATGCTTGTAGGTTTATTTATTTATTTAAAACTCTTCCTGCATAATATAACACACGAGGCGGACTTAATGCCATATGGCATTATCCACCAGTCAACCTTTGGGTGGTTTAGTGAGGGACATGGCAGGTGTATAAAGATGAAATATTAAGAAACAAAAGAAAACATTATATTCACATACAAATGCATAAATATATACAAATATACTACATACATACCATATACATACATATATATACATACACATAAATACGATACATAGATACAAACTTTAGTTATAGTTTTAGTCATGGGGGTATCTCAGTCAACTGTCTCAAATAGAATTCACGGACTTAAACGTGTCCCTGTTGGTGATCATCCTAATCTCAGAAGGGAGCGCGTTCCAAAATAAAATGGATTGGACAGCAAAAGAAGAATGAACGAGAGAAGAGGTGTGAGTACGCTGACGTATAGGTAACCACGACAGTTGGGTACGATAAGTAGACACATGGTCGTACTTACGAAGATTGAAAATGAACCTAACGCTTATTAAATTTGACCACACTTTTCTGTAACATCGCTTTTTTGGGCTTTGAACCTGTTCCCTGTGAACATTCTATTGGCACTGCAAATGCTGTTTCCCACCGAGTTACGCGCTATTTTTTTAATAGTTGGTGCACTTTTTGTACATAATTATAAATGTCCCTTTCTATTGCAGGCGAAAAAGGCCAATGACTTTTATGCTAGTCAAATAGGTAACAAATCTATTTTAAAAAGAGTTTTTATTTCTGCACAAGTCGTATTACAAACCGCACTACTAAACAGTAACGATGCAGACAATATGTTTCGCGACTAATATTTTAATAAGATAAGAGACGTTAAAATTGCTTAATTTGAATTTTGAAGACATGACTTTATTTGTGTTTGTGATTAGAGTACTAAAAGTATGTGCTTTGTGCATTAATTTAATATTGTATTATATAATTTACTTGAAACTTGCAATAAATAAATAAAAAAAAAGTATTTAAAAATTCTAAGATGAACTTTTTAAATAAACTGACTAACATACTAAAAAAGGGGTGGCCACAACGGGTGTGCTGATGGTAAGAAATTTCGGGTGCCTGTACCTAGAAACTATAGAGGTATTATTGGATATACACAAAAATACTGTTTAATTTATGAATATTCCAAATAAAATATTTACAATTAGTGTTTTTTCTTCCTACTCTATCGCAATAGATAAAATCAGTGAGCGGCAACACGTCTAGGAGTTCTTATAAGTATTGTAAAAGTGTTCTAAGTTTGCCAACCCGTATTTACAGAGATGAAGCTATCCCCTTCCAATGTTGCTGAATGCTACTTCTTCCATCATCCTTTACAGTTAAGCCACGCCCAGTAAGAACATGTTCTATTATGGAGGAAGCTTAATTCCAAATGGTTTTGTTAAATCAATTGTAATTATTACAAGAATCAGCTAGACATAGTTGTTCTTTTATCATGTATCTCTATCGGGCGGCATAATTGGAAAATTAGCGTAATTTTTTTTGCGATGTCTAGTTATCGTCTAGTTATATTCTATTAGAAAGAAAATATTCGCATCTGTATTACTTGCAGTTTATTAACGCTTTACTGTTTCCAACAAATGTAAGGTAAAAACACAAAATAATAAAAAAATCATCCTATTTGTTTATACACATTAACTTGCAACTTAAAAAAAGATAGATAGCTAAACAATTTCAACCCTATCAGTATAGATATATAGAACAGGCGTAGCAATTTATATTTATACAAGAACATGCTTTCGTGTAAAACAAAACAAAAAACAATAACAGACTTACAGCTACAATAGATCAGATTCGTGACTCGTGACTCTATTGGTTGGAAACACTTTTGAACTCTTACTGTACTCTAGACTGTACACAATGCCTACATTATTTTTCACCAGCTGTGGTCTAATTATTTATTATACGATTAACTTTTTGGTCACAAAGATTTCATTAGCCAATGTCTTCCGTCCTCAATTTTAGTTAACCGTCCCCGTTCGTGAAATTGCTATGGTCTATGATATCTTATCGCATTAAATGTTTTTTAATAAATGGGCTATCGCTAAATACGTTTAATTTACAGTTCGACAGTTTTTGGTTCGGGAACTCGGACTTTTCGGCGGCGGCAACATTTTTACACTCTCATTCCACCCGTATAAGCAATATCCCTTCCTAACTGTGATACGAGGCATGCCTTTAATGATCTGTCGTTTCCATATTTCCCGGCAATTTTGAATTTGGAACTGTTCTATATTCAAATGTGTTTAAATATTGAATTAGTATTAGTAGTTTGAAAGTATTGGGATTAATGCTATTGTATAGTCACAGCGTCGATTAGAATTTGTCAGTTACGTACGAAAATGAATCTTTCTAAGGAAAATGTTCATGCAATAATTTTCTACAACTTTAGAAGATGCCTGACACGGCTTCAGTGTTTTGAAGAGCTAACATCTGTGTTCAGTGATGAAGCCCCATGTCTGCGGACTGTCGAACGCTGGTATTTAGAATTCCAGCTTGGACATTCTAGTGTTAGTGACAAATCTCACGAAGGACGCCCAAAATCCTCCTTCACTGAAGATAACATCATTGCTGTGAGACAACTAATTCTCGAAAATCATCATGTGATGTATCGAGAGATAGAGGCTCTATTAGGCATCTCAGGGACAACCATTCAGAAGATATTGCATGAAGCGCTTCTGCGCTGATACCGCATCTGCTTTCCGACGATCACAAGGCGGCCCGCGTCAGATGGTGTAAGAAAACTCTGCAAAGGTTCAACCGAGGAGAGTCAAATCACGTGTACGACATCATCAGTGGTGACGAATCTTGGATCTATGCCTACGACCCTGATTCTAAACAACAATCTACAATCTGGGTCTTTCAAGACGAGCCAAAGCCGACTAAAGTTGTTCGTTCTAGAAGCACTTATAAGAAGATGGTGGCCACGTTCGTTGGGAAAACCGGCCATGTTGCGACTATTGCACTTGAAGATCGTAGAATGGTTAACGCAGAGTAATATACCACAGTTTGTTTACCACAAGTCATCGCTGAACTTCGAAAATCTAACTCAAAGCGACGCATCACCCTGCACCATGACAACGCAAGCTCACACAGCGCTCGTCAATTGAGTATTTGAAGCAGGAAAAAGTAGAAATTCTTGACTATCCTCCATACAGTCTTGACCTAAGCCCTAACGATTTCTTTACATTTCTTAAAATTAAGAAAAATCTTCGTGGTCAAAGGTTCCAGTCCGGTGAAGAAGCAATCGACGCTTTCAAGTCAGCCATTTTGAACACCCCCACTTTAGAGTGGGGGTGTTCAAAATGGCTGACTGGTTTGAGCGAATGGAAAAGTGTATTAAGCTACGCGGTGAATACTTTGAAAAACAATAAAAAGTACTGTAAGGTTCTAGTTGTGTTTTTTCTTCAAACGACAAAACTTAAAAGGCATGCCTCGTACCACTTTTTTCCCAACCTAATTTCCAAAGTGTTCCGCGGATGGCTACTCCTGGAACATTAGTTTAACTTATTTGTTATAGGAGATACACGCGTGAGTGTATAATATGTTATATTTAGATTATATAGGCACATATGGTTTTTTGTTCAGTAAAACAATGTGAAGCATTAAAAAATATTCGTTACTCTAGCGCTGTAGAAATATACTAAGAAGTGACCTATAAGTAACCGCATCAAAAAATGGAATAAAAATTATTTTTTGAAAAATTCCATTATAAAATGAAATTCATGAGCGGTTCTTACACGCTTGCTAACTAAGGTACATGCAGCTACCGCTACATACATGTACGATGTTACAATATCGAGGAGAATACTCCACGAACAGCATAATTTATTCATACATACACAAGGAAACGTTAGCTCTAAGCAAGTTTGTATAGCTCTAGTTTCACCGTGTTAGGAGGTCCCGGTATCAAGTTATGAACATACGTCAGTATGATAAGAACTTTTGTGTACCATGTTGAAATATGGAAAGTTTATAAACTTCATTTACAAGAAGGTTGTAAGCTTCAACTGTAAAATGTATAAGATGCGGTTGGGCGGTCAGCTATACCCTCATCAAAGGTAAAATAGAGTGAGAACATAGTTGTATCAAAAAGTGGTATTCATAATTAAAAGGAGGTTTGGTCAGGATTGTAGCAATTTTTATCGATGTATATATGTAGTAAATATTATTGAACCATGTGTTTCTTTTAATAAAACTCATAGAAAGTCCGACATAAAAGATATCTTTGTGAGGAATCTATCACATAAATTAAAAATATTTAGATTTAATTAAATACGAATTCATTAAAACTTTTCTTAAACATAAGCTTTTATTACTCCGAGAATGTACCCTACTTCTCTATTCTTCGTGACTTGTTTAATCTACTGCAATGAATCCTCCTGTATACCTCTGTGTTCCTGGTACAATGTTTGTCATTATGTCTCCCTCGGGGTACGATAGGGAAAGAGAGGGATTGTCTCTATTATTCGTAATCAGGAATTACATATCGTAAAAGATAAATGGCTATTTGCCTTTGATATACAATTGCTATTATGTTTTTCCTACATGTTCATATAAAATGTTTTGGAATATTTATGTATATATCGCTTGTTGACTGAAAAATACCATGGTTGTATTTTACACTTTAATAATCAATTAATTAGATACATTCAAAAATAATTGTAATTACAGTGTCTTTGTTGAGCTACGAGGTAACAGCCTCATAAGTTTTTCACTTATCGAATGTTCACGAATAATAAATGTTGTTGATAAACAAATGATATTATCAATGTCCATGATTTTTAATATCATGCATTAATACAATTTTAGAGTTAAGCCTACAATTGTTATTACTTTGATGGTTTTCACGTACCAGGTAACAATATATTACTAATTTTCTTCAAAATTGCCTTACCTCGTTTTCTTTTCAGTTCTTAGTTTCCATCTCACTAAGTTATATCTTACTATTTATGATAATATATAATCCCATGACCTGTTAGGTGCTTCATAGATTGAGTTACTATAATTACAGCAAAACAACCTCAAGCACACCAAGCGTGTTTTAGCAATTTTATATACCTTAATGTTTATATTTTATTTTAAGTTTAATAATTTAAGTTTTATTTTATTTTTGGTTATAATTATTAAAAGCTCTTATATTTACATTGGTAGGTAATAACTTACTTGCTGGATTTAATTGTAACAAAAACCATTTAAGTTCATCTAAGCCTACGTAGCCGTTACATAGTGTCAGACTCAATTTAAGCTAGGCACTGAATGGCATTTGATTGACCACATGAGGATGATGAAGGGAGACTATGATGATGGATGTAGAAGAGAGAGTAAGAGCATTACTCTGGGATATATATATTTTAAATCTATTTTGTTTAAAATTAGACGGAGATACAGTACTGGCCCAAGAAATAATGCACATCGACCTCTATAAAGAGACTTTCGGCTAATTTTGACTTTGTGTGAGCATTGTCCCTTTCGCACATTACATGTGTTACATTTTGTCAGTCGTTCGACAAATGCGGTGGAGTACGGTCGGGTCCAGTTTAGAATACATATAGAGAGTTGTTAACACCCCCAAATTTAAATGATTTAGAATTATACTATGGCATCTTTAGGAAAAAGAAGGAAGCCTTTACATGGTCAGTCGCGCGAAATTGCCTGCCTGAAAACTGAAGCCGACAAATTTAAAAATCATGAAGATAAAGATGTGTGTAACTTTTTTAAGAAGGTACAAGAGCGACTTGCAAATGCCAGTGGAATTTCAAGAAGAACTTCGAACAATATATTAAAGGAAGTCAGTACTGAAACAGATGCTACTGCAATTAAGTTCAGTACCCCGAAAAATGGTAGACCAAAAAAGCAATTTCGTTTAGATATGGACGATTTTGATTATGATGTTGTGCAAAGAATGGTGTATGATTTTCACTTATGATTTAATAAACTGCTTACAGTAAAATAATTAAAAGCTTAACTATCGGAGGCTATTATTACAATGGTTTTGAAAAGACGTTTAGAAAAATACTTCATGAGATGGGATTTCGGTTCACTAAAATGGAAGATAATAGAAAAGTTCTAATGGAAAAGCATGATGTAAATCTCAAACGAATGGAAATCTCGGAGTGATGATAAGAAAAAAGGTGTAAAAAAGCCAATTTCAAAAAGTCAAGGTTTGATAATAGTTCATGCGGAAAATGAAAAAGGCTTTGTTCCTGGAGCCTTTTTAATGTATAAATCCAAGGACACTATATGTGATTATCACATTGAAATGAATAACGATAACTACGAGAAATGGCTGCTTAATCAATTAGTCTCAATTATACCCAGTGATTCTGTTCAAGATATCGATAAAGCACCCTATCACAATAAATATGTTGAAAGACCCCCCAATTCAAACACCATTAAACAGGAAATTATCAACTGGTTAAACAGGCATGAAATTAAAGTAGACCCAAAATTTACAAAATCCCAGATTTACGGTATTATATGTCGGCATAAGGAGAGGTATACAGAGTTTTCCGTGGACAAAATTTTTGCTAAACATGGGCACATTGCGATTGCCATCGTATCATCCGGATTTTAATCCAATTAAAAATATACGGTCTCAACTGAAAGGTTATGTAGCCTCTGAAAGAAATGTGGGTATGAATGAATGGAATTTAACTACAGTAAAAACATTATTGACAGTAAAAACATTATTGGCAGAAAAAGTAAACATGATTGGGACTGAAGAGTGGAAAAAGGTTTGTGATTATGCATTAAATGTTTAGATGATTACACTGATAGACTGGTAATAAATACGGCTGATAGCGACAATGATATTGACTTCATTGAGAGCACTGATAGTGAATCGGAAGGAATTGAGGATTTATAATTGTTTTGTCAGAATGTGTCACTTTTCAAAATAACTAAATCAATACGTAAACATACATGTTTCTTTTTATTTTACTATAATCTAAGGACAACGCTTATGGAAAAAAAATGTTTTATAAAAAAAAGAATAATCAAAATAAGCAACTCACAATAATTATTATTTTAGCAGCTCTTAATAGATACCGGACTGTTAGTATTTCGTGCGAAAGAGACAACGCTCTAAAAAGCTGAAAATAGCCGATTGTCTCTTTCTAGAGGTCGATGTGCATTATTTCTTGCCCAGTACTGTACATAATTGGATAGTTTTGTTGTAAATTGGTGTACTTATTGTTAGGTATTTCAATGTAAATAAATTCAAACAAGTCTATTCGTGTATACAAATATATGTATGTATCGATTGGGATCCTACCCCTGACATAGCAACCGAACCCTTGAACGCAACGCCACGCTAAAAAGGTCGTCATTACAATTGTATCTTTATTTTATATCGTATTCTATTTGGAAAACGACAGTAAGGAATAAAGTATTTCCATGAAACACATGTACTTATAGCATTTATTCTCAATTGGATATTGAAATAGTCGTTTATCTTCCAACTCTCATGATGGAATATTATTGGTAGCTCTTCAACTATCATAAAAAAAAACAACTGTCATAAAAACAAACCTTTTTCTACTAAGATTATAAACAATTCAAATATATAATAATTTTTACGTGGGAGAGACATGCTTCCTTCCTTCCATTGTGACCGAATGAGTGAGGTTACCGGTGGCCCAACCCCCCTTCCCTTCCCCTTCTTCCTCATCCCTTTCCCCTCCCCTCCTCCTTTTCCCTTCCCCTCTTTCCCGAACCCCTAACTTAAAAGTCGGACAACACTCTTGTGGTACTATCAGGTGACCATCATGTATCCGCAGTCATTATTTAATATTATATATATATTAAAATTTAACTTGTACTGGAAAATGTAATTAAATGGCCGAGTGAATAAGCGTCGAACGTGATAATGCGTAAATGATACAACACCCCGTATTTATAAATTATTTAGTTTCTGCACACGCGCCGCTAACCATGTAAATCTAAAACCCAACCTTCATATTTTTGTACCATACATTTATTAACTTCTCTTACTCGAACCGGGTAACTTATCCGGTATGAATCTATACATTCGACATGCCCCGTTGTGTCCCAGATGGTGCATAATCTATACTCCAAATCTGCACTGTACTCGGTTACCGAGTACCGGGGCTGTGAGCAGTGTCCTGTAGTAGTAGCAAGCCACGCCGCGCTCCCGTTTTAAACATTTGCATAGAAATTAACCGACCGTCCACTTAGCTGACATTTCACACAAAATAAATAACTCGACCAAGCAACATCTTTATGTAACGACATAACGTTTTTCCTTATTTAAGCAAATCCTTCTTTTACGAGATCCTAATAATCCTCTTTTGAGAACCGTGTGGTTCACGGTGGAGAAGAATACAGCCACCACATATTCTAATGAGCAAAATGTGTGGTATACACCTCTGCCTGCCCCCTAAGAATGCAGGCTTGAGCATACATATGTGTGTTTTATCTTGAGACTTCTTTTGCCTAATTATTACTTAGTTGTTCTGTTATTATGTCCTTCCTGAAAAAAATATAATTTACCTGATCTGCTGCTGATTTAGAACGGCATAACAAACAGCAAAAACATACGTAACAAAAATTGTACTAATGTGTAACAGATATGATATCGTATAAATATAATACACACATCGAATTACAAGTGAATTGTATGAAAACAAGATTGTACGCCTTGTGTCATTTGTAAAAATTACTCTGAACCGTCGGGAGACTGTTTTAAATTTAATATATTCATAATTTAAAATTTTCTTTAGTTTTCCTATTTTGTTCGACCTTATGTCTTAAAACATAGAACATTTACATTTCACTAATATTCTTTACACAATTTCAAAAGAAGCTACTAACAGATATCATTTATTAACGGGTAAGTAATCGATGCTATCGCGAAATCCCTCTGCATTTTAAAATAGACGAAGAATAATGTACTTAGACAACTGCACCGATAAGCCTTCAGTAATCAATAACGCTAGCGCAAAATATACATGGATGAATGTTTGTTTACTAAGATAAATATATTCATAATATTCGTTTAGAATTAAGAATAGAAATAACAATAAATATGAATGTGTGCATATATGTATATAGTAATGGACATGAAATGCCCATTTCGATCTCTGTAATTTTCCTTCTAGTAGGTATGTATTGTCGTTAATTTTAGAGGAGTGTATTTTCTAATGACCATTATAAGACGTAAAACAAAAACATTGTGACATAGTTTTTCAATAATACGAACTATGTCAACCTTGTATAGTTAAATACCCCTCATTTGTGTATAAAATACGATTACGCAACTTAATACCTCAAGCATAAAGGATTTAAAAACAGTATTGTTGCATTAACATGTCGTGTGTATGTGCGAGAATGACAGCACACGTAATAATGAAATGTGTATGGGATAGAAATCATTGTTACCAGTAGGGCTTTCGAGCATGTAATTGATTATAATATTAAGGATAATCCTGAACCATCGTTGTAGAAGTGATGTAGATTTAACACTGATAAGGAACTCAAAAAAAGGCTTAAAGCATTTCAAAGTCATCTTAATAAAAAAAGTAAGTATGCTTTCGGGTTTTCGATCGTTTCTTTATTAATTTGCATAAAAGTAACAAACCAATGACGAAGACTACAGCGTATATCCCCTGCAATGGAAAACAGAAAAGCCCTCCTGCACGTACTGGTACCCATAGTTCAAGATAAAAGCTAAGAGCTGCCAGGGTTCTCAGGGGACGTCGTTCCTGAGTCAGTAACAGTAGACCCACTTGTGAAGGAACTGCTAGTGATTGTGATTTAGTCCAGTTGACACAGAACTGTTACACGGGATTAACCTGTCTACAACTAAGTGAAGTATTTTCTCTAAAAAATATTGCAGTAAAATTATTATACGTAATGTAATGTGTAATAAGTTTTTAAAAAGTTTTGTTTTATACACAAAACTTATGAATTCCGCAATGTATTAAGAATGTTATTGAATTAGGCCATTAGCCTATGGAGAAATATTTGGTATGAAAATAAGTGTGAACCCTGATGGAATGGTGTTACCGTATGTGAGTCGCCATAATGGTTGTGAAACAAAGGTTTTATATTCGCAGCCTTGATTGCGTCCGGCAATATAAAACAACCTGTAAATGAAGGACGGTGGTGGAAAATCTTGGAGAGTCGCGCTGTATACAAAATTGATATATTTTGAAATGGACCTTTACAAAATATACCAATATTTTAATTGACTTGTAGGTATGATTTTTCCAAAATGTGCATTGTATGCATATAGCGTAAATTTAACTTTTATCTGTAAGGTATTTTTTTCTCAACTTTATTTTCTAGATGAATGAGTAAGATTCTATTTAATATGTTATATTTAATATTGTATATAATGAGTTAAATTTCCCTACTAGTTTTACGACCCGAGATTCTATATTTAAATATATATTTTTTAAATAATAACATTTGTTCTTACTTTTTTAACATGGCAAAGTTTACTTCTCATAGTGTTAAACAATTTGAGACGCTTTAGCAGCGTTTGAGCCAAGTTTAGAAATTAAAATTTTGAATTATTTTGTCGTATCTTATTGTATCGTGTGATAAGGTGAGCGCATGAAGAAACAGGTTACCGGTACATACAGATCGATATAAATTGATATAGATATATAAGCCCGTGTCATATTATGGTCACGTATCGACAAGAAACAGGTTGGGACTTGTCTGGAAACATAACAACTGGATGTGGACGATAATGACATTTCGATAATTTATTACTAACGTCGTTGGTAAATATTCTTGGATATAACTAGTGATTTATATCTAGTACTTACTTAATTACGAGTAAGATGCGGGCTGTTGTCTTTGTCTACCCGGAAGGGTTAAAGGCATGAGTTTAGTGTATAAATTACTGTGTGTATGTTAAGTGTATGTAAGTAGGCAATTTTAATTCAATAATCAAATTCGAATAGTAAATATCATTAATACTGTCTAAACACTAAACTTTCAGCAGCAAATGTTGTTGGTGGCAAACTAAGTACATTATCAATTCCAGTAAGAATTAAAGTTTATTTACTATGTGTAATAACAATAATAGAAATAAAACTTCCTATACCATTTTCACTTTTTTTTTTTAAAGTAGTAAGTAACGAACGTATGTTGTTTATATCCGAGAACTTCTTTGAGCACTAACACTCACCACTAACGAGGACCTAAAAAAATGTGTCCAGCAACGCAATCACCTAAAAAGGTGAGGAGGTGATTTAAGGCAGTGGATTGGGAACGGGAGAGGATTAGCTCTGTCCCGTACCGCAGAAAACGCACCCGCTTTTATAGTGCACGTATGCGAAAGAAGAAGAAAAGAAAGTAGGAGCTTGAGAACAAGAAGAAGACTATACTCGCAGTTCTGTTAGGTAGTTAATCAGACTGTTTGATTCCTCCTATTACTCGCATTTCTTATACCATTATATTTAATTATACTGGACCACAGTGGATTGTTGAATAGACCGTCCGGAAAATTTCGTCGGAAATCGTCAAACGCCATGTACCCTTTGAAAAATATCAAATAATTGTCTAACAACGGAACTTTGAGAGTTGTAGATGTAGTCTTACAATTGTTAATACTATCCCGTATCGTGGAAATCGTATACGCACTTACTACATCAGGAGACACTAAATTAATCTATTGTATATTACAAGATTGTGTATTACAAGGCCTCTGGGTGGTCGGAGCTTAATAAGTTAGGGCTAACCTGCCTCGCTTATGAGATAAGTAGCTCCATAGGCGCATATCATCACCCACTCAAAGGCCATAAATCGATAGAACTGAATGGCTTCAATGCATAAAGGTATTAATGCTTGTACGTTCTATGCTCTTTTATATACACCACAAGTTACAATTCCTTGTATTAATTTGTTGTACTGCAGGTTTCGTAATAATTTAAACCTGGTTATTTGCATTCTGTGACCCACCCGTGTGTCTTAGCTCACGATATTTACACGTGAATGTGAAGCCGCAATCCCTATACGTGTTCAGAACTCTTGTATGCAAAACAAATGTAATATTTATGCACCTCTGTAATCTGAAAATCGTCAATCAAAGATAGTTTGTTCTGATAATACAGTTTATTCTTGTATATTCTTGTTTATATGATGAACGTTCTTCAATAGTATCTTTTAGTAAACTCGCGTGTTAGACAGCACTGTTTTACGCGTGTTGGCAAATTATTACACGTGTATCAAATAATATACTATATACAGGTTGCAAGTATTTCGTTAAAGTATCCTATAATACATACGCAATGGCATATGTATTATAGGTGGCATAACGCAACCTCTTAAAAAAAAATAATGAGGTTCTGTCTTCAACTGTGCGTAGCTTTTTTGTATTTTTTCGATGTTCAATTTTTTTTATTGACAAGTGTGTACTCCTGTTGTGGGTCCTACTGTTACCAAATCCTTATTTGATCATGAGATACTAGGGAAATTACGAAAAAGTTTTTGAAAATGCATGTTTTTGCGATTGAAAGTCCATGGAATTTTTGTATTAATAAATATTACTAGTACTTGAATCAACCTGTACACTAACGAATTCATGTATATGAGTATTTAGACGCGAAGTAATGAAATGCCCACCAACCTTTAAAGACTAATAAAATACAAACGCCGCATTTATTTACTGCACTCATAAAATATTTTATTACCAAGTCCAAACAAATGTTCGAGAAACATAACTTTCATACCCACCCCTATTTTTGTATGAGATACACTTTATCGATATTATTATCGTGCATGTCAATGTGCTTGCTTACGAATCGATTCATTATACAATATGTTCACGATCTATTTATATGAAGGATGACATCCTATAAGGCATAAGATCCGAGTTCAAGAAAGAGTAAAGATTGGTTGATTGAAGAGATAACCAAGGCTCCAGACCACCAGGCTCCTGACATATTACAAATGCACAAACTACCACCGGTGACTTTACTCGCGATACTATAACACTATAAGAAATAGCCACGACTGTGCTTGCCCAGGATTTGAAGTATCCCCGTACCAAATTTAATCAAAATTGTTTCAGTTTTAACGGTTTTAGACAGGGTTACTTTCGCTATATAATTTTAGTATTGATTACACCCAGATATAGAACTTAAATCGTTCTAATCACATATTTTGACTGTGATATAGTGGTTAGTGAACTTGACTGCGGAGCAAGTAATCGTGGGTTCGATTCCCACACGGGACAAATTATTGTTTGATCTACAAATATGTAGTTGTCACGAGTCTGGGTCTTCTTTGTCTTCATCATAATTTGTATGTTTGTTAGATATGTTTAAAAAAAAAACGGTCACGTGCCAGTCGAACTCGTGCGCGGCGTACTTACCCATTCATCGCCATAGTAAAATTGGTATCATTTTTATTGGTGGCTCGTACCTTTTTTTTACCTTATTTGAGGTTGGTGCCAATTAAGCTAGTCCTACAGAACCCTAAGAAAGAGAATAAAATCCACTAGACGAACAGATCTAAGAATTCAATTATATACTAATACTGAAGCATTTTAATATGGTTTCAAAATTATTTTAATAATTCTGAAATGCGGCTGGTCAAACAAAGCCAAACGTCGGCTGCAAACTGTTTTCACAATAATGCCACGCCCTTCTATTTCACGACCAACCTTAAGTTAACAAAAGGTTCAAATGAAGGTTATGCCACTGGAGGTCGGCCACCCATTTGCTATTTGTCATTTTCATTCATTTTAAAATGTAAGCTCTTTTAAAATTATTTAAGTGTTTGACAACAGAGTCTTATTACTATTTTTCTAACAGTCCATTAACAGTGTGTTTTTACAAATAAGTAAGATAACACATATTTGCCGTGTAATCGTGTCGTCGCTGTCTTTGGTGTCAATATTGCAGTTGCTTTCAGTCTAGAAAAACAAAAGAAAATGCGTATAGAGTACCTATATATCTTTTAATATTTTTATCCTAATGTCGGAAATACAATGTACTTTTAGTAGGTTTTGTGGTGGTGGTAAATATTGTTAATTCTATATGTTTTGATGTGTGTTATGTCATCCTGATGACGGTAAACAAACAGAAACAAGAGTAAAAATAAAAATAAACGACTAGACTTGTGCCATATTGCTAGTGCGTACTTTGATTTATACCTAGTCATCCGGATGTCTTATTAAAGCTGTTCCCGGATACCTCTTACTTTTAACGGTGTATGGCACACCGTGTGGTTTTAGTCGATTCTATTAGGACACACTGTTACAGTGAAAATCCCGGTTGAATGACGGGAGTTCCACACGCAAAGAAAAAGACATTCCTAGTCATAATAGTAATTTAATAATCTAATAGTCCATTAAATCGGCGCAAATTAACACAAATTTCAAAACCCTAACATAATAGCATAATAGTATTTTATTAATCGCTCAAAATAAGTCTTCGTCATTGAAGGTATGTTGAATAAATATTTAATGAACAGTTATTCGTCCAATAAAATAAATATGCTCATAAACCACTTCACTCTAATTGAAAGTACGAAGAAATTAACACTGAATTGAATGTTCCGTTTCTGAGTACGTCAAACCGCAAGTTAAATAAATGTTGCAGAAATTTTCATTCAAATATTTGTATGTGGTTCGACGGTCTAACAACAACACAGCTTTTGAAGTTACTGTAATCAATGTAAACAATGATTTATTGTCAAACCTTTATTGATCATAAACTGTTTAGGAGAATACACCAAGATGTTATATAGCTTGTGTTTGTCTGGCATACTATTGATTGTGTTATACATACTGTACTTATAATCTCTAGGGTAGGCTACTTCAAGATCGAGTTACAAGTATTCGACACCGACGTCCTAGAGTGGACCTAGAGCAACTGCTTACACTTTCAAAATTCATCCGAATAAGCAAAACACATTTCTTTCCATGACTATCCTTGTTATTACCTTTCTCTTTTAAAATACTCGAAGTTTATTATGTATATTTCCAGTATTATATAGTGGGACATAACTCTATGTATGTACTTCTAGTCTCTTTGTCATGTTGTAGTTATTTGCTTCCTTGGCGGTGCCATTTTGCTTTTTGTGGCCTTAAAAGAAACTGAATTATTTATTTAGAGTATCATTAATGAGTAAAATAAGTACTTTATTTACACCATAAGGACCACCAACAATAAAGTTTGTGTTTACAATAGGATTATATTAGTTTAAATATTTAATAGATTCCTAATTTGATCCCATTGGTCGAGTGGTTAGTGACCCTGACAGTTCAGCAGTCAGGGTCACTGGCACACGGAGGTGGTGGGTTCGATTTCTACACGGGAGACAAATTTGTGTGATCCATAAATAGTTGTCCCGAGTCTGGTGTTCTTTGAGTCCGTTGATTTAATGTTTGTAAAGTCCCCTCGAGACAAAGGAATTATTCCTAATGTCTTGTCTTTTGATAATATAACAATATTTAAAATTTATAAATTTAGAAGCAATATTCATTTCTTTGACATGCGTACATATCGGTGCATACATTGGACAATAATAAATGGAATGAAAAAAAAAAAAAAAAACTAAACAATGCTTGATGATGATGATTTTTCTTCAACTCCTAATCATAATATTTGTCATAATTGTTTACCTGGGTGTTAGCTAGTGACCAAAAATAAGCATAAAAATATTCAGTAAAAATGTCATCAGACAACATCTGAATGCATTTCGAATGCGGTCGATGCACTACTGCGGGTATATTTAAATCGGCGTGTTGCAATTAACTTCCACTGAGCTCATTACACGTTCGATACTCCATTCTAATTATACGTACATCTATTACGGGTGTATTTAATAGCTAAGATTGTGGTTCATCTGGTAGCGGTGATCTGGAATATACTGGTTTTTAAAGGTTTGACCTTTGTGCATGTTGTATGCAATGCGAGTAGTTTGACTTTACGAACCAATGAATAATGTATTTTCAAAACTGTACTCCACTAGTAATATTGGTTAACCCTGGTCTTCTGAAGTGCCTTCTAAAATCGAAATCTGGTATTTCGTTGTCTTTTCTGAAGTATCTTAGACAAGAGCATTTTTGTAATATGTATTTCTAATTTTTTTTTATATTACCGATTTCATCAAACTGGTTCCATAAATAATTATCAGAATACCATGAACCTCAAAGTATGTTTAGTTGTATAAAGGTTACACGAATTGCCAACTGAAATGACATATTCTGTTATTTAGACTTGGGATTGGGTTTAGGCGAGGATATTAAGAGAACATTAAGAAGTTATATGTAAAGATGTGTGCGGTTGTTGGAAACCATGGGTTTAATGGGTTAACAACTCGCGGTATAAGAGAGAATCCTGAATATTTCAAACTTTTGCTGAAAAGAACACGAAATAAGCAAATATCTCAATTTTTTCATCTAGTGTATAATTGTTTTGTAATAAAATAATATCTAATATATTTGCTGTACTATATGTATATATAATTCTCCGACCTATCAATTTTATACGTAACTCACTTGGAGTTACTACTTATATAAAATTTGTATTTATAGTTGTTATATGAATAGGTAGGTTATGCAATCTTTCTTTAATTTATATAAGAAAGGTTATAATACAATATATAGGTAGAAAGGTAAAAAGATAATAAATCAAAATAATATATCTTTACTTGTCAATATGGTTTTGCATAATATTATATTAGAAACGATTTAAAAAAGAAAATTGATAGACTGATCGCTTTACAAAATGTAAAATTTCAAAAATGTCTATGAATTGTATGTGCCACGGGCTATAAAATAATTGATGACTATGATTACTAAAATTCTTGAGACATTGTTCTTCTCAACGTTTCATTTTAAATATTGGACGCTTTAATTTGATATTCGCCCTCGACTTTGATTTTGAAATTGAATTACAATTCTTTTGTTCTCTTAATACGATGGTAAGCAAATTTTGATACCCGACTGTCCAAGAAGGAGCGTTATTTTTTTAACGTGTATATACGTATACATTCATACACACAATTACACCTATACCCGTGAAAGGTAGGCAGAAGCATCTCACACACTTACTTTGTGATAGATTTGAGTTTGACCCCTTAGTCACTTTTTACGAGACCCACGGGAAGAGATGGTCCTACTCACCTACAATGTATATGTGTATGTACATATATATATAAATAGCCTAGAAGAATTTCGACAAGTGCTATGTCATTTAAAACGTCATTCGAGACAACGTCATCAAAAAAGAGGTGAAGTTATTAATGAATTCGGGTTTGATCGTTTCTTAACAATTTTATTTGTTTAAGAGATAAGTATTATCTTTAAAAGAAAACTACAACTTACTGTAAACCAAACTACTAATAGGGTTTACTTGAAAGTAAAATAAAAATACTATTGTTATATAAGGGAATGTAATGATGTGATAAAAAATTCACAGAAAATATAAGAATGTGCCGTTTGCTGCATCTCATTTTTTAAGTCAGTTAAAAATAAGAAATAACATCTACATATTTGTAAATAATATCCAAATATAATATATCAACTCCGTCGTACTAAGTATATTCCAGGTGGAGAAATACATACAGTAAATTATGTCCCTGGAAACATAAATTGGCATCCGGTGCCACTGGCAACCGTTTGGCATAAAACCGGTTCAGTACAAAATGGCACATTAAAATGTCAAAACGTAACCGTCAGGGTGACGTGACGTCACTAAAACAGCGACCATTTGTAAAATGCTACATGTAAACATGGGCTTGAAATTTTGACAACAGGTGAATGTGATGATAAACTACGTTATTTTGTATAGCTCTTTACATAATGTAGGTTACCATTATTTTGAATATTTCCTACCCTTAGAGTCCGCGAGAGAGTTTATAAATATAATCTCGTCTTTTGAAGTAAAGTAAAGTAATAATGTTTTCGAAGTTATAGACGATTTCAAACTCTTTTGTCAGTTACTAGCTTCTACCTATGGCCTAAAATGTAGCCCGTCCGTCATAGTATGTCCTTCCTCAGGGTTTGAAGAATCTAGGTACAAAAATCATAATCGGTTTAGATGTGAAAAGGTAAGAAGCAGACAGAGAGAAAGTCATGTTTCGGCTCGACCGGAATAATACCACGGCCTCATAGAAAATCTGACCGAGTGAGTGAGGTTATCGAATGCCCTTTTTTCCACTATTCACTTTCCCCTATCCTAAAAGGCGGACAGCACTCTCGTGACCCTTGAGTTGCAAGTGTTGTTGTGTTGTTGCTCCTTGTTTGACATCTATACTATAAAAAAAAATATACAATCTTTTTGTATAGGTGTCCTGAAATTCAACGTCCAACGGTAAGGGGCGGGGGGGGGGGTTAGGTGAAAAATTCCGAACTTGACATTTTTATGCACCATAACGACAAATCTGCAGGTTTCGGCAACAGGTTTTTTAGGCTCTGATGTTTATTTCATAATATCTCAAGACTGTTATTTGTAGGCTTAAGACTATTGACACCAAATATTTATATTGCTACTTATACGGTTTTAAAAATATGCTAATACTACATTTAATACAGGTCGTTACAGATTTAAGTTTGTATGTATATACCCTTAAATTTTGTGTATAAACCATCGACCAGCATAGCTATTGGCATATAACCATAGTAAATAAATTTAGAGCTGAGAGGATAGAAGAATATAAACATATTAAATCTTATTAAGATTTTTTTTAAATAGAAAACTAAAAATATTAACATCGAATATAAAATTTATTGGACATTATTTCAGCTTTGATTTCAGGCATCTTATTTGGTCTTGATCGTCTTCTTATATAGCAACTCGGATCAGTATCGGTATACAAAGTCGGATGTGTTGAAAGTGGGACAATTCTGTTTACGAGACTTACATATGATTTCCTATGATTTGTCAAAACATCGAGAAAACATGGTATATTTTTTAAAGTATAAGAGAACCAAATAACGAAAAATTATGTGAATGATTTAATAATAATAATAATAACGAGGATAAAATTGCGTACGTCCAAAAAATACAGAAGTATTAATTGAATATTGATTAGGCTTAACGATAGACATGTATTTAGACCAAATTAGTAATAGAATATACTTCCGCCTTTAGCTCCGCGACACCTGCATTGTCTCAATGCTGATCAAAGAGCTACAAAGGATTTTAGTTCCCATAAAAAGTGTTCCCAATTGTTTGGTCGGAATGTTTAGCTAGATAGACAATTTATACGTCCGGCGATTCTCTCATTAGACATTTCACTTATAGTGATTGAGTTCAGTGATTTGGTCGGCGGCGTCTTGTGATCTATCAAGTTAATGTTCGTAGGTCTTTCAATATTTGTTTTCGGTTCGTGTTCTTTTTTACATTTTTTTTTCAAAGCTCTATTATGTGACACTTTTATCTTATCTACGAGATATTTTAAAGTTCAGCTTATTTTTCTTTACTATGTAGATCGGCATAATGTTTATATTTGTGTAATCTTGAAGTGAAAAGGTTAACTTTTTCTACAAGCTGCAATATTCTACTTAAGACGGGGCTTAACTTTAATGATTGATATCACAAATTTTATCTGCATCTTAAGATGAAAGTGAATAGAGCTTTTACTAATTTAAATAATGGAACACACGTGACAGTAACTGCAAAATTAAGAATGAAATTTGTTAACTGTGTAACTTATCTAATTTAAAGCGAATTTTATAATTTAAGTTTTCTACAAGGCACCGTAATTAATGTTACTCTAGGTGTACGTGAAAACCCGATATGATATTTCGTAATTATTTGATGTTCATAAGTTTTGGGAGATAAAATTGGTTCATAAGAGACTTGTTTATAAACTAAGTTTAACGGCAGAACCCAACACGCACTTAAAACTTTGGATTCCCGTCGATCATTCAGTCCTTATTCTTAAACTTTCTCAACGTTTTGGATAGAAAGGCATATGTTAACAACCGGCGTTTAACAATATAGTTATATTTTATGGCTATAGGCTATCGTTTGGTTATATATTGTGACCACATTAAAAAAAAATTCAATGTTTTAAGACAGTTTGTATCACTTATGATTTTGCCGTCTTCTAACCCGGCGAGACTTTTATCTTGCACAAACCTTAATATCCACCAAAGAAATACTGTAACATTGTACATTTTTGTCACGTACTTTCTTTTGTATTTCATCCACTCCGTATACGAGCTGAACTTGATTATAAATTACAAGAATTAATGCACGCGTGCCTTTGTTTACTGATAAATATCTGTTCTACAATTTCTTTTTGTTTTCGTAGTTGTTATTTTCTTGTTCGGTGAGTACTTCGTTTTACGTGCCGATGTGGTTTTATTGTGTAATTGGTTCAGGTCTTCAAATATGAAACTTACTTATATAAACCGACGAGCTCCAACATCAAAGAATAATGTTGTGTAGAAAGTAAGACGCTATGATATCTTGGTTTCGTATCGACACTCTGGCTCTAATCCCCATCTAGCTCTAATATAAGATAAACATAAGGATACTCTTAACATAGACTAGATAACTGTAAATAACCTATGAGGTTTACGCTGTACTAAGAGGAGTCGACTTTCCGACACTAGCTAGTTCGAGTTACTGGTATGCGCCACTCACTTGCTTTAGTTGTTGGTTATATTCCCTAATCCATCTGTATATCTTTTCTTTTCCTTCCCATTCTATCCTCTCTTTTTCACAATATTCTTCAAATTTTCTGATCTAATTTCCAGAAGTACCCGTATGACGGCAATAGGATTTATTACGTAAATGGGACTTAATTATGGTCAGCACAATGTGTGAGTTAGTTACAAATCTGCCTACCCCTACAGGGATACAGGCATATGTATGTGTCTAGTTTTACAATTTGTATTCGTTTAACACGCATTAGACTAAATATAGCTTACAGGTTTGATTAAATACCTCACATTAAGTTACATAATAATAGTAGCTAATCTTATTGAATTGTTAATTCTGATCTTCAAAGACAATAAATTACCTAAGTGGCATACTCCTACATAATCTACAAATCCATAGTGTAACACGTCTATATTGCGAGTGTCACGTGAATGATTGATAGTTTCCGGTTCCGTGTACTGTAAATTGGACTAATGTGTGTTTGGAAACACGAACTGGGACAATGCGACTGTAGTTTAGATATATTATGAGAGATATCATGTTCCGTTGTATCGAATATCTGCTGTTTGGTTATTGTCGACAGATGGCGCTTTCACAGAATTAGCGTCTGATTGATATTAATTGTGTAGTCCCGACCTTGCTTGTAATGATAATTTCGTTCCATGAAGACGAAATTATGTCTTATTCATAATATTGGTAGAGTAAACCCAATTCTAATATTCTAAAATATGGCATATTAAGTAAAAATAGTCAGATTGTGGATTGTATTTATATTATTGTTTGCGACAAGTGTATATTATTAATCTTTAGTATAAAATTGTTTGTTCGCGCGTCACGTAACAAATATAACTTTTTTTGGCCATTTTTTATGCAATAATATTTTGGTTATTTCGGAGTAACATTTAAGCTATTTTTCACCTTAATCGGTCTACTCTTAGCATAAAAAAAAGTTAAAATTTCCATGAAAAATGTGTCACAACCTAACATTGAGCAATATTTTTAAAGGAACATCAAAACTATTTGACGATTTACACAAATTAAAACTCGATAACTAATATGATAACTAGTTTAATATAATGTTAATAACTCCATTAATTATTCTCGTATGTTGTAGGTAATGTGAAATAATAAATAAAAACAAACAATAATGTTAAAATTTCATTTCATTGAATTCAGGAATAAATATTTTTCTAAAGCAACCAAAAAAAAAATGCTGGGATAGACTGGATACGGAAGACGGAGGACCGGGTGCTATGGCGCACTTTGGGAGAGGCCTATGTCCAGCAGTGCACTGCAGTAGGCTCATTGAATGTATGATTTAATTGATTGAAATTATTGATAAGAAAAGCAGACACACATTCATGAATAAAATATTTTTAAAATATGGGTGTTATAATTGTAATTAGAAAAAATCTTAATGTTATCAAATATACTCAAGTGGGGTATCAAATAAAAGGCCATGGTGTACATTACAAAATATGTAAGTGACATTAAAAGCGGTTAAACTGTCTGGAAGTCATACGAAGTGATTATGATCCACCTAATGTCCCTAAGGCCTATATTATGTCCCAGTGTAAATATAACTCCATTTGACAGGTATCTAAACTATAAAAAGAAAGTAGTTAGAGTGTTATGTTGAGATTCCGATACATATAAATGCTTTTAGGACGTGAAGAAAATGTGTTATTAAACTATATTTGGAAATCAAAGTATGAACCCGTTCGGTTTTCTTGTTACTGTTCATGAGCGTTATTTATTAAATATAAATATTATAACACACGCAGTCTGATTCTTTTTAGATTTTATTTTAAATAAAAACCAATAACCATAAAAAAAATAACATAAATTTATTAAGTATAAATAAAAAAAAGTGGGCATTCCCTTTCATACTTTCTGAAAGTGTACATACACTTTTTTTTTACAATTAATTGTATTAAATTTTCCTATATCAAATAGAAATGCTAAAAATTCTTGATTCAGACTGCATTGCATAACCCTGCGGTGCGATGGATTGAATGGTGATGATGAAGTACAAATGTTTATTCTTGAATGCAAGAATAACGTAGGCATTTAGTTCCCTCAAATGAATAACTTAAATAGGGTTAAAATCGTTTCAATGTCGTTATTACCCATTTATTATTTCAATTAACTATTACCTTTAACTTGCCTATGGTATAGGTACTACTACAAAATTATTTGTACCAATATAGTTGCAAAGTACTAAATTACTGTTTTCGTGAATGATTTGCAATCGTAATACAGGAGCGTTTTTATCTGTTGACTGCGAGCTTCACGTATTTTGCGGGCACCACCTGCGGGTAACCTATCAATCAATCATCAGACTCGCGGCTGTCCACTAAAGCGGGCGGAGGGGAAAACCCGTTCCGACCACCAGTGGCCACACTCAGGGCGGCATGAGTGCGCTAGAGGAGGCGGGCCTCCGCCGCCTCCTTCTGCGTGATGACGTCTGACCAGAAGATTGCAAGCGCGGTAAAATTCTTGTCGCTAGCGGCCATGGATGCTATAACAGCCAGTAGCGTCGCTGCGACACCCAAGCGGGGCAATCCGCAAGCGTATGCTAGGCCGAGTCTTCACTGCAGTCGCAGTGGTGATAGACGGGGCTCATTTCCTTCCTAGCGACCGAGTGCATGTACTTCCCGAAGCAGCCGAGCCTGGAAAAACGGGTCCCATGCTGCCGCCCTGCCCATTCGACGATGACCGGCTGGAGTAAATTAATGTCGATGGGTCAACCTTCAAAGAGATAACGGCTAAGTACCGACGATTCACTGACAACAGACGGTGTTAGGCAAGCTGTTTGGTTACATGAAGCGTGTCTGAATAAGAGTCAACTAAAAGAAAACTTTTGCTATTTCATAGACAACTTACTAAGTAAACTTAAAACAATATTTTTGTGTTAATAGAACAGTATAAAAATTCTGATTGAATCTGTTATTTTATAATCGTATTAAGTATTTTTATTTTTCTAGACACAAACACGAACAATGTCGCGCTAATAATAAAATATTTTTAATTGTATCACGTTTTTCACAGATTATGATTTAGATCACAGATGAAAAAAAAAACATTCAAAATGACAATTTAAATTTAAAGATCGGAACTGATTCAATAAAGCTGTCTTTTTCTGATTTTTGTAGAGACTAATTAAATGATTCTTAGTTTCCTGTAAGCTTGAGGTTTGTATCTGCAGTTGATTCGATGTGTTCTTTCATCACGGACAATTATTTTCATGGAATATTAATGATGAAATTAACAAGACCTCTTTGATTCACAGGGACCTGTGTACTTTATTCAATCACCAATCAGAACATCTCTACATCTATATATATCAAAACTTGTTCAAATCGGTTCCACCAAAATAAATAATCCTTTTAATATGGTTAGGCCATAGGCTTGCGTGAGATTATTGGTAATATAACAAGATCATAAAGGAAGGAAGCCCATATTTATGGTAAGGCTTTGTCATTTGCGCTGCGGCACTAGTGCGGCAGTGTTTAACACAGTAATGTCTTCATAAAAGTTTAAAAAATGTAAGAAGTAAGTTATAAGTAGAATGTTATAACTGTAAAAAATGTTCTATTTTTTTACAGCTTTGGTAACGCCTAAACATACATATACCATGAGTTTCGCAAGGTGTTGATAATGGTAATCGGTTACCATTAGGATTACGCTATGTCTATCAGTCGCTTTAGAATTTTTAATTTAAAATATAAATTTAGTATTGCATACAAAGTTATCTAGTAATTTACTAATATATCTTGATATACAACAGACAGACACACTTGCTTCTACCATTACATACCTTACGAGCTTCATTTGCAGTCAGCAAACCTTTCCTACAAGCCCGTCGGTTTCGGGTACTTCTGAGCTGTCCTTTTTTCAAAACATCACCACTTTGATCGACGTATGTTTGCGTTGCATATTTTATTTTTGAGTTATCAATATTTTTGAATGATACCATATTCATGTTTTGTTTATGTTTCCTTCTTTACTTAAAAGGTGCAAGGAAACAAAATTCAATTCAGTTACAAAATCAACTGCAATATTTGACTTAACGATCATTCTTCGAATGAGTTGAGCTCGTTTTATGGCGTCCATAAACTAGCGGTGGAAACATAATAACTCTTGTACATGTCCAATAAATAATCGTATTTCTGTCAGATGTACCTATGTATGTAACTTAAAAATATAGCATTTGTTATGAAAACATTGAAACGACGGTATATTGATAAAGTTGTCTTTGATAAGGTATCATCACTTGTATTCTTGATATTGTAAATTTTGGAACATGTTCTTAAGGTCTATTATTATTTTGTAGGTATATTATTTGATACTGTATATTTTGGAATTAGGTATAAATTTGATTAAGATTTATTAGTCCATGCATAAGTAGCGCAGTGCTTGATTAGATTAGCGTTTTTTCTTTTACTTAACTAAAAAGCTCGGGACGACTATTTGTAAGACCTACATATATTTGTTCTTGTGTGGTAATCAAACACCCGCCCTCTGGCTGAGCAGTCTAGGTCACTAACCCAAGTTTATTCGGTAGTAACTGGTCAAGTATATTTAAATGTGTAGTGAATAGCTATGCACCTATTAAAATTACAACTAATTGAGACTTTATCTACTAGCCGAGTTTCGAAAAGAGCTGACCTCATTACTTTGCAAAATAAACAAGATCAATATGGAGAGCTTGAGAACGATTATACAACAGGAATCGGCATTTTTTATTTACAAGTGGACTTACAAAAGTAGGTAGTAGTAGGTAGATAGTAATTGTTCTTAATTATAGCAAAATTATGGTTTATTAATAAGGCGGTATACCCGCCAATACACTTGAAGATCAGAGTAAATTGCTATTAGAATTTGCTTATAATAATATGCCTTTTAATTTACGTTTACGAATGCTATTACAAACGAATCTATTCCAAGCACCTCTTTTCAAGCACAATTACATTTTAAAATAAAGGCATCCATATACCCATGCTTTTATCCCCGAAGGGGTAGGCGTTTAAACGCTTACATTTGGTGACGTTAATTTACGTGCCTCCTACACAACTTTGGAAATTAAAGGGGAAAATTGCGGGTATAGTGAAAGGAAAGAGAGGGTGGAACGAAAGAAAAACGAAGGGATATTGCTTATTCGACTGGATTAGTGGAATGTTAACAAATAGTGAAGTAAGTCAAAGTCGCATTTTATGTAACTCGAATACTCTAATCAAAATTAAAATTTTAAGATTGTGTCAGTATAGAGACTAATAATCGTTGAATTTAATCATAGACAGTCTATCTGATGCTTTTTAGTAACAAACCTTCTTAGGGCAACCTAATATTAGAACCTGTATTTCAATACACGGTAATAATCAGTTTATAATTAAAATTAGTTATTTAAATGGATCAAAACATTCCATTAATTTGTTGCTTTATGTATATACATGAAGGAATTACCATAAACCATAATTCCCTATTTCCTTAATAATTTTGGAAACATCCATTTAAGTTATGTATAAACAACCATACTCCAATGTTGATGTTTACCAATAATAGTTAATTAGGAAATTAATTAACCAGTAGCTGCACAATCAGGCCGTTTGTTACACTGATGAATGTATCGTTCGGGTGTATATTATACTTGGGCTAAAGTAACGACTTGTATTAGTAACACAGTTGGCCATGTTAATGAAGATGGACTAGAGAGATACATTTTTCTAAGAGATATTTATTTAACATCAACACGTTATATGTAGAGGTATTTGTATATAGGGCCATGTTTAGCCACGAATGGGCCGGCTAGACCGGAGTAATACTCTCAACTCTTGAATTGCAGGTGTCCATGGGCAGTGGTTGTCACTTACCCTCAGATGACCTGTGTGTTCTTCTGTCCCCCTATATCATAATAAGGGTACATCCTAGAATCCTACTTTAATAACAACATAAGGAACATTATGAAGGAAATAAGGAATTATGATTTATGGTAATTACTTCATGTATATACAAAAAGCACCAAATTAATGGAATATCTGTTTGGACCTATTCATATACTTTACTTTATACAGAGGTTTTGATATTAGGTTGCTCTAAAATTTAAAAAAAGGTTTATTGGTAAAGCCAAGCATCCAGATAGAACTATCTATGATTAAATTCAACGTACAAAATTATTATGACAATTATTACAAAAAAAAAAAAAAAACGAAAACTATTGCCGGGCTCAAATGCTGCAGTCTCTATAATGAGGCAATTTTAAAGTTTAAATTTAATAGCATTTAGTAGTATTTTGTAGTTTAGAACTAGTATATGGGCTTCTCTCACACTGGTTTTGATCCCTGAGATACTCAGCAAATAGTTGAAGTCCCCTTATCCCAAGTGCTTCAAGTTTGCGCATTAGCGTAGAATAAGATATGGTCTAGAAAGATCCCCATGGAATGCACACCCATGTCGAGATTAGTTGTTACAAATCCTTACAAGGTTTCTGTGCCAAGCAAGAGAGTACAATATAGTTATAATCATATAAATAAATTGACTTCGTGTTTCTAATTAATTTGGGGGGAAATTAATGTGAGCAAGGAATGGTATCAAATCAATTAGTGAGGTAAGAATGTCAGGCGTCGTAAAATATCCAAAGACCCCGAGTTTATGATTTGAATTATACTGAGTATAGTTTAGTCTTAATGGCCTTTCTCTCGCTGACAAAAATTAACATATTTATGATAATTAAACGACTTAAGAATAATACCTATAGTAGGTACCTACAAAATATTTTTTATCACGAATTAATAGATTTCGGATTTAAATAGAGGCATTTTAATGAATACGTAAAGTAAATTACTGTTATGAAGTGATAAAGAATGTTAAGTATTAGGATATAATGCTTAGATTAAATCTAAAATACAATAGCAAGTACATTTCAACTGCAAGTTAAATGACCACCACTGACAATCACAATGTGCCGGTAACGGTGTGGCGCCTGATACCAAAGGCACGTCGGGCAACCTCGAAACACACTCGTGAGTAAAACTAAATGTAAATCTTTATTTAATAGGTTACTACTATAACTTTGTTATTTTTCTAAAGTTATTGTGAAATACTTGTGCTAGATTATAAGCGTACTTGTTAAATACGTACGTACTGCTAGTCGAACTAACGGCTCTGCCTAGGTTGACCATAGAAGCTTAATTCATTGGATGTGTACATATATTCACATCCAATATATATGTACTGTATGATGTGAACATATAATGTAATTAACCTATAAGATAAACCTTTAAACCTTTCTAAATAAATAAATGCATAAATGAAATAAAACAAAAACTCAGTCTTAAAGTAGTTACAATATTTCGATATAGCTCTAATTGTATACTTAATCGTTTTCAACTAATAAATAAATCGAAGACCCGCCCTTTGAATAACTAAGCTTTTTTGGAACTTCAAGTTACTACTTCACATTGAAAATATTTAAAGCATTCTTAAACATATTGGTTTTGCGTTTAGCTTTTCGTTTCGGTCAATAAATAGGACTTTGGCTGGTCTTTAGCTGAGAAATGGTAATCGCTTCTGGCGCGCCGCCGAGTTAAAAGGACACACTCGTATAAGCAGTATAAGAAGAGATATTCATCTCGACTTAGTATAAGGACTGTGTATTTTTGGGGGAAAACAAAGTGGAGTGTAAATTTACGAAGTGCACGTAATGCTGTCCTCACGTTTGAAGTTGAAAATGGTAGGACAGCAAATTTCAAATAGAATCGTACCCGCTCAGCTGAGATGAAGTGTCTAAATCTTATAGACAAGCGCGGTCAAACAGAGGTCAAAGAATTTCTTCTCCCCCGATTATTCCCCTTTTGTATTATAATACAAGAAACTCGATATTTGGGTGCAACACGAGCTCACAGAAAGGAACCTAATGAATCGTGTACTCCTATGCGATTCTCTATTGAAACATAATGGAACCGATTAATTTTTAAAAATATTTATCATTGGTTATGAAAAGTGGATTATCTACGACATGTACATGCTAACAAGATCATGGTCAAAGGGTAGTTAAGCTCCACAGTCTGTAGCGAAACCCGGATTTACATGCAGTAAGATGATGCTGTGTGTATGGTGGGATTGCAAGGACATCGTTCATTACCTCAGGCAAAACTGAGAAACAACTGCCGGAAATGATCAAAAAGGAGTTTTTTTTCATAATAACGCCAGTCCACATACATCTTTGGCGAACCCCTGACCTTGTACCCTCAGATTTTCACATGTTTTAGTCTCTTCAAAATTTTTTGGGTAGTAGTAGGTTAACATCAAAAGGGGAAATATCAAAAATACTTGTCGCATTTTTTAGATCCCAAGATTTCTACAACGATGTGATTATGTCTCTATCTACAAGATGGCAACAATATCATAGAGAATGGCACATGTGTATTAGAAATAAACGTAATTAAACTTAAAGAAAAAACTTGAAATTGTATATAATGTACGAAGAAACGTTTTCCCCAACCTTATATTATATTGTCTGCATTTTTTGTAAACTCCTGCATACAATCTTCAGATTTAGACTTAATTATTATCTGTAGTATCATGCAATTAGGCACAATAAATAGATAACTTAGTCAAATTGTATTTTGACATCTCAGATCTTCAAAATCATCCGGTAAGTAACAGTTAATGGTCTACTAATATTTGGTATCAAGATTTTTAAATTAGCCTTTGTTTACCACTGGCATTCTTATTTGTAATCAGAAACGCTTTCACTCGAACAAATAAGGGTACGTAGTCATTTCATAAACGTAATTTACGAATATCAAATAGGAAAATGTGATTTCCATATACAAAACGTGTATGCTCCTAGATATGTAAAATAACATAGGGGTGTCACAAGTTTAAAAATATCGGAAAAAATCGCAATCGAAAAATGGGTACTCAACATACGAAAAACTCATGTTGTCTTAGCATTGATTATATTACTATTTATATCGTAAAGTCTACTAAAATAGATATTGAGTTAAAAGCTGAACAGTGTTTTGATTTGATTTATAAATATTATGGCTGTGAAGTTGAGCAACACTTGACACTTAACTAGTAATTTGTTTGAACCCTTTCTGACATTTAACAATATACACTAAATCACTTAACAATATCTTAAGAACGGTACCGCAATTGTAAGTGGGCGTCAGAGTTGCGATTGAGTGGTTCTAGGTTCTAGTTCATATCAACTTCATATCTGCATCTGCAGTGCAATATGAGTCCATTGATAACGCAAGTATTAAGATTAGTTGACGCGGTTACCAAGAAACTTGTAATACCCACATAAACACATTCTTACACTTCCCAATCCATACATAAACACAATGTCTCTTTTCTTCTAAAGCCTTCTCTAGTTACCCTTCCCTTTTATTATACTCCCAATTTTCCTAACTTTAATTCCTAAACCGCCTGGTTGACGCAATATACGTTACGGGCTATTACGTTTATTTGACAAAATTGTAATTTGCACTCCAGGGATGAAAGTGTGAGTATATCTCTATATATATTTATGTATGTACATATATGTATATATTATGTATCGATATATCAGTGAATCTGAGAACAACTAATATTTCACCTTGTTTGTTATTTGTATACATCCATCGATGAAAGATTGATTTTATTAGATTGAGTAACACTCGTCTCCAACGCGTCAATTTGTTCATGGTCTCTTTGGTCGGCAACGACCAGCCTTATTCTCAATAGAAAAAAATAAATAAGAGGACCGCCTCACAGTGAGAGATAATCGCTGATGAGATCGCAATCCGGGATGGCATTGTTTGTAAATGAGAGCAGCGCAAATAAATAAAAAATGTACATTTGATAGAGCTCTCTCGACTCGATTATTTTGAGCTCGTCATCTTTAGCGGTTGATCCTTCTTTGTTTATTCATAATTATGTTTTAAGTGACTATTTTTAAGATGCCATTTGAAAGAATATTTTTCAAAGTTTACGGACTAGTGAATAGAGAAATAATTAAAAATTAATGTAAATTAGTTTTTCAAAAGATTGTACACCATAAGTAAACTTCCTATTTTTATTCACAAATTAGATTCGATTTTGTTATGTCATAAAATTGCTTGATTGTTATTAACATCATTAAATAAATTAATCGGGTATCTCTAAAATACACACGTGGTTAAAACCGTTTGCTTCACTGAAATATATTTTCTTAAAAATAAATGAAAATTAGTATAACTCTACACACAGAATAAAAAAAAGAAGACAATACAGTACGTGGAATGTTTTCGATTTCGCAGCATAGTTTGCACTCCATTCTACGAAATACATAAACGCCGTTTAGAATCAGTGTAAAAAAGATTTCTTTGGCACTAGTCCTATCACTGCAATATGGTTAGAAAATAAACTAGTTACAACTCTCGCTTGAAACATTTCAAACTTATGAGTCTAGAAAATTGGCGTATGATCTTCGATCATTTGTTCCTATACAAAATAATAAACAGTCACATTGATTGTCCGCGGTTACTGAGTCAGATTACTAAAAATGTGCCTTACAAATTTGCTCGTATGTCTACACATCAATTGCTTTGTGCTGAGGGCTTTAAAACCAACCTGGATAATTTTTCTACTATTTGTTTTAATTTTATTTTTTTATTTTTTTAACATGCCAAAGCAATCCTACAATTCGACTGTATGTTTTAATTTTATTTTTTAAATTTTTTAACATGCTAAAGCAATCCAAATTTATTTTTTGGTAGCGTAACTTTTTCTACAACTCTTAGAACTCGCGCTCCGGATTACTGTGAAAGCGATGTATGGCTCTTCGAATAAGAGAAATTGCTGAAAATATGACGGAATTTCGTCAACTTAATGATGACTACATAAAATTATATATATATGCTCATATGTACCTGTACCCTTACCCTAAAGGATTAAACAGCTATTTCATTTCTGTTCGTAGAAATACAGTCATAAAAATTTAAAGCCAGAAAATTACGAATTGAAATAATAAAACAAATCTATGGATACAACATTTAACGGGTTATAAATGATTATAAAGCGACAAGTAAACTGTCTAGATACATATCAATTAATTGAAGTAACTCACTGAATAGATCAATAGTAAACAATGACAGTGTACTGATCAAGTGCTTTAAACGTTGACAGTGGTCGCTGGTGCGTGGTGCTCAAGTATTTTAACAAGAATAATGCTTTTATAGCTTCGCGATCGCTTACCCATTATCATATTTTCTATATTGAATTTAATATGTGATCGATTTAGTTATGATGTAGGTACGTATATATATCCAGTAATGTAGTAACAATAGAGGGGACAGAACCTTATTCAATATTTATCATTGTCTAGTTTTATAACATGTCTAATGAATGTTAACATATGTACATCGCCGTGTCGCCTCGTATGTGTAAAACAATTCCATTTTCTATTTAAAATTTAGTAGTTTGTCTTTTGAAGCGTTCGTATACTGTTTTTTGATGTCAAATACACAAGCCAATCAATCACAGTAGAGTTAAAAAATCTGTTTCAAAATAGAACGGTATGACAAAAAAATAAAATAAATGTACATTAATACGATATATGGGGCTGTTTGCCAATAAAGGAATATATGAAAATAAACTAAATAGGATGTTATACCACCCTCGTTTATAAGTATGTCCTGGTTGCCTTGTTTATAAGTAAAGGAAATGTATATTCCATTAAGACGTACTGCATTAAGTTATGGTTCTGACAAATTGTCAGGGTATTGAAGCTGTCATGCATTTCGGGATAGATATTAATAGTATACGATGTGCCTCATTGAACCGTTTGAATGTTTTGGATCAATAGGTGTAGCATCTTTTACTAAGTAACTTTCTTAGGATATATGAAAGTAATTACCAAAGCCAAAGACATCCTACACTCTATCGTCTGATTATAAACTAAGCAGAGCTTGTATTATGGTAACTAGGCTGCTGATAAAGTTACATATACATATATGTATTTCTAAATGCATATACAGTATAGATAAATTACTCTCAGATACACAACAAATACTCGTCAGTTAATTATTTGTCCTGTGATGGACTGGAATCTACAACAGTGGATTTCTTTTGATATATCAACTTGTTAAAAAAAAACCTCAAAAAAAAAACTGTGACAAAATGATAGTAAGAAATAGAAGTAATTTTTAAAACGCAGTAAGTTTTGTCGATTTTATGAGTAATATTGTATGACATATTTTGTGGTTTTCAACATATTGTCTTTACTGGCACTGACACTGTTTTCGAGACCTAACTATAGTGGTAGAGCCATGCTTAAGCACGAATGGGCCGGCTCGACCGGTGCGATACCACGGCCTCACAGAAAACCGGTTGTGAAGTAACGCTTGCGTTGCATTTCCCCGAAATGAGTGAGGTCTCCGGAGGCCCAAAATCCCCCACCCCCCCTAATGATAGCGCTGTTAACAAAAAGGATACCCCAGGGGGGTACCAGCGATGGCGTTGGAGAATCCCCCCCCTGGACGTCCACCCTCAGTACGGATTATGCCTGAGCGTGGACGCCCAGGCTGCCCCTCGTACTCTGGGGGGGGCTCAACTGCGCTCTCAAAATCTGATCGGGGCAAGAGAAGGCATACCATGGCACCCCCTGTCACGTTTACCGTGGATTTTTGTAACATCAGGGGCTTAAATTCGAACCTCGACACTGTCCACCACCACCTTGAGACAGCAAAGCCGGCCTTGCTCTTTTTAACCGAGACGCAGATATCATCTCCAGCGGACACATCCTACCTCTACTACCCTGGGTACGGACTGGAACACTCCTTTGTTCCTAAGGCTGGTGTATGCGTGTACGTTAGAGATGATATCACTTCTCGCCGCCTCGGCAATCTTGAAGGTCGGGACCTCTCCATCTTATGGCTACGTGTAGACTGCGACGACCATCCCCGCATCTACCTATGCCTCTACAGGTCCCATAGCGGTGATGCCGAAACGGACCGACTCATCGACCACGTCCAAATGGCTACAGACTCAGTGCTCCAGCAGGTGATCGGTTTTGCGCTAACCAGGCCGAATGGCTTGGTTCGCGCAAAACCGATCATGCGGGAAGATCTGTTCACGATTTCACCTTGGCATATGGCTTGACGCAGCTGGTAGCAACGCCTACGCGAATCCCAGATGCAGAAAGCCACGTGCCTTCACTGTTGGATCTTCTGCTGACCTCACATCCTGACGGCTACAAAGTATCCGTTGAGGCCCCTCTTGACTCTTCGGACCATTGCCTGATTAGGAGTATGGTGCCACTCGTTCACTCGCCGCGGCCGTGAGTTACAGGCAGTCGCCGCGTGTGGTACCTATAGTCAGCAGACTGGGATGGAATGAGAACATTCTTTGCATCCTACCCATGGAGGCAGGTTTGCTTCTCGCCGGATGATCCCAATGTCGTTGCTGACTCTGTCGCGGATGTTGTGCTTCAGGGTATGGAACTTTTCATTCCATTCTCCCTGATTCCCACAGGTGGCAAGTCCCAGCCTTGGTTTGGTCGAACCTGCAAAGCGGCGTCCCGCCGAAAGCAGGAATGTTACCAAGCATGGGCTAATGCAGCGACAGCACGGGATGTAAAGACCAGCACATTAAAGAAGCAATTTAACTTTGCCTCCAGGTCCCTCAAAAGAGTAATTGCTGGGGTGAAGTCGGCTCACATCGGCAGAATTGGCGAGAGACTAGTAAGTCTCCCATCCGGAACTCGTGCATTCTGGTCTCTTGCCAAAGCTGTCCAGGGGAACTTTTGTAAGCCATCCCTTCCACCTCTGCGCATAGGAGATTATTCGTTGGCCCACGACGCTAAAGAAAAAGCCGATCTTCTGGGCAAACTCCCCCGTCGTCCAACTCGACCCTGGACGACGGGGGAAACGCACCGCCGACCATACCGCAGTGCGAGAGCCGCATGCCGGAAGTCCGGTTTACACAAAGGGCAGTGCGTAAAGCGCTTCTTTCCCTCGACGTTCATAAGTCGAGTGGGCCCGATAGAATCTCTCCCATCGTCCTGAAGACGTGTGCTCCAGAGTTAGCAACGGGTTTAACGCGCCTTTATCGGCTTTCCTACTCTCTTGGCGTAGTCCCGAACTCATGGAAGACAGCTCTAGTGCACCCAATCCTTAAAAAAGGAGATCGCTCGGATCTGTCCAACTACAGACCCATAGCCATCACCTCCTTGTTCTCCAAGATAATGGAATCCATTGTTAACTGCCAGCTCCTCCGGTACTTAGAAGACCACCAGCTCCTCAATGATCGACAATACGGCTTCCGTCGGGGTCGTTCAGCTGCTGATCTTCTCGTATACTTGACTCACCGGTGGGCACAGGCGATCGAGACCAAGGGGGAAGTGTTGGCCGTTAGTTTGGACGTGGCGAAGGCCTTCGATCGGGTCTGGCACAAAGCGCTCCTTGCGAAGCTTCCTTCCTATGGGCTTCCCGAGAAACTGTGCAATTGGCTCACCAGTTTTCTTACAGACAGAAGCATCAAGGTCGTTGTTGACGGTGCATGCTCCGACTCCAAGTCTGTTAATTCTGGTGTCCCACAAGGCTGTGTGCTATCACCCACGCTGTTTCTTCTGCATATCAATGACATGCTGCAGATTAGCAGCATCCATTGCTATGCAGACGATAGCACGAGTGATGCCCTTTACACCGGCCGCACTAACATACATTTTTTGGGTAAACGTCATCGAAAGCCGA
This sequence comes from Tyria jacobaeae, assembly GCA_947561695.1. Taxonomy (NCBI): domain Eukaryota; kingdom Metazoa; phylum Arthropoda; class Insecta; order Lepidoptera; family Erebidae; genus Tyria; species Tyria jacobaeae. The sequence goes on from OX387220.1 coordinate 14,479,725, forward strand.
TCCAAACTTGTGTCTGAAATCGAAACTACTTTATCAAAAGTTTCAGATTGGGGTCGACTTAACCTAGTCCAGTTTAACCCCAAGAAGACACAGGTTTGCGCGTTCACCGCTAAAAAGTTGCCATTGGTCGTATCACCTCAATTTGAGAGCACTTCCCTAACTGCATCAGCCAGTATCGGAATCCTTGGCGTCGATATATCAAGCGAAGTCCAGTTTCGCGGTCACTTAGGCCATATTAGTATCGAAGAAGCTTGGTGTGCTAAACAGATCGAGACAGTATTTTACTCCGGCCTACCGCCTGCAACTTTATAAGGCGCAGGTTCGGCCGCATATGGAATACTGTTCTCATCTCTATGCAGGTGCACCCCAGTACCAACTTCTCGCACTGCCAAGATATTTCTGATCGACTTGACACCTTGGCGTTGTGTAGAGATGTAGCTTCACTCTGCATCCTCTATCGCTTGTATCATGGGGAGTGTTCAGAGGAATTGTTCGGACTTATACCGGCTGCTGGTTTCCGCTATCGTCCTTCGCGACAAAATATCCATCCCCATCACCTGGACGATGGCACTCCACCACTGTGCCCTTCTCCAGAAGCTTTTTGCCTCGCACAACCAGCTTATGGAACAAATTATCGCCTGCCGTATTTCCGAACCGATATGACCTTCAAACCTTCAAGAAGAGAGCGTACCTCTACCTAAAAGGCCGGCAACGCACTTGTGACTCTTGAGTTGCGGGTGTCCATGGGCGGCGGTAGTCACTTACCATCAGGTGACCCGTCTGCTCGTTTGCCCCCTATCGCATAAAATAAAAAAATAAAACCTATAAAACGCCCTTTAAAACCTAAAATAATAATTCTTGTAATCATTGAATGGTTTATACAGCTAAGGAAAATAATAAAGTGTATAAAATGTAAATTATTTTTGTGATGTCAACATCGTGTGGCTTTAGTCGGTTCGAGTCCGACATACCACCTCTCCGTTAGTTCCGGTGAGGTGAAGACCCGTGGGGGTTTCCACACGAAATAAAAAACATATTTACAAAACATTGATTGGAATAGTGTAGTAGTGGTGTAGTAATAAAATAGCAAAACAGAGTGCCACATGGTAATAAATACTCTTATAATACAAACTGCAATAAAAGAAAACTTATAAAAATACAGAAAATCCCTACTCGATATCACTGTCACCTTAAAAATACCGTTGACAACTTCTCGATACTACGCTACAGTAAAGTAACGAATGTATACTTCAAAAACGGTTTGTGCTAACTTTTTCTCTAAATTGTATATTAAATGCGTAGATAGTTATCTTACTATAGGCAATGCAAGACGTTCATGCGTTAAAAAATTTGTTCCCAAAACGAGCACGGAGCGCTCTACAAATTTTCATACCAATTTTGACTATTACGTTAACCATACCATATACATATTTCAAAATGTTTGCGCTCGGGGTACACGAAGATAACTTCTATTTACTTTAAGATACGTGTCAAAATTAGCCTGCCAGTATGAAAGAAGTTAGTTATTGGTTATATCATTCATAATCTCAATTAGGTAAACAAATTAGGCCGATCGCGCGGTAGCCTGTCGCATCACCCGTTTGTCTGTTGAGTTTTGTACTTATACTTAGGAAAGGAATTCTTGGTACACTTGTATTGAAGTGTCGTGTACCCTCGTCATAGACACACGGACACTTGACAATTGCTATTTACGATAAGACATTAATTTATATTCAGTATATACCAACTGTTGTCCCGTTGATTTAAGTGATATTAAAAAAATGTTTACGTTTAAGTTTAAGTGATATTACTTAATAGTTGCCAGAGTGCAGAAAAAGACATAAGACAAAAGACCTTTTACCAGTAAAAAGTAAAAAGCGATAGATAAAATAACGTGTTCGGAATTTTTGGTCGAAATCTAGTATATTTATTTATTTATATATTTTTATTCCATTTCTGGACAAAGCCAAACTTTAAACAAAAATAACTTGGACACTGACAGAATTTTATGTTGAATTACGACAATTACGATACGATAATATCGTAAATGCAAAAGTATGTTTGATTTTTTACGCTCCTACCCGTCGATTACTGAAGAAAATATCTTCTTATGTATGTATGACAAATTTTGAATACATACATACACTGATACACTGATAAGAAGATATTTTTATAAAGGGTATCTTTTATGTTTCGATATCCTATTCTATACGCGTGTCAAAATACATTTGTGATACCTACGTAAACGTTTGATTCCATTGGGAGTTGAACCAACAAATATTACAGTTTACTTGTAACTTTTCCCAGTCGTCACAGGCCCCCATAAGACTTGGATTTTTGATTTGTTATCCCACCCAAAGTTGTCACTGTTATTGATGTGTAGCGAAATTGGAAAGTTCAGAGGCACTTATCTCTCAGATATAGATAGCAGGGCAATTTATAAAGCGGGATTTCTTCCCCCAAAGCACCCTCGACAACGCGGGCCTGCGGCGGTGTCATTTGCAGCCCAAGTCCGGATTATTGAGCCCAATATTACATAAATACCGAATGTGGATAGACAATGATGCTGCCACGGTATCTTCAACATTGCTTTATTTCATTCTGTTACACTGTACTCTTTTGTTATTTTGTTTTTGCGTTCGTCTCCTGTTTGCTTAAGCGAGTGGTACTTTGTAAACAAATCGAGATATTGTTTATATAGTAGTATTTGTTGGACAGGATTTGTAATCGTTCATACATGGAATACGTTTTTATATGTCTGTATCTTTACTAAAATAATAGCCTTTTATATAGCCTTAATTAATTTTCATTGTTCTTCGGTTGCACGGAGCGAGATTAAAATGATAATCTTATTTATTAAATGTTACTATGTAAGTTTTCCCAATCACTTTTCACCCATATATATTCTTCTCTTCGTCTCCGAAGTTTTTACAAACAGATATCTGAGTTCATTTTCAAAAATAATCTGTTAAGTACACTACAATCGGGTTTCAGATCAGGGTATAGCACTTCCTCCGCTCTCCTTAAACTGTGACAGGCGATGGTAGGGTGGCCATTGAAAATACAAAAGTGAGAGTCCTTTCTTTAACGCTGTTAAATACCGTCGATCACGATATTTTCCTATCCATTCTCACCTATCTTATGGTCTCACCTGAAGCACTGGATTGGTTCACATTTTATCTTAAGGAATGCACGTAGTCTGTTCGTGTCGATGTGCTGGTGCAATCTTGACTCTGGTTTCCTTTGCTATTTTCTCTATTTATGAATCTTCTAATCCTTGAACTTCAATATTCGTATTACTTGTATGCCGATGATATATGCTCATGCGATGATCGAGAACATATCATCTACGAATGACACCTATCTATCTATGAGTGAAAAACCTGTATATAACTTGACAGCACTTTAAATTGACGCGATCAGGTTGCAAACATCTGTTTGAGGTTTACCAGTACCCGCCGTGCTCTGTACACTTCATCATGCTATGTCACTTATAAAAATGATATCTGCCGAATATAAAAAGGATGGTTCTCCGATATCATGTCTAAGAAACATTAGATGAGATTTTTAAACAGACTTCTTTCTTTAAAAAGACAAGTCTCGTACTAGCATTACTTTCTGTGTCGCAGAAAGTAATGCTAGTACGAGACTAGGGGACTTTACAAACATTCAAACAACGGACACAAAGAATACCCAGACTCAGAACATCAACTGGAGCATTACACAAAGTGTTGTCCCGTACGGGGATCAATCCCACAACACTCGGCACGGCAGTGTGGATGCGAGGTGACCACTTAAACCACAACGCCATCCGTGCAGTCCGTTTTTGGTTGAAATGAAATGAAAATGTTTTTCTTTGTAAAGAAATAAAAACCATGCATATACAGACGAGAAAAACAAAACAGGTAAATGCGCAATAAAAGGATCAGTAAATGGAATAGCATTTTACTAAATGACTAACCTATCGTATTTCAGAATAAACTTAATCACTAACCCAACACCGATCTTATTAAAATATGAGGTGTTAGTGGGGTTTATAAGGAAACTTAACTTGCTACCTTGTAAATATTTAGTCATTTTTTATTCGAAAGTCAGCATGATTTTCTTGTCACAAAGCAGTGTTATTAAACATAAAATACAATGAGATATAAAATCTCTTTCAAGTTGTTTTCCGAAGCATTTTGACTGAAGCACCCTCTGGTGGCGTGTCGAATCATCTCTTCCAAATCGATACTTGAGTTTTTCTCAGTTTTCCCTCTTTACGTAAAAAAGGTTACCGTTTCTTGTACAGACAGCAACGTTTCTTATCGTGAGAGATTAATACCAGGGGTGTAGGTTAGCCTCCCAAATATTTTGTTGACATTTAATGATAAAAACGTTGGCAAAATAGGTTTTTAAACATTGCCGTTACTGGATAAATCAAATACTTTACGGTAAATGTTTTATTATTGTGAAAATGAATCAAAATTTAGATTCTGGTTCAGGCATGCTTTCAACCTAATGGGTTACTATATCATCATTGGAGGATTGTTAATCATAAGCATAACTTGAAATATAATTGAATAGTCATGAATTAAATCTTGTATTAATTATGTTATGAATCCTATTTATACTCGAAGAGAGTACTACTATTTATTTCACAACGAATGCTCTGTAGTTAGCTCTCAATCAGTGTTATGTGTGTGCCATAAATATGTTAATAAGTCTTATACAAATGAATACATGATAATAAAATTACGTCAATTTTCACTTAGAATTATTTTTCGATTAGAAAGATACTAAGAAAATAAAATGTATAATATTACTTCTAAAGCTTTACATTCAATAAATTTAAGAGGATTGCCTGAACATTTAATTTAATTAGATTGGTTTTGATTTGTTGACTATCCACGGAAACATACTCATGCCATGATTTGTTATTACTTTTATATAATCTAGTTAACCATATTGCCTTTGTAGGGATCAAAATCATTAATTTCATTTATAATTCAAACAGTGATACATTGTTTTTTCTTGAATTTAAATAATAAAATTCATACTTTTTTCTAATATTAGTAAATTAAAGTAGGTAAATAGCGACAAATTATTATTTTAATTTATATTATAAAAGAAGTTCACTGTAGTTGAAAGCAACTACAGTTAACATCGTAAAGTAAAGATTTAAAAAATGAAACATTTAGCTTTAAGGTCTTCTATTAAGTTATAATTAATAAATTCATATTTTTGTAATGATAGAGAAACATCACCTTACTGCCCATTTAACCAATTTCATTAATTAATTTATTTTAAAAGACAACTGCAGTGAAATAACTTGGGGGACTTTACAAACATACAAACAATGGACACAATAAACACCCCGACTCGGGGCAACAATTTGTGGCTTACATATTTTTTTGTACATACATACATAAGTTCACGCCTCTATTACCCAGGGGTAGACAGAGGTGTATTAAACACCCCCATTTTGCCTGTTAGAATTTGGTCCCACTAACGTGATAGTATGACTGTGTACGTAATGTATGATAGATAACAGTTCAATCCCTTAGTCGCCTTTTACGACACCACAGCAGTAATTTACTCCACCGTGAATCTCGAGTCACAAATTTTTGTACCACGGGGGATATTGAACCCACGCCCTCCGGCTCAGCAGTCAGGGCCACTAACCACTAGACCAACAGGCCAGTCAATTTATTGGGAGTCGATGGGATGTGTTTTATTTTTTCATTCTTCTATAACTTACTAGTTCTTATTAACTTTCTAGCCATAAATTCTTTCAGTTAGCCCATCGTCCTTCAACTTCCATAGATAAAGCTCTCTTAAAAAACTAGGAACATGCCAATTAAAGTAAAAGTAGCGTATAAAAAAATTGGTGCCCTGATATAAGGGTATCAGATTCAGCAGAATTTAAGATCAATAAATCAAATACCCACGCACTAGTTTATCTCTTACCGAAGCAATATTACATAACTCCAATCGTGGTTTCAAAAATGTCTGCCGAATCCAATAACGATGTTCAACAATACCGGACAGATATGAAGGTGTCTAACTCTAGTCGATAGGGTTTGGTTTAGAGAGATACGAGGAACGGGTGGAATGGAATGCCTTCAATTTCCACTTGCCCACAGTTGAGTTGAGAGGATGAATATTTATGGCCCTCACTGTAATATACGATACAATGGATGCGTTAGTTCTCTGCACACTGAAAGAATTTGTAAATATACTTTCGAGGAAGTAAATAATGGTGGTCCAATATTGGGATACTCTTTACGTGTGTAAAAGCAAATTGTGCACCAGTTGTTAACTTTGTATAAATACATTATAAGAGTATAACCCTCTTCAGAAAGTAGCCCTATTCGATTCCAAGAAAAATAATTGCATGTTCTGCTCTTTGAATAATTTATAATTTTGTATTTACTTCCAATTCGTTCAATATATGTATATGCATTATTTAGTCTCTGTGGCACAGAATTTTACACACAATTGGAAAGTAGTAGAAGTGAATAAGTGCCTAAAATTGCTAAGGGGATTAGTGGGATATGTAAAGGCTAAATTTAAAACATGATCTTTAATTTAGAATGGCATTAAAAGTCCCTAAGTAAATCTATTAAGTAATATTTTGATGAATCCCTAAAATATTATAGACGAAATGTTGTGGTTAAAGTGTAGGAACAAACTACGGTCTTAAATATTCAAGGACTTGGCTGCCACTGCTCCTTAATCCCTTTTGTCGTAAGCTGCCTGAAAGATTTGAATCGGTAATAGAAAGCGACAGCCAATATTTTAAATGATATACATTGTACCAGTTTTAACTCAATAAAAAATCATAATTAAAAAAAAACCCTTAAAACTTATTTGTCGCTATATTATATTTTTTTACATAATTAGAAATATATATATATACATATCCATGAAAAGTTTACAGGGTTTGATAGTTGGATACTTTGTTCATTTAGGTTTGTTGATTGTCGGTGCATATTTCTCTTTTAGCTGACATGTGCATAATATACCACTATATCTCCACTAGCTACAACATTGTAAAACAATACACGGATTATTTTGCTTAAATTCAAAGTTAACCCTCTCTTATATCCTAGCTCTAGGAAGTCTGTCACTATCGTCTGGTTTAATTACTAAGCTGCCAGTTTCAACACACTGACGACAGCAGGCAGCTTACAAGTTATAGGTTAGACATTGTAATACTTAGCTATACATATGAGTATATACAGTGAATATGCAGTTTACGGTGGTAAGATAATCTCCAATACTAGTAATTTATTAATTTATTATATTTTTATTATTTGTCCTTATTTTATCTCAATGCACCAGACACTGCCCCACAACTCTTCTCTTTGACATATTCTCTCCACCCTGGGGTTCCCAGTAAGAGATTGCCTCGTGGCCGCCAAATGCATAATTCTTCTGTAGTTTTAAGTTTACTATTGTATTTAATACCTAGTGTTCAATAAAGAGTATTATTATTCCTTTTTTTATTTATATGGTATATTTAAAAATTAAATTTATATGTGTATATTAACTGGAATTATTATTATTTTATTCTCGGTTGCCAGGGAAAACTAATTAAGTTTTCTTGTGGCACATGCCTAAGCTATTCTTGAATATTAGTTGTAGTTTATTGATCAGAAGCAATCAGAACGGATAGATTAATCCGTTAGTCTATGGTCTGGCTGAAAGTTTAGAAATTGCTTAACTATTTTGCACGTTTTGAGTATAACGGCCTTTTGTAGGAGCTAATTTGTTTTTGGTAGCAGGTTCAAAGTGTTTAGTGACTGGTTGAGTTGTTTTGGTATAACTATATTATTTTAGGTACTTTGATCGTGTCTGTGTTTAATGTCGGTTTGGACAATTGATTTTCACGCACCTCTTGGATGGTTTCCGGTAAGTTATTTTATTTTCTACATAAATCTGTGCGTAAATTGTTTATGATGTGTTTTATTACAATCTATTTATTTATATAATTATTATATAATATTGCTTTTATAGAGTTTAATAATAAACCAATCAATGCCCACGGGTCGCTATTGAGAAGCAAATTGGTCCCATTATACTAAAATAACAGTGTACAGGAAAGACATACCCAATTATTTAATTTACATTTTAAGTATGTAGCAATTAAAATATAAAATTAGAACTATACAGCGAGTGTTCGTATTGCGCCACGAATTGTAGTGCGTTGAGTTCTGTTCATAAATGTAAATATTGACAGTAACAGTAACTATTGTAAAAGGTTAATGCTTATTATCTGACTGCGCAAGAAGCAGGCTTATGATTTTCGGGTGTATATACGTATGATGGTTCTTAGTCACACCATAGAACCGAGGCGGGTTGATGGATTTAGACACCTTAGATGCCATCTGAATCACAGTGAGAGTTACATTTAGAGATAACTTCACACAAAACAAATAAACGGTGGGTTTTATATTTTTAAATGATTTATTGTGATTGTGGCATTAAAATAATATTGTAAAAATAAAGAAAAACAGAATTGAGAAAAGGCTTCATAATACCTTTATAACATCTTAGTTCTAATTTCCAAATTATGTTTTAAACTTCCTTATGAACGAAGCTTATTTTTCTATTCTCGTTTTGCCTTTGCTTATCAACAGATATTTCAAGATTTTTTTGCTCAGTAGCTATTGAAAAGCTTAGTTCTACAATTACAAATAATTTTTAACATCTTCTAAGGGTTTTAATATCTGCAGGTTCGGATGTACAAAACATATGTAAGTACGAAGAATTTATAAAAGTACAAACAGTGTCAGAACCGCTAAAGTCCTTACTATTGCAAGGTTTGGAAAGAGCTGCCAGAGTGAAGAAAAATATTTCAAGAAAATTATATTCCTGGAACCATCAAGAGTAAAGTGAATACGTTTCTCTTGAATAGGAGTGCTTCGTCGTCTTCACTTCGCACCAAGTGAGTTGGAAGACAAACACCTATTCGAATAAACAATAAAAGAATCGATGACAGGTCGAACACTTCTTAGTATCAATGGTTGATAAAACGAAATAAAATTTATTTTACTTCAACCAATGTAGTAATAGGTGACAGGAGCCTTGACAGTTTTATTTTGCCGGACCTCTTTACATTATTTCTTTACCTAAGACCAACGGGCGGAACAATGGTTTTCCGGAAGGATGTCAATATATTTATTTTAGAACACAGTAGCGGATTGATAATAAATTGCCAACCTGTTTACTTTTCTCAATTTATTGAGTAATGTAAATTTGTGAAGTATCACAGTTGATTTGTATTAGTTATCGTTATTGATTTGAAAAGATGTAACAATTTCCTTGGAGGCTGTTTCTGATTCACTGGCTGTGTAATAGTTGTTGTTCGGTGGAAATTATGTCTATATCTTCTACGAATAGCGTGTAAAAATTATCTTTTTAATATATCACAAAAGATGGCTACGAAGTCACCGTTCAAGAAGTATAACTACAAAGCAACACAAGTACTCTCTTAATACCGAGCGCCAGAAAACTAAAACTCCATCCAATACTACGGGCTGATACTCGAGGCATTTGTACATTGATTGATAGAATGTGATTAAATCATTCATAACTTCTGAAAAATACTAACATCATTAAATTTTGATCAATTTGCTTAGTAGCTACAATGTCATCGATATACGTGTAGAAGTACGTAGACATGTCAAACTTATGAGTCATTACCTAGGTGTCATGTCCACCTCGCCACCACAGTCAGTCACAGAAATAAGTCCGTTGACTTTATAATATAATTAAAGAAACATACATGTTGAAGTTACAGGTAGATATTTAAGTAGATATCAAATGTATATATATATATATGTATATATATATATATATTTAAGTAGATAACTACGGCGTGTGGCATTCGTAATGAAGTCACAGACTTCTCAGGCGACTTTCAAAAAATTAACTTATATGTAAATAACTTCAACGCAAAACTTATTAAGTACCCTTGGTTTTAATATATTTTTTCAGTTATATAACAAGTTATTTTTTTTAATTGTTTATTTCCTTTTCCAGAATACACTATGAGTACAAATATCACAACATCGCTAAACTGTCAACACAGTTTGTTGGCAATAAAGACGCTCTTAGTTTGTAAAAAATGATTTAAAATTTAATTACATTAAAAGTACTGAACGTAGCTTTCTTTATGTTACATTTCTTAGGAAGTTCTTTTATTATATAATGCTGGAGTTAGATATCGCCTAGACCTTTTTGATATTTTTTTTTACAGATGGTATCATATATTTTCCTATTATAAAAAAAAAACAAAATAAAAAAAGCATTTATTTCTTATCCTTAAATTTATTTACATTTTAAATGTTGTTAGTATATACGCTTGTTAATTAAATGTTAGTACATGTTAGTTCTTTTGTTGGATATGGACCCCTACTCGGATGAAGGCTTCCTCCAGTCTTTTCCACTCGTCTCTGTCCCTACCGATAGTTTGCCTGTTGTCTCCTGCTATTTCTATTATATCGTCAGTTCTTTTGAATATCCACGTTTGACAACCATACAACAGGCAGGGCAATATGCAGGTGTCTAATATAATTTTCTTCAGGTTTATCGAGTAGTCTCCTTTTAGTATTTCTTTGAGTGACCAGAATTTCTTTCAGGTCATAATTGTTCCTCTTCGACTTCGTCTTCATTGTGTTTTTTATTAAATGACACCTGATTACCTAGGTAGACGTAGCTGTTGACATATTCTATTGAATTTTCATTTACCTCGATGGGCCTCTTGATGGTTTTTGTCATTATTTTGGTTTTTGTAGCATTCATTTCTAATACTACTTTCGAGCTTGCTTGATTAAGTGAGCAGAGCATGTCTTGGAGACTTTTTGCTGTATCAGATAATATAACTATGTCATCAGCGAATCGAAGATAGCTTTAATATAGATAGCTGTTGTTTATAGTTTTATGCCTCTAGTTTTGCAGTCTAAGTTTTTAAATATGTTTTCTAACACAGCAATAAACTTATTGATCTATTGCGATAGTATATTCAATTTTTTCAGATATACATATGATAAATCATTTATTATAATTTAATTTCCATTTTGATTTTTTTTTACTAACCAGGTACTTAATTAGTCTAATTTGTACTTGCTTTATTCGATCAAACTGAGTTTAGAATGTCAGTCATTAGCTGCTTAAGTCGTAATTAGTAGGTGAGCCAACAAGAGCATAATAAAGTGCATACATACTTTTTTGCTTATAATCGTATCCATCAGGTCATAAATAATAAAACTCTAGAAGCTCATTTGATTTATATCGATGTAATCATAAAATGATTGACTAGGAAATGTACCAATGTAGTAAAAGGAATTCTTGGAACAGTCTAGATATAGAACTGTTACGAACAAATTAATAATATTATTAACAAAACTATAAGTTAATCAGAGGAAATTCCCGTATTTAAAATGCTTTAGCAAGCTTTTATGTCATCGTTTTTGTTTTAGTTAGAATACCAAATAGAAAAACATATTTTTAAGATATATGATACATGTTTTACCTTAAGTTTTGCCACATTACGCATATACATAATCGGCATTGTTGAACTGACTAGGTATAGTAAACTATCTACTAACTTCTATGTAATTTCTTCTTGAATGATAAGATAAGAACAGGTAAGAACAAATTACTTTTATTGAAACTCTTTTAGATGAATTTTTTCATTGATAATATTATGTAAGCATTGACAGTAAACATTTTAAAGACAAAATAAAACAAATAAAATGCTTTTATAGAAAGCGTTCCTAACATTTAACAAAACATAGCTCTTATCAGAAATAAAATACTAAGCAGTTAAAGCTTAAATACTAAACTTCAAAGGGAACTATAAATCTTTGTAACTGGGGACTTAACATAAAACACAAGTTGAACTCGTCACTGCAGACTGCAGTACAGCAAAGTGAAAAGAAAAAAGACGGTTGTCGGACAATTTTTTATTTAAAGGTTCCAGTAAACTGAGCTGATTGTATGCGGCTGACTAAAGGTGCGCTGATTTCGAGATACTTACTAAAGTGAGTTCAATGACCGTTCGGCCAGTTAGCATAAACTGTTTTTGTTCAGTCGAAATCCGTTACAAAAAGTGTGAACAATGCGACATGAAATTATTATGTGATTTGTACAATTGTGGGTGCCTTAAAATTCTATCAGTAGCATGACTCGTTGCTGCTAAGAAGTCCGCATGATTCTTCGTTAGACAACAACTGTATGTTTTGTGATAGGTAACAGTTTATTTGCACAGCATTTTTCATTAAAAATGTAACATACTTGCCAGACAAACAAAAAAACATGTGTCAGACATAAAATAGGCCTAATTGTTACATGCAATTTCTTCCAGGCAATCTTATAATTGATCATGATTCGGATGGACAGAGGTAGTCGGTGATTGCTTTTTATTGCTGAAAGAATAATCAATTTCTAAAAAATACAGTTACGTTATTTGGAAGTGACGACTTAGCTAGGTACAGCAGAATTACACGCTCCAAACCCTACACTATATACGGCTACATTGAGTAAGCTTAGTGGAGCTCCATCACTCCATACCAGATAAAGCAGCTAACGGTGGGGTCAAACTTTTCACTTTGACAGTATTCCTCGCATCTGCGAATTCCCATTTCAAGCTTAGCAAGTGAACGTCGTAGTGTACCGGCACATATTTAGTACAGTTAGGTATTAGTAACCTATTTGGGTTGAGAAAAGTTTCTAAAATGATGGTGTTCTTGATTGTTTACAACTTGATAAATTTGAAGCCAAAAAAAGTAGACAAACAGATTTTAAGATATAATTTACAACAATCTGCAATTGTTTGTCAGTAATGAGTTCACAATAATAGTAATCAACATATTATTGTTGAGTATAGGTATATATACATATAATATTACTAAGTCGTAAATAATAAAAACTAACCTTTAATGTAGTCAGGCGCTGGTACAGTACTTACTCACGCTAAGATTTAACTTGTGTTATGGGTACCAGTTCGTTCCTCATTAGAAAATTACTTTCAGTTGCAGTAATATCATCATTATCACTATTATGGAGTAAAAGACGCGTGTATGCGCGTGCGTGTGTGTATAAGTGTGCTTAGTTTTGTGGCAATGATTATAAAAGTTCCGGTTCAATGATTATAAACATTCATCATATTGTCATTTTTCTTTCATTTTTTAATTGTCTAAATCCGGAGTCAGAGCCCTTAACCATTACTATATTGTCATCGAAACGTGTGTTATACTGAAGGACTCCCTTATTTAACATTTCTGAAAATTTCTTCTAGTGAAAAATACATGTATTTGTTATTTGGCCTCATTCACTATGTCCTGTTAAGAACAAATAAATAATATAGCAATAAGTCACTTAAATAAATCACTACAGGTGTTATCAATGAGTGAAAATGTTAACTTATCTTCTATCATCATTAAAAACTACATACAGAGATTAATGAAATTACGTTAAGGATTGAGAGATTTATTTACACAGCAATTTGCATGAATGTCTTCAAAATAAATATTCACCATGTTGAATACTCTGGTGTTTTTCACCTGAACCGTCTCATCCCGTTATACGTCGAGCACCTACTAAACAAGTGAAAATTAAAACTGGATCACTTAATATTTTTGTGAAACAAATTCATTAATTTTGAGACTTATCTGCCTGTATCGAGGTTGCACATAACACCGAAACCACTAATGTAATAAATGATACTTGTGGGATATTTAGGTAATATGGCCAACTTTGTTTCCTGAACTTTATTAGGGTTTGCAAGAGACAAGGAGTAAAAGTCAAAATGTATACTTATATCTAATTCATTAAAACGTAGTTCGACTCCATTCATTATTTTTTTGCTGGGCATACTTTCATTTACTTAAAGTATTGTAATGTGAATATTTATGACTATTTATTGCTTACTTTTAATGAAAGTGTAAAGTTTGTTGATGAATAATATAGATAGATAGATAGACGGATATTGTACTTGTACACCAGGATTTTACAGACATTACTTCGGGGTCACACTGAAAGTTTTTACAAAAAAAAAAAAAATTATTGCTTTTCGAAGTAGCCTCCGTTTGTTTCTAACCATTAACTGAATAAGTGAGCCCACTCTTCTTTAGGGATCTGTTTCACGCCTTTTTCCCTTCATCTTCAGGTTTCATAAAAAAATTAACTCTTGGTTTATCTTTTATTTTTAGAAATAAATTAAAGTCTCAAGGTGCCAGGTCGGGACTGTAAGGATGATGATTCACTAGCTCCACATCTCCGATAGACAAACATTCGATAGTCGGTCTGGCGGAGTGAGCTTCTTGGGCGCTGCTGGCTAACATTTTCCAAGACAACTGGTAAACAATGACTGATATACCAATCTGCAGTAACAATCCTTTTATCTTCTAGAATTATTGTTATGAAATGACCCGTCCGTCCATCTATTTGCCTTGACTTCTGCCCTTCTTTACTTTTGTCGATAAATCTTCGAATGGAATAGACAATCTGCGCAATAAATGTTTTCATTTCACATATTGTCTTTTGGTTTCGGGTTCGTAACAATATATCCAGCTTTCATCACCTGTGATGATTTCATATACAGCATTCGAGTCACCTCCTACTTATTAAGCATAGAGTGGCACCAATTCAAACAACGGCGTTTTTGATCGTATGCAAAAAATAATTTAGTTCCACACAATTTGGTTTTATTAGCTGAGTATGCTAATAAAACCAAATTTTGTTGATATCTGTGTTGTATTCCAGATTTTAGGTTATGAAATATTGGGAATAATTTTATTATCTAACTTTTAATTTTAAAGAATCAAATGTTTATAGAAAGTTAAATATAAAACATTTTACGGTAGGCGTTTAGTCATAAAACTGTTAGTTAATAATTTGTGGTTGGCTGCGTATAACAACACAAGAATTTAGTTCGTTAATAGCTTTTAGTTTACGAGTTTACTCCTACAGTTAACTTTCAAAATCGTAACGAAATGTATACTACCTCTATATTAGTAAACCGCAGTAATTACTGACACACTAGTAACGTGAGCTTTATTTTTACGACAGCAATATTGTTGTAGTTAAAATGTAATTTGATTTTCATATGAATGTCTTAGGTGCTGTCTGTTTTGTTTCATATTTAAGTATACATAAAAATAGTTAACACATTTAGTAAATAGTATGCATTGAACTTACATTATGCATCTGTGGTAACATTACGCATATTCAGATTTGGAGGACTCTCAAAGACCGCCAGCGCACTTGCGACTCTTGCGTAGCAAGCAGGTGTTTATGGGCTTCAGTAGTCACTTGCTTTCATAAAAAATATATAAATATATAATTATACCGCATAATAAAACTTACCAACCCGAATCTATATATAATAATTAAATCTACTACTACTACACATATTTACAAAAATGCACCAAAGCATTCGAATCTCGTTGAAAAAGTGACACGTTAGTTTGATTAACTGTGGCAGTTAGTCAACCAAAAAACTGCCATACTGAATGAGTAAAAACTAAATGCTGAGCTTTTGCTTGTGACATTTTAAACTTATATTCTCTAATGACGTAATGGTGTCTTATCTAAGCCTATCTTTTGGTATTTTATCTAAGCCTTTTAAGAACTAAGAAATCAAATCGTTAAAACAAGTAAGCATATTAGTTTTATAAAATGCATTGGAATTCATTTCTCATGTTCTGGTGTACAGATATTTTGATTTAATTAATTTGATTGTTAAGTATTCATATTACTTAGAAAGGAAACGATTTGTGTAACACTTTGACTAGCGGTTCAATGTATATTGTATGGAGTATGTAGGTGACACATATGAATGTATGACATACATACTAACGGTCACGCCTGTAGCCCCAAAGGGGTAGACAGAGGTATATTAAATACCCACGTTATATCCAAAAGAGTTACAATTTGATCCCACTAACGTAATAGGCGGCAAGCCTATTGCCGTCAATTTTAGGAGTGAAATATGGCAAAATTTGGGAGCACATTAAAATTGAATGGTAAGAACATGGAAGGCAATATAAGAAATGGATATAGCGTATATGGATAATTTGGAAATTCTATGTAAGCAAAAGCTCGAGGAAGATGCGATCGCATATATGTACATATTCAACTTGAACTAGCTTCAGCCTCTGCCCTAGGTGATGCTGTGAGTATATATTTAGTGTAAGTTTGAGTTTCAAAACTTTTACTGCTAAGCTAAATTAAGCACAATTAGTTTTCGGTAAGAATAACGTTAATAGAATTATAATCAATAAAATACAAGGCAAATATTAATCAACGAATATTACGTCAAAAAGTCGGTAAAAATTCTTAAAAATACTGTCTATGGCAAAAACATTTCGTAAAACAAATTCTTTAGAAGTAAACACACCACGGAAGTCGTTTAATATTCAAGAACGGAACACCCACTCCATTAATTGGAAGTGTCATTTGTCCGGTGGACCGTCAGCCTTCACTGGTATCGTACTAATTAGAGCACTCGACCGAATGACAACCCTGAATACTGACTGAGAGCCGATGCGATGCGAATTTAGATCAGCGAGTGACGATTAGTGATTACCGGATAGGGGTGTGAATGATTTATTGAAGTGTATTGACGTTGATATATGTATTTTTGATTTTGTTCTCGAATACTAGTTAACGTCATGAGATCAGTCTGGTAAAAAGATGTCATGTAAACGAGGTATAATGAGGCGCATGAGTTTATTTGGCTACAAATACTTAGTACAAGGATTTTGCCCAAAGCAATGGCGCTAACTGGAGACTGATATCTATAGACTTTAATTCTAATCTTTGTATTACATTTCACGTTACAGTTGTAAGATGTTAACATTAAAACGCGTATTTGTCATAATTTCTATTTAATTACGTTCGAAATATAACTTTAAATGTGACGTAATATATAAGCCGATATTTATTATATACTCTAATGTAATTGAAGATTTCAGACTAGGACTAAGGAGTGTGATGTTAGTATTCCAAAATGCTAAATAACGTTGCAACAATAGAAATAAGCAGTCGAATAAATAATATCTTATTTACCCTTGATTGGCGTATAATATTAAAAAGTTATTTAGGTCAACGTCTGTTAATGTGTAAAATATCTTCTTGAAATGTTATAATACGCTGCTTAGTAATACAATACAAATAAAAACCGTTTATTTTTCATCACCAATGCGTGTACACTATAATTGCTAAATCTAAATTAGTAATTCTCCGTATTAACATAGGTGAGAGTTTTAAGCCATATACATAGGTTCTGATTATACGCAGTTTTAAGCATAGGGTATATTATTAAAGATGTGTTTATTTTATTATATAACTACAAAGCAAACAGTAAAATCTTTGTTCAAGTCTGGTATGAAAGATTTTATAAATTTATCCTCGTTGAGTTTCGGGCATAATACAGCTCTGAATGGTTCCTTATAAGTACAAGTAAAATAAATGTTTGTTTGATTGTAAGGACATCCCGGCATCTATACACCTCAGTGGTTGGAAAGCGGAAAGGCATTGAAAGAGCTACTTTGAGAATAGCTTATTGCCCTTCTTATATTTTCAAAAGAATATTAATAATAACTTTTTTCGCTCCTCCCCCGAAGGTTATAAAATAGTTAACTATTGACGGCAGAGAGCAATGTGTTGTATTTTGATTGTTCCAGGATCCACAAAGTCTCTTGAAGTCTTGAAAACAATACCATTTTACGTACATGATTATGATCTTTCACGTACGTGAAATTCTAGTAACTAGGGTGTTACAAGAAATTGAATATGGCCCTTAAAATGTTTTGTTTATATGTATGTCAAGTTATTTAACGGTGACTAGATCTTTGTAGTGCTTGACACTGATGTGTTACAGTAATCGACTGGGTGAAGGTGTGAAGCAGTGATCTTAAGAGATCTTGGTGGAAGAATATTTTTGGTTGCAAAAACAGTATATGTATTTAGTACTACATATATGTATACTTAGTGTCAAAACATTTTGTATTTGCCCTATATATCTATTAGCGTATTATTAGAATGCCCATTTTTGTCTAGGTTCATCTTTCTAGTTATAACTTTATTAAGAATGTGAGTAATAACCACATGACTATACATACATACAGACATACTATAGCTATAAACTATCAAATTCAATAAATGACAATTAAAATAGCGATGTAATTCTTATCTTGATCTGAATTCAAGTGACCAATATAAAACTTATGAAATGGTGTTTACGTCATAACAATGTCTGTTAACTAATTTTAATAAATACTACACTGTTTCATGTGTCTATTAAAGTTTGCCTATTTTTAACAGAATAAATATTACTTTTTGTTGTGGCGTTAACAAGAATCAGTTAATAACACACAAAATTTTTGTCATGTCTGTACATTTTATATTTCAGCTACTAATAAGTAATTAAACATGTAAATTTAATTAATAACAAACAAAGTTGAAAGTTTTCTATTAAACGGTCGTAATTATATTTTATGGTTATAGCTCAAAAAGTAATAAGGGCCTGTTGGTACCTTTCATTACTACCTCGCCACCTACAGTGTAGAATACACAAATAAATATTTAACTTTACAGCACATACTTTACAACCGGCTACTTACTAAATTATTTAATTACCGTCCAACGTATTCATTAATTTCTCATTTTATTATTCATTAAAATCTTAGCTAATTAGCTACGTTTCATATATGATAATTAATTTACTGATTTTTTTTTGTTTACTGTATTATGATGCTGTCTATGAATGTTTAAATAATAACAGGTAATAGGATGATATTAAAATTAGATAATTAAAACTTTACGCAAATGTAGGGGCGTAATATAACTTTATTAACTATTTAGATTATAAACAATAGCCAAAAATATTACTTTAAACTCCGCTACTCGCATGCATGCAAAATCGGCAGTCATTTACTTTAATATTTATAGGTTATGATACATATTTGTTCACATGAAGTTTTGATCGAATTGTAGCGATCGTAACACTAATGAATGGACTTAACAGCAACACGTCCATGAGTTTTGGTTACTTTATTAGCATTTCACTATTAGTTTTCCGATCTGTCGGTGCTCAACAAAAACTATTTCGTTGTGGCTTGCTATATTTCTCCATTTTATTTTTTTATGTAATTAAATGCAAATAGAATTTCATAGGGCAGGAATATGGGATGGCATTTTACGACAATAGATATACAGTTTTATGTTCATATTTATTATGGAACATGCGATTTTCTAATTTGTGCGGTAATGTTCGAAAACAAATCGGGCAACCCCGAAATACTTCCTTAATAAATTATGTTCATATGCCACTTACTACATATATATAAAGTTGTTTCCCATTTAGTGTTGCAAATTATAGATTTATAGATATTTTTGGTTTTAGTATATTTAGCAAGTGTTTAAATAATCATATGTAGCATATTGGCCAATTTATTGGTTGGATTGTTTAGCATTTTAAAACTAGGCACTACTACTATTGAAATCAAAGGCGTGACGGTTATGTTTAACGTATTAGTAAAAAAGTATTTAAGGCAGAATTTACATCAGAAAATAATAAAATAGTTTATGCAACAATTACTTTATTCAAAGATATTTATTTGATTCATTACCGAAGAGGCTCAGTCTATAGCTCCAGTTCACTGGCGGGTACGGTTTTGAAGAATACATTCAAGTGTGAGTCGATTGTATTTAGTACTTCATTAACAATTGGTTTGCCGAACGTTTGCAAGACCTCCTTCCAACTCTGGTCCAAAATAGTATTGATTGGAGCCGCTGGAATAGAAAATATTTTATTAAATATTCCTAGTATATGCTACGAAATAGAATATAAAGACATGTTTCGCTAAAACTTGGTACTTGTTTATAGAATATCATTCAAAAGTAGCCAATCTTTGAATGTCTTTAAGCTATAGACAGAAAAATGTAAAACAATTATCGATCGTATAAACATTCCCAAAACCACCAGTATCTTTTACAGTTTACTCTATCTTCTTGTAGGTTGTCTAATAATCTGTTGTGGTCTTTTTTGCAGATATACTTGGATTTGCACTACATAAAAGATAGATATACCAAAACATACATATGTACAGAAATATAGTGATCTATCTGTTGTCAAATCAGCTGATTTACTATGTGCGTCATTACATAAAATCGTGTCAAAGACAACATGGGTAATGAATTAATAACTATTTAAACGATTAATCTGTTTTGATAACAACTCTCTCCTTGTTGTTATGAGAGCGTCTAGAAGATTTTTTTTTCATTTCTATATGTATGTATATCTTCTATCCAACTGTACTCACCCTTTTCTTCATCGCCATTGAATAAGTTTTCAAAGGTAAGTGTTGTTTTCGATATGAATTCATATGTATTTGCATCGGTACTTAATTGCCAATGTTTTTGACCATCTTCCCCATCGACCGTATTTAAATGACACTTGAGACGGATAAGCATTTTATCTGCAATATAGTAAAAGTAAGAGATTATTTGCAAAGAGCTCCACCCTAGTATTCTTGTTATTTCTCCAATTAAGTCAACCGCGTATTTTTGAAGTTTGTTCATTTGGTAACAGTATATTTGTACTCAAAAACCACTATACTTTAGTAGTAACAAGCCTCAGTCAACATAATACTGTGCAACCTTAAGTAAATTAATTAACTAGGTTATATAAAAAATACGAAACAAAGTTACCTGTCTTTACATGAAATGGACCAGAACCTACGACGGGTATGGTGAAAAGCTTCCCTGATGAAATGTAATTACCGTGCACTTCTATAGGACATTCAGCTTCAAATTTTAGCAATTGCTCATCTTTATTACGTCTGTAAAGTTAATATTGTTTCGTTTTATGTTACGAATAAATATACTCCTATAGATAACAAACCTACAATGCCAAAATAATCGATAGTAAAAGTGTCAGGCGTAGAGAGTCTAAACCACTTTTCATCGCATTCTGTTTATAGTTTCTATTAATATTTATTTTCTTTATAAATGAATTTATCCAACCAATGTGAATCACGAAGAAACTTGCAAGGCACATACTCAACATCTTTAACTTCACAGTTCGTCGTTCCCGTTAAAGTCATATCTTTGAAAATAATTTCCAAGTCTCCATCTTTGTAAGAGACAGTTTTTAATGCTACAGATTCTAGTGGAGTCATTTCAATGTTGGGTATCCCGGCAGCAAAGTATGGTATGGCTACCTGCGATGACTTGATTAGGCAAGCTCGGTCGTTCCATTCACATTTCTGTATAAACGGAGCTGCAAAAGTATTATTATTGCATTAGTTAAAATATCATGTAAGAAATATAAAGGCAAACAAGTAAAGTTATTAAAAAATATTAAATGCCGACCGCATTAATTCTTCTCCTTTTTTTGCTGTCATTACCTATAATTCCATTACTCACTTCTCCCACTATTAAGACGATTGAAATGATACCTCACATATCGAAATCCTATTCTCTAGGGCGTGACAAAGAAACATTATACATTTGTACATACATATATGTATATATTTGTACATACATATATATACATATATGTATGTACATAGATTCCGACTATTTATCGAGTATCCATATCTATGTACATACATATATGTATATATTTGTACATAGACATGACATGATGATGACAGCCAGAGTATGTCGACAAAGAAACAGTATACATTTGTACATACATATATGTATATATTTGTACATACATATATATACATATATGTATGTACATAGATTCCGACTATTTATCGAGTATCCATATCTATGTACATACATATATGTATATATTTGTACATACATATATATACATATATGTATGTACATAGATATGGATACTCGATAAATAGTACAGAATTTTGAGAGGCGTATGTTCATCATTGTACATAAATAGAGAAATGCAATACTTCAAAAAGGCTCAACGCATCTAAAGCAGTTTTCACTTTTAAAACAGTTTTCGCTGTTTCTCATTAAGTTAAATTAAAAAGTGGTCTCAGAATACTTACCTAAAGCCGCAAAAGTGCCTACAACCAACTGGGATAAACACAGTATAGTACCAGTCGACTTTAACATTTTATTGAAATAAATAATTAAATCTCTAAAGTTAAGTTAAAGTTAGTGTCAAATATGGAAAATGATACTGTTGATAATTTTAATTAACTACTTAATATATAGTGGAACGAAGGCAATCATTTTCCGCTTTTTGGTTTTCTTGACCTTCATTATGTTTACCTACCACAGTTTAAACTTCTTGCTTATGAACTACGCTATATTAATGATTCCTTGTTTTTTACATGATATTTCATCTTTACTTAAATAAAACACTACAAAACATTCTACTCTTAGGGCTTAACTAAAAGTAAAAATCCATTTTAAGGTATAGAATAGGATTATTACTTCTTATATAATTAAAAAGAATAAAGAAATATTTACGTATTACTAAACCAATAAAAAATAGGGACTGTTCACAAACATGCATCGTAAAATTCATCCGCATCGTTGTCTATGCAATTCCAGGAGGCTGGCAGCATTAGCACGTTGATTGGCAATGGATAATTGCCACAGGAGTTAATCCTAGTGCGGGAGTTGTCTTAAAAAAAACATGTTTGCTTTAGCTAGGTGAAAAAGATTATATTATATGCCATTACTATGTGTATCGTGGTCGGGAATGGCACCAGGGTAGCCAGTTACCTCCTGCACAATTTCGGGATACTATATTATGATAAACCTAATGAAGAAGGTGATTAATAAAACCATTTATCACAATTATCTGTTTTTATTCTTAAATATTATTTGATACTTACTAAACCTGCTAGAAAATATTATTTTAATCTCAGATTACTGCAAGCAAGTCCAGTAGTACATACAATATTACCAATGGAAGCCAGTAGTGATGTAAGATGTGTCTCATTTAATAAACATAGTTTTAAGTGGTAGTTCTGAAGTCACCTCTTACCACTTTTTATTTTCCTAAAACCTTATCGTGATGAACCTTAAATGTAAACATTGTCTGTTTTTACGAATTTAGCCAACACCTTTATAAGTGCTCTAATTTATGATCAAATTTTCTGTCCTGTAACGCCAAGCTCAAGGTTCTATGGACTTCAGGTTTCCCCTTGATACGTAGGTAAGTAAGTTAATAATACATATAATAAGTATATTTTAAAAATTTTAAGCTTTTTTCTATTATTTATAACATGTTTATATAAGACTGACATAATCAATAATGGCTATATTCCCTTAAATCTTTTTAGATAGTGTAGTAGTAGTCTACAATCAATTTAAAAAATAATAATAATTAGTTTCGATGAATAAGATCATAATCAAGGAAGATGTTACAAGTTTCTATGGCATAGTTGTGCTATTTAAGGAAATCAGCTGCACTCCAATTATAACTGTTAAATATCGATCAGATTGACTTCCATTTATTGTCTTACTTTAGGTTTGTCTTTTTTTTCATCCAAACTACATTGTTCTACGTCCATCATCATATTTGGAATCATAACAAATTTTTTATCACATTTTATTTAGGAGACATTAGGCAGTATAGCGCAGAATTGCACAAAAGTATGTTATATCAGATTTTTAGGTTATGTTTCCCTCATTATGTTTTAATTGACATGAATGGATTTTGAGACGTTAAAATGCTTTATATGAATACTATTGATAAATATGATTTTATTATTAACCACGAGATCAACGAGTTCTTCGTATTAACTACCTCATTTAATGTTAGTTTTACTGTAGAGAAGCACGAAAATAATTTATTTTCGTATTGCTCTACAGTCTATATCTAGGTATTTAATAATATATGAAATAATTTAAAAATATAACACATTTTTAATACTTTTTTTTTTTTTTTTTATACTATAGGGGGACAGACGAACAGACGGGTCACCTGATGGTAAGTGACACCACCGTCCATGGACTCTTGCAACTCAAGAGTCGCAAGTGCGCTGCCCGCCTTTGAGGGTGATGAGGGATAGGGGATGCAGGGAGCGGAAAGAAGAGAGGAGGGATGAGGAGATGGAAAAAAGGAGAAAGGAGATGAGGGGAGAGAAAAGGGTTGAGGGGGAATTGGGCCTCCGGAAACATCACTCAATTCGGGGAAATGCAACGCAAGCGTTACTTCACAACCGGTTTTCTGTGAGGCCGTGGTATCGCACCGGTCGAGCCGGCCCATTCGTGCCTAAGCATGGCTCTACCACTGAAGAATTTATTAATATTCATTTTAAATATTAGCCAATAGAATATTATCTAGTCTACTGTTACATATATAATATCTTTTGTCTCACAAGTATTATGTAGTCATAATTCAAAAAATAATATGTATTTTCTATTATGTTAGTAACGCATAATATTGATTTACTTATATAATGGAAATCTTCGGTTGCGATCATCATTACAAACGGCATAATTTGCTCATCAAACTAGGTGATGTCCATTATTGTATACAGAGAAGAACTAACTCAGCTTCTAAAACCACAGAACCACCAGCAGATCCACAATTAGCACTACATAAACATTCCATTTCGTATGTTTAAGTCTTATATCCGTTATCAAAGACCTGTCATATCATGAAAGTAGTACACACAGTACACAAATGACAGCCAGAGTATGTCGAAATTGCAAGTAATCAGAGTCCTTTAGAATAACCGATTAGTGAGAAATATCAAAAATATTAGAAGAAAATAAAAGTACACCACAGACTATCAATTTGAGGTAAGAATTAGGGATGCGAATTCATAATAGTGATTGTATCAAAAGTCGATATCGATTTTGTGTGAAGTCCCAATGTGAATCGATACTATAGATAAAAAAAAATATTTCATTCGTACCTAATGTCATTGATATTGAACATTGAATGGAATTATAATATTTATTTATTTTTGAGGTAAAAAATTAGCTAAGTATTTAATGAACAATTTTGATTGTGTAAAAAATCGATTTCAAAATTGGTCAATGTCATACCATAATCAATATTTGTAATAACATAATATTGAATTGGATTTTAATAGTATTCAAAAGTACAAAAAGATATTTTATATAAATACTATATGATAGCGATGTTCATAACGACGATATTGTTATTTAGGAATATATAAATCAGTTATGTGCTTATTTGTAAGCAATTTATTCGTTATCCTTAAAACTGGAAGTTATGTGTCACCTTTAAGTATTTAACCAGAAAGACAATTGAATTTTAGGTAATAAGACGACCGATTTCTTTCAGTTTGACTTGGTTTGAATTGCGCATCTTTAGCCGATTGACATGTGTTGTAAAATTTATAAAAAATCATTACAATATTCTTAATTATTAATTTAGAAAATGGGCTGGTCAGTTTGATATAAATATTTGCTTATTAATTAAAATGCAAATATTTATATCAAACTGACCAGCACATGTTTGTTGGTTTTGGGGCGACATATGACGATGTCCTTTACTAAAAATTACAAGCCTATGGCCGTCAACCGGGCACTTTAATAATTAAAGATTGGAAAAATTGAAGTATATTAAAAGGGATAGGTAAGGACAAGGGTACTAAGAAAGTATTTTCTTCATAAAAATCTAATAAATATAGTTTTCTGTTTAATACCTTTATTGTAGCATAAGACTTGAATGGAGGGACAGACGAACAGACGGGTCACCTGATGGTATGTGACACCGCCGTCCATGGACACTTGCAACTCAAGAGTCGCAAGTGCGCTGCCCGCCTTTGAGGGTGATGAGGGATGGGGGATGCAGGGAGCGGAAAGAAGAGAGGAGGGATGAGGAGATGGAAAAAATGAGAAAGGAGATGAAGGGAGAGAAAAGGGGGTAAGGGGAATTGGGCCTCCGGAAACCTCACTCTATTTAGGGAAATGCAACGCAAGCATTTACGTTAGCTCTACCACTGAAAAATAAGTTTGTTGTTGAAGTTTTATTTGCTTCTACGTGGTAGAGTCATGCTTAGGCACGAATGGGCCGGCTCGACCGGTGCGATACCATGGCCTCACAGAAAACTGGTTGTGAAGTAACGCTTGCGTTGCATTTCCCCGAAATGAGTGAGGTCTCCGGAGGCCCAAAATCCCCCACCCCCCCTAATGATAGCGCTGTGAACAAAAAGGATACCCCAGGGTGGTACCAGCGCTAGCGTTGGAGAATCTCCCCCTGGACGTCCACCCTCAGTACGGATTATACCTGAACGTGGACGCCCAGGCTGCCCCTCGTACTCTGGGGGGGGCTCAACTGCGCTCTCAAAATCTGCTCGGGGCAAGAGAAGGGATACCATGGCACCCCCTATCACGTTTAGGCAAAGCGGCGTCCCGCCGAAAGCAGGAATGTTACCAAACATGGGCTAATGCAGCGACAGCACGGGATGTAAAGACCAGCACATTAAAGAAGCAATTTAACTTTGCCTCCAGGTCCCTCAAAAGAGTAATTGCTGGGGCGAAGTCGGCTCACATCGGCAGAATTGGCGAGAGACTAGTGAGTCTCCCTTCCGGAACTCGTGCATTCTGGTCTCTTGTCAAAGCTGTCCAGGGGAACTTTTGTAAGCCATCCCTTCCACCTCTGCACATAGGAGATAATTCGTTGTCCCACGACGCTAAAGAAAAAGCCGATCTTCTGGGCAAACTCTTTGCGTCCAACTCGACCCTGGACGACGGGGGAAACGCACCGCCGACCATACCGCAGTGCGAGAGCCGCATGCCGGAAGTCTGGTTTACACAAAGGGCAGAGCGTAAAGCGCTTCTTTCCCTCGACGTTCATAAGTCGAGTGAGCCCGATAGAATCTCTCCTATCGTGCTGAAGACGTGTGCTCCAGAGTTGGCACCGGTTTTAACACGCCTTTATCTTCTTTCCTACTCTCTTGGCGTAGTCCCGAACTCATGGAAGACAGCTCTAGTGCACCAAATCCCTAAAAAAGGAGATCACTCGGATCCGTCCAACTACAGACCTATAGCCATCACCTCCTTGTTCTCCAAGATAATGGAATCCATTGTTATCTGCCAGCTCCTCCGGTACTTAGAAGACCACCAGCTCCTCAATGATCGACAATACGGCTTCCGTCGGGGTCATTCAGCTGGTGATCTTCTTGTTTACTTGACTCACCGGTGGGCACAGGCGATCGAGACCAAGGGGGAAGCGTAGGTCGTTAGTTTGGACGTGGCGAAAGCCTTCGATCGGGTCTGGCACAAACCGCTAATTGCGAAGCTTCCTTCCTATGAGCGTCCCAAAAAACTATGCAATTGGCTCACCTGTTTTCTTACAGACAGAAGCATCAAGGTCGTTGTTGACGGTGCATGCTCCGACTCCAAGTCTGTTAAGTTTGGTGTCCTACAAGGCTGTGTGCTATCACCCACACTGTTTCTTCTGCATATCAATGACATGTTGCAGATTAGCAGCATCCATTGCTATGAAGACGATAGCACGAGTGATGCCCTTTACACTGGCCGCGCTAACATTTCTCGGGTAAACGTCATCGAAAGCCGATCCAAACTTGTGTCTGAAATCGAAACTCCTTTATCAAAAGTTTCAGATTGGGGTCGACTTAACCTAGTCCAGTTTAACCCCACGAAGACACAGGTTTGCGCGTTCACAGCTAAAAAGATGCCATTGGTCCTATCACCTCAATTTGAGAGCACTTCCCTAGCTGCATCAGCCAGTATCGGAATCCTTGGCGTCGATATATCAAGCGAAGTCCTGTTTCGCGGTCACTTAGAGAGTAAGGCCATATTAGCCTCGAAGAAGCTTGGTGTGCTAAACAGATCGAGACAGTATTTTACTCCGGCCCACTGCCTGCAATTTTATAAGGCGCAGGTTCGGCCACACATGGAATACTGTTCTCATCTCTCTGCAGGTGCACCCCAGTACCAACTTCTCCCTCTTGACCGCATTCAACGAAGAGTGACTCGCATCATCGACTGCCAAGATATTTCTGATCGACTTGACACCTTGGCGTTGCGTAGAGATGTAGCTTCACTCTGCATCCTCTATCGCTTGTATCATGCGGAGAGTTCAGAGGAATTGTTCGGACTTATACCGGCTGCTGGTTTCCGCCATCGTCCACGATAAAATATCCATCCCTATCACCTGGACGATTGGCACTCCACCACTGTGCGCTTCTCCAGAAGCTTTTTGCCTCGTACAACCAGCTTATGGAACAAATTGTCGCCTGCCGTATTTCCGAACCGATACGACCTTCAAACCTTCAAGAAAAGAGCGTAGTCCTACTTAAAAGGCCGGCAACGCTCTTGTGACTCTTGAGTTGCACTTGTCACTTCCCATTAGGTGACCCGTCTGCTCGTTTGCCGATAGGCGCATAAAAAAAAAAAAAATTGCATATTAGTTGTAAAAATCGGAAGTCAGCAACTTTAATATTTATTAGATACCTACTTGTTTACTTAAAGTAAAATTGAACTGCAGCAATCGTAACGGTAATGGGTGGACCGTAAAGCGATGCCTCCAAGAGTTTCGGTAAATATAAACACTTGGCTTACGATGTCTGTATGGCATTTGCTGTTTCTGTACTTCTTGATTTTAACCATTTCAAGCATATTTAAGGTGGTAACGGAGGATAATGTGATATATGTATAAATGTGGGTAAGTTATAGACGTCTGTTGTATTTTGTGACAAGTCATTCAATCTGCAATTATACGTTGTCATCATAAGTTGGTGTCTGATTTATTCCGTATCCCGACTGTTCCTGGAGTTCCCGAATACATTACAGTGGCGACGAGATTGAACAATACGCGTAATAAATAGTGTATTAGTGATTAGTGGAACACATTATAAAATACATCATGTCGATCGGTAAGATCTCCGAATTCAAAGTAGACAATGACGATTGGCGGTTGTAAGTGGAGCGTTTGGAACAATATTTTATTGTTAATAAAATATCGACTGAACTACAAGTGCCTACACTAATTACGGTAATGGGTGCCGAGAGTTATGAACTGTTAGTTAATCTGTGTACACCGTCCAAACCAAAAAGTAAAACTTTTTCGGAAATAATACAATAAGAACATAATTATTATGTAACTTGAAACCTATCTACAGGTTTACTTATTCGCCTGGAATAACATTTCACGGGGGAATCAGCTGGAGATGGTGGTGTAGGTAATTCACCTTCAGTATGTACTCCACTCTCACCTCCACCAGAGATGTCACCTTGTGATATCTCTTCTTTCTCCTCGTTAGGTAATTCAATGTCAATCCTCTCACCCGTTAAAGACTTACTTTAACCTTCGTCATTAGGAACGGTAACATCAGATAGGCAGGATCGTCGACGCATTTGATCAATATGTCTTTTAAGTAATTGATCCCCATCCGCTACTACTGAGTATCTACGTGCGCTATCCGCCCCTGTTACTGTACCCTTTACCCATTTATCGCGGGCACCATAACCACGAACCCAAACGGACTCGCCCTTATTAAAATTACGGTGTACCCCGCCTGCATATTCCATTTGCCGTTTTTGGACATCATGGACCCTATCTTCTACTACACGATCCGTACGTAACAAATCCAACCTTGAACGCAATGACCGTTTCTGGAGTAGCATAGCCGGAGATTCACCGGTTGTACTATGTGCAGTATTTCTATAAGCAAGTAGAAATGCTTGCAATGCAGCGTCAACGTCAACCTTATCTTTGCAAGCCACGACACAGGCACATGCAAGTATGCACGATATACTTGTCGAGTGTGTAATCGGCGAGGGCATTTGCGGCGTATGTGTCCTAATTTAATGGGTGCGCATCATGTAGATGTTGGGCATGGCACGGATGAAAGTGATACAGCAAGCGAGGAGGTAATTTTCATTGATAATTGTTCTTTGTTAGCCTCAATGTGTAAGCCTATTTATATGACATTAAATGTTAACGGTAAAGATTTACAAATGGAATGTGATACGGGTAGTGCCGTAACGTGTATAAGCTGGGAATGCTATAATAAGCTGTTTAGCCAACTGTGTCTCACGTCTAGTCTACTAACATTCCGTTATTATACAGGCGAGTCAATAAAGCCGATAGGGGTGATAAAGCCATTAGTAAAAAAAGAAAAATGTGTCTTCTTTGCCAAATCGGTTAATTATCTAGGTCATACAATCAGTAAAGAGGGCATTCATACATGTTCAGATAAGGTAAAGGCTATTGTTGAGACACAGGCACCCACCAATATTTCAGAGTTACGAGCATTTATAGGTATGATTATGTATTATGGGAAATTTGTAAAAAATGTAAGTACTATACTAGCTCCTTTGTACAATTTACTCAAGGTAGGTGTTGATTTTCATTGGGATGAAGCGTGTCAGGTCGCATTTCAGAAAATCAAACAGTTATTGGTTAGTAGTGAAATATTGATGCACTATACACCGGAATTACCCATTGTGTTGACAACGGATGCGAGTAGTGTAGGGATCGGCGCGGTTATTTCACACATAACTCCCCGCGGAGAGCGACCAGTGGCGTATGCGTCACGGGCACTCACAGTAGCAGAACGGGCTTATTCTCAAATAGACCGCGAGGCTCTTGCCATTGTTTACGGCATTCGAAAGTTTCATCAATATCTTTATGGAAGGAAATTCGTGTTGAGAACCGATCACACGCCTTTGACGTATGTTTTTGGCAATAAGGCAGGTATACCAGTCATGGCCGCTTCGAGATTACAGCGTTTGGCAGTATTATTGTCTGGGTATACGTATGAGATAGAATATATTCCTTCGAGTAAAAATAGTGCAGATGCATTGTCCCGTTTATCGCACGGCAAATGTAATGTAAAGGTATCGAACGAAAATACTTACGTTAATTTTGTTGAAAACTTCTTACCGATTACAAGTAAAGATGTTAGGCAGGAAACTGCCCGCGATAAAATCCTCAGCAGAGTTTTAGCGTATATTCAATCAGGGTGGCCCGCGGCATGTCTCGAAGATCAAATGAAACCTTACTTTGTTAGACGCCATGAGTTATATACCGAATGTGGGTGTATAATGTGGGGATATCGTATGGTGATGCCAAATTCTTTAAGAAAGAACGTATTAAAACAATTACATAGTAGTCACATGGGAATTGTTAAGACTAAAGGATTAGCTCGTAGTTACGTATGGTGGCCTAACATCGACTCGGATGTCGAAGCGATATGTAAGCAATGCGAAACGTGGCCGTATTTGGCCCGGCCGTGGAGCAGATTACATATAGACTTCTTGGGGCCGTACAATGGGGTAACTTATTTAATTATTTTGGATTCGGCATCAAAATGGATGTGAATGAAGAATGGAAATGTCTCGTACTAATGCGTCTAATGTAATTAAAATACTAAGGTCCACCTTTGCAAGATTTGGATTACCTGAAGAGTTAGTTTCGGACCAAGGTCCACCGTTCACTAGCATAGAATTTAAAAACTTCTTATCTAATAATGGTATTAAACAGCGGTTTTCGCCTGCTTATCATCCGTCTTCAAACGGTGCCGCGGAGAATGCAGTAAAATTGTGCAAACGAGCAATTAGAAAGGCTTGCAAAGATAAGGTTGACGTTGACGCTGCTTTGCAAGCATTTCTACTTGCTTATAGAAATACTGCACATAGTACAACCGGTGAATCTCCGGCTATGCTACTCCAGAAACGGTCATTGCGTTCAAGGTTGGATTTGTTACGTACAGATCGTGTAGTAGAAGATAGGGTCCATGATGTCCAAAAACGGCAAATGGAATATGCAGGCGGGGTACACCGTAATTTTAATAAGGGCGAGTCCGTTTGGGTTCGTGGTTATGGTGCCCGCGATAAATGGGTAAAGGGTACAGTAACAGGGGCGGATAGCGCACGTAGATACTCAGTAGTAGCGGATGGGGATCAATTACTTAAAAGACATATTGATCAAATGCGTCGACGATCCTGCCTATCTGATGTTACCGTTCCTAATGACGAAGGTTCAAGTAAGTCTTTAACGGGTGAGAGGATTGACATTGAATTACCTAACGAGGAGAAAGAAGAGATATCACAAGGTGACATCTCTGGTGGAGGTGAGAGTGGAGTACATACTGAAGGTGAATTACCTACACCACCATCTCCAGCTGATTCCCCCGTGAAATGTTATTCCAGGCGAATACGTAAACCTGTAGATAGGTTTCAAGTTATATAATAATTATGTTCTTATTGTATTATTTCCTGAACTATATCTGTTTTTGTTATTTTGGTATTTATTCTTTTTTTTTTGTGTATTTGTGGTGGAGGTGTGATATATGTATAAATGTGGGTAAGTTATAGACATCTGTTGTATTTTGTGACAAGTCATTCAATCTGCAATTATACGTTGTCATCATAAGTTGGTGTCTGATTTATTCCGTATCCCGACTGTTCCTGGAGTTCCCGAATACATTACAGATAAAAATATATAAATATGTATATTAGTCATGATAGTTAATTTAGATTTTTCTCAATAGATCAGGCCAATGGAATGGCACTCTACTACAACAGTAAAGAAAGTGCTCTATATTAATGTAACTATTAATACGTATGTATTTATTTAATATGAACTTATTTCGCTCTTAGTGGAGCAATTTATTATGTAGATCTGTTGATTTAAAAAGACAATAATACTAGTACTACTAGGCCATCCATGCCGTTTTCATAATTTTGACATAATGTTCAATGTTTTACAAAAAATAATTAATTTTAAGCGCGATGAAGCGTATTGTACAATTAAAAACAATAACTTCCTGTAATGTTATGTACATTACAGGAAGTTATTGTTTTTACTGCATCGTATAGCATTTTGAAACTAGGTGCAGCACGAACTACCTTATCGGGAATCAAAATCAAACAAAAAGTTTTATTAAAAAATATTTATGGTAGAATTTGGTCAGAAACTATTTAAAGTAGTTTATTCAAAGATAGTTATTTCTTTTGTCGCATTACTGAAGAAGACGTAATCTATAGCTCCAGTTCACTGACGGGTACGGTTTTGAAGAATTCATTCAATTGTGAGTTAATTGTGTTTAGTACTTCATTAACAATTGGTTTGCCAAACGTATGCACGACCTCCTTCCAATTCTGGTCCAAAATGGTCATGATTGGAGCAGCTGGAGTAAAAATAAGCTTTTTAGAAAAATCACACAAACATTTATAAAGGCAAAAAAATGAAAAACAATTATCGATGTACGCGTTTCTATACCTTTCTCCAGTTTTACATGTTTTTTTTTTTACTATTGGGAGACAGTCGAACAGACGGCTCACCTGATGGTAAGTTACAACCGCCATCCATGGACACCTGTAACTCGAGAGTCGTAAGTGCGCTGCCCGCCTTTGAGGGTGATGAGGGAAAGGGGGCAGGGAAAAGAAGAGGGTGTGAGGAGATGATATAAGGGTGAGGAAAAGGAAAGGGGAGTTAGTCGTCAGGAATCTTCATAAATTGTGGGCAATTGCCGTGGTATCGGAACGGTCGAGCCGGCCCATTTGTACCAAAGCATGGCTCTACCACTGTTGCAATACATATGTCAGAAATACTAATCTTTCTATGTGTATTTGAAAACTAATCTTATTATGTGGGCTTACGATCAAATCTGTTTTGAAAACTACTTCCACTTTGTTTTTATCGTGAAGCGTCTAGCAGATTTTCTTAGTCATACTCGTTTTCTTAAAAAGTATTAAATCTAAATCACTATCAAATTGGACTTACCCTTTTCTTTATCGCCATTGAACAGGTTTTCAAAGTTAAGTGTTGCTTTTGATAGGAATTCATATGCATTTTCATAGCTACTTAATTTCCAATGTTTTTGACCATCTTCCCCGTCGACCGTAGTTAAACGATTCTTGAGACGGATTAACAGTTTATCTGTAATACAATATTCTTTACTGTACACTACACTAAACATACAACATAATGAAAACTGCGCCTTGCTGTTTGAACTGAAGCAAATTATAATATATAGAAGACAAAATTATTAAAAATAGGAATGAATTTGCAAAGAGTTCCTTCCACCTTAGTATTCTTGTTGTGTTTTATTATTTGAAAAAAATAGACGTCAACTCCCTCCCTAAAATGTCTTAATGTGTGGCGGGTCGCGGTGAAATTTACAAACTAACAAATAACGCATACAAGAAACGGCCAGACTCGGACTAACTATTTGTTGATGAAGTTGAACAAATTTATTTTCCGTCTTGGAATGAAACCCACAACCTCCGACTCGGTAGTCAGTCTCTGTACACTAGACCACCACATTCAAGTTAAACGCTTGTTTGGAGTTCTTCATTTATAATGTATATGTAATAAGGCATCCATATAAAATTAATACGGTAACAAACATCAGTAAATACAAGACATGAGAAAGTAATTTGACTAGGTTAAAATATGAAATAACACAATGTTACCTGTCTTTACAAGGAAAGGACCAGAGCCTTCGACGGGTGTGGTGAAAAGCTTCCCTGATGAAATGTAATTACCGTGCACTTCTATAGGACATTCGGCTTCAAATTTTAGCCAATGCTCATCTTTGTTACGTCTATGGAATAAATATTGTTTAGTTTTATATTACAAATAAATATGCTCATGTAGATAACAAAGACCCATAAAGATTTCACTAACATTTCAGACTGCCCTTTTTACTTGAAATGCGGATTCACACAATAAATAATATCATTTGTATATATTAAGACAATGAGATTCTGGTAAAAATATATTACATTAACAATTAATAAAAAAGAATAATAGATAGAATAAGTTTAAATGAATATTAAATTATTATTGGCATTTTAATAACTATAGACTTTTATTATGCAGAAATCAAAGTTTGATTTTTGTTTGATGATGATAGATATCTGTGAGCTACAAAGCCCAAAATAATTAATAGGATAAGCTTCGATTTTTGAGATTCGATAAGAATAGCTCGAAAAGTGTCGTCTCCTCAGACGTCTGACACTTTTCATACACTTTTCGAGCTATTACTAGTAAGAAGAAATTTGAAAAACACATACTCAACATCTTTAACTATACAGTTCTTCGTTCCCGTTAAAGTCATATCTTTGAAAACGAATTCCAAGTCTCCTTCTTTGTAAGACACAGTATTTATTGCTACGGAATCTAGTGGAGTCATTTCAATGTTGGGTATCCCGGCAGCAAAGTATGGTATGGCTATCTGCGATGACTTGATTAGGCAAGCTCGGTCGTTCCATTCACATTTCTGTATAAAGGGAGCTGCAAAAGTATTATTATTGCATTAGTTAAAAACATCATGTAAGAAATATAAAGACAAACAAGTAAAATGATTAAAAAAATATAAATGCTGAATGCATTATTCACGCTCTTTTTTGCTGACAGTACTTCGAAATGTATACCTATGCCACTCCCACTATTAAGACGATTGAAATGATACCTCACATATAGAAATCCATCTAGGCTCTAGGACGTGTCAAAGAAACATTATACGTACATATATGTACTTATACATAAATATACTAGATAAGCAGAAACTTATTTTTAGCGGTCGGGAAATAATAATAATAGGGTGCACATTGGGAGTGGCGGATGTCCATCAGTGTACAGAAAAATACTAGTTGATTAATTGATTGTTGGATAATATTGTTCAAATTATTACTCGAGAGTCGTAAGTGCGCTGCCCGCCTTTGAGGGTGATGAGGGCAGGGGAAAGAAGCGAGGGGGTGAGAAGATGAGAAAAGGGGAGGAAAAAGGAGAGGGGAGTTGGGCCTCCGGAAACCTCACTAATTTCTGGCAAATGCAACGCTTGCGTTTGCGTTTAATTTAATATACATTATAATAACAGCAAACGTGTACAAGTGTATAGTAACAAAGCTATAAATACCATAATCAATCAGTTATTAGTTATAACACCAGCTTTGGAAATTAAAGTATTCTCCTGCTTTTCGATAAGAACCAAAATCAAATCAAAATTATTGCTGTTTCAAGTTAAGATTAAATTATTAAAAAAAAAAAAAAACAGAATACTTGCCTAAAGCTGCAAAAGTGCCTACTACCAACCAAGAGAAACAAAGTATCCTAAAAGTCGACGACATTGTATTAAATTCAATTAATTAATTATCTCTTAAGTAGCTTCGTTTTAAATGTGACGAATGACACTGTTGATAATTTTGTACTAACTGCTTAATATATAGTGTGATGGAGGTAATAATTTTCCGCTTTTTGGTTTTCCTGACCTTCATTATATTTACATTATGAAACTATATTAATGACGATTGTTTTTTCTGTGTGTTTAATATTTGTTTAAATAAAACACTACAAAAACATCCTGCAGCTTATAACTGTAGTTCAAATACCTCAGTTTCAAGCTACAGGATATTTTAAAATGAGGTAACAGGTCGGCTGACCGTTATTCTAGCAGAAGCAGGCCCAAGAAGGTGGCGCGCTGTCGCGCGGTCCTTGTACCGGTTCGGGCCCATATTAAATATCTGGGCCTGTTCCTTGACGGGAGGTGGCTCTTCGACGAGCACTTTCGGCAGCTTGCTCCAAAGCTGGTCGGCGCTGCGTCCGCTCTTGGGCGCCTTTTACCCAACTTGGGTGGACCCAGCGTCGCTACAAGACGGCTGTACACGGGGGTTGTCCGGTCAATGGCACTGTACGGTGCACCGGTGTGGGCGGAGGCTCTAACCGCCCACAATAGGGCACGCCTTAGGCGCCCTCAGAGGGTTATGGCGGTTAGAGCTATACGTGATTATCGCACCTTGTCGACGGAGGTGGCGTGCGCGTTGGCCGGAACTCCCCCGTGGGATTTGGAGGCGGAAGTGCTAGCCGAAGTTTATCGGCAAACGGCTGAGTTCCGGGCGAGTAGCGGCAGACAGCCCCCGCCCGAAGAGGTACGCGAGTGGCGTGAAGCCGCTCGACGAGCCACAATGGCTCATTGGTCGTTCCGGCTGGAGTCTCCACGTGCTGGCTTTGCCGCTGTGGAGGCGCTCCAGCCGGTCATCGTCGAATGGGCAGAGCGGCAGCACGTGACTCTTTCTTTCCGACTGACGCAGGTTCTTTCCGGGCACGGCTGCTTCGGAAGGTACCTTCACTCGGTCGCTAGGAGAGAATTGAGTCCCGCCTGCCACCACTGCGACTGCAGTGAGGACTCGGCTCAACATACGCTCGCAGACTGCCCTGCTTGGGCGGCGCAGCGTCGGGTCCCCACTGCAGTCATTGGAGAGGATCTCTCGCTACCGGCCGTCATACGCTCCATGGCCCGGTAGCGACAGGAATTTCTCCACCGTCGCAACCTTCTGTGAGAAGGTTATCTCGCAGAAGGAGGCGGCGGAGCGGGCCCGGGAGGACGATCTCCACTCGGACCCAACTCGCCGCCGGCGAAACGGGCGGCGTAGGCGCGCTTACCAGCGCTTCATACCGCCCTGAGTGTGGCCGCGGGTGGTCGGGACGGGTTTTCCCCTCCATCCGCCATATGGCCAGCCCTGAGGAGGCGACGTCCTGGTGTGCCTGGACGTTGCCTAATTGAGAGTTACCCGAAAGTGGTGCTCCCGCTGTTGCGGGCAACAGGCGCTAGGAGGGGTCCGGATGTCTTACCAAAGCTGATCCCGGATTCCTCCTATTTTAGGCGCAGGATGGCACACCGTGCGGTTTTAGTCGGTCCGATTCCGACACACCGTACCACCGAAAACCCCGGTGGGATGACGGCCCGAGGGGGTTTCCACACGTTAAAAAAAAAGGAAAATGCAATATAACTTCTAAGTATCGATATTGATTTTCATTTACTGTCTTATTTGAGGTTAGCCTTTAGGTTACCTTCTGTAACTAATTAAATTTATAAGTGTGTTTTAAGTAACCATTATTCTATGCTAAGCCGTAAGAATTCAGTATATTTTAAACTTAAGTTTTACTAAAATTTAAACCTTCTTTCTATATTTAGCAACATTAATATTCATAACATTTAATTATGCTTAAACAATGACATAACGCCATTTTTATTTTATAATATATACATATATACGATCACGCTTCTTTTTCCGAAGGTGTAGCTAGAGGTGTATTAAACACCTACATTTTACCATGCCTCTTGCTTTTCTTTTTTTTTAAATGTATAGTATTTATGCAACAAAGAAATGTACAATGGGCTTCCTTCACCTATTATATCGCTAAATGCAATTTCTGCCATGCAACCATAGGATGGACAGAAAAAGACAAGGTGCAAAAGAACATACGGGTAGTTTAGGTGTAGAAAGAAGAGATAAAAAAAGCGTTTTATTTAAGAAGGATCAAATTTAAAATTAAGTACTTATATGTATTATATATATATATATAAATAAACATACCTAGATGCAATTATACATATAAACATGCATATACGTGCACGTATATTATAAAAGCACTGCAATGTAAAGAAATGGATACTGTTTATACAGAGAAATCTGGCAGTGTGCTCCAGGTTGTTGGGGTCGCGTTCCTATAACTCGAAATTGGTGTAGCCGGGAGGTCCGAGGCCTCTTTTCCATTTTTTTTTCTGAACTAGCTTTTGATACGTGGCACCTTCATATGCGTGGCATTTAGAATCAAGTATCAGTTCTATATTTTTAGTAAGACCTTTAGCAATACATCTGTGAAAACTGCATTAAATTCCATACAGCAGGTTTTGCGTGTTGCATGTACCAACATACAGACTGTTGTTTTGGCTTCTCTTGTTCTAATAAACACCCTCCATACTAGTTTTTATTTTTGGAATGTCCAGTATCTATTGTTAGCGACAACCCTGATTCAAAATCGTGTGACAGCCCTGTTTCGAAAATGTAAAAATGTGTGGTAAAATGTGAACAATAAACTGTAAAAAACGCGAGTAAGATCCGTTCAACACAGACAGTGTTGTGGCATTTCAAAGATATTACAGTACATATACACGTATAGCTATGTAGTTTAGTGCTTGTGTAAAATACCTAGTTAGTTTAAAATAGTGAAAATTGTAAGTAACAACGTTTCTATAAGGTTTATTATTTGCCTTTCTATGTAAATACTTCTGTAATCGCTTAATGTACCCGAAAAGACGCATTAAGACGCATATAGCTCAGATTTGAGACCTAAGACCTAGGTCATGAAGATGTAATCAGATAGTCTTAGTGTCCTTGCGTTAAGTTATATATGTTTTGTTATGTAGAATTAAGTTATTTAAGTAGTGAAATGACATTTAGATGTTAGTACCTACACTTAGGTTTTGTTTTGTACTTAGTGCTTAGGATTTGAATAAAATGATTTGAATAGAATAATTTTGTGAGTTAGAATATTTTTTGTAGATTCATAGGTCATTGTTTTTTACAACCACTGTCAGTGTCCTATTAATGTCAACGACTTTGTATATCGAAGTTCTAGTTTTCATATAATACATTTCAAGTTTGAATATACCTATTCGTACATTTTGTTGACATAGTAACCTTTTGTTATATTCCTTTTTTTTTCATTGAATTGAGAAAATATGACAGGCTGAGGTGGGTCTATTTTTTTTAGCATTATCTGGATAGCCACATTTTAATTTATATTATATTTTTTTATTATTGTTGACACATTATGCCATTTTTTTATAATATAGGGGGACAGACGAACAGGTGGGTCACCCGATGGTAAGTGACACCGCCGTCCATGGACACCTGCTACTCAAGAGTAAGAAGTGCGCTGGCTGCTTTTGAGGGTGATGCGGGAATGGGGTGTGTGGGCAAGGGAAAGAAGAAAGAGGGGGGTGAGGAGATGTGAAAGTGGAGAGGGGGATGAGGGAAGAGCCAAGAGGAGAGGGGGAGTTGGGCCTCCGGAAACCACACTTTACTGCATAACTGGTTTTCTATGATTCCATGGTATCGCACCAGTGGAGCTGGCCCAATTGTGCCTAAGCATGGCTTACTTAGGACCTCTCCCTTTTTAAATTCTTAGATAATGTTTGATTGCTATCATATTTCCAATCTTTTTTTCTCTTTTTTCTTTTTACTTTATATAATAAAAGCGTAGAAAATGTGTTTGTTTGTAACAGGAAAGGTTAGTAGGGTGTCTTTCATCCAGAAAAAGTACTGTTCCCGAGGGCTAGGCAAACTTCTACACGAGGGGAGCTGCAAAATGATCATGTAGTAACTAATGTGAAAAATTCCACACGTTAACAGTACGTGACATCTAGTGCGGTTGCTGTATGACAGTAGAGATAGAAGAAGAAGTGAGAGATAAAAGATAGTTGAGTAGAGAACTCCGTTACCCATTTAGTTTTTATTCCTCCCAGAAGTAGATAGTAAATCCTTTTCCTTTGTACATTAACATACGCATTTCATATGGTACGATTATATAGATTGGGTAAGCGCCGTCGAATTAAAGTCGGTTTTATTTCGTACTTACACCCGGAGGTCAATAGGCATCTGTATTAAAGACCTTCATCCATCCTAATAGTTGTCTTAGTTATTTAAAAGAAACCGAGCACAAAACTCTCATTTAAACCTTTC
Source organism: Tyria jacobaeae (assembly GCA_947561695.1). Classification (NCBI taxonomy): domain Eukaryota; kingdom Metazoa; phylum Arthropoda; class Insecta; order Lepidoptera; family Erebidae; genus Tyria; species Tyria jacobaeae. The sequence continues at coordinate 14,520,135 of OX387220.1, forward strand.
ATATTACTACAACAATAAAATAATTTCAATACATAATACGTATCCTTTTATCACTATTGTGTAAGAAGCTATTTCATAAATTCAATTCAAATATTTCTGTCGCGCACAATATAAGTTTTCTAGCTCATTTGCTGAAATCTAATAAAATCTTTGGATAACTTATAACTTATAACACAAAATAACATTCATACATACATAGTTATACCCACGCCTGCATCCCCAAAGGGGTAGGCAGAGGTTAATTAAAGGTTGTTCCTGTTGTCTTAGACTACTTGTTCAGAATTAGGTAATGTTCAGTTCCTTCGTATGTTCCATTCAATAAGGTCTCTAATAATCACATACTCAAACAAACAGTAACAATAAATCTGTCGCTGCACATTTTACTTTATGGTGAATTGTAGCAAATATAGCGAGTTGTAGAGCAAGTTGTTAAATTAGCTAAGCGTAACCGAACACAAACACGAATTTCGGACCTTGCGTATGGATGAAAGTGTTTAAATGATTTAAACGTTAAAATGTATGCTATGAAACACATTCATGCAATTTTTTCCTTAGGTATTCATTAAAATCCAAATAGAATTGAAACGTTTATACGTTAAAAATCTATTATTTCAAACACATTTTCTTCATATAAACAAATGTTGGTTGTGTTTATTTTTACAATATTTCTGTACCCTAATGCTCGGATAACATTGTTAAAGCAGAATGCATTTCCATTTTACCATGGCCTGTCCCGCATTCTATGTTATAAGGTACCTGTGGATGGTAGTCGAGGTTCTTGTTAGTCTGGTAAAAATATATTGCATTGTGGCTGCGTAGCACGTTCCGCACACGTTTTGGATCGTACGCGATGAGTTTATTTACAAACATACTGTACGTCGATTAAACTGAATAAATCGATTTTTAATTTACTTGTTTACTTTGATTTACGGATAGCTAGTTTGCACTTGAATCTCGAAATCTGGCTACGCCACGCCTATCGTACTTATTCATAAATGAAATCGTAACCAGCTCAAAAACGTACATTGCATATTTAACTACTTTTGATTATTATTACTACTGCAGTTAGCTTAGAAATATTAACAGTATGTTAAAAAACTGAGTTTGTAAATGTTGATATATTTGCCTCTATTTAAATAATGTTCATATATTCGTATGTGTTGCATTGAAGTTATGAAAGCATAATCCCGTTCTCCGAATTATTGTTATTAATCGATTATACACAACAAGAACAAGAATTGAACAACCTATGTAAAATATTACTATAACACACTTTTTCGTATCCATTTTTTTTTTATATGGGGCAAACAAGCACAGTCCCCTCACCTGATGGTAAGTGACTAACGCCGCCCATGGACACCCCACTAAAGAGTCACAAGTGCGTTGCCGGCCTTATAGGTCGGAGTAAGTTATTTTCTTGAAGGTTTGAAGGTCGTATCTGATAAATACGGCAGGCGACAATAGATTATTACAACACACTCTTTTTGAAGCACATTTTTTTTTTGAAGCACACATACCTACGTACGTGCAGGTCTGACAGGATCTGCTCTTCATATGCAGGTTAACTTCCAGTAATTGTAGGCCAATTAATCTATTTTGCTCCCATGTTATATGCATGTATACAAAAAATTTAATAAAATATTAAACATCTAACGTGTAGAGCCATGCTTAGGCACCAATGGGTCGGCTCGATCGTTTCGATACCACGGCCTCACAGAAAACCGGTTGTGAGTTGCAAGTGTTCATGGGCGGTGCAAGGCATTTACTAACACGTGACCCGTCTGCTCGTTTATCCCCAAGTACCATAATAAAAACTATCCACACCTATTCAGAGAATGTTACATGGAAACGAAAAGGCAGACAGACTAGCAAAAGAGGCAATTATAAAAGGATACAAATAGACATAGTCAGAACAAGCATAGATGCTAGTCGGTATATTTTGTAAAATAAAATTATTGGATATTACAATAGATTATATTAGAAAGCAGTAAAGAAAAAGAGGTATGGTTTGAGATCATACAAAGTGAGCCTCCTTGAATCCCTTGGTTTACTGATTGTAAATTAAAAAGGTATTATGTGGTAATTGCATATAGACTGCGTTCTGAGGAAGTTTGGTTAGGTTACGATGAGGCTGTCGTACCTTTTTAAGGAGTTAAGAATGTCCTTCCTGACTTCGTTGTTGCAGTTCTCACACACTCAAACGCACAAATATGTACGTACTACATAAATAGATACGGGACTGAAATAATGGTTTGCAAAAAGGTTTATTCATTTATTGTATTATATCAAGATCTCGCCTGTAATCTGGAGCGCTGGTATCGTTTCCTTCCTGAAGGAGGGCGTTACTAGCCACGGCTACGACACAGTAGGTACTAGTGTGATTATTATCTAACACACTTAATTTCTAATATGATATTTCTTGTTACAAATAAGGATTATTATAAATATTATAGTCTTAGTAGTAGTAGGTATCCTTTGCACCAATAAAGCACATCAAAAAAAGTCTACTGAAAACTAGCAATCTTTTGTAGCTAGTCATTGTTAACGCATAGGGATATCAGGGCTAACGACTCCACGAATATCTAGATCATATGACGTGTATTGCAGGAGAAGTGATTCGATTTTTTTGTGCTATTTGGAGAATCTCATGTGTCTATCATGTGTATCTGTCTATCATTAATTATGTGACATTCTCATCGGTATCATTTGGTTTTGCAAATGTCTTTTAGCCTTTGACTACATTTGAAAAATTACAAAATATTTATTTCTATTTAGTACAAAATATTTATTACATGATTTGAGCTCAAGTTGAAAAGGTAAGCAATTAATTAAAGGGAGATTGTCAACTATTTCTCATGAACAGAGGATGAGATATAAGCTTTGATCAGTTATATGCGCATAAACAGACTTAATGTAGAAAAAACATCAAGTTACGTTCAGAAATATTTTTATTTGACTACGCAAATCACATTAGACAATTTCGATTTCTTCAGTAGGTACATTTTGGAAGAATTTGACGCAATTGTCTATGGCTCGAGAAACAATCTCCTTGACGAAAGGTTTGCCGACACCGAGCAAAAGCTCCTTCCAACTTTCTTCGAGGATTCTCTCTACGGGTTGAGCTGAAAAAAAAATTAAATAAATAAATATAATGCTAAGTTTGTTTTTTTTTTGCCATAGGGGGCAAATGAGCAGACGGGTCACCTGATGGTAAGTGACTACCGCCGCCCATGGACACCCGCAACTCAAGAGTCACAAGTGCGTTGCCGGCCTTTTAGGAATCGTAATAATGAAATAAGTGAAAGTAATTTATTAATTATTTGTTTTGTGAATGTTTGCGGGAGTAAGAACAGTAATACTACCAATACCAAAATAGTCCTTAACCTGCAGATATTACTAAAAATACAAGCTGGTTTTCTAAAAAGTTCTTAAAGTAAGTTAAAGTTTTAAGTCGTAATTGTGTGTATATCATGGCCAGATCATAGAACGGATCACTTCCTGACCAGCCTACAATTTCAAAAAACGGTAACATTAATGAAATATCGATATGGTCAGCTACCGACCATTTCGTTGAATAGTCATCGTTTATTGATATGTATCCATTTGGTCATATTATTAATGTAGTATGTCTGTCATACGAAATTACTTTTCGCTAACTATTTCATGCTATGATCACTAAATCTTTGACCATATCATGTAGTGCGTGGTGCATGGTCGTGCGTCTAACTATTCACATCGCTAAAAGCTGATTATTAAATGATCTGGTGTGAACATTTTATGATGTCACCGATCATTTCATGATGACACACGATCATGAAGTGATCAATGGTATGATCTGGCCGTGACATATTTTTTTATGATTTCCAATTGTTGAGCAACTATATAGAATTAATAAGATATAGAATAAATAAATAAGTATGTGTTTCACCTGATTCTGATAATAATTGCCATTCATACGCACCTTTTGCTTTATCACCGTGATATAAGTTCTCAAAATTAAAAATGAACTTAGAGAGTGGCTCGTAGTTGTAATCAAAACCATTGACCTTGTAATACTTTTTGCCCGCTTTAGTGCTCTCCTTCAACTTGAGGGTGATAGTAAATCGCATTTTGTCTAAAAAGTAATTTAAAAATAACATTTTTTAATTACTATAATACTAGATTAGTAGATGGAGATAATAAGGTTATGTATGCTAAAGAATTAACAGGAAAACCACAAGTTGAGACTAGTCTGTCCCGTAAGGAACTAGGATCTTCGACCTTGAACTGCAATGACGCATAATTGATGCAATCTGGGGCCAGACGTGTTACACCTTGTTACATGCTTGAAAAACATAAGTAGAACTTGTAGGTATACCTAGTATCGAATATCTAAATAGGTAAATACCTACTCCTAGAAGGATTTATTCCTCAAAGTATTACGTCACTGAAGTAAAAAGTATTGTGTAAAGTGTACGTTGTGCTTACTTTAGATGCAAAATAAAGTTTTGGATTAGTATATAGCGAAGCTTTCTAAGTTTTCTGAAATACGTACCCCCTTTAATCTTGAAAGGTCCTTCTCCTTCAACATCTACGATAAGTAATTTGCCACCAACCTTGTAGTTTCCAACACATTCAATAGGACACTCGATGTCCATGAATATTGTAGATTTTGTAACGTCACGCCTGAAAGTAATAAGTAAAGTCTAATGATTAATTGAATATTTATTATATTCGTATAACCAAATTTTAGTACTTATATAAACGCAACAGTTTGGATGGATGTTTGTTGCAGAAACGAACATCTATAGATTAGGCTGGGATAACATATAGGCTACTTTTTATCCAGGAAAATGTACGGTTCAAAATTTCCAAGCAAACGAAGTCATATGGCTTAGCTTTTTTTTTGCTGCTATGACCACTCCACCATTAGGAATAATTCCTGTATAGCGGAGGGTTTTACCAACATTCAATCACCGGACACAAAGAACAGCCAGACGCGGGACAACTATTTGTAGATCACACAATTTTTTGTGCCGTGTAAGAATTATACCCGCGACCTCAGTTCAGCAGACAGAGTCATGAGAAAGGTTTAATGCAGAGGTGTGAAACTCAATTTTGCAGAGGGCCATTTATTAAATATAGAATGTGTAGGCGGGCCAGATTCAAATAATAAAAACGTACTAAATTATTATAAAATTTTATTCATTTAATTTTATAGTATAATATACGGTTGTTAAAAATCATATCAAAGTTATAAAAGAGGGTAATTATTTTCTTGTTAGGTATCATATTCGTTGTAATTATTTTAAGAATTAATTGGAGATGTTCATTCGTAAGTCTTAAGCGATGTTTGTTCTTATTTATTTTTATGACGGAAAACATCTGCTCTCATCAATAGGTGCTACCAAACATGCACAGAATGCGTGCTGCATGTTTTTTTTTAATTCCGGGTAGTTTTCCAAACTCTTGATATATTGTGTGAATTCGTCAAAATATTGTAAAACCTGCCTGACTTTCGGTGATTTAGTCCTTTGCTCCTTATAAAATTTACTATTTTAATTATAGGATCCATTTTTAAATGTTTGGATGCCAATGATTCCTGATAAATTATTCAGCGAAAGCCCACGAAATTCCCTGATGTTTTCTGTTTTAATTTAGTTACACCGCCCGAATGTTTGCCAACCATAGCAGGAGCACCATCCGTAGTTGTGCTGCTAAGAGTATTCCAATAGAGTTCATATTCTGCTATCAAATGCTCAAATCATTTATTCTTGAAGCAACAGTGTATCTTGACGGCGAAATATTTTGAATTATTGACTTTTGAAATGGAAATGAAACATCGGCAATTTTCAAGATACAGTCTTAAAATAAAATCATCATCAGTGAAAGGTTTTGATCTCTTCACGATTTCTAATGCAATAATAAGATTTGATTTCAGGGCATATTCGCTCTCAATATTAGCGTTAGTTAACATCGACTGTTGAACTTGAAGTTTAGATTTTAAAGATGACAATGTGTCCATTCTTATTTTTTCAGTGTAATCAACGAATTTTGATTTATGATTCGTATCATAGTGTTTCTTCAAGTTAAACTCCTTACAAACAGCAACTGTTTGATTGCAAATCAAACACAGTGGTTTACCTTTCCATTTTATGTAAAAATATGCAATTTTCCATTTAGACTGAAAAAACTCTGCACTCACTATCAACTTTACGTTTTTATGACATTATGCCAAAATCGTAAAGTTGATATTGTTACATTGTATGTTGATTGTAACAATTATGGAACTCGGCACAACAATTATGGATATCGCACGCGTACGACAAGCAAATGCGCAATACCTTCGCAATCACTAGACTTCACAATCATAGTGCAGTAGTGTCGCAGTACAACTAAAATCTTTGCTGACCGTATCGCTTCGATTACTCGACTCAACTGACTCACGTCGCGCCGACGCACTTATTTTATATCGATAAGGGAGGCTAGTCTATACTCGAAGCGCGTGGTAGATTCTATTGTTCACAACAAAAAAAAAAATAGGTATTTCCGCTTGTTGCTAAAAGATGGCGTTACTGTCTATCTCTCTCGCTTATCTAGGCACGCGCAGCCGTTGAAATTACTTATAAATGTAGTGTGCGCATTTTAAAACTTCCGTAGAGGAATCGAGTGAAGTCTAAAAGCTCTAATAACATGATTCTTCCTTCTGTGATACATTGTGATCGCAGGCCGTATCTTCGACATGACTGGTTTAATGGATTTTCACGCCAGTCACGCCAGAACGGTGGAACAGAGGTGAATGAAATTTGGCACAAAGGTAAATTATACTTGTATCACAGAAACATGTGTTTTAAAAATTTCGACTTTGAAGTCACGGGCAACAGCTGGCAAACTATTTTATTAATTTGAAAGTAATATTTTAAGGGGCGGAAAGTCAACTAACAGTCACGCAGACTTACATTTTTTTGTAGTATTTTGTTTTACACAAACAGAACAGAAGTAGAAGAAGTGCCAGAACCTCGAACTTCTGCGTGATATACACTAATATTTATTGTTTTTTGAGTGGCGACCGCGAATCGGTAAACATAATGTAGGACGCCCCCTAGCCAGATAGACCTACGACCTAAAAAATATAGATGGGATAGACTGGATGCGGAAGGCCGGGTGCTATAGTGTACTTTAGGAGAAGAATGTGTCCAGAAGTGGACTGCAGTAGGCTAATTGATTGATTGTGCCCTGAACATATTTAAAAACTAAAATTACAGCGCGTAGCCATAGAAAAAAAGGTATCATACACTTGGCATTCCCAAAGTATTATTTATGTATAAATATAGATACTGTAGACTTATACATAAATAGTACTTGGGCAGTGCCAAGATTTGCACTGACGGTAAAATTTTATGCACTTTGGCTTGCTTTGTGTTATCTCATTCACAGTTAATAGCACACATTGACATGTCAGTGTAGTTTCTATTATAATATGCAGTTCCTTGGGAAGCGCTTTCATTAAGAAGTGGTCATGGTAGATATGGTTAATTATTTGATATGGCCCTAAAAGCTTGCACTACGTTTTATTGCTAAGGAATGTTCAAAAAGTTGCCATATGGAGTATAGGCTAATTAAATATATGAAGAGGTTTTAAGAGTAATATAACAATACATGCTAGCGTAACCGTTGTCCGAAAGCTAGTCTCAAATTCTAGCATCGTGATTATCATGCAATAGATTCATAATTGGTCTTATGTGGTCTATGATAAATAGAGACCCGTAATTCAAGGTCAGCCACATACGAGCCTTGTAAGTTGGAACATCGCGACTCTTTTTATTGTTTTAAGATAATATTATTATTAATCAATTGTAATTTTATGTGCACTTGCATTTGATTATTTAATATTTTTGTAAAACAATTTAATAAAGTGGTCTAAGTACCTATGTTTCTGTGACGTAAAATTCACGATTATGAAAACAGAAATAATGAACACGTTTCTATTATTAAGTTCTTATTTTTAACACCCGACCTAATGTGCTGAAATAATCAATTTGTACATCTACCAATAGAAGCAATATTTTTAAAGTTTCTACATAGTAATAGTAATAGGAAAAACCTCACGGTGTTCCGTCACAGTGCCTATATCGCAGGGGACCCGGGATACCCTAAGGAGGAAGCCTTCGGGAACCCTGCAAGCCACCTGATTAGCAGGTGACCACTCCACGGAATATGGGGGGCTTTACCCCGAACACGGCGCGCCACCATCTCAGGCCTGCTTCGGCTAGGGGTCAGCCCGACCCGTTAGCCCCAGGCCAGCGCTCATGGAGACCGAATATCATTTCGCGCTCACCGGCTCTTGGTGCGTCCTCTGCAGGACGGGAGAGTACTTATCCTCTCTAGTTCTCGTTCCGCCGCTTCTATCGCATGCATTACTGTCTAGCAATGCATTGCGCGGAATCCAACGGACTCTCGCTTTGGACCATAGACATGACTATGGTTTCCAGCGAGAGGCTACCCACTCCCATAGCGACCATGAAGTCGGCACGCTGCTGAGTTATAATTTAACTTATAATCTGGCAATTATGCGATGATTTAATGTAAGGAGATAATAATATAAAAAAAATGTTGCTTACTCAATTTTATTAAACTTGCACTTGGCAAGGCCATGCACCACCACGTTTTTGACAGATAGGAGTAATCCTTCTGTATTGCTTTCAATATCGTGAGTAACAAGTGGATCCATAGGGCGTATTCCAAACTCATCAATACCCTTAGCAAAATAGGGTAACGCCATTTCTGCTGACTTTAAGATGCAAGCAGAGTCTGTTAGAGGGCATGGTTTGATGAATGAAGCTGAAATAGCAAATATATTTACTAGTTATAATTTTTGAGAAATTTGTTACTATCTAAAAAGAAATAATTTAAGGCTTCTGCGGTTTGCAAATTTAATAATAAAAATACTTCTGATTAAAAAAAAAATTTTTACAATAAATTTTATGTACTTATTTTACAAAATATTTGGACCCAAAACTATCACAAACACGTCTTAAAGAAATAATTTTTCTTCGATTAAATAAATATTAAATAGTATGTGTCTATAACTTAAACCACTATTGCAATAATACATTAATTAATATAACAATATTACAAGTTTCATAATAATACATTAATACAGTAAGAAAATATAATAATGTACTCGTATTACTTACCAACACTGCCAAGTGATCCGGTCACAAGGAGGCCGATACCCAAAATTATGCACGACAACATTTTACACATAATCATCAATTGTATGTTATAGAACACTGATGGCATTAATATTCAGATTTCCTTTTATATAGTACAAGATGTTAAGGACTTCATGCAATAAAAACAAAACTTGATTCTCGTCAATAGTGGGAGGTAATCTATAGTATCGTCTATCAAAAATAATATCGTCAAGATCATTGAATCTACTTTCGGCCTTGTATTTTCACAATGAATATAGTTTAAAGATTATAATTACGATTGATATACAATTAATATTTATTATTTTAATGCACAGAGTAGATTGCTATTATAGGCATAACGAAATTAATAATTTTAAAATTTTTAAATAGTTTTAGGTATATTATTATACTAAATAATATGTATATATTATTTAGTATTATTATATATTTAGTTTTAGTTTATTAAAATTTAATTATTTCAATAAAACGACACACGTTTTAGGACTAAGTCGTTGAATTTTAAGACAATTACAAACATATATGTACATACACTCACGTCTCTATACCCGAAGGGGCAGGCAGAGGCGTTATAAACGCCCACAATCATAATTTAGTGCCATTCACGTAATAAGGGGCCTATTACCGTAGGCCGGTCACTTTTTTCAATTATGAGGAGAATTTGGAGAATGTTGACAGAAAAGAGAGGATAGAATGGGATGGAGAGAGATACTGTAAATATAGATGGGCTCGAGCTCAAGCAGATCAGAGTCGCATACTTAGAACTTCAACTAACTGGTGCCGGGAAGTTCGAGTCCTATAACTTAATCGACTTAATCAAAAAAGTTATTAAGTCACAACAACCACGTTCTGGATATCCAAATTGTATTTCTTTATTTAGATATAAACTTTATATAGTAATATAATATAATTATTAATGTCAAACTAATGTGTCTCCACTAAAATTGATCAGGATGTTTCAATCAATCCATCAATTGTCCTACTGATGGACGTAACAGGCCTTTACCAAGCCGATCTAAAGAAGGTATTTGGGATAGACTGGTTGTGCAAGGTGGAGGACTGGGTGGGGATCGATTGGGTAGACCTACATACGTGTGCACTATTGATTAATTAATTTATGGGAGAATCTAAAGAATGTGGCATTTGTCGTAAAGTCATGAAGGAGTTTTGTTCGCCTTATTAATATTTATGTCAATACTTATTAACTGATTATAACACTTTGCAATTACCGATTTAGTATAGTATTTAAACTAGAATTATTTTTTACCCGCAGTATTTATTTATTGGAAAGCTCGGGGGCGAAGTAGCAATAATAAATATAAATATTTGTATAACAACCGACCTTCAAACCTTCAAGAAAAGAGCATTCTCCTACCTACAGGCCTTCAAAGCAACTTGTGACTCTTGAGTTGCGGGTGTCCATGGGCGTCTTTAGTAGTAGCCGCACTTACCATCAGGCGACCCGTCTGCTCGTTTGCCCCTTTTCCATAGAAAAAACAAACATACACATTGTAATTCGTAAAGAGAAGAGTCGTATACTGAATACTAATATGTTATGTTGTTCTGGTTCTGGTGGTTAGTGGCTTTTCGCTACCATAGTCTTATATTGTTCACCTTTTTTACAATAAATTCTGTAAATACAGACAGCCATATATATATGCTTGTGTTTAATTAATGCATATGAGAAATAAACATAAATATATATGAGCATCAGTATATTTAATTTAAAAGGTTTCTAACCTTAAAATTTAAACTATCGCTAAATGAAAAGAGTTAATCTAATAGCATCAAAATCACCTTTTAATAGAGAAAAAATTGCTTTGGTTACATTTATACCTGGATTTTGACCCAAAAAATATTATGTTAATTAAATAATTTCATCTGGGCCAGTCTGGATGTTTTAGAGAGAAAGTGTACTGAGCAATTCTGAGCCAGAGCAAACTAGTTAGATGCTTCAATAAAGAGCATGAATTTCAAGAAGGTTATACATATACGACGCACAGGCATTAAGAAGAATGCCAAAGAATATGTGCCAATTTCCTATATTGCCAAAAACACACAAGATCTTAATTAGTTCTGAATAAATTTCATTCAGAATTTACGCCATTATAAAACACTAACTAATCTATATTTCAATTTTCGCATGGTATGCTAAAAATTGATATTTATTACTGAACATACAGCGATCTGGAAGTGAAAATGCGTCGTACATGTTTTATGTGGCACGGACATGTCTGAGCTAGGATATCACCTATATGGCTGTCTGTACCACCAGTTTCATCATCGATTTTATTTTCATACAAAATTCAACGTATCCATTCGAAGCATCGGGGAATAAAGAAGTTAAGAACTAGCTGTCGTACTCCTTCAAACTAGGAACTCGTATGCAGTTTGAGTTTTCTTAAAGTTATTACAGTGAATATATACTAAAGAAAATAATACAATATTTTGCATGGATTCTAAATTAATGAATTGACAGATTTGTAAAAGTGCTTACTTTATATAATTTGATACTGTTGTTACAGTGGCGATAAATATTTTTTTATGTATACCATACCATACCATACTGACTCCACTTTACCTGATGGAAAGCAATAAGTGGAGTCCAATAGTTGTGGTCACCATCCTCATTGCATGTCTAGTCAATGTAGCATAGCGACCCACACTAATTCTCAAGTGCAACTTTATATATTTATATACTGTCCAGATATAAGGACCAGCCCAGGGACTAAGAAAACAGTTATTTTGTGGTTCCAAATGGTCTATTAGCTCAAACAGTCAGCAGCTCGTGTTATGGTGGCTATCTCATATCTATTCTACTTCTTTAGTTATGTTAAATAATAATTAAAATATCACGATTGTCTGTAGTTTTTTTTTTATAAGATTACAAACATATTTATAGGTCAGAATTAGTTAGACACTTAAATTGTATTGTTACATTTGTTAAATATAAAAACCAAAACAGTTCGTTTCGATTATCGTACTGATAAGACCACTACATTAATTAGGATCCAACTCAGTTACCACAAACGTAACTCTGCTTGTATAGAGAGGCCTGATTCACAGGCTGTTTGCACTACAATGTGGCAAGCCGGTGTGTTCCGGCAGCATTAACATGCAAACGGACTGGACAAGCCACGTGTGCCGCACGATAATCGTGAGACCTGGATGTCCTCCTTACTGACATACATAGATTAAGTTACTCAAATATTAAACGAAGTACTTGTGGGATTCAGCTACGTAACTCATTTATCTTTTTTAAATAAATGAATATTTTTATGTAAATATTTACATTTTGTTTTAGAGGCTTAAATCCCTAATAAACTGTACTGTTTATTGCTTGCAGGCAGGCTTTGTTGTGCGTTATGTCTAATGGTTAGCGTAATAAATGCTTACGACATTTGCCTGCCAGTTGTCATTGTCAGAAACATGATAAGGTACTTGCTATGCTAAAAATATGATTAAACAGTCATGACTAAGGAAAAGGCAGAAAGAGCACGTTACAGATTTAAAATAATGCCCTCCCTGAGTTTATTAAATTTGATAACACATTATAATTTAATTTATACATACTTATAGTGTCGGTTAAATTTCATTCATTATTATATATTTATTTTAAATTTTATGCTAACAAGCAACATTCTGAATATTAATGCATACAGTACTATACAGAATTTGAGTTTTAAAGTTCGACTTTTTTGCAAAACCATGCTACGTGTACGCTACTTGACACATAGAATGTCTACAGTGTGTTATCCACCGTTTTTGTAAAAACATTATAGAAAAGCGGTCTTATTTCACAAAAATATTCTAAGACCGTTGTGGGTAAGTTTTCACTACTGAGACTATTCTTAACGAATAGTGTCAGTTGCAAAACTTAAAAAAACATTTTGGTAAACATATTTTTAACACTGCAAATCTTTATATAAATGTGAAGGAAATCCGTTTCCAACGGATTTTTAGAATGTATATTCTTTCCATATGAAAAGGTTTTACCGGCGAACAGCATATTGGCAGCTTTACATTTGTCAACTTTTCACACTTTCTAACAATAAATCGTATTCTTAAATGTGTTCTTTGTATTTTATGAGATAAATTTATGGGGTTTGAAGTAAGTAATATGGGTTTCTAAAAAGTCTTTTGCCTTGTATTGCACACAACTTATTTAATTAGGAACTACACAAACTTCCTTCCTATGGGCTTCCCGAGATCAATTTGCTCACCAGTTTTCTTACAGACAGAAGCATCTAGGTCGTTGTTGACTGTGCATGCTCCGACTCCAAGTCTGTCAATTCTGGTGTCCCACAAGGCTGTGTGCCCACGCTGTTTCTTCTGCTGATGCAGATTGCACTGCAGATTATCAGCATCCATTGCTATGCGGACGATAGCGTGAGTGATACCCTTTACACCAGCGGCGCTAACATTTCTCGGGTAAACATCATCGAGAGCCGATCCAAACTTGTGTCTGAAATCGAAACTTCTTTATTAAAAGTTTCAGATTGGGGTCGACTTAACCTAGTCCAGTTTAACCCCACGAAGACACAGGTTTGCTCGTTCACCACTAAAAATATGCCATTGGTCGTATCACCTCACTTTGAGAGTACTTCCCTAACTGGATAAGCCGGTATCGCAATCCTTCGCGTCCTTATATCAAGTGAAGTCCAGTTACGCGTTCACTTAGAGGGTAAGGCCAAATTAGCCTCGAAGAAGCTTAGTGTGCTAAACAGATCGAAACAGTATTTCACTCCGGCACACCTGCAACTTTATAAGGCGCAGGTTCGGCCGCACACGGAATATTGTCCTCATTTTTTTGACTAGTTTTTGACTTCTTGTTCTATTGTCATAAAAGAACTACTTTATTATTAAAAAATGCTTTAGTTGGTATTAGAAGAGAAGACTGGTTCTTAATTGCATTTCTCAGAAGTTAGTGAGGTTTCCGGAGGCCCAACTTCCCACTCCTTTCTCTTTCGTCTCCCATCACCCCCCCTCTCTTATTCCCACTAACCGCATCTCCATTTCTCATCACTCTCAAAAAAGGTTTGGAGAACACATACCTACGAATCTTGACTTGCAGGTATGTGTTGCTTGAGTGCAGGCAGACGGCAGTTCTGGTCACAGTAGGGTGATGACCCGTGGGGGTTTCCACACGATAAAAAAAAAAAAAAACTGAGACGGCAGTTGTCATTTACCAACAGATGACCCGTCTGTTCGTCTGTCCGACCTATGCTATAAAAAAAAAAAATTGTAGCATCGTGCATTCGATGCGCTTTCCTATAGATCCTAGCACTACACATAATTTCTATTCTCTTATCAAGAATTCTAGAGAGAGAGAGAGAAGAGAAGATATTCAGATAGACTCTACTGCAAAAAAAAAAAACAATTTTTAAAAAATAACAGTTTTTGAGTTGACTTGAGTAATAAAAAGTTTTAAGTCAATGGATTTATCTTTATTTTTCAGAAAAAGCAAAATCTTGCAAGTCTATTTCTACATCTCCAGAGTTATGTCATCGAAGTATCAAATTGTATTAAAACATAAAAGGGTCGGAAACGGAGCCTATGATCTTGAATATTTATAATGTTGGAATACATTTACACATCGGATTCCAAATTCCATTGTCGGATTCCAAAGCTTACAGCTACTGTTTGTTTCCCATTTCCTACTCCCTTTGATTAAATTGAGATGGTTTCAATACTATTTGGTATGGCCCGAACCACATTGAACGTAATTTGTTTAATTATTTCCTTGAAGCCCGTTCATGTTTTAGTTTCAAATTGACTTAAATAATTCTGGTTCTCTCAATATTTTAACTTGGAATCTTTATTTGTTGGAACATGCAAATAATTGCTATATTAAATAATAGTCTT
Source organism: Tyria jacobaeae (assembly GCA_947561695.1). Taxonomy (NCBI): domain Eukaryota; kingdom Metazoa; phylum Arthropoda; class Insecta; order Lepidoptera; family Erebidae; genus Tyria; species Tyria jacobaeae. Next base: position 14,535,194 of record OX387220.1, read on the forward strand.
TATTAAAAAGAATATAACCACCTTCAATTAGCCTTTTCAATTGGAAAGGCATATTCAATATACCTTTTTTTGCGCAATACTTTAAATCGCGAAAACGTGCAATTGAAATCACTTTTGTAATTCGTTGCCAGGTATCCTATGATCAAATCCTGATTTGGGTACAATAGGATCAAAACAAAAATACTGTCGACCACAGAAATCTGTTTGTTGTTTTTTAAGTCGTTTTAAAAATAACAGGAAAATACATTTCTTTTACTGAGTCAATCCGGTTTGATTAGAGTTGTGATGATACATTAAATATTTAAACAACTGTCACAAGAAGTCCTAGACTCGTCCTTAACTATTTGTGAAACAAAATCGAACCCATAATCTCTGGCTCACCACTAGACCAACGTTTGAAAACATCCCTCTAATTAAACTAAATTTACATATCTGCTTTATATATATAATATATTATAATAATAATATAATATATATATATATATATATATATATATATATATATATATATATATATATATATATATAATATATTATGTATATACATATATATATTCTGTTTGCTACCAGTAAATATTTAGCCCGTTCATGGCGTCAAAAATATTATACCGTTCTCTAGTAGAGAGCTATCGATTCTTAGTGAGGGTTGGTAAATACAATGTGTGTTCTTTGCGCTTCCCTTAACTGTGGATTCCGGTCACGAACGTTGAATAAAATCTATATGCTAGACGTGTTGCGCTCGCATTAGAGAAATGCGATAAACACAGATTAGTGTGGCCGTGAAATGGTTGTTGACATGTTCTTGTTTGTTTGTATTTTCGTATATTTTTTTTTAGAAATAGAGTATTCGCTTTTAAGGGGGCCTGAGGAACTTAAAATTTAGAAATTGTACTTTCAATTATATCCCTGATTCAAAATAAAAACTTAATATTTATTTTAAATCAGGGATATAATTGAAAGTACAATTTCTAAAAAGATTAAAAAGAATTAGATTCAGAATTAGAAGAAAGAATGAAAAGATTGTTAGTGAATTTATTAAGATTATTGGATTCAAACCCCTCATTGGCTGATTATAAGAAAATTATTAATAATAATCATAATAAATATTTTTATTTCACACCAATTTATTAATATAATGTATAACTTAAAGCAAATTGTGCAATTGGTTACAGGCAACCATGGATGAAGAGAAACGTGATAAAGAGAAGCTATTGGGCAGGTTCTGGAGTATTGAAAATGTTAATAATAAATAGATACATCACAATCATGCTTGGAAGCAGGTTCACTGCCCGACAACTGGTGTAACTCACCTACTCTACAAGTCTGGTAGTGCCATGGATCCCAAACCATTACCTGTCTGTAAACAGTTTATAAATTATTTACGTCCATTCTGAGAGTGAAGATAAGAACACATGTCTCTAAGAACAATATAATGACTTTCTCTCAGAATGGATTTAGAAGTGGGGCACGTGGCACTAAAGAGTTCCTTATTATTGACACGGCTATTACCCAACAATTTCGACGTAACCGAAAGGAGATAGATAGATAGATTTTAGGATTTTTTGGGATTTTTTTAGGATTTATTTAAAAAACCCACGACTCTGTGCCGCATACGTGGCTCCTCAGGGTGATGGAGTTGTATAAGATTGATACAACTTTATGCACTTTCTTGGAGGCATGTATGCAGCAATGGAGAACAGTCCTTTGCTATCCAGGATGTCAACAATCTCAGGGTGACGCCGAATTTATAAATATCAAACGGGGTATATTACAGGGTGACAGTTTGAGCCCCTTGTGGTTCTGCTTGGCTTTGAATCCTCTTAGCACTATGTTAGAAGGTTCGGGGCTAGGCTATCGTTTGCGGAGAAATGGTCAAGTTATACCCACCTCCTTTACATGGATGATTTGAAACTGTTTGCCTGCAGCAATGTCAAGTTGATAAGATTACTAGAGGTAACTGAAACCTTTAGTAAATGTATCAACATGGAATTTGGTGTAGATAAATGTGTAGTCATGTATGTAACCACAGGCAGGATTGTGGAATCTGAAGGAATTGAACTTTCAGATTCGGCATACTTTAGACGTGTTTCTGCAAATGAAACGTACAAGTATCTAGGTATGACACAGACGTTGGGTATAAATGAATTGACTATAACGCAATCGCTAAAGGAACGTTTCTTTGGCCGCCTGAAAAAAGTACACCAAAGTCTTTTGTCGGGCGGTAATAAGGACATACCAGTCCTTACCTACTCCTTTGGCACTCCTTTAGATGGACTCAGACGGAATTGGACGCCCTGGATAGAAGAGTCCGTACACTGCTAACTGCGTACCGAATGCACCATCCACGTGCCTCAGTAATGAGATTGTATATCCCGCAGAAATGTTGGGGTCATGGTTTCTTAAATGCCAGGACCCTTCATAATCGCGAAGTATGCAATCTTAGAGATTACTTTCTCTCTGTCAACGTGAAGGTACACCGGGATGTAGTGGCAGTTGATAACGGACTTACTCCGCTTGGTCTAGAACTGGCGCAAACCTGTAGTAATTAATGTTACAGACCGTCGGGAGATATGGAGGAGCAAAGCGCTGCATGGACGTTTTTATCGATGTAGATCTATTATTATCTGAGTCTTGGCTACGTTTCAGTGATCTCTTCAGAGTAACTGAAGGTTTTATCTGTGCAATTACAGATGAATTTGTAATGACGAATAATTATCGGAGACATATCCTGAAGGTTCGCACAATTGACATTTGTGTCGGGCATGTCATCGCAGCGGTGAAACCCTCAGGCATATAATTTCCGGTTGCTCTCGGCTTACAAATGGTGAGTACTTGCACAGACATAACCAAGTAGCCAGGATAGTCTATCAGTAACTTGCTCTTCGATATAACCTTGTGGATGTTGAGTTACGGTATTATAGGTATGTGCCCGACCCAGTTCTTGAAAATAGTCGTGCAACATTATATTGGGATTGATGATAGATCACTAACAGGACAATTGTTGCCAATAAACCTGATATAGTGGTGATAGACTGACTAGAGCGCCGAGCAATGATTAGTAGACATTACCATTTCACATGACGACAATCACATAAAGGCTGAAAAAGATAAACAAATAAAATTTGGATCTAGCCCATGAGGTGCTAGACATGTGGGATGTTAGTTCTGCAATCATTGTGCCGATAGTCATATCAGCTCAAGGGTTGATTGGCAAGAGCCTCGACCAACATCTGCAGAGGCTCACGTTACACATCTGGGTTAAGGGACTAAAGCAGAAGGCAGTCCTTCTTGATACGGTACGTATTGTGAGGAGGTTCCTGTCTCTGGAGCCCTAACCACCGGTGGCTTGGTCTCTGTACCCGATACCACTATTTTTTATATTTTAAATATATTTTGTTTTTATTTTATATTTAAAAATGTAATTTGTATGTTAATTAATGTGAATAAAGAGAATAGATACTAATAATAGACACATATATGTATATATATATGATATTGAAATAGTGTAATAAACGTATACCATATAAAACGTACTTAGAACTTCTGATACTCACTAAGAATGCAGTCTACAGCTACACAGCTTGAGCTTTGTGCGAAATTCAGAGACACGATGGTGAAGGCCAAATACAAGTCAAAAATTCTGAAGTCTTGTTTTCGTGGTAATAGATTCGGATAATAGATAATAAATTTGTAGTTTGAGCAAGAACCCGACAGTGTAGCTGAGGACCCCAGGTGAAGCATTTATCAATATAAATTCCAAGGTTCTTGATCTTGTCACTATATTTAAGCTTTGAACCATCTTAAGAAATTTGAGAGAACAGTGACCAGTCAATTTTATATATGAGCCTTGAACTGCCCATAACACTGATCTGCACCTTTACTGGATTAATTGAGTCCATGAGATTTGCTGAAAGCGTATATTTTCGAGTTGTTAGAATATTCTGTTTAAAATATTGATGGCAACGGTCAGCTTATTCAGACTAACCCTGGAATATATTTGGGAATCATCTGTGTACGGAACGAAGACTCATAAATATTGCATGTGCAACTGCAAGAAGCAACGGTGTCTTCAATCTTAATATGACGCCGGCGACCATACAGGTAACTATGAAACCAGGCAACCACTGTTGGATATAGACTAAGAGAAGCCAGTATGCTCAGCAAAACGTCGAAGTCCACGTTATTGAAAGCATTACTGAAGTCTAATGGTGCAAAAACTGCATGCTAGCCATTTTTATACCCGACCTGATATCGGCCTAAATATGAACTAAGGTAACAAGTGCCTTTTGGGCCTATTTAATGGCCGATATGGAGAGAAAGATGAACGATTATTATTTTTAGGGATAAGAATAATTTGGGCTTCTTTCCAAACAGCTGTATATTACAACTGATGGCGTCAGTTCCAACTACATTTGAAGTGGTTGACGTTATCCTTATCTTAACATCACAACCAGTGAATTTGGAGAACAGGAGTATTGAACAGTTCGGATTGTAAAGAAATGAAAGAAATTGTAATATTTTAGTCTTAATTGCTAATTCAAAAGTTGATTGAGCTCAGAAATGTTGATTTAGTCAGTTAATATCGATATTGTTATGGATAGAGCCTTGCCTTGACTTACCAACTCCAAATGGCCTTAAGAATTTCCAGTCGTGGGCTAGATACTCATTTTGCACAGAGGCATGGAGTTTTCTAAGAGCAGTTCTAGAGAAAAAAATAAATTTATGCGCCATGACAGGCAGTAGTAAACACTCACAGAATTTTTGGGGTGGTGGAGTTCAATCTCGAGGAAGAGATGCTCATCGGTGAAGTTGAATGAAGGCAGATACTTATTATGATGTTGGAGATTTCAGTGCGCGAGTATATGACAACATCTAATTTCTAATAAGATTGAATTCTGGCAGGGTATATGTCACAGTGGGTTGGCATGGCTTAAGCTATGACTCAGAGATGAGACTAGCATGTATAAAGGTACAGTCAAACTTAGCCAGCATGTCTGGGTAATGAGGCGGAATGCTTTTAGCAATTCTGTATAGAAATGAAATTAAAGGATATTCTAGTATTCGATTTCGACTACATTCCAATAATTTTAATAAATTAATTAATATGTGTACAGCAGCGCTCGAGTTTTATTATGCATGGACCTAACAGGCTCAAAAAATATATCTGTTCTGAAAGTCCATAAAAGCTTTACTTAATGTGAGAATAGTATTAGCCCTTAGAATAGTTTCGTATAATATTAAAAAAATTATAATATTATATAGTATATTTCATATGTTTTTTGTATTAAAACAACATTCAACCATATAAATTTATAAATATCAAAGATAACTGTTTAGAGACATTAGATATTTCAAGTTGAATTCAAAATTGTTGCAACATAATAATCACATCTGACCATATTATTCCCTAATACGATATCCTACATAATATTTTTCTGTATACTTAACTAGCTAGCCTTTTTTATTTCGTTTTAAGTGACAAAATATGTTAAAAATGAGCGTATTTTCATGTTACATATTCCAAAATATAGGTTAGATCTCTTTCTAGCTGCTTCGGCTCCGCCTCTAGTTTTTAATATCATGCATACATACGTACATACACAAATTCATGCCTGTATCACCAAAAGGATAGGCAGATCCCACATTTTGTAGTAGTATAAGCAATAATGGGCCCCTTGGTGACCCAGAAGTCCAATACCTATAAATTACAAATTACAAATATATATCCTAGAGGAGTCGAAAAAATCTGAAAAACGTTACATATTTTTTTTTACTTTACAAGGCAAAAAACACGAACTACGATGAAATGTGAGGTATTTATTACACATGCTCACAATTCACTATCTCATTAAAATTACTGCTTAGTTGTGAGCGTGCAAATGCAGTAATAATTACGATAATTACAAAGAAATATATTTCACAGAAGTTAGCGATGTGTTCTAATAGCGCTTCCAGTAGGTACTACAAGTAGTTAGTAGCTTTGTCCCATAGCTAAGTCATTATTATAAAGGACTCTTGTCGCACCGAACCCCACTGCAACCCACTGCATTATAATTATTCGCAAAAGTTTTCACTTATGTTTAACTTGAAGGGAGACAGGGACGCTCTCAAAGAGATCTTTTGTATGTTCCTACATAGTCTGGTCTGGTAAATATTGGAGTGTTGCGAAGAGGCCATTTACGAACATCGTTTAAATAGTTTTATATCTAAAATTTTTTGCACTTTTTATAACGTCTAATACTTTGAAATGCTGAGCAAGTGTCGATAATTTTTAAAGTAAGTTTTTAAGTATGGATGCAGTAACAAAACTAAAATGTTGCGGAGGCTCAAATAATCGTGTGTGTCTAAATTATGAGAGTTATAGTTGGCTGAACGGATGGTGCAGTGGTTAAAATAGCCACAATGCCGTGCCAACTATTGGTGGTCTGATTCCCTAACGTAAAAAAGGGTAAGGTTCTTTGTTTAATTCTTTTAGTCCCCGGTAATTTAGGAAACGTTACTCATCTGAGAATTGTTTTAATGGTGAAATAGATAACAATTTTTTATAGCATTTCAATATGGTACAAGCTTCTAGAAAAATTCATTCCTCTATTAATATTTACCATAAAATACTAAAAAATGTACAAAAATTTTACGACATGATAAAGATGAAAATAAATATTCGTTTCTTTTCTTATGCAAATTAGGGTATAAAGTCATTCAATCCTTTTAGCACAAATTATCGGAATGACAAAACGGACTTTTGTGTACCTACTGCTTTTGCGATAAGTGGTAACAACAATAAATTAGAGTCTCTATACATATTTATTTCCTCTATACGGTTTTGTACATAAAAACTTTTTTTAAAACTATAGTAGTGGCAAGCTTAAGACCACTTACAAGTACATTGTATTTCTAGACAGTTGCAATGTTTAGAACTTTACAATTTACATACATACTCAAGTTGACGCCTTTCTCTTATCGGGGTATGCAGAGATAACAGACCGCAACCTGCTTCTATCCTTACATACATCACGAGCTTACTGTACTGTCATTAAACCTTTCATGCAAATGAATTGCTAGTTATTTACTAAATATGTTATTTACACAGATTTAGTCAGTAAAGAAGAAGAAGAAGTACTGAGTCAGTAAAGATTTCTGTATACTCGTACTTGACTGGCCACTAGACCAACAGGGTCTAATTGTTGGTGACCCTGACTAGTGAGCAAGAGGGCGTTAGTTTATTTCTCACACGGTATAAGATTGGGGACTTATCTGTCCGTTTTTTCTGTTTGTGAAGTTCCCGGGACACAGAAATCATTCCTAGTGTTTTAGTGACTACTCTTTTATACCTCGGTGGTAGATACCTATATAGAAGTATGTTTGTTTTAAAAAATCCTTGGTGGCCACGATCGCGATTTTTTATGACTATTGTTTGTAGAAAACACATATTAAACTGCTTCGTGAATGAAAACGTATGGAGTCGTACTTTATATAGTGATTTATTTATTTCGAGTTGAGGGTTTCGAGTTGAGGGGAAACGTGTCAGAAAAAGGAAGAACAATGTATTGAACATGAGTTGGTAGATATATGATTCATATAACATGGTGGCGATGGTGTTTCTTTAGGATCTGAGGCGAGATTGTGGTTTTCGTCAAGACAGACGCTTAGAAAATATTACTTAAGATACTTTTACTTCGATCAGCATATTTATATCTTGAAAATCCCCCATATCATATTTAAAGAAAAGTACGTATAATGTTAAAAGCAATAGTTTCTATCTTACTAAAATATTGTATTATTAAAATTCGTCTGCGTAAACTTGAAAGGAATAATGGATTCCTTTCAAGTTGGTCTCTATATATTTTAGGGGGACAGACGAACAGACAGGTCACCTGATGGTAAGTGACAACCGCCGTCCATGAACACCTGCAACTCGCGAGTTGCAAGTGCGCTGCCCGCCTTTGAGAGTGATGAGCGATATTAGGGTACGCGGGGAGAGGATAGGAAGGGTTATGAGGAGATGGGAAAAGTGGCAGGGGTCAGGGGAGTGGACAAAGGAGAGGGGAGTTGGGCCTCCGAAAACCTCACTAATTTCGGGGAAATGCAACTTTCGGGGATATGCTTCACAACCGGTTTTCTGTGAGGCTGTGGTGTCGCTCCGGACGAGACGGCCCATTCGTGCCTAAACATGACTCTACCCCTGTTAGCACTTAGTATTTATTCGGATAACTAAATGCTATTAAATAATAAAAATGACAAACAATCGTAAAAATTTTGAAGTTTGCAATGACTACTTATAAATACATATATTTGATTACAAGACTGTCCAAATAAGAGGTCTCATTACACTCCTAGAGTTTTAGTATGTACTTTCCTATGTAAATAGGAATGCAAGTTTCTTTATTCCATCACAGCTCCTACCTAAATGTCTGAAAATATTAAGATGGTATGGGGCTTGCATCTTTACATTATTACGAGTGACACTGAACATGGCTGCTCTGTTTATATATATATATACATACATATATATATATTTAAATGCAGAACTTTTTTATTCAAAATATTATTTTGAATAACTCAGTAAAGTCTAATCAATAACATAGACAAGTAACCATGGACGTCTATATAAGTTAAGTCACATAACACATGACTATGAATAGTAACACGACACTGATACCCGTTCAAAGTTGCTCAACTTCACTAGGGCCTTCGCTCGCCTGACAGCAATGGAATATTCATGCAGTATCCGACTTCACAGTTTCTGTCTAATTACATGCATCGCAGTAGTCATCCACAGATGGCAACTTTTACTTACTAACTGTAGTATTACTATAGGTTTTCGACACGGTTTTCTTTGACTTATTTCGGCTTAAAACTGATTAAACGTTCTCTAAATAATAAAATAAAAAGTGAAATAATGTACCTAGAGTAACTCCTAGAACAGAGGCAAATCTAATGGATGTGCATCATATGTGTGTGAATTTTAAAATTAAAGAACAAAATTGCAAAATACTGTCAAACATGCCTAACAATAAGCATTAACTCTTTATTTGAAGTAATTGTAAGAGTTTATTTCGCTTGTGTTTATTAAGCCATTCATTTAAACGATAAGTTTGAGGAGTGGATATTAAACAATATAACATTTAATTACCCCGTTGAGAATGTTCTCGTAGGTGGCCGTGGTCGTTGCATAAAATCATCTTAATGAAGCTCTTTAAGCATTCTTTGAATAGCCTCTGATAATTAAGTCGTGTATTTTTATTATGTTATTATTGTTGTTTAGCTGAAATGTCGCATAATTAGGGTTTAAGGGTGTGGGTTTCGCGACTGCTAAAATGTACAACACGAAAATCTAATATCTTAAAAACGACACAGGGTAAAACAAGATTAGAGAAATAAAAGTAATAAACATAACTATTTCAAATTTAATGATTTCGTCATTTATGCAGCTGTAGTTATTAAATAAAGATATTTTTGGGAATATGGTAGACACACAAGTATTTTATATGTGACTTAAAGACAGAAGGTAGTTTTTATTACTTAAACGTCTACATTGTATATAAAAGTATTATAAAATCACATCAGACGTGTCTTAGATAAAGCTAAACTATTTGTCAGCGAATCGGAGCTTAAGTGGAAAAATTCTACATCGCCCGTTTCTTAAGAGAACTCAAAGCAAATTCAAAAGTTTTTCCACTAAATAAATCAAGTACATTCCCGGCAAAGTGGTATGCTCTTTTATGATGTTCGTTTAAAGTGAGCGTTTGTAGACGAGGTATTTTCTCACGAGGTAGACGTGAAGTCTTTCATAGTTGTGCATTCTGGCGTTGCAAGTGTAATTGTGACTTTCGAGGAAGAGCATGCGTAAACTAACTACTATTTATTTCAAAAGCGAGCGAATGAAATGTTATAGATAATAAGCTTTATCGTAAATGAACGTTTAAATTACAACTATCTACTTTACATGTTTAAAAGTATGTTTATGTAATAAGGATTGTATATTAGGTAGATTGTTTAATAGTGCAGCGATACTGAACATATTGAATTTATTGTTTGTAACAGTAGACAGTAGACAACTCTTATCCTATGAATTATTAATGTGTCTCTGAGGATTTAGCCATCACACAAACGATGGAGTTAAACAATACCTAGACTCGATACATTAGATAGATATTTACTTGTAGATCACAATTTTTTGTCCCGATTACGAATCAGACCCGCAACACTCAGCGGGGTACGTCAATGCATCAAGTCGAGCAGTAAAATATAATCGAGAAGGAAACAGGCTCTAGTATTGTTTAATTAAAGGTGAGCAGTAGATAAGTTTTTTATTAGGATGGCAAGTTATTTGCTATCTGAATCGAATAGGAAAATAAAAGAATCTTAAGTATAAAAACAAACAATTTGTATAGGTATTTTGTTTTAATTTTGATCCAACATGAACGACAATACGGAACGTAGCTGTATTGTTCACAACGAGTAGCTGACAATGAAAATCAATTCCCGTTTAATTGACCATCATAAGTTATTAAGATTGTAGCTATAAGGATAGTAATTACAGAATTAACGACGGTGTGTGTTGTGAGGTCATTACTAAAACGATATAACTATAAACTAAAGTGACCTTTTCTTACCAGCACACATTACTACATTTACGGATTAGAAATGCTGAATCTTTATGAAAATTACATACTTTCATATTGAATCATACATGAAATACGAAACACAAACGCGATTGACAATTAAACTTTATCAAATATGTTTTCTGTTTGGACACATTAATTTGATTATTCAAGTATTTCTAAATTATTGTGCCAAAGAAAAGAACCCGAGTTTAACTTGTATTTTGTTTAGAAAGAAAAGAAAAAATGATCATTTGGCACATAAAAAACACAGGTACTTGAACAGTTTTACAGAAAGACTCGCCGTCAGTGCCAAAAACGGACCCATTTCAGCGTTGTGTCAGACAAAAGCCTGACATTGGTTTTCAATTGGGCCCAAGCGACGCAATGAGCAAAAGCCGTTGCAAATCATACCATCACAGGCCAATAGGTACATACATACTAACCAGACAATAAATAACAATAAAAAACAGAAAAGCTCATCACTCCAACATAGAAGGAGGAGGAGAACGAATTTCCAGTATCTACATTGTATTTTATTTACTAATCCAGTAAGCAAATTATTCCGTGGTACGGGTTTTAGATATTCAGAATGAAATCAAATTTTAAGCATTCAAAGCAAAACAAATGGATAACTTTATGTTTCAGTTGGAAGTTTCAAAGTCCCGAAATATAAATAAATAGGTGATATGGCGGATAGGGAAATCACAAACAAATGTATCTATTCTATCAAAAATACTGTCTAGGTCTATATAATAAATAATAACAGATTCGTATAGTTTCATACTCTGTGTATCTTAGAGAGGTCTGGGAACTCAAAGCCTAGGGTGCCTTATAAGACATGACCAGTGTTGGGGATAGCATCGACAGTACTTGGCCTTTCAAACGATGTAATTGATTTGTATGACAAGATTACCGAATATAAAAATGGTGAGATATTTGTCCTTGAAGGAAGAACATTGAAAGTCAAGTCGGGGATGCAGACATGAGCGTATGTATGTATGTAAGTGGATTTAAATTCTAAGAGTGCACAAATAAATTTATAAATAACTATAAAGTCATAATCTATACCTACCAGTACTAAATTAAAAAAAAATATGAGTTTGCAGTACTAATTGTGTTCAAAGGAGCCCACATGTAATAAATAAATGAACATAGAACCAAGAGGAAAGGAAAGAATGTACACTGTTTGCCGTTATAAAGATGTCCAATAAACTTCAATTTAAGTATCGCAACGACAAGTGTGTGAAAAAAGCAGACTGCACAAATGGAATTGTTCAATTAATTGAAACTTAAGGTGAGATCAGTCAGGATCAACCCACAATGGTTGACTGCTGACAAATACCGAGCAACCGACATTCCCTGAATACCGTCGGAACTCAAACAGCGTGGCTTTTTAATTGTAAAACATAATTGTTTAGCAAAAATTGTTCTAGAACAACATAATTTTAGTAGATAATACATAAAAGCTAATTTATAACTTTCCGTTTTGCGATTTAATGAGTATGTAATGTGAGTGCAATTTTAAAACCGATTAACACGAGTAGACTTTAGAATAATGACAGATAATTTGCACGTACGAGTATATACAATAATAATAACCTAAGTTTAGCGAGAATATCCTTATTGTAGCGAGAAATTAAATATATATTTATAAGTATACATTTTTTTTATACTATGGTGGGACTTACAACTCTTGAGTTGTAGCGGTTGTCACTTACCGTCGGAGGACCCGTGTATTCGTTTGTTTCCCAATACAAAAAAAAAAATAAAAAATTGTGTGGGATGCGATCTTTCTTTGCATCCTACCTATGCAGGTAGGTTTGCTTTACACCGGATGATCACAGCATCAGCAGTATATTGAATACTGTTCTCATCTCTTTGGGGCACCCTAGTAACAGCTTTTCTTTCTGGGCTACATTCAATGGAGAGCAAATTTGAATCAAGGATTGGCGGGATATTTTAGAGCGGCTTGACTCCTTGATGTTGCGTAGAGATGTAGCAGCACTCTGCGTTCTATCTAGTATTTTCTTATTTTCTATATTTATACATATACCTATATTTTATATATATTTTCTATATTTATTTATCATGGGAAGTGCTCATTGGATTTTTTTCTTTAAAATTCTCTTTACTGATTAAACGTATGAATTTCTTTTGCTACCGTATCTTGTGTTAAAATTTGCATTTGCACATATATAGTACATTTAAAGGCATTTAAATATATCTATTCAAAAAAGAAAATAAACAATAGCTCAAAATTAGCATAATAAAATGCTTCAATGGACTGGATTTAAATTTGTACTATGCATCTGTGCATCGATTGCTGAGATGCAGGGATTCAGGTGTATCGTAAATGAAATACATCAGGGAACATTTTATTCGCTTGGTTCTACTTAACGAGACAACTGAACTGTCGGCTAACGTTTGCCATAAAGTGTAAACTATTGCGATTTATTTATATTGTAAGTTTTTTGAATTAACTACTAACTTATTTATTTATAGACTTTTTTCTTATATGTATATCAATTCTATTCATCATATCAATCATATTCTCTTGACTGCGCTTACATTATTAACGTTACATGTAAACAAATATGTTATCACTCATTAATTATAAGAACCGTATCGACACGCGAGAAAAATATGATCCATGAATCTCCGGTGACAATTCTTTCAAGACAGAAGCGTCTTAGGTTATTTAACCAATCTCAAAACGTCGATGTAACTTATTTCTTTATATTTTTGTATTCAAGTGTTATTAACATAGGTACATAGGTATTTCAGTTGTTAAAATAGATATTTCAGTTCTATGGTTATGCTGAATTTGTGTAACATTTTGAGTTAAAAAAGTAGATAACTGCATTCAATGCACTTTTCCTATTCCTTTGACCAATATTCTGATTTCATTAGTAATAAGATAAAATTGTCTCAATATAAAAAAAATACTACCTGAAAAGTAATTAATAATGAAACCGGTAGAAATGAAGTAAGAAGTAAAAGTTATGTATTAGAGACACGTCGTGGTACTTGAAAATCTGACAAGGACACAGCCCAGGAATTTCTTGATTTCTTTACTTGGATCCCAATTAAAACTACTGAAGCACTAGACTCCTCTCCTGCTTATTCTGTCATTCTTCTTAAAAGAAATGTATCTATCTCTCCCGAAGCTTTTAATTTTAAACATATTAACCCCACAGTAGTAGTAGCTTTTAAAAATATTAAAGATCTGTGTGATCTGTTGATTGAAGATCTGTGGGGAATGTCAATCAAAACTTGGCAAGCTATCACTAAAACTTTAGCTCCTTACTTAGCGCTAATATTTAATTTGAGTATAGATCAAGGAGTTTGCATTGATCTCATAAAACAAAGTAAAGTCACGCTGCCTTTTAAATCCCAAGATACTAGATATTCTAATAACCATAGACCTGTTTCAATCAAGCCGGTATTTAGCAAGGTTTTTGAGAAGATTATGCTCAATCAAATGCTACTTCATTTTAACAACATTCGGTTTCACCAAATAGCTTTGTACAACTGACGCCGGTATTGCTTTGTTACAGTATATTTTTACCGCCAGGGAGGAAGCTGAGGATGCCCTCGGTATCTTCTGTGACCTCTCAAAAGCATTTTACTGTGTAAGTCAAGAACGTTGTTTCTGTAACTTGAGCATTATGGACTTTGTAAATGTGCTCTCTGTTTTGCTCAAATCATATCTAAGTGATAGATAACAGTGTGATTTTCCATTCGAAAAGACGTGCGCAATTGGGCTACATCTTGCCCTGCGAGCTAACGTAATAAAGTCATAAGACACACGGTCTCTCCTCTTGGCAGTTTCGGCACTCCATCAGGCCGTTTCAAGCACATCCACATCGACATTGTGGGTCCACTGCCTGTCTGTGAAGGCTGTCGTTACCTCCTGACAGCAGTAGACAGGTTCACACGGTGGCCTGAAACATTGCCAATGCGTGGCATCACCGCGGAGAAGACCGCTGATACCTTGATGCACGGGTGGATCTCAAGATTCGGATTACTGTCTTTCAGAACTACAGATTTCATAACGACAATTTGAATCCGACCTGTTCGAAGCTAAGAACAACTAGCTACCACCCTTGTGCAAACGGTATGGTAGAACGCTTCCATAGACATCTTAAAGCTGCGTTAATGTACCGTGATGAATCCTGGATAAAAGCCTAAAGAAGACTTGAAAGCTTCGCCAACGGAACTAGTATACGGGGAACCACTGCATCTTCTTTTAGAGATGGTTGCTCCCTCAGTTACAATACAAACCGAACCTTCTGATTTCGTCTCGCAACTGAGAGTAACGATGTCAGAATAGAAGCCTGTCGTTGCTTCAAGTCACGGTCGGAAGGACATCTTCTTGTTCTGGGATCTCGCTACTGCTTCACAAATATTCTTGCGAGCAGATCACGTGAAGACCCCATTGGAATATCTGTATTCAGGTCCTTTCCATTAGACTTTCACTGTGATTATTGGGAACAAAGAAGTAGAAGTGTGGATCGCATAAAATCCGCATATACAGACACTCAAACATACCCTCATACTCTCGTAAACACGCCGGATACTCGTATCACTCCAACTCTTACTATCGACACACTCCATCGACACAACCACCACACAACACACAGCATACTTATCCTACCTCACTGCCACCACCTAAATATACAACTAGGTTTCGCAGAACAGTCAGATTTGCTCGTCCTTTCGATCTTTGATCGATTTGCGCCTCTCCGTGGGGGGTGATGTGACGGCGTTCGATTTTTGAACGAGCCTTGAGTGACGCGTGTGTGGGAGAACAGTTTTGACAGTCGGGGGGATAAAAGATTTGGTCTAATGTGATTACTTATTTATAAGGATGATGTATGAAGAATTAATATTGAATAGTTTGTCAACCCGTTTATTATTCAACATGACCATCAAGACAAATAAATCAACCCAATAACAGAAAGTTCAGATCAATGGTGTAAATTCATTGGGATCAAAATAAAAATGTGTTTTGCAAAAAAATTAGTACAAGAAGGTTATAAAATTCATTTGAATGGTTACTGAAACTCATTTTGTGTTGGACCTTTTTATTAAAATATTATTAATAATATTATTTTTATATAATATTATTTTTCAAAGGCTTTTTGCTATTCAATGTCTATGACATGCTCTAAATACGTTTACATATATATGTATTCAAATATCTTGTGACTTTCAACAGCTTTCAAGACAGTTCCTGAGCTATCTACCACAAGCCCGAAGTTCGCTTGAGACTTACCGCAGCGCAATACCGACTAAGCGTTTTATCGTTACTTCGCAGAGCCGAGCTTTCCTCAGCGTTTCAGCATATTCAAGCCAACAGCATCCTTCCCACTGTGTAGAAAGCGTCTTGCGTGATCGAGTAGTATGTTTTTTTGGTTGTAATTTACGTTTGCATTTGACAGACAGGCTCTATACATCGATCATTCTAATAATAGTTGAAAGACGATGTAGTAACTCGAACAGAGAAAGGAATGCTGCATTGGTTTGGGCACGTTGAAAGGTCAAGCGATATATGTATATCAACATTATAATGACACACAAATATACTAATAATTAAAAATAGAGAAAAAATTATGTATGTTTTAAAAATAAAGTCAACGCCACACAAAGGCATGATTCAGAGGCAATATCGTATGGATATTTGTATAGTCAAACCATATCGGAAAATAATTATTCATAATGAGTCACTATTTATATATGTAAACATTTTCAGTTTCTTTTAAGTGCAGACTGGTTAAAAACAAAGGGTCATTAATTAGGTCGTTGGTATTTACAGGAATATAATCATATTCCTGTATTTCGTTTTATTATCTCTTACTCTTAATATGTGAATGTTATGTATGAAATACGATCAAGTAGTAAATAGTTTTAATACCATTGTACTCAAATAAAATATAAGAAATATACAATAGACATTTTAAAGCCTATTTAAGACACAAATGGACCTCACATGTTGCAATAGAGTGAATAGTTTTCTTTTTGATAGGCATGCAATCTTCATCTTCATTGTAACTTACTATCAGATGCGTTGAAAGGCAAACGCCTATATAACAATAAACAAAAAAGATGTGTGGTATCGTGGGACACCAGATAGGAACGACGTGTCTAGAAGAAAAATCAAATAACTACTTTACAAAATTATCTTAACACCTTTATTTATATTTATAAAATTATATAATTATAATGTACAAAGAAACAGCTCTATACATGAATAATAATAGCAAACTGCAATAATAATAACAGTCAGTCGTAGCCGTTTGGGCGTGACAAAAAAAACATCCATACATACATACATATATTCGTACATTCGAAACACGTAAGCCCCTTTGTGCAGTCGGGTAGAAATAGAAAACAAATTTACCACACCAGAATTATATTTTGTAAGCAATTTAAAACCAATATACTACATGCTACACCTACCGTAACATAACAATACAGAACAATGTAAGTACTGTAACGTTCAATACTGATGTGGTAACATAAATTGGTTTTAGCCAATACTCGTATGTATGCGAATAGCTTGGCGGTCATGCATTATAAGCAGCTGCTGACCTGTACCTTGTTGAGATGAAATTGGGCCGGTAGGAGCAACGACGAGCCTATATATTGTGGAACAGTACAGTATTGGATATTTTTAGTAAATGGGGTATTGGGAAAGGACAGGTAACGCTTCACTGTCGGGTGTTTATTTACCTAGGTGGACAGTTTCTGAATCACATATTAATTTAAGTTATCTATGCATTGATTTATTAACAAATTTCTCGCATATCGGGTAAATGGTGGTTTAAGATCACAGTGTGATACCAAGTCACGTTTTGTATGAATATTACCGACACTCAATAAATTGACCTTAAGAAACGGATTCAGAAAAGCATTTGTAAATACCTCGTGATATAATGTTATATGTTAGTAACACTTCACTGGCCATGTTATGAATATGTTATGTTTATATAGTGAGTAGGTACATCCTATACGTCCACTTCACAGTTAAGACTCTTGAAAAAACTAAATACACCACAGTTTTTTTAAACGCATATTCATGAGTACTCTTATAACTTCTGTGTGAACATTAATGTACGTACCATGTATGTATTTTGATGTATACTTCAAGGTTTCAAGAGAAATATTTAATATTTCCATCAGTTGTTATTTCTGCTTTTATTCTCCTAATCGAACCATTTATACATATTTTAAGACTTGAAGATAATTTTATAAACACATTTTTGTTTATTTATTAATTTAAAAAAAAAAGTAATTGAACCACTTGAACACATTGAACCCCACTAGGAGTTTGGTGAAGAGGGCTTTCAATGTAAGTTTTAATATTTCAGTATTGTTAAACTTGCATAAAATAAATAAATGTATTAATTTAATAGCAAATCAACAATCAGCCTCCCGCCTAGTAGAAAATACTGACATTATATATAGGACATCTCTTCATGGGCAGTAGCAATAGTTCTTCCTGTGGATGTTCCGTATAGTATTTTTAAAATAAATACAATTACTGTAAATAATTTAGTCGTGTCACAAACTGAGACATACCAGTGTCAGATATCAGTTGCAGTAATATAAAATAATCGATATCATACAACCTGAACAGTATGTACGGAAATTGAAATCTGAAATGAAGCTTTATTTTTCCGTTTCAATTACGACGCTGAGCAAAGTGATTGTTTCTGCTTCAAAATATTTAATTTGTATTGACGTAATAAAAAGTTTTCGTAACTAACAAAACTTAGACATTGCGTAATAACACCGTAACCGTCTATAATCTATTATCTATTTGAATTGTCGAAACATTAACATTTTTTTATTTAAATAACATAAAAACATGTTATTAATAAAAATATAACAAAAACCCCTTCAAAAAACAAACTATACGAGATATTAAATTTGTTTTATAAAAAAGCCCAGTTGTCATAATAAAAGTGAATTGTATAATTGACGGCCTTATCGCACAAAAGTGACCCCTTCAGGCAACCATGGAATGGAGAGAAAACGTCAATAAAACCCCACATATCGAAATCCAACAAGCCATATAGCTTTAGGGCCTGACAAAGAAACAGCATACGACTACACATGCATGCATATATACATACATTAAAACAAAACATAGAACTCTTTCTTGCGCAGTAGGGTAAAAAGCTTAAAATTAGATTGCGATTTTATTGTACAAGTAATGCACATATAAGCACTGTTTTATAACAAGAGCGTTCTTACATACTTCATTATTCAATAATCCAATTCGCTTACAAAAAGGTATAAAGAATACCTGTGAGTTTTATGTAATACGAAGTATAAAAATGTAGAAAAAACGTTTTATTTTCTCTCGCAATGTGAACTAGAGTAGTAAGTATAATTACATTTTATTTTCACAAAATTTTCCGTCCCTCGGGGTATTAGTTGGAATAATTGTAAAATACCAGAATTTCTTTGTCCTGCTGTTATGTATAACTGAAATATGTATTATTCCTAGTTTTATGAACAATTTATTACATTTAGGGGTCCTTTCAATCTTTTAAGATAACCCCAACAAAAACAAATTACACAACAAAATTTAGGTAGAAATTAAGTTCTGACGACTTACATATTGTGGAACTGGATGTGTTTTAGGGTAACGGTCTTAAAAAGGAACAAAGACTACTTACAGTATCTCTCAATGAATCGTTTGCTGTCTAGCAAGATCTCTGGAACGCGACCTTTTTGAAATTAACATCAAAAAAAAATCATGGTTCTAAGTCATCGCGATTGATAGGGTCTATACTAATAGGGTACTCTCCATTGACTTAGAATCATGAAATTTGACAAGAAGAAAGGTCACAGGCCGACATACCACCTCATCCACAGCTCCGTGTGTCCGTGTGATGTCTCAATAAAAATAAGAGCAACAGCCAGTTCAAGTTCAGGTATGCGACCCTGACTTACTTGAGAAATTGCTTATACTCGTACTCCCCAATTTATCTGTATAAGCAATACCTCCTGTTGTTCCCTTCTATTATTCTTTTCCTGTCAATATGCTTATAATTCCTATTCCTATCTTAGTCCCCTTATTACGCTAATGAGATTAAATTATTAATTAATCGGCAAAATGTAGGCGTTCATTACACTTCTGCCTACCAGTACAAGCGTGAGTTACGGTAGAATAAAGGAGAATTGTGTTTTCTGGGTGTACGTATGCATGGATGTGGGTATGCCTGTATGAAAGTATGTATATAATGATCAATGTATGTAGACTGAAAATATACATCTCTAGCACGTGTAGTTGCATGCGAAAAATATATCTTCATTATTCTCTTTTCTCTCATTTGTATTTCACAAAAACTTACGACCAAATTGGGTCTCACTCTCTCACTTTCTGTGCAACGGGAAACTTTACAGACATATTATACAAATAACAAACACAAAGAACACTCAGACTCGGAACAACGGATCGAGATCGAACCCAGGACATCAGTCTCAACAATCATGGTCACTAACTTCTATACAATTAGGGTAGTCGTCGTTTCAGGTTCCAAAGTTGTTTGTTCGTCTTTTCACGTGTTTCCTTCCCAATTTGATCCCGGGTCTTTTAAGCGGGGCGTGAAAAAGCATCTCACCAGGCCGCCATAGTGTGGGTCACCATGCTGCATTGACTAGACATGCAATGAGGATGGTGACCACCACTCTTGGACTCCATTTATTGCTTACCATCAGGCAAAGTGGAGTCATTATGGTAGGCTTACAAATAAATAAAAAAAATCATATTAAAAAAAAGTGGATTGTTGAAGCTGCTGGTGATTGGCAACGCTCGAAGAACATAAGTGATATTGTGTTTACAGTCAGTATCCACTAATTAATTATTGCTTAACAAATAAGTTGTATAAAGTATTTAAATTTCATATAGTTATTTAGGTTTACTTCCGTGTTTATATAAATATGTATATATGCATATAATCGCTTTATACATATATTTATTATTCATGGAATTAAAATTATATTTTAAATTAAATCTATAAAGCAGTTATACACTAAGTATATAAAGTTTCGTACTATATTCAACTTTTTTTTAATAGTTGTATAAACGAGCAGACGGGTCACCTGACCTCACATATAAAGACTTGCAATTCAAGAGGCAAAAGAGTTTTGTCGGCCTAATTGGATAGGGGAACGAGGGGATGCCTCACTCACTTGGTCACACAATGCAAGCATTGTTTAACAGCTGGTTTTCTGTGAGGCCGTGGAAATACACCGGTCGAGCCGGCCCGTATATGCCGAAACATGGCTCCCACGTTAGACCGTTGACGTAAGAAATTTTAAGTAAAAATATAAAGAGGATCCTAGAAATTTACACAACATCAGGGTGTAACAACAACAGTTTTGACACAAAAAAAAAGTCTCTTCAAAAAAAACAAGTTCTATCGTGTTATTAATTCATGTATATACAGATAACAAATATACAAATAGTGGTACACGTAAACCAGACAAACTCTATATCTGATCCTACATTGGAAAAAACTGATACATACTGATTTCTAGTGAAAATATGGCCTAAAAAAAGACAATAGTTAAAATTGATCATATTGTTAAATTACCTAATAATATATAAAATAGCTAGCTATCTTGGTCAACAGTTTCAACAAATATTTACATTATGAAGCAACTGGAGACTAGGATGACACATCGCACTTAATCAACCTCAAGCATATAAATTACATGTTTCCTTCAAATGTCCACAACAGTTCTTTGTTAAGAACAACTGCAGGAACTAGTCACTTAGATGTCCACTTAATGAAGACGATGACACATTTTATCCATCTTCGCCCTTAATTTCCTATGTGACACACATTCGAGGTTGTTGCGATCATCGGAAAACTTAAAACTGCAAATACCAGTGCATTCGACAAAGTTTGCTGATAAATCATACACAGTTAATAATAATAATAACACTTTATTGAAAACCTTGTTACATTTTACAATAATTAAACGGAAATGGCTACAGTAGTATAAACCGTGTCGTAGCCATTAACGCCCACATCAACATCTTGACTATATAACTAAGGTTAGTAGTTTTAATTTTTATTATAAATGAACATATTTATTTTATCTATTATGTGATGACAGTGTACGTGTGTATGGTTGGTGTAGGTGAGTGTATGTGTGTACGTGTAATGTATGTAAAGTGTACAGGTTTTCATGTAACGATGTCTTCACACTGTGCGTAAGTCAAAGAAAGAAGCCACTCTGTTAATTTGAACTTACATTTTCCGTATGGTAAATGATATATGCTAAGCAACCTATTAATTTTATTATAAAGTTTAGGACATAAAGTAATATTGACGGGTTGCCAGAGTAGTCCTATGTGCTATACTAGAATATAGTTTGTCGGATCTACGGGTACTTTTAACAAAACTAATGTTATAGGGGGTGTCAGTATGCTTACGCAAAATAACCTGCAGTATAAATAATTGCCACACCGTTCGCACCTAGCCGAGACTGTAAAACTCCCCAGGAGGTAATGCAATAGCCGACAATGGATTGTACAAGCGCATAGTAGACCATTTTCATGGTGCTAAGATGTGTGGTATTTCTTATTTTTTTAAATATGTACAGTAGCTTTCTAATACTTGTAACAATTTGGTTCATCTGAAATTCCCAGGTAAATTTACTATCAACTATCACCCCAAGATATTTAATGTAGGCATCATGGGTGATAATAAGATAGCTGCAGTTATAGGTGTTAAGGGAACTATATGTATGAGCCTTGATTACGAATGAAGGTGGCGGTTGGGAAAGAGCAGTCGGAAAAAAAGTCATGAACTTGGTTTTTTCTAGGTTAGAGGTGAGTAAGTTTAGTTCGAGGTACTGCATTATTAAGTTCAAGGCGATTTCAGCATTATTGCATACATTATCCCAATACTAGCTCCATTTACTAGCAAACTGTATCGTAGGCATAGCTAATAATTCTACAGTTTTTAACTTTTAGGGAGCAAAGCTCATTAACAAAAATGAGAAAAAGAGTGGGACTGATTACACTTCCCTGGGGAACCCCATAGGTCAGTGGAACTTCAGAGCTAGTAATTTTATCAATTATTACATACTTATTACACTTTGTGTGCGGTCTCTGAGGTAGCTAGCTAAAATTTCAAGAGCCGAACCTCGTATACCAAATGATTCCATCTTGTTGAAAAAGAGGGGAACAGATACAGTGTCGAATGCCCTGCAGCAGCACGGCCCTGGAATACCCTACCTTTATCTATCTGACGAGCTCAATCATTAGGATCCTACAAAAAAACGTTAAAAGACTACTATTTGCAAGGTGATGTCTAAGATAACGATAGGTATACATATGTATATTTATTTACTTGTATGTGTTGGTATATGTATATATTATATCTATGTGCTTATATTAGGTATTTATATATATTTGCGTTAAAACTAGCACACATTACATGACTATTCACCACAGCACCCATACAAGATCATTAAAATCCTGTCCATCCAAAGGTTGCCTGTAAGATACTGCTTATTGTGATAAGGCCGCCTATTGTAAATTTTATGTGAAATATCATGTATCATGTATTTTATATGTATATATGGTATACAATAAAGAGTACTTACTTACGTACTTACTTACTAATTTGAAAATATACAAATGCACTGAAATTAAGTACCTATTCCATAACTCAATGAACAGTTATAAAAAGAATGCGTCGCAGTTTGCCTTTACTTATGACAAATTGACACTCTCCAGTTTTCTGTTTCAATCGTCCTCAAACTCACATCTGCATTCCCAAACGTATACCAAATTGTGACTTACATATTGTCAACTGTAATTGAGTTCCACTCATTTCATAGGGAGGAGAGTCAGAGTCTAGTCAGAGGAAGTCGAAGGCTTCTAACCCAAATGTTACACACTATAAAATCTTCGATTAAATATTTTAAACAAAACAATTTGTAACTTTTTTTAGATTCTGTTGTCCTGCAATTCACCTTAAAATTTTACTGCTTATTTAATTAATAAATTGATATTCAATAACAAATGAAAGCGTTACAAGAATTACCTTAGTGGCATAAATATGGTTTACATATATACTTTAAACATATATGAATAGTTAATGATGTTCAATATTTAACAAAACATGTTGTAGCTGGTTTAATTTTAAAATATTTTTGAATACCATACAACAGTTAAAGTTAATTGTCACGAAATTATTGTTATCAAACAAATGGTATTCTATAACAAACTGAGTTTATTTATAAACCACTATTTAAAATATATTTGACAACTTTCAATTTTGATTGATCCTTAAATCTTTATTTTACGAATTAATGATTATCAATGAATCTGAGTCAGATAAATAATTTCAATCGGTTTGTTTAAAAATAGTTCTGGATATAAAAATATATTATTTTTTATCTCCACAGTCATTTTTATTATATAGTCTTAAAATGGAAATTAGATATATAATTGATTTCAATATAAAATGTCCCGGCATTGGGAATGAAATCGAGCTACAAGTAACTATTATATTGTACAGAATTAAAACATCATGTTTTCACGGTTACTTAACCCAGAACCAATCAAATGAATCACTGATCCGGGTTATTGTAAATCAAACATAAGTAACTAATATTGTTTTCAGTTTAGTAGGTTTGTTGCTGACTATTATTACTTTTATTATTAGGAATTCTTTCATAGATAGGTTGAG
Source organism: Tyria jacobaeae (assembly GCA_947561695.1). NCBI lineage: Eukaryota > Metazoa > Arthropoda > Insecta > Lepidoptera > Erebidae > Tyria > Tyria jacobaeae. The sequence goes on from OX387220.1 coordinate 14,559,531, forward strand.
TATTATTTAAAAAGAAATTAGATTCAGGATAAAATACATAAAATAAGAGCAGCTTTAGATGTCCATCAAGGCTGGTCCATAAGGTGGACTGACGACCTCGTGAAGATTGCAGGTCGACAGTGGATGCAGGACGCTTCCTACTGGTTATCTTGGAATTCATCGAGGGAGGCTTATGTCCAGCAGTGGACGTCTTATGGCTGAGATGATGGTGATGATGATGTGTGGGGATCAAACCGTTAACGTTACCACTTAAACCACTGCGTCTTTAGTGCAGTCAAATTTAAAATTACAATTAAAACAGTATAGCAGGACCTATGTTAGTCATTTGTAACCATCTATTTGTATGTCCAATAACTTAGGGTTATCTCTATTTGAGCTAATGTCAATGTATTAGCTGTTATAATTGTTAATATTATACGATTTCATATTTTAAAGTTGGATTACATCAACGTAATTTCTATACATATTTAAGTGCCAATAATTTTTACTACCTACTATAGCTAGCTATAAATTAGTTACTTGTATAAACGAATCGAATATAAAAACCGAATGTGTATCGATAAACAATACGTAGCTGGATTCACATACAAAACAATTGCTCCTGCTCAGCCAGTGTTTACATCCCTGTTATTTATAAAAAAAAATGTAGACACTCCAAAATATTTTTGTTATTTAAAATGCAGAGACATAATACAATAAATATCTCATTACTCACACTTGTAAAACTGTCACAAAACTCTAAGATCCAATTTGTCACGGCCCTTCAAATGTTTGGGATGTTCTCATTGTTCACCCCTTTATATGGACATTTAATACTTGCATTAAAACCAATGAACGGGATTAGTGTCGACTTTGTATCTAATGTTGGATTGTACTTAGAGTAAGTAATTACACAGATGTACAAGCAAAAATGCTTGTGAAATAGATAACGGAACACACACAATGTATGTATAACTTTTTACTTATACATACACTTGTATTGTACCTACATATTGCTTCACTAACGAGATCTATCATATTGTGTGTGTTCCGTTATCTATTTCACGTAAAACATGTTTATTATTTTACTATGCCGTGTGGTTCACGGTAGAGTAGGATAGGCCCTCCTCATCTCTTCCCGGTGGTGTCTTAAAAGGTGACTAATGGATCGGAATGTTATCTATCAAACAATATGTATATCGTCATATAGTGCACGGTTGACAGCAATAGGCTTGACCCCTGTTACGTTAGTGGGGCGATTGCATAAGTTGAGAGCGACAGATAGTAGAGAAGGGAATTTTGCACTTTTATTTAAAATCTTTTCACAACAAACAGAGAAGTCACATATCTAGAGCAGATTCGTTTTCTACTCTTAGTGCGTTATCAGGCATCTTTACACAGCCGCAGTCGTAATCCTTTAACACCGATGTAAAAATGTTAGGTTTATCATTTTAAACCCTATTACATAGGTATAAAGTTAAATTTGAAAAGTTCAAGTAAAATGTTACAACCCGTAGACCGCAGATGTGCAACCAAGTGTCTGCCTTGATTACACCAACAGAATACGAATCTAATTTAAGTGCAGTACTATTGGCATTGGATCAGCTGTACTTGTCATAAGATAATGGATTTAAGACGTATACTGAATGCATAAACACAATTTTGTTTTGCGTGGATTTTGGCAAGATGGGAATTTGATTATGTTTTAATAACGGCTTGAATGTCTTAATGTTCTGCATGTCTGGGCTTTAGAACTTCTCTCGTTTTTAGAATGACATAATTTATTATGTTAGGAATGGTGAATATTAAAGGCTTAAGTTATGTAATTCTCGAAACTTTTTACAGGTGGTCGGGTGAAATAAACTTTTGTAAATGTGAAAGTCATATGATATCAACGATAACTTAAAAAAATATATCTTATGTACTATATCCAGCTTGGTGCACTTCGTAGAGACAGAGCCGCCACTCAATCGAGAAGTGTAGTGCTGCATTAACATATACACATTACGAACATATACAAATCGTTGTAGCTCTTTGATAGATATGTTATTTGAATGGAAAAAGTTGATAGAAAAAGACGAAAATAATAAAGAAGCGTTATGAGAAGAGAAGGTCAACAACAGCTTAGATAGGATGTGCAAGGATGCATGGCATATTGTAACTTTTTATGACTGTAATGACAATTTTGGGCTGTATCGCATAAGTAATACTTATATTCCAGAAAACCCCTATACACACAATTGATACCTAAACCCACTGAGAAGTAAACCACAATACATACACACACACCAACACACACATATACTTGCACACAAACACACATCATACACATCAAGCACAGCATACACACAGTACATGATCATAATACTCGTATGTTCTGTATTTCCTCATTTGTACATATACTTTTTGTGTATATCTTTTTTTCCATTCGGTTAATTATTATTTTTTTGGAATGATAGAGACTGTTTTTGAAACAATACAATTATACAATATTATTACCTACTAAAGTTGCTACAGTATGTAGCCACCTCTCTATGACATAACTTAATAATAAAAAACATATAAAGATCTTGGTGGAGGAATCTTCATAGAGGAATCTTCATGCCGCTTTTGTTACTAAATATTTATGTATTTACTTTATTTGTTTAAAAATGCAGTATCGTTATGAATTATACAATTTTCAGGTAAGCTTCGTATGAGTTTAACAAAGTTACATTTGATCTAGCTCAGACTTCCACCTCTCCTAGGGAATTCAAATTGGACATCAAATTTAAACTCTGAAATTGGCTACGTGGTTTTACCGGGAAAGGAAGATTATGAAGTTTATGTATATTTTATTGTTAGAATGATCAATTATTTGTAATATAACTGCTAGCTTTTCTTTAATATTTTGTAAAAAGGGTACATATATTAAGGCAATAAATAGTACCACAAGATATACGTAATTAAAACAAAGTTATGTTTCAGAGAATAGGTTTCAAAATAGGTTAAAAGAATATTGTTGAAGTTTTTCTCTGCTCTCTCTCTCTTCCCGACTATTAATCAGCCAGAAGGCTGACCAACCATCATTTATGGTAATTACAAAATGTTAGGAATATAAATATCTGTGTAACGTATTGCATAGTTCAGGAGACCTTGAACATAATCATCGGAACGAAGATTGTTTAAAGTCAAAAACTGGGTTTTAGCGACACTCAATCAAACCTCCCATTTTCAGTTGTGTTGTGTGATTCCATGCTATCAGCGCTTCTTACGAAGGACTCGCCTATTAGCGTGTATAGCGACATCGTGAAGTGGGACCCACTTCAATCTATTATCTTTCATTATTTTAAAAAGATAAATAACTTTAAAATTAAGGAATGGGTAAATAAACTACTGGATTCCGTAAAAAAAGAAACGTCGTCAAGATTTACTGTTGCTGTTAGTTGACAAAATTAGCTATTCCGTAAAGGATTTAAATGATAAGCGTGAGTCATTAGTTTTTCCTTTATTCTTTATAATTTACTATCATCCAATAAATAAATAAAAAAAATACATCAGTGTATTCTTTTTTTTTCGAATTCACTAATGCATGCAATGTATGACTGTTTTTTCTACTTTACTTTTATTTTTTTATGTACGCAACATAGCATAATAGAGTGGACATACTGGTATGTTAATTCTTTAATGTTTGTTTAACAAATGAATAAATGATTATGATTATAGTTTGTTCACATATAAAAATATATTGGTAAGGACTCACACCTCTACGAAAATTAATTCTTTTTTAAGCAACATTTAATAGGTTCATTGTACCATGAGGATAAAAAAGTGGTTAAGGAGAATGAGGTCATCAAGGACGCAAGTTCTAGGTGTCCTCAATATCCTTTATTAAAAATTAACACATGACATTTTATCCTACGGTTTTTTTTTTATATTAACCTACCATAATGACTCCCCTCTGCCTGATGAAAAGCAACAAGTGGAGTCCAAGAGTGGTGGTCACCATCCTCATTGCAAGTGTAGTTAATGCAGCATGGTGACCAACACTATGGCAGCCTGGTGTGATGCTTTTTCACTCCCCGTTTAAAAGACCCGGGATCAAAGTAAGAGGGAAACACGTGCGCTGGTAGTGAATCCCAGGCAGTAACCGATTGGCACAGAAAGGAAGAGCCAAACCGTTTAGTTCGAGATCGTATATTTTCCACTCTCAAACGGTGACTTCTCGGGCCAGCACGTGTTGTCGTGTATAGTAAGGGTATAGTTTTGTTTCTCTTAAAAAATACTAGAAAAATAGAGTTTCCTAATCCCCGCCATCACATCTTTTGAAGTTTAATATGTATTTATTAAAGGATGGGTCAAAAAGAATTTCTATTTTAGATAATGTTTACTTTACGGAAAGATATTTCAGGCACTTAATTATTTTGATCTTCTGGGCCATTCCTCAACTCTTTTCGTACTTCATCAATCAGCAGCTGGTGCATATTTTAACGTCTTTAATAAATGACATTAAAAAAGGACACTAATGGGTGTTTGACCGTTTTACGAATGACCTTGCCTGCTTTAAACTTGGATAATAAAATTGTCATATAATTATACAACACATTAGGTATATGTGTTATATATACATATAGGTTAAATGATTCGGTCCATAAGTCAAATTTGAACTCTAATGTAAGGACTTGTAAGATATTTTGTAAAAAGCAACAAAATTTGCAAAATGTTGATCACATTTTTAATAAAGAATTCTCCCACACTCATACACATTCATTGGGTGTTAGGGGTGTTTACAAAAATACATGAAATAACCATGTATTTTTTGTTTATTTTACGAAGCTTGTATTGCTTATAAATTTCTAATATGGGTGCTTTGGCTATAATATCTCTTCGTATTGCATCCTGCAGATTTAATCATGACATTTGTTAATAAAACTCAAATGACGCATGAATTACACGACGAGCACTGATTAAATAATAGATTTTTTTTGTGAGCTCAGGGGACAGACAAACAGACGGTTCACCTAATGGTACGCGACAACCGCCACCCACACCTGCAACTCTAGAGTCGTAAGTGCACTGTCTGCCTTTGATAAGGAGGTGTTGAGGGGAGGTTAAAGAGGAGATGGGGACTTTGGTTAGTACCCACACTCACTCGGCAATACAGTGCAAGTATTGTTTGTCTACAGATTTTCTGTAAGGCTGTGGTAATACTCCGGTTGAGCCCGCCCATTTGTGCCTAACATGTCATGTTCTCTATCAATTTGTAGATGTGGTACTGTCATGATTTTTAATCAAATTGTGACTAAAAGGACGGCAAGTAAGGTATCATTCATTTTTATGATTGCTATTATTTCTTATGATGCATCGAATAATACAATTAAAAGTACATGAGGTCATTCTATAACTCTTCATGTTTAAGTAGTTAGTAGGGGCTATAAATATTCAGTGTTAATTAATGTGTACTGTGACTCGAGCAGGAAAGCGTTCCATCATGTAGACTTATCGTCAATTGCCATCTTGAAAATTAATCTTTAACACAACTTACATATCTACTATATCAGATGCAACTTGTCTTAAGAATTCGGTTCATTTTTACTTTTACTTCTTTAGCCATAAATATTATTATTTTAAAGTCACAAACATCGTAAATTCTGTTCAAAATTGTATGATGGCCTATTCTACTGGTTTGAATTCGATTCCTACGCATGAAAAAAAATGTAAAATCTACAAATAGTTATTCCAAGCCTGGGTGTTTCTTTTTTGTCCGTTAATTTTATATTTTTCAAGTCTCCGACTACCCGGAATAATTCCATCAGGAATAAAAAGAAAAAAAAAAGAAAAAAAAAAAGAGTTTAGACGATACTTGTACAATAGTAACGTAACACCCTAACGTACACAACTTATAAGGTAAGACTTTAAGTTAAATCGTAACATATAAAATAAAAGCTTATAGCAATTAGGATATATTTTTGTGCACTTCATTTGGCTTAATTATTTGCTCTTTCGAGCTTTGCATTTAAATGTACCATAATGATCAATTAAATTTGTATGCAACGCGCCGTTTCTGAATGTAAAATTTTTCCTGTTTCATTCTTAAATGAAATTACCTTACTTCTTTCCTGAATTCTTTATCATTTGCTGTTTTAATACGTGGAAATGTAGGTGATAAGCAATAAATCTTAAATTTTAAGACATTTTAAAGATTAAAGTGAGTTTTGGTATGCAGGTATTCGGTATGCGTGAGTTTGTTATGCTATCAAAGTAAAGATAACCGATACTGTTTATCAATATTATTTCAATCGTCACCATAACCAATAATTAATTGAGCAAGCGGACGTATCCTTTACACAACATAAAATAAGTGTACATTGAACGAATATGATGTATGTGAACAAATTGATATTTTTAAGTCAATGTATTTCTAATCTGAGCTAACTCGTGATAATTTTAAACGTCAGTTTCAGAGAACAGTCAGGTACAACTATATAAACTCACATAATAACAAGCCTTCAAAAGTGAGTGCTTATTACATCATCGTTATTAGCTGTAGCAAAAAAGTACAGGAAACAAAACAAATGCCGATAATATTTATTCTGATTTCTTATACCACTTCAATAACCAATTGATTTTAAACAAACAATGTACTAAGTAGTATATAAATAAAACTACATAGTTTTATTTAGCTTTAACCTTATATAAACTATTATATAAATATGTAATGTATAAACTAATTAGTTTTTTTTTTCATACTATAGGTCGAACAGACAAGTCACCTGATGGTAAGTGTCAACCACCGTCCATGGACACCTGCAACTCAAGAGTCGCAATTGCCCTGCCCGCCTTTAAAGGTAATGAGGGATGGGTGTTTCGGGGAGGGGAAAAAAGAGAGGAAGGATGAGGAGATGGGAAAGGGGAGAGGGGGATGAGGGGAGAGGAAAGAGGAGAGAAGGAGTTGGGCCTCCGGAAACCTAACTAATTTCGAGGAAATGCATCGCAAGCTTTACTTCACAACCGGTTTTCTGTGAGGCCGTGGTATCGCACCGGTTGAGCCCGGCTAATCGTGCCTAAGCATTTATCCCCCGTGTAGTTCTCGGTGGAGTAGAGTGGGTCATCCCATCTATTCAAGTGGGTGTTGAAGAAGGCAACTAAGGGATTGGACTGTTGCACGTGTCTATCAGACAGTAAATGAAGGTTCGCAAAATGAGGGCATTTATTATAATACGCATCTACCCTTTCGGGGTATAGGTGTAAGTATATGCAGGTATATATAATAGTGCTGTTACCATTTAAATTTGTAATAAATTAAGTAATAAATAATCTACTAGCAGTGTTTCGATTGCTCCGTCCGTGGTCACAGGTGGATTGCAACGTGCGTGATCACAGGTGGATTGCACCTGTGATCACGGTCGGTGTAATCGATAGTGCGTCAGGTAAAAAATTATATACTCACCTATTCAAATATTATTGAGTTACATATCTTATGCTATATATTTGTGACAGAGTAATAATAATAAATTTTCTTGACCAATTCAGCAGTTCATTCTTATTTTCTTAGACGGAAAATATTCACCTCTCTGCTTTTCTGTTACTTTTACACACTATTTAGAGAGAGAGAAGGAGTTAAATATAGAAGTATACGGCAGTAATCTGATAAACTGCCTGGAATTCATAAAGCTTTCATTAATCTACCACCAAATCTACACATCAATATTATAAATAGTTTTGAGTGATAGATGATGAATATAACATACTTCAAATTATATAAAATAGATACTTTTATTAGATTGGCAACTAATAAACCCCCCACTTTTTTCGATCAGTTTCTAAAACGTTATAGAACTATCTCGTATTTCTTGGAGTAGTATATAAATAAAGCAAGAGTTGTATGTCAGATCAGGATTGATATGACAACTGGATTTCGAATAGTAAAACTACAGTAAATTATGGAGATATGGTATGGTATATATGGGCCGTAGAGAACTTCGGCTGTTTTTACTTCACGAATTACGCTTAGGTCTAAAAGCAGTGCCACATATACATATGTGCAACGATGGACGAACGCGTGCTCTCTTACGATACTGCCAAAAATTGGTTCAGGAGATTTAAATATGGAAATTATGTCCTATCAGATGAACCTCATCCAGGACGACCTCCTACAATAGATGTAGATGAGTTAAAAAGACTCATAGAAATGGATCCCAGGTTCACTTCACGTTGTTTGACAGAGCAGCTTCAGTGTTCTCATACTGCAGTAGAAAACAACCTCCACGCTTTAGAAAAGACCTAGAAATATTCAGTTTGGTTGCTACATGAGTTGACGCCGTTTCAACTTCAGAAGAGAGCTAACGTGTGCATGAAACTACTTAGTTATCATCGTACCAATGCGTGGCTGAGGAACATAATTACGGGGGATGAAAAGTGGGTTATGTACATACATTTTTTAGATAAAAAATTTAAAAATGAAGACCAGTTGACCTTACCACCTTTTTTGATCAAAAGCCTAAAAACTTCTACGAGGAAGGCATTATGTCTCTACCAGCGCGTTGGCGACAGGTGATCGAAAATGACGATGCTTATATAGTTGAGAAATAAAATGATTTTGTATACTTAAAAAATTAAATAAATTTGTGTACAAAGATGGCGGGTTTATTAGTTGCCAACCTAATTAATACAATATATTCCAGTATTATTATAGATACCGCATTTTAAATCCTAAATGCATAAATGTAAGAAGTACTACAAATTTTTCCAACCGCTATCTTTATAAAGGATGGAAATGTTAGAATGTTATTCCAATCGGTACATTTTGTTCACAATAAAATATGTATCTCCCGTCGCTCCACTCAGCGCGTCAGCCGTTTTCACATTGATTGAAAACCTCTTAATATCAAACTTTCTTTACTTTCCGTTCCCTCATCTCGCTTATAGAAATTTTCCTTTATAAAAATGTCTTCGAATCGTGTGCGAATCCCTTTTGTAATATTAAAAATTAATGCCTTTATGGCTTAGTATAAAAATGGGGTTACAAATATACTTGAAAAGCTATTGATTAGATTTAAAAGCAAAAAAATTACTATTGGAACAACCGCTTAAGAAATGTATTAGTAACGAAACAATAAAAAACGAGTCTCCTACACTCGGATACAGGCATGAGTCATAAATTAACACTATACTTTCAGCTACAAAAAATTAATATTTTTTTGTAATTATGAATTGTTCTTACATCAAACAGTAAACACCTTTTATACTAAGTACTTCTGCTACTACTACTACTACGATTTTATTGGATATCAAATAGTTATGAGCTCTGAATTATCATCATCAACATTAGGTCAGTCCTAAAAGAATATAACGACTATACTATACTAGAAAAGGTTCTTTGGACTCTGTCTGTCTGGTGTCATAATTATAATTAAAATTCATAACCTCGCTCTTGCAAAGGAGCAAAGAACTGTAAGGGAACACATTCGTTTGTTAAATTTAAGGTACATATTTTAAGTTTTAGGTAGTAGGACAAAGTTATTACATAAAGAATACTGAAAACCAATGTATGAATAGAGCTAACATATTTCATTTTAAAACGGTGAGATTTTGTCTTTGCTTACACTAAACTGTTGTCTCTTAGTCTCTTTAACATAATAAGGTAAAGAACCCCTTATAATTCCGTTAACAAAGGATCATGTGTACTTTGTAATAAGATGGTAAACGTGGCAATGATACCGGAATCTTGATGTGGAAATGTTCATGTTAAAAATGTTTGTTGAATCTTCTAGTCTTGATGTTTGTATGATTATATGTATATAAGTGTTAAATAATATGCGTCTTTGCTAAATAAGTATACATTACAAAAGTTTTTAAAGCCTTAAGTTTTTAACAAATTAAGTTCGCAAAATAAAGGGTAGATATGTCAATATGACATCTCCACTCGGTATTTCTTTACATTTTTTTTTTCTAATTGGAGTTTAATTACTTAATTAAGATTATTTATGTTACAAGGCACTTATGAGTATGCATCCATGGTAATGGTAATGGTAAAGGGCTCAGTTTCCGCATTTTTTCAGCTCCTTCCAGAAGCGTAGAAGCCTCCTGGGGCGTTCACAAGCTTCTAGGAGCGTCCTCGATTTCTGCCCGTTGTGCAGCCACGCCCTCGCATTCTAGGATGACGTGGGCGGCCGTTTCCTCCGCGCTTAGATAACCCCTGCATTGGGGCTCTCGGTCGCGTTAATGACGAATAGGTGTCGGTTCAGAGCCAAATGGCCTGTAATGCTACCGACCACTATTCGGATGTCCGTTCTGTGAAGACTGATGAGTCTACGCAATAAACGTGGTGATATTTCTGTTAATACCAGTTTGGATTGCCTGCAGCCATTTGTGTTAATCCATCGGCTATTGTGTGCTTCTCGAGTCCTTTGCCTTACCCAGGAGCGATATAGGTTGAAGGGTAGTGGCAGGAGTGTGGTAGGGCCTGCCACTGGTGTTGTGGATCCCTTCCTTGTTATCTCGTCGGCGGCATCGTTACCGAGTGAGTTGCTGTGCCCCCTGATCCATTGTAAAATTACCCCGTTCGCCGAGGCTAGGCGTTCTAGCGATTGGTGGCATTCATAGATGAGACCGGAGTTCATGGTGTTGCCCATTAGGGCCCTTAGTACCGCCATACTATCTGACAGTATGCGGATGTTGTACTTCTTGATGCCTCTTGACATAGCCGCGTAGGCTGCGTTATGTTAGCGCAACACATTCGCATTGAAAAATCGAACTGTGTTCGCTCAGTGCCAGAGATATTTTATGTTTAGGTCTAGTGAGTACACCCCGGCTCCAGTACCATCTTGAAGCCGTCCGTGTATATCCGGAATTCATTTATGCCAGAATGATCACTATCGTTTTCTTGTAGTTCTATACAGTACCTTCTTTCGAAGATGTGTTGTTTAGGAATCCTGTCACATGGGCAGCTATCAGAGGTTGGTAATCAACTAGTTGATTCCATTCCACTAGTTGATATTGGAATTTGGACCCTCTTGGTTATTCCACAGACTCAGATGTTTAAGTCTGATCGTTGCCATAGCTGCCTCCTGTTATATAAACAGGTCTAGTGGTGCTAGATCGAGAGCCACCTCAAGGGCGGCAGTAGGGGTTGTTCGCATGCATCCAGTGACGGCCGTACAAACGAGTCTCTCGAATTGCTACAACCTGTTTCTAACCGTGCTAAGCTCAGTTCTCTGCCACAAAGCAATAGCACCGTACGTGATTATAGGCCTTATTACCGCTTTATAAAGCCATAAAGTGATTTTCAGTGAGAGACCCCAGGCTTTGCCAAGGAGCCGCTTGCATTGGTAGAAGATAATGCAGGCTTTATTAAGTTTTGCATCTAGGTGTCTATTCTATAGGAGTTTGCTTTCAAGTATGACTCCTAGATACTTGACCTATTAGCCTCTCTAGAATCTTTAGCATGAAGGATGTGAGGCTGATAGGTCTGAATGATTTGGGTTGTGTGTAGTCTCCTTTGCCGGGTTTGGGAAGGAATACTACTTTGACTTCTCGCCAATTCGTAGGCACGTAACGGTGTGCCACGCAGCTTCTGTAGATGGTCCATCAGTGCATCGTCACACCATTTTAGCAGACCTGGGAAAATACCGTAATAAAGGATAATAAAGGAGTGCTGTCGGTCGGATCTGGTCATATCCTGACTGCTATTACATACTTAAATATTGTAATAATTTGCAGGTCTATTCTTTAAGAATAAATGTAACAACGTCCTCACAATTTAGGTTCCGATTATAAACAATGTAACCAAAAACTTAAAAAAAAACTTTAAAAAAGAGTATCCTTGGAGTTTCTTGTCTGTTCTTCTCTATGGGATCTACGAATTGGAACAGGCAACAGCTTCATGACTGACTTAGTGTCACTGACTCCTTCTAATGACAATTCAACAATGCCTGTTATTAATTTAATTAAAGTAAATGATTTTGAACTTGAAAGAATCAAATTCAAAAGCATTTTTCGAATTGAATTTAAAAAAAAAAAACAAGAAAGAAACTTTGTTTGGGAATGATCGGTTACATACATGTAGAAGCCACTTTTACATAATCTCAGTACATTATCTCGTTTAACATTATTTCAGCATACGCTAAAAATAATATCATAGGCATATGATAATTTCCATTAGTCATGATCATTTTTACTTATGTTATTTTGCTATTACAAACTTTTAATTTAAAAGCATTACGTAACATCAGATATATTACTATATATGTCACAAACTAAAAGGTCTGTTTTGACATATGAAATCACAGTGTCATCAGATCAGAGTTTAAGAAAATTATCGTTTAACCTAAATAACAGATTCTTACAATTATAAAAAACACTAAGAACTTATAATTGATTCCATTATTTTGATTTCATAATTTAAAGGATATTATAAAATATATATTTCAAAATAATTGCATGGCTATTATGTGCAACATTTAAGTGAAGAAAATAGTTTATGACTTTATAATTATTACGTTAAAGTATGTGAAAACTACTACTAATAATAATGAAGTTGATTGTAGATAAGTGTGTATGTAATTTTTTGTTTACAAATCGATTGACATACATACATACATAAATGCCTAATCTATACGCCATACGCTACGGCGACCTGCGTTTTTTTATATTTGTCAAAAGTTTATTTTTAATGGGCAAGCATTAAGTCTGTGTATATTTAATTTGTGATTACTATAAGTATTCGTTCATGTTCTGAATACCTACTTAATTGCGATGCAAACAGAATTAATAAAAATTAATATGTCTTGTAGTTATATGTTTGTTGATAACTACTGCGCAACAGATGGCGTTATCTGTTCAATTCTAGAGTCAAGTAGTTGAACGTTGTTGAACAACAAATAATTGTACTCTGGGAAAATCGGATCTAATATCTTAAGAAATATAACAATTGCATATTATTTGGTATGTAGCCATACATATACATATAACTTAGGATTAATGCAATAAATGTCGAGTGCTGAGGTAGTGATGGTTTAATGAGCTATACAAATCGCTGGTCTTTAGGTACATGTGGACACGATTTATAAAATAATATGAGAGACATCGCTTTTAGAGGCTCTAAATAACAATGCAGGAAAGAGACACCGATAACAAGTTACAACAATTAAAATAATTCGTAAATACTAATTTGAGTAATGGTACTTGTCATTATATTGGCCTAGAAACATGATCTCAAATATAATAAATACTTAACTTATTTTAGTATATCTATAATATCAAATTTAGAAGTAAATTACGGCATTATTATTTCTCATACGTAGTCATCATCTATTGAAGTTCACTGCTTGGCCAAGGCCGATACTGAGTAAATTGACTATATTAAACGTGTCCAAGCAGGCTATTAAAAATCTGTTATTAATGAGTTTATGGTACACACTTACCATGGATATGCTAGGTAATAAAATATACGATATTTTATTTATACTAAAGTAAGTTGGGAATTATTTATAAACTAACAATAGTTTAAAGGTTGTCTGATGATGAGATCTGTTGATACAAATTAACAGATCTGCGAAAAGCAATATAAAAGAATTCATATTTATTTTATATCTGTGTGTTCTATAATTTTTTACATAAAATACTAAATATATGGTGACACATACATATATGCACACATAGCACATGCTTAGATGTACAACGTAATCGTAAAAAATAGATGTTTAGAGTAATAATTATTGAATCACTTAATCAAATGCATAAACTGAAGACAACTAATTGTGTAATTTTATCTCGCCTTTTACACTTTTTGTTCCGTTCATTCATCGCTACCTGATCATAGCCCTGATCGGTAAGTTAAACAGATCGGTATACGATTACTAAAACAGTCACGGGTAGACCGGTGGTAAAAAGCGCCGACAAAGGTAGACGACATCGGGAGACGCGGCGCGCCATGCCGAGTGGACGTTTTTTCTTTCACATGGTGTATCGTGTATACAGACAGAAGATTGCGCCAGCATTCATAATTATTGACTTAACTTGCTTGTAAACATTGAATAACAGTGCATTAAAAGGAGAACATAAGTGGCATGTGTGTTAAAGTGTGTATCTGTTTGTGGCATCATATTGATAAAGCGATTTTGATTTGTTTTGTATTTATTACCATGTGGAATTATTGCTATCTCTTCCCGAGACGTCGTAAGAGTCTTTTAAGGTATTGAACTGTTATCTACTGATAGTATACATACATATATACAGTCTTCTGTTGTCGATACGGCTTGCTACTGCGGGCGTTTTTTTAATAATATATTTAGGGGGACAGATGAACAGACGGGTCACCTGATGGTAAGTGTAGTAAGTGCGCTGCCCGCCATCAGGGTATGAAAGATGATCGGATAATAGGAGAGGAAATAAGAGAAGAGGATGAGGAGATGGGAAAAGGGGAGAGGAAAAATTAGAGGGGAGTTGGGCCTCCAGAAACCTTACTAATTTCAGGGAAATGCAAAGCAAGCGTTGCTTCACAACCGGTTTTCTGTAAGGCCGTAGTATCGCACTGGTTGAGGCGGCCCATTCGTGCCTAAGCATGGCTCTACCACTGCAAACACCGTTTGGTAGGCCTCTGCCTATACCTTCTGGTATATAGCCGTGAGTGTGTGAATGGTGTGTATGTTTTGATTTAGTTTGAAAGGTATCTTAATCGAGAATGTACTTGGCTATAAATTAAGAAAACTTTGTCAAGGACAATCTGGTCTGACAAATGTTAATTCATTGTACTGTGTCTGTGTTACTTAATTACTATTGAATAGGATATCCTATAACCTTAAGAATGAAACCGATTTCGAGTTTTAAAAACCATCAAAGAAAAAAGTAATCGTTTATAACACAAAAGAGTAAGAGGGACCTACGATATATGTATATTATAACATTTTATAACTACTTATTTGTATATATTATTAATATTGATTATATTTTTATTATTGATTAGCACTTAAATTTGTAATATGTAGTGACAATTAGCTTTCCTTTCAATGAATAAGGCCACGAAACCTTATATTATATATAATTATCTAACAATTGCGGTATTAGCCCACTGTAGTCCACTGCTGGATGTAGGCATAAAAAACTATGAATGTTAGCTGTCTTTTCCAACCATGTGTAGTATTTACAGAGGCGCCTTGTCTTAAAACACACCTGCTTAGAATCTTGATATTGGATTCTCAGACTTAAAAAACCAGTCATTTAGACCTTTCATTACTCGCAAATTCTCATCTACTTACAAAAAACAAAAGGATTTACGTAAAGGGCACGGGTCTCCTTTGACTGGTCCTTTGAAGAGGAGAAAGTTTATAAAAAATCATTATTCAAAGTGTTTTGATTTGTAGACGTGATGGTTATGCAACATGAGCGCACATAAATCAAAATAATTGATGCTTTTACACCTTTATGGGCTGTAACGAAGTTTTATGTTATTAAGTGAATTATAATTGGAAGTAAAGTCCTTCGGTATATTTGATCTTGCCTTTGATACTTTTTTCTCAATTTAATGTTTGTATTTACTATCGTTTTATTTTATTGTAAGGCGTAACTGACAATGTGCTTATGTACACGTAATTGTTTTTCGTTAACCCGCTTCTTTTTTTTTGAGAGTATACTAGCAACGTGGGTCACACATTATAATTATAATTAGATAATATAATTTTTTACCACATACACACATACCTGCATCCCCAAAGGAATAGGTAGAGGCGTAATTTTTGCGCACATTGTTTTTTTTGTATACTATAAGGGGACAGACGAAAAGCCGGGTCATCTGATGGTAAGTGACAACCTTCGTCCATGAACAACTCAAGAGTCATTAGTACTCTGCCCGCCTTTGATGGTGATGAGGGATGAGGGATGCGGGAGGGGAAGAAGAGAGGAGGGATGAGAAGAGCGGAATGAGGGGAGAGGAAAGAGGAGAAAGGTTCGGAATCCGGAAACCTCACTCATTCCGGGGAAATGCAAGTGTTACTTCGCAACCGGTTTTCTGTGAGGCGGCCGTGGTATCACACTAGTTGAGCCTGCCCATTCGTGCCTAAGCATGGCTCTACCACTGTTGCTGGTACCATTAATGTTACAGGGGGTAAGCCTATGCTATCCTACATTCACATTACATGGTCACTACATTTTATAAATCCACAATGAACAGAGAATTTACATGCCTTTTGTAGCACAATGGTAACATACCTGGCACATAGACCTTGCTAAACTTCAATTATAAGTATGTACGTTTTTGTTATCACTTATTTAATTGATTTGCAAAGTACGTTAAACGATACAAACATTCAAGTGTATTACAGAATGATTACCGACATGTTCAATCTGCAGAGATGATATAAATTGGTAATACTAGAATGATCATTCCAGAAATTACTTCAAATTGTGTTACTAGGATGGTAGAGTCGACGTCTGCCGGTGTACACAGGGACTTTCTTTCTAGGATACACCTGAGGCCTCGGCTATAGGACCCGGTAACGGAACACTGTCGCTTAAGTCGGTTCGTGTTCGACACACCACGTTACCTATTGGCCCGGTGAGGTTATGACCCGTGGGGGTTTCCAAACAAAATTAAAAGGGTAGCATCGACGGGCCCTCGACGGGTGGTCGATTGGGTGTATGTGTATGTTTTCGAGTGTATGCATGTATGTATATACATATGCATGTATGATGTATGATGATTATTTGTCACGTATTAGCGCCTCAATGGCTTAATAGATTTTGACATATCAGTATAAAAAGGTTGTTGCAAGGTCAAGTTTAATGAGCCGCCCGAGTGCTGGCCCTGGCAATCAACCATATGTCAGACAGTCTCAGGGGAGTTTTCGACGCAGGCTTGGTGTCTGGGCGCTTCCCTGACTGATGGAAGAGCGGGAAGCTGGTGCTCTTAAAGAAGCCGGGACGGCCTGCAGACTTGGTCTCGGCCTACAGGCCCATCGTGCTGCTGGACAAGGCGGGTAAATTGTTTGAGAGGTCCTCTCTGCCCGCATCGTCCGGCACCTTTGCGAGGTCGGCCCCGATTTGTCGGACGCCCAATTTGGATTTCGGGCCGGGCGTTCGACCATCGGTGCTATAATGCGCCTAAGGGCCGAGACCGAAGAGGTAGTGAGTTGTGGCGGTGTGGTACTGGCGGTGTCGCTAGACATCGCCAACGCGTTCAATAGTCTGCCATTCAGCTGCATCAGGGAAGCACTCCATTATCACGGGGTGCCTAAATATCTGAGGCAGCTAGTGGCAGACTATTTAAAGGAGCGTACCGTCAAGTATGAGGACCGAGACGGAAATTTTATCCGGTCAATGGCACTGTACGGTGCACCGGTGTGGGCGGAGGCTCTGTCCGCCCAGAATAGGGCACGTCTTCGGCGGCCTCAGAGGGTCTTGGCGGTCAGAGCCATACGCGGCTACCGCACCGTATCCACGGAAGCGGCGTGCGCTATGGCCGGAACTCCCCCGTGGGATTTAGAGGCGGAAGTGCTCGCCGAAGTGTATCGGCGGACGGCTGAGTTCCGGGAGGGGTAGCGGCGGTCAACCCCTGCCCGAAAAGGTGCGCGAGTGGCGCGAAGCCGCCCGCCGATCCACGATGGCTCACTGGTCTTCTCGGCTAGAGGCTCCACGTGCTGGCTTTGCCACCGTGGAGGCTCTCCAGCCAATCGTCGTCGAATGGGCAGGGCGGCAACACGGGGCTCTTTCCTTCCGCTGATGCAGGTTCTTTCCGGGCACGGCTGCTTCGGAAGGTACCTGCACTCGGTCGCTAGGAGGGAATTGAGGCCCGTCTGCCACCACTGCCCAGCATACGCTCGCGGATTGCCCTGCGTGGGCGACGCAGCGCCGGGCCCTCAATGCAGTTATCGGAGAGAATCTCTCGCTACCGGCCGTAGTACGCTCCATGGCCGGGAGTGAGAGAAGTTTTACCGCGGTCGCTACCTTCTGCGAGGATGTCATCTCGCAGAAGGAGGCGGCGGAGAGGGCCCAGGAGGACGATCTCCATTCGGAGCCAATCCGTCGCAGGCGAACCGGGTGGCGGAGGCGCTCTTACCAGCGCCTCATGCCACCCTGAGTGTGGCCGCGGGTGGTCGGGACGGGTTTTCCCTTCAATCCGCCATATGGCCAGCCGCAAGGGGGTGAGTTCCGCGTGCGAATAGTGCGGGCAGGCGCTAAAAGGGGTCCGGCTGACTTACTAAAGCCGTTCCCGGACTTTTACTTCAAGCGCAGTATGGCACACCTTGTGGTTTTATTCGGTTCGATTCCGACACACCGTTCCACCGAAAACCCCGGTGGGATGAAGGCCCGAGGGGGTTTCCACACGTAAAAAAAAAAAAAAAAGAAGGTCAAGTTTAATGAATTTCACGTTATGACGTCTTAGATTAGTGACAGGAATAAATATGAACGTGGGACTTTGTTCAAAAAACTTCAATGAAATTGTTTGGATTTCGACTTAATTCAAAGCGTGACGCGTCCACCGCAGCAACCAATAAATTATGTCCTCTCAATACAGTGATTCGACAATGATTGGCTGTGACGAGATGTCATGTCTTAATTATTGTATAAATATGTATCTACATAATATTATTAACGTGTTTGGTCTTGGGTTAAGAAACGATGGGGTTCATATGTCCTAATGAGATCAAAATCTCTTAATAAAATAAAGACACAATAAAAACTTCACAGGTTTCACGCGGATATTATTACTTTCTTCTTCCACATTCTGGTTCCCAAAAATATGAAAGTTCTAGCAGTAATCAAATTCTACTTAATGCATACTACTAATACTACAGTCCCTACTGAGGAAAAAAATGAAATCAATTAGCTACTTCAGTATACTCGTAAACCACTCACTCGGTTAGTTATAGCGATAAGAAAACAAAATAGTAGTAAATTTTGATATTTTAAACCTTACAGTGACAGTACGATTCCCATGACGACTCCATTAGATACACTCAAAAGTCTTAGATAATACTCTCAAACCTAATGAGCCGTAACCGTAACGTGTATTGATTTATACTGCGGTCTTTCCAAGGCAAGGTGTGTTTTGGAAGTGAGACAAAAACCGTAATGAAGATAAAACTTTGAGTTCATGTGGCAGGTGGTTCTCATGATATAGATATTATTATTATTTAGATTCGGGTTTCATTAAGTAAGCGATAGCAAACGATTTCAAGGTTTGGTTAGTGATTTGTAATCAATACTCGTATATACAAGAAAGGGTTAGAGGTTTCGAGTGTGAATTCCGCTCAGAGAAAATATTTGTATGTAAGTGAATATGTGTATTTGCATTGGTCTAGGTTCAATTTTTTGGATTACTTCTATATAAGAGAGGAATCCTTTTGGACTTAATAAATATACAAACGACAGACACAAAGAACACCTACATTGTGGGTCAATAAAGTTTTGTCCCGTGTGGGAATCAAAAACACGACCTCTGGACTCAACAGCCTGGATCACCTAGACACCTAGACCGACAGCTTTGTCAATTTATAAAGAGTATATGTATACGTTTCTCCATGTTTTCGAAGAATTTCTAAAACCGAAATTATGCGAATCGTTAAACATAACGTAGGAGGCCCCTTAGTAGATTGGGTATAAATTGGATCCTTAGGGTTTTTTTGTTTAAAGTATAGCGGGACAGACGAACAGGTGAGTCACCTGATGGTAAGTGACAACCGCCATCCATGGACACCTGCAACTTAAGTGTCGTAAGTGCACTCCCCGCCTTTGAGGGAGGTGAGGAGAATGGGGATGATTGAAATGATCACTTATTTCGGCGAAATATCGCACCGGTTGAGCCGGCCCATTCGTGCAGTGCAAAGCATGGCCCTTCCACGATATAGGAAGAGGTGGCAATGTCTTCTAATGAAAAATACTCTAGAAAATAGAAATATATTTATTCTAGAGGTAGTCTAATTTATTAAGAGCAAGGGTAGAGGAACCTACAATATATGTCGCAGCCATACATGGAAGACGAGATACGTGTCAGCTATAAGTAACAAGATATCTAAAATCTGAATAAATATACAAGCAAGGCTGGGCAAGCCTGCCCAGGATTTAAAGTAACCGGTAGATATTTTATTTATTGCTTGTACATTAATACTGAGAGTGAAGTATATAACAAAATCTGCTAGCACCAGCCGTTTCGTTCTCGGTTGAGTGGAATAGAGCCAACCAATCTCTTTCCATGGATGTCATAAAAGGCTACTAAAGTAAACGCTTTTCAGTGGTAGATGCTTAGGCACGAATGGGCCAGCTCTACCGGTGCGATACCACGCTTCACAGAAAACCGGTTGTGATTGAGCTGCATTTCCCCGAAATGAGTGAGGTTTATGGAGGCCCAACTCCCCTCTTCTCTTTTCTCCCCGTCATTCCCCCTCACCTCATCCTCCCTCTCTTTTTTCCCCTACCATCATCCAACTATCCCTCATTATCATTAAGGGGGCAGCGCACTTACGACTCTTGAGGTGCAGGTGCCCATGGACGGCGGTTGTCGCTTACCATCAGGTGACTCGTCTGTTCGTCTGTCCCCTTATAGTATAAAACAAATAAAA
Source organism: Tyria jacobaeae (assembly GCA_947561695.1). Lineage (NCBI taxonomy): Eukaryota > Metazoa > Arthropoda > Insecta > Lepidoptera > Erebidae > Tyria > Tyria jacobaeae. The sequence continues at coordinate 14,580,044 of OX387220.1, forward strand.
AAAAGGGATCGGCCTGTTTTGTATCGGACAGTATATTTAAAGTTATACAGTGCCCGGTTGACGGCAATAGGCTTGACTATTACGTAAGTGGAGCCCAACTCTAATTGGCTAAATACACTTCTGCCTATCCCTTAGAGGATATAGGCGTGAGCGTATGCCTGTACTAGCACTATGAAATTGTTTGTTTTAGATTTCTATTCCCAATTTTAATGTCCCTTAAAAATTCATTTTACAAAAACTTTCCTTTGTTATTTTCTACAAATTCTGAACTCAATCTGACTCTATATTATGCTTATCCTTAATATACGTGATATTATGACTAAAGGACGTCATTAAGGTTCAAAGCGTAATGTGATAACATCTCTCCGTGATTTAAGGCGACAACGCTCCTACAAGAAAACATAAAGATTATCTCACTTCATGCTAATGGAGAAGCTAGTTAATTATTAAGGAGTAGATCCAAGTTATAAGTGCTTATTTAGACCTGATATTTAGCTTGAATATAAGTGCTTAGTAATTTTATAAAGTGCATGTTATGTAGTTTCATAGTAATCAATTAATTAAAATTCGATTACTCATAGTTTTAAAAACTAAAAAAAGAAAAGTCGCATAATAACCACTTTATAAGTTGTTTTTAGAATACGAAAGATCTGCTGTTTTTGTATGTAGCGGTTTACGTGCGGTAACATAATTTAACTTCCACGATAACTTCAACTGCCTACAAAACTTTGAGAAATGGAAGAAAAATAATAAATGTAAGAATATTTTTTTTTTGTTTCATTTCGTTAATTCGAAACATATTAAAGTTCATATTGTGTAATGCGTACAGTTAAAATATTTGTATATAATGCTTAATTCAAACGTAAATTACTTAGACTTAGTTATACTTGGATTGTATTGCCGTGTAAGTGAGGTTTCCAACTCATATTTCCTCTCTCCTCTCCCCTCATTCCCCATTCTCCTCTTTCCCCTCCCCTCATCCACACATTCTTCTTTACTCCTATCATTCCCCCCTCATCGCCATCAAATGCAGGCAGCGCACTTATGACTTGAGTTGCAATTGTCCACGAGCGGCGATTGTCACTTACTATAAGATGAACTTGCATAAAAAAAAAGAAAACCTACTCTCGTAGCAGTGACTGCGGCTGTTTCAAACATACATACATAAATCGGGTGTTACAATAAGATGTTGTAAAATTTTATTTTAGATTTGGATTTAGATTTATAAGTGATTTTGAAAATTGAAACAAAATCTGTGAAAAAATGCCCTTCCTGGTGATTATTTATCTGTCAATTTAAAATTTATTCGTTTTCATCTTTACAGAACACAGTTTTCCCCAGTATTTGATAAATAAAAATTTATTCATGGCCGCCCTTTCTGTAACTAAATATTATTATTCTCGATTATTTCAAGTATGAATAAAAATGTCGTTAACAAAACAAAACAAAATTGACTTCCTATTTTAAAAATCACGACTTTTTATCGCTTTACGTTATTCATGGGGTCTACTATAGGACCCTAAAATATAATCTGTATAAACAAAATCCATTTCATTCAATGACATCAATCTTCAATTCAATATTTCCCGTCAATACACTCAAAATTTTCCCATTTAATTCCCAAAAGTGTCCGGATGATGGCAATAGGCTTGCCCCCTGTTACGTAAGTGAGTCTCTAAATGTGGGCGTTAATTACTCTGGCGTACTCCTTTGGGGAGACAGACGTGAGTTTCGACAAATCACACATTAAGATTTTAGATCCTTTATCTAGAAGAGTGTGATAAGACCAAATTAAAATGTTATTATTCAAAATCAATACGTGAACTATGGGTAATAGTTTATTTGCAACATACATATGTGCAATAAACAGGTACTCTATGTACAAGGACTGCCGTTGGGTAATGATTTCGCTCACAATGTATAGAAGTAAAGATTTATTGCAGTCATAAAATAAGATCGACTTCAGATCGTGTTTTGAGTCAAATGGCTGATTACAGTTTTTATATGTATTCTATTTATTTGTTTATACTTTTGCAAATACGTTGCAGAGGACGGACTTAGTAGCGAACATAGAATTGGACCTCTATCACATACTTATAATTTTATTTTAGAGATAACGTGGCACTGCGTGTACTGAATGTCAGTTAAATAAAAAGTTGTTGTAACCCTTACGTGTTTTCAGTTTAGGGATATTAGGAGTAGTTTACGGGTATCTATGTATATGCGGTTGACATTATATTTGAAAGCCAAGGTGACATAGGGTATAAGATTTTAGGATACAGTCAAAAAATATAGTGCAATGGGTATAAATAATTTTATCTTGCGATGTCAGTAAAAAAAATCGAGTAGTCCTAGTCCCGACAAATGTTAGTTTTAAATACGAAATTGATTTAGTTTCATCTTTTACTCAGAAAAAACAATTGTTCTTTCTAATTACTTTTACACGAGTGAAGCCGCGGATGAAACGTAGTAGGAAAAATTTTCAAGATCAGCTGTAAATTCTGACTGGTGTTAACTTAGTGATTAATTGTCAGATGAAAATGTTAATGGCTTGGTTTTACGATTACCCCTAATTTGATTATACGTGACATTAGTCCTCTTGATACGGACATTTTATTTATAGAGGACATTAAAGGGCTATAAAGCAAAGTCACTAGACAAGGTACCGAAAGTTGACTCTTTGATAAGTTATTAAAAACTTCTTTTTATTACAGTTTTGAAAACTTTATAGGTGAAGTTTATGATATTATTCATTTAAAAATATAATGTTTTGTCTATAATATTATGTGAAGAAATAAAGCATATTAGTATATAATTCTAAGGCCGTTATTACGGGTTTTAATTTAATAGCATACCCTTTATAAGAAATATAGTAATTTAAAAATACAATAATGTAGTTTATGCGACAATGAAGTATATCTTAATATTTGTTAGAAAGGCAATGCATTCGATTTGGCATTACAAAGCCACTGTGTCAGTCAATGTCAGTATGTTCGTTATAAGCAAAGGCATGTTAGAACGAACATACTTAGCTGTGAAAGCCGATGGCTGTAAATCAAATAAACATGAGCTATTTTCAAGTTCCGAAGGTTTGATTTTAAACCTGAAGTTTTAGATTTACATCAGATTAAGAGATGATATAATCTCCGTCTAAACTAAAGAAAATATGTATTTAGCAGGTCATTTACAAAAAATAAACCTGAATTACACAGAGTCTACAAGATCCTTAGGTAAAGTGTACGTGTAGTTAATATAAGTACGTACGTAGTGTAGTTTATATTTTAACTACAGTATTAAGCTTTCTGCCAATTGCAAAACCAAAACCAAGCCAATTGCATTGCAAGTTGACAACGTTCTACTAATATATAAAAAAATGAATACAAAAGCATATATATTTTGTATCATAAATAGTTTTAAAGTTGAACTTTTGAGAGGCAAGGCAGGATGATAACCATATTATTGTTCTTAAAGGTAAAAATTGACAAAATTGGAGAAAGACAAGCTTGTGTCATAACTAGTCATAAGATATTATAAATATGTACAAAAAGTTCTAAAACATATCTAATGAAAGTTTGTAACAATTGTCGTTATTGAGTTTTATTTTAAACATTTTGTTTTTCCTTTGGAATGATGTAGGCATTATTTAAAGTTTTAATTTTAATATTAATTAGGAAAGTTTCCTAACTAATATTAAAATATTAAATGAGTTTAGTTTAATTACAAAGTTCTTATTATCTGCTTTGTTAAAAAGGAGTATCTTTGACAATATCCTTAAAGAAAATTAAAAAAATCACGCAGCCGATAAAGTGAGAAATATTTTGTGTGAATTTTATGGAATTTAATAGTAAATATTTTTAATTTTTAAAAGTAATTTTTAGAGCGGGATTTGTCTATCTTTAAAAGTTTCTTCTCAGATTATAATCGTTCAAGTCAAAATTTAGGAATACTGTATCGAAATAATCCTAAATTTCTTCTTATAATCTATAACTTTAGATATCTGATATAATTTCTAAAGGCAGTGAATGACAGTGAATGTCAGTTGACACTGCATAGCGTGTGCATAGACACCAATTACTCCTCACTCAGTATGCCTTTGGTGTAATTACAGAAATTCCTAGACATTCACATGTGGGAGAGTTATTTCAACTCCCTTAAGTCATTTAAGTAAACCGAAGAAACAGTTTTTGTTAATCGTAACTGTAGTAATTAGATATGATTATATTTCAAAAATATTTGCGAAATTTCCGGTCCATTATTGCTAAACGCAAAGAGCGAATTTCAGTTTAATTACAGTCAAGTTGACCACGTGTACCACCCTTTTGCTTTTTCTTTTGCACTAGCAATATTCATAAAGTACCAAGGTGGTACGATTCCTTTAATATTCTTTATCTTAAATAGGATTTGAGAAGTGTGTCTACTGTTTTTATCTTATGTTGTTTTTTTTTTTACATACATAATGTTAATCGGTTTCTCCACCAATTGTCGACCGTTTTTTTTTTTTTATATATACAAAGATAGAACTGCGTGTAGCTATAGTATGTATCTATGAGTAGTACGTGGTGCTATCTGTGGTGATCAAATTGTAACCAAATCATGATTTCATCAAACACTAACAAGGTGACTACTGCTGTTTAGTTGATGGTGAAAGATACAACTTCGTAACGGTTAGGAGTTATAGAAAACTTCTTTAAATTGCGTTACATTACGTTATTATAAGTCCTTAAATTGCAAAATTTTCAATTTAAAGGAATTGCGCAAAGGAATTGGAAAGGCGCGTTGAATTTCATTTATTAACAGTCGAAATACTTTAAAAATCTTTATACTTTTAAGTTTATGTTCGAAATGTGCGTAAATGAGATTGATTGGAAATTGAAAAAAGACACCAGTTAGGTTTACCAAATCAGCTTTTTTTATAATTTATTTCCCTGTTATAATTGTATAATTTTTATTTTATTGTTTACGGGGTGGAAGATCCTTGTAGATGTCCTTCGCCTATTGGGGCGCTTTTTCGCCTAAGGGGTCTGTTGGACTCTTACCGACTAAAAAACTACTCCTCTGTTCCTCTTCTTGCCAATGATCAGGGGGCGAGAATCACTATTGAAATGCTTCCGCCACCCCCCTACAGGTATTGACCCATCTCACCCAAGACCCGTCTTGGGTGAGATGGGTCAATACCTGACCGAGACCCGCTCGTCACCAGGTACGGCCGTCACCCATCGGTCGCAGTTCTCCAAGAAGCACACACGGAACACTGTACGCTGCTTTTTAGGCTTGTAACTGTTCGGACAACGAATTCCACGAAGTGACCGGAGATCGACGAATGTCCTCCGGGGCTAGGGGCCCCTTCTGCTCTCAGAGAGAGCTGTGCAATGCAATACGCTCTCTCTCCCGTTCCGCCACTTCCTTTGAGGATATCACCTTCTCGCAGAAGGAAGCGACAGCGCTCCATGCGATCTCGCTCCGGACCACGGAGAAAACCAAGGTCGGAAACAAGAAACTACCCGCATAACTGACTGCCACGACAAGATCACGACGCTGGCTGGCCCATGGCTGGGTATTAAGCCAGCGTGTGAAGTGCTGTTTTATCACAGTTATGACACCATGAAGTAGGCTCACGGCCGATGATTGTATGAATACAACAACCACAATAAAATGTTGTGTCATATTTCGAACTAAGTATACTGTTTAGGCTTTCTTGTAATTTTAACTCTCAACTTAAGTCTAATATACCATATCTTATGAACCAAATTTTTTAGGGGTGCCTCTAAGTAGGCAAAAGGTAGGTTATGGAATATGAATGGGAATGGAATACATTGATTAGCCTTGATGGAAAGTTGTTCCGCCACGTACGAAAGATAACTTTGAACACCAAAGTAAACAGTTATTCATTTATATTACATTAAAGCATACATACATAAAATTTTTCATTCAAAGCATAATTCGAAGAATTCGGTCCTTGTTTGTTATAAAAACTTCATTTTCATAATGTGAGGTCCGGAATCGTACAGCGGAATTTTTCATCTTTTTCCTGCATTCCCCTAACATTTTTGAGTTATACAGGACAACAAATGTTTGTAAACAGGAAAGTTATTGTACTTTGTTTGTTTCGAGTATAGTAGCAGTTTATGTTTCATTGAATTTCACTTTAATTAGAGCTTATCATAATTGATTCTAAAGGCGGGTAACAATATTTCATTTTAGTAATGTGGTTGCAGTACTTTTTATATAAAGAAATATGAAACAGAAGCATCCGAATAATTCGAACAAATTATTTCAATGTGTTTAAAGCCCCACGGATGCCACTGCACCGTGGGAAGGAAAAAATTTCAATGGAATAACATTAAAGGATTTTATTGTGTTAACCTATTATTGTTAGTTGTAATTGAAAACTACGTCTAGACCAAAAATGTATTGCTTATATGTTGTAAATATCATAAGGTGTTTGTGTTATTCGCTTGTTTCCCTCTTTAGATATTTAGTTCATCAGTCACTTAGTAAGCCTAATACAGTTTACTGCTTGACGTAAGCGTCGCTAGAGATGCCTTAACACCGAGGCCTCCGCGTGTCGTTGTTGATGCATAAGGAGTAATCGCATAAAAAAAATAAGTTCTTCTGCTATGTCATAAATAAATACTTACCTGTTAATTTTGTTAGTTACTTATCTCTTATAGTTACTAGTTATGAGCAATTATAGATGAGTACTGAGAGTAACTTTGCTGAGTAGACTGAGTAAACTTTGCAAGAAAATGCTATAACAATGTAGATGAACTTATCACCATTTAAATAATATTTTTCCTATTAAAGACAACACCCACATTAAGAATAATTCCGGGCACCGACACATTATTAATAATATTAACAATGAGTCGGGCTTTGGAGACTTTACAAACATTCACACAACGGACACAAATAACACACAGAGCCAGGATAACTAATTGTGGATGACATAAATTCTTGTCCCGTGAGGGAATCGAATCCACGACCTCCGGCTAAGCAGCCAGGGTCATTAACCACTAGACCAAAGGTCAGTCAATAATATTGAATTTTAAAGATTTTTGCTTATATTTTCTAAAAATAGCCAACAAAGACACACAATACACGAGTAAACAACTGTTCACCGTGAATCATAACTCATTCAATTATTAATATGAAACTCTTTTAATTTGATAGCAAGAGAAGTAAAGGCCATATTTTCTTAGAAGTTTAATTCCGTTGTCTGCGTCCTACCCACCTGACTTGGCCCGTAATATTGAAAAAATAAATCATCCGAGCCCGACTGACCTTTCAGAAAAAATGCTTAAACTGCTATTGAACACTGCACGGGGTCGTAACTTGCTGTTATGGGGTGCAATATAAGTCACTAAATTCTTTTCACTATAGTCTTTATTTGATACAATTTTATTAAAAAAAGTGCTTAATTTCAATTAGTGAAAATATCAATGAAAATTTACTCGCTTCTATACGCTTGGAATAATTAAGAGTATAGAAGTAGAAAATAATAGAATAGAATAAACTTTATTGTACACCTTTAAACAAAATTTTCAATTTTTATAGATAAAATAAATGTGCAAAGGTTATAAAAAATAAAAAATAAATATAATATAAATGCAATTTCTGGACAGAAAAACAAGATATCAAAGTATATCACTTTTGTTAGCTAACATGAATGAGTGCACATTTAAACTAATGTGTAGGCCATCTTACATTTGAAATATTAATCAGCAGTATAATAAATTAATGAATTGATATTCTACATATTTTTTAAAACTTGGGTTTCATTTTTAATTAAATTTATATTTTAGAAAACATATAGTACGTATTTAACACTGTCGGAATCTCAACACATTTATATATTACGACAGTATAATGACGATTGAGTACCATATTATTCATCAAATATTACAACTGAATATAACCATACATAAATACATCATGCCCCTAAGACTCCTATTCCTCAATTAAAATATAATTCATAAATATATGCTAACTCAGAGTAGAAAAAAACCCTAATTTGCTAAATATGTTAGTATAATTATACTGGACCCATTACAGGCCCCTGCAAAACACTTAAATCCCCGGGTCTTATCTTTCCTTGTCATTTATAACAGAGTATCAAGCAATGACGTTTCTGTGGGTCTGAATGTTTACTTGGCGTTAATTCTGAGAGGGGTCATAATGATTGTAACTTATCGTTTTAGTTTATTCATGAATAGCAATGTACAAGTTAGTCAAGGGTATAATTTCATCGCATGATAAGTTATTAATGTTCCGTTTTATGAGAGTGAAGATATTAGATTATTAGAAGATATTATTATTATCATCATCAACTATGTCTAATCTAAAATCTAAATCAATTGCTATACGTATACAGCAATACAGTGACAGAAATGACTGTTTACATTAAATAGTCATTTCAAATGAACAACATAAACCGTTATATCAAGTGCACCTGCTCCATATACCAGAAGTAATAAACGAGACACTCAAAGCCAATCCAACCAAAATTATCCTTTAGCCAAATAAAACCACAAACATCGAGTAATTAATTCAATTTATTAGCCAATACTGTGCCAAGTGTCTGGAAATTCTACATATAATACCTTTCTAAGAAATGTTTATGAATTATTGTGTCGTACAAGTATTTTAATGCGTTTCCACCACGTGTGATGTATTGGCAGAATAAATATAAGTGGAATAAAGGATGCATGGACAGTACAGCGCTCTGCCGCGAAAGGATATTACTCATCTTTTAATAAGTTCTCACTGAAGATCATGATTTATAGTTGTGGATTTCAGATTTAGTGCATAATTGCGGTGAATTGTACCGTACTCGGTTTAGTGGGGGCTACTGTATTAAAGGAATATTAAAGAGTTTAATTGTAACATTTGAAATTATTAAAATATATAAACAAAAAGCACTTTTTGGCAAAATCACAAAATGTTACACTCTGTCACTACAGCCAACACGATGATTCGAATGACTCCTGGCAAATCAAAATTAATCAAGCCACCTGGGCTCTACGGTATGAAAAACAAACATCATACATACATACAGTCCAAAAATAAAACCCCCCTTGCGGTCCCAAATGCGGTCGGCTAAAGAGGATTATTTTTTTCTATCTGCAGAAAGATTTAGAATATAATTAGTGATTGCTTATATCTTTCATATAGGAATGTAAACTTACTTATAAGTTATAATTTTGCATACAAAAAAAAACACACTGTTTGTTAAATACTGGCTTCTGTTACTTTCTTGCAGAACTTGCAATAGATAATTGTACTGTTATTTTTAGGATTATATGCTCCGGCTAAAATAATTATAGGGTGTCGAAATTGGCCTGAACTGCTTTTTTACTCGACTTGGCGGGGCACTGCTGTGCCCCCAGATAAGAAAATAAAACGAACCGATAGTCAGTTATTGTAACAAATGAAATATCTATATTTATTTGACGTTGATTCAGAATAATTTTTCAGTGAATACGTGTATGAACAATAACGAATCGAATTATTGTAATCAAATCGCACTCTCTCGAAACTAACTCAATTTGTGAAAATTGGTGGAACTTTTAACAAAGGTATCGATACGGTTGTGATTCTAGTTTTTGAAGTTGTTTAACAATCCATTCAAATACTGTCATTTGTATTTGTATACAGATGACAGTATTTTGATGAATTGTTAAATAATTTGCCATATTTGTATACTGTGCCTATGGTTATTTTTTTTCAAATAAAATTTAATCTTTTAACTTCAGGTAAAGTGAAAATTTATTGTTCATTATATTACATAAATGTCTTGTAAGTATTTTTGAAGTGTTATTAAAATAAAATTATTATTAATATATTTTGCGATATCGCGGGTAGAACTGGTTGAATTCCGTACCATTCTAGTAAGCAGATGTCAGCGTATATCATAGGGATATTAAAGTGAAAACAATTCTTGAATACAGTAAACAGATATCATAAAAAGAGAAAGCAAAAAATACCATAGACTCAACGTGACAAACAACTGCCCTTTATGCATATAAACTGCGATTTTTTACGTCATTTTTAGTTTTAAAAGGAGCAATTAAAAACCTCACAAACCACTCAACCACCGGACAAACCGGAGCATCTTCTTGGTTAAAAATGTTTTGAAAAGCTAACACGTGAAATAAAAAAAAATATTTAATACATATTAATTTGGAAATATGTAGCCAATGACAGTACAAATTGCCAATACTAATTCCTTTTACAAAAAATAGTTCTATACATATATATTTTTAATAGGATGATATAAAAGCTACACCACAACGTTACTACAATATTATGCAGCTTTTCTTGCCTCATTGTTATACAAGGTAGATCAACGACTTAAGGAAGCTTATTTTCTTTAAGTCAGACATTTCTGCTTAAAGCTAATCTTCTGCGGCATTTGAAATGATCTTAATCTTACGCCGATGTATGTAAGTATAAGGTAAGGTTTTATGGACATTGATTTAATACAAACAATTGTTATGTTGTTGACTTTATTATTATATACCAATATTATGTAGGTCCCCAATCATGCGAACTTGATAGGAGTCCGCAAATTTTGAGACTGTAGAAAAAAAAAAAGAAAAAAAAAAGATATCTTATACACGAAGTTTTTTCTTATTATATATAGCTTTTCGGATTTCTAAATTACGGTTACTGTTTTTTTTACTGCCACAGAACTTTTTTCTTTCATCAATAATTTCTTGGCTCACACTAATCTTTATATATTATTATAGTTGCTATTACTAGTTCCTATTTTTTTTTTTGGCTCTCGAGCTGCATAAACTTTCACGGTACCTAGTAGCTTGGAAGAAGGCTCGAAAATATGACACGTATATACAATTATATTTAAAACATTATAAGATTGATAAAAATTACTATAGCTTTTCCAAATTTAACCAGACTATCTCTGAAAAGGAAATGATGACAATAAATTCATTTCTACAAAGGCTTACAGAAAGCATGCTTCAATTTATAACTGGCAACAGCTGAAACTAAGTGTAAGCGTAGAACCACCGTTTAAATAGCCATAACATCACAACCGTATATCAATACAGTTTAACGGCATTTATTTAAAGCAAATGGAAAATTAATGGCTTGCTACGTCACGTCTGTTGGTGTTTGCAAGCCTGGCTAGTAAATTCGCTTGCAACAATAACTTATGCCGCTGTAACTGATTGCATGTTACACGAACATATTTGTAATGACTCTTCATTTGTTCAGTTGGACGATATTAATATTTATATCGCTAAATGAACAAATAGTGATATGTGGTTGTCTTGATTTTGTAGGTAATGGTATTTTATACTTAAAGTAGATTGTTGTTCGTCGAGCAAAAAAATCTACGTAAACATTACAATTTTCTTACACTTCAAAGTCGTACCTCAAATTACGGAAATCAATGGAAGGTACGATTTACTGAGAAAGCCAACGGCTGTGTGTAATGTATAGGTTTTTAAATTTCACAGAAATCGTTAGAGGAGCAGTCGCAGGTTTGCGCGTTCACCGCTAAAAAGATGCCATTGGTCGTATCACCTCAATTTGAGAGCACTTCCCTAACTGCATCAGCCAGTGTCGGAATCCTTGGCGTCGATATATCAAGCGAAGTCCAGTTTCGCGGTCACTTAGAGAGTAAGGCCATGTTAGCCTCAAAGAAGCTTGTTGTGCTAAACAGATCGAGACAGTATTTTACTCCGGCCCACCGCCTGCAACTTTATAAGGCGCAGGTTCGGCCGCACATGGAATACTGTTCTCATTTCTATGCAGGTGCACCCCAGTACCAGCTAAGCCCTCTTGACCGCATTCAACGGAGAGCGACTCGCATCATCGACTGCCAAGATATTTCTGATCGGCTTGACACCTTGGCGTTGGGTAGAGATGTAGCTTCACTCTGCATCCTGGATGGGTTGTATCATGGGGAGTGTTCACAGGAATTGTTCGGACTTATACCGGCTGCAGGTTTCCGCCATCGTCCTACGCGACAAAATATCGATCCCCACCACTGGACAATTGGCACTGCACCACTGTGCGCTTCTCCAGAAGCTTTTTGCCTCGCACAACCAGCCTATGGAACAAATTGTCGCCTGCCGTATTTCCGAACCGATACGACCTTCAAATCTTCAAGAAAAGAGCGTACTCCTACCTAAAAGGCCGGCAACGCACTTGTGACTCTAGAGTTGCGGGTGTGCATGGGCGGCGGTAGTCACTTACTATCAGGTGACCCGTCTGCTCGTTTGCAAAAAAAAAAGCTTTCGAATTATTTTACATAAGCTTTATTTATAATCATTCTGATTCTTTATATGAATTTTTAGGCAAATCAATTATATATCATTAATATTGTTGAATGGGAAATGGGTTGATGTGTCAATAAATTCACATCAGTACTATCAAAGCTTTAGAAGATTAGTATTATTCAACGTTGGGATCTTAAACAATAAACGTAATCTAGATCAGTTAACACGTTGATGAAAGGCTTTATTGGGACTATTGATGACGGTGAATGGTATATGAGTAGTGATTGAGTAAAGATAATTAATTTATAGTTTAATCCATTTATGAAGAGCATAACATGTATTCTTTTCAATGAACGTAGTAGATAATAGTATTTGTTTAGTCTTATGAACAACTGTATCACAGTTCAATAGTAGTTGTTATTCTTAATTGGTTCAATAATTGTCCATTTTGGCCAATACCGTTTTTAAGAGTAATTCGAGTCGTATATAGCAGTATGTATTGATAGCTATAATGGCACACGTTATACGGTAATGATTGGCGTCTGACTGCATCAGTTTCAGGTCTTCTTCTGTTTAGAAGGTAACGGCATTGCCAATAAACCTTCAATTATCACCATACAAAAGAAGCATTATCAAAGTATTGATATATAAGTATCACATAATTACAGTAGTTTTTTGTAGAAGATATTAAGCCTGATCATTATTAAAATTTCCATTGCGTATTAGAAACTATAAATAATACCTAACCTTCTTACCAGGCGCTCATATAAATGTATAAACGAGGCTTTGAAAGGTAAATGTCAGTAAGATTAACAGTTTACAGTTTTACATTAAGACTTACAGTTTTTGAGAAGAATGAAGCAATTAATGAATGTAATAATATAATTGGAAATGAAATTGTAGAACAAGTAACACTGTTTATATATCTGGGGAGTTATGTATCGAAGGATGAAAGATAAAAATTGAAAGGAGGCAAATGCGGGTAATCGTGTAATGGAACGCTATGTGCTATAAGTGGTCAATCGGTACCGAAAAAGGCACGCCACTCATAATGGTGTGCTAGCGTCCACTTTAATGTATGGTAGTGAGAGTTGGGAATGATAAGGGGAATGAAACTAGAATAAATGCTGAGATCACTACGAAGTATGTGAGGGGTAAGACTGGTTGATAGAGGAATGTTGAAATTCGGAAGGAGTGTGACTTAAAAGAGGACGTAGTGAAGAAAATTAAAAAGGGTATGCTGAGGTGGTTTGGGCACGTATAAAGAATGAATACGGAACGAATGACAAAACAAGTATATAAAACAAAGTGAATGGGAATGCAGGCAGGGGACGACCACGCAGAACATTCACCCGCACCAACCACGTCAGCAATACACGAAACCGACGGGCTTGTATTAAAGGTTTCATGACAGTAGAAGAAGCTCGTCATGAATGTAAGATTTTAATTTAACTGGTGTTGTTCAGTAAATTTGTCTACTCAATTTAAATCATGGAGGCCGGAGATCATTTTGCGCTCTCCGTCGTCAACGGCAACTTCTTATCTTATGTGCCTTTTTCGGTTGCATACTGTATCAGTATAAGAGAAACTATATTTTGTATATTTGTGAAATTAAATTAAATTAAAATTAAATATGGCAAACGTCCATCAAACGCTGACATTTTGACAACCATAACGTAGTCCCACTTTCGTAATAGCGGGCAAGCCTGTAGAAGCGGAAGCGAATGGATACCGTTGGCGGGACTGTACCCGGAAAGCAAGTGTGGTTGTAGCAAAACCCCGCGGTTTTCTCATACATCCGCGGAGTAACTGACTAACATTAACTGACTAAGATCTGGCGGACATTAAGAACAAAGTTCAACATCAGAACAATCTTCAGCCCACCTGGACAGCTAAGAGGACTACTACGATCAGCGAAAGACGTTGACCGTTTGTGCTATGTGGGAGAGACTCGACGTAGCATCGTAACCAGGTTTCAGGACCACATATGTAGTGTGAAAATCATGGACAGTGACAGGTCGGCCGTCGCTGAATACGTATGCAAGACGGACACGGCTCCCTATATACGTCGACAAGACTTCCGTACTTTCAAAAGAAAAGTATTTCGTCCCGCGAATAGTACGTGAAGCAATCGAAATAAGCCGTCGCCCGAAATTCAACAAAGACAGTGGGTGGTCACTGCCTCCCGCCTGGCGAACGGCAATGAAACTTGCTCCAAAAGACACAGCTCCGATTAAAAAAACTGACACTGTCAGTAGTTTATGCACTACAGCGCCTGGCTACAACAGTACCGCAACACATAGAGCAACGCAACCGTCTTCGTCTGCTAGGTCCGAAAGGCATAAAAACAGATGCCAGCGGCGATTAATCAGGGCATCGTGCGGTACCGTCGCGGCTGGACAACTTACTCCTTGAAAAATTCCTCCTGTCGAGTCCAAAACTAGTCGGGCATCTCCGAAATACATACGTGAGTAAAACCGTATATTTAAATCCGTCCGCTAGGTCCGAAAGGCATAAAAACAGATGCTCGCGTCGATTAATCAGGGCATCGTCCGGTACCATCGCGGCTGGACGACTTACTCCTTGAAAAAGGCCTCCTGTCAAGTCCAAAACTAGTCGGGCATCTCCGAAATACATACGTGAGTAAAACCGTATATTTAAATAAATAAGAATATATTTTGACCACAGCTTTAGTGTATTTAATGATTTTAAAGTAGCCATGACTTTTTATTTTATATTTTTTAATTTAATTTATTTACTAGGTTTACCAATTGCTTACAGCTTGTTTATGACATATGGTGTTGTAATGCATGACAATATATTGATACATACATATATATGCTCACGCCTACTCACGCCTAAGGGGTAGGCAGAAGTTTATAAAACACCCACATTCTGCCAGTAGGAATTTAGTCCCACTAACGTAATAGAGGGCAAGCCTATTGCGATTAATCAGGTACTTAATATATATAACCTATAAAATTTATACAATTAAGAACTGAATGTATTGTTTTAACAATAATTACAATTATATAGGCCTCTCCCAATGCGCCGCATTCAGTCGATTCAAGACACCTTTTTCTATCGTCAGTCCATCTTGCCTGGGGCGTGCTACTTTACGTTTACTGGTTACCGGTACGCGATCCCTACTCGAGGTCCCTATGTCCAGCAGTCGACTGCAGGGGGCTAAGTTATGGATTGACACTTTTAAGAAAATATATCGCAAAAGCACGTTGCTTTCTATTTATTTAAACTTTCAATAACGTGAAACCCTGCTTTCGAAACTCAGTGCATGTCGACTTCAAAACATGTTAAGGTAATTACAATAGAACAACAGTAAAACGAACCATTTTTCAACATTCCCAACCTTATTTAACTGTAATAAGATAGATTTAGAAAAAAGGAAGTTGTTTTAGCGTGTTCGTGTTTATTTTAAATAAACACTGTTGCACTGTTGTAAGAGTTATTAATTAGTAGCTTTGAATAATGGTAATAAGTGCTCGCATATGCAAAATGGAATCATAACACAGCCATAAATAATAATTATTCTTCAACAAAAAAAAAAGAAGAGACGAAAAGTGCTTGTGTAGAAAAATATTTATTTAAAGTAAAGTGTAATAATTTACAGTCATAAATAAACAATGTACCTAAAATCTTAAATCTTGGAAGTTATCCGTTGGGGTTTGAATAAATCTCTACTAAAGGCGATTTGTAAAGGGCTAAGCGAGGTTTATTCAAAGGCTTCTTAGTAAGGTATTAATAAATAATTAGAATAGGTACTACTATTCGTAGAAAAGCCCCTAGCTTTATATAATGCTAATGTATCTACTTAATAATTGAAATTATATTTTATTAAGTAATTTATAACTTTTTTAATAAAATGAGATCAATTTCACGATTTCAAATTTAAACAGAAATGACAATTTGTTTTTTGTTTGATAAACATTAAAATACCTAAACCATCTTTCAATTAGAGTATAAAATATTTCAAGAGGGTGTTTAAATAGTTAACACTAAATAATTTTGACAATTGTAGTGTCATCTGGTACAGCGTAGAATAAAACGTATTGCGGTAGTACTACCGATTGCTACTAGGTGGCGGTACTATTAAAGTAAAGAGCATAATTTAGTTAGGAGCTGAGTTGGAAGTATGTGAAGAAGTTAATTTATCAGACTACTTTATACATATGTTTGGGTGTTGACTGTAAAGATTTAAAAGTGCAGAATGTTCATAAAAATTATAATATATAGAGTGAATTAAATTATTTAGATAGTACCACTTAAACCATGTCTTATTGAATATGCTAAAAAAACTACTTTGTAGATTTTTTTTCTCATCTGGGCCTAGTCTCAAAACATGTTTGAAAATCTTTACAAGTTTTGAAGGGTTATACAAGCCTTTATCGTGTCTTTAGAGTTCCGTTTCTCAATAGGAAAAAAAGAACCCTTATAGAATCAGTCTGGTGTCCATCTTTCTGTCTGCCAAGTCCCATTATCTCCGGAACGGGTAGAGGTACTATGAAATTTGTCAAAAAGCAAGGTCTTATAGCACAAGTAAAGGGAAAATCCGAAAATGTTAGTTGGTTTTTACATCACATTAAAAATTTAACTTGTAATAACTATCTCATATTTTGCGGTCATAAACCACGGTAATGTATAAGGAATGTTACATAGGTACTAATTCCTATATAATCTTGAAAAACATAACTTGAGCAGACTGCTCAAGTTGTGTTTTTTTAACATTTAGTCTATCTTTGGAATTACTCCTTGAAGGCTCACCCTTTTCTTTCAAAAAACAAACTTAACTTTGCACTGTTTATAGAAGAAGTAAAACGCGTCGGTTATTTAGTGCAGACTGTAGGTTTTTATTCTAACTCCATACAGTTACTATGTCAGATTATACATTTCATACCATAGCGGGCATTAGTAGTAATATCAGCGGAAGTCTATATTTATATTAATGTAATAATCAAATGGACAAAACAAATAAGAATAGCGTTTCATACAATTGGCTGCTTTTTCACTCTAAGGCAATTTCTTACAGGCAACCCAGTACTAAATTACAACAAAGTACTGACGTATTTTTATGTATGTATTTGTGTATGTATGTATATATAAGTAATGTCTTTGACACGACCTAGGCGCCTTAACGGCTCTATGGATTTCGTCATGTGAGGAGTCACTTGAAATATCTTATTAGTGGTGGTGAAAAATAGAGAGAATGAATGTAATACAGTCGGGTTTGTAGCAACTTTTAATTAACTTGAAAATAGGGAGTTTCTTATTAGACCGAATTTTTATGTTGTCACTATACATCTTTACCATTTGTAAACGAGTTCAAAAAACAGTATCGTGTATGAGGGGATAGTAAAGCCTGAGCGTACATGCAGAACTTATAATTTAGACTACTTTTATTCCTATATTATCTGCTCTGAATTTTCTATTTCTAAGGTATATATGCAGTCAGCGTGAGTATGTGGCATTGCATGGCTGTTCCTCTTATACATAATATATCTATCAATTAACCAATCAAAAGATGATGATTTCTAGATACACCAAGGGGTTTTTTATTGTTGACGAAAATAAAATATCTCCAAAGACTTTGCATCTTCCTTTATACACGAGGCTTTTCTTTTTCTAAGAAAATCTCTTGACTTTGTAGACCTAAATATGGGACGATTCATGAGAATTTATCCACAAACAACAACAAAATGGATTCTACAAACGAGCTAGTTATACTGATAAAATAATACTAATATAATACTCACATGTGTATTCACATTCATTCGATTTTACTAATCTTTTATAAAGTACTAAGTAGGAGAGTAAATGACTGTCAAATCGAATCCTCGTCTTTTTAGTGTACGTCAAAACAGTAAATTTTTTAGTACATTTTTGTATGAAATACTTAGGCGTAACGTCATGCTTACGTACTCATTCTATTTCCTTTTAATGTTATTTTTATAAGTAAAAAATAAATTCAAAACATTACATTACAGTAATACAGAACGACAATTGTCAACTATATTCAGTAATCCTATTGTCCGACTTAGTGAAATTATTTAATTTTAGCATAATCATCTACCCAATTACTGATCGTCGGATGGAAGAGTACTCATCCTCCCATAGCTTCCTAGTGGGTCCCATTGAAAACCTATTTAAAGTTAAATCCTTATCACAAAAACCTTAGTTAATTGCTAAATTTCCTACTTTAGTTTAATTTAAGATTGCAACTGATTGTGTCTGCTGTCGTAAAAAAACATTTCCCCTCGAACATTTCACCCATAAAACCTCAACTCATTCGTTAGTCGTTTAACTACGAAACATCTCGATACGTCACGAGAATGGTTTTGGCACGTGTCATTGCGCCCCTCGTTGGTAGCGATAAAATGTTTGGTGTTTACACGAATCTTTCGTAGGGTGTGGTTCATGTGATGGAGAGTATGTCAAGAACTGTTTAAGCTTGTCACAAGCTTCACGACGTTTCTGCTTGTCGGTCAATAGATTGAATGCACGTTAATGAGGATGGAGAAAATGTGAATGCATGTCTTTTTAGCAAGACGTTTTGTTAACATTATATTACATTCTGTTTGTCAGAGCCAATATATATGCGAAAGCGTGTACTTGATCGAAGTTGTCCTGAACTAGTGTAGATTGAATATAACTAATTGGGGAGGATTGAGAAGATTTAATAATGCCTGTCCATGCCTGTATCATTTTTATTTAGGGATAGGTGTATTGTGTAGTGTATAGATGCAGAAGTGTCTTAATCAGCCATATTTCGCCAATTATAATTTGGTCCCACTACCCTAACAGGGGGCAAACCTATTGTCGTCAAGCAGGCACTGTATGATTATATATCTCCCCACTGGGTAGTGGGGAGATATATAATCATACAGTGCCTCGTCGGCCACCTATATTACAAAAAAAAAGAAATACCATCGCGATTAAGCCCCGATTTACGCGTCTAATACATATATATAATATACTGTCTGCTATCAAATAGTATAGTCGCCCTTTGTCACATTTTACGACACCCAGGGTAAGAAATCGAGTAGTTCTATTCTACTCCACCGTAAACCACACGCCTATGGCTGGTTAGAAAAAAAAATTTCAATGTGAATATTGACGTTCAAAAGTGACTTTTGGGTCTATTTGAAATAAATGCTTTGACTTTTGAATTTGACTTAGAATCCTCCATAAGTAGGACCACTCCCTGTATTATAACAAAGATCTTTTTCATTGATATCAGTGCCCCAAGGGTATAAATCAGTTTGTTATTGATTGGTAGTTAGTAACGCCCCGGTTAATTCAGTTTCTTCCTCATTTGAGGGTTCATGTTACATTATGGTAATGTATGTGAGAGAATACTTATGTTAGGTATTTTGTTGCAATTTATGCTTGTTTGGTTTCGTGTTTTATATCAGTTACTAATGAACGGCTCTGAAATGTTGGTTATAAATAATAGGTAAATTTTTGTGTGTATCTATTGATATGGTACACTAATCTGTATGATGGTGTACAACGAATGAATGAATGTGATATTTCATTGAGTGTTGAACCAATGAATCATTGAACATACACAATATTTCGGCCTAATCTATGGCCACTTTACTCACTTCCAATATTATATTTAATTTTAAAGAGGCACAGAAATATCAGTTATACATACATACATAATAATTCATAAATAGTTTTTATTTTCTATATATATTTATATTTTCTTAAGAATGGCATAAAACTATTGAAATAGTTGATTCATGCCTAGGAATAAATCACATATTATATTTAAAACAACTAAAGCTTGTACTGAGTAGCATTTCGTGTCTGCAAACTCTCTTTTATATTTGTCTCAAACTTCTCTAAAAGATGTGAGATTGTATTTTTTTATTTGATTTATTAGAAATAGACTTACATAATTTAGATTCAATTCATTTCGCTTCTACGGACTTTTAGATGAAAAGATTCCTTTTATATTTCCATTTTTCTGTCAAACAAGACTCAGCAGCAGTGTAAAAAAAAAACAGTCAATGTAATCTTAACAAATTGAGTTCGAAGAGATTTAAATAATTATAGATTCTCATTCAGAAGGAGAAGTAAACACCGTATATGGTGATCCTCCGCCATTCAGCAGCAACGTATCCAATACCGTTGTCTTAAAGCGACAAGGGCGGGGAATGAGCGGCCGTAGAGCCAACGACTGCCACGAATGACGTCGGAGGCAGCCTGGATTGACTGGCTTGCCCCTCGATGTCGTCTGAGAAATACGGGGAGGGTTACATCATCCCCAGATGGGACACATCTGATGATTGGCGGGTAGGTTACCCGCCGCACACGCTGGCCAGTGAGGAGTAGCAGAACATGCAGCAGCCTTGTGCTCAAACTGCAGTCAAAACAGCTGCAGTCAGACATTTGTAGCACCTCGTCGGCCTCGCAGCCAGAACTTTGCCACCGGTGTAGGACTGACAAAATCCTCCTCCGCCAGCACACGGATTTTAGGAAGGAGATGCGCGATCTCCTCTTCCGCAACGACTTCACCCTCTTCACGAGTCCGGGCGTAATTTTCCAAATTCCAAATTTTTTCGGCAGAGTCAGCCGCTAAACTGGAACCCCTGGAACGTATTCGTTTCGACATTCTTCTGCTCCCAGAAGTCAATTCGACTCCTGGGAGCTCCTACGATATAGGCTTTCCGTGTAAAACATCCGCCTCAACACACGAAGTGTTGCCCGCCTTCTTAAATTTCTTCTTCCCTCCTTCTTCCTTCCTTTCTTCCTTCTCTTTTTCGACTTCAGTTTTATTTTTTTTCTTCAGTTTTATGTATCCCACGAGTGGGGGAGAAATAAAGGTCTACCCGGGCAGAGATCAGCCAATACTCGGGCAAGCGTAGATTTATGCCCAACCGTGGCGACTGAACCATCCATCAGCAATGCATCCCATGGTCACGCACTAGAACACGAGATTCGTGGTAATGTTTTACAGAGGTATTCTTCCTCGCAGTCCTGGCGCAAGCCACGACTCTTGTCTCCAATCAGATCCGCGAGACTTAACCACGACACTCCTTTCGGGATTACGATATGCCGACGGTATCATTTAGACAAATCTCCATATGTCTGCTCGGTGGCAGTGCGAATGCACGCCGAGCCCGTCCTCTTTCTCAACTGTAGACAGTGGAGAAACAACGACCTTCTTTCGTGATTTTTTATTGAAGTTTCCTTCCTCACAGCTCCGAGGAGCGATGAGCCAACAGAGGATTCGGCATACAAGCCCGCTCTGTTGGGCCGAGCCTCGACCTAGTGGCTAAAAAAAAATAGCCACTTCTTCTTGCCAGAATATTAGCCGGTGGCGATGACGCCCTCCTCAAAAGTAGGGGAGGAGACGAAAGCTGCGTCGTCGCCGACGTTGGGGTGGGTGAACCAGGTGGAGGTTTTCTAGCCCGAACCCCAAAATGAATCCGGTCCTGATACAAGCAGTTAGCTTAGCTGGCGGGTTTAACAAGAGTTCAAATTACGGAGTAAAATACCAGTGTAATATACTATATCTCAAAGATAGAAGAAGAATTAGCTTCAGGAAAATTGAGGAAATTATTACTTTCTGTTTTATGTCTTTTGTAGGCCTGCCAGTTTTATGAAAGGATAGAATAGGCACACTAACTAACTATGATATTATATTAAATAACAGATGAACACTTCCTAATACGTTGTATTCCGACTTCAAAAAAGAAGGAAGTTCGACCATATTTATCTTTATCTATTTTTGAAGATTCTTAGGCGTGGACCAAATTTATTTATTTTTGTTACAAAAGGTGCACTTCTGCGGTGGTTCTGGTAAAAATCTTTTCTTTTCATATACTTTCTAAAGCTTTTAAGATATTTTCGCTGAGCTTATTGTGGTTACGAATGAGTCTTAAAATTGAAAAAGTCAATTAAAAGTTAGTTGTTAAATAAAAAAACACTTAGAAGTAACGTTCAACTATGCCTACTTGTGTAAGTGTATTGTCATATCAAGAAAGTGTTCTTAATTCAGCCAACAGTAAACTATGATAGCTAAAAGCTTGTTAAATGTTTTCGCAAAGTGATCTTACGTGTTATGTTACGTCAAAACAAACCTGTATATTAAAAATTTGTCTTAATCAAAAGTAAAATTATACAAAAAACCTGTACATAATAGGTATAATATCTTTGTGACTTTATGTCATCGGATACCCCTTGATAATGACGTACGTAGAGTAAAACAGGAGACAACAGGCTGCTTACAAAATAAAACTAGTTAAAACAGGTTTTACAAGTTTTAGGAAAAACTTGTTTAAAACTTGAAATTCGTTTTTATTGCTTTTCGATTGAAAGACTATGTAGTCATAGCTAGCTAGCTTAATCATAGCTTTATAAAGAAGTCGGCATATGATTTTGAATCATAATTCATTTTAAAGTTACTCTAAACATTTTAAGGTAGGAGGAAAGTACTTCTATTTTACTTGAGGAAAATGAGAAAACTTAAAAAAAGCCATGTTGTTTAAAGATATATATTTAATCAGAACAATATTCCATGTGCCTTATAGCACACATGCTTAGAGTACTTAATTATACACCTTAAATTCTTGCTCAACAGAAGCTACATCATTTCTGTTATTGGCTAAATTAAAAACAACACTGTCAACATTCAACATAAGTTTTCATATAAATTTTCATAAACATGTTTTTGACTCGTTTAATAATAAATAAAGTAATAATACATTCTTGTAAACATATATAGTCAATTATATAACTATTGTCACTATATTGTCAAATATATAGTCAAATATATAAATATTACTTCAGTTACAAATATTCTTATATGCTATGACCTGAGTTGTAATGTAATATTAGAGACACATTAAAAAACGTTATCTAAATCCAAACTTAGCAACAATCAGCATCAAAACAATCTCGTACACGGCAACGGTACGGCTTCTAGAATACATTTCAGAATACACCGATGCATGTAAATAACTTTAAATTATAATAATTGTCTTATACACGGCAAAAGACCAGTGTCGTTCCCTTATGTCTGTAAATTATCTGAAGACATTAATTACTGCCATATGTTTCTACCATTCATAGTGATGACATTTTTATAATTCTAGTCTCCATGTGAAAAATAGAAATAATTACCATTTAATGTTACCAACGCAGTGTTTAGTAGCGATGACAGTTTGATGTCAATATAATTATTTCTAGACGTCTTAATTTCTTTTGTGGAATATTTTTATAGTTCAGTTTATAATAACAACTATACAAAGATAGCACTTAATAAGGCTTTTGATGAAGCAAGTTTTTCAAAAACACTATACAATTATTACTCCAAAAGAGAAACGCTATAACTTGGCCAATTTTTTTTTTTTTTGGAAAATGCATAACAGTGCCACTGTTATACTTGAGATTTACGTAAGGATTCTAATCATACATATAACGTATTTGAAATCTGTTCAGAGATTTATAAGTTATGGTTGAAGAAACTTTTTCAATACACTAGTTTTATAAAAAACTGTCTACTTTCAATTGAGAACTAAAGTTTTCCTACTTTGTTTTTGTAATTAATGCAGCAAGAGCGATTACTGCTTTCCTTATTTATCATAGGAATAACTGAGGTTGCAAAAAGTCAGATTCGTGACGATTCAGTTAGCGAATTATTTGAGCATGTTTTTATCGTTCAGTCTAATCTAAAGACAAATCACTAACAGGAACATTTTTAAAGAACTTCTCTACGTTATCTAGAACTTTGGTTACCAAGGCTTTTACTATTGGTGATCCAATTTCTTTGATGACTTCATTAGAATTAGTCTTGATCAATTCACGGACTGCGCGACCTGTAAATTAATTGATAATAATGTTTACTTAGAAATTATTTTTACAAGGTAATTCGCAGCGTTTGATCTCTCTCGTTGTACAACGATCAGGTTTTATTAGTTATTAATTCAGTTGTAAATAATAACACACATAAAACTACATACATAGATCGTTATCTTTTTTATTTTCTTGTTCCACTCCTGTGGGAGGTCGAATCATAGGATCGCTCAGCATCATAGATAAGCGGACTTAAGTTGGTAGTTTTTTGGAGTTAGTAAGTTTACTAACTAAGAGAAATAATAGAAGAAAAAAGTAGTTCACTTGCTACTTATCGTAAACTAAAAAAAAATGAGTTCATACCCAAAACTTCATTGCCGTCGAAAAGATGTTGCAGTTCGATAGTAGATTTCTCTTTTAAGTCGTACGAGTATTTGTAATCTTTGACGGTCCAATGCTTATGTCCATCACTGCCATTAATTTCATTAATATCGCCGTCAACTGTGATAACAACCTTTTCTGCAAGTAACGTTATGCTTTAGAACTTGGTTGAATACTGTGTGTCTGTCTATTCGTAGCTGTACTGTATTTATTTTCAAAAGATCCAAATAAATTGAGTGCCTAACTAATTCATTAAAATTTTCCCTAAATTTTTATTGTAAATTAGTTTGTTGGACAATATACTTATACTTATACATATATGTTCTCCTTGTATTTATACGTTTAACATAGAGAAACTTATGCTTGTTTGGTGGCTCTGTGATAGTTCTATGAATTATGTTTCACTTGTTTTCAATTTTAATGATATGCTTATTTTTAAGCCGATCCAAACTTGTGTCTGAAATCGAAACTTCTTTATCAAAAGTTTCAGATTGGGGTCGACTTAACTTAGCCCAGTTTAATCACACGAAGACACAGGTTTGCGCGTTCACCGCTAAAAATATGCCATTGGTCGTATCACATCAATTTAAGAGCACTTCCCTAACTGCATCAGCCAGTGTCGGAATCCTTGGCGTCCATATATC
Organism: Tyria jacobaeae; assembly: GCA_947561695.1. Lineage (NCBI taxonomy): Eukaryota > Metazoa > Arthropoda > Insecta > Lepidoptera > Erebidae > Tyria > Tyria jacobaeae. The sequence goes on from OX387220.1 coordinate 14,605,134, forward strand.
AAGCGAAGTTCAGTTTCGCGGTCACTTAGAGAGTAAGGCCATATTAGCCTCGAAGAAGCTTGATGTGCTAAACAGATTGAGATAGTATTTTACTCCGGCCCACCGCCTGCAACTTTATAAGGCGCAGGTTCGGTCGCAGGTGCACCCCAGTACTAACTTCTCAATCTTGACCGCATTCAACGGAGAGCGACTCGCATCATCGACTGCCAAGATATTTCTGATCGACTTGACACCTTGGCGTTGCGTAGAGATGTAGCTTCACTCTGCATCCTCTATCGCTTGTATCATGGGGAGTGTTCACAGGAATTGTTCGGACTTGTACCGGCTGCAGGTTTCCGCCATCAAAATATCCATCCCCATCACCTGGACAATTGGCACTCCACCACTGTGCGCTTCTCCAGAAGCTTTTTGCCTCGCACAACCAGCTTATGGAACAAATTGTCGCCTGCCGTATTTCCGAACCGATACGACCTTCAAACCTTCAAGAAAAGAGCGTACTCCTACCTAAAAGGCCGGCAACGCACTTGTGACTCTTGAGTTGCGGGTGTCCATGGGCGGCGATAGTCACTTACCATCAGGTGACCCGTCTGCTCGTTTGCCCCTATCGCATAAAAAAAATTAAACAAAAACAATTTTCACATCACATTTTTCTTTTTTTCTTTCTTAGATCGGGCCAAGCGAAGTCTATCGTAACATTGTTGTTGAGTAAGACCGATGAAAGTCGTAATAAATTATTGAGCGACAATTTTCTCTAGTCAAAAAAATCCATTTCGATGCACGACAGATACTTTTAAAATTACCGCCAATTTGTAAAACCAAGTGACATGAATTTACTTTACACATCTACAAATTCTCAGAGTTCCTAATTCTAAATTTAAATAATTTTTTGATCGGCTGCTTTTCTGATGGCCTATTCTAAAAAAAATTATGTGACCCAAGTATATACATAGATGTTTTTGAACTTACTCATATCAACATGAATATCGCCCTTGCCTTGTATAGGTAAAATAAGCAGCTGTCCATTTATTTCGTATTTCCCAACAAATTCAACTGTGCATTGCAATTTGAATAATAGCTTGGACTTTGATACGTCTCGCCTGAAAATAAGCAAAGAGTGTACAGTGAAATCATAATCTTTTTGTTTATATTTGACATTGTTAGTTGATGATGTAAAATATCCTTGATAGCTTTTTTTAGACACGAGTTTATGTGAATCATGCATAGGTCGAGTTATGTTGATGAGTTAAAATTATATTATAATGTTTAAATAAGACTGGTTTGACAATTTCCAGTTTGTTGGAAACTCGAAATAAACAAAACTGTATAAAAAAAAAAACCAATAGTAAACCATATTAAAGACTAATGCAGTCATAAGCACCTATAAAATGTAAATTGTTATTAATCTACAACAATCATTACTACAACATATTCGCGCTTGCTACTATTGTAATAAAAACTATTAGTGTTACCGAAATGTGTTACTGGTGTTCATGTTTAGGTAAAACCTCGGTATATTATGTACGTGTTAAGTATATAGTATCCTATTTCCTTACACCGACACTTTTAATAAAAACTATAATACTCACTGCGCTTTTTTGACGATACAAGATTTTAGTCCCGTACCCAAGAAGTCATGCAACTTAAAATTCAATCCTTTGGAGCTTGCATCTAAGCTTTTAAAAAATATTGGATCAAGGGTCTCTATTTCAAGTTCAGGGAGACCGGCTGCGATAGTTGGAATAGCATTCTGTGTGGCCTCCTTTAAGCATTTATTATCGTCTCTTTTACATTTCGTTATGAAGGGTGCTGTTAAATACAAATTAATCCAATTTATATTATTCAGATTATGACTTTAATGTTGTCACTCAGTAAGAAAATACATGTGTAGAAAATGTTATATTTTATGTAATTGGAAATATACCTTATTATTAGCACTAAGGCATGTATAAGGTACATATCAAAGAGATAAAGGAATAATTATATAAATTCAATTCTTAAACTAATCATTTAGATTTATAAAATACGAAAGTATGTACTTGATTTGGTATAAGCCGCTTATGATAAAATTTTTGAGGCATTTTACATTTTCATGCTCCTAGTACATATTAATTCAAATTGAAATTAAATATTTTTTTTACAAAACTGCAAAACAATAATTTGAAATCGTCCTGCTTTAAAATATATTTAAAATTATAGATCAATACACACAGCGTCACCGCAACTATACGTTGCTTTTGTCAAGTGTGAGATTAATATTAAAAATATAAGATAGTTAAATACTTGTCCCAAAAAAAAAAAAAAATTTTTTGATTACATGCCTGTGTTGATCTATAACGTCCCGCTTTCAAATGGCCACTCTTTTAAATCACTAGATAGATACTACAATATTTCGTGTAGAACATATAGTATACAATAAAACACTATGTTGCTAAAAGTAAGTAAAAATTTGGCTTATAAAATATTAGGGTAAGTGATAAGTAGGTAAAAGAAGTTGAAAATTGAGAGGAAAGAAACATAATACAAAAAAAAAATATTGGTAAACATGGAATAGAAGATGTCTTGTTCTGTATAAGAATATAATCTAAAAATGTATATGTACCTGATGCACTACTTGCTGAATAAATAAAATACACTAAACATAAAATTCTCAGCATTTCTAAGTCTTAGAAGTCAGTCTTAAACACAACTGTATTTTGCTGCTTCTTCCACGTTAGTAACAATATAATATTAATCCATATATATATGTATAGGATAGTTAAATTATCTATTAATACGATATGAAAGAAAACAAGTTTTTTTGAGATCAGGTTCTTTATATCCTGTATGTATAAATCAGCAGCCACAAAACTTTTGACAGTTTTTATGAATATACCTACTACTTTTTGGCGTGCTTTTATATAGGAATTTTAAATAGGAAACCTTACTTCTTACTTTAGAAATTAATCCTGTATCGGGAATTTTTCAAACAATGAAACCAAAGACACAAAACACAATCACACTCGGAACAACTATTAGTGGGTGATACAAATTTTTGTCCGTTATGAGAATCTCACCCATGACTTCTGACTGAGCAGTCAGGATATCTAACCTCTAGTCTCTACTTTACTGACAAACATACAACTCTACTAACAAGCCAGTTCTGGGATAACTGGCCTGTATGTTGAACAGAGTACACAATTATATTTCTATTATTTGAGGAATTATTTTTGCTCCCTGACAATGTTACCGAACGGTACGGGAATATGTGGAGAAAGTGCAACAGATTCCTCTGAATAAATAGTGTAAACAGTTAGAACGCCAAAAAGTGAACTGTGTTGGTGGAGCAGGATATTGGGAATTATATTGCTGTGTTTAAATTTTCATAGAACTATCTACAATTTCATCTCCCGAGATTAAGCTGTGAGCTGGTTACACTGGCTTGGTACCTATATTATATTCGTAAGAAATCAATTATTATATCTGGATATTCATGTACAATTTGTCTGAAAAAATGGGTTAATTTTTACCCCATTTTTGTGTAAACACAGATCATTCTTATCGAGACAACATGATGAATAATATGCAAATTTATTAGCATGGTCAGTCTTACAGCCACCTGTATAAATTCAACAGTAGTCTGATCTTTCAGTTTCGATACAATTAAAGAATTCTTCATCACATTAAGCTTTCTCTTTACAAACTAATGGGTTTTTAATCATATATTTGAGTTCTCTAAGGTTTGTTTGATAATGATCCAAGGCCGTATGATGAAAATTAAACTCTCCTATTACCAGAATGGGAGACTTCATTGATGTGATAATATTTTCTAAACATTACCTGGAGAACGGATACTCCGGGCAGGACAATATATATATACCTAATATTGTAAAATAACTGTCTTTGGTTTGAATACAAATAGCAACTGTTTGAATTTTATCCGAGATCTCACAGTAATCTTCGACTTTTGACCAAGACCATTATGATCATCTTTACGACATTAATTATGTATCAACCAGTGCTTTTAGTAGCTTATTACTATTTATAATATGCAAAATACACACATATCTTCTATCTTTTTAGTAAATTTGTAGTTCGAGAATCCACTACTTTAGAGTATGACTGATTAAGTTATGGGAAATAACCACATAGAGTTTGTTTACTATCTATTCTAGCTTTATTTTCATCTATTTTCTGTTGTTTAACAGGACACAGCTTTGAAACTCTTATGTGTTTACTTTACAATTCACACACAGGTTTGTGTTTATGACTACAGTCTTTATAGTGGCGAGATTGAGAAAAAATTTAACATACTACATTTCTTTTGCAGTACTTAGATGTAAGGTCAAATGCCATACACTTTTAACATTACATGTATACATATACACATAGATTGCTCGTGCTGACGTTTCTTCTTAGATTTATTACCTTTTCCACCACTTTTACTACTAATTTTAGTTATTTACTCGTTTATGAATTGTAACTAAGTTCCCACCCTTTTTCCTTTGACATTATTCAATATGAGCATGACGTTTAGAGGTGGTACCCGGGGGGTTTCCACATTCCAAAAATCATAGTTTTATTTGTTAACCTACAAAAGTTATCTATCCCAATTTCACGTATTTCTTTAATATGTTTTAGTTACTTTTCAAGTTTTGGTTCATCTGATCATGTTGTACTTATATTCATTAATAGGCAATATTCTTGTAATAGTCTAAGATCCGAAGTAAAATCGACCTTCATCCATCTGTTTAATGGATGAAAATAATTTTATAAGTAAATTAGTGTTAAAAATTATAAAAATATGGGTAGTTTTTTCATTTTTAATTAATTATAGCCTAGCCAGGATTTTTTCGGGAAACCCTTTTTTTATAATTTTAAACATACCAATTTACTTACAAAATCATTTTCATCCATTAAACAGTGAAGGTCGATTTTACTTCGGATCCTTTCCTATAATATTTCATGTGTAAATGAAAATGTAAAAATGAACCAATATATTGTCATTTTATATCATAAATGAAAAAAAAGTTATCGTGCACACCTAGAAGTCAATAATTTTAAAAGATAGTTCAGTGTCATTTGTTTTAATATTGAAAAGTAAGCAACATTTAAAAAGTTTATAAATATACAGACCGAAACCATATTTTTTATCACACATAACCTTTTATATCAGTAGCTACAAAATTATTTATGAATAGTTAATAATAAATGCTTATTCAAATCAAAAAGTTGAACTCAGTCTAAAACTAAATCTTCAAGAGGCACTACTTCAAAAAAGTTATCAATTCTCCTTACAATTTTTGCAATGACAGCTTTGATAATTGGTCTTCCGATTTCGAGGACGACGTCATTTCCATTATTTGATATAAGTTCACTTGCGGTTTGACCTGGAAATTCGTTATATGTTATTTACATTTTATAAAAGAAAAAAATATATATATATACTTAAAACGTTTGTGGTATATGGTCTGGAAGTTCTAACACCGAAAGATTTTTATCATACTGCTATTAAAAATGCAAAAGTTTGAATAGCTGTTTGTTACTCAATCACTCCAGAACGGCTGGATCTGTATAATATAGAGATACATTATTTTATATATTAATACATTTTAATATTATATAACTAAATACACCACAGACACACACACACGAATCCAGATGTAAAAAAAAAACAAAATCCGTATAACAGCTGTCTGGAAGAAATCTGTAAGTTAAACGTCTGTAATTATTTTCTTTTAATTCTGTACAATAAAGAGATATACATAAGTTATAGTCTGGAACAGCGTATACTGTCCTTTTTATCCCGTAAAACCAAACGGGTTCAAATTCGTTCTCGAGTACGAACTCGTGGACAACAGCTAGTCAGTCAGTTATGAAATCTAAATATGTACATACGTAATAGTTCGTTATCTGGAAACAAGTTGCCAAATTTGACATCAGATTTATCTTTCAGGGTAAAGTTGTGTCTCCAGGATTTTGCTTTCCAATGTTTTTTACCTTCTTTACCCTCGCACTCATCCATATCTACTTCCACGTTCATTGATATTTTTTCTGTAAGTTAATAATAATCTATTAACATTTTCGTATTCCAGAGCGATTTTTTTCTAAAATGAATAAGCATACTTGAGACATAGGTATCTATGTATATATGTACAGATGTACATACACAGTTCAATGTATTCATCTGCACAAATAAAAAATAGGCCTGTCCTCTATTACGTAAATGGTACTCAATTATAATCGGCAAAATTGGGGATTAACTAGCGTATGGAAATTTATTAAAAGCAAGTCTGAAGTTGCAGTCGAAATGGCGCGATGTACCTATGTACAATACACGAATAGAAGAAAAGGTGATGAGTTGAAACATTCATATAAATCCCAAGAAAACATGTATACACTCACGCCTATATTCCCGAAGGGGTAATCAGAAGCGCCTTGTAAGCCCACTTTTTGCCAACCATAGTTTAGTTTCACTTACGTTACCGTTTTTTTTGCGTCCGTCCTGACGTCCAGGCCCATTAGGACATCGCCTTCTCGCGGCTGGCCATATTGCGGATTGAGAGGAAAACTCGTCCCGACCACCCACGGCCACACTCAGGGCGGTATGAGGTTGCAACCGCGGTAAAATTCTTGTCGCTATCGGCCATGGAGCGTATGACGTTGTTTACGTTGCGAGCGTTGTTTCTAAGAAATACTCACTAATAACTGCGTGTAAATCTCCTGTGCCTTTGATAGGTACAACGAACAACTTGCCATCCATATCGTATTTGCCTTCTAAAGTGCACGTGCATAACACTTCGACAAACAACAGCGACTTCGCAACGTCTCTCCTGAAAGCGATATGCATAATATTTTAATTATATAAATATATGTTGGGAGAAAAACTTTTACTTTTAAATTATAAATAAACTAAATACTTATGAACACAAAAATGTCTTAAACGACTACAAGGCACGACTACATGTATAAATGTGAATGTCTTATCCGTGGGAGAGCCATGCTTAGGCACGAATGGGCCAGCTTGACCGGAGTAATTCCACGGTCTCACAGTACACACAGTGTGTGTAATTTTGTTTAACATTTACGCTTTGTTTAAACACGATTTACTTCACCTATCCTGAGAAATACGAATGTTTTTTTTTATCGTTATAATCTATTTTGTTACACGTAACGCAAAATAACACGTAATTTTTAATACTTCTAGCAACTTAGGTAAACTACCGTTAACGACAAGTGCGAACGAGTTTGATTCCTCACTTCAAAGTTTATTTAATAATTACATTATTATGACAATATTAAATATTAAATGCCATGTGAAAAAACATGTTAAAATATATATTGTAACTTGATTTAATTTAAAAAAAATGAATGTATGTACACCCTTTATGTATATATAAGGCACAAGAAAGAAATAAAGTAAACATTAAGCCTCTGAAGAAATATAAATTTATTTATAAATTACAATTTTGCTTTCCAAAAAACGTAACGTAACGTAATTTTGTTGTTTATTTTGGATTTTTTACTTTATTTACAATTTTTTTAAAGAGAAGCTTTGATTTTGCTTTGAAACTGTGATTATAATCAACAAGTACAGGCATACTTGTTGATTATAATCACAGTTTAAATTTAAAAAAAAATCGTTTTGTATTTTTTTCTTGTATTGAATTTCGTTAAGAAAGACTGTTGATATATATTAATATGTCGTTCTTAATATTCCACCCACAGATGGTAGGCATACTACCCCTGTTTGTAGCCTCTTGCACGTCACCAATTTTGTTGATTGTTAGTTACAGTTTTAAAATGTATATGTTATGCTCTTTTTTATATTTTTATTGTTTTAGTTATTAGTACAAGTTATCCTTACTTGTTAGTGGCGAGATGCTTAAGTTAGTGATAATATTTATGACTTCATGTTTTATTTTATTGTAATAGTGTACCGGTCGTGGGTGCCCTAGTCAAGTAAGTAAATAAATAATCCAAATAGCATAATATTCTAAAACCAGTTCTAAACGACCTGTACGAAAATTGCATCAGTGACAGTTTCACCTTAATATGATGAATTATAGTAGAAATTAGACCACTAGGCGATCTCTTGTTATAGTATTTTAGTAACTTTTGTATGAAGAAAGTAATACTCACGACAATTTCTTAGCCTCGCAATTTCTTAATCCGGTAACAACTGCATCCGAAATGATAAAATTTAAATTGTCGGTGGTAGCATCTACGTGTTTTATTTTCAAGGGGTCTAATTTTTGCAGATTTAGATCAGGAATCCCATCAGCAAATAATGGGATTGTTTTTCTCATTGTTTCCGTCAAGCATTCTGTGTCATTACTTCTACATTTTGTAATAAAAGAAGCTGAAACAAATTAAACAAAGGTTAACTATCGTTGTAAGTGCAGAAATTAGAAACGAATAAAAAACCTGGACAAGTGCGAATTTGACTCTGTTCAGTTAGCAAACGATCCTCTATGTATCTAATAACAAGTATTCTTGACTTTGATAAAAGGATATAACCGACTTTACTGCGCTTACTATAATAGATTGTATGTTTTAAAATTAAAAATACGGGCAGACTTTCACAAATTCGTGGTCATAAACTCCAACGTTTCATACATTGGCAAACTCATTGTATGAAGTTAGCTACGTTGTTGGTTTCTTGTATTCAATGACAGTCTGTAGAACGAACTTTTTAACGAATGTTTTCATAACTACGCACATTTATATTGGCCCCTAAGCAACAACTAACGCATATAGTTATGGTTTTTACAACTGTTTAGTATGACTTTAACATAGATTATAGATCTTCGGGTATCTTTCTAAGTGTATAAAGTGACTTCATTTATCTATTTACTTTATTACTTTACAAAAATCAGAAGAAAACGAATTTATGTATAATCTAAATTTTCATAGTAGCTGGAAAATTAAGTATTCATTAGAATCATACCTCATATCAAAAAGAAAATAATAAAGCTACACATCTCAGTTTTATACATACATATACTTATATGTTAATTAAGTCTTCTAATGTGTGCTAATCTTCTTATTAGATAATTTTGCAATTTTAAAAAGTAATAAAAGATGTGAGCTGAATATTACAAACACTTCAAAAAACGTAATTCAAAGATATAAATAAAAGAATAAAAATCTTATAATTGAAGTAAATAAAAAAATATTGATCTGAGAGCGGTCATAGATTAATTGAAGAGTTGCGTGGAATCTAGTATTTACTAAACTTAGTTTTCTGTTAAAATTATTTAAAAAAGGGCGCCTGAAATTTGCTAAGGAATGTAAAGCTCTGTTCACAAACAAAGTTACCTATTACTATTCTAATTTTCACAATATTCTATATGATTTTTAATACACCTCTGCCTACCCTCTAGGGGTGACTATGCACCTACCCACCTAAAACGGTGATTTTGAGATACAGAGAGATCAGAAGATTATTATTAAAGAAATAATTACTGATAGAGAAAGTTGCTTTAGAAAACTTAATAGAACTTAATCCATGAAATATTATAAGACCTACAATAACAAAAATACCAAGAATGATATAAAATAAATGAATTTCTTAAAATAAGATATTTATTAGAGGTATTATGCAAGAACAAACAATGGGACAATAAATATATTTCAAACTTGTAAATGAAGTAGTCAAATAAAGGTTTAGTTACTACTTAACTAAAAACGACTTAAATATTAAAGATTCAATACGAAATATAACGATTAGGAAGGAGTTAACTTAGCCACGGAAAGCCGTTAGAGCAAAGGAGTCGTAGAGTGGAGACCGCGAACCTGTAAACGTTAGGTAGGAAATATCTGGGATAGACTGAATACGGAAAGCTGGTCCTCAGCTTTGCTATGGCAAACATTGGATGAGGCGTATGCCCAGAAGTGGATTGCAGTAGGCTAATTCATTGATGGACTGAAATTTAGAAGAGGAACAAATATAAATAATTACATTCTATCTTACCTAAATTTGAATCAGCTGAACAAGTGTATATGGTACATAGAAATATCAAGAACCACATTTCGATATTAATAAATTTTGAGACAAGAATAACTGACCGACTGACAAACAGTAATATATCTTTATATCTCAAAATCAACGAAATCACAGTTATATATATACACATGCATGCACGCACTTAGTTCTAGGAACGATATCAAAATACAGAAACCTCGCTAAATTGGAATTTATTAGCTTTATTAAAATTTACTATGCATAATATATGGTTAGGTTTATACTAAATCATTACTATCCTGCCCATCCAAAAGATGCCAATGAGATATTGTTTTCTTGTAATAATATAGGAGTTCTCTTGTAAAAAAAAACCGCTATTGCTTTATTTATACTCCCCAATCCACCTGTAAAAGCAATTCTTCTTTCTTTAACTTTCTGGCTTTCATTTCCTGTCAATATACCCCAAATTTTCTCATCTTATTCCCAAAAGTGACGGCAATAGGCGTGCCCCCTATTACGTGAATGGGACTAATTTTTTATCGGCATAATGCGGGCGTTAATTACGCCTCTGCTAAAGAGTGCTTACGTACTTTCTTAGAGAGCTAGGATTTCCGGTCACGTATGTAGAAGTTATGTGACCCTTATTGGGTCGGATGATTGTTTGTGATCCCCAATCTATCCGAATGCGTTATATTTTTTCCCTCTGTTGTTGCCTTACACTCTTTCTCACCTTGCAATATAATCTCAATATCCCAATCTTGGATTTTGTGACAAAATTATAGAGGCAAAATGGGAAAGTTTTTATCAGCCTGCCGACTTTGGGGATACGGGCATGAGTGTATATTTTTGTTTAATTGTATACTAGGCATTACCCGCAGTTTCACTAGTGTTTATGATCACTGCTCCGCTCGTTAGGATCGAAGTATTCCACTTCATTCACACACGATCGCAAATATTAGGCACTACTAGGATTATTAGTGCCTAAGATTTGGGAGTCTAAATGAACAAAGTCTGTCTCTTTATAATATATATATAGATAAGAACCATAGTAAATACGTCCCTTCAATTGTGGCCTCCACCTCTACACGAGACAACACTTTCTTGTTTTTTCTTTTTTTTTTTATATACTATAGGGGGACAGACGAACAGACGGGTCACCGGATGGTAAGTGACACCGCCGTCCATTGACACTTGCAACTCAAGAGTCGCAAGTGCGCTGCCCACCTTTGAGGGTGATGAGGGATGGGGGATGCAGGGAGCGGAAAGAAGAGAGGAGGGATGAGGAGATGGGAAAGAGGAGAAAGGAGATGAGGGGAGAGAAAAGGGGGGAGGGGAAAGTGGGCCTCCGGAAACCTCACTCATTTCGGGGAAATGCAACGCAAGCGTTACTTCACAACCGGTTTTCTGTGAGGCCGTGGTATCGCACCGGTTCGTGCCTAAGCATGGTTCTACCACTGAACTTTCTACACGTCTAATCATCAAATTGTTGTTCCGTGTCTGTGTGTTCTTTATGTCGGTTACGTGAATGTTTGTATAGGTCCCCGCGACACGGAACAATGCAACGACGCGCGATACACGATAAAAAGTAATGCATTCAGGGTGTTTCCAGTAAATAACGTGGGTAAATTTTTACGTTGGGGAGCCATACTTTGGCCGGCTCGACCAGAGTATTACCACGACAGCCTCACAGAAAAATGGCTGTTAAACAATGCTTGCATTGTGTGATCGCGTGAGGTTATCGGAGGTCAAACCCCCTTTCCCTTCCCCTCTTTCCCCTCCTTCTTTTCCCTTCCCTTAGCGGCGGCGGAAGTCACTTACCAACGGGTGTCCCGTCTGCTCGTTTGTCTCCCTATACAATAAAAAAAAAAAAAAATTTGTTCAGTCCTGAATCTGAAATTATCGAAATTCACTTTGATACTTGAAAGATTATTTTTAATAAATGTGTGCTACTTTAATATTCAAGTATTTAGTTTCTAATTAGGTAGGAGATGAAATAGATATACAGTAACATGGAGTTAGATAAAATTCATATTTTACATATACTTATTTTTCTAGGTTTTGATAGACAACCTTTATTACGTTTTAAACACAACTAAAGTTTTATAACTATTGTCATTATCCAATTTCAAAGTATATCTAAAAATATATAATAGACGGTAATTGGCGTCACGTCATACACTAAGATAATAGTTAATAATGAGATATCATAAAACGTTTCAGTCCCTAGTATGTTGGGTAATAATAATACTTGCAATACATTTAGATATTTGCTATAATTCTTTGATTAAGACTATAAGTACTTACCAACAGATATTTATTATGTTTGTGGAGGTCAAATCTTGCACGTTAGATTTGACCCGCATCCCGGTATTCAACTGATCTGACATTTTAAATTATCATCGGAACTGAAGGTGCGCTTCCCGCCTTTAAGGGTAATGAGGGGATAAAAGGAGGAGAAAGAGAAGAGGAAGAGTATGGTATTCAGATTCTCACTCACTCTCTGAAACAACAATGCTTGTGTTTGACAATCGGTTTTCACAAGGGAACCTGTAGATTACTTCCCATTGCCCTAGAATGATTAAATTTGACAAAATTGAATTGTGTCCCAGAATAGGTAGAAAAAAATAGAATATCGTTAATATGTAATAGCCACATTGTCGTATTTTTTGCTAGCAAAACGCAAAGTTTGTTTTTCGAAAATAACGATTAAATATCTTCGAAGATCGATTCCAACATAGAATAACTACTACCCGGCTGCGCAAAAAAACTTAGTTAGTAGTGACAACAACAATGATTGGTAGAATTTGCTTTCTTTTGAAATGGTCTTTTACCTGGGAATCGTTTTCGTTTACTTTTTGTTCTTCTTTCCAACCGATTTCGGTTATAGTGACTGCTACTAATTATTAGTAAAGGAAGAAGGGTGGTGCTCTCGCATGTGCCATTGATAGCTACAGCATCCAATCCTGTGAGTAAAAGTGCGCCATCATACTGCACGTGAAGACACAGTCGAAATAGTTATAAGAGATGGCTGCTGGTGGTTTTGCCTTAAGAGCGCATTTACGCATAGTTTGGATTTCCTATGCTCTTAATTATTTTCACTGCATTAACTTTGTTCTACAAAGTTGTTAAGTTTCTAAGAGGGCTTATTTAGAGCCTTCGAGCTTTCCGGTAACAACCAGTTTGAGTATAGATTTAATAATATATATCAAATTTTTCTATTTCTCTTTGTACTTGAGTATGTATGTATATGTGTTATTTAAATATCACTTCAGCAGCAAGGTGTTGTATAAAAAAAAACACAGTAGACAACACAAGTTTTGGTACGTTTTTATTACGTTATACAGTTCTATATACATATATAAATACGAATAAGTTCACTGAGGCTGATATTCGTTTTCAAATACTTGTAAGCGACTTTTAATTTTTTTAATGTTGCTTCTAAATTTCGGATCTTGGACTACAAGCGCAACTTCCTTCCAGCGTTCGTTTACAAAATTAATGACGACTTCGGGTTTAAATAAATATATAATATTACGTTATATTCTGAATCATACACATACATGGTACCTACTGATTTTTTATAATAACTATTGGTAAATTGTGGCAGTACTAAACTAACGAATAACATTATCGTGAATATAGATAGTATCAGTTTCTAATTTGAGGTTAAAAATATTCATATAATATACTTATTATTTTGGATGTACAAAAATAAATATGTAACAATATAACTTTATATACACGTATGGGAGATGGGATCTAAGAAAAGCGTGAGCTTATGTATGTATGCAAAACATGCATGGATAATATAAAATAAAATTCAAAACAAAGTCACAGTAACAAAAATCATTAATGTAAACATACATAACTACTAGTAGTTCAGGGATAACTTGCCTCATTGGTTCCGTGTCGATCGTTAGTTGATATAATTTATCTATATTTCTGGCCTGGTCTGGTTAAACAATTTTTGTTTAGTATTGGATCAGATTGTCTGAAGTTATTATAAGGAGAAGCAGAGTTATAAGACCACCACAGACTCATTTAGATTGTACCTGTGGAGCAGAAGCAATATTTTGCCAAGCATTGTAACTATAAGATGAACATATACCCATGTAGACCTAGTTTTAGATCAGATGACGAGACACAATATTTTAACATGCCGTTACGCAGAGCGTTTCACTACTATCTCTGTACATATTACATATGTAGATGATATTGTAGTGCTCTTAAATCTGTTTCCTGGCTTAAATAACTTCAACGTAGTATGCTTTAGGACTATTTTAACTTAAATGACGATATCTTCAAAATCTAGTAAACATCATAAATTATGTATCAGGACTAATTCTATACGGATACAATAAAAAATAAATAAAACGATATAATAAATACGGATATAACAAAAAAAATCATTCCCATACACCGTTCTGCAACCGTTACGTTGTGTACTGAATATATATAACTGCAATTTAAAAACAATGATGTAATCTCTCTCTCTTCATCAAAACATGAAGATTAGATTGATTTCTTTGTTTTTTCTTTTTCTTTTTGAGATTGAGTTTTTTTTTTGAGATACGTGTATGCCCACTTTAGGAGTTATAGAAATATGTACATATCGATGTCCGGAACTGCCTTGTAACTATTAATGTGATTATTTTATTGAATAATACGACTAGCCTGTTGGACTAGTGATTTGCTGGGTAACGCTGACAGCTGAACCAGAAGTCGTGGCGATGAGCATGATCATTTGTTCTGGGTCTAGGTATAATTTATCTGTAATATTAATGGGCAGTCTGATTACCCTGTAATAACAAAACTGCTGACGTACTCAGCAGAGGACTGTTCCACTAATATATTATGCCAAGTAAAACGTTTAATCAATGCTATAAAATTAATTTTTATATGACATTATATTATAGTGTTTTTTTTTTGTTTTTGCTTATTTTCCTAATTCTAATATAATTTAATTCAAAAATGATATAAACTAATTTATATAACAATGTAATATCTAATATTAATGAAATTACCAGTAATAATAATTACATTTTTATTTGAACGTGTATAACAAATTAAATAATAATATTTTTATGTCTTGATGAGAAAACGTAGCGCAAATAAGATTTTTTTATAAGACCAAATTGATTGTATCTACCTGTTTTACAAATAAATAATTTGATTGACTGATTGACCTATTTAGTTTACGTTTACACGGCATATGTGAGATGGTCTTCAGGAATCTTGTTATTTAGTATGCTGTTTTATTCTTATGATTATAATTTCAGATAACGACATTCGCAATCAAGCAATATGATATAGGTACTTCATCCATACTCAAGTAATTCTACGTGGGTTACACTGAAAAGGCCAGTAAGAAAAGCAGCCGAAGCTCTTTGGGAATCTGTAGACGTGTAATGAATTCATATGTGATTTGTTTTTAACAATTTGATGCCAATTTAAAAAGTGTTTGTTATAAATTGAAATGGATATGACTAAAGAATAATTCTAGAATATAAAAGAACTGTTGCTGACTGCAGATTGGTTTGTCAGTCATTGTTGACGAGTTGTGTTGGAAAATACTAGACAGCATGAAGCCGAATCCTCCTTCACCACGACAATGCTCCAGTATTAATTTTTCCAGTAATATTATTATTATAAAAATTTGTCTATCGAAGATGTGGAGTTAGTAAGTCTTCCTAGTTTATAGTTCTGATCTGGCACCTTGTCACTGTTATTTAATTCCAAAAATAAAAGATAAACTTAGAGGAATTCGTTTTATGAACCCTGAAGATGTCGTGCCTGTATTTGAAAAAGGCATGGAAGAGATTCCTAAAGAAGAGTTTGCTTACTCCTTGAGTCAATGGTGTTAGAAGTAATTAAAATAACTCTTAAATCTGTTATTACATATGTACCTTTTTTGGTTGGCAACATCGCATTTTATTTCTCATTGTGCTATTACATCGTTTCTGAAGGACGTAATTACAACAAATAAATTTAATCTACATCTTTTGTTTACATCGTAATAATAAAATTTTCTTTACGCATAATAGTTCGTTAAAAAAATCTGCATTCGCAATTGGAGTATAGGCGAAGTTGTGGGGTTAGGCTTGGCGGCGTGTTCGGCATCCTTTTCAACACACAAATAGCAGGAAGGATTGATAATCAAAAATACATCTTTTTAAGCAAGCTGGAAGGTGAAAATAACTTCAAGTCGATGAGATTGGAGTGTTCCAGGAACTGTAACATATAAAAAAACCGTGGTGTTAGTAAGTGGGAAAGGATGGCTCGAGATCGTAGAAGGAAAAAGTATAAAACTGAAGAATATTGGTGGTTACGAGGATGACTCAGGAGGTCATGCTATACATCCTATCGTGCGAGACAACAGTCGAGATGTGTAATAAATTATAAAGTGTTTTTAAACAAAAAACGGAAACCAGCATCAATATCATACAGGAGAGGTTTTGCCAGTATATATACGAGAGAGGGAAAGAAATGTCTACGTTCCTGTCAAAAATCCAAGACCTACTGAACCAGCTCAAACAGCGTGGAGAAGTAAATTTCCTACCTCCAAAGTGCTCATGTCGTTCCCAGAAGAGGTTTTGACCGCCTGGGAGGAAAAATCTGACAACTAGATTGTTAGTGGAGGAGAGCGCAAGTAAAAAAAAATAAGATATTCAAGTTTTCTCGTCATTTGCATTTGTATTAAAGAACAAAAAGACTGTAAAGTTTTTCAAGTGTGGCAGGACAGGACAGTATAAAAGTGACTAAGAGTAAAAAAAACAATGAAGAAAATCATACAAACCGGTGTTTCTATTGAGGAAAAACCGGACATGTAAAATGTCAGTGTTGGTTTAAGAAAAATAAAAGTAACAAAAGCAATGCGTTTGTAGTGAAACGCATTGCTTTTGTTACTTTTATTTTAGTGATTGTAAATATAGTTAACAATATCAAGAGTCGCGATGGCTAGTAGACTTACATCATACGAAACAATTTCTAAAAGGTCAGTGATCGTTAGAAACAGTGAAGCGATTAGCGTTCTTCACGGATATAGATAGATGACGGTTCAAGTGCAAAATGGGAATGAGTGGGTCAACACGAACATAGACAACGTTTGTTTGTTCCGGATTTGAAGATCAACCTTTTTTCTGTTAACCGTGCTACAGACAAAGGATATGTCATAAATACAGTTGAATGCAGAGATTTCAGATATGTTTCTTAAACATGAAATCAAACATATTATAGAAGATTTATAGAATAAAGCTGAAAACATTACAGGGAATAAAGTGAAAGTGTTCAGAAGTGACAATTACCATACACTCCAGAACAGATTGGGAAGGTGGAGAGAGAAAACGAAACACTTGTTGAGACAGGAAGAACAACATTACATGCAAAGAGTCTACAAAAAAGTTATAGGCAGAAGCAAGCAGAAACACAACAGCATTTGTACTGAACAGAACGGAGTAAAGAAAATAGAAAGACTCCATTTGAAGTTCGGACAAATAAGAGCTATGACGTAAATCTATTGAAAATCTTTGGGATACCTGTATTTGTACATATTACAAAGGAGAAATGAAAGAAATGAAATAAAAATGACAGGAAGGAATAATGTAAGGGTACAGTGAAGATGTCAAAGGTTATAGTTTGAAGAGAAGGACAGCATAGAGATATAAATAGATTTAGGATTTCCAAAATAGGAAAGAAAGAAAGATAAATAATCTAAAGTAAGACTAAAACTAGAACTACAAGATATATGATATATATGATAAAAAGTGGAAGGTGAACTCATCAATGTGGTTACAGCCAACTGAATAACTTGTCGAGTTTTGATTTGTTTTAAACAATCGAATACATAACACTACTTGGTGAGGAAGAACAAAGTTTGTTTGTGTGTGCTCTCTTATAGACTGCCAGCGCATTCGGTTAAATCTTTAAATGGGCGAGAATGAACTACGTTGTACCTAAGTATAGTTCCTGAATTAGGACAAGACAAATTATATATCTTGATAAGTTTGTTATTGGTTGATTTCGTATATTTTTAGCAACCAATACGTTCTGTCTGGTGGTCATTGTTTGCATATTAAAAAGGATTAAGATTTATCATTTGGTCGCAAGCTATTGGGTATAGGTATATTGAGCATATTGGTAGTTTCTTTTGACGAAGTTTGGCATATATATATGTAGTTAAACCAGAAATAAAAAAAATAAAAAAATAGGTGTTCTCAATAATAATTTAATCTATAGTTGTGAAGTGCGGCGTTCATGCAAGTTTGAAGATTGGAGTCCAATGTTTTCAGATATTATCTGTCTATACCTGCATGACACGGTTAGGAAGCGAAATTTTCTTCAAATGAATGGTTCATTTTTCTTAAATTTATCTCCGATATTTCCATCCCTCGGTTACCTTTAAAAGATTGGATCTTATCGATACTTTTTTTCTGATGTACAATAAAGAGGAATATTGTAATATTATTACAAAACTCTCGTTTTACTTGATAAATATTGCAAGTTTATGTTTTTTAAATAATTAGTATATTGTCCAGAGATTCAGTTTTTAGGTATTTGTTCATGTTCTTCATAACTCTCTTAACATTTACATTAAATATGGGTCCTTGAAGAAGCTTGGAGACGAGTTTCGGCTGGTCATGAGCAAATTTGAGTGCAGTGTCAGCTGAAAAAAAAAAAAAAACACTTTTTACCAATTAATGTATCCTACAAAGTTCAATCACTGGTACTCCTATTTATTTATTCCACATGCTTGTGAAATATTAAAAAATACAAAAATAAAATATTGTCACACGACTGCTGAAAAAGAAGGTTTCACTTTAAATTTGGGTTGGTTTAAATTATTTATGTACTTATTTATTGTTTTTTTTTTTTTATGCGATAGGGGCAAACGAGCAGACGGGTCACCTGATGGTAAGTGACTACCGCCGCCCTTGGACACCCGCAATTAAGAGTCACAAGTACCTAAGTTTATTTCATTGCAACATCTATAGATGATAGATTTAATTTTATGAGATTTCGTTACAATCACACTGAATATTTGTTTCCAAAAAAAAAAATACTCTTATTTACTACGCCAACATCCAACAATTTAAATATTTTAGTTAAGAGCAGGCATTTGTCAACATAAAGAGTTATAATTAAGTAGGTTAAAGAAAAGATTTACAATTCCTAGTGGGCTCAACTGAAATAACTAGTATTACAAAATATTTAGTAATAAAAATTTAGTGAATTATAGCAACATATATGTAGGTACTATATCTCCTGAGAAGCCTTTAGGTAAGTGTGATAAAATAAATGAAATAAACTCACCTAACTCTTTATGTTGTCCGTTAAATAAATTTTTTAGGTCAGCAACCAATTCTCCTTTTAAATCCCCATTCACTATAAAATTCTTGATGTTTAAATATTTTTTGCCATCGCTAGATTCAATAATTTTTGTTTGAGTATCGATGAAAATGTGGTAATCCTCTGAAAATATACAAAAATATGTTTTTATACATATTAGGCAAGATCGTCGTCCTATCAAAGTTATTTCAAACTTACTCGTACTAAATCTGTAAACGCCTTTTCCTTCAATCGGTACACTTACGAGTAATCCAGATATTTCATACATACCATACATGTACATGTACGGGCAAATCATTTTGAACTGCATGGAGTTCTTGTCCAGGGTTATACTGAAATTGTTTTTATTTACAGTAATATTAAAAATATTTCTGTTGAGTACTGAGATTATGAATATGAGACCAAATTAAAGACAGACGGATGATTCTTTAACTTTCCATCTTGAGCCACTGCTTACAACGAGCTTAATGAGTTTAATCGTGGTTCAAGCAAACTCGATCGAGAATCGAAACATGATTCTCGATAAGGACGTCCTTCTACGGCGATTACTGAAGATAACGTGACTACTGTGAGGCTAATCAGAATAGTTGATAGAAGGGTGAAATATGAACAGATTCGGACAGCTTTAAGTATCGGAATGAGTTAAGTACAATAACTTTTATATAAACATTTAGGAGTCAAAAGCTTTGTACTAGACGGATACCTCATAATTTGACAGAAGATTCAAAACGCTGGTTTGAATTGTTGCCGCTCAATGCTTGAAAAGTATAACGGAAATAACTGGAATGCTGTACACGACACTGTCACAGACAAATTTTATGATATTGCTGATGCTGCTGCTGTCATAAGCTTGATGTATAATATTATCACGAACCCGAAACCAAAAGAAAATCTGCACAAAAGATGTTTCCATTGGAAGTTTGTCGACAGTAGTAAAGGAGGGCAGAAGTTAGAGGATAAAGATGATTGCTTTACTCAGTGGACGTGACTAAAGAAGAGTGAGCTCACTGATTCAGTCAATGGTTCTATCGCATGCGACGGTGCTTATAAAGGAACGTAGACTACTTCGATAAGCAAAACAAATATTAACAAGATTCTATATAATTCTTTTTTGTTTCTAAAAACTTTCAGTGTGACCCTCGTGTGATCTGTCAAAAGCTTTACGAATAAGAACGGCTATGTATATTAATGCAGCGAAGAAGATTTTTTTTTTGTTTCTTGGTTTAAACATGCTATACTTTAGAACTATGGGATTTTAATTATTATTTTTGCATTGGATAGAGTATATGAGTATTTATTAAGAAGCCTATACGATATATAGCCAGTTTGACATCAAGTTAAATTAAACGCTGATTAAATTAGATTAACCGATAGGTATACAAATAAAGAAACAAAACTAAATTAATATTTAAAATCAACATTTCTTGCCATCTGTATTACTTGACTTCTAGTAAAGCTGGCATCCTACTACTTATCCTGGCATTTTTAGATAATAATTTTGTATCAGCTGTGTACGATTCTCAAAGAGATTGTCGTATGTCTGTTGGGTCTCTAATAATAATGAAAATAAATAGGTACTTACTTAGCATCAACAGCTTGACAATCTTTGAATCCAACGATAGTGCTATTAAATAACTTGTACTTAATTATAGCGAGATTCCCTTCTATATATTCTTGTTTCATTGGATCTAATTGCTCGATATTTCTTGAGGGGTCGCCATTAACGGCTATGCTAAAAATATTGTTGCCCATATTTGTGATACAATTTGTATCATATGTATTACATGGTTTTATGTTTGATGCTGAAGTAAAATAAATACATATAGAGTCAGAACTATTTATGATATTTTATAAGTTTTTTCGATAACTCCCGCCTTAGGTATGATTTTGTGCCACTTGCGACTTCACAAACATGCAAACAACTTCACAAAGAATACCCACATTCGGGACAACTATTTGTGGTTAACATACTTTTTTGTCCCGTGAGGGGATCGAACCCACGATCTCTGGCTCAGCAATCAGGGTCATTAACCGTTGGATAAAAATGCAAGACAAAGTTTTAAAACAAATATACTTACTTGTTTACATATACAAGTAAAAAGCCTTTTTTTTCTAACCGATGAAAATTAAAACGGAATCAAGTAGTTAAGTCAGAAGTTGTAATAATACCACAAACTAAGATAAGAAAATAATCTTTAATTTTGCAGTAAAGATATCAAACATATTTAGAAATAACTTACAATGACTGAACTGCACTTCAGTTAGGACTCCAAAAATGAGCATGAATCCCTTATACATGTTTTACGCCACCTGCCTTTGAACAAAGTAAGTTTAGTTTATTCGAGATTCCTTATATATTCCCCGATGAACCGTACGGAAAACAAGAAATCCAAAATGAAAATAAACATCAGTTATATGCGTGAGTGTGTCTATGTGTAACCGGGTATATTTTGAGACGTTAATCGAAACGCGTACAAACGTATTTGACCAAGGTATTAACAGCAAGAGAATACTATTTTAAGCATCGTTGAAAAACTTATCTTTGCCGGCTTTTATTATTTAAAGTTTTTACTTTAGAAAACAAATGTATAGTTAGAGATACGATGTTTAATACAGCACATTTAGTGCCTGTTGGATTTGCTATGTCTTACTGTTTTTTTTTCGAGTGTATGACCGCCGCTTCAGTGAGGTGATGACCGGAGGGTCTCCTCCGGTCATCACCTCACTGAAGCTAATAGTGAAGTGGTATATCGGACTCGAACTGACTAAAATCACATTGTCTTCCGTCACTATTGCATGGCAGGGGACCCAATACCCTCAGAAGGAAGCCTTCGGAACCCGCTGGGTCTTACCTTTCTGAATAAACATTATTATTTTATAAGTAAGCTGTGAAAGAAAAAGCAATCTATTACTCATTATTCTACATTTACTTTAATTATATTTTTTTTTTTAAATTGACTAAAAAATTGTTTTATGTGAGCTGAGTAAAATGTTAGGTAGTTGTTACAAAAAAAAATATATCAAACATGATATTCTTTTAATCTGATATGGTTTATTTTGGATATCTTCTGAAAAAAAAAACTGAACTCAAGAATAAAATGATCTTCAATATTTAACTATTTCCTATATTCAAAGTTATTCAAATTCAAATGATAGTTAAAACAGATGCAGAGTAAATAGGTTCGCTGTAAAATGT
This sequence comes from Tyria jacobaeae, assembly GCA_947561695.1. Classification (NCBI taxonomy): domain Eukaryota; kingdom Metazoa; phylum Arthropoda; class Insecta; order Lepidoptera; family Erebidae; genus Tyria; species Tyria jacobaeae. The sequence goes on from OX387220.1 coordinate 14,627,618, forward strand.
TTAAATTATAATTTTAAAATGACTGCATTTCCAGTTTTTGAAGTGCCTTGTTGTTTTAATTTAAGGGACAGTGACATTGATAAAATAAGATAAGTACAAAATTACATTTTGCGCAGAACAGGTCAGTCGAGTACCTGTTCGAAGAAAAGGAATCTCCTCATGTGTGTACATGCACATGTTTACTTCTTATTAACAGTTTAGTGCATTCTGTTTTTTCAGTCATATTATTTCCTAAGTACCTATTAAACATTGATATTTTTAATAAAAAGTACCAGCCGCTATCAGTCAATACTATTTTCTGCTAATATTAAAAGTTTTGGGGAATGATGAACCAACAGCCTGGGATATTTCACTCAAAATTGTTGTGCAACATACAAACATATAATTGCAAAAGATACATTTACTAATAAAAAATGTAAATTTAATGTTAAAAAAATAGACAGTGTTGTCTCACTACTAAGTTTAAATTGTAATCAAATTATTCATCATTATATATAAAGATTTGCATTAAATATACTTAATTACTAATAAAATAAGGTAAACCCATTTCTTTACAACTCTAATACATTATATCGCGTTCAATTAAATACATATATTCTCAGTCGTCGGTATGGAGTGAAAATCAGCATAGAAATTTGATTTGGAAACAGTTAACTGTTTCCCTTCACCACCCATTACCATAAATTCTAATTTTAATTAGTTCGAGACTAGCGAGTGCGCTTCTGACCATGAACTTACTCTTTTTAAGAGCAGCAAGGGTCCTATATTTTATCCGCATATGTGGTGCTGACATTCTTGGAAACAGCTGGTAAAACCTGCGCTGTACAGTATAAAAAGCATAGGTCCAATTAATATTCCCTGGACAACGCCCCTATGGACTCGGGGAAGAGACCACGGTTTGTCCCGAGAATTATATTAATAATTATTATATTACAAAACTACGAAGTTTAAGTAAAAGAAAACAAGAGATAACAATGAACTTGAAACATTTAATATAAAATCCTAAAGAGTTCTTAACTCTATAAAATAAATAAATTAGAAAATAAACACGAAGCACCAAAAAAGGCATATCAGTGTTATTAAGTATTTATTTAGTAACTAAATAAATTGTCAAGAGGTACATTCTTCAAGTATTTGTTCATATTTTTAAGTATCCTCTTAACATTGGCATTCAAAATAGGCCCTTGAAATTCATTGGCGACTGCTTTCCATTGTACGTTGGCAAATTTCAGAGCGGCGTCAGCTGAAGTAAAAAGAAGTACACGTTATAAAACAAACATCTTTAGTAATTCTTTAATTATTTCTTTATATATGCCTTCTAAATTGAGGGGGCTGGACAAACATGCACAGAACAGACACAAAAATCACCCAGAAAACTATTTGAGGATCACATAAATGTTTGATCCGTGTGGGAATCGAGCCTGCAACATCTGGCTCAGTAGTTAGGATGAATAACATCTAGACAAATAGACCAGATAATACTATTGCTTGACATCACTCGTGTGCGCCGCGCTCGATAATACTATTTCTTGACATCGCTCGACGTGTATTACGATATTTAGCGTTCCATTTGTTGCCATGAGTGGCAAACTTGTGGCAAATGAGCTGCTGGGCTTCCTGCAACAGAAGCTGAAAGTGATGGACGAGGTCTCAGCCGTCCAGATCTGTGCTAGTACTTCAGCGAGCGCAACTTTAGAACTTCTATGCTGATGGTGTACCGGTTACTGAATAAAAGCTACCAGATAGTCTCTTATCGGCGCGACTAGACAAAAGATTGCAAGATATAATTCTACTGCTGAAGCAGACCGATCCTGACGACGTGCCGACGTTAATGACGAAGGACTTAAACAAGTTACCCCCTGTGACCTTCGACCTCGTGGATATCTCCAGCCTGCTAAAAGACATCGTCTCTTTAAAGGCAAGTTGGCAGACGTACAGAGGAAACTGGATGAGTCCATTATCATTGTAGCAGACTTGCGCACCGAATTTGAACAGCTGCGCAAGTCTGCGCCTATAACTGGGTCACCGGCGAGAGTAACTAAACAGGGTGCACCTCGAGGAATTTTTTGATACGTCAGCCGCAAGCCACGCGTCAGCAATGTTGTTGCCGGCGCTGATTGCCAAGTAGTCGTTATGCGCCGCGCGCCCGTCACGCAGCCCCACGCCTACCTTCACAGCTCCTACCCTCATTGTTACGTGACCTACACGACAAACTGTGGACCCCATGGCCATTACAAGTAAGCAAATGGATTTGAGCTGAAGAGGGTGGTTTCATGACGGTGCAAAGGAGGAAGCGCTGATCGCAAATCGTTCCGAACATCCCGGTTTACATCTCGCGACTACACTACACCATTGAGGTGGAGGACGATTCGTGAGGTACGTAATCCTGATGTTGTAGCCTAGAGTGTAGTTGTTGGAGTCGCACTGCAACGTTAACTTTAAGGCGTTCGCACCAGGTTTTCAATGTAAAACGAATGCAAAACTTTTGACCAAAGAATCCATATCCTTTGGTCAATAGTTTCGCTTCCGCGGGCAAGTGATATTCGATCGCAGATATAGTGCAAGTGACGTGAAGTGGTACTAACATATATTTAAGTTATATGTATTTACTAACACATTGGCTTATATTAAAATGTGTATGTTTCGGTTATGGACTTATGAAGGCTGAAAAAAAAGTTCTTAATATTATTATTAATATTATATGATACGTCCACGTTAAGCTAGATTCACTCGGTAAATACATTTTCTCCTCACTCTTTAGGTATAGAAGCCCAAATTGATAATATTGGGATTCTATACCTAAAGAGTAAGAAGATATGATAAGGGTATTATTAGCCTATCACCGTCCACCGTTAGATAGCTATAGACGATGCATATGGGTTTTATCGTCTACACCTATCCATTTCACAAAACATTCTTAATACCCAAAATTAACAGTGGTCGTAGTCATTTAGGATATTGAAAACTATTGTCGAGCATTCAAAAGAATAATTATTTAATTAATATACCTGAGCTGTAATCAGGTGCAATGGGAACTATTCACTCACCTAATTCCTTGTGTTTTCCGTCAAACAAGTTTTTTAGATCGACAACCATCCCTCCTCTTACGTCACCAGTCACTCTGAAACTCTTAAAATTCAAGTATTTTTTTCTGTCTTCAGCTTGAATTATTTTAGTATCAGTATCAATGTAAATATGGTAATCCTCTGAAAATAATATAAACATTAATAAATATCACAATATTTCATATCGGTGAACCTTTCAAGATAAATAAATGAAAGTTCAAATTCTTAAATTAGTAATAATAATTCTTATTAGAACTGCATAAAAACAAATTACTAACTAGCTTCTTCACACTAAGAAGTCAGGTTTGAATAGGATTATCTCAGATTGGTTTCGCTTTAACTAATATTTAGAGATACATTTTTAGCTCTTTTCGTCCTTCCTTGTATATAGTCAACCTGTTAAAGTATCTACAAACAGTACAAACTCATTTATTCTTAACCCTCTTAAATTGCATATCTAATATTGATTTTCAAATAAATTTTTTGAAGCCTATTTGCTTCAGAGGAGAATTATGTCCTTCACATTTTGATTTTAAAATTCATAAGTTCTGAATAATATATTCTTGCTATAAGTTGCATTATTTTATTATTTATAGTATAAATAGAATCTTGAACGTGTGCTTTCAGTAGAATTGTATTAATCAATAGTAATGTAAACCACAGGTGATTGATAAAATCTTGCCTGCGGTTTTTTTATAGTTTTTAAAATACGCCGTCTTTGTATGATATCAGTTTCTTTTAAGTGCCGGTGATTATGTGCCTTTATACTGCTGCTAAAATATCTAGGTAAAGTTTTACAAAAGCCTAATTATTAAAAAATATATTAACCCATTCCTCCCCACTGTCCCATTTTTAAAACACCATATTCAACATTTTTTTTACAGGTTATGTGGTTTATTTTTATTGTTTCTGACAAAATTCGTATTCTTGCATTGTTTTTCTGATATATTTTTTTTTTCTGCAAAAAGTGTATCCGTAATTTTAATGTAATTTTTCAAAATATCATTTTTGTTGCCTCAAAAAGAAGCATCATATTCTGATTTTATATACCATAATGTAAAAAACTTGCCAACTCCAATTTACATAAAACCAATTCTTAGACCTTTACCAAATATATAAAAAAATTAAAACATAAACAAAACATAATTTAAAAACTGGTGGTAATCTTTCAAAATAAGCCGCACTATAAATATGACACTGGGAACATGCCTATACAATTTGCCGCGAAAGCATGTTCGGACCTGCAACGCTAAGCACTAGTTTAAACGTGTCAATTGTTTGTTTCTTGTGGGTCTTGTGTTTACATTAGTCGAAAGGCCTCTGCCTAACACATTACATGTCGTGACACGATAGTAATTTATTTATCGAACTAGAGTTAAAAAATAGTGATTAGGTGATAAGGTTGTGGAAAAGTGAGTAAAAATATTTAGATTTTTTTCTTTATCAAATAGTGTACAATGTACCTATTAGTTGTTGGATAAACTTGTAGTGTAAGCTCTATATTTTTTATTCTTTATAGGTCATGGATCCAGTTAGAAAAAAGTATAAAAAAGCTTTGAAGGTGTCCTAAATCACAGACTATCTTCAATATATAGAAAACTGTAGTGAGGAGGTGGACGACATTGAAGTAGCCATATTACCTCTGGACGAAGTGGAAGAAATGACTGACATGGAAGAAGGCCCTGACGATACGATATGGGATTTGTACCAGTGTCAGATGTAGCTGGTCAAGTGGAATTTTCATGTACAATCGAAAAACATCGAGGAAGATCGTAATACTTCATCCACGTCTCGGACAAGCAAAACAGTAACTTGACGTAAGTGTAATCCAGTATATTCTGAAATTCAGCCGGAACCTAATACTGCAAAACAATGTTTAGGAAATATGATTACGGAGTTGGACCGAAAATCAGCGATTCAAATATTAGAAAACTTGTTATGTGATGAGATTTTAGAATATATTGTGCGAGAAACGGTAAACTACGCCAAACAGGGTGTACAAATTAGTTCGGTCCGTTTTAAAAAGATGGCTCTGGCTGTCATGAATGTTTTATTGTGACAGTTGATTTCGGTGGTTTCAGAGCGGTTAGACATCTGTCAATAACAATTTTTTTTGAATATGTCAAATTTTGTGTTAACTAAGCAGCATCTGCGGGAGGTTTTAATTTTTTGCTTCAATTGGAAGAAAAGTGCAAAGGAAGCGCATCGAATACTTGTGGAAGTTTATGGTGATAATGCTCCAACTGATAAATTATGTAGGGAATGGTTCCGACGTTTTAAGGATGTTGATTTCAGCGTTAAAGATAAGCCTAGACCCAGACAACCAAAAAAGTTCGAGGACGAAGAATTGGAGGCATTACTCGATGAAGATCGAAGTCAAACACAAGAGGAGCTTGCAGATAGTTTAGAAGTGACTCAACAAGCAGTTTCTGTACGATTAAAGTCCATAGGAATGATTCAAAAACAGAGATACTGGGTTCCTCATGAATTGAAACCAAGAGACGTTGAAAGGCGATTTTTCACTTGCGAGCAGTTGATTCAATGGCAAAAAAGAAAGGGTTTTTTAAATCGAATTGTTACTGGAGATGAGACATGGATATTCTACGATAATCCCAAGAAGAAAAAATACTACGCTCGGACTGGTGAATCGTTACCATCGACCTCGACATCAACAGCAAAGCAAAATTTGAGTTCAAAAGTCATGCTGTGAATTTGGTGGTAAAAAGGTGTTGTGTACTATGAGTTGCTACAACCTGGCGAATCTATAACGGGCGATCGGTATAGGCTACAATTAATTCTATTGAGCGGCCGGAATACGAACAAAGACATGATAAAGTTATTCTTTTGCACGACAACGCTCGACCTCATGTCGCAAACGTCGTCAAAAAATATTTAGTAACACTTAAGTGGGATATTTTACCACACCCGCCGTATTCTCCGGACCTTGCTCCTTCGGATTACTGGTTATTCCGACGGATGCAGCACGACTTGGCAGGTAACCGGTTCACTTCTTTTGCAGAAATAGAAAATTGGATCGGAAGTTGGATTGCCTCGAAAGACGAATCATTTTTTCAAGATGGAATTCGAAAATTGCCTGAGAGATGGGAAAAAGTAGTAATCAACGATGGACAATACTTTAATTAATCTATTAATTTATTTTGATTTAAAAATAAATATATTTTTAACAACAAAAAAAGGACCGAATTAATTTGTACACCTAAAAAAAATTATAGGAATTCTGTTTCTTTCGTCGTACCACCACTTGCATCAAAGTAAACTATATTGGTGTAGAGATGAAGATGTACACGTTCCATTTGTTGAACAAGCAATGTCTCGAAATCGTTTTGATAAGATTAAATCCTGTTTACATTTTAATGACAACTCAAAAATTGAAAGTACTGACAAAGCTTTCAAAATACGCCCCGCGACACGACCACGACAGGACCGCGACTCCACTGTGTGGAGTCAGCGGATATTGCTATAACTTTATATAGGCAAGGAAGCTCAAATTTCCGATGGCTTGGGTTCAAGGGTGGTGAAAAAGTTGCTTGCAGTATGTACAGATCCCAGCGCACATGTAGTTTACTTTGATAACTTTTTTAGCAGCATGCAATTATTAATCGATTTGAAATCTCAATTGTTCAGAGCCACAGGGACAGTCAGAGACAACAAGACTAAGAAATGTCCTATCATGACTAAACAAGATATGAAAAGAAAAAATACCGAGGATATTCCAATCATCGTTTCGAAAAAAGTAAATATTATGCGTGAAATGGCATGACAACAATGTAGTAAGTCTTTTGACTAATTTTGATACTGTAGATTTGGCTTGTGCCAGTGCCATAGCTTATGTGGATAAACATGATTGGCCAATTCCTAAATATTAGATCCACTTTAGAGGCAAAAAATGGTATTGGCCTCTAGTCATTCGTGTTTTAGACATGGCCCTAGTGAATGCATGGATTATTTACAACGAGGTAAATAAAGATGAGACCATCCCTCTGCTAGATTTCAGGCGTAGGGTTTGTTATTCTTGGATGAAAAAATCGGAAGGCAAGGCAAGCAAATACCAGGTACATCAGAACGCCTTTTACAACCTGTCAGGTTTGACAATATTGGTCACTATATGACGAAGAGGGACAAACAGAGGCGTTGCCAGGGACAAGGTTGTAAAAAAAACCTCTTACTTTTGCTGATTATATAGTAAGGTATAAAACACTGCAGTGATTGTTTTACTTACAATACAAAATAAGTTAGTAGAACTTTATGTTTAAAACTGTTAATGGTCAAATTTTCAAATACAGCTAATATTCTTATTAATTGTTTACTTTTATTATTTCTGATCACATGTCCCCACTGTCATATTTATAAGACAGACTGATTCAGTATTAAAAGTACTTTTTTTTTGTTTTTGTTCGTATTATTTTTTCTTAGCGTATTATGAACATAGTTTCAAGATTTGATAAAAAAAATCCAAAGTTTCGTAGTAACTTAATCTCAATTTTTTTTGCTCACTCTACAAGTAAACTTTTAAGTGAAGTGGCATGCCAACTGCGAAGCAATATACTGCGATTTGACAATTTCCTTTTTTAGAATTGTAGTCTGTTTAAGCCAACGTTATTCAGTTCTGTGAGGACCTCTGACGGATATTCTAGACTGCTATTATTTGAGAGATTTAATTCATACAGCATAAGCTGAGTTGAATATACTTACTGGTTTCGAGCCTGTAATCCCCTTTTCCTTCAATAGGAACTACTATAAGAAGTCCAGATACTTCATAAATGCCAAATATATATAGGTACGGGCAAAGCAGTTTGATTCGCATTGAGTTTTGTTCCAGCATTAGTCTGAAATTAAAATTTATTTTTCCTTAACTTCGAAACAGATGAAATATACCTTATAAACTCATTTGGATAATTTGAGAAGAGTTTTTGACAACTCAGCAATCACTTTCATTTATCTAATCTAATATTAGCCGTATTAGCAACAAACGCGATTCGTCTGTTCGTGAAACTTCTTTATATTTTTGTAGTCGCAGACACAGTCACAGACGATAGACAGTGTTAGGTGTTATCGTACAATAACTACATGTATATAAAAGTGACTAATCAATATCCACAAACAGTAGTCATCACTGTGTCGAATTTGCTAAGAAATATCTGAAGCACTAGTCATTTATTAAATCTATCGGTTAATAAATTATAGTAATAATAACTTTTGACATCTCATACATAGCCGTCTGATCCGAAACTAAGCAGAACTTTTACTAAGCTAACAGATTTACACAGACGGATGAAATATAGTATATTTTAAATACAGAAATTTTGGTGATAAGTACATAAAATTTACAATATTTTCACAATTTCTTTATCAATAAATTAAAGTTTTAGTTACAGGGCTCGGACTTCCCGGCACCAGCCAGTTCGAGTTATAGGTATGTGACACTGACTTGGCTGCTTATGCTTTCCAATCCATCTGTATAAGCAATATCCCCTTATTTCCCTTTCCACACTCCTATTCCTTGCCAATATACTGTTAAATTTTCCCATCTTATTCCTAAAAGTGCTTGGATGAGGCCACTTGCCGACGGCCTGCCACCGTAGTAGAGGAATACGTAAAAGGTACGAAAATTATAATTGGCAAAATGTAGGCTTTCATTACGCTTCCCTGGTAGACAAACGTGTAGGTAATTAAATGCATTCAATAATATTAGGTGAAAAGGTAGGTTAACCTCGACAGGTTAAATATTAAGATATGCTGTAAGGTGTAACAGTTCCTTTCACTTCCTGACAGTGATACAAGAAAGTTGTATATGTGTTATATTTGTATAAAACGGCAAAAAAATATTGTTTCTTTCTGTGTATTGTGTGTGGGTGTATGCGTGTATTCGTGTATGTGGGTGGATGTGTGGTATGTGTGTAATATCAGTATAAAAATATTCAGTGGAACATAGAACCTCCTCCATTTTAAAAATCGATAAAAAAGTCCTTCTGTGACTTGATGATGATAAATCATACAATTTATTAAGAATATGTGCAGAATTTACTATTTATACGTATAGTGTGAGGACTCTCATATAGTAAGTACCTTTTGGACTTATATTTTTAGTCAAAATCATACTGAGCCCTTTGTTCTAAGTCTCGCCATGTAGGAGTATCTGCCACGAAAGTCAATGCAGTATCACCCACATAACAAATCATTTCTGCATTTGGAATTTTAAGTTCACAATGTTCAAAATCTTATAGATAAATTACACCCAAACGCAAAACATATGCTCATGCTGTTTACACAATTACATAATTATAGAATCGGATTACGAATTACCAGACTGAATTAAATGTAAGTAAAGTGCACTAAGATTCAAAGATTTCGAAATAATATTTATAGTCTATAATCTGTAGGTACTTACTGCGCATTAACAACATCACAATTCTTAAGACCCACTAAGCTATTATTATATAACTGATAATTCATTATGACAAATTTTCCTTCTATGTGCTTCACTTTTAATGGTTCTAAAGACTGGATGTTTACTGAAGGGTCACCATTAACGGCTATTTGAAAAATATTGTCCGATGTTTTCGTGACACAAGTATGATCGTATTTTCCACACGCTCCTTTTTGCAGATCTGAAATTCAATATTATATTTACAATTAATATTTTATAACTTTAGCTATTAAGTAAACAATATTATTCAAAATCTAAAGAAATAATTCAACTTTTTAATGTTGTGGTAGTAAGAAATAATATTTATTTATTTATCTCTTTATTGTACACAATACAAGTAATGGAAAATATATATATATATATATATATATTTTCCATTACTATATACTATATATATATATATATATATTTTTTCCATTACTTGTATATATAGACGCATGTATTACGGTATAACAATTGGCGGTCTTATCACTCACGGTGATTTCTTACACACAACCTTTTTACGGATATTATTACATCATATAATACTAAGTAGGTACTACTATTCTTCTGTTATAGTGGACCTTTAGAGATCATACCATAAATTTTAGTTATTGTAATTAAACCCTTAACTGATACATAATCAACTCGCAACTTCGACTGAAATTAATTCGTCCTCCTATGTAAATAACTTGAATCATAAGTTTATCTTTTTGCCTACCAAATATAAAAATCAGAAGCTTACAAAGGTTATTGTTTTATTTATTAAAACATACTTATTACAAATTAGAAGTGGGGCAATCGGAGCAGCTACTTACTTAGCTGAACTGTTGCTACAATATGAAGTTGAAGAGCAAGTATATATATATACATAGATATATAAAACAGTAATTTGTTATTTTTACTGTTATGGTAGTAATTGTTAATCATAGGTTTTTGTTTTGTCATTATTTTATAACACAACTTTCATATAAGGAATAATTCCTGTGTCGCGGTCCAGCTTTGCATTCAATTTACGGACACCAAGTAGACCCAGACTCGGGGACAACTATTTATGGATCACACAATTTTTTGTTCCGTGTAGGTATCGAACCCGGTTCAGCAGTCAGGAACACTGGTTAGTGAATTGGCAGACCAACTTGTACGTCTAGTGGTTACTAGAACTACAAGTTGGTCCCGCCAATTGGTTCTTACAGTATTTACATTGGTAGTTTATAATCCTCACAAGTATGAGGGTTTATATGATATACTTATTTGTTGTCGCAATTTGAGAATAACTATCTATCTCACGTCATTATATTGTTAAATTAAGGATCTCACTACCGCATACGGTGTAGCGAAAAAAGCAATATAAAATCAAATTACTCACTTATATATGGTTGCACTCCTACGAAAACACAAAACAACAATATTATGTGACGATACATGTTGAACACAACGGGCCCTTGAACGGAATAAGATGAGTTTTTAAATTGTGACCTTATATTCCACAAAAGAGGTACGGTAAACGAGTTTAATATGTATATCATATTATAAACATTTCGCATGCAACGGTACTCTCGAACAAGATTCGATAGCAGTATCCTCTTTTCAACAAAAAGTAGGTGAACAAGTAGCACGAATTTTTAGCTTTTACTTTTTTAGGACATTTTTTTATATAGCACACTGACCTGACTATATACCCTTAAAGACGTCTAACACCGGCAGTAGTTTTCTTGAGTTTCGGTGTACCTAATTGACCTTAGTAAGGGTTTATAATAGTTTTAATTAAAAAAAAAAAACAAAAATCTTATATGGCTAGTGAAATCATTTGACAACCAAAAAAATGACGACAAAAAGTATATACATAGACTCTTGAGAACTATTTGTAAATCACAAACAAATTTTAGTCGAATCCCCAACCAAAGTCCTCCATGGTATCGGCGAGGGGGCCGCTTAAAGTGCAGTATCTAGTGCGGTCACGTTTATTAAGGGAAGCTGTAATACGAATTCCATCTAAATCCACATCCAGGTGCTGAAACTACTTATGTACGAACGTACTTAACGTCCGAAATAAGCGTATTAAATCATGAAATAGTCTTGTCTAGTATATCAATAACCGAGCAATATCCCTCATATACTCTTAGTTTTAATTTTTTTTTGTTACCATCTTTAAATGCGTGAAGTGCTCGATAGCGATAGACTGATTAAGAGAGTGAGCTATTCTTTATTCATATTTGCAAAAACAATAATTACTTACTTAATGTTAGTAAACGAATCGAATATGCATTAGAAAAGACATTGAAATATCTAAGAGAAGGATTATTTTGCTAATAAAATCGACAAGAGCTCTAGAGATGATGATGAGCTTTTAGGAGCTTAGTTTTGGTTGGTATTATTTTTCTTGGTGCTTCAAGATCTTTTTTTAAAAAAAATATTTTTTATTCTCAAAACAAAACCTCTCATCACTGAAATATTTTTTTAAAGATGGTAACAAAAAAAAAATTGAAACTAAGAGTATATGAGGGATATTGCTCGGTTTGGGGAGTATAAACTGGCTAAACAATAAGTGGCTGTTGCCGGGAAGTCTAAGTCCTCTAACTATATGTGTATACACGGTGATTTTGAAAGCGTTTTAACCAAAAATTTTGAATTATTTATCAATAACAGAAGCTATAACGTTAATTTAATAAAACATTTTTTTTTTGTCATCAAAGTCGATATTCATATCGTTTACAGAGAAAAAATGAGAACCAGTAGTAGCGGTATTCAATCACACGTAGGTACATGCTACAATTAGAAATACTATGCGTTTTAATATCGAGTCACATAAAATCGTATTCGCCAATAAAAACAAAGCTACCGAGTTGCGCCGGAGTCGTCCAACCAATGACGGCATTGCACTGAGTCGTATGTCCCGTAGGCGCATACGCGGTACTCACCTGTAATCATCAGGCGTCCTTGGCTTTCAGTTGGTCGGTAATACCTTCTAGTATTTGTGTATAATCTATGGTAATACCATAACATCGTGACGGCACGTTACATTGATTAGCGCTAAAATGAGTCGACAGTACGAATTTTATTCCCGTTTGTATTCCCTCGTCGTTTGTATTCCCAGCCGGAGCATTTAAATGCACTACGGGTACGTGGAATTGCAAACCCTCAAATTCCCTCAGCACCTACCATCTTGGCTACAACCCAACGTCTTCTCGACCACGGTCAATTTCGTGCGCCTACTCATGCGCAAGGTCAAGGACGTTTAAATTATTATTCGCCGGAGTTTGAAGAAGATGTTCTTGAGTACTTCCAGCGCGATCCCCGGCGGAGCACAAGGACGGCAGCACGAGAATTCGATGTTAGCCAAAACTTCATATGGAAGATATTACGTACACGAGGATTACATCCGTATCATTTTCGTAAGGCTCACGTAATAAACAACACTGACGCACCGGCAAGAATCGTCTTTTGCCAGTGGTTGTTAATACAAACGCCAGACTTAACGCCCCTGGATTTTTTCTTATGGTCGGAAATAAAAAGACTTGTTTATACACGTGAATATGAAAGCCATGATGATTTACGCATTGCGATAGTGGACGCTTTTGATAAAGTCAAAAGTGATAGAGACACATTAAGAAAATTAAGAGACAATTATATTAAACGTGGACGTTTGTGTATTGAACGCAGCGGACTTCATTTTGAGCAGTTGCTTCGATACAGAGAAGTGTAAATAGTGTAAATAAACTGTAAATAGGCATGTAACTTAATTATTCTGCAGATAGCTCCGATTTTTTAAATACGCCTGAAATATTTATACCTACAGTCCGTTGATAAATTGATTTGTTGTGAAACCAACAATCGTGGTTAATAATCGAAAAGAAGTTTAAATAAAATAGGTATTTCCGACGGTCCTATGCCCGTGTAAAGTATGAAGGACAAACTGGAGTCTATCTACGTAAGTACTCGCTAGCTCGCGCCCATACTTTTATCAGCTGCTGTTAGTAGACGTGTTTCATTCATATAAGATAATAAACCAATGATCAGTGCATTACTACTTTCCAAGTCGATCGAGTAAAAATAGATATTAAAACTGAAACTTTTTTTTAGTCAACATTACAATTGATTTATCCACTTTTATTTGTACTATGGATTATTCCATATTAAAATGTTTCGTTTCCAAAACTCCAATAAAATCACCGTGTATACATACATATATGCTGGTGGTAGTGACGAATTTTTGCGATTGCGATTTGGTTGTGAGACAGTGTCAGTTATGTACAGCCTCGCTGACAGTGATTATTGTCTTTAGAAGCAAGGAAAAACAATAAGAAGTTGATATTAGTCTAAACATGTTTCTTATCTTATATATTTTATAATTTTTAATATGCTTTTGTATGTGAATTATACATATTACTTAAAAATACACTTTTCTAATAATGAGCGAATGCTCAACACTTATAAAATAGGATGACTTACTAAATAAAATATCTGACATACGAAAAAGTTAATTTAAATAAATTATATTATAATATACTCGTATAGTATTATTTTGAATTAACAATAATTTTTTAACTATAGTAGTTGCATTAAATTAGTAATGAGTGACGGTTAAATGAAATAGAGTAAATTAATTGGCTGTGTACCCTATGTAATCCTATCCTACTAATATCATAAATGTGAAAGTTTGTGATGATGTATGGATGTTGTTACTCATTCACGCAAAAACTACTGAATAGTTTATGAAATTTTACAAAATAGTTCATACCGCTATATACCACATAGGCTACAATTTTTAAAGATTAACACACATGGGCTACAATTTTTAAAGAAGAAAGAGATTTACACTTTGACCCTCAGGTGATTCATCAAAAATTAGACTTACAAAGTAAAGTCCACCCCCCTTTTCATCCAGGTCGTTTAGGGATGATTTCTGTGATCAAAACTATACTATGTCCTTCTCAGGGACTTAAACTATCTTTCCCCCAGCTAGCTCTTGCCCCGACTATCTTGTGCGCGCCAGACCGCACAATTTTAGTAAACCGCACTCACTTTGTCATCATCATAACTTTTTAAACATTTTTCGCTATTGCGAAGTCTCAAAGAAAGTCTAACTGCTTTAAATATCAGAAGCGTAAAAAGTATTTATATTGATAAGAATCAATTTCTAAATACAAAATGTGCATTTGTAATAAAGGACCAAATTTTATTGTATTTATGGTTCACTATTTTAAGCTGATTTTCAGCTTATATATTTTATTTTCTTTACAAGGAGTCTGATCGGTTCAGAGCTCATGATTTCAAACAGCCTTTTTCAAATAATATATAAAACTAATAGTACTTTATCTTAGTATATGGCGTATATTTTAGTATCCTATAATGTGAATAGCTCCTGGCCATCTAAGATTTATAAATTTGCTTAAAAATCTCTTAAACTTTTTAATGAGATCAAATTACAAAAAAACTGGGAACTGATATTGATATCCGATGGAGGACTGACGATATTGGTGTCATACGTTTAATGTGTATAATGTGTTTTTTTTATGTGTAAGACTACCATAATGACTTCACTTTGCCTGATGGTAAGCAATAAATGGAGTCCAAGAGTAGTGGTCACCATCCTCATTGCATATCTAGTCAATGTAGTATGGCGACCCATACTATGGCAGCCTGGTGAGATGCATTTTCACGCCCCGCTTAAAAGACCCAGGATCGAAGTGGGAAGGAAAAATGTGCGCTGGTAGTGAATTCCAATCTTTCACCGATCGGCACAGGAAAGAAGAGCCAAACCGTTTCGTTCGGGATCGCATACCTTCGACTCTCAAACGGTAACTCCTCAGGCCAGCACGTGTAGTCCTGTAAAAGAAGGGAGCAGCTTTCAAAAATCAGTCTATTGTGAATTGTTATCTGACTGATTTGGTTTAGTTTTAAAGAAATATAAGGATATAATAAAGTCTCTCTTAAACAACGTTATCTGATGAGTTCGGATATCTTCTTTCTGAATTTTAGTAGCATTTATGTTCGTGATGCTTTTTCCTTTATGGTAGACTTTTTTTGTTCAAGTCTCACACTTTGCTAGGAAGCAAGTGTATTTATCATAAAGTCGGGGAAAGAGTTTCTTCGCCTTGAATTAAGACATTTTTTTTTAAAAGTTGAATGACATTTAAATATAATATATGTATGAGTGCCATTTTGTTGAAATCTTTTGATTTTTGATTAAAAAAATGCGACAAGTAGTTTTGACAGTCCTCTATACATGTTAACCTAACACTACTCAAAGAATTCTGAAGACACCGAAATATGAAAATCTGAGGCTGGAAAGACAGGAATATATGGTGAATGCATTAACACTTCCAAACAAGATCTCAAAATTTTTGTGTTCTCAAACATTTTTTTTTTATGCGATAGGGGGCAAACGAGCAGACAGGTCACCTGATGGTAAGTGACTACCGCCGCCCATGGACACCCGCAACTCAAGAGTCACAAGTGCGTTGCCGGCCTTTTAGGTAGAGGTACGCTCTCTTCTTGAAGGTTTGAAGGTCATATCGGTTCAAATTCGGCAGGCGACAATTTGTTCCATAAGCTAGTTGTGCGAGGCAAAAAGCTTCTGGAGAAGCGCACAGTGGTGGAGTGCCAATCGTCCAGGTGATGGGGATGGATATTTTGTCGCGTAGGACGATGGCGGACACCAGCAGCCGGTATAAGTCCGAACAATTCCTCTGAACACTCCCCATGATACAAGCGATAGAGGATGCAGAGTGAAGCTACATCTCTACGCAACGCCAAGGTGTCAAGTCGATCAGAAATATCTTGGCAGTCGATGATGCGAGTCGCTCTCCGTTGAATGCGGTCAAGAGGCAGAAGTTGGTACTGGGGTGCACCTGCATAGAGATGAGAACAGTATTCCATGTGCAGCCGAACCTGCGCCTTATAAAGTTGCAGGCGGTGGGCTGGAGTAAAATACTGTCTCGATCTGTTTAGCACACCAAGCTTCTTCGAGGCTAATATGGCCTTACTCTCTAAGTGACCGCGAAACTGGACTTCGCTTGATATATCGACGCCAAGGATTCCGATACTGGCTGATGCAGTTAGGGAAGTGCTCTCAAATTGAGGTGATACGACCAATGGCATCTTTTTAGCGGTGAACGCGCAAACCTGTGTCTTCGTGGGGTTAAATTGGACTAGGTTAAGTCGACCCCAATCTGAAACTTTTGATAAAGAAGTTTCGATTTCAGACACAAGTTTTGATCGGCTTTCGATGACGTTTACCCGAGAAATCTTAGCGCGGACGGTGTAAAGGGCATCACTCGTGCTATCGTCTGCATAGCAATGGATGCTGCTAATCTGCAGCATGTCGTTGATATGCAGAAGAAACAGCGTGGGTGATAGCACACAGCCTTGTGGTACACCAGAATTAACAGACTTGGAGTCGGAGCATGCACCGTCAACAACGACCTTGATGCTTCTGTCTGTAAGAAAACTGGTGAGCCAATTGCACAGTTTCTCGGGAAGCCCATAGGAAGGAAGCTTCGCAAAGAGCGCTTTGTGCCAGACCCGATCGAAGGCCTTCGCCACGTCCAAACTAACGGCCAACGCTTCCCCCTTGGTCTCGATCGCCTGTGCCCACCGGTGAGTCAAGTATACGAGAAGATCACCAGCTGAACGACCCTGACGGAAGCCGTATTGTCGATCATTGAGGAGCTGGTGGTCTTTTAAGTACCGGAGGAGCTGGCAGTTAACAATGAATTCCATTATCTTGGAGAACAAGGAGGTGATGGCTATGGGTCTGTAGTTGGACGGATCCGAGCGATCTCCTTTTTTAGGGATTGGGTGCACTAGAGCTGTCTTCCATGAGTTCGGGACTACGCCAAGAGAGTAGGAAAGTCGATAAAGACGCGTTAAAACCGGTGCTAACTCTGGAGCACACGTCTTCAGCACGATAGGAGAGATTCTATCGGGCCCACTCGACTTATGAACGTCGAGGGAAAGAAGCGCTTTACGCACTGCCCTTTGTGTAAACCGGACTTCCGGCATGCGGGTCTCGCACTGCGGTATGGTCGGCGGTGCGTTTCCCCCGTCGTCCAGGGTCGAGTTGGACGCAAAGAGTTTGCCCAGAAGATCGGCTTTTTCTTTAGCGTCGTGGGCCAACGAATTATCTCCTATGCGCAGAGGTGGAAGGGATGGCTTACAAAAGTTCCCCTGGACAGCTTTGGCAAGAGACCAGAATGCACGAGTTCCGGAGGGGAGACTAACTAGTCTCTCGCCAATTCTGCCGATGTGAGGCGACTTCACCCCAGCAATTACTCTTTTGAGGGACCTGGAGGCAAAGTTAAATTGCTTCTTTAATGTGCTGGTCTTTACATCCCGTGCTGTCGCTGCATTAGCCCATGCTTGGTAACATTCCTGCTTTCGGCGGGACGCCGCTTTGCAGGTTCGACCAAACCAAGGCTGGGACTTGCCACCTGTGGGAATCAGGGAGAATGAAATGAAAAGTTCCATACCCTGAAGCACAACATCCGCGACAGAGTCAGCAACGACATTGGGATCATCCGGCGAGAAGCAAACCTGCCTCCATGGGTAGGATGCAAAGAATGTTCTCATTCCATCCCAGTCTGCTGACCTATAGTGCCATACGCGGCGACTGCCTGTAACTCGCGGCCGCAGCGAGTGAACGAGTAGCACCATACTCCTAATCAGGCAATGGTCCGAAGAGCCAAGAGGGGCCTCCACGGATACTTTGTAGCCGTCAGGATGTGAGGTCAGCAGAAGATCCAACAGTGAAGGCACGTGGCTTTCTGCATCTGGGATTCGCGTAGGCGTTGCTACCAGCTGCGTCAAGCCATATGCCAAGGCGAAATCGTGAACAGATCTTCCCGCATGATCGGTTTTGCTCGAACCAAGCCATTCGGCGTGATGGGCGTTAAAGTCGCCAAGAATCACGATCTCTGCGGATGGGACCTGCTGGAGCACTGAGTCTGTAGCCATTTGGACGTCGACGGTCGATGAGTCGGTCCGTTTCGGCATCACCGCTATGGGACCTGTAGAGGCATAGGTAGATGCGGGGATGGTCGTCGCAGTCTACACGTAGCCATAAGATGGAGAGGTCCCTACCTTCAAGATTGCCGAGGCGGCGAGGAGTGATATCATCTCTAACGTACACGCATACACCAGCCTTAGGAACAAAGGAGTGTCCCAGTCCGTACCCAGGGTAGCAGAGGTAGGATGTGTCCGCTGGAGATGATATCTGCGTCTCGGTTAAAAAGAGCAAGGCCGGCTTTGCTGTCTCAAGGTGGTGGTGGACAGTGTCGAGGTTAGACTGTAAGCCCCTGATGTTACAAAAGTCCACGGTAAACGTGACAGGGGGTGCCATGGTATGCCTTCTCTTGCCCCGAGCAGATTTTGAGAGCTCAGTTGAGCCCCCCCCCAGAGTACGAGGGGCAGCCTGGGCGTCCACGCTCAGGCATAATCCGTACTGAGGGTGGACGTCCAGGGGGGGATTCTCCAACGCTAGCGCTGGTACCCCCCTGGGGTATCCTTTTCGTTAACAGCGCTATCATTTTGGGCATTTTGGGCCTCCGGAGACCTCACTCATTTCGGGGAAATGCAACGCAAGCGTTACTTCACAACCGGTTTTCTGTGAGGCCGTGGTATCGCACCGGTCGAGCCGGCCCATTCGTGCTTAAGCATGGCTCTACCACTAAAAAATTTGTGATGTCTAGCGTTATCATGACGGAAGATTATCACTATTTTTCATAAATTCCAGCAGTTTTTTCGCAATTTCTTGCTTGTTTCTTATTGGTTGCTGGCAGTGGAAATCTAAAACGATGTTTTACCTTGCGGTAAAAGCTTATAATGAACGATGCCCTTCCAATCCCACCATACACAGCATCACCTTATTGCGTGTTAATCCAGGTTTGACTGCAGTCTGTGGAGCTTGACTACAAAGAGTAGTCCACTTCCACAGACTGTAGCGAATGACACATGAGTATTGGTCCTTAATTGATATTAGTCGTCGTAAATATATGTATATATTCATATACATATTCAAATATTTCTTGTCCTATCTTCATTGGATAGACCTGCTTTCCTGATTTCATAATCCAATTGTAATATAATTTTTTCCTAATATGTCTGGTCTATCAATGAAAATCACAATGTCGTCGTCAGCAAATCTTAGATGATTTTGAATCGATCTGTAAATGATAATTCCGAAATTTAACCAGCCTTCATTTCTGAATATTTTTTTTCTAAGACTGCTTTGAAAGTTGTGGGGGTAGTGGATCGCCTTGTCTGACACCTCTCTGAATACTAAATTCTTCACCTTTTTGTTCAAGTTGTACGGTAGCTGTGATATTTTTGTGCCTTCCTCGTATGACTATAATATATTTTTCTAGTATTTTACAGATATATTTATGAGTTCGAGAGTCTAAAGCCTTATTGTAGTCGACGAAAACCGCACAATAGGGTTTCCTGTATTTATTTAATTTTTAGAGTATTCGTTTTGCCATATTCATGTGATCTATGGTGAAATAATCGGCACGAAATCCCGTTTGTTCTCTTGGTTGGTTTTTTTCTAAGTGTTTCATTATTCGCTAGAGTATTATTGTAGAAAACACTTGGTTTATATTGAACATTAGAGATATAGGTATTTTATTATTAATACCATTCTTATATATATATATCTCCTTTTTCATGCAGTGTTATAATAGATTTTTTTTTAATTGAGTTGGTATTTGTACGTTTCAATGGAGAAATGAGTACACGATTAATTAGGTTTCTTTCAGTGAGCTTGTGTGGCACCCAAATATCGAGTTTTTTATCGAGACTTTTTCAAATTGGTCAAAACAGTTTTTTAGTCAATTCTTAGTTCCTTGACTATGTGGTAACTATTATGATAACTAATATGCCGATTTTGCTTCACTCTTTCAGAAAAGGCATCAACTGTTATCTGTTTGAGGGCTACCAGAGCGAGCTGCATCTTTGACATCAAAATCCCCGGACTGAAAACGATTGAACCAACTTTGTGCTACTTTCACTGATATTGCATTAGGTTCATATACTTTATTTTTAGAATTTTGATTTGACATTTTGAAAAACAATTGAAAACGGCTTGAACGTGTATTTTATTCTTCTTTTTCTTAATCTTCTATATTTATTGATAAAATCAGAAAGATACAACAGTACAACCAAAGATATATTTTTATTTTCAAGTTTATACATATAAAATACGAAAAGACTATTTCTAAATCCTCTTATTTGTTTAGGAGCCCGAAGGAACCTACTACCCTTGACTATGTTATACATGACATAATAGAAACTACCGCGGCGATTATGAGATTGGGAAAAGAAATAATGGGTTATATAGCTAGATTAAACAGAGACACATACTTTGTTAATCGAAACGTTTTTACCGATGACAGGAAGTACCGTTGTGTACATATAAAATAATACAAGAACCTTTACTTCAATTAGATAATATATTTTACCTAAACTTCATAGTACAATATACTTTCAATAGGAACAACTTCTAGATATGTATTTATGTTGCTAATGAAGAGTGTCATCAACTGCTTCATTGCTGGTACTCGAGCAATTTTATCATATTCCTCAAAATTTTCATTTGAGAAAGTATGTAAGACAGCAGCTGAAAAATTAATGATTTTCATTTATAATTAACATAAGAAATGCCGCGTATCATTATAATAAATATTCATAAAATAAATCAAATTTCTGAAATACAAACTTCTAAGTTTAATTAAAAATATAACGTGGGAGAGCCATGCTTCGGCACGTATGGCCGTATGGCCGGCTCGACCAGAGTATTACCACGACCTAACAGAAAACTTGCTGTAAAACAAAGCTTTCGTTGTGTCGCCGAGTGATTGATGTTACCGGAGGCCAAACCCCCTTTCAATTCCACTTGACTCTTTGAGTTGGAAGTCTTCATGAGCGGCGTAAGTCACTTACTATCAGATGACCCGTCTGCTCGCTTGTCCCCCTATGCCATAAAAAAAAAGTTTCGGGAGTAAGAACTCAGAAGTTCGTAATTGTATGTTTGCCTATGTATGTCGCTTTTTAATAAATAAGTAAAATATACATAAATTGGTTTAGACTTCAAGGATCTCATTCCTACTTACTTTGTATGTACATGAGATCACGTGAAGTTTATTTTTTAAATAATATTAATTTAATTTTCTAAAACTCTACAATTTACTTATTTGTTTCTAATGTTATTTTGATTCAATATATTAATGCGATGATACTTAAGTACATAACAAAAATAAACACTCTCGTTTGTTTATGCTGTTACGGAAACATTATGTTAAATTAAACGTCAGTACGCCACCGTACGCATTGTCACGATTCTTTCACTCTTTTTCGATAGGAGCCTCCACAGGACCCGTCTACAGGACAGGAATTTCAGAGATGATCCCAGAACTTACTCATAACTTACTACTTAATAAAGAATAATATATTATAATTAATAAAGAATAATAGTTCCATATCCGTATTTGATATTATCTGCTATCAAATACTGCACGTGGTATTATTCAGGGAGAGCCAATTGTGTAATAGTATCTTCTTAAGTGTAACCTTTATTCATTAGTTAACAACTACTCTACTATTTTATCGTGGTAGAGCCATGGGAAGCCAAATGGGAAGGCTCGACTGGTGCAATACCACGTATAGCAACGTGTAATACCGTGAATTTCCCCGAAATTAGTTAGGTTTCCCAACTCCCACTCTTTTGCTTCCACTTATTTCCCTCTCCACTTTCCCATCTCCTTATCCCTTTTCTCTCGTTTACCTTCTCCGCATCTCCCCATCTCTCATCAATTTTAGCGGTGACCCTTGAGTTGCAGGTGTCAATGGACGGAAGTTGTCACTTACCATCAGGTGACCTATATATTCATGTCCCCCAATATGATAAAAAAACCTTATAACTTTTCATTATTACATAATTTAGGTACGTTATAATTATTATATAACTTACACTCTTCACTATCACCCATATATAAGTTTTTAAAATCATATACAACTTTTCCTCTTGGTTCTAAGTCAAAATTTAAGATTTTGATGTGAACGTGTAACTTTTCACCTTTGTCATAGTATAGATCGTATTTTAAGGTAAACAGTAGAACATAGTCGTCTGAAAAAAATACATGTTTAAATGATATTAATAATTAATAGTAATTAAGAGATCCGCATGCATAGAGTATATTTTCATTCGTTAAATACTTTAACTGTTATAAATAATTGAATTAAAAAAAAACTTTTTCAATTCTTTTGCGCAACACTTTAATTCACAAAAAACGGGCCTTTTAAAAGCTTTTTCTTTTTTCGTAATTTTATTTTTATTTTTTTATTTCATTCTTTATTTTACACAAATTATATATTTCTTTTTCTATAAAAATAAGTATAAACAAAGGCTTGCTTTACAAAAACTGATTTGTCTTCCAGCAAACCTAGTAAATAAAGGATAATGCTACAGCAGCAAATTCTATCCTGATTTAGTTACGATAAACCCACTGCAGAAGTATACTCTTTTGATTAAAAAATAATACAGAATTGGAGGAGCAATAGTTTAACAAATATAAAAAACGATACATATAGTATAAACGAAACAACAAAAACCCAATAGCTTTACATTGAAAGTGAATAAAAATAATGAACATAATGATTAGAATAAAGTGTCCGGTACCGTCGCGGCTGGACGACTTACTCCTTGAAGAAGGCCTCCTGTCGAGACCGAACCCAAAATAAACACGGGAGTAAAACCGTATATTTAAATAAATATGAACATAATGATTATTTATAAAGTGATACTTAAATAAAGATAGGTAATTAAGCGAGTCTGATGCTAATATCATCAAATCAAATCAAATCAAATTATTAATTTGTTAAACATAGTGGGTACAATCAATGTAGTATGTGTCTTAAAATAAATCTTATATGTGCTATGTTATTTGTCATCAAGACACACAAATATTAAAATTGCTTAACTATCGTACCTAATTTTAACTTATATCATTAAGCTGAAAGTATGTTCCACCGGGGTTCTCGGTGGAATGGTGTGTCGGAATCGAAACGTCTAAAACCAAACGGTGTGCCATACTGCGCTTAAAATAGGAGGAATCCTGGAACAGCTTTATTAAGGCTTCCTAACGCTGTAAACTCTTTACTTAACCTATCACGCTTTTATCGTCCTGAAGAGATGCACACAATATTTGTGTCAGCTATCGAAAAGAATACAGGATGATACCCTTCTAAATAAAAGAAAGTACTGTATCAGAAGGTTCTTTTAATTGATTGATAAAATAAATAAAAACTCAATCAACTTCAACATGTATAAATTATGGAACTAGAAATATTCAGAAACAAAGTT
Source organism: Tyria jacobaeae (assembly GCA_947561695.1). Lineage (NCBI taxonomy): Eukaryota > Metazoa > Arthropoda > Insecta > Lepidoptera > Erebidae > Tyria > Tyria jacobaeae. Next base: position 14,651,469 of record OX387220.1, read on the forward strand.
TCTTTTAATTACTTGAAATATTGAAAACTTAAAAGCGATATTCATATTTATAACTAGCTTATATTTTTAAATTATTGTGTTTATTTTAATACTGGTAATGGACAATAAAGGGCCCTTTAAAAATATACATACTCATAGAATTCTTAGCCAAAACCTTAAATTAAATAATTAAGATTACTTTTTTGCATTAGAAATAGAATAGAAATATTTTCAGCTTGTTGTCCTAACTTTTATCACTAACAGATTAATTATTTCATTACTAAAACAAAAAATACTTACAATAAACCTTTTTAAAAGTGCCTTTCCCCTTGCAAAATTTGGAATTAATTGTACCCTTAACTTCATATTCGCCTTCTGCATTTAATTGCTTACATGCGATGTTAAAAACGACCGTCATGTTATTTTTATTATGTCTGGAAGGAAATAATATATTAGAATATGCTGCGATTCTGTCAACTTATAGTTCCTAGAGGCCACGAGCAAGCGGAGTTATAATCTATACTAATATTTTAAATGCGAAAGTAACGTCTATTTACTTTTTAGTTACCTTTTTATAGCGACAAAGCTGAACGAATTTTCATGAAATTTTCTTATGGGGAGACTTTAAAACATCGGAGAAATTCAAAAAGTTTTGGATATTATACAGAAAAAGGCAGAAAAAGGAAAAATAATAACTTCTATCTAGAAATAAATAACTGGCTTCAACGGGGAATGGGAATTCATTGAAAAAAGGTACATAAGTTCAAATGTTTTTAAGTAAGTTAAGGACTTTTTGATTTTAGTTCTATATGAGAGACTTATTTAATACACTGGTGTGATCGATACTGAAAGTATTTAAGGGTAAAAGCAATACGTATATAGGCAATAGGCTTGCATTACGTAAGTGGGACTAAGATGAAGGTGGCAAAAAGTAGGTATTTGAAAAGCCTCTACCTAGACCCTTCAGTTGACTTAGGTGTGAGTGAATGTGTTTATATAGATGTATAAATAAAATTAATTACTTTACAAATTCTGGACTACAGCTTCCGAGCCCAGAGAAAGTATTATTGTGTAAATAATATGTCATCGTTGGCAGGTGACCTTCAGTCACATCTAATTTTAAAGGCTCTGAAGAAGGAACACCTCTGACACCACCCTTAACGATATCACCATACGTCTTTCTTGCAATACTCTTGAGGCAGTCGGAGTCTTCAAAGTTACAAAAGGGTGTCTTGGCACCTAAAAATACGGCTTTTATAATACACTTCAAGTGTATTAATATTTACATATGATTAAAACTAAAATAAAGTAAGAAACACGTTATAAAATAAAAATAGGGACTAATCACAAACATGCATCATATAACTACTGCACATCGTCACCTACTGGTAGCGTTCTCAGTAGGTTGGCAGCATTACGCCATTAATAAAATACTGATTTTACGCAACACCCAGCTGTAGTTAGAAGATGTGAAAGCGCAATGGAGTCGACGCAATTTGCGTTCCACACCAAAGGTCTACCCATCTTTTATGGCAGTATTGACATACCAAGTGGTATCTTCCCATTGTCTCATACCAGACTATTGGGCTCACGTACGGCCGGAATGCCGGTGGTGATAAGAGCACGACGGAGAATGTCATTTATGTTATCATGTTTAGATATATGGCCAGCGCATCTGCTATAAGAAAGGCCATAATGACCGAGACCGTCAACCGTTTCTCCATATTAGAAACAATGCCGAGAAAGACAAGGAGCTCCTAGAGGAAGGCAAGTAGCAAGGCTTAAAGTGGTATTGTCCAACAGTGTGACTATGTTAGGCGATACGTGTTTCCGATTTCATAGGGCTGATTTCCATTCTCTCACATTCAAGAGCGCTCTGCAACATTAGATAAGGTCTCAATTAAAGCATCCCTTTTTAATTGCATAACGGCTCGTCCCTTTGCCTCTGAGAGGACGGATTAACAGGCAATAAAGAACTAATTAAAAGGTCTTGCAGGACACTTCAGAATTAACAAGTGTATTTTTTTTTAATTTTCCTGCTTAGCTTGTCTGTGTGAATTGCCGGAAGGCTCACATCTGAACATTTGCGTGGAACCAAGCTCGGTCGTTCAAATCCACATTTTAAATGTGAGTAAGGGTGTTTTGAATAATTTTGTCAATTGTTTCAAAACGTGTTGAATGTTTCTTAATAGTGTTACTGATTGTTAAAAAATGTTTGTAAATAAAGCATTTAATTAACTATTGTTTTGAATTGTATTAATAGCAACGTACAGCGACTATCTAAGTTCTTGCTCTCCCACTCTGTTTTAATTTGTGTTCATTTCAATCCTTAGAACCCAATAAATATCAATTAATCTGTGATATGAAACTGAAAAATTTTAACCTGTAGAAATGTTTAGGTTTTAAGATAACTTAGTTTATTTATTCATACTTTGTATAAATGCGGAAACAGAGTTCTCTGCTAAAAGTAGTTTTCTACTTTTTGGAAAGATTTTTAAAATTAGTTTTAATATTGTAACCCAGGGATGAACGTGTAAAATGATCAAGAATCGAACGTGATTAAACAACTATAAAACAATATTTTTAAATAAGTTTATATTTGGTATTCACAAAAAATATTTTAATATGTGTATACATTCCCGTACTCAGGATACAGGTAGCTGAACACCATATTTGAATCTACCAATTGATATATAATAATAAAATATATAAATATTATTTAAATTGCACACTTGCATTTCAATACGCATTTTGATTAACTAATCTTCTACTACTAAAAGAATAATTATTAACTCAAAATATTAAAAAAACCAATACAAAACTTACAAGAAACACTTTGGTAATGAAGAATAAAAACTGATAACAACATAATACGTATATACATGTTTTGTAGGATTGCAATGCAATGATAACTGACGATCTTTAAATTTCAACAGTTAATTTATACCTCTAGTTCTTTGACCAAGCGAATTTAATTTTCGTCAGCCATGGTTCAGTAAAATAAAAGAAATATATTTATTCACACATTAACAATTAACCATTAAAACGGCTGTGTTGCAATTAAGGGGAATTATTTAAAAATATTTTGTGTATTAAAGTCTCCTTATAACGTCGCAGCCGCAGCAATTAGCATTAAATTGTTGACACCCAACGCAAATTTGAAATCAAAATAAAAATCATGTGTTTCAACTAAACCAAGCATAGTTATTTTTGAATTATCGAGAGAGGAAGTCGGTCAGACTAAGTCAGTAGTGAAGCTGGTTGCCTGTTCCAATTCTCAAAAACAGGTGCGTTTGTACCATAGCTCCTAAACGTCTGAACCGTTTTTTATATTCTTTACCATCAATTTTAATACAGTTTTTAAAGGTAATTCAATCGATATTGTTTTAGATATATATGACCAAAATCGTTTAAGTCAAATACAAGATTCAAGATTGGAGGGGAGAACAAGGTGCTATACAATCGAATCTTTTCATACATCCCACGTGGGATATCAAATGAAATGTCCATTACAAAACTATTAGTAACATAAAAATCGGTTAATCCACCTAAAAGTTATTATAAATTAAATCCGTAAAGTTTACAGAATTTCAGTGTACGTTTCTTGGTATATTCAACAATATTAACACTATAATCATGTAACAAGTTTGACTACACTGTAAAATGTGAAAGAGTGAAACTATAAAACGTATGAATTAAAAAGGTATGTCCACATGTTCATTATTTTTTCATTTGCAGTTAGCAACGATAACCATATGTTTACTCTTTATCAAGATTTTAACCTCCGATAAAAAGAGGGTTGTCACAGTAGTCGTAGTTTGTAGTGTATGTGTCGCGTTGTGGCATGGTAGCTGCTGAACGGAAGGACTGATTCTGATAAAGTTTTTTCTTTTTAAAGGTTTCTTAATTAAGAGTATTTTTAGCTGTATGTTTCAAGAAAATATTCTGACCAGTTTGAAGATCATCAGCTTTTTGGTAATCTTTGGAGGAGTTTTAATATCGGGGGTATTTTAAATGTTTAGTCACAGCATTTCTTGTTTTGTAGCTACATATAACAAGAAATGCTGTGACTATAGTATGTTTAAGTTAAATCTCTTTTGTTATCTCCGATTTGTTTTTATCAAGAAATGGCTAGATTTATCAGGTGCTCGTGGGAAATACTCGTCTTTTATTACAGAATCTTGACTGGTGATAATAATTTAAATATGCGCAGTGTTCTATTTCATGATTTTTTTACCTATCTCCAAATAAATCTATGTACCTATACCAACAATGGACATTTTTTCCTCATTAAATGGCGTTACTCATAAATCTTATTATCCTTACAATAAAAGCCTTAGTGTTAATAACAAATGTCGTAAGCGTTTTACTGTTAAAGAAATAAGTTTTTTGTTGGACAAAGACACAACATTGTTTTTTTTATACATTCGAGTTTACACATTTTCTATTAAAAAAGATGTCTGAAATCCCAATTGCTCCTATCTTGATTGAAGTGTTATTGAAAAAACAAATGGAAATAAACAGTTTCGTATCACTGATGCTCAAAAGTACCTACTTATTATTATCTAACTACTAACATTAACACAATTTTTTCTGCTGTTTCAACAATTGCTGAAATATTCGTAATAGTATACAATAGTAGTAATAGTCTAGCTTCAGCAATTTATAAACAAAAGCAGATAAATGATACAAAATATAATTTTAACCGTAAGTAAGGAAGTTTTCTATTGTGCACTAAATATACCTACATATAAAATACAACTGATATTTTTTACATAAAATGTAAAATAGGCAGCCTTATCACAACGAGAAATATCTTACAGGCAACCTTTGGAAGGACAGGACTTTAATAACTGTAATACAGTGCTGACATTTAGTTTCTAGCAAGAAACATCTATTCACTAGCGACACAATTGTTCAGATTAAACGCTGTCTTCTGAGAAGATGCGGAAAAGTTCGGTAACTGATGAGCAGTTACTAGAGTCTTACTATTGTCTACATTTACGCAAAATACTATTCTCAAACACAAATATTCATCATCATTTTACCTTTGCGGAGCCACGCTTAGGCACGAATGGGCAGCTCACCTTCAACTCCTGAGTTGAAAGTGTGCGGCGCGAGCGACGATTGTCACTTATCATAAGGTGACACTTCTGTTTGTTTGCCACAAACAGAGTTTTTTTTTAATTATATTAACTTGCCCGTCCAAAAGAAAAACAGATATCATAAGATTAAATTTGAGAAAGGGACGTCCCTTCTTATCAGTGATGAACACTGACTTGAAAGATTGAATATAAAATAGAATTTAGCAAAGTTTCCATTCGACGTTAAACGTATACAAATTTTAGGCATTTCGGTCTACACGCGCTGTGGTGAGATAAAAGCAAAGTTTTGAAATGGATTGCGACCGAGTTTTATCAGATTCAGGCAGATTTAGTTGAAACACATTTTGGCAGTGGTATCTTTTTGCCTCAACTTTCCTCTTTATGTGTAGGGCTTTTAATTAAATTAAGGTACGGGACTACACTCCTAGATTCAAGATCTTCATGCACTGTTCTGTGATAAGCGATTTACCAGAATACATGTTGTTAGGTACGTATTTTATATGACCTGCAGATTGTTTATACTCGTAAGTCTGTCAAAAGTAAAATAAGATTTATTTTAGTATTCAATCCTTTAATTAAATGCAAGATGTTTCAATGGGTCTAATTAATGTCTGTTGTTTTTGTTCAAAGAAGACTAACTTTCCTCTTGCTTTATATTGAAAAATAAAGGTTACAGCCTAACCGTAGATACAATTGAATACTCACGAATTATTTTGAATCTTATTTTAAATAAAGACTATTTTTCTTAGATAGCAATCAAGTATAAAAAAAAATCTTTATGTAAATCGTAGAGACTTTTAAACTATGTGCTTAATTTTACATTAATGAATTAATTTCTTAAAATTTAAACCGTACCAACGTTGTGTACAAAAACAATTAATAAACCTTTATTTTATTGTTACCCAGGTGGCAAAGATATCGAGTAATACAGACACAAATACACTAGTGTAAATGCAGACTTCATGGTCTGATGCCTTCAAAATAAATAAAAAATTTGGTCGCATGTTACCTCTATCATGCAGATTTCAGCATCGGATGGCGATACGTTTATGAATTTATTTACTAATTCAAAATAATTATTGAATGTGCAAATAAATTTAATATATTTATATATATAAGAAGGAATGACGAGAATACGACCAACAAAAGCTACGTTATAATCCAGCAACATTATTTAGCTATTCCAAACAACGAAGATTCAAATAATCCCAGGAATCCGTGTTAAGCTAGCTACTACGGTACTTCACAAACAAAATCTTAAATATGTTTGATAGACTAAATTGTTTAAATTATATATCTTAGTAAAGATATGAAAACGAAACCATAATAATTGGATGAATGGATGAATAGACGTATGCATGTATGTTTGTAACCCTTTTTCTTGCATAAACTTCTGAAGAAAGAATGTATTAAATTTGGCACACGGAGAATTGATTACCTAAATGGATTAAGACATGGGTTACTCTACCAAGGCAAACCTCAAACAGAAGCAAGTATTTTATAAGGGCAGACGTGTTTAAGTGAAATAGATATATCACTTGGAACAACATGAGAAAGTGATTTAAATAAATTATTTATTTGTGTATTACAAAAACATTATTAAATTTAAACACTGTGAGAGGTACACTACTAATTCTTCTATTACTCTCTTTCTTTTATTTAATGTAATATAATAGCTTCAATTTAACTTCAACTTACAAAATCTCAGCCGACATACATTTTGTTTTTTATAAATTATACTGTTTAATTAATGTAAAGTGTGAGTTATATAATTACATGTTAATAAATGTTGATAGGTAACTTAAATTTAAAGCAGTTTACACTGGATGTGGTCGTATACTCAACTCGGCCTGAGCAACGTATTATGTAAATAACATTTCAATCAAATTTGATATTATGGAACGAGAGTTTTGAGATTTTCATAAACCACAACTTACTGTCCTACAAAGAACAAAATTGACCTTTATTATATTCTTTTGTTACTGTAAAACCTTTTGAGTGTCTGGCCTAACATTTTAATTTCATTTATGAGCTTCATTTATTACAAAATAATATGTCCAAATTTAAATTTGTGTTGCATATAATCTTATAAGATTAACAAAATTATCGTACAGCGCCATCTATGCCACTTACATGGAAGTACTGAGCGCGAAAGCCTTCGTTGCTACAAAAAGTTGCCTGATTGCTCTACTACTCTTGCAATGATTTTTTACGTAAGTTCTTGTACTCCGTTTGTAGTAGTTTTGGAGACATGCCCGTCATCAATCTTTGACAACAACAATTTATAAAGAAAAACAAAACTGATAGCATCTTTGGACTCTAGCCTGGTTTATGGCAAAACAAATGTGATTATGTATTTTTAATTAAACAATAAATGTAAATTCTTCATAATGCATTATCTATATGTACATACTATATGTTTTCGGTTGCTAATATTAAAATAGTATTGTTTTCTGTTAGTTATTTTTTTTATAAACACTAAACACCTTTTGATATTATTTTAGTATGATATATAGTAATCGCGTTTTATTCTATCAACATAGTAGCTTTTGAACTTGGAGTATATAATCAAATATCTTAATTTTTATTTTTGCAGAGAGAGTAAAATGGAGCCTATACTATAGTTAGACCTAAAGCAGTGCACCTATAAAACAGCATTGAATTCATCCCATACAGATTCTGTTGTACAACAGTGGTAGAGCCATGCTTAGGCACGAATGGGCCGGCTCGACCGGTGCGATACCACGGCCTCACAGAAAACTGGTTGTGAAGTAACGCTTGCGTTGCATTTCCCCGAATTGAGTGAGGTTTCCGGAGGCCCCATTCCCCCTCCTCCCTTTTCTCTCCCCTCTTCTCCTTTCTCCTTTTTACCATCTCCTCATCCCTCCTCTCTTCTTTCCACTCCCTGCATTCCCCATCCCTCATCACCCTCAAAGGCGGGCAGCGCACTTGAGTTGCAAGTGTCCATGGACGGCGGTGTCACTTACCATCAGGTGACCCGTCTGTTCGTCTGTCCCCCTATAGTATAAAAAAAAAAAAAAAAAAAAAAAACAACAGCGGTAGAGCCATGCTTAGGTGCGATATCACGGCCTTACAGAAAACCGGTTGTGAGGCAACGCTTGCGTTTGCATTTCCCCGAAAATAGTGAGATTATCGGAGGCCAAAGTCCGCCTCTCCTCTTTCTTTTCCCCTCATACCCGACCTCTATCCCATCTTATCATTGGCCCTCTCTTCTTTTCCACATCCCCCATATTCCTCCTCAACCTCACTCTTGAGTTGCAGGTGTCCTTGTACTACGTTTGCAACTTACCATCGGTAACGTTAATCCTTTATTGGATAAATTCTTACGGAATTCATCCTTTAGAGAAACTCTATCATCATATCTCCTCGCACTGAATATATATGTATGTGCCTATGCTAATCAACAACCTGGTCCCTTCTCTAAGCTTCGCTGTAAAATGTGAGTTACAATGTCAATAAAGAAAAGTTATTTACAGAAACAATAAAAGGCACAAAATGTTGTACTATGTACTCAAACTAATAGGAACCAGACTATCAATATTTGCTATCCCTGCAGGAGTAGGCAGTAATCCGTTCCCGTAGTTAACTTTTACGACTTATTCGGGATACGGGACTGATCCCTCTTTGTTTTTTCCACAGCCTATAGTATCTAGTGGGATTGTTTAGTAACATAATTCTTGTGTTGATTTCTAACAAGTAAAAGGAATAATTTAGTTGCGTATATATACAGTACTTAATGATACACTAAACTTACAATAACAAAAATAATAAAAAATATCAATTTTTCTATTCATACTTGTTCAGACAATGAAGTTAAGACACAATCCATCTAAAACTTTTATCTTTTATTATTGCTTCTATTAAGTCTACAGAATTCAAGTTCTGAAACCAAAGTATTATTTATATTTTTTTTTGGAAATTATTTGATATCATTTGAAGTTACTAGGTAAGAGTTGAAAATCGCGTATTATTTACAGATTGCGGTGTGGGGGGGGGGGGCGGAGTCCCTTAATAAGAGGAAGACTTTTCTTTGTTTGTTTCATCGTGCTTACCTCTGGAAATATATGTATGCCAGATATAAATTATCGTTTTTGTATTGGATAGAATATTTAGTGAGGAATAATATAGATTATAAAACAGCATTATGCTGCTCTTGCAAACGCTCTCTGTTGCATTGCAACTGTAGAGCAGTGAGGAACTGTAGAAAACGGCTATTAATAGTAATATGTAGACTCTGTTTCAAAAAGGGCCAAAACAATTTAAGATTAGCTCTGGGTTCCTGGTTTTAAAACCGTGTTACGAAATCTTAGTGTCTTCCAATAAGGTTTTGGTGTACGTAAGGTCTTTAACACTTCGAAAAAATATAAAAATATATTGTCACCTTTAAGTAGATAAAGAAAAATGAAATTGACCGTAAATAGACTTCAGGTCTGTTTATGTTCAATTTCATTTTTCCTTATTACACAATCAAATTTATTTTTGTATGATATGCAGCTGGTGTAAAATTCAGTTTACAATAATATTTCTCTGTGAATTGAACAATAAACTTTGGAATCCCATTAAATGATGCCACAAAAAGTTTGCGTTTAGCTATATGATGTGTGGCCTGCGCTTGAGCATTGTTTGGTAATCCTTGTAGGGTTGCGCAAAAAATGTGGGAACTACAATGTTGCACTTTAGTGATGGGCTCGTGATTATATCGATTTCACATAAAATAACCTTTTTTAAAAATCGTATGTGGCGTACTGCAGATATTTTATATTTTCTATAATTATAACATGATGATAATTTTCTAACAGATTTAATTTGGTTAGGTAAATCAGATTTTGTATTTAAAATAAAAAAACAATCATCTTACAAATTTAATCGAACTGACTAGTAAATCAAAATGCATAAATCTATGCAACGAAGTTATCAAGCAATATACTAGAGAAGATTCAATAACATTTCAGAGCAGAGTATATGACGTCTTTCCATGATAAGCATGATATGATATGACCTGCACCTAGATACTGCTTTTAAAAAAGTATAGCCTATTAAATAAATAGGCGATATTATTGGTGAAAGAAGCTGGTGGAATATTTGTGTTATTGCTATTTTATAAATGACAAATACTAAGTGATTGATAAATAGATATAATAATAATCTCAATCGCTTGTATCTTGGGGAGTGTTCAGGGAATTGTTGTACCGGTCTTAGGTTTGCACCATCGTTCTAGGTTACAAAATTTCCATCCCCATCACCTGGACGATTGGCACTCCACCACTGTACGCTGGCGTATTTGCGGGCCGATACGACCTTCAAACCTTCAAGAAAAGAGCGTACTACTACCGGCAGGCAACGATCTTGTGACTCTTCAGTTGCTGGACACCCCCATGGGCGGAGAGTACCTACCATCAGTTGACAAGTCTGCTCGATTGTCTCCTATCCCATAAAAAAAGCGTAGATAATATCTAAAGTACAATCTAAATAACCTACAATGAATGTAACTCAAGATGCTTTAATAGACTTCAGCCAAGTACAGTTCGATAAATCGATAGAACGTAAAGCTTTTCAATCACTATAAGCCCTCAATATTGGGCTGACGGAATAATGACGCGCCTACCTCCGCCTTCCATTCACAAACCACGCCAACAATAGCTAGCAAATAGCCATTATTAACATTGCAAGGGCCCAGTCTATTAATGCCGTGGACCTCCATAGACTTCTATAGGACACGGACAAGGTGATTATTTGGGCTAGATATTGATAATATACTCTGAAAGGAAGAATTTGAAGGACGATTTCTTAGCAAGTACTTGATTATGTAAACATACGCGGATAAATTTATGCACTATAGAATACACCTCCTTATTAAAATTGGTCTGTTATTAGATAAATATTCAAGGTGATAAATAAACAAATAATTTTAGACTATATTATTCGTTGAGTAAAAATATCCATACAAAGGTTTCAGATGGTTTTGATACGTGTAACAAATTCCAAGTACCTACAGTGGCTTTATTTGACATAGACCTACCCGTAGGTCGGTCAGTTCTCTAATGTACTACAAAATCCAACTTTGTGATAAAACATATGAACTCAACGGTATCCCGTTATAGAAATAAAAAAATAACAATTATATCTTAAACGAATGCCACCGGTTGTTATTTATTCTAGTCACGAGGCTAGAATAAATCCACCAACGAGAGACGGCTCTCGTTTAGTGTAGAGATTCATCTTGCATTGGTCTTCATAATTGCTCACCTTAACCAGCAATAAGTGTCCCCATTTTAGTTCCTTATATGACGTTTCAAAATATACTAACAACAATAATATTATTAACTACAACTCTGAAATTCACTCACGTAATCATGTGTTAAAGGAAAAAGTTTAAGCGGTAATTAGATAACTGATTAAACTTATTCTGAGATAGGTGTAACAATATCAGTGCTAATTCAAAATGCAAATAAATTAAGGTAAGAAAAATTATCAAAAGAAGAATTCAGAATCAAAATTAGATACGGATATAAATTTATTGGAAGGTTTAAACCTACCGCCACGAACGGTTTGCCATGTGGTTCTCAGTGGAGTACAATGGAGCTACCTCATTTTTTCCCGTGAGTGTCGTAAAAGGCGACTAGATCATCGGACTGTTATCAGACAGTATGTATCTAGTCATAAAGTATCCGACTGGCATCAATAGGCTTGCCCCTATTACGCTATTTTTTTTAAGCTATTGCATAGCTTTTACCGCGGGCTTTGAGCGCGGCGACCGAATCAAGAAATTCCGTAACGAAAATAAAACTAAAACCCCCCACTCCGTCTACCATGTAGCTCGGCCGAGCGATTTCTTAACGTGTATGTATATGGGTACGACTGTACGAAGCTCGCACGGATCGAGACGAGCTGCTCCGAAATCGGACGAATACTTAAGCAGAATAATTATATGTAATTGCATAAGTTGATAAAAATGCTATGCAATAGCTTTACCGCGGCAGTCTCCGAGTGCCACACGTTTCTTTCTATGGGATAGGGGAAATATGCTATTTTCTTGAAGGTTTGAAGGTCAGTTATACAAATGATTGATACAACAAAACGTTTCGCCTTGTTAAATATGTATACTTAGGTTATTGTTAATATACGTTGTTGAGGGCACCTACTAATAAAAATATAAAATACTAAATCACAGAAAATTATTGGCTTTGCTCATGCGTCTGATCGGTTTCGCCCACTTATTTCAGTATTCTCCCCTCACTATTCTCAATCTCTCCCACCAAATATCTTTGCATTCACTGATCTATGCCTACCTATTAGAATCAACAAACAAGACATTTGTATAGATGTATCCTTTACCCGTATATTATATTCGGTATCCTACTATGCCTAATCGATTTATTTGTATTTTTGTGTTAATGCAATGTTGGTGTAAATCAAGTGTTTTGTCATAACTACTTATAAAAAAAACATTTTGAATTACATACTCCTTTTTTTTTAATGTCAAGTCTATGACCTCGTGATCGGTAGCTACGAGAACCATTTACAGCAAAGAACTTAGTTAAATGTATCTATTATATTCTTCAAACATATTCAGAACGTGCGATTGATTCCCCTAACCATCCACAAATAAACTATCCCTAAGATTAACAGCCATTATTTGCCTTCATAGTGCCCGCAAAACATTTTTTGTGTACAATTGTATAGGAATCACAACAGACTATAAATAAAACACGCCCATTTTGCACTAGACTGTGTGAATGCTCATTTTTCAATTTGGTTATATCGAATACTGCACGCAGAGGCAAAAGGTATGTTTGTGGTTTAATGTTTGCTCAAATATTTTTTTAATATTTAAATATGTTTTGTTAAATTTATTATCACTTTTATCACAGACAGGTGTGTTGGTCTAGTAGTTAGTGACGCTGACTCAGAAGGAGGTTGTGGGTTCGATTCCCACACGGGACAAACATTTGTGTGATTGACAAATATATAGTTATCCCGAGTCTGGGTGTGGGTCCCAAGGTGTGTCCGTTTCTTGTATGTCTGTAAAGTCCTCCGCGATACAGGAATAAATAAAACAAAACTTAAATAATATACAAAATTTTAAAAATGATACCATATTAATCTAGGCCGTAAATTTAAAATTATTCTATCTCTAAATAACTAGCCATTTTCTATCCAGGTAGCAGACTAACAATTTGTCAAAGAACCTTCTCCTAAGAAAAATATAATTCATTACGCAAACATCTGGTTTGCTCAAGGGCCAAATTATAAGCTGTGGTTGGGACCCAAAGCTTTTCATACTTCGATTAATCCAACGATAAGACTCGCAAGGACTTACAATGTGTACCTTAAAGATTCCAGATCGAAAGCCGATAAACACATTTGAGGTAGAAAAATGTTTTTTTTGAGTAAGTAACCGAGTTATCTTCAATCTCTTTGGTGTTTGTCGGGAGCACGTGTTTTGACTGGTTATTATATTTTTGCAGGCACGGGCGGCTGTCCTCTGTCCTCACTTGTGTTACATTTTTGTGGTGATCTTATCATCGGCATGTCATCTGAGGTTAAGTGCAGTATAGAATGGTAACAGTTACATACGATTTCGTAACTAAATACAGTGCAGAGATAATACAGCGCAATCGCAATTAAATATTAATAATGGACGACGACGGTTTCTTTTTATTCAAAATATCATATAAAGGAATTATATTTTAAGTTTATCCTTAAAGAAATATTGTTCTCGGTATGTGCCTCGCTTTATAGAAAAGCTATTTCTGATGGCTCAGTCGTAGAATAAAGACACCAGTTGCGAGAATATATTTATAACTGCGACGTGCTGGACATAGTTTGACATATAACCTCTATATATCAGGCTGTTTATAAATGTGTGTTCTTAGAATAGTACATCCAAGGTGCATCAGCACAATAACATTACAACGAATAGATGCATCGAATTAATTGCTAACAAGGACACCGTCGTCGTGTGTGGCTGCCCTGTGATGCATCACTGATCAGAATCACGATAATGACCTAAAACTTGAGAGCGTTATAAAATTTTCTAAAATTACGTCACGACACCATTTACATACCAGTTCTTTGTTGTCCTACTATGAAGCTTGATTATCTAAATGCCTTTGATACAGTAAAGGATTAGGGGACTTTCGACTTCGCCTTAATTGTTTCTTGTGACTAAGATGAATAAAGTGCTAGCATGTCTCCTTAGCTTCTAACAGAGATAAATTGAGACCAGGAGTATTTATAAACTTAAATAATTGTCGGAATATTTTCAGCATCAAACGTACATCCGGCATCCTCTACATATGCATATATTATACATGAAAATGTGTAACAACAGATTAATTTCTTTCCCACGAATAATAAGTATATATGTGTATATTAATAACCTTTCTCATATTTACGCAAGACTGAAGGTGATTTCGCTAACATTATCAGAGTAAATAATTAATGATCCATTTTGATTCATCTTCCTCGTTTCACGTGTTGTTTAGATGGTTATTGTATCTGAAAATATATTTTTTCGTTAAAAGGAGACGTTAGACATTGTTGTGTGGATCGTGCTGTTGACAGAGTATTTATACAAACAGTCCTGCCCGAGGCCCATTGTGGTAACGTCCTTTAATCTGCCGAAAACAATTTCGCACGAATTGTTATGCTCAGTTATTGTTAACATTGTTTGCTCTGCTCAACCGGCTGGCAGATTTTAGTGCGTCGCGTTTGCTTACTTTAAGATTGAATCAAATTTATATTATTCCTTTCTTTCAAACAAGCAGGAAGTTGATAATTAGTCCGTCAGTCATGGCTCTTGAGAATGTTGTATTAACCATGCTATAAAAAAATATTATGAAAAAAAAAAACCATTTAAAAAGTAATGTATCCACATAAATAAAATATTTTTACCAATCATTAGGCGAGATATATGTTATTCAAAAATCTTATAGTCTGGGTGAAGTAGTAGATTCTTCAATTAGTAGTATAAAATGTATAAGCTTCGTGCTAATTAAGCTGAAATAACTGCTAATAGTACGTGCCCTAGTATCAGCTGAACAGGGTGTACTTGGCTTCTATAATAGATTATCTTAACTAGGTGGTAATCACCTTAACTGGATTTAACCTAGGTCACAAATAAAATAAAAATTACTCCGAGACCCATATAGTATTACCTTCACAAACATAAGTATATAGTGTCACTAATCAAAGTTTCAATAGTGGTAGAGCCATGGCTTTAGGCACGAAAGGGCTGGCACGACTGGTGCGATACCACAACCTCACTGAAAACAGGTATAAACCAACGCTTGTGTTGCATTTCCCCGAATTTAGTGTGGTTTCCGAATGAACAACTCCTTCTCTTCCCTTATCCCCCTCTCCTCACAAACCTTAATTGTCCCCCCCCGGTGAGATCATCACAACACCCCGTAGGGGGCATGTGGATACTGGTTCGGGGCGGTTGCGGTACAATGGTATCGAATCGCTGCCCCTGAATAGGGGTAGGTCGTGGGGTGTAATTTTTTGTTTTTTTTTGTTGTTGTTGGCAATGGGCGCTTCAGTATTTACGTCGCCTAGGTGGTTTAAACAAGCCAGATGAGACCCCAGGCGACACCTGGGTAAGTCCACTTACATGCCAGCCTTTGGTGGGCGAAGGTGTTCGCGGGTAGGAGATGGCCACAGAGACAGGAACTGTAACAATTCCGGCATAGCCAGTGATTAAAATTGAGACACTCCGCGACGTGGCACGTTGGTTGGTCCTGGATGACAACGAATACGGGTATATGATCCGATTGTACTTAAGAGGATGTCCATCACTTCGGGGGTAAAAGTAAAAAAAGTGAGTCTATCACCATGCACCGTTAGAGGAATAGAAGTTGCTGTTTACTAAACCAACAAATTAGATGGTATATATCATAATTATTACAAAATCAAACATTACTAGTTTAATGACTTTAGTAGTATTCAGGTCAAATTTTATCGTAACCATAACCAAATGTCATAAAGTGATTTTTATTCAGGACTCATTAAAAAGCCCGTTCAATCATGACTGGTTGCAAACGAATACGTTTATGGACATTTCAATTCAATTTTTACGCCAACCCAATCTGTGTTTGCTGGAAAGAATAATTAAGGTTTATTGTTCTCACTGTTATTATAACAATGAAAGAATATTTATGTTCAAGATTTCCTACCGTAATTTTAACTTTTCTGTGAAGCAGGAAATTGAACTTTATGGTTATAAGTAGTGTTTATTTATGTGTGGCAATACGAATTAAGCTATAACGCACGAATATAAGTATTTTTGGTGAAAAACTGTAGTCTGAACATCATTCGTTATTACTGCGGATAAGTCAAGCATTAGCGGATTTGCTAATTTTGTCGATTAACATTATAAAGAACACTATGCCCTCTGCCTGCTCTATAGGTACAAACCATGAACTATGAAGGAAAGCTTTAATTGAATTTATCACATATTTATTAGTCAGCCTATTTAACATATAACCTGAGTTGCATATTTTATATAAAATGTTCTTAAATAAAGTACTTTACTTTTGAGTAAACATATTAAGTAGTAGTAGTAAACATATTAGTATTAAGTAAATACTTCACTAAACCATTACGTTACAATTTCCATTGAGAACCGTACATAAAATTTTAGGCTATGCTGTACATATAAGAGCTCGTACTGTCAATAGTGATTTCTTTACTCTTAGTTGTTACAGAAGTTATGATTGGTTTCTAGTTTCTACGTAATCAGGTCTGAGTGTTTAACTCAAGGGAGTTTGTTCGTTACTCGATAGAAAGTTTAATTTCAACGTGAATAAAAAGGGTTGCGACTAGTTAAAAATACTTATTCGAAAACTTATTCAAAATACAAAATTGTATCATGCGTCTCTAACATTTACGTAAATGTGAACAACTTTAATTGACGTCTTTCAGTTATTGGGTTGGTTAAATGGAATTATGAAATTGATATACTGTGTGTATATTTCACAATTGTATTATTACCCACACAGTTACAGTCGAAAAAAAGTATTTAATTTTAAATACGCAATAAGTAATCTTCGAATAATTCTATATTTATTATTACATATACATATATCTGTTTATATACAAAATGTGTGTGTTCAATACACCTCTGCGTACCCCTTAGGGGATACAGGGGTGAGCGTATTTATTTGTATGTATTTCTATATTCTTTGTTGCACAAATATAGATTGTTTTGTGTTAATGAATATTAAAAAAATAACAAAAAATTCAAGTAAGGCGTATAAATTATTATATCAGAAACTTCTTGAAATATTGAAATAGATTTTAAATAATTTAAGATCAAAATTAAGGTACTTAACTGATATATAAAGATTTTTTTGATGTATTTGAACAGTAACAAAGGAATGGATGCATAATGAATAGCAAATAAAGTATATAAGCCAAAAATGTTTGGGAATACCTTAAGGGATCGACCACTCAGAATACGCCGTTCAAATTGGTGATGGTCTGCAGAAATGACAGGTCAGAAGTACCCGATACCGACCGGCTTGCACGAAAGTTTTAATAACAGTAGAGGAACGGAATACTGTTCTCATCTCTATGCAGGTGCACCCCAGTACCAACTTCTGCCTCTTGACCGCATTCAACCAAGATATTTCTGATCGACTTGACACCTTGGCGTTGCGTAGAGATGTAGGTTCACTCTGCATCCTCTATCGCTTGTATCATGGGGAGTGTTCAGAGTAATTGTTCTGACTTATACCGGCTGCTGGTTTCCGAACCGATACGACCTTCAAACCTTCAAGAAAAGAGCGTACTCCTAAAACCTAAAAGGCCGGCAACGCAATTGTGACTCTTGAGTTGAGGGTGTCCATGGGCGGCGGTAGTTACTTATCATCAGGTGACCCGTCTGCTCGTTTGCCCCCTATCACATAAGAAAAAAAAAAATGTATGGTAGGATAGGAGCAAATGGCGAGCTGTTGTCCCTGCCTACCCCGATGGCAGGCGTGAGCCGTATCTATGTTAAAGAACAAAATTAATGTGACTAATGCACTATGCAAAAAAACGGTTGAACAGAAAGGCAGTTTGCATTTCAATTTAGAATTTAGATATATATTTTTATATTTACTCGTTATAATAGTAATAAGTTTAAGATAGAAGACGTACTATCTGCTGAGAATGAGGATCAACAATCATCGTCATCATAATTAGTGGTGTTATTAATAAAGAAATTGAAACATTAAACAATTTTGTGTCATCTTATAAAGTGATACCTGCTTTCCCATCGGATCGCTGATCTGTCTGTGTAGACCATTGTTGGACCAGTTTGAAAGGCGTGACCCAAATATTGTCACAATGGACTGAGTGCCTGCGGGACAAAGCGCTACGTATAATTAATGACTGAGACCACGAAATGTCGGCGTCTCGCGACGGCTATGAGCAGATGAGGAACAGAGTAAAATACAGAGAGGCTTATAAACTTTTTTTAAATCTTAAATGTGTTAAAGACATAGTCACACTTTTAGTTATTAATTACATATTTGCATATTTATGAATGTATGTGATATATAGCTAACCATAACATGTTATATCCTTATAGAGTGTTTTGTGTTTTTTATGAAGTGACTAGCCTGTTTTCAATAAAAATTTAATCTGAACACAATTATATATTATGTGTACATGTGTTTTACGTTAGTGCGATAAAAGGGTTGTTGAAAAAATGTTGAAGTTCGTGTCGCCTTTGCCTACGTCTAAAGGAATATATGTAGGTGTGAGTATATGTATAAATGTATGTACTCATAATATGGTACTTATAGTCTCAAGGTTATTACTACCATACCCCATGTTGATAATTACATTAATTACGTGTATTCATTATTTATAAATTCTTTATTCCACTTTTGTTCTTGTTCTTTCTACACCAAAGCCCATATCGTTGGAATGAGATAAAAGTAAAACAATAATCCTTTTCATTCCGAGTGTCTTTTATTTTAAACACTATGAATGTCTTCATATCTTCGAATGACGAAAAAATTCTGTGTGGGACGTTCTTTACAACTATCTTTTTGTCTGTTGCGTTGTAGCTATTAAATAATAATAAACTTATGTGAAATGTATCAATAACCTGGTGATCTACTAAGATTAATTTAATGCGGCTCATGTATGACTCACCCGATTAAGAGGTAGATGTAGTCTTATGAATACGTTATCGTACACGTTTGTATTAAGACCTCTTTTTTGGATTGTACATACATACATACACATTCTACATACACATTCACCATACACATACTACATACATATACTTATACATATACCTACATATATATCGCCGAAAGGGTAGGCAGGGGCGATCTACAGCTTAACCGTCAGCTTTTAATAAATATATACTATTTATTTGTATCGGTTAAAATTGATGTAATGTGCCATCACGGTATACGGTATACGTATTACGGTATACGGTATTCATAAAGTATGATAAAAAAATACCATACTTCTATTACTGTAAGTATTGACTCGCAATAAATGCTTACTAGTCGTAGGTCCGAAATTTTTAACAATTACATATTTATTTGTTATTTACAAAAAATGTCAAGTGTGGGATTCGAACCCACGACCTCCGGCTCAGCGCAACGTAGCTTTATATAGCGTAAAATAATAGAGACATTAACAAAAGTTTAATAGCAAACATTGGGCCTCTGTTATTAATAGTAACGAGAGTAATAGAAAGTATTGTAGAATGTGAACAATGCAGGGGTCGTTTGAACTGTCACCCGTTTGTGCAATGCATTCAAAGTATCGCTTTGCTAAAATTTTGGAGACCCTTTGACTCAGTGGAATCAATATACTTTTTATCCGACTTCTACAAAGAGTGGGTTTTCTATTCGACTGAAGTTTTTTTGCATGCATCATACGAGATGTATTCGCTATTTGTGCCACTGACTTATAAAAAAAAATTAAAAGAGTAGGAGGTACTGGATGTATGGCAGAGGTAAATGGAAGGTATTTATATGGCAGAGGTAAATTGAGTTGTCGGAAGAGGAAGACCTAGGTAAATGTTCTTGGACCAAGTTCAAGAAAATCTAAGCAAAGGCCAGGTCAAAAGTACCTTTAAACGACGAGCCTGTATTCGGAACGGAATGAAAGTTGAAGAAGCGAGAAAGATATGTCAGAATTGTAGCAAATGGAAGGAAGTGATCTCTGCCTACCCCTATGGGAAAGAGGCGTGATATATGTATGTGTGTATATATATCCTGTAAGCAGGAAAATCGGAAAATCGGTTGTCTTTTTTTGAAGTTAATTATGTGTATGTGTATGTGTATGTTAATTATAATTATAAATCAGTAATGAAATATCCACAAATTCTATTTCCAGTATATAGAATGAAAAGCAAAACTAAAAAAGACAGAGATACAGCAATACCTATTCTAGAACTTTACTTGTAAAATTAAGGTACAAAAACCGCAGCCGTCGTCATGAAACATCCTTTTAAGTATTCAGAATTGCACGAAGTCTTTTGATTTGCTATTTACCGGAGTTCTCAGTGCGGCTTCTTAATAAAGCAAAGGTGTTTAATTGGCTGACAAACTGCTCGCGAAGTAATTACGTCTTGGCTGGCAACGGTTCAAACAACACGTCAATCTGGTTTTGTAGGGATGGTATGACGCAGTATACATAATATTTTAAAATGTTTTTCTTCAAAATAACAATACTGTATCGTCATTATGAGTCTGAAAATTACTTTTAAATTGTAATGTAAATATTAACTGGTTCACTTTATACAACACATGTTAACTGTTTTTATATTAATTGTTTTCGTATATAATCATAAATATGCAGTAATTTTTTTTTATTTTTTTTAAGATAGGTGGACAGATAAACAGACGGCTCACTTGATGGTTAGTGACAATCGCCGTACATGGACACCTGCAACTCAAGAATTGTAAATGCGCTGCCCGCCTTTGTGGGTGATACGGGATGTGGGGATGCGGGTAGGACAAAGAAGAGAGGTGGGATCATGAGTAGCGAAAGAGAATAGGGGGGATGAGAGGAGAGGAAAGAAGAAGAGAGGTAATTGCGCCTCCGGTAATCTCATTAATTTCGGGGAAATGCAACGCAAGCGGTCCTTCACAACCGGTTTTTCTGTAAGGTCATGAGAAAGCATGGCTCTGCCACTGTTAATATTATAAATGCAATAAAACATCTAATATAGTGACATTTTCTATTTAAATTATATTACTGTGTATAATAAACCTTATTATAAAAATATTATTAATTTTAGGATACTTATGAAATCTATATTAAGAATGCGGAAGATATTTTTTAGGTTAAACGCGCTAATGTCTAGAAATATCAGTCAGGAGGAATGAGGAATAATATAGGCATAGATATAAAACATTTATATAATGTAAACATTAACTGCAAAAAAAGAATACTAGCAACGTGGGTCACACATTACTAATATTCTTGTTATCCCATCCAGCTAGGCTAAATGCTTGTGCGAGGAGTGTACTGGATGGTGTTCGAACTCGCAACCACTTGATCGCAAGTCCAAAGCTATTACGCTACCGCCGCTTAATTGTATTATTTTTTTATTCATTGCTTTGTTTTGTTTACAGTACCTAGAAATATGAAAATATAATTACTTCTAGATTCATACCATACATAGTGGCATCCCTGCAACCAGGTAAATTTCGTGATCACTTCAACTGTCAAAGAACGACTTCATACTACGTCGTGCGGTTACCAGCTATTACAGTGTGCGCCGTAAGCAATTGCTTTTGCTGCTGACGATGGAGCCGCTTCTACATCAATTACTTTGGGCAGCGGAAACGTTTTAATTTAGTGCTCTTTTAAATGGATCGGGAAATTAAAGATGCTATAATTTCAATGCAATGGGTTTTTAACCCAATGCAGTCAAATTAGGACTTCTTTACATCCATTCCTACTTCAAGTCACTAACATGCATACATGCATACACTCACGCAGGTGTAGGCAGAGGCGTGTCGAACGCCGAATTTTTCATAACCATAATGTAGTCCCACTTACGTAACAGGGGACAAGCCTATTAAGCGTGAGTGTATGTTTGAATTGAAATTTGTGGAGAACGTGATTGTTCCTTTAAAGGTTAAAGTTTAAACTTTATCGATGTGTGCATATACGATTATTCTTTAAATTTCAAAAAATATATCAAGAATTCAATTCAATTCCATTCACGTTCATCATAATGAGGATGATGAATGATTTTGATTTTCATTTTTTTTATTAAATGCTTTCGTTGTTTAATGATATGTAATTCCATTCAAGTATATAGTGATGTAAAATAAAAGAATAACTAACAATACACAATATATTACTAATAGAGATATACATACATAATGTACATTTAAACTGTGTATTAAACATTACGATTATAGTTTAATTAAAATTATATGTAGTAAGTTATTAGTTACCACCAATATTACCCGTTTATAACCGCACATTATTATATCATATTTCGTAACCTTGTGCTGTTAATATCAATACATATTGTATGAAGCTTTAACATTAAATTACTTTAATTACAGAATATCATAAAGCATATTAGCAATTGATTTAATCGTTGTTATACGACAGACATAGACTTCAACAATTTGTAAGTAAAACAACATTTACTTTCATATATTTATATATTTTTGTTATGTAAATAAATTAATAACAAGAAGGATTTGTATTTGAACGTAACTTGCAGTATTTTTTTTTAACTCTGAATATTACTGGGTGGTCTTTTTTACCCGACTGCTTAAGAAGGAGGAGTATGTTGTTTGTAAACGGGCTGTTATAGATCAACATGTGTCTGTATTGATCTTGCCGGTATTAAATTATTTTATCTTTTTTAATAGGTTCCCAGTCCGATGAATCATATTTGATTCACGTGACAATTTTTGTATCAACACTTAATAACCACCAGTTCATAAATCATATGTGAACAAAATAATAGGTTATTTTGCTTATTATTTATGTGAAACGTCGCAAGATAAAAGACTATTTTTAGTGTGGGGACACAGGTCGTACATATTTTTGTATCTAAAGAACGAAAAAAGTTACACATTTTTTTTTATTTCTTTCATAATGACAAAAAAAAAGACATGAATGTGGCAAAAATTTTACATAGTAAATTAGTAAAAAACAAAAATGAAGCCATTATTATTTATTATCTTTATTCAACATTACAGACACCGCCTTTACTTGTTAGGTTTTGAAAGGGTTTCCCATCGCTTTATTATTCGCATAGCAAGTGATACAAGTATAAATTATCCATCCAACGGAGGTACCTCTGTCAGGCCATGCCTCCCAGAAGACCATGGCTGTGATTTAGTTTCGTATCGCCCTATCCGCATACTCTTTTCTAGAACTCGTTATTATATCCCCAAAAAATATAAGCCGGACTTAATCAATTAAAAATAATGCAATATTTATATCTTATGATCACGAACTATTTTGTTGTTATGAACAAAGAGTTAGTGGGTTCAAAATCATATATGATTCATGGGTCTTATCAAAGCAATTATGTGATTATGTGAATTATGTTTTATTTTCGTGTTTTTGCGTCAAATATTGCTTCTTTAAATATACATCTTACTCCAGATAACAAATAGTAGCCGAATTGAATAAAAAAATGTTTGGACATTACTAAATGAAATTTCTGTGTTGTATGGAGACTAAATTCACATTTGACAATACAACCTATAGTTGCGGGGATGCTGTGTATTGATCTATAATTTTAAGCGTAGAAATATAAAGACTAATTTAATAATTATAGCACAGTTATAAAAATCATTAAAGAAAATACAGTTAGAATAGAAAAGGAGATGAACGTTGATTTAGTCCGCAAGAAGTTTTTGATGTAGTAAGAAAGATGAAAACTAAACTCTCATGTAAATATGATGATGTGCCTATTACTATTATTAAAGAAAACATATATATATTAGCTGAACCACTAAGTCACTTTCACAATCAATGTATTCAAGACGGTATTTTTCCAGATCAGTTGAAAATAGCCAAAGTCATACCTATACACAAAAAAGGCTTAAAACAGTATACTAAGATGTATAGACCGATTTCCTTGTTATCCACAAAATCAAAAACCTTTGAAATTCTTTTAAAATTAAGATTGCTGAGACACTTTGGTTTAAACTATGTCATCAATCCAAGACAGTTTGCTTACAAAAAAACTGTGGGAACAGTAAATACTACTAATACTACAGGCAAAAGGTTACGGGGGTTTTTCTTGATGCCGTCAGGCATGACAATAATTGAAAAACTGGATTATTATGGTGTGAGAGGTAAAGTGAAACAACTGCTTACTTCCTATCTTAGTAATACGCACATGTTTATAGAGATTAAAACAGATAGCTATGATCAAACTGGGACGATTAGAACCAAGTGCGAAAAGACGTTTAAATCCACTCTAGATAAAATTAAAACTGGGTTGCCCCAAGGCTCTACACTCGGCCCTAAATTCTTTATCATTGAAAATCAATACCTGATAAGTAGTGTAAATAACAATTCATCTGAACACATAAAGCTGACCTTTTTTACAGATGTCACAAACGCTATTATATCAGCTGATAACTTACAGATTCTAAACAAAAGAGTTAATGAAGCTTTAGGATATCTCAGCGAATGGTTTCCAAATAAATATAAATAAAAATTAATACAAATAAATCAAACATTATATAATCTTGTATCTCAATATATATCTTATTAAAATCTACAAATAAATATTCCTACAGACTCGCTTGTACTCTTAATGGTGACAGGTTAAAGATAGAAAATGTAGCTAAATTCTTAGGGGTAACAGTTTCTTGAACTTGAAATGAAATGAATAGGCTAATATAGAGTCCAGTATCGACTCTGCCTTTTACGTTTTAAGAAGTTGAAGAGAAGTTGTTGTTGATGTTGGAGCAGCTTAGAACTGTATACTGTTTCTTGGTCGACCGAAAATTGAGGTAGGCATTCATTTTTGGGGTGGTAGCTATGAGTACAACATTCAGAGAGCGTTCATTGCTCAAAAAAAAGCTGCTAGAACTATGATAGGTAAGGATAGATCAGCGGGATTCATGTAAACAGTTTTTTTAGGGAACTTAAAATCCTCACAGTGCCTAGTCTGTATATCATGGCTTATTTTTTTGCGAAAAATATCCATCACTACGAAATTCCAGAGTAAAGACTACTACGTGAAAGCACAAGGAGAAAATATATGCTGATTATGATGGCACCGACTCTTAACGTAGTAAAACATAGCTCGAACTACAACAGTTCAGTCAAGCAATTCAATGGATTTCCTCCAGACATAAAATGTTTAATTTATGCAAAGGAATTAGAGTCCAAACTTAAGGCATTTTTAATAAATGGGTGCTTCTATTCAACTAATGATTTTATGAAATGACATGATATTATAACTTGCATTGACATTTGTAACAATTTTTTATCTCTTGTCATGAAAACTTAATATTTACTTTTGACATACTTGTAATTTAATATTTTTGTGTGTCTGAAATTGAAATTATTTTATCATTTAGATTTTGTTACTTAGTATGTTATTTAATGTATTATTTCATGAATATTCTTTTTATTTTTAATGATTAAATTTATATTAAGATAATGGTATTTCATCACAATATAATGAAATAAATAAATAAATAAAAATCCCACGGCATAACATTTAGAGATGAAATCAGTTTTATTTGTAAAGATAACTTCTTGCCATTCATACAATTTCAAAGCATATTTAAAAAAAGTGGTCTAAAACAAAAGTGTCAAAATTAAAAGTGTTTTAACTTGTTTAACTGTTTCAATACACCTGTTGGTGGCAGCCTGATGTTACCACCTGCAACACCGGATGGACAATAGCAACCTTGTAAGCCTTTTCACGCTTTTTTGGAGATCTCCGGAAGAATCTTGGTGGTCTTAAAAAGAAATCTAAAGCAAGTAATAAGAATACAGCTTGATTAACGTATAAACTTACTCACGTTCTAACTTTCGGTTTTTGACTTAATGAAGTTGTTTTTATTTTATTCAGTATAATAAATTGAGAACTGCGTCTAGGATTTAAAATATATTTAACGACGCATGATAGAAATAATAAGTAAATTAAACACAATTAATTACAATATTCAAAAGATTGTATAATATTAATAAAATAAAATAAACTAAATATTTATGTTCCAATAATATAGGTCTTTGGTTAATGAAGTCAAAGGCATGGTACTAAAATATAATTGAAATGAGAGAAAGCGTATTAATGAGGCCCTGGTGTGAGAGCAGCTTAAATAAAGCAGGCTAACTTAATTATTCCTCTTTGTTTTGCAACGTTTTGCCGGATTAGCCATGAATTATTATTTAATGTTAAAGAGAGTTTCGCACTTGCCACTGTGATCCTATCGCACATCTTGTATGCTCTATATTGGAATGGATTCGTTAGCATTTATTTTTTTCTATATTATTTGAACAGTAAATATATTACTCTTGTTTTGTTAGTTTCTATTATCAAAGTGGAATAATAAAGGAGATTTAAAAGTTGGTATTGTTTTGATAATTTCCTTTGGATCCTCTAATTCAAAGGTAATCGTCTTTTTTTACTCATGTACAAAGCTTACGAGTACATATGTCGGTAAACCTAATAAACTGTGAGCTACAATGATTTATCAATATTTTGTATCAGGTATACGGTTTTTCTCCCAAAACGCTATTTTTAAATTCTGAAAGTTACTTTTTTTATATAAGCCTATAAAAGGCCATACCATAATGACTCCACTCTGTCTAATTTATTACGTGGTAATTAAGAAGTACGCCAGAAAGTATAATTCGCAATGTATACCTGTATATCACAGTCTTCAGAGCCTCGTCTTTGATAAACTCAGTCTAGATCTCTAACTTCAAGCACAACTTGTAATAATATGAGGTAAGTATAAATTTGAGAAAAATTGCTCTGTTGTCGGTATTATAAAGGATGGAAGTACATACATAATATCTTCCTTTATACATACTCGTACATTTACACGATCTGACGGCGTAGGTACCGCATCTGCTTACACAGATTACACCTGTATTAAATCCCTTAATTAATTATAGAACCAACCTGCGACACATGATAACGGAAACGGGGGTTAGTTCCCCATAAGATTTTATTACCGCACTAAAAAGGATTTAATTATATTTTAAGGGTTTCGGACAGGGGTCCAAGGTAGGCTAATGTAAATTTTTGGTTTATGATGGCGTGTTAATAGTGCTGAACTCTGTTTGAATACATGGGTATGTTATACTATATAGTTTTTTGTGATACAAAACGAAGGAAAAACATGCACGCTATTGTTGCACGTATTTAAACTTTCAATTGTTTGTTGTTTCAGTTGTTTCATTTTTTTTGTATACAATAACAATGTAGGGGAGACAGACTTCTGTTCGTCATTTGATGGTAAGTGATAACCGCCGTCCAATGACACCTGAAACTGTAGAGTCGTAAGTGCTCTGCCCGCCTTTAAGGGTGATGAGGGAAGGAGAAAGAGGAGAGGGGGGATGAGGAGATGTGAAAGTAGAAAAGGATGATGAGGGAAGGGGATATAGAAGAAGGGAGTGGGGCCTCAGGAAATCAAACAAATATTTTTTTGAAATGCAACGCAAACGTTGCTTCACAACCGGTTTTCTGTGAGGCCGTGGTATCGCACCGGTTGAGCTAGCCCATTCGTGCATAAGCATGGGTCTACTTTTTTTCCTGACGGGCGATATTAGCCCACGACTACATTCAGGTCTTAAAATTAAAATGGCACTTATGTAATATAGGCATAGAAGACATCAAGTTCTGGATGTAAGCCCGCGTTCACCATGAATTACTTACCCGAGATTTAAATTAAACACTATTACACACGCCATTATTTTATTTATAGATAGAAACCATTACATTACACAAGTACCTATATTTTGCCAAAACGACCTTTAACGTTAACAACTCCACGTGACAACGTAATTGATGCTTTTATTTTTCCTATTTACATAAAACGTTTAAGATAAGCGTAAGATCATTTTAGGCACGACTTTTTATTTTCATCTTGTTTTTCAAAACGATTAATATCTTTTTTATTTAACCAAAAAAGCTTTACCTACCTTTAGTGGTTACGAAAACGATAAAGGACTCGGCTTCACTAGTTAGCCATAGGCTAAACTAACTAGTGAAGCCGGGCTAGCTCCTTAGAGAAGCCTAAAGCGAAACTACTTTTAGTCGAATGACCCCATTCATCTAAATGTAACGTAAACGTTTTTTATATGATATATTATGGATATTCTATCAGTGGTAGAGCCACGCTTAGGCACGAAAGGGCCGGCTCGACCGGTGCGATACCACGGCCTCACAAAGAACCGGTTGTGAAGTGACGCCTTCGTTGCATTTTAACGAATTTTGTGAGGTTTCCGGAGGCCCAAGTTCCCCTCTCCCCTTTCCACTCCCCTCATCCCCCTCTACACTTTCCCATCTCCTCAACCCCCCCTCTTCTTTCCCCTCCCTGCGTCCCCCTATCGGCTAAAATAAATTTAGCTGTAAATATCAGTCCTCTCATACATTTAAAACACCTCTGTTTTATGAGAATATTTTGTACTAGAACTTTCAGTTTAAACTTATATTATTTCTAGCTGTTGCTCGAAGCTTCAATTGCTAAAAAAGATTTCTTCTCTATGATACCATTTGTTTGATGAAAGGTACCTGTTGTCCGTCTCTTTAAAAAAAAATCTTAAATGGTTAAAAAAATATAAAACCCTTCAGCATTTTAAATGCATACCTACTCTATGCCACTGACACTATTAAGGTGATTTAAATGATACCTTACATGTCGAAATCCAGTAAGCCAGTGAAACTCTAGGGGGTGACAAGGAAACAAACATACACTTGAAAACTATAACACTTCTTCTTTGGGAGCAGCAGTCTCTGCGGAGTCGGGTTATAACGATGACCGCTGCAATAAAATTAAAGCGGTAAAGCACAAAGCACTTAACATTATTTCGGATACAGTACTAAAGTGATTATTATTAGATAATGAACTAGAGGAAGTAATACGACCTAAGACAATGACATTCTCTTTTCTAAATGTAATAGCACAAACATTATATTGGTTCTATTTAGATGGCGGCACAGAAAAATGTACGCCTCGCTATAAACAACAGTGTTTATAGTTTACGAAAGGTTTCCATAAACACCAATAAAGTCAGCTATCGGGTGTGCGGTGCTAACAAGCCAATATGGTCGAGATTAGTGGACAAAATGTTGTAAGGGTGAATTCACACAATATATTTAAGCTCTTAGTTTCTTGACTTCGTAAGCAAACATTTTTTAAGTCCGATATATAAAGCTACCGTACCTATCTACAAAGTACCAATATCTATTTAGAAACATTAATGTTCCAAAATGAAATTTCATTGTTATTATTTATCAACAGGCACGATGAGAAAGTTTGTATATTTTATAGACATAGCAGACTGTTAAAATTAATATGAACTGGTAGAAATTTTGTAAAATATAAATTTAATTTACATATATAGCAAATACAATTACAAGATTAATATAAAACTGCGTGAAATGGTAATTTTACATCCCTTGTCACTCCATGCATACACTAGAAAGACATAATACATACATACAGTAGAAAATATAATTCACCTTATTGAGCAGTCTAATTATAATGTAGAACTTATATCTTTCTTTGATAGTGAAAACTAAGATTACTATTTTGGTAATAACAATAAATGAAAACAAACCCTCATGTGCCATTGCCCTTAGCAGCTGTTGTAATGAGCGTCGACGGTCGGTTGGCATGACATGTATCACACTAATGTGAATTACTGTTATGATCATTGTAATAAAGGTATGTTCGCTACTTGTCGCTGCTGTTTTTTTGGAAACAGAAACAAGACCTCCAATATAATAACTTAATATAATCACACGGATTCTTTGCCAATAGAGATATAGAGTTATGCTAAAGAAGTGAGTCAGGGGTCAATGAGACTTGTGCGAGTACGTACGTATGCTTTGAGATGCATTTCCCTGCCGTGATCGATATCACTGCCACGGGGATTAAAGGGCATATGTCATATCAAATTTTATTATTTTTTTTGTGATAAACGCCTTTTGAGCCAAGGGGTAGGTATCGATATGAAGTGTTATTGAGTATGGCACTGACAAATATAACATACTTTTTTACTTCTTAAGGCGGCGGTAGCGTGATGGCTGAGGCGTCGGACTTGTGATCAACTGGTTGCGGGTTCAAACCCCACCCAGTACACTACCATCGTTAACCCACCCCTAACACAAGCATTTAGCTTAGCTGGGGGGGTTAACAAGA
Source organism: Tyria jacobaeae (assembly GCA_947561695.1). Classification (NCBI taxonomy): domain Eukaryota; kingdom Metazoa; phylum Arthropoda; class Insecta; order Lepidoptera; family Erebidae; genus Tyria; species Tyria jacobaeae. The sequence goes on from OX387220.1 coordinate 14,681,920, forward strand.
ATACTAGTAATGTGTGACCCACGTTGCTAGTATTCTTTAAAAAAAAACAGACTTTCATTTTTTTTAGGCAATTAATAAGCTAGAAGTTATGACTTATTTTTGCGTTATTTACATAAATAAAGTTGTAGTGATTTTTAATGCTCTCGTGTGGTAATGGTGACTGGTAGTTGGTTATTGTCTTCAGTAGAGAAAATACTGCTAAAAAATTTACTTGTATCTCTTCTATTGTATCCATCGAATAATATCAGTCTTGTTGACAAAGATCACTATAAAGCCAAACTTAGAGATAGGATATTGGTGACTTTTAGAATTTTGTAGAGATATATAACGTATATAAGTTTAATAATAGAGATATAAACGTATTTAAAAATACAATTAAGAAATATAGATACAAACGTATTTGAAAATAAAATAATTTATTATTCTTCTTTTAAGATGGTTAAGTGTCTGCAATTCCTCGGAGAATATAAAGTTGCGGACTGCGGACAAAATTTGACACGAAACCAACGTTACGATTTTGACTATTCTAGAGATTTGGAGAAAAACTAATAGAAAACGTGCAACACTGCGATAGAAAGTTTTTATGAACGAACAAAATATATGATGAAACAATCAATAGGCTTTATAAATGACAAAGCAAATTTATGAAACGCGCTACTAGACGGCAGATGTCAACAATAAAGGCAAACTTCCGAAAGAGTTGGAAGGTTGGGAAGTAATATTGTGCTCCCGCGAGTACTGAGTCAATAATAAACAAAGGGGGCCTGATACACTTGTAAACTAATAACTTTGCCCCTAGACGTTCGTGACTGTATATTAATAAACAATAGATTTTGACAAATACGCTCCTGCAGGAAATAATCTGATACTTTGGCGGGGTGCTTTTAATTGAATTTTCAGTTACCGATCGAGTGTTGACTTAAATTTATTGACATTGCCTATCTCTATGTATTTTTATAAACAAAGTATAGTGTAAACAGATTTAAAAATTTAAAATATACTCCAATCAAGAGGGCTGAAAGATAGGACAAATTATTTTTACAATAATAATCTATCATATAATATCACCTACAATCAATATCTAATACGACAACAAGGAGATATTTGTGATTTCGTTCTTTAAATTTATTGTATACATTATATACTTTAATTAAAACTTTAAATATAATCAGCTCACAACAGAAGACATGCTTATATGTCAACAGATCGATATCAATCTTGCATTGAAATAATTCTGCCGTTAGACACGGGTCACGTCCGTTCACGTTATAAAAGGGGTCAAGCTATTCACTCAGTTGGTCTATTTCGGCTTTGTAGACAGAACAAACTTTTAAGAAAAAACAATTCTGTACCTATTACTATTTTTGTTACAATTTAGCATTTTAAAAGAAGAGAAGATTTGGAAGAAAAGTTAGGTAGTAATTAATACATTTGTTTTGCTTTTCATCAAAATCGGTTCACCCAGTTAGTTCTGTGGTAACAACAAAAAAATACAGTTGAATTGAGAACCTCCTCCTTTTTTGAAATCGGTTGAAAAGTAGTTCAAGTCAGGCTTAAAAACAATCAAGGCGGCTTCCTGGAGATCCATAAATTAATTAGAAATCAACGTCTCGACAAATAGAGACCTCAAAATGTTACCAAACTTATCTAACCTATCCTTCTCGTTAGATCTTCTAATATTGATTGTATTAGAAACATGAAAGTTCCTCCAAACCTATAAAGTGTATTAACTTCTTGGCAATAAGACTGATTACTGAGTTAAGCAGAATTAAGTTATTATGAATTTCCTTAGAACATTGTCTATTGAATTATATTATCATATATATAATTCTATAGATAATTCCATAGACAATGTCGATGGTTAGGGTTAAGTCTCTATTATATTGTTGAAGTCAACATAGAAGAGAACTGCATGCGATTTTGAAGGCTTAGTAAGTCTTAGCTAATAAAATCATGTTTTTTAAAAACCGAAGTAACTAATTATGTAATATAATAGTCTACGTCAGTAACGACAATGTTTACTTATATACTAAAGGTGAAATCACAATATCCATATTGCTAGCACTTTACACAACACCTGTCGCACAATGTATATAATACATACATATATGAATAAGAAGACGAAATATTATCAAAAGTTTCTTGTGACTAAACAAACAATGTCGGGTCCCAATAGGCGCGGCTGAATAGGCTAATTATTTACAATCCGACACGCAACCAGCATTTTGTTCCAAAAAACTGTTACGTGAAATCTCATTTCCTAAGTGTGCTTTGTGTACGACTTAAAAAAAAAAAACAAAAGGGTTCTCCTGTGTGTTTCTTTATCCTGATTGATAAACTATGGTTACTCAGTCGTTACATGCTTTTTTAGTGTCAACGGCCGGTGCTGATGATCGAATATTGGAAATCATTATTATTTTTAAATCGAGACGCCGCGCGCTGCCAATGCTACCACCGAATGTTCGATAATGATATAAAAGAATAATTTTAAAAAGCGCGTGTATTGTTGTCCCTCTTCGATGCATCCTGTCGCGTGATCAGCTCGCGTGTCTCATGCCAGCCTCAAATTAAAACCCAACCGATAAGACACCATGCACCTCACGACGGTCGCACGGCGCGTCTCTTTTAATTACGCACCCCACACAAAACTTATCTACCCCTTTAAAAATTTACATTTTTAAAGCTATTACTCAGTCAATTTGTTTCAAAAACATTTTCTAAAACTGTTTTTGTCTCTAATTAAAGACGTTAATAGAACAGTCAAACTGTCTATGCATATTCATATGTGTAAGAGGTATATATAATATGTTCTTTGGAAGAAATGAACTTTTAATTATAATGATAGGTGTTGTTTTGATGGTGTGTTTGCTTAGAGTTTTCTGTTCATTAAAATACTTGTGAAAATTTTCTGAGCAAACCACATCCGACAGAATAAAATTAATGGTATCGATTAGCAATGGCGTCGTCGTCGTAGAGATCGCGTGCGGGTGATGCGAACAGCGACACCTTCTGGGAGCTGTCTGTGTCAATTTTAATTGGGCCAGTTGTTTTGCTCTTGTTGTGATACGGAACTTGATAATGTATGTGGGGTCACGGAATTTAATAAAATAGTTTTTATTAATATATTTCACAGAACAACGTACTTATGTATTTATTTTGTGTGTGTTTAAGTACTATTTGTCAAATGATACCATGTAACAAATCTTACATAAAAAAAAATTGGATGAAAGTTTGTTACTCAACCACATCAGACTAGCTGAACAGATCTGCGTGAAATTTGGCACATAGATGATCAATTATAGTTTAAAACAGCACACAAGCATATCACGGAAAGAGAACTGTTTAATAAATTAGTTGCCGCCAACAGATAGTTCATAAATATGTATGTATGTTCAAAAATCATTTTTAACCTATCTATAGTCACGGTGGGAGCTACCAAGTTTCATATTAAGCCGCTTAAGTCTAGAAACAATATGTTATTTTATTTAGCAAAATTAAATTGTCAAACGATGAATGTTTTAATAAATTCTGCCTTCATTTTAACTTTTCATGCAAGACTATATAGTAGTTTGTGGTCTTTGAAATACTACTTTAAACAATGATTTATATGTAAAATGGAATTTTACATGTTGATTATTGTTTTAATTCAAAAATGTGTATTGTAATCGTTCGCTATAATAATGGATAAATTCTAAATTTGAAATTGTGCTAAACGTTAGGTTAGACTTTTGATTGAAGATTTTTAATAACTCGAACTTTTATGCCTATATAAGGTCAACTTACATAAACAATTACAATTTCGCTTGATATGTTTTATTTTGTAGGTGGACCGACCTAACATTTATCTATGAAGCAGTAGGAGTTTCTTGTGGTAGGTACATTAACCTTTCATTACTACTATCGTACTCTTCGCTTTTTTACTAAACTAAATTTTACGTATAGCTAAGGGTAAAATGTAATCAACCTGTTATCATTTTATTCTTAACATTAAATTGTTGATTTCGAAATAGACAAATGACGTTCTACCGCCTCTACCAATATTGAACGGGAATAAGTCGTGATTAAATATATGTATGTATGTGTGAATAAGTGAGAATTTGCTTTTAGTTCAGAAGAAAGAGAGAAATAACTCTATGTCTTTAACAACAATCGTTCGTCTAAAACATTATCATATTTTAGGCCAAATTTTCCTACGGTCTACTCTATAAGCTACCAGGCTCCAGGGATTTCATATTAGAAAGTTTACCGGATCATATCGCAAACTTTCTGGTCATAAGTTCCTAGTGAACCATATAGACTGATTGCCTTTACTCGTTCCACTTTTCAGTGGTTTTGATATTCGTTTTTAAATTGTTGACCTATTTAAATAAGGAACAGAATACTTAAGTTATTTATTACTAGTAAACCGCTTCACTGAGCGTAAATAATATTAGAGAAGATCAATAACATGTTATTTGTAGAAACCCCTCGTCACCCTCAAAGGCGGGCAGCGCACTTACGACTCTTGAGTTGTAGGTGTCTATGGACGGAGGTTGTCACTTACCATTAGGTGACCGGTATGTTCGTCTGTCCCCCTATATTATAAAAAAAAGTAACTTTATGTAATTACATAAAATGTGCAAATATTACAATGTTCCTAAATGTTTCACTCAAATCTAGCCTGAAGTCGCACTAAGACTGACATTATCGTATGTTTTCCTTCGTCTTTTACTTCTTCCAAGGTTTAAAGCAATACGAGGATATCAAAGAGTAATTGATTTATTTTATTTTTTTATTGTACACATTTTATATACATAGGATAGAGTAAAAAACACATGTTACAAATAATTAGGTATAACAATCGGCAGTCTTATCACACAAGGTGATTTCATCCAGACAACCTTGTCACGGATATTGTTTATGTGATTAGAGTAGCCAGTAGTGTACTAATAAAAGGTCTACTACTATTTCCATACATACTATAAACATGTTCAGTTACTTATAATATATATATTCTTCAGTGGTAGAGCCATGCTTAAGCACAAATGGGCCGGCTCGACCATTGCGATACCACGGCCTCACAGAAAACCGGTTGTGAAGTAACGCTTGCGTTGCGTTTCCCCGAATTAAGTGAGGTTTCCGGAGACCCAATTCCCCCTCACCCTTTTCTCTCCCCTCATCTCCTTTCTCCTTTTTTCCATCTCCTCATCCCTCCTCTCTTCTTTCCGTTCCCTGCATCCCCCATCCCTCATCACCCTCAAAGGCGGGCAGCGCACTTGCGACTCTTGATTTGCAAGTGTCCATGAACGGTGGTGTCACTTACCATCAGGAGACCCGTCTGTTCGTCTGTCCCCTTATAGTATAAAAAAAAAATATATACATATATATGTATTTATTTAATATCTCATTGTACCTACTTAGGTAAACATCATATTTGTTTTGTTATATTCTTTGTATATTACGTACCAAGGTATCATAAAATTATATAACAATTTAAATATGGCGGCAATATTATCTTATTTCATGGCGTGTGGTCCATTCAACGCTCGATTACGGAGACGCAAATTGGACCATTCATTCCCGCGGCTCAAGACTCAATCTGCTATTGTCTGGGAATGTTATCTTAGTGTTAGGTGTAATGTTCCGTACAGTTTACTGGCTTTATGGTACAATTATTACGATATTTACTTAGAATACAGATTTTATGAGTTGCTTTTCGTGTTTTGTCTAAACGAATAAGATAAAATTGTATTTATCCTAAAAGTAATGTTGTATAATCATCACCTATCTATAAAGATTTTATATATGTATTAGCTTAGGCATGAATGGGCAATGGGAATCAGGTGACCCGTCTGTTCGGCTGTCCCCCTTTTTTTTTTTTCTCCGTGCGGAAATCCGATCGGATACCACCTTATGGTGGCATGTCGGATTCGAACCGACTAAAACCGCACGCCATCTTGGGTACTAGACCGGGGAACCAGGTACACCCTAGAAAGGAAAACCCTGAAACCCCGACGTACCTCGGGCCACCTACGGTTTGTAGATGCCCCCCTCCTGTGTGGGAACCCCAATGTTCCCGTAACTATCCCCCAAGGGCGCGCACGCTCCGCAGCGTCCGCGCCGCCACCCAAGCCTGCTTCTGCTAGGGTGACAGATGGCCTCATCTGTCACCTCCACGGACGATCATTCTCCGATCTCCGGCGCCTGAGTCGTCGGCTGTTCCCCTATAGTAAATAAAAATAATGAGCAAGTCTTTTCTCGTACGTTTTTTTAATGTTAATATCTACTACATGTATCGTGGATTTTAGAAATACGATAAGTTACTGAAATAAGTTATCGACAACGTTCTTAGTATAATAAACAATAGAATACTATAGAAACTACTAGTACAGTGGGGAACAGGTATCATAGCGACGCTACACTGATGGTGTCGGAAGTTTTACCGTCGCATCACGGTTGAGAAATATAGGTGTCGGTAAAACAGATTTGACCAACAGTTCGATATTTAGAATAGGCTTAGAAGATGTAAAAACAATAAACGCCTATGACAACCATATTGTATCTGCGCGATTCAATTTCGTGCATCAAATCAAATCGTAATTTTTACGTATACTCTTTACAGTTACTCAATATAAAATGTACCAACACCAAATATACCTTTATTTAATAATCAATTAAGTTTCTTTAGCACATAGTGTTGAGGATCGTTTCATTCTAATTTCAGTCTTTGGTTCAAAATATGTTCATTTCTGTAAGTAGCGCAGGACGGGGCTACCGGGGGAATTCACATAATCGTCTATATAGCGTTGTAAATTTAGTTTTTTTTTTGCCTATATTTGTTTATGTCTCTGTGGCTGTCATTTTGTTATCTTGCCTTAAATGTTTGATGTTATTTATTATCTTATTTAAAAAAATATACCTATATTTACATTCATGTTTGCAGGGGTACAGAGATAGTTGTAGGTTACTCCACAAATATACAATTTCTTTTTTTCAGAACATAAGAAATTAAATTTAAATTACTTGTGCTACAGCTATAAGTGCATCAAAAATCTCATTGACCGTCTTTGATTCCATAATGATGTACCTCTTTTTAACGCGCTTTTACCTATCATTAACTACTTAAACAAATATTTGAATAAACCCACTACTTACGAGTATTATATAGTTAACTAACTAACCCATTAATTACATAGTTTGTATGGCAATACTATGATATGGTATCTACTAGCTAATCTGATGATGGAGCCAGAAGGCCGATAGTGGAGCTCTACTACTAGCTACTAGCAACTTCCTGGAGTTTTGGCTCATACGGTTCATTTTGACTGGTCTATCAGATTTGACTGGATGACGGTGGTTGCCGATGAATCCAGGAGTTGAATAATTGAACTCTTCAATAATTACTTGCAAACGTTAACCTAAATAGGTTGACGTTTGCAAGCAACCGAAATTAATAGAAACGAACCAAATTATTCCGAACTCTAAGAAATTAATTAGTTTGTGTAAACGAGTTGAATACTTGGTGACATGAAGTTTTTTTAGTCTTTTTAATTAAACATACACATACACATGTTCTTAGCGTGGGACACGTGGGAACTCATAGTTAGTACAGTAAAGCAATACAGCCTCACAGAAAACCGGTGGACATACAATGCTCGCTAGCCTGTATTTCCGAGCGAGTCACATGAGCGGCAGTTGTCACAAACCATCCAATGACCCGTCTATCCCAATATGTCATAAAAAAACATATATTGAAGCCTACGTCGCCGGAAGGAAAGGCAGAGGCGTATCAAAAGCGTGGGCATTTGGTTATTGTATAAGTACCTGTAAGCCATAATATTATTTATATACTTATTTGTTTAGCCATTATATTTGTCACATTTAAGTAATAGTTGCAAGCCTGTTGCTGTAACCCGGGCACAGTTAAAACTGTATACATGCTATCGGATGGATTAGATATAAATTTATTTTAATCTTCATTAAATCCTCCTATTTTAATCTTTACCAAATTTCTTAACAAAAAATATTGTTTGTAAAAAAAAATAGTGAGGTGGCTCTCTATTTTTCTTAAATAATAATGCACAATATTTTTTTTTGTTAAAAAGACAACAATCACAGAGTTCCATCGCGTCATATGCATATTTTACACCTACTTTTCTTTACTAAATATATAAGTTGTAGTACAACATACTCAGTAGTGCATGTACTCTCGAAGAGTGTTTGGAATTTAAATTATTAAAAGTTCCAGCAAAGTGAAAGGCTGTGTTGCAGTATTTTTTGTGTTGGCTAGTAACTTATCTTGAAAACTTGTTAATAATGGCTTTTTAAGTACGTTAAAGTATATAAAAGCGCCTAAGTTATTTCATTTAGCAACTTTTTGGTTAGTGTATATATAAAATTATCTAGACTCACGGTTATAGTCCTATCTTGCCCTAAAACTTTCCCAAACAAATTAATAGTTAATCAATCTATTATAAATGAAATTAAAACAATAATTAATTCTATTCACTGCACTATAGTGACATTCTGTGTTCTGCGATTATGTCCGTAAGTATGTATGTATGTTCGTAAGTGTTTTAGTGTTCCTCAAGTCAAATGTTTTAGTACATTAATCGTATAGCCTCATTGTAAGATACAAACATGCAATAGGTACTCTTTTTAGGGTTTTATTTACAAAACGCTTTCTAAATAAATTCTCCAATGTTTACGATTATTTTATTGGTGCATCTGTACTATTACATCTCTCCTAAGGAGCTTACACACTCGTTTCATGTGTTGTTTATATGCATATTTTTATAAGATTTTGAAGTATTATTAACGTGGTGGTACAGAAAAGAGAACATGATTTTGTATAATAGAACAGACATAAAACTAGTAATAATGCAAAGTAAAGAAAACAAATAAACATAAATATGTATATATATTAATTATTCCATTTATAAAATAATATGTTCCATCAGGCTTCTTATACAACAATAAGAGTGTTATAATTGCCTACTCGCGAAATAACGACATACCTACTCAAAGTTGTCTGTAAAAAAGCAAAACTTTTTTCTTGTTGCTAAAACTCTCATTGGTGACTTGGTGAGTCACTAAACGGCTTGCCTAAAACCGTCTGTTGTAAGTGAGTGAGTATGTCTTGAAAGGGTCTATGTACTATCACGAAAAGCTATATACCCGAAGGGGTAGGGTAAGCCTATCGCTGTCATTAGGATACTGTATGACTGTATATACACTTGCTGCCTGATGGATAACAGTCTTTTTTCTAGTGATTTATATACTTATTTATTAATTGTCCATTCGAATATTTGACATTATCAGCTTCTTATCCTTATAACAATTTTATTAGGGGACGGTGCATTGTGTTCTCTTTTTCCATTCCAATCTATCATACGTCATTTCACTGCTTATTCCGTACCGTCAACTTCCATACATGAAACGGTCTGCATGACATTTTGTTCATCCCTTTGCATCACATGTCCATACCACTATAATTGTTTTTAATTTGCTTTTAATGCAATTCTTACAGAAGATTTTTTAGGGCTATGCTGATAGCTACTAGCGGGGTCAAGAGATAGTGAACGGCCACTAGATATAGTGGTCAGCTGCGAATAAAATTAGCAGTCCCCAACCATTCATCGGGGAAGACGGTCTTCCAGCATTGGCTTGCATCCGTCTAGGAGAAGACAAACTCCAACTAAACTCAGATCTGGAATCACTGTTAGGCGCGAGTAGGGTTTAACCTGAAATAAGCGGCAGATCAGTGCAACCGACCTGGCTCCACACGTATTGGCTTTCTCTCCTGTGGGCCCAGCCAGCGAGGTCGAGAGAGTGATGTAGGTCCTAGGCAACCCTACGCTTCTTTAATTGTGTCCTAGGCGATTACTGAGCCTCGTTAAATGTTTTCATGAAGACATGAAGGGTAGTTTTTTATTCAACGGGAACACATCGTTTGGCGTATGCTGCGTGCTGGCACCGTCTCTGTTTGGTATATTTTTCACATTGCTTTTGAAAATTGCTTTCGGTGACTACCGACAGGGTATCCATCTGCATACGAGGGCTGATGGGAAGCTGTTCAACATAATTTCGTTTCTCAAGCCCGAACGCTATCGTGAGGACTCATGTAGAGGCTGTCTTCTTTTTGCCGATGACGTAGCCTTGGTAGCGACTCTCACCTATGAGTTCTAGGTTATCTTGGATAAATTCTCCCGTGCTTATTCCCTGTTCTCCATGAGCATAAACGCTAAAAAGACCGTTTTTCTATGTCAGGGTTGAATTGCCTTTGGAGGTCGTAGAGAAGTTCTGTTATTTGGGGTCCACCTTGTAGAACAATCTGTCGCTTGATGCGGATATCGACTTTCGTATCGGCAAGGCGACTACCATGTTCGGGATTCGAAATAAACATTTAACTGCATAAACAAAATTGATAATTTTCCAGGCATGTGTATTGTCTATTTTTTTTTATGCGATAGGTTGCAAACGAGCAGACGGGTCACCTGATGGTAAGTGACTACCGCTGCTCATGGACACCCGCAACTCAAGAGCAACAAGTGCGTTGCCGGCCTTTTTGGTAGCAGTAAGCTCTTTTCTTGAAGGTTTCAAGGTCGTATCGGTCTATTATCTTGTACGGTGCTGACTCTTAGACAACATACGCAAAGCAAGAACACCGTATCAATATGTTCTATATGCGCTGACCATCCTAGAGATCTCATGGAGGGACCGGATTACCAACGGGAGAGAGACCGGATTACGGAAAAAGGGATATTGGCAGACCTATGCTCCAGTTTTAAGATTGCGCCAGGAATTGTGGTCTCATTTGGCATCGACTATGTAGGGTGGGAGAGGGTCGCTGAAGAACGCGCTAAATGGAAGAGGCGTGTGATCGATGGGCGTGTAATTCACGATAAAACCTGGTTCCAGAAATTGGCGCAAAAGAGAGTTGAACGTCACCAAAATAACAACAACCCCCAAGTGGCCAGTTTTTCGTGCAGGGTGTGTAGAATCTGTGGCTCTAAAATTGGCTTAAATAGCCAAGAAACAAAGTGTATGTCTACAGGACACTTACTAAATCGTCTGGAAAAGACGTAGGAGACCAATGATGATGACAGAAACATATGCATTCGTTTAAAATGTACTATTGACTACTGTCGTGGGGGTTATGCATTCTTAGTGGTTACCACATATTATAAAGAAAAAACAACTTTGTAACATACTTATAATGAAAATATGTATTACTCGTACTACTATTTTCATATCCCTACTTATTAAGAATTTTGTAAAATTTGTTCACAGTACTCGGCATCCAACTTTATGTAGTATATTATTTAGACATTATTATGTTCAGATAAAAATTGTATACTTTTTTGTGTCTGTCTTTGTGTCTGGAACTATATCTATGTATTTTGTTTCCCCTCCTTTCTTCCTGTGTTATTCACTCCTAGGCAAGTTCTTTAAATTATATATACTTAGAAGTAAATACATTTTAAAAAGAAATTTAAAATTAGCTTGAAAAAGCTAAAGAATTAAAAAAAAATATTTTATTTTAAAAATTCATTTAATAAACTTTAAATATATTGTATAGAAGCCTTTAAAAATAATAACAAGTAATAACCTAGAGCTATAAAGTTATACAGTTGTAAACAAACTACGGGCCCTTTAAAAGTGTTACTAATTATACAATTTGGACTGGACTCTTCCTAATTTGTAGGTTCTAATTTATTGATCATAAAATGTTCCTATATAAACTAAACGGTACATTAATTACTAATTACATGCAAGCATTTGTTCCGTGTCTGGTTTATTTTTAAGAGTTATATAACTACTTGTTTTGCATTTACAGCAATATAAGAGGCTTATCTAGCACAAACTTGTAATAGTACTACAAGTTCATTGTACTTCTTTTATCCTTTTAAATAACTCAGTTTGCTTTTCATTGGGGGTTCATTTTGAACTGTTTGATTTGTAGTTCAAATAGGTAAACATTTCTTAAATTACCGAATCAAATATATACGTTACAAGTACATAAAAAAAGACTAGGAATTATTATAGTGACGCTTTGATAGTATTGTAAGTTTTTTATTATATTTTAACATGAGATCAAAGTGCCAAAAGCTCATTTGGCGCTTTAGAGTTACAATTTAAATCTAAAATATATACCTACCATGCAATAAATGAATTGGTATGTTTCCACTTCATTTACACACGTGTAACCTAATATCCAAGAAACAAAAAAAAAAACATCTAACGAATAGAATAACCGTAACACAGCCGTAGAACATACAGCTAATGAGCGAATGAATAGCTCCAATAAAATCTGAGAGAAATAATACGAATGCAATTGGTTTTTGTAAAATGCTATTCACTGTGAGATTTGAATTGAGATTTCAATTCTCAATTGAAATCCAAAAAAATCTTCTCAATAGCTGTTAGAAGCTTTCAAAGTGTGAGCTGTGCGGTAGCTTTTGCTGACCACGAGAAAACATTTTATAATAATATTCAATGACACCGGAATAGTACTGTATAGTTAAAAAATGACATAGGTTATGTATAAATCTCAGAATGCAAGATTTTTATATGATTGATTTCTTATTTCTTCAAAAAAAAAAATATATAAAATGAACTATAAAATGGGATACTTGTAATTTTGATTGTCGCTGATTTTGTATTTTAAAATACATTTAATCCTGTGGCATCATGCTGGCGAATGAATGCCTCCTAACTGCTATTACTTTAATATTGTAATAATTTGCACGTGCATATGTTATATTTAAGAATAAATTTTACATTGCCGTAACATTTCGCAATCAAACATTTGTTAAAAAGAATGTTGCAAAATAGTTCTTCTGGAGTTTCTTCTTCATAGGAGCTACGTAATGGAACAAGCAAATAGCTTGACGATTGCCAAATCCGTATCCGTAATTGCTTTAATTGATATTAAATCTGATTTGAATTTTAATTTAAATAAGTGACTATGACAAATATAGTATCAATTACAACTACTGTAAATACAGTGAATGTTTTCGGCAAAATTCTTTACCAAGACTCAAATTATTTACCGCCAAAATTATTTATTCTAACAGGTTATTAATAGTTAATACACATAGATTACACTTGATATACCTACAATTTGATATGTATTACAGTGTCAAATAGAAAGGAAACATTTATCATACAACAGGAAGCTCGATACTATCGCCGTTTGGACTCATCTAAAGAGAATTATGCTGAGAATGCCATTAAAGGATGCCCTTCACCTTACCTACAGCGTTGCTTGTCATTCAGTCCTGTCTTTCAACGTACGTTTTTTGTCTAGTATAAAAATATAACTGCTCATTAGTACGGCATCAACACTGCAGGCTTATTTTACTTGAAGGGTATTAATAGCGAACTGATTATACTGAGATAGCAAGTACAGAAGTGCGAGGTATAAACTGCATTATTTTTTAATATTATTAATGCGATGTGTTGCGAGGAACAAACTACATAATTAATTGATCAGTTTGTCGTAATTCTGTTCATTTCACTACATATTTTGAGATAACACTAATAGCGTTTTTGAGTATAAGGATTCTACAAACTTTAGCTGATTTTTGTAACGTTTGTAAGAAACGACTACATAAATATAGATGTCTAATTCACTAAATAACGGTAATTGCGATGCGCTTATCGCCCCACCATTCCGTCACTCTCCGGGCGGATCACTGGCGTGGCGCTCCGGCTGTAGCCTACAGCTTGTCATAATAGTGTCTACTAAATCATTTTATTAAAGACTACACTGTTTATGTATCTAACATAGTTTCGCCTTTTTATATAAAATAAATACTATGTTTTGCTGAGGCGAAATAGTGTTTTATGCATTAATAAAGAATCAATATTCATACATTTAATCTAAATGTAAGACAACAAATAAAAACAAACCATCAGTATCAAAGAAAAACATACTATGAAATATTTTGTTAACAACTAACATTCTACCAACCTCAAGCTTCGGTCAACAAATTAAGCTGGCTACACATTGCGTGACGCGACGGACGTGATTAGAGCACGTGTTGCGGACGTGACATAGATGTAGACACGCCCTCGCGCATCCATCCTAAACGAGCCCAAGTCACTATTGAAAGTGTTGTGGTATGTATGTAAATATATATATTGACATATATATACATTTATTTGGACATAATAAGAAAAATCCGATTTTTTCTTAGATTTTATAGAGTTCCATTCATGCGATAAATTTGGAATATTTATATCTTGGTTTAGTATTAAATAATGATAAACCTAGTAACAACTAACACTGTCACAAAACAACATTTCATCACAAAACATACATACAAACATACATCCACGCCTGTATCCCCGAAGGTATAAGCAGAGTTGTAATTAACGCGCTCATTGTGCCGATTATAATGTAGTCCCTATTAATGAAGTGTAAGCCTGTTGCCGTCATGCTGGTATCTTAGGGATTTTTTTTTTATATAAAAGACAACTTCTGCACTAGGATTAATTCCTGTGTCGCGGGGGACTTTACAAACATTCAAATAAAGGACACAAAGTGCACCCAGACTCAGAACAACAATTTTAGAATTACACAAAGTGTTGTCCCGTTCGGGGATCGAACACACACACACACACAATTGGATGGGAAAATTTGGAGTATATTAACAGGAAAGCAAGAAAAGACAGAATAAAAACGATATGTCTTATACAGATGAATGGCGGGGCTTGAGCAATAGCTCAAGCAAGTCAGGTTCGCGTGACTCTAACTCGAACTGACTGGTGCCGGGAACTCCGAGCCATAAAGTATTTACTATAAAATATTAGGTTGGCAGCTTATAAACAGGCCATATTTGTCCACTAATTTATTTATTTTTTTAAGTATACAAAATCAAATTATTTCTCAACTATATAAGCACCGTCGTTTTCTATCACCTGTCGCCAACGCGGTGGCAGAGACATAATGCTTTCCTTGTAGAATTTTGTAGGGTTTTGATCACAAAAGGCGGTAAGGTTACTTTTAAGCTGGTCTTCATTTTTAATTTTTTATCTGCTAAGTAGTGGGCTAGAGAACGAAATAGATGATGATCTGAGGGCATAATGTCTGGGGAGTACGGTGGGTGAGTAATTAAAAGTAATTTTTCACGAGATTTTTTGTGGTCGAGAATTATCGTGCAGAAATTATACTTTATTTTGATTTTTCGGTAATCTCGCTGCTACATTATCCAGTTGGTCACAATAAATATTGGCCGTGATTATAGTATAAGATGGCAACAGCTCCCAGTATTTTATTCCCCACCACTCACTGAAAGAACTTTTTTACTCGTGTCAGATTTTGGCGTCGGTACTCCTGCTTCTCCAGGTCCAAGCCACTGGTGCTTACGCCATAAATTTATGTACAAAACCCACTTTTCATCCCCCGTAATTACATCCCTCAGTCACTCATTGGTACGATGATAACTAAGTAGTTCCATGCACAGGTTAGCTCTCTTCTGAAGTTGAAACGGCGTCAACTCATGTGGCAACCAAACTAAATATTTCCAGGTCTTTTCTAAAGCGTGGAGTTGTTTTTCTACTGCAGTATGAGAACAATGAAGCTGCTCTGCCAGACAACGTTAGTGAACCTGGGATCCATTTCTATGAGTCTTTTTAACTCATCTACATCTATTGCAGGAGGTCATCCTGCGCACTGCTTCAGTCGCTTTTCGACCTAAGCGAAATTCGTGAAGTAAAAGCAGCCGAAATTCTCTACGAGAAATATCTATTATTTACTATAGTTTTACTATTCAAGATCCAGTTGCCAACTGATCTGACATACAACTCTTGCTTTATTTATATACTACTCCAAGAAATACGAGATAGTTCTATAACGTTTTAGAAACTGATCGAAAAAAGTGGCGGGTTTATTAGTTGCCAACCTAATAAAAGCAAATAGCAATTGTGAATAACATCAATTAAATGTAGGGGAATAGAGACAGCTAATTTAAGTTGGTACCTGTTCAATTTTTCTATTAGTATTTTAAACACTACTAGGCACTGCTAACTGCTTGTTATCACAGAGACCACCGCGCTTGCTTATTTGTCAATTGTACAAAATCACGAACGATACCTGAATAGTTTTAGCAAAAACAGTTTGACTCAATATCCAGTTTTCTCTGTGTTAGAAAACCGTTAAGTTGTCTGTATCGCTTTAAACAAAAAAATATGGCACATGTTCTTCCTCTGAAAGCTATTGCCATTTTTATTGTTTATTTTTAGTCTTAAATTTAATATTGGGCTTAAAAGCTATCAAAATGCATGTCATCATACAAAAGCAGCAGACATATTATAGTTAGTATGTTACACGTTATTAGAGCCACACTCTACAGTGAACCATCTCACGTAAGTTCAAAAAAGATGGGTGTGCGATATAGGTAGAATGACGGGACGTGACTATATTTAAATATGACTCATAAGTCTACTAGGGCTAAGGGGACTACTGACTGTTGACTACTTGCAAATGTTATTGTTTTAGTCTCTGAAATAAATAGTTATGATTAAATATATGTACATACTTTACAGTCAGTTTAGTTGACAGAGAAAAAAGAACCAGGTCTACATTTATTTTATTTCCATATAATTAATGGGTTACCATATTAATCATATTAAAGTAGATTAGTGCTTTATAAGAAAGTCTAAATATTTGCTTTATTTCAAAGATTTCCGTCAACATCCCATCAAACGTCGTAAGATGTTTGATGGGATGTTGACGGAAATCTTTCACTCATAACTCAGTCTCCGCAAGGTGTATTGAGACTCTTAAACCAGAACCTTCATGAATATCGTTAAAAAATAGCAACTTCTTAAAAAACATGCAAAGTAACCGGTGAAATGATATCCGGTGTTGCAAGCGTGCGCCAAAAGATATAAGTGTCTTAACATCTAAATTATCCTTCCAAATTAATATAAAAATTTCAAACCTTATACAATACAAATCTTATATTCCTCTTTATTTTTCAAGAGATTTAATCTGCTCTGATATAATGTTTAGTTTTTTTTTATCTGTAGATAATAAAATGGTTTGTATCTAAGTTTATATTTAGTTTGTATGTATCTATTTGTAATAATAATATACATTTGTATACAACTTCAGTTTAGTATGAAGTAAGCAAGAACTTTAAATAAGAATGTTATGGTTCTTTTACTACGCATTTATTATGGCTTGTGCATCTCAATGGAGATATGTTTATGCTGAGCCTACGATTAGGTAACATTTACGTCCTCTGTGCTGCTGTTTTTTTTTTCCACTTTTAAAACAGTAGCTCAATGTGATATAAGATATATGCACGTAACTTTCAGAATATTTTGTCAAGTAACATCATCTTAAAGACCCTGTTAAGGACATAATAGATGGTACTTATGGATGTAAAGGATTCTAATGACAAATTTCTTCACTTTTAGCATACCCCAAAAGAGGAAAAGGCAAAAAAAATGATTCAATTAATCAGATAGTCACAGCATGACTTTGAAGATCTTCCCGATGTGAATTGACGACATTATTAGTCTTCCCTCGTAACGAGTCATCGGAGGGCGTATTTCAATTTCGTCTAATGCAAATTTAATACGCTCCCCACGACCCCTGAAGGGTTCCAAATCGAGTTTCTTTGTTTTCCTCTACACGTTTCACCCTTAGTAGAAAAAGTAAGATTGTACGTTCGTTTTGTTTAATTGTTATTCCTTTTTTTTTTTTTTTTTTTTTTTTTTTTTTTTTTTTTTTTTTTTCGTGTGGAAACCCCCACGGGTCATCACCTCACTGGAGCCAACAGTGAAGTGGTATGTCGGACTCGAACCGACTAAAACCACACGGTGTTCCGTCACGAGGTCTATCGCAGAGGACCCGGGTATACCCTAAGAAGGATGCTTCCGAGAACCCCTGCAGACCTTGGTCGCCTGATGCTCAGGCGACCACACCGTGGAAAGCGGGGAGCCTAGCCCCCCTCCAACTTAGAGAGGCGCGCGCAGAACACGACGCGCTCCCGTCTCAGGCCTGCTTCTGCTAGGGTAGCGGGCAGCCCGATCCGCTACGCTACGCTAATTGTTATTCCTTGGGGCTCTTGTGTTAAAGTGTAAACTATTAATATTGATTAATTAAGTTTGTCAGAGGGGAAGTTGTTAGATTTTAATTTAAATAAACTTAACGATTTGTTATTCTAATGCGATTAAACGTTCGCAGATATGAACTGGTACTTAAAAACAGACTCTATGGCGTCTAATATACACTAAACTAGTAAAAGATCTTCTTTATTGTAAATAATGTTTTCAACATGTGGACGTGTGTAAATTGCACGTCCAAGCAGAGATAAGTGAGAAAAGAAAACACCTATGCGGTTATCACAACCTTGCTCTGATCTTCTACGGTATCTATTTGAATGCATTGTCAAATTTTAATAGACTACATAGAGGGAGGTTCTATGTTTAATCAGTTACCTTCTACACTCTGGTATCTCTTTTTACGCCTTTCTGTGAAAAAAAATAAAAATGTCGGGAATTTAAAATTGTAAATATATTGAGCACTATGAAAGTTGGAAGCATGAATGTGCATATATTTACCTACATAAGATGAACATATTAAGTTCATCTTATGTTTGTCACAATCACAAAAGATAAAGGTATATAGTAACAACATTCATAAAAGGTATTCAAAAATAGAACCGACAAATACTACTTTGTATGAATATATATTGTGGTTTCTGTAATGTAGACTATATCTTCCCGTGCGTGTCGTAAACGACGACAAAGGAATTGGACTGTTATCTATAAGACAGTATAGACTGTTATATAATACCCGGATGACGGCAAAAGGCTCCCTAAATTTTTTTTTATACTATAAAGGGACAGACGAACAGACGGGTCATCTGATGGTAAGTGACAACTCCGTCCATGGACACCTGCAACTCAAGAGTCGTAAGTGCGCTGGGCGCAGAAAGAAGAGAAGGGGGATGAGCCGATGGAAAAGAGGATCAAGGAGATGAGGGGAGAGGAAAGGGGAGAGGGGGGGTTGGGCCTCCGGAAACCTCACTCAATTCGGGGAAATGCAACGCAAGCGTTACTTTACAACCAGTTTTCTGTGAGGTCGTGGTATCGCACCGGTCGAGCAGGCCATGCGTGTCTAAGCATGGCTCTGCCACTATAAAATACGTAAATGGCAAAAATGTGGGCTAATAATACGTACGTACGATGCGAATGTGTATATTCATATACGTTATTTTAAAGTGTATATAAAAAGAAATATGTTTGTTTCATTTATCTATCGTGAGTGGTTCACAAAGGGAGACGGTAGATACTTGAGATTAAGTGTTCTTCTCTACTTGGTACAACTCAGTTCTATAGATATTAAGTCACGGACACCAGCTAGCTAGTATACTTTAGTAGTATAAAAGTACTTTTAACTAGAATTACACTAAATAGTAGTTTCATCCCATCAAGATAGCTCCCGGTCCTTTTGATCAATTGATTCCACTAAAAGTATATTTTACCGGTTATGTCAGTAAGAACTCTTAAAAAGATACTAACAAAAAAGTTTTGAAAAGCTGTCAAAAGTATTTTTGTCTAAAAGCGTTTGTCAAAACTATTTTTAACCACAAATGTGTAGTCAAAAATAACAACATTAATAAATGACTTTCGTACAAAAATATTTTTGACCAACCTGTTTAGTCAAAACAACTTTTGCCTGTTGTTTTTTGTCAGTTAAAAGTACTTTTGACCAATTAAGAGTTTGACTGTGACATATACATTTATAAATAAAAAAAAAAAACAAATTTTAAATAATATAGAAACTCTAAAACACTGCTCATTTATAAAAGTTTTCCACGTCCTTGTCTACTTATATAAAGAAAGAAATATTTTGGTACAAGAACTTGCTTAGTATATAATGTTTTTCATGAATACGAAAGCGACGGAAGCTGTGAATAATTTTTCGTATTAGACTGAAAAATTAAGATCGTAACGTTGAATTACTTTTCCTAATATATTTTTAGGGAAGACATTTTTTAAACATGAAGTAATTTTGATTACAAATAACATATTTAATTTATTTTAGAGATTTTAATTTAGAGTAGAGCTAATGTTTACTGACAATAAGAATAAATAAGCAATCAGGTACTAATAGTTCATACAGTATATATACTGTATGTAAGTACCTCGACTCTCGACCTCGTATAGGTATGCGATTGTGAATTATTTGAGCTATTGCTTATGCTCCCATATCTAACTGTATAAGCAATATTCCTTTCCTATCTATCGTCCCCTTCTTGTAATACACTCAATTTTTTTCCACTATAACTTCCAAAGGTACAGGTAAAAATGTTTACAAATTTACTTTACTTAAATGTTTTATTCAAAGTACTATATATTATTTTTTTAAATAAATTGCTAAATATTCACATACGTTATCGATTTTAGAAAACACATTTATTTATTGATCAAACAACTCGTTCCGGTGAATCAAAAGTGATATCGAAACTATTCATCAATTTAACACGCAACAGTTAATTTCTGCATCGATTTTTTATTGTTGTTTGTGGGCATAATCAATAATATTAATACTGTTAAACTACTACTGTTAAACGTTGATTTCTTTTTAATTCTTAAAATACTCGTATGTAGCTTTAAGGAGGTATTCTAAGTTAGATTTAAAATGTGAAATAAACAGTCAGTAAAATTTGGAATCACCAACCGGTAGTTAGTGATTCCAAATTTGAATGAAGACGTCAAAAAACAGTCACCGGGACTGTTTATTGACATCTTGGTTAAAGAACTACTTGATTCGCTTGTTAGTATTCGAATACCGTTGGCCATAAAAACAATGGCAATCGATATCACTCAAATTATTTATTTCATGTATATCACCGTCAATTTAATTGTAAAGAAGGAAGAATGACTATGAACTTGAAATTCGTGATTTTAAACTACTCGTAATTCTTTCGACAAACTCGACATTTGTCATACAATTCCGGGATGAATGATGAAACAGCGAAGAACTGATGAACATGCTCGGCGATTTTGAAGTACCCATTCGATAACATGTGCAAAAGAGACCGTGGGGTCATAAGTACGAGTACTTGCTAGTTCGACTTTCGACCGCTTAAGAATAGTACTCATTAGTATTACCTACTCGTAGAATAAACCAGTCTATAATAACGCGTTGTTTGGCAATGGTTATGTGTACCCTACACAGTAAATGAAGATGGATGTATTCCAATTTTTTTTTTATCGAAATTTTGGTTTAAGTATAAAAAGCTCTCATTCTCAAAGCGATTATTCTGTTTTTTTTCGTTAGTATACCTGGAATAACAAGCAACAAAAACTTTCACATTCTGCTTGTAATATCAATTTAATTGGTTGATGGTATACATTTCAACACACAGAAACCGTTTACTAAAAGTTATATCGAAAGGTATACCGCCAGTTAAGATCATAAAACTACAATTTGTCCAGCACTCAGCAAAGTCGTTAATAGTGAAGAATAATTTTCGTTTGTTAGGGTCTATAAATTTCTTAAGCTACTTAGTCAGTACATTGTGTGGAATCGCATAGAGGGTGTTTACCGGAAGAGGGAGACGGTTTGATGCGGTGCACTTATGAGGCACGAAAATGTAGTAAAATAGAAGTTAATCTTTAGTTCCAAAGAATTTTGTGGATACTGTCATTTACATAATGACTTCGACTCTTTTTGTCTTTTACTCAATTTCTTAATCTCTCATATAAAAGGCTAAAAATTAGGATAGGCAAGTACTTTATATTATTCGTATATATGTGGAGGAACGGGTATTATATCAAGGTGATGTGATCATGCCTGGTGGACCTCAGCCCAACAGCTAATGTTGTTTATTATACTGTTTCATGTCGCGATTAAGGTTCTAATTACGTAGTTACAGAAGTTTCTATGAAGGTAAATTCATCAGTATAAGTTTATTCTGTATGTGGAGATCACTGTATAATATATGTACATATATGTATAATATTGTATTCCAATTGGCTCCATGGTGACTCTGCTAAGATGTAGGGAATTTCCAGGCCCCACATAGTATCGGAACTCTATCTAAGACATTTGACGTCGCAAGTTTTTATGGGAACTGATGCCTGCTTACTATCATGTTTGTAGTTTAATAATATGCTCTACTACTTACCCTAAATTACCTAACATTTTCTTTTTTTTTTTTTTTAAATGTACTGCCTTCTCTCTTACAGTTTCAAAGAAATATGGGTTTGGTCATTTTAAGTTTATGTAAGAATAAAATATTTTACTGATATTGATTAAATTGAGTCTTAAATATATTTAATTGAAATAAATACACCAAACATTAAATGGTCTCATATATTTGTGTTTTTGTTTTTCCTTTAACAAAAAATTCAAATCTGTCCCCGTCCTACGTTTGATATATTATATTTCTGCAAAATTTCATCATTCTTTATTACATTTATTACATACCTACGTGTACTAATATCAAACTAACAAACGAAGGTGTTCCACACTATCCCTCCCGCACTTAACCCTCCGAATGCTTCGAACATGGATCTTATCTGCATTGTGGCTCTTATTGCGGTCGTATAATGATGTCAACACATTACGGGCGTGTCGTGCAAGGAACGGGTACAATAGACCCAAAATGTTTACTAACGTATATATCCTGCAGTCTTGAACATAGATTAAACTTCTGTATAATATATTGTAAACTATTGTATATTAGTTGACGTGATGTTATTAAACTTGATATATGTGTAATTTAATAAGATATTTCGGTGCAATTTAAAGTATACATTTCAACTGAAATGAACAGACCAGTCGTTAAAGATATATTTATAAATTATAATTTTGTGTGGTGTGTCGTGATTATATGCCGCATTACTATGCTGTTGATTGTGTATTAACATTAAATATCTACCTATGTACATCATGATCATGCTTTAATGAATGTTATACTAAGCCTAAAGCCTGGCTTTTAATAATAACAATGATTTACAGTAAAAATTAAATACAAATAATAAAGAGGGATCTATATTTCAAATGATAACAACGATTTAGATGTTCCTTGGGAGTCGTACGGCCCGTTAGAAAATATTAGGCAACCTGTTACTTTTACTTAAATATATAATAATTTTATGTATAGCGCATATGTAAGAGTATGTATAGTAAAGCTATAAGCTGCCGTCCTAATAAACTTGGTAAATACTTTTTAAATATGACTTCAATCATTTTGTAATCACAACAATCAATCACACAATCTCAGTATGTAGAAAAATAACTTTTTTTTTCATTTAAGGAGTTGACGATGGTATTTATAATACATATATTATTTAAAAATGTGTCAAGAACAAGTTTTACGTTATAAGAAAGTTATTATTCAAATATATAAATAGTCTTGAATAAAGAAATAATTCTAAGAGAGCATAAACATTTCCATTGCATTACAACAATGCCAGAACAAAAGCATCTACTTATTTACTTTCATACTACGTAACAATCATAAAACTAAGATAAGTAAAGGATAAAAATATTCCCAGGGGATGATTCACCACAAAGTTGTAAATATTTTCTCAAAATATACTCAAAACAATAGGGCATTCAAAGAAATGGTAAAAGTGTTAATGTGGGGCCGGATAAGCCTTTTACCTGAAATATTGGTGTAATACCGGATGTCATTAATGGAGGGTTAAGAACCTTATCAGGGAAGGTGATGATGGCAAATATTAAGTTATTGAATTACAACAATATAGATTCTTTAAGGCATTTAGCTGACTCTACACTTCTTGGATATACATATTATTGTTTTGTTACAAATGGTTATAATGAAATTGATAACATTATGGAAAGGCGTGTGAAGCACATGTATTATTTCTAAATATTATATTGCGTGCTTTTTTCTAATAAGCTTCAATAGATATAATTATTTGACTGTTAGTAAAACAAAGTAGCGTGTAACGTACAAAGCCACTCACGGAACAGGGGCTTTTTTTTTAATTCTTGCAGAGTGTAAGGACATTTCATGTCCATTCATCATTTAAAAAAAAGTGTCAGTGCCATCATTTATTCTGGATGTGTATTCGATATGTAATGACTCGCATACACTTAATCTGAAGGGTTTTAATTAATGTATGTTTGGGTACTATCTTAACTGTAAACATGATGAAACGATAAAATATAGGTACATGTGTGTAAAAACAAAGCTACAACCACTAACAAATATTCACAGTGGAAGAATTGTTTAAACAAAGTTTGAGCAATGTCATGTTGTTTTACCGCATTGCACTTTCGTTCATTAAAATGATAATACACTAGATAGTTATGACGTCATGATAAACACTATATTACATGCGGTTACGTTTAAACCGTATTTGAGAAGGAATTCGCTTGCGGTCAAACAGACCACCTACGTGGCAAACGACGTCCCATTTTGTTAATGGTTCGATTATTGCGTCACCATATGACACTTAAGTAAAAATGAGGATCAATTTTATTTGTTAATTTTGCTATAAACATTGATTGAGATCTATTACTCGTCATGTTGTCTAGGAAATGTCATTGTTTAGATTTTATAACACTATTATAAAAATAAGTTATTTAATTAATTGGCTATAAATGGAGAAATTATCATCTATACTAATACAACAAGGTGGAAAAGAATTTTTTTTTCTTGTTTAATCAAATTAATTTTTAAAACCAGTTGTTACGAAACAATATATTTCAACTACTTTTAGGATACATATACGCAGGTAGAATAGCGGTAAATAGCAATATCTTAAAAAATATTTTATATCTACATATCTACTGCTATAGTAATTTAACTTTAATATGTTTACAAATATCTTTTTGTTTCATTGTTATCTTAGGTATTGTTATCTTACTTTGCAAAATCTTCACAAAGTAAAATGAACAGAAATATATAGAATTACACTCAACAAGACTTTTCCATTTTTCTCCCGCTGTTTGAACATACAGTTGCCGGCGATAAAAACATTAGGACACAATAAAACATTTGCGAATTTTTCAAATTTCGTTATGAGTGTCGGTGAAAATTCGAAAGCGCCTCAGTAATGGCTTTTATGAGCTTGTGGACGTGATTTATGCAAATGATTTTGTATACGAAAATTTTAAAGTCTACTAAATGTAATATACAGATAGCGCAACTTTGATTTATACTGCGGGTTGTCTTTGGTCAGAGAGTAAATATTAGTAAAATGTATTTTGGAAGTGGTGACGCCATCTATCGGGCAGTAGAGGTGAAGTTTGTAAATTATGTATCAAGTATAAAGTTTGTTGTGTTATATTAAGAAGTAGTCATCAGTTGTTCCGAAATAAATCAGTGTCATAGTAAAACGATTTACAAAATACCTTTCAGATGGAGAAGATGAATTTGATATGATTCTGAGCCATTAGAAATATATTATGTATATGTCAGGCGGTTAAATAAATAACCCCTTTCTATTTAAACCGACGGTTAAGTAATTACTTATGTGAAGGTAACAGCTTTATTTTGAATAAAAAAATACCTACCAGTATTCAAGCATTTCTTTTCCTTTTAGAGAAAGACAGAATTTGCCTTTTCTATAAATGAAATAAACAACTTATACTCCTATTAGCCTACTTTTTTTACTTTTTCATATAAATTTTTAACGTGGAAGAATTCACTTCGAGATATATTATTATTATAATAATAGTAATACAATTAAAAATAAGAACGTATATTATTAACAGATAAATATTCTTTGCATTATATTTAAATCATTGTTAGGTATATTCAATAAAATAAAACCTTTTATTCTCTACTCTCTAGGTAGAAATAGAGACCTTTATTGATTCATACAACGACCGAACATTATTCAAATTTTGCATTATATTATTTCCATTTATACTTTAGCATCTTTTGTATTTTAGACTACGCACTTTTTAATTTCATAGAAGCAATATAGAAGAGAATGACCATTTGAACACGCTTTTTGCCTACTGCCACTTTCCAGGTATCTTTTTGCTGTGTTATATAAAATAACATCAAATTACAATATACAAAAATTAATTATATATATTTTATCACCTGTTGGTACCTACTGGGGTTGGTTGGGTTCACTTCCCAAACGGGACAAAAACATGTGTGATCCACAAATAATTGTCCCGAGTATAAGTGTTCTTTGTGTCCGTTGATTAAAACCCCTGCGACACAGTAATCATTCCTAATGCGGGAGTTGTCTTTTTAAAAAGAGAAAGAGAGAGAGAATTATAAATCAACAATAATTAAATGTTCTTCTATAAAACTGTTAAAAAGTCAAGCTTAGAATATAATTTCTATGTTGCTGCTACTCACTACTAGATAGCGCTACACGCTCTCACAGAAAATGAAAAGAGCTTACGCGGGGTGCGGAGGCAGGAGGAATAAGTTGCGCGCCCCCACTGCTACTTCCACAAGTCAAGCGCTCCGCTTGACAGTCACAACGCAACCGCGCCGCTGAGAGGTCGTGCTACATCACGCGCCGGTCAATACTTCTCGCAATAAATATTTAATACACAAACTGATCTGTATCGTCAAACAACAATTAATAAGTGAAAACTATAAACCATTATTGTCACAAAGGACTTAAATAACAAGATACACTACGGACTTTTAGTGCAGTGAAATGCTAAGAAGTTTTTCTTCAGCGCTCGAGTGTACCACGTACTTTGTTTCGGAAATGGTGATATCGACCCACGGAGAGTGTTTATGAGACGTTTTGTAGTGAAATGAAAAATCTGTGATAATGTATACTGTCGTAGCTGTGTTTTGTGCTTTACTCCACATCGGCTCAACGGTGCTGCCCTATGGCTCCGATAAATGCGTTCGAGTCTCAGATCGAGAATCGAATGGTGGAGTACTCTGCAGGATACGAACACTCGACGGCGATGGAAGTAGTATTATATCAGTTTCATCGGACACTAATCGCTTAGCTATCGAGTGCAATCATCTATTACTTTTTGAAAGCTCTCTAAGAGCACATTACTTTAACCCGGTATCCAGTCTCACTGAACTGTCAATAAGCAATTGTAAGTTGCTACATCTGCCCGACAATACATTTAATGAATTGAAGAAGCTTAAAAAGTTAAAAGTACTATCGAAGAACTATGAATGGAGCCCTACTAAGAACTTGGAATTATCTCTAAACGCTTTTAACGGGTTGTCTGATTTGCAGTCATTAGATCTTGCTCAGAATAATATAAAATTTGTTCCTTCTGGCGTATTCTGCGCTTTAGAAAATTTGAGCTCATTGAATTTGACGCATAATAGAATAAGGACCGTTGGACAACTTGGATTCGGGCAAGGCTGTGGATCAAATTTACACAATTTGGATTTAAGTAACAATGAAATCAAATCGGTACCCGAGAACTCCGAATTATTAAAATTGAGAAGCTTGCAACATTTGTACTTGCAACATAACAATATCTCCGACATATCAAGTGAAGCTTTTAATGGCCTGGTATCAATGAGGGTTCTTAACATATCACACAACCAACTTCATACGCTCCCTGAGGGTCTTTTTGCAAACGCTAAAGAATTAAGGGAAATATATTTAAATGATAATACTCTTTTTGAATTGGCTCGAGGAATATTTCATCGTTTGGAACAGCTTATTGTCTTAGACTTATCCAGTAACCAACTTACAAGTAATCACATTGACGATGGGACATTTCTAGGATTAATAAGATTGATTGTATTGAATTTATCAAACAATGCCTTGACGAGAATCGACGGAAAAACTTTCAAAGACTTATTCGTCTTACAAATTTTGAATCTCAAGAACAATACAATTGGTTACATAGAAGAAAATGCATTTTTACCGTTGTATAATTTACATACGCTAAATCTAGCTGAGAATCGTCTCCATACAATAGATGAAAACTTATTCAATGGTCTATTTGTACTCAGTAAATTGACTCTAAATAACAATTTGCTTGTAAATATAGATCGAAAAGCTTTTAAAAACTGTTCTGATTTAAAAGAGTTAGACCTGAGCTCTAATCAGCTTTTGGATGTCCCTGAAGCATTATGGGAGCTGTCATTTCTTAAAACTCTTGACATCGGAGAAAATCAAATAACTGATTTTCGAAATGGTTCTTTCAAAAATTTGAACCAATTAACGGGTCTAAGATTGATAGACAATCAAATCGGAAATCTTTCCGTCGGAATGTTTTGGGACTTACCGAGCTTGCAAGTGCTCAATATTGCTAAGAACAAGATACAGTCAATCGAGAGAGGAACATTTAACAGAAATATACAACTAGAGGCCATACGTCTCGACGGAAATTTCTTGTCCGACATTAACGGTGTCTTCTCAACACTCGCAAGTCTTTTGTGGCTCAATTTATCGGAAAATCATTTAGTGTGGTTTGATTACGCATTTGTGCCCAGCAATTTAAAGTGGCTAGACATTCACGGTAATTTCATTGAACACTTAGGTAACTACTACAAGTTACAAGATGAAATCCGTATAAAGACATTAGATGTTAGTCATAATCGTATAGTGGAAATATCGCCAATGGCGATCCCAAATAGTGTCGAGCTGTTGTTTATAAATAATAACTTTTTAAATAGTATTCATGTGAACACGTTTTTCGATAAAAAGAACTTGACGCGGGTGGACATGTACGCTAATGAAATTGTACGTTTAGAACTTAACAGTTTACGTTTATCTACAGTGCCTGGCAATAGGACTTTACCCGAATTTTATATTGGCGGTAACCCATTTCAATGTGACTGTGCTATGGAGTGGTTACCAATTATTAACAACATGACCGCGATGAGACAATACCCTCGTGTGATGGACTTAGAAAACGTTTTGTGTAAAATGACGAACACTCGAAGTGGAACTCATGTGCCCCTAACTAATTTAAAAACCTCAGACTTTCTTTGTAAGTATGAGACTCATTGTTTTGCCATCTGTCATTGCTGCGACTACGATGCGTGTGACTGTGAAATGACCTGCCCTCAAAATTGCACGTGTTACCACGACCCATTGTGGAATACGAATGTTGTGGATTGTTCCGGCCAAGCTTCAATTGAAATTCCGCACAAAATACCTATGGATGCTACTGAAGTATTTTTGGATGGTAATAATATAAAAGAGTTACAAAATCACGTATTTATTGGAAGACAGAAAATGAGATCGTTATATGTAAACAACAGCAATGTTGATAGCATTCAAAACAGAACTTTTGCCGGCTTGAACTCTCTTCAGATACTTCACTTAGGTAGCAATAAGCTTAAGGAATTAAAAGGATATGAATTTCATCAACTAAGTAATTTAAAAGAGTTGTTCCTACAAAATAATCTCATTAGTCATATCGCTAACATATCATTTCTTTCACTAAAATCTTTAGAAGTTTTACGACTAGACGGCAATAGATTAGTTGATTTTGGTGTTTGGACTATTAATAGTAATCCTAATTTGAAAGCTCTGTCACTAGGTAACAATCTGTGGTCATGCAAATGTCGTTATTTACAAGAATTAACTGCATATTTGGCTGAGAATGCACAAAAAATTATTGACATAACCGACGTATGGTGTTGGAATGGCGATGCAAAGCCGCCACAGAAAAAAGAGCTCAATTTGAACGGTACAGCCTGCAGCGATTATTATGCTGATAATTCAGTCATCGGAAACATGCTTGTGTCGAACTATGTTCCCATGATGGTCTCGACACTTACCGGGTTTATGTTAATTTTATTAGCCCTTGTTGTACTATTTCTTTTTAGAGATTCTCTAAGAGTATGGCTTTATACAAATTGTGGCATAAGAGTGTTCTCCTTTTCGGGAACTTTTGAAGAGAGTCAAAAGTTATATGATGCCTATGTTTGCTACAGTCCGAAAGATGAAGAATCCATCGTCCAATCATTGGCTAATGAGTTAGAACGAGAAAATGGGAATCCATCATATCGACTCTGCCTCCATTATAGAGACATTCCACACCACGGCGCTCAATACATGCAATGCGCTCCGCCTGTTATCGAGACCGCAGAAGCATCAAAACGAATCATCATTGTGCTAACCAGAAATTTCATGCAAACAGAATGGTCCCAATACGAATTCCGACAAGGGTTGCACGAAGCGTTAAAGGGATGTATTTATAAACTAGTCCTAATAGAAGAATATTCAGTTGTGGCGGATGCGATGTGCAACCCCGATATGCGTCCCTACCTAAAAACAGGATCGCGATTGACATGGGGTGAAAAACGATTTTGGAAGCGGTTGAGGTATATGATGCCCGATACTTCACCGAATCATAAAGCACGTAGTTTAAATACTTACACATTAGATTCTTCTGTGCCTAATCGTGGCCCTCGTACCTTGCCTTTCCCCGAAAGGTCACCTGTGCTATGTTCCTCTCAAGGTGCTAGTGCCCCCCCTGAGTACAGTTGTGAGGTGCGGCAGTCACCATTAGCTGTCAGGCAGACACAAGCGATGGCTTATGGGCCGGATGGGAGGCCGATCTCAGATCACATTTACTCATCAATAGACTCAGATTACTCGTCGCTGGAGCACGGCATGGCCCCGGGCAGGCGGCGAGACATGCGGCAATGGCCGCCGCCACCCCCTCTTGTCGACACGGGTAATGCCGTGCAAGCCTACCTAGTCTAGAGGGCACTAGCCCACCTTCCAGTCAACACTGTAAATATGTATGTAGCTACTAGAACTGCGCTGTAAATACTGTAATTATTAGTATGTAAGTGCTATACCAAATGTATGTAAGTGAACTATTATTGCCTGTTCGTTATCATGTGTATAGATATTAAAATTTAAAGACTGCTGTAGTATATTACTGTAAATAGCAAAACAAGTGATCATTCTATATTATTATCAGTAATATGGTTATTAATACAAATAAAATAAAGTGATGAAGATTTATAAAAATATATTTTATTTAAAACCCCCAAAACTGAAGTGAAACCTGTAAAAGAGAACCTGTTAATACTAAAGGGACCTTAATATACAGGCAGCAGTTTGGTTCTGTTTAATAAATTCACAAATAAGCAACATTAACTTAACAAAAGCCATTCGATCATGATAGTGCAAATAAAATTTACATATTTGTGAAAATGAAATGAGTGTGGTCATAAAGCATATCAACATTATCAATGTGACATATCAAAGTTATTGAATGCACTACACACAAAATATATAAAGCGTACATACGTATATATATTATATAAAACTTGTGGTTTTGCGCTTGCGTATTTACTTTAAAATATGTATACAATGTTTAGTTTTTAAACACACGAATCATTGATATGAAAATAAACATAAATTATTGCTACCTAGCTTATTTAAATTTTAGATTTTAATCATAATCTTTGAATATAATACAAAATTAATATTTAAAATGAACATAGGTTGACACTATTATAATGGTGTTAATTCGATGAATATTACGTCTATGTTCTACAATCTTGGCGAACAAACCTAAAATAGTACAAATTAAAATTTTAAAAGTGAAAATAGGTATAGAAACATATTGTTAATCGGAATATATTTTCCATAACATACATAAACATGACATTAATTTATTCATACAAATTCTTTGTAACAAGTATCATTTGTTGTATCATGATATTGATAAAAATAATCCTAAATAATTTTATTTCATTTTATAAAATATCTTCAACATTTGGACGTATGCGAGAAAATACATAATGTACATTTTATCAACTCAATTTCCAATATAAATGAGGTGTATAATACAGAATTTATAACATAAATTGCTTTTGAGTTGAGACTAACTCGTATTTTTCTCACATGTATTTGAATAAAGAAATTCAGTAGTAGGTTATTCAATTTACAAAAAGAACAATCATCTGAACACATACACTGACGCCTATAGTTCCCGGCCTATATGCCAGGTAGGTACAGGCATCTCCAACGCCCACTTTTTGTCAACCATAATTTGATCCCAGTTACCTAATAGTACTTGTTTAGACATTTATATAAATGTATATGTGTACTATAGTATTGTACAGCGGACTATTATGAACTAATTCTAAGTGCATTCTTTTCAAAAATCGTCGGAATCGGTTCAAGCTGTCGAAAGTTCTGAGGTAACAAGCATAAAAAAAAAATACAGTCGAATTGAGAATCTCTTCCTTTTTGAAGTCGGTTGAAAAGGAGGTGTTCTAAATTTGACTGTATTTTTTTTTGTGTTTGTTACCTCAGAATTTTCGACTGGGTGAACCGATTTTGATGTTTTTTTTTTATTTGAAAGCTGGTGCTATCCGTGTGGTCCCATTTCAGTTTGGCCCAGTTCTGACAATGGAATCCATGACAAAACCATATAAGTAAATTTGCATTAAATACGTGCGCGACAAATTCACGAAAAACTCAATATCACGAAAACCGATTTCGATGATTCTGTTTTTATTGGAAAGGATGTACTTCAAGGGTAGTTAGATGAGTTTGGTTAGGTTCTGACAATGGCATCCATGAGAAAACCATACAAGGCTTAAATTTTATGATAGACGCATTGATTCGGTTGTCTACTTTTTTTAAAGTGAATTATTCTTGTTCCTACTAGTTTTAGTTGTGCCTCGCGAGTTACCTACTACTCCAGTAAAGTCCATCATCGGATGATACTACCTATTAAATTAAAATGGTCAATTGCAAAAAGTGGTTATGTCAAAATCTAGAGTAGTTACAAGCTTTTCAACCGACTTCAAAAAGGAGGAGGTCCTCAATTACAGAACTTTCGACTGCTTGAACCGATTTCCACCATTTGTTTTTATTTGAAAGCTGGTGCTTCCCATGTAATCCTATTTTAATTTGGTCCAGTTCTGACAGTTGCATCCATTAGAAAACCATTTAAATCCAATGCATAAGCATGTGCGCCACAAATGGACACAACTCAATATAACGAAAACCGATTTCGATAATTATTTTTTTATTGGAAAGAATGTACTATAAGGGTAGTTAGATTGTAGTTTGGTCCAGTTGTGCCATGGTATCTATGAAAAAACGATATTAGTCTTAAATTTTATGATAGACGCAATGAAGTCAGTTGTCTACTTTTTTTAAAGTCAATTATTCTAAATTTATAACGTTACTTCGAGCGATATTAATTATGCATTCTATGTAACAATAGTGACTGTTCCGCTACTGTATTCATATGTACAGTAAGGGCATGATAAGTATATAAGTCTACAAACGGTATATTATAGGTACGAAATACATCTACTCCTTTTTTAAGTGACGGCGCAAGAAGGAGAATTTTGTTTTATCAACTGGATGTACATAAATTTTTAGTGCATGCATGAAGTTTCTTTGTTCCGGGCTTAAGCGTAAACGCGTTGTTTGATTTCGACATGTGAGGTATCATTGGAATCATCTTAACACTAGGAGTGACAAACGGTATAGAATTTCGAAATAAAATCAGTAAACAATTTATTTATATATATATTTTTAATGACGGGATCATTTTATCTTTATCTAGTAGTATTTTGAGTACAATACCTCTCTGAAACTTATTTACACTTTCATAAATTCATCATTCATTTACCACTTTTCATGCAATCAAGTACTTCTATAGTGACCTCAGTGACTTCTACTCGTTTCTAACGGTAAAATTCACCAGTTTAAGCGTGAGTTACAGTGAATAACCGCCATATTCGGTTACAGGGTCTCCTTCGATGGTTCCGTATGTTACGATATAACACGAGCAAGTCGTGCCCGTTCATGTTCTTAGCTTGTACTAACATATATGGAAAGTAAATCTCTCTTTATATGTGTACGTACTAAATGGTGATCAATAAAGCATGAGCAATGAATTTCTCTTGCTTTTAGAATTATTTGTGTGTGTAAAGTCTACGTTGATACAATAAATTAGGAAAAATATTTGAAATTATAAATTAAAATAACATAAAATATTTATACTAATGTAAAAAAGGTGAAAAGTTTTTTATTTGTTTGTTTAAGCGCGGTTATTTCTAGAACTATCTTTAAGATTTGAAAAATTATTATTGTATAAGATATAGTATTTACTCAGGCTATAGCACTTAGAAACGGAACAGTGACCATAAACGCTTGTGAAGCTGCGGAGAATGGCTAGTATTTTTATAAATAAATAAAGTATAAATATGGTATTGTCATATTTCAATTAGCATAGTAGTATATATACACTATATATGTTTTACTACCTTACAGAAGCTGTAGTCGATATTTACAACAACATGGATTTAACCTTCATAGATATGTTTGGCGATAAATGTTTTGTAAAGATAACCTCCAAGCCTTAAATATATGAGGCTCTGTGTTTCCAAAAGACTTCATTCATTGTACTTTTAAGTAACCACATTCTTTTTTTTTCATTTATTCAGCCCATTGCTGATGGATATGTGGTTTCACTCACTGATACATTCCCTTGTTCAAAAAATAAATTTAACCTAGAAATGGACCAAATATTACTAAAATCCTCATGGTACATCACAAAACGAAAAAAAGAGAACGAAAAATAACATAAAATTGTATGTAGTCCATGTTATTATTCTTAATTCCCTACTGCCAAATAACGACAGGTAAACCATTGCAGAGGTCAAAGAAATCTGAACCTTATCACAACGATCTTGAAGATGAAAATCTTGTGCTACTAATTATACGTATCCAGTCCCTTTGAGAATTCAATGAGTATAATTAATGTCACGGGAATGTTGTGTAGTGCTGGAGTATTTTTTCACCTATATGTATAAATACAGCTTTAGCTAAAACTTCTACAACTTATATTGCCTTGTATACATATTATTATTCTACTGAGGCACGTGAGCTATTAGCATATAGATGCTTTTCAAGATTCACTGCTACTGTATGATAGTATAGGGGGTTGAAATAAATATTTCTGTTCACTCGCCTGATAGTAAGCGGTTAAAGTTCACGTAATGGCAAACCTGGCTAAACCTACACGGCAGAGAAGAAATATTATAGTTTAAGGTTTCAATGCTTATCGGTGTACGTGTCTTTTGAGTTTATTATGCAAGCCCTACCGACCAGATATTCGAACCGTATTTTGAAAAAAAAAAAAAATACATACGAATCCCTGTAGAATCGAAGTTTTTGGCGTTTATATCAGACGTCGTAGAGTTAACAGTTGTACAATTGAAACCACTGCTGTTGATCATACTTTATTTGTAGTTACAAACATTTGCAAACCACGTAAATATTACTATAAACTACTAAAACTATCAAATTATATTGTAACAAAAGGCAACATAGTGTCTGTTAGAATTTACTTGTCTCTTGGCTCCAGTCAAAACAACCTGTGTTGCCAACTTATAACTAATATAATAGGACCGTTCATCGACCGCCACAAGTTCGTCGAATTGATTTTGATGAATGTTATATTAAACGATTTGTTTTATATCTGAAGTTAAAAAGTTAAGTCAATCAATTGATTTGAGAAATTTCATTATTAGATACTTTATATTCTACACAATATGTATACGTAATAATATCTTTTAGTCTTGCAAACAAGTCACGATCAATGTGAAACAGACGGATGAAATGTCATTTTGTTGTAAATGTTAGACGCTTTTTAATGACGTGAATATTCTAGAAACTTTAAAATCACTGCTGTGTATACGTTTCTATTTAATCATTATCATTATTTTATCATTATATATGTAAATATATATATATATATGTCGTCCGTCAGGCTAACTTTAAGCAATTTTCATACAAGCTCAAGCAAACAGCTATCAAATTGAATGAAACAGCTTCAAATTATCTTGGCAAACACAACAATAATATACGAGCAAGCCGAACAAAACTGACATATTTTACAGTTTCTGTATTATTTACCATAATCGGAAATTTACTTTGGCGTAGCTCCAATAAGCTTCCTATATTCGGATTCAATAGCAAAAATGTATACCTTCAAGTTTAAGGCACTTGTTCAGAAACATAACGATAAAAGTCACTAAATTGTATAGCAGTTGCAACGCATAAGGCTACAGAATACAATACATATGAAATGGTTTTGCAAATGCTTGCTAACTAAATATTTAGCTTTGAACGTGTCTCAGCTGGTAGACATCCAAATCTCAAGAGGAAGCGCATTCCATAATAGAATAGAATGAACAGAAAATGAAGAAAGAGCATGGGTAGAGCTATGTGTAGGACAAAGGAGTAAGCGATTGTTTGACGACCAGAGATCTTTGTTGTGGTTAGTTAATTAATTAACGAAATGCTTCACATTTTAAAGGTCATTTGAGTTCAACTAAAAGATAGTGCACCAGCATAGGGTTTTCTTCTTCTTCTTCTTATTCTTTGCTCATTCCCACTTTATGTGGGGTGAGCTCTCCTAGTATTTCTGCGCTAATATATTCTGTTGTGGATTGTCAATTGATTAATCTCAATCAGACCCAATTCATCCCAAATGCATTTTCGAATCGCTAAAAGTATTTACTGAAAAGAGAATCAATTAGAATATTTGAATAGATAAACTTAACTTTAAACCAAAATCTACTGATAACAGAGACAGAACAATAAATCACAACACTATTCAACAAAACATATGTCAGTTCGGTTTAGAATCGGCCATATTTCCATACAGGTTTTAAGTAGCGAATAAAAAGGGGGTTACTCATAGAATGTAAGGGATGAGTACAGAACAACTTATAATTTTCTGCCTCCTTAACATTTATCAATACTATAGGACAACCCGAATTGCGAGTATTTGTTGATATTATGAGTGATGATATGCCAATATCATATATACTAACTACACGAAACTTCTATTCTTCCTTAGCATATAACTCCTTAAATCCTATATAGCCATGTGGTTCTCATTAAAGTAGAATTGAGCCAAGCCCTCTTTTTCCATGGGCGACTAAGGGATCGGACTGTCTTCTATCAGGCAGTATGCATATTGTCATATAGTGCCCGATTGACGGCAATAGGCTTGACCCTTTTAAAGTGTATAAGGTTGCAGTGAGTCGCAATCTTTTTTACATTGTTTTATTTACAATTTATAAGCAATCGTATTATAACCGTATTATACATTAAAATTACTATGACCTTCAAGCAATAGGGTACAAGTTTGAACCCTCATTACACTGTCAATGCGAAGCCATTTTCGGATCCTCACGTTCTACCTTAGTAAGGCTAATACGAGCATGAATTCCATGAGACTTAGCACTGTTATTTTAGAAATATATTATAAAAAGTTGTAAGGTTTATCAATTTCATAATTCATTGTAAAACCGCTAAAATGTATGTATTTAACGTTGTCCGTCGTTTTATTTAATCGAATTAATGTATATCATAAATGTACAAACTTTCTATGCTGTGTGTGCTATAATTGACTACTTGACATGAATCGATTCTATCCTTACAATGAACTACATACTAAAACCACTCAAAATCCAGTTCGTATAATGTTTACCGTAATCGGAAATTCAGTTTGGCATGTGTCCAAGCGGTGTATCAACTTTATATACAACGGGTACAAGATTTGTATCCATTACGAATGAATAATTGTCTGTTCAAGTGCTTTTGTAAGCGGTGTGTTAATGGCGATTAGATTTAAGAAACGAAACCAGAAGAAAAGCGATGTTTTTGTATGGGATTATATGGGAATGATTTTTTAGATTAAGGTTAATGAATTTTCGACTATTATTATTATTATTACCCAATTCTGTTTAATCGATTCCGAAGTTCTGCTCTAACATTGAAACGGGTGAAGAATCTAAGTAACTAATGTTTTGTTGTAAAAATCAGTTAAAGCCCCAATAAAATGTATATAATTCATTACATTTCATAAATGATATTAGAGTTTCTGTGTCAGTTCAACAACTAATAAAATGAAGCTTTATTTATGTTACTACAGTGACAATATTAGTAGATAAGCGTCGTCATAAAAGTTAAAGATTTACGCTTATGACACGTCACAAGGAACCATCAACGGTCAAAACTCCAACGAGTTGAGGCGCAATAACCTAATTCTTAGTCAAATCAGATACAGTATGAGCTAATATGGCATTAAACATTCAAGTCCAGGAGTTTGTACTAAGCCGCCTAACAAAGGTGATGGCGGTCACGATCCTAAACGGATGTCGCGTCCGGTGCCACGGGCTTATAGAAAAAAAATATAGTTATTGGTGATGTATGATAGTCTAATATTATGGCTGGTATAAGTATTAGTTTGTGGAAGTGAGTTACGGTAGCGTTCGTAGGATATAAAGGTGAATAAGGCGAGTCATAAGTTATTTTAAGTTGTCTTTTTTTTTGTTTTAACACGAAATTTTAAATCGTATGTACATAATTTGGGTAAAAATAGTCTATGTGTAATTCTAGACTATAATATTAAATGTCATCCACATTAATTTAGTAGTTTTAGCGAGATTATATTACAAACACCCACTCAAGTTTTCGTATTATATTTATATTAACTTGCATGGCAATCAACGCGTAGATAGTGTTTATGTACCACAAGTTTACAATAAGTGATTGAGATTTTTTTATATGTATGTAACAAAAAAGTGTCACTGAAAACAAAAATCAGAGTTTTCTGACAATTAAATAATAATGCAATAATCTAAATGGACTCGACCCACTCGGACTAAACCCACTTGAAGTGGACTTTTAGTTCGGAACTATTATATGTTAGCTATTGTATATCTAAACTAAACATTACACTATATCTGACTGCAGGATTAGAAGAAGTGTTAATTGAAACAATTTATTAATTAGAGCATTCCTTATTATTAAGTAGTTGAGTGCAATGAAAGATAATTGGCATAATCAACAGTGTCAACTGTATGTTGGCAGTAACTGTAGCATAATGTGAGTATATCTGGTTCATGTTGGTTCAAGGTTTTAATTTTTTTTTTTTTTATACTATAGGGGGACAGACGAACAGACGGGTCACCTGATGGTAAGTGACACCGCCGTCCATGGACACTTGCAACTCAAGTGCGCTGCCCGCCTTTGAGGGTGATGAGGGATGGGGAATGCAGGGAGTGGAAAGAAGAGAGGAGGGATGAGGAGATGGTAAAAAGGAGAAAGGAGAAGAGGGGAGAGAAAAGGGGGAGGGGGAATTGGGCCTCCGGAAACCTCACTCAATTCGGGGAAATGCAACGCAAGCGTTACTTCACAACCGGTTTTCTGTGAGGCCGTGGTATCGCACCGGTCGAGCCGGCCCATTCGTGCCTAAGCATGGCTCTACCACTGTTAAAAGTGGAAGGTTGCGAAGTTCTACCTTGGTAACGGTACAATTTACAAAATCCGTTTAATTAGTTTTTTCAACCATCATATAACCCTACCTGGCTCTATTTTAAACTAAGCAGACTATTTGATCATCGATATTGAATATTTAATATGCTGATTGATAAATATTTCGTTTACAAAATAATGTATGTGTACTATATCAAGGTAAGAAGATTCTCAAGTCAGTGTAACTCCCTAATCAGGCGACAGACAACAGTAAGCACGCGTTCTTGTGGCCCACCAACCTTTCTCGCATATGTCTCGTCCTAAAATAATAAGGTCGAACGTCCTCGGTGCATGACATATCGGAACATTTTTTTCAGTGGTAGAGCCATGCTTAGGCACGAATGGGCCGGCTCGACCGGTGCGATACCACGGCCTCACTGAAAACCGGTTGTGAAGTAACGCTTTGCGTTGCATTTCCCCGAATTGAGTGAGGTTTCCGGAGGCCTAATTCCCCCTCCCCGCTTTTCTCTCCCCTTCTCCTCTTTCCCATCTCCTCATCCCTGCTCTCTTTTTTTCCGCTCCCTGCATCCCCATTCCTCATCACCCTCAAAGGCGGGCAGCGCACTTGAGTTGCAAGTGTCCATGGACGGCGGTGTCACTTACCATCAGGTGAACCGTCTATTCGTCTGTCCCCCTATAGCATAAAAAAAAAAAACAGTACAAATAAGTTTGGCGTGTGCAATAGATGTCAAGGCGAATAAGTACGCATACTTGAACCATATATTTTAAGGTCATTTAAAATTATATTAAGAATGACATTTCTATTTACACGAACAGTAGGCTAAACAAAATTTAATTACAAGGAGCAAAGCTATATATATATGTATATATACTAGCACAGCTGGGAATCGAAAACTACAACTACAATCGGGTATCCCTGAAATACACACGTGAGTAAAACCGCACATTGAATTAATATGAATGTAACTCACGAAAGTTTTTATTCTAAAACTAAGAATCTCACCTGGAACAAACGAAACGAACAATTTAATACTGGAATACTGCTACACTGTTTTGTTATGTATCATAACGGAACTTGTTATGCTTCATTCTTACTTAGGACGAGCTAAATGAATAGGATAGCTAATAGCATGCCAATAGTAAAATCTATTATAATGTGTACTATATTAATACTTCAGATAAAAACAGATCTAAGTAATTAACTATTTTGGCATGTCTATAAGATTGTTCATCATCACGTAAGTAGGACCAAATATATAATATTACTATATTTTATATTACTCCTCAGCCAACCTTCACGGGAATACGGGTTGAGTGTAAGTATGAAAGTTAAAAAAAAAATGCAGTTTTTTTATAGTTAATATAGATTAATAGCTGCTCAAGAAAGTTCTGCGTCACGAAGAAAAAGAGCAAGAAAATTAAAAAAATAATGATATGTTCAACCCGAAATTAATACTGCACTATGTAGGTAGGTTATCTATGCACAGCTATAACAGTTATCAAATAACACTTGAATAAAATATATAGCGTGATCGAAACACCCCATCAGTAGTTACAATAAAAATTAATCCACAATTAATATTTTATTTGTTTTCGTGTGTAAAGTTACTGTGCAATTGGCACTGTTGTAAAGTACAGACTGCTGGCCATTACGTAGATATTATTTATATTTTGTATGTAACTCGACACATGACGAATAAACTACCATGAAGATGTCAACGAAAATGCACCTTAAATTATACAAGATAGAGTCCAAAACCAAAATGCAGAGAAGTATTTTTTTTGTAAAACAAACCTACAATCGTTCTTAATTTATACGACATAAAACGTGCACTAAGAAAAATGTATAAAATAGTAGAACGCTTTTGTGTCTGTTGTTGTATGAAAATATTTAAGCACGTCTCAATTTTTATTGTAATCTTGTTTGTGGTGTTTAGTGCCTTGAATTCCTTTTATACCCAAGTGTATAAGATAATAGAGAATAATTTTTAGTCTGCTATCAACCAGAAAGCCTTTGCAATTACTTGAAAATAATTTCAAAAATCCTACTTTTTTACTATCTTTTTTTTCTATTTGTTCGGCGGATCAATGTCACCTACAAAATTCTCATGTCATATTTTGGGCAGAATATGTCGTCCCGACGACGATTTTTTAATTTATTTTCACGGGGAAAATACTGTAAAAATTAAACCTTGAGGTTTATTTTAACTATTCCTTTTTTAATTTTCCAATTCAATTAAAGTGTATAATAAATTTGGTTTAACTTTATTTACATTCAATTGGTCAATCCTCTCATATAACTAGACCATTATAACTACTTCTATTTCTCAATAGCCAATTTAGTCCGAACAATTTGATATTGCTTTTTTTTTTACCAACGCTCTTGAGGACGTCTTCAAAACATCGGACAGGACAGGGATTTAGTATAATGTATATAGTATTATGTAATACACTCAGATGTTGCACAGCGTAAATGAGTTTGATACAAAGAAATCCAGAGTAGAGAATGAATGGGTAGACGAGAGGTAGAACAGTCCCCAGCCAGATGGACCGACAACCTAAAGAAGGGAGTTGGGATAGACTAGATGAGCAAGACGGAAGACCGGGTGCTATGGCATACAGACTAACAGAGGAGGCTTATGTCCAGCAGTGGACTACAGTATATAGTAGTATTACACAATTATAATATTTTATTTGCAGACAAAGTTCATGCGTATTTTTATACTTCATTATTAATACATGGTAAGTTATATATAGCAATTAGTTGTTTCTTATATAATCTTTAGGCAGCACATGTTATATGGTTCCATTTATATAAAATTCATTGCAATACAACCATAATAGTTTGAAAGTCTAATAGACACTAGAGTAAGTTACAACCAAACCAAATACGGAACAAAGGCTGCACTACCAATAATGTTTATTCAGCGGATCATTAATAATAATCGCTATTTGACAGATAAATTCCAACTGTTTGCTGTTTCACAAATAGTAGATAATATTGATGATCAAATATTTCATTTCATTCTATTTTTTAGTAGGAAAGAATAAATTTCGACACTTTTATAGGATAGCCTTACGAGTCGTAAGGAACCATATTTATGATTCTGGCAATCATATTTTTGGCAATGAAAATTATTTAATATTTTTTTTTCGGTCTTGTGTTTATATTTTACAACTTTTTTTATTATGCGATAGGGGGCAAACGAGCAGACGGGTCACCTGATGGTAAGTGACTACCGCCGCCCATGGACACCCGCAACTCAAGAGTCACAAGTGCGGTGCCGGCCTTTTAGGTAGGAGTACGCTCTTTTCTTGAAGGTTTCAAGGTCGTATAGGTCTGGAAATACGGCAGGCGACAATTTGTTCCATAGGCTGGTTGTGCGAGGCAAAAAGCTTCTGTCTGTCTGTGGTGGAGTGCCAATCATCCAGGTGATGGGGATGGATATTTTGTCGAGTAGAACGATGGCGGAAACCAGCAGCCGGTATAAGTCCGAACAATTCCTCTGAACACTCCCCATGATACAAGCGATATGCAGCGAGGATGCAGAGTGAAGCTACATCTCTACGCAACGCCAAGGTGTCAAGCCGATCAGAAATATCTTAGCAGTCGATGATGCGAGTCGAACCTGCGCCTTATAAAATTGCAGGTGGTGGGCCGGAGTGAAATACTGTCTCGATCTGTTTAGCACACCAAGCTTCTTCGAGGCTAATATCTGCTCTAAGTGACATCGCTTGATATATCGACGCCAAGGATTCCGATACTGGCTGATGCAGTTAGGGAAGTGCTCTCAAATTGAGGTGATATGGCCAATGGCATCTTTTTAGCGGTGAACGCGCAAACCTGTGTTTTTGTGGGGTTAAACTGGACTAGGTTAAGTCGACCCCAAT
Source organism: Tyria jacobaeae (assembly GCA_947561695.1). Lineage (NCBI taxonomy): Eukaryota > Metazoa > Arthropoda > Insecta > Lepidoptera > Erebidae > Tyria > Tyria jacobaeae. Next base: position 14,724,994 of record OX387220.1, read on the forward strand.
CTGAAACTTTTGATAAAGAAGTTTCGATTTCAGACACAAGTTTGGATAGGCTTTCGATGACGTTTACCCGAGAAAAGTTAGCGCGGTCAGTGTAAAGGGCATCACTAGCATCCATTGCCGACGATGCTAATGACCTCGATTTAATTAGGCTTAACTCTATTGTAAATTAAAGAAAAACCCTGCCTATGACTTGTACATACCAAGTCTACTAATTGAGCTATCTTGAGTTGAGTTGTTAAGATTTTGACTTACATCAAAACTCCATTTAGAATGGTAATTTTAAGTGACCCACTGAGACGCACCCAACATTACTTAATTACTAGATCATTGTACAGTAGATATACTCGTATAAGTTATGCGTTCATATCCCTTGCCGAGTATATTATCTGCTCCAACAGGATAATAAAATTATAACAAAGCCTGTTTTGCAAGTTCCGATTTTCTAAGTGTCTATGTCAATTAAGTTTACAAATTATATTCAAATGCAATATCATCCAAATGTGAAAACGATTTTCAGTGTCAAGTTGAAACATACATACATACTCACACGCAAATATTTACAAATATTTGTTTGTAATATAAGTAACTTTCCTCCGCCACTCCTACCTCTTAGATCACAATTTCTATGTTTCCATGTATCCGACACAAATTGTTGTGTAATATAAAATTTAGTTCAGCCTCCAGCCATTTTAGTTTAGTTGTTGTAGTGTGTTCCCACACACTCTAGAACATATCCGTGTTATAATAATAGTTAATACTTAAGCAGATAAAGGCAGTTTGGGTGTACAAATTGTGCCCTAGGCACTTATTGGTTATTACGGCTGTATCACAAACGTCTTTGACTACACGAGTTTGCATTTGAACTGGACGTTAAAATGTTCATGTTCACGTATTTTTTGGTTTGCCAAATTGGGTGATGTACTATGATTATGATCTTCTGTTTAGGGGATTCTATAAATATTTACATATCACAGTATATACCCTAGTGTTGCCTTGAGCTGTAGCCATCTGACTCAGCAACGTGTCTACAGTCATAGCTTTTTGACTTTCGTTTATTCTGATACCATTTACACATAGTTCTCACCTGTTTTAAATACCCTATTTACTGCTATTAAATGCTATGCTTACTTTCTCTCTGCGGTTTCAGAAATGCAAACCATACCATACAATATAAACGTTGGTAAATCTGCTACGCTTCAGTAGGACCATCCACATAATGTCGTAACTTTCTCTCTATTCAATAAAGTGGGGCTCATTACTGAACTTTCCATAATATTTGAATTTTTTCGATACGCGGTTAGACTAAAATTGATGTCATGCAATTCTTTTAAAACGTTCGTTGTTGGTTAATATTAAGAAAGGCGCAATTTTTCATTTAATTTTGTCATATAAAAAAATAATGCTAGTAAGTAAATATATATGATGTACTAAATAAAAAGCTAAAAAATGTTCATGTACATAGCGGTGTTTTTAAATATTTAATTTAATTATTATACATTTTTTTAAATATGTCAATACACTATTGATCCCTATGGGTTGTGTGACTGTGGTCAAAATTCTATCAAAATACAAAATTTAAATGTCTGTTCAAATACACAAAGCTATATGACACCGCAGCACCTCTTAAGTGGTTTTAAGAACATATACGTCGAGTGACAACAAGACAAAAATGCGTGGGATTGAACTTTCCGTCACACGCTATTTAAAAAGTGTCTACATGTTCGTGTCTTATGTCTATATGTATATAATTTGTTTTATATCTTATTAGCTTTACTAATTAACAAGCAGATTTATTGGCATCAGTGAAAGTAAGCATGATCTACATACCAAGTCATGATATTCTTACATTTTCTCATAGTGAAATCTATAGAACAGACTATTATCAATTAGGTTAGGAATGAAGTAATTTTATGTTTAAATTTGATTAAGAGGAATAGAGAAATATATGTTTATCAAAATAACAAAGTGAAGTCGTATAAAAACACAAAATTGACTAAAAAAAACAATAAAATGACGGAGCAAAATTTTTTTTTCAGAACGTGATTTTAACCTTTGATAACATGGAATAAAATGATTACCACTCGTCACATTATCGACACAAAGGAATCATTGGAGCGTGAAACACGTTTCATTTCCAATACCTGTACATTCAATACACGCGCCGTATGTTTCTAAATCAACTCCAACATCCCCACAACCAGTCTTTTTGCCACGTCGACGTCTAAGTAAAACAATTGACCATAAAATCGTCTGTACGTGTCCCTCACAAAAAGAGAAAGCCCCTATGGCCTATTCTAATGTCCCGTTTCTAAGAACATTATGTCTTATTTAAGAGATACGACAAAAAATAAAATAGCTCGCGCCGTGAAAGAATAAGGCAAAATGGGCAATAAAGGCCGGTCCGTCGTATCTAAAGACAAAAGTCGTAGAGCTACCGGCGTAGAAATATTTGGGATGTTGTAAAATGCGTTTCTAAGTTTATTGCGACATTGTTACACATAACATTTTTTCTTCTTCAGTGAGTTTTGACAGCGGGACAATGGTGATATTAGCTTCTGTTCTATAATGACTAGTTGAGCGACAAAAGCTTTACGATATTTTTGGACCCCTGTCGTTCTGCTTTTGTTTCGAAATTATTTACAAAAGGTAGCAAAACTGCTGTACAGAACAACTTAATTGAAATGTTGACATTACTGTTTATTGAGCACTACATAATTGCTCTGGCTTTTTTATGCATCCCAGTCAGGAACCAAACACGACCCTATAGCACATACTGTTACCTTCCTGCGGGGGTACTAGCAGCATACTCAAGGGCAGCTATTTGCCCTACTTCCAATGTACGATTTTATCGGCATGCGAATGAGAATAGTATCCCTTTGTATTCTATACTATAATTATACTATACACTAACGCAGATATAATTATCATGTCTATCAGCGAATAAACAACACCACACATATTCATTTATATTGTGTTACAGTCACACAACATTATTTTTGTGTATTGTTATCCATAACACTTTCTTCGAAAGTATTATGGCGCCATGGTATTTAATTTTCATGAAGTAAAAGATACCGTCTCAAATTATGTGGCAAAAAAAAGTAAAGAGTTTTTAATACGTGTTTTTACGATTTTCGGTATTATACACATGCAGAATCGGCAGACCAGAAAGCATGTTCATGCTGCTGTCACTTAGGGGCTCCTAAATTAGCGATTTTGAAATTACTTATATTATGTACTACATGTATATGTCTTAAAATTATTTATATTAGAATATATAAAAAAAATACATCAATATTTTATACATAGAGAATATAACAAATTAAGAATTAAATTGGTGTCCCATCACCTGACTAGGTAAACTAGCTTTAATTATACATACTCTCACACCTATGTCCTCGAAGGTGTAGGCAGAGGCGTTTCGATATTTTAATTATTTTGAATAATCTGTAATAGAAGGCAAACCTATTGCCATAATTCGGGCACTGTACGTACGTATAAGAAGCCGATCCCTCAGTCGCCTTACAACACCCTCGGAAAGAGATGGGGTGGCCCTATTCTATTCCACCGAGAATCATAAAATTGACAGTTAAAATTTACTGTGCAATCTAATTAATTTGTTTCCTGTACAACCTCCCTATCTAATACATATATAAATATTGAAACTAATTAGACTGAATGGCAAAAGTGGTTTTGGTTGGTTCTGTAACTATTGATTCATTTTTTATTTTTGGTATAGAATATGAATTTTGTTGTAAGAATGAAAAATAAAATAAGCGATGTTTTGAATATTATGACTATATTGAGTAAAACTTTTAAAACAAACGAAGGTATAATATTATACATATAAAAACAATAACGCATTTAAATTGCTTTTGTTTATGATGACATTAGAACAAAACAAAAGCACAGCTAAACAAACAATAACAATTGACTTGTCATAAAAATGTTTCGTTTTCAGCAATCAGTAACTAGTTACAAAGCATCGCTGTTTTTGTAGCCGCCAAATTTTATTGCTTTGTAGCATACATCGTGACGTCTTGTTTATTCCAAACAGATACGAACCCTTCGAACTATTCGGTAGCTGTCGGTAGACATCAAATAAAATTTAATTTGCCCATTGTTTGCTAGGGTTGCTCTTGCTGAAGTAGCAAACAAAATTACATGTAATAAAATTTAGACAGTGAGATATATTGATACGATACTAAGATGCTTTTGGAATACTTGAATGTAGATTTCGAACAAAAACAAACAGTTGGGTTTTCTATACATTTGGCTTTCATTACCTAACTGTGTAAGAAAGAGGATTAAGGGGCTTTCGAGTGTATTTATGTATGAATGTTTCTTTTTTCCACACGGCCTTCTGAGTCCAATCTAAGCAGAGCTTGCACTATGGTAACCAGACAGCTGATAAACATACATATATACTTCTAAATACATACATATTATAAATGAATTACACCCAGACAAATATTTGTCCTGGGTGATAATCGAACCCACGACCTCTGGCTTAGCAGTCGGGACCACTAACCACTGGACCAAGAGGCCAGTCAAATATTTCTTTGAGCATAAACAGCAAAGTCAGCGAATAACATTGGAGCGAAATTTCATAATTTTACTTGTTTAAATAATCATTACTTGTTGTAGCTTTTACTGAAGATGACAGACTTAGACTTCATTACAAAATAAAGTTGTCTACTTACATTATATTACAACTTAATTTGAAATGCTTGAACCTGTTTGTTATATTTCAATGAAGAGTGCCAAATGAAATCATAATGATATCTGAAAGTAGATAGGTGTATGTGTATGTGTGTATGTATAAGATGTATATCAAAGATATATAAGTTATTACAAACATGGTAACATGGCAACTGAGACAGACTTATTTTATTCCCTATATTATTCTAAGAATTAAGTTTCAAGGATCTTGTGCCTTAATATTCTTTATTTCTGGTGAATATTTAGATATTAGATTAACATCTGCTTTACACAAGAAAAGCATTAATGACAATCACATACTTAGGACTATTCATTGCTAGTTTATTAGGAAAGTTCAGCAGCGACTGTGTCCCACTTTTGTCGTAAATCATTTTAGTACTCCTGTTGCATGGCTTGCTACCAAACTTTGGCTGTTCGTTTTATGATTCTTTTGTTTAAAACTTTTATTGGCCCTGGCTGTTCCGAAAACTAATTTATTCAGGAGCCTGAACCATCAACCTTGAAACTTGGGCCTACTTTAGAAATGTCCCATCCCGTTTTTTATGTTAAGTTTTTTTCTTGTGTATTGTAAATAGATCTTCTATTGAAGTTTCATGTTTGCTTTGTTGTACTAGTCTCGGTTTATATAAGTTAGTAGCCGTTTGTGTATTTATTATGAAGTTAAACTAGTTAAAAGTTTAATTTGATTTTTATAAAAAAAAAATACCTAAAGATTTGATTGTAAGAAGCAATCATTTATACAATTATAAGAGTATATTTTGAACTGGTTTAGTTTGCTTACATATATTTTAATAGAATTAGTTCTGTTGGTTTATATTCTTTTATAATTTTAATATTATATGTATTCAATGGTTTGGTATTCTAAACAAAATAAAGTTTTTTTAGTACCTCATTATTTATGTTATTAGAGCAGTTACTAATTATAGACAATAAATTAGTAAATTTAATTTCAAAACTATTAAGAACATTATGCTTTTCTTTCATGAAATGTCTACAACTTTTCAATATTCCATATTTTACCACGACTCGAAGCACCATTCCAATGGCACTGTATCTTAATGAACATTGTCTAAAAGGTACCAAGTTGCATAATAGCCTTGAAATCTGTTATCACTTGATATAGTGGTGCTAATAAAATTTTATGTCACACTTTCTATAATAACCGTAACAGATAGATAAAGAGTGTTCGAAGGGAATGACTCTATTTAACTTTGACACTGTGAAGTTTAAAAACAGAACACCTGATATTATAAATTATTTAGTAAACAACGGGAACAAAAATATGAGAGCAGAAAGTACATCTTTTATAAATATATTAACTTTCACTATGTTGTTTTTTATTGGGACATCCTCTCTAAATTATTTACCCTTTGTCGCTATCGCTAGTAAATTTATTAAAATGACACATTAAATGTCAATCCCTACCATTGCTGTTGAGGTTTTAGGGCGTGGCAAAGAACTATCACACAAACATGCACACATTTATTATTCTTCTCTTTTTTTAAAAAAAGACAACTCCCCATTAACAATAATTCTTGTGTCGCGGAGGGCTTTACAAACATTCAATCAACGGACACAATAACACACAGATTGGGACAACTATTTGTGGATTAAACAATATTTTGTCCCGAATGGGAATCGAACCCACGACCTAGGGTTCAGCAGTCAGGGTCACTCTACTAGACCAACAGGCCTACTAATTATATTTTAATAAATTTATTATATATTTTACAAAAAAGTTTAATAACATTATAAGGCTTTATGAATATATTTTTTTACATATTAGTTTTAAAAACTGATTTACTTGAAACATTTTTATCTAAATTTACTTATATTTTATTTATTTATTATGTTAATCAACCGATAATTCATCAGTAGCAAATAATTATTCTCAAAGTTCATAAAACCGTTTAACAAATTCTAGTCTCTCTACATCTTAAATGTTCTATGTTCGACTGTGTACTCGTATAAATAGAAACCCGAAACCCGCATAACTGTGTGCTAATCACATTTCAACTACGTTTCCTTCCCTATATAGTGACTAACATCACATCACAGTGGATGCCGGGCATTAAAATTACCCAGTACCTAAACGTACAACAGATTTCTTAAAACATACCTAATGAGTTTTTAAAGTTATTAAGGCAAATTACTATTGGAACGATGCGGTACTATAAGATGTGTAATAAGTTACAGTGATGTGGGCGTTCGGTTCAAGGCTTCTTAAAGGCTTCTGTATTGCAGCCGATTAGCTTCATGATTTATTGACGGCAGTTTTTGCCTCCTTGATTGATCTTTCATATTTTTGATAGGTCTTGAATGATTTGTAGGGTCTCATGTGTAAAGCTGGTGTTAAGTTTCCTTTTTATTAAATTGGTGTTAAGTTAGATCATAAATATGTGGGCATTTGTAAACGAGAAATCAGATGTTTAAGTTTCCTAAACAATACGTGTTTATCTATTGCTCTTTAAATGAATATATTTTTTTCTTTTTAACCTTTTTATGTCAAGTCCTTATGCACTCCTTCAAAGTGTATTAAAGTTTATTTTTACATACATATTTAGTTTGGAAAGAACAAAATAATGTATTCTACAGATAAATACTTCGATGACACTTCAGTAAAAAAAAGTGTAACACATACATAACAAAAATATATTTAATATATGTATCACTGAAACGTATGAAATGATATGCAATATCGATACATATTTTATTATCATTCACACATAGTTATTTACAGTATTAGAAAACGAAGCTGCATACTAAAAAACTATTATCGATGATAGTTTAGGTCGCGCGGTAACACCGAAATGGTTATTTAATGTGAAAAAATTATAGAACTCTTTTCATTTGAAGGTTTTGGTTATGACTGACTTAATTACCAGCTTACTATGATTTATTATATAATGCAAGAATAATTTTTGTAGCAGTCCAATGACGTATGAGTGCTCTCTCTCAGAACAGGTTGGTTCGCCGCTGGCATTACGGTTGGCCATAGATCAAGTAAATTTAAGACGTGAATGCTATCTAGCATTGCTAACAGATAATTTGAGAATGGCAACAAGATGTACGGTGTTACATTTTGTACAGCAGATACTTTAGCAAGATTAGTTCAGGTCCCTAAATTAAAATTCAAGTAGAGAATTAAGAAACCATTACCTTAAAATTAACAACTTTTGAATAATAATTTACAAAGTCCCGCTTATCTTTACAAAGATCCTCCTTTTGACATTGTACTTTGTATTTATTTTACGAATGTGTGTTTAAATTTTGTAAATAAATATTATCCACAAACACTCAATGATTTAATGAACAGCACAAGACTTTGTAACATTACGGGGCGTAATGAAACTTAACTTGGCTCCCCATTAGGTACAAAACTATATGGTCATCTACATAAAACTTACATTTGCTGCACCCGTTTCATTAATCTATGTACGCGTTGCATGCTTCGCCTCTCTACTACGCTCTCCTTTGGTTATAAATAATACTATAATGACAAGGAATTACAGCGCTCTAGCACACTACATGCTAGAGGTTCCCGTTCTTATACTGGTTCATTACACTCAAGGTCTATGCCTACTTACGGTTTTATAATGCTAGGAATTATTGACGAAGGAAAATTGCAGAGGAATTACTCAACTTTAGTGTTCGGTTGGTTTGTGTAGAAATGTATTTTGATAACGAACTTGTTTTGACAAATTTAACTAGTGTATTCTTATAGATTCTTATTTCCTTTAAGGTCTATGTAGCTTTTATAGTCTTGCAAATGATGGGTTATTAAAATTATGCCCCAACTTCAGTTTAGTATTTAGTACACATTTTTTAATGATCGTACTAAAACAATGTATGTTTTATGATAGTTACAAAGTTGCATTATAAGTTTATAAGGCAATAAGGAATACCATCACCTTCTGAATCATTAGCAGGTGCTATTAATCTACCTTCGATATTAATTTATGTGTTCAGTATCATAACTAAATCTTCCACTTTACATATTACAGTGTTTATGTGGCGACTACCCCAATACACAAAAATATTGTAATAATTTATGTATACTGTAATTAAAATACAGAAAGATGAAATAAATGAATTCGATACAAAAGGTAGCTTATCCAGTTCTACTGACACTGTCTATATCAACTTCACTAGAAGTCCGAATTTGATTGTATTACTTCAAACTCTTCATACCAAAAAAATATTTTATAAAATGTAACTGATGACATGGACTCATTTGCAAACATCTTCTAAACAAAACAAGGTACTAAACTGTTTTGTTTCAACTATTCACCTATCAATGTTGTACACATAACAATTGTCTTGTACACAGGAGCTTATTATTAGTAAAACACGATTTCTTATACAATCAAATGCTTCCAATAATTCAAACAATCGATAACGAAGTCGCTATTACTTTAGCATTATCCGTGCGTCATACTCTAAAGATGCTCAGCAATCATTGTCCATTTCTCGTTGCTCCTCGTATTACATAACGTCAGAGATCTGTTTGGCAGTGTTGCCACACAAGTGGTGATTATTTACCGAGCCCCGGGATAAACATTAAAACAATGTTCTTATAGGAACACGCGTCGTTAATTACAAACAAACATGGTGGTTATGACGGTAGTGGTTCAGGAGATCGTCTTTTTAATGTAATACTTTGTTTAAGTATTAATTTATTAATGGGTTTATTATATTATGTTCGAAGGGCTTGAAATCATGTTTATGTTAAATAATTTGCAAATATTGCAATATGATATTCCTAAATATTGCATTTGGCTGTTTTTTTTTGCACCAGTATCAGACACTTAACGTTTTACACGTACAAGTAAAGAACTTTAGAATGCAGAAGGAACAAATAATACAGTTTTTATACTCTGCACAAATTAAAGGGATACATTTTTGAGTCAACCCGTAAAATAAAAAGCAAGTGAAATTTCACTCTTCATTAGAATACTGAAAAAATACTATTAAAAGTCACCCAAACGACTTTCCAACTCCTTTTCTCGAGGTTATTAATCTTAATACTTATACCGACTGTAATGACAAAATAACAATTGAAATAAACTTTGAAACATATTCCACTTTTCCATTACCATAAAATTTAACATACCAATCTTAAACTGATTGAAAAGAAAGAGAAGCTATCGGTAGGTGACACTTGATCCCATAAAAGTGTAATAGGATACTAAGAAAACTATCAGTCCGTAACTTGACATAAACAAGTAACACCGGGATGTTTTATATAAGAGTCAACACACGTTCGGTTGACATTCTATATCAATTTTAAGTTACGTATTCTGATGCAGCGTTTGCAACGTACGTTTACTTGCAATTTTTAAGAGAAAATGCAATAACTAAAAACGTAATTTTCATATACTACTAAGCTATAAAACAATTTCAAAGTTTATTTACATTCTATGGGTGTATATATAACTATAATTGAGGTTATTTTGAAGAAGAATAATACGTGAAATTATAAAAAGCTTACAACCATACATAAATTGACGGGCTGCATAAATGGATAGATGGTTTAGTGGTTAGTAACTCTGACTGCTGAACCGGAGGTCGTGGATTCGATCCAGACAGGGGACAAAAATTTGTGTGATCTACAAATAGATGTCCCGAGTCTGGGTGTTCTTTGTGAACGTTGATTGAATATTTATGATGCCCAGGGATTTGTAAATGCCTATAAAAAAGCGATTCCATTACTAACTGCCTCTCAGACGGTATCTCAAAACGTCACACCCACTATTAAAGCGATTCAAATGATACCTTAGATGGCGAAATCCTTCAACCTGTAGGACATATAATCCGCCTTTTTTTCACACTCGGGTAATGTGTTCTTCTTGAACGACAGTGATAGTTTTAATTTCAATCGAATAGTAAAGAATATTTAGTTCAATACAAAAAGCGTTGTTTTGAGAAATATAAAGTGAAATCAGCCACTGAACATACAACATTAAAGTGTTCAGTTCGGTACAGAAACTTAATAGCTTGATTTACAACTAACAGTGAAGTTGTTTAACCGTACGTTTTGTAGTGCAATAGAATTGCTTACGATTCGCGGTTAGTTTATAGTCCCTCGCTGTCTTTTTGGTGAAAGCAAATATGGAATTTAGTACTGTATTTTGTTTGCGGTGGTTTATAAAAAAGAACTTTATCGTTAGATACGTAGATACATAGAAGTAATAATAAAAAGGTATAAAACTAATGTCATTAGATGGTGGCTGAAGGCTTACAGCAACTACTCGACACTGTCATGGAGTACAGCCTCAGATCGACGAATGATGGGTTGTGTTTCCTCGATTGAGTGAGGTAACGTGAACCATCATCAAAAGCCGGCAACGCACTTGCAACTCTTGAGTTACAATTGGAGTCTATCTATATATGTATATATATATCTTGAGTTAAACTTAGTGGTATATAAAAAACAGTTTCTTAGTTGTAAAGTACGAGTAACTAATACGATATTTGTAAAGTAATATAAAAATAAAACAAAAACATAGACAAGAGCAAATAAACATATTTACATTTGCGACTGTGTTTGTTTGTTTGTGATGCTGTGTACTGAACCAAACATCATGAAATTTTTCGTAAACAATGTCAGGGGTACAGAAAAACATAAGAGACACCTGGCCTTCATCCGGAAAAAAGTACTGTACTTACATTATAATCTACATTAAAAAGAGTACAGTCACGGTCAAGGTTTGTACTACAAGAAAGATTGCAAAGATTTAAAAATAAATTGATCTATAAACAAGTGAAGACGTTGAGTGCGTATTGAATTTACGTAAACGGAGATATTCGCTTAACGCTTGTATTAAAAGCTATCTACCCTTAAGTGGAAGGTGAATGTCGCGGTAAACAGTTTTTGATGGTAAAAGAATTCCACCGGCGAACACGAAAGGAGCGCTGTAATGTTGACTCATAGATTTAAATGTTTATTGTGAGTCAGAGTTGTTATAGCTGACTTTAATGAAAAGCTGACGTCATTTACACATTGTCAAAAATATGGTACCTTTCGCTTATTAATTATTTAAGTATATTAGTCTAGTGGTTTCTGATCCTGGATGCTGAGCTAGGGGTCGGGTTCGATTCCCATATAGCACTACAATTTGTTTGAGCCACATATATTTGCCCCGAGTCTTTTTGTGTCCGTTGTTTGAATGTTTCCAAAGCACCCGCTACCCAGGAATTATTCTAAACGTGGGAGTTCAATTACAAGAAAAAAGATAGATTAAAAAAAAATATAAAGGAATATTTTTCTATAAATATTTAATGATTTTGATGCTTTTTCAGTTTTTTGAAACCACAAAAAAAGTAACATTGTACAGTAAAATGTTAACAACAATTGTTCTCAACAAATTCAGTTGCTGTCAAGAACCGTAACGATTCTTTACAGCAGGTTTTCCCTGGATGCCTGTCACAAAAAAAAAACAATCAATAAATTAGTAGAATCTAAGTTATTGCGTTTCACTAAGATAACATCAAGGAGTAGTACAAATTGTAAGACTTGTAGATAAGAAATTTCGATAGAAAACCAGTTTTGTAAAATTCTGTTCTTGTAAAGTTTTGCCTCAACAAACCATCAGTGAACATGCGATCTGTAAATGTAAACTTGATTACGGAAGCTTTATTACGTTTAATCCCCGATTAGTAATTCACAAGTTATCAAAATTTCATCATTTTTCTATACTGATAATATATCTCCCTGCTTTAAGGTAGAGTTATAAAATGTAATTACCGTGGGAGATGCACGAAAGGGCCGGCTCGACCGGAGTGATATCACGGCCTCACAGAAAACCGGTAGACAAACATTGCTTGCATTGTATTGCCGCGAGACTGAGGGTACCGGAGGCCCAACTTAGGGGAAGTTCATCTTCCAATCACCTCTTTCCCCTCCCCTTATCCCTCCATCACCGACAAATACTCTTGAATTGCAGATATCTACGAGTGGCGGTTTTTACTTACTATTAGGTGACCCGTCTTTTCATATGTCTATATCATTAAAAAGGTGCTGTTGATTGTGTGTCGTTTATTAACTATCACATGAACTACTTGACTAATGATTGAAAAACTAGCTTTCACCCTCAGCCTAACTCACGTTTATTTAGATTTGGGAATCAATACACCGTTATTCGTATATTTATTAATTTATAATATTTGATATTGAATATTTGATTTGCAAATTTAAACGGCCTTTTATCTCTTTATTAATATTACTTTTCTATGACGGAAATATTTTGTTAAATAGATCATTCATCATTTATGGTTATGTATTACATACAAACATATAAACGTTTTTTTATAATATTGTTCAGATAAAAATGAATGCTACTAATGTTAATGAGAACTCAAATGGCGGCGTGGTAAATTACCTTCTACCAGTATGTATTATTCATTTTTTAAGATGCGCCCGATATAACTTGGGAACATTTTTTTCTGGGATATAATCGGGAATTTTTATCGGGAGTTGGAGATATCGTAGATATCGTTCTATATACTTGAAAAATCATCTTCAAGTTTAGTTCGTCATAACGTCATAAGGTGTAGTTATTATTTTGTCCCATGGACAAAGTATCTTCTTTTTATAATAAAAGACAACCTTATGTCCTTTTGTGTTCCCTTACAACGTGAATGTGAAATTTTATCATGATCAATAGTATAGTTAAGGCAAGTGTAACAAACAAACAAACATACTTAGGATAACGATATCAGAACTGACTGCAATATAAATCTCCACCTTTTTTGCGGTTGAAATCTCTATGTCACTTCCACAGTTAAGGCCATTCAAATGACACCTAACATGTCTAAAGCTATCAACCCATTAAGGACATAGGCCATGGCAAAGAAACATACGTTCATATTATATTTATGTACATAAGGATGCCCTCAACCATACATATGTATATACCCATATTTTGCCAATCATAATTCAGTCCATACATAAATACATTCGAATCATGGGCCTCTTCTTACGCAGTCATAAAAATTATAGGTTCACATTATAAAAAAAGAAATATACCAAACAGTTAAAGAACATATACGTGACTGTTAAAAGAATAAATGTAGTCGAGTCGAGAGTTGCATCAAACTAAACGAAACAGAACAAACATTTCTTATGCATATGTAAGTGGGATCTGGGGCGGATACTACCCGTTACTTGGAATGGACTAACATGTAAAATGTGTGCGCAAATTGCATAGGTATACAACTCGACATCATAACGGCTTGGGTATACAATGAGCGCGACAATCCGGAAGGTGATTGTATAGATACAAGTGTTGTAATGGAGGTGTAAGTTATTTAAACCGCGTGCTATTGTACTTGGTGTCAGTTTATGTTACAGCCAAAGCTTCTAATTGGCTACTTAATTAGTGCAGAAAGGTTTTATTTGGGTTTGTTGTAAGCATTTTAATTTCACTTTTCTTTTGATAGGTAGTTTTTGTACTGCACCTAATTAGGCAGGAACCATGCCTGCATATACTAACGTCTGTACATCCGAAGGGGTATGGACACTTTGGGAATCAGGTCATCAGGACACATTGGGAGTATATTGAATGGGAAAGGGAGGATACAATGGGAAGGAAACTGACAAATTTCTTATGCTGATGGAGTTTTTTTTTTTGACCAAACTTTTATGAGAAATTGGGAAAAAATATTACTAATAAACAATTAATTTTAAACAATTAAATTAGCAGAACCGCTGTCCTGGTGCTGCGGTATCGTTGCTTACCGTGCGGTGTACCTGGTGATTGTAACCATTTCATTCGTATCGTGGAAGGTATAAGTAATGGGAGGACTTATTCAGTTAACTGTAGCTATAGCTCGTCTTCACTAGAGATAAAATATCCGTCCCCATGACCTGGAAGAATGGCGCACAACCAGCCTGTGGAACAAATTATTATCTGTTGTATTTCCGGACCGATACGAGCTTCAAACCTTTAAGAAAAAAACGTACTCCTGCCTAAACGGCCGGCAACGCACTTGTGACTCTTGAGTTATGGGTGCCCATGGACAGCGGTAGTCACTTACCACACACTTTTTTGTTAATGTAAGTTACTACGATATAAATTAAGATATTATTAACAAGGTAGAAAGCTACATTAACTAAAATAGTAATCATATACTACATTAGCTTACTAGGATGACAACTTAAAGAAAGTGAATCAACAAATTACATCGTCTTGCAATAAAAAGTAACTTCTTTTGCTGCACTTGCGATAAACGTATTCATAGCGAAATTGTTCTTTGCGTGTAAGTGGATTGTATTTAACTTTAAAAATTAAAATGTATTGAAGAGTCGCAGTATTGACTCCTCGATACATTTCAATTTATAAAGTTATAAGCCAGAGAACTGTTTGCGTTGCAATGATTATAAATTTAACTAAAATTTTCTTCAGTAGGTATGTGTTATTTCGAATAAATTACTTAAAATACATTCTTGATGTATAATTAATTTACTCAACTCTATGTTTACAATAGGTCTACGTATATAGAACATACACTGTTTTACAAACCAATTTAGTTGCGACAAGCTTTGCCCCGTTCCAATGCTGTATGCAATACCAATTCATTTTATTGTAGGTAATCGAATGTCTACTGTCTGGATTATTGTCGTGTTGCACGTACAACTACTTACATTACATCTCTATGTCCACAAGTCTGTTCGTGCAAATAATGTTATATATAAACCACCTTTATTAGATGTTTTCTTAGCCTCCAGGAATAATACTTTTTAATTATTTTTGACTTACTTAGATTTTAGTTCTTTATCTCTAAAATTAAGCTATATAGTATAATTTTAAAGATAAAGAAAAGAGGTTGTTAGACAAAATTCAGTTGAAAAAGTATAATTCTGAAATAATGCCATATTTTATCATCACCATGGAATGCCCATGTCATAATTATTTTGCTTGATCATTAGTATTCATTAGTCATGAGATGTCCATATCCTATAAAACTTTCCTAAAAATAAAAATTCCTTTCCTAAAAATGTCTACAAGTAGTAAAATGTAGTTTCAAATATACATAAGAACCTCCAACAACATTTCCATTCATAAACATTAAAAACAACACGAACAAAAAAATTGAGAATGATTTTTATGACAGTGCACAAAGGCACTCTGTTTTGAATAACGCATAAAGATACGATATCAATACGTGAGTTCGTGTTTACAATGTACATAAGCGATTAATCAGCCCAATCTCTTATTTTGATAACCAGACTTGTAAAGACCTCCCACATAGATTAACAATACCTTGGAAATATATCATTGTCTTAAGTAGGTTAGTCATTGCGTGGTTTAGTTTATTTTGGCTTTTTATTTAGGTCAATTCATTAATTAATATGATTTTAACGTCATACGGGAGACTGTGTGCACATTAATAGATTCAGTTTAGCATGGCCTTGATTATTTAATGTTAAAGTAATATGTAAAAGTGACTGACTAATTAGCAAATATCTCGCCTCTAGTGCGCCGTTCTGGCTCTTGAAGCGGTTTAAGGCATCCATAGCACCGTTGTCGTCTTCACACTAATCAGTAACACATTTCAGGTGTATGTTATCGTTCCTCTCGTCTTGGAGCGCCGCTTCAATGCTGACGATGACTGCACGGATGGCGTAGCGGTTTAAGTGGTCACATCGCCACTATACTGCCGCGCCGAGTGTTGTGGGTTCTATCCCCGCACGGGACAACACTTTGTGTAATCTTCAAATTGTTGTTCTGAGTCTGGGTGTTCTTTGTGTCCGTTGTTTGAATGTTTGTAAAGTTCCCCGCGACACAGGAATTAATCCTAGTGCGGGAGTTGTGTTTTTAAGAAAAAGAAAGAAAGAGAAGGTAGGTCATCAGTTTCTTGCATACTTTCCTGTTCATTGCCAGCCGGATAAATTTACGACGGAGTTAATACCATCAATTTCGTCAACATATACATAATAACACATATACGACAGAGCTTGATCTTGTTTCTGACTCTTTGTGTCATACTAATATTTATACATACACTCATGACTGTATCTTCAAAAGGGAAGGCAGAGGTGTTTCACACGTCCACGGTTTTTCAACAATAATTTAACCCCACCTATATCATAGGTGGCAAGCCTCATCCGGGGACTATATAACTGTATATGCTCATATAGTATAATATATTTTAGACCGATCCCTTAGTCGCTTTTTACTACGTAATCAACCGAGAATCACATATTGTTAATACATATTTATATTAAGGTAACGTTGTCACAAAATATAATGCTTTATTGTTCTTCATTTAAATTACTTTGTTAATCTGTGCATACCTACTTAGTTTGGCCAAAAAACTATGTTACAATTTAAGAAAAACATAATATTATATTTGATTTTGGCATATGTCATTCTTATATGATTATTAATTATGTTTGCTCATTTTCGCGACAATCGGTAATAAATATTTTAGTGATATTGAAATGTGATAAGGATAACCAAATTTCTAGTATTAGTCGAGTGTTTGTGTATCGAGCTATCAATAGGTACAGTCAAACCTGGTCTGTTTTTTTGTTAATTGTCTCGGAAATGAATGTAGCACCTAGAACCATGTATATGCGTCATGGTTCTAGTTATATTTATTTCCGAGACAATTTTTTTTTGCTTTCACACAGGAGTTCTTGGAATTCTTTACTTCACTGCTTTGATCGCTTTTTTGTGAAAATTTTAAAGAATGACTTGGACTTGCAGCCTATAAAAAACGTAATGGTCATTATTTAACTGATAATTTTAAATTAAATTGGGTAAAAAAATAAAAAATAAAAATTTAAGCTTAAGTGGTACACAAAGGGAGGTAACAGAAAAAAATATTTGCTGATTAGAACATTTTTACTATTACGCAATAACAATATACAAGCAGATTGACCAAGTTTATGCTCAAAGCTCCATAGGAGCTTTTCAATTAGTCAGCAGAGTACATTATCCTACTTGAATGATGGTTTGGTGGGGTGTTATCTATCAAGGAGTGAATGCGTTACATTTTTTGTGAAAAAGTTATCAAAACATGGGCACAAGTATATCAAGATACGATTCTTGAGAAGGTGGTTAAACCTCTTAATAACACCATGTCCCATAACCAGGAATGGTCCTTTCAGTAAAACATGTCACAAATATTTATAACAATAGGCGGTCTTATCACATACGGCGATCTCTTACAGACAACCTTGATACGGATATTGTCATAAACTTATAAAGTATTGGGGTAGCCTGTGGTGTACTAGTAAATAACAAATTAAGTTCAAATACATATACATATACCTAATATATATATTATGTTTTATATTGTAGGGGGACAGACGAACAGACGGGTCACCTGATGGTAAGTGACAACTGGCGTCCATGGACCATGCAACCTGAAAGTTTAAGGGTGATGAGGAATGAGGGGAGGGGAAAGAAGAGGATGATGAGATGGAAAAAGGTGAAGGGGGGCAAGGATGACTAAAAGGGCGAGGGGGAGCTGAGAATCCGGAAACCTCACTAATTTCGGGAAAATGCAACGCAAGCGTTACTTCATAACCGGTTTTCTGTGTGTTCTGTGTGCTTAAACATGGCTCTACGCTGTTGAACTCATTGTGTCACTCATTTGCTATACGAGTAACTGTTCCAAATAGCATATTACACCCGATTATCTTTAGCGATATCATTTCAGACATAGCACTTTCTTTTTTTGAACTTGTAACGACTCTCAATAAAACGTTATACTGAGGACCGACCGACTCTCGGTCTTCTAGGTGTTAATCTTGACCTATAAGTTTTATTTAATTTTATAACTACCAGTTTCATCTTCACTTATTCAGCCTATGAATAAAGCTGTAGCTGTAACAATAAATTTCGCGAAATATTAAAAAGTTAAATAACTGTTTTTTTTTATACCATCAATATGAGACAGCTCTTATGAAATCAATAGGTAACGCAAACATTAATACTAATAAATCTTTAGGTTAGTATCATTGCAAACAAACCTAGACTTTAATAAAGTTATTCCTGATTTAATCCAGCCCTTCTATAACTCATATCGTTCAAACTTGAAAGTCCGCTTACATTATAATTATAACTTTGACTTTATCGGTATTATGTGATCGTTTAAGTACAGTACCGACTAATCAATAACCCCCTGGCTTAAAATAGGGTTGTCTCTTCACAGCACCTAAGTATAAACATTATACTCGTATTGGTGAGAATCAATCTAGCTAATGTTTTTATCTGGTTCTCACCTATCTGTGTTTTAACTGCTTCATTATAGATGTGCGATTCGATTCTGAGGGTCTTTTGCATTAATAAATAATTGAATAAGATACCAATTCTAAATAATATTAGTTATTCAAGTAGTGAAAATATTTTATTGCAACTTTCCTGTAATATTGAAATCGTAAATCAGAAGTTACTTATTCTACCTGGATTTGAATTGAAATCAAATATGGCAGCCCTAAGTCCGTACTATAGTAGATTGCAAACATAGACTACGGCGAATTCCGTTTAATCATAATAGGCAATTCAGGGTAATGCCTTCATCGGGCACCTGCGTCAGTCCTTGGTGGTCCTTCCTACCGGGAGTTTCTTTGTTATCAGATCCCTGATTCAGAGATTACTGTCACGGTCTAGGAACATTTGGTAGCTCGGCTATTGCCAAAGGACATTTTTTTTTAATTTATTGTTTTTTTCTAGTGACAAACTAAGTATAAAAAAGTTTTTACAGGCTGATTCTGGAACTCTATATATTTATTTAAATTTCATATTTTTGGTTTCTCTTTTTCTGTCGAACATACAAAAAAAGCAGTTTTATTGTAATTATCAAATAATGCCATCCATATAATTCCATGTCTAAATAAAAAAATGGTAAATATAATATTTTAGATCAAGAAAAAATATACGTTTCAATTTAATATTTAATTGCATAATAGGCCTAAAGTCTTCCATGCTTGCAAACTTAAAACGTAAAAACTTTAAAACCTACCTTTTGAAATGTAGGCTATTTAATGTTTTTTCTTTTACACATATACAAACATTCTCTATATTTATTTTAAAGATATATCGTGTGATTATTTGAAATCGAAACATTTACATGATGGATGACGTCACAGTACCGTGGGGTACGGATACACATCACGGCCGGTAGCCGCGCTTGGGTGGCGCACGGCGGCACGCGAACGATGCGCGAGAAGCGTCGAGTTGGGCCCGCCCTCCTGCGCGGGCGAAGCAAAGATTATGTAGGTATTAAGAGAGACAGCAAGATTTGCAATGAACTTATCGTAATAAGGTTAACTAAATGTTCAATTTATACCATTAAAAAGTAAATCATTTTTACCTTATCTTTTTGTAACTAAAACATCACTGGTTTCTAAACAATTCCAAATGAAAAATCTAAAGTTAAAAGGTTCGATCTGATATGGGTCTCACGAAATTGATTACAGTATATACATAATTATGTAGTTGTAAAATAGCGTATATTTGTATTTGTACTACGCTTTTCTTCACTTTATTTTTATTACAAATATAAAATAAAAACTAAACTAAATACATACATATGTTGTCTTTGTCTACTTTTCGTTACATATTAAAATAATTTTGTTTTCTAAAAAAACAAAAAAGAGACTAACTTTGTGCAAATATCGAATCAGTAGGTAGATAACTCCAGAGGATGAACACAAATCTGGTAACCTCTCGAAATTTTTCAGAGGATGTTTAGTTTGTACTTTCTGCGCGTCAAATATACATTCTATGGTTTACAAGCCTCACACTTCCCCACTACTTGCGCAGACGCAAGAGCTTCATCTACATAATTACTCCAAGCTCATTGGTGACTATTAAACCTTATAATAATTCATGAGTCCGTCGCGGTGTGTTTAATTAATACCGTATCATGTGGGCTGTCAGATAAAACATAATGAAACTTGATATTCCTTTTATAACAAAAGAAAAATATTTTGAGTAAACTTCTTTTTAGGATGTGCAACAGAGGTGAATGAAATTGGTGTAATAAAAACATGTCTACACCCGTCACGGTTTTGTTTACGTGTTTATTTAATTTATTTGGTGCATAACAACAATAAGTATAAGCAGTAACGTTAATTTAAAAAAGAACTTCTTAAATTTTACATATTATATGATGCTCAATATCTATAAACGATATCAAAAATATGAAATCTTTAAATCTGCAGTTAAAACCATGGTCTAAAGTATAATTTAATCATGGTTTTGTATTATATGGATATTAGATTCGTGATTATATCATGAACATGATATAGGCTATTTTTTATTTTTCTCATTGAAAGCATATTTCAATTCTAAAAAAGAAACAATTTAGGACAAGATTCTTGAGCATACTATAATTTTTATAATACCCTTAAAACATGACGTATAATTTATGCGTGCAGAAAGCAATTGATTTTTATCTCTCTTACATCTCAGAATAAAAGTAGGCAAACTATCTAAGTTCACGATAATCAAAGAACGCCGCCCGTATTTAAACATCTGAAGAGCCAATCGTAAGGTCAATTACAGTCGATGAAAAGTTAGAACCCAAAAGATATGTAATAAAGATTGGCAGTCAATAAGAACCAATACGAAAATTTGGGTTATATTAAGTACCTGGTAACAAAAAGAGAGTATGTGGCTGAAGAGCTATATTATTGATAAATTACACAGTTTCTATATATATATTTACCATTTTTGACAAACCAACATTCAAAAACAATTCACAACACGTACTTATGTAGCTTTCAAAAGACTATAGGGCTTATTTAGAAGACCAAAAAGTCGAAAATAGAAAGGAAACTCATCAACTAATAGTATTCGGCTCGACCGGAGTATCACTACGGCCTCACGGAAAACCAGCCAATAAACAGTACTTGCATTGTGTGGTCGAGTAAGTGAGGCTACCGAGGGCCTAACCTGCTTTCCCAATTTACTTCCACTCTTTCCCCTTCTCCCTTACCCCTATCCAAAAAGGCGCATGGGTGGTTGAGTTGCAAGTGTTCATGGGCAGTGACCCGTTTGCTCGTTTATCCTCATATACTATATTTGAGAAAAAAAATGTTCTAGAGGGACAGAATAAAGTTTTACAAGAGCAAAGTATTGGTCAAAATCTACTAAAATATTATGATATCAGCATAGGAAAAAATGAAATATTTCTCAAAAATTTTGTTGTTTTTCTTGAGAATAATGGCAAATATAAAATAGGTGGTACACGTTCGATCAATTCAACGTTCATGGCGATGCACTCAAATGTTATGTGCTTCATCACAAAGTGCACAACGTGTGTTTTGTGAATTATCATCACTGTTCCAGAATCTTTGACCGCTACTCAGCTGTGCTATCTTAGGTTGAGACCTGTTTATAGCACAAGCGTGTGCAATGCTATGTGTTAATATATGCATAGGTTCTGGAAAGTTAGTTTATTATTTATATACAAGTACTGAAATTAAAGCAAAAATACAATATAATTATAATACAGTGCTTCCCCTTCAAGGCATTGTATACAAATTTCTGATGCAATCGAAATGGAAGAAGTGTAAAAATGCTAGTAATAGTTTGTTGTCATTAATCACCACAAATAAACTAATTGTTGGTATTGGGTAAAGGTTCTAGTCGAACGCTTTAGCCTGGACAACCACTTCTGAAAAAAGTTTCTTAAAATGCTTCTTTTTTAGTCGGTCACTGGTATCCCTAACGCAGGTGGCAGAAAGTTACAGTAAACGGCTTCGTGTATAAATAATTTCAAAAGTACTTTCAAATTTAAAATTTAAACCTTGTAGTTTATGTTATACACCAAAAATCCATAACCGATCTCAATTGAGGTTATATTTAAAAGATGATTATTATATCTTTTTCACAACATCCATTACAAAAACATTTATACAATCTGTACGGAAATTAAATGGTCTATAATTAGATTGTTCCGTGGCAAACCTAATCGTTGCGAACAGCCGTTATTTTCCATGTCACCGATTGCAAGCCAATTGTTGAATATAAAATGGAGCATTGAAATCGCACTGTATAGCGAACCTAAAATTAATTCTTCACAGGAAAGAGATGAAATGTCGATCAACACAGCCAACTAAGAATTATTTACCATCAGTTTCTAAGACAACATGATTCTTAGGTGCATATAAATAAAGTCCTAAATTAAAGTTGACATATCATTACTGTGTGTTGATATTATCAAGGATATGAAGGACTTATTTGAGTGTTCTGTATTAATAAGAAACTTAAGAAATCTTTATACTTTAATAACAGTATAAATTGAGTGTGAACAACATTTTTTGTATGTTTATTAATAGTTTTTGGGTTGTTTATATAAAATTATGTGAGGTCTTCGTGAAATTGTGCCTGCTATTAACTAAGGGTACAGCAAAAAGTGTTTGCCGAAGCTAATTAGGAAGGTTAAAGAACCTTTCCGCAATGAAATGGCATCTAATGATATGTGTTGTCTGTATTTTATGAATGGGTACGAGCCATTAAAAGTAAATTAGATTATTTTTGTCGGCTTCTCATATTCGCTATGACTTTTCTCCGCGTTCTTTTGTAGAATACTCCTGTAAATATCCTGTATAAATACCCATGTCTATACTACCAAAATAATAAACATTATTTTGGAAGTTCTATTTTGAAGTATTTGTTATCATTAAGATGGTAAGACGGATAACGAGACCGGAATTGCCGTTGGGCATGTTTATGCCGCGTAATTTTAAATAGCATATCATTATTATACACAGGTACATGAAGCCAAAATTTTAAAAGATAGAATTGATTTGTTTTATATAAGTAAAAAGTAAAAGAATAAATATGCAAAAATATAAAGCTATTTTCTTACAGGCTTACTTTTGGTTGGGCGTTCTACGCTTAAGGAAATTAAATAGCATCTATCGTTAACAGAAGTCCGGATGATACAAGAAATTTATTAGAACAAACGGTTATTTACAGTAATGACAGTTTTTGGTTGAAATGGTGTGCAATGATATAAAAGATATATTAAACGAGACAGTGTGCGATTACTGTAATAAGACGATACCTATAAAATAGAAAAGCCTGCAGTAGAGTCGAATTCTGTAATAAAAAATTTACACGATTAAAATTAAGTAAGTAATTTACATACGAAGAAACAGTCCGTATACCATCTTACTTCGCAAGTTGTTTTACTCAGATAAATATCTGAAACTTGTACATAATAATAATAATTAATATTAACTTCTGACATCTAACACACGGCTCCCAACCTAAACATAGCTTGTACTATGTTAACTAGACTGCTTATTAACATTTTTTTATAATATAGTGGGAGAGACGAATCGCTTTTGAGAGTGATGAGGGATGGTTGCGGTACGGAGAAGGTAAGAGAAGAGGGGGGATGAGGAGATGGGAAAGAAGATATAGGAAAGAAGGATAAGGGGACATTAAGGAGGAGAGGGGGGTGTTGGGCCTCCGGAAACCTTAGTAATTTCAGGGAAATACAACAGTTTTCTTCCGCCGGCACGACATAAATTTTATATATTTCTAAATACATGGCTATATACATACATGGGTCTGAATTGAACCCACCACTTTTCCCTTAGCAGCAATAACACGTCACTAACCACTAGACCAACAGGCCAGCTAGTAAGATGTACGACTTTTGAGGGAGAAATACCTGCAAAATATACACTTGCACTCACAACAACATGCGTACTGCCAAGGAAATAATACTGAATCCGCGCTTCATGCCGTGGTAAGCGGTACAGAAGATGCACTTACAGACAAAGCGATATGTCTGGGGACCTTTGTGGACATCGAGGGTGCTTTCGACAAAACAAAGTTCACCAAAATTAAAGCTGCTCTAGAAAGACATGGGGTATGTACAACTCTGGACACTTGGATAGGGAATATGCTTAGTAACAGGGTAATTATACTAGTTGAAGGAAAACCACCGAAAGCGCCAGTGGCATAAGGCTAATATATGCGTAACTGCCCCTTCTGCAGAGCATGCTTGGAGGAGGAAAAGACGGCTGCTCACATCCTTCAGGAGTGCACAGGAGTGGCCACACGAGATGTTACACACCAGAAATTTGCTTAATTATCTTGAGGAGTTGGGATGGGAATAGCAGCAATTCACCCAGTCACGCAAAACAGGCGCACAGAAGACGTCGAGTTACGGATATCAGCCCGCGGTAACCAAACCATACCAAGATTTACAACGCTGTTGAAATACTTATTGCTTAAATATCAAGTAACAAGCACCTGTGTTTAGTTATGACAGTATATCTATTAAACAATATTGCTGATTCTGAAAATATTATTTTCTCCGTATTGTTCAATGCGGTAGGTGGACCACCATAGAGTTACCCGAATGTTTTGCATAATGTTGACTGCTAAAACATTACCATATTTAAAACAGTTACTCAGCTTCATTACACAAAGTGTCGTTAAATGACAAAATATTGTCATGAAAAGAAGTTAAGTATGTATAAGTATGTACGAGTAATATGAAGACCTAAATAAAGTGAAACTCCCGCATTAATACCAAATTAAATACATCAAAAGTACCTACCTGTATCAGTAAAGTTGGAGTTCGAAAGGTGGGCTTAGAGCATGGTTGCCTTTGTCGGCGCACAAAACGGCACAGGTTGTAATTTGATAAAGTCGGACCGCCTACAACACGGACCTTTCTTTGAGGGTAGCCCACGCAACCATCGGTCTAGTGGGAGGTAAAAAATAGTATTAGTGGATATGGTATTTTCTTAATTTCTTTGGACTCTTTAATTTTATACTGTTTAGACATTATAACAATAAAAAAAACTGTTGTTTAACTATTGTGGTTTACAAGCCTACTGCCTTCAACCGGGTACTGTATAACTGTATACATAATGTCTGATAGATAACAGTCCGATCCCTGAGTAGCCTTTTAAGACGGAAAGAAATGAGGTGGCCTAAGTCTAGTCGACTGAGAATCACAAGAGCCTTTGTAATAAATAAATAAAACCCTCTATAAAGTTACGACAAAGAAAAAACGGAATTTGGCCTCCAGACTACTTGATTTGAACGAATTAATTACCAAAGCGGTAAAATTAATTAATAAAAAAAATTTCTGAAACCTAAATAATAAAATAATAACATCTGGAATGTACAGCTGCATTAGTTTATTATACAATTTCATACGATATAAGTATTTAAGTTACTTGTTCCTCCTTCTTGGTGCAAAATTAAATTTACAATGCCAGATTATATACTACGCTCTGGGTTGTTAAAGAACAATAATATCTTACACTGAACACCTATCACGCTTTAGGGGAAATAACTATATAATAAAAATTATTTTGATACCATCCGTTAATAAATTGGCCTAAATTAAATTAAAAATCAAAATTAAATATAAAATTGTGAATACATTTAGTTTGTTATATATGCTTCAAAAATAATAAAATCCATTCACACAAGTCACTCCACCTGTATCTAAACATATTTACCTGTCCGCGTTAACAGCACCGTGTTAAAACAAATTCACGCGAAAATGTGAATACTACGCACCTGCGCGAAACATCTGTGCACAAGTTCTTCTTGACTCATGGTTTTATAAAAAAAAAATCGTTCAACGTTCTTGGATCAAAATTATACAGGTTTAATTAAATCGACATTAATCCCCGACTATTTGGGGATAGAGTCGCGTTTGACGTTGTGCCTCTGTCATTATGTCGTTACCTTAAGTTTTTGAGGAGACGAGACGAGAATTTGTATGGAATTCGACCTTTTTGTGGTTACGATGTTATGATAAGAACATAACGTGCAGGTTTATTGGTGTAATTCGATAATTGAATTCTTTAAGGTCAGTCAAGTGTATCTACGAAGTATCATCTTTATTATTTTCTTAGCAAGCATAGCTTGACCAGTGACTATAGATGGCTTTTTGAGTAAGTAAGGTTTTGTTAAGGTAAATGCTGTACATATTGTTATGCAAAATATCATACGTGTGTCTATGCATATAGTCTATAAATATATTGACATGATTAAATTATAATTAAGGAGTAAATGTATTATACCCACTTTTTATATAATCTACTTTGTTACTGATGATTTTTTAACTAAAAACTATTATATACTAAATTATATATACGGGAATCGAAACCAACTTCTAAATAATCGCTAATAATTTCTTCGATTGCAAAGATATTAAATGTAATTAACTAAGCATTCGTTGCCTTTATGTCAAAGTACGACAATGACACATTTTTTTAATATTAATCAAAATATTATGATTTACATGACCAAAGTGTTTGAACCAGATAAATCTCACCTTTGTTAAAACCAGTTAGCAGCTTTAAGAAGGGCTACTTAAATAAAAGTTATTTGTTATCATAATAATTTTGTGCTAATCCGACCTATTTTTATCATAGAACATAATACAATGAACATTTGTATTGAATTCTTTTGGAACAGAGAAATGTTTTCGATTTTGCATAATAATGAACGGTTTTATCGTAGTCAGTGTACATTTAATCGGTTCGCGTTACGAGATTTTGTACGACAAGAGTGATAAATATTTTTGGTGTAGGCACTGTAAACTTTATAATTTCAAATTATATTATAATTGTTTTTTTTTTAAGTTATAAAATATTATCTTAGATCAATATTTAAAAACAACTTTAGATTTCATTTTACATATCACTTTATAGTCAATAACGACACACAAAGCAGATACTCATACATCGTTGCGTACTAAGTATTGAAGCGCTGTTGCTTTTGGCTTCTACTTCCATGATGGGTAAAATAGGATAATAATTAACGCATAAATTGTACTGATAACCGCTTTCACACAAGGCGGATATAATGCTTAATTCCCGGTATAAATAAATAACAAATTCCCTGCTAAACAAAAACAACTCAAGCGATATATTGCTTTTTTTTAATTAAACCAAGTCACACAGTGTGATAGTTAAATGACTAACCGGCACCAGCCCTGACTTGCTTGAGTTATTGCTTGTACTCACTTATCCATTCGTTCGTCCTACTCTCTCTATCTTCCCTTTCCTGTCAATATACTCGATTTTTTTCCACCTTATTCCCAAAAGTACCCCGATGACGGCAATAGGCTTGCGCTCTATTACGTAAATGGGACTAAATTATTATCGACAAAATTTAGACGTTAATTAAGCCGCTGCCTACTCCTTAAAGGATAAAAGGACAAAGGCGTGAGTGTGTATATATGTATGAGATACAGTGCCGTTCATGATGATAGCCGTATTCTTACGATACCCTGTTCTAATGGTACCCCATACATCTTAAATATGTTTAGATATTTCGAAGTTATCGTTGAATTTCAAAACTCACATAGATACACACACTTTTGAATATGGGACAGCTATGCTTCAGCACGTCTGGGCCCGGCTTGAACGCAGAATTACTCACAGAAAAACGGCTGTTAAACGATGCTGGCAATAAGTGACAGAGTGAGTGAGGTTACAGGAGGCCCAACTCCATTCCCTTCCTATTTTTCCCTCCTCCCTTTCCCTTAATCCCTTTCCCTTCCTCTTTTTCCCCTCCTCCCTTTCCCCTACTCAAAAAGGTGGACAGCACTCTTGTTATTTTTAAGTAATAAGTGTTCATGGGCGGCGGAAGTCACTTATTATCAGCTGACCAGTCCACTCGTTTGTCCCCCTATATTATAAAAAAAAACAGAAGCATATGAACCCTGAAAACATTACACTCCTGTTTTGAGAAGTCAAGTTTACAATTCTTACATTGTATAAGAGCTTAATAACCATTTCTTAAATTAAACTTTCTATAATTTAAGTTATAACATGCAACTTTGAAACGAAATTGTTGTTGTCAACTATACGGGGAATACGTTTGCGGTCACTTGTAGCATATTGCGGTGTGGACCACCATTTTGCTAACGGACATCCACCAGCTGTTAGCTATGATGCATGCACGTAGTTTGTAGCGAAGTTACTAATTCCAACGATATGACATGTTAAGGTATCAAAATAACCACGAAAATTTAAATATTGATAACCGAGTTGTCAATATTTAAATCTATCTAGCTTCCTAAAATTTACATGTTACATAGAATTATTTTGTTAAGTAATATGTATTTCAAACTTATAGGTAATAATCTTCTAATTTAACAAATTAAATAGATCACCATTCTACTGATAATATTAAACTCAACCTTTTTATAAATACAATAGCAGTAAAACGAAACAAAAATAAAACAAATTAATTCGTTGGGGCAGGGAGCGTCTTATCTGCGTGTTTTTCTCATACAAACACTAAACTGTTCGTAATCGTTAAGAAAACAAAGCTGGGAATGCAACCCACTTCGCTTGAAAAAAATTAAGTCTTTTTGGGAATCAAAGACCCATTAACAAATCAGTCAACGCAGGTAAAAGAAACTTATTGGAACCATCCCCAAATTAGACCCATTATTTTAATTATAGAGCAAACAAATTTACTGGACTTTATTTTGGACCTTTTTCGTTAAAATGGCAATTAAGTATGACAAGGTTTTTTTCGGAATAGTTGAACACAACAGTTACTTCAAAATTAAGATTCTGTGTATTCTTTACAAAAAAAAAAAAAAATGCTCTTATGTTTTATTTGATTGATATTTTGATTCTTGTTCTGCATATGATTACTGTTTTAAGCGCACATAAACTTTTTTATCAATACTGGTCTCTTGAAAGTAGAATATAATCGACTTATATGATGATATTACATATTCCAATAATTATCAATGTCAATATCCTCTATTTTTTTCATCTCTTAACTTTTTTTACCTCAGAGGTTTATGTAAATTGAAGCTGTAGTGATCTCGAGTAGAACTAAAATATTTTTTCGCAAATTTATCACAAAAAAACGATTAAAAACTTAGAATTATGTTTAAACATATGTATATAAGGAATATTGGAAACGTATAACCTTAATATCCAAATGATTAATTTCGATCTTAGGTAAATGTCATACGTATGCTGGTTAAGGAGGTTCTGACTAAAAAATGTATTGTAACACAAAAAGGCAGTAAGAGAGACAGGTGGATTACTCACCCCTGGTCTTTCTATAATCTTTTCCTGACAGCCTTCAGTCAAGGCGAACCGCCTTCACATAGGATTAACCACGTCATTGATGTGGAAAGTGATATAAAGCTTCGGATCACTCTTTAATCACCTGCACTTTTTAAGGATTATTCAGGTTTCGAATGTTTGGCTAAATGGTGGAATGAATGTTGATTTAGACCTAGTCTGTAAGTTAATCTGAAATCTATTCGTTCCTTTTTCAAAAAAAATACTTCTTATACGTATCCTCAAGTTTATGAATGAATGAAAATATTATAAAGTATTTCGCACAGTATCTAAACCTAAATCTTTTCTTTTCATTTCACTCTTAACTCGTCCGCTGGAAAATATGGGGTGCCAATATGAACTCCTTATTTAGTAATGTCGGAAACAAACTAGTTGCCAGTAGCCTGAGAAACTACTTGCTGCGCGCCTATCTAAATCATAAAGATTAATTGTGACCATTGCAACAATCTGATGAACGAGTGTGGTTCAAACTGCCTACTGCGGGGTTAACATATCTTTGTAGCATACTTAACGGATCCTCTAAGATTGCAGATCTTCCTTCTCTCGCTTTCTTAGCAATTGAAGTGAGATACACGACAATGTGATTAGTTGAACGATACTTGATAGGCTCGCGGCATCTGATTCTCAACTGCAAAAAAAACCAGGCGACGTCCACGCTACACGCACGCAGTCAGCTTTGATTACACAACTTAGCACACACACACACGCCTTTGCTGTGGGATTAACGTCAGACAACCCGTTTCCTGTTACCTGCTACAGCAAAAACTAGACGTTACTCAATGGGTTACAATTAATATCACATTTGAAATCAAAACATCGCCTTTCTGTTTTTTTT
This sequence comes from Tyria jacobaeae, assembly GCA_947561695.1. NCBI lineage: Eukaryota > Metazoa > Arthropoda > Insecta > Lepidoptera > Erebidae > Tyria > Tyria jacobaeae. The sequence continues at coordinate 14,755,620 of OX387220.1, forward strand.
TATTTAACTGTAAAGCTAAAAGTCTAGATTATATTAAAACATTTTAAAGTTTTGAGGTGTCTATTTATTTGTGTTTTTATTGTACTAAAACTAAAAATCTCGGTAGCAAACCCAACGCAAGCTACGAGACCTTAAACAAACAATTACTTCGGTTTATTTGAAAAGAACGGAAAAAACTGAAGCAATAAAATCGGTGCAGCTACCGTGCGGCAAAAAAAAATACCCTGGGATGTGCACGGTCCATGTAACGGGGAAGGCGGTAGCGATGCCCGTAATAAGGTAGCCGATGAGAACTCAGCAGATTTCCTTTCATATACCTACACAGTTTTACTAGAAATAATAAAGTTGATGATATTAGCCTGAGACCACGGCCGGTGCAACCTGGTCGAAACGTCAGTCAAATGTAACGTATGTAATACCTGTATACCGTCTTAATTCCCGGTGTAGTAATTTTATGATATAGAATGCGCCTGCATTGTATGCATGAAAAAAACCTCACTTAGAAAATTCTACTTCAGTAATGTAATATTTCAAAAGGCAAAAAAAATAATAATTGGAAACCCGATTTAGGTATAATATTATGTTTGCAACCCACGAGTGAACACAAGCTAGCGCTTACATTTAGGAGGGTATGTTGTCATCGAGTCACTCACTACGCTGTCAGATAAAGGAGCTATGCCGATTCACTCGTAAGTAAATACATATATTTTATATATTTAAAAAAATCGTATCGCATCTAATGTGCTTTTATGCATTATAAATTATTACAGATTCCACAATCACATGTGGAATCACACATCACAATCGTTGAAACGTGCAGTAGCGCGTTTCCACGATTGTGATGTGTGATTCCATGATTATTTTTAGTTAAATAAGTAATGTTTGAAATACTAATCCAAACCTATTCGAAGTAGAGAAAAATATAATAAACATAATTATAGATTCGACTTCATAATTCTTTTAACTCAGCCGTTTACCAGAGATAGTAAACGGCATTAACTTTACAAACACTTAAAAGTCATAAAAGCTAGATCCGCCAACCAAACATTCGTAATCATGATCGAAAACCATGCATCAGTCTCGAATGCGTTACTAATTGTCGGCAAGGTGACACAGTTTTATCAAAGAAAAACGTAGGGGTACTATACATTAATGTCTTTAGATTTTGTCTATAGATTTAGAGAAAGATTTGAACAATAAATAGTATAGATTCGTTTCGCCCAAACCAGCTGCGTTAAGAAGCGCGTTGAATCGCTCAATTTGATACGCGCCACCATCAACTCGGCCTGCATCAAAAGGTAGGCTAATAAAGTTTAGCAGATGTGATCTTCCAAACAAGATGATAATAAATGGAATTTGCTTGAATGAATGAAGAAGCTACAAAATACCGCAGGGAAGTAAAATTAAAAATATGACTTCTGAAGATAATTTCCCGTATAATTATTTACTCATAAATCACGCTAAAAACAAAATTTTCCATACGAGTGATCAACTGCAGTTAGTTTAAAGTACATAAAAACTATATATGTAAATGCTTTTTGAGCTGCCTGTTAAATTAATTTAGGAATGTAAACTTCGTTACTGCCGTCAGCACCGGCGAAGAGGGAATTTTATGTTATATATGTACTTGTAAAAACAGAAGTCCACGGGTCCAGTTTATTCAAGTTATCGCTACACGATCGATATCGGGGACATATCTAAAAAGTAAAACTCCTCCGATAAAGAGCATGCCGCGAATTCTTTGTTCCCAACAACATTCTGATGTGGACAAAGAAGCAGACCTGCATCATTATAGCCTATTGTAACGAATTTAAAATTTTCCAAATGCGAATTCGTCAAACGTAAAACAATTCGATACGCGTTTGAATTTGTTGTTTGGGCTGGTTTCAATTCAATTTCTTCGTCGTCCGAACCGCTCGCGTGAATTGGGTCGCGTAAACGGGTCCGCCCTTTTGGGACCAAAACGTTATTTTTTTTCACACAGATTGCGCGTTCTTTGATCTCCAGAATGTGTGTGTTAAGCGTTTCCTTCGCTTTGTGCTAGCCCTGTGTGTCTTGTACAGACTACGCCTTTCAACAACGACACCCAGCGGGATGTAAAAATCAAGAAACAACAAATCGCAATGATTTCTCGTTTTGATTTCTGTTATTTTATAACAAGATTTAAATTTAAATTTATTAATAATTCATTGAAAGTCTCCTTGAAAGAATATGGTTTAAAAAACCATGAGAAAAAAACTCTATTAAAAATACTCTATTATAACACATAGTAACAAAAAGGAAAGTTACTTTACTTATCAGAGGTGAGAAGTATGTCAAGACCTCGGAAACTCATTCTTGACACTGTTCAGTGTTATGAACATTACTTTATCCATACCGGGAAAGTTTAGCACGTCGTAAACTGTAGGATCCATTACGTAGAGGCGCTCGAGATTATTCTCTACTTACTTTATGAGCTGGCGTTGAACATAGCCCAATATTTTTCAATGGTTCTTCTTTTATTGTGTTAAGTTGGCAAGTAACCTAGGTTTTAAAATATTTAGTTTGTGATGTGCACAGAGTTCATTTAGGTTGATGTGGAATTGTTACGAGCCTGCCAGGTCATTTGCCTTATGAACCGATGCCTGTATATTACAACATATTGTATTGGTTGCATAACAAGCTTGGTAGTAAACTATTTCTGTAATAAGTTTTATAAAAAAACAAAGTAAAAAGAAAGTTACAGAAAATATTACAAGGTGAAATAATCAAAATCAAAGAAATTACTGACTGATGATTCAGATATAATATAATTCAATAATAATTATATCATTGTGAAATATATCTATTTTTGTTCATGACAATTATCAATTATTCATGTGTCTGGGGATGTATGTAGGACTTTACTTAGATAAGTACATAATAATATGACGGACACAAACAACACCCAGAGTCTTGATAATTTTAATATTACTAACTACCAGACCAACAGGCCAGTCAAGTATCTATACACGAATTTGCTTTTCTCAAGATTTATGTACAGCTTTTTGTTATATTAATATTTTTAAATGAACTTTGTTTTTGTTTTATTTGTGGTATTTTTGTATTAAACCATAATTAAATTTATATATACATACATACACTCACGCCTGAAACGCGTACTAAACACCAATATTTTACCAATTCAAGAATTCGATCATACTAACGTAAGACTTGCCACCTATAATGTTACTGGTGCTAAAATATAGTACCCAAAATGTGGGTGTTTTTGAGACATCTCTGGCTACCCCTTCAGGAATAGAGGTGTGAGTATATACATGTATGTATGTAAGTCATGGGTTATACTATACGGTAACATTTATATTTCTCTGTTTGTTATTTCGTTCGTATGCCACGATCTTAATAATAATAAAAGACTGCATTACACAATTATAAAGTGAGTTATGATCATACAAAAAATTATATTGTCGGGTCGCACGTATTTCGACGGGGTCTAAAAGGAACGCACACTATTGTAGGTAGTGAGTGGTCATTGAGCGACCAAAATATGTAGCTTTGTTCGCTGTGAGGTCTTGCCTTTTTACTCAAGTGACGCTACACCTTAACTAATTCGATTTAGATAAAAAAAAATGAAAGAAAATTCATACCTGACAATAAAGATCATTATTGAACCTACCTACGTTTATCATTTGCCGACATCACGCACAAAGTGCACTAATATCCCTTCTCCATGGGGTTAACTTGTTTAAAGATGCGACAATAGATGCACCGTTACAAATGTCAAAAGTTTGTAAATTAATGGCGACAACCTTTTATTTGTATCTATTGTCTTCAACAAAGTTGCTTTGTCTATTTAGAACATAATAATGGCAGTGTTTAACGTCACAGCTTTTGTTACTTAAAAAAAAATATAAGTATTCGAATGATGAATAGATCGCGTGGCGCGCACAAGACATTGAACCATGATTTTCCTCGCACATTAGTTAAATAGAAGAACAGATAGATTTTGAAATGTGAAGATATTTTACTAAATACAAAAGATACAAATAATGCTTGTTCACGCTAGGATACCTAATGAATTATCGCTTAAATGACAACATAAGTCAAAAGTTTTAGAAGGGTTTTGAACCTTAGCGACTCTAGCCCTCATAAATATTTATTATTACTAAACAACACCGAAATGAAATGTTTATTAAACATTTTAAATATTTCGATACTAATGAAAATGTAAAATCGGAAGTCATTCGGCGATCAACATAAAATGAACATAACTAATGGTAAATGCCACTCCAATTACTCGATTGATGGCAGGTACCAACAAATATGTAGATTACCTGATAATTTTGATTAGTATGGACCAGAAATAGGTAGATCAAACTAACCGGTATAATACTGAGCTATAATGTAAACATGAGATGCGGCGAAAGATCTTAGTTATAATGAAACTGGTCTGTGAGAGGAAATGCGTGCAGTAAATGATAAGGATTTACATACTGACGCGCTGGCGTCTACAAACTGGTTTTTATACTCAATACTTGTAAAATATTAGTTGCACTAAATTAGTTACATTTGAATCAATATAAGTAAAATAAATAAATGAAATAAATATATATAAAAAATATGTCTAAATATAAAAGGAAATCTTTTACTCTTTTTATATTTAGACATATATTTTTTTTGTTTTTTCTTAACTATTCTTTATTAATGATATGTATAATACGAGTATTATACTTACATCATTAATATACAATTATATTCTTGATCTAAATAATACAATTATTGTTTAGATCAAGAATTTATAAGACATTTAAATGTGAAACATACTACCCAGGCATAAACATTATCAAAACCGAAATCATACCATTATTACTTTTTGTAGGAATAAAAAAGTATTTAAGAAGGCGATTTTAATAAATTTAAAGCATTCCCTACATTCGGAAATACTCAATATCTTTTTAGACTTTTGTACTCAATAGTTATAGAGGATATCCATTATTCTGTCTACTTTTGTTTGTCTACATTTGTTTGTCGACTTGTGTCTTCTACTGTTTATTTAAAGAGTAGATGGATTAACTTTCCATTTCTTTTAACTTTCATAACAATATATGTACATATATAGGATCTAATAATAGGTATCCTTCAAAATGTCATAAGTTTCCATAATTGTTAAATAGAAAATCATCAAGTTTAAATAGTATGTAATGTCTTTCGGGTGTTATGACTCATGATAACAAAATTGCTATGTAATAATCCAAACAGCCCTGATGATTAATAATATCATAATGATATTCAGCTAAGTTCGAAGAACAAAGTAATAAATAACAACAATCATAAACTTAAGAAACAAATTTTAATGAAATAAAGATTAACAACCGAAAATCTATTAATGATTAATCAAGGATTTGGGTTTTTAGTTTAGTCGCAGTTGAATTCTTAATATCATTAAATCATGGGAATGGACGGACATTCTCGGAATCCCTACTAAATTATGTCTCCATATAGATACCACACGTTTAAATTATATTCTGACTTAGAAGCATAAAATTCCGTCACTAATCGGGAACCAATAAATTTCACATGCAAATTTCGCGCTTTTCGAAATCACTGTTCTCAGAACCATTTCCTAAATAAAAAACTACACGATCGAAACAATCGTTTTAGTCATGCGGAGAATTCAACACTATTCGACTCCAAACACTGACAGGAAATAGGATAGCCAGGTATTTTGTATTCACATGTCTCACAATTTTTTAATAAAAATTGTGAATACATTTTTAGCAAGATGGTAATACAAACACACCAAAATCAAAATACACCAACACAAGGATTTTGTGGAATGTGTTAATGAGTGTCTGGACAAAGGATCAAGACAGGCCTAATACTTCCTGCAACGATAATATATTTTAGCACGTCTCGTTAAACTCCAGATTAGATGGGTGAACGGATAGAGAAAGTCTACACAATTTAATCTCTTCCAATATATTCGCAACGCCTATAACAATAGAGCTAAACAAAGAAAAATAATTCCCAAGAAGGTTATGCCAAGAACTTTTCAAATTCCCGCTTTTATCTATGTAATCAGATGTTTTTTCTTTCCCTATTATTCTGCCTTGACGCTTACGAGTAAGTTTACGAGCCCTATAGGCGCCAAGTTTAAAACTTCCTTGTTTGCAAAGAAAACTGTCAATTTGATCATAAATATATTGTAAAATAACGCAACACCTCTTTTGTAAGCAAAAAAATTTCCGGTACCGGGAATCGAACCCGAGCCTCCTGGGTGAGAGCCAGGTATCCTAGCCACTAGACCATACCGGATCTGTACAAATCCGCTAAAATAAGCGTTATTATATAAAGATAATGACAACAACTGACCAATACCGTAAACAATTTATTTTTTATATTATAGATAACCACGTCGAGTTAATTTTAAACAACTGCTTTAACGATAGTAAGAACAACAGTGTTTTATAAAATAAAATTAGCGCTGTGTTCATTTCCAGTACGTCTGAGATAAAGAGCTTAGTTATCATAATTATGAGTGGACCGTTGTGCGAGGTGCAATGTCTGACCACCCACCGTGTTCTATTGACTTGTTACTATTGTATTCGAATTTTGCCTAACGTAATGCGGTACATATCGAACGTACTCCGGTAGCCGACTGTGTGATTAGATTAGTGAGAATGAATGATTTTGCTTTAATTTTTTTTTTATGTTCATGCTCAAGGTTTTGTTATTTTGATATTGAGCGTGAACATCAACAGCGTGAGCTCTTATTAAAGTACCACATTAAGATTGTATGTTTGCAGCTTGCGTACATATTTAACTTCGGACATGAATTTTGATTATTTGTTATAACTATTTGATTATGATATAATATTTTAATACACATATTTTAGATCTTAAGAACGAATGACATTACAAAACAGCTTAAGAGAAGAAGAGAAGATTTTGGTTAGGTACTGGGGTCTACGTAAAGGTATATTTTATTTACGTATAGTGTATAACTGTTTACTTTAACATGAGGTATAAACTGTTAGTCGAAAACCATTGCCTAAAATGCGGGTAAAGAAATTGAAATTATTTATCAAGCTATTTATTAGGTAAAAAATAACACTGTTATTGACAAAGAACTTACATAACGCCACCTATGAACTTATTTGGGAACTATCTATCAAAGACCTATGAGAGTATTTTATATGATACCAATGCGATACCTTTTTTTCCAAAAATCTACCAATAACATAAATGGGTTATATAATTTGTTCTAATATGGTACGTCCGCGCCACTCTCTTGCATGCAAAGAACGTGAAAAGGTTGTTTTCGCTGGAATCAAGTCTTTAGTTGTAAGTTGCAAGCAGATAGATAGGAGATAGCGTTTTTAATAAGGGTGACATTGAACCAGGGGAGCGCGCGCAATTTTAAGGTATTTTTTTATAATCAGACTAGGAAACTACGTGATTCTTAAAATTAGTGTTTATTACTCTTGAATCTTATCCCATTAATTTTAGAATCCGTCCATTTATGATTGACTAGATGAGAGATCTGCAGAAGTGCTTATTAAATTTGATTAGTTTTAATGTATTACTCATAGCAATAAACAAACATGTGTCGGTACTTAAGGCTAAGAAACCAGACGGTGTCAATCAATTGAAGCGCTCTAACATTAAGCATATGTTACAAGCGTGAATACCCACATTATAATGTAGCTACTACTATAGACGTGAGCTTTGACTTGTGACTTTTAGGTTAAATTTTGGAGATATTAGTTTCGACTTTTGAAGCATATTGTATGGCGAATGTTATATCTGTAGGTGTGTTATCACAAAATAAGATAAGAATAATGAAGATTGCCTAGATCATATGGTATTAGTGGATAAATACGGTCAAAAGGTGATAAATAATATCACTATGTACTAGACTCGGCTTTTGCGTATTATTGAGTACTATGTATGAGCAAGGCCAGAAATCTATTATTTTTTGGTTTAGATGGTCTCTTGGTCTAGTAGTTAATGATTGATTACTGAAGCAGAGGTCCTGGGAGTGAGTTGTCCCGAACCTAGGCCTTCTTTATGTCTGTTTTTTTTATTTTTTCTAAAGCCCCTTCGATACAGGAATCATTACTAATGCATGAGTTGCAATAAATAATAAAAAAAATCTAACCCTTTGCAAAAGTCCCATTGCTAACTTGACCGAATAATAAGTGACTTCAGAACTATGGTAATATCAACAATATTAGGTGACCTATTAATACCACGACCTATTTATCAAAGTCGAATTAGTAGGTGACATGGAGGCCTTAAAACATATGGCGTATTAGAACCAGCCTCGTAATCTCAAACGAGACGTATCATTATTTCGAAATTGAGTGTTAAGTAAATTATATAAATTCACGGTGTGTTGGAAACATATGTTGCTTGATTTGCCTTTTCGGGGTGTGAATTTTGTATAATGACGTTCAAATTGCCACAAACTTCATGAGTAATAAGTGTTTCTTGATTACTTTCAGAGAAAAAATCATTTTTGGGCCATAGTTGTAAAAGTTATATATTTCTACAAAACTTCAACTTTCGAAATAAACATAAGGATTGATTTGATACCATAAAATACCAAGATTCACGTTTTTCAGAGAAAAGTAAAAGAAGCAATAGCGACAGTTTATTAATAATGATCACCTCTCATAATGTAATTATTATTTTTATAAGATATACACAACATTATATAAGCCCTATTTAATTGAAAAAATCTTGTTCTTAGGCAAAAACTTATCGCTCATGTTACACTGATTTCCATAAATAAAAAAAATAAAAAAAGGAAAACAAAAAGCTTTGTGTACTTTTAGAATTACAGAAAAAGACTTTTAGAATTGCATTGCAAAATAAGACAAAGAGTTAACAATACAGAGATTTACTCAATATCAAATCGATTTCCATATTTTCCTAGAACACTAAACCTACTCTAATATGATTTGTTACTAGAACAATATAAGGAAACGTTTAAATTATTTGTTTCTTCCAACTAATGTCGTAAACTGTATCCTCAATATTCATATGAAAACGTGTAAACAATAAAGGAAAATAATAGTTTTCATGTTTCCTTTCATAGATTACTTAAAAAAAAATACCAGCCTTTAACGTTTAATTATTGGACCTCACAGTATTATATACATATATACTTATTCGCGTTCAGATATCCATGTTAATAAATCAAGGGGATATCGTGTAATGGACACCGCCGACGTCCCCGAAGAGACATAAATTTGTTTTTGTTCTCTTTTTAGTAAATCATTTTGTATAGCTAGGCAAGTTGAATAATTAAGTAGAAGTTATATTTTTAGTTATCTTAGAATAGGCAAGAAAATATATCATACGTAGACATGATATTACAGGTAAATTTCAATCTTATGGTGACTTATGATGTGTTTGTTTAAGTGCCACTTATTTTAAGCAAAAAAATAAACATATATAGAAATCTCTATATGGCACTTTCCCCCAATTTGTACTCAGTTTGTAAATGAGGTAATAATATTGAAGAAATAACTTAATCAAAGATAATTCAGCTTCCAATTTCTATCAAAAACTGAATTATAAGCATAAAAAATTACCATGAGTTCATTAGCTTAGAAAGAAACGTAAGAATATCTGTTAGTCTACATCTAAAGAGGAAATGAACACTCCTATGTTACTTCGCAACCTGTTGTAGAAGTGTTTATGCAAATATTTGTCACCTTTCTGTATAGTATGTAATAAAATATTAGTTATATTATAGACATTGCACTACACTCACATGATCGGGTCGTCTCAGGACGTTAAAGCATGTATGGTTTAATCTAACCAACTTTTTTAATTCAATGTACTTGTGATTAGAGAAGATTAAACGATTTTATCTAGAAGATATTTTCTTTTTAAAAGTTACTTCAGACCTTTGTTATTATTAATAACCATATTCTTAGAAAATGTTTTTAATTACGTGGATCGCACAGGATTAATACATAATCTTCGTAATGCTTCGACCTGGAGCCAGTATCCACGGCTAGCGCAACCCGGTCCAAATACCCTGGTAAATTAAGAGGTATGTAGGTAATATATAATCCGGCGGCGTAATTTTATTATATTATAATCATTATTCAACAATTTAAAGGTCTTAAGAACTATAGACGTTGTTACCATTTTAGGTACCCAGAACCAAGGCCAAGGCCAATAGCTAGTATTGTTTCAAGCACCAACATTTTATCTTTCCCTATGATCTAGCACTACAGACGTAAATCGAGAGATGGTAATCTATGAAAAAATACCTTTCATTGCATGAAGGTTCTTAATTCAAGGTTAGCTACGAGTATAACTTGCCATGTTATATCATAACGTTTATTTAAAATATATTTTTGGTATTATTATTCTTTTTATATTTAGGACATTCGTACAGATGGGTCACCTGATGGTACATGACAACCGCCGTCCATGGACACCTGCAACTCAACTCACTGATGATGGATGGGGGATGCGGGGAGGGGAAAGAAAAGGGGGGGGAGTTATTGGACCTCCGGGAACCGCACTAACTTGCTTTACAACCGGTTTTCTGTGAGGCCGTGGTATCGCACCGGTCGAGCTGGCCCAATCGTGTCTAAGCGTGGCTCTGCCACGACTATTAGAAGTAATAATTTTATCTGAGACGAACGGTAAATTTTTAGTAGACGATCAGAAACAGTAATTCTAATAATAAGGTAGTTCTACTCGACACGGCCCGTATTGTGAGGAGGTTCATCTTATGAGCCCTAACAACCGTTTTTTGGTCCCTGTACCCCATGTTGTTAGTATGCTTTTTTTTTAACTGTATTTGGTATTTTTATTTTATATTAATGGTAAATGTAATTTTAGGCTCCATGGATGGCGTAGCGGTTTAAGTGGTCACCTCACCACTACGCTGCCGCGCCGAGGTTTGTGGGTTCGATCCCCGCACGGGACAACACTTTATCTAATCCTCATATTATTGTTCTGAGTCTGGTTGTTGTTTATGTCCGTTGTTTGAATGTTTGTAAAGTACGCTGCGACACAGGAGTTAATCCTAGTGCAGTTCTCTAAAAAAATATATATATATTAATATTAATGAAGAAAGAAAGAAAGAAGAAAGAAATAAATTTACTGCACACATACACACACACACACTCACCCACACACTTACAAACACACACACACACATATATAAAACAAAATAGAAGAAAAACAGAAGCCATGTACAACAGACATACGCATAAATTACAGAAATATAGTAAAGGTATGTCCAAAACGGATAGGGGAAGGGTATAAAGGAAATAATAATAAAAACTTGATACACACTGCCTTCTGATCCCAAAGTAAGCAGTGCAAAGATGTTTATCAGCAGTACATACATGTTTAACCAGACTGCTGATAATCATACTTATATAAATGAACAAATGATCATGCTCATCACTATCACACAAATATTTGTCCTTGATTGGGATCGAACCCACGACATAAGTCTTAGCAGTCAGGGTCACTAAATACTAGACCAAAACCAAACTACTAGACCACCTGTAAAAAGCTACTTGTTAATTCGAGGCTTTAGGAGGAGTAGGTAATGCATTAATACTGTAATACGATACTAATTATTTAGTAATAATACATATGTACATACATTTTCTTAAATGATATTTATAATAGGTAAACAGGTCTGAAGATATTATCATTACTGTTTTATATCTAACTTTCTATATCTATTATCTGCACTTTATCTACTAATTTTAATTAACTTAATAATAATTTAACATTTTACTACACAAAAGCTCTAAAGATCATACACTCTGTAACACTCGTAGTTGTATGCTCATGAACGTTTTGCCTTAAAATAGTTTTCTTATTTTAGTATCCAAACCCTAGACCCGAGCCTACTTAATAAGAAATTAAGGCCATTTAGAGAATTGCTTAAAATACTAGAACAGTGGATTTGTTGAAACTTACTACAATTTTAGAGCTACAAAACGTTGGTAACAAACCTTTTAAGTTATTAGTAATTCGGTGGGGAATTATAATTTACCTATTGTTTTTCTAAAAGCCATCAAAAGCCATACTCGTAAATATCGTTATTCAAAGTATGGATTAGAGTCAAATGTGGAGGTGGTATTACTATGACTAAAACAAAAAAAAATATTTGGTAGGGATCATATTACATTACGATTATGACATATTTTTATAGTCTTGTTTGCAAAGTGTTCTACAAAATAATTTTAATAAATCAGCATAATACTAAAAACAGGAATGACTTTATTATAATATATATACATATATATAATTTGTTTTATAGTCTTTGGCATTGTAAACTTGACAAAGCAAATTTATTGTTAGATTTTATGTGATACCTGATACCCTTGCCATTTCTGTATTTTATTGATTAAGTCATGTGTTATCTAGCTTTAAGTATTTGTATTTTTACTTTTTGATCAGTATGCTATCCAAAAGCTGTTTAGGCCCTCTTATTCATTTAGAAATTAAATATCGTGTCAACTTAAAATTATCAGGGAAAACACTCATAAGAATATAATCAATTTTCATTTGACTTTTTCTAACTGGAATATGTGCATAAATATAAATTTAAAAAGTGATTTTAGAGACACCCTCTGACCTTCTTAATAACTTAAATACTTGAAAACAAAAGACTTATAACACAAAAGTACACTCAACGTCTGCGCCATTCATCACTCTGTAGAACATCAGCATCGAACCTCGACTCTAAGAAGATTCCACTTCAGCAACAAAGCGAGTTTATTGTCTAAACACAAAGACGTGGTTCAAGGCTTAAGGCTTTAAACAACGACAAGGCCAATGTCACGTCAAATTATTGAAAATGTTGATTAGGAAAATTTAAAGAAAACTTTAATGACAAGAAAAGAATTATTTTAGAACAGCTTATAATTAATTGATAAAGGGATTTCTTATCATAGACAGCTTCTGAAAAAGAAGTGGGTAGTAAAAAATCTATATACAAAGTTGTAAAATCTACTCATTTTACAATCTCATTACCGCGTGTCCGTCATCTCAACTTTAATGGCATTTAATCCGACAGTGGACATCGCTATTTTTCTGCCTTTCTAGTGCGTTGTCATCGAGGCCACGGCCTCAGTATTGACAAGGTAGTGTTACACCGGTATAGCAATTACTGAGGTAACGTGGTTTGAACACGCGAACACTTCAAGTCAATTTCGTGTTTCGAGAACGGCTGCATGCTGGTTATGTTTATGAGCGCGCGCCAACCCGTTTATCTATGCAACGTACTACTTCCTCTAATGCACGTTTTGTTTGATCACATTTATTGTGCCGAGACCACTACCCATTATTTAACGAAGCTTTATATCGTAGTACTGTCTCATTAGAGAATGTATTCGGAGCAGTACATTCTCTTTGTATCTAATCTATACTCGGTAATTCTCTGATAACGATTTAAATTGTCTAAAGGGGTACACACTGTAGTAATTTCTGTCTAATGCAGAAACTAAGTCAATGTTGATGTAAAAGTTTGTATCCTCAAGAAATATATCTGTTTGAAAATGTCTTACCAATGTAAAAAAAATAATATCAATAAATACACTGGAGGATAAAAAAAGCTTAGAGACAAAATAGTCGAAGTCGGGGTTTTTAATGTCTTTATAAGTGCTGTCGGACATAAAGTTAATGAAACGGACATTTTATCGATCTACCTGCGATGTGACACGAATTCCACTGCCTCCAACCCTGTAATATGTTTTTCCTAAAATTATTTCCCTCTTTTTCTATCACTCGGTGTTGTAAGAGGAGTGAAAGAGTAGCATATCAAACGTGTATTAAGTAACAGACATTTCATTTCGTTTGCATGAACCCCCATCCTTTAATAATCCTTTGGAATATGTTAACATTAATCCAACACGATATATAAATATCAATTTACTTTTTAAATAAGTTATTTCAAATTTCTATTTCTTTGATTTATACCCACGAATACTTTTGAAAAATATATTATATTTGTAAATTTTCATGTGGATATTAATTATAACCAGCTTTAAGGAAGCCCTTTTATTTTTTTTTCTCTTTTTTTGTTGACGGGGTGGAAGATCCTCATAGATGTCCTTCGCCCATGGGGGTAGTCGAAGGGGTCTGTCGGACTCTTACCGACTAAAAACCACCCCGGTGTTCCTCAACTTGCCCATGGTCGGGGGAGCGAGAATCGCAATTGCATTCTTCCGCTACCCCCGACGGACATTGACCCAAGACGAGTCCCGTCACACGATGCAACCGTTTCTTATATAAGTTAAATTACCCTTGATGTAAGAATTCAAGGCTAGCAATTAATTATTAAATTTAAATTAACCTTTCCGTATAAAGGTAGTTTCTGTCACAAAACCTTTGCATTATTAATATAGCGGTTGTTTCGAGGTATACAGAATTTGGTTTATGTACGTACAACATGCTACCTACTGTTTACATTGCTTACACTGTTTTTAGATCAATAGTTGTAGATTAATAACAGGTTCGTACTGAGGTAAATATCAATAAAGGTACTTTTTTTCTGACCTAAAGATCTAAAGAAAACTAAGCTTGATTATGTCTGTAACTGTGTAACGTGTTGTGTCTAAGGATTAGTACAGATTAGTATTGACTGTAATCATTGGTTAATTTATAGTGTCATAAAGCTAAGCTTATTACTGTTTAGATGTTAACCGCAGCTTTACTAGCTTTAAACGTCACCGACGCTTTCATTAATAATGCTTGTTGATTCTAATAGCTTATACATGTCCTCAATCTATACTCTATGTAATACAAACAAAAGTTTTCTTATCCTCCTGAAAGTTTCGGAGATTAGATGGTTTAAACAAGCTTACATATGAAAAAAAACTGCTTCATTATATATACTGGCCTTGCCCCGCAGTTTCACCTGAGTTTATGGTCACTGCTCCGCTCTTAAGCCTACTTTTGCTTTAAAAATCGACTCCCGCATTAGGAATAATTCCTGTGTCACGGAGGGTTTTACAAACATTCAATCTACGGACACAAAGAATACCCAGACTTGGGACAACTATTTGTGGATAACACAAATTTTTGTCCCGTGTGGGAATCAAACCCAGCAGCCTCCGGTTCAGCAGTTAGGGTCACTAACCACAAGTTCAACAGGCCCTTACCGTATATTGTAAGGCTATATATTATATATGGTATTCATTAATAAATACTCTTTACAATGAAAAAGAATAACTCTCACTCTGACTCATGGTTAGCAGTAGCAGTTAACGCAAAACTTTCAGTATTATGTACTATTAAATTACTGCACTGTCCATTAGTATATATTTTGCTAATCCCTAATTTAAATTGAGACGACTTTTGAATCGTTTGAATTATTAATTATTAATACCATTCTAAAAGAACTCAAACCCACCAATCATTTTTATTGAAAAACAATTTAGATTCTAGACGCAGATGGTGTGAGGATTATTATGTCACCCTTATATGACATTTCCATAATTTTATCACAATAAATATCGAGATCAACAAGCCATTGCCACCCGCATACCAGACAATTGATGCAATCATCGCCAATGAGATTTTGGGGTGCGTAAAACGGAACTGTAATTGCATCGGCCACAACCAAATTATTGTTATAGTAACTATTCAATGATAATTTCATTTCAAAGTCTGCGGGTAAAGTTTTCAATGTAGTAAGTTAGTTTACTGTTATAGAATCCCTTCGGCTGTTATATATGTATATATATATATTTTTTTTATTTATATACACTGTTAAATGTTTATTTTGAAACTTTAGCGACATCTATTCAAATTATATGTGTAACTCGGTACTTAATCGCGATAGTATAAAAGATACAACACTTTTGTTTACCTGAAGTTTCAATCGAATTGCACTGATGGGTTCTGCTTAACAAAATCTTGGAATCCTGTCATCAGCAAATTTTATTTTTGTTTGAACTATACTCACAATACGAACAAGAAATATAAAGACCAAGTAGGGATAGTTACTGAAACTAAAAGTATTGTATCTTTAAAATATTATCGCTATTAAGTCTCGAATTACACATGTAATATGTTATATGTTGTCAATTACTTACATAACACATTTTTTCTCTTATTACAACAAAACCTTTATTATTTTAACGGACCACCGCCTGATATCATATGATATATTTTATTTTAAATCTATTCCTTTTGCATATATATGCCAATTAAAATAAGTAATTTCCTGCTATAATAATTTTAATGAATAACATAAACATCCGCCGTTGTAATAAAACATTGATTTGTTTTCGTTAGACGGCCATATCCTTGATAAATAAGCTTTATTCGTGTGTAAAGATAAGTAATCTTCATTCAACGACAGACACATAAATCAAAAAGCCGTGAAAAGGTCGTAGTCTGGTCGACGATAAACTGCTTGACGACTCAGCTTTATAGGAATTGTGTTTGAAATAAAAACGCTTCTAATGTAACAGTAATTACAAAACTGCTACCAAACTAAAACATACACACCGAACGCATATCGAGAAGCTTACGAATTATTTTCCTCAAAATGCTACTGTTACTTTGGACTTTGACTAACAAGACTTGACGGGGGGAGCGTCAGGAACGACATTTTATTTGTTTCTCGCCACGAAATGTACGTAATAGTCTCATAAGATTTATTTTCAAACATGCCGTAATCTTTTCTCTAGTGGGCGTAGTAGACACATTTGTACGAAACATGGAATGGTGAGATATTTACCCTTGTTGTTTTTTTTTTTGTTTAAACATCTTCGATAAGCATGGGTCGGACCTCCATATTCGTTGATAAGGGAAAATATGTTAATTTAGTCGCTTTGAGAGAACCAATATGACCTACTAAGTGATTGGGTTCGAGATGCGCTGGCGTGTTTTGAATTTGAACTCCAAGGGCTTCAGAGATCACTTCAATGTTTACAAATTGCCCTAAGAAAAAAACTCGATTCATTCGATTGAGATATTGGATTTCATTAGGTTCAATTTAAATAGGAATCTTTGGAGATGAAGGTTTATGAAATTGGGTTGAGATTGCCTAATAAACACTTTCTTAAATAATATAGAGTTTATTGAGAGTGATATTTTAACCTAATAGAAATTAAATAAGGAAATGAATAATTCAGAAAGTATGTGAAATAAACCGACTAGGAAATGCGAAATGCTCCTGAAATCGATCTCACAATATGGCGCCACCTAAATTTACATCTTTTATACAATATTACAGATTAGGCTTGGGGTCGTTTCATTAAACCTAATTTTAATTAAAAATAGGCAAACGGCCATTCATTTCGCCGATCTGTTATCTTGGTTACGATGGTGTTCAAATTAAATGGTTTGAGACAGAACGATGAGTTTACTTTCAACTTTAAAAACTACGAAATATTTTTTTTAATGACTGGAAAAAAGGAGTTTCTGTGTTCAACAGAGTATACGTTATTTTAAATGTAAACGATTTCACCTCCAAATATAAATACCCACAAATGACTATATCACACTCAGCACATTTTACACTATTTAGTAATTGTGTTTAAAATATGTTATTTACTTGTATATATTTTACATATATATGTATATATTATATATTTATACATAGTGCTCAGCGTAGAACGGAAGTAGTGGGTTCCCGATTAGTCAGGCGGAAGATCTGGTGTTGCCGGTGAGCAGAAATGATGTAACTTCCGATTATGTTATGGTCTTTCTAGTTTATATTATATATAACATACATATCACGCTTGCAACCCTGCACTCACGACTGTACCATCGATCAACCATGCATCCCCTGGTCACGCAACAGAACACGAGATTCGGGGTAATTTTTTAACAGAGGTATTCTTCCTAGCAGTCTGGGCGGTTAAGCCAAGCCCCCTTTTTTTCCCTCGGGCCGTCATTCCACTGTTCCGGTTGTCGTTGGAACGGTGTGTCGGAATCGAACCGACTAAAACCACACGGTGTGCCATGCTGCGCTTAATATAGGAGGAAATCCTAAATCCTAGCGCCTGCCCGTACTATGCGGGCACCACCTACAGTAACCTATCAATAAAGCGGCGTCCAGACACACGCGGACATCACCCCCTCGCGGTTGGCCACTAGAGCGGGTGGAGGGGAAAACTTGTCCTGATCACCCGCGGCCACACTCAGTTAAGCTAAGCCCCTAGCCCGAGATCTGAGCTGCGAGACTTAACCAAGACTCAGAGAGGGGTCCTACTTTGGTGATTTTTTATTCAGGTTTCCTTCCTCAAAGCCCCGAGGAGCGAAGAGCTAACAGTGGAATCGGCATACAAGCCCACTCTGCTTTGCCCAGTCTCGAAAAATCTTCCACCTCTTCTCGCCAGAAGATTATCCGTTGGCTTATGACATCCTCCTTTAAAATCTTCTTCTGGTTGCGTTGCTCTTGTCGTCCAGCACCGCGTACCGCGTAAATATTATGACGATTCCTTATAAATAAGTTCCGATTTACACTTCAAATAGGTTCTATTGACCTGATCTGATGTTGAAATTGGAAGTGGAAATCTTCGATTGTTTAACATATTGACCCTATATCACTGACTATACAGATGACAAAGTATGTTCCTTAGCTTATAACTACATGCATAAACTATAATAAAACCTCTCCCTATCTACTACCTACTGGATGAGATTTAAGCTTGAGTAAGATGTATGTATGTATTTGTGTAACAACTTATTGTTCATAAGGATTTAAGTCGCTTCACCCAGAAAGCTCTATGCGTGTACAAAAACCTTAGTTACCCGGGTTGCCTCAAGTGCCTGGTCCTGACCACTGATACATATCCACAAACAGGCCTATGCTTGTTTCCTCACTCAGGAGTATAAAAAATAATGTTATTATAATATTTACTAAAAATAGCTTAACTTAAAAGCTTTCAGTAAATATATGTATAAATCTGATAAAATGTTGAAATTAAACGTTGCCTCCGATAAATTAATTTTAGGTTTAATGAAGTTAAAATGGACCAATTCTCAGCGCTCCGGGCAATATTATTTTGTTTGTCAGCATATCGATCTTAAATAATTAGAAGGGAAATTTATAGATGCCTTTGGAGGCGAAGTGATTTAGAGGGAATGCCGATTGGCTGTATCCTGAAAACATATAAATTTACAAGGATCGGATCTGCTTCATTTCCATCTATTAATATTGTAGATGAATGATGTTTGACTCCTAATATAAAAGTTGAAAATAAGTCTTTATCTAGCATATACTGTACTATTACTGAAAATTACAATTAAATAAGTGTCATGCAAAACTATTTTAATTTTAATTAGTAACTTAAAGGCAAAATATGAAATATAAAGCATTAACGCCACTACGCCAAGATGTCTTCGAGCTCATAAGAGCAGAAAATTTGCACGATAAATTATTGATAAAATTTAACGGGAATTTCGAGGGTAAATGAATTAAAAAAAAAAAATATAACATGACTTGTATGCAGTGTTATAATATCATGTAAAAGTAATGCTTTGTCTAATTAAAAGAAATGCGTGACTTTGAAATAATATTACATTAGTACATAATAATGACAATTTTAATAAAATTAAATTCAGTGTGTGCAGTTTTACAAGCTTACACTTTTTGCATATACCATAGATTGTATCAAGAATAACGCTGAGGACTTTATTTATGAATGTAAACAAAATGCTTAACTGTAAGGCTTCGACTATTAACCTGCCGTGAACGGAGTAGCTTACGAAAACAACGTGGAATATTTTATTCAATCGATATATGTGCGTATGTTGGTATATGTATACATGTGCCACGGGTATCATAATGGCTCCAAAATAAAGCAGCTTCATTATAACTAACCCTTACTACCTGGTGCTTATTTAAATAGTTTTATATTTGTTTAACAGATTGAGATTGAATTTGTTTGTAACTTAATTGACTTGGGGTTTTTGACATACACACATTCACGTCTATGTCACCGTGGGGGTCAGCAGAAGTTTCTCAAACGCCCATCTTATGCAAACCATAAATTAGTCTCAATTACGTAACAGGGGAAAGCGTACTACCGTCACTCGGGGACTTTATGCACGTATACATACTGTCTCATAGATAACAGTCCGATTCCTTAGTCGCCTGTTACGACACCACCGGGAAGAAATGGGATGACTTTATTCTACTCCATTAAGAACCATACGGCATTATACGGAGAACAAGACGGCATTTCATAATTCACTTTTTATTACAACAACTTCTTTATAAAATTATAATAAAATATAACACTTTGCGACATTTTCTAGACTCAATGTATGTAAATGTAGAAATTAGAATAGGGAAACACGCCAAACATCTTTTTTTTTTATATGCGACAGGGTGCAAACGAGCAGACGGGTCACCTGATGGTAAGTGACTACCGCCACCCATGGACACCCGCAACTCAAGAGTCACACGTTGCCGGCCTTTTTGGTAGGAGTACGCTCTTTTCTTTATGCCTATCCTTTTGCAAATTTTATTTTACCATCATCAATAGTTAACCTACAATTATGGATCAACTCAAACATCAATGGGGCCAATCAATTAAGACGTATAATATGAGTATGTATGCACTTATGTTAAACAAGCAAGTGGGTCTAGTGGTTAGTGATCCTGACTTCTGAACCAGAGGTCGTTATCTATGGTAAGAGTAACTGAGATTAAAATTTTAAAATATATTTCAAGATACTAATGTAAATGTGAATAAAAGCTTGTAAAAAAATAGCTGTATTTTCTTCAACTTGAACGTGTTGTCGTTCTCCCAAGTGCTCAGACGAAAGTTCAAAAGATTCTTGTAAAAATCCTTGAAAGCAAAGTTGTACTAGTTTACCGAATGTACTTGTGGATAAAATCTTTTTTTGGAAAATGTCGAGTGTTTTATTATTTCTTTTCATCGTACGGTATAAAGTTAAGTCTATAGGAATAAGCATTATTAATGACTCATCTTTCAAACCAGTTGTTGGCACACGTTTCACAGTAACATTTACTATACGAAGATTTGGGCTTCGTTTACCAAGTATGCGAGTGATTCCTTAGTCGGCTTGTTTTACGTGTCCCCTTGATTTGGATTCTTGTTTGAGTTAAAAGGTTCTTGGATATGAGTACGACGAATTCTAATTTGAAATTAACTCGTTTTATCTACAGTAAGGAAGGAATGGTTCTTATGTCTGTAGGCTCTATACTTTTGAATGTTACATTTTTTTTTCTATTACGGAAAGTACTGTATTATTGTTTTACTTAAGTCTAAATCTTAGTATGGAAGTTTAGGCCTTGTCCAGTTCTAAACAAGGCTACTTGCAATTTTTTTATGGCTTCTTAATTGTTTATGTTAATAGATATTATCAGATACTAGCTTCTATACAGAAGTTGTTTATTTGTTTTAATATAGTTTTAGTAGAGTGGTATCTCTGTTCAATATGACATTTCCTTCGCTATAATAGGAGTGTATTTCAGCATTGATCATTGATCGGCTCAATAACACAAATATTAATGTTTATATAGAAACCAAATAAACTTCTATAATATATAGGTGCTGAATTGGGTAAATATTGTTTTACCGGTTGATCATTACTGACTGCGGTATCAATTCCAGTATTCTCAAAAATTTGAGTCTTCATTGATGATCTTAAGGATTTTTTTTTATGAAATGTAAATGAACTGGAACAATTTATTTTTCCATACTTTTCCACCAAGGAATTATATTTTATATACTTCTTTTTTCCGTACCATTGTCTATAAAAACGAGCAAACAAATCACGTTTGTTGTATATCCCATACAATATCCTTAAATATTTATTTTATTCTATTTTTTTAGTATATGTTGTTATAGTGGCATCAGAAATACATCATGTGTGAAAATTTCACGTGTTTAACTATCACGGTTCATGAAATACAGCTTGGTGACAGACGAACAGACAGACGGACAGCGGAGTATGAGTAATAATGCTAGTAATAATGAGTAATAACTAAAAATGTTATTAAACAAAAACAAAATAGTTAGTTAAAAAAGGTACTGTCAAGAAATTGTCTGTTACCCAATTTGTACAACTACAAGTTATAAAATACCCATTTCATTATTGAAGGGCAGCATATAGCAAGCACACAAACTACAAAAAAAAAACCATCACTACTGCTTCCAAAGCAATACAATATTCAATGGCTCATGCCAAAGTTTGGATCTATTTGAAACTAATTTATGTTGTTTCTTAAAAACGGATATGGGTTAGTGTTCGTAATAATTTATAAGCAAAGTTTCTTCGAACGCGTGGGATCCTTTATAACTAGGAATATTAGGAACTTAGTTCATAAACTAATATAAAATGAATCTATATGTTTATTTATAGGAGTAGTTTATAACTTGCCGTATAATAATTATATTATAATGTATACGTATTTTATTTGACTTGGACTTTTGGCTTAGACTAGTCTTGGTTCCAGCACTATAAAACCAGAATAATATATAATTGTAAGGTAAATTAATTTATTAATGGTAGGCAAAGAAATTAAATGTTAGATGAAGTTTTTGATGAAAATGTACGAGACTTTTTATTCCGTTACATATTAAACACACTTGAGGTGGTTACTGATTTGCAGAAATTGGTCGTATAAAAAGACATAATTTGCTAAGTACATCCTCATGTGTCGTATACACAACCCAAGAAGGTTTCATAACAAGCTCCAAATCCTACGTGGGATCACACTATTTTTATTTTCCATTCAGTTGGCGGATTTGTTGGGTCGACGCAAGTTAGCCGTAATAAATATAAAAGTTATAGCTTGCAGGAGCCTTAACCCTTCGCTTAAAGCTTACCACAAGCGGATTACGGTCATTACTCATTCCTACCGTCTAGAGTGCCCCAGGCAGGAATCGAAGAGAGACGATGAATGTAAATGTCTACATTTTTTTCATCTGCGATACATATTTATGCTGAGAGAACCATTTTAATCACTATTACATTTTAATGCATACAATACTTAATGAAGTAGTAGTATGATGATTTTTTGTAAAATTATTTTTAAGGGTATAATTCTTTTAGATTATACATGAAAGGTCTCACATTCTTCGTGCTCCTGCATACCATAATGCAATTAGTAGGATGTAGAATAAATTCAAATAATGATCATGTCGAATAAATTATATATTAGACACTATTCATTACATCGTTGCATTTCAAATGGCTGCAAATAGTGGGAACGGCATATACTATATTTCTAAATTCGTCATTTAAAAAATACAGAGTAATTATTACAGTTGGCTTTTCAAGTATTGTTATTTAACTTCTTAATTTTTACATGTCTTTTACCAATAAATTATATATTTATCGTAATGACAGGCCTGTTGGTCTAGTAGTTAGTGATCCTGATTGCTGAACCAAAGGTCGTGGGTTGGATTCCCACACGGGACAAAAATTTGTGAGTTTGGGTGTTCTTTGTGTCCGTTGATCGAATGTTTGTAAAGCCCGCCGCGACACAGGAATTATTCCCAATGGAGATGTCTTTAAAAAGAACATATATATATAATATATATATATGTTCTTTTTTAAAGACATCCCCATCCCCGTTTCTTTTCTGTGATTAATTATATAAGGAGAACACAACTCGTTACCATGATAAGACGATATGAGATAATAAGAAATTTAAATGCAAAATCGTGTAACTTTTTAGCTTTTTGCTAAACATTTAGCTAAACAGTGAAGAGTGTAAGAAAGTGATGGAACTTTTAAAATAAATTAAATAGGAGTATGCTGAGGTCAAAACCAAAAAGTTGAGAGATGATCAGAGACCTTACTATACTTATAGCATAGTAAGAACAACTTACAGAGAAAGTAGCCATTTTTATAAAGAGCTCGCAGTATAATAAAATCATTATTAGGACAAGTGGCAAATATTTTGTATATACTCGTATCTATATATACGTATATACATACATATCAATAACTGCCGTTAAGCATGAAAGTCGTACCTCACAAATATCGAATGCAACTACCCGCAATAGTTCACGGGTCAAACTAAATCTATTCGAGCTAGAAAAAAAACCACTTAAGTATATCGATAACAAGATTTTCTCAAAAGAAAGCAAGCATGTTTTTCACATTTCTTGAGAAAATATTTCAAAGCTTTATTGATTACATGAACCATGTTCCACTTTTATATCACCCCTAAAAGCGTATAAAACGAAATGTGCGAATAAAAAGGTTTACTTGCCCTTTGATTGTTTGCTATACGTTTTGGTACAAAAGTTTGCGGGTGGGAAACTTCAAATGATCCTTTGACCACTATATGATTTATTTATTTCTATTGTGTTGGCCGTATTCTTGGATAGCAATAATATTGTAAATTTTTTTTTTGTACCGTTTATGGATACTAAAACTGCTTAATTTTTAATTAGTTTTGACGAAAATGTACATATTCCTATGAAGAATAAATTAGTAGCAGTTACCATAGCCGATAATCTATTAATTTAAATATTATTATTTATATTAATTTGTAGGTGGGTGACGTAAAAAGCAACTAACGGTTGGACTGTTATCTATCAGATAGTACGAAACCAGTCTTGTAATACATATTCTTACAAGGTATAATCTTCTTAATTTTTTATTGCATACGATATTTATTATTGCTATGTGTGTTATTTATACATTAATATAATAAAATTAAAAATTAAAAAAAAACGCATTCAAAATGATCTCCATTGCCTTTAATACAGTCCTTTAAACGTTAGGGCCAGTTATCAATGGAAACAACCACTCTCTCCAAGGGAACTATTTTCACTGCCAATCTTGTGGAGCGTTTTAGGGACTCCCAAATTATTATGGCGTTAAGAACTTGCCATACTCTCTAAAAATGACCACAAATCATAATCCAGCGGATTAAGATCGCGATTAGATGACGGCCAGTCTTTAGCTCTGATGAAGTCAGAAACGTTAGTTTCCAACGACGCTTGGGTGAGCTGTGCGCTTTATGACCCGATACTGAGTTTTGCTGAAAGGACCATTTTTGGTCATAACCAAACATGGTCCTGTGGGATCAATCAAACCGGACATGTTGTTGTTAGGAGACTTAACCACCTTCTTAAGAATCGTATCTTGATACGCTTCTGTCGATTTTTTTTTCATCTTTTTTACAAAAATGTGTCTCAGTCACTTCTTGATAGCTTACACATCACCAAGCTATCACTGTAGTCGGATAATGCTCACGTTTTACTCTGCTAACTAATTGGCAAGCTTCTATAGAGCTTTGAGCATAAGCTCGATCATTCTGCTTGTTAAAATGTTATAATAGTAAAAAAACCTAGTCAGTAATTTTCTTCTTTCTGTGTCTTTTTTTTATTTTATTTTTTTATGCGATAGGGGGCAAACGAGCAGACGGGTCACCTGATGGTAAGTGACTACCGCCGCCCATGGAAACCCGCAACTCAAGAGTCACAATTGCGTTGCCGGCCTTTTAGTACGCACTTTTCTTGAAGGTTTGAAGCTTAAGATGTTGTTTTGATTTTACCAAACTTTCCATTTTTTAATTATCAGTTAAATAATGACCAGTGCGTCTCTTACACATGCAAGGGGGGCAGAATGTAGGTATTTCTATACACCTCTTCCTTCTTTTTTTTTTTGTTTTCGTGTGGAAACCCCACGGGTCATCACCTCACCGGAGCTGACGGTGAAGTGGTATGACGGACTCGAACCGACTGAAACCACACGGTGTTCCGGCACAAGTGGGTCTATTGCAAGGGACCTGGGTATACCCTAGGAGGGATTCTTGCAGGAACTCTGCAGACCTTGGCACCTCTTTTGCAAGAGGCACCACCACCATTGAATACGAGGGACCTAACCCCCTCCAGTTTGAGAGGCGAGCGTGGAACACATCGCACCACCGTCTCAGGCCTGCTTTTGCTAGGGTAAGGGCAGCCCTACCCGTTACCCCCAGGCCAGTGCTTATGGAGGCCGGAGATCGTTTTGTGCTCTCCAGCGCCTGCTGCGTGTTCTACGCGATGAGAGAGTATTTGCCCTCTCCCGTATCCTCTCCGCCGCCTCTTTAGCCAACATGACCTAAACACACCTCTGCCTAGCAAAAAAAGAGTGAGCGTATGTATAATATCAATGTAAGATTGTAATAAAAGTATTGGAAAAATGGTTTTAAAAAACAACTGTTATTTCGTAGTCCTTAACTAATATTACAATTAATTGTTATATACAGATTAACTGTTTTTCTTAAAAGGTCATCCTGCTCTTTGCTGCAGAGCTTCTGCTGCTCCTCTACCGTCTACCAAATTACATCTCTCTTTTGAAAACAGTGCCATATTAACACAATAAAGAAAATATACTTTAAGCTTCAATAAGGTTTGGTTGTT
Organism: Tyria jacobaeae; assembly: GCA_947561695.1. Lineage (NCBI taxonomy): Eukaryota > Metazoa > Arthropoda > Insecta > Lepidoptera > Erebidae > Tyria > Tyria jacobaeae. The sequence goes on from OX387220.1 coordinate 14,781,956, forward strand.
AGAATCATTACTAAGAGAACCTAAAGTGGTTAGTACGTCCTTTTTCCACCATTCGATTCAGATATAATTACATAAGATTTCGTCATGTGTCTAATTACGCTACTTCATATATAGTTTATATATATGTATAGAATAATTTTATTTACATTAAGTTAGATATATTATACTACATTTATAAAATAACTGATTCTATTTGTGTGGCATTACAAGGAACAAAAGTATGACAGTGAAAAATATATAATATTTATCTTCGACAAAAGGGTGAACAAAAGATTATCATTTACGGAGTCTTTATGCCAAATATAGCCTTAAACAATTGGCAACTTTGACAGACATGACGAAGTGACAGAAAGGATTACGTATCTCGATACTGCTAATGAAATAACTGTTTTGAACTCTATTGCCTTGGTATAAAAACTACATAAAATCTCTTAATAAAGCTTGTCACTCTCACAAGTCTTGTATTTTTAGCTGCACCCCGCTACTTCTGAATAAACACTAGCTTTTGTGCTCTGAAGTTTTTAGAGGTATTCAACCTTTCGGAACATTTTGTACATAGAACTTAAATAAACAATTTATTCAACCCGTTGCAAATCGTCTTTTGTTAAATTCGATTGACAGTTTCTTGTGCCATTTTACAAACCTGTTTTTTGCGTTTTGGATAAATAACGCATGGAAACAATTTTGCGTTGTCTGCTGGGAACAATACAAAATCACAAATTATATTGTTTATTTATGAAAAAAAAAATATAAACCAAGTTTTTTGATTTCTACACGTCATGTGGGTACTTGATATACCTAGAGGGCCTTTTGACAAAGCAACTTTATAACCCTGGAGTAAAACTTCTCACAAAACGTCCTTTTATTGAACGTGTAAAGTCCAAAATCGGATGAAATTTGGTTTTTCATGGTGCTAAGCAAGGTAAGATAGAATAGTAACCATGTTTTTCTTATGTTTGTATTTGAAGGAGATTACAAACATGCGCGCACATGGCAAGCTCTTCAATCGATGGTTCCCTCTCGTCGTGACATCAGAACTATTTGTCTTTGAAATAACTTGGTGACTTTCTAGAGACGATCTCACTACGCGATGAGTTATTGCGCTATCCCCTTGAAACACAAGTCGATGTCTGCAAGTCACGACAGTGTTCATGTATCATGTAAACTAGAAAGAGTACTGTGTAGGTTTTAGCATTTTTTTTTGTTTCCGTTTTTATTAAATTAAATTTTATTTCCGTCTTATTATTTGAATCCGCTTTGAAGACTAGGTAGAAGGTAGGTATATAAAAAAACCTTATGTATAAAGTATTTAATGTTAATAACAGAGTTTACTACTTTTAAAACGCGTCGCTAAATAAAATTGCATCTAAAATAAATCGTTGTAAAATTCACGCCTTGGGCACTAGCCGTTGAGACTTCGAGGCCCGGTTATTAAAACTACACTATGTCATTATTCTTGGAACAAAAAAAGGAGTGAATCGTAACAGCCGCGCCACATATCATCGAGGGAACTGGCACTTATGCGCGTAGTTTCTGTAGTAAATCAAAGATATTAAACAGAATGGCGGAACCTCTTTTGAGTTTATATTATAAATCATAAAGGCGCAAGAAGACCTCTGGCTGATATCAATAGGTTCTTTACCAACACCGTCTATATAAACAATTTTATATATAAAAAAATAATAAAGATTAATTAGTTAATTGATATTTTCCAGTGTCTCATATTGCACCACTATTAAATAATCAAGACACTGAGATTTTTTTTAGAGGGATTGAACTTTACGGCATCACTAACTTGGAGTTATAGGTATGAAACTGAATTCTTACAAGCAATATCCCTTTCTATCCCTTTTATCCTCCCTTTTTTTTTCTAAATAATATCAGTTTTCCCGTTTAATTCCCAAAGTCCCCAGTATTTTAGACGGCTGTAGGGTGTAAAACCTTAACCTTAAAGGGACTACATCAGCATAGTCGGAGAGTCTGAATATCAGTACTATTTACACTCGTGTTATAGACGATGGTTGGCATCGGTTAACATATTACTATTCTTAAGTCTTATAAGACGGCTTGAGGGAGATAAAAGTACAATTGGAGCAATCCGTGGACCCTCTCATATATATTCAAGGGTCCATGGATTGCACCTGTTGTACTTTTGTCTATTTTAAAGGCCGATACAGACGAGAGTATGAAGTAATTACAAAAACAAAAAATCTCATACTTCTTCCAAGAAGGTCATGAAACACCTATGGAGTTATAACTTCAATTAAACTAATATAATAAAAAAATAAAAAATAATTATATCGATGCAACATATTTAATAAATAGTGCTTTATTTAATGATAATGTCTTTAGCAAAATATTGGCAACACTCTCAGAAAAAACAGATTAAAAAGACATATCAATTTGTTTATAAATGATCCAGTCTAAGGTATGTTTTGGGATGTAAAATATACGAGAAGTGTGTTTTAAGAGTGTTGGAAATAGATTTTTTAAAGTATTTCTGTACAATAATCAATATATGTATGTACATTTTAAAGGATTTTCAGTATTAAAATTTCGAATTGTTTCAATGTATTAATGTAATATGGTAATAGAAAATATAGACAGGCATAGCTAGTGTTATATACGAAAGACATTAAAAGAAGTCGTTATTGATATTTTGAGCCTCCTGTTTAAGTAATACATTTGTAGCTTATAGTCACTATTCCTCAAAACACATGTTTAGACATACGCTTATGCCTATATCTAAGAAGGCAGAGGCGTTTCGAACGCACAATTTTTGCCTAAAAAGGGAGAAGCATATTGCCATCATCCGGGTACTGTATAACTGTATATTTATTATTTGAAAAATAACAGTCCCATATCTTAGCCTCCTTTTACGTCACCCACGGCAAGAAATAGCGTGGCGCTATTCAACTCAACCGAGAGTCACATGGTTTCTAACAATAATATGATATAATATTCAATATCTACAATAGTCAGTATTTATATAATATTCAAAACCCTAGTCAAAGGGTGGCTTTGAAACAAAATGCTATCTATAAGTGACCGTATGACATTGACATAATTGGATGTCAATGCCAATGCACAGATTATATCTACTTAATACCAAAATAAAAATGATAAATGACCGACAGAGCTACATACAAATAGCTTCGGTTTAACTTCTTCTTACTATGTACACAATAGTATGTACTTATTGTGGCGATTTTGTTGGGGCCTTTGGACTTTAAACTATAACCAATCACCTGATCAACTCTCACTTTCGTTTATCAATTCTCGTTTTAAATTGCTTTCCTATTGCTCGTCGCCACAAAGATCGACACAAAGATAGATTTTTCAATCTTTAAACTTACTTTCTATGTCACGTTCAGCCAACAACAGGCGATAGTATTGACTTTGTTTGGGCCAGATTTATCGTTACGACAAGAGTTATATAAATATATCATAACTAATATCACTGTGGAACGTCAAGTCATTCGATATAAAGGTGTTTTGTAGAAACGCTAAGGGTTTCCTTGTTGGGATCGTGACGAGATTAAGTTAGATACGGTATTATGAGTTTTGTTCTAACATTTGGTTTGTTAACGGCTATCATTTCTGTTTAAAGAAAGGCAATATCTGTCCTCCATTACCGTTCCGTAAGTACCGTTACTTTTGTTTTTATTTTTTTAAGTTTAGAAGGGTGTAGGTCGTTATTGAGCTCTCCTTGTCTAGGGACCACCCTACTAAGGTTGTTACGTCGCTTTATAGAAGACTCAAAGAATAAAACGCTTCGCTAATGGGACTGGTTAACGTTTAATCAGCCCCATTAGCGAAGCGTTGTATTTTTCTTTCAAAACATAATAGGTATATCTATATAAATTACATAACATAAAATACTATTAAAAGTAACAATCCTACATATCCTCCATCCTACATATTAATTTTATAAAATGACTGTTTACGTCGTCCGTATATTAATTTTATTTTATATACCAAGTACATAAATTACATTATAAAAGTAACAGTCTTACGATGAAGTAAAATTGAAAAATATGTAAACGAGCGTGGTATTCAATGTGTCGTGAAGAAAAACATGATGCCGTCATTTTTAACGTGCGATAGATGGCGTGGTGGGAACGCTAACACAGATAAATCGGTCGGAAGACGCCTCGCTACATTGCCTTCCTTAACGACCTTTGCTACGGAATCAGTTTAGGGTTAAAGGTGATTTTCTTCGCTTTTGTGAGTATGTGTGCATGTTATGCGGTGTCAAAGGAAGTTGAGGCATCGGGGAAGATACGATTTTTTCAAACGAATGTGTTTGAACACTTGTCTAAATCAGTTTTGATAACAGACATTTCATATGTACTTTTTGGAGGGAAGAAAACAGATTTTATATCTGAAAATAAGTATTAAGATTATTTTAATCAATTTAGTTCCAACTTAACTGCTTTGTGTCATCGCCAGATTAATGCCGACCGATGCTAACCATTAATGGAATAAGTTAAATGTCAGTAAACCTATATTTTCTAAAGGTTTCTAAAACCAAAATTACAGATTATAAATGTTTACATTCACTGAACGTGACTTTGTCACAAGCTTTGGTTATCGTTTGATTATTGTGCTTAAGAAAATAAGCAAACAAGCAGTGCTCTTGGCTAAATGATTTTTTTTAGCTATTAAGTTAAAAGCGGCTGAATCAATATATCTCTGGTATGTACCAACAGGCATAAATTAAGCCGAAGATAGAACATTTTTAAAACCGATTACGTCACTGCAGTCAGCGAGTCGGCGCATAAATAACCGATCACCGTAGTTATAAAGTTGTCAAGCGCACATTATGTATAAGATGCAACAATAGGAACATGAGGGCGTTGCTTAGCGTTGTTATAACTCCGTTACCTAGATTAATGTGCGTGCCACATCGAATGTGAAGAAAGATCTTTGTGGGAACTGAGTTTGGATGTAGAGTAATGCGCGTTATACTGACCCAAAGCGTGAACAACAAATTCTCATTCTAGAAATATAATCTTACTTATAAATATCATATAAAACACATGATTTGCTTTGTGACCGCATTGTTCCAATTTCTAATATACTTTTATACGTGATCTAAATATTTTAGTTAAAATGTGACCAGGAAAGAGTTTAAATAGTTGTCATTCTTGACATAAAACTCTTAGCATAGTTTTATTTACTGTTATTGATTTTGTTATTGTGGTCTTTTTTTCTCTACTTACTCAGTTTGTGCTTATATTAAATGCGTTACTTGCTGTATTGTGTGTTTCGGTCATTTTGTAATATTGTAAACTTTAAGTGAATTTTTTAATGACAAGTAATCGAGTAAAAGTTCTTGTTACGGGCACTTTAAAATTTAAAATACATGACGAATAAATAAATAAAATATCACATAAACGGCTAGTCTGTAGAATATATATGTACCCACCCGCCCGGGTTTGAACCCCATCTAGTGAAGTACCGTCGTGAACCTACCACTAACAGAAACATTTAGCTTAACTGGGGAGGGTTAAAAAGAAAATTAGTAATGCATGACCCACTTTGCTAGTATGCTTTTTAAGAAAATAAGTAAAAAATATTAACACTCATTAAAGGACTAACAAATAAATCGTTGGCTGAACGATCTAGCAGTGTGTTATACTATACCGTCACGCTTTATGTCGTCCTTTTGTCTCTGACACTCCCTCACTATTTGATTTATAGATCTGTGCGTTGACTGCTTGTCTCTACCCAGGCTTATTAATGAATTTATTTAAACGCTAATGAACGAGTTACGTTCGGGACAAGTGAAACCAATCTATCTGGATCCCAAAGTAAAATGTTATTTTAGAATCATAATTGTACTTTCAAATACATTCCGTCACTTCAAAACTTAACTGTAACTTAGAAATTTTAAAGTTAAATGAGTATCGTTCAATTTATCTTATCTAAGTTTAAGATGATCTTTGCGATTTTAGCAATCCGTTTAGATCAATTTCGTTTGCGAAAACAACAAAATTAATTGTTATTAGATATTTTAGAGAAGTTTGTCTAAGTTAGAAACGGGAATTTACTTATAAAAGGAAATTGTGAAACCAATCTAATTGTGTTATTAAATTTACCAGTTTGTACGTAATTAATGCAAATACTTTCTACGAAGTGTACTGATGGATAACAGTCCGATCTCCTAGTCGTATTTTACGACACAACCGGGAAAAAAAGAGATTGTCTTATTCTACTCAATCGAGGACAGCAAAGTAACAATGTTTTAATCAATAGTCACGCATATTTATTTTATGTAATGTACGAAGAAAGTTTACATAATCAGAAATTGACAATGTTTTAAAACAGACATACATACGTGTCTAATTGAATAGTAGGATCAGTAGACGTACGCAATAAAAGGCACATATAATAATTAAATCCTTCACAAAGAAACCTTACTCTAACACCAAAGCTTAAACAGACTACAGTTTTAATGATAAACGCGCTTCATCAATTTTAAACACACGGTTCAACTTCGTACTGCAACGGAGCTCATTCAAAAGGCTCAAGCTTTTTACTAATGCTTTCAGAACCTTAATTAACATCCTCTCTAGTGAATAGGCACGAGTACTTAATTCAAACGAGGATCTAGGCGGCGCGACGTAGTCTCTATGTTGCAAGCCAAAGTGTTTTGGTTGAATTTATAAACTTTTTTACATAAGTATGTATTTGCAAATAATCTTATATTAGTGAAGTTACTGGAGGCCAACAACTTTCCCGCCCCTTTCCATCCTTTCGCTTCCTCTTTTTCCCCTCTTCCCTTTCCCCTACCCTAAAAGGCGGACAGCACTCTTGGACTCTTGGGTTGCAAATATTCATAGACGGCGGAAGTCACATACCAACAGGTCTACTCGTCTACTCGTTTGCCCCTATACCATAAAAAACTATTGTCATACTACTTCTCTATAGTGTTTATTTGCCAACAGATTACATTTTAAATAAATTATTTAATTTGATTTTGAGTTTTGATTTTAATTATAGCAATTTAATTGGAATTTTTATCATTTTAGGTACTTACTTATACCGCTCAGTTAATAACTGAAAATAGGAACTACAAAAATTGTATCTTAAGTATGTTTGTGTAAAGCTTTTTATTTCAATAAGTAATTAAGATTACATGATCTAATTCCATCTTAGAAATTTAATATAAAATGAAAGTCAGAGTTTCAAGGAACTTTATATGTAAAGCATACCATAGGTATCTTAATGCATGTGTGAGAATGCGAGGCAAATTCAATTCTTGGCGCGGAACCATCCACCCGGCGAAGATTTAGGGTTCATTTTAGTCGGTGTAAGTTATTTGCTCATGAACATCTGGAGCGACCAATTTTAGATTGAAATTGTTACCTCGTACAGCGAAATTGAAAACTTTGCTCAGACCTTGTCTTCTTCGTACAAAGAATGAGTTTAGTATTTATTCTAAATCTAAATTCTTTAGTACACCTGAATTATGTGTTGTCCTTTATTGCTTCCTAAATAACAATTTCATTTATATTATTTCCATACGGGTACATACTATTAGAAGCAAATCCTATACAAAATAAAATTAAACAGGCACATAACAATAGTTATGATGAGATATAAAATTTTGATATGATGTGATTTAATGTAGTTTACTTACCTATGTGTATCATAATATATACGTATATAGCCATTTTTATTTTCTATTTGCAAATTTCTCATGTTCGCAGTTTATGCTTTCTAAATATTTCTGTAAAATGGCACAAAATAGCCCACCATTATACCACATCAAAGACTTCGTTCGGCGAAACAGCTATTGAACATAGTTGCTCTCGAATGTTATGTTTTATTTTGCGCTGCCACCGTCGTCGGTACTTCCTTGCCGACACGCTTCTCTAGATTAATTAAAAATTGAATAGGACTCTAATAGTCACATTGTGATAATTTGAATAGCTCTTAATGAATTTCCATTCTTCGAAGTGGGTCGGGGTAGGGAAGTCGCGTAATTGGTGGAAAGTCGGGATCGGTGACCGCGGCCTGTTTCAGGACGTTGCATCAATTTTAGGTTTATTGTTTCTATAATTGCTCGAGGGAAAACCGCACTGGGTTGAACTTACTCCACTTAAAACTTTACCCTGGGATACAACTCGGCGCTATTGGCTCTCGTTCAGTTTCGTTTGTTTTTGCCTACATTTTTTATTTAAACGAACCCGATTGGTTTTTCAGTTTAAATTAAATATTTGCAATAATAATACAATTCTTTAATTTTCCACTTTGCTTGACGTTAGTGCCCATTTTGTGAAAAGGTTTCACTTTTTTTTTCTATTTAAAACAGTTTGTTTTGTTGACTATCAAGAATATACTTTAATTTTTTAAGTTGAAGTAGAAACTTCATAAAATAATAAATATGATTACTTTTATATGTCAACAACGACTGAAAGTAAAAACATCATATATTTGTGAAAGCATCAAGAGGGCTTCCGGAGTACTCCTGGCTATCTTTATCCCCCGTTTGCGCAATGGCGGCGGGAACTTCAAAATAAAAGCACAGTCACAATGTATCGAATATTGTCTTATATGACTTGTATTTGGCACCACAACTTACCCTAATCGGGGATAGCCACTCTTATTTAAAATTATCAGTAATCGTTTTGAAAGTCATCGATTTCGAATTAAATGCAACAATAACTCTAAACGAGTATTTCATAACAAACATTAAATAAATATTATTTCCTACATAAATAATCCACGCGCCTCATACTATATTTAGCTAAATACATTATTATAAAGGCAGGTAACATATTATAATGTTCGTTTTCTTTCATGTACTGCCAAATTTTCTTAGCAATAGATGCACTTAATGAAGAGCATGCAATGCCAGGTTTTTGGCCGTAGACATTTTTTTATATCAGTTGTAACAGAAATGCTATGCAATCAATTTAACAAACTCTAATATAATTTTTAATTAATGCTGTCACTTTTTTTTTGAACATTTAATGTGGTTTTAAAGTTTTTAGAGACATAACTTTTCCAAATCAATATTAAATTGATGTATGACCAATATTTTAGATAAAAATATAATATATAATTATTCATTAATCAAGATAGAAACTTTCAAATATTTGAAAAGACAAATTGTAAACTTTGAACCTTATAATTCCTCGCTTAAAAAAAAATCGAAACGGCCCTGAGCACCGGTGGCTAATCTGAGAGAAATTTCTATCGTTACATTGACTAATGTGTTCATACGCGTTACTATTCTTTAGATTACTATTACAACATTTAACTGAACAGGCACGCTATCAGAAATTTCTACATTAAGACGGAACGGCGATAAATCGTGTCCACTTAATATCTGACCATGATCATTCATTACCGAAGGCATTACCTTAATATATTTTGGTCGAATCGACTTCTCAGTAGATTTCCCTCGGTCTGGAGATTAGGGACACCCACGTGTTTTATCAATAATCCATTATGCGTACAGCAAACAATGAGGTTTGTTATCAGAAGCGGAGGTATCGAAGGCCGGCATGATGAATAGCCACTAACGTATATTAGAAAATGTCAATAAATAAAAAGTCTATATCTTTATGCCCATCTTTGTCGTGTTAGGAACGAGAGGCAAAAGTTTATGTTTATGTTTATTTCATGTAGAAATTAGTGTACTCATAAAATAGTACGAAAAATACTTATCCTGACTACTGAGCTAGAGATCCTGGGTTGGATTCCAATACGCGATAAAAAATTGTGTAATCTGCAAATAGTTGTCAGAAGTCTTGATGTAGTTTGTGTCCGTTGTTTTAGTGTTTATTTTGTCTGTAGTATTGTTCTTGTATTTGTGGAAACATAGGAATCATTCAGGGAGTTATCTAATTTTAAAAAATATGCATATAATCTTGATAGTACGGAAAACGTATGTTCTAGTCTATTAAAGTATTATTACCAATCTGTGTAAAAAAAGGTTGTGAAATAACCGTGTATGAGCAGATATCATTTTAATTTCATGCTACATACTCGACCTCATTGCGTGTTCAGCATATGGTTTTCATCAGCAAAGTCAGATTACATTCTGAAGTAACTGTGTGTATGAGCATTAAACATATTATTGGATACTTGTAATGTGTTGTAGAATTGGCCTGGCTTTCGTCAAACTAACTGTCCAGCTATAATTGAATCTTGTCTATCTTACTGAATTATTTCAACATTCAACTACTGACAATAATAATGATGTACATATCAGTGACTGCAATTAAATAAAACGACTTCTTTCGAGCGTAATAATACTTATCTAGAAGATCTAACACACCACCGAGAACAACTTGATTGATAGTAGTATCTGATATAAGGAGATAGTAGTATATACCGTTATTAAACAAAATATATGTAAATTATCAAATTGACCAATGACCATTTAGTAATTAGTCAATAGATCACTGGGGCATGGCTGCTATACGTCGCGATTTAAACTAACTTAGAAGATTTCTATACCTTTTTTGTCTTTTTGTATAGCAGAACGTTGAAATAATTTCAAAGTACCACCTTAATCTGAATAAATGCGATGAGTAGAACCAATGGCAAAAGATAAGTAGTGTTATGCTCTCAAGTTCAATACAAACTACGACGTCCGCTTGTACGCGCTCATTTTGCTTCTATAAACTAGTCGATCTGTTTTCATTTATACTGTAGGTCGGTGCCTGTTTAAAATGTTTGCTTTTCAGCTAGTCAGTGCTAGTTTGTGATGTGTTGTAATTTTGGTTTGTTTGACATTTCATATATAAAATGTAGTGCGGCCACCTAATCATAAATGTACATGTTATTTTTTTATTTAAATACAAAATAATTAGTACAGTAATACATAATATTCTCGATGGAGTAGAATAGAACCACTCCATTTCTGCCCATGAGAGTCGTTTAATGCGACTTAGGGATCGGATCAGTCATAAAGTGCCCGATTAACGCAATAGGCTTGCCCTTACTACGTTAGTGGGACCAAAATCTAATTGAAAAAACGCTGTGTTTTATACACTTCTGCCTACTCCTTAGGGGATACAGGCGTGAGCGTATGTATGTATGTAATGCACAAAATAGCATAGATTGAAATGTTTTTTTTTTTTTCAATTCCATATTTACTATGTGAATTATGTTATAGTAAAGCTAAGGGTAATAAAGGAATCGCCGTAAACGGTAATAGGCTGAGCGTAATATGAGAGAATGAATAAGCAGCATAATATGAAGGTACCTGTTAAAAGAAAACATTTGTTTAATAATGCACGATGTCCTTCCCGTGCCGCTAAGTTTTTTTAGATCCTCGTAGAGTTGGCAATAGAGTAGTGATACCCCATTTGTTAGGAAACATGCATGCTCTCATTAAATTTTCCAATTTTCTCGCTCTCTCTCCAATTTTTTTTCCGAATTATGAAATTTAGATTTCAGCAAAACATAATAATATGCCCCAGCTAGTATCTGTATAATTCAAGTTTTTTGTAATACTATACAATTAAGACTATTCATTTGATCTCGGACAGAAGTGAGTGGTTCAGAATAATTTAAAACTAAAACTTAAATTACTGTACCACAGTGCGCGTAATGATCATTAACCCTATCATTACTATTTTACAACTCAATTACAGAAGCACCAAATTGACCAAACTTTTTGACCGGAAACAGAGAATTTCTACCCGAACAACATATCTATGAGCCACATATATATTTGATCTGGCCTTTAAATTAGATAGAACTACTAATTTTGGAGAGTCTCATTTGATTAATTTATTTTAGTAGTTTGCTTACAAGGCCGATTGTGTTTAGGATTGGTGGTTTTTGCCTTTTATGTGAACTAAATAGAAAATAATCCAACACAGCACAATTTCTACTTTGTTGTACTGTCGTGTTGCTGTTGTAATTGCAGCAGTTAAAGCTTATAGTTGTTAAAGAAACAATTTTACATTTAGTATTTTGTAAGGGAATTAAATTTACTTAAACTTAATAATAACACGGTTTTGATGGAAAGTGTAAATTATTTCAGCTTGAAATTCGTTTATTGATGTGTATATATGTTTATCTACTCAATCTAAAGAAATGATAGTAGCGAGAAGGTAAATTGGAGCCGGCTGATTATATACCGTACAACAGAACATCTTACCGCACAACATATTTGTTTGGAGTGTACATTTCATCATACAACATCTTCCAAGCTTACAATTAATATTCAGAGATCCTGGAACGAGTTTATTGTTGCTTTCGGTGTAAAATCTGTCAAGCACTGAGACATCTCAGAATATGTGCCTTTTATCTGTCATGATGAAGTCAATCTCATTTTTGGTCACCTGGGGCTTTGCCAAGGGCTCCTTTTAAAGAATGACTTTATTTAGAACCGATTTTTGATTAGCATCAAGCCTGTACTCCCACTGTAGTATTGAAGTCCCCCATGACAACATTGTCGTGAGCTCTATATGTATTATAGAGAGCTGAAGATACGTAATCAAAAGTATCTTCATATTCTTCTTCTGATGTCCGACAACAGAGTGCGTAGAACTATCAAACTAACATAGAGATATACTATCAAAGTCATACACTTTGAAGGTATATCTCTCTGTTCAGCTTCATATCTACGTACCTCCATTACAATAACAATAAGAAAACAGTGCTAAAAAGTAAATTATTAGTATTATGTTTGTAATAATCATCGTTTGAAATAAGTGGAATGTAATGTCTAGTAGCTTTAACGTAAGATTAGGTGCGTATGCGTTAGGTAGCCATAAATCCGATTCTATCTATTTTAATGCTTTAATCAAACAATTCATTAAATGTGTCGTATAAGTGCTCTCCTCATAAAGAGCCTTTTGAGTTGTCATTAGCAAGGAACTCTTAGTATCATAACGAGATTTGTTACTTTTAGCCCTCTTAAACGAAAGATATTAATTTTTGTTTTTAATCTTAACATTTTTATAAGTTACTTAGGCACATTTTTTATAACAAGGACAACATATCATTGCTCTCACTTATATACAGATATATATCACGAGGTGTTTACCTTGAAGCAGCTATTATCTGTCGATCACATTTTTTTTGTACCGTGTGGGAATCGAACCCTCTGGCTCAGCAGCCAGGGCTATAACCACCATACCAACAGGCAAGTCAATTGTAGTAAAATCATTAGCGTAAAAACGAAACACTTAGTTACTTTATTATTTGTCTATCAACGCCTTTAAATACTGACCTCAATAAACTAAAAATTTAATTAAAACAGGATCTATAAAAAACAATTTACACTGGCTTGCTTCGCTCCGTTGGTTCAGTGGACAATGTTTTGACTTCATTTTAATCGTCCACTTAATTAAGCATATCGCTCTGTGTAAACAAAAAATGAGATATAAAACTCTACGGTATATTAGAACATCCGTTGATAGAAGTAATTACAACGTAGCTTGGATTTTATAAATATTTTTTGTACATATCAAAATAAGTTTAGAAACGGTTTGGTTTTATGATTTGAACGTGGAATAGAGATGTTAAAATAAAAGGCGTTCGGGATTTAGCTATCCATATATGACCCTAACTAAACTATTTCCTGATAAGTAAAATTATTTATTTTAATATGTTTTGAAACAAAAATAAACCTAATACCTACCTACTTGTACGCTTCGGACTAGAATCAGCAGAATCATTCCTCAATGCTGCCCAACAGTTTTCTGAAGGAAGTTTCTTCAAGATTTCATTTCCATTTATTTGATTTGTATAGGTCACTATCACTCATGAAGATTTGAGCAATAGTCAAAGTTTTTATTTTCAAGGTTCATTCACAACACTCACAACACCCATTGTGTACCCCTTGTTTCTATTCTATTCATGGCGTACTATGAAGTGTACTTATTTATCTACTATAAAGGTACATGACGTACGACTAATTAAATATCTGCTTAGCTATCTAAAATTATAATACATACTCATACAAACCATTCTCATTATTTTTCATATTTGTTATCTGTGGTCAAAATAAATGATCATCAAAAATGCTGAGCATGAAACTCGGGAGTTCCAGAAAACTGAACTATCTTAGCACACGCTATAAATTTAATCAAAGTAAGTAGGAGCAATATTTGCAAAATAATAAACCACTTCCCTCCTCAGCAAAATAGATGAAAACGACAAGGTATCTAATGAAATGGAAAACGCACTATTGGCTTAATCATCTTTCATTTAAATATACCATTTCCATCCAAATATACCATTCTGACGGAAATCTTCTCTAACTATAAACCAGTTTTTATGAATACCGGTGCTCCAAAAGGTACAGTAGCTCCTACATTGTATGTATTGCAATGTATTTTACCTGCTAGTAAACAGTGTGACTCTCATCTCGGGAATAAATATATATATAAATATATTTATTTTTTTATAAGTAAAATAAAACAAAATTGCAGGAGCAATTATTAAAAAAAATATATTACCTTTTATTCAGTATACGTATATAATGATCATATTCACATTTTGGTGATATTCATTAAAACATTTTTCAATAAATATAGAGTGCTAGTATACTGCTAGTATACTATTGAGTGCTTAGGTGCACCATGAAATGTATTTTTTTTTTATTTCATAAAACTGCTCAACAATTGTTTGAAATCATCCTGTTTTTAGAACATATACGCGTACATAATTATAGATGGCCACTCTTTTAAATCTTTTGATGGATATTAAAATATTTCTTGTGCAACTCATAGTATACAATAAAGCACTATTTTGTCGAGCGCTTTTATGTTGCTAAAAGTAATTTGCCTAATAAATTACTCGTACATATTTTTGTAATCATATGAAGTTTTTTAAAATATGTCTTCAAGTCCTTATCAATACAAATCTCCTCATGAAGAATGCTCTACGCGGAGCCACATCATTTAGATTGTATTTCTTCCCTTGAAACTAATCTGTACTTACGTTCACAATGAAAGGGTTGAATAATGGGGAACTTTTTACTTAGAAATATTTTTTTTACCTTAGGGAACGGCATCATATGACGGATTGGTCCTGTCGTGGGTAAAAATAAACAACTGTCGTAGAAACGTTCTCAGAGCTATTGTATACGGTTCTATTGATATTAGTAGTAAGGTTTATAAATTCAATTTATGGATAAATAAATTGTACTTTTATTATTAGTTTTTATAAGTAATTTAAAGAGGACTTTTGTAGGCGAACATTTGTGTGTTATTAATTCGATTACTGGATTTCATGTTAAAATGAGTGCTGTATATTGCCTTAACAATAGACTGCGATGTTAAAAATATAACTAACAAAACATGCATGACAGTAACACAAAATATATATCTTTATTCGTCCCGAAAGAGTTTAACTCTGAATTAATTAAAAAAGCTTTCCATAAAACACTAATTGAAATCACTGTCCAGCAACCATCTACCCTTATTGAGTCAGTCTACACTGCTTTAAATAATCATTAATTCGTACAAAATAAGATATTGTGTGGAAAGGAACTTCGTGATTCAAAAAAGTTTAACTATTATACATGAAATGACAAGGCATACCTTGTTTGTGTATGCATGCCACACACGGTTCACTAACCAAACGCACCTCTTGTAAACATCAAAACAGCTTATGATACGGCTATAGCTAATTTAGGTAGCATTGTGAACCTCACAAGAGGTGAGCTTGAATAAGATTATCACGAGACTAAAACCCGTTGGGAGTCATCGGTCATAAATCATAACCCATAAAACGAAACTGACAATAACCTCTTTTCTTTGGCAGCACTTCCTAGAGATAACGCTGATGATGCTGTAGGAATTTCGACCATAAACCTAACAGGTGAAAGTTCATTTTCTGATTCAGCTTTTGTAGTTGTTTTTGATGATGTTAGAAGTGATAGTTAAAATGACAAGCGAACTGAATATTGCGTTTGATCAGACCAATTGTTCGTATTGTGTTAACTGTCGATTTTTAGAAAGCCATAGATTCTTATTAAGTATAAGGTATTTTGGTGTTGGCGGATAAACATCAATAATAGATAACAATCACTTTAGACGTCACTTAATTTTCGTCTAATATGAAATGCGTGGATGAATTAATCAGGAATTATTTGTAATGAGCTACAATTACATGTCAGGTTTTATTTAATTATTTTTTGCGGCCCGTGTTTATAACTTGAATGATTGATTCACAAAAAAACCCCTTTGGCATTTATAATATTTGTGTTAATTTAATCGATCCTACAATAGTTTCTGTAAATACATATGTCAAGTCAAAATAATGTTAATAAACACATATAAACTAAATTATGTATATCCTTTTTTTTTATAAAGAATACTAGCAACGTGGGTCACACATTACTAGTAATCTCGTTAACCCATCCTACCCAGCTAAGCTAAATGCTTGTGTTAGAGGTGGGTTCACGACGGTAGTGTACTGAGTTCGAACCCGAAACCACTTGATCGCAAGTCAGACGCCTTAGACATTACGCTACAGCCGCTTAACTTTAACACAAGTATTAAGAAAGAATCGTATAATAATAAGCAAAAGGTAACTTAAATAGTACTTATTAAAAAAGTACTAACACAAAATTATAAATAGCAAAAGAGTTGCACAAATGCTATTACAACACAATGAGAAGCACTATCATCCTTCTTTTTATTTTGATTGCATTCTGTATCCAACTAAAGTGGAATTCGTGTACGTTATTGTGAGCGGGGGAATTAGATCCACCGCATTCAAAACTGAGACTATCCTATTGAGACCTCTCGGAAGGGAACTGGATCTGATAAGGCAGATCGTCGATAGGGACCCTTTTTCTTTGCGCGACACCTTTGTCATGACAAAAGGTCTGTTTGGCCTGAGCTGTGGCATGTGAATAGGCTTGCAATATCGCGTCCTGGCCCGGAGCTCGCATCCCGCAAGATCGGCCGCAGATACTCAACTCTCTAAAGATTTATTAATCTTTCTCGTTCACTGGAACAATGAGCGCTTTTTGGTAGGCACCTGGTGTTTTTTTCTCGTCGCTGAAGTATGCTCAAACCGTGTACTCTGTTTTTATATGACGCTCAAGTGATGTAAGTGGAGACCCGAAAGCGATTGTGGCTACTTTGAGTGGGGTCCCAGCTCTAAGCCCGAAATAACCAACCAATGTAGAGTCTTTTCCATACGGTGTATTTAATGAATCTGTCTCATAATTAATTAGTAAATAAACTAAGATAAACATGTAAACAATTAGTTTCCTAAATATAAAACGATATTTCGATTTCTTGTAATCTTTGCTTTAGTTGACTACTAATAATAACAATGACTAACTAACTAATCGTTAGCCAATAAATAAAATTATTTAACAAGGCAATCAAGGTTTTATGTTTAAGAAGTTATAACTGTTCCGCAGTTGAGGTGTTAGAAATATTTTATATAACTGATTGATCAAAAACCGCCTTGATTTGAGTTTTAATTAATTTGAACTTTTTATCTGGTGGGTTTCATATTGCACCATGGATTATATCACAATATTATTCACTTCTTAGAAAATGACGCATATGCCACACAAAACTTATCGGGAAGATGTCTTCTGATCAAGTTACGTTTAATTTGTCTAGATCGCGTGCGGGGGGACAGAGGTAATAAATAATGTATTTATCTTGACACCAGTAGGCTCTAGGCAGAAATTCTTACACGTTCGTTCTGAGTCGACGCTTATTTAATGCTAGTTCTTATGAAAGTGCATGCAATTGATACGGTGATGGGATAATACTAAACACGAAAGTGCAGACACTTTGATGTATCATTAATATTTTCACATGTTAATTAAGCTACTGATATATATATTGTATATAAGCTCTAGAAATAATAATTATAATCTACCGAAATTCACCAATATTTTAGAAGATATTGTTCTGATGTTTGGAGGAGAGTACAATGTGCATTTTATAGTGGCATCAACATCTGCAGTGCTCGTCGATCTTGATAAGGCACCCACATTTTGGCAAATACATCACAGCAGGACGCCGTCACAATATTTTAGTATCTACGATTGTATCAGTGGTATAGAATGACTTTTTCAACGTCATCAATATCTATGACCAACCGTTCTCGGTTTTTGCCTAAGAAATTAACTTTAAATTTTATTAAGTTATTCATATATCGTGTTGATGATTTCTTTTTGGTTTTTAGCATATAGTACTTATATTTTGGCCAAAATTGATAATATTAAAACAGTGTATGTAGGAACTTGATAACATTAAGAACGAAAAAAACACTAGGTGTCTGTCTGGGTTTGACCCCAGACCGACACCTAGTGTTTTTTTTATAAACTAAGTTTAACTTTAAAGTTCATACATTATACTTTTTATCTGTATATTCTATAGAAGACTATACATAAACACAGTATTATAAGAGAGATAGTTTTATTTATTATTGGGTTGTTATATAGATGTTGTTTGTTTGATACGAAGTACAGCTGACAACTATTATTTTGTAATAATGAAACGCAATAGTAAAATTTTTTGTGTACATATTTCTTGTACTATATATTAGATCGCTCACTAAATGACAATAAAATTGTGTCTCAATTCAGTCACCGTAACTTCGTCCGCATTGCACAAATAAAAACTACCTATAAATTATGTAACACGAAACTTTCTGTGTTTTGATCACTCCTCTTGTTCCCACATATTGTACCAAGGGATGTGGTTCTTGAAATTTACTAAAAAAACTTATAACTTTGTCCCAAAACCTCATGTCTTTGTACCATAAACCGCCCTTTTTGAAATTTATTGTTGTAGAATGATATGATGTCTTTATGTCGTGGTTCTATTGTGATTCACTTATCTGATCGTCTCCCGTATTCAGTGTAATGGGCACGATTGTGGATTCTAAGTATTTAATGTGTTTACGAAATTATTTTCCTGCATTTTTAAAATCATTCTTTTGAACAGCCGAGGTTATTAATTTGCATAAAACTATTATAGTAAATATCTATTACTTATGTACATTTTTAGGGTATTTTTATTGTTTTTTATTATTTATTGGTACAGTCATTTATTAATAAAAAAAAATGTTCTTGACGGATATTACTGAAGTAAACGATTTCATGCTGTGAATAAACTGTCATATCAAATCGTAAAGATAAAACTTGAGAAGTATAAATTAAATTTTAGAAAGTTGTAATAAATATATAAAAATGTTTCGTTAATTTTAGTTATTTCAGTGTAGGGGAAAAAGCTGATCGTAAAGTCAGGGGAAGTAGCAATAGCTATTCAGATGCGGCTATAAATATATGATGAAAATGGGAAATCAAATCAGAAAGATTAAGAAAATAATGAATCAGAAAGGTTTTGTCTCAATGTGAGCCAAATATTTTTAATTGTGTTAACACAGTTCTGTCGTATCAAAAAACACCTGCTACTTACACTGAGAGTAACAAAGATTTGTTTTCTTGGTACAAGATGAAACGCCGACAAATGTAACACAGGTTACGTGACTTGAAGTTAAACCGTTGGTAGAAGTTTAACCACTTTTTATGTAAGAAATATTCTAGCAATTTTCTCTTTAAAACATTTTTTCTTGACTATAATTCTATATACTCATTTATAAATCTATATATTAATACGTGAATATATTTTTTACAGGGCTGGGGCCTAACGGTTTTGTTTATTGTGCACTTCGGAACGTAAAATTTGCAATACTTACCTTGTATAAGTATCTACAAAAAGTACAGAATTAAAAAAAAATTCAGTATGTGTAGAAAAAATAAATGTTTGCCAAAACGAATTAAGTGTGTAGTATATTTAATAACCTGTAATAGTATGGAAAGTGTATACAAAGATAATTCAAGTTATATATTCTAATATACGTGAAAACTATATTATCGGGATACAGGATTGTTTGATTAGATGCTACGTAGGTCAGCTTGTCTTCGCTAGATGGTACTGACATGTTTCTTTTGTACGTGGAGATCGCCACATCTTGAAGGACATAAACCAAAACGTGGTTAAAATATAGATTATGGTGGTCGATTTGATACCAGACCATCTCTGATACGTATGAATAAAAATTAATTAATTAATTATATCTATTCTTATATTATATATATTATAAAGATATGTACAAAACGGACTTAAACAAAAATAAGGTTTAAACTAGTGGAAGGTATCCAGGAGTTTCCGTGGCGTGGAGTGGGTAGAAGACTCGGACCTCCTCGTACTGGCTGCAACTCAGATATGGGACCTCGATGTCCTCGAGCTATTTGTCTAAGCCTACATCTGTATCTACAGATGTGTGCATATATACGTAGGTATGCATATACCGATATACAAAAAGTGCCTCAAATAAAATAAAAATAGTCAAAAATTTTATATTACTTATTCAGTATCTTCTTTTATTTTTAATTTTATTACTATCTCTTGAAATATTCGCAGTAAGTTAAGTATTAGGAAGCTACGTTTACTAGGTTACAGCAATTTTATAAAGATTTGCCTTAAAAAAACCTATCATCTGGGCGCGTGCGATCCGGCCACCGTTGACTTGCGGTTGTCGCAAATCTTTCGATTAGTATTCTGCGGTGGCGGTCGCTGTCATCGGTTTATCGAATCTCGTGTTTCCATACCATAAAGTTTTTTAGAGATTCTGTTATTCTGTTTTTTAAACTACAGCTTTAGTTTCACATTATGTGGTTTCTTAAATCAATACTGCCTTATATTAGTAATTGTTAAGCGTCTTTCTGTTTTTTCATGCAATAGTTTAAATAGTCACGGTCGCTTTTTTAATCATCAAAACTTTAAATATATTACAACACAACAAAACTTTCTAATAGCACTAAATTAAGCTATAGTGCTACTAAGCCAAATTTATCCGTGCGGTTTTGCCGTTTGTACAATCGTTTGCGCATTTATATTAAATAAAAGTAGTAATCCCGTACTTTATAGCTTACTTAGTTCGGTAGCGCAAGTTCTAGCTAGAATAACTAATGTTATTGCATTCTTATTAAACACGAACACAAATAGAAACTTTAAATTAGAAACTTACTTTGGCGATTTTGACTTTACAATTTTACAATCATTGAGCTGAAATCGTTTAGATTTCATTAACTATAAATGCGAAAGTAACGAAATCAGACATATAGATATTCTGTTACCTTATCAAGGCTAAACGCCTAAAATATTTTTTATTAAATTTAGTATGTGGAAACTTCGAACCCTGAAGGACAGAAGCTACTTTTTATCGAAATACCACGTGGGGCGAAACCGCATTCGGAAGCTGGTGTAACATGAAATAAAGATGTGTTTAACAGACGTTAGTTGTTAGACTGAACTATAAATAAGAAAAAGGCAATGCATTCTTGTTAGATAAATTTAAACTTATTTTTCCCAGAAAATAAAGATCTACGTAGACTAAAACAGAAATTTCTGAGAACTTGTTTATTTTGACTCTTGAGTTGCAGCTGTTGATGGGCGGCGATAGTCACTTACCATCAGGTAACCCGTAAGCTCGTTTGCCCCCTATCGCATAAAAAATGTTAACTGATAAAAACGAACAATACATAAATAAATTTTAAGAAGACTTTTGTTGCTTTTCTTTTACATTACAAAGATGAAAGGTGCGTAATATTATAATGGAAATGTTTTATTTCAGATATCAGAACAAGAAAAGAGGGGGTCTCTTCTTACCCCTCTTTCCCACCTCGTGCATCATATCTGTGACTCTTAAATTGCATGTGTCCATAGTAGCGGTGCAGTGGTAGTCACTTACTATTAATTGACCCGTCAGCTTGTTTGCACCCTATAGCATAAAAATGTTACACGTGGAAGTTTCTTGCGTCTGTAGCTTCAAAATTAAGAAAATACAAGCAGTCAAATTCCTATTATACAGAAAATAAACATCGGACTATTTTAAACTCCGCCGCAGAATACTAGGAAAAGGAATTCGAAAGATCCACGAGTAATCCAAAATCAATCGAATAATTAAGTTCAGAGCTTTTAAGCACCCAATAGATATTATTAGAAACCGGTAAGGATTTCGATGTTTAGCTATCACACCATTGAACGTTTTAACCCGAAGCTAAATGTTCCGATTATTCCCAGGTTATCTAGTATATATCGATGTAGAGGAATTTTATTCAAACGATCGGAGTATTTTCATTAATTCTCTTTCGGATTTTGTATAAAGTGGTTAATTAAGGTATTTCAAGCGATGTGATTAGAATCGATTATATTATAGAATTTTCTTACTGGACAGTTCATTCACAACTCAGTTTATTCAGTGACCACAGTTTTGAAGTCTAACTAGAATTATATGCACTAAAAGTAATTTCCTAAGTGCTGAGTCTTTAATGATATCTGTATAAAAATCATATAGTTTTGTCACTAATTAATGCCGCTGTAGGCGTCCACCTTCCTCAGTCTACTATCAAGAAGCACCAACTAACCCGCTCTGGGGCAGTCCGCACTCATCTAGTGCTTAGTGGCTAACAAAGACTCTGCAGTATTATTATATTGCCAGTAGAATATGCTGTGATTGAAATTTCCAATAATATATCTATTAAAAATACTGTAAACGTAGTAACCGCTTACCATCATCTGTTTTGCCACCTTAGATATGAAAGATTTGCTAATGACGTAAGTTCTCCTAATAACAGTTTCTGAATTCTGAACAATGTTTATGACACATTCTTTACACAACTCAGTAGATTGAAGAATGTAGTGGATATTACCATAAGTGTTGCTTTGCTGTCTTGCTAAAGCTCTGTTTCAACATAGCTTAGCTTTGTTACCAGTACTGGTTACGACCATTTATCTTTATATGCTGCTCCAAAATGTAATATCAAACAAATTTAAGCTTTATGCATTCGGTATTAAGTCATGAGAAGTAAAATTTTGGGTTTGTTGAGTTTAAATACAGAGATAGAAACGAATGGATTTGAATAATGGAAACCTGTCTTGTGGAGGCTCGAGAGATGACATGGCATAATAGGCATTGCATCGGTACTGGTGTGTTGTATGGTTGATGATCTTAATAGGTTAGGTGAGTATGGCGATGCTGCAAGAATTATAAAAAAATATTTTGAATCATAAATTATTGCAGCGATTGATTATATAATATACTCATTATGCAATTTTTTGCATTAAACTGAATAATTTATGTAATATAATTATCAGTGCACTTTTAAAATAAATAAATTATACTTCAAACAACAAACATATTTATAAACCTTTCTGGTATGATTGTTTGAAACCTTCATGACATAAACACTGACGAAATGCATCTTACAATTAATGAACGTTATTTAAATATTAACTTGTTAGTGAAAATTCAACAAACTTATTTTGATTAGTTCCTGTGTATACATGACTTGTAAAACTTGCTTATTATGCATACTTTTTTACCTATTTCAGAATGGTGATAACATGTTTCTATATAATAATTCATATCAAAGTAATTCAATTAAATGTTTGTCTTATCCATATTAACCTTTCTTGTCACTTACATCGCAGGAGCATACAAGTTACAAATTATTCCTCCCACATACTTATGTAAGTGCACCTGAATCAATCAAAACTACATGTCCCGCCTTTTATGTGTGCACATCATGTCTATTGATATCGCCGTTTTATGGTCACTGGCTGCGACAAACAATGAATTCGACTGTCGAATGCGAATGAGAACGCGTGCTAAATGTGAGCACCTGTTATATGTGTGAGCTTTTATTATGAAACCCATAAATAAAGGCTACCTTGATTTTCATACGGATTTTTAGCTTTATACGGTTGTTTCATGTATGCATTTCAAAGCCGTCCCCAAAACTGTTTGGTGTCTAGAACTAAGGTGGTCTGAACCAGTCCAGTTTCTCTAAGTACCCAGATATCGCTTACGCTCATGAGCTTCAATTCGTTGGAAGTGTTTAATAAGTTATTAAATACTCCTATCAAATTAGTAAGATTTAAGTTATATAATTTATTTCGCCCACATTTTCATTAAAATGATTAGCGGTATAACAGCTAAGTTCAATCTATTGCAAATTGAACTATAAGGCGGAATTATAGAATGATCGTAACATTTGGATTTTAGCAAACATATAAAACATGGTAATCCTTAATTGTCGTTATAAAAACAGAGACATGAACAATTGACGACAGACTGCACGGATGGCGTAGCGGTTTAAGTGGTCACCTAGCCATTACGCTGTCGCGCCGAGTGCTGGAGGTTCGATTCCCGCTAGGGAAAACACTTTGTGCAATCCTCAAATTGCTGTTCTGAGTCTGAGTGTTCTTTGTGTCCATTGTTTGAATAAAGTAAAGAGCCCCGCGATACAGGAATTAAACCTAGTGCGGGAGTTGTCTTTTTTTTTTAAAAAGAAAAGAATTTCTTTAACCTAATTGACTTTCATCTAAGTTTATCCCTAAACTTATCTTAATAATATTTTTGAAGTGAAAACTTCTAGATCTATTCTAGATAAAATGTATGGACTCGCGACACCGTTACGAGACGAATATTAGTACAACGAGATATAAATGTACAATTGATGCGGTATTCACGAGATATTTAAATAACTTCGAATCAAAATTGTTTATTTCCTATCTTAGTTACCATGAACCTTTAGTTTCTATTTTAGATTGTAATTTTAATGATAACGATGATGATACAAGAGTTGTCGAAATTGTTAACGATGATTAATAAAAGAATATTAAATGTATTTTAAAGTTTCTAATAGTTAATAAAATACAATTCATAAATAAAATGCAATTAATTACCCAATAACCCATCAAAGTACCCATCTAAAAAATGTCTAACGCGCCAAAATAAGTTTTCCCTTCTGTCGGCACTCCCAGAGTACATTTTTTTATTTCTTAATTAATCGTCATTTTAACTTTTAATTTAGACAAAATTTGTATAATCTTTATTAATAACATAAAACACAAATATCACCTAATTTAAAACGCTGTCAGTGTACTATATAAATAACATCATTAGAATTTTAAGGTACACTACGCAATCCTACTTTCTACATTTGATATAAACAGTGGTAATGTGCAAATGAGCTAAAGCGATTCATTTCTTTTCCACTTTGACAGTCCGAGTCCGACACCCGAGTCACTAGAAATTTATTTAGCGTATTCAAAACTTTGCTGAAGACGTGAAATTGTGAAGTTTGGTAGCATTAAGTGCGACTTTGAAAAATTTAGTTTCGACAACTGCAGTGTGGTACTCAATTAATACTTTAAAAGTTTTAGCTGTCTCACAAAAATGAATTAGTAAATCAAAGTGTTGTGTTGTTGATTTTGAATCTATTTTGACACTTAAGTTTTAAAATGGTGATAAATGTATCAAGCAATAAAAGTAACACGTAATTAAAATTTGTCTCCACATATTTTATCCATAACATTCCCATGTGAAATATGGAATGAGCGTTCAAAAATATCAAAGCGACATTTCGAGGGTGACAGAAGTTAGAAAAACTTAGACTCGACCGTCACTGACGTGACGGGGGTTTGACAACCCTATTTTTGTAAGTCCCAAATGAAAATGCATGAACTTTTTAGGTTCCTTTCATGTCTTTTTTACAAAATCGTTTCAAATTATAATTATCTTTGAAGTTTTGACAATGGGAGTCAAAGGCCTAAAGATGCTATTGTTTTTGGCTGACGACAATTATCTTGTTATACCAGAGTTTAAAGAGATTTTGAATTAATGTAATTGGCCCAATTATAGGGCATGGTTGATAATTTATTTAACTATAAAATATATTTTTTTAATGTTATTGAATAATGGGTAAAGGTATACATAAGATCGTACGTACGTGTACATAAGATCTTTTACTAATATGATCCAAATAATTATTCTGTAGCAGTGTTGGTAACTAAATAAACGTATACAAAGCATATATTTTACTTGAACAAACGGTTGTTCTATGCAAATAAGGTATCAGCTGCTAAAATGAGTAAACAACGGACAAGTACAATCAACATAGGGAAAGGGTTATTTATCAAAACAGAAAGGATAAATATGATTCTGACAACTATTTAAATCTTTGCGTTATGTGCCTAATCACCTTCCATTAGCATCGACAAATTATCATCATAACGCGTTTCATCAAATGAACAAACCAAAATACATAACTTTGACGTATTCAATTCTAAACAGATTCATTGAAGCGGATGCAGTCTTGTTTTTTTCAAAGACAACTAACAATTACCAACAGCTTCTCAATTTTAAAATCAATAATAAGGTATCATTGATTTTAAAATTTTCACACTTATTACATAGTTAAACAGTGTACCTCACAATGTTCACGCAATGTATTCTATACAATAGCTAAGCGTGGGGACCTATAATTGGCTATCTGTTGCATATTATACATCGTTAGTATGTTATTATCTGCTAATGGTCTGCTGATTTTAATAAACTAAAATAAATTAAATTAAGTACAGTATAAAATGAAATATTAAATAAAAAGTAATGCTATTTCCTAAAAGTTTTTAGTACAGTATGTATCTTAAATTTTAGTGCAACTATTAGTTAGACAACTAATAATTCGTTGTCGTTATAATTGTGTTGTTGCAGTAAAATTATTTTAAAAATGATTTCGTTAATAAAGTCACCTGCGGCACTAAGTTTTGTTAGAACACTGAATGAAAAATAAAGCTGATGAAATTATGGGGCCCTAGGCAAATGTAATGTTTTCAGAGTTCATGTATCAATGTATGTATGTGTATATGTGGATTACTTCATTCCACAATGACTTTAAATGCCGCATTTGATTTGGTGAATGAGGTTAAGTTCAAATCTTTGTTTTTTTTTTGTTTTGGATGCATAAGCTGACAACAAGATAGATATAGATGCTGAATGGCTCCTTATTATTTTTGAGTGTAGTGTTTTACTTGTATTTTTTTATGAAATTGTTATATAAGTAATGTTACTTGATGGAGATATTTTCATATTATATATTAAATCCCCAACAGATCTTAGACACAATAAGTCGTCTAGACTAGATCCTTTCGATCTGTTCCTATACAAAGCTATTGTGCTCAGTGAATTGGATAGTACTGTCTCATCGATTGGGCCTATTTATGTCTTGACAACACAACATAGGACACGGTATATGTTGAAAAAGTTGGCGATTTTATCCTAGAATTAGGTTGAAGTGTCACGTTACTGAATTAATTAATTAAATATTAATGAATACATAAATACGTTTATTGATTATGTGGGACTGACTGGACCAGCTAGACTACCTGAACTCGGAGCACTATCTGGAACACTGCTTAATGTTTCAGAGGTAGGCTCGAGGTGGCACAAAACCAGTCATACATTAACATAGGGAGTGCTGTTATATTCATTTTAAATTACATTGTGACCCACAATGTATATATATAATATTTTAATGAAAGAAATATAAAAAAAGAATGATACAAAATAAACTACTTGGTGTATGATATTAGGTGAAGATGATGACATAAGTGATAATTGTTGTGCTTATTCTTACGTAATCACTTAAAACTCTGATCAACTTTATATTAAAGAATTTATTAGTCTTCGGGTATGAAGCTCAATTCTATGGTTGGTCATGATAATAAGGTCTACTGCTACACTTAAACCTGAGAAAAATTAGAATGCTTACATATTAATAATTATTTTTAAGCAGTAACATTAATTTGAAAATTCGCTTTAAGTTTAAAACTTATTCTAGGACTAGAACAAAACAAATAATTGTTGTGCGACTGCGTAACATGTGAGTATGTGACACATGGCAGATATGGGAGGGTCCTCAAAGATTTGTAGTTGTCAACTGAAATAAAGAATCTCAGTAATGGCATCTTTACGAAAGTAGGAAACAAGCTTTTGTGGAAACGGCATTAGGCAGTTAACGACGACGACGACGTTAAAAAAGAATACATATATCCTTCGACCACATAGTGAGACTTCCAAGTATCATTACAGAATCCCTCCTAATAGATTCGGATAATAACTTTCATTTACATAAGCAGTCGATGATGCTGTAGTCTGATGTAGTTTGATAATATAATAATAATAATATATTATTTATTCTCCAACTACAATATACAGTTCATAACAATCAGTTTATTTAATTAGTATATAATTCAGAAAGGTATATATTGTAGGAGACTGGTACCTAAGATAGGCTCTAGGCCTGTGTTTCAGGACACCAGGTTCCTCAATCCACATCCTCTTTCCTTCCGGTTAGAATCCGGTCAAACTAACGTTATAGGGAGGCCCCCTATAACGTCAACCGGGCACTATATGTAATGATAATACAGTGTTTACAGTATATCGATCCATTATAAACCACATGATTATATAGTTAAAAATTAAACAAGCTCTTTCAAATAAAGTGATGCATAATTAAATAAACAAATAATGATTTGTGAATTCTATAATAATTATGTACATACAAGCCATTTAATATTCCAATATAATTAATGGAACACATCGTGGCTATAATTAATAATTGAGCACTCTTTAATTAGCAGTTTCGTTTGTAAGGCGTTGACAAGCCAGTTCGTAAATTTTCCTATCGAAAATTTATTATTGAAATCACACCGTTTGAATTGGAATATCCAACCGTCTTCATACTTGATCTTGAAGTAATTAATCTTTAGATAAATAAACACATTGAGACGCAAAATTATTGGTTACTCAGTCAGTTGCCGTTATGTTTATATGCATAATATTATAGCTTTTGTGTGAATGGATGTTACTTTTATGTATTTATACGATTACGATAAATTTAACACATATATTTATCTTTTTGTGATGCTTTTTGTGATGAGTGCAGGTACAATTTTTATTGTATTGTACGTTAAACATAAATAATTAACACTCTGATTCGGCAACTTATTATCATAGAGTCATAAACAACCGAATCATCCTTTTAAAACAAATTGGCTTGCTAGGCCAGGCATATTTTGTGTAAATAAATGTAGCACAGGAATTCAGACTTTAACAGATTTCAGGATAATTATTACTAATATGTGTATAGATAAGAATGTGAGAGTATTACTTACATTTGGGAGGCATTTGGAAAAAAGACTTCGCTTATATAGTTAACTAAGTTCATTAGTGTACAATTTAGTTTACTATTATTTCCTTTTAAACCTGTATGGGATTGTCTGCAGTAAACCTCTAAACGCCACACTTTAATTAACAAATCATTACAAAGCGCCGAGGTACTTCGACTTTAATTTTGTTTCATTACTGCTAATAGTTTTTGTCCGATGAATTACTTTTAGAAATTGTCTAGTTTACAGTGTTATATAATTACTTGAAAATATATTTCTTTTGTATGTGAATTATCTGCATTTGTCAAATTAGCGATTTGTGGGAGACAATCAGTTCTCATTTTATTGTTTACACTTTAGTCTTTCCATGAATATTGGCATGGTGTTATTAAGAAGCTTAACCACCTTCTCAAGAATCGCAACTTGATACATTTGTGCCGATGTCTTGACACCTCTTTAACAAAAATATAACATAGTCACTCGTTGATAGCTAACACAACACCAAACCATCACTGAAGTCGGATAATGTCCACGATGTCTTTGGGCATAAACTTGGTCATTCTGGTTATTGAAACATTGCTCAATTGTAAAAAAAATCTAGTCAGTAAATTAACATTTTCTATGGCCTCTCTTTTGCGTACCGCTTAGAAGTTGTTGTTTTATAACCCTATTCATTTTTAAATTACCAGTTACATAAATAATAAACCAGAGCGTCTCTTATCGGCTGCAAGTACTAAGTCATTCTTTAAAATACACGACATGGTTCTAGGTGCTAATTTCATTTCCCGAGATCAAATCTTTTGCTTTAGGACAGGATTTCTTGGAATTCTTTCCTTCACTGCTTTGATCGCCCTTTTCGTACGAACTACGGCCAGTTTTTTATGTTACAACCAGAGGAGGTTTCATTGTACCTAACAATATCAAGTGGATGGAGAGTTTCATAAATTACATTCGGCACCATACCTACTTTCTTTAATGCTATCACAGCAATGCGGTTCTCTATATCACCCCACTCCATTTTAATATCACAAAAACATTCACACCGATTGGCGCAAAAATAAGAAAAAACAGTGAGTAGTCATATAATAATGTCAGATTCGAAATTTGAAATTGTGCAATATTTTGGTTTTTTTAATCGTAACAGTATTTATGGCCAGACTAAGTATTACCTACTATAGTGCGGAGAAAAACTTAAGTATGTATCTGTCAGGTTCTATTTTTATAAAACTCACTAGGTAAATAGAAATTATGCATATGCATTACAAAATTATTCTTACTAAGAAAATGAATATTCTTATTTTACGTATCTTTTGTTTGAATTTACAAATGTTTAATCGACTGCGCCAGAAAATGATTTTCGTCTGTATGTATGTATGTAGTCGCACCACAGAGCCTAGTCACCATAATAGCTTTCGACATATTGTTGTGTTATTTGAATGGTCTTATAAGAGAGAAAGAGACATTGAGTTTTTTTTTTTTATACTATAGGGGGACAGACGAACAGACGGGACACCTGATGGTAAGTGACAACCACCGTTCATGGACACCCGCTTCTCAAGAATCGCAAGTGCGCTGCCCGCCTTTGAGGGTGATGAGGGATGGGGGATGCAGGGAGCGGAGAGAAGAGAGGGGGATGAGGAGAAAGGAGATGAGGGGAGAGGAAAGGGGAGAGGGGGAGTTGGGCCTCCGGAAACCTCACTCATTTCGGGGAAATGTAACGCAAGCGTTACTTCACAACCGGCTTTCTGTGAGGCCGTGGTATCGCACCGGTCGAGACGGCCCATTCGTGCCTAAGCATGGCTCCACCACTGTTGAGTTTATTATTTCGAGAATCAGCGAAAGAAAAGAGACAAATACTGTCAGATTTTATATACCTATAGATTAATAGATTTTAAATTACTTATAAAAAGATCTGAAGCGATCTGAAGTGATCGTGATCGATCTGAATTATACGCTGACTGAAATGGTTATGATGTAGACTATAATTAGATACTTTATAGCTTTTTCCTGCCATAATTTTATACTTACATAAATTCCAGTTATGTAGATATAAATAAGTACGCGATGGGCATAAGATGAAGTTGTAAGATCAGCAGGGAAGCCGTAAACAGGTATAGTGTAAGACCGGAAAATGTGACGTGGGTGTAGTCACCTGCAGTCACCGATATACTTATTATGTCGTTGTTTTTTAATACAATATGAGCTTTCAATTTCGAAATCTGATATGATGTTTACATTTGTATGTGGGCTAAAGTCTTGATAAGTAACAAAGTGAAAGCCGAGTTTTCAGGCTATCTACTATTAGAAACCAGATGGTAATTTGATGTGATGATGATTTAATGACTAAAAACAGCAATTTTATAGACAAGACAACAAAATAATAAGAAATTATGAATACGATACTGCTTAGGTTAGTTTATTCTGCACAATGCCGTCCTATTAAAAAGAGACCTAGCTCCCCATTAGCGCAGCCTTTTAAACCTGATACTGAATAGTGAGTAACATCACTTGTTCTATTTTCATTATCCTATATACTATTGTGGCCTTTAGTTTTAGTCATATAAAACTACTTCTTTTGTTCTTAGACAACTCCCGCACTAGAATTAATTCCTATTACAAATTTTTCAGTTGGTAAAAGAAAAAAAAAAGAATAAAATCTGTGATGTTATACTTTGGTTTTTATTTCACCGCTATTAAAATACGTATATTAACTGCTATCAGGTCAAAGACAACCATATAACAGTTAACTTTCACAATCTATTATGCTTTAGTCACACTACAAGTTCCTACCCGTTTAATAAACGAAAAACATGAAGATATTCCCTTGTTGTTGTTACAAATTTGTTTTAGCCTATAATATGTATTTTTGTTTTGTTAAAATATAAATAATTATGTATTGTTACCGTATTTGTTGTAATATATACTAGCATCGTTTATTTTTTCAAAGTCTTTACGAAATCCATAATTTCTTTCATGTACCAACCAGTCGTTATCTACAACTTTACACTTGACGCAGTAAGTTTCCATCCCTGCGCCAATATCCTCTAACGTATCTATCAAAGAAAGCGGCTTACCTGTCTGGGGGTAATTTCGCCGTCCACTGGTTTCTGGTAAAGGAAACAGTAAGCCCGTACTAAGTCTTTGTACAACCTCCGAAGCTTGTAATACTGTGGCTTCGTATTATATTGTTTGTATAGGTTAACTTATTGGAATCGGGAATTTTTGGTTAAGGTAGCGATTTTGGATGTCAAGTTGTTGCTTTTTCAGCTTTTTTATTATGAACCCTGTTTATCTTGATCTGTTTTTTCCTTATAAAACAATATTTTTAATAAATAATTTTATATTTTGGAAACAAATTTATTTCCATTAAAAACCTTCGATGGTATTTTTTGTTTTAATTACTTGAGATGGCGTACAAACATGTTTTGCTTGTTTTCGAACTTAGTTGAATAAACTAAACGAAGAAAATGCTTAAAGAAAAACTAATAGGTACCTTGCTCAAGAAAATAACCAAAAGAAACAATAACCGTTGACTCGTATGCTCGTTTACGTCTGCCCTATATCATAAAAATAAACTCAAACTTTTAATCGTACGACTTGGACTAGAAAGAATATTTCAATTTTAAAGAATAGAATATTTCAATTATATTAATATAAAAAAAGAAAAATACTAAAGAACCGTGGATTACTTCAGCAATTTACGCGTAATTCCCGACTTCATAACATGCAATGTCGTAAAATAAAACTACAGCGCCGTGCAAAAAAGCTGTATCCATATATGTGCTGCTTTAAAACCGAATCTTCAATTATTCTATTCACTACTGAATCCGTGTTTTTTCAAGACTATCTATAGTTATACATTATGCAACGTGTGTGTTCTGTCGCAGTGCGGTGCACATCCACAAACATGATTTAAATCACAAATGATATCGCTTGGTTGCTTCGTGTTCAAAGTAATCATAGATTCCTATAGCAACGGCAAATATCAGATTTTATACTTTGACAAAATAAATAAGAATTAAGTGATTTTGAAAACGAAAAGGTTTTGAATTCGTCCTTTTTTCTGTCCGTCTCTGTCTTATATTTTAATATACATTTTTGTGATCTTAGAATTCATCACTTCATGTTTAATGATATGGCAATTACATGCTGTCGGTCAGCGTTTCACGATATGAACACCATAAAATATATACGCATCTGGCACTAGTCCGCTAGTTGGACTGTATTTTATGTATTTGAATATTTGTATATTAAATTGAATATTCACCCCATTCTCAGCGGTTACTACATATATATTTTATCTAAGATCTAGTAACTATGCATATTTACTCTCTATTAATAAGTGAAAAAAAAAAAAAAAGAAACTGTTACAAAAAAGCCCATATAGACTATTTAAAGAAAAGTTTGAGTTTTTAATGAAAGAGGTGAAAGGTGAGAGTAAACTATAAGTGTAACATAGCATCCAAGTTTAAATACCTTAGTGGATGAGCGATCATTTTTCACTTATAAAAAATACCCATTTTTCTAAGGTGGAAGCACTACTAAACATTTAGAAAAATACCTGATTTTATACATTTAGAAAAATATTATTAATTAATTAAATAATTTATTAAGAAATTATTAATTAAGTACTAATAAAAAACTTAAAGCTTCGTTTTCTAAAATTGATTATTAAATATTCTACGCATTTTTTCATGCATGTGTCATTCGCGGTCATCCGGACATTTTTGGTATTGGATGAGAAGTTTTTGCGTTGAGATATTTTACGCTTGCCATATTACGTAAAAACTACAAAATTTCAGCAATTATAACTATTTACAAACTTAACATAATAAAGGTTTATAATATATTAGTTGAGATATAAATTTTGTTTTTATATCAAATTAATAACTAAGTTCTGAAACATGTTATCATTGGAATCATATAATTAAAATCAAGGGTTTAATATAAAGGTTTTATAGGGTCTACACAATAGTTTTACAAGTTCAACAGACTACGGAACCTACTTATTAATAACGGGAGTGTGCTGTATGGTATCTAACTTCTTTAAAAACAAAATTTATCATTGTGTCATTACGACACGGGGTATTTAACGTTGACCGTATATGGACCAGTTTGCATATCTACATCCACATTACATAATACTTGCAACAGCTTAAGCCGCGTAAAAGCAACACGCAACTTAACATAGGAGAACCATGCTACGAGGCTCGACCGGAGTATTACCACGACCTCACAGTAAACCGGCTGTTAGGCAATGCTGGCATTGTGTGACCGAGTAAGTGAGGTTACCGGTGGTACCAACCCCCTTTCCCTTCCCCCTTTCCCTCATCCCTTTCCCCTTAC
Source organism: Tyria jacobaeae (assembly GCA_947561695.1). NCBI lineage: Eukaryota > Metazoa > Arthropoda > Insecta > Lepidoptera > Erebidae > Tyria > Tyria jacobaeae. The sequence goes on from OX387220.1 coordinate 14,816,290, forward strand.
CTCCTCCCTTTCTCTTCCCCTCTTTCCGCTATCTTAAAAGGCGGACAGCACTCTTGTGACTCGTGAGTTGCAAGTGTTCATGGGCAGTGGAAGTCACTCACCATCAGATCTGCTTGTTTGTCCCTCCTATACTATAATTTTTTTTATCGTGGTAATGCTTAGGCACATATCGGCGGTCTCGGCCGGTGAGATACCACTCTCAAGGCTGTAAAGCAACGGTTGCGTTGCATTTCCCCGAAATTAGTGAGGTTTCTCATCTCCTCATCCCCCTTCTTCTCATCCACCTTCTATTCTTTCCCTCCCCGCATCCCCCATCCCTAATCATTCTCAATAGCGCGCAGCCCACTTACGACTCCTGAGTTGCAGGTGTCCATGGACGGAGGTTGTTACTTGCCATCAGGTGACTCGTCTGGACCCCTACATAAAAAAAAAAGAAGGGTTTTTTTGTTTTATTACACACTTGCAAAATTTTTAAAATCTATGTATATGTACATGTACACTTAAGGTTCTTATTAACTGCGTAGAAACATCACATTTTTAGGTTAAGACTCGTGCTTGTGAAAAGACTCTCTTAGTCTTCTGTTAGTTACAGATTACCGATTCGAGTTTACATCCGTTAAAATTTTGAAAAATAATGTTGTGTGTCAAAAACGCTATATCTATTAGAACTAGAACCTACAAACTTACTCGTCATCTGCATTTGTATAAATATTAAATAACGATTATTTTGGATTTATCGTCATGTACAGACGATTTTATAAAAAAAATAAATTGCATCGGGAAGAAACTGTGTTTCAGTTTAACTTATCGAATGGAAATGCAATATTATACATGTAAATCGTGACGATAATATTTAAAATGTAAAATTTATTTATGACTACCCGATACTTCCATCAAAATGCATAATATAAATTAAATAGTTAGTAGATTTACATATTATTTTCTGATCTATATAAAAGTCGCGACACTAAATAACAAGAAATTAAATATAAAGCTACAATTTTTTTTTAATGTTTTTGTAGTCGGCACACAATTCAACAATATCATCATCAACACACATATGATCGTAATTATAACACTCATGATAACATCTAAAATAGTACCAGGTGTTATGAATATGGGATGATAGATTCCATTTGCAACAATACATGATGACTCTCCTTTTCTTAGGACCGATTAAAACAATTTAGTGAGAGTATTGTTAGGTATAATAGGCAAACCCGGGCCGGTGTCCCGTGGCGAATTGTAATGAAATAAATCATTAGGACTCAGAACAAATGAAGTTACCATATTTCTATCAACATGTGGTTTGACAAAGAATTTTTCGCTATGTTATTAAGAGCAGCCTGTTCAAATTTCAGACTTAACTTATATAAAAAATAAACTTCATTTTATAATAATACAAAGTGAAGATTGGCTGTTCAACAAAAATGTTTTATTAAAAATCACACACATGCTTTTCAATCTCTGCAGGACCACATGCATCAATGAAATCCGAACTGTTTAAAAACTATAGTCCGGTACAATGTTTTAGCTTATTCAAAAACATGCGACACTGAAAATAACGAAAATAAGTAGTCCACTTAAAGTAAATATATCACAAAGAAAACAATGGTCGAACACGATTCGTCTTAAAAATAATCTTAAATATTTAAACCAACACTTTAAAATGTGCGTCTCACTGCGCGCGGTAGGCAGCCACGGTATTTGTGAAATGGTAGTTATTATGTTTAGACTCGCCCACATAGAGGCTTGAACGTGTTCAAATGTAGAAAAAAAGAGAAAAATATTAAATACACGGGAAAATTGTCATACAGTATCCCTGAGTCCATAGTTAAGTGACGCGAGAGGGAATTGAAATGCCACTGAAACCGATAAAAAGTCTTGACAAATCTGTCTTGAAATTTAATGATTTATAAAAAATTACCCTTGTGGTTACCTCACCTCCCTTAGAGGACATTTGGAAAAGTAATCTATTCCGATAAGCCAACAAAGAGTCTGTTCATTTTTATTTCGTCCATTCCCTGGGGCTTAAAGCATCTGACAAAAACAGTTTAAGTGTAAGAAAGATGGCGAATTATTAATTTATTTCTCGATTTTATGTCTAGTCAAGGAAATTTATTTATTTGGTAATATTTAAATTCCTGTTTTTTTTTAAAGACAAGTCTCGCAATAGAAATTACTCCTATGTCTCGAGGTACTTTACAAACATCCAAAAAGACACGACAAAACTACTTTTGGAGTACACAAAGTTCTTATTGATCAACAGGAACAGAAGTTTTAAAAATAGAATACAATTTATCTGTTTTACGGAATGAACTCTAGTCCTCTACTCTACTTTATAACTCTAGTACATTAAAATGAAAGTTATTTATATAAAATTATTAATTCTTGTAACTTGCACCAAACTCACAGGGGCATGACGATGCATTCGCCTCCCACCGCAGCCTTAATCTTCCTATGATGCGGTCGCGATAACGTTTGTGTAGCGACTGTAGAGCGCAAAGACCTAAGACGATACAGGTAAAGAATATCCTCTATAACTTATAATTACAGCCTATGAAACCAACGAATTTAAATTTGCCTAATAGATAAGATTAAATTAGATTAGACCCGATTCGCGCAATTTATATTACTTGTCAAAATTACAATAAGTACCAAAAATAAATGTTGATTAGTTTTATTTAGCTATAATTTTATTTTAAGACAATTGTATTTTCAACGTAATGCAAACCGGTTTTGGCTTTGGGCTTAACTTTTTTGATTTTTTTGCTAATTCAATTGTTGCCTTTAGTACTTCATTTATTTATTCATAAAGAGGTAAAATTTATTGTTTGTTTATCTGTTTGTTCCTGTGTTTGGGGGTAATCTCTAGATCAACCGACCCGATTCTAAAAGTTATTTCACTGATTAGAAGCTAGACATTTTCTGAGTAGCTATATATAGACTATATATACCTTATTTCAGTGTAAAATTTCAGAATTTGTAAACTAAGTCGTAAAAGCTCCAAATAAAGGAATACTATGTACAGGAAAATTATCATATTTTAGTAGATCTACAATGAAGTCACCGTAAACCAATTAATCCGCCACCTAGATGATCACTCCTTGTGAAAGATCGGCAATAAGGTTTTATGCAGAACCGATCCACGGTTGATCTTCTAGCGTACGTCACATACCTTTGGGATGAGGCTATGGATAGGTATAGGTCCTTGGCCATCAGCCTCGACATTGCCAAAGCCTTCTAAGGGTCTGGCACCGCTCGCTTCTATCCAAACTTCCTACATTTGGTCTGCAGCTCAAACTCTGCAACTGGTTTGCTGCCTTCCTCCACAAGCGCCGCATTAGGGTTCTCTGCGATGGCGCGGCCTCTGAGTTCCAGTAGGTTAGCGCTGGTGTACCTCAGGGCTCCGTCCTATCGCCTACGCTGTTCCTTCTGCATATCAATGACGTGGTGGCCTTTGGCAACATACATTGTTATGCAGACGACAACACAGTACACGGGCGATATTTTGGACATCGATTTAGAATTCGATCATTTTTGGAAAACGACAGGAGCTTTTCGCTGAGCTCGACCGGGTCTTGAGCCGCATTTCTCAATGGGGTTGTGAGAATCTGGTCGAGTTCAGTGTTCAGTCTCACTGTTTTCTAACAAAAAGTCTCCATTCCTTGCCCTTCTTTCTCTTCAGAACATTCAACTGCAACTATAGGACAGGCTTAGTTTCCTGGGTATGGATATTTTCCGGGATCTCAATCCGCGCGATTACATCGAGAGCGTCACTAAGTTCAGCTCAGTGCATTAAACAAGGTGAGACGGTTCTTTTTGCCCGAGCATGTGTCTTTTATACAAGAGGTTCGCTCCTGCGTGAAGTACTGCTCTCATCTTTCAGACGGCTATGCGCAGTATTTACTTGACGCTCTCGATCAGTTGCAGCGGAGCACAGTCCGCATTATCGACTGTCCTGAGGTCACTCAGTCTCTTGAGCCTCTGCAGTTGCGAAGAGTTGTCATCTCCATGGCAGTGCTCTATCGCCTATATCACGGAGAGTGTTCTGACGAGCTCTTCTAATTGGTCCCACCTTCTCATTTTCTCTACACGACAACATGTGCTGGCCTGAGGAGTCACCGTTTGAGAGTGGAAAATATACGATTTCGAACTATATGGTTTGGCTCTTCCTTTTTGTGCCGATCGGTTAAAGCGTGAAATTCAGTACCAGCGCACGTGTTTCCCTCCCACTTTGATCCCGGATCTATTAAACGGGGCGTGAAATAGCATCGGCACCATGTCGTCATAGTGTGGGTCACCATGCCGCATTGACTAGACATGCAATGACGATGGTGGACACCAACAACAAAGTGGAGTCACTATGGTAGGCTGATATATCTATATTATCCGTCTAACTCTCATATTTAACACAGAATAATATTTTTTTGTTTGAAGAAAAATAAAAATTCTAAGGAAATATAGGCATATATATGTATATATATATAGGCATATATATATATTTTGGTCTAGCAGGTGATCCTGTAAAGTTTGGTGGTTTAATTTATATTGACTTACACCCCGCGAAGTGGGCCGTGTTTGCTACTAGCATGTACTTTGCCTATTTGAGCAAATGCGTTTGAATGGTACTTGTAAAAAAATAATGTATTTCTTTTTTTCTTATTCACTCTCAACATTAGTTCAAACTCCACCAACAACAACAGTTATGTTGTTGTTGTTAAGTGTAATCTGATTTTATTTACTTTAACTGTATGTTAAACACATTATACAGAATATGATGGGGGTTTATTATTATCTGTTCGCGTTACAAATACAGAAAAAAAATTTGGATAATATGTTAATATTATCCAAATTTTTATAATAAAATTTGGAATAAAAAATTTGGATAATATGTTAATATTATCCAAATTTTTATTCTGTATTTGTAACGCGAACAGATAATAATAAACCCCCATCATATTCTGTATAATGTGTTTAACATACAGTTAAAGTAAATAAAATCAGATTACACTTAACAAATGATCCAAAGCGAGGACAACTTTTTACTTTTTGTGTTCTTTTTTTTTGATATCCTGTTCAGTTTTTTGTATAACGGTCCTAAAGCTAACAGTCTCATGAAATACTTGTCGAAAAATATCACTCAGAACATAAAATACCGTATTATAAAACAAACGGAAGCATTACTACCCCCTTTTAAATATTTAAATATGCCGAATGACAGAAGTTAAAATTCATTGGATTCCGAAACACACCCTCTGTCGTCAAATACAGGCATAATGCTTCATTAAATAACAAATTAGATCTCGCCACGTTAATAAAATGTAGAATGCTCGATTCTGTTTAAAGGGACTGGCGTCCTTTTGTTTAGTTATAATACGATTCAAAGATTCGAAAGATTCCTTAATTTAAAAAGAACCACATAAATCTTGGTCGTGTGTAATAAAAAAGATAAAAACATGTGTGAAGTCCAGTCCAGCCAGTGTTAAAAGAATTTAGGTTCGGCATACGGCTTTGTGTTTAACAATTTAATTGGGTGGATAGACTATTTATATTACAAAGACTGCTCTGCTATTCCGGGTGTTTCAAAAGGCTCGTCAAATTTTAGCAGAGTTATGTGTAAGTTTGAAAAACGTTTTTGCAACAGTCTTTACTATATAAACTTTACTGATATCAAATATTCGTAATTGTAATCAATGTCAGACCTCTCGTATTTGAAATATTAGTCAATTTTAAATTTCAATTATCAGTTTCCAAAACAAAAATGGTCCGGTAACTTTTATTCGGGGTTTTACCTTAAACTTTTACTTAATATATTATACATTATTTACGGGGACTACTACACGACCCTAAAATATGATCACACTTTTCTGAAATACTCTGTATGGTAAATTTATCAACAAGTACATATATGAAACATAATTGTGTTACTACCAGTACTACTACTAGTTAGCAGTATTTAAAGTCTTTAAATATGTGTATTTGTGTAATTGGCTTTATGCGTTAATGCCTACTTTGGGCCGATTTATTTGTTTTTTAAATGTCAAATCACTCTATGCATTATTGATAGGAATTTGGGGTGGACGGAATCCAATAACTATAATTAGTTGATATTGTTATTTACTGGCGTCAAACGGCTGGAATGAATTGTTATTTAAGTTATATACACTATACGCATATATCTTGACTTCATCGTTGTGTATGTTTTTTGGACATACGTTATATGCAATGATAAAAACCTATCTCTAAAAGTAGTACTTTGTCTAGCCGAGGCTTAGCATTCTCACGGCATAGGGTAAAAGACTGATAATATTTTATCTTAACTACAATGTGATTACAATTAAACAAAGCAATTGTTAGACAGTTCATTATTACATAATTTAATAGATGAGTACTTTATTTTTAAATTGGTTTCTACAAATTATCAAAATAATAAACAGACCCGTATTGCCAAAACAAAAGAATATTAATCTCACAACATCGCGATAGAGAAAGGTTTGTAATAACTTTCGCCAGATTTTGGCCACCTATAATAATATTAAATATATAGCCGCCCTTGTGCCATATAAATAAAATTTATATCTTTTATTGTGTAAGAAATATATGGATATGACTTTTTCAGGTGCCATTTGTATAAATAGAAATAAATGACCGGTTAATACTAGAAGTCAAATAAGCTAGAGAATTAAAGCAAAATGTTATGCGCTATGAAGACACTACATATTAATGTAGTATCATTATTCTACTTAAACTGTAGTATCATTAAATTTTCCTGATTTATGACCTTGGGTCGTAGTTTTTAATGGACTTCAAAAAAGACATTTATCAATTCAACATTGCAAAATATACATATATAATATTGTATAATAATTTGGAGGTTCTAACCAATAGATTAAGTTTTTGGAAACATATACCGTCTTTTATTTTAGCAAACATAAAAGATATCTCATTTCATGTTAATAACCGCTGTTATAACCTTTTTTATTTTTTATTCTACGTGTTGAAAACCTTATGGTCCACCTTCGGTTTGGGGAAGACTTTTATTGAATTTTTGTTAGGCAGTTTTCACTGAACCAGGAGGAATAAACGTGTATGCCTAACTTATAACTGCCAATACCTTCAAGTTTTGTAGATGTCAGTGTAGTAATTATATACACAATATTGATTAATTTTAATCCTAAAATATATATTATACTACTAAGATTAATAATAAACGCGCCGCCGGAATAAATAAAGTTTTGATTTGAAATAAACATTTTAAAGTAATTATAATCTCGTACTACTTTTAAAAGTCGTTAATCGAAATTCAGTGTCTTAAAAGTAATATTATTTAGCCTGCAACTTCGTTCTCGTAGAAATTTTGAACAGTTGTTTAGTAATTTTCCGGAATAAAAAGATTATTCTAATTCCAGAGTACAATCTATCTCTGTGATTTTTTAAATTCAGATCCGTTCAGCACTTCAGGCGTGATTGAGTAACAGACATCCATCCAAAGTATCGCATTTAAAAAGTTGTAAGACTTCTGTAAAAAAACACTTACGTAAAGATTATTTAATTTTTAATTTTTAAAGCATTCTTATTGTAACTATTAAGACTTAAATATAATTAACAATCAAATTAAAGTTTTGCTTTTGGCGCGTTTGTGGAGGCATATGTCCAGCAGTGGACTACAGTGGGCTAATTGATTGATTTGATGGCAATATAAAGGCATATGGTATTCTAATATATTAATTTATACAATCTGTTGTCTGTGTACAATGCAAGTAAAACTGTTAATTCTAACTACAAGATTTATATTTAGGAAGTATGTAGATTTTACAAAACTGGGTCTTGGCATTGCTTTATTGCTGTGTCAGAGACTTTAATTATTACCACTGTTATCAGGTTAGCAATCTGAGAGGGAACGACGCCTACTTCCTTCGAGCAAGCTTACTGTATGTTTTTCAATACGGCGTTTGTGGGACTATATTGTTGTCCATATTATGAATGTATATCGCATCGGTGGCATGGATCCAGTGATGATTTTTTTTCCCTTTTTTAGATTCCACACTCGAAAATACTTTGTGAAATATTACAAAAAAAATAACAAGTCTTTGTGTCTCTCCTTTGTGTCTGTTATCTATTTTTTTAAACGAAAACGAACGAATTTATAAATTCCCCTGCGATACACGACTAAAACTGTAACTAAAAAGACAACTCCCCCACTTAGATAGCGATAGCGAGTAAAAAATACAATAATGTCGATGTCACTTAATCTCATAAATTCTTGATATATTAAAAGAGTGGAACCGCAATATGCAGCCGCGAATTTTAATCCAACAAACTATTCAATTGCACAAAATAATTTGCTATAATGAGACCTGCAACATAGTATGGTATAGTAGCTTTGGGCAAGTTGTAAATAGATTTGTCCGGAATTAATTAGCCACTGCATACTTAAAGCTGTTAAATTACATTAAGCTTTTAGCCAAAACTATAAAAAAAGGTTTTCACGCTCTTGTTTTTGTTGTTGATCCCATGACATTCTTAGAAAGCTGGTGTTTTTCCCTTATACATTCACCATAATGAATTTTAATCTTATACTGCGATGTTATAAAGAAACGAAATCGCATAATGTTCCTGACATTCTGAATCGTTATCGGGACATCTTGTATGAGATAGCTTGTTTTATTAATACCTTATGCAAGGTTTATGAGGAGTTAGATTTTCATGACTTGAATATTAATTTTAGGGGTGCGTTTTGTGGGATAGTTCAAAGATAAGATGGGCGACATTTAAATGGAGGCAATGTTTTGAATGAAGAACATAAAGGGACGGTTAATCGCAAGGATCTCTTGATTGAATGCGCGTTCATTAGGTTTTAAATTTTAACAGGAGAATATTATAAGTTTAATGTTTAAATGATTAACATAATTAATGAAAGAAATTTTAGAAATCTACCTACACAAAATACATGTTTGTAAATAATTTTAAAGAAATAATTTACATTGCATATGTAATAAATACCATTAGCCACTACTAATTATATATAATTGTAAATTGTAAGCTTGGACTTATTTGCATCACAAAATGGTTTGAATATTGATACTGTTACTTGTATCTCTTATACATTTCTCTCCATACCGAGTTATCAATATGGTTGATATAAATAATGCTGATACCTTTAGTCGACGTCGTGTTTGACCATCTTTAAAAATCGCTGTCCACCATTTGAGCAGTATTAATATTTGTCTCCTTAGTCAACTAAACATTCCAAGTAACATAAATATGAATGAACTTGTTTTTCCCTCTTCTATTTCAGTCTACCAACAATCGACCAATTAAACTGTCAACAATTACTGTACGACTTATAGGTACGGTTTATCACCACAATGACACATTTATTGGTTAAAACAGTTCTATAAAAAGTAGTATGAATATGTTTAAAAGTAAGAAAAAGAATATGCATTAATAGTATTCTATTTCTAGCTACTATAACTTTATTTATTTATTTAAACTTTATGCACAGATGTTGCAAAGGCGGACTTAATGCCGTTGGCATTCTCTGCCAGTCAACCTTAGGGCGATGCAGAGCTAAATATGGTAGATGCACGAAAATTCAAAAAGATATGCTAAAAAGAATGTATTTATTAAGTATTGCTTATATATACGGAGTATAATATACTATATTGATACTACTACACTACTACTATATACTTTAAACTACTGCTATATAACACAAATACATATATATTTATATATACCTACATATATACATAAATATAAGTACATACTATAAAATTTTGAAGGGGAGAGGTTAAGATTGTGGTGGATCCGAAAATGTGTCTATGAAATGTTTCCGCAACTGATATTTAACACTTTATTTTTTGATATTTTCACTTTATATTACGACCTAAAACTACACTACACAAAAACACCTAAAAATAAACGTTTTTGATAATATTTTTATATTATTTTATTTGCAAACAATGACCATGAAAGATTATGGTTGAAGATCCAAAATACAAATATTTTTTTTTTTAGAGATGAGAACATTTGCAATTGAAGATGCCGTTCAGAAAGTTATTATGTATATGTTACATTCATAACCTTTCTGTTTGCATAACTTCCGGGACCAGAAAGCTATCCTAAAGAATTTAAACTAAGAGATTGTACCAAGGGAGGAGGCATCAGACCTTCTGCTGGTAGAGAGGTAAGTACCCTAAAACTCTCCTACAAAAACTCTTCTTCTCCAGATAAACCCAAGATCGCACTGCCCTCTTCAAGTTCACAAGCTGGGTTATACTCATAGAAGTATTCTAACTTAGAGCCATCGTGGTCTTCTTTCCGTTCACTTTCTCCCTTTTAGACCACTTTCTGATAGTCGCCATATAGGATTTGTTCGCAGATTGTTCTCTGATAATAACCTAAATATTTGTCAACATATACATTTTTGAAGGGTAGAATACTGATCTCCAGAATACTAATGTTGATTGTTTTAATAACTAGTAAAAACATTACTATTACTATACCAAGATTTTAAACAGCCTTACAACAAAAAGTTCTTTTAACGTTCTCGCGATCAATATTTAAGTAGTTGGTCACCCACGAGGTCGTTTTGTCTATAATTAATTGACTAACGTCCAACAATCACGTCATTATTAAATTATTTTAAGCTGTATAACATAATTTTAAAAAATAATACGTTCATTCCAGTTTCTATCCATCATTGACAAGTAAGTGGTAATACCACAAATTATGGTGATACCGTTTCTGACCACAGATAGCAGTTATGTTAAGTATTTGAGAAAGAAATTCTAATGAATCTACAATTGTTGAAGGTTTTATTTAGATAGTGTATACTTCTGAACTTTGCGTATAGAATTCATTACGTAGGTATTTTAAATTTTACTGTATTTTTATTTATTTGCATCACAATACACTTTCTAATATTTAAGTATAAGCAATAACTCGTCCCTTCAATTGTTTTTCCTAGTTCGTATCTTTCTTTTTGCAAATTTCGAATCATTAATTCTTAAAGTGCCCGGGTGGAATCAAATTCTAATTCGGATGTAGGTGTTTAGTACACCTCTGCCTGTCACTTCATGATTACAGACAGCGTATGTATGTAGGTAATTTAAAGAAAAATTAAGTAATCAGTAGATGCAATCACTTAAACATCAATATACATATGGGTATCAAATGTCTTTGTAAACATTTTGTTGAAACCAAAAATGTATTACAAAAAAATGTATTTTATTCTTCAAGCAATCTAAATCAATATTTCAACTCCAAAACAAATACGCCTTCAAAACGAAACTTGCAGATAAATTGTTTGCGGAACAATCGAAATCATTCGTTGAGTGTTGATCAAATCGTCTCGATATCATAAAATACAATGCCGAAAATCGTATTCGCTGACAGAATATTAATTTTATATAATCGTATCTCATCCCCCAATGTTTCTCAAACTATACATTTTGTATCCCTCCTTATTTAATTTTGTTTATTGGAACGCCATTATCTGCTTCTATCAGTATTTTTTTCTAAGTTTTTTACTCGTATGTAAACCATAAGAAAGTAATAGCTATAACTGTTAGAAGGTACAACTGCGAGGAACACCTACTTTAATAATAAACTGTACAATTCAGGTACATTTTACTTTAACACTTGCTACATTCTTATTAGATCATTAGTGTAGTCACATCACAGGCTTAAAATTAAACTATTGACGTTGAACCACTAAAGGTATTATTGAATTGAATTAATGTCAATATTACATGTGACAAAAAAAATATAAGTAATTCAAAATGGAATCCGTATACCAATACAGATTCAATTCATCTGTCGTAGATTCGAAACACCACACACACGTAGATTAAATTTATTTAATAATATAGGCCGATGTTTGTATACATAGTCAACAGTGGTAGAGCCATGCTTAGTAACAAATGGGCCGGCTCGACCGGTGCAATACCACGGCCTCACAGAAAACTGACGAACTACGAACTAGGAAAAGTAACGATGGCGTTGCATTTCCCCGAAAAGAGTGAGGTTTTCAGAGGCCCTACTCCCCCTCTCCTCTTTCCTCTCCCCTCATCCCCCTCTCCTCTTTCCTCTCCCCTCATCCCCCTCTCCTCTCTCACATCCCCTCATGCACCCTCTCTTCTTTCCCCTCCCCGCATCCCCCATCCCTCATTACCCTTGAAGGCGGGCAGCGCACTTACGACAAGAGTTGCAAGTGTCCATGGACGACGGTTGTCACTTACCATCAGGTGACCCGTCTGTTCGTTTGTCCCCCTATAGTATAAAAAAAATGAAGAAAAACCAATATCTTTATTAAAGCAGCTTTATTACTGCATTCTGTTAACTTAGAATAATAAGCTCCTATTGAAGTCCAATATATTGATCAAAATCAGTACAATCTGTGTCTGATATTGCTTACCAGAAACAATTCAACTGCAGTGATAATTATTTTAATTTATCGTTCTATAACCCATACATATTAACGTAATAATAACTGTACCATGAAGTTCATATCGACGGAAACACAGCCAACATTGTGCTAAAACAAAAGTCACTAGGACTACGCACATACATCAGGGGATCCCGGTAGGAGGTAAATAGCCCGTACTGCTTAATCGTCCGGTGTAACGCGCAATATCAATGCCTGCAGCATCATTGGTGGAATGCTCGATTGCGCGCACGCGTTCATCGGCCTTGCGTGCAGTTCCCAAAGATTAGAGAAAGGTACGAAAGAACGTCAAACGAATAAGAAATACTAGCGTTAAAGGTTTGGTTAAACTTTGATATTTCACGAAGTTGCTAGGTGCGGTATTTGTATTGCTATAAATTTGCATGCTGTAAGAACCGTAGTATAGGATAAGAATGAAATATGAAACGCTATTGTTATCAAATCAAATCAAGTATACACAATCCTGTTAAAATGCTAAATATGGTTTACGTCAATATATGAAAGACTATTTTGCGTTAATTATAATTATAATAGTAGACTTTTTACAAATTTGTATTGTTTTTATTCTGATTGAATTGTTAGCCTGTATATTTTTTCTCACATTTCCATCTGTGTATAATAATTTATGTTCCTTTAGTCTTTGGTGTCCAATGGCATCGTACAATTTTCAATTCACTGCTATTTCCTGAACTAGCCCCCGCTTTTGTAAATATTATGTTTGGTTCAATGAAGACCAGACAAAGGAAGTTAAAGTGCAGTACCTTTTATTTTGTGCTTGAAATAATACGACATCATTATTTATTTCAAACAAGATTTGTTTCTAATAGTTTGTTAGAAAGAAATCTTGTTATTATATAAATAAGAATATGTGAGAAGAACTGTATTATAACAATTTATTAAGTTCTAAATACCAAAATTAAACCATGAAAACTTTAAAACAATAGATAGTTGAAAATTACTCAAGTTTTTAACAGAGAAAGAGATTCAATTTAGCTTTCTTTTATTTCCCGTCTCTTTGTTTAGATTTCCGTCACGGGACCAAGAAAAATAGTGAGTCAACAAAAAGTTTTACCATCGCCAAAGGGCCATTCAAGCGTAAACCTTCAAAAACAGATAACGGGAGTCTCAAAATATCCGGTATCTTTGAGACGAGATGCATAGATACGGTTCATCCAGCACTGGTGAATAACAACAATCCACTCGCAAAAGCAATCAATACTTACTGATTATACTTAGACGTTATAAATATTTGTAATTTATTACGTAACAATGTTGGGACAACAAAATTTAGCAAAATCTCTTTGGCTAGGCAATATGTATTGTCACATACTGCAGTTCCTTAACTAACTTGTCTTGTTCAGCCTAATAACCGCAAGCTTTGTTTTGTCTCACTTGACCTAGTTAGCGCGCCTTTGGAAAAAGATGTAGTCTTATTTTTGCAGACAAACTTTGCAAAAATAAACCAGTTTAAGTTGTTGAAATTCAATGTAGTCTTTGTTATGAGTTAGGTATCATTCTTTCAAGTCTTTGTAAGATTAGATTCTTTTTTTATATTATGGAGGGGACAGAAGAACAGACGTCTCACCCGGTGGTAAGTGACAACCGCCGTCCATGGAAACCTGCAACTCGAGAGTCGTAAGTGTGCGTTTTTTTTATGTAGCAATATCCTCATGGACTATCCTGACCCCGGGTCATCGCCGGAGTTTTGTGCCATATTTGACCGGCCAAAACCGCCACGGTGTTCCTTCCCAGCATCTGCTGACGAGGGCCGCGGGAACACGATATTCTCCCGCGACAATCCTTGCGCTGTCTGCCTTTGACGAAAATGAAGGATGAGGGGATGCGGGAATGGGATGGATATTCCATTTATTTATATTATAAAATAAAATAGAAATTACAACAATTATAGTCTATTTGAAAGGTAACTAAAATGTTTTGTTCAGCTGCATTAGATGCGGAGTCTCTCGGTTGAAATATCTCACAATTAAAAAAAGAACGACAGCGTAGTAAGCGGTTTTTGATGCGGTCGCTGCTGGTTCGTTTACTATAGCTACGCGATTTCATTAGCATCGTGCCTCGTAAAAAATGTATTTATTTACTATAAAGCTTTTGTTTTACCACAAATATATCAGTTTTTTATATTACGAACAAAGCCGACATAAATTGTATATTCGTGAAATTAATAAATATATAAAAAAAATAGGTTTTGTATTTTAAATTAACAGTATAGGTAACATTAGAGCTACTACATTGTATACGTATAATCCTTACTAATATATCGATATAAGTCAAGTTAGAATTTCTTAAGAAATACACATACTTATACTAAACTATTACGAAACTTATAAGAATAGCAACCAATTAGAGTACAGCGCATCATAACAGTTTGTGTCCTACAAGTAAAAGTATAAAATTACCCGTAATTGCTAATGTTGCAAAATGTCGTGTCCAATTAAAGGTACCAATTTTTTACGCTATATTCTCTCCAGTCTTTTTGCTGCGAACGGCCATTGGGTTGTCGGAGTTTTTACTGGGAGACGAAGACGAATTTTTTGCTGAGTCCGAACTCATCTTGAAACGTCAAGTACCCATATATTTCGGTAGCTCTTGTCCATGTTCGCTGTAATTGATCGGATTCGTTGGCATTAAGCTTCATTTTTATCTGAACCTCTCAGTTTATTAAACTCGGCCTTTTGCTGATATATTTTTTCTCAGTAAAAAAAAAAACAGTTTTTGTCTTACACTAAATATTGAACTTGGAAAGTTACATTGGTAAGTATTAATATTTTTTAACTTGACAAGGGACAGGACAATGAACTGAGTCGTTTCTACATTTTTTGTTTGCTACTCAATTTTTACGACTGACAATGAAAACTAAAAGCCCTTACACATTTTTACTCTGCTTCTTTTTACTGCTACACAACATACATTAACTACTTTTTCATTGTCTGCTTTAAATTTAAGTTAAAAAGAAAATATAGATAATTTAATATAGGAAGTGATATTATAATGGCAGTAGCATGCATGCATGCATTGCAGAACAAAACAGCTAAATAAGTATTGTCAGATCAGGACTTTATAACAAAATAAAGAAAGTCAAAAGACATTGTAAAAACGATGTGCAGAAACGAGCCCAATCATCGCGGCAGCACAGGAGGCGTTACCCGACACGTAACCTGTAAAGACCATAAATCGAACCAAGTCAAACATACAACAGTCGCGGTTGCATTGATTCGAATCGAATTATTCAATTAAAACGCCTCAGAGCGAACACCGAAACGACGACTGAGATCAATATCGCAGTTTTAATAAAACAGATGGGGAACGGGCCTTCATATCCGGAACTTGCTTATTTTTTTCAAACGAGAAAAAAGTTCAAGCCCCTCGAAAAAGCAAGCAATGATAATAGAAACAACGGGAGCGCAGGTTTAAAGGGTTATTCGTGTTTTTATTTGCGCCCATATAGAGGTCTTTTTAGAATGCGTTAAAAGGAAACGATTCGAAATCTCCGAAAGAGTGCGTGGGTGAAAAAATAATATGGGCACTCTGTCGCCTAACATTTATGTTCAGACATTTGTACATATATCCTATTACTTGCGATAGATATTGATATAGTTGCTATTTATATCAGTTGAATCTTCGGAGCACCCAATGTAATTGTTTTTCTTTGATCATGTTATCTATAAAAAAGTATATGTTTGTAATCAAATGAAAAAATAGGACATAATTATATTACATCTAATGTATTAAACGAATTTACAACTTTATAAGTATGTACTGAATTGCATTCTTTATGGTTTTTTTTTAAATGTCGCAAACTACAGAAGACAAATAACAAACATTATTATTTAAGATACGTATGCTTACTTTCTATTACCGGAGAGCCATGCTTCGGCACGTATGGACTGTCTCGACCTTAGTATTACCTCGGCCTCACATAAAATCGGCTGTTAAACAATGCTAACATTGTGTGACCGAGTGAGTGAGGTTACCGGAGGCCCAACCCCCTCCCTTCACCTCTTTCCGTTCCTCCCTCTCCCTTCCCCTCTTCTCTTTCCACTACCCTACAGTGTTCAAGTTTGTTACAAGGCGGACAGTGTTCCAGTACCCTACAAGTGTTCATTGCCGGCGGAAGTTTTTTTTTTTTTTTATGCGATAGGGGGCAAACGAGCAGACGGGTCACCTGATGGTAAGTGACTACCGCCGCCCATGGACACCCGCAACTCAAGAGTCACAAGTGCGTTGCCGGCCTTTTAGGTAGAGGTACGCTCTCTTCTTGAAGGTTTAAAGGTCGTATCGGTTCGGAAATACGGCAGGCGACAATTTGCAAAAGCGCACAGTGGTGGAGTGCCAATCGTCCAGGTGATGGGGATGGATATTTTGTCGCGTAGGACGATGGCGGAAACCACAAATCCTCTGAACACTCCCCATGATACAAGCGATAGAGGATGCAGAAAAGGTTATTATTATTACCATTAGGTGACGCGTCGTTTGTCCCCCTATACCATAAAAAAAAAAGTCTTAAATTATAGTGATGACACCGTATTACATCGCCCTTATTCACTCATGGACTTGAAAGTCTTGTGCAAACCTAAATGTTAAATATTAGAATAGCGAGATTGACATTTCCTTGACTTAATATATCTGAGACGTTTTACATGTAATGATTTGAGTCATCGCAGGAACATAATATGAATTTGTTTCGGCTGCTATTTTCTTCAATAAAAAGGTCACTTTTATAGGTCTCTTACATCCAAGTCAGGCACCAGTTGATTTAAAAAATATATATAATCCATATTTTTATTCAAAATGCGTCTCCCACAGTCAGCAACAAAAATAATGTCCCCATTGTCTACATACAAAATAGGATCTGATGGAACTAATAAATAAAAATATAATATTATAGTAACTTGATACTTGTGACATTTGGTATCTCAATTTATTTACGATCATCAGAATGTCTACCTCCAGTATTTTATAAGAAAGCCAACCTAATTGGTGAGTTAGGATCACGCTAGCTAGCGTGACTGACCGTGGTGACAGTTTGAATTCTTAATTACGTAAATTATAGTCATTGGCGCACCTACTTAAATGATATTGGTGTTTTGCTTAGGTTTGTTAAAAACTAGGATTTATTTTAGTTTGAAGTATCAATAAATGTAATAGAAATTTGTAATAACACTAAGCTTGTTATCATTTTGATACCATTATTTCTCTTGGGCTTGTCATAAATTAATATTTTAAATTACGATTTGGAAATTAGTTGACTGCACGAATCGTATTGTGGTTTAATAAATGTAATTCACAAATTGTTGTTATGAGTCTTGGTGTTCTTTGTGTCCATTGTTTGAATGTTTGTAAAGTCCCCGCGACACAGGAATTAATCCTAGTGCGGGAGTTGTCTTTTCAAAAGCAAAGTAAAAACTTGGACTTCCCAGCAACAGCCAGTTCGAGTTATAGGTATGCGACTCAGACTTGCTTAAGATATTGCTTATACTATTTAATCCAACAGTATAACCAATATCCCTTCCTTTCCATTTCTATCCTCCATTTTCTGTCAACACACTCCAAATTATTCCACCTAATTCCTAAAAGTGCCAGGATGACGTCAAAAGGCCTGCCCTCTATTACGTGAATTTAACTAACCTAACTTATAATCGGAAAAATGTGGGCGTAAATTACGCCTCTGCCAACCCTTTCGGGAACAACGACGTGAGTATATGTATGTATGTATCTATGTATGTATAAATTTAGGAACTTATTAATCATGACGATTTCTGATGTAATTAATGGCTACACCTCATTCTTCGAGCAATTCAATCATTCATGGTTCAATACTTTAATAGCTTCATATTCTTTTAGTAAAGATATAGCTTTATACGAAAAAGGTTTAAAAATAAATTGTTAATAAGAAACAGAGGACTCTGCGCTTACTTTATCTAAGTACGTAAGTTCTAAATAAACGGAATTTCCTATTAAAGGTTTTTTTGGCCACATCTAACATAACAGTTATACATAGTTTATTTAAGGTATAGGGAGGCAAACGAGTAGATATTTCACCCGATGGTTAGTGTCTTCCACCGCCCGTGGACACCTGCAAACTCAAGAGTCACAAGTGCGCTGTCCGCCTTTGAAGGAAAGGGAAAGACGGGATGGGCAAATGGGGAGGAAAGGAGGAGAGGTGAAAGGGTAATGGGCTTCCAGTAGCCTCACTCGAGGAAATACAACGCAAGCTTTTTGGAACTTGAAACTGGGCCGCACTCTAGCTATATTGTAATAGAAAAAAGGTTGCAGTATGATTTCGATCTGTGTATGTAATAGATCATATAGTAGTTAATAGAAGGTATTTAATAATAATTAAGTTAATAATATATTTAATTTAAATTAGTAATGTGAACGGCATCGGTCAACAGATTAGGGTCATAATAAATTGGAGCATTTTTGTAGGAATGTAATAAGTATTTCAAACTGTACTGTGACCTTGTAGTGTTCTTATAGTCACAGTCACAGCTATCGCGTACCTACTTAAAGCCAACATTTAAGGATTTTAATTCCACGGCCAGTCATTCGAAATAACATCACGCACATTAGTCGATTCTCCCCAAAGATTAAAAAAATGGATGCGCGAGATAAAGAAGGCATAAATACCAGTTTTCAAAATGCTCTTACTGGAATACGATAACATCTTTTAAGCATTTTATACTAAAAAGGGGTGTGAGTTAAAAAAACACATAAAAGTAGGGTCCTTGCCCGCTGACGGCCACAACGAGTTTTATTACATGCGACATGTTGACGAATAGGGCGTAAAATGCTATGGTTTATATCATAGACTAGAATTTAAAATAGAAAAGTCAAGGATATTCAATTTAGGCTTTCTACCTTTTTCTGTAACTTCATCAGAACAAAAGTAACTTTAACAAAAAAACATTAATTTAAACAACTTTTACACAATATACAGTTTCTGTTTTGATTAACTAGCAGTGTCAATGAACTTTTGACATACTTAAGCACTTCTCATGTTTATATGTGAGTGTGAATTTAAACTATTTATTCATGGAAGTCATATTCAGGAAATAATATTATATAACGAAGGTTACTAAAGAACTGAAACTTTTTTGATCTTTGACGACCCGGGCACGGCTCAGCCACCAAATTGCGTGACAAAATAATACTGCACGCACGCTGTCAAATGATAACTCCACGTCTATCAATTTCTAGAGCAATGGAACACTATGGTGTGCTTAAAGTTTATTATGGCATTTATAGATAAGCAGCCCAATTATATTAGGTATTCATCAAATAACTAATAAGGTCACTCTTTTGTTTTTCATGAAATGACGTAATTTCTGTTACACTTTTTGAACACTCACACCCTCTTTGAACATGACACTCTCAAGGAAAAACTGTAATAATTATCCTAACTAATATTATAAATGTGTGCCTTAAATACTCAACCAGCTATGGTGAAATTTTGAATACAGATTTCCACGGTTTCTACTGAAAAACAGTTGGAGCATGTCTCATTCCATTGTTTTCAAGGAATCATTTTTTTTTATTCTAGCTAAGTTGAGGACAGCGTTCTAAATTAATTAAGGTTTTGGCAATTAAATTACTATATTTCAGAATTTTATTTATATATGAATATTTTAAACTGAAAATATAGAGATCCTTTTTTCCTCGTTATTAATGCTTACTTTTCTAATATTTATTTATTAGGGCCCGCCAACAATTGTTTACATTTTTACCTTAAAAATATTACAAATTCAATATTATGGATCATAATGTAACAATTACTTAAAGGTAGGCACAGCATGCATTATTACAAAAAAGAGTATTTATAAAAAAATGGTAAATCACAAACAACACAAGAATAAACAAGTGAGAAAAAGTGACAACAAAATTAACATTTACTATAAAGTTAAATAAACATAGTTATTAGCATTTGACATCAGTATAGAATAGCCAATTCAAACGTTAATCAGGGTCTGGCAATGAGCTCAAAATCGACTTAAATCTGTATAAAGAATCGCAATGGATATCAATTATGTCACTGCAGCCATTTAACACCTTGCAGAATCTCGCACATGGAGAATTAGCACCCAGAACAGTTCTCCTCAATGGCGGACACAGTGGCGTGATAGGTTTGCGCGGAATCCTTGAAGGCACTCGAAATCTAAGAAGAGCCAGTAACGGGGTGCAATCAATTTTGTAATTGACAGTCTTAAAAGCAAAGATTGCGTCATTTAATTCCAACCGACTGGCAAGAGATTTTAAATTAAAATATTTAAGCCTGTCTGAATAGGAGCGAACTTTTTTGGATATGCCATTGCAATATGCAAGATGCCAAAGAAATCGCTTTTGGACTCGTTCCAATCGCAGGGAATGCGTTGCGTAGTGTGGTCGCCAGACTATACTGCAATACTCTAACGTGCTTCGGATAAGACTATTATAAAGCAATAATTTAGTCCTGTTGTTACGAAAGTTCTTACAGGTTCTCAAGACAAATCCTAGCATTTTGGAAGCTTTCTTTATAATGTGATCCAGGTGATGCAAAAAAGATAGTTTCTTATCAAATATCACACCGAGATCTCTAATCGTATCCAATTCGTCAATAATGGTACTTTTTATTTGGTACTTAAAGTTGATGGGGTTACGGCTCCTAGTAATTTTTAAATACTTACATTTATCAATATTTAAGTACATTTTATTATTTTCACACCATTCTACTAATCTATTGAGATCACTTTGAAGTAGCCTAGCATCTTTCTCAGATTTAATGAGTCTTGAAAACTTCAAATCATCTGCAAATAAATAAGTGTCGGAATACAAGAAACAGTCGGGGACGTCATTAATGAAGTAATTAAACAAGATTGGCCCCAAATGGGAACCTTGTGGCACACCGGATAACACGGGCTCTAAATTTGATTGATAACCATTGAGTACTACATAGAACACTCTACCTGTCAAATATGATGCTATCCACTCCAGCATGGATCCACATATACCGTAAGCTTGCAGTTTGGACGTCAAGATTTTGTGGGAGACCTTATCACAAGCTTTACTAAAATCAGTGTAAATTACATCAGTTTGATGACCTGAATCCATGTTTTTAAATAATGTCTCGGTGAAAGATACTAAGTTTGTACTCGTGGATCGTTTTCCAACAAACCCATGCTGACTCTCACTCAAGTATGCTTTTAGATGATTTTGCAAATATGGACATATTAGCATTTCGAAAATTTTAGCAAATGATGATAAAATGGAGATTGGTCGATAATTGGATATCATTTCAACGTCGTTAGATTTGTGTATTGGAACCACTTTTGCATTTTTCCATTTTGAGGGAAATATACCACTAAGTAGTGACTTGTTATAGATCAGCATTAGTGGGCGAACTAACTCTTTGGAACAGGCTACAATAAAAATAGGTGAAATTTCATCGGGGCCAGCTCCCTTAGTTATATCTAAGCTATGTAATATTTTTAGTAGATGTTCATGTTCAACTAAGGGGCTACTTAGGGACAGGCTATGCTTTTGAAGTGATTGTATGTGCTCAGTTTTGTATTTGTCGTTTGAGTATTCTTCAGAACTGTAAACTCTAGAAAAATAATCAGCAAATAGTTGACATATTTCCGTTCCATCCGTTGCGGTTTTCGATCCATCGGCCATAGATTTGGGGTATGCACTAGATCCCCCTCGTTTGGCATTTACATAACTCCAAAATACTTTTGGATTATTTTTTATTTCGTCTTCCATAAACCTAATGTAATTATTGTAACACCATGTTGACAAACGATCGCAGCACTTTACTATGTAACTTAATTCCAATGCATCCAATGGGTTACCATATATTTTATACCGTTTCCTAAGCTTATTCTTTTTGTTTAATAATTTAATTAAGCTGCGACTGAACCATGGGGGATATTTATTGCCTTTTGGTACGCGCATTGGTACATACTCTTTAATAGCATTACTAAGAATACTATAGAATACCTCTAACATACCGTCCACATCACTGTGTCCTGCAAACAATTCCTCCCATTCAACTTTACCTAAGTAATTTGTCAGCGATACATAGTCACCTTTATAGAAATTTGGTCTTTCGTGAGCATTATTATATAATAGTCTAGGTTCCATATTTAAGGTAATAGTAATATCCAGTGCTGGGTGCAGCCGACTAGCGTTAGTAATAGGATTTAAACTTGAAGCGACGTGATACGCTGGATTGGAGGCTATTACGAGATCAAGCATACGGCCATCGGAATTAGCAATAACATTTAATTGATGTAACTTATTCACATATATGAAATCCTGTAGTGTTTTACTTATACTAGACAGACTAGAGTTACTACTAGATTGTGTTCTTGATATCCAGTCTATATCACGCCGGTTGAAGTCTCCTACAACAAATATTTCGCAATCCGTGACCTGCTCGAGTACAGTGTTACAATTTTCTATAAAGTCCTCCAACACTGCCCGAAGTATCGGGGGAGGTAAATACACTGCACAAAAAATTATCTTTCGGACAGTATTAGAACGTGAACCAGGCAGATCAACAACAACCCAGATATCCTCGCTGTCAGATTCCCAGTTTCTGATGCGTTTAGACTTTATACTTTTCTTTATCGCAAACAACACACCCCCACCCTCCTGCTTTTGACACTGCAACTTAGATGTTTCCCTATCTCTTCTGTATACCATATAACGGTCATCAAATAACTCGCTATTCATTACAGAATTATTAAGCCAAGACTCAGTTATAACAATAATGTCGTAGTTGCTACAACACGTAATGCGAAAGAATGTATTAGTTTTTGTGCGAAGGCCACCAGCATTTTGATAATAAATTTGTAAAGTATTGAATTTTATAAAATAGATAGTACAAAACATGCAAAATACAAAAAAAATGTGGGATTTCATATATAATAGTGAATGATTTTTTTGAATCGGTTAAGTTATTTAAGTTTATCTATTACATACAAACTTACAAAAAAAAAAAAACTCTTTATTAGAATATTATTTTAGATAAGACTGATCGCTACTGACGTTATTGAGTACTCAAGTAACGCATAAGCTTTATTGACTCAGTAATATTATAAATAATTTATATAGGAAGTTAATTTTGATAGGTGTTATTTAATAAGCCCTTTCCTTTTTCTTAATTTCATTTGTAGAAGTTTATATTGTAAATCTAATGTGTTTAATTATTTTTTGTTATGCTTTATTTTTTGGACAGCTAAAAGTATTAAATATATAGTTTATCAGTGCCAAACTGTCAATTTTACTTCTCCTTTTCACCAACACCTTTTTCAAAACAAAAAAGAAAGTAAACAATTCTAAAGGTAGCTTTAAAGAAGCACTATGTTTTCATTATTGTTATTAATGAAAACAAATTAAAATTTGTTCACCTGCCGCAATTTTTCTTTCTCCCTCCCAAATTAACTACAGCGAACAACACTCAGCCGAGATTTGGAATTTGAATGATATTAATTCTTTTGTTTAATGTTTAAACAGTCAAATCCCAAGCTCGTAAATGAAACTATTGTTACTCATTCTTTACTAACAAAATTGTATTTTTGACTAAAATACTTACCCCTGAAAACTTAGATCAAATAGACTTTATTTTATTATGTGTCGAACTTAGTCACCGTTCCTTACTATTGCGTACCGTCCAGAAATATAACAGACTTAGTAACCTGTTCAAGCAGAAAAATGTTACAAAAAATTTTAAGTAGTTTATATGTAGGAAAAAATATGAAACACAAAAATAACGTTACATTTCCTTTTTTCAAAGCACAAAAGTAAAAGAAAAGTGGCATGTCTTATCGTATATAAGTTTAGTTTTAAGTCTTTGGTACGATCCATATTACTCAAGAAAGACCTTTTCACTTGTAAACTTCACTCTAATGTTCGAAGTTGTTATCTAAAGCATAGCTTGCTTCTACCACTGCTTGCTTTGAGAACTTGTATGCTTTATGCTCTATTTAATCCTGAAGACGTTGGCCTATTATGGTACTAACTAACTTAATTGCACTCACTAGCTCTTCTTGATAATGATATAGTAAGCGTTAGCATTTCATAAATATACAGCAGCGCGATATACTGTAAAACTGTATAAGTGATATAAGTTTTTATTTAATAATTTAGAAGTAGGCATTATTCGAACACGGTTGCCGAACGATCAGGTATCACGACCGATATTCGAAAAAGGCTACAGCCAGAAATGGCTAATGATAAAAAAAAAACAAATTGCACTGATCAAAAAGAAATGTGAGAAAATGCTAGTAATACAATGACGATGAAATATCAAAATAAATCGTTAAATAACCTTTTATTTCAATTTCACTGCAGTCAATTCAGACGTTTTAAATTATTCTCTCTAATGGCATATCTTTGAGAATATTGGTAATCAGGAAATTGAATACTTACAAAAGTAAACCAAATAATAATTTATTCCAAGATGGTAAATCTGTGTTGTTAATTTCATACGGCCCTTGAGGGTAGCTTCTTTTAATTTGTTTAGGGGAGGTTCTAGGTTTACGTGTTAATGAAAAAAGTGTTTTGCATTTAGATGAGAAAACAACAATCTCTAATGGTGCGTTCGTTCTCTAATCTTAAACGTAACCATTTAAGATTAAAAAGCGATTTGCTGTAATATTTTTCTGAGAAAAGTAAATTTTAGTCACAGAACTCATTACACATTCGCACATAAATGCTGAACTTCTTTATTTCCCTTTACCACGTTGTGAGAGGTTATAAGAGAAAAAGCTTTTGCTTTAAGTCGGCTATTTTAAAATAAGTTAAACCACTGTATTCAAGATAATATATAATAAATGTTTGACTGGCCTGTTGGTCTAGTGGCCTGACCCTGACTGTTGAGTCAGAGGGGTGGATTCGAATCAAACACTAGACAAAACTTTGTGAAATCCACAAATATATGTTTCGAGTGCGGGTGTTCTGCATGACCTTCTTCAAATTAAAATCAATCTACTACGAGAGTTAATTGATGTATCGATTCTACTTACATATGTGTATCGTACTATGAATAGTAACTCAGTTTCTTAGTTTATAGCTTGTTATGACATGATGAGTTTCGTTATTTTTCGTTTTTAACGCAGCTAAAGTTAAAACATTAATATTATTTTAAGATTAAAAGTAAATATCTATAATGCTTGGCAATAAAATTCTAGAACACATTCGCCAAGAAACACTTACATATAGAATCTAAGTAATTTGTTAATAAAATGATACAAACTTCTTGTAAAATGATCTACAAAAATTCACAACGATAAAAGAAGATGAGACAATTTTATATTAATTTAAATTGTATATTTTCGTATCGGTGGGACTCGCTGTTCTTGTTGACTAACGGCTATAAAGCTCGTTGAATTCAAAAAGTGGTTGCATTCAATATAGAATTCAGCATTCATTCAATAAAGAAATAATAAGACGAATTTTGATTACTAATATCAATTAAAAATAGCGGCATGACTACAAAATTGGAACAAAATATTTTTGTTTGAGTCCTACAATGGCTATTCCAAAATATCAGTGTAAATTGATGTTTAGTATTATTTAGACTTGATTGGAATAAATTCACCAAATCATTCAGTACAATATCTAAACACCGTTAAGTCCAACAATTTGAAATTTGTCAAAAGGCGTATAAATATTCTATATAATCGTATATCAACATAATCAATGACGATTTAATGAAGACACATTTTATTTTGTATATATATAAGTTTTTATTTTGTAAATATATAGTTCAAAGGATAGGTATAAATATACATACATATATGTACTTATATATATTTGTGCACTCTGCATTAAGAATATAATGTGTCTTATTTCATACAGACATCTTCGCGATTTTTAGTCCGTTCAAGTAAATGTACTATGAATGATAACTGTTTTACTTCATTACATTTTATTCAAGAGTATCCTTAAATCTTAGTATCAAATTTAGTTAGTTAACGTTTACCTATTTTAAGCAAAATAGCTACATCTGAAATATATACATATCGTGCGATAACGTGGAATACCGCTATTCTGTCTAAGACTTTCAGGCTATCTTTAATAAAGGCATGGATTCTATTATGAGAATATAGAAATAAAATATTCTAGCGCAATTTAAATTAATTGCCTTCCTTATTATAAGATCCTAGTTATACGAGTACGTATCGGGATAATGCAACGTCAGTTCCTACAAAATGCCAAAGGTTTATTATCTCGACATCCAATATAAAGTAAACTGCTCTACAATTACATTTTTTATATTTAAATCTTCTCATACATATATGCACTCACGCTTGTATTCCCGAAGGGATAAGCAGAGGCGTTATTGACGCCAACATTTTGCCGATTACAATTTAGTACAATTTACGTAATAAGAAACAATCTTTTGGGAATCATATCGCAAAATTTGGATCGGAGTATATTGATAGGAAAGGGAGGATAGAATGCTAAGGAAATGGATATTGCTTACACAGATGTATTGGGGAATATAAGCAATACCTCAAACAAGTCAGGGTCACATACCTATCACTCGAACAAGCTGGTGCAGGAAAGTCCAAGCCTCATAACTTTACAACCTAAATCACTTAATTTAATTATATATATTCGCCCTATAATATGTCTCCATGAAACCAAACGGTCCATTCTTAATTCTTTGATGCGTGACGAAAGCTTCGTATTTTATTTCATAAAACTATCGGATGGGTTGATAAATACAAATATATAGGACAATAATATTAAATTACAGTCATTAATCGTTCATAATCCTAATGAAATGAACTCGAAAACATGTCATGGTTTTTATAGGCTCTCTTCCCACGTACACTGCACCTGTTCAAAATGTAAATGACAGATAGTCAAGTCTTCCGAATACTGTTAAAAATCTTTATTTTAAACTTGCTTTTAAACGCAGCGTCGATCATTAATACTATATACTATATTTTTTTTATGCTGAATATACCCCATGTTTTTATCTGTACAAATACATCCCTGAAAACATGAATGGAAATGATGATCAGCTGACTTTTAAAATTGGTTAGGATTCGTTTTAAGTGAAGATTAGCTTTTATTAATGATTCAAAATATCTCACAATACTAACGCCCTGCATCAACACATTACATGTCCTCTACCTCGCTTTGTAGAGAAAAATGTCACTTCGAAAAGTAAATCGAAGGTTATCTACAAATTTTTAATTGGTATAGTTCAAGTGGAAATAACAAAACTTGTTGTATCAACTTGAACTACAGCAAATAAAAATTTTGCAACTTTATTACCAGCAGCATATTTCTAGCCTACCAAACTTGCAGAGATAACAATGATGTTCTGGGATTTCATACATATTGAGTTTCTTGGCCGAAAGAAATCATACTTGTATAAAACCTATAACAAGTAATTGTGGTTTGATAAGTTTAGTTATAAATTGCTGAAAAAATGTGTTATACAAATAGATGTCTGTAACAAGATATACATTTTTTTCTGTAATAACAGAAATAAAACAAATAAGCCAAATAAATCTTGTGTATAAATAAAAATTACAGTAAGTCCCATTAGTACCATATTTTTTAGAACAGATCTTTAAATTACAATTAATGTAATTCAAACTGTACATAAATAAGAATATTTTTAATATTTTTTAACCGATATTAGAAAAGATTTGTACACACAATATTAAATATTTTGAAATCTGAAACCGATGAATGGAAAACCTTCAAGTTTTGTCACGGTGCTTTAAGGTCTATTGCAAAAATATGATGAAGAAAATACACATGTGGTAACAGGTAGTGCGCTTTTGCGGTTTCATTGCGTGCAGGAAATTCATGAATGGAACGGGTGGGCTCGCGAGATCATTTAGGGTAGGCTTTTTGCATTCCCACGGTCGCCGTGGCCATTGAAGGGTTAAAGAATGACGTGACGTTGATTTCTTGTGATTGCTTCATTTATAAGCGAGTCCTTCGTGAATGTAAACCTGGAAGTACTTTTAACTTTAGGAAAAGGCATGGGTAAAAGATAATATACTTTTAATTTTCTTGCCCATTTCTAGGCTATTTATTTATAAGATTATAGTTATTTACTCGAAACAGACCTGAGAAAAAACATTCACAAATAGTATCATGACTAAGTACTTTTCTAGATGATGGTATTTTTAACTTCTATTAAATTTAAAACTTTATTAATATTTATATACATATTTATATTTACTTTATTTCGTATCAATAAATATTTTGTTTTCATAGTATACTTATATAGAAAGAAAAAGTTCTCATAACATAACAGGAATTTTCCTCATGATATTTTGAAGTTAACAACTGTTAATGTAATTATGTAGTGCTCTGAGAGAACAACAGTTGGCGTACGTGTCTACTTAACCGTTGTGATTTATAACAGGTGAATGTGTGAAAAGTGTTATTTTACATTTTACTAAGTTCCGTTCTGACTCTTGAGACAATATTATTTAATTTTAGGATAACTGCTGAGGTTCTTTAGTAACTTCCTTAATAATTGAGTTACTTTGTCAGTTCTACATTCGATGTTTTAACCCTCTCCGCTCTTTTGAAAAGTTATTTAAAACTGGTTTGGTTTTACGTTGATTTTGTAAGCAGATGCAGTAACTTTTAGTACTTTTATTGTAGTACGGATGATTACTTATCATTTAATGTGAGGTATTTTATTTATATATGATAGAAAAATTTGTTTCGTATCCTTTTTTTCTGTTTGTGTATCTTTTTTTGTTTAGTGATTTAATTTTATGTTATTTTCTTTTTAAATTTAGAGCACTTACAGCTATTTTACAATTATGAAACAAAGTCTATGATAAAGCTATGGCCAATTAAAAGCTATAACAGTTAGTAACTATGCATAAAATTCTGTTGACAGTAACACAAACAGTACTCTATAAAACTAAGTAACGTTATTTAAGATAACAATCAATATGCAAACAAATAATAATAATACAAAAACAAACAAACGAATAATATATTCTAGAAAAACACACACATTTGCCACTCCTCAACTGAATTGTCTAGCTTTGATGTGCAAAAAAGTCAGTACACATTGCCCTTTTTAGTTTTGTCACACTCGTATGAAAGAGATCAATATCGACGGGTCCACTGCACGATCCCGGCGCGCTGTGTTGCGGTGTGCACTATGTTGCAGTAGATTGAGTTTTTATTAAAGGTCCTAATGATAAATGTTGAATTTATATAAACAGGTGAATACTAGTTCTTATATTATTTTAACTCCTAAGCCTCCACTCAGTGCATTCTGTAACAGAGGGATTGTGTTTTTAAAGATATTACACTACATTGAAATCGATCATATGACATTTTATTTTAGTTATCCGGTTATTAAATACATTTAATTCGCACTACTTACATAAACTTCATAGGACCTTTTATTGTATTGCTCATTCTAATAACTAAGTCTTCGGTAAGTTCTACTATAAGCCGATTTAGCTCTTTTATGATACCCATTACATACTAGGAAATATTCAGCATCGATCTGGTTAGCATATGCATTAAGTCACGAATACGATACGATTGAACGACCTGTAACAAAAATCGTTAATATATAAGTAATAATCTTTATTGACTATAAATTGCAAAATATTACGAAATCATAAAAGCTTAGCGGCCGCTTTCAATCACATTTTTAGAGTCACTAAAGCTTTTATGAATTATAACAAAAGTTCCGTATTAGAAAAATCGTCACGCTCCGATAATAAAACCCATACAAACATCACTTATATTGCTTAGCGGTAAAATACACAAATCACCAAAAAAATCTATGCATGTTTGCTATAAAATATAAGGACAGGGGGCCAATAAAGAAAACGGTATATTAGGTTCTGAAAATAAGGGCTGTGCCACAAGTGTAGTACGTTCCACCTGACTTTTATCGGTCATAAAACGGGATAATGTGTCGGTATAAACGTATTTTGGAATGGTACAAATTTAGACAGGAGGCGCTGCGCGGCCCAGTACTCGATATTAGCCAATATGTAGCCACACTCAAAGCGAGTGCATAAAAGACATTTACACTCTCAGATTTCAATACCATGATGTTTACCGTGACTGGACAGTAAAACAGAGTATGGACACAGAGCTGTGAGACAATGTACCTGGTACTTGATTACTCCACGAAGAACTTTGTTGTGAGACTGAGTAGATTAACTTCTTGTTCATTTTTTTTTCTCTTTATAATTATAAATATCACAATATCAACTAACTAGTGGAAGCCTCTTCCAGTTTTATTAATGAGCTATCTTATACCGATATTCTATACAATTCGATACATGCACATGCATGGGTACACATGGGTACATGGGTACACTCACCAGTCCATTGAAGTCATAAAATGTATCAAATTAATTTGTTTTTAAATATTTATATTTATATGAGTTTTATTGACTTTGCAAGTGACCGATTTCGGAAAGCAGCTCCTATACTATGTGCATACTTTTTAACATTTACATTCTAAATAATAATTATACTATAGATATCTCCTAAAGATCCCCTATGGGATGGGCGGAGTGTATTTATGTATGTATGTATGTAATAAACAAAAACAATTTTAGATTTTTTTACTTGAGAAGAATTGAGAAAAGTGTAATATATATTATACTGTGATTTATGTGATCTATATGTTGGAATGCACAAAGCATTCTAATATAGATCTATTTCATAAGAGGCTGTTCTCTAATTGTTACTAAAAACTTCGTCAGCACCATGAATGTAAATCTCTATAAGCAATAAAATTCTTACAAATTTACCTTATTCAGAATGTACAAATAACGGTATTCGGTATCACCAGATACAGCAATATATACAGGTTGTCACAACATTTCACACCTCACTTGTCGATTCAACAAATAAGTGACGATGGGATACAATTCATTTGACACTTACCGCTGTTCGTAACACAGACGAGATGGACTATTTATAGACGCTGTAAAAATGTTTTGGAATGTAGATCTAGTAAAGTCTAAGTCTCAAGAGTATGGTGCAGTATGATTTTCCAAAAATAGTTAATTTTTATATGATAAAGTCATGAAGAAATCTAAACACATGTTAAAAGCATCATAAAGTAATAGTTGAATTTCTGGAGGTGTATAGTGAGCATATGGTATAGTGAAAAAAGTGGTATGATAAAATTAAATTTGAATTTGTACATATTTATACCGGCAATCGCACTATACCAGTTAATACAAAATATTAAAAAGCTCGAAAAGACTTGGTCAGTTTTTTTGTTCTACCGACACATAGGTGTATTTAACTGGTGTGAGATAATGGATATTTCCTATTTGTTCATAACTACGATGTTTTTGTGATGCCTTGTTTTGTTGTGTTGTGTTTTTTTTAATTTAAACTTCAATACGTAAATTAATTTGTTTACAATACGTTTATGTATGCTTCGTCGCAAGACGTCACTAATTATATTTATATACCGTGTATCTCATGAAGTGTATTTATTGTTCTTATGAGAATAAAGTTTCTTCAAACCTAATTTGCTGACTAATTAAGTTATGTAATGTTTCACTAGTAAGCAGCGAGGCATTTCTGATTCTTAATTAAATTATATCTACTTTCCTAGAAATACCATTACCGAATACGGTATTTGCAAACTTATTGATGTTTGCTGCATTGTACAAATATTTCAATGATAAGAATACAAAGCGACTCTACAAAGCGAACAATGACTGTCGTGGAGCACCACCAACAAAGTGATGCTTGTTGTGTATTCGTTCCAGGATCTAGATACCGCTTTTCAAACTACTAATATTATGACACATCTATGTGTAATTCTTGGTACATTAGGAGCTACTAACGATGCAATGTGAATAACTATTTGTTAATCATCGATGTTCGGTTCAGTGGTTGGTAGGTGATCCTGAATCCAGAGGTTGTGGGTTCGATTTCCACACAGCATAAACCATTGTGTGATGTTTTTTGTGTATGGGTAAAATTTATGTATAATATGTATGTATTTAGTCTGATTACCATAGTACAAGCTCTGCTTAGTTTGGGATCTGACGGCCGTGTGTGGCATGTCTAAAGTTATTACTATTAATATTATTATTATGATTTGATAAAAAAAAGAAAATTGCATATTTCTATCTCTACACAGACTCACCACAAATCTGCACAGAGTGCAAACAAAGTGAAATAGAGTTTGTTGAATAACCTACCTATTCAACAAACTGTAATTCAATTTGTGCAATACAATACATTGCCTGTTTTAAAATCGTCTCCTTTATTTTATTAAGATTACATTACAATACAATAAATATTACATTACAATACAAAATAAAAAAAAAAGCGCTGTTAACGAAAAGGATACCCCAGGGGGGTACCAGCGCTAGCGTTGGAGAATCCCCCCCTGGACGTCCACCCTCAGTACGGATTATGTCTGAGCGTGGACGCCCAGGCTGCCCCTCGTACTCTGGGGGGGGCTCAACTGCGCTCTCAAAATCTGCTCGGGGCAAGAGAAGGCATACCATGGCACCCCCTGTCACGTTTACCGTGGATTTTTGCAACATTAGGGGCTTACATTCGAACCTCGACACTGTCCACCACCACCTTGAGACAGCAAAGCCGGCCTTGCTCTTTTTAACCGAGACGCAGATATCATCTCCAGCGGACACATCCTACCTCTGCTACCCTGGGTACGGACTGGAACACTCCTTTGTTCCTAAGGCTGGTGTATGCGTGTACGTTAGAGATGATATCACTTCTCGCCGCCTCGGCAATCTTGAAGGTAGGGACCTCTCCATCTTATGGCTACGTGTAGACTGCGACGACCATCCCCGCATCTACCTATGCCTCTATAGGTCCCATAGCGGTGATGCCGAAACGGACCGACTCATCGACCACGTCCAAATGGCTACAGACTCAGTGCTCCAGCAGGTCCCATCCGCAGAGATCGTGATTCTTGGCGACTTTAACGCCCATCACGCCGAATGGCTTGGTTCGCGCAAAACCGATCATGCGGGAAGATCTGTTCACGATTTCGCCTTGGCATATGGCTTGACGCAGCTGGTAGCAACGCCTACGCGAATCCCAGATGCAGAAAGCCACGTGCCTTCACTGTTGGATCTTCTGCTGACCTCACATCCTGACGGCTACAAAGTATCCGTTGAGGCCCCTCTTGGCTCTTCGGACCATTGCCTGATTAGGAGTATGGTGCCACTCGTTCACTCGCTGCGGCCGCGTGTTACAGGCAGTCGCCGCGTATGGCACTATAGGTCAGCAGACTGGGATGGAATGAGAACATTCTTTGCATCCTACCCATGGAGGCAGGTTTGCTTCTCGCCGGATGATCCCAATGTCGTTGCTGACTCTGTCGCGGATGTTGTGCTTCAGGGTATGGAACTTTTCATTCCATTCTCCCTGATTCCCACAGGTGGCAAGTCCCAGCCTTGGTTTGGTCGAACCTGCAAAGCGGCGTCCCGCCGAAAGCAGGAATGTTACCAAGCATGGGCTAATGCAGCGACAGCACGGGATGTAAAGACCAGCACATTAAAGAAGCAATTTAACTTTGCCTCCAGGTCCCTCAAAAGAGTAATTGCTGGGGCGAAGTCGGCTCACATCGGCAGAATTGGCGAGAGACTAGTTAGTCTCCCCTCCGGAACTCGTGCATTCTGGTCTCTTGCCAAAGCTGTCCAGGGGAACTTTTGTAAGCCATCCCTTCCACCTCTGCGCATAGGAGATAATTCGTTGGCCCACGACGCTAAAGAAAAAGCCGATCTTCTGGGCAAACTCTTTGCGTCCAACTCGACCCTGGACGACGGGGGAAACGCACCGCCGACCATACCGCAGTGCGAGACCCGTATGCCGGAAGTCCGGCTTACACAAAGGGCAGTGCGTAAAGCGCTTCTTTCCCTCGACGTTCATAAGTCGAGTGGGCCCGATAGAATCTCTCCTATCGTGCTGAAGACGTGTGCTCCAGAGTTGGCACCGGTTTTAACGCGCCTTTATCGGCTTTCTTACTCTCTTGGCGTAGTCCCGAACTCATGGAAGACAGCTCTAGTGCACCCAATCCCTAAAAAAGGAGATCGCTCGGAGCCGTCCAACTACAGACCCATAGCCATCACCTCCTTGTTCTCCAAGATAATGGAATCCATTGTTAACTGCCAGCTCCTCCGGTACTTAGAAGACCACCAGCTCCTCAATGATCGACAATACGGCTTCCGTCAGGGTCGTTCAGCTGGTGATCTTCTCGTATACTTGACTCACCGGTGGGCACAGGCGATCGAGACCAAGGGGGAAGCGTTGGCCGTTAGTTTGGACGTGGCGAAGGCCTTCGATCGGGTCTGGCACAAAGCGCTCCTTGCGAAGCTTCCTTCCTATGGGCTTCCCGAGAAACTGTGCAATTGGCTCACCAGTTTTCTTACAGACAGAAGCATCAAGGTCGTTGTTGACGGTGCATGCTCCGACTCGAAGTCTGTTAATTCTGGTGTCCCACAAGGCTGTGTGCTATCACCCACGCTGTTTCTTCTGCATATCAACGACATGCTGCAGATTAGCAGCATCCATTGCTATGCAGACGATAGCACGAGTGATGCCCTTTATACCGGCCGCGCTAACATTTCTCGGGTAAACGTCATCGAAAGCCGATCCAAACTTGTGTCTGAAATCGAAACTTCTTTATCAAAAGTTTCAGATTGGGGTCGACTTAACCTAGTCCAATTTAACCCCACGAAGACACAGGTTTGCGCGTTCACCGCTAAAAAGATGCCATTGGTCGTATCACCTCAATTTGAGAGCACTTCCCTAACTGCATCAGCCAGTATCGGAATCCTTGGCGTCGATATATCAAGCGAAGTCCAGTTTCGCGGTCACTTAGAGAGTAAGGCCATATTAGCCTCGAAGAAGCTTGGTGTGCTAAACAGATCGAGACAGTATTTTACTCCGGCCCACCGCCTGCAACTTTATAAGGCGCAGGTTCGGCCGCACATGGAATACTGTTCTCATCTCTATGCAGGTGCACCCCAGTACCAACTTCTCCCTCTTGACCGCATTCAACGGAGAGCGACTCGCATCATCGACTGCCAAGATATCTCTGATCGACTTGACACCTTGGCGTTGCGTAGAGATGTAGCTTCACTCTGCATCCTCTATCGCTTGTATCATGGGGAGTGTTCAGAGGAATTGTTCGGACTTATACCGGCTGCTGGTTTCCGCCATCGTTCTACGCGACAAAATATCCATCCCCATCACCTGGACGATTGGCACTCCACCACTG
The DNA here is from genome assembly GCA_947561695.1 of Tyria jacobaeae. Taxonomy (NCBI): domain Eukaryota; kingdom Metazoa; phylum Arthropoda; class Insecta; order Lepidoptera; family Erebidae; genus Tyria; species Tyria jacobaeae. The sequence continues at coordinate 14,852,001 of OX387220.1, forward strand.
TGCGCTTCTCCAGAAGCTTTTTGCCTCGCACAACCAGCTTATGGAACAAATTGTCGCCTGCCGTATTTCCGAACCGATACGACCTTCAAACCTTCAAGAAAAGAGCGTACTCCTACCTAAAAGGCCGGCAACGCACTTGTGACCCTTGAGTTGCGGGTGTCCATGGGCGGCGGTAGTCATTTACCATCAGGTGACCCGTCTGCTCGTTTGCCCCCTATCGCATAAAAAAAAAAAAAAAAAAAAAAACAATAGTTTTTAGTTAGAAGGCTCGGTCGGTAACAACCAGTTCGAGTTATAGGTATGCGACCCTGACTGGCTTGAGCTATTGCCTATACTCCTGCAATCCATCTTATAAGCAATATCCCACCCATTCCTGTCAATATACATCAAAATTTAATAATACAGGCGTGAGATTATGCATGTATGTAGGTATATATTACACAATAAACAGGTATTTTTTAAATTTACTAAAGTTGTAAACAAATATTATATATGTTTATGTACGTTATGAAAAACGGTTACCTTACCTAATGAACTAATACTCTCTAAAAAGAATTAATTGCATGGCTGTTAGTATTGTGCTTGAAGATGAAGATATACTGTGTGTACTAACACTAGTTAGTAATATTAAAACCAACTGCATAATAGACTTCTACTGTCTTTTTGATGAATTTTTTTACCCTATATCATTCCTACCATGAAAACGGTTCAAGTGACACCTAATATATCGAAATTCATAAAACCGTCTAGGCGGTAGGGTGTGATAAAGAAACATCATACAGATATATATACATACATAGGTATATACTAACACACATATACACACTCAAAAACCATAACTATATAACATAAAAAAATAAATAAAAATTAAAACAAAAAATAATCAAACAATAATCCTTGCTCAGTCGGTAAAAACAACGTATTGATGTCGTTATCAGTCCTGCGTAAATGAAATGTAACTAGGAGTACATATAGCGCTTTAAATAATAATTGACAATCAATGATCTGCTCTATAGCATTATCCTATGTTACAATCTTTAAAAATGTCACAATGTGAATCGATAGATCGTATACTCTAAGCAGTACTGCATAGAAGCCTCGTTCGGCACTTAAAGTTACTCTGTAAGGAATATAGCACTATTTATCCGTAGTTGTTTATAGATATTTCCACCTTGGCTAAAAGTGGAATCTAAAAGTTAGGATGTTCTAAAGATTCTGTGTAAAGGTTCTGAGATTTCTTTGCTATTACAAGAAATAAAAGCTGACTTGGAATGCATTTTAACAAGTTTATTTGTAGACATATACCTACTTGATCTCGATAGTATTAAAAGAATTAAAGGGGTTACAGAATTTTAGTAGAGTTTACTCTTATTATATGGAAATTGCATTTTGTTGTCCAAATATTTAATAAATAATAGGCAGTCAGAAAAGTCTGCGTTCTAAAAGGGGGTTCAATTAAAAAGGTATTCAAGTAGCACTATTGAGATGTGTTTCTGAGGCTACTGCCGCTGTGATAGCTTTTCTATGTATGACATACATATATATATATGTATATGAAGAACGATATATGGAGTTACAAAATTATTAGAGTTAGAATATTCTATCTGGAGAAATGCATGTGAAAATGTTAGTAAAATCATTTTTTCACAACACTTTCTTTTCTATTTAGTTTTTTTTAATAAGTTTTTTATTTGGTAAATGTGATATTCTACAAAATAAAATTATTGTTTCCGGACATAATTTGATTACTCTCTCTTTACTCTCTTTCATTACTCTTTCTTTCTCTTTGTACTATAAATAGAGTAGTAATATAATTTTTCAAAAAAGGTCCTAATATATAATAATATTAAAAGGTCATAAACTCACAAGAATTAGTAAGTATTTTTTTTTGGATATTAGCAACAAGCTGTAAGTTACATATCCATGATGAGAAATATCCAGAAACTACCTTAATCAGAACCGTCAAGGATATCTTTCAAACCGGCACATGGTTGCAGCAAGAAATATTACTTCTTATGAACCAATACTTCTGTAGCCCCCTATTATGTAAGATGGACTAAATTAATGTTGTCAAAATGTGTTATACGTCCACATTTTAATAACCCCCTAATCTGCTTACTCCTTTCGGAATACACGCGTGAGTGTATGAATGTACGTACATATGTATATATGTAATGTATAACTATGAGAAGAAATCTATGAATACTAACATTTGGTTCAAATGTGTGAGATCCAAAATATGGACGTACGGGCTATTTTACAATATGCCATATACAGGGAGTAAAGATAAATTTAGCGTACTTAAAGGCTACCATCGCCATTTTACACGGCCTAACAGAAAACCGGTTGAGAAGCAATGCTTGCGTTGCATTGCCCCGAAATTTGTGATTTTTACGGGGGCCCAACTCCCCTCTTCTTTTTCCTCTGCCCTGACCCCATCCACTTTTCCCATCCCTCATATCCCTCTCTTTCAATTAACCACATACCCTCATCCCTCATCACCCTCAAAGGTGGGTAGAGCACTTACCACTCTCGAGTTGCAGGTTTCGATGGATGGATGGTCGTCACTTACCGTCAGATGACCCGTCGGTTCGTCTGTCCACCCTAATTTAAAAAAAAACTAATAACAATTATGTAATAGAACATATTTGAATGGTTGATTATCATGAGTTCAATTGTTATTATTAGCTTAGCTTATGTGTTTCATAATATTAACTGAAGACGTCTCACATGCGGCCGTCTGATCTTACTAAGCACAGCTTATTATACTATATTATCTAAACTGCTTATAAACATACTAACATATATCTAAATATTTACATATTATAAATTGCTTTAAAAACTATTAAAAACACTTCTATGTCTTTGTTGGGAATCGAACCACCACCTCTTGCTTAGCGGTCGGGATCACTAACCACTAGTCAAACATTATGGTAATTACTTATTTTTGTATGTAGTTAATATTACTGATTTAAATACTTATTTAAAAAAATATATTATTTCCGGAGAAGTTACAATATTTTATATTCTTATATAATTAAGATGAAATATTTTTCTTTTACAGTCAGGATAAGCATTCCAGGAAATACTCCAGAGCTATATATAGGCGCTAAGTTCAGTCTAAAAACTAACAATATAGATAGGAATCCGAACAAATACACTGGGTCTGAAAACACCCAACATTACAAATGTTGGGTGCTTTAATCACGTCATATTTTCCACTATGTTTTGCAACAGTCGTTAAATGTTGATATTAGGTATTTCAAACGCTCGTTGTAATTTGTGAAGCGGGGCATAAAATTACGTTAAAGGCCGTATTGATTGTACACTGGCATTATGAGGGTTAATTTATTGGTCTGTTTATGATGTCTATTCTGGATATAGTTGATAGTTTTAGTGCCAGACGATCAGAGAACAGATAAATGAAATGTGAAAGCTTTCTCAGAACCTATAAAGTGCGAAAGGATGGTAGAAATCAGGGCTTATAACAATAACGTTCATATTCGCGTATTTATTAGGCATTATAATGGGTGTTTATGTGCGGATTGCACTAAGAGTCTTTCGTAATATAATAATTTTATAATTAATCAGTTATTATTTTTACTGTTTTTTAATAAGAGTAGGTATTTCATTAAAAACCTTGAACTAAAAAGGAGCCCAGGAGCGACTTTTAGATTTTTAGACTAGTGTAACTCACACTTAGTTAATATATCTTTGTTCTTTTCTGTTTTTTTTTTTGTGTTGAAACCCCCACAGGCCCATAGTTCTCTCCCATTCTTCACCGTAACTTTGGCATAAATCACTGCCTCACAGAATGAGGTGGTGGAATCCCATATACTTTCGCTCTGGACCATGCCCATAACCATGGTCTCCAGCAAGGGGCTACCCACACCAACCGCCACAACGAGGTCGGCACGCTGCTGCAACTACTCCAAGCACTCCACCAAATTATGGAGTGCTATATCCTCTGAAGTTCAGCCCGTGACCGGTGAGTATCTGCGTCATCCGGTAGGAGAGAGCGCCATTGTCAGCTCTCCAGCCAATCCTCCATGACGGGTCTTACCGCTACAAACGTGATGTGCCCTAAATAGGTCTTTCATATAACAAAATACATTAAATTCATTTGCAAAAGCTTTCTTTATAGTTTAATTTTAAGTAAATACCTTCATGACATATGAGTTCAATTCGGTTTTTTTGCTTTGACGGATAAAGCTAAATTAAAGTGCTTCTGCACAAAGATTTGAGTTATGAATTAATAACCTGGTGAATTATTTTAGAAATATACGGCGCATCGAACCCTTAAAACCTCGAATCGAGAAACTTGGGAGCAGTTTCGAAAATCTTTGTGCTTTGTTCACTAGACCGGTGAAACTCTACTTTTTGCGTATGTTGATAACGTGAAAATACTATAATATTATACATATATCTTGTATATATAATATTTAACTTAACGTTTTATGATAAGTCGGACGATTAAGTCGTATATTATAATTAATTAGGTTCTGAATTAAGAAGGCTATAGAGCAAACTTCATCAGGTACGCGCTATGTAATCGTGGAGCCATGTAAAGTTGGTTAATGACTCCAATTCGTATCAAAATTGCCTTTCACGCAGGTAGACCTACGTGTCTACATAGTATGTTTTTCTTTAAATGTTTTAAAACTATAACTTTAGTTTCACGTAAAAAACCTAAATCGTCTAGCTTGTTCTGTTCGCTTATGGTGCATATTTTGTTTTGGTTATATTTGCACTTTTTTGAGACAACATTTGTTCTGGACAAAGGGATAAAAAAATGGAAAACGTTTTCAATTACTAGACAGTACGTAGTCAATTTTTTTTTACTTTTGAGTACAGATATTTTTATAAAACATTTTTGGACTCAGTTTGTATACCAACCCTATTAAAACAAATAAAGACAATCATAATTAAGTCTTAAGTTAAATATATTCCATTTGACCTCAAAATGTTATTAACATTAAGAATGATGAAGGTCGGAAAAGGGTAATCCTAAGGGAAACAATAGAAGGGACTGAGTTCCTAAAATTCTACGAACGGGGCAACTCTGATTACAATAATTTAGTATCACATGTAGGTATGATATTGGAAACTTCATTTAGATAGGGTTGAAACTGAGGCAATAGATTTTTTGAAAATAGGAAAAAAAGAGAACAAAGTCTGAAATTAAGTGTCTTTAATCTGTATGAATAACGAGTAAAAGTGGTAGACATTTTTAAACCCAACTGCATTCAGAAACAAACAACTGGATCGACTGCAAGCATAATTTAACAAATAGGTGCCTACATATTACAATCAGAACTTATAAAACGAGTATTTTACAAACTTGCAAAATTTCGATCACAATCGAGTACTTTGTTTCGGCTCTAATGATGCCAAATAATGTTTGTCATTGAACAATGTTTCTTGAATATACATATATACCTATTGATGCCTAAACAACTTTAGCTGTGTTGTTTTTGTTTTTTTTTACTAAAACCACGGAAAATATGTGATTACCAGCACTTAAATTAATAAAGATCACCACATTTGCAATAGTTCTTTACAGGATAAAGGAACATTTTCAGACGAGCTGTCAACCCGTAGAATAAAAATACTATCATATCTGTAAGAAACTAAGAGAAAGAGAGAGAGAGAGATAATAAATCCTAAAACAATTATAACATATTTAACTATTTTAGAATGTATCAGCAAACTTAAGCTTCCACCATTTAATGTATTGCACTACACAAAAAGTTTTTAAGCACAATACGTGTTACGGTTAAACTAATTGCGAAAATAGATACCCTGTAACGAGCGTGTAGAAAACTCGATACACGGTACTATTATCTGAGACAATGGACGCCTGATTGGTTTAGTTACGAGGAATAGGCTGCCGAACCCTGTGTGGTGGAACGAACGTGACCGTACTCCCAGATCAATTTGTAATATTTTTAACCCTGCCCCAAATAATTATCAAGGCTATAGCACAAACAGAAATATTTATATTCAGTTATTATAATAGTAATACTAAAACGCTGTGTTAACCTCACATCCAAGATGGAACAAACACGATATGCCTAAAGAAAATGCCAGCTTCAGTCAAAATCATTTTATTTTAATGTGCAATGTATATTATTTCTACATTGGTTAAGATATTTTTGCACAAATATAAGAACTTGTAACTTCAGTTCTTCTTCCTCACGGTACGTCAATACATATGAACATTATTATAAAAAAATACAATAAAAATACTTAAGTGTAAATTTTCCACTTGTATTCATACTGTGTAAACAAGCAATAGAACCCTCATTAATCACTTCTGAACCTCATCAAACAATAGGGAATATTTATGCAAGCGACTGTATCAAGTCGAAGATCTTTCGTACCATCTCAAATAGTATTAAAAGCAATTATGAAACACGCACACATATTTCTCTTTTCATCGTTAAGATGCGTATCTGCACGCGAGGCGTGAGACTCTTTATAGAAAATAAATTTTAATTGGTGCACACAACTTAGTTTTATAAAACATGTTACGACTTAATCGTCTTAGGATTGGCGGTTAATGAGCGTAAAGATTGTAAACGTATTAACATCGTGGGTAGTCTTAGCCCAGAATTGGGTTTGATGATTCCCTTAAAATGTGGTCAAAATCAACAGGAAATCTTTGAGTCAATTAAAATAATCGTACGAAGCAATTCATCAGTCCGCAATCGAAGACACCGTTAGGGTTGTAGCACTTTATTGATATACAGTTTTAATGAAGGTGGAATGTATGTATACAAAATGCACGCATGTAAAATCGATAAATTATATTATTATTGATCGACATTGTAAGTTGTAACATACAAAATAATTTTGAAAACAAAGCAAAGCCGAAGATATGATTATAAATCTAAATACTTTATGTTATGAAGCTAATGAATTATATCGGATATATGATATGAACGATGTGGTCATTTATATGAAACTTAATCGAATAATTGATTATAAGACATGAACAATAAAGTGATTAGTTTACAAAAAGTAAGACAATGAGTTATTATTCAACGGAAAGGCACCTATTGTTGGACTTCAGATAGTACAAGAACGGCTATCTGACAGCACGGGTCATTGACCATTCATTCGAATCATTTGTTTATACGATCATCGAACGAGATATTAATCTCCTAACGATGAACAGTCAGATTTTTCAAACAGATATTTAAAGGTTACTTCCTAAATTATATTTATAATTTGTCATTTTGTATAAACTTTGAAAATCTGAAGCTCAATCGTTAAAGTTCCTTTGTGATAGAGTTTGTCCTCTATCATTGTTATGAAGTTTTATCTTTATAAGTGCTATTAAGACATAAAATCTCGACAACGGACAGTAAAACTTTTCCAATCAAGTAATTATTCAAATGCATAAACAACATCGATTAAGTTATCAAAAAAAGTTAAGCCAGAGTAATAAAAGTAAGTGCAGTATTCTAGAATCTTGTTTTATGTCCTCCAGGCTATCAGGCAGGTTGATGTTGAGAGGCGTACTTAAAAATAATGATACTTATTGCAGCAGTAAAAAATATTCTGTTAAAGATAAATGAGGTTGTTTGGCTTAGATCATTGGAACACTATTTAAATAACATTCATTCATGTAGGTTAAAAAAGTAACGGTTAATTTGTCTAACATGTTAAAGAAAAAACTCACTTTGGTAATATAAAAGATATAAGTCCTTGTCTTCTGATTTAGTTCTTTTTTACCTACCTATTCTTTATAATCTAACCTAAAACCTAACCTAACAGACTCTACTACTAATTATAATAATAAGGTCGTAGTGCCATATCTATCATATGTAATATTGACCTATTACATATAATAATAATATTAAAAAGTTAAAATATTAGTATTTCTTTTTCTTTCAGTTTAGAATAAAGATCACAACAAAATTACTTGTTTTGTACAATAATATTAAAAAAACTAGTAATAAATTTTCTTATTGATCGTTTACCATAATCGACGGACGCTTAAACTACTATTTAAAAACGTAATAAAATTATTATTTTTTCTATAAACTTTCCTACAAAGAGGCTTGCAAAAATATTAATTTAAGTTTAAATATTTTTCTCATACAAAAACACTTTCTAATGAATTTCATGTCATCATTCAGCCAAAGTGAGTTACTCCGCGTTTGTATTGTTAGTTTTTATCATAGGCAAACAAGATTATTTAACGTAGGCATGCTCAACTATCCCATACAACTTAATCGGTATGGCTTTCACAGGGTTAAATTAATTTTTAAGTTATTGTTCAAAAATCTCTACAGGAAGGACTTTCCAGATTTCGTTGATTAAACCTACGCAGAATTTACTTATATTATTAATATTGATTTGAACACACATGTCCTTCTTGGTCAAGTTAAACGAGAAAAATATATCAGTATTTAGTCCCACACTTAATAAGTTGTTCGACGCTAAGCGGATTACTTCTCGGTCAGCGGTTGGCAATAAATTGTGGAATCTTTATAATTTTTGGTTGCCAGCCGATTCCTTAACGTCATAAATTGAATATCGTTAAATATGCAGCGATTTCAAATGTGTGCTTAAGTAGGCATTATTTGAAAAGATAAAGTCGTTAACTTTAGATGGTTGGGCCGCCTTTACGTAAGTAGGTACTGCTGTGAATAGTCATGTCGTATAACTTTACTGCTTATACTGAAATAATCCCTTAAGTACGATTAAAGATACTAAGTTAGGTTTTTATTATAACCCAAAGTGAGATTCAGTGCTGTAGAAATCCTTACAAGTACTTAAATTATGTTTTATGGAAAATGAAGCTTTTGTAATTATTTAATCGGTTCCACAAGTTTAATAATAAATTATAATTTGAGAAATAATATTTATTACTATTCAATTTAAGAACATTTTATGCAATTATTTATTTTATATAAACCTGAAAAAGCATAATTGATAATTTTAGTTTGAAATTTAAATTAATACTTCATTAAATAATTCCATTAACAGTCATCACTTATTTAGGGTGACAATTAATTTTGTATTTATATTAAAAGAAATATTTTAATTTTAATACATTTATGTATTTACAAAGTCACTTTAAGAGTTTTACCTATTTCTCCATATAATATATTAGTACCGTATATGTTTAATTATTTACAGTTACGTTCACATCTTCCTAGGGAAATTATTGATGAGCGATTGATCGGATGTGGAGTCTATCAACATTTCGAATTCAAACTGTTATTGGTATCGTGTAGTGCAAGTTTGTAAAGCGGCTATAAACCCCATGTCTACTCCAATAGTTGTAAAATCTGTTACGTCCGTCCACCTTCACTTCCCGCAGAGCTCAGCTTCGCGCCGGCATACGATACCGATTTTATAGCTTAATCTCTTGCACGCCATATCAATAAATAAACCTTAACCAAATAAAGTAGATAAAACCCTTCATGAATCCAAAAGGCAAACAAAAACTTCTGACTTAATTTAGTTGTAATTTTATTTGACATGCCGATATAGAAGATCACATTAAATTTTATTTCTATTAATACAAAGCGTGGAATTTTAATGTAAATTATAACTGTAGATTTAGATAATAGCATCAAAAAATGTGTTAATGTATTCTTTTAACATTGATTTAACTTTATATAATTAAATCCTTGAAAAGGATCAAAATATATGTTAATAGTACCATAAGACAACGGGCTTAATACTTTTTATATCTTTGGCTGTCGTATTCTTTGTGAACACAGAAAATGATGTATTAGCAAGGATATTATAACAGAAAAGTTTTCAAGAAAATGTAAAAAACCACTATTCCTGTGAAATAATTAGTTACATATCCTCACATCTTTTCAATAAAAGTCCTATAAATCGGGCTTAACCGGGCCTGAACTTTGTAGATGCACCTTCAAAAGCATTTGAATTCCTATTAAAACTAAAATTAATCCTTCACGTTTCTTAAAACGCATCAAGTACGACTGATGACCCAAAAAGTATACTACGACAGCACAGTCGACAACTTACAAATGCAAACATTGGTTTTATCACTTCGAAATTTAAATATTCCTATTGTAGCCTTTAAAGTTGAGAGAATAAAGTATTTATTCTCTCAATTATTTTGAAGTTGTAAGCAAATTAATTTTGTTCAAGTTAAAGATGTCACTCATTCAAATTTAACGATCAACCTAATAGCGCTTTTAAAGCAGTTCCTGAAATCCTTGAAACGTGACTCAAGCGTCAACAAATTTAAAAATGAATCTGTCGGCTTATTTAATAATACCTTTGATGGCTTACTTTGAACTCATGATATGTCGGTGCTTACAATTTGTCCTTGTGTTTACAGTAATTTAATTTTATTGGAAGTGTATGCTCATTTTACTAGACTACTTGATAAAATAAAAACATTTCTTAGTTGAAGTTTAAACTAAAAATAAATTGAGTTGAAAGGCACTCAGTGTCCATTATGTTAAGTTTACAAAACTAAGATACATGATTTTAATATAAATTGGAGACATTGTTTTTAATTGTATATATTTGGGGAGTTGTGACGATGTAACGGTCAACACTGAAGGTTTACCCCGCAAAAAAATGATTAAAACGGGCTGTCGGGGCTATATGCTCGGAGCCAGCATCGAGTTCAGACGTACGATTAAAGTGTCATGGAAGAATAAATCTAACCTATACTGTTCACGTGAGCTGTATCGTACTACGTACCATTATTACATTTGCCTAAGATTTTCAATTACATACATATAAATAGTTAAATACTATTTTAGAACAAGCTTTACTATTTCCTTGTTATTTTGTACTTTTTATTTTATCTCAAATGCAAATACTAATTAAATAACTTGTTGCGTACTACAGGAATAAAAACAAAATATATTTGTTTAAGCATATTTGAGGCATGGCAATAAAAATGATAATACTTATCCAATTCGTCGGTCCCAGGTGTAATGATAACCCATAACAGCTATTGACAACTGGTGTAACCAATAATTAAATTGGTCCCTCTAGTGTTTGCGCAGAATAAATAAAGTACATAATTGTAATAAAAGTGTTACACATGACAAACAAATCTTCTTTCACTAGTGGGTAACCCTATCGCTCTGTTGAAATATTTACATTCGTTAACAATGTCTCAAAAACCAGAAAAAGACGCATACGAAGACAATTGAGAAGAGTCCGTATATTTTTACAAGTTCATTTTTATTTATACTGGAGAAACCTACAAAGCAATTTCCCGCAAACATATTTAGCGAACACATTACGGGCGGTATTATAACTTCATTAGAAACCGACCGTGTTCAACGAACCGTACAGCTGACCACAACTAAATTCACATAATTATTTTTGTAACGATTCGAGAAAAACGTTATTTAGTGTTGTTTTTTACAATTTCTATTTCTATAAAGTGATTTTGGTAGAACATTTTGTGTCACTTTGTACTGGATGGACTGGTACATTATTGGATATCATGTATGATCATTCTGAATAAGATATAGTGTTACTATATATACATACCATTGCAACAAACTAGTTACGGATTTATCTAGTGGCTGTTCCTACTAGACTTTGCCTCTGTACTTTGAGGCAAAGTCTAGTAGTTTAATAACTGTCATAAAAGTCACAAGTAAATTAGTAGATCACTTTTTTGAAGTAACTTACTTTTTGGAAGGTATATTGTATAGGTATTCCTAACATATACAAATTATTACATAAGCAATAGGGAGTGAAACCAATTAATATAGAGATACAGAATAGACTTGCTAACTTATTTTGAAAAATATGTAATTTAGTAAATTTCAAAAAGTTAGTCCAGGCATTAACATTGTTCCCCAACTACATACTACCAATCTTTATACTCAATCGGATAAAATGCTTCAACAGTAGAGATTGAACATATTTCCAAAGAAAACTCTTCCATATTCAACGATAAGTGGAATGATGCTTCAACTTCAATGAAAGTTATCTATTCGTCAAGTGTACTGTTTCAATCTATATCTGTTACATTAAACTTGTGTTTACTATTCTCAGGATAGCTAAGTTTTTTTATCTTTTTTTCTGACACAAATTTGGCACCATTTGTTTGGGACATTATATTCTGGCTTCAAAATTGTATTTCTCAACATTTGCAGGATACGCTGACTACATACCTACCATAGTCACAAGGGCCAAATTAAAGCATAACAATGTAAAGTTTTCTTAATTGCTTGTATTTTATTGAAATACAGTTAGAGAATTCCTTAAACATTTGTTACCGTTATAAATTATAATATTAAAATATTCGCGCCAATTAATCAAACTATTTTAATCATTTATGCATCCACCGTGTCCGAACGATAAATAGTTGCCATACCATATAAATTAAAAAAAGAGCGCTATAATTGCATTTGGCTGCCTACAAGTCACAGAATTGACTGAAATAAAACTTTTTTGGACACTCATTCAATTCAGATTTATTTAAATTGATAACATTGCAACTTCATTTTTCTCGTTTATTCTACCAATTTCCGTTTTTGTTATTTGTGTTGATACTAAAATACTTTGCTGTTTTTATTGTCGGAAAACAGTTTTAAATATTTTTACTTAATTTTAGCGACCGTTAATTAAGTTGTATACTAAACTCTCACTACTAAAAGTTCATTTGCTAAATCGATTCCTTCGTTAGGTGTAATTATTTTAGAAAAAAAAATTGCTCACTATTCTAAAACAATTTAAACTTTCCAATTATACTATCAAAATCAGCGTTATGGCTTAGAAAGTGTTAATACTCTTAATTTTATGTTTGACCATCGTATTTTACTGTGTATGAATGGCAAGTTTTATTTTGAAAGCTCTTAATTTTATCAACTGCACCGAATTGAATGGATTCGTTTAGGGAAAAAAACATTTTGGGGATTAAATAGTAACAGCTACGGTAGCATTCATTTTATGATTGTTCAAACGATTTTCTCCGAATATAACTATAAAGATACCTGTTACTTAAACTTCATCAACATCTACAAAGAGTTTAAATCACTCGATTCTTGTGCATTAACCTCATCAAGATTACTAGTAAATCAAATGTTAAACCGGCAAACGTGTACAAATCTATCATTCGATCGTGTACGGCTAGCTGGGAACTTCATTTCACAACGTAATCCGTTCAATTCAAGAGTTAGATGTGAACTTTACTGGCGAGCAAATGAAGTAAATTGGATTTGATTTCCGACTTCGGCTACCGTTTGTGATTCCACAGTCACGAATCTTTCTATCAGCGATTTAGAGGGTACTCTCATACGTGTGCTGGGGAGAGTTCTGATGCTACGCTTTTAATTTAAACTTTTAAGGAGGACGAATTTTCTTCCCTGTAGCTATATAATCTCGGTTTCAGAAGTATCTTTCAATCAAAACAATAGTGTATATCATTTAACCAAAACTATACAGCTAAAGATTTCAAAAGATAATTTGTTTGGATTTTTAAAGTGCTGATCTCAGTAAATACGATAAAAATGATAAGGTTATATACTTTAGTTACATACATACATATGTTACATACGCTCATTTAATAGGCTACTATTAAGTGAGCGTATTTATATAGTTTCAATAAAAACACTTAAATATATTATTTTCTCAAAGCACGTTTCTTTGACCTCTAAATCAAACAAAAGCAGTTAGAACCAGCATGTATTAAAACCAATTGCAACAAGTACAACGCAATTGATCATTCAAAGAAAATCGTGCTAATAAAACTGGACCTTAAACTACAATCTTACTGTCTCGAATTAGCAGTGTATACTGGTGTAGTATTACCGGTTCAACATTAAACACGCGCTCAATAAGTGCATTGATGCACCAAACACGATAAAACGGATCGTGAACGTCGGATTTGCACTAGATGCGATCACGTCATAGCGTTTGTCGTGAAAGGGAGTCGGAACCTTAATTAAACCTATTTGAATCGCCGTTTTTGGTTTAATGTATTCGAATAATATTAATATACACATAAACCTGTGGTATAGAAATACAAATGTGTTACCTATTCATTTGAAATCTAAATCACAGTATATCATATGGGAGTAATGGTACATAAATCAGTTTCAAAGGTTTGATAATACATCATGTAGGACAAATCCACGGAAAGGGATGGGCTAGCTGCTATTTTACTGTATGTTATTTTATAAAATGTAGAAGTTACAAGTACATCCAACATTCTATATCAAATCTGCAAAAAAAACTAAATGAATAAAAACTCAACTTTACAAGACTCCCTGGCTCCTAAACTTCACTTACACATCCTCTCATCACATTTCCTCTTTAGCTGACCTTACCATATTAACACGACGTTTTTCCAGTCTTACATCTCAACATAGTATAGTCATACTATGACTTATATTCTTACAGGTATGGAGTTCTGTATAAAATTCTATAACCGTTTAAATTACCGTAATAAAACCCGAAAGTAGTTGAGGCCCTGCTGATCCCCTGTTTTTTTTTAATTATATAGTGGGCAAACTAGCAGACAGCAAAGAGAAAGCAATAAGTTTTATTTTAAATAAACGAAAGTTAATTTTCTAGCTCCAACCCTAAAGTTATTAAGCAAAGACCGTAAAAAAAATACATAGAAATCTAATTACAAACCTAATTAAACATTGACTGTACAGAATGGAAATCGTTTTAGGTGAACAAGATAGCAGTTAAAGCCTTCAGTCACGTCTGGCTTGCAATTAAGCCGTCGTTTCTTAGTCTTTCATTTGGCTATCACGAGCTCTTAACCTGAATATATCACTAGTTGTAGTAATTAAAGGATAGAGAACGACTTTCATACTAATATGGGTGATATAGAGAACGAGCAGATCGCGGATTACAATATTATTTTATAAAAAAAAAGGTCAAGTGCGAGTCTGACTCGCGCACCGATGGTTCCATATGCAAACGAATGTCATGAATATAATAATAAGTATATCTGACTTTTAAAAATATACACCTGCCTTCACAGCGCTCTTTATGATACATTCTAATTAACTCTATTTCTAATTACTCTACACTATAGAGGCTGAATACTTAATTCTAATTGAAACTGTACCAATTTCAGTACAACCAATTCAATTTAAAAATATTGATTCACAAATGACAAAGATCTGTCGTAACAAGTATTTTTTATTCCTAAATTTTCTACTTTAGAGGTGGTCTATGATTTTCAAACTTTAATTCAACCAACCTTGAGTGCAACTAATTAAATAAAAATAATAATTTAATGATTCACTGATGACGGAGTTATCTCGTAATATGTATGTTTTGTTACTATTTAAGAAAAATCATAAAAGTATTGTCCAATTGCAACGCGCGGTGTTCATGGACCTATCAAAAGCCTTTGATTGTGTCGTACATATAACTACTTTAAAAGGTCTATGCATACGGCGTAACAGGAAATGTATATGATTAAGTTAAATCTTACATAGCTGATATATCATAAATAACACAAATTGCTAGGATAGAGAGATGGAGTAGAAAAGTCAAGTCTGGTGTACCTTAAGGTAGTGTGTTGGGCCTATTGCTTTTTAATATAAATTAAAAATAGTGATCTCCCTAAGATGACAAACTATAACACAATGCTGTTTGCTGACGATATTACAATTATATTTACTGGAAAAAACAACAAAACACAAACAAAAATATACTAAACAATTTGACGAATATGAATATTCGGTATACGAAGTCTTTTGGCTAGGCTTAAATATTGATAATAACTTACAACTAGAAGCAGCATATTGAAACAGTGTATCTCAAACTAAATACATATTCATATGTTATTTATAGGTTAAAGAAAACAGCAAGTGTCGCAGCTGTTTTAACATCTGATCATAGGTACGTTTTCTGTCTTCTACGGTATGCTGTTATGTTCTGGGGTAATTCAAATGATAAAGAAACTGCACTTAAT
This sequence comes from Tyria jacobaeae, assembly GCA_947561695.1. Taxonomy (NCBI): domain Eukaryota; kingdom Metazoa; phylum Arthropoda; class Insecta; order Lepidoptera; family Erebidae; genus Tyria; species Tyria jacobaeae. The sequence continues at coordinate 14,867,914 of OX387220.1, forward strand.
GTGCAAAAGAAATGAATACGGGAAATATTCAGTATTAAAACTAAAGATAGTTGTAAACCATATTTTATAAATTTTAGAACGTTAACCACGTTCACGCTACCATGCATTAACATATTGCACTGTCATATTTGTGCTCAAAAACATTTATTTATTTAAAAACCTTAACAGTAAGAGGCGTGACCTGGAAATATCTATGCCCAGAAATATAACAAAAATAATTTAATAATTAATAGGAGTACTTTGTATGGCTGTTCGATTATACAAATGATTACCTGAAACAGTGCTCGATATCTAAGATAGTGTGTATATATTTTAAAATAAAGTTAAACAACTTTTAATTGCAGAGTTACTATACCGTAAACAATTATTTATTTCATAATAATATAATGTAAAACTTAGACATATGCATATCTAATTAATAATGAAGAACATTTAATTTATATTCCAATGATAACCATATAATTTAATACTCATCATGTATTTGTGAGTTCCCTAAATCTTATCCATATTGTCTTTTGTATTCAATCAATTTTGCGTGCTGCTGTGACAGTAGAATGTGATGAGTCTTATATATTTGTAAGAACTTTTATATCTACTCATGTTGTGCAAAATAAAGTTTTGTTTTGCTTTTGTTTTGTTTGCTTATTCCTTACTTAACTATCGTAGCGGATTAGAGACGGAATATTGTCTTTAAATTCAATGTTGTAGAACAAATGTATTATATGCACATACTTACATACACCTAAAAATATAACCCACCTTCTTGCGCGCTCGGATAATCGATCTGTCCATGTCTGGAATCTATCTTCAAAGATATTTAACAGTTATTTTTGGTTTGTACCTCTAGTTGTACTGTTAGACCTTACTTTTTGGAGAATTTCATGATTGTAGGGTAATGGGAAGTAGCCCATAGGTTTTGATTCCCTTGTAAACATCAAAATATGCACCATATACGGAGCATAAAAAGGTTATCTTTAGATTGCATTTACTTAGAAGTTTGATTTTTTCACTGCTCTAAGGGATAGTAAACCTGAGTATATTTAGTCTGAGAAAAAGTTCTGAGAGACGAACAGACGGACAACTAAGTGATCATATAAGGCTACCGTTTTTGCCAAACGAGGGAGCAACCCTAAAATGGAAATAAAAAATAAAGTACAGTAGGTAGACAGTTAAAAGTGGTTCATTTAAAAAATGGCACATTTGAAACGTTTATTATAATATTTGTTAAGTTTCTAGGAACATTCTCTGTGTACTATAGACTTATAATTCGAACAAACCAACTAATATGCCTTAAAAATCTTTATCGTTTTTAAATTTCTTTATAAACATTCCATACCATAACATGCCACAGTCTTGGAAGTCCCTCGTCGTTCTATAATTAGGTTTATTGAAAAATCTTGGTTTTGTTGATTGGTCTTTCACACATTCATCATTCAGAATTATTTCACTCACTCACGTTAATCGAAGAGATAACTTGACTGGATCATATATGTACATACATATATTGTCTAACTGTTGGAGAGCCATGGTTAGGCGTGAATGGGCCTCCTCGACCGGGTTAACATAATGGCATCACAGAAAACCAGTAGACCAACAATGCTTGCATATTCTTCGTGAGTCCCACTCTCCTCTTTCCCCTACCCTCATTCCCCTCTCCTCTTTCCCTCCCCTCATCTCATTTCCTCTTTTCTATTAGCCTCCCCCCAATTACCCCTCTCATCACCCTCAAAGGTGGGCAGCGCACTTACGACTCTTGAGTTGCAGGTGTTCATGGTTAGCGGTTGTCACTTACCAGCAGGTGACCCGTCTGTTCATCTGTTCCACACTACAGTATAAAAAATTAACCTGCTTTTTACAATCTTTTATTTAACTTGTTAAAGTATGTGGTATCACCTCATTGGGTTGGAGCAGCCCGTAGTCCCCTAAATACCTACTGCATATATTCCTCAATAAATACTCTATTCAAGACTAAAAACATATTCAAATCCGACTTATATTTAGTAATAGTAGTTAGTAAAGAAAAAACTTAAACAACTCGCAACCGAGTACCTGTAACACGAACTGGCTGAAGTAGGTCCGAGCCGAGTCCAGTTCTATCCTAATAAAAGTTGGGTCGTAAAAAAAGTCAGTGAAAGCAGGGGCTATACGTATATTTCTAACTGGTAAAAAATAGTATTAACTATATTTTAACTACATAGGCTATTTACACTAACTAACTAGTAACAGTTTGCAATTACAGATTGCCGTAACAAACGAATTAATGCTGGTACATAAAACCTTTAATTCTCTAAATCTAATATGAACATGATATTATACCAGTCTTTATTTGTTTTAACTATACATAATTACATTATAATAATAGTACCTTGAAGTGCCTGCATTTTAATATGTTGTTTAACGATAACTGCGAAGTCTAAATTTATATGACTGCAATTGGCGTGGTGAAGAAACTTAACTATACAGAAAATATTTATATGAAATAATTATATATATTTTAATTCAAACTATCTATATGTATAATAAAACTCTTCCGATGTCTGTACATTATAGATATTGAGGAAAAATTAAAATAGAGCCTTTATTAGAGCAACACCAGTTTTTAGACTTTTTGTCTGTCTGTCTGTATGTTTTATACACGCTTATGACAAGAACTTGCACAAGTGTATGGCTAGAAGTGAAACGTAAAATACTGGTTCAATTGTACTGCTTTATAATTAAAAATATAGATACTTTATTCTAAATACCGATATACAACTTTATAGTAATAACAAGATTAAAAGAATTTGTAGATCACAGAAATTTTTGCCCCATGTGGAAACCGAACCCACGACCGCTTCAGCAGTCAGGGCCACTACAATTAATTTAATCTTATGCGGGTCCTTCTAACGTAACAGGCGGCAAGCCTATTGCCGTCACTGACGGACGGACATTGTATGACTGTATATGTATATATTGTCTAATAGATAAGATAATAGTACGTACCTAATATTGTTCTCGTACAAGGTAGATTTTTAGTATGGAAGGTCCACCACCAGTTTGTGTCTGACGCTTTCCATTTTCTCCCATGTCTTCATCAGCGATTCTTTAGTCTTAAAAATGAAAAAAGTATTGACATATTGATATTGTAAGTATGTTTTAACAACTAACAAAATTTATAAGAGCAAAATTATTATTTCATGTTTCAGTATTAGAGAGCACAATAATACCTGTAAATAGATTCGGTAGCATTAAATTATGTTGTCATTTGATTGCAAGCAAATAACTTGGCTTCATTTGTAGGTCGATTTTGTTTTTATGTCTTTCTCTTCAGATGTAAAATTCTGACTACGTTTCCTGTTCTCGGCCACTGCGTTGTATATAATTATTAACAAAATAAACAATAAAAATAATACGAGTCATATGCGTTCACTGCTTGATTTGGTTGACAGATGTTTGTCAATTCACGTTCACACTTCACTTCACTCAGAATTTGACACATTTTTTTTTGGCTGTGAAATATTCTTAAGCTACATAATAACGTAAAATAACCAGATTTATAACTGTGTAAAATATTTAAATATATTTAAATATGTAAATAAAACTTGAGGATTTTGGTCAACATTACAATCGAAAACAATATCGAAACAAAGGCGGGTTTTATAAATCTCTAAAACATAGAGGTCCTGTACTAAGTGTCACTTAGCTAGGTGAGAACGAAATTAGGTAAGGATTGTATTTAGGGGCTACCTTACATTAAAAGGCTCTTAATTAGGTGATGCTTTAGGGATAATTGATGTAAATGGGCAAAATCGTCTCCATTTACGACACCCACAGGCAGAGATAGGGTGGCCCTATTCTAATCCAACGTGATCAACCCGACTTCATATAATATATTGATTAGTGCTATGGTCCAGAGCGAGAGTATATGTGATTCCGCAGCTTTGTTATGCGATGCAGTGATGCTAGGGGCGGGATGGGAAAGAGGGGCAGGAAAAGGGGGTGGGCCTCACTCACTCGCTCACACAATGCTAGCATTATTTAACAGAAGGTTTTCTGTGAGATCGTGGTAATACTCTGGTCGAGTCGGCCCATACATGCCATACGTGCCGAAACATGGCTCTCCCACGGTAAAGTCATTGACCAAGTTTTGGAATTAAAAATAGATAGGTAAGCCTAGATAAACATTTCTATTAAAATAATTTCAAATCACGTTTTGTCAGTCAAACAATACAAAATTGACAATTGAATTAGCATGAAAACGGATAAAGCCTAATATAAACAGTAAAAGAGGTACATAAATTATGTCGTCTGAGCAATAAAGCCGTGTGTCCGCAGCTTTATTCTGAGAGGGTGGACAGACAATAGCTATCCGGGCAAGTGCGTACTCCGCATTACGTTGTTATGGGCTCTTAACAAATTGTAGGCCCTTTATCGACGAGAAAATTCATGTATCGTCTTACTCCTATTTTATACATAGTTGGTTTATGACGGCATTATTTATAGAACAATATTTTTTGGTGCTACTGAATATGGTAAATGTGTAGGAGATTTCTTTATAGCAACATAATTAATTGGCGATGTTCTGATATCCAGACATACAAGAAATAAAATAAAATCAGTATTAGGTTATTTATATAGATTGAAGAGCTCGGCGTCAGCCAGTTTAAGTTAAATGGTATGCGATTCTGCAATATCTAATATCTCCTTTATCCCCGTCTCTTACCCTCTCTACTTCCATATACTCCCAATTTTTCATTTTAGTTCCCGAAGTGTCTGGTTGACGGTAACACTGATTATGCAAATAGAATTAAATTATAGTTATCTAAATATAAACGTATAATACGCCTCCTTACAGAGGCATGTCCTTCGGGAGTACAGATATATCATGTACCTATGTGAGATTTATAATTAAAATTATTTTAAAAAATTAGCTTAAGATATTTATTTTTGGTTGTTACTGTTATAAGTCAAATTTGTCAACTCAATTATTTTTAATCGTTTACGTTTAATGTATGTAGGTTCTCAATTGTACAACTTATATAAAAATAATGCATGCGTAGGTATCGAACTAATAATAATATATACACAAACAGAGATAGTATGGTCACAATTTTTATAATAATGGATACAATTTTAAAAATAAAGTTCATTTGATTTCAACTATAGATACAGACCCAAAATTAGCATTCCATTATTAAGCATTATAACTGTTGAAAAGTTTTTGATCAAAAGTTGTTCAGTAGACTGTGAAATCTTGTCAAGTATTCATTGTACAAATATATACATTAGTATAGTTAATAGAAGTAGACAGGCGTGTGATTCTTGTGGACCGTTTTTGTTTTCAAAAAAGGTGTTGGTTCCTCTAGAACGAACGTATAGAATATATTATATTAAAAATAGATTGTTTTGTTGATGACCTCATTAAGAGTCAACTATTATAATGTGATATGTGTGTGTGTGTGTGATCTTAGTATTCTTATTACAAAGAGACTGGCATTACTTAGTATTTACTTATACTTTACTTATAAGACTTATAAAAGGCTTTGTAAATAAATAATCATTATTTATAGTACATTGCCCTCTAAAAATAAAGTTAAAGAAAACCTTTTTTTTGGTTAGAAAGGGAGAGCAACCAGATTTGTCAGAAATATCCTGAACTTTTAAAATTTGAAAAAAAATATAAAACCAGACTCCACTGTTAATCTTCTCACTATAATTATTTTTACTGACTTTATCTGGGGAGTCCTTACTAGGACGATTTAAATAACAGCATACGTATACGTACATACATACATAAATAAATACACGTATACAACACTCGAAAAATATAACCCTCCTTCTTATAGCAGTTATTTGACATATTTTTATTTCATTATCGATTTTGTTTATCAGGACAGATAAAACTTAAACAACTTGCCATTAGCAGTGCTCTTAAAGTTTACACCTTATTTTGTTTTCAAATTTACAAAAACTAAAAAGAAAATATTTATGTCCTAACTTTATAATTATTTTATCAATATCATATTAACAAAATCAAATCTGTTTATTCATTAAACCTAAGCAAAAAACTTTAAATCTAGTAATTCATTCATTCTCCATCTCCAGTTCACAGTAAAAACCACCTTTAACACAAGCATTCGCCCCAAATGGGTAGCAGTTGTAAGTATTCAATTTCATAGTGGTTTTGGTGCTTTTGGTAGGGCGGGTTAGGTGAATTAACCGACACGTTGGAACACACCACTGTGATGATTAGTATCAATTATATGTACTATTCTGTGTGTTTCTCTTTCGTTTTTATATAATTATACTCGTATGTAATTTGTTTTTGGATTGAGATTCACTTCGATTCAGATGTCGTCTGTTAGGATAAAGCCTATGAAAAGAGGTCTTCATAGAGTTAGCATTGTTATTTTTTCTACCTGGTTTGCATGACTAATGACCTGATCATAATTTAACATATCCTTTGTAATTAACCGGATACAAATTGAAAGTGAATACCAGTTATTTCATATTGTTTCATCCTCACAACTAAAGGAACTCTTATTTCATTACTGGTGTTTTAAAAATTACATTACACGTGTTATCACTAAATCATTTATATATTTTGAGTTATAGTATTTTGTCAAAACAGATTGTTTATAATATACAAACCATTATCCTAAAAAATATAAACATTTGAAGGGGCTAAACGCATTTGATTTATTATTTTTAGAACCTAAACGTTCTCTACGTTTAAGTTATCATTTATGATAAAAATATTTGCGTATTTATAAATACATAATAAAAAAAGAAGAAACACAAATAGCAATGATCTTGAGCAATGCTTGAGCGACCGAGCGCAGGGCACGCCACGATCGGGGTGGTAAGGCCCGTCTTGGAGAATTGGCCGGTAGGAGACATGGTCCCCTCTCCTACCGGTTGACGCAGGTGCTTACTGGACCCCCGACCGAGGAGGTCGATGCGGGGGCTGGCCACTTTCGCGATGCGATTACGCAGATTTGCGATGCGGCCATGCCCCGTATCCAGGGTCGTCGGCCTCCAAGGAAGGAGGTCTACTGGTGGTCCCAGGAGTTGGCGGACCTCCGTGCTCACAGCCGGCGGCGTCACCGCGGAGACGGTGAGGAGGACCAGCTTCACGAGGAGTACCGCGAAGCGCGGACAACTCTGAAGCTGGCCATTTGCCGCGCCAAGGACGCAAAGAGAAAGGAGATGCTGGAGAGTCTCGACCGTGACCCCTGGGGTCGCCCATACCGTGCGGTGCGTCAGAAGCTCCGCACGTCGGGCCCTCCCCTTACCGAGACTCTCCAGCCCAGCTTCCTGCAGGAAGTGGTCGAGGGCCTTTTCCCGCAGCGGGCGGAGCACACACCCCCGTTGATGGCCTACGCGGTCGGAGACGACGGGGGTAGAGAGGACGATGTGCCGCCCGTTAGGGAATCGGAGGTTGGGGCAGCTGTTCTACGGATCCGTTCCAAGAACACCGCCCCCGGGCCGGACGGGGTACCAGCCCGAGTGATGGCCCGAGCCCTCGACCATATGTCGGACCGCCTCAGGGAAGTGTTGGACGCTAGCCTGGCGTCCGGACGCTTCCCAGAGTGCTGGAAATGCGGGAAGCTGGTCCTGTTGAGGAAGCCGGGACGGCCTGCCGATTCGGTCGCGGCCTATAGGCCCATCGTGTTGCTGGACGAGGCGGGTAAACTTTTTAAAAGAGGATACTCTCTGCCCGCATCGTCCGGCACCTCAGCGAGGTGGGCCCCGACCTGTCGGACGCCCATTTCGGGTTCCGGGAGGGGCGTTCGACGGTCGATGCCGTGATGCGCCTTAGGGCCGTGACCGGAGAGGCAGTGAGCTGTGGCGGCGTGCTGTTGGCGGTGTCTCTGGACATCGCCAACGCATTCAATAGTCTGCCATTCAGCTGCATCAAGCAAGCACTCCAATACCACGGGATGCCAGAGTACCTGAGGCGGCTGGTGGCAGACTATTTAGAGGAGCGTACCGTCGTGTACGGGGACCAAGAGGGCGTCTTGAGACGGCGACCCATGTCGTGCGGCGTTCCGCAGGGGTCTGTCCTTGGACCACTCCTGTGGAACGTGGGGTACGACTGGGTTCTACGAGGTCGCCTCCCCCCCGGGCTGGGCGTAATTTTCTACGCTGATGACACATTGGTCTCAGCCCGGGGGGCGAACTTCCAAGAGGCGGCGCGCCTGGCCACCAGGGGTGTTTCTTTGGTGGTCGGGCGCATCGAGGCACTGGGCTTACGGGTGGCCCTGGACAAGACGGAGGCCCTTTTGTTCCAGGTCAACTCGGTCTTCGTCCCGGTTCGGGCCCAGATGAGGTATCTGGGCCTGATACTCGACGGTAGGTGGCTCTTCGACGAGCACTTCCGACAGCTTGGTCCGAAGCTGGTCGACGCTGCCTCTGCCCTTGGGCGACTTTTGCCCAACTTGGGTGGAGCCAGCGTCGCAAGGCGACACCTCTACACGGGGGTGGTCCGGTCGATGGCGCTGTATGGGGCACCGGTGTGGGTGGCGGCTCTGACTGCCCAGAATAAGGCGCGCCTCTGGCGGCCTCAAAGGGTATTGGCGGTCAGAGCCATACGCGGATACCGCACGGTGTCCACCGAGGCGGCGTGCGCCTTGGCTGGAACACCCCCGTGGGATTTGGAGGCGGAAGTGCTCGCCGAAGTTTATCGACGGGTGGCTGAATATCGGTCGGAGTATGGCTTTCGCCCTCCGCCCGAAGAGGTACGCGAGTGGCGTGAAGCCGCCCGTCGAGCCACGATGGCTAGTTGGTCGTTCTGGCTGGAGACTCCGCGCGCTGGCTTTGCCGCCGTGGAGGCTCTCCAGCCGGTCATCCTCGAGTGGGCAGGGCGGCAGCACGGGACCCTTTCCTTCCGACTGACGCAGGTGCTTTCCGGGCATGGTTGCTTCGGGAAGTACCTGCACTCGGTCGCCAGGAGGGAACTGAGTCCCGCCTGCCACCACTGCGACTGCAGTGAAGACTCGGCCCAGCACACGCTGGCGATCTGCCCCGCTTGGGAGTCGCAGCGCCGGGCCCTCACTGCAGTCATCGGAGGAGATCTCTCGCTACCGGCCGTCATACGCTCCATGGCCGGTAGCGATAGCAGTTTTACCGCGGTCGCAACCTTCTGTGAAGATGTCATCTCGCAGAAGGAGGCGGCGGAGAAGGCCCGGGAGGACGATATCCACTCGGACCCAATCCGCCGCCGGCGAACTGGGCGGCGTAGGCGCGCCTATCAGCGCCTCATGCCGCCCTGAGTGTGGCCGCGGATGGTCGGGACGGGTTTTCCCCTCCATCCGCTCTAGTGGCCACCCGCGAGGGGGTGACGTACGCGTGTGCCGTACGTCGCCTAATTAGAGAGTTTAACAGCAGACGGTGCCCGCTTCAGTGCGGGCAAGCGCTGGGAGGGGTCCGGATGTCTTAATATCAGCAGTTCCCGGATCCCTTCCGTCTCAGGCGCAGAGTGGCACACCGTGTGGTATTAGTCGGTTCGATTCCGACACACCGCCCCGCCGCAAACCCCGGCGGGGTGACGGTCCGAGGGGATTTCCACACGTTAAAAAAAATAAAAAAGGGTGCTTACTGGATACGGATGTTTCGGAAAGTACCTGTGTCATATAGGCCGGGAGTCAACGTCTGAGTGCCATCTCTGCGGGGGCTGCCGCAAGGACACTGCACTCCACACTTTGGTGTGGGTATCGGTGTGGGTAGCCTCTCGCTGGAGATCATGGTCATGGCCATGGTACAAAGCGAGAGTGCTTGGGTTTCCACCGCCTCGTATATGTACGCTAAAGAAGCTGCGGAACGGGAACGGGAGAGGACAAGTTCTGTCCTGTCCCGCAGAAGACGCACCAGGCGCCGGAGAGCGCTGACTGATCTCCGGCCTCCATGAGCGCTGGCCTGAGGGTAGCGGGTTGGGCTGATCGCTACCCTAGCAGAAGCAGGCCCGAGACGGCGGCGACGGCGCACGCCTCTAATGTAAAAGCAGGGTATGGCCTTCAAAGTCCACGGCGTGGTCACCTACCAATCAGGTGGCCAAGGTCTGCAGGGGTCTCTCGAAGGCTTCCTTCGCAGGATATATATAGGTTCCCTGCAATAGACCCAGTTGGACGGAACACCGTGTGGTTTTAATCGGTTCGAGTCCGACATATCACCTCACCCGCAGCTCCGGTGAGGTGATGACCCGTGGGGGTTTCCACACGAAACCCCCACGGGTCATCACCTCACCGGAGCCGGGCCTTACGGTAAGACGGTAAGTCGGACTTGAACCGACTAAAACCACAAAGTGTTCTAACATGGAGTCTTCTGGCCGAGGCCTCAGATGTACCCTAGAAATTAAATCCCTGTGAACGCCGACAGATTTGGCTGCCTGGTGGAGGCAACCCCGCTATGGTTTAATTTTCTGATTTAAAGAGGCGCGTGCGGAACACGTCGCGCCACCATCTCGGGCCTGCTTCTGCTAGGACGACGGAATAGGATATACCTAGGTCCCTTTGTGCACCGTGCACAGGGCACCGTGTGTTTTTAGTTAGTTTCAGTCTGACAATCCACAAAAAAAAAAAAAACTATATCCTACAACTAATGAATGAATATCTTGAATGATAGTGATAGATAGGGTTTCCGAGGGATGGATAAAATTTTCAAAAAATGCAACATTCCTGAAACCTTCCACAAATACTTTTACGTCAGAGATAACGTATTTCAGTAGATATTGTGTTATCATAACGAAATAGTAAGATGTAGAAATTAAAAACAACATACGACTTTTCTCTTAAAAACGTCAAACTTGGACTAAAAGCATAACAGAAAAATTTATTATATTCGTACGAGAATTTTTCTCCTACCGAGATTAGACTAACCTACATTTTATTTATTCAATCTATCTTCTTCTTAATTGCACAAGCCAAAGAAATGGTCTATAAATTTCAAAAGAACAGACTAGAGTTATTTAGTGGGCAATTTCTTACCAGAAAATTAAGAGAATTACTTTAGACAATACAATCTACTTTTACATCTCTTTATTGCCTTGAATGTCACAGAAGTTTTCGCAGCAACACGGGCTTTTATATTAAATCTCTTAGCTTTACAAAACATATTTTACAATTCAGTTTTTTTTGGTAATTAGAAAAACCAGATTTCTTTAAAAAATAAATATTAAAACTGAATAAAAATTAAACAATATTCAATAATAATAATAATAATAATAATAATATTTATTTGCAGAAATGTGGTTACAGTAGGTGGTTTACAGTATTAAAAGCACAAGACACATTTCGCTATATTTAGGTAGCATGCAAATATTTAAGATTATACACTTAAAATTAGGAAAACATACTAAGATAAAAAACATTGAATTGATGACTTGATTTGTCACTATATAATAAATATATGACAGTTGAAGAATTAAAAATCTTATTTTATACATTGACTACACTAATTCATTTCTGAAGTGATATGACTGAGAGGAATTCTTTATTAAAAAATCGTTGACGGAGGAAAAATATTCTACAATTAGCCAATTCTTTAATGTAGCACAAAATTTATGATAAGGAAGATTTGTAATAGTCTCTGGTAACGCGTTAAAAATAAGTGGTGCCATATAAACACAATTTACCCTAAAAATCTCTAGGCTAGGTACTGGTAGTTTAAAATACGAGTGAGTATTTTTACGTCTGTTGGTATTGTCTTTAAGTTCAAAAAGCCCTTTATTGCATCTCACAAATTTTGCTACTTCGTAGATGAATATACTAGGGACGGTTAACAGATTTTGAGACGCAAAAATGGGCCTGCATGAATCTGACCATATCAAGCCAAATATTGCACGAAGACATTTCTTTTGCGCAATGAATACTCGCGTAATTTCAGATGAATAACCCCAAACTACGATGCCGTAACGAATCATGGAGCAAACATATGCATGGTATATCATTAAGGCAGTCTCTCTTGACGCAACATCTTTAACTTTTTTTAATGCAAATACAAACTTATGGATCTTTTTGCAAACATTATCTATGTGATACTTCCACGTCATGTGTTCGTCGACTGTAACACCTAGAAATTTTGTGCTCTGTATTTGTTCTATTTGTTGACCATCGTAATTGAAAGAAATATTAAATTGTTTTGTTTTTGCTGTTCTAAAATAAATAAGTTTTGTTTTTTTTTTTTTAAGTGTTCATATTGTTACGGAAGTGGGTACAGGGATTGGAAGGAAACTAATGTCACTGCCGAGAGTAACGATTTATTTGCGTTTCACAATGTTCCGAACGCGTAACACTCACAGCACAGAACGAGTTGTACTGCACGAACCGCGTAGCACTGTTCCACACTGTTCCCGCGGACTACACTTAACTCAGTCCAACGGTAGCACTGCACTACTCACTATTCTCTTTCACTGTTCACTTCACTTCACTGTACTACTTTTTCACTTCTTCTTCTTATTCTTCACTTGAGAGTACTTTCCACTGAACTGCCCAGTAGGCGCGTCTGGAGCTCTTTATTTATATACCCCTAATTTCGATCGTAATTTGTTGAATTTCGACTGTCATTTCGTTATTCTTTTCGATTGTCTTCTACAACTTAATTTATTTATTCATTTTGCTTGATCTAGTACTTTCCATTATATTCGAATTTTGTAAAGAATCATCTCCATTTACAAGAATTTTCTATAAAACACCGAAATCACAAACAAAAACCCATGGAGTTCGCCGGGGCTTGAACTCACGGCATTCGGGTCGCAGCCGTAGCCACTACCACTCGGCTACCGTGACTTGTCAATCTTCATTTGAAAAACTTCTATGAATTGTTTGTCTGTGCGGTGACGTAGGCATGGCGTTACAATATCAAGCCATTTAATTATTTTTTATTCTGAAGCGTCTTATTTACTTCATGTTCATATGATTTTAAGTTATTATTCAATGAAAAGTACTGCTGAATATGATATACACAAACAGCGTTTTTTTATTCTTTTGTGATTAAGACTTTTAATATATTAAAACCTCATTCAGCCTATCGCAGTTTAATGCTGACGTAGGTTTCCTTCTTTCTAGTAATATATGGAAATTAATTCTTTCAGGAAATTAATCTACTAGCTGAGCATCCCGCCCCTGATGCTGTATTTGCTGTTACTCCACTAAAAACGACATAAAGTAATTATGAGGTATGAGGTTAGTGAGAATAATTATGATAACAACTCCATCACCAAGCTCAACAACTTTACAGGATCCCAAACAATAGAAAATTATGGTTCCCGGAGGCTTCTTCTTAAGGTATTCCGGGTCCCCTGCAATATACCTACATGAGATGGAACACCATGTAGTTTCAGTCGGTTCGATTTGAGTGTGGTTGTAGAGTTCGACATAGCATTTCACCCTAGAGGCTCTAGCGAGGCTAAGGTTTGTTGTTGAAAAACATAACAAATCTATTTCTAAAAGCACAATAATATGACCAAGGATTACAAAGTTTCTTAAGGTTAGATTATATTTAGATGGGATAAATCCTTGTTTTGCAAAAGCAAGTTTAATTTATATGTTTCCTAATCTCAGTTCTCGACTTACAATATGATTGGTTTCCACTGGTATATCTATCAATATATAAGACAGTACTGTATTGATGCCACTCCCTACAAATATTCATAAGCGTTACAAATAACGAACGCATATGAAAATCGGCTTATAGATGTTATTTAACTATAAATCCACGACATGATGTCTATCAAAACTGATGTCTTGCGCAACTATTACAAATGAATCGATTCCCGTCATCTCTACTTAGTAATCCGATTATACTAAATATGTAGAAGTGTATGGGGACTGTCTGCCTATGAAATTACATATATTTTGGTTTTGAATGTAGCGTTGGTCACAGTAAAACTAAAGTAATCAGTACTTCATCTCCAAAGCGTCTTTGAAATAATATAAAATTAATGTCATGTTACCTTCTAAATAAAAGTATAATTATAATTTCATAGTTCTACTAGAGTTCAATTTTAGTTTAAGAGTAATTTCGGTTTATTGTAAAGTGAGTAAACTATAAAGTTTTGGATTAAAATTATATGAATGTTGTATTTACCTCCCGGGCTAAGATCCTAACTTAAAAAAAATAAATTTTAATATCCCTACACGAATTGAAACATTAATGAATGATAATACAAGGGACTAATTCGTGCCATAATAGCTTGAAAAGAAAACCCTCGATCTATTCGAGCTGAGCTGCAATAAGATTCGTGCCTTTTCCAGATTTCAAAGCGCGTAGTTACAATGGATTAGTAAAAGATATACTACTAGTTACTAATCTCTTCAGTCATGTGGTATACAAATACAAAGGAAATATTACATTATAAAAGTTGCCAAAAAAAAAAAAACAACTGACTTCAATGGTTTTACTCTTGGCTAAATAAGGTCAACGCTTGCAATAAGGGGGTGCACTCTATATATCTGCTTAGATCTTCAAAACGTACAGGTGACATGTTATTTTATTGAGTGGTGAAAATAATATATAAACATACTAGCGGACCCGACAGACAGTTCTCCTGAAATTGCAGTATAGATAAAAAACCTAGATACCGACTGCAGCGCCATCTGCCGCGCTGATTTGTGCATTTAAACCATACAGGGCGCCACCCAAACGCATACAAAAAAAAAAACATTCAAATCAGTCCAGCCGTTTAGAAGAAGTTCAGTGACATACACACGTACAGTGGAATTATATATGTAAAGATAATCACAGCATTCCCGTCTTGTGGTTCTCGGTAGAATAGAATACAGCTACCCCCTCTTGGGTGTAGTTAAAGGCGCCTAAGGGATAATACTTTTTTTATAAGAAAGTAAGTGTAAAGTGTGCCTGGTTGTCGGCAATATGCTGGCCCCCTATTACGTCAGTGGAACTAAAATTCTAATATGCAATTTGTGTTTCATACACCTAAGCCTTCCTCTTAGGGGCATAGCCGGGCCTAATGCCTACCTCTTAGGGGCATAGCCGTGAGCGTATGAATGGATGTATGTATTCGCCTTACAGCATTCGTAAGTTATTGAAGAATTCCATTGTCTATCCTTCGAATAACTTTTCTTGAAAAATATGACCTGAAATGCAATATCTGAACTGGATCAAACATATGTATATAGGGTAAGGGTAGAGTACAGAATATCCTTGTTTCGAAGTCAGTTATAAACTGCGGACTGCCGACGTTATATTAAGTAATTAAGGTAACATAAAATGTTTACGGTTAATTAGCGTAAAGAAGATATTTTACTAACTTTTGTTTGTTATCTCACACCATAAAAATACCTTGTGTAGTTGATTAAGCAGTGATGTCGTCAAAAGATTTGAACGGAAATATGTAAAACAACAGCATACCAAACCCACCAATGTCCCAAATATGATAACTGTCAGTATCTGATTTCATAGTGAGATCTAGTTACAAATTCCCAGTTATGAAAGGCGTTATTCCATTGCTTCGAGACACTTGAGTCTCCAATTTGTGGTTACAATTATTATTGGTTTAAAAAAAATGGACTTGACAACTGGCCTAATATGGTTGATGACATTTCTGAGTCGGCGGCCGCAACAAACCGGTATGTAATTAAAATAAATTTTGACAACCCATTTCTTTCGTAGATTATTGTAATTTGGATAAGAAGTCATTTCACTGTCAGTGTTACAAGCATTCGATTTGATATTCTATTACTCAATCAGATTATATAATTATAAACCTGTCAAAGACCCTTCCGAAACCTTTTCTAAGCGTTGTAGAGCGCATTGAAAATATAAATGATAAATAATTTTCTTGACGGATAAATGTAATGGTATGTATATGTTCATGCATGTATTGACATATAAAAATTTCTTTAATCCGGGACAAGTGCTATTCTCAAAACGTTTCACAGGCCTAAAAACCGCAGATACACTGATAAACTCTCAACATATTAACTGAAATGTCACAATTTATGATGAATGTGAGTTCATTCAATCCAAGTGTACAGACAGCAATCAACCTAATTTGTTAAATAAAATTACAAGTTGTAATTTATTGGATGTCCTGAATATTTATAATGATACTTTTACGGAAGCCGATTTGATCAATCAAGTAGATCAAAAACTAATTAAGTTAATACTGTACTGAACATTGAGTTTATTGCCTTGCCATTTATTTGCTGTTTTAACGCTTACGACGACAAGCACGATGGAGAACAAAACACTAACGATTAGATCAACATCTTCTAAAATAATTCAAGTAAAGATGTATGGCAATACAAATGTTTAAAGGTATTTGAATTGTTTTAACTGAAAGTTGCAACGTTACAGGGAATCATAATTTGCATATTATTAGAAATTTTAAAATAAATGTTTCCACGAAAATGTTAATTTTAAGCTAAGCAGAGCGTGTGTATCAAGCAATGATATTAGAGTGAACAAAGTAAGTGACAAATTACCTTATTGTTCGTGGATATGCAAATTGAATTATCTTTGTGGTTCACAATCTAATCTGAATACAGCTCTAATTACGGTATGTGTTTTGGAACTAACGGAAGCTTTAAATTATTCATAATTATGACAGTAAGGTTTTGCTTTCTCTTAATAGCAATAAAAAGTAGCGTAAGTTTACTCCACCATGATAGTAAGTAGACACTTTGATAGAACTTTGATTCTGCAATAACTGCTATAAAATAACTAATAGAGAACTTGATTATTAATATTTCCCTGCAAGATACTAAAGCAGAACTATCATTGTCTTACTGACATTAAGTTTAAACATGATTTTTGTCATCAAAACCAATAACATTTTTATCATTTTTACAGTAAAGTATCGTAACGAAGGTGCTTTGGTAAATATTGTCGTATACAGGCGTGTTCCACAAAATGGAACATTTATTTAAACCATTGAAAAATACTTCTTCTCTAGAAATTCTTCTATTTTCCTTTTTATTTTCAGTTATTATATAATCTCCGTTTCTTATATGTGGTGGAAAGTGTGGTGGAAGGTGGAATGTCTGAAGGTAAATCTTACTTTTTTTTTTTGTTTTGCAATTATTGAATACGCTATTGGGAAAATCCCTAAACCATTATTTTAAAAAGTGTTTTATAGTAGTGGATAAAACGTAATTATACTTAGAACACGTAAGATTTTCCTAGAGATGCCTATATTTTTTTTAAAGTTTAAAGAAGTGTTCCATTTTCTGGAACACGCTGAATACAAATATAATGTAGCAATAAACGGATGCAATGAATTCTCTCTGAGATTGAAACCATATTGTAGATATTTTCGGCTAACAATTTTAGGAATTTCAGAGATGCTGCATAAAGGAATATATATTTTTTTTTATTATCCAGTGTATACACGTCATTTAAATAACAAATAGCTCAATAACCAGTAAAAATGCTTTTAAAATTAAGCTTATGAGAAACGTTGATTCTCAAAGCTTAGACTACGTGTACCTAGGAAAATATGGCACAGAAAACGGATCTGCATAATCTTGAGAAACTCATTCAAATAAATTTGTTGGGAACGGCATTATCCGCTCACATTCTACTGGAGATATGAACGCAAAATAGGCCGATCATGAGTGTGAATCAACTTCAATGAACTATGATAATGTAATATTGGAATTCAGATGTACTAGCAATGACTGATAATGCTAATGTTTAGATAATTATTAGCAGTATACAGTAATGTCTCATTTTTTAGCATCATTTCTTTTTGGCTAGCCTGTTGGTCTAATGGTTAGTGATCCTGACTGTTAAGCCCTCTGGCTAATCGTGATTTCCATTATCACCTAGACCAATAAAATTGTAATAGATATGGGCATTTGTTCGGTGTGTGCACTTTATTTATAATATGTATATTTTAGAAACGGATATTTAAGTTGTCAGCTATCCGACTATATTACAGAGTATAAGCTCTGCTTAGTTTGGGTTTAGACGGCCGTGTGTGAGATGTGTCAAGTTATCATGAATTACAAGTTAGTGTTAGAAAATGTATCCTCTAAGCTACACTCACAGTTCTACAAAACTTGTTACTCGCATTTTAAACTACAAATATAAATATTTATTTTATAATACTTTACACGTTATGTTATCTTTGGTGGTAAAACTATTAAAAGCCACTACGTGAGTCTTTCATCAGACAAGATCTAATACATTAGTATTGTGTATTGTCGCTCTCATAAAATTTAAATAGCATAGCTGTATACTTGTGAAAATAAATAACATATGATAACAAAATAATGTAGCAGAATATTCCAATATTACATTTGTATTGTACTATCGACTGGCCATATTGTATTCTCCTAACAATTTATGTGTGTACATATTTCCTTCCTGTAAATAGGTTATGAAAATTTATATTGAGATATGGCGACAAGTAAATAATGGCATGGAATTGTTGTTCTATTGTAATCTTTACCAAATATATTACATTTATTGTAGTTTAATACAGAAAAGAGTTTGCCCTCTTTCTCTCTCTTTTTGCACTCTACATTTATTTATAAACTTTATACACATTCGGAGAAGTTATAAATAAAAAGTTCATGTAAAAAGTTTATAAATAAATAAAAAGGCAATAAGCATATACCTGGTTACATATAGCAGTAGTAGGGTAGTTTCTTTTTTTTTTTTCTGGAAGATTCTCATGGACTATCATCCACCGGGGTCATCGGCGGACGGGTGTAAAGGACAGTACCGGCACTGGACTTAACCGGCAAAAACTACTACGGTAGTTTTAGCCGGTTAAGTCCACTTCCTCGCAGCTGCTGTTGAGGACCGCGGGAACACGACATTCTTCCGCAAAAAGGATAAATTAACCTGCCCCATTTAAAATTAACCACCTGTTAATTTAAAATTATATTTTTATCGAAGTTAAGGCATCTAAGTAACTTTTGATACAAAAATACAACCGCTAGAATAATCAAATAAACAATGACTCAAAAGGCAGAAAATTATTATTATATCAATAAAAGTTTTCAGAAAGTTCCTAAGAACCACAGGATGGTATTGTAACACCGAGAGATGTAAGTACCTCAATTAAATTCATTATTCATTCTTAAGAAAGACAACTCCCGCACTAAGATTTATTCCTGTATCGCTGGGGACTTTACAAACATTCAAACAACGGACACAAAGTACACCCAGACTCAGAACAACAATTTGAGGATTACACTAATTGTTGTCCCGTGCGTGCTCGAACCCACACCACTCGGTACGACAACGTAGTGGCGAGGTGACCACTTAAACCACTACACCATCCGTGCAGTCATTCAAATTGAATCACCAATCAATTAAGAACCCAAAGAAAATGGCTCAAGCGTAAACGCTTAAGTTATTTCGCTTAGAATTACAATATAGAATATATAAATACAGTACAGGAGACAGAATATATATATGTATGTATAATACAAGTGTAATCTATATAATTATTCGAAGCATAGACATATGTATATAAGGTTTGTCCTAGAAATGTCTACTGTCCTTTTTTTAGAATAAGGTAATTATTTTATAACTATACCTTGATCACATATTATATTACATAATGACATTTAAATGTCTTACTAATTGCTGGTGAACTTTATATAAAATGTATTTTTCTTGAAGATTTTGAAGCACAGGTTCACATTGTAAAAGACATACGACTCATTAATTTGCGTTTTTCAAAGCTTTTAAAAATATGATTTCATGATTATAATATTAGTACTTTCGCAACTTACAGTGTAACAAGTTACATTGTAACAGAGCCATGCTTAAGTACTAATGGGCCTTCTCCACCGGTGCGATACCACGGCCACCGTTCACCAAAATGAGTGGAGTGAGGTTTCCGGAGACCCAACTCCCCCTCTCCTCTTTCCATCTCCTCATTCCCCGCATCCTCCTATCCCTCGTCACCTTCGAAGGCCGATAGCGAACTCACGAGTCTTGAGTTGCTGGTGTCCATGGATGGCGGTTGTCACTTACCATCACGTGACCCGTCTATTCATCTGTCCCCCAATAGTATAAAAAAAAACCCTTACTAAACTATTTGAATAAAATAAATCATACTTTTTAACAAACATTAACACTTTTGATGTGTATATATCTTAACAGGAGGCTTTCAAACGTTATTAACAGATGTCAACAAGCAAGAGACTTATTCACTCCAAGCTAAAATAATCAATTCGAAAAAAAAGTTTTGATTCTATGATTGAAGAATTGAAGGCATCAATCATTACGAATAGTTATTAAAGTAGCTAGAGGTCATTACTAAATCAGCCTACAAAAAATGTAGGAAGTCAACTGTCAACATAATAAATAATATTAATAAAAAAAGGCAAACATGTTTATGATGAAATTATGTTTTCTTTTCAATACGATACCCGCTCTAGGAATTATTTCTGTGTCGCGGGGTCTTTACAGATTTACATACTCGTATCATGGATACAAAGAACACTCAGACTATCCACCCTACCGGGGCAACTATTTGTGGATCACACAATTGTTTGTCGCGTGTAGGCATTGAAACCACGACCTCTACCTCAGCAGTATTTTAGATCAACAGACCAGTGAATTAAACTATGGCCAGCCTATGCTTCACAAGAATTAAACAAAATAATCTATAGTATCTATTACTATCTAGGCGCATCATGACATTGTTCTCGACCATTTAAATTGTGAAAGAAAATATACACACATACACAGTATAGTGATTCTGAATTTCACCCGCTGTATAATATTCGTATATATACACTTCCAGACACTGAATGTTTACGTCATACATTTTAACGTTCACACGATAGGATGTGATTCATGCTTCCAACCGGCGGGTGTCTAACTTACCGTCCATTTAATTGGGTGTTTCGAGACCCTCCAATCGAGATAATCCTTTATCAGTATTGAAATCGCCAAATCAGTATATAAATAGTAAAATCAGTTCTATATTAATTGTTGATCTAAATGATACGATGGATACGACGGAATTATGTCTGCTGAATAGACACAAATAAATGGTAAATCAGTGAAATCCAAATATAGCAGATATTATCATCATTAGATAGTTCGATGTTCATCCCTCTATAGATTATCTTTAATAGATTGGTCGAAGTATTACTATTATGTTATATAAATGGGGGTAACAGATGTCCAGGAAAAACGAAAATCTCTTGAAATACCCAGGTTGCAAAATAATATTTATATATTTATAAAGCCTTTCTGCTTTCTTAACGCTGAAAATACACTAGGAGCCGGAGAGAGCTGAAAGATAACACAGAACTACATGAGCACTCGCCATTTGGCTGAAAGTTGGGCTGCCCATTAGCCTGACAGAATCAGGTCTTCCCTAGCCAGGGAATATGTATAATATATATACACTCGCACTTGCACTTTTTATCTCATCGGGCCGCAGGGGGACACTTTGCAGTGGTGGCGGGGTTACACAGAGCTTTTTCAATATAAAATACATAAAAAAAGCGAATATATATGTGTACACTCTTCTTTCCCGTCCCTGCATCCCTCTATCCCTCATCACCCTCAAAGGCGGGCATCGCACAACCACCGTCCGGACACCTGCAACTTAAGTCGTAAGTTGCAGGTGTCCATGGACGGCGGTTGTCGCTTACTATCAGGTGACCCGTCTGTTCGTCTGTCCCCTATAACATATAAAAAAAATATAACTTACAGTTATATAAGATATAAGCAATCATATCGTAAACAAATCGCAATAGAAAACTTACTATGGAGGGATATTTTTTTACCTTACTTAAACCACACGGTATCCCATACTGCTCCTAAGAGTCCGGGAGGCTCTATCAACGATATATCCGCTGCGAGCCACCTTCTTCAAGTCGTTAGTCAATCGTGCAGTAGTTAACATGTACTACTATTATTTTTATACATTAATAATTTTTATTTTTTTTTGTTTTATGTAGGGAATCGAATGTCGTGAAATTCTGTTATTGTCTTAAGAATCTAATACTATTGTAATAATTCTTTTATAATCACAAGATATATATCTTTTATAATCATAAGATATTACAGATAATATTCATAAATAAATACATTAAGGGTAAAATTAACATTTACATTTTGCCAACTAGAATTTAGTCCCACTATCGTCAATGGGGGCCTAGCCTATTGTCATTGTAATATTGATTGGAATTTATTAATGTGCCTTAATAGTATTTAGTGAATATGTATTTACATATACGTTATTTAACATAATAATATTGCGGATCCTATCCAGGCACATTTAAAAAAATATTTTTTAAATAAAAAAACTTTTACTTTTACTTTTTAAACTTTCGTTTGAACGGATTTGTTTGTATTAATATTAATAAAACAAGAATATAATTTAGTTAGCAATATTTATAAAAAATACAACCGTTACCCTTTTATAAATAACATGAGCTTCAAAATCTTAAAGACAGCGTTCGTTTCTTTATCAAAACTATATAAGACAAACGTCAGGACCGTCCCTGTCTGATACAAATATAATTGACGGCAACTCCATACTATTTATTTATGTTAGTTTATTTTTGATCCGATCAATAGTGTGCAATCTAAACATGACTGCTATTTAACTAGGTTATTTATTATTGAATTGGTATTTTGTTGTATGATGCTAAAATAAATATATCAGAAAATCGATCAATCAATCAAAAAACTGTACCTAACTATTAATGATTATTTGCCAAGATTTGGGATGCAAAAACTGTTTATTGTAAAGTTCCCTTTATAGGAGGATAATAAATATTTCAACCAATTCTAGGGAAAAACGCAACTATGTAGACGACTTTTCAACTAACTACTAACAAAATAATATATGTTTTGCTAAACCAAGTTTTTAGCATAAACAGCTTGTAAGATCATCCTACAATCATTTATATTTAACACAGGGATACACTAACCATATCGGATAAGGCTATTAATTCTTTACAATCAATCATTACAATTTAATGGTTAGGATGTTACACGATCTTACAATAATCCAATATCTTATAAGAAAACAGATAAAGTCACATCAAAGTTCGCTATAAACTACACATGATGTTTACGACAAACTATAAACTGATCTCCTAGTTTTAAGTTCAGCATCTCGGCTCACAAATTGCGTTTTATTAGGCAACGAACCGTTTACGACAGTTGATATATGGGGAGTGAATAAATGTACAAAGTTGAAGGAAACGATCGTTGATCATTTTGTTTGGGTGTTACTTTGTTGCCATCCGCACCCGGATGTACCAAGTGTCGAATGCTAGTATGACTATATATATTACGTACATAAAAAACTCACATATCGTGACTCACATATCGTGAGTTTTTTATTATTTATGTATGTAAAATTAAATTTAAATATACTAACAAATACAAAATACACATACACACCTATCTGATTTAAATTGTAAAAATATATAGTAATATAAATATCGATAGCATATTTCAAATGTAACATAACAGTTTTAAAACATATTAACGTAACCAACTCATCATTAGAATCCTTGAAATAAAAGAAACCGACACAATTATTGAAAGTCATCTTTTAAATCAGTTTGTACACGGAACCAATAAAATAAGTCATTCAAATATTGAAGTCAAATATAGATTGGTCAAACTTTTCATCAAATATTATCATCGTGCAGGCCGAACGGCCAACACATCTTTGCGACCGCGGCGCTAAATTATATACCAAGGGTCCATAGTACCCCATTACGTAGGAAATGCGCACTAATGCATCTCATTCTCTATTTGTCAAATTATAGACCGCTGTGTGGTAGTAATCTAACGAAATAAGATGATGGCGGTGAGAGTGTGTCGTGAGTGGACATGTGCTCATTAAATGACGGACATCTGATATTTGCAAAAGGTGAAAGTTGCCATCTCAAGTAACATTTGAAGTAATTACTTTATAGCGTGGAAGATTCTTATCAACGGTTTACAATTACGTTACCTGATAGACCATTCAACATTATTTATGTATTTATGTTTTTTTTTTGTTTCATAGTATAGGGGTACAATCTATAATATAATAAATAATATAATAGGTTACAGTAGGACAAACTATAATAATAGATCAGCATATTTTTTTTTAGATGACCCATGATCGGTTACATTAGGAGTTAAGAAAACTACTACTTAAGTTCAGGCAAAAGCTTAATCCTAAGTAGTGACAGTCGATACTATGGTTTGCCTGTCTCCTATATACACTACCTATATACACTATATACTATAAAATTAGAAGTATTTAACAACCATAAAGAACCCAAGTACCGATTCTAATGATGCAATCGATCTTACATATATAATTAACGAGGCTAATTATCAGTCAACCGATCAATTAGCCTACTGCAGTCCATTGCTTGACATAGGCCTAATAATGTCTCATTTAATTCGACACACTTTTTTATTAGAGTTTAGACGGCAATTTGCGTATGTGACAGTACCTCTTTTCCAAACCTTTTATATTTATTTATCAAGACCAAACTGTTTCTGACGTCAGAACATCAGAAACAGTTTGGTCTTGAAAAGAACATAAGCTAACGTTTTATCAAATAATCAGAATTTAAAAAAGTAGATAACCGTCAACTGTCATAAAAAATAAGACTAATATGATTATTGTTACAACTACACCAAATTCTCATCTAACTACCCTTGAAGTACATCCTTTCCAATAAAAAAAGAATCATCAAAATCGGTTGGCGTGATATTGAGTTATTCGTCCAACTGTAGCGCACATGCTTAATGCAAATACATATATAAACAGTCGAATTGAGAACCAACTCCTTTTTGAGGCAACAGCTAGTCCTTTCATATAAAATGAATATCAACTCAAATTAAAACATAATATGTTATATTTACATTTAAAGATATTTTTAACTTTTGCTGAATTTGATACTGCGTATTTGGCAAAAGTTACAAAACTGAAGAAAAAACGATTGCGATCGTGTTTTTTTCTAAGGACAAATCACGATAACGCTACTCCTTTGTAAAAGCTTCACTTGAGTTTTCATTAATGAATATTTTGCAATAGGTATTTCAATGAGATTTCAGGTCTGTTGAAACTTCAGATCATCTCTTAAATCTACTAATGATCTTAAACATGTATAGAATAATATGTATTTTTTTTTAATTGACTTTGTAGGGGGTGTAAGTGTTATTTTCTAGATCTCTATTACGTAGTGGAAACGTAGGTAGCTGATGTCCTATAAATAGACATTATTAAATATGTATGTTTTTTCACGAATAAAACTGAAGTGAACTGACATAATACATAATAGAAAATAACACAAAGGTAATTGTTGTTTTTGACTATTCACACAATTACTATCAGAATGAATTACTATTAAATGATATACATACATATACATATTTTGAAATGGAACTCATTTTTGTATGTAAAGCAGCAAAGATTTAAATAAGAATGTGATTTATCTACTTAATGTCATAATGTCTCATTATATTGTCCATTTATGTTCGTAATCATAATGGGTTAGCTTAGAAAGCGTTCATAAAGTAAAGTCAGTCATAGAAAGCACAATACTTTACCGATTATTTAAATATAAAAGCCAAATATGGTACAACGCTACACGATATAATTACAAACAATGGGTTTGTAAAGAGCGATACATACATACATAAATAATACAAAATGTTTTTGGTAAAATATAGTACATGAAGAAAGGATTACGAATACAATAGCAGAAGTAGAATACAATACCTAATATAAGTTTATAGTGAATATTATGTTCACCATTGTTATCATTCTGTTATTTGTTAGTGTATGTATTTATTTTATTAGGAACTTATGCTTCATAACGGAAAAAAGTTTAGAAAAGGAAGAAAAACGTATAAACACCCTCCTTTAGATATTTATTTTCTCTTTCTTTCCTTTGTTACTTTTGCTTGTAATTAAAATGCCCCGCACTAGGATTAATTCCTGTGTCGAGGGGGACTTTACAAACATTCAAACAACGGACACAATGAACACCCAGACTCAGAACAACATTTTGGAAATTACACAAAGTGTTGTCCCGTGCGGGGATCGAACCCACAACCACTTAAACCGCTACGCCATCCTTGCAGAAACATTTATAATTGGTTGCTTAAAAAGGTTTGATTTTATTCAATGTAGAGATTAAAGTTCTATTCCATATAAATACTTTATTGTAGGTCTATAATTAGACTGCAGTCCACACAGTACCCATAAAATGTAAAAACTTCTCTACAATTAACTTTTGTGGTTGACAGTTCTATTAGTAATGAAGTTTACCTTAATTACTTTAAAAAAAAGCGATGTACGTGACTGTACACCCATTAGCATACAAACAGTACTACCGAAGATATACCGAGATAAATTGTCAAGATAACGCGCGGTGAAAGAACTACAGGCTGGTGTAATTACTAGTTGGCCGCTTCTAGGTGTAAAAGACCGCGTAAATCGCTTTGCGCGGATAAAATTCCCCGCCGTCATCGTTGAGCTATTATTACTAGAGATGACATTGAAAACTTGCAATTTACTATTTACTGCGACCAATGCCAATCAGTCTCTGCGTGTTTCAAACTAACAATCGGTTCTCGTAAAGATAGAAAAGTTAAGTTATGAACAATCAGCTTAAAACTACTATCTTATCAGAACTTACATCATGTTCTTGTTTGCTGTGAAGCAAGTCTTCACGACTCAAATATGACTGCTACAAATTAACCTTACTATAACAGTGTTATATATGGGAGTTTGTTTGTTACGCTTAGACGCCTTAACTTCAGAACCGTTTAACGATGAATTTGCATGTGTTACCAAGGGTCATAGAACGAACGAACGAACGAACAGTGGTTTCATCTAGAAATGAAGTTACTGTTCAAAGGGTATATGAAAAAAAAACGAATCTTAATATTACACCTGCGTACAATCAAATACGAGGATTTTAACGCGTACCGTCTATATTTAAACAAATTTCAACTGTCACCAGTAGAAATGCTACTTCGTATTTATACATTTTAAACTACAAAAGTAGAACCGTAATGATAATAATATTAGTTATCAGTTCTATAAATGATTAGATAGTCTTCTCTACTTCTAAATATATACGAACATGAATACGTCACAACCGCAGTATGATTAATATGATTATATTGTATTTGATAACAATACCAAATTTAGAGTGACTAGTAAAAAATTACATTAAGATAAATACTAAAATTATGTTCTGGAAAAAGGAACCTTAGTGCTTAAAATTGGACTTTCTTACTTCTGTAGCTGGGATGAATCAGTATAAATTGTTACTCATGTTCATTCATTGTTAGTGTGTTTTATATCAAATAATATATATAAAAATATTAATGGATTTTTATATTCTTTGAATCCATGATGTACTTTATAAAGGAGCGCCTCGAGTCTTGTTTTTAGTAGTTGATAGTATGTTTGTAGGATAATATTAAAGTGTATGTAATAGTGTGGTTATGTACTAAACACATGTTTTATACAAGATATTCTTTGAAATGTCTATTCTAGTATCCTGATAATAAAAGTTCATTGCTCGTCGGTCGCAGGGTGGAGTGCAAACTGTCATAATTTTATGAGGTTTAGCAATGTGGTTACACGTTATTATTGCACGGAATTAATTTAATTATCTCCGTAATAACTGAAATGAGTTTGTACGGATATTACCGCAGTCGTTTATTTCAAAAAGCGCCCATTTCATATATTTTGATATTTTTATTTACATATTTAAAGAAACGACCCAAATTTACGATAGAATCATATAGCGATTTAAGATTGATTGATTTTTTTACTCTGTTCTCACTAATAGATTTCAAAGATTTCAAAGATCAACTGGTCACAGCTTCCACCTATTATTTTCGAAGGCACATTGATTGCAATTAGTAAAAAAGTTAGAAATCTGGGAATATATATCGACTCAGAATTATCATGGAGCTCACAATTGCAGGAAGTAAGCCGCAAATTGTTTGCATCTGCGGGATCATTGAGACGGTTACGAAACTTTCTTCCTACTGCCACCAAAATCGCACTTGCAAAGTCGTTACTACTCCCTATCCTTGATTACGCCGACGTCAGCTATCCAGATCTCACCGAGGCCCAACTAGACAAACTCGAGCGTCTTCAAAATGTTTGCATAAGATTCATATTTGGTTTGCGCAAGTATGATCACGTTTCAGAATTTCGCAAAAATCTCGAGTGGCTACCAATACGCCTTCGCCGGAATGCTCACGTCCTTTCTTTATTGTATAATATATTGTTTAACCCTTCAGCACCTTCCTATCTTAAGGGACGCTTTGAGTTCCTTCATGATTCACATACTAGATTCTGAAGATCGTCAGAAAACCTAGACTTAAAAATGCCCTTGCATTCCACAACATTTGTTGATAAATCTTTTACCGTCGTTGCAACACGACTGTGGAATGCACTGCCTCTTGACATAAGAAAAGCCCAAACCATAAAAACCTTTAGGACAATGGTTAAGAGCCACTTTTTAAATTCAGAATAATGTGAATAATGTAGTAAACTAGCTGTCACACTGTTTTCATTTTATTTTAGTGTATCTTGGTAAATTCTATTTGTATCACATCATGTAACTAATATTATATTATTATTATTCATATATATATATGTGCGTATGTATTATTGTATATACTATATGTGTGTTTGCATTCATTCAAATATGTATATTTATTTAGTTATATAAAATCTACAATATTGTACACCTCAGCTACCCACTCTCTCTTGACACTAAATCCATCCTAAGGTTGTCTGGTAGAGATCGCTTTTAGCGATAAGACCGCCCATTGTACGTTAATGTTTGTAACTAAGATCTATTGTAATTCCTAAAGTGTACAATAAAGAATATTCTAATCTAATCTAATAATATTGCAACTTTTCAAGACTGTAGGAAAAGTAGTATTATGTTGTTTTCAGTGTTTTTATATTGTGGAGTAACTGGTGTTATGTCCCTCCAACACAAAGGTAGTCTTCTCCAGTCAGGCGAGGTGAACATGCCTTTAGTACTGCTTACCAACGGTTGCTGTTGCGAACATGTACATATACGTATACTAATTGGCGCGAGAACTTTATTATCATGATTTAGGATCGTAATACGTCATTAGAGCAGTTACTACGTCGTTCAGCTTGACTTCACGAGATGGCGCTGATATAAGTTTTTGTTGTATTTAGAGGACGCTTCAGTATGTACATATATGTGTTTCTTTATCCCATCATAACTTCTCCAACAGATATTAATGTAATATGATTTAGATTATGATGTATCGATAAAGTCCTTAATACATTCTAAATAAAATTAGCACCAATAAAAAAAATACAACAATAAAAAATAGATAAGTAACTTCTGTATATTAACTTCTGTAAATTAACAGTGTAAAGTTATTATTGAATTATGTTAATCTTGTAGAAGTATTTCACTTGAATATCAAACATTAAAAGTTCTAAAAGACAATGGTTTGCTTAGAGCCAACAATTCCGTAACGAATATATTCCATTGTTTGTAGGTTAGCTGAGCGTTGTCGGACGACGCGACGCGAGACGCGGCGACGCGGCCGTAGTTATTATTAACAGTTGGCAGTTTACTGTTTCTGTATATCAATACAGAACGCTACTAGTAGCTCATATAGTATTCATTTTGCATACCAATATTTATGTCTTTGTATGAGTGAAAGTACATGTGATTTGTTTTATATTATAGTTTTACTGAGTTCTTTCAAACTAAGTATGAATTTAATGTTAAGTAGTTTTTACCTTTTATGCCTAAAAATACTTTTATATTAGATTTTGTTTAGCTTGTGTGTTAGTTTAGGTTACGATTATCGTCCGTATAGAGTGTTGCCGAATATGCCAACTTTGTGTTACATTAAATATACCAATTTAATAAGGAAATTAATCTCCTGATACTTTAATGTCAACACCTGACTCTAAAAACATTACATACGCTGCGCGTAACAAGAGATTTATAAGTAATTAAGATTTTTTTTTTAAAAGGAATGGGATTCCTATTAGTAGAATTGTAGTGTCTAAGTTTATTGATTTTAATGATAAGGTATATAAAAGGCATTTCATCTTTTTTAAATAATGTTTAAGAAATAAGATTATTAAATCTTCCTTTACTTCTAGGCTTTCAGGCCTACACAAAGACTTACAAAAATAATCAAGTTGTTTGCAAGTTATCAACGCTATAATTTAGCCCAAGAAGTCCGGAGAACTATCCCATGGCTCTTTTCTTTTAGCCGTTACTTTACAGACGATACTTTGTTACATTATTTCACATGTTAAGACTATGTTTTAAGTAGTTAGGCTGTTAGTTAATACGAATCTAACACACCAAGTACTAAAGTACGGTCAAAAATCAAGGCAACAAATATATTACACTTAATAAAACTTTATCATAAAGTCATTCGTAAAGTTAAATATATATATTTTTTTTGCTGCGTTTTTTTAAGTTTTTTAAACTCATCCTTAATTCAAGTGCACATTATTCGTATAACGAGCATGATGAATTCATTACTTATAATGAAAATAGCCAATATAACTAAATAACTAATAAATAACCAAAGACTACAATAATATATAGGATACTTATAACACAGATACTGTATAGAACGCCTACAGAAAGATAAATTATACTACTAAAATTATGTTGAAGATTAGGAACATTGACATAATTTTATCAACAAAACGATTAGTCAGTATAAACATAATGATTTCTAGTTGTAAACAGTTACCAAACACATGTATGTAATAACACATTTTACAACTAGAATTTAAACGAAACAGCTGCATCAGACACAACAACCATAATATGTTGACTTTATGAACTTTACAGACGTATAACAAATATTAGAAAGAGCAATCAAAATAAAATTATATTTATTTCAAGTGATAGTCGTGGATTTTGTTCCAGTCTTAATGGGAGCCCGGCAGGTGGTAGCGTGTGTACTCCCCACGGAAATGCTATAATACAAGGTGTGATCTGCGAATAATGTGTGGGTTCCGTAGCATTGTATGTATGTTTTAATGGGTTATGAATGACATTTGAGTCATTAATTTATAAAGCTACTTTTAAATGCCCTTAACCAAGTTTGTGATTACATACTTCACCTAAATGACTATAGGTGTTCTTACTTTTTTGTGTATTAAAAATTATATAATCATTATTCATAGCGTATTTCAAGGAATAAGATACGAAAAGAGGTCCTACCTTTCTGAGGTTAAAAGATAGCGCACTCAGTAAATACGAAACCCGCAAAATCAAATGAACTGTGAAAAAGGGCCAAGGTAATATAAATTGAACAAAAAATGAAGCAAATTCTCCTTGTTCTTTAATAAATATAAGGGTGAGGGCTACCGTGATAGGTAAGGGATAGCCGAAAAATACGAAAGTTGATGATACTGACGATTTTGAAACAACAATAAGAATTTACTTAATATATGGTCTGCTTGTGATGTTGTTTTTTAAACCACTTTCAAAAAATTTTAATATATTTTAGTAATATTGTAACACCAAAAAGGTATGTAGTTGACTTTCTAATAAAAAAAAATATTTTGTCATAAATATACAATATTTTATTTTTAGCTAAATATCCTATATTTTTTATTATACACGTAAAAAATAGTGCCACCAGTGTTTTTATAGTATGACTTTCTCTTTGCTTATAGCGCGGTTGCAATTCTCCCACAATCGCAGTAATAAGCAAACTAGTAGTTATAATATTATTTTATATTCTTACTTTTTAAATTTCATATAACATATTTCAAGTAAGCAACTAGCTACCGCTATGAGTTAAAGAAACTAATCCAAAAGAGACCTGTTAATGTATGGCTAATATACATTTAAAAAATAATGCCCCGTTCAACATTTACCTAATAACACACGTGACGGTATGTCTCCAACAAATGTATTATATATATAAATAAATTCAACATGGAACCCTAATAAAGCAGTCGATTCACTCAACGTCGAGGCCAAGTGTGACCGATATGACATCAACTTCGGCAACACCTGCATCGTTTGTTTCAACTACTACAGCTGCCGGACTTAAATATTCACAACAGTTATTAGTACTTTAGTGACAGAAGACTAATTTAGCAGTAACTGCATCCTGTAAAGATTGTTACGTTTTCTTTTTATTGAGAAAGTGGTAAGTTTATAGTTAGAGGGCTCGTACTTCCCGGTGCCAGCCAGTTCAAATAATAGGTATGTGACCCTGACTTGCTTGAGCTGCTACTTATACATCCGAATCAAAATCCTCCCTGTCCTATATACAATCTATATACTCCAAGTTTTCCCATCTAATCCCAATAGTGCCCGGATGTGGACGGGCTTTTTGGTACAGTGGTTAGTGACCCTGGCTGCCGAACCGGAGATCGTGGGTTCGATTACCACCCGGGACAAAAATTTGTGTGATCCACAAACAGTTGTCCCAAGTCTGTGTGTTCTTTGTGTCCATTGGTTGAATGTTTGTAAAGCCCCCAGCGATACAGGAACTTATTCCTACTGAGACTTATATAAAAAAAAAATTCAGCAAAAATACTTATATTATCCATAAATGGTACTAAATTATAATTAGCCAAATGTGGGCGTTAATTACACATCTGCATGCTGCTCTGGTTATACTGGAGCGATATTATGTATTATAGGGGTGATATTCGTGTTAGATCTTAGATATTTATTATGAAAATAAGAATCATATTACAAACATTCTATATGTTACAACTGCATGTAGTGGTGATATATGGTATAATTACTTTTACTTTACTGATGGTGATTACACCTGTACTGCTGGGAGCGAAAGATAAACGTATGTAAATTACACATCAAGTATCATGTACCAATTGAATTAGAGACAATTTAAGTAGCTATAATACAAATATTTTTTAAGAGCCTCTTATGAAATTGTAATGTGTACACACAACAAATAAAGCGTTTTTGTATTGCTTATTATAAAAAAAACAAACTTGACAAAAACGGACGGACTCTAAAAAATTAAGAACACGTATACTAAAGTTTAAGCAGTTGTAGCTGCAGGATTGTTGTTTGTGAAATATGCCAATATACTAAGTTCGTTCAAATCACCAACGCATTATAAACAACACAAAAATTACCCACTTTACCTAGGCCTCCACATCTGTACTAATTTGAAATAATATGACGATAATTTTTAATGAATTGAAGTTCATTTTAGCTTGGTGTCGTTATGACAACCATAACATTCAATCAGACAAGTTCATTATGAACAAACGATCTTTCCTAATGCTTCAAACGTAATAGTTGCTTGTTTATACAAAATTTATAATAAACATCAAAAATTATGAGCACATTTACAATATTAAAATTTTTATTATTAACGAAGTTTATTAATGGTGACTATATCGAAAGTGTAAATTATGGTACCTTAAAGTTTTGTCACAAAAAAATATAACATGGTTTCGAATTAATATTATATGTATGTAATTTTCAAAATTTTTATTAAAACTTCAGTTTCAACTTCCGAATTGCAAACAAATTTATCTTTGAATAAAACTACTAATCTGATTGGTGATCTGTAAAAATAACGGTGATTTATTTACACACAGAAGTATATCTTAAAACATAATCCAAAGATAACAACTGTTTCTTATAAGTTTGGCACCCTCTGAAGAACACCATCGAAACTCTTTCAGAAAATTACCTACACCTTTTTCCACCTTCCAAAATTATTAATTAAATTAAAAAACAAGAAAATGAACGAATTACAGAAACATAACTACAATAGTTATGTTTATGTATTTTCGTATAAAAATATGTATGTCTTATTGCATACTGCCAGTTGCGAGAGTCACGCCCTAAGCTGAGCTCCCCTTTCGACTCAAAGCTCAGAAATTATGTTCTCGCCAGTTAGCAAAATTTATGTTTTTTTTATTGGGTTTTATTTAGTTAACATTACAATTGCAGCTACAAATTAACACATAACGTTTTTTTAAACATTTAAGTTTCTTATTTGAACAACATATGTCTATAAAATGTACTATATTAGTATCATAGAAAAAATGTGTACTTCCCATAAGGTTCAAATTTCTTTTCATTAGACGCCCTATCAAGCTTCAAATAATGTTTAAATATATTTAAGAATTTTTATAGTAGCAACAGAAACGCTCCTCTTCTTTAATCAATACACGGCCTTAACGATTTAGGCCGGCGCTCTTCAAACTAACTGGAAAACGCTAACAAGCCATTCATGTAGTTTTTTCACCTTAAACAGGTTACGTAATATAAGGAAGCAACCCTCTTACATTTTATATAATTATGCATGATAAATTTGACTTAAGCGATTTTGTCCGAATACAATTTATTTAGCCGGTAATAAAACGCAAACTCAAATGTATTTGCATTTTTGATTCTCCTAATATTATGTTGGTAAATGGAGTGTCTAATAAATAATGTGAAATGATTCACACTATTAGTTTCTAATAATATTAAAATTCATGACAAAATAGTTTGAGATCAATCTTAACAAATAACTAAACCATTTTAAATATGTCTGATGTTCCATGTACTTACTTACCCACTATCATATGCACAAACCGACCTCTATCTGGATAACACAATATACAAAAATTTCTAGAGAAATCGTTGAGATTAGGAACAACTTAGTTAAATATTAAGACATATTGATAGTAAGCAAGGCAAAACACGGTAGATTTATTAGCCCCGACTCGGATGTGGCAAAATTATCTATCATCTCTAGTATATTAATAATAATGAAACAAAAGTGATATGTGTAGCTGCGGATCTTACAGGATTTGACTTTGGAGACCTGTACCGAATCGTCGACATATTTCATGCAATGTCTATGGTAAATATAGAAAATAGACAAGAATTTTACCACCATTCATCATTAATCGCTTCATTTTATTTTCATTTACTTTGATTGTGCTTTTAACACCCTAAATGATAATTCAGTTTCTCATAAGACACCAAAGTTTTATATATAAAGGAAAATAATCGTCCCTAGATATTGGTAGAGAATAATTGGGAAAACTTTCTATGGGTGTCTCAATTTGAGATAAATGTGTAAATGTATAAGATGTTAGAGTTACTTATACTATTGGAATTACAACTGGGAAATATGTTCATGATTTATATTTTTATACGCTTATCCCTTTATATTAGATGAGTCTCCGCTCGTTTACCAACCAACCATAATTTAATCAGATTTTAAACTTAAAAACAAACTTTTTTTACGTCATCTTTACATTTGTATAATTAAGCTAGTTACTTAGAATATTACAATTCTACTGCTATACCTACATAATCTACATATTATTATGATGATTTTAATTAAGTAATTGCGAAACCAAAACAGATCTGGCTTACAGTACCCTAGGTAACAACTAGATATTACTCAAATTGAGTTTTACTACTGATTGACAATCATCCCTGCTTATAGAGCCAACTTATATTTCCCATGAGCCTCAGGCTGTTTCATAGTAATCCCCCCTTCGAAACAGTGAACATATGCCTGTAATGCAAGAGATTGTGTGTCCTTTTTTAATAGTGAAAGTTTGAGTAGGATAGGCATATAATTGCAACCAGGTAGTGTGTAGGTGTTCGTAGTACGGGGGCTGACCGTACAAACATATTCCCTTGTCTCCCCAATATAAAGAGAAGTCAACCCTAAAATGCTCCCCTAATAAGCCGTCGCGTCTCAGCTTAGGGTAGAGCCAAGTCGTTCCATACAAAGATTAAGTCTGGCAAGATATGTTTTTAATCATAAAGTTATAGTTAAACAACTTTTTTAAGAATGGTTGTTTATTGTTAGATTGAAGACACTTTAAATAAAACTATAAATGTTTTACTCAAATATGCACATTTTACACCAGAAAAAAAAACTGGTTTTATTATCAGCAGCTACTGCGACAGAGTAACATTCTTTTAGCTGCCTAATCGGCCCCGGGTCTTATATTATTATAGGAACCGGTATATCATCTCTATATCTACCTTGCTACAATTGTCTTACTATTTTCAGTTTTATATAAGTCTTCTTTAGCTTTTTATTGTGGGGTTTAGATGATTTTACGTATCTTCGAACGTACGTACGTTTCGAACATCATGAAAATTAATTTCTAAAATTTCTAATTATTTTGATAAATCCAAAATTTTTATACACACAGAACAAGTCAGCGTATTTTGAAATGTATGAATTTATTTACCGAAACAAAAAGGTAATAAAATAATATTAGTGTTAGTTAAGTTTTTGCTTCCTCACATAACCTACTACGGCCTCGCAGCTTAAAGTTTCCGGAGGCCCAACTACCCCTCTTTTACCTCCAGTACTAGAAAGGGGGACACCCTTTTCTCTTTCCTGTCTCCTTATTCCACCTCCCCCGTTTACCCTCGCCGCATCTTCCCATCTCTCATCACCCTAAAGACGGACAATGCACTTACGACTCTTGAGTTGCAGGTATCCGTGGACGGAGGTTATCACTTTCCATCAGGTGACCCGGCTGTTTGTTTGTCCCCTTATAATAGTATATATATACTATTATAAGGGGACAAACAACAACTAAAAAAAAATTATAAATCCGTGTGTTGTGGTATCTGTTCGATTTACTCTTTGGCACATATTAAAGGTCATGTGATTAATGTGCGAAGGGTGTAGAGACGGACGATAAACGGGGCACCGTCTAATCATCAACAAGTTGCAAATTAATAAAGCATAGCATAGTCCCTTGATGTTTATGACTACATTCTTGAGTAAGTAAACCGTATGTAATTTATGTTTTAAAGGGGATTACGTTTCTGTTTACGTCTGGTTAATGACGTGTGATGTAAATATGAGGCTGAAAACTGAAAATGCTTTCTAAGAGTTTGTTTATTCAGATTCACGAATACTGTACGATAACATTGTATAACAATGACATTGGGAATTTGAGTACATAAGTACCTACAAGATGAATTTTAAAATTATACGTTTACGAAAGCATTATATGTTTTCAATGTTGTAAAAAGTTATGCGTCGTACATAAATAAAAAAAAAATGTAAGGGTAAGGTAAAACTTAAAGCTTTACAATATACACACTTCTTTTATTTTTTTACCACCACTACCTCTACTATTCGTTAACGTGTTGATATTATCTAGAAGAATCTAAACATCTTCGTTCATTTGTTCTTGTCTCATCAGTGTGCAACGTCACACACTTTGTCAGCTTATTCTTAAATACAATGTAACACGTTGAACCGTGTGAGATAGCATGAGGTTTCTAAGGCACTTTGAAGCATTACCTGTATCTAACTTTAAAGTACCTTAAAACATAGAGATATCGTCATAAAGATTCAATCACAGTTGTTACAGCATTATATATGTGTTTTAATATCTTATGTCAAATAATTGCTAAGAATGTCTATGATTGGTATGGTACGAGTAATATACCATACCAATCATAGACATTCATGACATACCTTGAAGTCTATAATATATAATTTAAAATAAAATTTAAATCGCGCAGAATATTGGAGAGAGCGTTCATTTATTTTTAAAGTGACATTGACAGTGTAAGAGATCTTGATCTTGCCAACGTAGGTATTCTGTGGTGTCATTAACAAAATTCGTTCGTATAAAAATTCTTTGATCTTAATATACAATTCTGTCGCGCATATTATTTGTATAAAGTTCCAGAAACACTTAAAAACGCTGATAAAATGTAATCACAACAAA
The DNA here is from genome assembly GCA_947561695.1 of Tyria jacobaeae. Taxonomy (NCBI): domain Eukaryota; kingdom Metazoa; phylum Arthropoda; class Insecta; order Lepidoptera; family Erebidae; genus Tyria; species Tyria jacobaeae. The sequence continues at coordinate 14,905,580 of OX387220.1, forward strand.
TTGAGTAAAAATATATAATTTTATCGTATTTAAAATTGGTCCGGTTTTAAACCTTTTAGCTGTAAAAACTTTAACAGCCGATGTTCTGTTAGCAATTAAAATATATCTTGAACGACACCTATTAAGAAAAAAATATTGACGTGCAAAACAAAATGCACCGGCGGAACAGTGCAGTAAAAACGAATGTCTGCGTAAAGTGCCTGTGAAGGTGCGCGAGCGCTGTACGTTTGACGTTAAAATGCTCTCGCAGTTGCCGAGTTAAAATAACGAGCTTGAAGGAAACCGGAGGATTTCTAAGTAAAGTTAACAATCTCACATCTGTGGTGCTTAGCCAGATACATTTACAACATTTATTTACACTTGTGCTTCGGAGGCTACGGTATTAAGTTTCAATTAATGAACAATTTTAAACAGTACTGTAAACCCTGTTTTGTGAAACGATAAAGTTTTACCTTCTTAGTATTTTAATAATACTGTAAACGCTATATTTATATTAAATAATGTGGAGGTACAGAAATAAAATTGAGTACTTTTTATCCAATAAAATACTAATAGCCATTGATAGATCTTTTACTTGTGTAAAATCACTATAACTAATTAACATTAAAGATTGAGTAACGTAAACTTACGCATTGTTTTAAATTTTACTTACAAATAAAATTATCGCATAAATATTTGTACTGAACCATTCACATATAAAAAAGTATTGTAAACAACACTCAAAAGAGTATGACTTCATCACGACATCCTGTGACATAAAACATTCTCTTACATAATCAACACTAATTTATGCGAACAGAAAAGTATCTATCTTCGGCTTTGAATAATACAACCAGAAAAGCGACCACACAAATCCTATGGAACAACTAGTTTGCTATGAAGTTAACAGTATTGAGGAATGGTAATACTTCTTTTGTTATGAATATTTATATATTTTTCCTTTTTTATTGCATTGGTTACACTCTATCTCTTAAAATCCTGTATTTTATTTGAAAGTAAATATTTTTAATGACTTTATATATTTTTTTCTAGCATAAAAGTACGAAAATTTATTTAATGACTACAAAACGTAGAATTGGCATTGAAAGTTTTCGATAACGTCATTCAGGTCATTCAGATATTTAGCGTTCATGCTGAACTCACAACAACACTTAACTACTTTCAAAGTGTGTTTAAAAAAATTAAAATAGTTTTCACTTCTGTTGTGTTTCATTAATATTATCTCATTTTTTTTTGATGACGCAGTGTTTTGAGTTTGTAATTGTTTTTCTTGAAGAGTATAAGAAGATTATTTCGCTAATTACCTGTCTCATTTTAGAAGTACATATGACTCAAATATTATATTCTAAATGTAGAATGACTATTGTCGTCGTTAGCTCTTAACGTCACCTGCAGTTTAGTCTAAGTACAATGAGTATTTCTGCCGAGTAGTAGTATATTTACATTTATTATCTTGATTCCGCTACCTTAGCTTTGTTTATAGAAGTTCAGATATGCACTACTTACTCGACACGTACTCCATTTTACTTGAACTTAAAAATAACATAACATGAAACGTACATTTCAAAGACAATTTTACTATGATGTCATTGCAAAATAATTATCTACATTTAAATTAAAAGCTATGTTCATTAATCTAATTTATATAAACACCTGAATGTTGGTAAATCAGACACTTATTTTAATTATCATAAAAATAGACGAATATTGTATGCAAAGGTATTAATTGAAAGGGTAATGAAAGAAACTGATGAATGGATATGGGATGTGCAAGGAGGATTTAGAAAAGGAATGGGATGTACGGACCAGGTTTTCTCCTTGCGAGGCATAACCGAAAAGTTTTTGGTAAAAAGTCAAAAAGTTCACTGCGTATTCGTGGATTTGGAGAAAGCTTACGATCGGGTGGAGAGGAATGAATTGTGGAGGGTTTTATCGGTGAATGGGGTGAACAGTGAGCTGGTCCGAGCACTGAAATCTCTTTATGAGAACTCCAGTGCTTGTGTCAGGGTGAACGGAGCCTACACTGAATGGTTTAAGATTGAGAAAGGTCTTAGACAGGGATGTGTAGCTTCGCCATGGCTGTTTAACTTATTCATTGATGATTGTCTAAGGGAAATTAAAGGGAAATAATGTGGTTTGAGAATGAAGGGATTACTCGTCAAATGTCTACTATATGCGGATGACCAAGTAATACTTGCGTCATCAGCTGAGGAGTTACAGGAGATGGTAACAAGCTTGCATGGGGCATTAGAAAGAAAGGGTATGAAAATTAATGTGAGCAAGACGAAAACGATGGTTTTTGAAAGAGATGAAAATAGAACGTTTTGTGAAATAATAATAGATGGTCAAAAAGTGGAACAAGTGGATGAATTTGTATATCTGTAGAACGAAGAGTGAGTGCGGGTAATGCAATCAATGGCGCATTGCATACTTATATGACCAGCCACAGAGTCTCAATAAAGGCTCGCATGGCTATGCATAGAGGTGTGTTGGTGCCAAACACTTATGTATGGTAGCGAAAATTGGGTATGGCAAAAGAAGCACGAAAGTAGAATTAATGCGGTAGAAATGAGAGCATTGCAGAGTACAGCTGTTGTGAAATTGAGTGACAGAGTGAGGAAGAGTGTGATAAGGGATCAGTGTGGTGTGAAAGAGGATGTAGTGACTAAAATAGAAAAAAGTATGCTGTACTGGTTCGGTCATATCGAAAGGATGAATGAAAGAAGGTTGACAAAAGGTATTTATATGGCAGAGGTAAATAGAGTTGTCGGAAGAGGAAGACCTAGGCGAATGTTCTCGAAAGGCCAGGTCAAAAGTACTTTTAACCGACGAGCCTGTATGCGGAACGGAATGAAAGTTGAAGAAGCGAGAAAGGTATGTCAGAATCATAGCAAATGGAAGGAAGTGGTCTCTGCCTACCCCTATAGGAAAGAGGCGTGATATTATGTGTGTATGTATGTATGTATGTATATATACATATGTCTTATACGTCCGTATTGCATACTAGTTTTAAAAAAGCGTTTGTAAATGTCTTAAAGAATAAATAATTAAACTTTATAAGAATAGCAAAGAAAAATAACAAAAATAATAATATAAATAACATTTTCTATACATAGTCTCACTATTACCTTTCGTGCTTTATGCATGTAGCTCGACAATAAAAGATTTATTTAAATAAGTGTAGATAGAACCGAGAAAGAATGGTACAGTTTCGATAATCGGGATTATGTAATTTTTATCTTGCCAACGTTGAATCAGTATTGGCGTAAGAACTTTTCCAATCGAAATGATTTCTAGAAAGAATTTTCTAGACTTGTCATATAAAGACGATATTGGCTTTTGATATAAATTTATTGAAAATGCCTCACCAATGTCAAAGACTCTCTGGCGATATCAAAAAATTATATCAGAACTTTATCGACGGTATACAGCTGAATGCGCAATTCCAATGACTGACGGCTAATGACAAATAAATGAATCTTACTAATCCAGTACCTTTTCCAACCTGAGTGAGGACTTAAAGTTATAAAAAGAATTCTCATAATTCTCTTTAGAAATAGAATAAGGAAAGCGTTTTTCAAGAGCTAGAATTGACATAAAACAAGTAAGAAACATTTTCTTTTTTATATTTTTTTTTCTCACTTACTATGCTTAATTCCTGTAAAGAAAAAAAACGACTACAAACATTCATATAACGTACACAAAAAACACTCAGACTCAAAACAACAATTTAAGGTTTACACAAATTGAAGTCCTGTGAGGGGATCGAACCCACAATACTCGGGGCGGCAGCGTAGTGGCGAAATGACCTGATTAACAACTGCGCCATCCGTTTTTATTCCAGACGCTGTATGTTACTATCTTTATGCGAAAGTTTGGATGGATGTTTGATTATTTTGTACAAGTTATCACAGAGATAAATTCCTAAATTTCCAGGGACCAGCTGCTAGATTAATATGATTAATTATAATTCATACTATGTATTATGATTGTGAACATTTTGAAATGTTATAAAAACACACTGATGAGCCGACTAATGCACGTGCCTTTAACAAAAGAAGAGACGCACTCCCAATCCCAATCCCAATTATTGCTACCATATCACAGAAATCTAAAAAGCCGATGCTTGCAAAACGCGTGACAGTATAACAACAACACATTATACCGTAACATATTAGATATCAAAACGGACGCGAGTCCACTTGAAAATGCGAGGGGCTGCAGCATCACGGCCTAACATTATTTCACGGCGTGTATGTCACGCATGCATATTTCATTGTAGGCTACAACAGTGGGATCTCGTCGTGGGAAATCAAAGGGTTGTAGCCCGGGAAGTGTATTGAGCATAGGTGGATGTGTTGTGTAATTATGCATTATTTATTAGAATGTATCGCTCATGCATATATAATACATGGACATGTTTGTTAAGAAGTGTTACATTGTTAACAATTGAATGCATTCCTTTTTTGAGGTCATGTTGTTGCGTGTTAGAAAATATTAGTTACTTTTAACGATCTAAGTTAACATATATATTATTGTGGTACGTAAATATTTATTGTTTTTTACGTTACCGTTTCACTGCTCCGGACCTAAGAGTTGTTCTGTGATGATGTATAGGCCTTCGTTAGTAAACAGGCTATCTAATGCAAAATAATAATAATATTTTTGATGAATAAAATGACTAATGAAATATATATGTATTTCCTGATATAAGCGCTTTCAAATAAACAAAAAATTCTGTCTCTTTATAACATTAGTATAGATTTATAATACTAATATATTTTTGTAAACGGTAGGTGATTTACCTCCTCAGTTTTAGGTAAGTTTTCCTTTTGACCAGTCAATCGTCTCATTAATCTTCTTCGGCTTTCTGTTTGGTCCCATTTAAATTTGATGAAAATTTGTCACACCTGAGGTGAAAAATTAAGGTATAAATAATACATGGTAAGTAATATCTTTGTCCTTTGTGATCCGATTTCAAACATACCTTTTTTAAAAAGGTATTCTTGAAATATTTTACTCCTATGTGCAAGTGAACCCTATGTGACTAAGAAAACAGCTTTAACTATTTATATTGAAGTCCGTTATCTACTTTACTCGTTTACCACGTCTCATTATCACACAAAAAAATATAAAACCCGACTACAATATATTGAGATCTTATACTCTGTTTGTCTCACTATTAAGGCGATTTAAATGACACCTCACATTTCGAAGTCTATTAAACCGTTTAGGGTGTAGCAGAGAAACACTTTCGATACATACACCTGAAAAGAAAAAGACTTAGTGTGGGCAGTGTTACACAATATGATTTATTATATAAAAAAGGCGACTAAGGACGACTAATACATATAGTATGTAAGTATACAGTCTGTGCCCAGTTGACAGCAACAGGCTTGCGCACAGCGCGCCAGCCATTTTACATAATTGTGGACGGTGAATATGCCTCTGCCTGCCTCTTCGGGGATATACATGGGCGTGTGTATACATATGTATGTAAAAAAAGACTAATAGGTTCACAATTAATGCAGCACGCCTTTATAAATCCGATACATCAAAATTTGTAACATAGTTTACGTCCTGTTAGTACGAGTCAGTATTTAACCGCAGTGTAGCGCTACCTATTAGTCTATTATCTGTCATATATTAGCACATCGGAGGCTGCGAGATTAACGATGTGTCGGCGTTCAAATTGGCTATAGGTATTAGTAAATGCTGCTGCGTTGTGAGGTGATATTAAAGATAAAACATTATACAGAAACATTAAACATTACCATTTAAGTTGTTTATTGTCTAGTTCGTATAGAAATTACCATGGAGAGATCAGTCCTTATTAGAAATGATAAACACAGCATTTTGGTATAATGAAATAGTTTTAGTACCATACTAAAACTATTGAGAGCTGGTACTATTAATTGTTTTTTTTTTATATTATACGGGGACAATCGAGCAGACGGGTCAGCAGATGGTAAGTCACTTCCGCCGCCCATGAACACTTGCATCCATCTTTAAGGGTAGGGGAAAGGGAGAAGGGGTAAGAGGGGAAGGGAAAGGGAGGAGGGGAAAAGCGGGAAGGGAAAGAGGGTTGGGCCCGGTTTAACAACCGGTTTTCTGTGAGGCCATGGTAATGTTCCGGTCGAGTCGGCCCCGAAGATTGACTCGGCCAAGTTAAAATTTGTAACGTGAGTGTAAAGTGTAACGATATTTCCTCTTCCTACTGAAAAAAATACATAGAATAATTGTTAACATATACTCACTTATTTTATACTTTTACGAAATCAGACTTCACATCATCTCATAATAGAAAAAGCTATAAGAAATCTTTCTAAAATAATGTGATAGTATGACCTTCTTCCTTCGGATGAGATCAGCCGACCTCAAGGGTTTTTAGGAGAAATCAATTTCCTGCCCTTCAAAAAGATTTGAAATAAATCCTTATCTATGCACCATGGTATACATAAACTCTACATAAATATGTACAATAAAAATTTACTGAAAATTAACACTAAAGCTCCAAAAACTCCAACCCCAAAATGTTTTAGGTTGCAACAGAATTTATGACAGCAGTAATAAAAGTTTTGAAATTTTTAAATATTAAAAAAATATTAACTTTTTTTTAACTACTACGGTCTCGAATCGAATGGAATTTAATTCTTAATAGTCTTTTCTCAGATTTGCTAGCTTGCTGTTAATTAAATGACACTACATTTTGAATATTTGAACAGTCACGAAGTCAGTTTAGAAAGTCTGGTAAATAAGTTTTATACAAAACGTTACTTTGATTAACGCTATATTTTAGGTCACGAAGGTCATCTCAAATATTACATCAATTATCATATTTTTTTGGCACCAAAAGCAATTTAAACTAATCCACTTTTGCGTGGGCTGTTGCCTATCTAAGCCATAAAGTCTGTTGATTTAATTGACTAGCTCTCTTATGAAATCAAAATAATTAGGAATTTTTTTCTAGAGCCGAAATATATGTCAAGTAATACTTTAGATATTAATATCCAGGCCAATAAACATCGAGTCGAAGTACACTTAGTAAGAAATGTAATAAAATTATGTGTCACGTGAATCGTGATGGAAACGGGTGGTTCCTGTTCAAAGCGGCAACTTTTCTTTGATATTACGTTATTTGGTTACGTATGTGTGGGCGAGGATATGTAAAGAGGCTTATTGGTATAAGCTTTCGGGTAGATACAATCCTTAGTAGAAGTGAATAAAAATAGCTTTCTTCATATTTATTTGTTACTATTTGGGTCACAGAGCATGTGGTCAGTTTTGGATATGGGTCTGTTTAACGTTGTGCTCTGTTGTGTTGTTAGATCGTCCTACCTAAAGTATATGAGTTAACATACTCTTCAACGACATTCAGGAGAGAAACTTATTGCCTATTTGTTGATCAGACAATCTTCGTGTTAACATTAAAATATATATTTTTTATTCTCTAGATATTTTATTTGCCTACAAACCTTAAGTATGAATATTAAAAAAGTTTATTTTTCTCAAGCCCAAGGAATAAGTTAATCGCTATCAGTTTTTTTTTTATTAACCTAACATGTTCTTTAACTAAGCTAATTCTATGAGTACTATAATAAATAGACCAGAAATACTAAGCGCTTTTGCACGAAAGAAGGTTGGTTTAATGTAAGATTATAGAGCTTAGAAAATTCTGACAACATACTTTGCTATTCAATATTCTTTTTATTGTGTAACAGTAGGCTTTATCGTCATGTACTGGTTGTTGAATCAATTTTGAATAATTTGATATTCAATTCAATCTGCTTCAATCTATCGTTATTATTGAATATCAAATGATAGTTTATTTTGAAATCCAGATAGATTAGGTAAGAAATCATTATAATCAATAAACGTAATTTCTACATTTATATGCAAAGCAAGAAGTTTTAACTCATTACTGGCTATCGTCATTTTAATTTAATTTGTGAATAGGTATTGATACAAGTATATGTATAGGCAACTTAAATATTTTTAAGCAGTATTGATACAACAGAGTAGGCGTAATTACAATTCTTAAAGAAGAAGCTAAATGTTTTAACATTTATTTGTTAATATTCCAATAATGATATTTATTGATTATAATTACAGTTACATACATACATACATTATTGATTTTTTTCTACGTTTCTTAGTTGTTAATTTAGTACATTGAATATAATATAAAAACATATTGATTCGTGTCTATCTCGGCAAGTGCCAGGAGCACTTGGAATGCGGATAGGATACATAAAAGTTAACAACTGCGAAGTACTAACTTTGTACTTTGGCAAGAGATACGAAATAACGTATCTGTGAGTCTTTTTAACTTACTTATATACATATGTATTCGTAGTGGTAAATATACACATACAAATAAACACTAGTAAATAAACTATTATTGTTTTATTTTAAGAGACAACTCCCACTTTAGTAATGTAATTTAAAAAATAAAAATTCTGATAAATTATCAAATACCACAAACATCTATCAAATACGAGGCGCATCTTTAATGATTAAATACATATACGCAAATAACTCAGGACAACTGTCTGTGGATCATGTAAATTTTAGTTTCTTTTGCAAATCGAACCCAAGACCTCTGACTCTCTACCAATTTGATCAACAAGCTACTTGTGCAGGTGTTTAAGTGAGGATCAGGATTTTTATTTATTTATTAAATATATATATTCCTGCGTATATTGTACGTGGCGGACTTTACTCATAGAGAAAGACGAGGTATACTTTAAAGCTGTATTTATGCAATTTTTTGAAATATAATGAAAATTTAAAAGTATTTCATTTGAAAAATTTCGAATCTCCCATCTTTGAAAACATTTAAAAATCTGAAAGTTATATTATATTGTTTTAAAAGGTTAATATGTAGTAAGTTACTTTCTTAAATTCTACTTCAATACTTTCACAATGAAATAAAAAACAATAGACGAAACAAACGTAGGACTAAATTCATATGTTGGAATCCTCGAAACTAGCCAAATTGCCTTTGTGATTTTAGGTAGACAATAAACACTGCAAAATTTTCAACATTGTTTTATTTATGTTATGCACAATCCTCATTTGTTTTGCAAATTAATACCCGAACGCACTTACAGTTTGTTAAATGGCTGGGAGCGTAAACAGCTGACGTCTCTCACACAAGGATTTATATATAACAAGCGATGTGTAGTTTCATCATCTATTCCATTATTAGTTATTTTTATGCTATGTTTATATCCTTTGTAATATTAAACCATTTTGTTAGTCGAATAACTAGTGATATAAATTGGGAAATACGTAGAGAAGAGAATAAGGAAACAAAAACTCTAAGCGGTATCGGTGCCCGCTCGACATCATTTCACGATAGCTAAGAATATTTAATAACATTTTTAATTTACTCATATGTAAATATGCTATAAAAGAATATGCTAGAAGTCTGAATTTACACAGACGTACGTATTTTTGACAAATACGTTTTTTGGTTGAACGATGGCAAGATCAATCAGTTTTGAGGTAGGTATAATATACTTTATAAAAGTCAGTTTTGACATCTGCTTCCCCTAATAGTCAGTTACAACAAAACTTGTAAAACACCTGAGAAACACCCATTTCCTAATCCAAGTTTGAAATGTGGAATTCTAATTTAAAAAAAATATATTCTATTCTAAAGGGAAGAATAAAGATATGCAAGAGAAGTGTGTCTTAAAATTAGACATATTGACATAAAATTAAAAGGGTATGCTGAGGTAGTTCTTTTGCACGTGGAAAGAAAGTGCATAATGTTGGCAGAGGTCGATCCCGCAGAACTTACACTGATGAAATTAGTGATGTTCTGAAGGAAGGACAGACCAGAAGTGTACGAAACCGGTTGGGTTTTATGAAAGGTACATGTGTGTGTATGTATGTGCATAAATGGAGAATTTTAATTTATTAACTATTCCTTTACTCAAACATAGAACTTTATAAACTAGAACATGAACAACTTCAAAGTTTGACATAATCAGGTCGTTTTAACGTAAACCCAACGTGATCAGCCACACATTGCACTTCGACAGCTCAGCTAACAAATGTACGCTGATTAATATAATTGTATTGCGATTCAAACATACGTTTGTCTCTGTCGAGAACGATATATACTTTGTTACGTTGTTTTATGGTACAGAAATTGAAGTAGATTTCGGACAAATATCACATTAAAACATACCGTACATACTTTATAACGTATGTTATCTTAGTTTTCTTCTTGTTTATTTATGAGCTTATCTATTTTTTGGTACGGGGCCAACGTGCAGACACCTCATGGTAAGTGACTACCATCGCCTATCGACACATCAAACTCAAGAGACAACCCAAGGGGGAGGTTACCTCACTTACAACTGGATACTCTACATAACCTCTTTTCTATGAAACTGGTATTATCCCCGTCAAACCGGCCTGTATATAGGTGCCTTAACATGGCTTTTGCATTTCAAAAGTGTAGTAAATATGTAATGAACTACAAAATTTAATTAGTTAGTACTGGCCTGCAACCTCTTTCTTTGTAACTTACTCCATTGACAGTTTAGTAAATTAGAAAGGAAATCATACCTACGGGAAAGTGTGAATAACGAACGTGTTTGTATTTTTCTATATCTGCTATACGTACATGCTTTAATAAATCTAATGCCCTTTGCCCTATCCATATTCATTATTAAAAAAAGCGTTTAACATCATTTCATGTATTCGTTACTGAAATTAGTTATCCATAAAACAATTACCAATTTATCAAAGTTCAATATCTCTCTTAATTGAAAACCGGTTTAAAACATTTGCTTACTAAAAATCCATATAATTGACCGCAACGATTTTGATTGAGCCTACAGAAAAAAATAACCTTGATTCAGTCCACGATAGATTATGAACGGCAATTAGATATAGTATACAATTGAATGAATACATAAAAAACAATATAATAACAGCATGTTACCCGTTTTGTTTGTTGTTGGACCACTTATGAATGTTTTGCTAAACGTTTGGCGGACATCGTGCAACTTCAAAGAACATTACATCTAGACTGCTTGATTAACGCATGCTTTCGTGTTGATGGTCAATTTCTAAGGATTCGTTCCTTCTTACAGTGGGTTAAATTTTAAACTATGCTTTAATTTTGTTTGTCCTTGAAACAATTTATAGTGAATCTCGCTGTGGTTATTGTAATTTGCTACGGTATAAAGACTCATCGAAGGCGGAAAACTACAAATATGTATAATAAAGTAACAAACTTTATACTTTTTACTATTAAACATTCTTCCAACGGAATGTGATTTCATATATTTTTTTTTGCATTGAAGTAGTATTATATGTTTTAGTGACCTTCGTAATTCGGTCTCTGCCATTCTTACGTACACAAAATCCAGTTTTCGACTAATACCTAACAAAACTGTGTTTTTGCAGAGATCATGCCATAGAGAGACCATCCAGATAACAAAAATGAATCTATTGGGTACGAAAAAACATGTCACAAACAAGTGTTCAAACAATATAACAAAAGTTCACGCCAAATGAGCAATATGTTAACAAAAGAGTACAATACAACGTAATTACACCCACAATGAACTGTCATATAGATTCGAGCTATGACAATCGGTAGGGCGACAGCACCTACGGCAGTTAAAGGCAGTCTGCAAATCATAAGGGTAAGCGATTATTCTGCAGAATTTTGAAACTTAAATGTAATCATAGATTTAATTGTAATACTACTACAGTTTTTCAATAACTTTTTCATAACAGCCAGACTACATTAGTTATTTATTTGTCTGTTGTAAAACCCTGTTATTTAGCACTATGTTTATATTAGTTCTAAATACATTAGCTGCATTAGTTTTATATATAAATAAAGTTAATTGAAATCCCTGTTTGCATACATTTTATATTAGCTTTAAAAATTAATATGTTTAAAAACTTCCAGGGGGCTTGTACTGTAGACGAGGAAAGTTCTATTTGCATGGTTTGACAGTTAAAAGTATGTCCTTTCCCAGGGTTCGAAATATTCAGATTCACTTTTTTCATTCACAATTTAATTAGCATCGGATCAGCCATTTGGCCTTGAAAGGGTAGCAAACAGATAGATTGATGGAGTTATTTTCGCATTGGTTTCATATTAATGTAGATTTTAGAAATACTACAGATTTTATACACTGTAAGGTCAAATTGAATTATTGTTTGTTTATATAACTCCTTACTATTAACTTCTCTTAATAAGTCTCAACAATTACGATTTAAATTTGAAAGTAAGTTCTGGCTCGCTGTATTTTATGGATTGTGCCACCAAGATTTGGGAATTACTAAGTGAAGCTACGTAACTTGAGCCAGCATACATATGGTATTTATTCCATTTCATTCATCTAATAAGGGTTGATATAATTTATGTCATATTTCCTAAATGTTCGCGACATCCATTCACATTCACACATTCCTAGTTCAATGTTGACATTTACTTTTAACAATACAGCGTGTTTCATTGTTTCTTGATATTTTGTATTCAAATCAAATGTCGGTAAAATGCCACTCAATTAGTAATTTACGCAAAATGTCAAGCTTTAATGCAAAAAATCTTGATACTGTAATAACCTTTCTATATTATACTGATTGATAATTTTACCGTCCCAATAATAGTTAATCATCGTGATTAATAATTGAGAACCTCACCTTGTAAATAATTATTGTAAATTTAAATACATCCAATTAAAACTCTAAGAAATTAATTATTGTTATTAATTTTTATTCGATTGCAAAACTATATTTAATCAAGGTACGTTTCTTTCATTATGTCCCGTGTCATAGATAGTTTGGAATAGTATTTAAGTTGCAGCTGTTCATAGACGGTGGTTGTCATTTACTATCAGGTGACCGTTATGTTCGTCGGACTCCCCACAAAAAATGTATGTTTGTATGTTTAAAAAAAATGATATTATTTTTACTGCACTTGACGGTCCAATTACTAATGCAACATACATACATATTATATAAAACAAATAATAATTACTTTGTTTTCTAGTTTTATTACTTTTAGAAATTTTGGACAATTGAATAAATGGCGTGATGTAATCATCCTGTAGGTAATAACCCCAACCAGCCAAGAGCGTAGGTTAATCATTTTATTCAACAGTATACAGTTACTCTGAATTATTATTGACATACCAACTGTCAGGGGTCGCCATTAAATCGAATGTGTGAGTGGAAAATCGATACAATTCGTAACAATCAACCACGGATGTAATGTATGGAGCAAAATATTGTTTTACTTTTTTTTAGTACGCGCAAATGAGCAGATGGGTCACCTTATGGTAAGTTACAACCGTTACCCGCTAAACTGCTATGCATGAAAACTCTGCTGTGTGTGAAAAAAATAAATAATTATGACTGGCATATTGGTCTAGTGCATAGTAATCCTTACTGCTGAACCACAGTTCGTGGTTGCGGTTTCCACGTAGGACAAACTATTGTATGGTAAGCATGATCATTTGTTCTGCATCTTTTTATAATTTAACTGTAATATAGATGTATTTAGAAATAAATAAGTATTAAGATTATCCTAGTACAAGTTCTGCTTAGTATGGGATCAGATTGCAGTGTGTTAGAAGTGAAAACTATTGTTATTTTAATGTAAAAGGTAACTAAAGTAATTTCAAAGTAGCTCTTTCAGTTCTTTTAAGGATGGATTAATAAACGAAATAATAGTTTGAATTCACTTGAATATATTTACTATTAAATATCACTTCATTAATAACATGTGACATATATTTTCTATGTATTATATATCTTTTAATACTTACCTACTTGTTTACTAATATGATATTTCTTCCTATAATGCAGTGCTCATACATATAATGTTCAAAGCAAGCAAGCAAGGCATCGACATCGTAAGCTGATTGCAGTGATTCGTAATCTATCGACAGCCTAGAATATGTCCTAGAAACGGGATTGGTAACATTAATTAATGTTAACATTCCCGTACCATATAAAACTCAAAGGATATTCTGTAGAAACCACTATACTCCCGCAAATAATATCAGAAGTTTTGATGGACTCAAAACGCATGAAATGAAATCAATTTCAGATCGAGATATCGAGTACTGTTCTTCATTAACTCGATTTTATCGACACCAATTTTTAATAATTGGGACTCGCCTCAGATTTTTGACGGCCGATTAAGATTCTTAACTCTCGTAGATATATCTCGAAGTTCCGCGAATTTCTTTACTGATTGCAGAGAAATTATGTCAGTGAAGGTAATCGTCCAAGTTTTTAAAATTTGGATAATTCAGCTATAACGGAACTTCAATAAATGGACTCAATTGAATGTTACGTTTACTAATAATATATTAAATCGAAGTGGAGCCGTAAATGTTTGTACCATAAACATTTCAACTAGTGTATAATTTAAAAATCAACCGTGTCTTAAACACTATTCCAAAGCATTCAATATCTATTCTGCTTATCTGATTTACACTAACAATCGCACTCATTCGAAAGGCTTTGCATTTTATTGTTTTAAAATCAACTATGGCCATTATTGAGCCCGCCGTGAGATTTTATCTAAAGCTAAATGTTTCGTGAATAAAATTGGTCGCGCTCGTTCGAATCGGATCTCGATCGCACGGCCAAAGTATCGATCGAGTATCGATAGAAGCCGTGATCGTATCGGCGGACGATGTTACGTAATTATAGGGTAGTTTAACGGTTACTTTATTCATTCGGCGAACCTTTGCATTTTTTGACTAATATTCAATTGAGTTTGTAATAGTCAATTTTAGACATTAGGTAGTCATAACTTATACTTTATCCATACTTCATATTTACATACATTACATAAGTTTTTCTAAATAGCAAATAACAGACTGACTGAATAAATAACTGAATTTTGTTTGGAACCTTTTTTACCTGGTAATCAACTTAACAATTTATAGACACGTCAAACTAATAAATAAATGAAATAGAAATAATCATACAAACTAAATAAACATTATGATAGTACAGAAAAGGAGTAAGAAACTTACAACTTTTCATTTCATATGTACATATGGTCACTCATTTTTCACTTCGGGGTAGCAGAAACAACAGACTGCCGCTTGCTACTATTCTTTAATACCTACCTCAAACCGTCCTTAACTGTCAATATTACAAATATAGCCTTTTATACAATGATGTTGCTTTATGTATTCACAATCTTTATGGTATGGTATAGTATGGATATTATTATTAATAGAGTAAGGAATTTTCTATAAAATATACATCAATATTACACATTCAATACATTTAAACAATTATATCCTGATATGTATGTAAAACATTCGCCGTTTTTGTACTCGTTGGAGTAAAAAAGGGCCTTCCGCACTCTTCTTATGGGTGTCGTCAAAAGGCGAATTAGAGATTGAGTGTTACCTATAAGACAGTAGGTATACAGTCTGGGCGTGCCCTATTACGTAGGTAAGACTATTCGCAAAATATTGTCATGAGTATTTAAAATTGTCGAAATATTTATATCAACATTAAGGGTTGATCAGCTAAATGGTTGTAATTAAAAAGACATCAATAACGAAGAGAGCCCAGATGTTTTTAATATACTCAATTTTATGAGTTCGTCTTTTGCTGTCGCTAATTTTCCTCTGCCATGTGTGTTTTCCCACGACGCTTAACATAACACGCAACCATTTAGGGTATACACAATCCACTTACAAACACTTATTAATTTAAATCAGTAATTAAAATATACAGGTACAGGTCGGCTCTATTTATGTATGTATATTTGTAAACAAACTAAGAACACGGTATAAGAAATAGGTTATGAACAAGGGTGAAGTTTGAAAGACAGTCATAATATTAAATTTCAATTTAAACTACTCTCTGGCTAGCATTTTATAATCTTTGTTTAATAATAATCCTTTTTCGTCTCAGACTGTCTATTTTAGACTTACAGCCAATTATGTTTGTCCCACATATAACGTTCTTATATTTACTATTGACAGCTTATGGCTGTAGTACCAACCAGTTTGCAGAAAAAAAAAAAACTATATTGCCACATTTTAATACGCCGAATTTAAGGTCATATTTGTTTGCTCACCAATCGGTAATCGAATCGACCTAATAATACAATCAGACAGAATATGCATAACTCGATACATACACACATACATTAACTGCCAATTAGAGTTCGTGCGCCAGGGTCCTAACTTCGAAGTGTCGTGTAAGGGTTGAGACGGACGGATAGGGAATGTGCCTCGCATTTCAAATAGTCCCATTAACTGGCGTCGCTTTGAGATGCAAATTAGATTTTTTTCTTCATAAAATCTCTCCATTGAATACATATTTCAAACTGCGCCTTGTGGGTGAATTTATTTTCTTCCTTTGGCGTTTGAAACGAAATAAAAGAATCAACAATTTAGATTTCCTCTTTAATGTGAAATATACAGCAAATTCAATTAATAACCACATGTTGATAATATCGCCAGCTGATTTTATATTCAAAACCATTCTGAAAGTGTATGCGAAAATGAATAGGGTGAAGGCACCAATGATAGGCCATTGTGTAAGCGAACGCCCCTAGCTCCATGTTGTCACATAATGTCAGTATCGGAAGGGCTCAAAGTGTCACCCCTGCCAGACGAGTGCACTTGCTACACGTTATCCAGATATGTTGTGAATTTGACTCGGTACTTTGAATGACGACTAATTCCTTTGTTAACGCGCTGGCATATGGGCGACATGACAAGAGCGGTTTAGCGCGGATTGCCAATATTGAGAGCGGCCGCGCTTCTGTTGAGCCTAAATTACTCGAATTTAATTTTACTGAATGAAAATGAATTTGTCAACATTTGTTACTCTTCTAATTTGTCATACTTGTGAAATTAAAAAAAAAACAGCGGAAATACTCGAACAAACATTTCTCACTGTATCTCCAATCTAAGGCTTATTAGAGAAAAATGGAGAATCTAAGATAAACAGACTTTGATGGATGAAAATATACAGAATTTTATATTAAACCAACGCTCAGGCATAAAATAGTAAACAAAAACACAATTAGCCATTACTGGGGGACTACGAACACAATACCGTTTTTGGACGACCTCTGTTTGGAGCAGTTACCCTAATTTGTTATTACTGTCACTCGCTCGGTGAACTTGCGGCTGCCTTATGCTAATAAATGCGTGCCCGCCTTGACAATTGACATAACGATTGTGAAATAAGTAATCCTTATGAACTCCATATTTGGTTTACTCAGAAATAGTTGTTGTAGCTTTCTGCTGTAATGGCGGTATTATGTTTCAATCTACATTGAGCTTTCTGCCTTTACAAATCTAACACGCCCAGTATATATTGACATCTCGCATTTATTCAGAAATTTTCCTAGTCACATCACATAACACTACCACAGTTGACACGATATCTTACATACTACATACATACACACTCACGCGTTATTGCACTTCGGGAATAAGATTGGTAAGTTAGGCGTATATTAAAAGGAAAGGGAAGGAATCTTGCTATCTTGCTTAATATTCTAATTATTCATATTTAATTCAATGAACTGCCTGAACAAGTATTCAACAAGGTTCATCTGCAAAAAAATCGAATTAAATTTCTATCGTGGTAGAGCCACAAATAGGCCGACTCGACCGATGACGACCACGGCCTTACAGAAAAACAGTTGTGAAGCAATGCTTGCGTTGCATTTCCCCGAAATATCGGACAAACAAAACTCCTCGAATAATAAGAGTTCAACTTTAGAATTTGAATCTGAAAGTACATATTTTTTAGAGATTATAATAGTGTTTTTTTCGGAAACACCATTATAATCTGTAAAAAATATTTTCTAAAGGTTTTCTTATGAAACTTGATTTATGTTTGCCTTTTTATTTTAATTTAGACGAATACTACTCTCACTTAGGTTATCTAGTCACGACTAACTTTTCAACTTTAAGCCAAACAACACCGAAACACAAATGAAGATATAATGTGTAAATGACAAAATCATATAAAGCAGCAACAACATTCAGATACAGAGGCAGTTGTCATAGTATTGTATTAGTCTTGATTCTTGTATTTGTGAATTTTGAAGTCTCAATCGTGGATGAATTAGCTATTGTAACATATAAGTGATTTATTAAATGACTTTTAGGTTCTCATTTGTCTTAAACAATTTGCAACCATTTGCCAACATAATGTTCTCGATAAGAATGCACTCGGGAAAACAATATTAATCTCAGTCTGATTCATCTTTTATCGCTTAAACTTGCATGTATGTAGTACAGGAGAGCTATAAATCAAACCGTAAGTATCATTGGCCAGAGATCACAGTGTTTTTATTTGTAGACTTAAGTTCTTTGAAGGACTCATAAATCATATGGCAACGTATGATTTTTGCAACTACATAAATCAGCAAGGGTAACACAAAGTAAGGAATTTGTTTCTCGAATACAGCTTTAACACGTTTACGGTTGTTGAGCACCAAATAAATATGAATATATCACTTACTTATTTCAATTCTTCTAAAGAATACTTCATCCAAATATACTCCTTATAAAGAGACCTTTATAGCTCTTAAACCATACAGTCAGTTTGTGTACTATCGTAATCAGTTACTTAGTCATACAAAATAAGTCAAACTTTAATTCTAAAATTAAGATACAAAATTTATTGCACTGCTTGATTAAAATGAGAAATGGTGAACTTCGGCTGATATTAATTGCTATGACATGAAGTAATCTCCTGAACTAATTTAATGAAATATACCTAGACATTAATGTGTGCAAAACCTAAACTTCAAAATAATGTGATTAAAAAAACTGCTCTTTTAAAACCATATAAAAAACTTTAATACGCTATATTTTTGATTTCTAATTTTGTTCCTTTTTTAATTTTACTATGCACACGGCTCAACACCACTTAGTATCATGATAAAACGGAATCAATATTGCTCTCGTACCGTGCCAAGATGTAATAAACGCATGAAAAGTGAACAGTAGAAGACCATTTATCGTATACGTTATTTAACCTCATTGGCATCAGCTAGCTTTATAACATCAACATAAAGTCGAAATTTGCTAAACACCAAAGAATGTTCTACCACACTGAAATGAAGTACATTGGAACTAGGGTAAAATTAATGATGTCAGTATTGAAAATCGTTTGTTTGCCTTCTAAAATAAATAGTCTAGCAGAAAGTCTCCATAGATCATATTTCATAGTGTCCTTACCAAAAGGTGTCCTTAACTTTGTTCAGACATTTATTTAATGATACAGCCTTGTACTAGATAGATACATGTCCTTTAAAAGCAAAGGATTGGTCTAGTCATTGTGTTGACATTGTTGCAAACGATCAAGAAGTTAGGCGTTGACTACGATGGTTACTATAGATCCTGAGTCGTTTGATATATAAAGTAACAGCGGTAGAGCCATGCTTAGGCACGAAAGGGCCGGCTCGCCCCGGTGTGATACCACGGCCTTATACAAAACCGGTTGTGAAGCAACACTTGCGTTGCGATTCGCTGATTAAAGTGAGATTTCCGGAGGCCCACCACCCACTTCTCCTCTGTCGTCTCCCCTTATCAGCTCTCTCCTCTCTTACAGCTCCTCACCCCTCTCACTTCTTTCTTCTCTCCGCATCTTCTCATCCTTCATCACCCTCAAAGGCGGGCAGCGCACTTACGACTCTTGAGTTGCAGGTGTCCATGGACGGAGGTTATCACTTATCAGGTGACCCGTCTGTTCGTCTCTACCCCTATATTATAAAAAAAGAAATATCTACAAGTAAATATTTATGAGAAAATGAAGTATTTAAACTACACCCAATACAACCCACTTACCTATCGGTGGATCAAGAAGAAATTAGTTGGTCGATTTGATTGTTTTATTAATCTTTTAAGTAATGTGTTAAATTAATATGAACTCAAGTTAGGTCCTTAGCCCAGACAATAATGACGTTTTACTGTCTGAATTGTAGATGCAAGACATCCATTTCCAGTGTTTGGCTTTTTTAATTACACTAGAATTTAATCATAATTTGCATTGCTAAGCGAATGTTTTCATTATGCTACCGCAACGGAAGCTGCAATTGTGACCAAGAAACTCTTATTATATTATGCTTATTGTTCTCTATTAAAATAACCATAACATTACTCGGTGCCCGGTCGTGGTGCTCATTATGACCAGGCAGTTTAGGACTTAAAGACCTATCTTTAAGTCCTAAACTAGGGGGAATACGAGGAGGGGAAGGAAAAGAGGAGGACTGGGAGTTGGGTCTCCGGAAATGTCACAAATTTTAGGGAAAGGCAAGACAAGTGCTGCTTCACAACCGTTTGACTTATTACATATATATCTTTAGACGCATTAAGCCTTTCCAAATAAATAAAAGGTTTATGTTAACAGGATTTGTTCAACTATCGTAAGAATATTTCATTCTTCAGTAAAAAGTGTGCACTTTTCAACATTTTCGTGAATCAGTAATGCAGGCTCTAAATCAGGTAGGAGACAGACTGCATTTGCATATGAGTGGGGCGACAAAGAACAAAGGCATAAGCTTTTTATTTCTTTTTAGACCGATACGCTATCGGCAAAGGCTGCGGTATACACTATCAGTGCCCTGTAAATCATTTAGGACTCGAGTGTTTTGGTACCTTTTTTATTTAAGGTGATTTATGGGCTTAATGATGTTATAAATAAACTAGCAGACATTGCGTTGGAGTTATGTGATCTATATATATCTATATAAATTTGAAATACATAACGTCCATTTCTTTTAGTTTATTTATATATACATCACATTATATGTTCTGTGTTCCTGTAGATTATTGTAGCTTGTTTCTGTTTCTTCTGTGTGCAGTTTATCGCAAAAAAAAGAAAATGGTTTTCCGAGGATCGGATGAATCAATCCGATCTCAAATTCTTTAGGTGTGTCATGTATGAATGTGTAATAAAATGATTCTTTATGATAAAGTGGGGTAACAGGATTAAACAAGACGTTGTAAGACTAAAGAAGAGAAAGGATATGAGTATTCCTGGGAAGCATATAGGGAGCCAATTGAGCTTCTAACGAATATCAGAAACATGATCATATTTGCGTAATCCAAATATGAATCTTATAGAGAAGTTGTGGAGAGGCTCAAGTTCATTAAATTATTAAGTCTTTATTAAGATCAAGATCCACAGCGTATTCAAGGATATGGAGAAGAATGGATTACGCGATTTCAATTATAGTGGCCGTTGGATGGAAATTTACTAACTTTAAGCATGACGCAGATCCAAACATTTTCCGACTGTGGTATATGTTAGCTGTCCATGCTAGAGTGTTATCGAAATAAATGCTTAAATTCTTTACAGTTCTTCTAAATGGGATCGGGATGGCTTCAAAAGGAAGAATTGACAAATCAACTCTTGGTATAAGTTTTAGCTTTTTTTTTTATTTTTTATTTTTTTTTATCGGGTGGAAACCCCCTCGGGCCGTCATCACACCGGGGTTTTCGGTGGGATGGTAGATTAACCTTAAGACTGTACATGGTTGTCCACAAGATAAAATGATTACATTTCTAATTTTATCGTCAAGAGTAACACCGAGCATCATACGCTCTCGCTCGCTATGACGACTCTAAACTTGTGGACCAGTCCCCAAAGTTAATTGTAGGTTTCACTGACCTGTTCTTTACATTCCAAACCTCCTGGTATAATAAGTATTAATGGATTCTTTGGTCAATGTCAAAGGTTAATAGCAAATGTGCGACCACATCGATACTTTTATAATACATTTTATAGAAGCTAGACTGGATTAATGTCAACGTACCTATAAGAGTATTGTTAAAAATTTTAACATAATATATTTGAAGATTTATGGTAATGCCGTTGTATGCTAAACAGTTATCGTACTCTTTATATACCTAATCAAAATAATATAAACTAACAATAAATCACCCGTAAATACTTGTACGTCTGGGTTGCCTACTTAAAAAGATTTAATGTATTTTTTGTACTGTCACATGCCAATAACCACATTCTGAATAACTAAATAGTGTTTTTTTTTTAGTTTTAATTTTAACAGTCAGATCACGTCAAATGGTTAATAACTAAATTTTATTTCCTAATTTTCTTTTGGGAATGGCAAACACTTAAAGATTTACAACATTTTATACATTTGATGGATGTTGTGAACGTTTTCTTTCATAAGTTATAAAGTTTGCTATAAAAATGTATTTTTTTTTTGTATTTTATAGAATAATCGATTTATTCTACAAAATACAAAAAAATAAATACGTACATATTATCTTGTCCATAAAAGAATTGTTAGCTGTCGATGCGTGGTCTAAACTAAGTATAAAATCGTTTTCTTCTTCGCCCTCAATCACTGATTTTTGTGATTTATAGTGAAACGGTATTTTGTTTAGTGTTTACAATTTTTTTGACGACTTTTATTTTCCACAGATACATACATACTTTGTTGTCACTTATCATCAGGTAACCCGTCTGTTCATCTGTACCCATATAGTATAAAAAAAAACATAAAAATATATAACATGTATGTATTTAGAAGTATATAAGTATGTTTATTAGCAGTCTGGTTACCATAGTACAAGCTCTGCTTAGTTTGGTAACAGACGGCCGTGTGTGAGATGTGTGAAGTGTTTATTTATTTATTTACTTATATTAATATGGTGAAATTATAAAAGCTCTTCTGCCACCTCTTTAGTATTCAGTAGCTTTTAGTTTGATTGCTTGTTTGTTTTTTACTTTGAGACTAACTGTACTCTGAGGTTTCACCCTTGTTAAACTTTGATTAGACATACATATATGTATGTGTCTGTTTCATATTTCATAGATAATTATGTAGTTATAAATATTTTCAAAATAATGTATAGAAGCTTTCCCTGTTAGTTGACCTTTATGATTACTGCTCCACCCTATTAGGTAGTAGCATGATGCTATGTATAATATAGCCTTTCTCAATAAATTAACTATACAGTGTAAAAAATAATTGGATTAGTAGTTTCTGAGATTAGCTCGTTCAAAGAAACAAACTGCTTCTTTATAATATGAGTAATAATGTCGTCCTAACTCTGTATTATAAAAACGAAAGTCATTTGTATTGAATAATTAGCTGGTAGTCAGGAGTATATAAAAGGTGTAATATGGTTGGTGAAATTGTGAAAGGCGAATGACGGAGCCGGTAAAAATGAGCAATAAAAGTAAACTAGTAATTTACTAAGACCCCTTCGTATACAAACTGAAGCTGCTGAGAAACTAAAACAAACTTATGTCACATTGGCTTTAAACAGTAAACTCTTATTGTAGTTGCCAACGCAGACAGGCGCCAACTTAAGAGAAAAATATTGTTTAAAAACATTGTGATATTACTTTGTTTGGGTGTATTGGGACAAAAGCGAGTTTTTCGCTCAATCACTGGATTGAATTTTAGTGACTACTTCCGACTATATGTTGTCGTATTAATAGAAATTTGACAGCACTAAGCAACGGGATTGCTCACTATTTTTAAAAACAGTTACTTAGAACATCAAGTATTTTTAGTGTAAAGTACTGAACTAAATCATTATAATATTATGTTTATTGTAGATTATATATTTCTGTCTATTAAAATACATAAAAATGAAGTGTATTTTTATAATCTAATAATAACAGCTTTTTACTAAATACATCGGAATGTTTACACGCACGCATAAACAAAAACATTTCTTTTAACACGCTATTATTAGCTTCATACGTATGTATGTATGTAACACAAACTTTGAACATGATTTTGACTCCTTTCGAAACGTCGGATTAACTCGAAATTTGGCATACTTTTCAAGGAATTGTAACCATTGAATATTTTCAACAGTTAGACCCGTTATTTTTACTAGGATAATCAGGATTAGTGATTTTTTGTTTTCTTTAAACCCTTTTGCCTTAAAAATAAAAAATAGAAAAAAAAAAATATAAAACACGCTTTCATAGAATATCCAACTAAAGAAAAAATAGAAAGTAAATTTCAAGAAATTTGAATTAATAAAACACACTATTAAATGAAAAAAAAAAAATTGTTGTAAAAAAGCGTACCGCTTTTTAAGATATTATCAAAATGGTAATCCACTAGAAAATAAAATCTGAGCATTCCACTAGAGTATGGAGAGCAGTGTCCTCGCGACAGCCTCTGCTGTGGTGGCACGCAGACGTTGGCTCCCGGCCTATGCGACACAGGAACTTACCGAAGCAGCCGTGTCCGGTGAGCACCTGCGTCAGCCGGTAGGAGAGGCTGCCATCTCGCCTCTCCAGCCAATCCTCCATGATGGGTCTTACCGCCAAAACTGTGGCGTGGCCTATAAATATTACGCACACACTCCACGCTTTTTTTACATTTTTTTATACGACGACGACAATATTATTAATTACAATTGTTGTTTTTTTAATTGGATTTTCTATGAAAGCGTGTTCTTTACTTATTATCTTATAAGCATTTGAATACTCAGTCAACTTGGATAACGTTGTAAAGTTAGATACATACATGTCATATTTTTCTACATAACGTTTCAAAGGCAAGGGAAGGTAAATGAAATATTACTGAAGTAAAATTTAAAGAGTATTTTTTTGAATTCATGTGTCAATTAGTATTTTTTTAATCTTTGTAGTACAAAGACATTGAAGTACTTTGGTAAATATTTTCATAAATTCAAGTAGTTATTTAAGCGTTCGTACTTAGATATAATACTTGATAAATCTAAATTGATTTGTAGTATGTGCTTTAACATACTAATAGACTAATGTCAAATTGTATAGATTTTCACTTACATATTTATTTTTAAATATTTTCTTTACAATAAACCTAAAATTTTAAACAGTTTTCTTTTTGTTGACTTTATGAAAGGTTTAGTGAGTATTCAAAGTCCCTACATTCAGCGTTAAAACCAAGAATGACAAAGTAACTATGCCCTACATGAGATTCAAACTGCTATCAAAACTGTGTATTGTGATGGTTGTTTGCAATGTAGTTCCTAATATGCACGCAGTAATTTGGCGCCTGAGAGGGAAAATAACTCAAACTTTACCATACAATATTTAACAAACTAGAAACTATAAACCACATTAATTCAAAATTATTGTTTAAATATTTTTTGCATAAAGATGTAGGATTGAAATGGGCACAAGTGCGACCGCGATTGTGTAGCGCAATTAATAACCGTCAGACATTACTCCACAGAGTTTTTACTAATAAATGATACAAAAATATCAACTTTCTTTGCTTTTGCTTTTCAATTATTATTTCGGACTTTATTAATCATTGGGTTGCATATGTATTTTGTTATGCATAAACTAGTCTTTCCCCGCAGGTACACTTGTGTCTATGCTCACTGTTTTGCTCGTAAGAGTAGAAAAAAAGGTTTAGTATAAGTACAAGTACAAACTATAAGTAGTAAAGCTATAGATAAAAATAGTAATGTCTGAAACAAGCTTACCAGTCAAATTTTGGTGTGAGTGTGATGTATGTAAGTTTGTTTTTTTAAGATATAGGGAGATTAAAGAACAGAAGAGATTAAAAAACGTATACCTGCAACTGAAGAGTCGTAAGTGAGCTGCCCGCCTTTAAGTTTGATGAGGGGTGAGGTGAAATAAGGGGAAAGAGGAGAGGAGGTGTTAGGCCTATATTTACTCACTCGGTTTGTCTACCGGTTTTCTGTGAGGCCGTGGTATTACTAAAGTCGAGTTATCCCTCCGTAAAATTTTGTAGCTTTATCCCAGTTTAGTAACTAATGAGTTACCCCTTTCGTAGCATTTCGACCGCTTTCTTGAAGATCACAACCACGAATGTTGTTTAAGGAACTCTTGTATATATAACGAAGTGTCGTAATGATAAGATCATTTAGAAACGGCCCTGTTTATGTATAAAACAATGTTATTTACTCCAATATCACAGCCTAGTAGTCGTGACACTATTGCCCCACTTTCTTACCAGACTCTGCGTTCATGCCACTTTTACCTACCTACAGCTCACACCAACTTACATTCAACAACGTTACTGATTCGTGTTGCACCCAACACTTAATTTTAAATTCGTATGAAGAAATTTAATACGACTCTTATATTTAACGAAATAAAGTTTAAAACAGAACAATTAAAATATAAATGAAATGCTGTTAAATTCTTAGGAGGAAGTGATCCGTCAAAAGCGGTGACATAATCAACGCGTGCTACATTATAATAAGGCTTTTAAAGTTTTACTATTTATATTTAACTTTGTTATGGTGTAAAGTTCTTCGATTCATCGCTGTTTTATTGTTTCACGCATCTTAATATTTCTTTTGACAATCTATTTATGACATATTGTTAGTGTACAACAAAACTACACCAAGAATACCTTTTTTTCTTATGATTGATGCTGTCCGCATATGAGCATAAAGCATAATATAGGAGTACCCTTTCATAGATATATGGTTAGCAAAGTGGTTAAAATAAAATAAACGAGGTTTAATTACAATAATTATGTATAATATAATAATGTGCCAGGTGCCGGAGGTGAAGAATATTAAAATTAGTATTATAATCATTAAAACAGTTATACATGATACATGGTCGGGCAGCCATGAGGTGACATTAGTTCACTCAATCATTTCTAAACGGATTATTATTGATAAACACAGGTTTCATTATATAATATTTTTAGTTAGTTACTTAGAAGACTCGGAGTGCCCGCCACCAGCCAGTTCGAGTTATAGGCGACCATGACTTGGTTGAGCTATGGTTTATACTCCCCATTCCAACTGCATAAGCAATCTATAAAATTAATTTGATTTTGTATGATTTTTGAAACCATTACGATTTCGAATAATAAAGCAATTTTATGAATAAAGCAGTTGAAATTGAATTTACTCTTAATCGGTGCAAATAGATATCAACCGCTCCCTCTTGTAATTACAAACAGTCAGAGAGAAACGTATGTGAGAAAAAATACTAAAGCATTGTAATTGGGGTTTGTGGTGTGGTGTAATGTGGTGGTGGTCGATGGTGTTCTAGGTATTTCGAGTTCTTCTTTGTTCTGTGACCCCCAATATCAATGATATGCAAATCACAGAAAGAACGTTTATATGACTTAAGTGGAAGAATTACCAAAAATAGAATAAACACATACATATTATATAATTATTTTATTAGTTTTGTTGATAAGAATATTGATATAACATATTAACTCATAAAATAGCTACCTTTTAAATATTGTAACTTATTGCACATTAAAGTCTATTTATTAAAACCAAATCTCAATTTATTTCAAAATAAGATAAGGCTTTTATAAAATCAAGTTCAATAATAAAGACATTACAAGATTTCTTCGAACAAACTCCATAACGATACAGTCGCGGTCGGTAATTTAAAATTGAATCTGATACGACTGGCAACAATTAAAATGCAAATAAGGACGGCATCGCCGCGCCTGAGACCGCTTAATGAGAAAAAAAATCCCAAATGTAAAAGTACATACACGTTAAATAAAATGTTTTTAACGGGTGGAAGTTACAAGTGCCAAATTAAAAATAATTTGACGGTGTTAATATACATGGCAAAATATCAATGTTATCGGATTTTGAAACAATTAATTAAATACTATTTTTAATATGGGAACTGTATCGTAGCAATTATAAATTGCTACATTAATTGTCACCACGATGTTTTAAAAAATCAACTGCGTGTAATGCTATTTATTAAGCCAACTGCACTTGATATTGAGGATGCACTCTTACATTTTACAATCCTTGAGGAAACTTTACGCACAGAGGGCTAGCTCGACCGGAGTAATACTACAGTTTCGCCGAGTGTATGAGTTTACTGGAGGCCTTATCCTCCTCCCCCTCTGTAGCCTCAATGGCTGGTGGTCACTTACCATCAGGTGAACCGTCTGCTCGTTTTCCCCCTGTAACATAAATAATACTCAACCGATAGCAATAGGCCCGAATACATATTCTTATCTAAATACAATTATACAAATATGTATATCCACTATCAGCTTCAAAGAGACATATTATTGCATTGTTGTTGAACGAACATACTCGTATATACGTAGGTGTATAAAGTCAAAGTTAGAAAATACCAAAAAGTCCTCGACAAAAGGATTATTAAAAATATTGCACCAGAAATATGATAGTGAAATGAACGAAGTCAATTAAAAACAGATTGCAATAAAAAAAGATTTTATTTTAATAACTGGGTTTTATCTTGTTGTTTTGGAACTACCAAAACTTGGCTTAGCAAGGATTTGAGTTAACAGTCGTTTTAAGCTTCTGAACTGCTTTAAAACCAGAATTCTTATAAATATAACAAAACTTACTACTGTGAATTATACCATCGTTTAGATAAGGCGTCAGTTGCCATTTTTTATGAAACACAAAATAAATGCTTAACAGGATAGCTATAAAAGCGGTTATGTCATACATAAGAAAATTATCTACTTAATTATGAAGATTTGAATTTGGTATATTTAGATTCTTAACGCTAATAAAGATTTCTTTGGAAATAAATTCATTATGTATTAGCGATTATCAAATATTAAAAAAACGTGATGGAGATAAAAGAAGCTTAATGCTAATATACGACTGTAAAACGACCACTTAAGATAGCCAACCCAAAGAAGATTTCGTAATAAAACCTGAACGATAAAGTTTTCTTCATCTACTTACATTAGTGTGTTAAAATACCTAATTAGCATACGGGCCGACGAACATATGTACATATATCTGTACGTATTAAATTAAATAAATAATGTTTCTATTTCTAATGAAATCATTATTAAATTTTAAGACACTTTAAAATCAGGTGAAAAGATACTATAAGATAAATTCGAAGTAGTTTTAGCTAATATTTTTTATATTTTTTTAAAGACAAGTTAATTATTAAGCCTGATTCCTGTATCACGGGGACTTAAGAACCTAACACCTAACCTCTGGAAAACTATTTCATAATAAAACTCACTTTTGCTCTGTGTGGAAATTAAAGCAGCGACGGCCGGGACGCGAATCCACTATTTAATAGTAGAAAGTAACTAAACAATATTTAGTGTCAAATATTTATATTAAAAGTAAATAAACATGTATACTATTTCAGTAACAATATTATAGGTTTCATAAATTAAACGTTATTATTCAAATATTATCTCTACATAGGACTATCTTTTAAAACCATCACTAATTTGAATTTAGAGATATCGAACAATAAATCATTAACCAGGTGTCCGGAATTAGTAATGAGAGTTTCCATACTGATTCCTTATCAACTAGTCCCTCCCATTGAAAAGGTCGCACAATGTCTTATAATTATTTAATAGGTTATCTGCATTCATAATTCAAGCCATCTACTACATGAAGAGAATATCCAAACGACGAATTTCAAGTTTCTCAAATATGTTCAAATCTTCCTATTGTACCGGGTGTTTGTCAAATATGCTCAAGTGAATTCTGTTACTCTATGGCAACATTAAGAACTATTTCCATCAATTTGTACGGGACATGGGTATGTACGACGAATCACATCGCCCACGTTCACCGATCTTAATTATCCGATTGTATGCCTACACTCGTGTCAATTAATTGCAGGTACCATTTCATTTGCTCTTATTGTCCCTTATTTGTTAATGAATGCATTTGTGCTTTGTTACAGGCAGCATTCTTTTGTTGCATGAAAAATGGAGCAAATATTATTTTTAGTCGTTGCATACTTTCTGAATATTTTATCAATGTTATGTCAGTTGTACTTAGACAATATTAGTACGTGACATTTTAAGAATAA
This sequence comes from Tyria jacobaeae, assembly GCA_947561695.1. Classification (NCBI taxonomy): domain Eukaryota; kingdom Metazoa; phylum Arthropoda; class Insecta; order Lepidoptera; family Erebidae; genus Tyria; species Tyria jacobaeae. The sequence continues at coordinate 14,935,364 of OX387220.1, forward strand.
TAGAAATATTATTCAAAATCTCCGCCGTCATATTTGGAAACGTTACTACAATTACATTTTTGCTATTCAAAGTTCAAGATCAGGCTGATGGCTGCAAAGAGTTACCTAATGACACGGTATCGGGCTACGAAGGGCGTCATTCAAATTCAATCACGGTCTTCGAAACAATTTGTAACAAATGTCAAGATCATAAAGGATCCCACTTTAGTAAGTGCGAACGTCTGACTGAAGGGAGAATCGTGACTAGCTGATCGATCTTTGATTTAGTGATTTTCAAAAGCAGTCGTATTAAGATTTGAAAACTGTAAACCATTATAAAAATAAAATATAACGTTGCTATTTATAAAAAATCTGGACTAAAAAAAATATTAAGTTAAAACAATACATATATGCATTGTAAACATAAAATAGAACCAATATCATAGAAAATAAAACATATACTTCGTGGACGGGCATGTTGGTCTAGTGGTCAGTCATCCTGACAGCTAAGCCAGAGGTCGTGGGTTCAAGCCCAGGACAAATAATTGTATGATGATAGTTTATCTATAACATGTATGTATTTAGAGAAATATATAAGTATGAACCTGGTCACCATAGTATATATTATATTAGTAGTAGTTTAAGATAGATATATATATATATTCATAGATAGATAATCATATTCTGAAAACTAAAAAAACACTAATAAAAAGTAATTAAATTCAAAGATGATAAAGTAATTAAAATGTTGCCAAAAATAAAAACAAAAAGTAAAACTGATGTACTAAATGTGGTCATTAAAACATTAATCAAAAGCAAAGCCTTGAGGATAATCTTAACTTTGACCTTTTCTAAGTCTGAACACACAACTTGATGGTATCTCTATCATTCCCGAAGATTTAGAATATTGATAGGTATTCCACATACATAATAGCTTAGAAAACAAATTATTCAAAAATAAAAGGTTATTTAAAAATATTAAAAGTCCATGCCATTGAAAAGGAAACTTAATAACATTCAATCCAATTATATACTACTGAAAGTATTCGTTGTTCTAGTCCTTGGAGGCGATTGTAATAATGGCTTGGAATCTAATGAGATACATCCTTATTATTTTGTATGTAGTATTTTTAAATCTTTTTTGTGTTTAATAATTCTGATGGATTTAAACTTCCCTATCCTGTCTTGGTTTAGAAACACGGAGTCTGTAGAAAGTAGTTTTTTTTAGGAAAACATAATTATTTTCGTACTGTATAACAAATATAATACCGAAAGAAAATATTTCTCATTAATTATTTTTTGCCTTGCATGCATTTACAAAAATATAATTCTTGCATATTTGCAGACTGAGATTCCATTTTTATACCGCAGATGCAGCACTTCTGAGTTCCCGGTAATTGGCTGAACTTATCTAAGTCATTACATCTCGACTTTTTCCTTTTTTGCCAGTTTTATTTCTCTCTCTTCGACCGCCACTTTCATTTGTTTTTGATTCAATTACTTTTAATGCTCGCTGATCATAATCTTGAGGAATCGCAACGTTGGGATATTGTTAGTACTTAATCTTTTTGGGAACGTTTAAAATTTACTGGTTGACGATCTCATTTAGTTTCAAAATATTCCTATAAACATAAAAACAGAGTTTGTTCTCAAAAAGTTTATCGCAGTCTAGATAACTATACATTTTTTTTATTCAGACCGTGTTTATACGGCATTAATACGTTATTCTTAAGGATGCGACATAACTCATCCAGTATCGTGAGTCTGATCGGTATTTCACTAAATGAACGCGTCTCAAACGATATTTATAGTGACGGTGGACATAATTTAATAAACAAAGCAGGGCCAAGCCGACATTTTAATGCCACCCCGGGCATAGGATCTGATAATGGATCATAACTGGTTTTCAGTCTCGGTAGATAGCATTGTAAGGAACAAGTCCCACTTTGTTACAAGCTCCCGGTAAAATGTACAGCGCTTCCAATCGTTAAACAGAAACTCTATCTGCATCGGCACTATTAATAATATTACGCACCACAATATCAGATATGCATTGAGTGCAAATTTAATATGTAAGCGCTTTGTTAATATTATTTTCTATTCCGCATATTATATTTTTGTACATGTAATAATGTGAATAAAAATAATAAATAAACTTAATTTACGTTTTAGTTTTTAACATTTTTGAAACTTGAAGGGTCGAACTCACAATAGCTGAGTAACAACAAGTATAGAAATATGATATTTTGAACAGCTACTTGTAAGTATGACAAATGACTGGCATGTCTTATATCAAGAGATGTAAATCGTAGTCGGACAAAACGAGAAAGTATAAACATTTACATTTGAGACAACCAACCGCCAACAAAAACGGATCGTGCTTCAATTTTCGTCTTATCTAAAGTTACCTTTGTTTCCTTGACAGGTGCATTAGTGTGCTATCACACAACAATTAAATGCATCAATGTTGCTGCATCACGATGAGTGGGTATACGAGACTTATATCATGAACACCGCCTAGCGTTTCTGCTATCTCCAATTTTCGATCGTTCATGTCGATATGATTGAGGAATTTCTTTGTTTCGATATACTGTTTACTATCTGCGGTAAGATGACTTACGAAACTTAACGACTACTTCTGAGTTAAAATAGCGCTCATATTCTGGTTTGTTTAATAAACCAAATTCTATGGTTTATTATTTTATCTGTAAGACATTGCACTTATGTACATATATATAGCATAATAGTATAAAAAATACAGATATAAATTAGTTCAAATATTATCTCTGAATTTTAAACATTTCCGGTTCACGTGGAGGAAAGTAAAAGAGGGAAATGGCCCTTCATAGAAAGACATTTTATTCATAGTCATATTCATAGTCATTTTTAACAGTGGTAGAGCCATGCTTAGGCATGAATGGGCCGGCTCGACCGGTGCGCTACCACGGCCTCACAGAAAACCGGTTGTGAAGTAACGCTTGCGTTTCATTCGCCGAAATGAGTGAGGTTTCCGGAGGCCCAACTCCCCCTCTCCCCTTTCCACTCTCCTCATCCCCGCTCTACTCTTTCCTATCTCCTCAACCTCCCACCCTTCTATCCCATCCCCCCATCCATCATCAACCTCAAAGGCGGGCAGTGCACCTACGACTCTTGAGTTGCAGGTGTCTATGGACGCCGGTTGTCACTTTCCATTAGGTGACCCGTCTGTTCGTCTGTCCCCCCATAGTATAAAAAAAAGACAGATACGTGTTTCCGGTTCGACATTCATGGAGACATGCGTGAAAACAAAACGGTCTATTATGGGTTGCTCTTGTTTCGGTAATAAATTAAAGTTTTCACGTCCATGAAAACGTTACCATAGGGAAAAGACCGCAGGAGATAAATATACTCAAATAGACATAGTAGTTATATAAATTCTGCTGTAACATTGCAGGGATACTAATAAATATATTGTATTAAAATATAGTGTTTTTTTTTTATTTAACAGAAAAAAAAATTGATCTTTATTTGATTTAATAGATTCAATTATTTTTTACTTATACGGTACAAAAAAGAATCGCTTACTATAGAAAATAAAATAAGCTAATCCGTTATCAATGACGGCGTCATCAATCGTTATTTACCAATAATTATAAGAACCCAATGTAAAATATGTTAACTGTCTTATTACAAACAAGTTTAAATTATCCAAAGATACTTCTTATAACGTAATTTAGACGGATATCTGAAGGCAAACACCCGATTGGATGAGTACGCGTAAGCCCCAGGGCCATGAATTCTCCGGTATTCCGGGAGAAATTTGGTTATTAAAAGAACATATTTTTACGCACCCAATATATAAAGTGTGTGTCTTAAAAAGCAGTTTTATTACTTTTAAATGGCAGGTAACAGTTCGTTTTAGAAGAGTCGTAAAATTGTACTATCAAACGCAACTGTCTCATACCAGAGTTAAGATACTTAGTGAGTGGGCTGACTTAAAATTCTTTGATTGCCTTTGTCAAAAGTTGAATATAAAATCTTAGTTTCCGTGACTCAGTGAAAGATTTTATATGTTAAGATAGTCCAAATCTATTGATAGCAAGGTGGATTTATATTTTATAGATTTGTTTGATTAGGATTATCAGATTTTATGACTGTAAAAGTTGAAATAGTTAGAAAAGTACGACAGCTTTTGTAAATTTTATGTTTCTATTCAAACAAACAAAGGAATATCGTGGGTAACGATTTCCTATCGGTTGAAATAATCTTTGATTGTTTTGGCAGGCAGGCAGGCAATATTTGTATTTACATACGTTTTCTTGCTAAATACGAAATGAATATACTAAGAAGCAACAAACCCTTACTTAAGGAAGTAAAAACAATGAAAGGGAAACATGCGGATATAATATTTTAGATATTACAGCTTAAGTTTAGCGACACATTTCTATAGGTTTTTAATGAGCTAATAACAAGTTGTAAATAAAAAGCGACACTGATTACTTCAACCATTCAATATAATTTATAAGCAAATAATACCTAGGTTATAGATATAATAGTTAGATTTTTTTAATGGTTGGCAATTACACACAAATAACATAGTAACTTTTAAACATAATCTATGTCATGAACAAATATTTACTCTGCACGACATGCAGAGCTTTCACGGCCTACAATATGGCGATAGTTTCCGTTACATGAATGGTCAGAGTAAACAAAATGTCGAACCTTGCACCGATACTTTGCTCGGGACTGACCTTATATTGAAATAGTCACGCGTTGGTGTAAACGATTAAGCTGAATATTAGTTATTAAGTGTATCATAAAGAAACACCAAATCGTTGTTACTTTATTATCCTTTTTATTTAAAACTGTCTTAATGTGAAATTTTCTAAAAAAATATCTACGTATTTATAGACTACTCGCTATAAAGCACCTCTGGCAAGGTGGATCTTTTGTGTATTCTATCATGATACTGGGTTGAATAGACGATGCGTGTAAATGTCACAGAGACACAAAATAACTTTTTAATTTATCTTTAAATGCATATAATGTGTCACGGTAGTTCTGTAAAGAATTGCAATGAACAAATACTTTAAGTTTGATACTTCATATTTTCCAACTTGGCTTATTTTATTTTTTACAAACATATTTTTAAACGACTTTCATCGCTACGTCTATACCCAAGAAAGAAACTTACCTAACCATAATGGGAACAATATTTTTTCCACAATCTCAATTCTCTCGATTTCTAACTTACACTTTTTCTCTCCACACCCGGACCATTAAAGGTCAGCACAAGTGAGCTATAAATAAGGTATTTAACCCAATGTGTGTGGGCAAGCCTTAGCCGACACTGTCATGGGAAAGCGTTCAGATATTACAATCGCTACTATTTATTTGGTAGTACCTCAAGTATTGGGGAGGACAGGTATTCTGTTGAATACAATGTTAGTCGTGCATAGTTTAGAATATATATCAACCTCTTGGGAGGTCTTGTATAAATGTAATTAACATTATAAGAACAAATCTCTTGTCTAATTCCTTGTTGTCCTTGAAACTGAAATGCATGTAGATTTTTTAATAATGAAAAAAAACAAATTCCATAGTCATCTGTTTCTTGCTTACGTGCTTCATAGATTTCGGCACATTAGTATTTAAACAGCATTTTATAGCATTTAAATTAAATATTTTATTAAAATGGTCTCACGAACTTATCAAAGTAATACAATTTGAATATTTAGATTAAATCATAGGCACCTATTAGTCTTATTAGCTCAATATAGATTATCTTTATTTAAAAAGTAATAAAAATTCTTTATCTAATGTGAAGATTTGATTAAGACGTTATCTTTATTTTTATTACGTTTAAGTGTAATATGTATGTATTTAATGTTATAAAATTGTTATAAAATCTTTACACCGTAGTCTTTTCTGAAGTTATATGCTTAATACCTTCATTACAGAATATTCTTAGGCATTGCTGTTCCAATGAGAAATATTACTAAACCTAATCAATTTTAATTCCTCAAAACAACTTCATCCAACAATTTTATGCTATATTAGTTATAATGATACTAAAAAAGATATTACTTCTGCCAAGTAATTACCTCAAACACGCAAGCAAACATTGCAAGCAAGAAACACAGTTAAATAACCAAGATAGTGGTTTAGGGGGTATTTTAAGAAGGTTGTTAAACCAAAATTAGTTACACGTGATTTCTATAAATGGTCAGTATTTAAAAAAATCTTATACAGACTTCTTTAACTACATTTAATAGCACCCGGTCTACTTTAATGAATATATTGAAAAAATGACAAAATAAATGCTATTAAAATATTTTGCTTTATTTAATCCTGTTGTTATTTTTTTTTTTTATATAAATATTATTACGCGGTGTGGTTCATTTTGAATCCTAAACTAAAAGACAATCTGTGCAATGGATGTTTCCATTCGAAGAATTGCCAAAAAAGTAAAGAAGTTATTGAGTCATCCTCCTAACAATCCGAACCACACCTTGTACATTGACATGGTGGACCTGGCACGGTGGAAATAGGCGCGGAAGAGATCCCTTAAGAGGGGTGGGCTCACTGCTTCAGTCAATGGTTCCAACACTGTGATGATACTTAGAAAGGAAGGGAAACTACATCGAAAAGCAGTGAAAATATTAACAGGCTTCTGTCTCATTCCGTTATATATTTTCTAAAAACTTCTAGAATGGCCCCCGTACAGGAGTGCTTTAGAGAAATAGATACTTTGGAATAAACAATTTACTGTCTTCATTAATTTAATCGTCTGGGATATATTCAACAAAATCCTACAGTTTAAAAAAACTTCCTCAATGAAAACTCAGTTACAAGGCGTGATTGGTATGAATATAAAAAGCAATTATAATAAAATATAGTAATCGTGTAGCAACATGTGCAAATGAACCTTTGAAGGCACTTAATAATCGATTAAACATGAAATCATTCGTCATAAATAGCAAGTTGTGATTTATATTCTGAGTGTCATCAAATCATTTGAAATATATTAGAAGCAATGCACTACAGACATCACAGTTGGAATCTTTAGATGTCAGACTAATATTGTAATAATATTACCGTTAATCTTTACACTAATAAGTATGATGATAGTTAGCACTACTTCTTTTTTATGGAAGCCGATACGTTGTTTACGAAAGCGTGGTTTAACGGTATAATATAAAAATAAATACCATTTAAATAAAAGGTTTTGACAACATGTATTACAATGGTGAGTATTAGCTAGACACAAATGTTCTTGATTTATTAATGCGTGGGTTTTCAGACAAGTTTCTTTCGCTTAAACCAAGTGATAAATATTTTTTATGATCTGAAATTTTTCACTCTTTGACCATAATGAATGTAAATAGATGGAGCTAGTGAGGTGCTTGCGGCTAAATAACTATGAGCCGATGGATTTATGACTTTCGTGAGTCTGTTAAGCTGGTCTTGTTTATCATAAGAACCACTATGACTGTCAATATTGAAAGTTATGAAAATTACAATAACTTCATAGTTGGCGTTGATGTTAATCTTGAAAGTTTGATTTGTTTATAATATTATATTAAATAGATCGTGTATGTATAAATAGGAGGGATCATCAAAAATTTATATATATATTATAATCTTAAATAACTTTAGAAAATGTCATGTAATGTTCTTCAAATAATGAAAAGTTGTAAATCAACACGTTAAATTATGGATGAACAAACTTAATTTATAGGCATCAAGAGATTGCTTTTAACAAGCTTTGTATTAGCTTTACTTGTATGTTTGTTTGTTAGTTTGTATGTAACCGACTCCTTAGAGCGCGATTTTGATCCACTTTAAACGGCCAGATTTTATTCAAATTTTGCACACCTGTCAAAGACCGATGACAATGCAATAATTCGATTAAAATATCCGATTATCCTGATTAGATTCGCCAGGATTCATCAATTTCTTTCCGCATCCTTTGCATGAGAGTAAGAGTGCTAGAGCGAGTGCGTGAACTACGCATTGAGTCTTGTTCCGTATACGTACATAAATGTACCGACAAATCTAATACACATACTATTATTATTTCAATATCCATAGTATAATGATAACCGTGATTTACAAAAATGCTTCTTATATACAACAAAACAAAATATTCAGGATAGAAATCTCAATTTATTTATTATTTGCGGAATAACATTTAGTGAGCATAGCGTAAGATCTACAGTCGATAGAGTCATCAACTCCAAATAAGAAAAACATTTCTTAGACGGAACCTGAATAAATAATAGTTTAAAAAACTGAGAAACACGCTTTGTATAGAAAACCAAACTAAAAATTGGAAATAAATTTTAATACTTTTGAATGAAGAATAGTGTAATAAATTCTAATAAATATAAATAAATAATAATGTAAATAAGAAAAAAAAATATAAAAAAAAGCGTATAACCATCTCATTTCTTTGCTAATTTTTGTCAATTTTACTGTTAAAGTAAATTTGACCTGATGATTAATGAATTACTTAGGAATTATAAATATAGGCATAGACTAACCAACAAACTCCATGAAAGAAAAACTCTTTAAAGCTGTCAAAAACTATCTTACTGCCGCTCTACATACAATTAACTCGATAAATACTTGTTCTTAAAACTATTAAAAAGGGAAATATTAATCAAGATCACAGTTAAACACGGATCTGGCTTAGGCTAATGACCAATATTGTACCTTAAGAATCTATGAGGAAAAGTCTACCCTTAGAGGCAGACTTCCCTCATAATGATATTATTATACTAAAAGGACAGCTGAATACAGCAGTGTAAGGAATTCATACCTCATTTTAAACTTTAAAAATAGCTAAACTTTTGAGTTTTGCGTTAGTTATTTGAAATCCGCAATATAACGAACAAAACTAAGTACCTGCAAAAATCGCAAACGTGAACCATTTCTTATTTAAGTTCACTCGAGCGTGGGTCGACATAAATGGTAGTGCAACGAACATGCTGTACCTATATGAGACACTGTATCATTTGCAATTACATGTTATTGTGCCTTTGTACTATTTTAATGTCCGTTGGTACGCCCTCAGTAAGAATGTGGTATTGTAAGCAAAATAGTTCGCCGTTTGTTTCTGTCAATTTGAGTATCAAGGGATGAGTAACAATGCATAATAGGTATAATTGGATCGCAAACGTACATATCTGGAGAATTTATTTGTTGAGATTAGAATGAGACCACAAACGGTTAACAATTTTCAATTAAGCTTGTGACCCTACAATGTTAACTGTTCTTATGTTTTAATAGCAAAGGTACACATTTGATACTCATTGTTGTTCATTGTGATAAATGTGGTTATTAAATAAATCAAAGAAAAATAGAAAATAAAAATCAGAATATGGATAAAGCAATTTATTAAAAAAAAAATAAGGCAACTTTTGCACTATGTATTCTTCCTGAGTTCCAGAGACTTTACAAACTTGTATACAATAAAGACAATGAGCACACAAAGGACAAATTGTTTGAACTTTTTGAAAAATAAAAGAACCCACGACCTCAGGCTCAGCGACGGATAGCCCCCAATGCAGGGGATGTCTGAGCGCGAATGAAACGGCAGCCCACCTTATCCTGGAATGCAAGGGAGTGGCTGCACAACGGGCAAAAAGTCTCGGAGGCGCGAGGACGCTCCTAGAAGTCTGTGACAGCCCCAAGAGGCTTTTGTGCTTCTGGAAGGAGCTAGGCTGTCTCAACTAGTCAGCCTCCTGAACGCATAATGAATCGAACATGAGTTTAAATATGAAAACTAAGCCCTTCACCTTTACCATTCAGGCTCAGAATTCAGGATAACTAACCACTTGACCAAAAGTTAAATAATGTTGAAGTTAAAAATAATTGTAAATTCTAATGGTGGATATGTTAAATAAAGGACCTATACTGCTGACGTCGATTGAGACAACAAGCAAACTTCGATTCAATCATTAAGGCTCAATTAAAGTATCAATATACAGCAGACTTTGACTCCTGGTCTTTTAGCAAGGACCTAATATTATATTTAAATAAGAAGTCCATTCATTAATTTTTTCAAAAGCCTACGAAGTAAGCGTCAATTAGGCTGCAAAAACATCGATATATTGTTTTGTGTGAACTAATCGCGAAAGCAAACGTTCGTTAATCCTTTCCACAAGCAAATATACACCATTAAGCAAATCCTTCAAGTAATCCACTACGAAAAGCCGTCAAGTCTCTGTCAACACTTGACGAACGGGATTTTCTTGGCAAGCGTCGAAGTTCTGCTCGTATTTACATTTTCACACATAAAGTAAATTCCTCGCATCTAGAAGTTTGAGTGGGGAGAAATGAAAATAGCGATTCATCACAAGTTTTAATCTGTTCTAGAGTTTGGCCCACTTGCGGTCTCGTTAGCGGTAAACGGGCGGCCAGAACGCAGCGAGTTTTCCTATGCTGTATTGTATTATAATTTATATAAAAAAATATTGTTAGTATTGATGCCAGTGTTTATAGACACCAAGGACCGCTAACCACTAAGTAGATGACCCTTGACTCTACCTTTTATTTTCGTAAAAAACTACTTTGTTATTGTTTTCTATATTTTAGCTATATTTCATACTTGAGTACAGAAATTGGAATTAAAATAATATACTGTATGATCTTCCCCAAAATAAATCATATTACTGTTACGGGTTCTACTAAATAACACGTCCCACACTGTACTAAGATGCGTAGGCGATATATGCCAGCGGTATATCATTACTTGTTGCGTTAGAACAATTGAAACCATTTACTTTTGTCAATTATAGCAATTTAATATTCTTGCACAAGTTCCGATAGCTTCAATATTTTGTATCAAATATTAATAACTAGATGCGCCGCCCTAGCTTTGCAAATGTTGTATACCTAAATTAGTTTGTAAAAAGATTGAAGATCTCCCTAGTGCTTTATGACTCACTCACTTACTCATTTTTCATTGTAAACGATTTAAAAACTTTTTCGTAAAATTAAAAATATATGTTTAATGCAAAACCTTTTACTAGCAATAACGAACACAACAAAAAAAATCCAATTTGGTGCAGTCATTCGAAAGTAATGCACGTACATACATTTCAGTTACTTATTATTATACGTGGTCTTGTACGTGGTCTTCTTCTGTATCGTTTCCAACTTGGGCCTCTCAGCCAAGTTACCTTTATGGTCCTTCGCTCGTCTGGCAGTTTTGCTACATGCCCGGACCATTTCGCTTTTTAGTATAGTTCAGGGAATCACGGCTTTGGTTACGCTCTTTTTTTTGAGCGAGTTATTTTATTAATTTTTCTAATTTTGATTGCTACATTCTAGGCCCCATTGACAAGTTCCTTTTTTTGTTTCGTTTCTATTTTTTTTTATTTCTGTCTATTTCCAAGCCTGGCAGGCATGACTTAGATATGCTAAAAGACAGCTCGACATGGCTTTACTTTTTATTTTTACGTGCATACTGCTCTTAAAATTTCCTTTGGGCTCCAATATTTGTTAGTAAGTTTAATTATTGTATATATTTTTTTTTATACTATAGGGGGACAGACGAACAGACGGGTCACCTGATGGTAAGTGACACCGCCATCCATGGACACTTACAACTCAAGAGTCGCAAGTGCGCTGCCCGCCTTTGAGGGTGATGAGGGATGGGGGATGCAGGGAGCGGAAAGAAGAGAGGAGGGATGAGGAGATGGAAAAAAGGAGAAAGGAGATGAGGGGAGAGAAAAGGGGGCAGGGGGAATTGGGCCTCCGGAAACCTTACTCAATTCGGGGAAATGCAACGCAAGCGTTACTTCACAACCGGTTTTCTGTGAGGCCGTGGTATCGCACTGGTCGAGCCGGCCCATTCGTGCCTAAGCATGGCTCTACCACTGAACAAATTTATTTACTTGTATATTTGCAAGTAAGTTAAATTCTCCTTTAAATTTTTGAGTAGTTACTGTCTTACTGTACTGGTGAAGCAGATTTATTTTCCTAGGTTTTTTTTAATATATATTATAGGAGGATAGACGAACAGACGGGTCACCTGATGGTAAGTTACAACTGCCATCCATGGACACCTGTAGCTCGAAAGTTGTACGCCCGCCTTTGAGGTTGATGAGGGAGATAAATGCTTAGATGCGAGATGGTGTCTTAGAATTTTCCAGAATGCGGTTGAACAATTGAGTGTATAGTAGAGCCAGTAATGAGAGGGCCAAGTTTTTAGACTCGTTGGTAATTTTGAACGAACCATTTACTTCACCTTTTTACTCTATTTGTTGTTTGGACAACTTCTTATACGGAGAATGGTATATGGCATGAGAAAAAACATAGGATACGGTTTATCAAGAAAAAAATATCTCTCAAAAGACAAAATAGCTTTTATTTATAAGGAGTCGCGGGTGAAAGCTAAGTAATAATAAAGACGTGTCACTCTACATCATAAGATGTCGAGTATTCAATGATGAACAGAGGTTTACTATGGGCAGCTCTATTCTTCAAAATTATTAGTTACATATCGCTTTGCACTGAGGATTTTACATTGATTACTCATTAAATGAAGAAAAGTAAATATTCTAACGTCTCGTCTATCAAACAAAATTGACGTGTGCTTTGTTGATATTAACGGTTAGTGGCATAAATCTACAACACTGGTACCTGAGATTTTTTTAACAATACCCTGGCAGTGGTTTTGGCTAACATTATAACCCTGTAGATAAATATGATAAATGTGCGACAATTTTTAATGAAATGAAGTCTTACATGATTCAGATTTGTCATTCCACGACCTGCTACAACAATCATAATAATATTAGAATAAAAACTTTCGTGAATTAGATTCATATTTATTTAAATATACGGTTTTTCTCACGTGTGTATGTCGAGACCGAAACTAGTCGGATATCCCCAAAATATACACGTGAGTAATACCGTATTTTTAAATAAATATAATCATAATAATACTTCTGTAAGCTTATCGGAAAAGTTCAAGTGTTAAAAGTAGGTCATAACACACATAACGCAGCACACCGTAAAGCTTAATTTCCAAGTAATTCATTTTTCAAAGGTTTAAGATTTTTGTTTTAAACTTAACGTATACGTATTCACTTATGGGTTTAGAAATTTGTTGCGAACTTTTGTGTCTAATTCAAACATTAGCTGCTATCGCCATTTTTACCCACATTAATAGTCTCTGCTCCACTCTACGAGTATCTATTGCCGTAGCTTAGATAGCTTATGATTATCTTCATGAGTTAAATGATACTAAGATATTTTTTACATGTTTTTTTGGTTATCACCTAAAATACAGCCTTATAGTACGGGAGGCAACGTTCGGGTTCTAATTGCCGGTATATGTATGTATAAGTATATATATTAATTTTTATTTTGTTCTTTTATAATGGCTGCCAGTAAGTAACATCCACTCAACCAGAATTGCATAAAAAGGAAAGTATTAATATTTATAATTCCATTGCGTGACGACACACAGCACGCGACACACGATCTGATTTATATTTTCGAGGTTAAAGCGCTTGACTTTTGTTTTCGTGAATGCGTCACCTAATTAGAATGTGATTTCATGATAAAAAGTTGAAATGAAATAGTAACTTTGTGATTGATTTTATTTGTTATCTGTAAACATAAACCCGAATTTCTTTTTAAATGAAATCCTCTTTCTAAATTCCTCTTTTAGTATTGAGATTTATATCCTAAGGCTATGTTTAGGTAAGGTAAACTAGACTGTTTACTGTATTTAATTGATCTTAGTTTACTCAGAAATAAGGCCATAGGTAATATGGAGCTACTAATATATTGATTGCTTGGAATCGGCTATCATTCATCATAATACTAGAGTTTCAGTACCTCATGTTGTGTTCCAATTTTCTAGTTTATTTCCTTAAAATAGCGTTGTTTTGGTAACTTATGGACTACCTGGTCCTTAAAAATTAGGTACCCAGAACCTCTAGCATATTCTGACTTCTCTCTTCTTCTTCAGTAAATGCCAAATAAATTTATACAACAGAATAAACAACATTATTACTTAAACTATTATATGGGTGTAATAAATAAGTATACTAAGTTTTGAATGTAAACCCTGCCAATGAATACATCGCCTCAGGGTACAACTGCACCGCGGATGAGACATCATGCTGTTATGAACACTTCAGAGCACTCTGAGGCATAATATTTCCCTGCTGATATCGTAATTGCTTTGTTACACGCTAAACTTTTATATTGATACTGCTCCAAATATTTTTTCTTTTTTAAAATTCAAACCGCATAGTTGGTTTGATAAACTACTACGAACTGATTAGCTTTTAATGGGATACAGTTGCGTACACCAACTAACGTTTTATGTTAATTAATTCCTCACACAAAAATTTACCAAGGTGCAACGTTAATCAAGAATACTAGTAATGTGTGAACTAAGTTACTAGAAATCTTCCTAAATTGTAAATTCGAGAAAGATATGGAGTGTGTTTTCTTATAAAATTTTATAATTCTAAAAAGACTTAATCCGCATTCCACCACCACCACCAAGTCTATACTTCCTACAGTCTAGTAGTCTCAGAAGTCAGTAGTGTCAACAATTTATTTTTAATATTAATTAGAAAATATTTACATACAAAGCATGCTAAACACAATCTTATAAAAAAAAACGATATCAAATTACCTTTCAATATACTTCCAATTTTCCCATTATTAATTACTGAACTGCCCCCAAGATTTTTGCCGTCCATGTCCATTTACGTTTTATACGCTCACGACTAAGTCAATGTAAGTATTTAATACACCACTGTTTACCGCTATAGGGATACAGGCGTAAAGATAAGAAAGCCTTTAAAAATGGTTAACAATGCAATGAAAATCTCAATACAAGTAATTTAAATTTATTCTACACATTTCTTATATAACACATTCATCTGTATCATTGTATTGTAAGCCGTAAAATATTTCATTCGATATCGTATAAATAATATGATGACCGTATTCAAAGTTTTATAACTTGTTTATAGTAAATCAGCTGTTAGTATTAAATCAGTATTTTATTACCAACAATCCGTTATCCGTTTGTTGAATGGGAATGCGACCACATAATAGCAGTGTTTACGTCTTGAACTGCAGCTCACATACTTTTAAATAGCATGATGTTATCCGCACTGATTATAACTTGGCAGTTGTTATGCGCAATGTTAATTACTGAGGGACATTAAATGGATTAATAGCTATACTTATACAGTTTTTCCGTCTTCTATTAAAGCACTGTTAGAAGTTAAAATAGGATCTGATATTCATAGAGAATGTGTTAGCAGGTATGGTATTTATTTTAGTGGATTTGAAAACTATCCCATATCGGTATGTGTGTATAAAATAAACATCTTTTACCACAAATTTTTAGATTCAAGTTTTATATGAGATTCATGCTAACAATAATAACGATGGGGTTTATTTGCCTAAACACTTTGAGGTGATTAACACAGTTAATAAAGCACCTTTCTAAAATATTTAAATACCAATCTTATATCAAATGACAATAAACGCTACGTATGTGAATGTTTTGTGCCCATTCATAAGAAATAAAACCCGTGCATCCGAACATATGAAACATTCATTTAGCAGAAAACATAAAAGTTATGACTTTTCGATGTTGACATGTAGAGGGGCCTAATAAAGACCTTCTATAAATCACTTGTAACACAAAGACACTCGTAAAGTAGGATGGAGGAGCAGGACTCGTATTTTTATCCATACTTTAAAATTTAGAATAAAAAGCTATAATAATTGACTAAAGCTAATATACCCTCTTTTTTGGCACCTGGAAACTGGGGAGTTTACCCTCAGCTTTGCTTAGGTGATTATTAGGGGTAGTAATCACGCTCTCCTCGTAAAAAGCTCTCACTTCGGATCATGGCTACAGATAACGTCATTTACTTTTTTTTTTGTATATTACATCTGATATAAAACATGACTTTTAATACGACTGCTTAGGTAATATAACTTTGTATAAGGGTTATTAAAGCTATCCGTTTTTAATATTGATGGTCCATTACTAGTAAGCTTCTACAATATAGCATTTCTTTGTAACCCAACACCACCACGTCAAGTTCTAATTGATGCTGTCAGTCGGTATAAAGCGGGCCTTAACAATATCAAAGTTGATATACAGTTGATCGTCCCCTGGGAACAAGCCCTAACTTTCGATTAAATGTTTCTGTTTTGGACAAAAGATATATAATGCGTTACAAAAATAGTCAGTTTTTAATTAAATTTAAAATAACTATCATAAGGTTACGGTTAAGACGACAGTTGTTAAAAGTTAAAATATAAAAAAAAAGGTATACACAGGTTTTAAATAATAGCCATACAATATCAAAGTTGTTATTGGTATATAGTTATGATAACAAGATTGGGCAATTTCCTGAGAATTCATTAAAATATACGCATTAAGCTTATACTTATCTTACTCTATATTTTTACGGACAAAAAACTATAATGGCAAATCAATGGTTACTGCATATTACAAACGCTGGCGATTTTCTCCGGAGACTTTTTCGATTTGCTATAAATCCTTGGTTTAATTGTCCGTGAAATAATGGGATTAAGCGTAGATTAAATAGACAAATTCTTTTCAATATATTATTTTTACTCGCCAATTACGTTTTTGGAGCCAACTTTATATTTAAATTCAGAATCTAGCAATAATTTAATGTTACATACTCTTGAGTAATTTAAAAGTTGAAGCTAGTGGTGAATATTGCGAGAGATCTTAGATTCAATTCCTGCTCAAGACATCATTGTGTAAAGAGCATAATTGTTTATTTTGTGTTACGGAGTAAATTTTCTTCTTATTCATTATTTAACTTCTAAATATCTAGAAATATATGTACAAGTTTATCAGACGTTTCAGTTACCATAACGCAAGATCTGCTATGCTCTAATTATTGTTTTAAACTATTTAACTTACCAACGGCTACGAGAACTACAACTAATTACTAATAAAATCCTAAAATGTGTAGTTCCAAGCTTTTGCAGCTATTTCACGGAATGCAAACATTACTATTACAATTGTAAAACAAAATAAGTTCCTGCAATCGATCTCAATAATATAACCGGATGAATTAATACGCATTTTCCGTTACAGTCACCTACAATTTTTGTATGATAATACCGGATGGCGACGGATGTAGTAATCGTGCAAATCATTATGGAAATAATTTTGTATGTAATCAGGACACAGCGGAAATGAGTGGATTACGTGTTAATCCTTTTATGAGGAATACTCATTACATATTAATACATTAATTAAGTATCATCACGTTTCGTGTTTATTATGAACTGACGCAAATAATACCTATGTATATATTTCTGAAACTGCAGCTGTTCTAGAATCTCAAATCTGTTGAAGAGACATCTAGAAAAATAATCTGATGTTTTGTTAAAAATATACATTTAAATTATTTTTGTCTATTAGAATAATAACTTGCCCATAAACAATATCCTCCTACCCCTACAATGATCTTATATTAACACGAGCTTTCCAAATATACGATTACACTAAAGACTACAGTACAAAACGTGCCGTATACTTTAATAACATTGAGCAAGTATGTATTCATAATGCTTGAAATATGTTCTCCATCCATGCTGTATATTAAATATTGTTCTAATGATGTGATTTACACTCTGACAGATCTATTTTTTATTACTTATACTGTTGTTCATAGTTTATAATTAGATATATAATCCCCATTACTCACCAATTCTTGTGTCCGTTGTTTGTATGTTTGTCAAGACCTCCATGACACTGGTATTAAGGCTAGCATGACAAGGTGGGAGTTGTACAGTATTTAAAAAAATACACAAAATAAAGCAGGTTAAATAAGCAGAAAATGTTTATGCTCTTCAATTCTTTAAAAATGTTAAAATGTTTATTTTTATTGTAACTAAAATAAATAATGTCACTTTTAATTTCAGGCTAAACTTAACCGTATCGTATTTATCAGACGTCTAATGTTAGTACTGAGTTAGTTGGTTGATTTGTGAGTTGGTTCTAGACAAGAGACCCTTATATTGTTCATGACAGCCCCTCTTTTCAAAAATATATCTTACTCTCTCTCTACATCCAATGGTTGCCTAGAAGAGATCAATAATTGCAATAACTCCACCTAATCCAAAATATTTATAAGTTAAATATAGTCCATCCATTTATTTTGATCTGCTTTTTATGTTTATACGATGATGCTTGTTTTAAAACTATATGTATTGGATCGTAAATACCTTTTTTGATTACTCCATTATCAACTTCTATAAAACTTGATGCAACATCACGAAATATTATCGCAAAAATGTTTTATGTTTGCAATAAACCATTTAACTTCTGTTTACGTGTTTTGAAAGCTAAAGCTAATAAGGCTATTAAAATTATACGGGTGAGCCACAACAGGACGTCTACACAAAGATATAACGATTCGGAGCTATGTTTTCAAACATCGGGATCGTATAATTTTATAATACTAGCCAACAATATTTAGTGTGGCGTTGAAATATAAGTTACTATTAACACTCAACCTTATACTCTCGTAGTAAGGGTTTGTTTAAAAAAAATGTATATAAATAGCAAATGCGTAATCGTTAACGATTGCATGCAATAGACAGGGGCTTGACCATTTTAGCTTGGTCATTTAAATAATCCATACGAAACTTACTCGAACACGTACTTATAAAAAAAAATCTATTGTATTTACTGACATATTTAAATTTTATGTAAGGATTAAATTTTATTTTATATATTAAAATCCAAATAGGATATCGAGTCTCGTGTATGAATAGATCTATTTTTTCTAATCACCTATTAAATTCTACATATGCCATGTTACGAGTTTAAATGCCTGTAAAATCAGATCGATTTGCCGTTTCGTTCGTTCTTCATACTAAATGTGTTAATACTAGTTTATTGGTACCATAAATAAAAACGACTGTAATGTGTCCATTTGAGGGTTGTAGTAATTTCTGACCTGATTATATGATTCCTGTCCGATTTCTGGGCAAAATTTTGTAGGAAATCTTATGCAACTACCATGGGCCACTGTTTTAAAAAAAAAATCAAATTATGCATGTAAGTTATGTAGTACTGTAGTACTTGTATTTTTATTGTATAGGGGGCAAACGAGCAGATGGAGCGCAAGATGGACATGGGATGGCCACTCATAGACATCTGCATCTTAAGAGTCGCAAGTGCCGCCTAAAGGAGATCGAAGGCTATATAATCAGGATGGGCATTCGAGAACTTCACTTACTTAAAATACAATCGAGGTATTGTTTGACAACCGGTTTTCTGTGAAACCGAGGTATTACTTCCGTAGAGTTGGCCTATACCTGCCTAAGCATGGTTCTCTCAGATATGTATTTCATTTATAAGTAATATATTAAATTAATAATATTGTTTAACTTTATTCCCATACTCATATTTATTTAAGCGCACTACACCTTTCTACTTAAATTTAGTGCACTAATTCAATTATCAGTTTTTTAACAAGAAATAATTGATGTTTTCAAGACATCATGCTCCAATTAAGGTAATTAAGATTCAAGATAGTGTTATAATATTATATTAGCATTTTAATATTAAATTAAGAACAACGTGATGATTTATTTAATAAACTTATGAATAAATAGAAGCTAGATGCAATAAATATACATATACATTAATTTAAAGAATCGCACGCACACGATAGATATAACGCAGCGTGTCGTCGCGTGAACAATTCTTGAGCAGCATGCCGCCGCGTCGCTTTGCCGCCTATCAATGATGTTACACTACCTATTCAACCCAGAAAATATTATTTTAAATTATATAATCAAAGTATATCTTTAGGAAAACTTCGAATTTAAAAACTTGCATTAGCTCTCTTTGCGTTTGAAGAAAATCTTTATTCTTTATTATACTAAATCTGAAACCCTTAGTTGTTTTCATGAATATATAAGTACTTTGCTTATTTAAATACGAAAATCCTATATATTCATCTAAACATTTTTATAGGTCTGTTACTAACTACTAACGACTAATTGTGGTACCAATCTAATAAAATTAAAAAAAAGTTCCAAAGTAAAAAAACCATTGAACAAACACAAATAATACAGTCAAACAACTTACTTAGTTTTTGTAATTTTACAAGATAGCAGAGCAGTTAAGGAAAGTGCTAAAAAATATCGTTAAGAGATTTTATGATACATTATTTACATATTTGCAGACAAACCAATTTTTTTTGAGTATAATAAAGATTTACATAAATTAAAGATCCGAAGACAACATGACACTGTGACAAACTGTAGATTTCACAAAAACATTGGATTATTTTCATTATGTGTCATGGCTAATCATCATTCCTAAAGAGACTCTAATTAAACCCCATTCTTACCGGTATCCTTTTCTTCAAAATATTCATGAATATAATCTTGGTCTACATTTAAAAAAAGCATTTATAAAAGGCATTATACCGCTTCATCAAGAATTTGCATATTAGATTTCATGCTTTGAAAGTTCTCAACAAAATTTTATAAGCATCACTAATTTGTCCTTTTGAATGGCCTGTCAAAACATCTCAATTAGTAAGGCATGGGTTATAGCAAACTTTCGAAGGCGATTTTATGACTGTGTTTATGTTCTTTACTGTATTAAAGTACAATTATACCATCCGCTTTGTATGTATGTTAAATTCTAAAATACTTTTTGCTTTGTTTTATAAAAGCTAATAAAGTTTTATATTTATAATTGACCATAGCAGCTGTGTACTTCACGCTTTATTTTTTGCTCTTGAAAACACTGACACGTGTGTTTTCTACGCGTATCAGCTGATAATAATTAAATGCCATTACACATGTAAATACATGCAAGCACAAGTTTTGGCACACGCATTATATTCAGATAACACGTAAAATTGCATTTAATAATTTATATGTATAAATATTGTTGTTTTAAAAAAGTTTTGAAGTATATCTATAATTTAGTTGGTAATTTATTTTTATATTGTGTATATTATCTATTTAGTAATATGAAGTTTTTCTTATATCTATCTTAAATAAAGGAAAATGTAATGTGGTCACATACTGATGTGACCACATAGTCTATCATAGTGCCAAAGTTAGTAAATGACCATTTGACCTGTGCAGAGCAACGAATTAATTGTCAAGTTGTTACACAGCCAAAAAATTCGTAACCACTTAACTTTCGCGAAGGTAGTTTCTGTCTGTAGACCTGTGTGATTCATATTTCATGACGTTTTCATTAATTATGAATAGTGATACAGATGTATGTAAAAATATCACGATATTGACGTATATATCCCCTAACAACCCATTAAAAAAAATACCAATTAAACAATTTGAAGTAGTTGAGCTAGCTAACTGGACGACCATTGCTTCCATTATATGGCCGAGTCAGTGAGGGTACCGCAGGCCCAACTCTAAATCTCCTCTTTTACCTCACCTTCTCTAATCCTTCAATCATCTCACCCTCCCCTCATTACCCTCAAAGGCTGGCAGCGCACTTACGCCTCTTGAGGTGCAGATGCCTACTACTATAATTTAAAAAATAAAAAACTTTCATAAATAAGCCTGCGAATAATATGAGATATAAATCATTAATTCAAGAAAAAGCTTGAAAGCTAACTAAAAGAATTAATTGTTGCTTTAAATATCACCGACTTCAATGTGAATATCATGATATAATCGATAGAGTTAACACGATACTTCGTATGTTAAAGTCTAGACAGCCGCCTAGGTTTTAAGACTTCACAAATAAAAACACTACACACATGTACATAGTACATATGACTCTTGAAAAATATAACCCTCCTTCTCGCAGTCATCTTATAACAGTCGAATTGTGAACCCTTTGAAGTCTTTTCAAATACATAAGACATTTTTGTATCGTTAAACAACTTCAAAATCTAAAAATGTTCACATCGCATGCGTTATCATGCTGATATGAAGACATGAAATAAAAAGCATTACGATGTTCATATTAAAGGTATTTGATGTTTCAATTCGTACTCTCTTACTGCTATTTAATGGGTTTATTTCATTCTTGAATGGTGTTAAATGAAATTTATGACTTGAAACCTGTCCTGTATTTGTTCTGTGTTGTGTTTATAAAAGCCAATCACTGTATCTGTTCTGTTTTGTTTTATATACTTCTATAAATTAACTTAAAAATTATTATAACTTAAAAATATTATAACTTAAAAATTATTAAAATAAAATTATTTTTCTAGCATTTATTGTAGATTAAATAGTAACTGATTAAATTAGTTGGTACATTTTTTACACTAGTTGGTAGGTAAATTATATGAGATTTTAAAAACGATTTGATCACTATTTATAAAATATTGTTAAACATCTATTATGTATATTGTTAACGTACCCTGTAGGTATTTTTATAAGATAATTTTTAATATAATTTGTTTGACAGTGGCAGAGCCCTGCTTATTCACGAATGGGCCGGCTCGACCGTAATGATACCACGGTCTCACAGAAAACCGGTTGTAAAAAAACGTTTGCGTTGCCCAACTCCCCCTCTCCTCTTTCCCAGGTGGGAGGAGATGAGGACCTCCTCATCTCCTCCTTCTCTTTCCCCTCCTCGCATCTCCCCATCCCTCATAATTTGCTTACAACTTACACTTACGACTCTTGAGTTGCAGGTGTTCATGGACGGCGGTTGTCACTTACTATCAGGTGAACCCGTCTATTCGTCTGTCTCTCTATAATATAAAAAAGTAATTATATCTATATATAATATTTATATATATAATATTTTTATATCTTTGTTTTAACTTCTGACTCATCAAAAACTCAGAGACTACTTTGTATTTTTTACATATTCTTCACTTCCTTTCCTTGTTAGCTTTTTGTACTGAACGAACAAGTGGAACATATTTTTACTCACCAAAATCTTTGCAATTATAATTTAACAACGTCAGAACTATAAAGCAAATAACTATTTAATTATAAATACAACTAATTATAGATTATGAAAATGGCGCATGACTGTAAATATCTGACGTCGAAAAATAAACGGCCATAGACTCATCTTAATAACTTTACATTAGGATGTATAATGACTTCATACAATTAGTATAGAAAAGGTTAACCGATCTTTTTATTACCAAATGATAACTTTTTTGCGTGGTAACCTAAAAAAACTAACTAATCGATCACGAATTGAATTTGATACTTAAATAGCGAACAAAAAATCAACGCATGCGCTCAGTCCTGTCCGTCAAAAGTGTGCGATGTTACGTAACATTTTGCCGTTTCATGGTAAACTAAACGTCCGTAAAGTTTGAAGTCATGGGCATTCATGGTCAATGAACGCCAATAATCGCTTAATATTTATAAAGGTGAAGGATTTTGTGTAATAAGCGATCAGCGAACAGCGATTTTAATGTTGAACTTGTATGATTTTTAATGTTTATGGCTAATTAGCAATTTTTTTTTCATAACTTTAAATAACGTTATATTGGATTTCAAAATTAGCAGATCTTTGATTAGCGGTTGGTATTCACATAAAGTGGTCCTGTTTAGTATTTTTTTTAAATTTATTACCAACAATGTTACCCATCACTAAAAAACCTGAACCTGCAGCCACCTGATTACTGGGCTGATGCCTGGTGATTACCATAATAATATACCTGAAATAATTACATGTTTTCAGAGTTACGCAATTCCTATGATATACAACCACACACCACATAAACCTACTTTAAATATATAAGCTTCATTTAATTCAAGCTTAAGTTAATTTCATTATAGCATCAATATCATCATCTTCATCAGCCTATCCCCAAGGAGCGCCAACTACCCCAGTCTTAGGCAGTCGTTATCAATCCTTATCCACGTCTAAAACGAACGTTAATATACAAATAAATATATTCTTTTCATAATGCATAATTACTCACTCATCGTTTTATTACTCATTTTGTCCTGTTAATTGTATGAAGGTATAATATATATATATATATATGCATGTTAAATATTAAAATATTGTATTAAAATAGATCGTATTTTGTATATGTCGATATTTTGTGTTTCGTATTACTTTATTTTACAGAGTACTACATATTATTACAGGTATTATTAGTACAGGTACATATTATTAGACAACATACTTTTTTATTATAGCCATGTAATTTTGACTTTATTATTAGCTCTTGTCTTATCCGAAATAAATGCCTTTTCTTTTTACTTACCATCTTACGACTCGACATCGACTTACCATCAATAAAATAAATACATATCATATCAAAGCATTTTTCATTTTAACTTAGTGCAATACTTTCCTATCTTACTGTTACTAATAAATTACCACAACAAAATATAGAATGCAAGTGGCAGAAGTTCAAAAAAAATGTAAACTATAAAACGTTTGTTCCAGCTCGTCGTTCAAACCTCATGAACTGAGTAAAAGAGAAGCAGTGATACGGCTCTCGCATCATCGGTCAATTACAAAAAGGTAATCCCGAGGAGGCACTTAATGAATCATTATGGCCAGCGGCGTTCTAACCAACGTGATGTGTGCACAATTTATAGTCGAGCTTTTAGCGGTTTATAATATATTTTATTTCTTTATTTAGCTACGGTTTCACCAATTGCAATACATGTGACACTTTGGGAGTAGTCTCTTGGGTTTAATCAGCATAAATACAAATACGTACAAGTACATAGTTGAGCTGATTTGAACGATTTTATTGTTTAGGAGATAAAACCGTTATGAATGTTTTAGCAGTGTTTTTTTACCAATATATCAACAGTTACAGAAAAGTGTTTGATCATAATATTATCTGGCCTACAGCTGTAGTGGTTAGTGGCCCTGACTGCTGAAGTGCGGAACCGGAGGTCGTTGACCCACACGGGACTAAAATTTGTGTAATCACCAAATAGTTGTAAGTAGTGTAGGTGTTATTTTTCTCCTTCAATTTAGCTACACAGAACTTTTATTTAAGCTACATAGAAATGAATCCTAATCTAAATTCAAATCAATATCATTCCTAAAAAAATACAAAAACGACTATTTAAAAATGTATATGAAATGAGGTCTAAATCTTCCATACTATAGATATGTACATACATATACAGCTGCCTCAAGCTAGATCGACATTTGAGCGACTCGGAGTCAAAGGCGACTCGCGTCAACATCAGTCATAGGGAATCAATGTGACCTTGCCTGTATGTCGGCGTGAAATGTTAAGAGTTGCTTAGCGTCCGTTACACTCTGCGCTCGAATAGACAATGGTCAATTGGTAAACCTTGATACTTTATTGTGGAAGTAGTCATGATTTTAACGAGAGGCTGTACGCATTATGAAATAATATTAAAAAGTTATATCAAATGTAATTATTTTTTGGTTTTGATGTATAAGGGGGAAGTCCCATAGTGGCAGACATGTAAGGTTATCCTGAAAATGAAAAGTATATCCAGAAATAAGTATTTATTTATAAATTAATTACATCATACATACATACACTCACGCCTGTATCCCCAAAGGGGTAGGCATAGACTTAGTTAACGTCTATACTAGGCCGATTTTAGTTATGTCCCATTTAGGTTTTTTTTTGTTATAGGGAGACAGGCGAACAGACGAGTCATCTTATGGTAAGTGACAACCGCCGTCCATGAAAACTGCAACTCGAGAGTCGCAAGTGCGCCAGCCTTTGAGGGTGATTAAGGATGAGGGCAGGGGAAAGAAGAGAGGGGGGAGAAGATGGAAAAAGGGGAGGGGGAAAAGACCGAGGAAAATGGAGAGGTGTTGGGCCTCCGGAAACCTCAATAATTTAGGTAAAATGCAACGCTGCAATTGCTTCACAAACGATTTTCTGTGAGATCGTGGTATCGCACTGGTCGAGCCGGCCCATTCGTGCCTAAGCATGGTTCTACCACTGTTAAACGTAATAGGGAGCGAGACTGTGGCCGTGATCCAAGCACTTTTGGGAGTTAGATTTGAAAATGTTGTGTATATTGATAGGATAGGGAGGATAGAGTGTGAAGGAAGGAGATGGGAAAAAGAAGGGCAGATATATACAGATGGATGAGTATAAGCAATAGCTCGAGCAAGTCAGGGTCGCATACCTATAACTCGAATTACCTGGTGCCAGTAAGAGCCCTGTAAAGCCATCTCTAATTAACGAAAATACAACTTCTGCGTAAACATACATAGGAACGGTAATCGAGTTTTGGTGAGAACAAATTGAATCTATCCCAGCTACATTTTTAAGTCGTCCCACCATCTGGCTAAATACTAAGTAATTAACATAAATGCTTAATCAAAGAACTTATAAGCTGTCCGGTATTAAGGGCCATCTATATTACGGGTGCAGTAAATGTTCTAAAATTATACGTAATACAGAATAGAATATACACATATTACAATTTGTTTTCACGGAAATAACAAAAACATGTACAATGGGCAGCCAAGCAACATAAAAGGAACTTCTTACGTACTTGATGCTAAAACTGTTTAAGAAATTCATATAAACTTTTGTTATTTACTAATAATAAAAGAACACAGCCTTTTTTAACAAAAAACAACATAAACAATCAAACAACAATCACAACAGAAATACTCATTCAAGTTGTATGTAACCCAATGTTTTCACACCAATAACGGTAATTGCCTGCTCCGCTCCACAATTGACTTTAAAAAGTAGATATCCGCCTTCAATACGCTTTTTCATTCATGAAAAGACACAGAGAATAATGTTGTCAATGATAGACACATGAAATAATTGTCAAAATACACATAACTGCGAGATGAGTTGTGAGCAAAAGTTATTCTATGATATTAACGACCTAATTTTGCTAGTCTTTCATTTCTTTATAAATAATAGATACTAATAAAAATTAATACTTATAAGTCAACCTGCTAAGTTCTATACTATTATAACCATAGCAATATAGAGGTAAGCATTCACTGCTGCCTGGCTGTCTGTGGGATAGACGTATGTTTAACTCAGGACTGTCATGAACTGTTTAGATTGATGGATTGTCTAATACACGTCTAGCATTATTTATTCGCTTATAGGCTTATAGGTATCTTATATAAACATTTTTACTTCATCATCATCATTCAGCGTATCGCACCACCCATTACTGGACATAGGCATCTTCCAACCTTTGCCATAGTACCGGGTTTACCGCATTTCGCATCCAGTCTATCCCAGACTCTGGACTGGACTGAATAAATTGTTTCCCATGTTGATGGGATGCCCACTTTTTGTATGGAGGAGAGGAGGAGGAGAGGATATTTGTTTTTATTCCAAGTAAAATTTAATATTAGTTAGATTATACCAATATTAATTAATTTATTTAGCAAATAATGCTAAAGAACACTAACAAAAATACCTAACACTCATACTTTGATATCTAAATATAAATGTCTTTTTATATTGTATGGAATCTCACAATTCCTTTTATGTTTTTTTTATAAATCTTATCAACAAAATAAAATACCAATATCATCAAACATATCAAACTACCTATCTACAGAGAATACAGATGCTTGATACTAGTTGAAGATATTATTTTATAATATAAGTATTTACTGAAGTATAAGTCGTATAAACTGTATCAAATAATAACTAAAATGTCTAAAAAATCATCGAAAGCCTAAACAGATACTCGTAATAGCAAAGTACCATCTAGATCACGTTTGATTTTTAAGATTTTTTTAACATTAATCGATAATCGATTAACTCGTTAAAATAAACAAAAAAAAAGACAAACATTGAACAACTTATACCAGAAACGTTTTAAGTTGTTTTTACTCTAGGTCTACATTATTAAAATATGTGGTATTTAGCGAAATCATAGTTCCTTAACATTACAATAAATAGATTTCAAATTCACCATTCGAAAATTTAAGAACGATTTGAAACGCTTAATCTAAATAAATATTGTATTCGATTTTTATAATGCAAAAATGTAAAAGTAATAAAGTTGAAATGATATATCAAATGGAGATGGACTAAATTGAATCATCTTGAATATGGATGATCTATTCCGATAGAATACGTAATATAATCTTAGGATTAGCTTAAAGACCCCGGCTTATTTGAGATAAAAACACGAATTAGGTATAACAGTTTAGTTTAGATATAACAACAAATTGTGAATTTATTGAATTGCAAGTACACATAAATATAAATTATCTTTAAAGCCTATGACGTTAAATATGAAGGTCAGTTTTTTTTACTGTTAATTGAACTCAATTACTATAGAAAGCAAATCAGTCTAATTATATGACTAACTATAGATATTCTCATAACCATAGGCATAGCGATATATTAGCGATAGATATACTTTCTCGATTTTCTGTTTTGGTTAATTTTTATTATTTTGCTGAAATATAATACATACACAATAATATGAGCGTTACAAAGTTCCTGGGAGCTTCTCCTCTAGGTTTATTTTTTTTTTTTTTTGTGCGATAGGGGGCAAACGAGCAGACGGGTCACCTGATGGTTAGTGACTACCGCCGCCCATGGACACCCGCAACTCAAGAGTCACAAGTGCGTTGCCGGCCTTTTAGGTAAAGGTACGCTCTCTTCTTGAAGGTCGTATCGGTTCGGAAATACGGCAGGCGACAATTTGTTCCATAAGCTGGTTGTGCGAGGCAAAAAGCTTCTGGAGAAGCGCACAGTGGTGGAGTGCCAATCGTCCAGGTGATGGGGATGGATATTTTGTCGCGTAGGACGATGGCGGAAACCAGCAGCCGGTATAAGTCCGAAAAATTCCTCTGAACACTCCCCATGATACAAGCGATAGAGGATGCAGAGTGAAGCTACATCTCTACGTAACGCCAAGGTGTCAAGTCGATCAGAAATATCTTGGCAGTCGAATTTGTTCAATTCAATTCAAATTCAATTCAAATTCTGTTGTGTCCAATTCTCTTGCAATAGACCCGCTTGTGACGGAAGACCGTGTAGTGCTAGGTGGTTCGATTCCGACATCACACCACCACCACCTCACTTTCAGCTCCGGAGAGGTGATGAACCATGTGAATTCCATAAAAAGAACACTTTAAGGGCAGCATGGCACAACGTATGGAATGGCAGCCTGAGGGGTAATCCCATGAAAAAAGAAAGACATTATAAAACAACTGAAATTTTAGGTGACGGTGTTGCATTTATATTTTTTAGTAAATTATCTCTACTTAACGTCATTTTAATCCTATATTGAACATCAAACAAGTTACTTTCCCAATTTCTTATTCCAATCAGAACCATGCATTATATAGTAGCCGCTTCCAGAAAACGACAACTTTGTGTCAAAAAAGTTATTTTGCTACTTCAACTAAAACCAACTATAGGTATTTTTTTATTGTTAGGTTAGGTTAGGTTTTTTGTTCACTAAGAATACAGTTGGAAAACAGAAGGTAGTTTCTAATTATTTCAGCCCCAGTATTTTTTTAAAATGAAGTGATATTGCGACACCGTATATAGCGAATAATATAGTTGCCATGTTAAAAATAATAAACCAACAGCTAGCATCATTGTATAAGGTCTTGAAACGCTAGTGATTATATGGTAGCTCGTGTTACCCGAGCAATTATTAATTTACGTCATAGACATTCAGTAAAAGAGAAGAATTATCATAATGATAGAGTCATATCGTTATTTATTATGAACATTTTAGATATATAAGTAGAAATTTTAATAAATTTATTAAGATGAAGAAGAACATTGTATAATGCATATTATATACAGACTATTAAAGGCAAATTAGACATAAATGTTGTTTATGATTAATTACACACGTGAGAAAAACCTTGTGTAAGAATACAGCTCACTAAAATTAATTTTAAAAATGGCTACCACAGCTGTTATCCAATTTTTGCTTAAATACAGATGGGATACAGAAAATTACCATTAGTTTATAAATGGAAACCAGGCGAATTATGATTATTTGAATTTACTTCAGCTGTTTACATAAATATGACGTTAAAAAATGCTGTCAAATCAAGTCATTCATAAAACGGATTAAATTAAAAATATCATTTAGTTTAACATTTCTTTTTAAACGAATATTACACAAATTACTTAAACTGTTATATCCACATTCCTTCAATCCTCTTTTCAACCTTCACAACGTTATTTTAATCCATCCATTATGTTTAAGATAGGATCACCGTATTTAGAATACAGCAAAACCAAATCACGTTGCATCTACGTTTCAATGTTTTAAAAGCTGAAAAGTACTTGAATCATCGTGTAATTATTTATTAAGCTTTTCAAGAAACCAGAGAGAAGTTAAATAGTGTTTCGGATAAATATGATTAAAACTCAGGTAGTAAAGGTTCTGTTCGAGGTAGCTTCTCAGTTTATTTAAAAAAAAAAAGATTTTTCTATGAAGTCACTTTTTTTCAGTTTGTATTCATGACAGTACCTGTTAGAGAGCTGGTGAGCTATGGCATACGTAGGTTGGTATTTAAAAAAAAATAGCTACCGAAATATTGTAAGCCTCTAAATGCTCAGCAAGTAAGGTAAGAATCGGTTTCCAGAGAGATGGATTAGAAAGGATTTTTGAAATTGAACGATTGCATAAACATTGCCAGGGAAAGTCACGTAAGGTTGTTACATAGACCTGTTATCCATAAAAGTATCGATACATTCAAAAAAGGGCTGTTTGATTCACTAAATATCTTTTTCACGAAATAGATAGTAGTAATATTAATAAATAATACTTAAACCATTTTGCCGTGTGGTTCACGGTGAATAGGGCCACCCCATCAATTAACGGTGGTGTCGTAACACTAAAGGATCGTACTTATCTATTAGATAGTATGTATACAGTCATACAGTGCCCGGTTGACGGCTATAGGCTTGTCTTCTATTACGTTAATGCGAGAAAATTCTAATTGGGAAAATGTGGGTACTTAACACATCTCTGCCTACTCTTTTACGTATACATATATGTGTACATACGTGGGATTTGCATAAACATATATGTATGTATGTTATTCATATAACTGACATTGATTAATACTATGATTCAAATACCGTAAAACTTTAGTCCTGAATAAGGGAAACTTATCTTTATTTTAAGTAGAGTACTAAAAACAGACTTTGACGTCATTTAAATCAATCATATCATCCATGGAAATTCTAGTGATTTGACGTGCAGTAGTAAAACGATAAGAGATGCGTTCTTAGAAACATGAAAAGCTTTTGACGTTTCAATCGAGCATTGAACGCGGAACTTTAAAAGCGTCAGAATTCTACTACCATCTATGTAAAAGTAGACTCTAGAGCTCCTGTAATTCACTGTAATCGTTCTGAGAAAGCTATTTTGTGAAAATATTTACGACACAAACCACGGCGTAAATGCCGTTCCCACAAAACGTGTCATACTAATTTCATCTTTATTACTATAGAGAATCAGCTAAACAGCAAGATTCTTGTTATGATATTTATTTTGTTTTGTCCACTCCAGGATACAAGCAAATCATTACCACGGATACTTAAAAGACGTCTGCAAAACGGTTAACGAGACCACTTCATATTATGAGACACTCATTTTTTATATAATATCATTGGAGACTACTGCTATTTACCAACTTAACTAATATAAATTATTTTATACACACTTTTTTATGTTTCATATTGGAAACGGTAAATATTTTGTGTGTTTAGTATTTACTTTCGTTTCCTTTAAGAAATGTAGGAATGTCGATTCACTTACATAGTATACAGTTATATAAAAAAATACGCATCACGTATTTGCTTTGAAATAGTTTGCGTACTAAAACGAATTTATATTGTTAAAACAAAACGGTAAAGTAAAGAACAGTGATTCTTAGGCACCGGTGTAATACAACGACCTCACAGAAAACTGCTTGTGGCATTTCCCCAAAATTAGTAAGGTTTTCGCCCATCTCCCAGTCTCATCTTTCCTCTCCAGTTATATTCCGTCTCCTCTTTCCCATCTCTTCATCTCCCCTCTCTTCTTTCCCCTTCCAACATCCCTCCATTCCTCATCACCCTCAAAGATGAATGTTGTCACTTACCATCAGGTGACCCGTCTGCTCTCAACACTACCACTATGAGTAACGATGATTCATGTAGTATCAAACTTGAAGAACTAGGATGTGAAGCTTGGCAGATATCAATAGTACTCATTAAAGCTAATTTATTTTTCCTTATATTTTGTTCAAATAGCTTAATGTTCATTTGATAATGTTCTGTAATCATGAAATATAGCCCGAAGGTACTAAGCGGACGTTACATACTATATTTAGATACTTAATCTTCAAGCGTTTATTTTCATATTTGTATGGTCCCGAACTTAAAATTTAATGGTCGAATCGCTACAAAACAAAAAGTTAACTTATTAGATACAAAACTATTATTAAAAGCTTAAAATGTTTAAGTAAATAGTAGTCCAGTTAACAAAATGGGAGTATAATGTTTGAGGCATTATATTTTTATTACGTAGCGTCTGTCTGGACGCGTACAACGTCGCACACGATAAGGCAATAGAAAACAAATACATACACACATACATACACTTACATTTTGTCGATTACACTAAAAAAATTAATGTCAATTAATATATTTCAATCTTCACTTCCATGACTGAAGACCAATGTTTAAAATCTTTATTATGTCTATTATCATATCTCTCTTGGGAACAAAATAAAAACCCCTGTCTCACGATCACAGGGGCCAAAAAGGCATATCGCGTGGATAGAAAACTCACAACAAACAGAAACGGTGGCTAGGACTTTTAAGAGTTCGTTAGAAGGCTCATACTTCCCGACATCAGCCAGCCAGTTCGAGTTATAGGTATGCGAATTGCTTAGATAAGCAATATCAATTTTCTTTCCTCTCTTTCTTCCCTTTTCCTGCCATGATAATTTCATCTTCTAGACTAGCCTATTGTCGTCAACACTTTAGAGGGGTGACGGCAATAGGCTATTAATTAATATAAAATCTCTTAGTGTTAATCCTACGTAGTAAAAAAAAATATGAATTTTAATAGTTTTGTGTAACTATCATGTTCTTATAGTAATTATGATTTAATCTATAAACTGAGTTTAATATATTACCTGGAATAGTTAAATAACAATAATTATATATTATACCTAGGTTGTATAATTATGTGAATAGATAAATTTAATTTTTAATAAGAATATTAAATTATTCAATATAATTATATACCTATATAAATATATTGAATGATTTAATATTCATATTTTTATTATACAATACTTTCATTAAAATTACAAATAAGTACACAATATAAACTGATTTCACAGTTCAATAAAAAAACTGCCAAGTTACTTTATTTGTTTTCATTCCATTATGGATTTTGAATACGGCCCCTGTGTGGGTCGTTCTAAAAATAAAAGGTTGGGACCAAACATATGTATGTCATTTGTCAGCGTTTCGCTCACATGACGTGAAGTAATTTACGATATCCTTCCATGTTGCTCTTTAGTGGCATCACTTTAAAATCAGAAAATATACATAGTTATTATATATTGATGATGTACTTTCATTATCAATGTTATTTTGGGATTGTCTCAATTCCATCTGAAAACCTGTAAAGGGATGGTCTTAAGAGTGTATAGGACACAGGATAAATGCAAATTTCTAAAATAGTTACGGGAACTAGGGCTTACGGTTTATGTTATTTCAATTATTATTTATTAAAAGACGTAATATATGTATGTATATTAATTAGTCATAGTTTTCTAAGTACAGTAATACAAACCACTATGATTTTAAATGATTCTTATAAAAGGGGCGACGGTCTCCAGAATTGAATGCCTTTAGTAGGAGCTTTGAACGTTTCGTATTAAGATTCCAAGTTAACGCTCTGCAGTCGTTATTCATATGACATATCGCGTTCAAAATTAGGTCGGATTAGTGATTTCATGCTATTTGGTTGCATTTTGTGTGTGATCTAGCAACACCGACAGCAAAGTAAAAGCTATACGCAACGACAGTGCTAACGGACTTGAAAATTAAAAAGTGACGTTAATAATTCATTAATATTTCTTGCCTGTCTTGTTAGCGAGCAATATTTCTTGTTGCCAATTAAAAGATTATAGCCATTTTAGAAGATCATTCAACGCAGTTAACGTAAACATATTTTAGAAGCACTAGCTGTCAAAATAGAGGGTGAATGATCGGTTACTATTCAAGTATTTATAACAAAAAAACAGCATCGATTACTTTTATTAACGTATATTTTTTATTGTCTATTTCAGTTTTTTGAGAAAGGAATTCGTTGAAAAACATTTGATTGGACGAAAATTAACTGTTATTTATTACACACAGTACCTTCTTGCTAGTATAAACGAGTTACGTAATAATAATTCAAGAGATATTAAGACCTATACTCGATATTCCTCGGAGTATCGTGCTCATAAGAGATAACTTATAATCTTTGTACCATAGTTAACAATCACATCGGACGGTCGGCCCCTGTAAATTGTCCCCGCGAGGTTTGTTCCGAGCACGCATTTAGAAAAATCACTTCTGGCTTGCGGCACTGTGCATGCTTGTACCGACCCAGTTACTTCATGTTAAGGATATTTAATCATTTAACCAATTTCACAACACCTGTATGATTTATTAAAAAATAAAAAAATACATGAAAATATAGTGGGTACTTTTAGACAACTATTGCACAGAGTTGTACAATGGACTAAACATTCTTAGGTACAGAGCACCAGTTTTCTCGTTATATTTGAAAGGAGTGTCGGACAAAATTGGAACAGTACTTGCAAAATACTCCATGAAAACTGTATATAGTTCGCTCTCTTAAGTTGCTTATCAGCAGCGTACTCCGAAGGACACCATTCTTCAACAGACATCTGGTGTGTACAAGATATACTGCAGTAGTGGTAGTTCCTATATAGGACAGACCAAGTAACCAAGTCACTGAAAGGGTCAAGGAACACATCGCAGCTGTTAATACCGTCAGATTAACCAGTTTCTCATCATAGTGGAGCATGTGTCGAACTCAGGAACCAACCACTATATCGAATTGCAAAAACTACAGGTTCTTTCCACAGATCGTCACGTATTACTCTAATAATATAAAAACTTCAATTGCCAAGATGAATACCGATTGTCAACAGTCTGGAATCCTGTATTCGACAAATCGCACGTATCAAGGTCAAGACGTGGTTTGTGTTGTATGCAAACTACCGACAATTTGGACAGTGAAAATAGTGAACACCAAATGAGGATAGGTGTCAAAACCCTTCACGCAGACGATGCTGAGTGTACACCAGTCAGCTCGTAACCATGGTCGGTGTAACTCGGACCCGGTCGAAACTTTTAATTATTAACATTCTTCAGTTTTTTTTTGCAATGTTTCGTTATAAAGATGCCACAGAAAGATCGTAGTTGATTGCCTTTATAATAAACACAGTTTAACAGTACATTTTTTATTTGATAATCGATTCAAATGCAGTGTAGTTCTGGGGTGTGGTGGAGAAAAATGGGGCTTACCTATCTCTTCTCATGGGTGTCTTAAAAGCGACAGGGATCAGGGATCGGACTCTTATCTATCAGGCAGAGTATATACAGTCATACAGTACCCGTATGACGACAATATTATTTCCCCCTGTAAAGTATCTGGAACTAAATTATAGTTGGCGAAAGTGGGTGTTTGAAACGCCTCTATTTTCTCCTTCGGTGGTTTTTTTTTTTCGTGTGGAAACCCTCACGGGTCATCACCTCACCGGAGCTGAGGGTGAGATGGTATGTCGGACTCGAACCGACTAAAACCACACGGTGTTCCGTCACAGTGGCTACATCGCAGGGAACCCGGGATACCGGGATTGAGACGGCGGAATCCCATACACTCTCGCTTTGGACCATAGACATGACCATGGTTTCTAGCGAGAGGCTACCCACTCCCGTAGCCACCAGGAGGTCGGCACGCAGCTGAGCCGATGCAGAGCACTCCACCAAGGTGTGGAGTGCTATATCCTCGCGGCAGCCCCCACAGTGGTGGCACGCAGACGTTAGCCGAAACAGCCATATCCGGTGAGCACCTGCATTAGCCGGTAGGAGAGAGCACCATACTGTCTCTCGAGTCAATCCTCTATGACGTGCCTTACCGCCACGATCGTGACGTGCCCTGTGCTCGGTCGTCCAAGTCGTTCTTTCCACTGAGCCATGAGAGCCTGGCGGCGCTGGGACCATTGCGCCTCGAATTCATGAAAAGCAGGTCTCAGATCCAGCTCCTGCACCTCCCTGCGCTACCAATAGAGTGTTGCAAGGAATTTCGCCTCCAGGTCCCATGGCGGAGTTCTCGCTAAGAGAATCGCTACTTCAAAGGAGATCGTGCGGTATCCTCTTATACCCTGATGGCCCTAGTTCACTGCGGTCGTCGCAAGATTGCAGCATTGCAGGTCGTCAGAGTCTCCGCCCAAATGGAGACTCCGTATAGGGCCATGGATCGCACGATCCCAACGTATAGTCTCCTACAGGAGCCATCAGTCCCCCCCCCAAGTTGGGCAACAGTCGTGAAAGTGCGGCCGCTGCCCTGGTTAGCTTGGGGGCCAAACTTCGGAAGTGAGGTCCAAAGTCCCGTTGACCATCCAGTACGAGTCCTAGATATCTCATCGAGGACTCGATCGATGTCGATGCGACTACCTCCCACTATAAGACTGGATCCTCTGAGTGGTCTCATTCGAGGCCCATGGAAGCAAAGGGCCTCGGATTTATTGAAAGCTACTTAAAGACCCAGTCGCTGAATTCTTGTAACAACTTGGGCGACCCCGGCCGTGGCCTTAATGGTCGCCTCGCATAACATGTCACAACGACACCCCCTAAGAGCACACGGAGCATCACCCAGTGGTAGCCAATGTTCCACAGGAGAGGGCCTCACACTGAACCCTGTGGAACACCGCAGGACATATTTCGCCGACCGTGTCCTGCCCGAGTCGGGTAGGTAACAGCTCTCTCGGACAGGTATGCCCCGACAATACGGCAGAGGTACAGAGGCGCTCCGTGATAGACGAGCACCTCCCTAATGCAACTCCAAGGCAACGTGTTGAAAGCATTGGCAATATCAAGAGATACCGCCAACGCCACCTCGCCCCGGGATACTGCTTCCTCATCCAGAGCTTTTACGCGCATGATTGCATCCACATTGGAAAGCCCCCTGCGGAAACCAAATTGGTTATCCGCCAGGTCCGGTTCCACTCCAGAGATCTCTCTGGAGTGGAACTCTTTCGATTCGCTCAAAAGCTTACTCACCTCTTCGAGCAAAACTATGGGCCAATAGGTGGATGGTGAATCTATCGGGCGCCCCTCTTTACGGATTAGGACCAGTTTACCCATCTTCCATATTTCAGGAAACTGGCCCCGTTCGATACATGCGTTAAAAAGCCCTTTCAGTCGGGGCCCGAGAGCCTGAAGGACAAGGACCCATGCCCGGCCTGGAATGCCATCGGGTCCCGGGGCAATGCTTTTGGATTTAAGCCGTAGCACTCTGCCCCCAGCTCTGCCTCGCCTCTATCTTCTCTTTCGGAGGTATAGGCATGAGTGTATGTAATCGTTTACAATTATAACAGAATTTACATTAAAGCTCCTTATTAAATACATATCTTTCAAATATAGTGACTTTTTTTAAATTTTGACAACATGTTAATGATGTATTAAGTTTAACAATGCAATTGGTCCCTATTAAACAGTTTCTTTTTAACAAAATAAATTCAATATGAAATAACTAAGATTCTATGCAAAGTCTCTTAATATGAACGTGTACAAAAGTACGCGCTACTTCCATGAAACACATACTCATTGGCACTTTACAACACACCGGTGAGAACAGTAATAAGACAGGTGCCGAATATAAAATTTTATATGATATTAAATTTAATAAGTAAAATCGTCAATGGGTTGACTAATTTTTTGGTGTAAGCTATAAATAATTAATTAACACTGTTTTATCATCGATGGAGAGGCTTCAAATGTAAGTAACTTCCATCAAAAGAAAATTCTTCAATGTTAGCCTTGGGCAGAAAAGTCTTCTCCAAATGATGTACCAGTTGCGGTTTCTGTTAATGACAAGAAAGTTGTATAGCCGAGCCTAACATGACCATATTCTTCTCTTTATCCCAATTCTCATTGGGTGTGTACGTCTTATACCAGCATTACAAAGAAAAACAACATACCGACATACGCTCACGCCTGTATCTTCTAAGGGATAGGCAGAGGTACTCGTGTTATACATAAAACACCCACATTTTGTCAATAAGAATTTGGTCCCACTAAAGTAATAGAATTCAAGTGTATTGCTATTTTTTTTTAATAAGGTGTCCAAAAAAAAATATTTAAAAAATGAAGAATGCAAAAATTAATCAAAACTTATTGAAAAATTGAAAATATATATCTCTACACTACACTCTACACTGCATTTTATTTGCAACTGCAGGAGTTGTAAATAAAATTTTGAAAAAAACAACCCGTATAAAACTGTGACCGTTTTAATTTACAGGTATTATCATGTCCGTTTCTCATGAATGCAGGTGGAATTTGTAAAGTGAAATAATAATAATTTTATAATTCTGTATAATGCTACAAAATGAACGCGCTGTATACTGTTAACTTATAAGAGCGACGTTTTTACGGTAAATTTAATTTAATTTCTTTGGTAGTCTGTATTCATAATAGGCAAATTTCCTTTTTTCTTTCGTTTGAAAACCCTCACGGTCTACATGTCCTTGGAGAAAAAACGTACGGCATACCGTCACAAGTGGGTCTATGGTTACTTGGTTTATTTCATTTCTTAAGTATTTAAATATACATAAAATATATAATTGCTTCAAACTTATATTTAACTACATTCACCTTCAAGGATTTCAATTATTTTAAAAACACAACAATGGGAACGACAGTATTAATAACAATTTTAATAAATTATACTAATATTATTTTTATTATTTTAATTTATTATTAATATTATTATACTAAGATTTAAAAACTATGTTAATGATATGATGACATTATAACAATAGAAATTGATATTAAAACGTACATTAACCAAATCAAACAGATGTCAGTCGCATAGATGGCTCAGGCTCTCGATTGCCTAGTGCATACCATATGTGTCTTATTGCTTATTAGCTGACTTAAATTACACAAACATCTCTGCATCACCCAAAGAGTGGCTTGGAGAAAATGGAGGCAGGAAGTTTAATAAATAAAATGAATAAATATAATGGAATCTGTCCATTAAATATAAAAACCTTTTCCTCTCTCCTAAAACACACTGCTGTGCCCAACAGGGTCCATGACGATACATATTTGTAAGGTTACCATCTAAATCATTACATTGTGGAATAAGAATAAATGTTGAGTATTGAGTATATCTTCGACTATTTAGCGCGACTATGCCTCATATATTTTTTCTTTTTTTTTTACGCACTTGGATTAATTCCTGTGTCGCGGGGGACTTTATAAACATTGAAACAACAGACACAAAGAACACCCAGACTCAGAACAACAATTTGAGGATTACACAAAGTATTGTTCCGTGCGGGGATCGAACCCACAACACTCGGCGCGGCAGCGTACTGGCATGGTGACCTCTCAAACCGCTACGCCATCCGTGCAGTTAAGTTACTAGTTAATTTTTTTTTATTATATATTTATTGTTTCACTTTTTTACTAATCACAATTGAATAAGTGCGATTGGATCAAAAATACCTCAAAGATAGATTTGAAAATTAAGCCTCTATTAAGGGATATTAACTTTTTGCAGTAAAAATCTGACTTTATATTAAAATATTCACATCATTTTTTTTATTATTCGCAATAACTCAGTTAATTTATTAATTATTAATGTATGTTAAAATCTAGAGCCTGTCCTAAAACAATACACACAAAAGATTATGAACAATAATAAAAAATCCGACTCTTAATGAGCTGCAACAATAACTCTGGTGTTGTGTAAAAATACCGTAAAGTCTAAAGAAAGTGTGTTGTAAAGACATAATTGGTCGTTCTCATAAACAATGGTA
Source organism: Tyria jacobaeae (assembly GCA_947561695.1). Classification (NCBI taxonomy): domain Eukaryota; kingdom Metazoa; phylum Arthropoda; class Insecta; order Lepidoptera; family Erebidae; genus Tyria; species Tyria jacobaeae. The sequence continues at coordinate 14,975,367 of OX387220.1, forward strand.
CGGGTGCTAGCGCCTCTGGCACCGAACAAATGAAGCATGCTCTCACGTATAAAACCACCAATTTTCTTAGACCTCAGAGTCTGCGTTAAAGTTCAACCCAACACGAGCGTTTATGGCCAGCAACGAACGACGAAACGAAACGAAAAAGGTCAAAATAATTTGGTGGTAGCGGTTCTATAACAACAAAACGCTATGTATGATAGAAACAAGTTGGAAATTCTGTTCCGTATTAAAAGGAATGAAGGGAAGCTAGATAATAGTATGGACTTAATTTGGGTGAACGATGAATACAATGAGAGTGTATAGTACGCGAATTGTTTAAAATGAATTCAACCTTTAAATTTAAAACCAGTGAAAATTATTAATAGCCAAAGATGCCTTGTAGGTAGTATTTTGTAGTAATTTAATTACGGAACGCTTACGGAAGCAGTCAGTGGCATTTTATTGACACTAAGTATTGTAATAGCCATTTAACGTGACAATTCTGTCAGTTGCCTGGATACAGAACTGCGAGTCGTATAATAAACCATCATAGCTTATTTATTTACTTAGAACATTGTTCTCTGAAACTACAAATCGAATTTAAAAAAAAATGCATTCAATAGCACATTAAGAAATCTTAGAATAGCTTCTAAAGTCATGCTACGACCCTCAAAAGCGACAAATACTCTCAAATAGTCAATATTATCACATAATATTTAAATTTAATACTCAATTCATCAAATCATGAACCATCAGAAAACCGATATGCGTCATCATGACGAAGAACATCCCTTTACACCCGCTCGGTATTTTGCGGCACGTTGCGATGTTCATCTTCAAACAGAAGAAATCATTTGCTCTCGACTGGACGGCATTATAGACATCACGCTAAGAAATCTAACTTAACAGATGCACATAAACTTGCAAGGTTCAATTTTGCAAGTGAATATTTAAACTTCGACTGGAATGCCATTATCTTTTCAGACGAGAAATCTTTTAAATCTTCTCAGTACGTTTACTTTGTCGCGTACGTAACGCTATATGAATTATCTGCCCGAATCTCAGCTAAGATGTGGGGCTGGATGGGAACCGGAGGTATAGGCGAGCGATAATTTTTATATTTTTATTAAGCTTTTTATTTAACCATTTCTTAATGTTGTATCGCACTTTGCGAACAAGATTAATACGTTTGTAACACGATTAAGCTGAACGCATATTTAAATAAGTAATAAATAAATGAAGTTTATTAGATCAAAAACACATTGATTTTAGTACGATAATGTTCGCGTTAGCTTATAAAATAACCTCGCACTCTTACCCACACCGTGTGTGCCGTATTTATTTTTTACGGCGTGGCGTGCGTACGGTATGTACTTTATACCGCACTTATGTGTATAAGCTTTTAACAAATATAGAGACTAAAGAGAATATATGCATAAAATTTAAATTTGTCTCAATTTTTTTTTTTTGAATCGTTCATAATAATAAAACTGTAAATATGTGGTACGGCAGTTGTGTTATTCTTCAACGTAGAGCGTAGCGTATAAATAAATAATAATTTTACTAAAATATATTTCTGAAAAAAAAAACATATACTGGTAAAATAATTAATAACTATGCCTGCGTGAAAGTGTGAAAAATATTGAATCACACTGAAAAATCAATTTACAGTAAATTTATTTTGCAAAAATATGGGACCTGATGTTTAAAACGTCATGTCACACAAAATGAAAATTATGAAAACAGGACTGCTGTGGTAACAAGATACTAGAGATAAAATAGGACTCACCCCATCCTCAGACTTGTCGCTTAGCTCCGTCTTGCTCTCCCCGGAAACCGCATCAAGCATTCCAGCTGTTGCTCAGGCGTCGAGCTCGAGCGACGCCATATAAAATTTGAGTAGACCGATAAATTCAGAATCGTACTTTTCAAAGGGACGAGACGTGCGTTTATAGAAGATACGCATCTCCCGGATGTTGATGTAGCAAATGCATTTTTACAGGCATAAGATTTGGTCGATGCCTGTCGCTCACACTGAGGGTGAATGGATGCGAGATGTTGAACATTAATGTAAATTAATACTATGAAGCCAGTATCAATAACCAGTATAGATGTAGCTAATGCAGTTCGTCCGTTGTCAAACTGGAAAGCAGTGGGACCGGGCGGACTACATAACTTTTGGTTAAAGTGGCTCCACAGCTCATATGAATATTTAGCATCTCAATTTCAGTCATGCTTGGAATCAGGTTCGTTGCCCACTTTTATGACCACAGCTGTATCTCACCTACTCTACAAGTCTGGTAGTGCCATGGATCCCAAAATCTACAGACCCATTACCTGTTTGCCAACAGTGTACAAGTTATTTACGTCCATACTGAGAGTTAAAATAGAGAGAGTTAAAATAACAACACATTTAACTAATATCAAAATAATGGCCTACTCTCAGAATAGATGTAGAGGTGGGACACGTGGCATGAAAGAATTCCTTATTATTCACACGACTATTAAACAACAAGTTCCTCGTAACGGAAAAGATTTGGTGACATGTTTGTTAGATTATAAAAAAGTGCATGATTATGTGCCGCATACAAGGCTCATACACCTCAGGGTGATGGAGTTATATAAAACTGACACAACTCTATACGGTTTCTTGGAGTCATGTAGGCAGCAATGGAGAACGGCTCTACACTATCCAGGATGTAAACAATCCCAAAGTGACAGCAAGTATATAAAGATCAAGCTGTTCAGGGTGACAGTTTGAGTCACTTGTGGTTTTGCTTTGCCTTGAACCCTATTAGTACTATTTTGGAAGGCTCAGAGCTAGGCTGTTGTTTGCGGAGGGGAGGTCAGATAATTACCTATATCCTTTTCTTGGAGGATTTAAAACTGTTAGTCTGCAACAATTTCAAATTAGTAAAATTACTAGATATATCTGAAACCTTTAGTAAACGTATCAATATGGAATTTGGTGAAGATAAATATGCAGTCATGCATGTAAGGAAAGACAAGATTTTAGAATCTGTAAAACTTTCAGATTCCACTTACCTAAGACGTGTTTCCGCAAATGAAACATACAAGTATGTCACAGGGATATAAATGAAGTAATCGCTAAAGGAATCCTTAGCCATCGGAAAAAAAGTATTGAAAAGTCTTTTTCGGGCGGTAATAAGGTAATGGTCTATACCGGTTGGCGTAAAGGCCGACCTATATCGGTTGGGTCATATCAGTCCTAATCATACTCCTTTGGCATACTTAGATGGACTCCGATGGAATCGGATACCATAGATAGAACCAACAACTGCAGAGGCACACGTTTCACAGCTTGGTTAAGAGCTTGATGCAGAAGGCAGTCCTTCTTGATACGGCACGCATTGTGATTAGTTTTTTATTCGGGAGCTCAAACCAGCGGTAGCTTGGTCCCTGTAGCCTATACCGGTAGCGCACTATTTTTATATTTTTAAGTATATTCTAATTCTTTTTATATTTAAAAATGTCATTTATATATTTGTAAATAAGGAGAATAATAATAATAATCGTTTCCCAAAAAAATACATTTAATATTTATATGAAGCCTCGCCCAAATTGCATCACAGTTTGCTAGTGTAGTTGTTGTATTTTTTGTATGTAGTTATTAATTATACCCATAAAATATCATATAAAAAGTGTAAAATTACTGAAATTCAAACTTTCAAAACGCTTCACCATATGTTGAAATGAAATGTGACATCAGGTGACACAACATTGGATTTATAGGCATCAATATTCATGATTGTCATGTCGGTTTTCGATCAACATGGCGATCATATTTTTATAGGCTGTTTTTTTTTCTCTTCAAATACTTGACATTGGCATACACGCGAGAGAGTCCATAAATAAATAATAATAATAATAATAAAACATCTCTACAAAGGCCACAATGAAGAATTGAATTGAATCAATATTCATACTGTGTTAGTAGTGTATGTGAGAAAAATTGTTTAAACCTGTATTCCTGTCTTGATTTCTAGTGACTCTAGATTTGCAGGGAATTTAGGATGATGACTGAAACTGATTTTGGAATTTCTAGGCAATCTATGATAAAAGCGACCTTCTCCTAAATATTATTGGATTTTATTTTGTAAATATCTGATGGTGCCTGCCGCACAATCAAGTATTTCTTTTTTTTTGTGATAGAGGTATATTCGAAGATAATATTTCGGTAACAGTGCTTTGCGCATATCCAAACTATAAAACAATATGCTAAAGGACTCATTTAATTTAATGTTCTTGAGTTTTATATGTGTATATTTATAGTAGGAAGCGGGATCAATCATAAAAAAATAGTAAATCCACAAATGGGAGACAGCTAATTTAGGAATATGAAAATATAAGTGAACTAGGTTAGGTTAGGCGTAAACCGAATTTACTTCTGGTAATATTTAATGCATAACTTACTTCTGACTAATTCACACTCTTAATTTTTTTTCACTGTCGTTATTTCGTACCAAGGTATCCTGACACTATAAAGACTCTTCGAATGAGAACTTAGATGTTGATGGCGATCAAGACGTCTAGGGTAAGTCAAAAAAGGAACCACTAGAGAAACATGGCTTTTCTTATGGCACGGTCAGTTAAAAATTGCATTTTATTTCAAAGGTAGTACTTTTATTTATGTTAGTCTAACTCTTTCTAAACGAGCCTCTAGACAGTTTAGGGGTTGTATTAAAGAATTGCAACTAACGCCTCGAATATCGCTCTTAAAAAGGCGATTCACTACTTTTTATATTCTTTTACTCTTCCATAATACGTAGCGCAGTGATGGCTCAAAGATTATGACTGAGACTGGTCATTTGGTTTCAACAAATAAAATAATAAAAAGTTGGTCGTATATGAATAATGTTATAATCTAGAAACACAAAATAGTATGCAGAAATTATGCAACATTAGCAATTTTGTTTGTAAGTAATAGATTAAAGTAAAACCCTCTCGAAACTGTTTTTAATTTTAGAAGAACCTGTCTACCTGTCACCTAGAGATTTTAATATCACGAATTCTTTGAACTAGAATCGTCTTTCTTCAGACGTTGAATTTATCAGACTTATATTACTCGCAAAATCTAATTCAAATGCAATGAGAAATATACAAAAAACCATATTTTTACTTAATCGAAAAGGCGGGCAGTATCACTTACTTCTCATAGAGGAGTAAGTGATACTGCCCGCCATTCAGAATGATGACTGATGCGGGGAGAGGAAATAAGAGTGGGGGAAGGGGAGATTGGAAGGAGGAGATGGGGAGTTGGGCCTCCTTTACTTATTAATTTCGGGGAAATGCAACGCAGCGTTGCTTCACAACAGGTTTTTTGTGAGGCCGTGGTGTCACACCGGTCGAGCCGGCCCATTAGTGCCTAAGCATTTCTCTACCACTGTATGAGTCTGTAGGAGTAAGTATATTGTTATGCATTTAGCATAACTTCCTAATGGATAATTTTAGAAATATTTATTACAGTTCTCTATGTACAGACCATATACGACTTTGAAAGTAGTAGTAGTGAAAAGTATTTGATTAAATTACCTAAACTATATAGCCATATTTTGTATACTTTTCAATCATAATAATATTAATATAAGTTATTAGATTCTAAGCAATTTAGTTTAAAGGTTAAAAAAAGTTTGAAATTTTAGTAAGCCACAACATACCGCTTGGTTTTAGCTAGTAAGTTATAACTTTAATCAAATGGTTTACCTTTATAACTGCTATTTCAATATTCTTTGGCAAAACTAAGTTAGTTAAACGTCTCCCAGAGGCCTCATACTGTATCAGTTTAATCTGCAAAAGTAAAATATCGCACACCGTGTATATTAATGTTTTATGTTTACTGGATGCTTTATTCCAAATTTATTCATTGCGTTAACGTGTTGAAGGGTTTTAACAACTTTATTTAAGTGAGTATAAGGGATCTTTGCGTATTTATTTTAAATTCATTTAAAGACAACTATGCGGCATACTTTATTAAACGTTTTAGTGCGTGATAATCTTTGAATATTTTATAACTTAAATATATTTATTTTATTAATTAGAAATCACCCAAACATCAAATTTGGCTAAATATTTACAAAAATATTAAGCTCGAGAATAGAAAAAATAACAATATCGATTATTGTTTTATTGGTAACTAAAGAAATAAAAAAATATATAAACACATAAACTCACTCCTGTATCCTGGAAACGGTAGATTGAAGCTTAATTAAGTAGGAAGCAAATCTGTTACAATCATCCAGGCACTTATGAGCATTGGATGGGAATATTTGGAGCATAATGACAAGGAAATTAAAATTGTGTCTGAAATCAAAACTTCTTTAGTAAAAGTTTCAGATTGGGGTCGACTTAACCTAGTCCAGTTTAACCCTACGAAGACACAAGTTTGCACTTCCCTAACTGCATCAGCCAGCATCGGAATCCTTGGCGTCGATATATCAAGCGAAGTCCAGTTTCGCGGTCACTTAGAGGGTAAGGCTAAATTAGCCTCGAAGAAGAAGAAGCCTGTGCTACACAGATCGAGACAGTATTTCACTTCCGCCCACCGCCTGCAACTTTATAAGGCGCAGGTTCGGCCGCACATGGAATACTGTTCTCATTTCAATGCAGGAGTACCAGCTTCTCCCTCTTGATCGCATTCGACGGAGAGCGACTCGCATCATCGACTGCCAAGATATTTCTGATCGGCTTGACACCTTGGCGTTGCGTCTCACGCCTTGCGCTTCACTCTGTATCCTCTATCGCTTGTATCATAGTGAGTGTTCAGAGGAATTGTTCTGAATTATACCGGCCGCAGGTTTCCGCCATCGTCCTACGCGACAAAATATCCATCCCCATCACCTCGATTATTGGCACTCCACCACTGTGCGCTTCTCCAGAAGCTTTTTGCCGCGCACAACCAGCCTATGAAACAAATTGGCGCCTGCCGTATTTCCGGACCGATACGACCTTCAAACAATAAGTTGCAAACCGGTACGTTTACCCCAAAACAATGTTGAAAGTACATTTAATATGCTTTTATTAAACAACAACTTAATGAATAAATGCCTTAAACTGCCGCATGTACTGTATGTTGAAGAAAATGATATCCAAATACTCGTTACATAGACCACAACTTGCCGTACTTTCGTGGGCTATAAAAAGGGCAGTAAGCATCAAAATTAGGTCATTCGACATCCAGACGTTGCAGAAAATACATGAAAATACAGGACACAAGAACAGCCCTACAAAGTGGATACCACTGTAGATCAAGCCGCTCAAGTGATAGCACTACTGCAAACAGAGATGCGACAGTGTGATGTTGCTTGGCAACTGAACTTGAGCCGTTTTGCCATTCGTCGAGTGCTCTAACGGTTTCAAGAGCCTGGGGGCTACACCCGGAGACGAGGATCAGGAAGACGGCGCTGTACATCTGGGAGAGATGACCGTTTCATTGTGACGACGTCATTGCGGAACCGTTTCTCCAATGCTGTTGAGCTGCAACAACAGCTCCGAGGGGCTCTTAGTACCGCAGTAAGCAAACTACGATTAGAAAAAGGCTGCGAGAAAGGAGTAAAGCGGCCCGAAGACCAACCTAGGGTCCGAAGATAACGCCACAGCATCGTAGATAGCGATTACAGTTCGCTCGAGAACATCTCAACTGGGATTTCGAACACTGGAGGACCGTACTCTTCTCGGATGAGACGAGTATGTCTCTTCGTTAACGATAGGCGAAGGAGAGTCTACAGAAGGCGAAACGAACGGTTTGCTGAAGCTTGCTTGGAGGAGACAGTGGAAAATTGAGGGGGATCTTGCATGTTCTGGGGCGGAATTTCAGTCGACGGCAAGACGGAACTCGTTTGCGTATGCCGGACTGGAGGTGCTCGTGGACAGGGATCACTAAGATTTCATCGGTACATAACCGAGGTGCTGGACATGCATGTAGTCCCTTATGCAGGATATGTTGGCGATGCACTTTTACAGTGGCCACCTAGAAGCCCAGACCTGAATCCAATAGAGCATCTCTGGGATGAACTTAAACGACGACACGGTTACGTGATCCTGCCCCACCAACTTTTCAAGATCTCCATGATGCTGTTATTGAAGAATGGAATAAGATTCCTCAAGAAAGTGTTGTATGGCTGATTGGATCCTTGAACGAACGAATGGAAGCTGTTATTAGATCAAGCCCCCTTGATCTTTTGTATAATTTGTATAAAATGATAGAACTTGACTGAGAAAACTCAATTCATCCCTTCTAAAATAAGTTTATCCAATGGTCGTAGTAACATGTCATTTATAATGTTTACTCAATAGTAAACATTATAAACGACACAAATATAGAGATCTATGGGACAGTAGGGGATAATATTATTCATATTATACTTTATCATTACTTTGTTGCAGACTGTAGTTAGAAGCTAATAAAAAATTATGACCACCACAATACTTAATTAAAAAATGTGAAGCCGGAATATTCAAATTAAAAATTAATGGAACTCCCTTTAGTATGTTTTAGTTATAAAATCGGGTTTTATTGCGTCATAGGATATGTGAAGCTAGATAGATGGTAAGAACGTTTTAAAAATAGCATCAAAATTTTACACGACATGTATAAAATTATATCATATTGTCATTTTCTTATTGAGTAGTCATAATTAAAGGCATTGGCATTGGCTATTAAAAAAGTAAATAAAAAACTTAAACACGTATAAAGGAATAGTAGTAATGAAACCTTTGAAGAAAAAACAAATCTTCATATGCCAATCAAAACCTATTCCTATTGATGTAATAGAAGGCATGTCCGGCAATACACTTGCCCTACTCGGGCACTGCATGTCTGTTTGTATAGTATGTACATACATAACAGCCCGATCCCTTAGTTGCCCCTTAAAACACCCACGGATAGATGGTGTGGCCCCATTCTTCTAAACCCAAAACCAGCTGAATTTTATAGGCAGGGAATATTGATAGTTTAAACATTTCAATGAATGAACAGATTCTGATTGTCTTACCGTTTAAATAATTATTCTTAATACACATATACATAACCGTAGACAGACGTGATGTCCCACTAACGACTGTAGATGTTAAAGGTAGACAAATTGGAAGTTTATGAAAACGGGAAGGTAAGAAGGGAAGGCGATTGAATTGGGTAAAGGGTCGAACCTACAGCCAGTTCAAGATACAGGTCTACGAATCCAACGTTTTCGACATTGCTTACACTTCAAGATCGCGATTCGTGTTACAGGGACTTTACATGCAAACAACGGATACAAAGAACACCCAGACTTAGAACAAATGTTTTGTACTTGTTTGTGGATCAAACAAATTTTTGCACCGTGTGGGAATCGAACCCCCGACCTGCGACCCAATAACCACTAGACCAACAGGCCAGGCCACATAAACAATCCATAAAATAAAAATAATAATTGTTATAAAGTCAAAACTAATTCTTCTTCGTCGAATGCTCGTCAATGCGGGCAATGGATAGATTGTTTCATTTTGTGGGAGTGTTTCAGGTTTTAAATAAAATAGGTATTCTACTATTTGTAACATCGGTTGCTTTAAATGTGGCTTTTTTTCATGTGCCAATCGCTATGCATCGTTGATATAATTCAATGGTTTACACGATAATAATCTTTATTAAAATGATATAAGGATAATGCGTATGCGTCAGTTTTCTTACTAACGATGCCACTTCATCTTTTAGCTTTCGAACCATTGTTCACTTGACAAGGTTCGCGATAATATTGAAATGCCGCACATGAATAGAACGTCCATTCATTTATCTTTATATCGCCGCATGGCGCTACATATGTACGTTTATGATGTCTAACAAAATTTTCTTAAAACTTCAAAAATGGTTAACACGTAAAATAAATGTGAGAGGCCCTTGTGTGCCCTACCTTGTTTATGTCTAGTAGGAAGAGTAATTATGCACTTTGCTCAAAGACCGGAAACGCTGTTGCGACTCCTGATCGAAGTTGACCACGGTTGAAGTTGAAGTTATCCACGGGCGGCGGTAGTCACTGACCATTTAGGTGACCCGTCTGATTGTTGGCCGCCTGTTACATAAGAAAGCTATGTGTACCATTAGACATTAACTCAATAATATTGCATTATGTATCGAAGCAAAAGATAAGGATTTTATTGTTTCTTCATATTATTTATTTTCTTTAAAGAATTCTTGGTTGAGGACAAGCCTCAAGGATTGGCGACGATTCCTAACCCGTGGTATAGTAATTCTATGCTTAGACGCCCCAATGAACTAGTATAAGGTTATTTAAATAATGACATAAAATTTGTTTTTATCATATTGTTCATACAAATACTATCCAAGCACTGCAGCTGTATGTATCGAACTAATACAAGAATTTCTTGCAAGCATATGATTAGCTTATTGTGTTCGGGCTACCGTTTTATACTTTGACAAGGACTACGTAATAAGTACCGTACATGCATATGTCTGTAATTACAATACTTTTGACGTGTCAGTTTTGTAATATCGACTAGATATGGATAACGCAACCGATTGGCATTTCCATTGTTAGCAGTGATGTTAAAAGTAAAATATTCAATTTGGGCTAATATATAATGGATTCCGATTATGTATTGTGAACAGATTGAACTCAAATGCATTTGAATTATTAATTTAAATTCATTTCATATGATATAAATTTTGATCGTTTTTGTACCTAACTTACACATTTAAATATTTATTACAAAAGAACAGAAAATGACTACACGCAAACTGTTTTTTTTTTTTGAGGAGACAAAAATTGTTTTCTTGTACAAGAAATTGCTTCTTTATTGTTATTAAAATGTATAAAAATGGATACTAAAATGTTTTTCCTTTTATTTTGTTTTTAATTAATAGTAGCTATATAATTTCATTTATTTATAATATTCATAACAATTTAATATATAAACTTACACAATACAATAGTCAACAATGTTGTATATAAAAGTCGTTCAAACATGAATACGTAAGAATTTCACCAGATGTTTACCTGGAGTAAGTAAATTGCTACTTCCTCCGGGAAATATTAGTCACATTGTGTCTGAATATCGAGATTTCATAACAATTATGTGGACAAAATAACGTGGTAACGTTCACGTAATAGCTGTTATTGCACAGATGTCCATTCGCTGGACAAAACCGGAATAAGAAAATTACCTTTATAATGTAGCTAGCCTGTAATTAGTCGAACATTTTCTCTACTCACCCAACTGTAGGGCAAAAGGTACTGTCATTATGAAAACAGTTTTATATTTTTTAAGTTCGCTTTTATCGTACATTGCATTAACGGACAAGGAATCGAAAAATATTTTGAGTAGCTATTGAAATCTTTGTTAATAAAGTTGACTTTTAAAATGTTAAGCGATACAATTATTAATATCCTATATATCAAATATGTATTAGGATGACATACATAGCACAAATACACGTATACTTCTACTTTAATAGCTGTAGTATGCCATAGTTAACATGTATTTTCTTCATTCGATATAATACCTGACTAACGTAATTGTTAGACACAGTCGTATGTAGGTTTGGCCTAGATACTACTGTGTGTGACTAAGCAGAACTAGTACGCTTAGAGTACACACTAGAGCTTGAACTTTCTTTAATTTTTGTGTTGACTGTACATGACGTACTATCAGTTTTACGATTTTGTGCACCATAAAAATACTATGCAATTAAAAACATGCGTCTCTGAATTACAAAAAGGGTTTGGCGAATTAGCCATTGGAAAGATATGTGTGTGTGAATGGTTAGAGGGGTGCAATATAATTACATATCAAAACAGACAAACGTATGTACGAAACATATTAAGGCAGGTTTGCATTTAGCAAATAGTTTGTATCTGACAGCTTATTTATTTACTTTGACATCAATGTGATAATTGCATGTAGTTTTAGGTATCAGTGGACTTAATATTTTTTAATACTTTTTGACGGGCTAAAGCAATAAGTATTCTCATCTTGGCATATGTTTTTTTTTTTTCAATTTAAATATAAAACATGTTCCTATCTAAAATTATTTTAATTTGAGTCGTAGCAAAATATGTCCATATGGAATATACTTAGTCTTGCCAAAAATATTATTGCTAGGAAAAATCTATTTTCTATTGCATAAAACATTTATCAGTGTAGTATGTGTCAGTTTATACATTTATATAATACATTAAACATATATGAAGCTTCAAAATTAAGTCTATTGGCTTTAATACAGTCCTTTAACTGTCGGGGCCAGTTATTAATAAAAGCACGCACTCTCTCAATGGGAAAATTCTTCACTGCCAGTCTAATGGTTGTGTTAGGAAATTGAAATTATAATGGCGTTTAGAGCATGCCACACTCTATAAAACTGACCATAAATCATAAACCTAGCGCATTATAGTCAGGACCAGCTGGTCGTATAGACTTCAACTCTGCTGAAGTCAGAATCGTTAGTTTCCAACCACACTTCGGTAGATCAGGCTTTATGACGGTGCTGAGTCTTGCTGAAAGACCATTCTTGGTTATGGAATATTGGCATAACCAGAATCATATCTTGATACACTTGTGCCGATGTTTTGATACCTATTTCTCAAAAATATGGCTTAATTCAAATGTAATATTATGTTTTTTTTTTATTTTATTAGTATTTATGGCCAGACGACGTATACTATAAATAAATCATAGATTACTTGAAGCGATGCTAACAGGGGACATACAGTTTGCTACAAACTTTAAGCCAGGCGCAACATTATCTGTAGTAAAATTTTACTGCGCAGATGTTTATTCTTGGCCCGGTGACAGCAACACTTTGATTTGTAGGGTTTAATGGTGATTATGTAAGTGACATGTTCTGAAACAACAAAAGACAAAATTAATTACAACTCGCTTTTTAAACAAGGTAGGCTACCAAATAATATCTTTGAATCGGATTTTGCATGTCATATTGATCACTTTAAAATTATTTTTCTGTACATTAGAAACAGTTGATATAACGATTGAACAAAATTTTGTGGTGGCCAGTTAAACAAACAAAATCACATTAGTATTTATAATATTAGTTAAGGGATGCCTGGAGAAATGGATTATCTTGTCACATTCAGGACAAATTCGGATCTTCTAACGCTATGCTATGCTAGCTGAACATGCCTGTCTGACCGCAGCCTAACGTTTTATCTTTGGCAATTGTATATAATTATAGTAGTAGATGCGAGAACTCTACTATCGCGATGCAGGACCAGCGGTTACTACTTAGTTCATCTCGTCTTCGCTGTATGATGTTTACATAGGTGCTCCACATTATTTATTTTCCACATTGATTATTTAAGCATAAAAAATTTTGATCTTATAGACAATTTCATGTACTAGGACGGGAAGAATATCATAGACCTGTCACCCTGTCTAAACTTATCGCTACCGTGGAAGACGTTGAAATTAAGTTATTGTTGAAAAATTAGGCATGCATTGAAGACTAGCTGCCCTGACGGTTTGTTTAGCGACCACAATGCGCTACGCTAACGAGTCGCACGTCTGAATAAAACATCGGCAAGCTATCGGTATGAAGGTTGGGCGAAAGCGATTAAGTAGGTATAAATACATGCTACTTATAAAATATTTCAAATAAAATTCAAGAGTAATATTAAACTAAAACAGTTGTATAAAGCATACTTTATATTTTAACTATTATAAATATGAAAGGTTGAATGGTTTTTTACTCATCACTGTCATCAGTCATCACACCAGAACGGTTGAACGGATGAGAATGAATTTTGGCACAGGGATTGATTATAGTCTGGTATGGCACATGTTTCTTTCGTCCCATAAAATGCACTGTTCAAATTTTATTTCTAATCATAAGCAATAGCTAGTGTTTTATTAACAAATGTGTAATATTAATGTTATACTCCCATTTTAATTCCTAAAATCGAATCATATCAATAAAATATACTTATTCAGTTTTTTATAGAACTACAATCACACTCTTTTAGTTTTGTCAATAATTTCAACTAGATATTGGATCTCCCGCAAAAGTCCGTTTAAAAATGACAAAGATATATATAACTCAAAACAAGAAATATTAATACACAGCAGAAAACATTAATTCAAATTGACTCAAATTCAAACTCCTCCTTTTTGTAGTCAGTCAAAAAGTTTAAGGCTATTCATGACCGTGTGTCAATATACAACATAACATACAGTGTTTAACAATGTACAAGTTAATTTTGTAGTTTTTAGCATAGTTCTTTAATAATATATTGGATAAAACCACTTAAGAACAAATGAAATCTTTTTTCTAATAATTCATTGATTGCCAAAAAAATAACGAATACAATTATAATACAAAATTAAAGATTGAGAGGCCTCCAACCGTACCATCCAAAATAGCTGCACCTCTACTCTGTTCTTTTTTTTTCATATGAGATAGGGTCAACTGATGGTAAGCGACTAAAACGGTGGTTAGGAGTACCATAAATATATATATATATATATTATTTGAAGATGTATGCTCCATAAATGGAAGCGTAAAGCAACCATTCATTAAAGAGTTTAGAAGAGACCGTTGCACAATAACAGAAGTCTTATTTATGATTTGATGGGGTAGTCTTCAGTCCTTATTTGAACCATGTGGTTCACGGTGGAGTACAATAGGGCCACCCAGTGAGGTGTTAAAAGGCGGCTAAGGGATCGGACTGTTATCTTATCGACAGTATATATATATTCAGGCATACAATGCAGCGTAATACGATTGTTACGATTATTACGTAAATGGGACTAAATTATATTTAGCAAAAAGTGGGCCATTGAAATGCCTCTGTTTTTTGACCTTCGAGAAAAAAAAAATTAAAAATTTAAAAAAATTTAAATATTTTAACATAAATTTGTTATGTAATAAAAGTAATTAATATTTTAGTTTCAATATTTTTTAGAATATTAAACATATATTAATAAAGAAACTTAGAGTAATTCCTGTTATGATAGTTTTAACTAAGTTATAATTTATTTTTTTAAATTATTTTGTTATTAGTTTCTTGCAATTGCCATAAGCATTACCCGCTGCTGCTTTTAATACACCCCACACATTAAACGGCAACGTTTCACTTTGCACAATGAACTCAGTTTGGTTGTAACCTAAATATCGGATTGTGCCACAAGCACTACGAAAATGTCGCAGCTTATTCTATTGAATAAAATATATTTGCCTTGCGGTGAGAACTCCTAATAATGATGTTTGCGTGTAAGTGACTTAAAAGGCTTTGAATATTCGTAGTACTTACTCGGTCACAGACGGATAACATTTTGACGGCGTTCTTTAGTGATAGATAAGAAAAATATACTATATTGCACACCAAAAGGTAGGATATACAGAATACATACATAGAATCATGTCTGTAGGGGTAAGCAGAGTCGTAATGAACGCCAACATTTTGCAGGCTATAATACCCAGTTAAGTAACAGAGCTTTACACCGTCAACCGGGCATTTTAGTTAGTTAGACGCTTATTCAGATGTATTTGGGAGTATAAGCATATATATATATTGGGAGCAATAGCTCAAGCAAGTCAAGGCTAATTACATAGTCTTACAGTTGTCGGTTGCATCGTCGTAGCCTGCAAGAGTATTAGTTATACGTTATATACATATGTTCGCTAAAAATAATTTTATATATACAAACATATATATACAAATTTTACAAGATAATGATATCGTCGTAGTCGTCGTACAGCTTCTTCTTTGACCTTTAGAAAAAGTGGGAGGGTTCGAAGTATTCACATACCAAATTTTATTAAAAACAGGTCACCAACCACCAACCGTGACAAGGTAAGAGACAGATGATAGATAGATGGCGTTACTTTCACGTGATATATATATTTTATATAGTAATGGACGACTAGATCGTTTCCAGTTCACGAGCCGAAACATCCCGAAAGTGTTTGTTACCGTCTTGGTAATGTCAGAATCATGCACGAATTGCTCATTCTAGTTCTATAGGTATGTCTAATGTACATTGAACGTAAAATTTCAACGATCTATCATTACAGACAGAACTATAAACTAACATGGGCCAACGAGACCCACATTGCACTAAAAGGCTGGTTAAAACGAAGCGCAGTGATTATTGATATCATCATATGAGCATATATCGAGACGATCATTTCGTGAAAGAGAGAACGAAAAGTAAATAAGATATCTAGATTTGTATGGAATAATATTTGTCAATGCCTATGGAATTATTTCCTATAAACACGACTAACATAAGAAGGCTTTTGTGTTAGGCGAATTGATCCAGTTTGACAAGGGCCTAGCACAGACTTTTCCAGCAGGTAACTATGGGAGGTGCGTAAAAAATTTGAAAATTAATTTGTACTCAGAACCTCCTAATGAATTAGTCGTAATGGAACATAGTTACTTAATGCTATAAACCCTTTCCTTAAGGTTTAGTTTCTTTTCAAACCGTGTTTGTTTCACCTAACAACTTGTTATTGGGCACAAGGAATAAGCTATACATTTAAAATATCAATTATAATGATTAAAAAACACACCACTTTTACTTAACGCATTTAAACTCATAAACAATATTTATATATACAGGGGAGTAATAATACAAGACAGGCTGCAGATTAATTTACTCCAAAGGAAATTGAAGCGCGTTCTTAGTATAGCAATTACGAACTACATTTTATGAGCTATTTTTAACACGACACCTGGCTTCAAGTGGCTTCAACTGACAAACAAGTTAGGTTGGTATTCGATGACTACCACATCAACAATCTAGTGACACTGACATAGTTGGGACAAGTTATATCGAAAGTGACGACTCCGACACGGATTCGGATTAATGTTTGACGTCAAATTGTTTTTGTTTTGTAATTTGACGAAATTGAGTACAATTAGGCTTTTTGAGTAGAAACGAAACTTATCTAAGTGACTGGACTAGTTATTTTTATTATTGGTGAACTTTTGTGAACTTTTGTGTGTTATTTGACTAGCCTGTTGGTCTTGTAGTTAGTGCTCCTGACTGCTAAGGTAGAGGTCGTGGGTTCTATTTACACCAAGAAAAATATAATTCTGTGTGCTATATTTGTTTTGAGTCCAGGTGTAATTTATCTTATTTTTTTACGTATAATTTAGAATATGTAACTATGTTTATCAGCAATATGGTTACCCTAGTTAGAACAAGCTCTATTTTGGTTTGGTCAGTCGGTCGTATGTGAGATGTCTGAAAATATTATAAACATTATTTAAATGTAGTCTACCTAACCTTGACTTTTCTGGTATTTGATCGATATTAATCAATCACTTTAAGTAGTAATTAAGTAATTGCGACTTAATTGAAAGAAAAAGATATATTGCTTATCAACTTGGATTCATAGTTTTATAGACAGTACCGAAAAGAGAAAGAAGTCAAATGTTTTCTATATAACAATAAATGCATAATGATCTCAACAATTTCACTTTTGGGAAAAAATAAATAAAAGCTTCACGTGTTCTCCCAAGGCCAAAGTTATAAGCAAAAATCCAAAAATCAATATTTTACTGAATATCGTTTTTAATCTAGTAGTGAAGTCGTCGTGATAGAAGTCGTCCGATGTAAAACACTCTTTGCGTTAATATGACTAGATGTAGTTTAGTGAAGATTTTTTCAATGGTCTGTTTAATAGTTGATCACTGTTACTTGTTTTACCATTATGAGACATCAGCTGCTTCTATCTGTACCTTACTCTTACTAGATTTTTGCACTTATAATTAAAGTCTTGCGTTAAGCGCGTGCTTTAGAATAAAATTACAGCTGTTATTATTTCTATAGAAGCTATAGTAAAAGCTAAAGTTTATCTGTAACACATAATTATTTCGGGTAAAAAATTTTGAGAGTCTTGTACAGATTCTCAAGATCTTTTACCCCAAATAAGTTTTGAAGTTTCCCCATGAAATATATTAAATTATTACCACATGTAAGTTCGATATTGAAAGTCTATACCTGCACTTTGCTATGGCAAAAACCAACTCCTCAGCAGCACTGGGTGATTATAGGTAGCAGATAATTTACTCTTAAGCACAAGTTTCTTTAAGCATAATATGTCTTAAACCAATCGGTTTTCCTATATATCCTGGTTTTCTATCAGGAAGCTTGGTTTTAGTCGGTTCGAGTCCGACATACTGAGTGAGGTAATGACACGTGGGGGTTAACCCACACGAGAAAAAAAAAAGAAAAATCAGAAAGTTTCATAAATATTTTACCTAATGTACTTTTACTTACCAACTGTGGTTCTAAAAACTTGTGTTAGATTTAGCAGAAAATAAATTACAATTACATAGTAAATGTGTGAACAGGCTATACTATGACATTCATACGTAGGCTTCAATTTGCTACAAAGTATATAACAATGAACGCGGTAATGCTAAAAAAAACATGCAAATAGAAATACTACAGTAAAAGAAAATTGAAAACAACACGTGGATCTCAAACAAATAGTCACTTTTATCAAACTGCACTACAATAAGATGAGATAGCTTATATTAGCATTATGAATAATAAGAAAAACTACTTCAGCATATGCAGCAGTTACCGGTTTAAGATAGGAAGGTAGTAATAATAATTCACAGATGATTTTCTATATTTCGAGATATCGAGAGTATGCAGTAGGTACATACAAACATACATATACTGACGATTGTATCCCTTAAGCCGTAGGCATATGTGTAAATAAAACGCACGTTTTTCCAACTACAATTTGGTTCTAATGACGTAATATTGGCAATTCTATTGAGACCAATCAGTTACTATAAATGCTAAATTTAAAAGTATATTGTAAGGTATAAAACAAAGGTTTTTATTCTCTAAGTTAAAAAGGAAAGGTACATAGCTTATCGGAGATGAATTAGAAAAACCGCATCACAGCTTTACCCTTTATGCCACATTGTAAAAATTATTATAAGTTGTATAGCCAGTATAACAAGACTTTTGGAAGTCTTTCAATAAAGTGATTATCTTATGTTTTCTAGTAAGTGTCCTTCTAGTAATACTGTACATATGTATGTTAACAATTTTACCCATAACTAACTTCTATTCATTAAATCGCTCATAAAGAAAATAAATGCACCTACATACATTGATGTACCATCAACAACTTCTATATTGAGACTGGTAATATTTTTTATCAGGCTTTTTACTGGCGTCTGTCGCGCGCCCTGTCGAGCAATTATTGCAGAACTAGAACCCATTTTAAAAGTTGTTCGTAATTAACAAGTTGTCACAGCATCTGCTCGCTTTTAAATAAATGAACTTCTTTCCAGATAATAATCTCTTTATCGGAATGGAATAGAATTGAAAATTGAATAAAAGTGACCAAAAGAGTTTGGCGCCAAAACAAGAAACACTAGATCACAGCAGAACATAATATAAATGCTTAAAGTTAGTTTTCTGTTGTTTCAGTAATTTCTAATGATATTTTAATTTTCCCCTTCAGGGATAAATTTGTAGTAAATAGACATATTTCATTTAAAATACATACATATAAATATATTTTCTTTTTCAACAGAAAACTCTAGAAAGAAATTATATTTTAAGCGTTTATTGCGTTGTTTGGCGAACATCACCTAGTAAAACGATATAGTGTACCACTGGATGAGGGATAAAAAATTATAAAAGATTAGGAACGCGTTGTCAATCCATTTAAGAAGATATTAATCCCTATAACGTCATTAAATATGTTTTGCAGAATCGGCGTCGGCCACAAATATTTTTCGATAAATTTCGGTCAATGGTGGTACTACTAGTTTACGATAGAATTTCGGTGCCAAATATAGCCCAGAGGTTAAAATAGACATAACTGCTCCATATTTTTGAGCATGTACATAAATAGAAATACAGAAACCCTTATAAAGAAAATTATTATTATTGGAAGATGAAAATCTGTAACGGATCTTAATAGATTTATTCATTTTTTATTATGAAAGTCTAAATCGTCCTTTGTAGCGTAATCATAAAACTGTATTTTTCCTACATGAGAAAAAACAGTTCGTAAACTGTAACAGACTGTGAGCAACTTTTAGAATGTTGGGCAATGTACTGGTAAACAGAAAAACGTTCTGATGAATTTTGTGTTTTTTATATACGTACGTATGTATATATCGAAATCTCTTTTGAAAAAGTTTCAGATTAGGGTCGATTTAATCTAGTCCACTTCGACCTCTCGAAGACAGGTTTGCGCGTTCTGGTAACTCTCAATTAGGCAACGTCCAGGCACACCAGGACGTCGCCTCCTCGCGGCTGGACTTTATAGCTGGTGGAGGGGAAAACCCGTCCCGACCACCCACAGCCACACTCAGGGCGGCATGAGGCGCAAGTAAGCATGCCTCCGCCGCCCGGTTCGCCGGCGGCGAATTAGGTCCCAGTGGAGATCGTCCTCCCGGGCCCGTTCCGCTGCCTCCTTCTGCGAGGTATGCCTTCTCCTCGTATGAAGGTTGCGACCGCGGTAAAATTCCTGTCACTACCAGCCATGGAGCATATGACGGCCGGTAGCGACAGATCCTCTCCAATAACTGGGCCCGACGCTGCGCCGCCCACGCCGAGCGAGCCGCGAGCCTCTGCTGAGCCGAGTTCTCACTGCAGTCGCAGTGGTGGCAGACGGGACTCAATTCCCTCCTGGCGACTGAGACTTTCCGAAGCAGCCGTGCCCGGAAAGCACCTGAGTCAGTCGGAAGGAAAGGGTTCCGTGCTGCCGCCCCGCCCACTCGACGATGACCAGCTGGAGCGCCTCCACAGTGGCAAAGCCAACACGTGGAGCCTCCAGCCGGGACGACCAACGAGCCATAGCTAGAGCATAGATACCTAATCTAACTAACTGCATCAACCAGCATCGGAATCCTTGGCCTCGACATATCAAGCGAAGTCCAGTTTCGCGGTCAATGAGAGGGTAGGGCCAAATTAAAAGGCCAAGTCAAATCTGTATGAATACTGTTCTCATCTCTATGCAGGTGCACCCCAGTACCAACTTCTCCCTCTTGACCGCATTCAAAGGAAAGCGACTCGCATCATCGACTGCCAAGATATTTCTGATCGACTTGACACCTTGGCGTTGCGTAGAGATGTAGCTTCACTCTGCATCCTCTATCACTTGTATCATGGGGAGTGTTCAGAGGAATTGTTCGGACATATACCGGCTGCTGGTTTCCGCCATCGTCCTACGCAACGAAATATTCATCCCCATCACCTGGACGATTGGCACTCCACCACTGTTCGCTTCTCCAGAAGCTTTTTGCCTCGCACAACCAGCTTATGGAACAAATTGTCGCCTGCCGTATTTCCGAACCGATACGACCGAACCTTCAAGAAAAGAGCGTACTCCTACCTAAAAGGCCGGCAACGCACTTGTGACTCTTGAGTTGCGGGTGTCCATGGGCGGCGGTAGTCATTTACCATCAGGTGACTCGTCTGCTTATATATGTATATATAAAAAGAAAAAATATAAGGTATGGTATGGATATGACATTTCGAATCTAGATACAGATACGGATAAATGAATACTGATATACCGGTCTCGGATATGGTTATATGAAATTATTTCGGATTATCCGCTAGTTTAGGACAGTTTTGGTTACGAATATTTGAATTTTATAATTATAAAAGTAACATATAATTTGCAAAATTAGGCTTTTACTTCTAGTAAAGATTATCTTTTGTTTTTACAATCAATCATATACAGCACCATAAATCTTTATCATTGACTACAGTAAAACGGCGACTAAGCGATGCAAAGTTGTGTTTGTTGGTTGTTGTGGTCGCGTCGCCGTTCGAAAACTCTGCTAAAGCCACAAAATAAGAAAAAACGGATGCAGTGGGCCCTTTCCCATCGATATTACTCTTACGAAGATTTTAAAAAGTTCTGTGGACCGATGAATACAAGTTTGAACTATTCAGGTTCAAAACGAAGAATTTACGTTCAACGCAGTGCCTAAGAAAAGATAATGGAAGACTAGTAGTCCCAACAATCAAGCATGGTGGTGGCTTAATTATGGTCTGGGGTTGCTTCTCTAGCTAAGTAACTCAACTGGCGAATTGATCTAAATTTAAGGAATTTAGAAAAAGAAACAGTACAAAAAAAATTAGAACGAAATGCCGTTCCTTCCGGGTTGCGATAAATTGCGGATGGATTCATTTTCCCACATTATAATAATGCAAAGTATAGCTTTAAATTATGCAGAGAATATTTAGAAGAGAAAGAGGCACAGGGGGTGTTAAAAACATGGTTCCTCCTCAGAGCCCGGCTCTCAATGCCATTGAACTTTTGTGGGAAGAGCTTGATAGGAGCGTCCGTAATTGTGGCCCATCCTCGCAAGAAGAAATACGGAATGCTTTATGTGAAAGTTGAAGCAATATATCACAAGACACCATCAACAAATTGAATGCCCGTTTTCCAAGACTTGTGTAAAAAGTCATAGAATGTAAAGGAGGATTTTTTGATGAAAAATCAGTTTAGCTAACTACAGCCTATTTAACATGGACTGTTAATATTTCTTAACGCTTTTAAAGTATATTGTTTATATATGAGTGTTTCATTAAAGGATTAAACAGTTTAATGAAACATTTAATATTTTATTATTTTTTATGTTATTTTCCTACTTTAATTAAGATGGTCTTAAACTTTTGGCCTTACCCTGCGTAAGTATTTTTTACTATAGTAACTTTAAGTGCTATGTACCTATGAAGGTATATACTTTAAAATACAAAAACACGATTATAATAAAAAAAACTAATATTATTACTTAACTTCTTTTTATATTATTCCGTATTTTTACAGGAATTATTACAATTATTATTTCGAATATCCGGTAGTTTCGGTTACGGTTATAGAGTTCCGTATATATAAAGCCTCCCGTTCTGCAGAAGACGCACTTGGCACCGGAGAGAGCAAAATGATCTCCGGCCTCCATAAGCGTTTGCCTGAGGGCAATGGACGGGGCTATCCATTGACTTAGCAGGAGCAGGTCCCAGATGGCGGCGGGACGTGTTCCGCGCGCGCCTCTCTAAATCAGAGATAGGGATAACACCACAGTGGGGTAGCCTTGTTAAGAGGCGGCCAAGTCTGCCGGGGTCAAAGGGTTTTCCTTTCCAGGGTATACCTGAGGTGCCGGCTACAAGACGCGATGACGGAACACTGTGTGGTTTTAGTCGGTTCGAGTAAGACATACCACCTTACCGGCCCTAGTAATGTAATGACCCGTGTGGTGGGGTTCCACACTTCTTGGCAGTCGATGATGCGAGTCGCTCTCCGTTGAATGCGGTCAAGAGGGAGAAGCTGGTACTGCCGCCTGCGCCTTATAAAGTTGCAGGCGGTGGGCCGGAGTAAAATACTGTCTCGATCTGTTTCGCACACCAAGCTTCTTCGAGACTAATATGGCCTTACTCTCTAAGTGACCGCGAAACTGGACTTCGATTGATATATCGACGCCAAGGATTCCGATACTCGCTGATGCAGTTCGGGAAGTGCTCGCAAATTGAGGTGATACGACCAATGGCATCTTTTTAGCGGTGAACGCGCAATCCTGTGTCTTCGTGGCATTGGTATTGTAGTTAGTCAATGACACGAATATCCTTTAAATAGTTACTCTTCTGACTTACCACGATCGATTCGAAAATGCATTTCCTGAATGCTCCTCGAATGTGGTGACTGGCCAAATCGTCAGCGTACACCGATTAGATGGATTCATCACATTTGTGTCCCATCAAACGATTCGTTTAAGTTACCAGCATGGTAAAATATCATATTAAGTTACGAGCGACCGTATAAAATGCATAGTCAACATACAAAATGGATTTAATTTTGTTCATAACTTTCGGTGCACCATAAAACTGTTACGTATATGAATAGGAGAAAATACGACACATTTAGTTTCAATGAATACAGTTACATTCGAAAGCACTAAATAGAAATACGAAAAAATATTAAAAGCTGTTGCTAGTGTTTTGAAAAATAAATGCTATAACGCACGCCCAAATTTATAAATGTAGATATGAGAGAACAGTTTGTAACCACTTTTTTACAGTTTTTCATGTTAATTTTCAGCCAAGTCCTTACTTCAAAACTACTAAATAGTTTTATGGATTCAGTTTGAAAATGTTACGTTCAGGTTGAAAGACCATAGCCATATATTTTTACTGACTTCGTATGTAGAAGGGTTATGATTTTTTTAGTGTATATGTTTTTTGTCACAATTTATTTCCACATGGGAGGTGTTATATGAATCGCTCAATAGTGGGACTGATATCGGGTATAAGAGGACGAAATCACTTCAGCAAAAAGAGTGGAACTTTATAATGCAGTCAGGTTTATATATTATGTACGTATTATCGCACCGGTCGAGCCGGCCCATTCGTGCCTAAGAATGGTTAATTGCATATTAATTTGCACTATTAAATTGCATAAAACATCTAATTACTACAGTTCAAGCTAGTACAAAGAGGTTTTGTGTTACACCAAATCTCTGTTTACACGTGTACTTAATATTTTTGTCATATGCGTGTTTGTAAGTTTCTTTATTTAATCATGTCTTTTACATGCCCGAACAGATAAGGTCACAACGCTACCACATTGGAATCAATAACTTATCTTGAGTGACACTGACTAGATTTGTTTTTAGTTCAAGATTTTTGGCAGATATGTCTTTTTTATGTTCTTGTAACTTATAGTTCTAGCAGAAAGATATGAAATACAATGCGCATTGCTTCACAAACATTTCTATATCGCAACACTAAAATGAAATTAGAGCATTCACAATTGACGATCGCAACTAGAAGTAAGCTACTGCTTTATATTTTCGCAATGCCCAAGGAGACAAGTACAACATTCAAATTCTAAATCCAGTTAATATATTTAGTGTATTCTAATCAAGCCACCATCAGCTGTTTGATAAACAATGTCATAATCACGACAAAGTATCTTGATATTACAGAAAGGAATCACGTTTAGTTGTACAATAGATTAAATTGGGCTAAAATTAAATGTTATAGAATTATTGTGAAAATTTAGTATTGCAACATGTTGTTGGTTCACTAGTACACTTTGATTTGAAACTGTATTTGTAAATCAGACCTCCAGTATAGAAATGAAGATCTAATATTGTTTGTTAATTATTAAAATATAATTTTTAAAAACATACTTACGCTCACGGGACTGAAAAGGTAGGAGAGGTGTATTATACATCCACATTTTATCAATTACAATTTTATCCCACTAACGTAACGAGGGCAAACCTAATGCCGTCAACCGGGTGCTTTCAAATTCTAAAAACCTAAACAGGATTAAGGCGGAGCGATTCGCGTAACATATGCAAGTTGGATAAGCCTAGGTTTGTAGTATGTGTGTGTATCTTATGTTCCTATTTAAATACGTCATTTTAATGTTAATCTCAGTGGAATAGAAGGCTTCTATTTCTTGCTTAAGTACAATGATAATATTCATCAATATTACATTTATTCTTAAATCTGCATAGATTTTAATGTACATAAAAATTACAAAAAGTTGAGCTTTTTCTATGCTAATAGTACTTGATAAATCTTCTTTCTATATCTCCATCCCCGCAACATTTTAAGCAATTTAACAATTGTTGTAGTATTGCTACACTGGTCGAATTATTCTGGCAGGTTGGCTATAACGAAACGTAAGGTATTTGAGTATACGCCGCCCCTAATATTTAAAAGTGAATGGTGGTGACTGTAGAATGTTCGCTCGCCATTTTATTTGTCACGTCTGGTTTGGTACCGCTGGCATTTTGAGCAAATTCATAGGGTTCGTGCTCATGTTTATCTAATAGCTAAAGAGAATAACTGCAAATTGTATTATTTCGATAGAAAAAAAAACTTTGCATTAAATTGGTTCTTTAAATATCAATCACATAACTTCCTTGGCTAGGATATAAACCTTCTTACGGTGTACCTTCTCTTATCAAGAGAAGGTACATCACTGAAGAAAGGTCAGGTCAGAAATACTAGAAACCGGCGGGCTTGTATGAATAGTCTAATGATAATATTAGGTGTAAGCTTATGTACTCATTAATGTAAATTGGTCACGATCTCCATAAACAATAACAACATGAGTCACATTTTATTTACCTTAAAAACAAGGTAATTGCTATTATAGTGTGGTATGGTAAGATAACTACATACCACACTATAATAGCAATACATTTGTTACATATTATACTGTGCCAATTCAACCTTTATTTAGCACAGGCACTTAGATCAATAAACCTTATCTTTTTTGCCTTTCTAAACTAATAGTACATGACGATTATAGTACACTTGCAAGTATACATTTGCAGATTTTAGATATTCACGTTTTATGCATTATCAAATCATCACAACCTTTTCAAAGAATTTTGTGCTATTATTTAAAATGTCAAGATTCAAATCCAAGGTTAATCAATAACGATGAAAATCGTGCAATTTGCGCAAGCTTGATTTTTACTTATTATGCCAAACTAGTTGATACTAAATTAAAAACGATACTCGTAAAAGACAGGCAGGCCAAACTTATAATATAAATTTAACTAATGAAAGAAACAACTATAACAATAAAATATAGCAATCTGAGGAAGGTAGCTGAGATACACTGAATGCAAAAGGCGGCGTACCGTTTTTTTTTTTTTATTTTTATTTGTAAGCCTACCATAATGACTCCACTTTGCCTGATGGTAAGCAATACATGGAGTCCAAGAGTGGTGGTCACCATCCTCATTGCATGTCTAGTCAATGCAGCATGGTGACCCACACTATGGCGGCCTGGTGAGATGCTTTTTCACGCCCCGCTTAAAAGACCCGGGATCAAATTGGGAAGGAAACACGTGCGCTGGTAGGGAATTCCAGGCTTTCACTGATCGGCACAGGAAAGAAGAGCCAAACCGTTTTGTTCGGGATCGCATATCTTCGACTCGCAAACGGTGACTCCTTAGGCCAGCACGTGTAGTTCTGTAGAGGAAGGGAGAAGGTGGGACCAATTGGAAGAGCTCGTCAGAACATTCCCCGTGATGTAGGTGATAGAGAACTGCCATAGAGGCGACATCTCTTCGCAACTGCAGGGGCTGTTGTGCTATGGCGTGCTATGGTGCAAAATTGCGAATCGAGAAAAGAGTTCTATATCTAGCAGTGAAATGCAATTTTTAGCGTCCAAGAGCGTGGTCCAACGGTTAATCTTGGGAAGTCGGATAATGTAATTTTACTAGCGTGATTCAGGATCGTACTACGTCATTAGAGATG
This sequence comes from Tyria jacobaeae, assembly GCA_947561695.1. NCBI lineage: Eukaryota > Metazoa > Arthropoda > Insecta > Lepidoptera > Erebidae > Tyria > Tyria jacobaeae. Next base: position 15,002,601 of record OX387220.1, read on the forward strand.
TTACTCGTTAGTTCAGTTTATATCAGCCAGATAATGTTTTTGTTTGTTTCTGCTGTATATGAAGGTCGCCATAAAGTTAACCTTAGTACCTTAAAACTAGAGTGGCTTTTGTTTAATATGTTAGAGCATAAATAGCTAATACAAAAAACTCTGTCTTTAATAATCATTGAGATTATAATCGTGTGTTCTGTTTCGAGGCACTATTAATCAAACCTATTCTAAGTTCTGAATAGTATCTACTATTAAACAAAGACCTTATTGAAGGTACTTAAGGTTTAAGAATCTCTCGTGGATCGACCATCAGACGCAACAAGAAGGCTCGACCCGAAATAAATTGGAATAAGAGCAAGAAGAATATGATAGGCTGAAGAATGCAATAGAAATGTAAAGGTAATTTTATATTATTATAAGTTATTAATACGAACACACCAAAACATAAGAGAATAGTGCGAGATTTTGCTGTTTTCGTAATTAATTGCATTGAAATATACAAGAATAAAAAATAATAAATTATTAACGTTTCTTTTCTCTTAATAAACATTGTAATATAAATGACTAACAGTTCTATTATAACGCCTTAACGTTTTGCATCATGTAAGAAATAAACTATAGATTTGCATAAACTGCCAATAGGTTGTGTACTTAAAACATATTCACACGATAGTCTCAATAATGGAACAAGTTGCAACAATAAAGAATATTTATAAATAAAGACCGCAAAAGAGAACGCAAAATAACGATAGATCTGTGTGAACTAAGTAGGTGTATGATCAAACTGATCATATATCAATTATTCGCGGTGCGGCTGTGACGTATTCACTCTTTTATTGGCTTCTATTTACAAATAAAATACCTACCCAATAATTGAAGTAATATATAATATTTTATAAGATTACTGGACTAATTTTGTAGTTTTGAAAGTATTAATCGTAACTAAGTCTCGATTTAACAAAATATATAAATATAATATTATAGGAGGTGACAGTTAAGTGAAGTGTCCGTTCATGGCGAAAGGCTAGCTAGCAATTCTTATTACGAAAATGTGGTTGCTTAATACACCTCTGCCTACTCCGTCAGACTTATAGGCGTGAAGCGTGGGTTTGTATGGTAATACAAATCGTCCCAAGTGGTATTTCAAGACCGACAAGAGCTTTAAACCTTGAAGAAAAAATCGAACTCACGCCTCAAAGGCCTTCAACGCACTTGCAACTCTCGAGTTGCAGATATCCATGAGCGGCGGTTGTCACTTACTATCATAAAAAAATAAAATCAAAACAGCAATAAAAGATACATAATAACTTACATATTACGACGTCGCATATTCATATTTACGATTTCTAATAATAGATACTTGTTCGTATAATTCAGGATACGGCGACTAATATAAATTCTTAAAGTCCCGCACGCGGTGTAAGTGTAGACAATATATGAGGATAATATTTTATAAAGTTTAAAAGCAATATTGAAGCACTCTTTAGGTCCCTTGAAAGAGTTTGTTAAATGGAGAGTATATTCTAAGAAGTTTAACGTTAGTGCGTTGGTAACACTGTTTCAATACTTTACACTTTAGTACTTTAAGCTCGAGTTTTTAACTTTAAGAGGCACTAATAATTAGCTCGGTATTGGTTATCCAAATAGGTTTCGTGAATTGAATTAATTTAATATTGGTTACTAATGCTTAGGCACGAATGGGCCGGCTCGACCTGTGCGATACCACGGTCTCACAAAAATACAGGTGGTGAAATGATTGAGGTTTACGGAGGCCCAACTGCCCCCTCTTCTTTTTTCTCTGTTAATCCCCTCTCTCCTCGTTCTTATCTCCTCATCCCCCCTCTCTTCTTACCTCTCCCAGCATCCCCTCATCCCTCATCACCCTCAAAGGCGGGTAGCGCACTTACGACTCTTAAGTTCAGGTGTCAATGCACGGCTCTTGTCACTTACCATCTGGTTACCCGTCTGTTCATCCATCCCCCTATAGTATAAAAAAAGATAGAGGAGTTACTTAACTAACTTTATTAGTGATATTACTAGTAGCGCCATCTACACTATGGAATGTGTAATATGTCGTAGTAACTGTAATTAAATGGAGATGGAAAAAAATATATACTCTACACCGAATAACCGACGCGTTTTTTATACTTACATACCCCATTCAAAATATAACAATCCTTCTTGCGCATTCAGGGATAAATATCCTTCAAGATTTTAACCGTTATTTTCGCAAGACAAACTTAACTTAATATTTTTTATGTGATGTAACAACATATTAACGATTTTCTTTTTTTTTTTACTTACTACTAATAAAATATCTTGCTTCTTGCTAAATTTCTTGGTACTAGGTCACTGGGAAGTATCTTATAGTTTTGATTTACCCACAAAATGTAAAAGTTTGTTGAAATTGAATGCATCTTTGACTGGGTTGACTTAGAAGCTTGATTTCTCTGCAACTAAAAAGGACAGCAGACGTACATATTCGATGATGATTTCAACTTGATACCTTTGCCAGTTTCGGAGAAATGGGTCTTGACAGACTGAAAGACAGAAGGACAACCGAGTGATCCTTACCTTTTTCTTATGGCGAATGGAACCATAAAATAGGTACACTATGCTTTAATTTTTCCAATACCGATAAGTGATAGATCGATATTGGCTCCAGTAACACTTGATACAATATTTCTTAAAGTTTTAAACAGTATTGAGTTGCTTCAGCGACGTTTCTGATTTTCAAAGTTCCAGGCTCCATTGTAATAAACGCCAAACTAACTTGGAAAACTCGACCAACTTAACAAATTTTGGGCGAAAGGTGCACTCGTATATAAAGTTTGGTAAAGTTTTAATTGCACTAGATTGCAGCATTACTACACAATTTTGAACTGGCGCATGTAATATGAGTGCATTTATAACGACTTATTTTGTGATATTTTTTAAATATAGTTTTGAATATTTTTACTATTATATTTACAACTTATAGAAGTAAGCTAAATTTAAGAGAACTTTACTCTCAGCCCGTACTGAGAGTACAAGAGTACAAATATACATGAAAGAGAAATTTGAGACGATCATGCGCTGTCCACTGTTATAGTATTGCTAATTATAATTAGCTTATAATCGAGACTGCTTGAATTAAAGTTATTATTCTCTACTTTGTCGAACGGCATTTTTATATTTTTTTAGTGTGAAAAATAATATATCATATATACTATCCTGTACTTGATTACGAGTAACTAAAGTTTTGTGATGATCGGTTGAAACGTAGCGGTTGAAAATTGCGTCTAAAACTCTTTCTTTTAGAATTATTTAGTAACTGGTAAGTCCTTTTGAGCAGTTATTTAAAGCTACAAATTCTTAATAAAAAATAAAATAGCGGTCAGTTTGTATAATAATAACATTTATTTTTCCGAACTAACTGCAATCAATAATTGAAAAATCACTTACATTTGTTTTGACAAGGTAACAAATTACAACCGCTGTCCTGTATAAAAATGTGTATAATAAAATATTCTCAAACAGGTATGGTAAAATATAGTAATAATTTCCGACCACTTCGCAACCTCATAATGAAATTATTGAAAAATGTGAATTTTAACGCGCACGTTTCATTACGATTCACGTCATGCGAAATGCGCATAAATTGTACTGCAAATTCCGATATTGCTGTCAAGGCACCATTACTCGATTTTTATCCTTTTTAACCACTGAAACTGTATACAAACTTTAACAATACTGAGTATCTGTAAAAATACAGAAAATCATGATAAAAAGTATAATTAAATTTTTAAATTAAATCTTGTTAGATATTCAATAGATAGTCCTATTTAAGTAACGGGACCAAGCCTTTTGCCATCATCTGGCACTTTTGGAAATAAGATAATAGAAAGGGCAGGAAAGAGAGGTTGCTCATACAGATGGATTAGGGAGTATTCAAACTGCTGGTGCCGGGAAGTCGGAGTCCTCTAACTAGTAGTCTAAACGAAGCATCTGATGAAGAAAATTAATGATTGGAAATATTTTTTTTATAATATTGTATAACAACATTTATGGTGGCAAAGCGGTTCAAAGTCGGTCTTAATTGATTTATTCTTGCTTCTTTATACTTGTTTAGTAGGTTAATCCTGTAGTTCACTACAAACTTAAAAGTTTTTTTTGCATTATAAATTAGACAAGTTTGTAAATAGGTTTATGACAAAATAAATCCCACCAAAAACATTTTCATGTAAAATATTGCCAAAATGAGACCATATAACTCACACTGTCAAAAAGTTATCAGATCTTATATAGAGAAAAGCTTCTAACTCTAAACGCCTTAACTCTACAAGGCCTAACTTCACAAACTCTACAATTTAGTCAAAATATGTGGCTTGGCCGTTTCAGCAGATCACTTGTTATGTCAGTTATGACATCCTCCGCATAATTTACCTAACTATGTAGAAACTATGGATCCTGCTCATGAAGTTCCGTTCCGATCAGAATATACGAGTTCGAAACATCAACATCTTTAAAAAAAACAACAAAAAAAAAATTTGTGCTGCATCCCACAAGGATTAATCGCGAAACCTGGTTCGAGGAAATTCCCTGTATATCAAAGGGAACGTTAAGAACACCCCCCGTTACTGTTCCATATATGTCAAGGAACACAAATACCCTGTAAGTGTAACCAGAAGTTTTTATTGTAGGCAGCATGATGTTAAGTTTTAATCCTATTAAATAGATAGGTAATTTGATTGTTAATGATTTACTTCTCTGTTGAAGATTTTTTTAAATAATAGTGGTATTAAAAATAAATACGTAACTGACTAACTCCATTGTAAAGTTATTTTCGCGTGAACCCTTTAAAAACTGATTCATTCATTAATTTTCATCAATTTACTCAAATAAATCTTTTTCTCAGTAGCAAATTCTGAAACACGTAATTTTCGAAACATTTAGCCTTCCCTCAACATTTCTCACATTTTACTTTCCCAAAAGCAATCTCGGTAACATCCTTGCTGAACTGCCTTGCGGAATTGCAGCAAGACAAATGCGAAGTAGGCTTGTAGCGGTAACCGCTCCAGTTCTCAGGCTTTGTCGCCGAGCGCCTTTGTGACTTGACTCTATCTGGATCATGGAGCTACCGACACTTGTGTGTAAGTAATGGGATATAGCGGTACTAACTTGTTTTCAAAATGAGATTCAAGATTTCTATGCAGATTTCAGTTCAAAAAGAATGTTTTAAGAATGTTTTCTGGAGATTTTGAAACTAGTTTAGTGAGATGTTCAATATGGGTCTAGATTAAGCTACGATATCCTTGTGCATGATAAGGTTTCTGGTCACTATCTACTATTAAATAAAAGGTACTAACTATACCAATTTTATGAATTTTATTGCACTTTACGACTTTTTGTTTCCTGTTTGTAAATGTAATGTAATGTGAATGTATCGCGATAGACTAAAACTTAATTGTTTAAAAATAAAAATAAAATGTTTTGAAAAAAACACAACGAGTAATATCTATTTTGTCTTTTAGAAAGACAAGTCCCGCATTAGGTATAATTACTGCGTCGATTAGCAAACATTCATTCAACGGACACAAAGAACACCCAGACTCGGGACAACTATTTGTGGATAACTCAAAATTTTGACCCGTCTGGGAATTGAACCCGGTTCAGCAGTCAGACATTAATAGTAGATCAACAGGCCCGTCAATATAACATTGTTGTGATTTATAAGCTTTGATATACTTTACAATATCAATACTTACCGTCATCGATAAATCTTATTCACTATAAACGTACTTAATAATTATGACATTTATCAAACCGTCGTCATTCATAGATCAAAAACTCTGCAACAGCGCAATACAAATGTCGAGCATAAAATACTCATATGACCTTGCTTTCTAATAACTACCGATACACTTATAATGAGCCCATATTATCCAAGGTTTGCATTTGATCGCCAAGATAAAGTTGTTGAATTTTGTTCCTAATTACTGGTCGACTACTTGAGGGTGACTGATAACATCTTCCGTTCGGCTTTTGTCGTATCTTACTCGGTCTATTTGTTTGCGCTTATCAGATGACATTGCGCAACAGATTCCTTTGTTGTTATGTAAGGTTGAGTCCAATTAAGTTCGCGCTCCTTTGGATTAACATTTGTTTCTGCTGTTTAACTAATTGTATCTTTGACTTAAGTGAAAAAAGTTTCAGAGTATTTTAAGTTGAGTATAACTTACAAACCATATATTATTTACTTATAATATTGCCAAAGAGCTAGTTTACATTTTCATTGAATCTTTCGATATTCAAAACCTGCAGCCTGATTGTTTTCTTGTATGCATATCACAACTTTTAAGGAATTTTTAAAAATCACGTGTCTTTTAATAACATGATAGCACTCAGACAAAACCGATGATGAAATTAAAATTTCTAATATATACACATATTATTTTTACTTCAGAATATAAAAGTAGTTTGTATAAAATATAAAAAAGACTCTCAGCGAAAAACGTTTGTTGTACGACAGTTATGTGTACATTTCAAAACACAATGTCTAGTAACCTGTTTTTCTTCATTAACTATAACAACTTTCCCAGTAAGATAAAAAAAGCTAGAGATAAAGGAAAGCTTGCCTGGTTTTTAAAATAACAGAATAAGAAATAATGTGGTACAAAGTTATTTAGCGAGTAACTTTATACCGAGTAGAGTTTTACGAGTTATGTTTTTGCAGAAACAACTGTAAATAACTATTACCATTATATGTGTGATGCGATGTAAAAATCACAGTAAATACTCGCGACAACTTTGAAATTCTTTACAAGAAACAATTAATAAAGCACCAACTATAGCAATACTCTACTAGCTGCATAACTCACTTAAAACCTGTTTCGTGTATAACATTTCAATGTGATTCGTCACAGCTGAGACGGGGGACCTTAAATTTTAATCATACACTATTAAATTTCACCTCTAGGCAAGACTTGTCACAGATATTACAATGAGAAACATTTCACAGTAACGTTGACCTTTAATATAAAACTGTTACAATAGTCTTACTTGCCAGCGTTGAATTGTAGTCTGATGAAATAATGACATATTCTAGACGACGCACTGTGTTATTAAGTATCTTTAATTTGCCCACCAACTGTGTGAAAAGATAATGAAAACAATTAAACAACTTAATCGATGATCTTTGTAAAGGAGATGTTTCTTAGATTCTAAAATGTGGATGAGAAATGTTTTTTCTACTTACGAATATTACTGGCGATGAAGGTTTTTTTTTGCTTAAAATGTACCACTTTACAATATACATTATATTAATCAATATATTAAGAAACTTGAATGCAATTGAGCATATTATGTCCTCGAATAATAGCTTTGTTTATTAGTGCTGGTTAAAGCGACTTAATTAACGTAAATAGATAGTACTGAATAGTAGTATAAATAATTAAGTAGTCTGCCATTGTAAGAATGTAATCAATGGGTATGCTAAATACCTAATACCTACATAATACATTCAGAGTATATTTTTGTTATTAGTGTTAATGTTGATAAGTGTCAATGGACAGAACTATTGACACTATGTATTTGTTTAAACTCTTAATAGAATATTTTTATGGGCAAATCACGGTCCTTGCACATCTCATTCCTAAATATAATAAACAAAACCGTTTAGAATAAAATCTTTCGTAAGTTAAATTCATATTTATTTAAAGGAGCGGTTTTAATCACGTGTGTATTTCGGGGATTCCTGACAAGTTTCGGTTCCGATGGGGGAAGTAAGTCGCCCAGCCACGAGGCTACGGGATGTCACACTGTGGGAAACTAGTCGGGAATCCCCGAAATACACACTTGACTAAAACTGATTATATAAAAACCCTTCAGGCTAAATTCTTATTATTATTTATATTTAGGGGCAATTTCACAGATGACGTGTTACATGGCGTTACCCATCCATCCGCGCTGTAGGCCATGACAAAGAAACATCATACATACATACGTATGTAACATACATACACACAACATATACCTGTAAAATATCAAACATTCAAACAACTGTCCGTAAAAAACAATGAAATACACAAAAAACTCGGTCCCACACTTGTCCAATGTAGGAACTTTTTTAATCTGTACTAACCATAGCGCGATGCAGGATCGGTACTTATTTCTATGTAGTAGGGGTCGTGGCTAAATGGCACTGACTGCACAGAGTTGAATGACACTTTTCGGAATAAAATAAAATTTAAGCCAGGCTTATGAACTTATTTTAGACTCGATTACATATGTTACGACTGATATTGCTTGAGATAAGCTATAGGTGAAGGATAGGGCATCAATTATAGTATAGTTCATTATAGTTCATCTTCTATCATCGCTACGCCCTATGCTATACATTCACATTTTGCCTCCTAATGTTCAAATAATTTTAACTTACCATTTTAGAAAACAGCTGCACTATTTCGTTAAGTATTATATTATTATTTTTAAGTGTATTTTATAGGTGGTAAATCGGTCACCTCATGGCAGGAAACCTCAAAAGTTGTTAGTGCGTCAGAGCCTTTGGGGTAGGAGTAGTATTGATGTCTATGACTTTGGCCAAAAACTGGATAATTCACTTGTTACAAATTACTTAATTCTTATCCATTGCTTCCTTTAGTCTGAGATCCAAACTGATGTAATTGCACTGGATTATAATTAATATAAGTGGTTTTACAGTCCACACGGTATTTTGGAGTTAGTATCTCAGTAACACATCTGAATTAGTCAGAGTGATTTGTGGTTACATTGAAATGTTTCTGAGAATGCGTCTGATATCAAGGCAATTTTATTACGCGATCGTTGTGGCAAAAAGTTGATGGTCTAGTTATAGAGGATATGATTCATATTTTGACTAAAATACCACTTTTTATTAAGACATTTAAACGTGTGTTACTATTATAGTAAATTGATGCGACTGACCTCTCGGTCTAGTCGTTAGTGATCCTGGCTGTTGAGACAGAAGTCGTAGGCTCAATTCCGTCATAGAACGATAATATTTCTCTGATCTATAAAATAGTAGCTGTCCAGAGTCTGGGTGCTATTTTTGTCCGATGTTTGAATGTTTGTAAAGCACTTAAATTTTATTTAATTTTTTTTTAACATATGAATGGTAAATGGGAGATTCGCTTAGACAACACTTGTTCATATTTACATTTCACAAACTATTGTAATGAATAACCTCCAAATTGTGATTATAATCGGTAGCTACGGAAATGAACAAACGTTTTCCGAAATATGCAATGGCCAGAATATAAATTTAATTAGTTCAATGAAATTCCTGTATTGTAAATCGTAAAACAAGTATTTATAGCTTACACCGCATAAATCTGAGTTGGTTACACTAACAATACTTAAGCAGACTTCGAGGCATGGCTACGATAACTGTCGTACAAGCTCTTATTCGAGATGCGGACAACAAAGCTATAAATCGAAGGCTTGCAAGCGGAAGACATTTTGCTTTTGAAAATATCAGATGGTTTGTATATTATACAGATTACGTGGGACGAAGCGTATGGAACATTAAAACAACACGCTAGCGGTCAAGCGCATGAGTTTAGAACGCTAACAAATACATTTGAAGTATATTGATTTTCGATTGGGTAGGTAGTGAAGCAAGTGGTTATTTCCAACTTATAATAAGTAGTAACTTAAAAAAATTATCTATGCAAACATTCTATAAATTGCATTACTCCCGTCACTTTCCCTGATGGTTTTTACGGGACTGGTGACGTGGCCCTTTCTTTGCATAAAGTATTTTACAAGTTTCTTTGACGCCATATAGCAATTGGATAGCCGGAACTCTTTGCAAATGACGTCATTTTCATAGAACATGCATTCACTTCGCATTATAGATATATATTTTCAGTTTTTCAAAGAAAAATGAAAATGCATGAGTTAAAACATTTCTTAGCTCTTATGTAGGAAAATAAAAAAAAAATCTAAATAATATTTTATTTTCGCATGACCCTAATAAATGGTCATGTGAAAATAAAATATTTTTCGTCACTCATTTAATCCATCCTATATTAAGAAATACACCATACATATAAAACGTAAACGTTAAAGGGTTTATTGTTATTGACAGTACCTAATATGAGATGACCATCCATTACAGCGGACTATCTTCAATCGAACGTCAATACATTACAGACGGCAACAAAGGGACTAATCCATAAATTGCAGGACAACACGGCTGTCACACAAAGGACGTACTTAGCTCTGCCTGCAGATGGTGTAGTGCTTTATTCTGTAGTTAAGATATACGTGTACCTAGTAAATAACAGTAGTGACTGACAACCCCGTCAACAGTGTCTAAAATAGAAATTAAAATAAGCGGTTAAACTAGATTACTTCAGCAAATCCTTTCATTTCTTTTTTTGCCATAGTGCCAATCATCCAGGTAATGGGGAAGCATATTTTTTCGCGTAGGACGATGGCAGAAACCTGCGGCCGGACAATTCCAGAAAAGAAACAGCGTGAGTGCTATCACCAATATATAAGCTATACAATTGTAGCATGCAAAATCAACAACGACCTTATCCTTTGTACCGTACGTACCATCAGGTGACCCGTTTGTTCGTCTGTCCCTCTATAGTAAATAAAAAAATATTTTAAAAAATCAACCGTTTTTCTGTGAGGCCTTGGTATTACTCTGCTCCAGCTGGCCAATGCCTAAGCATGGCTGGGAGAGAAGAAAAAGAGAGAAGAGAATTTAAATGTGCTTATATTATGTCTTTGTCTCTAGACTGTTTAATAGCAGACAGTATAAACATACTAACATGGAAGATTTACCTTATGCAAGTGAAATGCAAATCATAACAAACTTTAAATGGATAATACCGACGATAAATAAAAATGGCACTAACTTATTCAATTAAGAGCATGCAACAAAAATAGACCTGTGATATTTAACAGTTGTAAATTCATATATTCCGATCCATAAAAATTCATAAACGAGATTATTTAATTATATTCCATAAAAGGAATGAATATACATATATCATAAATATGGCGCATTATGAAGTAAAGTAACAAACAAATATAAAACTCATTTATTACAGGTCGGTCCCAACTGAGGTATTATTTGGTGTGATTAATTAAAAGTAATAATTAATGAAAGAGCAATATCGTGTGCAAGGTGTGCCGTTATCATAACACGTTAACATAACTGTGTTTATGGAAATTGTTCTGTAATAGTTCACAGGCATTCTTATGTGGTATCAAGATGAATTTAACATAATATACATAATTTTGCTGACCGCGGTAAAAATAAGGCTTCTAAATCAACGCAATGAAAGATACGGACATTATTTCTTTCAATTTCATCAAATTTGAAAATTTCCGTATCAAATTTGAAAATCTAAACCTATATAAAAATATTTTTTACGATCACAAACATATATTTTGCGGTCAATAGTTCATATAGTAAAAATTCTCATACTCGCATTCTCTGTGCGACATACATTATAACTATGTTATCTATTGTAGATGTTTAAAAATACTTGTTTGTATATTAAACCGAATACTTCAGAATATTAAAAAGCTCAGTTCTAAAAGGCAAACAAACATGTTAGAACAATAATTCTACTAAATCCGAAGCAAATGATTCTGTAACAAATTTGTAACTCGATCTAACTCCTTAAAGATTCGGAAGCTGATTAGAGACTTGAGGCAATAGGAAACGTTATATTTAGTATAAAAGGAAGCAACAAGTTCTTAACTTCACATAAACATTAACATTTGCTTCTGTCCTGGAAACTTTTAATTGCGAATTTTATTTACGATATTTATCCCGGATATTATTCTATAAAGAATAAGAAGAAGAATATATGAAAATAAAACTTGTAATTAAAGATAATATGCTTGTTTTTTATTTGAACATATATTTTATTTTAAATATATTATAATCTTATTTGTAGAAGTCCATGTTTAAAATCCGGGTAACACGCTTACTAAAGAATAAGACATACAATGTGATTGTTATACAAGTATTTTAATTTATTGTTATTAGTGCTTGCTCATTTCACAAAATAGAAAAAGGCTGAAAAAGTAGGTTGTATGTAGATAATTTTTCACGATTGTATACCCCATACTAATACCTCCTGTCTATATTGATAAATAATTGAATTTTAGTAATGATTACATTCCACCAGCTAAATAATTAATCGACATTCTTGTCAATCACAATAAAAAAATGATTAATCAATTTTCTCTGCTAATAATCAACTGCGATCTAATTTTAGTATCTGACCCTTTCCGTTACGCAAATCAAGATTAGGATTGGTACAGATATATTTTATTGGAGCAGTATTACAACATCCATTGGCTTTGGTATTCAATGACAGTACAAGTAGATGTTATACTACTATAGCTGACATTTTGTTAAACAGCTGCGTATTTGCATAAATAACTGAACAGCTTAAACAGTTCTTTGAAGGCAATCGTGCCAAGCGGCTTTGTGTAATGAAATAGCGTTCTTAGGTATGGTCAATATCTTATTTAGGAAAGGATTAATATAGATATTTAGATTTACATACTGAACGGTCCGGAGATTAAACACATATCAGATGAGCCCATATCTGTATATAGAATTACCATTGAACGATATACTTATAAATAAAAATGTCTGTTCGCTGTTCATCGATACAAAGAGAAAATGTTTAGCCACTGCCTTTTTTACCGCCAGATTGGTTCGCGGAGAAAATGTTAGAAACAATAAAAATTTCACCGGTACTACGATTTACAGATAAGGCGATTTGCTGAACGCGTGGAGCGTTCGCGAATTAGCCTTTATCGATAAACAGCAAGCGAATTAGCCTTTATCGATAAACAGCATTACAGATAGCAGCAGCAGTCAAATAGGTAGATGTCAGTTCTGGCGCAGGCGCAGTGCTGGGTGTTGTAACCGAACCTAACCTAGTTGGCTAGAGCATACCTTTAACTGCCTATATTATAGTGTGTTCTGCAATGCTGTCTATTGATAAAAAGCTAATTGCTAAGTGGAGCTTTCAGCGAATCCCCTTATCTGCAAAGCATGCTGTCGGTGACACATTTATTATTTTTAACATTCTTTCGGCTAAAGGTAATTCTATAAAGTACGGCCCACTGATATCAGATAGTTTTACTTTCTACTTATTAACAACGATAAAATGTTTAAAACTTTTCCAATTTCTAACCTGACCTGTCTGTACATATGTATGTCGTGTTACATATTAAAACAGTCAAATAAATATACAAACACAATGTTGCAAATATATTTTAAAAATTAATTTAAACTTTTATCGTAGATATAAAACTAAGCAGAAATAGAACTAATGAAAGAAACCGTAATGCGAATACTTACTTTAAGTTTTAACGAGGTTATATGAATTTTTCAGTTTGTAAATTTTAAAGAAAATAAATTATTTTACTTCACGCTATGAAGATTGTAGCTGCGAGTGCTGTTTAATGTGGTTACAATTTAATATAAAATAACTTTCTATGCATTAGATTGTAACGACAACCTTTAAAATAAATTTTGCAGTTGGTGCCTATTCATCTTTTGGTAATAAATAGGCTCAATAGAATGTTACTGTTCCACATGTGAATGGTTAGCGGGGCTTACAAACGTCAATTGATATTGAGTGATTCGATGAATACTCGTTTTACAATGTTTCTAAACTTGTGTGATCGAGTCATTTCCGTAATATCTACCACATGTCATATTTTCTGAATGAGTTTATGGGTGATAAAGAAATATACCAGAGTAATGAACTATATTATTTCTACTTTAGTTCCCTTGCAGGCGTAGAACCTACAAAAGAAACTGAGTTATAAAAAAAGTAGAAATTCAGTATTTTATTAGTATTTGGTTGTGTATTCAGGTCCAGTTCAGGGTCGAAATGTACTAAATCTAAATGTAATGTATATAATCCTAAGTGTCACTAAAATAAGGTTTTATTGAATTTTATTAAATAATAACAGTCACCGTATACCGTCTGTCTTTCACGGGTCATCCGTTTAACCCAAACAGTGATAGAGCGACGAATGGGCCGGTTCGACCGGTGTGATACCACAGCCTCACAGAAAACCGGTTGTGAAGTGAACTGATATGAGTGAGGTTTCTGGAGGCTCAATTCCTCCTCTCTGCTTTCCTCTCCCCTCATCCCCCTCTCCTCGTTTCCATCTCTTCTTTCCCTCCCCACATCCACCATCCCTCATCGCCCTCACTTACGACTCTTGAGTTGCAAGTGTCCATGGACGGCGGTTGTCACTTACTATCAGGTGACCCGTCTGTTCGTCTGACCCCTATAGTAAACAAAAAAAAACTGGATGAAATGTGGTATAGAGGTATACAGGGCTAGAAATGGGCAATAAGCAGATAGCAGGTGTAAATCTCATGAAGTGCTTAGCCGGGACGCAGGCAACTTTTTGACGTGATGTTACTAAAAAAAAAACACTAGTCGAAGTAATGATTCTAAGTGGACTAAATCATGGGCACGCCTAGATTTCTACATTAGAAAGAAACAATTAATACCAACAGTCAAAGAAAGTAAAACCTTAAGTGGATTACCTCGCCTAATTAACGTAGCAAGATTTATTAAAATTGAGTAATGTATTGTGCTGTTATAAATAATACTTTAATATATTTCAGATATGTACTATGACAAAATATTACTATTATATACCATATTTATACATGTATAGGTATTCTACTTAACATCCATGAATATAATATCACATGGCAATCATACTTCAAATGTACAAAAGACTAATTTTGGTATGTTTTGACTTGTTTTAAAAACAACATAAACAAAGTTAACGGTTGCAATCAAAACACATTCACATGGTGTTCTTATCTTTATATTTCTCTTCGAACCTGTTCCGTGGCCGAGATTAACAATAGCTGCAGGCTGTCCACTTTTTTAATGTTACTTATATCTAAGACTGTGGCAAAAGCATCCAGCGATATAAAGATATATCTAATTTTAGTCTTTGCGTGGATATTTTAATCTGTTCATTTTTCCTTTTAAAAAGTAGCGATTTTTTTTAATCTTTTATGAAGGTCGTTATTAAAATGAAGACTTTAAAAACCATAACTAAAGTGAGAATTAAAATTGAAATTTAAATATAAAATTAAAAGATAAAATAATAATAATAATCGTATAAGTGATTTTGTTTTTATTTAAAACTTCCTTCATATAAATTTGTGTTATAGTATAGTTCTGCCCTGGAGCACTTCACGTAGTTCACCATTAAAAAATTTCAACAGTTTGTTGTATAATAATACTTACATACATTCCCTGTAAACTGAAACTACTACTTTGTAGTTAATCAAGGTTTTTTATTATAATTTACATGGCAGGCATAAGGGTCTACATGCTTAGGGATGCATGAGTCGGCTCGATCGGAGTAAGACTACGTTCTTACAGAAAGCCAGTTGTGAAGCAAGTTTGCGTTGTATACCAAACCGAGAGGGGCTTGACAATATATTCACCATCGCATTTGCGATTTTTGAGTTGAAGAGCTCGTAAAAAACTTTTAGAGGTTGTAATATATGCATTACTGTTAAAAAGTATTTATTCCTGAAACTTCAATATTAAAAATTTGTACCAAATAAAGTAAAATTGAACATTGTTGTAACGAACGAAATAAATTGAATCAAGTATATTCCTTAATATTTATTGGGCCTTATAACATCATCGTATTTAGAGATAATTCACTAAAGTAGTACTGGTTTAATTGACCTAAGTCTATTAGGTAAAAATAAACGCTATTACAGAAAATAATAACCTTGAAAATGATCAACTCTCTCTTTCTTATCGCTTGGACCCCGGACTAAACTAAAAAGCCGTCCACAAACATTTGGTAGTGTCTTTATGTCCTCCCAAATGTCTCATGCTTAGTAACGTTGTGGCATGTCATAACGACTTAAAATATCCATGAGACCTCCTACCAACCGGTATCAGTGACAACGTTTGTTGTGGGAAACTCATAGTGTACCGGTAATTTTAAAGAATTTTATTGCAAAATTTTTAAGTTTTAAACTCATTTATCGCTGAATCATGGCGTAGATGACAAATAATAAACTGTGCATCAGAATTTATGTTTATCTTTATAAGGATGCCATTTATAAAAATATGACGTGTCTAATGTATGTTTTTTGTTAAATAAAACTACCGTAAATTCCAGGAAAATATTAGAATTATTGGAAACTTATAAGTTTTTTGGTAGTCATAGACGTAATGATAATAACTGAAAATATAATAATTATATCGTTTAAACACAAAAGAGTTATTTAAGTCCAGTCCACGATTTCGTTTTCGTATCTACCATATATCGCTCAAAAACACACACAAAAACACCTCATACTCAACCTTGATATCCCAAAAAATACAATCCTTAATATTTGCCTTTTATTTAATTTTTCCTTTTTATTTGCCTTATAACATCGTCATATTGAAATCTACTGGACTAAAATAGGTAATATTAGTAGAATTGCCCTTAGCCTTAAACTTAAAACTCAAAGTTTACTTTATCTCTCTTACCCCAAATGTGAAATAAGTACGTAATTAATGTCTACAGATATAATGTATGCATAAATTGTGTTATTATAAAATGCAAGAATAAATATCTTACAATATAAATGACATAAATGTTAGGAAGTGATAATTTTTTCTTGGATGTTTTTTTATGGGTTGACAGTAAACACACTTCAATTCACACACACTAGTGGTTCACACAATATTAGTGCATAAAGAGTTGCTATAAAAAATAATGCGCGTACAAACCAAAAATGGAATTACCTTTCAAACAAAAAAAAAATTGACTCAAGGAGCTACGGTACCACAGGCAGACACACAAACACACAATCGTACAAATAGATGTATTTTTGCGTTCGGGATTATAATATATGCTATAATTTTAAAGATGTATTTATTGTAGATTATAAAGTAAAATTTAACATTGTGGTTACACAAAAAAATGACAATCAAGTGTATTTATTCCTTAATATTTATTTGGCTTTTTAACGTCATAATTTTCGGGTCTACAGATTTATTATATATACAGATACAGATACTAAATGTACCTACGTAACTGTTGCAATACGGCGATAGTCATTGATAACAAGTCTTGAGTACTTTTGGTACGCACGCACGCACTTTATCTTTCTTTTTTTTGTAAACACTTTTTGTAAACACTAGAAACATAGTGGTTCGATATTAATTTCCTTATTTACCCGCAAAAGTATTTTTTTTTAAAGATTTTTAAATTATATGTTCTGCTTAGATTGAAGGTAACATGAAAGCAGAATTTTATTATTAATATCGTTTATAAGTACAGTTCAGAGACTATTTTGGTTTCCGGATTAAATACTTTATTAAACGGCCAGAGATAACGTAGAATGCAAAGATGCTGGCGATTTACTTGCTTAGAAATTTACGTTCTACTCAATCTGGGATTATGAAGAATCCTCATGATTTCCCTAGAATAATTTAAGGTTGAACTTTGTAGATTTATTCCTAGTTTACAAGTAGTTTAATTCAGTGTTAGCTTTATTAATGTTTGTGGATTTAGACCATTTCCCATTTCTCAGTCTGGTGGGTAAAATATATCGAATTTGAAATTAACTTAACATGGAGTTTCTCGTTACAATTTGAAGGTATTGCGTTTACGTTTAGTTGGTACAAGGAGTTGGGTTTTAATACATTATAAATATAAATAAATACATTATAATTATGATAGCATAAAACATTAACATCAATAACTACTATTCTACTATGACAACAAAAAATAAATAAAAGGGCAAAGGAATTACACGTCAAGTAAAATTGTATATCATTATATGTATGTTGCTCTGATATTACGTGTACCAAAGGACCGCAAGTGACACAGTCGATTTGTTGCGTAAACTGGGGCTTGCCTAAGGCAGCATTCATTAGTGAACCAATTATGTTCTTCAAAATGTCGGATGATTACAGAGAGTCTCTGCCGGAGGCTGGACGCCCAACAGATGCCGTCCGCTCTTTGTTTCAAAGGCCGTCTTGGAACAGAATTTTGACAGGCTCATGAAATACGAGCTTGAAACGGGGACATCATGAGGACAGATGATGTTCTTAAAAGACCTTAACGATTTTGTCATCAAGGTATTTAATTTTACTTGTTTTATTAAACCGTTATTAAGGTAAGTTTAGAACTCATGCTTAGTGGATTGTGGATCTCATGGTGACTTTTGTTAAATCTATACTTTTGACGATAATAATTGAAATGTTTAACAAAAAAATAGACAATAAATTATATCAAAATATAAATTTGTACACAACTAACTACACACATCGGTTCTTAAGTATATGATATAAAAGCATGTTGTGGATAAAATTCTTTCACTTTTAAAATAAAATTACATTGTTCGATTATTAATAACTTTCGGTTCTAAAACATTTCGCATCAGAATATAATTAAAAAAAATATATATGAATCTACACATCGCCTTTACATGACAAAATGACAAAAGCAAGACAAGAAGATAAATTCACGAACATCATTGACCCAATAATAAGTTCCTATCGACGGTAGTTGAAACAATTAATAAAATATGATAATTAATTTTATAGACGTGAGTAGGTATACTTACGAGCTGGAGCTATGTAATCAATATTGAAATCAAGGCTATGATTGTAAGAAACGGTGTTATTACAAAGGAACCAGCAATTTTGTCCTCATCAAGTTCTCAATAAATGGTAATGAATCATTATTCATAATGTCTTTAAAAAAGCCTTGTATTAAGTAAGGGAAAATTTAATTTTCATGTTATTGAGCACTTGTGATGTGATTATGTGATATTACATTTGGACTGTTGACAAGTACTGAAAATGATATACTCTACAGATTTGACTTTCACTACATTTTGTTTTCAAAAAGATGGAGGTTGAAAATCTCTTTAAGTACTCGGCTGTTTTTACAAGTTTTTATTTAAGAAACATGTCACAAAATTAGATATTTTACATATATAGACGCAAGGTCGAGCTCACTAATTTACGTCACTGTGTTGTTGCTGTGATTTAATAATTTTTATCCCTTTCTGTAAGTAATTATTTTATTGTACTTGTACGCATTTATTGGGTGATTTATTATAATTATAGGTCGGGGAAAAAGACTACGAATTTTGTGTATTTTAATTAAAGAAAATAATCTCTTTGATTGCACTGCTTGTATCTAGCTTAAATATAAATAAAAAGAGAAAAAAAAAATACTGTGCCGCCAATTTCAAATTATTTTTCTGTCCGACAAAATACGATTGAAAAGGTGACCGGTGAACTTACTGTAGACATGGTGTATCGCCTATTTAACCTTTGCTGGACACAAAACGATGTTTCTAGTGACTGGACCAATGCATATTATGCCAACACTCAAGTGCTTGGCAAACATGGAGCTGATCTGATGTTGGAGGTTCAAGATAGCCATAGGAACTCTTAAACTAAAGAATGTACCCATCGAATTTGGGCTCATTTAACGTGTCTTGAGCTGGGCTGATGATGGAGTGTCAAGGTGGCCATAGAGACTCCTAAACTAAACAAGATTTTTTTTTTCGTGTGGTAACCTTCTTGGGCCGTTATCCCGCCGTGGTTTTCGGTGGAACGGTGTGTCGGAATCGGACTGACTAAAACCACATGGTGTGCCATACTGCGCTCAAATAGGAGGAATCCGGGAACAGCTTTAGTATGACATCCGGAATCCTCCTGGCACCTGTTGCCCGCAGGTAACTCTTAATTAGGCAACGACAACATCCCTCATTCCTCTCAACGGTGGGCACCGCACTTGCGACTCTTGAGTTGTAGGTGTCCATGGACTGGGGTCGTCACTTACCATTAGGTGACCCATCTAATAGTCTATCCCCCTATCTTATAAAAAAAAGAATAATAACTTTATTGGTAATTCATCATCATAATGAAGCGTACGTAGATAGATTTCTTTTACGAACGTAAATAAATAGAAATATATTCAAAACGTAAAAATATATACATTTTAGGAGCTTTAGTCACTGATCCTGATGATGTAAATAAACCGATATAACGGATAATGTACATGAGTGCCTTAAGCTTTTCCGATTCCTACTGACTGCAAATATTTGTGAGAATGCAAATTTTATTTTTTATTGATCTATGTATTTTTATCCCCGTTCTAGGTAGCGCTGTAGATCATTATGAAGTATTTTCTTTTTTTTTGGTTAAATTGATATTGACATTGAACAAATCCACACCTTAACGGGGTTCAATTCTCTCAGTGGAGATCATGGTTCTGTCCATGGTCAAAAGCGAGAGTGCGTGATCCCCCCCCCCCCCCCCCGTCACTTGCAAAAGACGCGTTCATGGTCTGCAGGGTTTCCTGGAAGCATCCTTCTTAGTGTATACCCAGGTCCCTTGTAATGGATCTACTTATGATGGAACACCGGGTGGTTTTAGTCGGTTCGAGGTTCAAAATTGGATAGTCGATTCCATGAGTCGCTTATTCATTTGGTTTATGAGTAATTAATTAAAACTTGTTAAATTCCTGAAACTAATTTATTTTTTGTGTGTAGTAGTAGTGCAGTACGTTCCCTAAGCTGCTCTCCCTACCCATTTTCCTTCAACAAATCTCACTTTTTAGGGTTAGACTCCGCTGTCCGTCTGTCAGTCTGTCTATCTGTCCGTCTGTCAACAGGCTGTATCTCATGAACCGTGATAGTTAGATAGTTGGAATTTAACACATGATGTATTTCTGTTGCCGCTATAACAACAAATACTAACAAACAGAATAAGTATATATTTAAGGAGGCTCACATACAAGAAACGTAATTTTTTTTGCAATTTTTGGTCGATATTGATAACGACAACAGGTAGACGCTTGAAATATTCATAGAATATTTAGTTATTTATTCAATTTAAAAACAAATAATTAAATTTTATAAAAAAAAACAAAAAAAATTAGTTAAGAGGGGCTACGGATATCTCCGTGAACGAGTCCGACTCACACTTGATCGGTTCTTTTTATTCTTCGCCTTCTTTAAACGACTACATTCTCAAGGAGGGTTGGCGAGGGGTAGATGTCTGGGTATAATATAAATTAGCCAAAACTCCTTGCAACGAACACAAATAAATTTAGGACAAAGGTAGGGAGATGATAATGATCTTAGTAAACGTAATAATTAATTAAAATTAAAGTAAATTAAATTAAAAGTAAATAAAAAAGTTAAATGACTTTATCATAATTTTATAAAATCTTTGGAATTAAACTGTGCAAAGAACTTGGAGTAGCTGAAAGATGTCTGCCGCAAGTAAGTATTCAAGACTAACTTAATAAAGCAAGTTTCGCAACTTAAACACCAAAGTACCATAGTTTTGCTCTTAAAATACTTTTAAGTGTATGCTAAAGTTATTTTCCAGTGTTAAACGTTTTTCATGCTGTAAACGTGTTGTGTTTCATTTTGATACTGTTTTTATTTTTATTTTATTAAATTCTTAATTTTGAATTGTACACAAATTAATATTAAACTAAATTAATTTGTAGAAATTATATTTCACGATCTTCCAACAATTCCTTGTTTTTCTTTGTCTCATTTGTTAAATATGCTGTATCTATTGTGTAAGGCAACACTTATACTTTGATTTGTGACACTGGTAACACTCTGAAATCTGTCTTTGGTGAATGCCGAGTGTTATTATGCTACATCTTAATAAAAATTTATTGTGTGAACCCTGCGTTATCATTCCAAAAGTCCTAATATCATTTCATTAGTTTTTCTGTAATTGATGAACATAACATAGTTATATTGATTTCCTGTTGAGTAGTGAAGGTACGATTAGATCGCTGTATAAGTACATATAGTCAGTTAAATAACAGCGTTTCTACAAATGCCGGATTTACCGTACACTATAAGAAAAACATTAAATATTATATATATAATGACCTTACAAAATACTCACTGCCAGCTGCAATGTCTTATAGACAAGTATTGGCAGATAAGTAGTTGAAATATAATTAATTGATTATTTAATTGAATAAAGTTTTAAATGAACGTCAGAAGTTAATATCTTCCAGCTATAACTTTTATATGACAAGACTGTTAAAGATTATAGTTAAACGGTATTTTATAAACCCTAGTTGTAATTAATATAATTTATTACTACGTCATATACAACAAGCCAGCCAACCAGCAACGTTTATCATTATAAGGGTGTTAGTAAGTAATGAAATATACAAGTCTTCTTTTCCATTTTTTTCAAAGGTAACGGTGCATTAGGCATGATTGCTGTATGCGTTTGGAACTTGACAAACATTGAAACCACGGACACATAGAGCACACAGACTCGGGATAATTATTTGTGGATCACATACATTTTTATTTCTCAATTTTTGTGGGCATTGAACTTATGACCTCTGGTTATGAGACCAACAGGTCACTATAAATCTGCTATATTTTTTTTTAACAATGATAATGGTTCAAAATTTTAATTTGGATTGGGGATAATTTTTACAATATAATAATAATGTTATTTTTGTTAGTAGCTTGCAGTTTACATATGGGAACACATCGATAATTTTTATTCAGCTCTGCTCTTTTTGGTTTAGTAGTCAGGACCACCAAATTATCAACTTTCTGACCACATCTGGCTAAACTTAACTATTAACAATCTAACATTACAGAGTTCGAGCAGATGTAAACCCCTTCTGACCAAAAACTTAAGTATGCACCACAAGACTTAGTTGCAAAGTTAGAGTAAAGGTTTGTTTAGATCTTGTGGTTAATAACGCATACAATATATTAATTAGCACTTGACTTTTAGTATGTATTTAATTATATCCTCACGGCCGTCTATTTAAATAAGGGTATTGACACTTCTTTCTACTTTCTTAAATTTTAGAAGGCAGCCCATTGCTATCTGTCTGGTAGATTTTGCGACAGTACATCTAACTGAACAGTCTAGTAACAACTTTTCCAACAAGGGAGCAAGTTATATATATATATATTAACTTCAAAAAAGCTGGTTTGAAATATTAAAATAGCTCATATTATATACAATATGTACATATGTATGACTAAGATGAAAATTAGGAATATTATTATATTTGATAATTGTACAATACAATATTCTCTCTTCTTTCCCCAAACCTCATCCCCCCTCCCCTCTCCCTCCCTGAGGGAGTGCAGTTACCTCTGCCTATCCCTCAGGGGATACAGGCGTGAGCGTATGTATGTATAAATAAATATTTTCTGCTATTTGTATGCTCTAGATGCGTTGATGAAGCTTTTTAATTCGTTTTCTTTCACTTTTTTACAAGATTATAATTATTCGCATTCACAAATGGCTGTATACATATATGTACATACAAATAAAACAACACGTGTCTAACGACGGTTTTATCCGCTCAGGTATTATAGTAATATAAGAGTCCACAGGCCCGGCTTTTACATTACTACAAAAAAAATATATCATATTTGATTCTAAGATTAGACAAACAATCAACGACTTTTAATATTAGGATATTTCTATAACTTCACTGCCGGGTACCACTCTGCTGCTTATACAGTCGATATTCTTTAAAAACACACAACTTAGTCTAATACGACACTATTCCTGTTTGGTCACGGCAAGCACAAAACCATTACTAAAGATAACACATTTTTGTTTACAGATTTCGTTTACAAATCAGATGTTCCTATAATATTGACTATTGACTCCTGCTATAGACAAACAGGTGCAGAGACCACTAAAATCGTGTCAACAGCGTTAATGTTCGGTTATCTTGTTTGGTCTTTACACGTATGGTGTTAGGCGATATCTGTTAATGTGCTGAGTTTAAGCAAAACTTGTTAAAGTCATGTGTGGTTTGTGATAATAACATTAATAACATAAGCTTGTGTTACTAGTGATATCACAAAACACAAGTAAACGTAATTTGTGTTTTACACTTATAAGTTTTTTATTTTTTATTGTTATTTATTTATGGAAATATGGGACTTGAAATACTACGTATCACAGATTAATATTTGAGTACAGTACTGTGTCTTTGTACTTACTTCTCGTTAGAGTAAACTTCTTTTGTACATGAAATGACGTATATATGTATGTCCTTTTCTTTTACCCCTAGCAACGTTTAAAGCCTGATTTCATAGTTTAACACATAAACTTACATTTTCAGTTTTAATTACAGTTTTATAAAAAAATTCGAAATTCGTAAGTTTTCTGTACTTGCAACCGTCCTCGAGGAGTTTCAGTTTCGTGATGGAAAAACGCAATATATCTGCCTACCCTTAGCTTAGAAAGGTGTGTATTTATGTGGTGATCATTGTTTATTTAAATTTGATTGCCATAGTTGTATCGGGTAGAGGGCTCGGCCCTCCCAGCTAAAACCAGTTCGAGATACAGGTGAGAGGAGACGTCCTTGAGATATTGCTTATAATTCACAATCGCCTGAGCTTACGTACATAGTTGTTGTGTTGTCTCTGCCTAGAAGGAAAACAGTCGTGAGTTGTGTATGTATGTAGTTTTTTCACTGATAGAAATATAAAAGTTAATGAAAACCTACGAAATCTATCTGTATATATCATTTTAAAATTCACTTCTTATTAAATTAAATCAACTGAGTCATAGTCAATCTCTCATATATTATAACAATGTCACAAAACTCTGTAGTAATATTAAACCATTTCAACATTCAATATATTTCCCTACAAACTGAGAATTACTTCTCGTTATTACAGTAAAACTGTTATGGGTAACGCAATAAGCGTCTTTTGTAATTTATATAGGGTAATGTAATAACTAAGGCAACAGCCTACGCTGAGTGAAATCAAATCTGCTTATAATTTACTACCAACGAAAACAAGTTAATTGAATAAGAATTTATTGGATAGTATCTCAGTTCGCTAACCAGTATTTACATTTCACAACGAAAGCCTTTTTAGTCTCGTTTTGAAATAATCTTCAAAGAATTTGTTTTTGAGAAAATGCCACAGTACACACTTTAATTGCATAGACAATAACTTTAGAAATATAACAAAAAAATCACATTGTATATCTAAACACAACCATAAAATAAAGGTATTCATCAGATCACTACAGTCATTGCAGTCCTTTCGCAAGGTCAATCTATCGTATTTTATTAAATTATTCAGTTTTCAGACGGCCGTGTGTGAGATATGTCAAGTTATTGTAAAAAAGAAAAAAATGTTTTGGTTTAGCAATTGGTAGTGATTGTGTATTGCAATTTGCAATACCAAATCAAGAACTGTATCCATTAAATGGCTATAGTCTTTCATCTGTGACATGTCAAGCATATTCAATAGAAGATATGTAAATAAAAATAGCGGTATACGGTGACTTTTAATATAAGTCTCTTATTCTCACTTAATACACTTAAAACCTTTCATGGTACACATATTATTAATATAATTTATGTTGCCATATGCCATAAAAGCTATAATTCCCTTGTCTTACTCTAACGATTTTAGCGTTCACCATGGATCGAAAAACTGGTACTATGTTAGAGGCACTCTTATAATATATTAGAATTCATTACCCCTGCAGTATCAAAATACAATAGACTGTGTACTTACATTCCATATTTTTTATTTTTTTATTGTACTGTTTATGATATTGCCTCGATTGAGAATTATAGAAACCCCAACTGGCTACAAGAATCGTTTTTATTGGATATAAATTGTAGTACCACTATGTCTGATATCTAGGTATTACTTTTTGGTGTACTTTTATAGATCTTTATAACAGCGATGTCGAATATTATAGATAAAAAATAATATATCTAATCCTTCTGTAATTTTGAAATCCACTTGACTACCACTAAATTATCAATAGTAGTGAGGAGATTTATAACCATAATTCCATGTATAGCTTCTGCATATAATATTTCAAAATGCCGAAATCAGTTATAATGTCATCGGATTACAAACAAAAAAATGTCTAAACCCAAGAAGCCACTGATAAGTACACTAAATAAGCTTGATTCTTCTTTTCACGAATAAACATGGTGACGAAAAAGTCAATATAGGACCTAAATTTATAACAATTTCACGAAGTAAGAAGTCTACTCTCAATGTAGGCTACACAATATTAAAATAATTATATATTAAAATAGTAAATCACGACAGTATACAGGTTAAGGCCTGTTTCAATACTCTAAAACATTTGTTACACCTTTATCACCAGGGTAAGTAATGTAAGAAAAACTTACAATATCTAAGTTACAGTTTATGATGCCTCTGTCATTCCAATAATAATTCGTAGCACTAACTTTCCCTTGACTAATCATACGCATAGTTTATGCCATTTACTGTAGAACACGGATGATATATTTACAGATATTTGTAATTAGCGGCAATCGAACCCACGATCTCCCATAGTTGTAAACACGTGTTACGTATTACATAACTTGTTGTTACCAGCGACTGCATATGAATTTTGAACCTATTTGATATTGCAGACTGTAATCTATTCCTGTATCAAAGTTTATCCTGATCCGATCATCGCGTGATTGAGGAACAAACGTGCATTAATATGTTGCATTTATAATTGTAGTAAGATTTCTAATCAAGTTAAAGATTAGATATCGCACAATCTATCTAAAACCATTGATTATTTGTGTTTTATTGCTAATAAAAGTAAGTTTCCTAGTAACAACCATAGATAGTATTAACCAGAAACTGAGATAATAGTCAGTCTGCAAATATTTCAATAGATATTTAGTACCTGCACACTTTATTATACCTGGACATCACACGTTCTTTCTAATGCGGTATTGCATAGCACTCGTTTTAATAGCCAATAAACAACTTTAGTCATCCAGTTCTATGAACGATTTTGTGTATAGAGCTGTTAATACACATAGAACAAATATATATATTATGTATTGTTTTTTAAACTTTATCTAATTAAATGTTATGAAAAAAAAAAACTACGAATTTTTTGGGTGTTTGGGATTTTTTTTTAAATTGTAAGATCATTAATCCTTTCTGGGGAGTTATTTAAACAATATTATATCAGTTTACAATAATAGAAGTGAATGGCGGAATATTGCCCCTGACTACTTGAAAGAAAGATAGGTGTTATGCAATGTATCTGTGTCATACGTATTTTCATTAATTCATCCCATCATGATATGTCCATTATATTTTTACTATAAAAAAATAAACACATAGGTAACCACTTTAATCAGCTCTTTAGAAGTCCTGGTCACTAAAACATGCAGTGCAGGAATGCAAACCTGCCTCAATTTAACATCTGATATCGATACAAGATTTAGAGACTGGTAACATTATATCTATTGTGTTTGGAAATTTGCTTTAAGCTAGAAGGAGAAAGCTAAACCATAGATTTTATATTGAAGTGGTAAAATGATCTTCAATTTACCAGCTTTTATTTAGTTTCACCTAACAGGGTGTCTGTCTGTCTATAACAAAAACATGTAAATTAAATTTAACCTACTTTCCGGTTATTGATTGAGGTAAAACTGTAAATGCACATGTAAATTAGATGACAATACAATATCAATTTAAATTTAATAAAAGCGGGTTATTAAAAGCACCGGGTACTTTAAGTAACTATATCACTAAATAGTAGAAGTTTATTGATAATGTTGTAAGTAGTTATTATTCAATTTAAATGTGATTATGACTACTCACTGTAGCACAAATTCGTTAAAAGATTTTTCCTGTTTTACGTAATGAGAATGTGACAAATTGACAGTCTATACTAAAAGGTGTATCACTGTGGAAATGTTACGTATCGCGCCCACGCTTCAATACCAAAGCGGCTTCTGAGAAAAGCTGAAGCCATAAATTTTGTGACTAATTAACTATAATAAAGACTAATATATATTTTGTAACTTAGAAATTTCTGTGGGTTGTTTTAATAGGTTTTATTTAGACTGTTGCGAATTTTAAAAACATAAAGTCGGTTTACAACCTTAAAAAAATTGTTACAAATGTATATGTTTATACACATTTGTGTGAAAAAAAAATAGATACGATTGGTTATTCAACCTATAGATTATAGTAAAAATAATAAGGTCAAGGACATAATCTTTTGTAAAACTAACCTTTATGATATATGTATGTATGTAGGTTCTATTAAGTACTATTATTTAATGAACACTCGTAGAATAATCGGATCGGTGATTTAAAACCAGTACAACTCAAACAACAAACTGACAATCTGTTGTGATTTTATAGCGTGGACGAGGCTTAAAGATGACTTATTTGAGTTCCGGTGGACATTCATTTAAAATGTCGCCTTAATCCTGTTTAAAACCGCTATCAAGTCGTTATCAAAACTTCAATCTGTGACAACTAATTTAATAAGAAGTATGACTAATGGAGCCTAACCTCGTCAAACTTTCTAAAAGTTGAAGGACATATTCAAACGGGACGTTATACATAAATATTCAAAGCTAAAATCGGGTAATCCGTTTTAGATTAAATGACTCTTGCGTTGCTCCATGTAGGGTAGATAATTATCATATTTCCGTTTCATATAATTATGTGTTAAGATGTCTTTCAAACATTTTGTAACCTGCCAAATACAAAACTATTTTACACCAACGTATGTTTAGTATTTCATATAAATGTTTAGCATTACAGTGCCTAGACTCTACCTGTGCAAGTTCAATACATTAACATGGCTTAAGAGGAGTGAAATGTAGATAGTACACATTTCAACTAATCAAATTTTTAGCCTTCGGCGACTGGATTTATTTAGTCCGCCTTTAATGGACAGTTGACATGAGACCGTAAAGGGTTACAATTTTAAGATTTGTTGAAATATGTATTATCTGACATGCAGTAGTTCTCTAAATATTCAGGTCAACAGTATCAGAACAGTTTATATTCCAATAATGGCAAATAACCTCCCGTATGTAGAGAAAATAGTCTCGGAATTCAAGATGATTCTAAAAATAGAACTAAAATTGCTTTAAATATCAAGTTATTGTATGTGGGCGTTAATAAGCCAAAAATGTGGGTGTTTTATACACCTCTGCCTTCCCCTTCAGAGATACAGGCATGAGTTTATGTATGTATGTATGTATTTTAATTATATTTTATTTTACTTGTTTTTATGCCTTATCTTTTTTTTATCGCCCACATGAGATCAATCATTATTAATTACTAATACGCAGATGTCAATCAAAGAAATAAATAAGTATGACCAAACCTGAGCTTATAAATATCTATAGAAGAACTATTTGTTTTACTTATATTTAGTGTATTTCTACTGTTTTTATTTTTTATATTGTTGTTCGATTTAATATTCAACAATGTACTATACAATTACTAATTCAAGTTTAATGTCATGCTAATAAATCTTAAGAGAATATTCTCCCTCCCCTTTCTGGATGCAGACGAGAGCGTATGTTTGTATTAATGTAAAGCCTTCAACAGATATATACTACTGTCACGATAACGCGTGTAAACAATCTTCATCCTAATTAATGTGAAAATTTAGGAGACATTGTATCACTGTAGTTTTTCTGAAAATTAAAAATAGTAATTAGTTCAAGCAGCAAACTCTTATAGAAATGTAAACAAGCAGCATAACACAAACACAACAGCCGCACCTTAACAACACAGCTGAGCCTATTATTGACCTACTGCTGGGCAAAAGGCCACTCTTATTGATGTTATTATCACAACGGGACATAATTGACGTAATCGCTAGCTTCACCATCTAACTTTGTAAGTATAGGATAGATCTGACTAACCAGAGGTTTTGCTGTAAGTAACATTGTCTACTGTTTGCTTATTTTACCAGAGTGTGATATTATTACCTAACTGTAAAGATAGATAAAAGATTATTGATTTATAAAATTGATTTACAAAATAGGTAGACTGAGACTGCAGCCCCAGTTATCTGAAAACTATACCTAACTTTTGATTATATAAAGCTACAATTACGCTGGTATAGAAGAAATTCATACACCTCTGCCTTCGCTTTCTAGAGTATGCTGTATATGTATATATATATATGTATATATATGTATGCAACTTTTATAATTAATTATGGCATAAATTATAATTATAATTAAGAGGCATCAAAGGAAAAGTAATAAGAACATTTGGATACTGCTTCTTTATGTTTTCTATTGTACATCGGAATCGAAACTATTCAAATCACAGGGTTTTCCAACATACTATTTTAGTCTATTAGTTAGTCTATTAACATTTTTATACCTCGTAAACCTTGCACAAAAAACCAACACGACCGCTGTCATTATATACGAATAAAAAGACCAACTGCAACAAAGTAACAACTTTAATGTTAATTCCCACGTAAATTTGTTAATAATTTAATGTTTTGAAAGTATTAGTACAAAGGAAAACTAATTTAACAAGTCCTTCTAGACCAAAAGCTTCAGGTCCAGTATAAGCCCTATAACCCTTCATTGCTTGGCAGCTAATAAACCGTAGAAGCTTAAAGTTTTAATTAAAAAGCCCGGTAATTAGACACGGTCTCTGAATATGTTAATTAATCCAGGGGTTAATTCGTCAAAACAGTGCCATTGTTTCTGGAACCATAAAAAATGCATTCGTTAACTGAAACATTTGTGTGGAGTTGGAGATCCTTTGAGTATGTTAAAATATTATATTTTACTCTGTTTTTTAAATTTTCTGGTAACGTCATAACGTGATCTTTTTTTTTTTTTTTTTTTTTTTTAACGTGTGGAAATCCCCTCGGACCGTCACCCCGCCGGGGTTTGCGGCGGGGCGGTGTGTCGGAATCGAACCGACTAAAACCACACGGTGTGCCACTCTGCGCCTGAGACGGAAGGGATCCGGGAACTGCTGATATTAGGACATCCGGACCCCTCCCAGCGCTTGCCCGCACTGAAGCGGGCACCGTCTGCTGTTAGACTCTCTGATTAGGCAACGTACGGCACACGCGTACGTCACCCCCTCGCGGGTGGCCACTAGAGCGGATGGAGGGGAAAACCCGTCCCGACCATCCGCGGCCACACTCAGGGCGGCATGAGGCGCTGATAGGCGCGCCTACGCCGCCCAGTTCGCCGGCGGCGGATTGGGTCCGAGTGGATGTCGTCCTCCCGGGCCTTCTCCGCCGCCTCCTTCTGCGAGATGACATCTTCACAGAAGGTTGCGACCGCGGTAAAACTGCTATCGCTACCGGCCATGGAGCGTATGACGGCCGGTAGCGAGAGATCTCCTCCGATGACTGCAGTGAGGGCCCGGCGCTGCGACTCCCATGCGGGGCAGATCGCCAGCGTGTGCTGGGCCGAGTCTTCACTGCAGTCGCAGTGGTGGCAGGCGGGACTCAGTTCCCTCCTGGCGACCGAGTGCAGGTACTTCCCGAAGCAGCCATGCCCGGAAAGCACCTGCGTCAGCCGGAAGGAAAGGGTCCCGTGCTGCCGCCCTGCCCACTCGAGGATGACCGGCTGGAGAGCCTCCACGGCGGCAAAGCCAGCGCGCGGAGTCTCCAGCCGGAACGACCAACTAGCCATCGAGGCTCGACGGGCGGCTTCACGCCACTCGCGTACCTCTTCGGGCGGAGGGCGAAAGCCATACTCCGCCCGATATTCAGCCACCCGTCGATAAACTTCGGCGAGCACTTCCGCCTCCAAATCCCACGGGGGTGTTCCAGCCAAGGCACACGCCGCCTCGGTGGACACCGTGCGGTATCCGCGTATGGCTCTGACCGCCAATACCCTTTGAGGCCGCCAGAGGCGCGCCTTATTCTGGGCGGTCAGAGCCGCCACCCACACCGGTGCCCCATACAGCGCCATCGACCGGACCACCCCCGTGTAGAGGTGTCGCGTTGCGACGCTGGCTCCACCCAAGTTGGGCAAAAGTCGCCCAAGGGCAGAGGCAGCGTCGACCAGCTTCGGACCAAGCTGTCGGAAGTGCTCGTCGAAGAGCCACCTACCGTCGAGTATCAGGCCCAGATACCTCATCTGGGCCCGAACCGGGACGAGGACCGAGTTGACCTCGATGGAGGCACCGGCGGGTGGACCACGACGGGGCCCATGGAACAAAAGAGCCTCCGTCTTGTCCAGGGCCACCCGTAAGCCCAGTGCCTCGATGCGCCCGACCACTAAAGAAACACCCCTGGTGGCCAGGCGCGCCGCCTCTTGGAAGTTCGCCCCCCGGGCTGTGACCAATGTGTCATCAGCGTAGCAAATTACGCCCAGCCCGGGGGGGAGGCGACCTCGTAGGACCCAGTCGTACCCCACGTTCCACAGGAGTGGTCCAAGGACAGACCCCTGCGGAACGCCGCACGACATGGGTCGCCGTCTCAAGACGCCCTCTCGGTCCTCGTACACGACGGTACGCTCCTCTAAATAGTCTGCCACCAGCCGCCTCAGGTACTCTGGCACCCCGTGGTATTGGAGTGCTTCCCTGATGCAGCTGAATGGCAGACTATTGAATGCGTTGGCGATGTCCAGAGACACCGCCAACAGCACGCCGCCACAGCTCACTGCCTCTCCGGTCACGGCCCTAAGGCGCATCACGGCATCGACCGTCGAACGCCCCTCCCGGAACCCGAATTGGGCGTCCGACAGGTCGGGGCCCACCTCGCTGAGGTGCCGGACGATGCGGGCAGAGAGTATCCTCTCAAAAAGTTTACCCGCCTCGTCTAGCAACACGATGGGCCTATAGGCCGCGACCGAATCGGCAGGCCGTCCCGGCTTCCTCAACAGGACCAGCTTCCCGCATTTCCAGCACTCTGGGAAGCGTCCGGACGCCAGGCTAGCGTCCAACACTTCCCTGAGGCGGTCCGACATATGGTCGAGGGCTCGGGCCATCACTCGGGCTGGTACCCCGTCCGGCCCGGGGGCGGTGTTCTTGGAACGGATCCGTAGAACAGCCGCCCCAACCTCCGATTCCCTAACGGGCGGCACATCGTCCTCTCTACCCCCGTCGTCTCCGACCGCGTAGGCCATCGACGGGGGTGTGTGCTCCGCCCGCTGCGGGAAAAGGCCCTCAACCACTTCCTGCAGGAAGCTGGGCTGGAGAGTCTCGGTAAGGGGGGGGCCCGACGTGCGGAGCTTCTGACGCACCGCACGGTATGGGCGACCCCAGGGGTCACGGTCGAGACTCTCCAGCATCTCCTTTCTCTTTGCGTCCTTGGCGCGGCAAATGGCCAGCTTCAGAGTTTTCCGCGCTACGCGGTACTCCTCGTGAAGCTGGTCCTCCTCACCGTCTCCGCGGTGACGCCGCCGGCTGTGAGTGTAGGACCTCCGGGCACGAGTACAAGCCGCACGGAGGTCCGCCAACTCCTGGGACCACCAGTAGACCTCCTTCCTTGGAGGCCGACGACCCCGGATACGGGGCATGGCCGCATCGCAAATCTGCGTAATCGCATCGCGAAAGCGGCCAGACCCCGCATCGACCTCCTCGGTCGGGGCCTGCGGAGACAGCCAAGAGTGAATAATGGCCGCCTCCTCTAGTAGGTCCCTGTCCAGCTTGGCAACAGCCCACCGCGGAAAACGGGAATTACGCCGCGCCGCGTGACCCCTACTGGGGCCCTGGGACCGGGAGAGCTCAAATCGGATATACAGGTGATCCGAGAGCGTCTCAACCTCTTCCAGGACACGCCAGTTCCTTACTCGTGCGGCAACAGCAGGGGTAGCGAACGAAAGGTCCACTATCGACCCACCCTGCTGTCGCACGCACGTGTTGGTGGAGCCTCTGTTTAGTAAACAGAGGCCCACCGAAGCCGCCCACTCCTCGACGGCCTCGCCCTTGGCGTCCGTCCCGGGGGACCCCCATGCAATGGATTTTGCGTTGAAGTCCCCCAGCACGAGGACGTGCCCAGACGCTAATCGCCGCATCGATGTCTCCAAGCTGTTAAGGAAGACCTCGAAGTCGCTCAAACTCCGGTTGGGGGAGAAGTATACACCGTAAACGGTGATCCCCCCCCACTCGGCGGCAACATATCCAGAGCCCTTGTCTCTAAGCGACAAGGGCGGGGAATGAGCCGCCGCAGAACCGACGACTGCCACGGAGCCGTCCCAGTCACCCATCCAGTTTGGACGGGGAGGAACGAAGTAGGGCTCCGCGACTACGGCAACACCGATCGACCACTGCGCCATGGTTTGCAGGAAGAGATCCTGCGCCGCGGCGCAGTGGTTTAGGTTCGTCTGGACAAGGAGGTTGGAGACGTGGTCCATTACTGGATCGTCTCTACAACCTCCATGGACGTCGACGTGGACAGACGGACAACGTCGGAGGCAGCCTGGGCCGCTAGGCTAGTCCCCGACGTCTGCCGAGAAGCGCGGGAAGGCTTGCAGCCCCCCTGCCCCATCTGGTGATTGGCGGGCTTATTGCCCGCCGCACACATAGGGCAGTGAGGGGCGGCAGAGCACTCTGCCGCCTTGTGCCCCGGTCGACCGCAGCGGAAACATAATCCGCTGCAGTCGAAGCAGCTAACACATTTGATGCGGGTGTGTCCCGCAACCAGGCATTTGTAACACCTCATCGGTCTCGCCGCCAGAACTGTAACTCTGGCGCTAACGAAACCGATGAGGATCCTGCCGGCGTCGCCCAAAATTTTGGCCGACGCTACGGGACAGCTGATCCACACCGCGCCAAGACCGCCTGGACCGGGTCGGATGGTGCCAACCCTAATGTTGTCCGCGTTGCACCCCGTCTTTTCCCGAATTGCAACACGGACATCATCGACTGTAACGGAGTCGTCCAGGCCCGAAATGCGCAGCTCCGCGCTTTTTGTGGGCCTGGCAACCTTCACACCATCCGTCCCAGCAAATACTTCCCGCAGCTTCTCCGCTAGGACATCCGCCGTCTTTGCACCTTCGGCCCCGGGGAACTCTAAGACTCGAGCCCCCGTCTGGGCGAGGCGCAGCTTCACGCCTGAGGCCCCGAATTGAGTGCCCAGGCTATCCCGGACCTTCTTAAAAACGGTCGCGTAGGATAGCCCTCCGCTTGCCGCCTCCGTTGATAAGGTGACCACCACAGCCGCCGTTTTGGGCGCCTGCAGTTTCCTTGCCTTATTTGAGGCGGTCGCTGCCATTGACGACGTCGGAGGTGCAGAGACACCACTTTTGGCGGCCTTCTTGTTCCTATTTCGGGACCTCTTCTTCTTGCCTCCCATAACCTTTTGCCACCCATCATTGGAGGGGGCGGACGAGGAGGGGGCAGGGACAGCTTCAACAGCAGCGCAAGGGGCACTCTTATCTCGCAGCGCTGGAGAGGGGAGCGGAGGGAACTCCGCTATTGACCCTGTCCTAGCCTTGGCCGGCCGCTTGGTCATCGGTGTGGTCTTAGGTGCCGGTGCAGACGCCGCTGCAGCGTACGAAACAACGCGGCCACCCAAGACCTGGCGCGGCATCGGCGTCGTCACGCCCCTTAACTTATCCGCAGCGAGCGGCGGCCGAACGATGGGCGCTGGAGGCAGCCTAGCCTCAAGGCCCGCGAGGCGCCCGTCCATCATCCTCCACACTGCGGCAATGACTTCGCGCAGGTGGGAATCTGTGACATCAGGCACCCCGGGGTTTGGTGGGATGGGAGCTGGCCGCGCAACTGGGATTTGGCGCTCAGGACCGTCCGACCTCACCCGAAATTGGGCAAACTGTGTGTTGAGGTCTGTCACCTGCTGGGTCAGACGGTCGTTTGCCGCTTGAAGACGTGCGACGTCTGTAATTAAGGTCCCAACGACCCCAGAGACGGCGGAGGAGGAGTCCTTAAGGGCCTTTACAAAAGTACCCTTAAGATTTTTAGATTTGGTGGCCACTTTATGGATGATGGCCACCGCCGCGTCGGCTCTCTCCTGCATAATTGATGGAGTTTGGGGAACAGAACCCCCCACCTCACACTCACGAATTTTTTGCAGGAGATCCGCAATCTCCTCCTCCGCTACGTTTTCACCTTCCTCTCTTGAACGGGCTTGAGCTCCCCTCCTAGAGAAGGGGGAGCTTGTCTGGCCCGAGATCGGTGTTCGCGACCTCCCTCGCTGGCTGCTGGGAACCTTAGGTGGCAACATATCTTGGGAAGTGTCGCCATCCGAGTCTTTTGAGCGCCCGCGCTTGCGGCTCTCGGTGTCGCGAAGCTCCAACTCCATTTCTTCACCTGAGTCAGCTGTAATACTAGCCGTAATGCTCGCGGCCCTGGAGCGCACTCGCTCCGAAATCCTTCTGCTCCCAGAAGACAAATTGACTTCTGGGAGCTCCTGCGAGATAGGCGTTCCAATTGAAGTTCCTGCGCTGTTTGTTGTGGCGACGTCTACTTTCTTCGACTCCTCCTTCCTCTTCTCCTTCTTTTCTTCTTCTTGTATTTTAAATTTATAATAATCCATAATTGAACCCACGAGTGGGGGAGAACTAAAGGTCCACCCGGGCAGAGATCCCCCAATACCCGGGCAAGCGTAAATTTATGCCCAACCGAGGGGTCCGCAGTTGCCCCGGCTGGGAGTGCGCTTGCGACTGAACCTCCCATCAGCCATGCATCCCATGGTCACGCACTAGAACACGAGATTCGGGGTAATTTTTTATAGAGGTATTCTTCCTCGCAGTCCGGGCGGTTAAGCCAAGACCCTCGTTCCCGATCAGAGCCGTGAGACTTAACCACGACACTCCTTTCGGGATTACGATATGCCGACGGTGGCATCGAGACAAATCTCGTGCCTGTTCGGTTGCAGTGCGAGTGCTCGCCGAGCCCGTCCTCTTTCTCCGCTGTAGACAGTGGAGAAACACCGACCTATGAAAGGGTCCCACTTTGATGATTTTTTATTGAGGTTTTCTTCCTCACAGCTCCGAGAAGCGAAGAGCCAACAGAGGGATCGGCATACAAGCCAGCTCTGTTGGGCCGAGCCTCTACCTAGTGGCTGATGACAATGGCCACCTCTTCTTGCCAGAATATTAGCCGTTTGCGATGACGCCCTCCTCAAAAATAGAGGAGGAGAAGGCTGCGTCATCGCCAACGTTGCCCAGGGTACACCACGTGGAGGTTTTCTAGCCCGCACCCCATAACGTGATCTACACTAACTGAGTCAGTACTATCCATTCTAAGCAATGTTAATGTGTTAGAGTACAGACTGGATGTCAATAATAAAATACTTTTATGTAAAATTTTATTGTTTTCATGTATACTGATGAGCACTTAGAAAACGTTGATAGAAATAGAAAGACTATTATGAACCAAAAAAAAAAAAAAAAAAAAAAAAAAAAAAAAAAAAAAAAAAAAATGCATAATAATAATCCTACATTCCACAAACTATTACTCCTGTTAAACAATTTATATGGAAATATTTTTTTGAATACCATAATATCGACTTTAAAATCAATTTATTAAAAAATAATATGAATGTAAATTCATTTTAGTTGCAAAACTTATACAATATGCCGTTCGGAATATCTCGGATATATCAGATATTTCCTTAATTTTGTCAAAGTCTAAGTTCCAAAGGAAATTATTGGTTCATTGTTCATAATTGGAGCTAATCATTTAATTATACTTAAGGCAGTTTAGCTACAATTAATTATGTATATGAATCAATTGTCATCAGCATAAGATGTAAACTGTAAAAAATTGTACATAACTTCTAAAGCATAAATGAACTTTAATTGCAGATTTTTGTCCTGTACCTAAATTATAATGTCAACTAAAATGTGATCAATATTAGGTGTAAAAGTAAGAAAGTTTAAAATATTCGAAATAATATCACTTCGTTTCTAAATAATATTGTTTGAACTCTAAGGCAAGTCCATATTTACCTTACGGCCTACATAAAGCACATACAAGATACGGTTGGAAGGACCTGTTATTGAATTTCACATTGTTGTTTATTATTTTTGGTCATTTGAGCGAAATATTAAAGGGTTTACGGAGCCGATCGATTACTCACCGGACTGGGTAATTAAGAGCCTTCATAATGCACTAGAAACAATGAGGTTACTGTTGCAGCCTTCTGTTTGTAATCTTTTATGTGTATTTTTAACCCAATTAAAAGAAGTTGAGAGTTAAATATTGTAGACTGCATTTAATTATTTGGAATATTCATGATATCTAGTATTCTAAAAGAAATATTAAGATTGAAAAACTATATTTTTTTCTAAGGTTTAGAAAAGTTGTATTCTATTATTAACGTTGACTATTTTTTTTTAGGTCCACTTCTGAAATATCAAAGAAGTAAAGCCGTTTTTGTTTTTTGAATAGTTTACAGTTTCATTATTTTTGACCTGTCGGTCTAGTGGTTTGTGGCCCTGAAAGCAGAACCGGAGGTAGTGGTTTCGATTCCCATCAGTGACAAACATTTGTCTAAAACACAGATAGTAGTCTCAACGACTTTAGGTGTTCCTTTTTTCCGTTGTTTGTGCGTTTGTGTGTAAGTCCTCCACGAAACATAAATAATTCTTTTTACGAAACAAAAAAGGAAAAAGAAACGTTAGTGTGTTATGTAAAACATTGAGAAACGTATACAAAACCTGTTCAAGTGTTCTGTGTGCCCATCTCTTTAAAAGCTGAAGTACTGTATTTAGTTATTACATTAATCAAGGTGTAAACTTTTATTATATTAAAAAATATAAAAAACAAGCTATTTTAGTTTAGTACCAATTACATAGATATATATTAGAAAAAAGATATGTGTACGATAATGCTCCTTAACCGAAATCTCGTCAGAATCATCGGAGTAGTTAGTGTTACTAGCGGTACGCGTAGGTGTATCTGATCTAATTAATTCGACATTGATTGATACTAATGTACTCTTAACGTTGGTTCAGTGAGTAATTGATTGTCACAACATGATGTATACGCTTATAAAAATCAATATTTAGTGGATCATTCTTGTTTAGCGGCACGGTTAATTAGAGGTTGGGGCATAATCATTTTAATAATCACATTTAAGACAATATTTGTAGTTATATCCAAAAAGATTTTGTTTTTCGCATCTCGCGAGATCATTTGAAGGGACCAGGAAAGGACACAGTCATCCCTGCCCCTTCACGCTGATGCACTGGGCGATGGTCTGTGTCAGACTATATCTACTTCGATCGATTAATGATCCGGCGCCGGTGGGTAACTGTTTTAGAGTTTTTCTGCGCAGCACCAAAGAGTCTCAATCGCTAAAATATACTAGTAGCTATATGTAACAATTTAGTAATTAAAGTAATTGACATTGGCACAGATTCGACAGCAATAAATTATGTCGGCCGTTTTAATGAAGGTTAGAGTTATGACTTCCTAGCCTAATTATGTCAGTAAATTTTAAGGTATCCCTTATGTTAGTAATGCTGCACAGGTAGTAATTAGATGAGTATTGTAACTTATGGTAAATTTTGCTGAAGTTGGAGCGGTTACGAAATATTTTGTATTTGGAGTAAAAGCAGCTGGTGTTAAACCGGTCCAAACTGGATTATTATAAAGTTATTTTTGTATATAAAGTAAGAGTTATGTGCGTTGTTTTGAACAAGTTTCCCATTACACAAGTAATTGTTAATTTTAATCTAAATGAGTTACAAACTTTGTTTTGATACATTTGCTGGGCTAGCAAATTCTTGTTACCAACATTTACAATTTGTCAGAGTGATTAATTTATTTCGGATTTTCATGTTATTCGACACTTCCTCGGAACTATGCACGTGTCCTTAAATATATATCAAGATAATATCTAATAACATGTACTTTACAATGTCCGTATCATAATGACACGGGTTTAGAGGCCAACAACGGTTTTAATGTCAACGTGATATAATCTGAAATATTTGTAAATAAGGTCTTTAAAATCAACTATTTCCATAGTCTGATGAGTAATTCTTGATGAAAGCAGCCACTGCTTGAGACTTCTTGCTGATAAACTGAAAATTGAAAATAATAAAAACTCTCGAAATAATTTAAGGAAATAGTCTAAAGACGTTTTTATGAGTATTTCAATCAAATGCGTTATATTTTTTTAGGTACACGGGCATTGTTATGTTACCGTCATATTTTGAGGCGTAGAGCGTAGAGCACCTTCTTCGTACTCTTTCGTATGAAGGGGGTAAGATTGCATGAATGCGTTCGCAATCGTGGTGTATACCAGCTACATCACTGTCATACTTTATAGAATATAACACCTATTAAGTACAGAAGCGCTATAGTTGATCGTCACGTTTATTGGCCGCGTCGTGTGGTTTCGACCACGCTCAGTTTCACCTTGTCAACCTTCAAGAAGTGCGACCTTGGTACCGTGTTAAAACAGTCAATTGCATATCTTTTATTTACCAAAATATCTTTAGTTTTATATAATTGTAAAAAAGTTTACATTTTATGTCTAAAATGACATCGCATTTCCGAATTATGAATGGTTTTAGTATCGCGGAGGGCTTGACACTCATTCAAATAAGAGACACAAAGAACAACCAGACGCGGGAGAACTAATTTTTGTCCTATTAAGAAAGTTGACTCACAACCTCTGACTCAGCAATGAGTATCACTAACCACTTGACGTATGTACATATGTACATATGCACGGCCAGGCAAAAAAAGGATAATTCAACTATTTACCATTACCCACCATTTAACATAGTAAATAGAGGCAGGTTTTACTATAAAAAGATAATGAGAAAAAGATAAGATTAAGAGGAGTGGTTCAAACACACCCGTTTCAAGGACATCTCTGTATGTTAAACAGCTTTTTCTAATCTAAAATAAATCAGTATGGCCAAATAAACAAAGTATGAAAACGAGGCGAGGCTGCTAGCTAACTGAAGCGAGTAAAAAGCGCAGAAAAGATTTATTTGCTAGTTTTTCATTGCTGTGGTAGCCTTTTTATTGCTTCAGATATCAAATGGGAAATTGAAAAAACACAGCTATATGAAAATAACAGAAGATATTGACAGACGAACAAAAATAAAAATGATGTACACCAAGTGCTAGTGGTTACGTATATCGGCCAATACTCGTACTTCACGGATGCGTCGGTGAGCTTTCACCAGGCTACTTGTGACCACGATTGGTGCAATGTCATCGACACGTAGGGTAAACAAGAAGCTTCCTTCTTAGGGTGTACCCGTGTGGTTTTAGTCGGTTCGAGTCCGACATACCACTTCACTGTCAGCTCTAGTGAGCTGATGACCCGGGGGGTTTAAACACGAAAAAGAAAATGTGTCAAGTAACCTTCACAATCAGGTAAAGCCGGCTGAAAATTTGGAGTATTGGTCCAAAGGTTGGTTGTGCGAGGCAAAAAGCTTCTAGAGAAGCGCACAGTGTCGGAGTGCCATTCATGTTATTTATTAATAGAGAATTGCACTACGTTTTTTACACACCATTCATCTATAAAATACGCTAAAATTAAAATGGGCAGTTTCGTAATTGAGACATAAAACACTGCTGTTGCACTTACTGAACTCAAATTATAGCACCGCATTCCAATGAGAGATACTTACTATATTAAGATATCAAGAATAACATTATGAGATCATGTTGCAACTAAACAAAATATTTAAGTTTTAGTTTGCCAAACCATTACAGCAGCAAATAATGAACAATGGTAGTAAATAAGCTGAGGAAATAATTCAATAAGCACTCGAAACATACCAATTATTCACTATCAACATTAGTAGGTACATCTTATATAAAAGCTGATGTATAAAGCGTTTGTATTTTAAGATAAAAAATAGATTATTACATAGATGTACATATGTATTTCAAAATCGGCGTTAGTCAAAATGCGGTCTCCGTTTAACATCATATAACATGGTATGTATG
Source organism: Tyria jacobaeae (assembly GCA_947561695.1). NCBI lineage: Eukaryota > Metazoa > Arthropoda > Insecta > Lepidoptera > Erebidae > Tyria > Tyria jacobaeae. The sequence goes on from OX387220.1 coordinate 15,044,302, forward strand.
TACCTACATTTTGTTATTTTCAAAACGATAATATTTTAACTACTAACTGTGGTAGTATCAAAATAGAGCGAAGTTAAAAAAAATATAGTTAAATTGTACAGGTAGATATTACATTTTGAGTATCTAAGAAAACAACAAAAGATATTTGAAGAAATCACAATTTTAAAGACCTCTACAGTGACCGTTTCTATATTAAAAATCTAGTTAAGGATTTAATAAGTTTATTCGAGTCTAAACTTAAACATCATCTTTAAAGACAAAGTTAGGAGAAGCCAATTTGATTTAAAGAGTACCTACAATTTCCGGACCACGTTGAAAAATTACATTTCTTATATAAAACACTAAAAATCTTGAGAACCTCGCAAAACTCAAGTTTAATTTCTTTTTAAAAGATTTTGCCTCACGGACTTTATCGAATATAGCGGACGAAAAGTGAAAATGAAACAATTATGCAAATCGGCAACAAAATAAAACTCATTTTATTAATAATCAAATAACGGGAGTTCGCATTCGAAAATGAAATAAAATTTCGTAAATGGTGGCATTAATTGTCGGACAGAGCGGGTGGTGGGTAGTCCCTGCGTCTCCCTCCTTCTGGCCTCTATCAAACAGAAGTTATCTCAAAGGGGAGAAGTTTTAATAAAATTTGGAATGCCTCGGGCACTTAGATACATAAAGATATACGCCATATCTCCTTGTTATAAAAGTAGTAACTTAGCTTGAAAGAATCTTTCGCTCGAATGGAAGTCTTTGAACGGCTTCAATAGTCAAGTTCGTTCATATCGGCGGTGATTTCTTCAAATATGGTGATTCTTTCGATCAAATAAAACAGATTTTTGACATTCTTTGACATTTGCGGTTCACTAAATTACTGTAAGGATTATTTTCAATACAACAGACAGCAAAGATTTAGCAGTACATGCAGTACGAGTACATGCAGCTTAGAGCAGTGTATTTCCTGATATGTGGAGCGTCTATATTTATTACTTCACCTGTAAATAAATACATAATCGCACCATAATATATACTTAGTTGCATCATAATAATTAATGTCATATATTTTAATTCTCATGTTTTTATCTATTCTCTATAATATTATTTTTTATCCCAGTACACCAACTTATCCAAAGGAACGATTTACGTTCCTCAATGACACACGCAGTAGAACGTTGAGATCATCAGAGTCATTGTGTCTTTGTCACTGACGTGTTTGAGATGTATGGAGTTATTATTATTATCTTTATTCAAGTTAATACCTACAAACATACCAATTTCATTTTTAAGATACCATATAAATAAAAAATACATTTAAAAATATATAAAATAATAGACTACCGACATTGGGTACAGGGACCAAAACACCGGTAGCTAGGGCTCCAAAAATAGGAACCTCCTGACAATGTGGGCCGTATCAAGGAGAACTGCCTTCTGCATCAGTCCCTTGATACAACCAGATTTGACTATCGGAACAATGATCGCCGAATCGATATTCCATATATCGACAATCTCGTGAGACAAATCCAAATATTTTTTTTGTTATTTTTTTTTCAACTTTCACGAGATTATCTTCATGAGGAACAGCAATTTCGACAATAATTGTGTGACGCTCCAATCAGCCTATCACGACTATATCAGGGTTACTGGCAACAATAATCCTGTCCGTTATGATAGATCGATCCTAATACAAAAGTAACATGACCATTTTCGAGAACTGGGTCGGGCACATACCTGTAATATGGCACCTTTAAATTCACAAGATTCTATTTAAGGGGAAGTTGGTGATGTACTATTCTGGCCACTTGGTTATATCTATGCAAATACTCACCGTTTGCAAGATTATATACTGTTAAAAAGGTATTTTTGGAGTGCTTTGGTTGATTCAGCGTGACCGGCTCAATTGTTTATTTTTAACAAGACAACTCCCGAATTAGGAGCAATTCCTGTGTTGGGGATTCTTAACTAACATACATACAGAGAATTAAATCAGTTCTCAAATGCCAAGGATATTGTGTAAAAATATATTTCTCCTCCTCTCCTCTTGCCTCTCCTCTCATCCCCCTCTCCTCATCCCTCCTCTTTTCTTCCCTACCCGCATCCCTCATCCCTCATCACCCTCAAATAGCATAGCAGCGCACTTACGACTCTTGAGTTGCAGATTTCTATGGACGGAGGTTGTCACTTACCATCAGGTGACCCGACAGTTCGCCTGGCTCCCTATAATATAAAAAAGTACATACATAAGAAAGTCGAATTGAGAATGTCCTCATTGATGATAAAATTAAATAAAATTATTAATTATAAAGCAAATTGCAACAGCAGCTGTCTTATTTAAAAAATACATCAATTGTTAAGTTTTTCTACTTTCAATTCCTCTATCACAATACACATACACATGTACATGAGGTATGTCTAATAGGTTTTTAGCCAACACGTAACAACGATCTGTATAATTTGGATCGTGTTCTCGAAATAGGTCGATGGCCAGTAAAGAAAAGACAAGTTGAAAAAGCTAATCTAATTATTGTGATAAAGGTTGCTTTATTTATTAACAAAGTATTATCTTTTCTTGGATCTTTGAGACGGGTAAAGCATTACATGTCTTTTTCTCGGTGCGACTATGTGTATGTATACTTGTAGTGTGTATATGTTTTGTGTAGATACTACGATGTTTGTGAAATTTGACCGCTTGTTGCTATCAACATATTACTCATGAGATTTTCTCCTCTGCTTCGGACTGTATTATTTTGTTAAAGAAAAAAACATTATATGTCAATAAATTACACTGACAGTAAAAATCACATAAGAAAATAAAGTGACTGGATTAGTAGTTTTAGTACTTTGGTATGGACAATAATAGAATGCCGTTAATATATTAGTGAGCTACCAAAGTTATTATTATAGAAAAACGGTTTTCACTACCGCTATGAGCAGTTTACATACCTTTATATTGTTTTATTGTTTTTGTTTTTTGACAAATTGCAAGTAGCTTCTTTTTATATATTAACCTACCATAGTGACTCCACTTTGCCTGATGGAAAGCAATAAGTGGAGTTCAAGAGTGGTGACCACCTTCCTTATTGCATGTCTAGTCAATGCAGCATGGTGATCCACACTGGCGGTCTGGTGAGATGCTTTTTCACGACCCGCTTAAAAGCGGCGGTAGCGTGATGGCTGAGGCGTCGGACTTGCGATCAAGTGGTTGCGGGTTCAAACCCCGCCCATTACACTATCGTCGTAAACCCACCCCTAACACAAGCATTTAGCTTCGCTGGGGGGTTAACAAGAATACTAGTATCGTGTGACCCACGTTGCTAGTATTCTTTAAAAAATAAAAAAAAAAGACCCGGGATCAAATTGAGAAGGAAACACGTGCGTTCGCAATGAATACCAGGCTTTCACCGATCGGCACTGGAAAGAAGAGTGAAACCGTTTAGTTCGGGATCGTATATTTTCCACTCTCAGACGGTGACTCCATAGGCCAGCACGTGTAGTCATGTACAGGAAGGAAGAAGTGGGGACCAATTGGAAGATCTCGTCAGAACACTCTCCGTGATGTAGGCGATAGAGAACTGCCATAGAAACGACAACTCTTCGCAACTGAAGATGCTCAAGAGACTGGGTGACCTCAGGAATATATCGAATTGCTCCAGTGATTCCATTGTAACCAAATCAGACTTCGATTTTTTTCACATGAGTTTTTAAATTGCACATTTTACTTTGGAATTATCTTTTAAGTAAATAATATTTGATTTTTAAATTACTAATAAAAAATACTAAACAAATAAGTTAAAGATACAACAGTTTTGCTTTATGTTTGCAGCAACTTACCATCAGATGACCCTTCTGCTCCATCCCCCAATAACGTTAAAAAATCTCAAAATATCGATACTATCCTTGAAGTTCATTAGGTACTTTCACGATTACAGAATCTGCTAAATACAAATAATACTAATTTCATCACATTCATAAAGCATGTATCGATTAATCTCATAATAATAGGCGATCGTAATTAATACCATATTTACTCATAAACAAAATTATGAGTTCAAAGTGGCTGTAAGAAATTTCGTTAGACTCAATCAAAGAATTAACAGGACTAAGTACATACATATTTCAGTATTAGGAGGAGCGCACACAAATAATTACCTGTAAAGTGCTACCTAAAAAGTGGTGAAAAACACTTCTTATCAAAAAATGTAAACACTTCTGAAGTTTGGTTTTGTAAGAGTTTATCAATTTTTTTTTCACTAAACAAAAATAATAATAATGCCACTAATTAAGTAGCATTATTATGTATTGTTCAACGAATATTTTCAAATTAAAATGAAATTTATTTAGCTATTGTTCAACAAATATGTTGATACCCTTTAAGAAGAATTTGTAAAATGTTAGAAACAAGAACGTAAAACAAAAAAAAAAAGATAAAAATGTTTATTCAGAGTATCGTATTTCCTCCCGGGTCCTAATGACTGCTTCCAAGCGGTTCCTCATGGAACGGACGATAGTCAAAATCTTGTGTTGTGGGGATATAATCCCACTCTTTCTGTATAGCTCTTTTAAGCTAGCCAAGCGCCCCCGGAGGATCTTTCACTCTTGCTCGTCTCTTCAACTCATCCCATAGGTGTTCTATGGGATTCATATCCGGGCTACTTGCTGGCCCACCCAAAACCGTAATACCGACTTCGCTCAGGTATTGATTTACAATGCCTGCGGTATGAGCTTTGGCATTGTCCTGCATAAAAATGAAACTTTGTCAGTAAAATGTGCGTAGCGTACAACATGCGGCCCCAGAAACTCTTCTTTATATACAGCATGATCTCACTCTCATCTCATCTCATCAGAAAAGAGAACTGCTTACATAAAAAGCTAATGATGAGTACACATACCAGTTGCCCGATAACGCTGATACACTCTATTGACAGCAGAGGGGTTAAGATGCAATCATAACACGCGGGCTATATACCCTGAATCCAGCAATGCCACGACTTGGGCGGCTTCCGTGGGAGAGGTATCCATATTAGTTAGGAAAAAAATATCTTTGCTAGGATTTCACAGAGCTTAGTTAACAATCATTATTAAAAAAAAAACGATATTTTTGCAAAGAAATGTAATTAAATGCAGAAATTCAGACAGATTACACATTGAAAACAATCTCTACAATCATTTATTAGATGAACATTCGAAAATTAAAAATCAAATTTGGAGTTGTGTTAAACTATTGTATATGCTAAGCTGTCAGCGTATTATTATATTATTAATGATATCAGTCCTCTATCCTCTGTAGCACTGTTTCGATTTTTTATGAGAAGTATATAATACTAACTGTGGCAAGAGACTTCATTAGCTTGGAAATTTTTAACCGACCAAAAGCGGACTTCCTTCCAAACTTTGGATTTTATAATAGTAGTAAGGTTAATAAGATTTCTACTGAAAAGTGAAATGGTGCTATACAAATACACATAGCTCTATTTTACGAGATTCAAAATACTACCACGTTCGTATTTATAAGTCTCGGCAAGCAATTTTGGCCATGGTTGTCTACGAATAAAATTAAATTGTAACTTCTTAAAATTATTTTGCATCAAAGTACCTTTCAGTGTGATGTTTCCCTTACTTAAAATGCTATTTATGGGTGTTCTAAAGCTTAATTAAAGCGTTTGATGTTCAATCTCTTACGGGAATCTCGGTAATTGCTCTCCGGTTAGTAGACGGATAATTTTTTTTTATATATTCAAACATTTTGTTGCAAGGAGTCATTGAAATGTTTTAATTAGTATTATTCATTTACTTAACAAACACATTGGAGCTTAAGTTTGTAAGTGTTCCGACACGTAGTCATATATATCAACAGATAGTGTTTGAAATCCCGCGAACTTCAGACACGATAACCTTGCTTGATCGATAGATTTCTTAATAAAAACACTGGTTTCTAAACTGTATTATATGTATTATATATTGCTGTGATTGTTATACGTATGTTTTTAAGAGACTATTGCAGTAGATATATTTTATTTAATTAACGCTTATAACCCCACATTCCAACACTATATTACGATTAGCTTTGCCAATTTTACTCCCCTCTGAAGTCACTAATCCGCAACCGCACAAAAACTTAATTAACCAAAATATATATGGGTGTGTATAAACAAAGAGGAGCCACAAAGTCACTCCCTCCCCCCTTGGGACTTTATACGGTGATACTATTTCGTGTAATGACTCCAAAATGAGATACACCTCCCTACAATATTCGGGGCGTATGTTGAGAGACATATTAAAACTAGAAGAGTCGTTTAAATTGATATTTTAGATTGATAAAGAGTTAAATGAATAGGTTCGTCTAGGATAGGCGTGTACACTTTTTGTCTTCACCATCACTTCCTAACAGGTAAATTGAAAAATAAACTACATTTCTTATAAATAGGGAAAGTAGGTAATATTTTTTTTAGTGTTATGTGTGACTTTACTATGTACAAAACATTTAATACTTACGAACCCAATAAAAAATGAAAACCAATGTTTAGATTCGTGGAAATTTTATGAAACTGGATACATACTTTACTGAATACAGACTTGACGTGTGAATACATACGTCAAGTCTGGTGCCGGAAAGTCCGAGCCCCATAACTGTCTTTTCAGAAAATATTTTTGATGAAATGTAATATTGCGTGTTTTGCAGTCATGGTATCTCTTCTGAACAATCGACATCATGGTTTCTTAATTCACGGCAGCTCCTTAATTCATACACGTCACGTATCCTAGTGCGGCGTTGAGTCGTTCCTGTAAATCAACTTAAGCGAAATGAACATAGCACACATTTTTTTTTTAATTTCATTTTTAAAAAGACAATTCCCCATTTTGGCATAATTACTGTGTTTAACAATAATTTCTCATACAACTGACACAAAGAACACGCAGACCCGGGAAATTTTTGTTCCGTGTGGGTATCGAAAACGACCTCTGGGCTAAACCATACCAACCAACATCAAATATACCAACTTGTTTAGGCATAATTGTGATAGGAGAAATTAACTTTTATTGTGAACATTAATAAGAATAATCTTTATTGTTTACTACAGATATACTGCTTAAAATTAAATATACAAGGTGATATGCACAATAGGTGGCCTTATCGCTAACAGTGATCTCTTACAGGCAACTTTTGGATGGACTAAATTGATTGTGTTATGGATACATCTTTTTATACTGGTAGGGCAAAAAGGATCCTTGTTTCTCTGTTATTTGTAATTCTATTCAAGTGAAGAAGAAGGTAGCTGAGATAGACTGGATGCGAAAGGCGGTGGACCGTGCTATGGCGCACGTTGGGAGAGGCCTAGACCCAGCATTTGACATACTATAGGCTATAGGCTGAATAATGATGATGATGCAACTTACCAGGAGAAACACTAAAGCGGGTAGCTAGAATGTAGCTATGACACATTTGGATTGATTAAAAAAAAGTGTAATAAACGTTTCCAATAAAGCCAACAACAAAGCCAATTAAAAAAAAGCAGCGAGGTTCTTACATTCGGCAGCAACTTAAGATTTGTAATTAAGACGTGCATGTATCCATATACTCATGTGTGTATGTTAAGTGGTGACATTCGATGACTGCATGCAATCACTATTATGATGAAACACAACACAATAAGCGCACCGTATTCACCTAGTTGAAGCTTCAATGAAGATCCGTAACATCGGGAGAGAGACAGGTATGGTTACGGTAATATCTGTAGATAATTGTTTCAATTATTATTAGCATCGTAGGTATCTTAGACATGATATGCCCTAGAAAGGAAGCCTTCAGTTCTACAAATTAACTTCAATACGTAATTTGTTTTCAATACGTTTATGTATGCTTCGTCGCAAGATGACATTAATTATATGCATATACTGTGTATCTCATGTAAGTGAACTGTTTATTGTTCTTATGAGAATAAAGCTTCTTTAACCTTAACTTTGATTCAAATTCGATTTGTAGGTTAATCATTTATTTTTCTAGTCTAGTTTTTTCAGGTGTATTTTTTCCAGAATGATAATAATATTGATTAAATTACACTGGCCATGGACAACAGAGTATGGAGAAGAAAACAGTTCTTCTCTTATACTATACTAAGAACTCTTGACTAGCTTCCTTACTTTATATGGGAGAACCATATTTAGAGCCCGCACAGAAAACCCATCGTTAAGCAAATCTATGATGATGACATGATAGATGTGTTTTACTGAATACGTGAGGTTACTGGATGCCACATGCCGCAACTGATAGTTGTATTTGAATGTTGCGCATGCGACTCTTGAGATGCAGTTGTCCATGGGTGGTTGTAATCACTTTCCATCAGGTGTCGGTTCATTTGCCTCCTATACCGTAAAAAAACACTATTTTATATACTTTGTGGTTCTCGGTGTCGTCTGAGGCGACTCAGGGATCGGACTGTGGTCTATCAGACAGTATATATACAGTTACACAGGGACATAAGTTATAAAGAGATCTAAGAATCGTGTAAAAAAAACAACATTAGGTGCTGTACATACTGTCCCATAAATCTTCTTTCCGTGGCACTAAATGGATAAAAAGACATAAAGAATAACTGAATTCAGTATTTTCACTAACTCAGTGAGCGCGGCATGCACGCACTTCTAATATCACGTTTATATGAATATTTGTCTCAATGAAAAAGGAATTATGAGAGAAACACACCCCCCGTTATGGGTCACAAGGAAATTTATATTCCGTCGACCCATTCGAGGAATTTCTCATATCCGCAGTAAATTGTTATAATATTTTAAAAATATTACAGTCGCACGGCCGCTAGAGCTATAAAAGTTTAACTTTATTGAAAAGGTTGCGGGTATTGTAGGTTGCTATGTTGTCTATTTATTTTTATAAGATAAGATAAATCGTTTTTTTATACTACTAATGTAGATCAATGTAGAGCTCAATGAGCCTTAATACTTAATAATGCCTTATTTTAAAAACAGAAGTCACGTGGGATCAAAAAAAATTGTTAAGAGATATAATTCCAGTATTTCAAAAGAGAACAAACACTTACATAATAAAAATCATAGGCATTTAAATACAGTAGCGGGCTGAACTGCAACTGAGTCTTCTAGAATGTTCACATTTATAGAATTATTTTTATTGCAGTTCTCTCCTATTTTAGGTAGGTATATAACAAACGAAACGAAATATGAGCATAATCATACAATATCCCTTTGTCTCCACTACCTTCCCTTCTTACCTGCCGTTCTCTTTCAATATATTTCTAAGTTCGATTTGAATTTGATTTCATATTTTACATTATTTAGAAATAAGGGCACTGCTCTCTCGATAACCATCTTATCACCACTTACAGATACCTTCTTCTGGTTTTCTTGTCGTCAGGTCGTCTAGTAGGCTGTAGAGCACCAGAAAGAGACATACATAACCAAGTATATATACATTGCCATGTATCACACAAACACAAAAACATCATATGCCTATGAATTACATAATTCTGCATTTTGATCAGTCAGATAATTACCTAATTATTACCTAGCTATTTTAAAAATAACCCAAACCAACTTTTGCTTATATGATAAAATTATTGCCTCTCTCTAATAAATTACAAAATTGTTATTTAAAAATTCGTTTAAAAGTATACCATTTACTGGTACATAATATGACCTGAAGCACCTGACGATATTTAAAACCTGTCGTCCGTGCAACATATGTATGTATATTCATTTCGTGTAGCTTTGTTCAAAAAAGTTTTCCATTATTTCGATATAACATAACTAGGAATATCGATTTGTGTAAATGATTAATTGACACATTTCAAAAACTAAACAATGTTATACCACATAATGACATACTTCTTTATATAAGGTTGACATAGTTTCAGTGGCCTATCCACAGACTGTACTTCACTTGGGACGGTATTTAGATAGTCTTGGATTTTCCAGGAGCAACATTATTATATTCACCTCACTGATTGATGTGACTGAAGCCACAGGAAATGCGAACCAGATTACGCTACGTGTGAAGCCAGATCGGCTACTGGAAAAGGCCGGGTAATATGGCTGACGGGAATCCCGACCTTGGGTCCACGTTCAATTTTTGAGTTGTTCTTCTTTTATATGTTAATGTAGATTGTGATACGTTTGCTTTTAAAGATTGCGATAAGGGGGACATGACAGCGTTTAGAATTAACCAGCAAGTATGGGAGGCGCTTGCTAAGAACAGAGGGAAATGCCGAGCAACTGTTTTAGAAGGTTACAAATTTTCTATGAAACCTGATTAGAGACACTAGCCGATAGCAGAAAAACAGAGTTAATATAAAGTATATCAAGACACAGCATGAATAATAAATATCCACAGCGTGTGACAATTACATAACTCATATTTTCTAATAACAATACTACCTATACGACTTCAACAAATATTGCAAAGGCCTGTAGATTTTTCTCTTAAGAAAACAAAGCTTCTTGGTTTGTTGATTACTCTGGTTTTACTCTATACATTCAATTAAACAAACTTTAATTAATTAAACAAACGCTCACTTTTTGCCAACCATAATTTAATCCAACTTACGTAATAGAAGGCAAGCTTATTCCCTTCATTCGGACACTATATGACTGTAAATATACTATCCGATAGATAACAGTCGAATCTTCACTACTATCTGCTCTACACTTATGCTACTGCTAATAAATGAAACGTAATATAAACTGTAGCTATTTATAAATTACGAGTATACAAATATAAGAATATTTGATATCTTGCAACGTACATAAAGCTTTTACAAGTCTATGTATCTGATGTAAATAAAAATATATAAAAAAATCAACAGAAATATATAAAAGTAAGCAAGGATTTAAGTTTATAATGATTACTCTATAGTAGACACTACTTCATATGATTTGTTTAACCACCGGGAAACTCTGGGGTTAATTGGATAATTAAATCAAAAATAAACAGGTATCCCACTTGGAGGAACGCTCCAAGTCTGTTTATTGGACAAATAAATAATACAATATAATGCTTATGTACTACTCTCCGTAGCCCTTGATAGCGAGTTCTACGAATGACCAATATTATACAACGCCATCTTTTGGCAGATTATGGTACCATAACAAATAAATTATCAGGACGGGTTATATAAAATATTTTGTTTTTATCTTACATATGACATTCCGCCCACCAAGGACATTATTACATCATGTCCTTAAAACGATAAGTTGAAATATACAAACTCGGTTAATAGTTTGACCAGCTAACACGATGCAATCAACAAGTTCACTTAAAAAATTAAATATAATTTAGTTATAAACTATTTCCACAAAATAAATAGTTGTCTCAACAAAGGTATAATCTTAACATAAAACTAAGAACAACAGTATAACTAAATATATGTTTGTATAATCTATAAATATCAAAATGTATAAAAGAAAACAAATTTAATTTATCCTACGGGCAAAACACACAACCTTGACGTTGGCCTTTTTATAGTAGATGACTTAGTGCGAAGGGTGACTACACGCGTAAGATTGTCCTGACCTAGGTGTTTTTCAATCACTCGACCAAGTAGCCACTTACAAGGAGGTAAATTGTCCTCCTTCACTAACACAATATCTCCGACATCAGGTTCCGGTATTTGTTTAGACCATTTATATCTATGCAGGTAAGTAGTTAAATATTCAGTCGACCATCGACGCCAAAAATCCCGTGTCATTATTTGGACTAAGTGCCATCGCTTTAAAGATGAAATATTTGCAATGCCATAGTTATGGTCTGGTATATTAACCAGAGGTTCACCAACAAGAAAATGCCCGTGAGTTAAGGCGTCAACAACATCCATGTCCGTCAGTTTACATAGAGGGCGAGAATTCAAACATGCTTTTACCTGACTTAGTAGAGTCGACATCTCTTCATAAGTAAGCGTAGAGCTTCCTATGACTTTACGTAGATGTTGCTTACATGATTTAATTCCAGCCTCCCATAGTCCGCCGAAATTCGGAGCATGTGGTGGAATAAAATGCCATGAAGTGCCTTCGTTTGCTAAAGTTTCAGCAATATCCTTAGCTATTCCTGCTTTTCCAGATTGAAATAATGGTTGTAGTTCCTTTGAGGCTCCCTGGAAATTCGTCCCGTTATCGCTCCATATGTTCCTACAGGATCCACGCCTAGATACGAACCTTCGAAATGCCGCAAGAAATGCTTGTGACGTCATATCGCTTACAACCTCAAGGTGCACTGCTTTGGTCACCATGCACACGAATAAGCAAATATACCCCTTGTATGCATGGTGGCCCCTACCTTTCGAAGATCTTAAATTTATGGGACCCGCATAATCAACTCCAGAGTTGCTAAATGGCCTATTTGGCGTGACACGAGAAGGTGGTAACTGCTCCATTAATTGATGTTTGGAAGCAGTGTTGTACCGAAGACAGGTCAAGCATTTACGCACATAAGCCCTAACCCGTTCCTTTGCTCCTTTGCATATGATAGGACTCTTTCAGCAGCTAATGGATAATTTTCACCTTCATCATACGCTACCTGGTGCATGGACCGAACAGCCAAGAACGGTGCTGAAGCTGTTCCAAAAGTCACGGTAAGTAATTTATAATCTTCGATTTCGTCTTGCTTGTTGTCTCTCCACACGATTCGTTGAAAATCCGTATGCTCATTTGTAACGCGTACCTGGTGGTACATTTTGATAATGTCCGCGATGAGACATATCGGATGTACTCTCCAACGAAGAAGCAAATGTCGCAAGTCTGATTGCAAGGTAGGTCCAATTAATAAATCCTCGTTAAGAGATGACCCATTACTACCCTTACTAGATGCATCAAATACTACTCGCACTCTTGTAGTGTCCTTGTCATTCCGCATAACAGCGTGATGTGGTAAGTATACCGCTTGTTTATTTTGCTTCTCTTCTTCTGATATTGGTCTCATATGACCTAACGATAGGTATTCATGAATAACTTCAGAGTATTTAGTTTTCAATTCAATGTTAAGTTTAAGTTTATTTTCCAATCCATAAAACCGCTTAATTGCATGAATCCTAGAATTACCATCTTTGCAGCTGGGGTCATCATTTCGAAAAGGTAAGTTCACTATATAACGTCCGCTTTTATCTCTTATTGTAGTTGTCTTAAATATCTCTTCACATCTAGCTTCCTCTTCTGTAAATAATTTCTTAGTATCGCTTGGCTCCTTTTCTAATTCCCAAAAATTTTTCAGCATTTCATCTCCTTCTAGATGAACGTGTAACACCGAAAGATAAGAAGTTCTATTAGCAGCAGACTTTACCGTGCCTGATAAAATCCACCCCAATGTAGTCCACTGTGCTACAATTAGACCACCCGCCGTTTTTCTTAAGCCAGTTTGTATTACCTGGGGAAATATTTCAGCGCCCAACAACATATCTACTTTATCAGGAGTATGATATTTAGGATCGGCCAAATGTATGTCACTGATGAACAAATTCTCTAAGCATGCAGTTTCTCTAACTGGTAAGAGAGATGTTATAGACTTGAGGACATAAGCCTTTACTATCAATTCAACAGACGAATCAACCCGTGATTGAATCCTAACTTCAACACAAGAATTTGATATTAATTTATTACTTCCGCCTACACCGGATATAATTCCCTTCGCAGATTGTTTTTTAAGACCTAGACTTTGCACCATACCTTCAGTAACAAAGGATGCCTGAGAGCCCTGATCTAATAAGGCTCGCACCGTGTACCTCACTCCGTTCTTCGAAACAGTCCTGACTAGAGCCGTGGATAACAAAACCTGATTGTTAGCTGAACCCTTCGAAAAACAAGTGACAACCTTTGTTTGATCTTCACCTTGAACGACGTTTGTGCATTCCTCTGTTGTTGAACGTCTTGCATTGGATGAAATCGGGTTTACGTTCCCTTTAGACTCTTGTTCACCCTTAGGATGCAACAGAGAGTGATGTTTACGTTTACAAATTCTACAAGTTTTTATACACTTACATAACCTGGCTGAGTGATTGAAACCCAAACAGTTGAAGCATAAGTTATTATCTTGGACAAACTTCCGACGCGTATCAATGTCAATACTGACGAATAGTCTACAGTTTCCCAACTTATGAAAATCCCTACAATATGGACAAGGCAACGTAGAAATATGAAATGCCTTTGTTTTATTAACAGGAATAGTCTGGTTTTTAACTGGCTTCGTATCTTAAAATTCAAATGCTCTGTATCGACTTGTTAAGAACTCTTTAAATTGCTCGAAAGTAGGTAGTTTATCACACTCAATATTACTAGTGACCTTTAACTCCCACTCTTTTCTACTCTCTGTATCTAATTTTAAACAAATTATGTGAATAATTAAAATGTCCCAGGATGTTACATCTACCATCTACCATCTACCCAAGTTAGCCAGAGCGTTTAAACAGTCCGTGGTGGTGTCCATCAAATCTTAATCCACCAGCGGATTCACCCATTATATTTCTTTGACTTAATAATCTTCTAAGTATACAATGCGAAAGATATTTTTTATTGTTATAGCGTGATTCTAGTAGGCTCCAACATCTATCATAATTTGATTCACAGATAGGAATGTGTCTCAATAATTGTTCTGCTTCACCGGATAAGTAACTTTTTAAATAGTGAAGCTTTTGCACTTTATCTAAACTTACATTATTATGAATCGCAGACAGAAACAAATCCCGAAACGTTGGCCATTCCGTATACTTGCCAGAAAATATGGGAATTGTTATGCGAGGTAACTTAATTGATGTGTTTTTATGCTGAGCGATTCCTTGAGCTGATGAACTGGAAGTCTGTGACACACTACCTTGTTCAAAGTTGTTTAAAGCTGATTTTAATTCACATTTAAAATCTATGTATAATTCTTCAGTCTTATAATATACCTCACTAGTCGTGTAAGGCGAAGCTAACAGGTCTGTACTTGCAACATCCCTAACAATCTTAATATGGTTGGCATTAAATTGAGACCACAACTCCTCAATATTTTCTAGCCTAGTCTCAATTTATTGTTTAGTGAGTCTTTCTTTAGGTGACTTCTTATAATTAAATTTTGCTTTGGACAATCTATTGTAGAAATCATTTTGTACTTGAACTAATGATGTTAAAGTCGTCATATTGTATATACTTCAATACTTGTAAATAAGCCCAACACAATCACTAATGATATAAAAAAAAATGTTTTACAAAGTTTCTAGTAGACACACAAATTTTACAAGCCTATGTACACAAATACGAAATTTTTCTAAGTGTTTTTTGCTTAGAAATTCGCTTTGAAATCGGGCATAGGTTCCTCGTCTGAACAATATTTGCCTTAAATCTAACTAAGTCTAAGCATGCACACAATAAATTATTCTAAGTCCATACTCTATATAAATGTTATAAGTTTCCAAGTTCTTCACTTTAAGGTTTATTATTGCAATTTTTTCTAACACATTAATTGTCTATCTCTATTGATGATATCACATGCCTAAGTTCACGATTTTAGATCAAGTTAATTTTGCTTTGTAAATAAGGTTCACTTTCGCGTATTCATAACAAACCCGAGGTACTCACGGTTGCATCTTCACAATCACTCACTTCCTTTGTAGATATCCTTATGACTGACTGTCGTCTGTGTCATGAGCAGAGAACTCCTCCCTCCAACTTGACACTGCTTATATCCGCTTCCGTATTCCGCCCTCCGTAACTCCCAGCACGGGTTCACTGAAGATATCGATGTTGAGGGATACCAGAGGTTGATGTTACTGCCTATATAAGGCTTCACTGTGTAACACCTGAAAAGTACTTTGACAACCCTTGCCAAATAATCCGGCTCGAAGGACCATGTTTAACCACCGGGAAACTCTGGGGTTAATTGGATAATTAAATCAAAAATAAACAGGTTTCCCACTTTTAGGAACGCTCCAAGTCTGTTTAATGGACAAATAAATAATACAATATAATGCTTATGTACTACTCTCCGTAGCCCTTGATAGCGAGTTCTACGAATGACCAATATTATACAACGCCATCTTTTGGCAGATTATGGTACCATAACAAATAAATTATCAGGACGGGTTATATAAAATATTTTGTTTTTATCTTACATACGACAGATTAATTATCTATTAATAGTCCAATCATTTGGTAGGCTACCCGAAAAGTTTTCCGAAACAAATCGCTATAGCCCATTCATCTTCATACAATTTATTAAAAAATATATTTTTTAATCTGAATAACTCGCAATTATTATAGAAACAATATTTTTTAACATTTCACTATTGTTGTCCTCATTTTCGCGTTATTTGAAGATTACTTAGTAATGCGAATCGACAGAGACAATTCAAAGTACTTCGTTGCTTCATTTTACTGTATCACGTAATATTTGTAGACATATATTTTACAATTTAGTTATAGTTACCAAATCACCAAATCATCTCAAACATGTAGCATTTCGACATCTGTCTATTGTTTCCATTATGTCGTAAGTCTGATGTAAGTTAAGATTACAAGTTGTCGCTTATTATCTCTCGGTACAAACTGTTACGTACTCAAGGACTTGTATATTTGTAACTGCTTATTAAGCTACTGGGTCAATGGACAAACGTTAATGATAGAAGTTTAGATATTTTAATGGAGGTTTTTAAGTAGCAGTGTATTTTTACTTTCTACTTTTTGCATTGAGATTGACCGTGTGGGGTCGAATGGTTCGTGGAAAACGATATTCGCAGATCGATTTATTTCTGAGGCCATTATCACAATCAGAAGCAACTGTATACTCGTAATTTATAAATAGCTACAGTTTATATTACGTTTCATTTATTAGCAGTAGCATAAGTGTAGAGCAGATAGTAGTGAAGATTCGAACTACGACACTCTACTGCTACACTATTTTGCTTAGTTCAAATGAACAAATACAACGACTTCAATTACAATTTGTTTCTTTTATGTATTACAACTAAAAATTAATAAGAAACCCTACACGATTAAATAAGAAATATTATATTAGCTTTTCGGACATGTTAATTACTTAATAAAATAACATCTTGCGATGAAATTTGGTGCGTGATTAATCGATTATACAAAGTGTCCAAATGTCTTAAAGGACACATATTTAATTTTTATGTTGTTTAGAATTTACTTTTAAAAACTAATTGTATTATGGAAACTTGCAATGTCTTATAATGTTTTATCTGTGGTTGCTCGATCAAAAACTCGCCTTGAATTACTGTATTTTGTCAAATATTATCGAGTAATCGATACGTTTCGGACTTCAATTATGGTTAATGTACATCGAGTCGTCGTGAATAGAATGAGAGTTCATAATAAAAATTTGATTTAAAATCCATTTCATTCATCTATTGTGTGGCGTGGATGCCTAACCGATTATTATCAAATATAGGTATTTTTTGTTGGCATTACGTCGCGATCGTACTAGCATTATGTCACGTAATGAAAGTGATAAAATAGAGAAGTATGAGAGATTGAATAGTTAATATTAGATTGATAAACACTGACACGAGCTAGTTACTTATTAATAGATAAAAAGATGTTGTTGTGTTTAAGGAATTGTTTACACTATTGTCCAATTATAGACTGATTAGCTTTTTTCCGGCGAATTTCTCGGGTTGATAATTTTTACGGTACATTGTCCGTAGAAAAAAGTTAATGTTCTATCCCAGACTATAGTCTATCCAGATCCAGATTAGTCGTTATGTCGTGATTGAGTTACAAAAAGCACTCCAAACGTTCGCATTATAATGTGGTAATATGATTTGATTATTGTTCATGTCTTTTGATTTACCATTTTCTGCCAGTGTTGTAAAATAAACAGATGATAGAGGAATGTTTATCAGATGCATTCATAACACATTTTTATTTAACTATTTCAGTTTCTTCTGTTGTTGTCTTCTAAAGCTCTCTCTTTGCCACTTGAAGCAAAAATATTCGTCTTCTCTACTAGCATTAATAGCATAGTTTTGAATTATTTACAAGGCAGTATGAATAAACACACATATTTCAAAGCAAAATATTTTTATCAAAAAATACAGAACCTGGCATAAACACCATGAAATAAATTACGACATTGATTCAATGCAACAACTATTAAAATAATAAATTTGGCGTACAAACTACAACAAACCATCGTAAATTTTGAATTTCAGTTTCAAGTATTACCTGAGGGGAAGCGTGAGGAATTGTAAAACCTTATTTAAAATAATCAAAAGAACTCACACTGTTTTGTGCACGTGAATTTTGCTCACGAGTTGCCGATATCTTTGCACTGGTCGAGTTTGAACGTTAAGGTGCTTTCAATTTATTGACAGGACTGGTTTAAATCAATCGTAGCTGATTAAAACTCTTTTACTTTGAAATATATGGATGAAGTAATGTGCATAGCGTGAGTTTGTAATAAAATAGCCTTTTCTTTAATTCATATTTGACAGAAGATTAGCTGAAAATTTATTGATGGTGGTAATTGCTCTAGCCAATGCAAATATAATTAAATGAACAATAATTGAATACTGAAGAGCCATGTGTAAGTAAAAAATTGAACGGAAAAAATATAGGGAATAAAACTTGTATTTGTGATCTAAATGCATAGATTCATTTTTTGTCAAAAATGCGGAAAATAACTAAGCTGCTAGCACGATCAAAGGTAAGCTTCGAAACTATATGTCTAATACCACCATGGCTTTTTGAAGACCAGATCAGGTAAGAGATAAGACGTAACATGTGTAACGTAGCTTATTTAGGGAGATGAAGATATGAGCTACATATACATATGTATGTGCAGAGTGATAACTGAAACAACATAGTTTTTCTTTATTGATGACATGTAACCTGACAAGAGCGTGAACACTGACGCAATTAGAGCCTACGCTGGCGTTAGAAAAAGATAATTCGACCTCACCGGAGTTGCAGTTCGGGCCGCCGCCCGAGTCACCGCCCCAGACCCGGACTCGCCCTATCCGACAATGTCGTAAAAAAATAAAGTATGGAATAGAATTAGTGTGAGGGAGTGCAGTGTAAGTTAGTATCAAGTATACGGGACTTATATATCTCAGTCGGATATGTCTCAGCACTTAGTACATTAGTAGCGTCACTCGGATAGTCACAAACTTTACCCCTTCTCAACAGAAATCTGAGAGTGAGTCTAGTCATTTTGGCACAAATTAAACACTATTGTAGTACTATTGCCAATATTTCAATTCAATATATTTCACAGATAGTCATTCGCGCTTTGATGCTAATATCAGATAAAAGTACAATTAACGTTTGCACGTCCATTTATGTTTTCAATCATATTTAGTGAAGTTTTAGTCGTTTATATTTATTGTTTTGGAATAATTTTTAAATTAAATAATAACGTATTTTACCAATTAGAACGGCCCTTATCTTTCCAACATATGATAACATGTATTGGAAAGATAAGGGCCGTTACTATGTATGGATGACCTTTTTAATAGATACTCGCCTTGATTACTGTGTCATGGGGGACTCTACAAATATAGAAACAACGAATACAAAGAACACCCAGACAACAATTTGTGGATAACACAATTATTTCAGTTTAATGACAGAACTAGTTTAGTTAAAAGCTCGGGCACCAGACAGCTTGTTTTTCAGGGATGCGACCCTTACTTGCTTGAGCTATTGCTTATGCTCCCCAATCCATATGTATAAGCAATATCCATTTCCTTCTCTAGCTATCCTCCCTTTCCTGTCAATATACTCCAAACTTGCCCATCTAATTCAAATTTATTGCTCCGAAACCTCTATTGAAATCCTCATCTGAAAGGGGCATTTTTTTTGTTCTTATATAAACTTAAAATTTGTTCTTGAAATCCATATGAAACCAAATACTAGTTAGTGATATTCGTTTTAAGAAAGTTTCATACAAATATATTTAAAATATTAAAATACATTGTTTCCACGAGAATATTTGTTCTGTTTAACCATAAGGTTAATGAAGCAATCCTTTTTATTTAATAGATCATAACATATTATTTTTATTTCATTCAAACACGTCATACAGTCATAATATTAACACGGCAAGGAAATCTACTCATGTCCCTTAAAGTTATGCTTATATACCCACATTATTTTGTGTGCAGATAGTACTTAACCTTCGTTAAGTACTATCTACACACAGTTAAAAAAAAAAACAAAATAAGCAGTGTACACGCAACATTATACCAATATTGATAACGCGAATCAATATTCCCACCATCGCGGCTCGGAGAACCTTTTTACAGCTAAAGCTTAAATCTGCAAACATACTTACTTGATCTCTTTGTATTTTATCCTTTTATAACATTTAAGGAAATTTAAACTATGTTCTAAGGAAATAAATCTGAAAATGCTTTGTGACTATTTCGATCCAAAAGTCGAAAATCCTTAAGCTAATATAAAATAGGCCCACGAACAGAGAGTTATCGGATTCACGATTTTTTGGACGCGTTTCGAACGAAAATTAAGGGAGCATTACGACACTCACTGACCTGCCAGTTTAATCAAACTTTCTACTTTTTATGTAATAAAGTGAGAATCTTCTTACAGTTAGTATTGAGTCATGGAATATTGCCTCACGTATACTGAGAGTTACATAAATATAAGTTTACTGATTCATATTGATTTATTTGATTTGCTGCAGTCAATACTAACAAAATTGTGATTAAATAACAACTAACCTTATAAACCCATTAGGAGTTTCGAGCAGACCTGGTGTTGCTTACAGCATTGTTTTTATGAGAAAATTATTGCAAA
This sequence comes from Tyria jacobaeae, assembly GCA_947561695.1. Lineage (NCBI taxonomy): Eukaryota > Metazoa > Arthropoda > Insecta > Lepidoptera > Erebidae > Tyria > Tyria jacobaeae. The sequence goes on from OX387220.1 coordinate 15,065,062, forward strand.
ACAAATTGTGGTGTTAATGTAATTTACTTAAGCTAACATATGTAAATATCGATTTATTTGTCATTAGATTGATGTAAACCTCATATAAAGAAGTCATTGGTTGGCCTGTTGGTCAAATGGTTAGTGATTGTAATTGCTGATCCGGAGATGGTAGATTCGATTCCCATAAAATCGAATGCAAAAGCGAATCATAATTGAATACTTTTCATCTATTTGGTATTGTTTTGATTAAAAAATGAAATAAAAGAAAAACTGAATGGAAATCCTTCCTCTTCAACCTCCGGCCATCCAATTAGACGCACTTTTAAGTGAAACTCAAAAAACGTACAATAGAACCCTCGATATCGCACGTTCAAAATTCAACTCCCATATAAGGGTACAGGCCCAGTGCAAGCGTAGTTTGAAGAAGAATATTTCTTATAAAAAGTCAAATTATATTAAATAAAAATAAACCCGAATGTATTATAAGCTCCCCTTTTTGTTGATGATATCTTAAACCTATACATATATGTACATACAAAACTGTGTAAATGAGAGTAAATTCATAAGTGACAAATAATAATCAGATTTGACACATTGATTTGAAACACCATTCAGCTTACTATGTTTATTTATTTAATAGCAGAATTGTATTATTTCACAACTGTAATTTTTGTTTTGTAAGACAGAATTACTCGCAAGACACGGGTGTTATAAACTAAATGTTACTTAAAATGTACGTAACCCGCTATAATTCGGACCCATCCCGGGATGTACACTCGCACGAACTGTTGCTTGGCTTGAAATACAGTACCAATTAAAGTTGACACCCGACGCCTCTGTACGGTTGCACCTCGGACGTTTGATTGGTTCTCACGTGTATGCCTATTTGTTTTGTTTATTCTTTTTTTTACCACCTTGTCTTCGGTGGACCATTTTAGTTCATTAATTTTTATGATGGCTGAACATGCTTCTCTGTATAATTACCACTGACCATTATAAGATTGTAGTGAGGACGGCAACTTACCTGCATATTAGTGACAGCCAGCTCAGTAATCTTTTGTGTCGATGCACCTATGTGGCTGATATATGCTGGGCCAGAAGTTTGTAACAAAATGCAATAGTCGTAAGTGTTCTTCAACGTAAAATAAAAAAACATCATAAAATCGCGCTTGTGATACGTATATTAACAAAACAAAAAAAACTGAATGCAAAGTATTTTCTTTAATTGTATTATTTATATTTTTCTCCTAAGATTTGTTCTACATATACTTTATACTTATTTATTATATTTAGTCTAAGTAAATCATGATTTTTGGAAATGAGAGTATTATTATAAACTAGAATGTTAATATTCTAGTTTATAATAATACTCTCATTTCAATTTATATAAGGACAATTCACTATTCGGATATTTCTGGTACTTCCAAAATACTATCTAATAATTAGTTAAATAAGACACCATTTTTTTAAAAAGCTGAATCGTAGTAATATATGCTGCTCAACCTTTGAAACCTTTCTTGAACTTCCGACAATAATTAACTGAACTGAACTTCGAAGGGTTCACCTGAAGACCATGAGATTTACTCTAACAACTAATCTGTTCCAAATCCTTGTTAACGATATTAAGGGCTTCAGATAAATTCTCCAATGGTGCATCAGTATATATCTGTAGTCATCAACATACAAGTGGCAGGAAGAAAGAAGTTATTTGAGATAGAGTTTATAAACATCACGCGTCCACTGTAATCCGTCCCCATTTCATAGCGGTAGAGCCATACTTACCCATGTGGCCGTCTTGACCGGTGCGATACCAAGAAAAACGGTTATGAAACAACGTTTGCTTTGCATTTCTCCGAAATTAGTGTGGTTTCCGGAGGCTCAACTCCCCCCCTCCTTTTTCCTTACCGCTATCCCCCTCCCCTTTATCGATCTCCTTATCCCCCTCTCTTCTTTTCCCTCCCCATATCCCCTCATCCCTCATTACCCTACAAGCCGACAGCGCACTACCGACTCTCGAGTTGCAGGTGTCACTTACCATCAGGTGACCCGTCTGTTCGTCTAAAATGTAAAAAAAAATATGCAACAATCTATCTAATGTACTTATTTGTGATTTACGAAAAATCTTGCAGAAATATATTATTTTCTTTTATATTTTATGTGAAATTATGTCCTTTAACCCTCAAGAGTGGTACAATCTTAATCTTCTTATCCTATTATGAATATTAAATATCTAAATTTTATATAAAAAAGTATCTCCACTTATAATAATCTTTATAAAAATTACGGTAAATTATTTTAATATTGTCGTTTATTTTATTCTCGGACATCGTTTACTAATGAGCTACTATTGATTAAGGTTTATATTATATGCGGGTGTACTTGGCACTCGTTGATTGGCTAATAATTACATTTACTAAAATCTTGGTTCGCAAACAATTTGTACATAGGTGTCAAGTAATGAAACAGTAAAACTACCGTATATACACGTTAAAACAACTTGTCAAGCGGTAACGACTTACAAGTGTAATATAATATCGATGTAACAATAACGTATAAGTGCTTATTAAACATACACATTTTGGTTTTCATAACAATTTATCATTATCATCGTCCACTGCTGGACATAGGCCTAGGCACGCCACTGAGATCGTCAAATCACCGTATCCCGTTTTTCTCATTCCACTTAGCTGCAGGGTGTCCTACATTACCTACTCCAGAACTCGTCTACCACAGCGGTCATCTTTTCTGTGGACAATGTAGCCAGCCCACAGCCACTTCAGTTTTTGAATTTCTTCTTTTGACAATGTCGGTTACCTTGGTTATGTGCAGGATCACTTCATTACGAATTTTATCCCGCAGAGACACGCATAACGCATAACAAAACTTAATATCCAGATAAAGGCAAGTGACCTTGCACAAGTTTTTGGGTTTTTCCGGGTGCTGTTAATAACTTGCACGTAAAGCGTAAGGCACTAAATTCTATAAACCAACTAGTATATTATTTTTAAAGCAACCTGTGGCGTTCACAGTAAAAGCCTATAATCACAGGTACCTTATTAAACTATCTCTAATTCGTTCAAAAGTGATATAAGACTTTATTAATAACAGTTTCATGGTGAGATAAAAGTTGAAGTAATAAATATACTTAAAACAAACAAATCCTAGTAAAAGAAATGTTGTACAATTGGCAGCGAAATATAACGCACTAAAACAACTAGTTGAAGTCGGGTAAGGTAAAGTAAATAGAACCGACTCTGTCCTCAGTCGCTAGAGGAGAGGGTTAATAGAGTATTGATGCTTGCAGAACATCAGTCCGTTATACTCAGGTAGTGTTCAAGTATTCTTGAACAGGAACAGGCAGTCCTCTATCGCCTACATCACGGGAAGTGTTCTGATGAGCTCTTCCAATTGGTCCCACCTTCTCCCTTCCACTACAGGACTACACGTGCTGGCCTGAGGAGTCACCGTTTGTGGAAAATATACGAAAATATACGTACCCGAACTAAATGGTTTGGCTCTTCTTTCCTGTGCCGATCGGTAAAAGCCTGGAATTCTCTACCAGCGCACGTGTTTCCTTCCCACTTTGATCAAGGGTCTTTTAAGCGATGTGTGTAAAAGCATCTCACCAGGCCGCCATAGGGTAGGTCACCATGCTGCATTGACTAGACATCCAATGAGGATGGTGACCACCACTTTTTGACTCCACCTATTGCTTTCCATCAGGCAAAGTGGAGTCACTATGGTAGGCTAATATAAAAAAAAAAGATTTAGCTACAAATACAGAAATAAATGTATTCTCTTCAGACAATCCATCATAACGGTTCATAAATAAACGAGCTATCATTATTACATTACAGTATGTTTTTTACAAAACAAAAGAATCGGTGGTTCTTCAAATACAATAATTCTAATTGACAAAATAGGAATCACAAAAAACAGACTTAAATTACAATATTCCACTTCTTTTCTCTACTTCAATTTTCGTAATATACCTAACTAATATTTATATTTGAAAATACAACCCAAACCAATTTCATTATATAACTGCGTCAAATAATAAGATACTTCTATGTTTATATTGAAAACTAAGGGTGCTTTACCCTTAGGGTGGCGCGGCGCGTCATAAAGAACGCTTTCATGCAAAGTGGATTTGTAAAAGTTTTCACAAGAAATAATATTTGAATTTGTAATGACGTCATGGTGTATGTTCAGAAAGATGGATGTTGTCTGGCATAAGCATGCACGGTGGATTGATACGTGCAGCGTTGAGCGGTGAGTTGTGAGCCAAATTTTAAACTTTTATTCAAAATGATAAGTACCTGTGGGCTGAACAGAATTTCGAAAGCTTACAAAAATACCTCATGTTTTACTTAGAAAATGAAATGAATGTTCTACATTGCATTAATAGAATAAAGGAGAAGTTGTATTTATAATTTTTTTACTTACAATCACTTTGCAATTTATGTTCCTTCAATTGGATTATTAAGACATCTGATAAGCTATTTTTAATTTGCTAAGTTAGACTTTCCTAGTAAGTTGATCAGGTACATAAAATAATGTTGAGCTCTATCAGCTCCTTTCAATCGAGGATTGTGATGTTAGAGTACGATAAGGAAAAACACAGCTGCGAAAAAAATACTAACTACGTGAAATTATTAATTTCAGTATAGCCAGTAAAAGGTTTTGCACAATGAGCATTTACTGAATAAAATATTCATATAATAAAATAAGACAAAACGAATTGACTGTTGAAATCCTAACATAACCTAGTAAAGAGGAAACATTGGTTTATAAAATGAAGTCGTAAAAATAATCAAATAATCTTTAAGTGTCTGGACTAGTGATAGACATAAAGACGAAATTCAATATTGAATAGAAGGAAGTGGCGTGCATAGGTGCTGCGATATGCGATATGCTGGCTAGGATGATTGAAACTACACGGTGTTCCATCACAAGTAAACTATCTTTTAGTGTAGAAAATAATTCTGCTACTATACAGATAATGTATAATTAAAATCGTCTGAGCACATTCAGGCTCAAAACAAGTAATTTCAAAATAACTTCTTAGTAACAGTAGCCCTTTTCAAAATTAATTTTATGTGCAATAATTTACGAGCGGTTGAAACGCACAATTTCTGTGAATAGATTTGTGCGAAACAAATAATAATCAGAATTATTTAACTTTTCTTCAGTATTACAATAAGCATGAGTGATTAAACTGATCAATATAGAAACACTATCTAAATTGATCACAAACACCGCAAGGACTATTATGAAGGTTATCTGTTAGATAGAAACGCAAGAAAATATAAAAACTGCCATCTCTATGTTATTGACACACGTGAACCGCTTACAAAGGCTGGTATACTTTACGACCACTTTGATGGCACATGTGTATGTTTTATTTAGTTTTAACGTATCTGTTATCTATATGTACAAAGATAATAGCCTAATCTAGAATGGTTTACTGCAGTACCCCCTCCCTTCTTTCACTTCCTCGCATCCTCCATCTCTCATCACCCTCAAAGGCGGGCAGCGCCATTACGACTATTGACTTTCCGCTAGATTTTCAATTACCATCAGGTGACGCGTCTGTTCATCTATCCCCATATATTATAAAAAAAGGAAAAATAGTAAATGCGATTGAAAGTAGTTAACAGAATAGTAATACATGTTCCATTTTTTACCTTCTGTTTTTCCATTGCTTCCTTCATGTTTATTACACGAACTATTTTTTAATCGTTTCATTTGCAAAGAAAGATGTAATTGTAAAAATATTTACGTTGGTATAAAGTGTAATATAAAAGTCAATCGAAAACGACGAAAGAGAGAAATCGATCCAAGTGTTAAGGTTCTATAAAAAGTTTGGGTACATTTTATTTAACAGTCTGTGTGTAGTATAACGAGGCTTATACCACTATGACAAATACAAAATGTAAGTAAGAGTGATAGCTACGGGCGAAGTTACTGTCTAAGTATATATGCCTTTCGAGTTAGTATTCATAAAATTTTATCTCTAACGTATCATAAAGGTGTCTCCCAACTCCTCCTGATCAAAATATATTTTAGCGTATTTGCATTATAAAATATCGTGAATAAGGTTTCAGTATAAAAAAGGGTTTGACGTGAAATACAAAAAAAAAGGTAATCTATTTATTATCTAGTAAAAACTATATTAAATATATTAATTAACAGCACAACCTATCAATTATCCCGTTATCTCTAGCGCCCTAAGCATTCAAATTCAAATTGCACAATAATCATTCAAAATCATCCAATTTCAAAATGCTAGCTCAAATATTGCATTGTGCAACAACATTTGACCAAGCAACCTTTTGCTTTGTGGAACGTAAAATTATTACTAAAAATATTAGATATTTAAGTTGCCTATGTTGATCTAAAATAGCTCTCTAAGAACTCGGGCAAACAAATTAATAGCTACTCTTTTAAAAGGGCAGGCCTACATACAATATTTAGAAAAATGTATAACAGCACTGATTTGTTAGTTTACGTTGTTTCATTTCATAATTTCATTTCAGTTCAAAAAAAAGGGGACTGCCACGCTGTGCTACATTCCCACATTCCCACTTAGAAGTAAGATCGCCAGACAAATTGAATACAATTCTAGTGTCAAATCAGCACAGCACGGCTTTTTACTGTGTTATTTTTCTGCCTAAAGAAATTCTATTGCTCATATTTTATTGTTTAAAGTTAGCCATTATTGAAAAGATATTGATAGAAAAAAAATATGTCTTGAATATGTTTCATTCCACTGATCGTGATAATTTTGCTCCAAGGTACCATTAGTATCCACTTTCTTTTTAAAGTTAACTGTTCACGAACAATTAACTATATATAAAATACATTATTAAATTATCTTTTGCTCTATGCTCTTTTTTTTCTGTAACACCTTCAAATAATTAAATTTTTATTACCTTTAATAAGAACATTTCTCTGTAATTACCAGCTTCTTCTTTCCGAATGTAATTTAATATAAATTTAAACACGCAATTTGCTTGCAAACTAGCTCATAACGCGGTTAATCAGCATTGTTAGGTTTAACACGCTATCAATTGGATTCGATAATGATAGCCTCCCCTCTTTTCAATTTTAGGGTAGCAATTTGATAAGAATGAAATTGGTTACAGAAGTTCATAGGCTAATATAATAGCAGAGACTGGATATCTGATAATATGTATAACATTTAACAAACAAAATACTTTTACTCTTAAATACAAATACGTAGTACGTTATTTAGAAAATTTTTAAATTTTGCTGTCGAACACAATGCATTTTTTTATGGCATATGGCAAATGAGCAGACGGGTCATCTGATGGTAAGTGACACCTGCCGCCCATGGACACCTCAAACTCAGGAGCTGTAAATTAGCTGCCTCAAAGTCGAGGGTGAGGTAGGAATGAGAGGAAAGGATATAGGAGAAGTTGGTTTGGGCCTCCAGTACCTTCGCCAACTCGGTAGATTGTTTGTCAACCGGTTTTCTGTAAGGTCGTGTAATGCGTCAGTCGAGCCGGAACATTTGTGCTAAAACATGGCTCTTCGACGGTAATATATACTTCGTCAAAACACCCTTAACACAATTATTTAAAATCATATTTCTGGAGAGTACAAATAAATATAAATAACTTCAGCTTGACCTCAGACCTCACCTTTCTGAGGGTGAAAGCCAGAAGAGTTTTAGATACTTACTTAAGTTCTCCTATGTGTTCGTGATATTCCTTGAGCTATTGCGTCTATTTTAATTCATAGAAATTTATAATTCAAGTATGTTTGTCGATTAATACGCGATTGAGGTAATTTATTTATTTGTTTGCAACCTCTCCAGCGAGTCAATTTTACTTCAAATTTACCATTGAAAGATATAAGTGGCGGAAGTCACTTACCATCAGGTGACCCGTCTGCTCGGTTGCCCCCTATCGCATAAAAAAAATAAAATTGCGGAAGAAAATATTTACAAGATCTTAAATTTATAACATTTTTATGTTGTTTACATATGTATATAAAGAAAACACATACACATATGCAAACGTTTTAGACTTAAGCTTGAGGTGAGCGAAATTTTTTTTTTTTATACTATAGGGGGACAGACGAACAGACGGGTCACTTGATGGTAAGTGACAACCGCCGTCCATGGACACCTGCCATTCAAGTTGTAAGTGCGCTGCCCGCCTTTGAGGGTGATGAGGGATGGGGGATGCGGGGGGGGGAAAGAAGATTGGGATGAGGAGATAGGAAATAGGAAATAGGAGAGGGGGGATGGGGGAGAGGAGAGTTGGCCTCCGGAAACCTAACTCATTTCGGGGAAATGCAACACAACCGGTTATCTGTGAGGCCGTGGTATTGCACCGGTCGAGCCGGTCCATTCGTGCCTAATGATGTATATATAGCATAAAAAAGGCATTAAAAAAAGATATCAATCTGAAAAAAAAAAAAACAATGCGATGGAAGATCTATTACATCCCTTCCATATCAGATCACGTGGATTTAATCCAATACACTGATTTAAACTTATCGTACTTATTCACTTGGACTCTATACAATAGAAACTCTTCAAAACGTCACTGGTCACGCTGTTCACGTCTAGAATCTAGTTTAGGCTAAAATCCTATTAAGTCGTATAAAGTCTTCGAAGATAAGCGATTGGCATTCATGACAATACAAACTATTATAACTATTTACCCCCATTACTAGCTGATCATCTAATTCACACAGTGCTCTCGAATGTGCACTAATTAAAACTGGAGGTCATACAGTAGAGATGTGACAAGATACAATCGACAGTACTCTGGTACGTGATGCAGACTATCTCGCCACTGGTTTAATTGAACACGGACGAGGCGGTTGACCGGTGTTGGGGTGGGCCATAGAACTGTTTAATCGAAACAGTGGAATGTTGACCAACGATATTGCTAATATTAACTACTACTGACTATCAATATTAATCACACTGTCACTTTTAAAATGTTAAACATTTCGTTTTTAAACATGGTATGTAGTACGCTACGATTTTTATTACAATATTAAAAAAAATAGAATGAACTTATTTGTTAAACAAGTTTAATATTTGTAGATTACAGAACTTTTCAAACTTATGTTTGGAATCGAACCCACGACTTCCCGTTAAGCAGTCATTTACCACTAGACCAATATGCCCGCTAGGCGTACAATGTACGCTATGACCACATACTCCAATATGCGGATAGCATACAATCGCTGATCTCGCAGCCATACAGTTAATGCATTCGAATATACGTCTATAGTTCTACAAATCGTTATCAATACTACATTTTACAAGAATTCTGCCGTGTCATTGTGTAATTAGGTAAATATTGCCCTATATTTATTTCCTGATAGTTTCTAGTAATTTAATTAATAAAATCTTTATTAATAAAAAGTGATTAATTAATAGTAAGAAAAAACATGTGTGTATCGGATTATCATGCTTTGCCTAATTTCAATTCCAGTTATGTTGTTATATGGTTACAGTGAATATAAAGTGTTATTTTATCTACTAGTATTCCAATAATGACATTTACATTTATTGCCTGGAAGAGATTGCATTAAGCAATGAGGCCGCCCTTTGCACATTATCAACTTGAAAAATGTATTTATGTGAAACTTCTTCTGTAAAAGTGGTATAAATATACAATTTTGTATTAGTATTAGTTATTTATCTATTTATCTATCTAAATCTCTTGCTCTTTGTAATTTAAAATTTCATTTTTGCTAGTTAGAAGTTGAAGTAACATAATACATTTTTCCCTTGTAAAGGGCTAACCATAAAGTTTAACATTCAATTGGTCCAAAGATGGAGAAGACAATACACAGTATAATTATTTTTATAATAGTAAAATACCCAAAAAATTATGACACAGACAATCGTACGGTTCACTTTATGGTAATTGATTACCGCTGTCCATCGACACTTGCAACTGGTAGTCCCAAGTGCGTTACAGGAATTTAGTAATATTAAAAATCAATCGTCACAATACATTTTACTATGTTTGAACGTCATTGAACGTGTAACTACAATTCGATTTTTATTTATTGTGTATTTGAAATAATTGTCGTCGTTTGTCTTCCAACTGAAATGAGAATTATGGTGTAGGTACACCTATTCACTCTACTCGTGAAAGAACCAGGTTTAAAAAGCTATGTCTGGAGAAATAGACACACAGACAGACAAGTATTCATCGTAATATCCGATATATGCCACTTGGCAATTAAAAATTTGAATCTTTTTTTTAAGTAAGTTTGCAAAGTTATCAGCTGTTAATAATGATAGGTATTTTGGTTGTAAAATGAGGATAAAATTGCTTTGATACTTTAACTCTATTGCTTAAATTTTATTTTTTCTTGCCGTTTTTACGAACGTGAATTGGGAACAATATATCTTTCACATAAGACTTTTTCAGGCTAAGATTGTCCAATTAAATCTGCCTTTACATTGACCCGATTTCATTGAACTAACCTTAGCAAGTGATATAAAAAAGTCTGATGTAACATAATTTATCAAATAAACTATCATTTTGCAATTCAGTAACCGATAATACATATCGATTACTTTAGTCACGTCCGCTTTCCTAACGAAGTCAAATCAATTTTATAGCACACAATCACCGCTGTCGACATTATTATGGTAATGCAAAACTTATGTAATAATATACAAGTTAGTTATCAAACGCGGACACTACGATATAACCATTTGTACCGAATAGCATTAGGTTATGGCCGCTAGGAGTTGTAGAATTAGTTTCCTATTTTAATTTAGCTTTAACATATTCTGAAGCCATATTCCATTCAGTTATAGTAAAGTCTTTACGTAAAAGGTAAGTATTGCACCAACAAAGATTGGTGTTATATTCCATATAAAATAAATAGCTTGTCATAACACAAACGTAGATCAGATGTGATCCTTGATAATAAAATAATTTGACTGTACCTACCTAACAACTTGAATCTGACCAGCGTAATTTGAAATTTCTCTATTAAAAAAAAATCTTACATCAACCATTTACAAAAATAACTTCTCAAAAAGTCTTAGAGGCCAATTTAAAATAGCCATTCAAAATATTCGGGTCATCATAACTATAGGTTGCGTACGTAGCTTTTTAATTACTTTCCGTCAATGGTGCACACAATCATCAATCAAAAAGTGAAAAAGATTGATGAATCGGTATGTAAAATCAAATCACAAGTGATGATGTGTTTTGCCGCTTAATTTGACACTAAATATACCCGATGAGGACGGCTAAATGATGTCTCGTACAAGACTAAACTGGTCTTCAATCGATTTTTTATTCGTTATTTGAATAAGCTTTTAAAAATATAATGTGACAGTCCATCAGTCGAAACAATTCTCGCTTATCAACAGTCAAATCGCGACTGTCGGTCTGAATGGTCAATGGCACAATGAAGCCCTAAATAACGTCTGTGGACGTCGGTGCGGCGCCTCAGACGACGTCCGAAACCGCGCCGTTCGTATTCGCGCGAGTGACGGACAATGCCACCGCTCTGACTGCCCTGCCACCGACATTCATTCAAGCAGCGTGCGGCGGGTAGAAGCGACCGCATCCGCATTTACAGGTTATTCGAGTGAGAAAAGATAAAGCTTTTTATGGTGAATTGAAATGTTTCTCTATTAGAATAATTCGCAGAATTTTCAACGTGTTTGTTAGAGCGTGGATTTATTTAGAATGGTGCAACTGGATCAACAGGATTTCATTTGTCCCAAAGTTAAACTCATTACATTATTGTTTCTTATGATTAAAATGTACGTATCTCATAAAAAGTATTAAATCTAAAACATCAAAATATAAGACACCGTATTTAATATAATTAAACGTCCGTTCCGTAACTTAATAAGTAACGAGGGATTTTGTTTGGTAACATGTGACGTTATTGTACGCGTTTTAACGTCACTTTAATTGACGTGACTGACATGGAAAATGCCGTGTTTGGTATCATAGCGTGCTATTAAATAGGCTCTAGTAGTAATACTTATAATTTCTGTGATTTATACCTGTGTACATTTACTGTGTAAAAATTGGTATGCTTGACTTTATCAAAAACATTAACATATTATACCAACTTCTTAACGGTATACAAGATGAAAGTTATATGAACAACATAAAGCTTATTTTGAATGTATTCTGTAAAGTACAAAAATAATGAGTTCAGAGACACAATAGTTATTTCTTGAAAATATTCGTACCAAAAACTGGATATAAATATGAAAGTCACAATCAAATACTTAGTGGAAACATTTGTTAAGCGAAACTGGAAGACGCAGTAGGCGAAGTGCTGTTAACAAGAAAATGTCAGGCAACAAAGCAACTGCGCTGAGACACGTCAGGGTCTCGTGATTGCACCGCGCTGTCTCGACACCCTGAGATATTAGACTTGCACTGTCTCGATGCAGTTGTTCACTTTCTCAGATCTTGGGCTATGGAAGTGGCATTGGGATTTCACTTTCAATTTTTACTTGATTATAGAAAAACAAGTTCTCAAAAATAAGTTAAATGAATTACCTCTGTATTCGCAGCTTGGTTTCTATTCCACTTGTGTTCGTTGTGAATGAATATGTATATAAAATATAAAAGAAATCAGGGTTCTTAGACGTCACGAGGAAATTAATTTATTTATTAGCCACTACTTAAAGCAAAAGTGATATAAATATGTAATGTTATACGGACATGACAATTGGCGGATATCTCACAGTTATTTCTTCCAGACAGCCTTTATACGGTATGAGCACCGTAAAATTTCATACAATAGACCTGGTAGTGTCGTGAAGGGCAGTCCGTCAAAGCGGTGCTTGTTTAATTTGCGATTAATTATTGTCGATTAATTATGTAACTTAACTGGTTTAACTCCGATGTGGTCACTCCGCTACTCCTTATCTAGGTGAACTGTCAATGTATTCACTCATCGACTATGTGCCTATATATAAAGTATTATTAATAATTAACGATATACTTAAAATTAACTACGCTGCGCATTGAAAATTAAATGTACAGGTGAGTTTCAGGTTATAAATAAATAAATTCTAAATTTGTCTACTATTTAAGTAACTATTAAATAAAACAATAATACCTGGCACGTGGTTGCATTTAAGAATTTCTCCGCTGACTCACTTCGGAGGTATCTGCCGCGAGTAATTTTGTGGTATCCAGGCAATTTGTGTCCGTGTTAAAACTTTTTGAGTTCGAGATTGTTTCCCGTCTCCTTCAAGCAGGTTATTAATGTAGTTTTAAAATGTGCACTTCAAATGACTTTATCAAGAGTTAAAACCGAGCTTAAACCTTGTCTTTGTGACACTGACAGATCCATTTAACTTAATTCACGAGGAATTAAAAAATTATATCATTAACATTTATATATGTCCTAGCCTATTGTTACCAGTGTAGTTTGACTTACGAGAATATTTAATGGCATCTAATATACTGAGCTTTTGTGTATTTATTTTTTGTGTTGCTCTTGATTGAACATTAATGTAAATTATCAACAACTTAAGAAATTGTGTGCTTATTAATAATTATCTTCTTAAATTCGTGAAATTGGATTCAAGTTTAAGAATAGTCTAAATTCAAGGGGCTTGTTGTAGATAATCATATACCTTTCCCGTGGAAGAGCCATGCTCAGATACGAATTTGCGCTCAACCAGAGAAATATCACACCCTCACAGAAAATCGGTACACAAACAATGCTTTTCATTGTACTACCGAGTGAGTGAGGGTACTGGGAGCCCAATTCCCACTCTCCTCTTTAACTACCCTACCCTACCCTTACCCTTTCTAATCACCCTCAAAAGTGGTATCCTATCATCAAGTGACTAGCATGTCTGTCCCCCTACACTAGAAAAAAGTACTTATAACATAAGAAAACAAAATTAGGATGATAATACTATATCCAAATAAACATCAATAAATATGTTTTGTGCACATTGTAATATAAATATAATATAAAATGTAACACACTCATACTATCCATTGTTATCCACTTGTTATACCGTGGATGTCTCTTCCCGAATATTTTCCCTTCCCTTAAGCTAAATTTATGTGCAAATATTTTGAAAGTCCATACATTAGTTAATGAATGCAGCTCCTGGCAATGTGTACGTAACGTCTTCCGCATCCGTATTCTGAGAGCGGGTTATTATAATTTAAGTAACGTGTATCATATTCTGATTATTTATGTACATTTTAAAATATAAATTTCAAACTTATTCATTCATAGTAGATTTTTACCTTTATAAGTAATTTTTCTAGATTATAAGACGTCTGTCTGACGATTGTCTGGTAAAATGCAATAATGTAGATCAGAGATTTTATATAATTATATTAAGTGATGTCAAAGTTAAGATGAATTAATACACTGTATACCTAATTAAATCTAAAAAAGACTTTGTTGGGTATCTTGCTTTACTTAATCAAAGGCATAAATATATATTTTTTATACGAAACTATTGTTCAATGTCTCATTTCGAACAAATCTCTAGGATTATTTTAAAAATATATATAGTAAACGCCTAGTTTTACATAGAAGAATAATATTTTTAATAACCGTAAAGTTAATTACAGATTTTTTTTTAATATTTTTAAACATTTTAAAATGTTATTTAATTTAAACAAATTTCAAATATAAATTAAAATTAAACTATTTACATTCTACAACAATTCTTATACGGCAATTGTCAATTGTCAATAAACAAAAAAAAAATACATAACAATATCGTTTTCTTGAGATAACATTTAGTTACATCTTGTAGACAGTGTGTACTGAATAAGGGTACAGTTATAATGGATGGCATTAAGACAGTCACTTGACGCACCCCTGCAATACCATTACAGAGCCTTCTTTCTCCCTCTCGGCATAACGATAATTCGTTTATATAATACCTATTCTTGTGTTATAAACGACTATGAATTTTTACTTCATTTATTATTTTAACCATTTTAATGTAAGTGAATTTGCATGGCCTTAGTGTATTAGTTTTATATTAAGCGGGTGATGAAGTTAGAGTGGGGTGATGTTGTTTTAGAGGGAGCTTTTAAGATGCTAAATAATGTGAGGCAGTGAATTTGAATACTACATGATGTAACTTAACTTGTTGTTGTTATTTTGATTGAATCAATTTACTTACTTGAAATTTTATGTGAATTATCTAAATAACTTTTTTTTTCGGTCTCAATTAAACATATAAATAAACTGAAAAAGTACACCCTGAGGTAAAGCCGGTCAACGATATATTTCGGAATTTGCTTCATATAGTTTCATTCAATGAAAAACCACTAGTTTAAACCTAAAACCTAAAAATAATAATAATAAATACTCCACACATTCATACAAGGGGGTCTGATCCCAAACTAAGTTTGTATTATGGTAATTAGTTTGCTAATAAAGATACTTGTATATTTATAAATATATAAACATTATAGATAAATTACACACAGACAGAAAAATTATCGTTCTCATCACGTAAATGTTTGTCTTGGATATGAATCGAATCCACGATCTCGGTTTAGCAGTCAGGATCGTTAGCCGCTAGACCAACAGGCCAGTCAAAAAGAAACAACCCTGGTATTATCACCTCCGTTTCTCATAAATGCATGCTTTGTTGATGTTTATTTTCAGTAGCTAAAAATGTTCATTTTTTTGGGTGAGCTGTATATGATTTAAAAGATTAAAATATTTTGAAATCATTGCATTGAAACATCTCCATTTTAAAAATCTTTGTTAAGTAATCCTACAACGTAGAGGCAGTGCTTGCTCAACACTCCCTTGACAGGTCTTATACTCAGTCATAACTTTTATACAGCGACTTGCGAAATATATCGGAGTGTAGAGTTTAATGTATGTTTAATATAAACTTATATGATTAATTAGGTAAAAAAATATTCAGTATGCTTAGGAACTCGAACAAACAAATGAACAGTCGAAGAAACGGTAAAATTAAAAACGTTGGAATTCCACTCAGTCGTGTTACGCTGTAATCATATTTTTATTGTTTTTCCGCAAACTAGGGTATTTTAACGAGGTTCGCATGTTAATGAATGTATTTAACACTGTTATTTATTTTCTCACATTTTCTTCACTACTTTCAGTACCGTTTTGACCTAAAATGTAGGGAAATACAAAGCGAATGTTCTGTGGAATTCTGCTAGTTATTTAACTAGACTTTTGTAGACTTGCGGTTTTGATATACTATAGTTGTACGTCTTAATCATCAAAGTACTCAATTACTCAGTATCATATACAGAAAATCTGCTTCACAGAGGACTTGTGTAGGTGTTCGTTTATTTTTTTGCCTTATGTTCATCAATGTCGCTTTTGAAAGAATATTGCTAAACCTGTTATCAGCGAATATACTCGTATACGTACATACTTTATTTTTCACTTTGGCCATCCCATCTTATCCCGTGTATGACATTATAGGCGACTAAGGGATCAAACTGTTATCTATAAAACAGTGTATATATGCTGTCGTACAGTGCCCGGACAGATATATATTTTTTATATGTTATAGGGAGACTGACAAACAGACTTTTAACCTGATGGTAAGTGACAACCGCCGTCCATAGACACCTGAAACTCGAAAAACGTAAGTGTGGTGCCCACACTTGAGGATAATGAGGGGAAAGAAGAGAGAGGGATAAAGAGTTTAGAAAAGGGAAGGGGGGACAAGGGGGAGGAAAAAGAGAGGGGAGTTGGGCCTCCGGAAACCTGACTAATTTCGGGGAAATGCAACGTAAGCGTTGCTTCACAACCGGTTTTTTGTGAGGCTGTGGTATCGCACAGGTTGAGCCAGTCCATTCGTGCCTAAGCATGGCTCTAAAACTGTTAAAACACTGTTGAAATATATCTGCCCATACCTTTAAACATATAAGATCGAGTGTATGCATGTATGTGTGTATGCATATATTATTTTAATGTCAATTTTGTTCTTCAAGTTACTACAAAAGTTGAACAGTATGACTTTTCTATTTTTTTATATATTATGTCCTATTCTATAACCTTGACCATAAGTATGTAAAAACGTGTTAAGGAGAGAAAGCAAGGTAAAAGCGTAGCCAACAAACACGTTTTCGTATTATTAGTTGGGATATCCATATTCTGTTTCAATATATTGTTATAAGATCAACTTTATGCGGGAAACCAACAGCCTATAGTAACAACATTAAAGCGTTCGAATCGCCGGTCTGCACCTACTACCAAGCTATAACCGTCAAGACATGTTTTTTTGTAATCCAGATTAGGTTGAAGAAGAATAACGGCACAGCTCGGTCAAGTGGAAATGTACACACTACTAAATGTAGTGTACATTCTGAGATGATATATGTATATTTAAATTTTTTACAGTTTAAATGAACTTAAATAGCGCTTTTTACATTTTTCTATCTAAACGTCATATTAGTTAATTTATGTTGAATTTTATTTTATTTATTTTATAGCAATATTCTAGTCAAGAATCTAGGCTAGGCTAGTACTCGCTAGTCTTCTGGCTAGAAGAGGTGCCACCTTTCTTCGGCCACTCGGTCGAGGCCTGGCCCAACAGAGCGGGCTGGTATGCCGATTACTCTGTTGGCTCTTTGCTCTTTGGAGCTGTGAGGAAGGACGCCTCAATAAAAAATCACCAAGGCGGGACCCTTCCATGGGTCGGAATTTCTCCGCTGTTCACAGTGGAGAAGGAGGACGGGTTCGGCGTGCACTCACATTGCCACCGAACAGGCATTTGGAGATTTATCTCGATGCCACCGTCGGCATATCGTAATCCTGAAAGGAGTGTCGTGGTTAAGTCTCGCGGATCCTATCGGGGGCGAGGGTCTTGGCTTAACTGCCTGGACTGTGAGGAAGAAAACCTCTATAAAAAATTACCCCGAATCCCGTACTCTGGTGCGTGACCATGGTATGCATGGCTGATGGGTGGTTCAGTCGCGAGCGCACTCCCAGCCAGGGCACCTGCGGACCCCTCGGTTGGGCATAAACCTACGCTTGCCTGGGTATGGGGATCTCTGCCCAGGTTGACTTTTAATTCTCCCCTTCTCGTGGGTCTAAAATAGAATATGAATGATTAAATCTGAATAAAAACAAAAACGTTGAAAAAAGAAGGAGAAAATAAATAAGAAGAAAGCGGACGAAACCCCGTCTAACGACGAGGAAGATGTTCTGGCAACGCCTATCTCATTGGAGCTCCCAGAAGTCAGATCGACTTCTGGGAGGTCGGAACGACTTCGTTACAAAGCCTAAGAGGAAGGTCGAGGTCGCGTACGCCGGTCTCAGCCCCATCAGGTTCTGTATTTTCGAAGGCGGGATTGTATGCACAAAATCGTGCGTAGGGTGAAATAATCGCAAAGGAGGAGATCGCGGATCTCCTTCTAAAGATAAGAGCACCGGTAGAAAGAGGTTCAATCTCTCAAGCACCGGTGTCACTGAAGGAGAGGACGAGTGCGGCGGTGGCTATTATTCAAAAAGTGGCCACCAAGTCCACCAACCTGAAGGGCTCATTTGTCAAGGCCCTGAAGGACTCCTCCTCGGCGGTGTCCGAGGCCATGGAAAGCTTTAGTGAGGATGTTTCGCGTCTTCAAGAGGCGAACGAACGCCTGTCGGCAGCAAACGAGCGCCTGACAGAGCAAGTTGCTGAGCTTAGTGCTCAGTTTGCCCGGTTTCATGCGGGAATGAGATCAGATTGCACTGAGCAGCCAAATCCGTCTGCACAACTGCCTGCTCCCTCCTCCTCCTCCCCCGTTCCCGACGCCCACTTGCATCAAATTATTGACGGATTAGAGGAGGTGGCAGCCACCTCTCTACAAGCGCCTGCAGGAGCGACGGAACAAAATATCACACAGTCACAGCCGGAACACACAGGTCACAGGTCACAGTGCTGCCGGAAGCGGTAAATAAGGGCCTTACGTATGCTACCGTCTTCAAGAAGGCCCGCGACTACCTCACTACCGAGTTTGGAAGTGCTGGTGCCCGCCTACGTCTCGCCCAGACAGGGGCCCGCGTCCTTGAATTTCCCGGAGCTGAGGGCACGAAGACGGCAGACACCTTTGCAGAGAAGTTGCGATGAGTGTTTGCAGAGACAGATGGTGTCAAGATCGCCAGGCCCACTAAATGCTCGGAGATTCGTATATCGGGCCTAGACGACTCCGTGTCGGTCGACGATGTCCGGGTAGCAATTCAGCAGAGGGCGGGTTGCACCACGGATAATGTTAGGATAGGCACCATCCGTCCCGGTCAAGGAGGTCTTGGTGCAGTGTGGGTAAGCTGCCCCGTATCAGTCGCTAAAATACTTGGCGATGCCGGAAGGATCCTTGTCGGTTTCGTAAACGCCAAAGTCACAATTCTGGCTGCGAGACCGATAAGGCGCTTCAAATGTTTGGCGACAGGGCACACCCGCACCAAGTGCGTGAGTTGCTTTGACAGCAGCGGACTTTGTTTCCGCTGCGGTCGACCGGGGCATAAGGCGGCGGAATGTTCCGCTGCCCCTCACTGCCCAGCGTGTGCGGCGGGAAATCTGCCCGCCAATCACCAGATGGGGCAGAGTGGCTGCAAGCCTCCCAGCGCTTCTCAGCTGACATCAGGGGTTAGCCTATCGACCCAGGCTGCCTCAGATGTAGTTTGTGCGTCATCGCCGTCGCCCATGGAGGAGGCTGTAGAGACGATCCAATAATGGACCACGTCTCCAGCTTCCTTGTCCAGACGAATCTGAACCACTGTGCCGGTGCGCAGGACCTCTTCCTGCAAACCATGGCAGAGTGGTCTATTGGTGTGGCTGTAGCTGCGGAGCCCTATTACGTCCCTCCCCGTACAAACTGGCTGGGTGACCGGGACGGCTCCGTGGCAGTCGTCGGCTCCACGGCGGCTCATTCCCCGCCCTTGTCACTAAGAGACAAGGGTACTGGATATGTTGCCGCTGAATGGGGGGGATCACCATTTATGGTGTCTACTTCTCCGCCAACAGGAGTCTGAGTGATTTCGAGGTATTCCTCAATAACATGGAGACCTCGATACGGCGACTAGCGTCTGGGCACGTTCTAGTGCTGGGGGACTTTAACGCCAAGTAGAGGAGTGGGCGACATCGGTGGGCCTCTGTCTCCTAAACAGAGGCACCACCAATACGTGCGTGCGACAGCAGGGGGGGTCGATAGTGGACCTTTCGTTCGCTACCCCTGCTATTGCAGCACGAGTGAGGAACTGATGTGTCCTGGAAGAGGTTGAGACGCTCTCGGACCACTTATATATCCGATTTGAGCTCTCCCGGACTCAGGACCCCAGAGAGGGTCACATGGTGCGGCGTCCTTCCCGCTTTCCGCGGTGGGCTGTCTCTAAGCTAGATCGGGACCTACTTTAGGAGGCAGCTATAGTTTACTCTTGGCTGTCTCCGCAGTCTCCGACCGAGGAGGAGGTAGACGTAAGGGCGGGCCACTTTCGCGACGCGGTTACACAGATTTGCGATGCGGCCATGCCCCGTGTTCTGGGTCGCCGGCCTCCAAGGAAGGAGGTCTACTGGTGGTCCCAGGATTTGGCGGACCTCCGCGCGGCTTCGGTCCTACACCCGCAGTCGTCAGCGTCACCGCGAAGAGCGGGAGGAGGATCGGCTTCATGAAGAGTACCGAGAGGCTCGGAGAACTCTGAAGCTGGCCATTAGCCGCGCCAAAGAAGTGAAGAGAAAGGAGATGCTAGAGGGTCTCGATCGTGACCACTGGGGTCACTCCGCGCATTGCCTCCCCCCCCTTACTGAGACTCTCCAGCCCAGCTTCCTGCTGGAGGTGGTTGAGGCCCTTTTCCCACAAAGGGTGGAGTACTCACCCCCGTCGATGGCCGCCTTGGCCAGAGGGGGATGAGGATGCTCCACCCATCACGGAAGCGGATATAGGGGCGGCTGTTCTACGGATCCGCTCCAAGAACACTGCCCCTGGGCCAGACGGGATCCCTGCCCGAGTCTTGGCCCTGGCCTTTGACCACATGGTAGATCGCCTCAGGGAGGTGTTCGACGCTAGCTTGGTGTCCGGACGCTTTCCTGATTGCTGGAAAAGCGGAAAGCTGGTGCTTTTAAGGAAGCCGGGACGGCCTGCCGATTCGGTAGCGGCCTACAGACCCATAGTGCTGCTGGACGAGGTGTGAAACTGTTTGAGAGGGTACTCTCTGTCCGCATCGTCCGGTACCTGGACGAGGTCGGCCCTGATTTGTCGGACGCCCAATTCGGTGTTGCGTCTGCGGGCCGTGGCTGAAGAGGCGGTGAGCTGTGGCGACGTGTTGTTGGCGGTGTCGTTGGACATCGCCAACGCATTCAATAGCCTGCCATTCAGCTGCATCAGGGAAGCGCTACGGTATCACGAGGTGCCACAGTACCTGAGGCGGCTAGTGGCAGACTATTTAGAGGAGCGTACTGTCATGTACGAGGACCGAGGGGGAAATCTGAGACGTCGGCCCATGTCGTGCGGTGTTCCGCAGGGGTCTGTCCTTGGACCACTTCTGTGCAACATGGGATATGACTGGGCCCTTCGAGGTGACTTCCCCCCCCGGGCTGGGCGTAATTTGTTACGCTGATGACACTTTGGTCACGGCCCGGGGGGTGAATTTTCAAGAGGCGGTGCGCTTGGCCACCAGTGGAGCCTCACTGGTGGTCAGGTGCATCGAGGCGCTTCGCTTGCGGGTAGCTCAAGACACAGACGGACAAGACGGAGGCCCTTTTATTTCATGGGCCCCGTCGTGGTCCGCCTCCCGGCGCCACCATCATGGTCAACTCGGTCCTTGTTTCCGGTTCGGACCGGTTCGGGCCCACATTAAATATCTGGGCCTGATCCTTGACGGGAGGTGGCTCTTCGACGAGCACTTTTGGCAGCTTGATCCAAAGCTGGTCGGAGCTGCGTCCGCTCTTGGGCACCTTATGCCCAACTTGAGTGGACCCAGCATCGCTACGAGACGGCTGTACACGGGGGTTGTCCAGCCCAGAATAGGGTTCGTCTTTGCGCCCTCAGAGGGTTATGGCGGTTAGAGCTATACGTGGTTACCGTTCCGTGTCGACGGAGGCGGCGTGCGCGTTGCCCGAATCTCCCCCGTGGTACTTGGAGGCGGAAGTGCTCGCCGAAGTTTATCGGCGGACGGCTGAGTTCCGGGCGTGAGGCCGCTCGTCGAGCCACGATGGCTCGCTGGTCGTCCCGGCTGGAGGCTCCACGTGCTGGCTTTGCCGCCGTAGAGGCGCTCCAGACTGGTCATCGTGAATGGGCAGAGCGGCAGCACGGGACCCTTTCCTTCCGACTGACGCAGGTCCTTTCCGGACACGGTTGCTTCGGAAAGTACCTGCACTCGGTCGCCAGGAGGGAATTGAGTCCCGCCTGCCACCACTGCGACTGCAGTGAGGACTCGGCTCTGCATACGCTTGCGGACTGCCCCGCTTGGGCGTCGCAGCGTCGGGCCCTCGCTGCAGTCATCGGAGAGGATCTGACGCTACTGGCTGTTATACGCTCCATGGCCAGTAGCGACAGGAATTTTACCGCGGTTGCAACCTTCTGCGAAGATGTTATTTCGCGGAAGTAGGCGGCGGACCCAATTCGCCGCTGGCAAACCGGGCGGCGGAGGCGCGCCTACCAGCGCCTCATGCCACCCTGAGTGTGGCCGCGGGTGGTCGGGATGGGTTTTCCCCTCCGCCCGCTTTAGGCCAGCCGCGAGGATGTATATGTATATTTCGATGGATATTTTGTCGCGTAGGACGATGGCGGAAACCAGCAGCCGGTATAAGTCCGAACAATTCCTCTGAACACTCCCCATGATACAAGCGATAGAGGATGCAGAGTGAAGCTACATCTCTACGCAACGCCAAGGTGTCAAGTCGATCAGAAATATCTTGGCAGTCGATGATGCGAGTCGCTCTCCGTTGAATGCGGTCAAATTAAGGTATAGTTTAACATAGACCTTACTTAGGGTCTGCACTATACTGGAGTGCCCTGCGTGAATGCAGCAGCGTGTAGACTTCGCGATGAGCATGGGAGCTGATGATAGCTTTCGTTGGAGACCATATTTATGTCAATGGCCTTGGGCGAGAGTGAGATTCCACTGCCTCGTTTTCCAAGGAGGAGATGGGAAGGAAACAGAAGAGGACTATTGAGACGCACCAGAGGCCGGCGAGAGCAGGCTAATTTCAGGCCTCCATAAGCAATATCCTGAGGGCGACGTACAGGGGCCCTAGTAGAAGCAGGCCTGAGACTGAGAATGAATGAGAATCTTTGAACAGAAGAGTGTAACACTACAGTGGGGTCGTCTGATGAAAATGGTTTTTCTATCAAGGGTACACCCGAGGCCCTGGCAATATGACTATGTGACGGAACACTGTTTGGTTTCCACTGGTTAAAAAGTAATAAGCATAAATAAAAAAAACGATTCAAAAATCTTTTAACAATTATAAAAGAGCCCTTGAAATCCCAGGATCAGATCTCTATTAAAACAAATAAAAACTAAATTAATATCGATGGCATTGTTGGGCAGCTATATTGGCACTGAAAAGTAATACACAAATACAGAAAAATGGAAACAGAAATAAGGAAAATTTAAAACAACCCCCTTTATTGCGCCATAGGTTAAAAAAATCTTTCAGCGATAAACACTAAACTGTAATAATAAATCTTCAAAACTGAACTTTTAGGAACCGTAACATCACAATAGCCATAACAAATCATTCGGGTCGTTCAACCCGATACAATAAATTTCGCCACCTTGTTACTGAGAACTATGCACTCGCATGATCGGACGACATTATTGGGGTTGCAGAGAAATCGTGTTATTTTATGAACTTTGCTTAGTATTATTAGCGAAAAAACACGCGATATCGTCTGTTTCACCTTTTAGTTAAATATTTTAGAGTTTAAGGGTTCATATAATTGACTTTAGCCCGTTTTTCTATAGGTAATGTATAGTTTAGAATAGTAGCATTTTCTGAAATTAGATAAGCCAACCCATATCATGCTTCATGTAAAAAATAATAGGAATGTTTAACAACGGCGTTTTTCTATTTTTAAGTTATAAAGGAGATCTTTATACTGGAAATATATTCGTTTTTTTATATGCGATAGGGGGCAAACGAGAAGACGGGTCATCTGATGATAAGTGACTACCCCCGCCCATGGACACCCGCAATTCATGAGTCACAAATGCGTTGCCGGTCTTTTATTCAGAAGTACTCTCTTTTCTTGAAGGTTTGAAGGTAGTATTGGACCGGAAACACGGCAGGAGACAATTTGTTCCACAGGCTGGTAGTGCGAGGCAAAAAGCTTCTCAGTGATGGAGTGCCAATCATCCAGGTGATGATGTTTTACCATTGTGACCACTTTGCCTGATGAAAAGCAATAAGTGGAGTCCAAAAGTGGTGGTCACCATCCTCATTGCATGTCTAGTCAATGCAGCATGGTGACCCACACTATGGCGGCCTGGTGAGATGCTTTTATACGCCCCGCTTAAAAGACCCGGGATCAAAGTGGGAAGAAAACACGAGCGCTGGTAGTAAATTCCAGGCTTTCACCGATCGGCACAGGCAAGAAGAGCCAAAACGTTTAATTCGGGATTGTATATTTTCGACTCTCAAACGGTGACTCCTCGGGCCAGCACGTGTAGTCCTGTAGAGAAAGGGAGAAGGTGGGACCAATTGGATGAGCTCTTTAGAACATTCTCCGTAATGTAGGCGATAGAGGACAACTATGTTGTTAACCTTAATTAATAAAAAATAGCTTAAATTCCTGCCAAAAATCACTATCAGGTGTATTTGCATAAGTAAGACAGAGTCTCTCGCTGCAGGAAAATAAAGTTATGAAGCAAAAGCGTTGTACGAAAACTATGAAAACAGAAAAAGATAAATTATCCTGATAGGACTGATGTTGAAATGATTTTGTCCGCTTACTTATTATTTAATTAAATAGACGCAGATTAAACCAATATAATATAACATCAACAAGACATTTTATAAGTGTAGTAAAAAAACTAAATAAGTAGCTTTTTCATCCAGATTATAACTCTGTAGCCATATAATAAGCGTAGCAGTGGTTTTCCGTCATAAGTTATGACGCATATTATCATCACGATACTGCAAATAATGCGTTATCCTTTCACATTCTGACGGGACTAATGACGTTGAAAAATAAGCCAGGCTTAGCCGATGCAAGCGTTACACGGGTTAATATAGTGGGGTGCGGTTCTGATATATCGCACGTCATATTTTCAGCATTATTACGTAAAAGTAACGGTGACTTTTTATTTTTAAAAAGGGAACTTTAGGTTCCGTGTTTTGAATTTCGAAGGTAGGAAGTACTTAGATGCATGGCTTGGCAATTTATAACGAATTTCTGACGTCCCTAATATGCATAATCTTCCTCTATACGCGAAAGATGAGTATATAAAATAGGGGGAATCTAATGGACATTTTATCAGATAAGAGGATTTAAGGAAACTTTTTGTCATACGTTGATCTTTTAAAAAAAAATCGTATGTTAATTATTGACGTAATATTGATAAATTATAATTTATTTTTTATAACTTTATCCACATACACTGTTAATATTTTTATTAGATATACTGATCCTGTTGTTTTCATGTATCTTATATGTATATGTATATACCTTATTTTGAATTGTCTATTAAAAAAATATTACTATTCGTTTCAAAGATTTTGAATTATAAAGGAAAGCTGTGGACGCCAAAAGAGAACAGAAGATGATATGGTGACATGGCGGCAGAGTCATACAGGATGGCTAGGAAACTGTCTGATTTGTTGTGAGAATTGTTGTTGTGAGAATACACTTGTTGTGAGAATAAATAAGTAAATTAGTGTAATAATAACAAACATAAACGAGCAGACGGGTCACCTGATCGTAAGTGGTTTCCCATGAACACTTGCAACTCAAGAGTCCGCCTTTTAGGGTATTGTAAACTGAGGAGGGGAAAGAGAGGATGGGCAAATGGAGAGTTGAAAGAGGGGAAGGGAAAGGAGAAAAGGGGTTGGGCCTCTTGTAACCTCACTCACTTGGTAACACAATGCGAACATTGTTCAACAGCAGGTTTTCTGTGAGGCCGTGGTAATACTCCGATCGAGTCGAAGCATGGCCCTCCCACGTTAAAAATATTGATTTCATTACAACAAACTCCGTAAGTATACTATCTAATCCAAACACCAACTGTTCTATAAATATATATCTATATATATGTATATGTACTTACAAAATATGCACTATGTGGATTTAAAATACTTTCTAGAATGTATATTGCCAAACGCGTGTCGCTATGTCCGGTGTTATGTAGTACTGGCCCCCAAAAGGATGCCAGTGGTCAGTGCAGCTAAAAAAGAAAACTACCTACTACTAATTTTAAATAAAAGCGACAACCCGAGAGGATTGGCCCGAACATATGGCTCATACTTCTTCAGCTTGAGCGTGAGCGTCATCAGTTGTGATCTAAAGAGCACGGTGTACCAGATAATTTTAATTAATTATTATAAGTAATTCCTGAACTTATAAAGAATATTTATTCCAGTATATTATTAACAGTGCATACTATCCATTTAGAATGCAGTACATTTTTTTTTCAAAAGTAAATACCTGATAGTGCAATTATTATCTACATACTTATCACACGCCACATATAAAATATGGATATTTTAAACAAAGTTCTGACATGTATCAACATTCACACAAATAAAAGGTTTATACTTTAATAATATTCAAGCCATGAAATGAATGGTAAATATTTAATACTAAATTGTTGTAGTAAAAATAGGTTACAAATAAAATATTTTTACTGCGATTTTAATCCTCCGATTATTAAATGTGTTTTTGTATATGAAAAGAATATTTTTATATGAGGTATATATACGGTACGAATAGTGTATTTCTATCTCAATTCAATACAGAAAATGTTTATTATTTAGGCACTTATTTGTAACAAATTAACATTTTCAAATTAAAAAATATAAGAAAGTTCTAAACACTTAATAAACGTACATAAAAACATACGCTAACGCATATATGTATGTATAGGGGTAGGCAGAGCTGTATTAAACACCTGATGCCCATTAGAATCTGGTCCCACTAACTTAATAGGGGGGTAAGCCTATTGCCCAGCACGAAAGTAGAATGAATGCGGTAGAAATGAGAGCATTGAGGAGTATAGCTGATGTGAAATTGAGGGACAGAGTGAGGAATAGTGTGATAAGGGAGCAGTGTAGTGTGAAGGAAGATGTAGTGACTAAAGTAGAAAATAGTATGCTGCACTGGTTCGGTCATATCGAAAGGATAAATGAAAGAAGATTGACAAAAGGTATTTATGTGGCAGATGTAAATTGAGTTGTCGGAAGAGGAAGACCTAGGTGAACGTTCTTGAACCAAGTTCAAGACAATCTAAACAAAGGCCAGGACAAAAGTACCTTTAACCGACCGCATACAGCGGAACGGAATTAAATTTGAAGAAGCGAGAAACTTATATCAGAATTATACCAAATGGAGGGAAGTGGTCTCTGCCTACCCCTATTGGAAGTGGTCTCTGCCTACCCTTATGTATGTATGTATACATACTGTCTGATAGCAGACAGTCCGATCCCTTAGTCATCTTTTACGACATCCATGGGAAGAGAGGGTTTCTATTCTACTCTAACGGGAACAACACGGACATCTAAAACACTCCTAATATTTAAACAAAGTGCTAATTACTTCAAATTACCCTCAAATATTTTTCTTCTAAAATTTTTAATTGTGATACTATATATTGTGGAGCAAACTATTGATATTTCAATGAACAGAAAGTGTACTTTGCCATTTCTGTAAGAAGCGTGGTACAAAAGTGCATTCGCAAGTTGGATGCATTATCAGCGTTTGTTCTTCCAGTTTCGATGTTCACTCAGACTAGATAAGTGATCCGGTGGCACTATTCTTTTATACCTTCACGACATGTTCTTAACTATTCTAAATAGTGACGCGTTGTCAAGTCAGTCAAGTTCAGGGTGAAGTCATGTAAATATAATATTTACTCAATTAAACAATTCCTTTTTTCAAGACTTTACTTACAACTTTTAGATGAGCTAAATATCGCAACTCAATCTTGTAGAACATCGAGATTAATCATTGTTATGTAGCTATGTATATGTAGTTTTAACGAAAATTAGAATATGGGATTGGGAATGCATGGTTTTCTAAACCTATAAATATTTTAATACAAATTCGTTGTTCTATATTTTCTAACTTACTATACTGTGTTGTAAATCAATTGGAATTTGATTCATATAATGAATACATTCTAAATCCTTAACTGTATACTTCACAAAATTTAAAAAAAAATATATATCAGATATAGGAATAAAATAAAAGGTTTGAATAGAATAGGGCTGCAGAAGAAACGCGATGTTGCGGATTTTGCTACTTGCTGTCTTAAAGGACACTTGAAAACTGCTAAGTGTAGTCTACACTAAAAGAAACAACGGCATTGAACGTCTGAAGGTTTTAGGTTAAAAATAATAAATCCTACTAGGACACAATATGTAGCTATCGTATATTCGTGAATCTATGTATATAGTATATTTTACTAATAGTTTTTTAGAGTTTTTAAAACCTACCTATAACACCAGCTGCGAGGTTAAGTCTTTAGAGTAAATTAAAATATATCTTACTAAACTTTTACTTCGTAGCGTACTTACATACTGTACTGTATATATTGTACTTTTCTAAAATAATAACTTGACCACATCAAAGCAAGACCCAGCGTCAATGTAACGTCCGACGACGGTTTGGAAGCGTCGAAAGCGTAGGAATTAATGACGCTAATAAAATAAATGTGCGACATTCGTTTACACGTCCCTCTGTTTATGTCTCATTTAAGACGACATATACTTTTACAACGGACTCGTAAAACGACCCATGTGGCGTGCTTTATCAAGCGAGACTTTAAGAAGCAATTCTTACGCACCGCTCTAATGACTCGGAAATGACCGACAAAGTGAATTCTCTTTTTAAAGTTACGATTTCATTTTTATTCCACATGTAGATTGGTTCTTGAGAATTCCAATATCAAAGTCGTACGTTAAACTTTGTAGATCTTTTGAAAGTAATAGGCGGAACCACTCGAGTGATTTAAATAATTCTTAATATAGGTCTTCTTTTATTATATTTCTTTGTGCTTCCTTTTTAACTTCTTTTTCGCTGCCTAACTAAATAGGCTTATTTTAGTTTATTACTTAAGAAATCGGTCAAAGAAACAACAAACAAAAACATTTCTTCTTATAAGGCTTAGCCATTTGGAAAAGGGCAGTTATAGATCAACACATGCAAGTATTTAATTATTTTATATTTTTAATATTAATATTACATATGACAAGACAACCTATAGTGACGATGTGTGTATTGATCTGTAACTTTAAATATTTTTAAATAAGACGATTTCAAGTAATTGTTGAGCAATTTTATGAAATAAAGACATTTCATTTAAATATGTCCTTTGACGTATGAGTAAAAAACTCTTATTCTATAAAAGCTAGTTGTGAAAGAAAAGCTTGGATACCGAATTATATTCTAGATTTTTAGTAGTTTAAATTAAGTTTCGAAAATTGTAGTTAATTGTAGTATTGCGCCAGTGCGTGTTTATTATCCTATACTGCAGTTACAGCAGCTCAATCTAAAATAGTTTTAACAGCATAGTTTTTTCACAAGTATTTTATATCTGATGTAAGGAACAATAGCATAATCTATTCTTGTTTCTATTCTCGATTATAATCTTCAGAAAATTGCAAGAAATATTCATTAAAAAAAAAAAACAAATCAAAAATTATGATGATGAATCTGGTTGATATTAGTCTCGACTTTTGTTTTTTTTTCGTGTGGAGACCCCCACGGGTCCTCACCTCACCGCAGCTGAGGGTGAGGTGGTATGTCGGACTCGAACCGACTAAAAACACACGGTGTTCCGTCACATGTGAGAATATTTGTAGAGGACCCGGGATACCCCAAGAAGGGAGCCTCCGGAAACCCCTGCAAAACTTGGCCTCCTGTTTAGCAGGCGACCACATCGTACGGGGGAAATTGCCCTCCAAGATCAGAGAAGCGCGCGCGGAATACGTCGCACTACCATCTCAGGCCTGCCTCTGCCAGGATAACGGTCAGCCCAGCCCGCTACCCCCAAGCCATATTAGTCTCGACTGCCTTCTTTAACAGTATTTATATTTCGGCTTAACTTTAGACATATCACTAAATTTTATTCGCTTTAAAACCGTCACAATAATTTGCATTCAAAGATAAAAAGTTAAACTGTGACAACTGTGATGGACTTGCACAATTAGTGCCATTTAAGTTAATTTGTATTTAAAGATTAAAATTATCCATTATTTAAAATCTTTAATGTTTCGAAAATGTACGATAATAATATTATTATTTTCAATATAAATAAATAATTCTATATATAATAAAATAACATGATGGTTGGCATAATGTGCGTGTTCGAAACGCTTCCGCCCGACCGGGCGGGTGTGTTTGTCAATGTTTTGACGAAATAACATTTAAAAACCGACTTCAATGTATCTGTTATAAAATTTAAGACTAATATGGTTTTCTCAGGGATGCCATTGTCAGAACCTAGCAAACTCTCATCTAATCACCGTTGAAGTACATCCTTTCCAGTAAAAAGACAATCACCGAAATCGGTTGGCGTGATATTGTGTTTTTCGACCATTTGTCGCGCACAAACTTAATGCAAATTTAAGACTTATATGGTTTTCTCATGGATTCCATTGTCAGAACAGGGCCAAATTGAAATTGGACCACACGGTAAGCACCAGCTTTCAAATAAAAAAAAATCAAAATCGGTTCACCTAGTCGAAAGTTCTGAGGTAACAAACATAAAAAAAAAAATACAAAAAAATACAGTTCAATTGAAAACCTCCTCCTTTTTGAAGTCGGTTGAAACTGCTTTGAATTATTAGGTAGGATATTTGTTACTTAGTCAAGTCTTTTGCAGCGGTTACACAGATCTTTCTGAAATCTTCGTTTACGAGTATTGTAAATAGACTAGTGGTACTTTAATCTGAATAAACTAGTTTAGAGTTATCAATAATAAATGTTAATGGTTTTTCCTGTTCTCATATATAGCACATTGAATAGAGAAGCTTTATTTTATATTTTCCAATATAAACAAAAAAAAACTGTTTTCCCGCCTTAACTAGTGGCCTTCAAAACTGTCAGAGCAACCAAATGATCTATTTATAATAAATAACAAAGTCTCTAGTTTAAGTTGTACTGATTAATAAAAGGAAACATAACATTCAACTCTTAATGCATTCTGGTTGAATGTCGATCAACGATCTCTAGTAAATTCAAATCGACAGTTTACGTATATTTAATTCTCTGCAAACATTTAGAACGAAGCTTTATGAATAAGATTTGAAAGTGAAGGGAAAAAGTTCCATTCCAAGAATTATTGTCTGACTATTACAACAGATTACACCTCCATACCTCATTCACAAGCGTGGTTAATATCATGCTAACACATTATGCAAAAGGAAACAAATTAGAGAGTGAAAAAAATAAAACTTACAATTTATGTTGGTTGAATGTGAAACGACAAACGATGCAATAAATTACGTCGGCGTGCTTTGTGTTTCGTAACCAAGTGATTTTTTTACAGAAATACAAACTAATGGTGTTTAGAGTGATTCCGAAATAAAACGAACCATTCCAACACAATAAGCTCAACTTATATTTTTTTTTTTTATTAAACGGCTCTGTTGTCTTTTAATCAACTATATAGTTGTCAGTGATCATCGTTTTTAATTCTGACCATAAAGAGCTCACTCAACCACCTTCAGAATTAGCATTATGGCTGTATTGAAGGATCATACGGCAATGGGCTTGCCCTATATTACGTCAGTGGGACCAAATTTTAATTGGCAAAATGTGGGTGTTTAATACACCTCTGCCTACCCTTTAGAGGATACAGGCGTGAGCGTATGTATGTATGACGATATTTGTATAAATTTTGTACGAAAAGCATTAATCCTTGTATATACGATATAAACGCTTGCTATAAAGAATTCTCCGCATTTTAAATATCTGGGTAGCGCTATAACAGCAAGCGGTGATCTCGACTCTGAAAATAACAGCAGGTTCGGTGCTGCTATGGCGGCCTTTGGTAGACTACGAAACAGAGTTTTTTCTTCCCATGATATCAGATTGGGAACCAAAATTAGGGTGTACATACATGGCCATTATCTTGCATAACATTTTATATTCCAGCGAGACACGGTGTTTGTATCGAAGACACATACGCGTTCTTGACAGGTTCCCTCTAAAATGTCTATAACTAACATAAAATGGTCAGATCGTGTACCGAACACCGAGGTACTTCGACGAGCCAAAGTCGATGGCATAGAGGCCGTCAGTTACGTTGGTGCGTATTCTTTTGAGATTCACGCTCCTAATGCTAAGGAAGAAAGGAAGTGTGAGCTAGACACCAAACGAGACCAACTGAAAACAAGACCACCTTCAAGTATTACATTCAGATGTCTCAGATGTTTACGGTATTCAAGTATATCTACAGAACATCCATTCTCATAAAAATATCCCACTGCAGCCTAGTCACCGTAGTTGAAATGGGCTAAAAATATGAGTATTATTATTATTATAAAGAGTTCTATCCCATTGAGACCAAGTTTAAATGAATGTAGGTAACATATTGTGATTGAATTACTAAGAAAATACTAACAAAGGCAAAAGAGAAGGGAAAATGAAATAAGAAAATACAATATCGTATTAAACACTCTTTTGTTTCAGAAAAGGCTAAAGGTAAGGATTTTACTGAGCAAACTAACTGTTCAATTCATTCTCACTAATGAAATGAAACATAAATGTCTTGTAGGTAGATAGAGTAATTTTGTATGATTTGTCGACGTAATTAATTGAAAGCAAAAAGCGGTAACAAATTATGAGATCTGTTCACGCATGTTCTTACAGAAACAAAAGCGCAAACTTGTATTACTTATTCCCAGTCCTAATGTCGCGTTTATTGTGATGAGTAGAAAGGGAGAATGAACAAAGTACGTAATCATTATTGACATTATTTTTGATGTTACTGTCACGAGCAATAGAATGACTTCTTTGCAGATTAGTGCTCACTGACGCGAAAATGTTGAAATGAGTTTGGGACTTTAAATCGGGTTTATGAACGCTTACAATCTTGATAAAGTAGGTGCTTAAAGTATAAAAAATATATTTGAAATGCTTTTAACGTTTTAATTATGACTAATATTACTTCCATTTCGTGTTCATAACCGTTAAAATTTAAGTTAAATGTTTCAACAAAGATTGAATCCTGTAATTTCAGTACTTATAAGTAACATAATATATATATATATATATATATATATACAATTACATCCATGATAAAAGTAAATAACAGGTATGGTCTTTCAATTATTTAATTTCTTGAAATACTTAGTTTACTTAATCATACCACTAATCACTAAAAGGATACAAAGATGATGAGTGATCTGTATCTGTAACACACGGGATTGTTTTTAATGTCTAACGAACTGTCGTAGGTCAATGTAACCCAAGAATCGCCGAGTTCCATTATACTTTTGTTTTACTTAGTTGGTACCTAATACGATTTCTTATTGAATAAGATTTGAGAAAATGTGAGTATTGTAAGTACCAGAACTCTCTTCACCAAGACTGTACTGCGTGGAGGGGTTCCAAAATCTCCAGATGTGGCAATAATATCAGATACTAAATAAGTTAATTGTATGGTCTGTAAATATGGGCTTGGTCATCAAATAGTATATATTACGCAACGTAACGCCATAGGTTGAAATGATGGTTCAGTAACGTATTAAAACCCTAATTTGTTTGGATGGCTGTTGATGATGTTGCTGTACTACCAGGTGACCCATCTGTTCGTCTGTCCCCCTATAGCAGGGGTGCTCAAAATTGAACTGCTGGCGATCTACCTCAATATTTTTAGACTACTTACGATCGACTTGAGAGGCTGCAAGTATGTGTGATGCAGGGTTGTCGTACATACACGATACACCCTACCTACCTAGGTAGGGTGTACCGTAGCATATATAGATATTAGCTTTCCGCACAATTTACATTATCTTAGTCAAGGTTTGGGTTAGGTTTACTTAAGTTCTTCTCTACAATATCAATGAAAAAACTCCTAGTTATTCAAAATTGCGAGTTTATTCGTTGTTACAAAACAAAAGAGTTACATATAAGACTTTGGATCTTGAAGCGTGGCACTGCATGTCCTCAGCATACTTTTCATAAGATGATGCGTAACCACTGAGTGCCAATCGCAAGCATGATGACATATGATCGTCAGTTAGTCGATTGCGATATTTTGACTTAATTATCTTCATTTCAGAAAATGCAGACTCGCACAAGTAAGTTGACCCAAACATTGCCGTCAGTTGAAGGGCGATTTGCCTTAGATTCGGATATTTATCTTCAGATATAAAAAACCAGAAATTTGTATCAGATGCTGTAGCTTTGAGATGTATATCTGATATAATCTGCACCAACTCATTTTCAACAGAACATGAGTTCATATTAAACTGACTTGCTACTTCAGTGGTTAATTCCTCAATGTTTTTACATGCAAAAGGATAACTCATAAATGATGCTATATTTGCCAATTTACTGCAATCATAAAAACGCATTTCGAATTGTCCCAAAATATTTGATAATTCAGCCTCATACGTATCATAATTCAACTGAGGAATCCTTGCTTTCAAAGACGGAAAATGTTTCAGATCCTTTCTTTTCAGTTGATCTATCATAAGTTGCAATTTACTTTTGAATGCGTTTACTGCGCTAATCATCTCAATAATAGTTTTTTCTTTACCTTGAAGCTCCAAGTTAATGGTGTTTAAGTGCATTGTGATGTCAGTCAAAAATGACAAATCAGTCAGCCATTTTTCGTTTTTCAACATCTCAGTGTCATCACCTCTTTCGTCTAGAAAAGCTGTTATTTCGGGCAATAATTCTTGAAACCTTTCTAGGAATTTTCCGCGACTCCACCACCTGACGTCCGTGTGAAGAACTAAATCAGTGTGTTTAGCTGACTCCCTATCTTCCAACTGCAACTTAAAGAGCCGCCGTTGCAAGCTACGTGCACGGATGGAATTCACAATTTTTGTTGCAATGCCCATAATTTCCTCCGTGTTTAAAACTTTTGAACACAAAACTTGTTGATGTATAATGCAATGGAATGAAAAAAATGAAGGGAATTCTTCATTAGCTCGACACAATGCCACAAAACCGTTCTTGTTTCCAGTCATTGCTAGTGCTCCATCGGTTGTAATGCACACTAATTTATATATTGGTAGCTTGTAGTTTTTTACAAAATTGATGAAAACGTCATATATATCTTCGCCACGGGTCTTCCCCTTCAGAGGAATGATTGTCAAAAATTCTTCCTTAGCCAACATGTCATTGAATACCATCCGAATAAAAATACACAGCTGGGTAGTGTCTGTCATATCGGTGGATTCGTCGAACTGTAAAGAAAAGTATGTACATTCCATGATATCATGTTTTAGTTTATCTGCGATGTCCTGACTCATGACTTCAATACGCCTTGTGACAGTCGGACGAGAACGAAAAATTAAATTAAATTAAATTAAAATCTCCAAATAAAGTCTCACCCGCTTCAATAAATGCTTCCTTCACAACCGATCCATCTTCGAATGGTTTCTTGTGTTTCGCCAATATATGAGATATTTTAAATGACGCGATCGTAGCAGCTTTTGATTGTTTGGCTGGTCTTGTGAACATGGTTTGTTCTTTTTTCAAACAAGATATCAAATTACTTACTTTTCGTTTTCTTAATTCACTCTGTGGCGGAAAATCCTTTTCATAGTTTTTATGAACCGTTTTATGATGCCTCTCTAAGTTACCACGCTTAGGTATTGCAACTGACGCACGACAAATAACACAAATGCACTTATCCTTTACCATACAAAAGAAAAATTCTTCCTCCCAATCGTTATTAAAATAATACGTTTTAGATTTCTTCACTGCACTCATTTCGCACTATTTAATAATAAACTTTGTATCGACGTAGCATCGCCAAGTTACAATTCAGAATGACTCCAATTCCTGCAGGCGCAACATTTATATCGGCGTGAACGAAAGTCTCGAATGTTCCCGTCAAACGCGCCGCCCGAAATGGTCTAGTACAGTCTAGTCTAGAAACAACGCGGCTTTTCTTTGACAAGTACCGCGCGTTCCTTTGATAAAGCCGCCTTTTGCCGCAAGCAGTGTTATTACGTAATAAATTTTTGTAGTTTAGTTACCTACTTATTAAAAATTTTTTTCTTCTCAAGATCTACTCAAAAAGCACTCGCGATCGACTGGTCGATCGCGATCGACCGTTTGAGCACCCCTGCCCTATAGTATAAAAAAGGCACAATAATTGTTCATTATTACAAAGCATGTTTCTATACTAAGTTATAAAACACAGTACACATTTTAATTGGTTTTATTGTGTTAAGTGGTTATGATATACCTTACAAGGCCCACAGCGCAAAAACCTTACGAAAGACTCTAATTCAAAACAGTGACAATCTCATATCGTGAACCAATTTCACTATTACTTACCGTGAATTACGAAACCAACCCAATAAAGGCTTGAATTGTGTAATACAAAATAACAAAAGGTTTTACTTAGCATAGAAAGCGATGAACCTTAGTCTTTAACAGCCGATCGTGCCGTGTGAAACTTAGGGGTATATCACAAGCGAAATTAAAGGCTAACATAAACATAACTTCTATATTTATCAACACCTCCTATAGATTACTGCTCATGTTTTAGTGCGGGACTTTCCTTGCGCTCATGCCCAACCCTCTTCAGAACAGACAAAAAAATTGGTGCTGGACTTCCATACCGCTTTCCATCTCACGACTTACACAAAGAGGGGGATATTCTCTCAGTAAGCCAGGAGTTCATATAAAAAGTCTTTTTAAAAAACTCCCAATTATATTATCACCCAAATATAATAACAGACAAGCGACGTAAAGATAAGGTCCGCCTGCCAGGAAGATTCTAGTCTCACAAGTGCAGCAATTCTTTTGTTTCCTAGGCTCTCACCTTTACAATAAACTAAACTTATATCCTCTAACCAGATGTCGTTGTAAAATGTCAGTTACTACCTACCTTAAAATGTTGGATTATCAGAATACAGAAAATCTTTTAACTGTTCTTAAATAGCAAATGGCAAATTGTTTATCTGGTTTATGTTTTCTCTACTACTTAGCGACTCTATTTGGATAAACTTGATGCATTTTTATAATCTTATAAACTCATATACAGACACCAAACCCTAGGCTTACATATACACTCATTCCTCTTCTTACACTCATCGTTCACTGTACAATGCGAACGCATTGCAGGAATGCATTGCCAGAGGATATCCGACTGGCTCAATCACAAGCTGTCTTTCAGAAGCTCGTCAAGGATCACTACCTATCTCAGTAATACCTGTTTATTACATATATGTATGTATCTGTATATACTCGTATATGTATATATTACCTGTTGTTAATTGTAATTTGTTTTACTGACTTCAGTTTTTCTATCTTTTATTTTTGTATATAATATACAAAAATAAAAGATATGTATATATATATGTAATTTTTTTTTTGCTTTAATTTTTTCCTTTTTTTCTTTTTTTATTCTTTGTGCACCACTATTACCTAATACTTCACAGTATAGTCCATCAGGTTGTCTGGAAGAGATCGCAGATTGTGATAAGACCGCCATTGGTACTCACCTATTATTATGTTCTTCGTTTGTTACCTGACATGTTCAATAAAGAGTATCTATCAATCTATCTGTCTCATTCCATTTACTCACAAACACTAAGCTCTTAGCTATATGTCATTCTTGTTAGTCAAACAACTAGTATAACTTTCAGTTTAGTTTATAATGGTTATACATAATAGTTCTCTCTGTTTCCAGCACAATTACAATGAAACATACCTATATCTTATGATCTAAATCCTAGCAATGGGTGGAGGCCTGGTGACCTGTACAGGTATTCCAAAACCTACCTCAGGCACCAGTTGTTATATGGATACGGATATGAACATATCCGTCATATTGGAGTAACTTAGTACAAATCTAATTGTAACCATTCTGGAGAGAATAATAAAGAAAATGTTTTGTTTAAAACAATATATTAAAATATATGGCGTCAGACGTCACTGTGGTCCATGGATAAGGGTCCTCTGGCAAGACAGTAACTAGTCGGGCATCTCTGAAATACACTCTGTAATACAATACTAGGTTTAATTCTAACTACTGCTGTAGTTCAGATTTTAGCAGTGTCAAGTACCATTGTATATAGGTATACTATATACTTGTGCATACTCATAAAAAATAAGTATTTTTATTATTATTTTGTTAACTTGATGCAATGGACGTTCCAAACGCACAAGTCGTCCTAAAGCTACCTGTAAAGGTGTGTTGAGTAAACTGTTATTTTGGAACATTATCAACATGTTGTATTGTAAATTGATTTTGATGGTGTCCAAAGCTGCTGATCTTCACATGCGAAGTTTTCAGGTAAGTGCCTTTTTTACTTTTACATCAAAAATAAGACATAGCAAGAATATTCTTTGATGTATTTGTGTAAATACATACATAGATCAGTTACGCCATTATTTTTGTTGTTACTAGCCCTGCAGCAGTAGGCAGGCAGGCAGTGGGCCAACGTCTGAGCATCACCCAGTTATTCACTGGTAGATAATACCTTAGGCATATATATGGATGTACATTGTAAATTAATTAATATTTTCGAATTGGTTTGAAACAATCGAAATTGAGAATGAATCAGACAAAAATCATAATCGAATCAGTTTCGAGAGTAAGCTAGTTTACTCTAAAACGTTTGATTGTTATCGTTTGTGTGAGAGTTCTTTATAAACTAAATGTTTGTTTATCGAGCCATCTAACCGCATGCGCGAGCGCCGAGTTGATATTGCACGATGTGCTACTACTGTAAAAAAGTGTTGCAAAATATACTATTGTTTCAATCCGATTCTGTTGCGTGATAAAATTTAAGGTTTTGTTCGAAAGATTATTTGCATACAATTTCTCAGTGATAGGATGTTTTATTGCTATTGCGTATTTAAATGCTCTGATAGTCATCTCTAAAATAGTTTTTATGTACTTACAAAACAATGTGAACGTTTGTACTTTAGCAATATTTACATGAATATCTAAAACTTCTTACACAATAAAGTGCCTAAGATAGCATGCATCTCATTGTTTTATCTGGCTGTCCTTTGAACTCGCACTTCGGCTCGCAGTTTTGAGATTAAAGACTAACAAAATCATCGTCGTACTAAAACATTGCCAAAGTATGTAAACAAACTTTAGTTATTTGGGCACTTCACTTTTGTCACTAACTGTCACTTAGTATGTTCGATTCGTAAGTTCTCCCTACTTAAGGGTTCCCTAAATAATAAAAGAAAATAAAATTTCTTCTTATTGTAATGAGTGAAACAAATTAAATGTTTGTGACATGTTTATGTCAGATTGCATTGTTTTCGTTAAATATACTGCCATTTTCAATTATTTTTTACCCTTCAAACTAAACTAAATGAAATTTGTGTTCGTTAGGACGTCTGAATCAACTAAGATCATACACAATCACTAGTCCACCGAAGACACGAACAGAAGAGTACGATTTTCAGATCTATTTTAATCGAATAAATTTTTTATTTTACACCCAATTTAGCAGAGCGTACGCATTTTTCCACTCTGTCTGAGATGATTCTTAAAAGTTATCTATATAAGAAAATGGAACTCAGATAGCTTTAGAGCTACTGGTTTAAGTTAATTACTGACAGCAAATAGAGAAAAGGATATATACAAAATTCTGTACCCACGGTACAGCAAAATTTTAAACAACACAACAAAACAATACGGAACACGTACAATAAAAAAAAAATAAACACTTATAATGACACACCATTAACACTTACCGATGCATGTTTACTGGGGGGAATAAGTTTGTGTATGACAAACTAAATTATATTATCAAACACACAGTTCTTCATTGACAACAGCATGTGGGAACCAACATTTTCATTGGAAGCTTACTTTATATATACATACAGAGTCGTCTCCAACGGCCACTTTTTGCTAGCTTTAATTAAGTCCCGGTTGCGTAATAGGGGGCTAGCCTATCGCCAAAATCGCTACGCTATAGGACTGTATATACTGTCTTAATGATAAAAGATCGGTTTTCCCGGGCCCTATTCTATACTACCAAAAACCACAAATAACTTCAAAATTATTATTTTTTTGTTCAAGCCACGGAATAAAATTTGTTTAAATGGTTATTTGTAAAGTAATACATAATAACAAATAAAATTTCTTCCACAGACATTTGTTAGTGAACACTAACAATAAATTGGAATAAAATATGTTTCCTGTCAAATAACTTAACAATGGATTTTGTAGTTATTGCGTATTTAATGTGTTAAACAACTTCTAAAACACGAACTTACTATGATAAAAAAACTTTGTAATCACACACGTACGTGCTACATCTAAGTATATAAAATTAAATGCTTACTATATTGCGTGACGGTATGTATTAAGTTATTAGTTCACCGCAACGAAAATTGTGCCGAGGTATCCAACACTTCCAAAATTAAAATAACTAAACTCTATCCCATTCAGATAAGACTTAAAATACTACTTACGAAGTTTATTCTACCAGCCATACACATATTAAGCGTGTACACACGTGTTGTTACCATTAATGAGATAATTCCTCTAGGGATACGCTAGAAAATGGAATAAATATGGCGGCCGAATTGCAAAGGTACTCGTACTTACATATGTTACTAAGTCAACTGCTGACTATCTCTTTGGTGTTTGCGACTACTATTTTAATTAACCCTGGAATATTCGATTTCCACATGGAGATAAAATATAAACAATGAATGTATTATTGCGAAAGTAAGTAGTTTTTTAAAGTAAGTAAGTGAGAAGAAAAACATTAGCCATATACTGAATTTTATTTTAATGTCATATATATGTTATCATCTTCTTGCTCTTATGAATAAAAATGACTAAACGTGCTGTTTAATGCAGAATTGGATTACGGCTGGACCAATTTGGCAATTTTTAATGATTGACAACGTCCGGCAGACGTTGTCTATCAATGATAACGTCTACCTGGTCTATTAGTATTAATAACAAATCAATATGTAAGATGTTGCAATTGACAGAGCAATGACAATCATTTTGTGCTTGGTGATAATGTACAATATTAAATAAGGAACTTGTATTTCAACAGTAAATATGTTATATCAAATGTTAAGCGTTATCTGTAAATCATTTTGTATATGAATATACATATTAGATAGATAGTCTCAATGATAAGTAATCTTCATTAAATTAGAAAAAGTGTTTACAGAACAATTAAAACAACAAAGAAATTACTGATGTGGCATGAAAGTATGGAGTGCATGTATAAAGAGATCCGCGGGAATGTCTGCTAACAAAGGAGCATCAGATACTTTTGTTTGGCTCATGCAAACATACATTCTTTACGTGAGAAAAATAAGATGACGGAAATAACACAAAGTGACATCAGATCTGACAACGGGACATTGAAAACATGGTGTAGATTCCTTATGCACATTACGTTAACGTATAGTGCATGATTTACGTACTCATTACATATTTCTTTTAATTATATTAAAATGATTAAGATGAAATTATATTTAATGATATAAATTAAATTATATTATATTAATATGCGAATACATTGCTTGCTTAGCAATATTTTTATATATCAAAGCCGTACAGGACAATCAACATAGCATGTAATTATTATTACTTATTATTTTATAAGATATATAAGAAAAGTGTATATTGATGAGGTATCTGTATATGTACTTTCAAGTGTTAATTTGTATATTAATAATATTTTTATAGTAACATAGTATGTTTTAAATTTAAAAATAAAATAAATATTAAACAGAATCCATTTTCTCAGAAGAGTTGGCATGGCTATGAAGGTTACTAGTAGGGTGGACCTCATCGAAAAGCCAACAGACATTAATTAAGCACTAAGTACGTACACATCTTTAACTTGACTAACGGTATTGTTACCGCAACTGAAGCACTTAGACAGATCAAGCACAAACAGTTGAAAACTATTTTAGAAATAAAAATAATCTAATATGTAATGTACATTTAAACTATTTTGAGTCTTGCTGTGTTTTTCATTACATATTTTATGCATAAAATACCGACAATTTACTATTTCATTTGGTACCCGGATCATGAATGCGGTCGTTAATATACTTTTAAATATTCTTCCCACACTTCCCTAAAAAAAAAACATAATAAAAACCGTTGTTACTAAATTTGAATAATGTATTCGCTGAATGCTATCGTATTTCACACTTCCATTAGTACCCCCCATTTCGCCTGTTCCTATTTATTTGGTTTTGCTTACGTCCTTGTGGTGATGACGTAAAGTTTAAAATAGATTGCATATTTAACGATTATAAAGTGTATCAAATAATCAGTCAGGTGTTCGAGGGCTATTAGCCTGTCTGCAGTATTTGTTCCCTAATGCAGTTGATCCACGGTTTGGGGTTGATTAAGGAGCTCGGTGTTCGATATCGGAAGCAAATTAGATTTGTCATAATATCACTGTATATGAAATTGATGTAGGAAATTACTTGTATAGCATCGGTAAGCAATTGGTTTACAAAATTGTTTAACCGTACGCTTCGAATGAGTAGGAAAAACTAAAGGCTTTTAAACTACTTTGCTTACTTTGTACGTCTGCGAAAAAAACTGCAAACACTTCGCTCATTTTCTTAAGGTTTGTCGAAAACTGAAGAAATTGTGAGGCGCAAACTACAATTTTCCCACTACATTCTTATCTTTTTTTACTAGTCTATCAAGATGTGTACAGAACAGAGGTGAAAACGATAGGATCTTCCTAAGTGTAAATAGGCAACTTGACTCAAATCTAATTTTATATATTAAATTATTATATCCTTCTATTATTTGGTTAAAGCACCTGCAATAGTCGTTTTTAATTCATATTTAAAATGAAACGCTGTAAATGCCATGGGATATTATGTGAAGTGCCGCAATTTGTTATAAAATAAATGTCATCCACAAGTAAATCCAGAAGTACAAATCCTTTTTATTTCTAAAACTCTTATATCACGATATATATCACTGCTTTCTCTTTTTAATATGATAATTCAAGATCACTATTTTTCTTAGCGGTTATAGTTGTAATCCATCACTTTCAATAGATGTGTTTTTGCATTCGCAAATCACAATCATGATAATTACCATAATGTCCGTACAAACTATCAAAAATTATGGTTATGTATGCATAAACTTTGAAAAGTTATTCGTTAGATATTAGTTTATTTCGTTTACATTACATTACATTATTTGATATCAAATATTCACAGATTATGTATAACACAGATTATATGGACAACAATAATAAGATCGATGTTTTGTTTTTTTTTGGCATAAAGTGTATTTTTTTACTTTTGTTTCGTAGAGCAATGCCATACTTTATAAAACTTTCTTAAAGAAAGTATGAGTTAGCTTATTGTACACCTCTTCTCATTATACATTTTTTTACGTTACTACGTAAAGATTAAACCACAATCTAATTTCACATTCCCCCCAGATATGGTTAGTATCCGCGGGGAGTATAAAAACCACATGGCTGGCTTAAGATATTGAGCTATGTAATATTGGTCTACACCCCAATAATTGAGCCTTTGTTTTCTGCCACTTATTTGTCCCTTGCAAGGATCTATAAAATGACAAGTTATTGGTGCACTTGCAGTAATAACTACTAAACTAAGTCACTATATACCGACTATGGGTATAACCTGTTTACTTCTGAAGTAGAGTGTTATGTTCAATTAAGAAATCGTATTAACAAATAAAAATCTAATGAATATTAATATATTGTACCTAAGCTAGCCTGAAAAACTCTGACCTCTGTATTA
Organism: Tyria jacobaeae; assembly: GCA_947561695.1. Lineage (NCBI taxonomy): Eukaryota > Metazoa > Arthropoda > Insecta > Lepidoptera > Erebidae > Tyria > Tyria jacobaeae. Next base: position 15,109,110 of record OX387220.1, read on the forward strand.
CAGACAATACATAATGTTCAGTAGAGTGAAACACGCGACAACAACATACTAAAAGATCTAACTCAACACTACCATAAGAAGAAAGGCCCTACCAAATTGTAAGAGCTCGCTGCTTACCGAAGCGTCTGACAAGTGACATCACAATTAATTTCCAACCCTTTTCATATTCCTTTTCATGGTAAATGGCGCGTGGAAAAACTTCTTAAGTCATCGGGTTATGTCCCAGTTTATCATATTGTGATGTCATTTGTTGGAACTCTTTGATACAGTTATTCGGACTTGTTGTGAGGTGTTGCGTCAAAAAGTATCAGCTCAGTAACTTATATCATGCTAAATCTTTTAACACCGTATTTGTGATGTGGTTAGCAGTCATATATAATGTTTTCATTCAACTTTCAGAAATATTATAAAAATACTATTTTAATGACTCTCAGAATTTTATTTAAATGGGTATGTATAAATACATCGTTCTTTTGAAGTTATTGCTGTTACCCAGTGGGTCAATTGATACTTAAATGTTGCTCGAAACGGTAGTGTATTGCATTGTGTTGACACACTACTTCTATGTACGGTAAAAAGCCTCAGGAACAAAACACAGCACAATCTATGACAAGGTTTGCATAAGCTAGGCGAGTGCTACCCAGCATTATTTTTGCACGTACTCAATTTCTCGCCTCACTGGGTGTCCCACAAAATAGATATTAATTTACATGAATAAATAAAATTTGCATTAAGAGCGTCCGAGAGAGAGGGAAGGCGCAAAGAAAACTGTTACTTGAGTGCACCAAGCTTTCATTGCGTCATATTCATAAGGCATGCGTAAACATGAACGAAATAAGTGTTGGCATTTGCTTGTTTCGTGTAAGTTAAAATAATTTCTATAAGTGATTTGACAGTAACGGACATCAAAATTCGAATACAGTTAAATGTAAAACAGAACATAAAAACTCAAATAAGACAGATATAACATAATCAACCGACTATAAAATCGGCTACGTTATTGCTTGTAGCGAGCAGTTCCTTGCTCTTTAACAAAAAGTAAAACAGGAATATAATACTTCTGGTTACTCAAACGTCATCCGTCGAACCTCTCGTTTATACCGACTACTATAATACTAATATCTTAATAGTATGATATCTTAATCGTTTATAAATTTATATTTAGCCTGATCATACATCACCACGAAAATTTATTAAATTAAATCGAAGTTCGTGCCGACGTTGTTTAGTCTCTGTGAAAATAACACTAGTAACATTGAATTTTCTCAAATGATAAATGCCTATACAAGATCAATTAAGTGCAGTTAATCTAGTGTCTTAGAACAGTTTTCAGTGGTAGAGCCATGCTTAGGCACAAATGGGCCGGCTCGACCGGTGCGATACCACGGCCTCACAGAAAACCGGTTGTGAAGTAACGCTTGCGTTGCATTTCCCCGAATTGAGTGAGGTTTCCCAAGGCCCAATTCCCCCTCTCTCCTTTTCTCTCCCCTCATCTCATTTTTCCTTTTTTTCCATCTCCTCATCCCTCCTCTCTTCTTTCCGCTCCCTGCATCCTTCATCCCTCATCACCCTCAAAGGCGGGCAGCGCACTTGCGACTCTTGAATTGCAAGTGTCCATGGACGGCGGTGTCATTTACCATCAGGTCACCCGTCTGTTCGTCTGTCCCCCTATAGTATAAAAAAAAAAAAATTACTAATCTTATTATACCGTTTTATCGGCATAATTAATATTAATGGAAAGAAATTATACCTCGCCAAAAATTAATGAAGCAGGTATTTTTAAACTTAATTTCAAATGTTAAATTTAGGAATGTTTTCATTTTTTGAATACTTTTAAAATTATATTTAGAAAATATTTGTCCATATCAGTTTTATAGCGAGATTATTAAACATTTGAGAAAACATTCTCTCAAAAGTTTATTAAGAGTCTCTACGGCAGATTGGCAGAGGTAAGTAAAGTTATAAGTCTTGGATTAATAATTGGCTCGCTGTATTGCTATACATATAGGTATTTATTATTACAATTTATTAGAGTATGTTGCACTCATTTAATAAGATTATCATACATACATACATACATACCCTCACGCCTGGATCCCCTAAGTTTTTCCCAAATTCCCTACCTACATTTTGCTAAGTAGAAGTTAGTCCCAAGAGTATCAAATAAACAGTATTCTTTTAAACAAGAACAGATGCTATATATATCGTAATAGTAGCTCAAGTAGCTATATTAAATGCATTTAAAAAAGTAGCTACAGCAAATGCATTTAATACTCATGTATTTTTCGCTTCTAACTTAAACAATGTCGTAATCTGACAGGGTCGAAGGGTTTCAATTTGTCATAAAATTTATCGCTCAGCCTCCGCCACCCGCACAAAGAGATTGGAAAAATTGTTTCTAGCAATTCCCTTAATACATGTCCAAAGAGCAGGACGGGCCGCATTACGCCTTTGACCTAGACTAGATGGGATACCGGTGTAGCGCATGTGGCTAGTACGGTTTGAAACAAAAGTGATATGAATATGTTACAAAATTGTTTTGTAGGTGTTGATTAATTGGTTTGATTTTATCGACAAGCAAATTTAATTATTTATTCTCATTAAATATCTTACTATGATTGGTACAGATGGTTTAGACCCAAATTTTAGTAAAGGCATTCGTATAATATTGTTTTCCTATAAAAATATCTGCCAATTCAGATGGGTCCTAGGTACACGCTCTATTCTTTCCATGAAAGCCTGAATTTGAAACAATTTGTGTTCTATTGTAGTAAATAACACACACTTTATCTGATAAACAAGTTAGTTGTGCTGTATAGATATACGGCTTAGCTTACATATATACGTAATATTTTGGTTCATTAGATGCTCCGACATTAAAAATAGACTTGTATAATTTAAAGTCCAAATATGAAAAGTCAAAAGTCGATGAAGATAGTTCATCCTCAATATTTTATATTACACTGCATTAGAGATTATAATCAAAATTTCAATTTACAACTTAATTTTTTTTCTAGAATCACTATTGCTACTAATGTTTTATATTATTTCTACATTTAACGCTTTAGAGAGCGGACGATATTATTGGACGATATTATTTTATTTTGGTATATACAAAGCTGGTTATAATTTATCTACATATTTTTATCCAACTGCTCAAGTTTATGTTATTGAGTGTATGTATGTACATTTGTACATATATATGTTAGCGGACCCGACAGACGTTGTCCTGAAGTTGGAGTATAGATTAATAACCTAGATACCGACTGCAGCACCATTTGCCGGACGCTGATTTCTGAATATAAATATTCCAGGGTGCCACCCAAACGCATACAAATTGGTCAAGCCGTTTAGGAGGAGTTCAGTGACATACACGCGTACAGTAGATTTATATATGTAAAGATACATACGCTCTTCCGCTTGCTTAAACGCTCTGCATTCTCTAAGGGGTAGGCAGAGATATATTAAACACCCACATTTTGTCAATTCGAATTTAGTCCCACTAACGTAATAGGGGTCAAGCCGATTGCCACCTAACCAACCCTTAGTCACATTTTACTACACCACCTATTCTGCTCCACCGTGAACCACACGGCGAATCTGTATATGAGATTGACAGAGGGTACATCATGTTAATCGTAACATCATGATCAAAATGATAATATACTTATATTTAGCCATATTATTTGGTAACCTAAATTAATAAATAAATTGTTAATATACATCTATAAATATTTTGAAAAGGAAGAAACGGTAAATTAAATTACAATTTTTGTAACACACAACTCAAATAAATTAAAAGCTATTTTATATACTACTAAAGCTAAAACATTTACCTGTTACAAAAACCTTACTCGGCCGATCGTTCCGTGTTTTACAGCGGCAATAAAAGTTCCCAGGATATCCGAAGAGAATGAGGGTTGGAAGCCTGCAAAGGTCTGATACGTAGTAGTACGTATAAGGTAATCTCCTGTGGTCGCGAATTGCTTTCCAAAATGACACTACTACGGTGTAATGGAGATTGATTCTTAGTCTTGAGAATATGGACAGCAGTTAGGTTGGTTTATGGTTTTGTCTATGCTGAATTGGTGGGTTTATGTTTGGCGGTAAAAAGGGATAAGAATCCTTTGCGTTTTTTTATATATTATTTATTTATTTAACTTAATGCACATATTGCACAAGGTGGACTTAATGCCTTGCCCTCTGCCAGTCAACTTTCTGGTGTTGCAGAAAATACAAGAAAAAAAATATTATACAGGGGGACAGAAAAATTGACGAGTCACGTGATGGTAAGTGACAACTGCCGCCCATGGACACCTGTAACTGCTCACTGCCTACCTTTGAGGGTGATTAGGGGAATGGAAAGAAGAATTAAGGAGTTTCACCTCCGGTACCTCACCTATTACCTACCTACCTACCTACCTATTTGATTACCGGTCTTCTGTGAGGCCGTGGTTTTTTCTTTCAATATTTCAAATTTCAATATTTTCAATATTTTGAAATTTAAATATTAAAATGTTCCATTAAGAACATTTTAATATTGAAATTGTTGGGATTCCACTTTATCAGGAATATGAAACCTACATTGAATTATTGCAGACGTGCTACCATGCAAGAGCCATGCTTAGGCACGAATGGGCCCGCTAGACAGGAATAATACCACGGCCTCACAGAAGACCGGTAATCAAATAAAAAAAAAATCTTCTTTAGAATATAATGATGTTCTAAAGGATTTTAGGTCCTTTTAGTAATTCTCATTCCAAAAAAAATCGTAATCTGTAATATTTTTAGGAAAAAATTAACCTATTGAAGTCAAGTTAATGTGTGTGTCAGATAAAGTGTGTGTGTGTGTGTGATGTAATTGTTGTACTGTTGTTTTGTATTTCAAGAAAAGAATGACCACATTTAATACTTACACACATATTTAACACACTTATATTACTTACCAATTAAGGTAATACTACAATCGTACATTATGAAGAATTTTGCAGATAAATGAAACAATATTTGGTAAAAAGAAAACCGTTAATTAATGGGACAATAGATTAAATTAACATTTGACTTATCGGTACAAGAAAACTTCAAATACGTGAGAGTTCTCTATAACCTTTACCATGATATATGAACTAGGCAAGAAATGACCAAACCCCATTCAGAATAAGAGAAACAGCAATCCTATCATCGCTACAGTTCATTAACAACGTACACAAGTTTTATCTTCACAAATTATTGTCAAAGATTTCTACCCGAATACAATTTATCCTTAAACCACTTCTTACATTTTCCTTAGCTCTTCTGCCTCATAAGTTATATCAATGTTATGTAATCCTTAAACATACGGACGAATAAAACCAATTTTAAAGGTCTAACTTATAAAGGATTTGTGACCCACTTACGGGGGCCGAGTTTTCTTTATAAGGTTTCGTATTCAGTCTATCTCTGTGATAGATCGACCTCTCAGACGTCCAATGTTCAATAAGCTTGAATAATTTGTGCAAAAAATATACGAATAAATACCCCTAAAGCCTTAGAACAAAGAGAGCCGATCCAATTTCATTCAACGGCCTTTTAATTAAAAAAAAGAATTTGGTAATCATTCGAGATAAGGTTTGTTTACATTAACGCTCGTTGTGCTTAAACAAAGAGATAATGTTAATGACGAGAAATTAATATTGATGCAAGGTATCTGAATAATCTTAAGAGACACTAATTAAGTAATCCTAAATGACTTCATTTTACTTAATGCTTTTTAAGGATAAGGTTAGAAGCAAGTGGCCGGCTGTTGTCTCTGCCTACTACGAGGAAAAGAGACGTGATTTTATATAAGTATGCTATTTAATCTATGTATATGTATGCTATACTCGGTTGTCACTGAGGGAAAGTGACAAACGAGATGAAGTTCAAATGTTCAAAACAAGTTGCATCATCCACGTTCATCAGTAATGAGATTGTATATCCCGCTTAAATTTGGGATCGCGGTTTCTTAAATGTCAGGACTTTTCATAATCGCGAAGTATGCTATCTTTCGAGACTACTTTCACTCGGTTAACATGGTACACAGGGATGTCGTGGCAGTTGGACGGACAAGCAACGGACTTACTCCGCTTGGTCTAGGCAAAGAGAACTGGCGCAAACCTGCAGTACTAAATATTACAGACCGTCGGGAGATATGAAAGAACAAAAAGTTGCATGGACGTTTTTATCAGGCCTTAAACCGACCCAATGTAGATCTATTGTCATCTGTGTCCTGGGTACGTTTCAGTGACCTCTTTGCAGAAACTAAAGATTTTATCCATGCAATAACAGATAAAGTTGTAATGACGAACAATTATCGGAGACATATCCTGAACGATGGCACAGTTGACATTTGTCGTGCATATCATCATCCTGGAGAAACCCTCACGCATATAATTTCCGGATGCTCGAATAGTCCGTCAGCAACTTGTTCTTAGATATATCCATGTTGATGTTGAGTTACCGTATTATAGGTATGTGCCCGACCCAGTTCTTAAAAATAGTCGTGCAATTTTATATTGGGATTGTTCTCCATCACTAATAGGACTATTGTTGCCAATAAATCTGATATAGACTGGCTAAAGCACCGAACAGTGCTTGTTGACATTACCATTCTACATGACGACATCTTGTAAAGGCTAAAAAAGATAAATATATAAAATATTATGATTTGGCCCATGACATATGGAGCGAGTTCTGCAATCATTATGCCGATAGTCATATCAGCTCATGGGTTGATTACCGAGAGGCTCGACCAACATCTGCAGAGACTCACATTACACAGCTGATATGTCCTTCTTGATACGGCACGTATTGTGAGGAGGATCCTGTCTCTGGAGCCCTAACTACCGGTAGATTGGTCCTTGCACCCGATACCGGTGGGACTATTTTTATACTTTTAATATATATATTTTTTTGTGTTTTTAATTTGTATGTATTTTAAGATAAATAAAGAGAATAATAATATCTTTATAAATCTCACACACGGCCTTCTGATACCAAACTAAGCAAAGCTTGTACTACGGTAACCAGATTGCAGACAAACATACATAGATATTCGTCCTGGATGGAAATCTAACCCACGACCTGTGGCTTAGCAGTCAGGATTACTAACCACTATACCAACAGGCCTATAAAACGATGAGACATGAATAAGCTACGCACACATATTAACGGTACAATACTAGCCATAGATGTAATTTTGTACAAGTAATTCTCATACATTTACGGTTAATTCTAAGAATAGATAGAATAAAATGTAATTTTTAGTTCATGAAAATTAGATACAATTTTCGATCGAAAAAACATCAAACTATAACTACTTTTCAAACCTAATTTTGAAGAAATCCTGGCATTATATCAACGCCCAAATAATATTATCGGCTAGAAATAATCAGGTCTTCAACCTTATATTTTCCGTATTAAGTATTTTGTTGAAATCCCTTTCCCTTTTCGACCCCTCTTTATACTGTTTCTGATATCATCCCCTCAAAATTATGAAAGTGTATAAACATTTTCACGCCCCTATTAGGTTCGCCCTCTGATTTCCACATTTCCCGTCTGCAAGTTATTATTATCAAATCAAGCTATAGATACCTGGTTAGATAACGGTTGCATGACTACTCACTCCCCCATGTTAATGGAAATATAAGACCGATATCGGGATTTTCAATCATTGTTTTACGATACTGTAATTTTGAGGAGGAAAACAATATATTTTTTCAGGAATAGTTCGTTTTGTTTACCTTCTACCTTCTAGAGAAATAAAATTATAAACGGCAATCGAAACTACATATATGTGTGAGTGTGTGTATGTGTGTGTCTTTGTGTGTGACAGTTTATGCTCGACTGTGTTTATACATGCAACACTATTTACAAATTGGTTTCAAGAGGTTTTCGGTCTCTTAATAATTTAGTGCCATAAATATACGAGTACGTGTCATCTATTTTGCAGTATAAAAACTATGACATGATTATTTATTTCGTTTACATTACAGATAATTTGTTAAATGCAATAGTATCCAAATACAATTACACCAGCTTATTACCGAATTTTCCCGCAATAAATGAGGTTTCCCGAGGCTCAACTGCCCCCTTCTTCTTTCCCATCTCCTCATCCCCCGTCTCTCCTTTCTCGTCCCCGTAAACCCCCCTCCCCCCTGCCTTAACACCCGCAAAGGCGGCGCACGTTCAACTCTTGAGTTGCAGGTGTCCATAGACGGAGGTCGGTCGGTCGGAGGACGGTCTGTTCGTTTGTCCCCTATAATATAAAAAAATAAAAGAAGAATAGTTGTTTAGTTAGATATATAAGTAAAATAAAAATAAAATAGGATGACTTGTTACATTTGTCACAATTACCCAGCTTGACTGGTTTTACAACCCTGTTTGGGCTTTAGAAATTATATTTGGATATACGAATAGTAATATGAACAGTACCGTTAAATACAACAACATACCCACAGCATTACCGAATACGCCATTAAAGTATTTAGCAAAAAATGTTACTACTCGTCACAAGAAACACAAATTGTCACCATCATTACCATCAAAACTCATTTTGTGTACGTGATAACAAAGAACGTCAGCGGATATGCTTCGATTTGCATAATCCGTGCATCAAATTCCGTTAATTTTCTTTTAATGCGATGGCAGCTGCAAGCTATGCAAACACAGACTCTCGCGTTAATCGCGTCTTGTTTAATGTGAATTTTACTAAGGTGGTAATGGATTAGCGCTTTTACATATTACTTCTACATTTTATTTGTTATATTAGTATCACATTATTAATGTGTAAATGTGTATTATTTTTAATTTAAAGATGTTTCTAAGTGTTATGTCCCTTTAACGGGAAAGGAAAGATCCTCCGAGCAGGCGAGATGATCATAACTGGCGGACCGTTACCAATCGGATAGTGATGAGAAGTTGTATGTATACAACTTCTCATCACTATCTATTCTCGCACCGTTAAGTCTTATATACTTAACGGTGCGAGAATTCCTGTATCGCAATTTAGGATCTTACTACATAGTTAGAACAGTTTCTACTTTGTGTTTATGTATGATTCTGCTGATATGAGGAGGTCATCACATGTTTTTGTTGCGTGCTCAATCTGCGATTTTATGTTTAGGTAAGCGCAGATTTGAATACATATGTCCCTAAGTTTATCTATACAATCGAATGCTGTTATCTAGGTTGTTATAATCATCAAGCATCGTAGAAGGTCGACAGTTCAAAGAATTTCACATGAGTATATACCTAGTGAACTTATTATAGGGTATAGCAGGTTATAAATATATTCCCTTGAGCGTTTCCTCTTGAGCGTTTACACATATTTTGTTTCCTGGTTACACACTTGTTTATTAAGTTTTTTTTTATGGTATAGGGAAAGATAGGAGGAGAATTAAAAAGAAGGAGGGGAAAGAGGGGAAGGGAAAGGGGTCGGGCCTCCGGTAACCTCATTCACTCGATCATACAATTTGAAGCAGGCATCGCTAAGCAACCGGTTTTCTCTGAAGCCGTGGTAATACTCCTATCCCCTTCCTGGGTTTCAACTAGTCCGAAATGACCGCACCTCGAGCGGTGGAGGAGGTGTTGCCATCTATTTAAAAATGCACATCCCTTTTAAAATTCTGAACATGTCAACACAGCCACCTCCTCCGAATGCTGGCGAGCATTTCCTCTTGGAGGTTGAACTCAACCACTGTAAAATCCTGCTCGATGTTTATTATTGTCGCTCATCCCGCATTGACTTTTTCGCTTCCTTAGACCACTTACTGGAATCCTTCAACCGTAGGTAGGTAGAATAGTGTGACTGTACGTAGGTACAGTCACACTATTCTTATGGGACACTTTAATACCTGTCTCCTAAAAAATTACTTCCGATCTACCTCTTTCCGTGCCATATTAGAATCCAACAAACTTTCCGTTCTTCCTCTTAGCGCTACACACCACTTTCCCAATTGCACTCCTTCTCTTTTAGATATCATTGCCGTTTCATCCCTAGAACATGTATCCAAGCACGGTTACTCGGCTCATACATGCTCAGTTGCGAAAAATTAAAGCGAAGCACCTACCTGCTCCTTGGCTAACAGTCGATATTAAATTGATCGTATCAAAGAAAACGGCTGCGAAATCAAATTTCAAACGACGTCCAACAAGTGCTAATTGGGACAAATATGTAAAAATTTGTAATCACTGCAGTAAGGTTGTAGGAAAGCACAACGCCAACACATTCATTCCCCTATTGAAAATAAAGATCCAGCGAAAGTCTGGCAATTTTTCGATCTCTAGGAGTTGGAAAATTACGGCAAAACACAAATTCCAAAGACTTAGATATCCAGTCAATGAATCGACATTTCTAAGCGTCGTCCAATTTTGACAGGATAATAAAGGAAAATACTTTAAAATATCTTTTCTCTCTTCCAATTCCTGACTCTCCGAAATTCGTCTTCAGTCAAGTATCCGATTGTGATGTTAAGAAAAGCATACTCTCCATAGGTTCCAAAGCAGTTAGTAGTGATAGTATCAGCCGTAATATGATGCTGCCAATTCTGGACATGCTGGACCTGGATCACTACTGCACTGGTTCATATTAAAGATGATATTCGGGAAGGTATGAAGGACGGCCAGTTAACGGTGCTGACGCTGCTTGATTTTAGTAACGCCTTTAACACTATTGACTTCGACGTCTTGCTAGGTGTACTGGGCTCTCTTAACATATCTCCAACGGCAGTTGACTGGTTTCGTAACTACCGGTGCGGTCATCGGCAACGCATTCGTATTGAGGATAGATTCTCAAGTTGATGTACTTTGCGTAACCCAGGGTGGCGTTCTATCTCCTCTGCTCTTCGCTGTTTTCATAAACTCTATTTCCACTAAACTAATTTGCTCCTACCACCTTTATGCAGATGATTTACCAAATATTCTGCGATGGTGCCACCATTCCTATAGCAAACACAGTAAAAACTAACAATAAAGAGTTTATCTATCTATCTATCTATCTAATACTCCGGTCGAACTGGCCCATACGTGTAAAAGCATGGCTGTCTTAAGATATATGTATATAATAGAGTACTATTGAATTCTATAAATTCCTTGGAGAGGCGAGAACGCCGTGTATATGATCTAAAATATTTATATTTTTTTTAAATAGGACGATTTCAAATCATTGTTAAACAGTTTCACGAAATAACGAAATTCAATTTGATTTGAATTTTGCAGTCTAATTAAATCAGATAAGTGTCTCTGATTCATGAAAGTAGATCGACCACCGTGAAGTTGTTTACCGTGGGAGAGCCATGCATAGGCACGCATGGGACTGCTCGACTCGAGTAACACTATGGCTTAAGAGAAAAACCGGGATTCAAAACAATACTTGCGTTGTATTTATCGAGTAAGTGCGGGTACTGGAAGGCAAAATCCCCCCTCTCCTCTTTCCCCTCGATGAGGATCACCCTCAAAGGTGAGCCCACTTTTAGCGATGGACGCACTTACAACTCTTGTTCGAGGTGACTATGGGCGGCGGTTGACATTTACCACCAGATGACCCGTTTACTCGTTTGCCCCCTATGCTAGTTAACTAATCGTCAAATTTGCACAACCGATTTTGTTACAATTTTTTTGGGATTTCGGGGTAAAGCAGCAATTCATTCATTGATGACGTGAAACCCATTTAATATATTTAACTACAACTGCATAATCAATTTATTCACACGACTGCGCAAGAAGGAGATTTTGTTTTTCAAGTTTTTTTTTTTATACTAGGGGAACGAACAGATGGGTCATCTGATTGTAAGTGACAACCGCCGTCTATCTACAGGAGGAGTTAGGCCTCCGGAAACCTCACTGATTTCTGGGTAATTTAAGGCAAGCATTGCTTCACAACCGGTTTTCTGTGCGGCCGTGGTATTGCACCGGTCGAGACGGCCCATTCGTGTCTATCTATCACTGTTAAAAAAGTATTATTCATGTATGTATGTCAGATATTTCCGTGGCACGCCCTAGAGTCTAGAAGGCTTGCTGGATTTCAAATTGGTAATTGGTTTTTCTATATAATCGCTTTCATAATATGAGTGACAAAAAGTATAATATTGATAGATATAGGGAAAAATTGTAAATTTATTATTTATCACTTGTTAAAGTTTGTCGATAAAAGCGCCATCACACAAAGCAAATACAACATGTGCAAACACAACTTGAGAATAGAGAGAAATAGCGTACACAAGCTGTTAGATGCTACGTTTTGATGTTAATATTCATTACAGTTCACCCCTGGGGAGCCTGGCTCAGACAAATCAAGTGTTGTCGCTTTCCCATCAGACTAGGACGTGAGAAATGTTTAGAATTGACTTCAAATTTAAATAAATGGATTTTAACAAATTAATCATCATACTTTAGCGAAATGTAGGTGGCACACGATTTAACGAGAAGCGCATCATTATGTGACAAGATTTCTGTCTTTGGGTAAGTTCTACATTTTAGTAGGTATGCAATAATAAACAATTATTTCATTCACTACATACATTTGGACGGTTATAAGGACTTTACTATAAAACAAACCTGCTTAGAAACTTTGTACTACGACCAGTGATAGTAGTGAGGAAATAAATTATACACACCATATCCAATACTAATGTTATGTTTGTTAAAAGCCGTACTATAGGTGCTGGGTATAATAGTAAGTATACAACCCTTAACTCGTATGATGGCTATACAATTGCTGGTTACAGTTTAACAAAAAGGAAGACATTTTTTAAATTAAAATTAGCACGTTGCATTGACGATTTCAGATATATTAATTCAAATTCTTAACCATATTTTGACTTTAAGTATCTTTAAGAGTGTAAGTTTAAACATTAATATAACACATTAGATATTTATACTTCCGTATACTTCAGATTAGATATTTGAAGTATACGGAAAGCTATAGATGATGGTGATTCGTAAGCCACAATGCATTACTTACCACATATGGTATTGGTAGGGATATAATTTATGTATAACTGTTTTAATTCTTCTTTTAGTTACATTAATGTGTCATGTCAGTTTGTACATACATAGATGCACAAGCTTAAACAACGACATATTAGCGGCAGTGACGTATATGTGTGTGTCCATGGGCGCCGGTAGTTACTTACCGACAGATGGCATAAAAAAAAAAACAAAAATATTATTATTGTATGTATATATCAGAAGCCAATTTAATTAATCAGACTTCAAAAATTGTGTTAGTCCATTTGAGAACTCTATCATGCTATCCAGTTTTAATCCCTGACGAAAAATGGGGTGTTATAACATTGATGTGTATGTCTGCGAGTGTGTTTAAAGAAAATTTGCTCAGCTGATGCAGCATACTATATAATATATATGTATATATATATATATTTTAATTTTCATTGTCGTAGGGCACGTTTAGAACACAGTATTATATATAATAACCAACTGATAAATTATCTACAGTCCTTAAAAAAATGGGGTAGTTTTGTTATGGCGTCTAGAAATAAAATAGAATAAAACTGTAAACTTGTATAAAATAAATTAAGAGACCGATTTAACGCATATGAGCTATAGCAATTTCACACAAATACTATAAATCAATCACTTCTATTATCGAGTGAGCACTTCTGATTTGTACTGCACAACTAATATTTACATGTCTCTAGAGGATGGCGCGTATTGATGAAATTCATCACAGACAACCAGTTTGGCAACCATAGTTTCTGATTAGTAACTGGAGACGACTTTTGAATAACTTGCATATACATAAATGTATCTTACAAATTTATATTCGACTTCATGTTCGAGATAATTATTTACTCTCGTTCTTTACAAAAAGTATAAACTTTTTGATTATACTGTGATTATGTTCAATAATATGTTTTTGAAGAGCTTGTTGAAAGTAAATTATGTTTTTAATATACTAAATAAGCTCTTAATTTAACGTGTTCATTTCTATATAAGACGATAAGTCCTGTCAGATTTTTTAGAATCAAATAATAAACGAGAGTTCCTAAACAAAGCTATTAAATCAGCACGACTAGAGTATTTGTATTGGATACTGAAAACTATTTAACTTAACAAATATATCAAATATATTTTTTCTGTAACACACATTTAAAATAATAATAATAAATCCACATATGGTAACCAGACTGCTGATAAACATACATATATATTACTATATACATACATACATATATATTATACATACATTAAAACTAGTCACGAAACAAATTATCGTGCTAATCATATAAACATTTGTCCTGGTCCCACCCAGGACAAATATATGTATGTATATAATCGAACTCACAACCTTGGATTGGCAATCAGGATCGCCCACTAGACTAAAAGGTATTGGTATTAACCTTGATTTTTGTTTTTCATGAGGCCTGAAGTTTTACGAATAAACAATCAGACAGATAGTGGAATTGAAGAATCCAATAATTTTGTTTTCCCGAACGCTTCCTTCTCAAGGTGTCCTGACCCCCAATATATCCACTGGAACGGGACCCAGCGTGGTTTGAATTGGTTCGAGTGCCACATACTACCTTACCGTCAGGTCCGGTGAGGTGAGGACCGGTGACCACATAAAAAAAAAAACACTCATAATACAACTGTTCTTTATTGTTAGATAGGGGTATAGACAAACAGATGGGCCACCTAATGTTAAGTGACAACCATCGCCTGTGAACACCTGCAACTTCATCATGTCAGTCATAACTGTGCTGCCCGCCTTTGCGGATGACGGGGGGGGGGGGGGGTTACAGACTACTCCCTCACCCCATGAGGAGATGTTGGCTAAGGCCTCTGGTACCCTTACTCACTTGGCTGGCTTGGGAAATGGCTTATTGCTATACTTAATTATACATGTGTGAGGCTGAGCCTGATTTTCGTCTTAAAATCTTGAAAAGGCCTAGACAAAATTGTAATATGCAGTTGTTTCTATTACGATTGAAGATTGAAATAGATTGAGCCGAGTTTAAACTAAGAAATAGATTGCTAGGTATTAAATAGATAATTCAATGGCACACAGTTAGGTACGTAGCTCTGAATTAATATTCATTACAGTCTTGGATAAACCTTAGTGGTGGAGCGTCGTAAGCTCCGCGTTTCGACGCTCTACCTGTCTGTAAGGATGCGGTACATGATAATTCACATTGATATCATTTATGTTGAAAATAGTTTGGTATTTAGAGACATTTGCCACCCACCGAATTTGGTCGAGTTCCTTAATAGACGATCCTTGATGATTTTTAATTATTTGCCAAAAAACATCATTAGCTACAAGCATAATTGTAACTTCGTTTGTTTTACGCTTTTTTATATAAGGTCTCTTATTGTACTAAGTAAGAATTACACAGATCATGTTTCTCTCTTATTTCAACTTTAAATCTACTTTTCATGAAATTACTGGTAGTGAACAGTATCACATTTGTGTTACCTTCAAATCTTATCGTTATTTAGCACCTCTTAAAACACGTCGTTATTTTTTTACATTCGTTAATAACTTTGCAACAGGGAAACTTTTTAATGGCGTTAATTTGTTAAAAATTTTAACGACGTGAATTCTGATGCGTATGAAAAAATTACGATCAAAAATTGTCGTATTCGACGAACAAAAGTAAAAACTTCATTAAAAATAACTTTGTTCTTAAAATAATATTTTCACGAAAATAACCGGCAGGCACGTAAAATCTTTTAATTGGATTTTATATGTAGGTATAGCAGTGTAATGACTTTCTTACAGATTTTTTTTATGTAAATCACGTTGAAGTGAATAACTATTCTGTTGTATTTATTTCATTACTCTTTGTTATATAATTTCTTGATCTTCCAGACTCTCTGTTAGTATCTTCATACTTTCGTCAGCATTCAGAATGTGTGGCGCTAAAACCACTAGCTCTTCATGCCTAAGAAAGCAAAATCAAACATAGCCACTTGATGGTAAGCGGTCATAAGAGTTGTTTATGAAAGTTTTCAAAACAAGAACTGTCATGTAAATGCTGTCAATCCTGTAACATTTTTATTGCTCTTTAGAAGAAACATTATTTAGTTATTACGGCAAAATATAGAATTCAGGTCATTTTCAAATTTATTGGCCTTTGAAAGGGACTGTTTCGATACGCTATGATGTAGCTTTTCAAGTAGTAAAACATTAAAGTGAATCCATGCTGAGGCGGTGTTAAAATTAACAGTGGGTGTAAGTAAGTGTACAAGTATATTACGCTATATAATCCATTGAATTCGAGTTTTATATTTCCCTTAGTGTATTTTTACTTCATTGAGAATTTTGATTAAAGGTTAGGTATATCACTAAAGACCTTGACATCTATTTAATTTTGTTCATTCATATGAATGAGTATGAAGCTTATTTTTTACTTTTTTGTAACTATGTTATTTAGTCATTTGAATATCTATATCATTTAGGTTCTCGGGTTACGCTTTATTCATAAAAAAATGTCACTCTAACGTTTTAGTAGTAAAACTCAAGGTTAAGGATTAAAGATACAATAATAATTATAAAATATAGTAAAAATATAGTGGAAATATGGTAGATTTCTAATGGTGACAGATATATTGAAATCAATTCCGCTCTTTCAGAATTAACTTACAAAAATTAACTTAGTAAAAACATACTGAGCGCATACAGAAAAGAAAGAAAGCATTACAAAACTGCATGCAACTTAACAGAAGGTATTCCCCTGCCACCTTTCTCTACTGTCTTAAAACTTTTCATACAAACCCGCCTTTCAAAAATAGACTGTATAACATTATTGTCCATTTGTATTTAACACTTCCTGCATTTCATTGCACATTGCGGACTCAATGCCAGGAGGCATTATCCTCCAGTCATCGTTAAGGTGGTACAGAGAGGGTCAAGGCAGGTGCACAGAAACAAATTTAATAGGGTTATTGTAATATATTTCGTAGGGCTAACTGAAAGCTAATTAAGATTTATAGCAACATATAAATGTATCTATTTTAAACATGATGTAAAAATTCACTTACCTCGTTATTCATGACACGCCTGGAGATGAGCCCTCGGCTCTTGTAATAACACGATATGGGGACGAATAATATGAGATGTCTTTTTGCTAAGGCTTATCTGTGTGCTGTTCCGTAGGTGTATTTTATTTAAATTGTCTCTTTATTATGTCTGCACGAGTTTATGGCACACAGTAATTGTTTATCAAAAGAAATGTAGGTTTAAGGGGTTTTATTTTTAAAATAATTCTGGTTTCATATCAAAGATGATGAAAAAAATCCGTGAATCGAATATAATTCATTTCTTTTGTTTCGTTTTTCTTCATTTTTTGCTATAAATATATATGTATGTATAATAAATATAGTCATTTTATTATTTAAGGGATTTTTTTTCTTTATATTTATTTATTTTATTTGCACCGCCAGCAAATGATACATATATCTTATATATCTGTAACTTTAAAAATACGAGTACGTGCCTTGTGCTCATTCAGTTATAGGAAATCACATCTGATATAAGTAGAACTTGTACTATTATAAAAACTACTATAAATTCAAGGAAAACATGATGTTTACCCATATTTATAGCTTGAAAAGTTAGCTTACTAATGCATCAGTGAAAAAAATATTTTAAGTGTAAAGCCTCCCAAAAAGCACAAAAAGTACAGCATTCAGTACCCAAAAACACTGGCAATTTCTCTCTTCAAACTGAAAAAAAAAATAGTGAACAATATTCATTACTTTAATTACAGCTATAGCATTTGAGTGGTCTGGAAGGATATTGCAAAAAAGCTATGTACGGGGGTAAGCGCGTGACGTCACGAGCCGTTGCAACAGAACCTAATAGGAAACGCGATCGTTGTCTTTAATCGAATCGATGTGCTCTGGAACGCTGCAAAGCTGGGAAAATGTAGAATTGGAGTAGTGGTTTTTTTTTCTATGTAAGTTAAGTACTATTAAGGATATACGTGTTTGCACTGTACTATATAAATTAAATGAATAAAAAGAAGCTATAGAGAACACATTTATTGTATATATTTTTTTATTCGGTATTAGAGTAAGATCTTGAAAATCGAATAAAAACCTTGATATCAAATTCAGCAATCTGAATTTCACCAAACAGTGCACGCATTTCAGTGTTGTCTACATCAATTGAATTGATGTTCATCAATCATCAATTGAAGTGGATAGTGTATCTAACTATACACCATACTGATTAATACTAGACGCCATAGTGTATAAACTGTTGGATACTCAAATATCGACACAAAATTTCGAACGTCATTTACTGTTTGCGGGTAGAATGTTTTCTATAAATATTTTTTATAGCGAACATTCGCACATCGTTTATAGACACCTGAAACTCAAGAGTTGTAGGTGTGCTGCCTGCCATTGAGGGTGATGAGGGATGGGGGGATGCCGGGAGAGAAAAAAGAGGGGAAATGAGATGGGAAAGAGGAGAGGGGGATGAGAGGAGGGGCAAGAGGAAAGAGAGAGTTGGGCCTCCAGAAACCTTAATGAGGTTTTTCGGGGAAATGCAACGCAAGCATTGCTTCACAACCAGTTTTCTGTGGGGCCATGGTATCGCACCGATCGAGACTGCCCATTCGTGCCTGAGCATGGTTCTAACAGGTAATACATTAAAATTGATTTTCTTTTCATGATAAACTGTTTATAAATTTTTAATAACTAGCACTACACTATTATATTTTTTATCTATTTTAACTAGATTTTATTTACATTTTCAATCTCGGATAAGTATCCCCCATACTACGTAAAAAAAAAGGTTTATATTTTCTGAGTGAGTGAGTATACATGTTTGTATGTGTTTGTACGTATCTTAAAGACGTGATTTAGTTACAAACCCACATTTTCATTTGTATAAAAGTACAAAACACTGAAACAATATATTTTTCAATTATTTTAACTTACCACGAAACAAAAACACCATTCAATTTATATCATCATATTGAAATATACTTACTAATATTTTTATTTTACATGAGGATGTATATATACTTTTATAGAGAGGAAAAACAAACCTAGATTAATAAATACGTATAACGTATAATAATTTTTACGTGGAGGAGCCATCCTTTGGCACGTATGGGCCGGCTCAAGCACAGTAAAACCACGGTCTTACAGAAAACCGGCAAACACTACTTGCATTGTGTAACCGAGTGAGTGAGGTTACCACAGGACCATTCTCAACCCCCTTTCTACTTTCCCTTTCCCTCTTTCCCTACATCGATTTTTTCTACCCTAAAAGGCGGGCAGCACTCTTGTGACTCTTGAGCTGCAAGTGTTCATGGGCGGCGAAAGTCACTTACCATCAGGTGACCCGTCTGCTTGTTTGTCAGCCCATTTCATAAAAAATTATAAAAGAAACAGTGGTAAAACTTTTTCCTACACTCTAGTGTAAGAAAAAGTTTTACCACTGTTTCTTTTAAAAAAAGGTTTTACATTACCATACTTAACGTTTAGTATGTAGATAATATTAACTATGCTATTATTATGTCTCATGCTGTAACTAAAACCTATAGAAGTTATATACAAAAGCAAAAATGATAGATGGTTCACAAAGGACACCGCTGACAAAGTACATGGTAATCGAATTAGGTGTAAGCCAAATATTGTTAAAAGCTCAGGAGTAGGCTAAACAATAATTAATGGCTGTTTGTGAATAATGTATTTTTGGCAGATGGTTCGATATTCGGACCTAGGGATCAAAACGGTCGAATGTGTTCCTGTCCAAAGTTATTTCATGATATAAAAAGAAAAGTCTGGGTCACCTGATGGTTAGTGACAACCGCGGCCTATGAACACCTGTAACTCAAGAGTCGTAAGTGTGCTGCTCGCCTTTTAAAGTGATGAGGGTATATGAATTTGATGCAAGCATTGATTGACTACCGTTTTTCTTTGAGGCCGTGGTATTATTCCGGTCGAGCCGGCCCATTCGTGCATAAGCAAGTCTCTCCCACGGTATTAACTACTAGGAATAGGGTTTTAAAAGTGTTTACTAATTCTTGTACAACTACATTGAACATCTGGTAATCTATATACATATTTATATGTGATTATTTTTTCGTAATTTAATTATAATTACATCTTTTACAAATTTTACTGAAATTCACTACCAACTATCACTATCTATTCACAAGGACAAGGACGTGCAATAAACTATAAAATGCATTGGAACTAAATAACAGTGTAGGCCCTTTTACCATAGCCTAGGCATAGCAAAGGTACGAGTACTTCTTTTATTTGCACGGGTCACCCGAATAATAGAAATAGAATAGCATAGAAAATTTATAATGTACAAGCAAAAATTTAATTATTATTCATCACATTTCAAAAGCAAAGTCTAATTTGCGCCTTTTACGCTACTATGCCACGGTAAAATACGTCTTACATACACTGTCTGATCGATAATAGTCTGATGTCTTAGTCACTTTTTTACGACCTCTACCAAGAAACACACACACACATGCACACATACGAAAATACACACACACGTTCGAGAATTAATCTTTGAAATCTTATAATTAATCCTCTGAGATCTACAAATAAATAGCTATATATATAGTATATATATATATATATATATATATATATATATATATACATATATATATATGTATATATGTATGTATGCGTTTGCATAACGAAACAACAACGCAACCGTCTTCGTCCGCTAAGTCCGAAAGACATAAAAACAGATTCCAGCGCCAGCGTCGATTAATCAGTGCATCGTCCGGTACCATTGCGGCTGGACGACTTACTCCTTGAAAAAGGCCTCCTCTCGATACCAAAACTAATCGGGCATCCCCGAAATACACACGTGAGTAAAACCGTATATTTAAATAAATATGAATCTAATTCAATAAAGATTTGTTAAAGTATGTATTGTTGTTTAATAAGGACACAAAAATATTGAACTCTTTAGTTTTCACAAGCCTTGATCCATAAACCGATATGTCTCCACCGCGCTCGCTACGTTTGATACACCTGCAATGATCCCCTATAAAAGTGTAATACCGCTAATGGCTTTCGCATGTTCTTATTTATGCAGTGCCTCATAAACGTGACGTTATTTATTAAATCCTGTTTTATTTTTTAACTTTTAGTGTATACAGCTAAAAGTTTCAGTAACAACTTGAATGCATTTTTCAGATCAGCTTTTTACTGTCGTGTGTAATTTATTTTCTCCTTCATTTTAAAAAGACAATTCAACAATGACAATGACAATTTCCAGTTTTTGTTTTTGACCGTATGGTTATCGGTAGAGTATAATGCGACTAAGGGATCGGACTGTTTTATATCAGACAGTATGTATACAGCCACATAATGACCGGTGTATGGCAATAGGTGTGCCCAATATTATCTTAGTATAACCAAATTCTAATTGGCAAAATGTGGGTGTTTGTCACATCTCTGCCTACCCTTCAGGTTATATGTATGTATGAATTTATTTTCTTGTTTACAACCCCTTCACACCTTAGCCCACAAAAAATCAACAGTGCTATTTCCGCATTAGAACTGAATGACACAACGGACACAAAGGACATTCATTGTTTTTATTTTAAATTCAGTTTTAGCTGCGAGTGAATCGTGCGGATTTATATTTTTAGTGATAATAATAAGGTGAATACAGCTTTTATATATATACATTTTTTACTATATTGTCTGAAGGGTATCTTATTAATCTATAAAAACTTTTTAAACTTAGTTTTTATGAATTTCCTCAATAGCGGATTGAACAAATTGCATCACAAAAAACATGCGTTAGATTAAAAATCTTGAATTTTACACATACCACCAGAATTTATAAGAAACCGAGGTGATAAGACCTGGAAATTAAAACGGTTATGACCGCTATGAAATTAAAACGGTTATGACCTTTTGGAAATTAAAATGGTTATGACCGTTTAGAAATTAAACGGTTATGACCATTTGGAAGTAAAAATGGTAATGACCGTTTAAACTTCTGACTGTCACAAGCAACTGTCTGTATATTTTCAGTGGTTTAAATCAGTGTTTCATTCTTTGAAACACAGTGTATTATGAATTCACAAATTCTGTTATCTCTCAAACTTTCTAGAAGTGCTATGTCCAGGATAATTTTTATCCACCATTTAACAACATTCGAAACTGGAAGAAGGAATCGTAAGTAGCAGAACACATTTTGGGCAGGACGGCGGGCTTGCAAGCAATTGTGCGGGTCTGCATAACGATATATTTAAGACAGTAACGCCTTTTTTGAATTAATGTCAAAATAAAATAGATAAAAGTTCATTCTCAGTTGCTGTGTACATGTGCTTTCAGAATTTGAGTAGTGCTTTAGCGGTGATTTCCTTTTATCGTCTTATAAACCAGAATGTCATAATGAGCACTTCGAGAAATAAGCATTACTTTGTGAGTAGCATTTTTAGAATCACTGTTTGCTTTATTCTGAACAAATGTGATTGTATTCTTCCTACACATCTAATATAAAGATTACGTATTAACCTAGCTCATGAAGGCTAAGCATGTGTGTGATATTATATTGAGACGTTTTGTTGTCATAATAGGTGTCGAGATTAACTATGTAGGTGAATATTATGAGAAAATGTAGAAGTACTATATCTGACAACCATGTACATAATTGCTGAAAATAATAATACATAGATGGTAATAAAATGTTTAACGGTGTGTGGTTTTTGGTGGAGTAGAATGGTGTAGTAGAATGGATGTGGTGGTCACCACATCTCACTCGATGGCGACAGGAATTCGGACGTTTATCTTGCAAACAGTATACATACAGTCAATGCCCGGAACACGGAAATAGGCTTTTCTACCCCTTCGGGGATATATTACGTATCGGTAAATTTATGTATGTGTGTATGTATAGTGTGTAAACATTTGCAGAATACATTTTAATAATTACGTTAACAATGACAGTGTTTTTTTTTATGCGATAGAGGGTACACGAGCAGACGGGTCTCCTGATGGGAAGTGATTCCTGCTTTCCATAGACACCCGCAACTCAAGAGTCACAAGTGTGTTGCCGGCCTTTTAAGTACGTACGCTCTTTTCTTGAAGCTTTGAAGTTCGTATCGGTCCGGAAATACGTCAGGTGACAATTTATTCCACATGTTTTACATAAAAGACTTCCAAAGGAAAGATAGATGGACTGCCTGATATTGCATACGGCCAGAACATTGCGCAACAGCTAACTCCCTGTAAGCAGTTAAATGCTGAATGTTAAAGTGTAATGGAAAAGTTAACACATTGCACCAACCCCAAATGAAGTTGGAATATGACATTCAAGTCAGTCTTTAACTTATCGTTTTCGAAAACAATCACTTTTGAAAGAAAGATAGGACAGTGCTACTGAAGGATCAGATTTATCATACATTATTTTTTATCACTATAATACTAATATTTTGAATTATTTTGTGCTAAGCTGTGTACGACATTTACCTCGGCTGAGAAGATTTCTATTTATATCTAAAATATTTATAACTTTTTCATATGGAAGTATGCAACCTATCACGCAATAATTTAATATTCAATTCCAGTCAGAAATACGTACAAAAGCGTGATTTAATTTGCTTCATAAAATATAGTAATAAAAGTTTCTGTTCATTGTGTCCATTGCATTCAGAGACACGCAATCAATCACAATTATTAGCAATCGTTGAAGGTAGTAGATGAAGGCCTTGAATAAGCTCTATATCCACTTGGGAACGTCTTAAGTTGCATGTGTGTAGTGTTATATTGAGACAGAAGCTAGTAATATACTTATTGCATTGAATCTACGAACAAAATATATTCAGAGACTACTTTACCTATAATCATTAATTCCTTGTATTAAAGCTAGTATATGCAGTGTGGTTATCGGTGGAGTATAATATGGCCACTCTTCTCTTTTCGTGGGTTTTGTAAAATGTGACTGTGGGACTGGACCGCTATTTATCCGAAAGTATGTATACAGTTTGTGCAGTGCCCGGTTTTCTGAGAGGCCGTGGTATCGCACCGGTCGAACCGGCCCATTTTTGCCTAAGCATGGCTCTTCCACTTTTAAAGTTAATGTGCACCTGCCTATCCCTTCGGGGATGTAGTTGCAGTTATATGGATGTATGTATGTGTGTTTAAGTAGAAGTTTTTTAATTAACGCAAATGCATTTTTTGTGTCAATAAATGGACAAGAGGCAATCATTTCAAGGATACTCTGCACGTAAAAATCATCCAGCATTACTTGGTAGTTTATTATCTATTGTAAAACTTTAAACGCTCGAGTTGCTTTTAAAGCATTGTTATGCTTATCTACATATATAATCATAAAGTAGACAAGACCTGACAAGTCCATAATTTACATTGTACATTTGATGTCACGATACACTATTAAGTTCTTTTAATTAATCATGAAACATTATTTAGTCAAGAAGTGTTAGATAAAAATATATGTAATCCAGCTACAGAATAAGCAAATAAGGATACACATATAGAAAATTATTCACGTTCATTCCAATCACAAATACTCATGAAACTTATTGATATTCATAAACACTGGAAGGCTCTAAAGTGTAGATCAATATGCCGAAGACTGTAAGCTGCCTGTACCACGCCGGTCGAATCCTTTGTACTCCAGATTACGTTATTTAGGCAACCATTGACATGTAAATTCCTTTAGGCTATTAAATTTGCATTCTAATTAAAACAAGACACCCGCCATTGGCTTATTTTGTAAATACAGGCTGCTTGTAAATAAGGACTGTATAGGTACGTAATTCAAGTTCTTATAGATTCAAAATTGTCCTTCTTTTTTACATAGATTTTAATTTATTTTTATACGGAATTTATATAGATGTTAGTAGATTATGCAGCAACACTTTAAGAAGCAGACGAGTGACCAAGGGCTTAAAGAAGCCCGTCCTGCGAGAGTGAGTGGAGAGGAAACATGTCCGGACAGCGCCTACATCATCCGAAAGGCGAGGACTTTCGGATGATGTAGGCGCTGTCCGGACACGGTTGCTTCGGCAAATTCCTGTGTCAGAACGGTTCTGCGGGTAGTTTCTCGCTTCCGACCTTGGTCAACCCATGGTGCGTAGCGAGAGCACATGGAGCGCCGTCACTTCCCTCAGCGAGGAGGTGATACCCTCAAAGGCAGCGGCGGAACGGGAAAGAGATAGCTGTGAGAATGATGAGAAGGGACACCGAGCACCGGAGGGCATTTACAGGGCAGATACAGGCCTAAGAGGCAGCGCGCAGTGTTTTGTGTGTGCTTCTTTTAGGATTGGGACCGAAGGGTGACGAGAGCCATTGCCCCAATCGTGGCCAAGCAGAGGAACCCCGGGGTGATTTTTAGTCGGTAAAAGTCCGGCAGACCACATATCCATGAAGATCTTCACCCCTTAAACAAAAAAAAATGGATAATGATAAATATTTGGTCAAAACCAAGTGTTTTATTAATTTGGATGACTCTTTGTCTATATAATGGGGTCATCCAAAGTTACTTTTACGAAAATAATGTGTTACGTCTACGAAATAATCGCATATCAATAAAATATATATTTATTTAATTCACACAAGCAATTGGAACTTTCAACGATTTATGGGATAATCTTACTGTAATTAATTAATTGTAGTTTTGATGTTTGAAATGATGATAGATTTATAAACGAATGAGATATTCCTAAAAAAATTACATAACCTAATTTTGAACTTTGTACGCATCACAAAGGTTTGCAGTAACATGTCAAGCTGACTACAGTAATAAGGTAACGACGACGCCGCATTCACAAGCGCGCCTTTCTTACCTTTACGTGAATCTAAATTGTACAAGCACTATTTCGCATACTGTTACATAATACACAAGCTCAAAAATTTACTTCCAATTATTTTTAATTGTCTTTAATAAAAATAAAACATAAATAAGAGCGATCTTAACGTTACTTAACTCTCTCAACTCGGCAGAAACTATTACAAATTTCTTTTAGGATTTATTACATACTTAAAGAGCTATAGAGACCTCAAAAAAAAAAGATTTTGTTATTTAAAACCCAATGAAATATTTTTGTACAACGTGTGACAATGAATTGTTTTGTTTTATAAGTGCTAAGCCACGGCAAATAATTTTATTCCTGCTGACCGGTCCCGTCGCGAGACCCAACGCGTGATAATGCATTATTTATACGCCCTAAGACGACCAAAACGAATGCAGATACTAACGAAAAATAAGATACGGAGGCACAGTCGCCTTTTGTCTCAACGACAAACGTGCCTTGTGAATAAATAACACAAATAAAAATCTTATAAATATTGAACAACAGTATATTTCACACTTAACCGAGAGCCACAGTAACTGAGATATATTATGACATGGTTTTATGTCGATGCAGGTTTTTTGGAGGTTCATGTTTTTACGAATCTTTGTTTGTAAACGAAGCGAGATAATGCATCTGTTTTATTTTTTTTTTTTTCAACGTGTTCAGACATTTTAAACATCCAAGTTTGGTAATACTCGCAAAAAGCTTCTGGGAGGTAGGTAAGCTTTAAAATTTAAGTGACGTCTTGTTACAACGTTATACATTGGTGATTACTTTTTGCGAGACCAGAGCAGACTTGTTTAATATTTTTCGAATTTCGCGCTGGTCAAATTTTTTCAACATTGTTACATTTTTTTATTCGAATATTGGTAGTAAAAGTATGAAGAAAGATAAATAAAAGTGACGCTATAGTTTGAAGCTCACTCGTGTAGATTTGTTTAGTTTTCAATCAATATTTCATCGTCATTGGCAGCAGTCACCGCGTAACGTCAGAGCTAAAAACATGGAAAGAGAAATCGTAGAGCGTCGTCCTTTGACTTTCATTACTCCGTTTTGTATGCAATATGTTCTATTCTATACGATACGATATATCATTCTTGGGATAAAATATTTCGAAAAAAAAAAAACATTCTTAAAAGCTTTTTGACCTTTTCGAGGTAAAAACACAGAATAAGACGTCTTAAGACGCCTTTTAAAGTCGATTAAAATATTATACAATCGCCTCCTGTACAATCTTTCATTTTGAATCATAATGAAACTTACTCTGTTCAACTTTTAATTTTTAATTTTTAATATAACATTAACACCTAAATAAAATTGTAGATACAAACTTAAAATCTAAATAGAGACGTCTCCAAAGTTTTCCTTTCATGCACAGTAAGCATATGAATAGTGGATACAGCGGGTGCAAAGCTGATGGCATGCAATACCGTTTATAAAACGTTAATATATAAATCAAAACGCTGTTCATTGTTTCGGCGATATGGAACAGAGAATAGGTTTATATTTTGTAGTTTTGTGCACTTTTGTTTTGGTCGATTAAAAATATTGACGATTACACAGCAGCTTTTATATTAATGAAAGAGTGAGCCTTCTACTTATAGAAATAGTTGTAAAGTTATAGTTACACAAGTTTTAAGACTATACATACATATTTTTCAATAAAACTAATCATAGGTATTTAAGATGTGTCAAAAGAAGAAGTCGGTCAGACTAAGTCAGGCGTGACGCTTGCCTGTTTCAATACATAGTTTCTATGGAGAAGAATACGCAAGAATCTACAAGGACACAGTAAGGCTAGCTGTACTTGCTAAGCTATGAGCTTTTTTTTTTATCGTGTGCAAATTCGTATCCTCTATTGGTTGTATCAAGAAAAGTGTTCAGAGGAATGGCACTCCACCACTGTGCGCGTCTCCAGAAGCTTTTAGCCTCTCACAACCAGCCTATGGAACAAATTGTCGCCTGCCGTATTTTTGGACCGAAACGACCTTCAAACCTTTAAGGAAAGAGCGTACTCCTTTCTAAAAGGTCGGCAACGCACTTGTGACTCTTGAGTTACCGGTGTCCATGGGTGGCGGTAGTCACTTACCATCAGGTGACCCATCTGCCCCTTTGTCCCCTATCACATAAAAAAACCCTTAGTTCATCACCTTAACGGAATGTTCCGTCATAAATGTCTAGCTGTATTCAATTAAAATCACCTCCTCGCTAAATAAAAAGGCGGAATCTCACGCACTTTTCCTAATAAATACAAATAAAAATATTTGTCAACGTCTCCTTTGTTTTTTTTTTTATATACATATATATTTGTATTTTTATACTTATGTATTTAAATATATTATTTTAATAATTAAACGTGGATACATATGTAAAACAATTTAGTTACATAAACGATAAAATGATGGATTTACGTAGGTAAAACACTTTTATTAGCTAACAAGCTTTCAAAACTTTACACATCGGCAACTCAAGAGTCACAAGTGATCCCGAACTAAACGGTTTGGCTCTTCTTTCCTGTGCCGATCGGTGAAAGCCTGGAATGCGAACTGCCAGCGCGGCGCCACTTTTAAGCTTGGCGTGAAAAAGCATCTCACCAGGCCGCCATAGTGTGGGGCACCATGCTGCGTTGACTAGACATGCAATTAGGACTGTGACCACCACTCTTGGACTCCACCACTGAGGGTTATTTATATATATAAAAAAAAAACTAATAATATATAAGTAGGTACTTAAATAAACTCATGCCTTTTTCTTTTCGCTTTACGCAGAGTCAATAGCCCGCCACTTGCATCTGTTCTTATACATCTCAGGAGCTTACTGTACTGTAAAATATTTTGTTTTTCATTGATATATTTTTTTTTAATTATTTTTAAATTATGTTAAAACTTCCAACCTTATTCTTAAATACATATTAGAATAGTCCTTCAGATTTAGCGCAACAAGTATACAACTAATCTTAATTATTAAGATATATATTTGTGTTTCAATCATCTAAAATAAAATAAAATTATAAAATATTTTAGTAACATTTCATTATTGTTTGTATTTCTTTTTTCTTTCATTACAAAGCAATTACGCTACTGATCAAACCAAAGATTATGTCTGATGCCCTTTCAACGATATTAATAAGTATGCATTCGTTTTAAATTGTACGTCAGTTCTCGTAATTATGCTATAATTCACTCACGTGTTCATTCTCGATAGCCTAGCGTCATTCTGACATTCGATGGGTTGTACGTTGAATATATTGTAAAAACAGTAATTAAATGTTTATAGTGTTATTTTTTAAATATCAATAAGAACACATAATTATACATTTACGAAGATCTTAACAGTTATAGTATTAAGGCATGAGGAAATAAGTGTGCAAATCAATAATTGAAAAATCAAAAAAAAATAAAACAAAAACATTTATTTCAATTCAATGCATCATAGGTATTTTTTAATTGTCAAGAGTAGGAGTCAGTTACATTAAATTAGCCGTGAAGCTAGGTGCCTGTTCCGATATGTAGATCCTATGGAAAATAAAGACAAGACACTCAAAGTACACTCGTCTTCTAATACTTTATGGAATTTTCTCATTATCTATAGTATATGTATAAAGTAAAATAAAATGTGAGGGCGATGCAATACATTCACCATCCACCTCAACCATAGCCGAACAGTTACTCCAAACTGCCAGGTGACACATAAAATAAATTTAAACAAGTGATTACTCACTGAGTTGTTTAAACCGTGAGAACTGTCTCAGAAGTACAACTCAACCATTTACACATAAAACATATCAATATATGATATTAATATGTATGTGTTTTTTTTTGTTTGCTATGATTTTATCTAATAGTTATTTACTAAAAAATGTATTTATTCACTTATTGTATTTATTGTATATGTATGTATTTATATATGTGTATATGTTTAATATGGTTATTTTTTCTTTGTCTCAAATTGTAAAATTTAGCATGAATTAGAATTTAACATAAAACTGAAATGAACCTATTTCTTCCTTTCTCTGCTTGACCTAAATGTTGACTGGAAGAGAATGCCTAGGCATTAAGTTTGCCCATGTACAAAATGTGCATAAAGTTTCAATAAAATATTTAAATTAAATTAAATATTATATTCATATAATAACGTAACACTAAATAATGTGCCAGTGCTTATTAGAGCTCAGAAGCTTTTAACAAAGTAGTGATATTAATTATGTTTTCTATTAGACATTCCAATGCTACGCCATAGCACCGGCATTGATTACTTTACTCAATTGGTAAGCAAGCTTGCGGGTGGATTTTAATTCTATAAGTAATGAAAGGATATCAGAATATATTTTTTTTTCATGTCTGCTACTCGTAACAGTATTGCGTAATTCTGTTAAAATGAAAGATAGAAGTGCATGATACAAAACTCTTTAAGTGCACAAATATAAACTATAAAGAGCAGAATGCGAAATACTCTCTTCAAAACTGTATTAACAATCATGGAACTAAAGATTTTAGTTTAACCTTAATGTGTTGGAACCTTCTAAGTAAGGAAAGTCAATAACAATAAGGCAAAAAAAATATTTTACCATAAAATTTAAAAACGATTTTTATTTATCTACTGTAATTCGGTAAATAAAACTCTATACTCTAAGATTCGATTTCAATTCAAATTAAAAATCTGCCCCCTTTTTAATTTGAATTGAAATCGAACCTTTCTCAAAGTATAACCTTATTTCGTAATCCATTACCTCCAAAGTTCCTTTTTTGAAGAAATCAGATAAAAAATAAAACTAAGAAACCACAAACAGACATGTATTTAAAATAGGATCGACATTAAAATTTTGCTGTTCAAGTTCACATTACAGCATGCATTCGAATATAGCTGCAACTGCAACTAATGTTTTGATATGCATATTGCATATTGCGTTTTTTCACTGCTTTAGTTATTTTATCAAAATACTACGACTATGACATAATTTTCCATTATTTTTTTTTATAAAAAATTAAGGAACATACGTTTTGCAATTAGTTTCGGACCCGACGGTCAATCTTTATTAACGAACGAAGCGAACTTCCGCGACTTTTGGAAATTAGTCGAGTATCTCCGAAATACACACGTGAGTAAAACGGTATATCCCTAATAACCATGAAAAGATAAAGCTCCAGGTATATACGTAGTAACAATTCCTAGAAGTAACGTAAGCCTATTAAAATACACTTACTTAGTGGAAGAGCCATGCTTAGGCTTGATCGGAGTAGCACCAGACAGAAAACCGGTTGTCAAACAATGATGGCAATGTATTGCCGAGTGAGTTAAGATACCGGAGGCCCAACTCCTGTATTCCACTTTCCCCTTCCCTTATCATCCTCAAAGACTGGCAACGCACTTACGACTCTCGAGTTGCTGCTGTCACTTACCGTCAGGTGACCCGTCTGCTCGTTTGTCCCTCTATACCATTGAAAGCTGTATATAATGCGATTTTCTGGTAACAGAAACGTGTAATTGTATATTAATCTTTTAAATGTTTACCCGGAACTCCATCATAATATTAATGTCAAAAATATAAAGTTATTGTGGTAGCAGCGCAATAAAATATTTGTGTTGTTTTTTCATCTTGTTAACTTTTCATAGTATATACAGCAGATTCACTATGTTATAGCAATTGATGCTTCACGGCCTTCCCCAATCCCTTCCGCCAATATTCTAGTACTAATCCAGACGGAAATTACTAACACTGGCTATAACAACGAAGTCATTTGCACGACTCAGAGTATTAAGTAACAGGTTTGATCGCGTCCGACAAATAAACTTAAATCCCCCAACTCCGTTTAACCCTCCACACACCCACGAATTTACATGTTACCCTTAATTTCTGATATCGTGGGTACTACGGACCCAGCGTTTTGAGAATTACTGGTATAATCTACGCACGATTGGCCATTATCTCGGTATCCAGTTCTTGGTACAATTGGAGTTTTTGATCCTGCCATAAACCGGGTAAGGACTTAGTTGTTAATTAAGGCCTTAGAAAGGACGCCACCTTTGTTATGTGAATCGATAGCACTTTGTTACAATGCTTACATTGTTCGTGTTTTGTCCCGGGTTTGTCATAAAATTGTAATGTTATTGATTCCAACGATGAAGTTGTATGTGTCCAATCTAAAAGTTTTGTGAGTAAAGAAATAAATGTATCTTTTTTGTTGTTTTATCAAGCCATAGACGCCATTGCTATTATAATTGATTTGGAAATCAAAATGTTAATTTCTAGCTTAAAGTAGTAGTAGCTCGTCAGTATAACCTCAACTTTCTTGATGTTACATGTTACATACAACATATAATTACAAAAACGATCTATTAGTTATAACCCTTTTTCATTGAACAGTTAGTTTCATGAACCACACAGAAACGTTACGTTTACCGGCTGAAACTCAAATACGAAGTCCGGGTAGACTGTTTCTGTACCTGTTTACGTTGCAGTCAATTACCATAATTAAATACAAACAATGTTGCAGCGGTGACAACTCAAACATTGAGAGTATCACTAAAATGTTCACTCTAATAATGTCTATCAGTTACGGTGCTCGCTTTATCAAATTCAGTTAGAAAGCTTCGCATGGATGTAAAAAAAAATAAAAATAATATATATATACATATAAATAATATAATAGGAAACTCAAAAATATTCTAGTTATTTTAATAATATGTTTTAACTCGTTTATCGAGTATAGTTTCTTCTTTCAGAGAGATCTTTTCAGTTATCTCACAAATATTGCAAAAAAATACTTACGTCATATGTGTTAGAATATGTTCATTAATATTGAAATATTATAATACTAGTTTATCTTCATACTAACACCGTCTAGCGATTACTATACGTACTAGGATAATAGTGCACTAAACTAAATAACAGCAATAAAATATTCTAATCTCAACCAGCAAGTCATTCGTTTTATTAATATGTTAATAAATTGTATCAGTTGTATCAATAAATTACACCAACATGAATATTGAAAAACAAAACATGATTATTGTATTATTTGACTAAGTAAATAGGACATTGTTTAAGATAAATAGGTAGATCTATACTAGAAAAAGTATTAAATAAAAGTAGACCCATCTTCATTAAAAACAATTTAATGGCATACATACGGTTTTCTCCTCCTTGAATTTAGCAGTTACATATATGCTGGTTGATCTGGAAATCATTATAAAAATGAAGGAAAAATACCTTTAAAGAACAAAAGTCTGAAATTTTGTGACAGAGTCATGCATGCATGGGTCGGCTTGACCAGAACAACACCACGGCCTCACAGAAAACCGATTGTTGAATAATGCTTACATTCTATTTTACCGAGTGACAACACGACTAAGACGACTAAAAGCGGCGGTTATCACTTACCATTAGGTGACTCGTCTGCTCGTTTGCGTTGACGTGTTGAATATAAAAATAATCAATGATGCGAATTTATGTTTAGCCGGTTACAGAACTTAGCTTATAAACAGAATAAAACAATAACAGCAATTCTTATAAAAACATCAAAAACATTTTATGAACATAAAACAGTCTGGGAAATGATATGTTCGTAATGAGTAAATAAATTAATTTGGTAAATAAAACGAGGATATCAAAACGTGATGCTGTTAATGTTGTACCAAGTTTTAATGAACGTACGAAGGGAATCGGTTAAATAACCTCGAAGTAAATATTTATACTCAATCCTACGCCTTCAGACGATTTTGAGTCTTCGTTGTATTTGTTTATGTTAATTAAAGCAATAACATTTCGTTTTTCAAATTCGAAGGAGGCAATCTTTGAAACTGTCTTAATTTGATTCGTCTTAAAATCAATCGCTAATTTTGCTCAAATTGGCGTGGATCTACGAGGGAAACAAAAAGAAGCCGTTACGTATTATTATAAGACTAATTTAGAGTAAAGCTTCTAAATAAGAACTATTAAATATATAGTGTTATAGGTAATCGCATAGCATTGTTTATTTACGGTGCCCGTTTTTCAATCTCGTATTTATGTAACCAACTAGCTATAGCGTTAGTATGAATAGATTTATAAAAGGTTTTAAATAATGTATGAAACTATAGCTATCAAACTGTACATAAAAATTATGAACATTTTATATTATATTCAAATTAACTTTTTTAATTATTTTTACTAATCGTGAAAATATTGCATTTCAAATATTCTACTTGAAACAAAATTTTCTTTTATAATACATATTTTGATCGTTTTACTTTTATCAGATTACTTACATGCTGAAGAAAGGACAATATTTTCGTAAGCTTGCGACGCTACATATCGCGTTCTTGGTAATAAAATGTTCCTATAGTTCTAGGACTGACCTGCTCAAATTACTGACACCAACATGTAGATCGCTTTAGACTTAACTCAATAAATAGTATATTTACATATTATTTATCATAGACGACAGAAATAGTACCATTTTAAAACGTGAGCTGGCGTAAATCTGTAAAGGAACTATATGTGACAGTACACATCGATCGTACGCCACTGGTGTCCCACTGAACCGATTCTGTTTAATCAACGCCCCCGGATTGGAACTATTGGAACTATTCGAAGTGATTGAAGCGAGAACCCGGCTGACGAGCAATCTTCAACTAATATCCTTCGCGAGAACTCAATTACAATACGCTAGCGCCTTTAATTTCCTCATGTAGGCATCGTACCTTACTGTTTTAAACAATGAACGGTACTACTTATTTTCGATTCGTTGAAATGGAAGTGAGTTATGATTGTAAACGTAAAAGCTTGTAATTTGCATCTGCTACTACGTATTTCAGTGTAATACTGTTAAAGCCGTAAGCTTCTCAAATAAAATAAAATAAAATAAAATAATAAAGTAACGAACTTGTGCTATGATAGTCACATGTCAGGCTTCCAAAACTTTGTTTATCTAATTTAGCCCTCTTTTTAAAATCACGATATATTTATAACTTTACATATTTTCTTATATATCGGAGATTGCTCTGCTTCATATTAATGAGGTTTAATAAAAGAGGGGGACCGTTTGCTCAAGAGAACTATCCATCAATCGCTTAGGTAGCTCCTAATAAATGGAACAATCACTGGGACCCCATCGTCGTTGCGTTAAAACGGCTTAAAAAACTAACCTAACTATTATAAGTAAATTTTTAAAACATCTTTTTAAGTTGTTTGAAGGGTTGATAAAAGTTACAAAATTCAACAAGTACATTCGTCAATACCAATCATATCTAAGCTCTAAGCCGTGACAAAGAACTATCATACATACATACATCACTCAAAACACATAACCTTTCTTCTTATGCAGTTGGTTAGGTCAGGCTCTTCGAAGTTATGGTGGAATAAAGAAACTCACAAATACAATACATACATGTATTGAACTTACATATATGTGAACCCATCTTTTTTGGTGAACCCATGAACACACAACTTAGAGTCACAAGAGTGCTGTCCGCCTTTTAGGATAGGGGAAAAGGGGGAGGGGAAAGAGGGGGTGGGCAAAATGGAAGGGGAAAGAGGGGAAGGAGAAAGAGGGGAAAGGGAAGGGGACAGGGGTTGGGTAGCCTCACTCAATCGGTCACACAATGCAAGCATTGTTTAACAGCCGGTTTTCTGTGAGGTATTTTAAAACAATAGTGATCTAGACGGCACAATACCTGCACAATCTATGTACATCTAGCCTGAACCATTCGAAACCTATTAACAATGATACGTTTATAGTTCTTATCTTTGTGTCTTGTCGAATAAATTTCGATTCTAAATATCAACTGTTTACTGACTGTTCACGGATTCAGGGTGATTGGCCTTTGACTAATTTTATTTATTTTTACTTTGATTCAAGTTCAGTCTAAGAATATTATATGAAATTTTAATTTATGCTAGTAAATTCTATACAAGCATACGATATACTTAAAAAGTGTACAAGGTAAAACATTTAATAATCACAAACTTTAGTTACTAAACCTATGGATAAACTTAACGATGCTTATAATGCTGTTAATTTTCTGTTGAATTTTGTTTGAGACTAAAACTGAGTGAAAAACAAATTTAAATCAGGTGCAAGATGATTGTGTCAAGTTCTTTACTATTTTTTACAGACTATTTTTACAGAATATTTTTACAGTTACGAAAAAAATACTTGCCTAATCAGACTTAATTATAATATTACGAACTGTATAACAACTAAATGTATATACTTTCAATAAACTCACTCCAGTTGGTATAAAGCCGTTCGGCCGATTTGAATAGAACACGCTATGGGCTGTTGTCGCGGCGCCAAATGGGATTGTATGGGATTGTATTGCTATAGGCCTCAGGTGCCGATTAGAGTAGATCTCGGACTAGATAGAGGCACGCAACTCCGAACCGAACTCCACGGAACTATATAACATTAGAGTGTGCCAGGTTCTAGTTAGATGGTTATAGGTTTATTATAGATTTAAATCGATGGAATATAAGATTTTAGAGCTGCTAAAATGTTTTGCTATCTTCAGTGAAGATATCTTTCTAAAGCATTGTAACATAAGTTTTAGCTTATGTTTTCTTAGTATTGTGACAATTTAAACTCCTTTTTTTTTCATTCTCAGGTTAAAAAACGATTGTAGGATTTATGTGTTAAAAAATCTAATAAGCTGAAAGTCTGGCAAAAATAGTAGACTCACTCACTCGAATACGGACCATGCAAAATAATTACACTGGTCCCATGTCTGACATCAAAATTAGGTACCAGCCTATGGTTTGTAATTTAAAAATATATTGCTAATATTATTATTTCAAAAGTATAAGTAAAGGTATGGTATGGTATGGTTTTTCAGGCACGCAATGTTCTCTCCTCTTCGTACCAAGTTTAAAACGCATACAGTTGTATGTTAAATCTATGCCCTGAAAGCAACATTGAATAAAAATGTATCAGAAGCATTGTTTCAAAACACGAGGACAGATAAGACTAACTACATACTAGGCTCGAATAATGTGCATTTTAATTACCCTTTCTTTCCTTGCAAATATGCAAAAGAGAAGTCGTTATTCTTGAAGGTACGGATAAAATCCGAAACAATTAAATATTTTACTGCTGTGCGTCTTCAGATGTTAGATAGCAATGTAAAGTTGATTAGTTTTATTTAATTGGTTACTTTAAGTGATAACATAAACCATTTCTTTAAAATATTTGAAGAAATAATATCTCTACATCATTTAGGTGATGTAATTTAATTATATATTACTATGTAATAGTTTAATAATTTAATCATTTTATAAATAACAATACTTTACTTTTTATAGCAACAACCGATATTATTTCAATGCAAAAATGTGTATCTATTCAGTTTTTTTTTTTTGTTTAAAAAGTAACACCCAATTGTGCCTCCTTATATAACAATGACAAGTCAACCCAGTATAGTATCCAGTCTGAATTAAATATTTAATAAGATTTAAAATTACTTTTTTTTGTGTTGAAGTCCCCACGGGTCATCGTCATCGTGTCTTTGTCAGGGCCACAGGCCTCAAAAAGCAGCTACCTTGCCGCTTTTTGAGAAAAGGTGACGCCAAAATGGTTTATCGTTATTGTATTAGGCCTGATTTTGCAAGGGTGACAGATAGACCCGTCCACCCCTAGGCAAGCGCTCACGGAGGATGCACGTTCGTCGATGGTTTTGTCTTCTGCGGGATGTAAAAGCACTAACTATCTCTCGTAACCCTTTACACGAATTCTTTGACAACCATCAATGTCTCGCAATACGAGTCAGCGGAATCCAAGCACTCTCGCTTTGGACTACAGACATAACCATTATCTCCAGCGAAAGGTTCCCCACACCGATAGCTGCCATGAAGTCAGCACGCTGCTTCACCCACGCACTTCACTTCGCAGCCCTCGCAGTGTTGGTACACAGGCGTTGGCTCAAAGCCTATGCAACACAGCTGCTTCCTGAAGCTACCACGTCCGGTAAACACCTGTGTCATCCTGTAGGTGGTTAAACCATTTTCCCTCTCGGCTATCGATCCTTCATGACACTGACGTGGCGTTACTATAACTTCACATACTAGCAATAACTTGTTTACTGCAGAAACATAGAAAAAATGTATTTTAAAACAAAATACGTTCCAAACAAATAGAAGAAAAGTTTAAAAACGACAATTATCTAAATAGCAGGAGGAGATAATAAACAATAATGTTTGCGATACGTCGTCAGTAGTCGCGACACGTCCAACAACATACAGCTGGTGACACAGCCTCCAGATATATAGAAAAAATAATAAACGAACAACTTTCACAAAAGTGGGTGAAGTCATTTATCAAGCTAGTGCTAAGAACTCTCGACAGGGAGAACTTTTGATACAGGATACGTTGGCGCTAGACATTAATAATAAGGATATCGCAGTTATCACTTAAGCTCGAAAACTTTCCTCTTAACGTCACCGAGTTTTTGCTCCACTGTCGTGTCAACTATAACCTAGATAAGAGAATTTATCATTTCTCTTTGATGCATCGCAAGTTTTCCAATTCAGGAAAATATCTTTAGTTTAATATTCTTAATGTCCGTCGTATTTTTTTTATATTAACTGTTTGTTTTTATAAGTACCATCTACAAGCAAATGTAATACCCTCCTATTAAATTCTAACTTCATGAGAGTATCCAAGCTAATTTATTGAGAACAAACAACTTTGGTATCTTTATTCTCGGCGCCTGCCTCTAAACTCGGGCCAAATTCTGTAAGTAACTAACTTCCAGTTAGACACGTAAACGACTTTACGTGTCGAACAAGGAAATCAAATTATCAACTCCTACCAACTTCACACCTCTTCCAGTTCGTACGAGATACCGGAATTTGTTGACCGAAAACGGTCGCCCTTTACTATTTGAAAAATTCTATACGTTGCCTTAGAAAAAAATACATATGTGTAAGCAAGCTTTATTGGATATCTTTACCAAAGCATTTGAGTTGGGAATTCAATAAGTGATAGCGAAAGGAATTAAGGGGCCCAGCGGCAACTCATTTTGCACTTTGTATCTGATAGACATACTAGACAGTTTTAAATTTCCCTTATCAGTCACTAAAGAATTTTAGTTTTTTCTTTATTATTATGTTATGCAAAGCTTACAATTTAAAATCATTTGTCAAACTTTGTTGACATAATTTTTTTGTCCGCATAAAATAAAAGACAAACTATGGCACCCGGTAGATTTCTTTTGTAAACTATACAATAACTCATGAGTCATTCAAAAAAATACACGTCTCTGCATCTATTATCATAATTCCTCAGATACAGCGCTGGTTTTCTTTTTAACCCAGCTTGGTGGCTCGATTAAGAAAACATTACATAATTGTGCGAGAGCTATCGGACGCGCAAGTGGCGCCATGCGAGGGAACGTGAAACTATGTCGGTCGGGAGGGTGTGCGGGGGGAGGCACAGAGGGGCGGCTATGAACACAACCACTTTAGTCAAACTGACGAATCCATCGGTTCGCCAGTCGCACATGAACCACAATGAGGTCGATACGCGTTCGCGTCGCCTCAGACACCGAATGTACGTGCGCCGCGATGTAAACATAAACCTGTGAAGTGACACATTGATAATAGCTCTATAATACAACATTGACTTAAACTAAGTGAAAGTTTCCAGTTAGCGTTTCTTTAAAATTACTATAGACAAATGTGTGTGAAAAATGTTTCAATTGCTGACTCTGTTGTTTGTGACTTTGGGTGTTAATGCGGCTTATGCTCCAAGAGGTGTAGATAACTGCAATCGCTTATCAAAAGGAGATGATGGCACCTTGTGCCGTGTGCGAACGCTTGACGCTGATGGATCCAGTTTGGCATCTGCACCCATTGAAAATACTAAACGGTTTACTGTGGAATGCAACCAGCTGCTTCTCTTTGAAAGTTATCTTGAAGCGAATTACTTTCAAAAATTTTCAACACTCACTGAACTGAGACTACAGAACTGTAAAGTATTAAGAATACCCGGCAACGCGTTCGAAGGTTTACGTGAACTCAAAAAGTTAGCGATAAGATCTAAAAACTACGATTGGAGTCCTAATAAGAATTTAGAACTCTCCCTTGGAACTTTTAATGGTTTACGGGAGTTGCAATTACTAGATCTTGGTGAAAATAATTTAAAAGTAATACCTCATGATGTGTTTTGCCCTTTGGATAACTTGCAAGTGTTAAATGTCACTCATAATAAGATCAAAAGTGTTGATCGTCTTGGATTTGGAAAAAATTGTGGCTCTGGTCTACGAAGTCTAGATTTAAGCCACAATGAGGTCAAGTCTCTTTCTGAAGAGTCAGAAATTACAGGATTGAAACGGCTTCAAGAATTAAAACTGCAATATAATAATATCACAGATATTTCAGGCGAAACGTTTAACGGGCTTATTTCACTTCGAATATTAAATATATCCTATAATAGCCTACAGTTTATACCAGAGGGTACATTTGCAAGCACGAAGGAGTTGCGAGAGGTATATTTAAATAATAACTTGTTATTTGAACTAGCCAGAGGCGTGTTCCACCGATTAGAACAGTTGCTTGTCTTAGATTTATCGAATAATCAGCTCTCAAGTACTTATGTAGACGGTGGTACGTTTATTGGCCTTATTCGCTTAGTCATTCTGAATTTGTCTAATAATGCCTTGACCAGAATAGATGGAAAGACATTCAAAGATTTATTCTTCCTGCAGATATTAGATTTAAGGAATAATTCTATAGGTTACATCGAGGAGAATACTTTCCTTCCTTTGTATAATTTGCATACATTAAATTTAGCTGAAAATCGCTTACATACAATAGACGAGTTCCTATTCAACGGATTGTTTGTACTTAGTAAATTAAATTTGAATAATAACTTACTTATAAATATAGATCAGAAGGCATTTAAAAATTGTTCTGATCTTAAAGAATTAGATTTAAGTTCAAATCAGTTAACGGATGTTCCATCTGCCATCTGGGAGCTATCTCTCCTGAAAACTTTGGACCTCGGTGAGAATCAAATAACTGACATAAAAAATGGATCTTTCAAAAATTTAGATCAGTTAACCGGTTTGCGATTAATCGACAATCAAATTGGCAACCTTACAAGCGGTATGTTCTTTGATTTACCAAGCTTACAGGTTTTAAACTTGGCTAAAAATAAAGTGCAGGCTGTTGAGAGAGGAACATTTGTAAATAATAAGCAATTGGAAGCGATTCGATTAGACGTTAATTTTATATCGGATATTAATGGAGTGTTTGCAACCTTATTGAGTTTATTATGGCTGAATTTATCTGATAATCACTTGGTTTGGTTTGATTATGCTTTCATACCTAGTAACCTTAAATGGCTTGATGTTCACGGAAATTTCATCGAACACTTAGGTAATTATTACAAGCTGCAGGATGAAATTCATATTAGAACGTTGGATGTCAGTCATAACCGTATAATAGATATTTCACCAATAGCAATTCCGAATAGTGTAGAGTTACTGTTTATAAACAATAACCACATAAACAATATTCAAGTGAACACGTTTACGGAGAAGCGTAATCTCACTCGAGTTGATATTTACGCAAATGAGATATCTCATTTAGATATCAACAGTCTCCGGTTGTCCCCAGTCCCCTTGAACAAGTCG
Source organism: Tyria jacobaeae (assembly GCA_947561695.1). Classification (NCBI taxonomy): domain Eukaryota; kingdom Metazoa; phylum Arthropoda; class Insecta; order Lepidoptera; family Erebidae; genus Tyria; species Tyria jacobaeae. Next base: position 15,150,527 of record OX387220.1, read on the forward strand.
TTGCCTGAGTTCTACATCGGAGGAAATCCGTTTAACTGTGATTGCTCTATGGAATGGTTGCCTTTGATAAACAATATGACTGCGATGAGACAGCATCCAAGAATAATGGATCTTGAGAATGTGTTGTGCAAAATGACACACACCAGAGGTGTAACACATATACCATTAAATAATTTGAAGTCTACGGATTTCTTATGTACATACGAGACACATTGTTTTACACTTTGTCGCTGCTGTGATTACGTAGCCTGTGATTGCCAAATGACGTGCCCTTATAATTGTTCTTGTTATCATGATCCAACATGGAATAAGAATGTAGTAGACTGTTCCGGCCAACGCGCGTTAGAAATACCGGAAAAAATACCGATGGACGCGACGGAAGTTTATTTAGATGGTAACGATTTAAAGGAATTACAAAATTATGCATTCATTGGCCGAAAGAATATGAGATCATTATATGTTAATTCCAGTGAAGTAGAAAATATTCAAAATAGAACATTTGCCGGTTTATCCTCCCTCATTACGCTGCATCTCGGTAACAATAAACTAAAGCATTTAAATGGCTTCGAGTTTGAACATCTGACGCAACTTAGCGAGCTTTTCTTACAAGACAATTTTATCAGTCATATATCAAACTCAACTTTTTTAAGTTTGCATTCATTGAAAATTTTGCGACTAGACGGTAATAGATTAGTAGACTTCAGTGTGTGGAGTTTAAACAATAACAAAAACCTAAACGCTCTAGCTTTAGGTAACAATATGTGGTCGTGCAAATGTCGCTATTTACAAAAATTTACATCATACATATCAGATAACGTTGGCAAAGTAATAGATATTTCTGATGTATGGTGTTGGAATGCTGATCCAAAAACAACACAAAAGAAAGAGCTAAACCTGAATGGTACAATATGCAGCGACTACTACGCTGGAGATTCTGTTATTGATAATATGTTAGTCTCAAATTACATTCCCATGATGGTGACTACACTTTCCGGATTCATGTTAATTATGCTAGTCATCCTTCTGATTTTCTTATTCAGAGACACGATTCGCATATGGCTTTATACAAGCTGCGGTATAAGATTGTTCCCATTTATTGGAGCGTACGATGACACTGATAAATTATACGATGCTTATATTTGCTACAGCCCAAAGGACGATGATTTTGTTATTCAAACGTTAGGCGCTGAATTGGAAAATGGAAGCCCTTCGTATCATCTTTGTTTACACTACCGAGATATACCCCAGCATAATGTGGCATATATGCAGTGTACATTGCCTCTTCCAGAGGCTGCGGAAGCATCGAAACGCATAATAATCGTCCTAACAAGGAACTTCATAGAAACGGAATGGTCACGTTTTGAATTTCGCCAAGCATTATATGAAATTTTAAAGCCACGAATTTATTCTTTAATAGTAATAGAAGAAACCTCAGTTTTGCCTGAGGCAGAATGCGATCCTGATTTGAGGCCATATTTAAAGACGAGTTCGAGGATAAGATGGGGCCAGAACAAATTCTGGGAAAAATTGCGTTATGCAATGCCGGATCAGAAATATAAATCTAAATCTTCTACTTTCAGAAACAATATCAACTCTTATACAATGCGAAGTGGCATGCAAAATGGGACGATGAGATCATTTTCTTTCACGGAGAAAGTAAGAGGATCAGCAGATGGTGTGAGCACTACACCAGAATTTGTTGAGAATCGTCCACAACTGATTCAAACTAGTTCGTATGGGCCTGGTGGTAGGCCGCCTTCGGATCATATATATTCTTCTATAGATTCTGATTATTCGTCTTTAGAACTAGGTACAAACAATCCAAATAGAAGACGAGAATTCAGGCATTGGCCTCCACCGCCTCCATTAATTGATACTCAGTCTTCAGGTCAAGCCTATCTTGTCTAGTCTTTGCTTCTCATTTAAATTCATGTAAAATCTTTTAGTCAAAGCTTCATGTGAATATATGTATTAATCGCAACGCGCGCTTTACCAAATAATTAAAATTTTAATCTATTTTTGTAATTTCTCGCCGTTACAAAGGGCGTTTCATAATGTTGGTGTAAATACATTCTATAAGACTGCTGTAGAAATTACTAATGTGAATTTGTATATAGTTTGTAAATAAATGTCCATATAAGTCATGAGTATACTATTTATGTATTTTAATAAAGCCATTGTGATAATTTTTACTATAAACTTTTTTATTTCAAATTCCTTGTTTTATACTCTCATAGAACTGGTGTTATGGGCACTCTGAATTAAAATCTAAATTAATATGATATGTGTAAAATGTATCTTATATTTATAACGATATTTCTTTTGACACCAACCACCATTTTCTTCTCGTGAGTGACGTCATAGTAGTAGAACCAAGTTTTTGATTGCAAGTAGCAGCGTACAATTTAAATATCAGCATGTTGTGAATTTGTGGCATTAAATTATAGTTATTTGAAATTTTCCTTCTTATATCAGAAAAATCATAACACTATGCTCTGTACATTTTGAAGTTTCTTTGTTTCTGCTATTATAACGTCACAATAATGGCGGCTACCTTTTTGAAACGATTGTTGTATAGTTTATATTTTAAACATTTTTTTTTTTCTATACGAACATTTTACAATATATAAAAAAATAGGAGCCGTGTATAATAATTACATAGATTAATGAGGTTTATTTAAGTCTATATATGTTTATTAGAATATTTATTCTTCAGTTATGACAAATAAAAACACATTATAGTTAAATTAAGAACTTTCTTCGACAGAAAAATGTAATACGTAATAATGATTTTGTTCTTGAATAATAAGTTAAATAGGTGAGCATGTTTGAGGGTTAGAAATCTCGATTTCAGTCAGTTCGAATAACATGGTATGCAACCCTGACCTGCTTGACTTATTACTTACACTCCCATTTCTCTTTCATATACTGCCAATATTCTCAAAGTGCACGTTTCGCGGCTTGCTTGCTCCCTAAATTATAATAGGCGAAATGTGAGTATTTATTACGGCGTTTTATTCAGGAAGTTTCGACTATAAACTGTTTTTTTTTTAATGAAACCACTATTAAGTTTATTATACCCAAGTACTGAATTTAACTATTATTTACTTATCAGACACAATAAAGATATTTAAGTTGTATGTATATCTAACATAATGTTGCGACATATGTATATGATGTCATCCAATTTGATAATTAAAATCGGAAGTGAAATTCTAAATAAAGAAATAGACTGCACGTATTGCGTAGCGGTTAAAGTGGTCACCTCGCCACTACGCTGCCACGCCGAGTGTTGTGGGTTCGATCCCCGCATGGGACAATTCTTAGCGTAATCCTCAAATTGTTGTTCTTAGTCTGGGTGGTTTTTGAGTTCATTATTTGAATGTCTGTAGAGTCCCCCGCGACACAGGAAATAATCTTAATGCTGAAGTTGTCTTTTCTTAAATGAAAAAAGAAAAGAAGAGATATTTAAAAAAAACCTTTATCATGATAAATATGTTCTGAGAAATTATATCCAATCATAAAAAGAATTGTTATTAATTTAAAAAAGAGATACTATTAATATGCCTTGTTAATCCATTTTATTATTTTCATTATATTTAAACACTCATTCCTATAACAAAAATTCATATTTTTTGTCTAAAAAATAATGGACTACTAGAGATCTCGCCGGACGCGTACCTGCAACCAAATCTGACAAAGCCGAGGGAACGTGACAGGAATGCAATGGTCACCTCCAACCATATAATAATCGCACAGAATCACCTGCTGAATTTTAAAATGTTCTTATATAATCTCAAGAAAGCTTGGCCTTTCCTATAATCCTGTTAACTTTATTTTTCGGTTCTTATTACACCTCTTCCAATTATTTTATGTGGATCTGGGTTCAAAATTTGATACTATATCTTCTTAGAACATTACAAATACAATTTTTTTTTTTAATATTTCTTTTTTGAATTGACATCTCCATCACATGGAATTATTCCTGTGTCACGGGGAGGCTTTACAAATATACAATCAACGGACACAAAGAATACCCAGACTCGGAATAACCTTTAGTCGGTCACACTAATTTTTGTCCTGTGTTGGGATCCAACTCACGACCTCCGCCTCAGCAGTCACGGTCAATAACCACTACAACTAAACAATAGCCAGTCAACACCATTAATATATTATACAATGAATGGAATAGAAATAGACTTTATTGTACACCAAAAAAGATTAGTTTACAAAGGATACAACAGATAAATAAGTATGTACAAACGGCGGCTATATCGCTAAAAAAAATTCTTACAGGCAACCTTTGGATGGCCAGAGATATAATTTAGGGTAGAAATTTTGGTGTAGAAATGATATGATTTGATACTTAAAGTTTTGAAACTCTTAATAAAGACATACATCACAGTGTACAAGTTACAGGGCAGTCAGCGTTATCCATATCAGAATAAAAACTCAAAAATGTAAGCGACAGGTTGTTCAGAGAATATATGAATTTACACACGTGTATGTCCACAAAATTGATTACATACAACCTTTGCAAAAACCGAATGAACGAACCGAAATTAATCGCCATTGTGCTCCTTCATAACTTATTTTGTTTAGATAGAACTCGCCAGAACTCTACATGAACAACAATACCTTGGTCGATAGCTTTGAAAATAACATTTCGGATCGACTATAATAAACAGAATTTATTTTAACAATTTAATACATTGCGACAATGCTTGTTTTTCTCTGGAATGTGTTTAGCTGTAGTCAATCAATTTTAACTACAGCATACGTATTAAATTCAAAAATTAAGAGTAGAATAATCAACTATTCTGATAAACAAGGGTGCGACAAGTTGTAAAAGTGAAAGAATAATTAATATCTCCTTCTCCCTTATTTATAGTATAGTAACAAATATAACAATATTACTTTTTTTATATATGTGAGTACGCATACTATGCATGTGTGTATGTATGTATGACTTAGAGATTAATCATTTCGGCCGTGGACAGGGCAACTGAACATTCGAGTACAATATTACTTTTTTAAAATTAATTAATGCATGTAAGTTTGTGTAAGTTTTATTGACTTTCGTGGTTGTCTTCGTTTTTACTAGAAATACCTTTTATTTATAATCACCTCTTCAGTCACAGTTTACAAACTTCTTTATTTAATAAATTTTGTGGAACAGTACGTGAAGTGATTTTACTCAAGATGTGTAGCAAGTTCAACCAAGTGCCAACAATCAACAGTATAAATTGATGAAATGCTTGCATTGTCATTATGAAATACTTGATTCAAAAACCACGATAAGATTAAATGGTATTTTAATTCAAGGTCACATGTACATTTATTCAAAATGTCTATGTCATGTCATAGATCATGCCATTATATACAATGAACTTATCCATAACACTCTCAAGCAATACTGGACCAATGGGTCTAATTGAAGTCAATATGGCTAGATCAAGACTAGAATAATGGCTCCACAATTGCCGTAATGGATACGTGACGTTTAGACAGATGTTCGCATAGCCTATTACGTACATATGAATGAGTGACGTTTTGTTTCTCAGAAAGCAATTTTCTGTCTTTAGAGTGTCAGCCATATTTTGTAGAACTATTCCTCTGACCATACTTTGAACGAATAGAACTAAAAACCAAACGTATTGTACCGTAATGTCGTTTTCTGTAGTTGAATGGTTTTGTGATGAGTAAATGTTATATTGGTATACATTTGCTAATAATTATCCTACAAACTAATAAATAATACAAAACATACATACATACATGCACTCCGGCCTTTTCTATTATCTTGGGGGACGGACGAACCTGCAAGTGACCTGATTGTAAATGGCAACCGCCGTATGTATATAATTTCATACTTAAAATAACTATTTCTTATCTTTAAATCTTTATATGGTGCACGAGAGTTCTTACTCTCTAACGTCAAGTTTGCGGGAGCTAGATTTCTATATGTGAGTACGCATACTATGCTTGTGTGTATGTATGTATGACTCAGAGATTAATCATTTCGGCCGTGGACAGGGCAACTGATTATTCGAGTGCAAGTATACTAATTACACAGGGTAAATGCCATGGGATTTTAATGCACTTTGGCAATTAAAAATGCGATGCAATGAAAGGAATAGAATATATGATTTTAACAGTGGTAGAGCCATGCTTAGACATGACTGGGCCGGCTCGACCAGTACGATACCGAAACAGAAAATTAGTTGTGAAGCAACGGTGCGTTGCATTTCCCCAAAATTAGTGTTTTCAGAAGCCCAACTCCCCCTCTCCTCTTTCCCATCTCCTTATTCTCACTCTCTTCTTTCCCCTCTCCGTATCCTCTCAATCATCCTCATCACCCTCGATGGCTTGCAGCACACTTATGACTCTTTAGTTGCAGATGTCTGTGGACGGTCACTTACTATCAGGTGACCAGTCTGTTCGTCTGTCCCCCTAGATCATATAAAAAAATATATAATATCTAGTAAAGCATTCGACTCAGATGAATCAATCCATGGAACATACATTTATGGCTTAGATTTTAAAAATTGTAAGGTTTATACTAAGTTAATTTGTTTTCATAACGAGTATTACATAATTTTGATTAAAACTTTAATCATGTTTGGGATTTTCATAAGCTTCATGTTATTATTTTTTACTTAAGTTTCATAAACCTTTTGATCTGCTTACTATGATAGTATAAAATATTCATCAGGTGACCAGTCTGCTCGTTTGCCCCCTATTGCCTATTGCCTATTGCACAATATATATATATATATATATATATATATATATATATATATATATAAATATATACATATATGTATATAAATATATTCTGCTGTATCACTGAGTGATTCATACTTCTGACTATGGACATATAATTTTTCCATTATATTATAGAGGTAACCTTTTAAAATTAATATAATAATGAGTTTCGTTAGTTGATATGATTCATGCTAAGTATTACAAATTTTACAAAATTTACTACCTAGCTTGCTTAAAAATATTTTTCTGAATAAAAGGTCTCTGAGTGTCTTGCCATCCTTGTCGGACCGATGATATAGCGCACTAGTCTACTACTACTACTCCCCTACTCTTTTCACTCTAAGTAATATTTAACAACTAGCTACCCCTATTTGCCACCACTTTTAATTTAATTAAAAATTGGGGCATTCGCATCATTTGAATAGGTGGCCTGGTGATAACATATTGCTTTCACGTTTTGATTCACGTTCATGTTTGACGTTTATTGAGTAAATACTCGATAAATCCTTCGGCTCTTACTAAATACTAACAAATCTATTAATTTTAAAATAAAAGTTATTTCACAACAACCTATACAAATTGTTTCCTCGGCTTAACTTAATTACTCATTAATAGCATCTAGTGCTGCGTCCTACTTTTGATGTGAGAATAACTGTGGGAAAATAGACGAAGCAGAACAACTACGTGTCATTTGTCATAAATGATAGAGGCCATTAACACCCATTCGTTCACTTATATCATCAATTAGACTATTCACACCCACGGTTTCTTCATTAACACTTTATTTGCCTATAAAGTTAGCAGATTGTGTATAAATGTAATTAATTTCGTTATTCCCGTTTTATTTTTCAAGCCAGCAAATTTGCTACAAAATAATAATTGCAACTTGGCACATCTAACATTCGGCGAACGATCCCAACCTAGATAGAGCCTGTACTATGTAGGGAATGCAAATCTCGCGAGATTGGAGCTCAAGCGAGATCCCGCGAGTTTATGAATAACAATACTGCGAGATCTCGCCAATTTCGAGATCTCGCGAGATTAGCAGTTTGGTGTGTTTTTTTTGCAAATAATCATAATATTTGAATAAATTAGGAAAAAAATAATAAATATTATAAGTATTATAAGATAAACATTTATTTTCACGATTTTTTTCAATAGACTTTTATGCATCAAACATTGTTTGACGTATCTGTCTATAATTTTTGAATAAACTTCTAAGTAGTAAACTTTGACATTCGTATCTATCAAATAACAAATGAAAGAAACAACCAGTCTTCTCTTCTAATATTCAACAAAAATCTTTTAGTAACAAAACAGCTCTTTTATAACAAACAAAACAACGAGAAGTAAAAAAAAAATGAAACTTATCATCTAAGTTGAGTTGACTATTAAACTGAGATATTATTATCAATTAAATGAAACTATATCTACTCAGTAGATCCATTAGGTATTAGTAATACTTAATGGATAATTAATCTGTAATACCGTATTACAGATTTCATTTTCCAAAGGAAACTCACCGTCGTTTTCCTCATTTTCAGATTCTATTACAGGTTCCTCAACATCAGTTTTTTTTTTATAAATAGTATCTATTATGCCAAGTTGAACTCCGTGGGCATAGCAGAGCTGATGTGAAAGTGATATCACTCGACCCAACTTTTTCATTACACTTGCCCCATCTGTAGTAATATTGATAATATCTTTTTCCAGAATAAGGCCAAATTCGATTAACTTTGTTTTCAAAATACTGACACCACTTTCAGCAGGCATACTTCCAAAGACACGAATCAGCCCCAAGTTCCAAAACATGGAATTGCCGTTCAAAAATGTATGTACGTTTACATTCATGTATCGCTTGTTCATAGAAGAAGTCCACTCATCAAATGTTAGCGTAAATCTGTGATCATTCTCCTTCAGTTGAGCCAATTCACGCATTATTTTCATTTTCAATGTCATGCCATAATTCATAACTATAAGTTTAATTGTGTTTGGGGACATAGGCAGTTTGTGTCCCGAAGAATTGAAGAGATTTCTCATATCTTCAGAAGTACAGAAAACACGGAAAGGTAGTCCATCTTTGGCTACCATTCTTGATATTCTTTTCTCCATAGAAGTATCTTCAACCGGGAGGAAATGATCAGTTATTTTTTGCCTCTTCTTTCTTGCTGGTGGCAATGGTGCCGACGATCCTGGTGATTCTGGACTAACATTCAACTTAGATGCGGATGCTGTTACTAATTCCATGTTTTGATTAGTAGCCCCAGTATTTGATGATGGTGGCGGCAACGGCGAGGGTGATATGACATTCTTTGTTTTCGTGTCAATTTTATGAATCGATTTTAAATGCATTTGATCTTCGGTTTTAAGAATCTTCTTACAAAGTTTGCACTTAGCACTCAATCCATTTTCCGCTCTCAAAAAGTATTTCCATACTTCCGACACACTCTCATAGTCTTTATAAAATACATTCGTCGACATCGTTCGTTATTCCACTCGTAAATCACATAAGAAACTTTATTTTGCATAAATAACCAAAAAAATATTCGAATGTAATCGAACTCAATCACGTTAGCTAGCAACAACTATTAGTAAACACAACAAATGCGCGCGGATGACGCTGCACGCCGTCTTAATTTTCGACCAATCAGACGCACGAACGAATCTGAGAAACACCTCGTCCGCAACCGAAACGCACCGAACGAAACCGACAGATCGCAACTCTGTCCGTGTCAGTCCGACATCCGACATCCGACACTTCAAATAAGACATTTTTATGCTCAAGTGCGATCTCGTTGAACTCGCGAGATCTCGCCTTTTTTTCGTCCGAGATCAATCTCGTTAAAAAAGGCCGAGATCTCGCGAGATCTCGTTCTCGCGAGAACGAGATTGCATTCCCTAGTACTATGCTATTCAGACTGCTAATATACTACTGTTATATTACTTAATACATTATAAATAAATTACACCCAGACACAAAAGAAATGATCATGCTCATCACACAAGTATTCGTCTTTGGTGGGAATCGAATCCACGATCACCGGGTATGCAAGTAAGTCAGGATCACTAACCAATAGAGCAAATAAATTATTTTAAGTAATGAGTTAAGTTATGAAACGGAGTAAAAACATAATTACATATAGAATTTACTTTGATTTAAGGTCTAAAAATTAAAAATATATATATGTGTTGTATTTCATGTGTTCAAGGAAATAAAATACAATCATCCTAAGAATGAATGAATAATGATTACACAATGTTGATAAAAGGGGCTTAGGCTTCATAATCGTAAAACTGAAATGTCCCAAAAAAGTCGATACACGGGATATTTAAATACATTGTCTTTCGTACACCAGTAGTATTATTCCAAAAATAAAAATAAAACCTTTTCGAATGCTCATAAAACACATGGAACGTTATGACTCATTGTTGACTCCCTATTGACATAAATACAGTAGTCGTAATAAAACGGTCTTAGAACCATGACATAAATTCTCCTAAGTACCTTCTTTAGCTTTAGCTTTGTTGTATTTTTTGTGCCATAAATATCACGCAAAATGTTTACTTTGTCTTATTTTAAAGTTTTATTATTCCTAGTGTTAGAGATAATAGATTGTTGATTGACAACTAGCTTAAATGTTCCTTGAGTTTCACATGGTTTGACAAAAGCTTTAAATTTTCTGTAGGATGTGCTTTCAAGATTTATTATATTTTTTGTTATGTAGATGTAGCAAGAAAGGTATAGTATAGTATAGTAAAAGTTATCTTAGACAGACTATTTTCTACTGATATCTTAGTAAGGTATTTTTTCTTATTGATAAAAATAGGCCAAATGTAATTATGTTTAATTCGTTTGATGATGTTTGCACTATGACGTTTAAACTAGTGTATTTGTGTTTCCTGAGACTTCGAGGTGATGTTTAATGATGGATATTGATCCTAACAAATTTACAACAACTTACACAAGATATGCGTTTATTTATTGTTACATATGTATGTACGTGTGTAATTTTACATCAAATTGACAACTACAATTATAAGAAATTGATTAGTTCTCGTGTTCTGGCTTTCCCTGCCAATATTTTCTTTCATAAAACTTTTTCATCCTACCTTTTTAAAAAACGTCAACGGTGATGTAAGACCAAAGTCTCTGGTATTTTAAGCATTATATAAGATCATCGCTTTCTGTCAGGTAGATTTTATTCTTCTTTATAAAGAGAGTGGTATGAAATGTTAATCAAAGTAATTTAACTTTTGCCTTGTCTGTAACAATATATGTATTACAATTTTGACCGGCCTGTTGATCTAGTGGTTTGTGATTCTGACTACTGAGCCTAGAAGCCGTGGGTTCTATTTTATTCTACAAGTCACAAAAATTGTGTCATCTACAAATTATAACTGTACCGAGTCTGGGTGGTTTTTGTGTCTGTCGTTCAAATGTTTGCGAAGACCCTCGCTACACAGGAATCAGTACTAATGCGAAAATTGTCTTTTTTTTTAATAATAATTTATCATTATAGAATAGTTGATTGTCTTCTATCTCAACAAATTCAATTCAATTCGTATCAAAGTATAACACTAAATTACCTTAATGTGTCGTACATTACATCTACCCAATTAGGTTCCGTAGAAGCAATCCATCCAATGTCGAACCTATAAACTATCAACCAGCCTGACATCACATTTTATTGTTCATCCATTTCATGTGCAATAAACAACATCCCTAATGACCACATTACTTGTAATCAATCTGCAAAACATCGTGACCTTTAACTAACATTAACTAATACAGTTTCCTGTTAGGGTGATTTCAGACTTATGGTTGGTTTTAAAATCAACAAAATACGTTAAATAAAAAAAAAGAAATAAGTTTAGAAGTTTACATTCCTTTAAACTTTTAGTTATTTGGTTAATGTTTTTTTTTTGTTTTCTTTCCTGAGACGATGGCGCGACATGTTACGATCGCTTAAATTCAGTTTGAGAGGCGCGGAGTTAAGGTCCCAACCTATTCTTCGGTGTAGCCGCCTGTTGCATAGAGGCCATAGAGGCAGGGGTCCTGGCAGCTTTCTTTTAAGAGAATACGCATGTCTCTTGCTATTTGCAAATGACCTATTCTTTTAACGTGTAACTAGTTAAGGTGTGTTAGTTTATATTGATATAATAGCATTCAAAATATATAAAGGTCTTTTAAAATTATCTCCGTTGGCTTTAATACAGTTAGTTTAAACGTACATCAGGCACTCTTGTCGAAAAAATCTTCACTGCCTGTCCCCAGAACCCCAAATTATCTAAACCTGACCATAAATCATAATCCAGTGTATTAAGATCGGGACTAGATAATTGCCAGTCTTTAGCTCAGATGAAGTCAGAAACGTTCGTTTCTAATCACGGTTGGGTGGATCGAACTATATGACCTAGTGCTGAGTCTTGCTGAAAGGACCATTCTAGGTTATGTAACTTGGTGTTGTTAAGAGGGTTAACTACCTTCTCAAGAATCATATACTTGTGACGATGTTTTGACACCTTTTTTTTTATATGTGTGGCTCAGTTACTCCTTGATAGATAATGCCACCAAATCATCACTGAAGTTAGATAATGCCCACATTGTAGTCTACTGACTAACTGAGAAACAGCTATAGAGCTTTAAGCATAAATTCAGTCATTCTGCTTATTAAAATATTGCTCAATAGTAAACATTTTCTAGTCAGTAAAAGATTTTTTTCAAATAATACCAAACGTACGGAGACTTCAAAAAATTACATATGGCCCACTATCATAGCAATTTGGTTCTCTTTATCACCATCCATTTTAATATCACAGAAATATTGAATACCGATTATCGAAAAAAATCATTCAATATTCATATAAGATTTCAGATTGAAAATATAAATGTAAATATTGTTTTGTTTTAAAAAAAATATTGTTTTGTTTTAACTGTAACAGTATTTATGGCCAAACTATGTATACATTTATGTAGAATACAAAACGATAAAATATAAAATATAAGATGAAAAAAAAAAACAGTTTTATGAAATTGCCATTGCATTTGACTTACACACAGAGGGTGTGTGTGTTGGATTACTGTTCAACGCAATTACATAATTGTGTGCATTGATATTTATAATAATTAAAATATTTACGTATTTACAAAAAAAAACACATTGATATGTTTAGCGTATTCTTGAATTCACAGTACAGTGTCTGCTGAGTTGCTGGCTCTGTAAAATAATATCCTAATACTATATTGCATATAATTTAATTTACGAAACATGTCATTATATAAATGAAGAATCATATTATTATATAATAATTAGCGGCATATTGCAAAGGTTCTGGAGTGACATAAGAGCTACCAATAAGGTGTATCGATCGTGTAGCGATCTTAGAAAGATAGGTGGACTGTTTTCTAGGAAGTCAATCAGGCAGGCTTATGTGCAGACGATGAAGGAGTAAGTTAAATTTAAAAAGATCATAATATCTTTAGTACCACGGTGAACATATACACATAACTATTGTTTTTTAATTATGTTTGAGTATTATCATATTAATATGAAGACAACATATAATTCACAATATAATCACTTTGATAAATAGATAAACAGTTTAAAAAAAATCGCTTTAACTGCCGAACCTTCATTGTGTCTTAAGTTCTATATAAAAATATCAGAGTATAATAACACAGTTTTACACTACCCATGTAGCTGACTCTTTAAGGGCTCTCCAACAGAAAAGTAACTGATCTGTAAAATTCCCTACAGTACGCTGCAATCAGTCAAGGTAAACATAATCCACATTTAAACGTATAGTGTAATCACTAATGACGTCTCTATGATATCATAGCGGAATGTCGAAATAATTACTTTCATGGATGGGTGTTTGATTATACATGCGAATTACGGGCCTATTTCAATTATACAAGTATAATTTCGAGTAGATGTCGAGATGGATTTAATCTAATGTGACGAAAATTAACGATTTAATTGATGATTTCACGAACAATGAACTTTACTCCTGCCATTGCGTAATTTGTTATGATAACATTTAAACCTATGTATAAATTGGAATTAAGTTTAATACCTATATTCGAAACTGAGAAGTGTTGAACAGAGTATCTTATGATTGACTTTACAAAAAGAGATAAGTGCCTTCAATGCTTCCGTGTTTAGGTTTCCCGGTTCCTCGTCGTAGATCATCGCTTGGACAGCCGCATTTTAATTTTCTCGCACGGTATGGCTATAAAAAGTGTAGTAGATTTTTTAAGATAAGTAAAATGTCTAATTATAGTAAAAAAAAAAATATTACCTCCCTTAAAACATTTCAATACACTGAAGTGAGATATTGTAACGGTTCCATAATAAGTCGAGTATACGCACGCACACACACATACTTACATCGAACATACATGCAGTCGCACATACAACCTCCTCCTTTTTTGAACTGTGATAATATCTATATAAAAATACTGTGACTAATATGACACGGCATCTGAATATAGTCAGGCTCTTGTGTTTCTTGCAGTATGTGTTATTACAATTTTGTCGTCTTTACAATATTCTTCTGCCTTCATTAAAATAGCCTAAAGTGCCCAAGTTCACTAAATCTATTAGAAAGCTTCTGCAACACCTGGCGTGCAGAGGTGATGTCAAGCGTATCTCCTGTCTTATTCACGAGGAGGCCGGCGGTGAACTCAATTTGTACCACAAAAACGTGATCCGTGACACCTTTGTCATCCCGTTAGTTTTCGTCAATGTCAAATTGTATGCTTGAAACAAAAAAAATACCATAACTATTAAAAAGTTAAACATATATTTAACCAAGTAGAAATTTTCTTATATCTATTTTTTTTTATTATTTACTTCCTTCATTATCATTTCATAATACATACATATTATGGTCTTGGCTTGCCAAAGCTTTTGGCAGAGGCATTTATTTATTTATTTCTCTCTATTGTACACCATTTAGTGGGATACAATTCAGTGTTAATCCTAAGAGACAGCTTAGATATAACAATCTTATCTTAATATATTGATATTATATACATACGAATGACATAACAAAAGTTTACAGCAGACATTTGAATTTCTCTTCCGTACTTTATAAAAGTCTCTAACAACAACGCAGTCTTGCCAGTAATTAGGTACTGTTGTTATTTGTTCTTAATAGAACTTCATAAGAAAGTAAACAAATTTCTTTATCAATTTGAAGAATTAGAAATCGAAATACAAAACCTTGCTATTGAAATCCTACACATACTTGTACTCTACTTAAATTTTGTTCTGTTCTGATGAGAGTTCATTAAGGGCACTGTATAATCTAAAATAAATGCAAACTGGTTTCTCTTTTAAACTGGTACTTACTATTTAAACTTTCACTTTAACCAGTGTGACTATTATAGTTAACGATGTCGCATTATCAAAAGTCATTGAAACAGTTGAACCATTATCTTAAATAGTGGAAGATCTTTCTTAGAATACAACTATGAATTGATTAATAGCTCTAATTTATCAAATAATTCTGGCAAAGACAGTCAAAGTCGAATATAATTTGGCGTTTATATCACAATGCCATTGAACGTTCTCGTTGAACCTGATTGATTACAGTGAGATAATGGAAATTTCAAAACGCGTCTACTAAATGCTGTTACTACTAATCGTTTGTAATTGCCGTAAAACAAAGAGCCAGCGTAATTAACATTAGCTTCACGTATGAGGTACGCTGTAATCATAACATGAATTTCAGTTCCAGGTATGCATTGTGATTTGAATATGACGAGACGGTGTTGTTTACGACAATTATGCGTCTTTAGACTATAATAATATTGTATGTGACGCGAAGATTGATATCGGTAATGATAGTATCAGTTCAGCGATGGTGCTGAACTTACTCATGTTTTTCACATCTACAGTAAATGTGTGCAACGTTTCTTAGTGAAATAATATATACACATAATAATACTACTATGTTTATATCTTATTTCACTACCTTTATCGGTTGCTATTATTCTAAAATTTACATTACTCTTTTTTTATAATATAGGGGGACAGGCGAACAGACGATTTACCGGGATGAATTCATACGGGTAGAGGAAAGAAGAGACTCTTAATTTTATTGTCTACGATCGTAATAAAGTTTACACAACATTTAAAAAATTGATGTAGTAACATCTAAATAAAGTTTTTAATGTTGCAATATTGTAAACAACTACTTTAATAAACACATTCGCGTCTATGTCATTGGCGGTTACGTATTCCTGACACAACAAGCGTAATGCGGTCTCGTAACGTATCTACCCGAACTCAGTTTGATCTTCAATATCTTCATTGTTGTTTACAAAATTCCTAACTGATTTATTACATACATATCTATTCATTACTTCAAAGTTAAAGTTTCATAACCTAGCTTTTAATTACACAATAAGCCAACAGTTCATTAAGTTGTCACTCACGATGGTTCTTTCCGTAATACATTCGAGTACTGAATGTGTTACGAAATAACATTTTGACATCATTGTTGCTCATTGACGTTTGGAGGCGATAGAAATAGATAGACATGCATGAGACTTACATGGCTTCTTTGTACTCGTTGAACGAATACTCTTTTATTTATTAAATTTAGATACATAATATTCAATATTTACATGTTACTTCGCCCTTACAAATGTTTGCATATTTATTTACAACCCATATTTCGTCAGTTTAGCACTCATGGACCGTATGCATATTTTTCTCTTGGCAAAATTATAATTAACAAATTTTAAAATGTATTTTGCCTATTTTCTTCTCATAGCCTAGCCTGACTTAAATTCGGCTACCCAACTAATCCGTAGTATAATATGGTTAGTTATGCCAGGCAGCCTCGCTAACCCTACGCTTTTTAGCAACCTTAAAGACTAAATAATAAGTTCTAACACTTAACTCTTAATATCCTAAAAATAGTCTCATACAAAGCATAAACATATTTTTCTTCTCCTTGACGTCATATCCACACCATTTCCATAATCAACTCACGAACGTATAACATTATAACCTAAGAGTCGTAAACAACGCCGCGTGTTTTTATTAAAATTCCTGTCATAATTTCACTTCGTATAACTCGCAAGTAGGTCATGGGACTTGCACATAGTTGGCGGCAGCGCCACAGGCTTGCCGGTCACTCCCCGCCAAAGGGAGTATGTGGAGAGATAGAAAATAGTTTTAAAGAGGACTCCATCGGTATTCATTGCGGGCGGTGAGCGGGAAGCTGCCCTACTTCGGATTTCAATTATCCACCTCAACCATTTGTTTTCTGAACATAAAACGAAACAAACATCGAAGCACAGAATGTGTGACTAAAAAAAGCGCATATTTCGAGTGGGTTTTATTAATCTGTATATCAGCCATGGTTAGATAAATATTGGCATTTATTTCTTTTACTTTTGAAAAATACCTAACGGTTAATTCAAAAACCTAGTTAGATTGATTTGATCCATCTTAGTTCACACAAATATTGCAGGTATTTCATAGGCAAGGGAGTGATCCCTTTAGACAATTTTTAACACATCTCACCTTAATTTCCCAGCGCAATAGTTGTTAATGAAAACTATGAAATATACCTAATTGTTAATGTGTCTGTATCTAGCTTATCCGCTGATGCTGACTACAAAATCTTGCACAACGTAACAGTGTAGGTGTTAATTGTCCAAATCTAGTGGTTCTGTAATAAATCTCATCCATGACATGTGTAGGTATGCATTACAAATCCTCGTTGAACCGACTACTCATAAACTAAAACAACTGTTTGTTTCTGAACTACACAAAAAACCCTAAAAAGACATATTTATGATAGTAAGTTTTCATATTAAATACACTCCCAATCTCTTTTAAGTTTTAGTTAAGTTGTTATTCATTCGTTTGCGCCTTCAGAACATGGTAGATCGTTTAAAATAAATAAGTAATTTCCATACCATTTGAGTTATAAAAGAAACGATTTAAAACAAAAGAAATACTAATTCACTTTAATAAAACAGATACTATTTATCATCTAATTAGGTCTATTAAAAATTAAAAAAAATTAAAAATTAAAAAATTAAAAATATAATTAGACGTATCAATCAATAAATCGTCCACATATTAATATTTTTTTAAATCTCTATATAATAATAGAAATAGCATTACAAGAAACTCGTTAAATGAAGCAACTATTTCTAACTAACGAATATTTTAATAAAACTGAAATCTCCATTCTTTCTGCTGTCAGTTCAACAATATTACAATACCACACGTTGCAAATACAAATGTTCTCTTCGAAGCCGGTAAGATAACATTAACACAAAAAAGTGATGCATTTTGTTTACATATCTCTATTATAGCCATTCATTATCCATTTGTGAGTGTTAAATACTATTTGTCCACTAATCGTCTTCTTGATCCCTATCAATTCTCCTTCCAAGAAAACTGCGTACTCACTAAAGCAATTACTTAAAAGATTTTTTTTCTAATATTTCTAGACGGCGAAGCTCGACGCTCAATTGTCAAACTTGTTTATACAACTTTGAACACACTTGGAATAACAATCCTTTGTTGACAGTTCTTTTGAGCCTCGCCGTGACAAACTCAAAGGATTCGCTCCGAAGCGTGTCCACTTGAGATGAGAACATCTGTTATATTAAATTAAATGTCTTCCGTTGGTGGATCTAAATATAAATTTATAATGTCAGATGGAAAGGTGTGCGGTATAATTTGCGGTGTGTCGTGTTGTTGTGTCTTTATTGATAAACTGTTAAAGTGACAAAGAACTTGTGATATTTTGTTGTTTTTTTTTATTAGTAATTATATATATATATATATACATATATATATATATATATACATATATATATATTAATTTCATATTTCTTAAACTATGAACTATTTTTGGAGCATAAAGTTTTCTTACACCGTTAGGAACCTTCGTATCATGAAAATCAAATTAACATTTTAAAATATATTTTTATGAAAAACTATAGCTTTAAGTTATTTTTTTTATTTATTTTACTTATATTATTTGTATTTATAACTATTATTTTAAAGTTCTTTAGGTACACGCAATGGATAGGACTGTCTACAATTTTTTTTATACCATAGGTGGACAGACGAACAGACGGGTCACCAGACAGTCAGTGACAACCGTATCCTATGGACACCTGTAACTCAAGAGTCGTAACTGCGATGTTCATCTCTTAAGGTGATGAGGGTAAGGGATGGAGGAAAAGGGGGATGAAGAGAAGGAAAACAGGAGAAGGGGCATGAGGGGAGGGACATAGGCACTCAGTCTTCCGCCTTCCGCAACCAATCTATTCCAACTACTTTCTTTAGGTCATCGGTCCATCTGGCTGGGAGGCATCCTACCTTTTGTATAACGCCTGGCATTTGATACTGATTATAAGCGAATGTATTGAAACACCTTCAATTTTTAAATGTAAACAGCCTCGGAATAAGATGCGAATAGTTTCCAAAATTGCGTTACCTAAGTCCTAAAGCACCTATTTGTGTATATATGTACAAAGTACAAAGATTAAATTGCATTATTTTATTTTATACCAATTGTGCTTTTTAGATAAAATTGTATACCATAAGAGATACTTGCCTTTTAAGAAAATGTCTAACTGACATTTTCAAGATGACTAATTACACAAAACAACACACAACGAAATTTAGTGTCTAATTGAAGAAAATGCCTGAGAGTTCGTTTCGAGACTACACAAGCATTCATTAGTAAGTAAACCGTGTCATTTTACTTTGAACAAGCAGTGAACAGTCGAAAACGGTTAATATGTGGTAAGGAACCGAGAACGCACACTGTATCACAACCAACAAAATGAAATTTCGCACAAATGAAAATTATACGGTGAAATAATGTACCCATTTAAGGTGTTCAACAAACCGTGTACGAAAATAATATTAGCTTCCAAGGAAAGCACAATGAAAATAACATTATAGTAATTAAGAGGAAACTACCAGAAAATGTTGTAGCAATAAATTATAATATTTTAGGTACGACAATGTCCTAAACTCTTGGTCCCAAAAAGATACTTCTATTATAAGAAATAAAACTGTTCATTAAATTCGCGATTTATGCTTTGGCGGCTTTCATTCATGCATAATGGGCATAATAAATTTACAGCTGAGTCTCGGAGATTTACTGCGGGAATACGTCGATTCCACTGAAATCATATCCCGAAAGCGTTACACTCAAAAATTCAAATTGGAATTTTATAGATCTATTCGTAATAATAACTCGACATTAAAATTATGTTTTAATGTTAAGACTCAAATACAATTTATAAAATTCCTATTATTACCCGACTGCCCCACATAAAGGCTTATAATTTGCTAGTGTATATATGTATGTAAAGGTTGTCTCAGTAAGAGTGCACTTTTTCATTTTAAACTAAAAACACGTATTTTATGAGGGAGTTGCGATATTTTTATTGGGCTTTGATTGGACCATGACTTATACACAGAAACAGAATTTCGTGAGATAAAGTGTTCTGGAAATCGTTGCTGCAATAAGTCGATTGTTTCATGCGCAGTGTGGCAGGTGGCGCCGTCCTGCTGAAACCACATGTCCAGATCCATGCCGTCCAGTTGAGGCCACAAGAACTCCGTTATCATATTCGGCCGAAACGAATACCGTTCACAGTTACTACAATTTCGGCCTAATCTTCAAAAAGTAAGGCCCAATTACGTCGCCTGACCCATTACCCATTGAACGAATTGCCGGCGCTTTTCATGGTCTGCTGGTTTGAGCTCCTGAGTGAGCTGAATCTTGTACGTATGAAGGTCTTTTGTCAACATTCGCTGCGTAGTGCTTCGTGAAATTTAAAGTTGTTGAAAACGATGTCGAATTGATGTTTTCGGGTTTTTGGCAACACTCTCGTTTACGGCAGCAATGTTTTCAAGAGACCGACCGGTACGTTGACGCAAAGGATTCTTAATATCCATAATCGACCCAGTTTCTTCAATTTTTTTTTGAGGAGGAGAAGGAGAAGAGGGGGAGTTGGGCCTGTGAAATAATCACTAATATCAGTAAAATCCAACGCAATCGTTCCTTTACAACCGGTTTTCTGTAAGGCCGTGATACCGGTCGAGCCGGCACAAGCATGCCTAAACATGGCTCTACCACGAATTTGGTACAAGTTTATGACGATATGTGCAAGGCCAGAAAATAATTTAAATCTCATCTCAAATGATGTCAAGACAATTGAAGATCAAACTAAAATGGACATTCTATCCGCGCGTCATTCTTAAATGACTTTCACGGTTTTTGGAAGGCTACTTATACACTGTATTGATATAAGTCATCCATCTGCTGATTTCATTTCAGTGCCACCCTCATGCACACTAGAGATGTATATTTTAAATGATTAAAATAAGTGTTTTATTTTGTAGATCACGCCGTATATCAAAATATTTTTTTCATTCTATTATTATGTTAAGTGGTATCAGCCAAAGCTGCGAAATCTAAGTTGAATATTTTGAATGTAATTGAAGGAACGACATCTGACATTTCAGACGCATAATAAATGTACTGATGATGCCATGAACTTTAAAGGCTAAATTATACGACTTCTACCCCAGTCATAGAATGGTTGAAGTACCCACTTTCACTTTAATTTCAAGTATATATGTATATGCAGCAATGTACTTTTATTCCTGTTTTATTGTTTTTTATATCACTTAATAAAAAAATTAAAGTACACTAGTTTCGTTGCGTTTTTTTTCTTTTTCTGTTTTCATCGTCCGTTAAGCAAACTCCAATAATATTCAGTTAAATTAAAATGTACAATTATCCTATAAAACAACATCCCCAGATAGGCATGTCAATTTTTGAAACTATATTTTAAATTATTGTTCGTTTGATGGAAGATTTTCATTGTTATTTATAAGATATATTACCAGTACTTTTACGGCTAATAAGAAACCAGGAATGCAACTGTAGTCACTGTATGCAAATAGCCTGTTGGTCTAGTGGTTAGCGATCTTAACTGCTGAACAACAGGTCGTAAGTTCGATTCAAACAATTTACCAGAGTCTACTTGTTCTTTGTTGCTGTTGTTTGTGTGTTTGCCTAGTCTCCCGGGACACAGAAGTCATTCATAGTCCAGGAGTTGTCTCTACTTAAGATCAAGAATATTCAATTTTAAACGGAAGCTTGATTGCTTTAGAGCTGTTATATATGCAATGATGATAATATGCTGCGATCAAGATTAGCCTTGCGACACAAAGAACACCCAGACTCAAAACAACATGAGCATTACACAAAGTGTTGGCCCGTGCGGGGGTCGAACCCATAATACTCGGCGTGG
The DNA here is from genome assembly GCA_947561695.1 of Tyria jacobaeae. Classification (NCBI taxonomy): domain Eukaryota; kingdom Metazoa; phylum Arthropoda; class Insecta; order Lepidoptera; family Erebidae; genus Tyria; species Tyria jacobaeae. The sequence goes on from OX387220.1 coordinate 15,172,620, forward strand.
TAGTATGGTGGCGAGGGGACCACTTAAACCGCTACGCCATCCGTTCAGTCAATGTATATATAAGTATTATGTATAGTGCTCAACATATTCTTTCTAATTCTGACCTGTACTTGTCTTAGTACAGGCATTATTTAGGTTATTATATATCCAAAAATTTATAACAAGATATTCCGTAACAACGACGTTTTAATTTACAGTACAATTTACATCTATAATGTCTTATAAACCAATAGCGATCATCTAGAAGGTAATGCGATTAGAGTAAGGAGAATGATAGCCATTAATTACATTGTTGTGACAACAAGGAATTCAGAAAATAGAGAAGCTGATTACCCTGCCTACATTATTATCAACTTTTTTTTTTATTTGCTGACGTTACTAAGAAAAGTTTTGCAATATCTTACTCTTATATTATGGCGACTAAAACCACACCTCACATGTCGAAGTTCGCGAAGCCCTTACAAGAAACATGATACATATATACAAAGATTCATAAACTTGTATGTTAAGCTTTTATGTCTTAATTACTCTACAGATGATCAGGACATTTACATACACACTGTCAAGATCAAAGAACAGAAAAAAGTACTATTTATAAGAGAAAGAAACATAGCTGCAACGATACTAAATAACAAAAGGGAAGCTAGTATAACTATAATTTCCATAAGAGCCGCACATCAAAAAGATGTGCAGCTTAATAGCTTGCTAAAAAATTTAAATAATGATAGTATGAAATACGTTACATATCTACCGGTATGTATTTATAAAGTAAGACAATATGAGTGAAGTCAAAATAGTTTTGGCCCTAAGCTAATCTCATTACCATAGTCATCGTCAAAGCATTCTATTCATTATGCCAAAACAAACACTACATTAACAGGTGTGTATAAATGACGAAAAGAGAGAACTATAAAGGTTTTGTACCACTGCGATGCTATGAAATTGTTACATATTGCTATATTTTTACATACGCATGCTGCTGTATCTACTATTTATACTATATAAAACAAACACACACACACATATATATATATATATATATATATATATATATATATATATATATATATATATATATATATGTACGGACATGAACAAAGCTTTAATCCTAGAAGAGGTGGGCAGAGTCGTACTAAATGCCCCTGACGTAATAGGGGCGTGCCTAGACTAATCTGTTGCGGTCGGTCCCCCAATATTATAATATATATATATATATATATATATATATATATATATATACACATATATATATATATATATTGATAACGTGTTGAATGTGACCTCAGCTCTGCATCAAGAAATCAAATTTTAAATTAAAATATGCTAACAACACTCCATAATTTGTACGTAGGTAAGTACAATTTCAAAAATAATCTAATTGTCTTAAAAGTAATGTGACGCTTGATCGCTATCAAAACTATATCTCATCGTACGCCTTGTCCCTAAAATAATCAAACCTGTCCACACTTTATAATTTATAACGATCTTCCTCAGTTCCAGGTAAAGAGGTGGCAAACAACAAAGTTGACAATGGACAAATAAAGGACATCTCTTTGTCTGATGTCCCAATTTTAAGTTAGGCTCGGACGTCATAATCTTGTATTAATATTTACCTTCATAGCAGGTGAAAGTTTAGTGGCTTCATTTTACGGTAATCTCTGTGGATCGTTAATGTAATGTACAAGTGTAATACAAATCTACACTAATGTCACACAGAAGTAAAATTGTTTGTTTGTTTGCTAATCTTTCACCAATCCGATTCCAAAAATTATTTCCCTGATAGGAAGCTAGACCCTTCTGAGTGACATAGCTTATATTTAATAATGATGTATACCTTATTTCAGTGTGACATTTCAGCATTTGTGAACCAAGTACAAGAAAATTTAACCAGATACATGTAGGCTTTTATTATTTGCGCCGAGCAAACGGTTACAAATAAAGGAAAAATTCACGACACCATATGTCTAACTTAACACAGAATATTGCTTTCGTGATAAAATAAAAAATAAAACTTTAAATAAATGTTTAGGTATAAAATAAAGAGTTTCATCACCACGAAAATTTTTTGAAGATAAAATCTGATGATATATAACTAAACATAAGACATAGACGGGCCGCGCGACTTTTATAACTATGAAATCATATATATGTACATTTATTATATTTGCGTGTGTATACTCGTATACCCAGTGCACACATTTAGCTAGTTTATTTCTACAAATTTTATTTTATTTTATTGATCTGCACTAATATTATTTAGGCATAGAGAAACGGGCCTGTTTGCTAAAGTGTTATAAATCGTTATTAAAATACGGTTTAATGTTGGTATTAAAAGAATGAAAATCTAGAGGCATTAAGGCATCCCAGGTAGCGTAAACTTCTTTAAAAACTACCCATCGACTTGCCCGCTTCTCTTCAAATGAACTTTATCCTTATGGGATTGAAGTATGTTAATTGTGTATATAGCTTACATGCATATCCAGATTTTGTAAAGATGATAACTAAAAAAAAGAATACAGAAGTTAAATGAATTCTTGCTTTATAAGATAAAAACGTTTTAATTAATCAATTAGCCTACAGCAATCCACTGCTGAACTGCTGTGAGATATGCCCATTACAATGTGTTCCATAGCACCTGGTCCTCCGCCTGCTTCTTCCAAGCTATCCCAGGTACTTCCATAAGGTCATCGATCAACAATAATGCAAATTGAATACATATTTTTCAGTTCCTTTATTTTTTTGTGATTTATTTTTCTATTTCCAGTTACATCTACCTTTCTATTAAAACGCTTACTCCTCGTTTTATCGACAAATATTACTTAGAGCGTTATATTTTCGTACTAATATTGATTATATAGATAAAGATAAAAGTTAATCTGTGTAGTTATAAGGTTCTTCAACAATTACTAGTCTTAATAATAACCTAATGTAAACAAACACTAATGCAATATCCTCAAAGACTGTTACTATGCATGTCGGGCGCGTAAAAATGTTAGTCTATTAAAATATTTTTACGCTTTGTATTAGTGGAAATATCATAAATGGTGCTTTCATGCTGGGAACAGTATTACACGAAGGCATTCTAGCCATTGTTACTCTCCTTTTTTACATGCAAGTCTATTTGATTGAAAGTCCGTTGGTGAGCTAAAATTAAAGTTTATTTACAATTTTTTTAACTTAAATGTATACTTAATATGACGTTATTAAACCCAAAGTTATTATACAAAATTTTGACTTAGATAAAATAACTTTATAAATAATGACAATGAGTTCGTCAAAAGCCAAAATTTCCTCTAAAACAATGAAGTCACTAAAAGTATGTGGTTATCGTGTGAAAAATCATTTGTAACGCTTCTATCTGTGTTGCATCCGAACCATGTAATTTAATACTTTCTACTTACTTAAACGCTACATTCAAAGAAATAATTACACGCTCTACGCTTATCTGACGAAAGTTTGACAGCTCAATGTGGGTTTGGCAAAACATTACGATGTTACACGGACAGGAACAAAGCTACCGATGAGAAGGAAGCCACTGTTTATAACAGACTACGTAATGAGACAGGCGATGTGAGTTTATAATCTTCTTGATTAGTGAACTCATAGTATAAATAAGAGTAAATAAATGTTCAGTGAACAACAAGTAAATACCATCTTATGGAGAAAACGAATAATATAAATGTTTGCTTTGAGCTAAAGTTAAAAACACTCCCATATCACCGTTTTCGAACAAGCTCTGTTGTAAATTATATATGTTTGATTTAGCATCGATTCGATATTTATCATAATGATTGATTTGCCAACGTACGTTGAAATAAACCTTCCAGTAAAAAACGGCGTAGAGATACAGGGCTAAGAAACCTAGAGATCATAATGTTACGACTTACGTATTTTGGAGCACCTTCTCCAAACTACACTTCACGAAACTGTAATTTAAAAAAAGACCCTGTGGTCTTTAATAATTAATAAATAAACGTTTGAAATGATAGTGTATGCATATCAAACATTTATTAATTTATTTATTGATTATAAATATCATAGAAAAATTAATAAATAAGAAAAAAACTTTAACTATGATAATATATAAAACTCAATATACATTTAAATACTTCTATTAACGTAAAAGAGGTATATAGTCCGATATTATACGGTTTACAATACTTAAAAAACAAAACAGTAAAATGAACTCAATAAAATTAAGTCAATTATTATAAAATAACGTTCAAATAGTTTCTTCTAGTTAACAAACCAGTGGGCGTGAACCGTAAACTAAAGATGCCATTAAAATAGTCGGCGAGAACAAATATCAAGAAGTTCCTACCACCGCTTAAATATGCGTATTTTCTACTGCTTATGTAAATTAAATTCATAATAAATATTTTGATTCCACCTTAACGAGTAGTTCAACTTGCATCGCTCGTTCGAATCTCGTTAAAGCTGAATATAAACTTGTATTAACATAATATTGTTATTTATTGCAGAACCCTTTATTATTCTATGTTAATTTGCTAAATAAGTTGCTCGATTTCCATCTACGGCAATGGGAACCAAAGAAGATGTTGTCATTTTAAGCTAAATCTGAAATTTAAGGAAGCAATATAATGAGAATATATTTAAGCTATCATAATTGTAAGTTTTCTTTTATTTACAAAGTGTCATTCAATTGTTTGGGGGTTGAACTCTTACCGGATAGAAATATCCCACGAGCATAGCTAACTCGTGATCCTACATCACATTGTTTTGGTTAAGCTTTTCATCAGTTGGAACATAATGTTGAAGTAGGAATTTAACTGTGGTTTTAATTAGAAGAGTGGCACTTGTTGCAAAACTTGATTTATATTTGACAAACAGTTTTTATTCGCTACCTGAAGTGTTTATGGGTTACATTACGTAATTCGCAAAGCATTTCAGACATAGCTCATTACACCTATTATGAAAGTCATAGGTCGTCAAACAGAAGCAACAACTCTTTTCTTTGGGAACCATAAGAGTTGCAAATACCGAAGTTTCTAATGCCTTAGGGGTATGAGATTGACTAGCCAAGCAAACCGCGAATTATGTGCTACTCGTTCAATAGGTTATCAATAATCTATAAAGAACAAAGTACCTGTCTATAGGGAAAACTTATGATACAATTTCAATAACACATCGTTGTTTTAGTATAAAGTTTTATTTTAAAAAGTAACTTATCTACATTTTTTACGTATAACTTCACATTGACTTCAAATTTAATAAGTTTATCAATCTTTACTGTAAAAGTAATGTTCATAAATACACTTTGAATAATTGTACTAAACAATTCTTGTAATGACTTAAATAAAAGTTTTCCCTAGATACAGCCTTAGTTATAAGTATCAACATTTGAACTGGTCCAAATACAAAGATTTGCATGCCAGATAAAAATATTTCATATGCAAAATAAATGCAAAAAGTCTGCTGATAAAATTTTTGTATCCTTCGGAATAAAACATGAATTCAAAATATCGCACAAGTGCTCAGAAAAAAACAACGAGGCCTTTCTTTGATTGACATTGGAGCTTGTTATTTCTCGAAATCATTGCAGAATGCATTTTTGTTTTGACAAGTGCTTATAGGTAGTAGAGCCACGCTGATTTCAGCAGGAATGGGCCGGCTCGACCGGGGCAGTACTACCCTCTCACAGAAAATCAGCCTAAAGCGAGACGGCCAGGTAGACCCGTAGAAACGGTGGTGCCACTGGCCGCCCGCGGCATAGAGAGGAGCCCAACCACGGCTAACCACCTTGGGAGGCTGCACCGTCAGGTCGCGCATAATCCACGGAGTGGCTCGTCGTGCCGGTTGGTGACCGGACGGTGGGACCCGGCGACCATTTCCGGGAGGGTACGGGGGCCCTTCCGTCTGGCGGTTCGGTCTCCGCCATGCCTCACCGTTACATGATGAAACAGTATTTTTAGTCTCAGTTTACACTGACACGATGACTGTCAAGCCTTTTACGCCCCCTTTACCAACTCTTATCATGGCAGTACAAAGAAAAAAAAATGGTCCAACAGCGGCACCCTCCTCTCCCACCAACCCGCTTTTTGAGGTGGAGTTCACTAACATACGTGGACTCCATGCAAACCTCAGCGCCGTACACCAGCACCTTGAGACGGCTCGGCCGGCCATGCTTTTTCTTACGGAGACACAAATACGCCGCCCTGCCGACACGGCATATCTCTATCTCTATCCCGGCTAGATGCTAAAGGAGTGCTTCCTCGCGAGGGCTGGGGTATGTCCTTTCGTCAGGGCGGATGTTTGTTATCGCCGTCTGCACTGCCTAGAAGACGCATCCTTCTCTATCCTCTGGCTTCACGTGGATTTTGGCTCTATGAGCCGGATCTATGCCGGTTTGCCTTTATCGGTCCCATTCCGGAGACTCCGGGACAATTCGACTCTTTGACTACATGAGTCAACGGACAAAGCGCAGGAGCAGTTCCCGACCGCCGAACTGGTGTTTTTGGGAGACTTATCGCCCACCATGACTTCTGGCTGGGATCTTCCAGAACGGACCACGCTGGTCGAACTGCCCACGCATTCGCTCTCACGCATGACCTTACCCAACTGGTACTCCAGCGCACCAGGATACCAGACATATCGGGTCAAGCGCCCTCTTTGCTTCTGCTGACGAGTCACCCAGCGCAGTACAGTGTAACGGTTCACGCCCCTCTGGGATCCTTCGACCACTGCCTGGTGTCCACCTCGGTGCCTCTTGTTGCCCCACCACGGCCTGTGGCAACAAGGCGACGGTTAAGGCACTACTCGTCAGCAGACTGGGATGGAATGCGGGATTATTTTGCATCCATCCCGTGGGCTCAACGCTACTTTAAAGACAGGGATCTATCGCAAAGTGCGTCTGCCGTGGCTGACGAAATCACTGTCGGTATGGAGTACTATATCCCCTACAGACGCGCTCATTGTGACCCAGACGTTGATCGCCTAAAAGCAGCGTTTAACAAAGCCACTAGGGAATGCAAGAGGGCTTACATCATAGCTGATTTCCAGCGCATTGCACGGTTTGGTCAAGAACTCGTCGCATACCCTACGGGTAGCCGTATGTTTTGGCGAGTCCTTGGCCATCAGCCTCGACATTGCCAAGGTTTTCGATAAGGTCTTTCATCGCTCGCTTCTCCCCAAACTTCCTGCATTGGGTCTGCAATCCAAGCCATGCAACTGGGTGGCTGCCTTCCTCCATAAGCGCCGCATTAGGGTTCTCTGTGACGGCGCGGCCTCTGACTTCCAGGAGGTTAGCGCTGGTGTACCTCAGGGCTCCGTCCTATGGCCCACGCTGTTCCTTCTGCATATCAATGACATGTTGGCTCTTGGCAACATACATTGTTAGGCAGACGACAGCACAGTACATGGGCGATATTTTGGACATCCTGCTGCCAAGCTAGCAGACGTTGAGGGAAAACGACAGGAGCTTATCGCTGAGCTCGACCGGGTCTTGAGCCGCATCTCTCAATGGGGTTGTGAGAATCTGGTCGAGTTTAACGCCAAGAAAACACAGGCGTGCGCGTTTTCAAACAAAAAGTCTCCATTCCTTCCCCTTCCTACTCTTTAGAACACTCAACTGCCACTATCCCGAACGAAACGGTTTGGCTCTTCTTTCCTGTGCCGATCGATGAAAGATTGGAATTCACTACCAGCGCACGTTTTTCCTTCCCACTTTGATCCTGGGTCTATTAAGCGGGGCGTGAAAAAGCATCTCACCAGGCCGCCATAGTGTGGGTCATTGACCAGACATGCAATGAGGATGGTGACCACCACTCTTGGACTCCAATTATTGCTTACCATCAGGCATAGTGGAGTCATTATGGTGGGCTTACCAATAAAAAAAATGCATTTTTTTTTAATTTATGTGCTAAACAATATCTGATACATTTAACAACACTAAATACGTACCCTAAGTGTAAACATTTATAGTTTCACTCTCATGACAGTTATGTGATTACGTTAAAGCTAGAGGGAAGGCACCTAATATTTTTTTAATATTCTCCTTAACAAGACAAGTTATGACTACATTTAATATATAGACGATTTAAAAATTTTGTGATTTTTTAACATAATAAAAGTCAGCTCGTAAAATATCGGCATTCAAGGATATTTAGTACCTACCCTCAATTATTATATTATAGATATATACTCTTTATTATACACGAAAAGTATTATACAAAGTAGTAAATGAGTATAAATTTCGGTCTTATCCCAATATGCAATCTCTTCCAGACAACCAGATGTACTATACTGTATATTACTGGTGCTGGTAATAAGTGGGGCACAACAAGAAAAAAAAAACAACAGAAACTAAAAACAAATTCCAATTAAATAGAAATAATATATAAATTTATGCATATACAGATATAAATATATACACACATACATATACACGTACATACATATACAATAAACAGTTATTACGGAGATTCTTCCAAAGTTAAATTTTCCGATGATCTATTGTGTGTGTAGTGTATAAAATATATGTGTTGTTTTAATGTTTGATATACTTACACATCGACTTGTCATGTTTTATTTCATTTAATATATTATTATAACAAGTCTATGACTGTTTTTATTTTTATAAATGAAAAAGAAATTCTCTATTCTTTTTTATTTTACACGGAGACAATAATTCGTAACAAAATACTCATTGTGTTACACCAAAACAATAAAAATATATTTTAACGTGATTACTACTATTTCTATAGTTTTATATAAGCAAACATCAATATTTCATTCCAAATATAACCAGTCACAATCTAAACAAAACTCCGATATTTAGAATGACTATGTAAGAAACAAACATAAGCCCAGAAGTCCCAGGGCAGTGTTTGTCCAATATAATGGGCCCAATGTTTGCGCTAGGTGATTGATGCCGGCCTCCATGGTTTAATGGATCGATATCCGGCTAACGTCTAACTTATTCTTAGGTCCTTCATGTAGTTTTGTTGATTTAACTATACTTATGTTCATGTATGTGATGTAATTGGTAACGTGCTAACGATCACTGTTTATTCCTGATTTACGTTTGAATAGAGTATATAAAACCTGAAAGTTTCATTGTTTGTTTAGTCCGGAATAAGATGTACTTAAATTGATTTAAAAAAAAAATTAAATCACAACTTAAATATATTTCCGTTAACAAACAATACTAAAGGTAATAATGTACCATCTTATGTTTAAATATGACATTATTATAATTATGTATGTATTTACTAACGTGTGTTCATATTTGATGTCACTAGAGGGAGCGGAGATTGAAAACAAGCACCACTCCCTTTAAAGTTTAGCATATGTTGAAGTAGAGTGCCATTGACCCTTTGTCAAGTATTGACCCAGCAGTATTTTGTTATGTATCATCTGTTAATGTCTAATTGTCTTGTATGTTTAATAAGATCTTTCTTTCTGAATAAAAATTAAAAAAGAAACATTATCTCACTAGGCCACCATACTGTGGGTCACCATGCCTAATTGACTGGACTTGTAATGAAGAATTGTGAAACCACCGCTCTTGCACTCCACCTATTGCTTTCCATCATGCTGAGTAGAGTATTTTTTAAAATATTACATTTCTATCACAATCTGGCCCGCTGATGATTTTAACTGGCCCGCTATATAAAAAAAATGGACCATCAGTTAGACTGAAATAATGACTTACCCTGCCAATGTCCAGTTAGAACTCACTGAACTAAAAAGTCATTTTGAGCTAAAAATCTTTATTGCCAAAAAAAATCTTGTTACTACATACAAACATATAGTTTGACGATTTATATAAAAAAAAATCTTACAATAGAAGCAATGTCAGAAATCACATTGATTAAATTGATTACTAAGGTGCTCTTTGCCCGATGGCCATAAAATGGATGGATGATCCCATAAAAAGAAATCTGCTGGTCTCAAGTCAGGATTCCTGAGTTGCCACAGAATGTCGTCTCTTCGAAAAGACGACATCGCTTCTCGGCAAGGACTCATGAGAGGGGTGACAATTGGTTCTCACTCTCAAATTTCCGTGTTCGTTTAAAGGAATACCGAGATGACAAGGGTGATCATTTAAATGATATAATGTTTAAAAAATAAATACCGAATTGGTGGCTTACTGGATATTAAATATTTTTTGATATAACGCGCTTCGTTTTTATTTTTTTAAACAAATTTTTTAAATGTTAACTAATTCATGACTTATGCTGTATTTCTAAGTAATCTCAGCACTACTAAATTGCAATGTATTAATGAACTTTCTTACATGAATATTTAAGTACATTTAGTTCCAATTAGTCCATACCTTTATGCTATGAAGAAATTGAAAATCGTTGATCAAAGCGAAATGAACATCAACATTTTAAACTTCGTTGAATCAAAATTGATTTGTTTCTTTATGAAATTGCTTTTGCATTTGCTTGAGTTACAGAAAACTCAATAAGTACAATACTCAATCAATTTGAAACTTGATTCATTAAATTTCATCAACTCACTTAATTGGACTAACTGGTGTTTACGTGGAGTAATTTAAATTATTCTTTAAAGTTTAATAGGAGAGACGACGATCGTCCTTAATCTATTAATATATTTTTTTTAGTTCTGTTACATAAATTGTCCAATTGCATCGCTCTGTTCTAATCATGAACGTGGTATTTGCGTATACTAAATGCATTTTATTCATTACGGGGGGTGGTCGGTTAATTATAATTACTATTGTTTTATTCTGCTAATTGGTTATTATACCATTTAGAAAATGGGACTGTCACATGCGTTCCGACCGCTGTCAAGTAATCAGCGAAAAATTCGTATCTCAAGTATATGAATGGCAAAGTAAATTACGGTAACATTATACTTTAATTTTATTATTTATTTTAAGACAATTAAGTACACTACTTTTATACATTATATCAAGTCAAATTGGTTAGGATATGTTTTGTAGCCTTAATTTACTTTGTTCCTGGAGGCTTCCTCCTTCAGGTATCCCGGATCCTCTAGTTATATAGACTTACATGGGACGAAACACTGTCGTCGGTTCGAGTCCGACATACCACCTCACCCTCAGCTCCGGTGAGTTGATGACCCGTGGCGGTTTCCACACAGAAAAAAAAAAGCCTTAATATAATTTGGGGCAATAAATGTATCTACTTGCCAGATTGTCCAGTATTCAGTAACCCTGACTGCTAAGCCAAAGGTCGTGTGTTCGATACCCACATGGTACAAAACTTTGTGTGATCCATAATAAGTCCCGAGTCTAGGTGTTGTGATGGGTGTCAAATACCCCGTGACACTATAATCAATTTTAAAAAGAAGGGGATTTGTAAAAAAATAAAACTGTTTTTATTACTTTTTATCAAATGCCTATGTGTACTTACAGTGCTAGAAGAAAAATAAGTAATAAATATTATTACAATAAACAACACCTATTATTTATAAACTAGTAAACATTATGTACATATGAATGAGCAACATTACCTTTAGCACGTGACCTCATCTCAATAAAATGTAACATAAATATAAATTTGGTTGTTATCGTATGATAACCGATGCCTACGCACTCTGGAAGGCAATGGAGACGTCTGGATGGCGATGTAATGACCTCTACATTATTATCTTCAATCTAAGACTGTTTCTTATGCGATCTACGGATAGCATTCCGAGATACGTGCAGAGACGTGCATACATATACATATGTTGGCTTTTATCCTTCGCTGGGGTGATTTCTAATTCGTTTTTTAAATGTTTAAAATTTTGGTTAAGCATTATCCTTTAAGAAAGATTTTCCACTAAACTTTATAAGTTCACGTAGGCAGGGTCTTCGTGAAGGAATTTTAGCTATCTATTTAATGTTTTGCATTACAGACCGCAAAATCAATAACTACATGAATTTAAAAATAGTTGTTAGTTTTTGTTCTTCTATTCTTTTAATACTATTGCCTGTTGAACTGAGTAAGTAACAAATTAAATTTTATGATGAATAATTTTATGAATTATTCATTAAAATAATAGTTTTTATTTCTACTGCGCCGCTCATTCAAATTAAAAAATAATAACAATTTCATTGGGTATTCAACAATGCTATTTTATAACATAGGAACAATAAATGTAGTGCTGTATATGACATCATTTCTGTCCTATAAATTAACATATGTGTTGAAATCGTGCTTTGATTAATAGCTTAAACTATCACTTAACTATGCTGGTCCGGGTAAATTGTGCTTCATCAAAAAAAGAATTAGTACTAATTAGTTCAAGCTGTTTTCTAGAAAAAGAAAACTTCAGCATTAAAACTCATAAACACATTTTGAACTTTTTCAATCAAGGCAAGGTATTGCCAAGTTTCTTTCTATATTATAAACTTTCCTTACGAAATTAGGTAATTAGGTAGGTATTTGCATTGTTTGTTTTTGTTTTGGTACATATTATGCTAACATAACCCTTTTTATGGTATATTGGGACAAACGAACCGGACCTGATGGTGTGTAATAACCGCCGCCCACCTACACCTGTAACTCAAGAGTGGTAAGTGTGCTGCCCGGCTTTGAGGGTGATGTCGGGGGGGAGGGGGGCATATTGATTAAGAGGCCGTTGTATCCTGTCAAGCAGGTTTATTCATGCCTAAGCATGGCTGTCCCACGGTAAGCGTAACATTTATGTATTATGGTTTCTGAATGTACTAGGAAAATGTCCTATTTACTTGAATTACTATTTACTGTCAGTTGTTTAGTATTCCAGAGGAAGAAAGTATTTTCTACAGATAAAATGTATCTATAATGTCAAAATATGTATATGGTATTTTTAGTATACGTACCGGTGTCAGATACTCTAACTTTAAAGGAAAAAATCACTTTGAATTAGCATTTGACAGTGTTTTATGTTACGCTGCTGTAAACAATAGTATCCATTTAAAACAAAAAAGAAAACCAAAGAACTAAAAGATACACTTAATTTGTATCTGCTATGAAGCATCAAAATTAAAGAGTCAACGTCAACAGTACATTGATCCCAAATGGAGCAGCGTCGGACCGCATCCGGCAAATAATTAAAACTTTTACAAGAACCAGTGAAATGTGGAAGAAAGAAATAAATTTTCTACCCGAACGCACACTTTCGTTTTTATCCTTCAAGCTTCTGATTTATACCCAAAACTTACTTACCGGGTGCCTAAACCAATATTACGCTATATTTGACTTTATTAATGTATAAATAACCTCCAAAATCCCCTAACTTTGAACTTCACAACACGTAAATGGGATCGTTTTAACATTGGCATTAAAATATTCAGTTTTTGCTATTGTTCAACTTTTCTGCCAAAATATATTTCCGATCACTGTTTTAAAATTTTTTATTTTCTTTGTCAATTACTGAATATCTTCCATAACATTGTTTTTAAATAATTTAATAATCCCTATTAAATTTAAATAAGGAACTGAAAATATATTTATTAGAGCGTAAATTTTCTGAAACAAACCACGCATGGGTAAGATTAGAGTCCAGAGGAAATTACTAAGGAATTACGGTGGCTGGTCTTAGCCGATCTTAGTCAAAGAGAAGCCGGGATTCAAATAGAAATAGAAATCGTTTGATCTATAAAATATTCGTGGCAAGCAATTTTGATGGATCGTGAAATGCTTGGGTACTATTACTTGAGTATTCAAATAATATGCAAACTCGTAAACTGGAACTATTTGCATTTAATTAACTGATGCCTTTTCTAAGAGTACCTTGCAGTTGTTTTATTTATTATTTGGCCATCGGTTAATACTTTTTTATTGTTATGCGCTTTAAATTGTTTAATTATTGGTAAATTAATTACTTACTGTATTGAATTTTTCTTCGTTTACTTTTGAATTTAGTTTACCTGTTTAAAATTATTTCGAATTGTTACTACAAAAAAAAAAACTTATAAGTTTTATGTACTTACTTAAGTTCATAAAAGTTATTTCAATGTTTGTTAATCGTAATAGATTACAAAAATCGATTTTAAACTAACAAAACGCTCAATCAAACCTTGTAACACTCCATAAACATGTAACTTACTTGTGGTCAGTAAATTTTATTTTACTGGTCTATAAAGTTGTATTCCTATGGTACGTGGGAATCAATGACGTTTTATAATTCAAATTTCGAATTGAATTTATATATATTTTTTTTAACCATTAACGATATTCTGTAGGTCTTACACTGATTATTCAAATGAATGTTTTTATAGCCTTTCATTAAACTTTTTAATAGCACAACTAACATTTTTTTTTTTACACTTCAAGTTTAATGTTTTTCAATAGCGAAAAGTAATTTACTGTAATTATTTACTTGTAGCGGTTTGATACGTTGTTTTTTAAATATCAACGTTCATAAGCTGTTACTGCCTGACATTCGTATAAATTGAATGTTCTATGAGTAAGATTTGTTTTAAACTATTACAATGCTGATACGTTTCATTACGGTAGAATACATGGCCATATCTTGGATATGGCCATGTATTCTTGTCTTGTAAAACATGTATTGTTATCCTTTATCCAGTATAATGCTAAAAACACTAATAAATGATACACTGTCCTTATCACATTTTGGTGATGATGTTAATAAATAAGCATGAATTGTTACTATTGTAAATATTTAATCATTGTAGATATAATACCTACATTTACATAAAAATTGTGTCAATAGTTTTAATTAAATTTGATAAAATAGCACACGGTATTGAGTATAGAAAGGCGATTATTTTAATCATCACTGTATACTTGTGTAAGGAACTTGAGTACATCAATAATTAAGGTGTCTATTTCGTTTAGCTAACTTTTTGTGAAGTAAGTTTTATACAAACAGTTGTTTATGGTAACGCAAATTAACGTTTTATTAACAATATAAAAGACTAAGTAAAAGTTGACAATTCACAAATTATTTTTCGCTCTAATAAAGCTAATAATATAACATAATATACTTCTTAGGCAGACATTCATCTTGACATTTGGTATCACTTTAAAAAAAAAGGTGGCAACGAAAACAAAAGCTTTCAAATGAAGCTAAATTTTTATTACTTCTATTTATGTGTGATTAGGATATATGTAAAAATAGCAATCAAATGAAATTACAAATTAAACTTGACAATTAAAAATTACATATATTTAATAGTCAAGGAGTCAGCCCCGACTCACTGAGACTAGACACAATAGACAATTCCGAAATACTGGAACAACTCTCTACTGGCTGTGGCAAGCTCCGTAAGTGAGCATAGATCGCTGACTTATCAAGCTATATCGACATCTGGTCTTAAAAGCGAGTGATCATGACAACATCATAGTATTTCGTGTAATATCAAAAATATGTATATATTTGGTGATGAACAAACCTAATAAAAAAACGTAAATAAACGACTTTCATGCGCCTTTCCAATTTCTTTGCAAATCCGTACATTAAACAAAAATATTCGTAAATTTCCTGGTATCCCATGATCAAATCCACCACAGCAGGAGTATAATCTTTCGAATAAAAAATATTTAATTTATAATAGTACATACATAAAAAGATACACACAGTCGAGTCTTTTTTGAAGTCGGTTAGAACCAAAAAGGATATACATATTTTTGCAGTTGTGCAATAATGAAATTCACGGTACATTAAAATCAAACAACATAAAGGTGCGTACATACAGGATTACGGTCGAGTATCGAATTACGCTCATAATTGGTCGGACCTTCAACGTTGAACGTATTGTTAATGCAACAATTTACGCATCAGCTAATCTGCAAATTGGAGCTGCTTTGTCGGCAGACTGGCCATGTCGTCGGCCCGTTGCGTCTGTGACCGGCTTTATACCGGTTTGGATACACTAGTGAGGATAGCGGAGTTAGTTTTTGATGTACATTATCAATTAGGATATCCATTTGGATTTTTATTTGTGGTTTATGTTGTAGACGAGTCGGAAGGAGACGACCCAAGAAGGTGGATGAATTTTGTTGGGGATGATATGAATAGGAGGGGGGTTACAACAAAGATGACGTATGATGGGGATGTATGGACGAAGAGTACATACTGTACCGACCCCGCTTAAAGCAGGAAATAGTAAAGACGAAGAGTCGTAGACGGCGGCGATATTATAAAGGCTAAGGCTTGCTATCATCGAACCCCACCCAGTGCACTACCGTCGTGCAGCCACTCTCAACACAAGTACGTATTTAGCTTAGCTGAAGAGGTCAAGAAAAATCTAGTAATGTGTGATACGTTGCTATTATTCTTGAAATGAAAAAGTTAAATACATAAATAGTTTCTACATTTCATATATTTTGTATATGTATGTTTATATTGTCCTTCTATATTTCACCTATTAACTGTTTTTATTAGGTCTAATATTCATACAATACATACTACAAATCGGTAACAACGTTTTTATGAATTAAAAAGAAACTAAAATAATAGAAAAGTACAAAAGAGGCAATGATTGAAAAAAAAAACAAAATAATATAACAATTCAAATGATAAAACATAACACCGGTTATCATCTTTCACAACGATAATTGTAAGAAAAATAAAGAAAGCCTGCTCAAGTCCAGCTAAATAATTTGTTTTAGTTTCAGTATTTCTTTTCACAGATAAATAGATAGTTAGTTACAGGTTTAGTTAATATACAGAGTGTAAAATTAACGGAAATTCTTTGTCAATAGAGACATTGTTCTCTACAATAATGGATACATTTAAGTACTGCAAATATTGATTGACTTTTCAAAGCCCACGGCACGCGCTGCGAGCAATACTGAGCCGTCATTGTACGCTATCTTATGCTTCGAGGGAGGTCTGTGTGTAAACAATAGTCTGTGTACCTCTTTATTCCACTTTTCTGCTCAAGACTAAATATTCTGTTGTATTGTAGACAAAAAGAACGTTTCACATTGAACTCTTACAATTCGTTCCGTAACGAACAACGAACAGTTTTTTTGTGAATTTATTTTGCGATGATCATCAACTATGCTATTTATCTAATAGTTATTTATTTCTTTTTTGTTTTCTATTTATTGTATTAAAAATGTCTTTTCTACAATTGTACATTGTACGTCCTACCTTTTACCAAATATAATTTAATTAGAAGGTCACTATACAAATTCATAAATACTAAAGGCGGGTTTTGAGCTTGGCGCAGACAAAATGCCAACCATAACCATCGTTATACGTATTAACATTTAATACTTTTAGAAGATTGAAATCTGACACATTCTGTAAATAAGTTTGTCATACCCACTAAAGAGTAACAACTCTAATACATAGTTTGGTTTATCAAGTGTTTTCACCAGAAATCCAAACATTGAGCGGCACGTGTCCCGATCTTTATCTGTAGGCGATGAGATTAAATTTTCTACAAAACCCAGTGACAGAGAACCATAGTAGGTATACGAGGAGGCTTCGATACAATACTCGTACTTGTACTATATTCCTTTTTTATATTTATAATATTTCCTTCTTAATTTTATCATAATTTGAGTAAAATAAGTAAGACACTTATCATTTCACACTTTTCTTTTACACAATTCTTGCAATAGGAATTATTACTACATCGTGGGGTGTTCACGAACATATAATCAACGGCCCAAAAATAACTAGACTCAGTTCTACTATTTGTGGTTCGCACAATTCTTTTCCCATGTGGGAATTCAACTCACGACCTACGGCTCAGCAGTCAGGATCACTAACCACTAGACAAATAGGTCATTATCTTACTTAACTGATATTAGTAGTAGATTTGTAGTAGTTTACCTTACACCTGATCACTATTCCTGGCACTGTATCTTATTTAGACTGTTCGAGATACTAAATTATAAGAATAAAAGTAACTTCCCATATTGAATACTCTAGTTGAAATTGCTTACTAGTATACTCGCTTTTCCCAACAATATGAAATAACCCTTTACCAACCGGCCACGGGCCATAGCTCGGTTTCATGTGGTCCACTTCCACTGATAATTAATTTCACGCCTTATCTGTACTGTTGTACTACAGTTTTTTTATTTACTAATCAGAGCATGAATAATAAAGTCATATATCTTCTCCTTCTATAGTAGTTTCCAGTCAAAGGTAAAAATTACTTAATTTTATATGCAATTTTACTTAATCTTTGTTGAGTTGTTTAATTGTGCTTCAGAAATTAACATAGCCGATTATAGTCACAGATTGCTTTACTCCTAATAAAAATAATACTATTACATTAACGAATATTTAACATGTTTTACTTTATGTTTATACTTTCTGCCTCATTCTAAACGCGTATTTACATACATCCACTGAGATAAAAGGAATACAAGTTGATGCAATTTCTCTTTATAGCCTTTAATAATAAGTTATTAGAAGTAAGCTTCCAAAAATCAAAATGTTGAAAGGAATGTTACTTGCTGCGACAATTACGAAACGAGGATTAAATGTTGTCTCTTGTAATGAATTTACAGACGTAAGACTGTTTATACATAAATACATACACTAACGCCTGTATCCCCGAAGGGTAGGCAATGGTATGCATATTTTACAGATGGTAAATTAGTTCCATTTACGGCACAGGGGGCACGACTATTGCCGTCATCCGGGCAATGTTGGAAATATGATGGGAAATTTTGGGGTATACTGACCGGAAAGTGAGGATTGAAATGGAAGAAAAGGGATATAGCTTATGGATAGGGGAGTATCGGCAATAGCTCAAGCAATTCATGGTCGCATATCCATTACTCAAAGTGGGTGATGCCGGGAAGTGCAATCGTCTAACAATTCAATGAAAATTATATCTAACTGGGAGCACGCAGGTACTATAACACTGTAGCAGAACTTTATTAAAAAAAATGTAAAACACACAAATCTCTATGATTACTTAATAGGAATTGTATATCCCTTTGTTCTAGCACAACCGTCAAGTATTATATATAAATGTAATATAAAGTGGGAAAATAATACCAGTTTGATCAATACAAGTTAATTAAAGACTGTGCTCAAAGACACGAAGTCTTAGATATGTTAGTAAATGAAACAAAACGTGAACTATATGAACAAAAAATACAAGAATAAAATTTGCTTGTTCTATTTTGTCCTAGCATAGTTTCAGTGTATTTATTTAAATTAATATTCCGTAATTAATTACTTACTTACTACGATTACTCAAAAACAGTGTGGTTGGTTGCTCTTATGAAACTAAATCCTTAAAATAACAGTACCCTGGGCTTGAAGTTACTTAATCTCTGTCAGAACTAAATTAAAACACGTTTAGAAATAGCACCTGGTGAGATAAACATCAAACTATAGAAATTTGAGAATTTCAAACCTCAAATTTGACAACAAAAAGGGCATAATCGATTTTTGTGAACACAAAAGAAGCATTCTATTTGACAAGTCGACTGTACAAACGTTGTTTGTGGTAGAGATTATTTCGGTTGAAATGAATGAAAGCAAAACACGATCCTGTGAATATGTTGGTCGTTAATTGAAATACGAACGACGCCCTCAAGGGCGATTTTTATATTTTTTATCCGGGATTTGATAGGTTCGAGTGTCGTTACATCTCAAGAAACGATTAAATATTTTTTTTCTTTAAAAACGTGGAAAGCATTTTATATTTAGACGAAATAAACTATAATAAGGGCTTATTCTAATAGAAAAAGAATCAAAAGATGTTCTATCAAAAGGCAACTTCAGCCCCCAAGTTATTACTGATGTACAAAACAAAATTAGAGTTAAACAATTACTCGTGAATCACACAAATCATATTGTGCTACATACGATTCTCATTTGATTATAAATCTAGTCAACCATTTCAGGAAGATACAGCAGGTTTATTATTTAATAGATGTTGTGTTAAAAACAATATATAATATTAAATAACTTATTTAGTTAAATTGTTATTAGTAAGATAAATTCTTCCAAAATCGAGGAAACTAATTGTAAGATAAATTCTTGTGATAGTAATTTTTTTTTTATACTATAGGAGGATAGACGAACAGACGGGTCACCTGATGGTAAGTGACAACCGCCATCCATGGACACCCGCATCTCAAGAGTCGCAAGTGCGCTGCCCACCTTTGAGGGTGAAGAGGGATGGGGGATGCAGGGAGCGGTAAGAAGATAGGGGGGATGAGGAGAAAGGTGATGAGGGGAGAGGAAAGGGGAGAGGAGGAGTTGGGCCTCGGGAAACCTCACTCATATCGAGGAAATGCAACGCAAGCGTTACTTCACAACCGGTTTTCTGTGAGGCCGTGGGTCGAACCAGCCCATTCCTGCCTAAGCATGGCTCTACCACTTTTAGAGACTCTAGAGCTCTACAAAATAGAGAAGAATTCAATATTTTTATAACGTACTAATACTATATTACGGTGTATTGTGGGTTGTTGTATTATTAAGTAATTCTTAAATTAATATATTTTAAAGTGTTTTTAAATATTATATCCAAGTATTTAGTACTCCACAAACGTGTTCCTTGTATAAGGAAACAATTTTTGAATCCAATTTTTAAAGGTGTTAACCACACTGACAATGACAATGCAGTAGAGTGTTATTGTTTACTTTTATTTTTGTAAAATTCGTGTAGTGGCGGCCTAAAATTACAAACCACTATACCTATCCCTCCTAAGGGTGTTGTAAGAGCCGACCAAAGGAGCGAACCAAACAGTCAATATCACTGCACGAGAGAAAAAAACACATTAGACACACTAGAGTTGACAACGTTGACGAATAAACCAGTGGTCAAAACGCTATCGAACGTTTTTCCAACGTTGTTTCTATTAAATCGCAAATAGAAAGGGTTCAAGCTCTCCGGAAACTCTTGAACTCATGAATGAAGGTACGAGATCACAGCCACTCAGCCGTCTTCATCAAATAGGAGGGTCTTAAACCAAAATAAATTGAAAGGGGATACGACGTGACCTCCAAAGCTGCAATACTCGCACAATAGACATTACGATGGAGCGGAATAGGGGGTCGAAAGTGGTCGCTCAGCATTTGGGGATGCCCCATTACACAGAGCTCAGCACTGAGAATGGCAGAACAATCACCTAAAAGTTCCAAATTCTCGAAGAGATAGAGAACTTTTAAGGGTTTCGAGAACATTAAAAGTTCTCTATCTCTTCGAGAATCTATCTCATACGCATCACGGATGGAACAACCGACGAGAATCAGTGACGATGATCAAAGAGCTGACAAGAATACGACATTTCCGCTAGGATATACTAATAATTGTCCAAAACGAGATGGAGATGGCTGTTAAATAATTAAAGAACAACAGATGACGTAGTTCGCAAACTGCTGCCCAATCTTACGATTTAAATCTAATACTAAGGTACAAAGGAGCAAAAGAAGAAAATGTCATATTCTTGGCAATTTAAGGACTCCGTGAGGAAAATCTGACCCTCTGGGAATGTAACAAAAAAGAGTAGATACGCGTAGCGATCTGAACAACATTTTATAAAAAAAAAAACTAATTTATTTACGATACTGACGGTGCCATTGATTACGACATCATTAAAACGTTAAAAATTGTTCCATCTCAAACGATCCACAAGGTGTTCATGGTTTTTAGGGTATAAGCTACTTAGAAAAAGCAAGGAAACAATCTTTACTACAGTAGATCATAAAACACGTAATCCTTATTGATTAATAGAGGAAGATTCAACTAAAACAGGCAGGAAACGTATGGTAATAGAAAAACCCACCCGCAGGCATTCGTCATTACGGCATTACGGCTGTTGTTCGAAGGGTCTAGTATAAAATAATGATTAATTATTATAATTTAGTCCATGTCATCGCCGGCCCCACCCGACAGTTTAATCTTCCAGGTGCTGTTTATCTGATTGTATCGTGAAAGGGTTTAAATTGGTAGCTAGTAGCTCCAAAACGTTTGAACAACAATGTAGTTTTGATGTAAGTGAAAACATAATTGGTGTTTACGGATGACGTGGTGAAAACACTTATTGTATACACGTAACTTGTATATTTTTTTTGGTATTCCTGTATATATAGATTACTGAATTACTGGATATATATATATATATATATATATATATATATATATATATTAATAATAATTTTTCGTAGTTAAACAGAATATTTTATTATTTTCAAATAAAAGTAAGTTGATTCTGTTGTCCTCATAGGATTTTTGTTTATAGGTTATATTATTTTTGTATATATTTTGGTATATATATAGGTTGTTTCTAGGAGGTTGAGGCTTCTCTGTGTTAGTATACGGGTGGTCTTTCTGACTTCGCGTAAAATATACATGAAAATAAATTTATGAGGGGCAATGGTTGACACCAAAACGGTTGTATCCGCAGTCGTAAAGCAAGCCTACTTCATTTATACTTTCGACTATTACAATCAAGTATAATACTCACTATCTTTATACTCTGCCGACAGAGTAATACGGAATATTTATAATATTGTTCATTCGGTACATTTAAAATATTTGACATGAATATTCATTTTCTCTGGATGCAGTTAGTTTGTAAGCTCGAACGCATAGATGCAGAAGAACAGTAAATGTCTTATGCGGCCTTCGTACCATCACTTTAAGTGGCCTATATGAGTTAGACACTGTGAAATACATTTACGTTTATTTGATAACTGGGACGTTTATCCCCTTAAGGAACAAGTAAGGTGCACTAGACACGGCAGTAGTCGTGTAGTAGTTATTTTGTGTCAGAAACGACGAGAACAGAACTTTTTTCTGGATGAAAGGTATCCTGTACCTCTAGCATGCAAAATTTGATGATGCAATGATTGTCGGTTGAGTATTTAAGACGTGAAACCGTAACAAATAAACACTCTTTGGCAATTATAGTATTAGTTTGAATACAATAAACGACAAAGTACAGCTGGAGCCAGAACAAGTAATGATGCAAGTAACTACTACAACAGTAGTGTTTATGCTATTTGCATAATTATTTGATTTTTAGATTCTAAACTTAAATAAACCTAGGTGAAAGTCGGATTGGTTAAAAAAAGTAATTCCTAAAAAAGGGAAGATGAATGGCTTTGATTTTCGGTTTGAAATTGCCAGCAATGACAACGGCCACCTGATGACGTAATGAAGCGTTACACAAAAACTGTGCAACCTAACCCCGGACAATGGGATAGACGGATAGATGCAACAAAGCACAGACATACATCAAACAACAAAAACACTGCTTTCGACGGCCGTACGAGCGAGCGAACACTATCATTTACGCAACGATTTGTCATCGAGATTCGGGGGTAGGGGGCGGTACATTTAGGGACGTTACTACTACTGGTTCTCGAAGATTGGACAGCTTCTTATTTATAAGACATTTTAGTGAAACTTTGTGCATTTATTAAATGATGTAGGGACTGTACCAAACAAGGTATATAATATTAATCAGAGAATTCAAGTGTTTCATTAATATGTTATAATATTCAGATATATAATAATATACAGACAAACAGACGGGTCACCTGGCAAGTGACAACCTCTGTCCATGGACACCTGTAACTCAAGAGTCGTAAGTGCGCTGCCCCCCTTTGAGGGTGATGAGGATAGCAGGATACGGGTAGGGGAAGAAGGGACGGTGGATTAGGAGATGGGAAAGAAGAGAGGGGGATGTGGGGAGAGGAAGAGGAGTTGGACCCCCGGAAACCTCACTCATTTCGGGGAAATGCAAGCGTTACTTCAAAACCGGTTTTCTGTAAGGCCGTGGTATCGCACCGGTTGAGCCTGTCCATTCGTGCTTAAGCATGGCTCTACCACTATTAAACCTAATGGTAACTAAGTCGCCAATGAACAGCTGCAAGCTGCAAGTCGTGAGTAAACTGCCTTTGAGGATGATAAGGGGTCATTTTTTGATTAACAGTTATCTTTTAGGCGGTTGTCCCTCCATGCGAGCCGGCCCATTCATGCCAAGTATGGCATCCATTGCGGTGGAGGATATGCATGAAGAAGTTATAACTATGTAAAAGATAACATTTAGTTACTCGTAATTATGTCCCTTTTATAGTACACAATTACCGTCAGTTGTGTGTACGGTCACTTTCCTTTTATTTTTATACAAAAGACACTGGTGGACAAGCCCTTGTCCTGCTAACTCGTTTCCCTATTCGCCTTTAAAGGTAGATAATGAGACTTTTGAATTAATAATTTTACATTTGACATAATCGTGTGTATATGTAAACTTATTAATTTAATTATAATTACAATATTGATCAACATCAATTTTGTTGAATTCAGTTTAGACAAAAAAAAAAGTTAACTTGTTCTTTTTGGGGGGCAGACGAGCAGACGGGTCACCTGATGGTAAGTGACTACCGCCGCCCATGGACGTGCGTGTGTTGCCAGCCAAGATCGTAATGGTCCGGAAATACGGCAGGCGACAATTTGTTCATCAGACTGGTTGTGGGAGGCAAAAAGTTTCTGGACAAGCCCACAGTGGTGGAGTGCTAATTATTCCGTTATGGGTATGGAAGTTTTGTCACGGAGGACTAAGGCAGAAACCTGGGTCAGTGTAAGTCCAAACAATTCCTCTGAACACTCCTTATGCAAGCGATAAAGAACGCAGAGTTAAGGTACATCTCTACGCAACGCCAAAGTGTCAAGCTGATCAGAAATATCCTGGCAATCCATGATGCGAGTCACTCTTCATTGATTGCGGTCAAGAGGGAGAAGCTGGTATTGGGGTGTACATGCATAGAGATGATAACAGTATTCTATGTGCGGCCCAACCTAAGCCTTATAAAGTTGCAGGCGGTGGACTAGAGTGAAATACTGTCTTAATTTGCTTATTAGCTTGGTGTACACCACCTTACCTTACCCTCTAAGTGAGCGCCAAACTGGACTTTACTTTTGATTCCGATGTTGGCTGACGCAGTTAGGGAAGTGCTCTCAAAGCGAGGTGATACGACTGAATATATATGTATATATATATATATACGAATAGCATATTTTTAAACCTGTGTCTTCGTGGAGCTCATCTGAAATTTTTTCTAAAGAGGTTTCTATTTCAGACACAAGTTTGTATCGGCTCTCGATGATGTTAACCTGAGAAATGCGTGCGGCTGGTGTAAAGGGCATCACTCGTGCTACCATCTATAGCATAGCAATAAACGCCGATTATCTGCAGCATATGATTGATATTCAGAAGAAACAGCGTGGGTGATAGCACAAAACCTTGTGTCAAAGTCAACAACGATCTTGATGCTTCTGTCTGTAAAAAAACTGGTGAGCCAGATGCACAGTTTCTCTTTCTGCGATACCCTATCGAAGGCCTTCGCTACGTCCAAACCAAGCTGAGCTAACTAACTCGTGAGTCACGTAAATGAGTCATCAACTGAGCGACCCCGGCGGAAGCCGTATTGCCGGTCATTGAGGAGCTGATGGTCTTCTAAGTACCGGAGAAGCTGGCAGTTGATAATGGATGTTATTATCTTTTAGAACAAGAAGGTTATGACTATGGGTCTGTAGTTGGACGGACCCAGTGATCCCCTTTTTTAGGGACTGGGTACACTTACGCTATCTTGTTTAGTAGTAGCAATAAGATTTTGCACTTTTACAATAGGCATATGTATTTAAAGCTTTCATACCCCTAAATGTTGTCCTTTACTTACTACCATTTACGATGTGCTATTTCCACCCAGTGTTTTATTGCATTACTAGATTAGCCTGCAATATCGAAAACCGTACCAGTGGTATTATTCCGGAAACTGGATTAACGGTTGTCAACTTGATGAACGATGTGCGTAAGTTACGCGACAATGGAATGTGGGCATCCGTCCCATTTGGCCTGCTACGTCCGATACGCATCGCGTACGTTAATTAATTATAAATCGCTTTTGAGCTTTAAAAATTAAAGCATATTGAAAGAATTTAGTGTCAGCAGGGAGTATTCTCACCCTGTGGCCTGTTTCACTATTGTTACTTCGAAGGAGCTGTATTATACGCCTTTTGTTAACATAATGTTTTGTTACGCCTGTCTATCATGATTTTGTACTTGAAAAATAATCAATAAATTAATTTTTACCTTTATAAACATCAAAGC
This sequence comes from Tyria jacobaeae, assembly GCA_947561695.1. Lineage (NCBI taxonomy): Eukaryota > Metazoa > Arthropoda > Insecta > Lepidoptera > Erebidae > Tyria > Tyria jacobaeae. The sequence goes on from OX387220.1 coordinate 15,198,617, forward strand.
ATCTGAATAGTTCTTTAGGCTTTCATACAAATCTTGCAAAGTTTATAGTATCAATACATTGTTATATCCGATTATTGGTTTTGTAAATTGCTAAAATGACTTTAATGGTTAGTCTTATTTATTATTTTAATTTTTAATGTTTATTTTTATTCATTTCTATTTGTAATTTTTTAATCTCTAATCTAACCTAATTTCAAATGAGTTGTCTTATTTAATTTATTGATGTTTATTTTAACAACCTGGTATGTGAACTATGTTCAAAAGACTGAATTAAATTATTATTATTATTCTCTTTACTTAATTAAAACAAACTTGAAAGATATAACAACATTTTCTCCTTTTTTTATAAATGACAATATAAAATTAAAATTTATTTGTTACAGCGACAACACGTATAAACACCCATTTTGTGGAACTTTATAAGAATATATTCTAATAAATTTAACAATGATTGTAAACGCCTCATCCAGGTCGTATATAACCGATAATAGATATATAATATTAACTACATATTTCAGTTGTACAAAAAGTTCATTTAACTTTAATATAATGTTACTTTGTAAACTCGTTATAATGTCTGTTGATTTACGCTTTTATTTTGAATACCAATTACAAAAATCAACCTTCCTATAAACTTGGCACTGCAATAAACATCCATATTACGAGTACAACATTTCCCAAAGCTAATATGGTGGAATATTCTTAAGACCCTTCTACGAGAGAGTGCTCCCTTCTACGATTTATTGTTTAATCACAAGCACTCAGCCACCGTAGTATTGCGACGGTAAATTGTAGAAGCCTACAGAGCTAAAGCAACAACTAGAAAGGTTTTGTATGTTTGTATTACACGCCTCCTTGTTATTATGACTATCAAATACGTTACAGATTAATATAGCTCCTGCTTTAGGGTTGTAAATAATTTCGTGAATGCGGATAAAAGTTTTTTTTTTTCTATAAGTATAGACATACGAGTACACACACTCCTGTAAAGCATCGGACCACCTTCGGCCTAAACTTTTGCCTTGCCACGCTCTAGTCAACCTTACGTATTAGCTGTTTAATAGATAACAGTCCGATCACTTAGCCACCTTTTCCGAAACCCACGGGAAGAGATGGGTTTGCTCTATTCTACTACACCGAGAGCCACACGACTATAAGTCATTACGGGAAACCATAATCGGATGAGTGGAATCGATTAAATACGGTTTAAATACTGCATATTTTATAAAACTAAACTGACTGACATGTTAAGTTGCAGAGAATAAAGCAATGCCGATAGCAATCAAAGTGATGTAAGATTTGTTTTTCTAAATTTGACCGTATAATAAAAGTAAAACAGTATAATTTTCTCGAAAGTTCTACATCTTTGCATCGATCGGCACACGCAATATTGTAGTTCGATGTTTGTATATTGTTGTGTGTGTTTGTATGTTGTATATCGATTGTGATGTAATAACACATAATAACATATATGCTTACTTCCTAACAATTTTCAAATTTTAATCGAAACCATCACATTATTTCTAGTTAAATAAAAAAGGTTCTAACTAATCGGTTATACTGTGCGGTCCTCACTTTTTTGATCACACCTTTGATAACATTGTTGCCTAGTGGTACTCTTGGAATTCCTCAGAACAAAAAATTGTGATACATGAAATTCGAAATCCACGGTCGTCACATTAATCCTATTACAATGACAGGTGTCGTAGGTCGAGAAAAGACAGCTAAAATGATGCGACTTATACTAATCGCATTTTTTGGTAACCTTGTAAACTAGGTTTTTTAATATGTGCTTATTTAAGATAGTAAAACTGAATTCTCATAAACTAATCAACGGCAATTAGTAATAAGTACTAAAGACACTACTAAACTATCAACTCTCTTTGAAAGGTCAAAATACACCCTTAAGTGGTAGTTTCAAAACGGCCCACTTGAAACTTTAATAACGTAATTTGTATTTGAAAGTTCATTTCAGTAATCATCAAATTCTGACAACTGTTTTTAAGATATCGTGCCATACAAACAAACCACATACAAGCAGTATATAAAAAGTATAAATCAGCGATAATATCTCTGGTTAGTTTAAAACGCTTTCATATTTTGTAATTTGTTATTATCTATTTCTTTGTAATTAAAACAATGAAGTTATAACAAAGAAATAATTAGTGTTGTTTTTACTGTTGAAGGCTTTGCTTAAACTAACTTAAAACTGTTACAGTATATTTGCATCACAGACAAAACGTATTGTGACAAAAACAGCACAGGGTTTTTGTGTTTTTACAACGTTTTGAGAACGAGAATGAGATCCCTCTAAGCGAAACAATTGCTACTAGCTGCATTTAATACACCGCTCTGGACTTTTGGATGCGTGCCATAACTGACACTATATCGTAGAAAACAGTAGCAACTTTTGTTGTTATTCCATTGAGACGTATTTGCCACGTTATTGTTACCTGGGTGGCTGGGGTCTGTCTCCTTTGTGACCAACAAATCGATTCGACGCCTGTTTCATTTGTGTTTATTGTCCAGTTAAATTTATAGGAAATTGATGGCATTCAAAGTCGTTGTTCTTGCAAAAATTATGCTTTTTCAGAAAAATAGATATCCAAAAACTATGATATTTAAATGGAATAATTATTTTTACAGAATTGAAATATTCGTAAATTTGAAAAAAAAAAATTTGAATAGAAGTGATGTTACTTCCAGGATGGAATAAAGTTGGACTTGCTTATTAGGTATTAGGTTTAATTCACATGGTATAATAAATACACTTTAAAGTGGGCAAATACAGAATGTATGTCATAAACACATTTAAAACGCGACGTCTCAATATGTATAAGGAGTTGAAGTAACGATTTAACATAAACATTGAATCGATTGCGTTCCCAACATATCTCTGGTCTCAGTTTGAATACATTACGCCGAATTGTTTTTTTTTTAATTAATTCAATAATTTAAAAATAAAAGTAGTTCTTGCTTTGCCTATTTCTTTTTTACACTTTTTCCAAGATTTCTAGTTGCTCCCTCCAGGTGCTTATTTAAAATGGATACGCTTGGGATAACCCGTTGATCCCTTTGTCATAATAATTAATTTATAACATTATTTTCTTAGCCTAAAACATTGAGCCCATAGCATAAAACATTGAAATAAAATGTTCTCAATGTTATAACGTCACACACTCTTTTGTAGCTATATCTATAATCCTGTATAGCAATCAATATAGATTGTAGGCTGTTGTTTAAACTGAATACTTGACTACGAAAATAAATTCTTTATTTTATAATTATAAACTCATTTAAAAGAAATACAAGTGAACGTTTCGGTTAAAGGTAAAATTAAAAGCCCATTGTCTGTGTTCGGTTCATGGTCACACAGGACGACAGTCGTTAATGATCCATTAACATTTTGTTTCACACCATCCATTAATACCAAAAGACCTGCTATTAAAAACGGAACACTGCCTCTAATTTCCTCGTACTCTCACTTAAAATGTCACAACTTTAGTGCATTCAAACATCTGATAAGAAGTGTGCCCGCCGAAAAATAAAAGGAAGAATATTGCCGTATCACAACGGTAGCTCCGAGAATTTATCGAAAGAATATCTCTATTTCGTTTCGGTGCTTTGGTATCGGTATATTTATCAGGTGTATCTAATGATCGGTCACTTTATAATAGGTTGTGAGTGTCAAGTTAATGAGAATATATTCGGACCAGGTACACAATAAATTAGAGAGGTTTCGAATTAAACGGCATATTAATTGGACATTAGTATACGTCAACACCTAGGAGGCTTCGGAGTTCAGTATAGCCGGCAGCAGTGATTAAAGTACGTGAACGTATCTTAGAAGTTATTTCGATACTATTAAATTGTGTTGGTGTAAATTTTAATGTTGGCCGGGTCTTATTCTAGGAACGAATCTCGATAACCAATCTGAATTTAAGTTCATTCTTTTAGTTTTTAAAGTAGTTCCGTTTGATTTCGCAAAAAAAAACGGAGGAAGGCTCCTGCTATATTAATAATAAGGCTACCCTAAGTATTTTATGTCATATAACAATATGTATGTGTTGTATTATTCCTTACGGACTACCATTTACACATAAACAAACCTAAAAATAATTTATCACAAATTACAGCTTCCAATAATTTCCGCTTATAGTTAATATGCTTACTGCTATAAGATGTCTTTTGTCACTTTACAGTATAAACAACTGTAGTTGTTTAAATATAGTTGTTTATATTGTTTTACAATTATACGTGTTTTAAACGTTACATTCCTGGTGTGCCTATTCAGTCAGGTTGAAGTCATATCATTATAATCATTATTTTATACACAGATAAATATAAATAAATGTATTGTCTTCATAACTAACCTTCATACTAAGTGGCTGTTTTTTAGATATATATATGTAAGAAATTATGTTTATCAGATCCAAATTCATGCTATTTTTATCCCATAGTTACGTTTTTAGTTTCAGGTAACATTTTTTTTTTCTTTTTTTTTTATAAAACGGATAAGTTGTGATTAAATTCTGTAACGTAAATATCACTAACTCGTTTTAGCTAAAGCCCTCCCTAAATTGCAATAGGAGCATTATAAAAAATAAGAAACTAATTTATAATTCATTGTCGCTTTAGAGTAAGACATTACTTTTGTCTTAGCAAATTGAATTTCACCAAATTCTCGGGTAGATTGACTGACCACAAATTGGGGATTCATTGTCAAGCGAGATAACATCGGAGGAATCTCATTACAGTAGAACATTCGTGCCAGTTCAGAGCTGCCTTTACATGTTGCGCCCAAGTTCCACACCCGAATCTTCCGAGATTTGAAATAGTTTCCACTACTGGAATTCCAACAACTGTCACAAGAAGTGTCCACTGTGAGTACTCATTTTATTGTTTTAAACACAGACTGTCCTGTTGATTAAGGGGTTAGTGATTCTGACTGCTGAGCCATAAGTCGAGGGTTCGATCCTCACAAAAAATTAGTGTGATATGCAAGTATTTGTTCCGAATGTAGGTGTACGTTGTGTCTTGGGAGTTATTCTTTAAAAGATAAGAAGAAATTGTAGACCGTATATATTTATATATGTAAACATAACTTAATAATAATATAAATCCTTTCGTAGCTGTTCGAACAGAAATCAATATTAGTTTAATATTTCTAATAGGAGTTCATGTCGTCGAAAGATTGAATCAACCGCAAACTGTAAAGGCTCCAGCCGGCGGCGAACGGAAAATTAAAAAGCAAAGCGGGGACCGCTTCCTAGCCATTCTTTTTAATTCTCGACGTCGCAATGGACGGTGTGGAATCATTAAAATTTCCACCGTACCAGCCACCCCTGCAGATTTATTTGATATGGCATGATAAAGTTGCCAGACTTATAGAATTCACAATGAGTTCAGTTAATCATCATAACAAGTTCTTAAGACGTGTTTTTGTTAATGATCATAAATATATGCCGAATCATTTATAAGTTTAGGTAAGTAGGTGTAATTTAAAACATTATATAAATTGTATTTTATTGCAATATTAATATTAACTTTTGAAAAATATTGTGTCAGAAAAATTATCTTGTATGTATTTATTTTTCGATAAATTCTAAAATAAAGTAAGAGAATGTATTTTTGTAAAAATAACGATAAGCGTCTTCGTAAAAGGATTATATTATTAATTCGTGCAATTTGGTGACATAATTTTGCAATTAAATCACTTATAAACTAGTAAAAAAACTAGCGACAAATCCTTATTTGCGATAAGTAAAATCAAAATTAAATATTATTTAAAAGTCAAAAAAAAAATACATTAGAAGTTGGCGAGATAAATATTTTTAACATTAATTCGCTAAACATAACATGAAGTTTAAGGATTTAGTCGTATATGTAGGTAGGTAATAAAATTAACTGGTAATAAATTGTTTGGTGTGACTAAACCAAACGTTTTTACTAAACAAGTCTCATTAATGTCTGTATACTAGCGGAGCTAACATGCTATTTTATTTTTATTTTATTCATAGCATAAGTCTTATGTACCTGCTTGGCTCTTTGTGACCGGTCTGCCAATTATATTGCGGGCAGTGCTCAAAGATCCTAATGTATAATTATGTATTATTCATAAAAAATGGAATATAACTAGATGTAAATTTGTAATTACGTCACGATTAATATTTAAGAAGCTAAAAGAGCAACTACAAAGGATTGTGTCCTTTGATCTGGAGAAATTCAGACATTTTAATTCGTCCCGAATAATGATTTTGCGCTTTTTGCGACAATGCCTTTTGAATTTTAGTTAGTTTTTAATTAGTTTTTAATATAACTTTTGTACAAAACTGTGTTCAAAGAACTGAGCATGTATATATACTAGCGGCCCGTCCCGGCAGAAACGTACAGTAAATGCAGGACATACCCAAATAATAATGTATTTAGCAATAGTGTATCGCTGGCTCCCTTTGGGTACGGGACTTGATGATTGAAAACAAAATGATAACGGAATAAATGACATCAACGGGTAATTGTTGAAAACATCTCACTGAGGTTTAGAGTATAGGTATACTAATAATAATTAGATACATTATATGCCTACTACTATTACTGTACAGTCTACAGTCAATACTCAGATGTAGTGATTAAGAAAGCAGTTGTGTCTGATAATATAAGGGAATGTATGCCTGTAAGTACTTATTATCACATATTTTCATAGAATAAAAAGTATAGCACCCCGACCCGGCTTTGGCCCTAAGTTTTTTTTTTACATTTATTTTTACTTTTTGATTTATATTTTTTACTTATTTTAATGTAGTTTTTTTATTTGTATCTGTATTTTGTTTTAAAGACTTTTTAATCTTATTACATTTAATTTTTTTAATTTTCCATTTTACTTTAATGCTTCACTATACACTATGTTAGCAGTGGTATTTGTAGATGACAATAAAACATATTGATTTTCAGGAGTGTGTGATTGAGGAAAGTGCAACATATAGTTGGCCCTGAGAATAGCACTCTTTTCTTAGATCGATGCCAACCATAGAAAAAATGTTTGTCCCTGGGATATATTTATTGTAAGTAAATATATCCCAGGGACAAACATTTTTTCTATGGTTTGAAAAAATGTTTGTCCCTGGGATTATATAATTAAACCTATATTAACCTATATAAACCTATATTAATCAGTGATAGTGTAGCATTCAAATGGTGAAAGAAGTTTTAAAATCGGTCCAGTACTTTTTGAGCTAATTCGTTACAAACATACTTACATACAAATCTTTCCTCTTTAAAATATTAGTATAGATATATGCTAAAAATAAGGAATTTTGCTCGAATCTATCTAGGTTATATTATTTCACAACAGGCATTAGTTCTGGTAACGTGTAATATTCTATTGAAATTAGGATGACCACTAATGGTTACTTATTTCATACTATCAGGAATGAATCCTAGTGCTGGAGATGTCTTTATAATACAAATAACATAAATAAAATAAATTTCGAGCAGGAGAGAAGAATCTTTTAACACAACACTTTGACAGTTGCCAGAAAAGTTATATGTTTATTATTTGTACGCAAGTATTTTTATATGTAATAATATCTGTGTCTATAGTCAAAAAAAAAAATAAGTATGTATTTTTTTTTCTTATATATTTCAATTTATTATCTTTTACCTAAACTTAAAGTACGAAATAATTGGTTCGTCTTTTAAGTTTTATCTTACTACTTCTTCTTACTTTCTCTACAACCCGATGATTGACTGGCAGAGAAATCCTTAGGCACAAAGTCCGCCTCTGAACAAAAAGTGGCCAAAGCTGACATAAATAAAATAAATTAATCAATAATTATTGTATTGCATGTCTTACACAAGATACAGAAGCCTCATTTTGTTATTTTACAGAAAATGTATAGCAAATGACACTGGGGATGTTATAAAAAATGCTATATGCTATATGCTATATGCTGATAAAAAAATGTTATAAAAAATTTGGTGGAATAAACTAATTCGCATACACACGTACTTACTTGAACAATGAGCCCTGAAGATGTTACACTCTTCTTTAGAAAAGTCGTGTAAAGATACTTATTTATATATATATAATTATGATTATATCATGGATTGTAGCACTGTTTTCGTGATTGTACATTTTCACTGACGTCCGACATATATGATGAAAACATTGTATTAGTAAATACTTAGTGTTAATTATTAAGTATCATTAGTGTCGCGAAAGGCTTTCGCGTAGGTGTGTACAAATGTGTTGAGTTCTTCTAATTTAGTGCTCTCTTAGTGTTTGTAAATTGCCAATTAGCCAGTTTAGCAAACGTCGTAGAATAATCTTGGTTCGATTATCAATTAAACATATTATTGTTAAGTTGAAAACCTTTTACATAAGTTTATAAAATAAAACAAAATCACAAAAAAATAATTTTATGAAGAACTAAGGAGTATCTAAACATAAGTAGAATGTGTTGCGGTTTCACAAAATTTACAAAATAGTTTTTTCTTAGTGGGAGTGTTTAATACTAAAATATTGGTTATTTATTTATTTTCGACTTATTGCACATATTGTACAAAGGCGGACTTAATGCCTCAGGCATTCTCTCCCAGTCAACCTTGGGGTGTGGCAAAAATAAATGGTAGTAGGTGCAAATAGGTGAGAGAGGTACCAGTTTAATTATTATAAAATATGACTTAATTATATACATATATTACTTTCATACATCATTTACTAATATATACATATATAAATAAATACAAACTTATATACATTTACTAACATACAACTCATATAATAAACACTATAAAAGTCTGTTAAATATGTACTAACGGTGTGAAATTTCTGCCAACTGATTATACAGGAGGTCACGTACCCTCCTCTTAAAAGTACAGCGGTTAGTGGACATCCTGATTTCAAGGTAGCATTCCAGAGTAGGACTGATTGGACATAGAAGGAAGAGTTAACAAAGTCAGTGTTATGAGAGGGACATAAGAGAAGATTGTTGTGAGTGGAACGAAGATTTCTATCGTGATTTGACGATAGAAACCGAAACCTATAGATATAAACCGAAAGATATAGGGAGCCAAATAAGATGGTGGAGTTAAGAAAAGAGAAGAGGGAAGTTAATGCACATAAATTTCGGCGTTGGCGAATAGGGAGCCATTTTAACTCGGAGCGTAAAGCGGTGGTGGACATGTGGTCATACTTAATAACTACTATTAATATTGTTATAAGAATATCATTACTCCAGTAGCCTTTTGCCTTACTAGGTTTTTTTAAAGGTATTTTGTTCTGTTCAAGTATTTAAATACTCTTCAAGTTTATATATTTAAATAATGAACGTTTTAACAATATTTTATTTGGACCAAGCATGTAGGTGTAAATTTAAAAAAAAAATAGAACTAGAATTTGAAGTTCTATTACTCTCTTTTTTCTCTTGTGTGGGAATTGAATGTGGCCTGTAAGAGCAAAAACTATTTGAAAATTTGCTTCATGAAGTTCCTTAAAACATTTAATGCTATTCTTGCCTCTTTGATTGAAACCTATGGAGCGCATGTTGTATTGTATACTGCAAACGATCGCATTGTAAAGGTTGTAAAATCAAACATTTCTAATGTTCGAGACAGATATCCAATTAATTATTTCAAGTTACGGAGGAAAATATATAATATAAGTCATGGCTTGTGGGGACTGGACTCAGAGGGTTGAAAGTTCTAGTAAGTCAGTTTTCGGGGTTAAAAGGAAGAGAACAAAACATTTTAAGTTTTGGAAGTTTTCGACTGATCGAGGTTCAACCTAAAGAGATTCTGCCGTTACATGTAAACCGATGAAATTACACAAATTAGGTTAAATTGAGCTGTTATGGTGGTGGAACTCTTCAATGTTTACTAAACGAATACGAAGACTTGGTTACGATAGTGAAAGTTTTACACTATATTTTTTTGACGTTAACAAAATTATTTGTTCTTAAGAACTCTCTCCGCATGCAATGTTTGAATGTAAACTCGATTTCCGATTTCGTTATACTAGCTTCAACTTTCAAAAACCATTTTGGGCACGATCCAGGAGATAGCAACTAAATGTTTGGCATTAGTGGTTGATATTTGGCTATAATAACTGTAATAGACATCGGTGCCATCTGGTTTACAGCTGTACTTTGGCCCAATTCACCCATAACACGTGTTAGTACGTTATGAGAACACAAAAATATGGTTTTAATAGTGTTATCAGAGTGTAACGAGGTCGTTCTAATTTGATGATAGCTGTAGTTAGTAAAATATGCCTGCCTTTTGCACAGCTTGCTTGACAAGAGTAAGATACACAGGGACATTTACGGAGGTAAGTTTCCTCCTCTATCATGTTTTCGTCTTTCAGTAGCTATATCTGGCTTTTTCAATGCATCACACGCAAAAGTTAGGGTTTTTTTGAAGAGTATCTATTTATTTATTAATTATATTTTATGTATTTTTGAACTTCTGAATAAAGCATTTTTTCTGGTATGAATTTGATTTCATTCCAAGTGCAAATTGAATACAAGTTGAAATTACACTTGGAGAGAAAAATAAAAATTAAAATAAGACGAAGCGACGGAAATATGTATTTATTAGATATGTGTGTAAATTAACAATTAAAAGTTAAAAGTGGACAGATGTCTATTATTGTCAACTTGAATGGCGATAAGTTTTAAATGTCCGCTTACCCTGAATTAAATTTTAAATATGGAGTACGCTTCGGAAGCGAAATATTTCAAGAACAAATTGCACATTACAAGCCTATAACACATTAATAGTTCATAGTAACTATACTACAATTATGCATAAATCATGCTTAGGAACACTACACCTTGTCTGAATGATTTATTATTTTAACGTTCGCATCTTTGAACTGAACAGTGAAGGGATTTAATAACATAAATGCTGACACATTTTTCTCAATAATTTATGTGAATAAAGTCACACGCGACGACGTCGGGCTATAATTTATACCGATGTTCGCTAGCGGACAAACTTCGGGACAATAAAGCACTATGCAACGACATTAATTACAAGTTATCGTAAAACATGCAGTGCGACGGCACGGCGCACTGCATGTTTCCTGCAATAAACACGGAGCCAGCACAGTGTTAGTTAGGTGTGTGCGACAAATGTGTCATATTTATACGAGTGCGAAACTACACATTTTGATGGTGTTCGAATCTTTGTTTCGAACTCTATAAATTTTGAAATTGCGTTGATTTTCTCAGAGGTGTAAAAGTTATAAACCTTTAACAAAGGGTCGAAATTGCAGAATGGTACATTCTCCCGCTTAAAACACGAAGTTCAGAGAATTTGATGATGCAACACCAATGTAGAAACTCTCAGGGTCTTATAGCTTCAAAGAATAATGAATTATATGACGTTGATTTCTGCTTTCTTAATCAATTTATTTATGCATACACCTTCAATAGCATCCATTTTTTTTTGTAGGTACACGAGTATAACTTAGAATATAATGATATTAAAATTTGAAAATACCCAAGTAAACTGTTATAAAAACTTAAACCTGACCGTCTATTGATTCACTAAGTGACAATTAAAACAATTTGTGACCTCGATTTATAAGTAAAATAATTAAACTTCTAAAGAGGGTTTGGCGGTTTTTAAAACCATTTTATTTTGCCGTTGTGTAATTAGTTGAATAAAATTGTTGAGTGCATGTGCCAGCAGCTAATTTACTCTATTCGTTAAAAATTCTATTAAAAATTTAGTTCAGCTACTCATTTTATAACTTGTGTTTAAGTGTAAGATTTATTGCATCCATTTACTGCATAAACGCAAATATAATAAAATAACTAAACAAATATAATATTTTACTGAATCGAATATACAAAAGTTTTCATCATGAACACTCTCATATATTTGAGGTTTTTCATTGTAAGATATAAATATGTATATAAATAGAAATACGGTTTAAACTAATAACTATGTGTTTAAACCGTACACTTGTTACAAAAATTTTGTATGTATACGTTTACATACAAACCAGAAATACTCGGAGCCAAACTGCAACAAATTATTCTTTTACATGAAAATTATTGATTTTGTGGAAACAATGGAAATAAACTATGATACCGTACAGGTCGTATGGTACTATTAGTACATCAGGTACCATTATATGTATATGAATAATATCCCAAAAGTAGAAGCAAATTATATCTTAGGTATTTAACATTTATTTCAGTAAGTTGATACTGTATCACAACATAGTTGGCAAAGAGTTCTGGACTGAGTACAACAGGACCATATAAATAGGTCACAGGACAGACTGTGACTCTGACATGATTGGACGTACAAAAGAGTCGATATCAGTAATTATGAATAGTTACAAGACACGCTATATGTACACTGAGTTATCGTGCCGTATGGTGCACGTAAATCACGGTGGATGTCGTTTTCTTTATTATTAATATAATTCGTGTACTGGACTGTACTTTATTTGTGTTCCTTATAGTATTTATGTTTGCTGGCCCATAAACTCTAGAATTCCGGTTCAAGCTTATTGAGATAGGAATATATTAATTCAGTAACAATATATTTATTACCATGTATTACAAGCCATTCTTATCAAAATATAATATATATACCTAACCTTAATATTATTGTGTCCGGTTTGAAAATATTTGGCTATATTCTGTGTCTAGCGGAGGACGGCGATAGGCTGATGATGATAAAGATGATAAAGTATTGTACCTACATACTTTTACGTGTGCATGCATGAAGTAGACTCGAAACGTCAACTGTTTGCAGTCGATAGTTTGATGCCATGTACTTTGGTGAGGGCTGATAAGTACATTGTCTAAAACCAGGAACCTTATAGATTAAAATTTTATATTAATCATTTAACGATTTGAAGTCAGTGATAGTTAAACGAACACTGTAATTTAATCTTTACTGAATCGTTCCAACTAGTCGTTACCTATTTTGTTTTCGGAGCCAGAGGTGATGTGGTATGTCGGAATCGAACCGACTAAAACCACACGATAATCCGTCGCAAGTGGGCGTATTGCAGGGGACCTGGATACACCCTAGAAAGGATACTTTCAGGAGCTATTTGGATAAAACCGGTTGTCATTACCTTTATTAGCAAACTTGTGAATTGTACGGAACCTTATCTTAACCTAGACTGTTATATCTGTTATATTTTACTGATCGGTTGACAACTGTCATAAAATTAATGATTTGAAAAGACTATTCTATCACACTTTAACCACTATTAGCTAAATTTTCTCGTAATAAGATTTCTTGTAATAATAAGATACGCATATAAGCCGCTGTCCTTTAAGTTATTTTTTTTTTTTTAAGTTTATGTAATTCAAACTATTCTGTGTTGTACTAAAAGTGTACATATATTTTGCCACTCTCCTTTAAGTCCATAAAAGACTTTTGTGCTATATACGAAACTCCGAGCATTTCACTTAGTAACGAGAACATCTCAAGTAATGACTATTACGCTTATAGTTGTTACCAGTACTAGTTATATGGATAGTAAAATTTAAGCTGCATTGAAAACCGAGAAATCTGTAATAGTATGTTTTGATTTCTCTGCAATAAATATTATTAAAATTAAAAATAAATAATGAAAAGAGGATAAAAATAGTTTCTATCCATGGGAAAGCCATGCTTAGGCACGAAAGGGCCAGCTTGGCCGAAATACCACGACCTTACAGAAAACCAGTATACAAACAATGCTTGCATTATATTGCTGAGTGAGTGAAAGTACTGGAGGCCCAACTTCCCTCCCCTCATCTCTCCTTCTCCTCTTTCAGCTCCTCTCATATCCTTCTCCTCTTTCCCCTCTCCTTATACCTCCCTCCGTGTTCCTTCCCCTTATCTCCCTTATCCCTCTCTCGTAACTCTCTTGAGTTACAGGTGTCCATAGTTAACGATTGTCACTTACCATCAGGAATCCCGTATGTTCGTCTGTCCCCCTAAATCATAAAAAACAACAGTTTCTTTTCGCTGTATATGTTGCTTGCAATATCAGAAAGTGTCATTTTCTACATACCCGGATAACATATATATTTTTTTTTTTTTGGGATTGCCACTTGCCTTGCTATGTGTCATATATGCACATTTTATGTTATTAAAAAGTGTGTGTCCTGGCCAGATCATAGAATTGATCACATCATGATGTGGCCAATCAAAATCAAAAACAAAATCGTTTATTTCATCTGAACCAATCATAGGTATTTTTGAATTGTCAAGAGAGGAAGTGGGTCAGACTAAGTCAGTCGTGAAGCTAGTTGCCTGTTCCAATACGTAGATCCTATGGACAAGAATAAGTAAGAACTCCAAGGACACTCTTTTTCAAATATTTTAAGTAATAGCAGCCCGAAGATGACCAGTCCCGATCAACGGCTCTCGTTCACGAGCATGGTGCATGCGCCAGCCAACATCCATCTCAACCATATCAAAGGGAGCCGAACGGCCCGACACATACGCCACCACTGGCAGGACTTAGGCGAACATGACATCAGAACTGCCAGGAGACACAAAAGAGAATGATGATTTCATGAAAGGGTCGGTAGGATCATGATATGGTCAGGCCAGATTAATGAATAACTACCGTTTAATGATATGAACAGCTAAACGCATAACATCTTTATTATATGGTCAAACGTTAGTGGTCATATCATGAAATAGTTTCATTAACCATTGTTAGAGGCGATACAGTGTAGCTGATAATTATTTTGTTTTAAAAGCGAATAGTCACAAAAGAAGAACGACACGACATTTCTTCCTTAGGGCATTGTAAAAGGTGACTGAGGGATCAGTAATGTTAACTATCAGACAGTACGTATACACTCAAAAAGAGTCCGATTGGCGGCAATAGGTGTGACCAAATCCTTATTGGCAAATTGTGGGTGTGTTATTCACCTCCGCCTACCCCTTAGCTGACACAGGCGTCAGCGTATGTATGTATATGTACTTAAACTAGCAGCTTAGACATTTTTATTTTGAATTAGACTGTCTGTATTATTGAGATCGTAATTAATAATATGGCAAACTTAGATTGACATATCATGAACGTTTACGTTTTTTTCTTATTTCATGAAGTGGCCAATTCTGTGATCTGGTCACCTCATATTCATCACTACGATTATAATTGCTAATAATAATAATTCTAAATAGATCAATTATTGTAAGATATTATGAAATAATAAATTTTCCTTGATCTAGTTTATAAAATATGTATGTGTATAAAAGCATTTTCCTTAAAAATATTTACTTACTGGTTAACATAAATATAGTGAAAGCTATGACAAACTATTTCTCTAATCCAAACGTGTTCTAAACAAGTCGAGAAAAGATTAACTGTTTAACACCGATAAACAATTTTATCCTCTACCGTATCATTATCCATAAATAGCTCTAATTTTAAACGCTCACGGCTAGGTGTCGCCTCTGTTGATAAATTGACTATTAATCTCGGATTATGTCCGCTTTTGTTTTGGTTTAGTACTCGATTTACTTGGTACATGTGTCAACGTCTATACATTTAATTGTAGTCATGTAGATTAGTGTCATATTGTTAAAATAATTTATTGCAACTGATAGGAAGGTAGTAGTCTCAGGATGTGCACTTCCCTCACTTTATAAAGCAATATTTTATGTATAAGTCAAGACAATTAGTGGTTACATATTTGTACCTAAAACAATCTACAATATAATCTATGAGGTACAATATCACAACTCTGAACCATCAACCGTGTGGTCCTCGATGGAGTAGAATAGAGCAATCCCATATCTTCCCGTGGGTGTCGTAAAAAGCGAGTAAGGTATCGGACTGTATATCAGCCAGTTACGTAGGTGGGAGTGGATACCCATTTGGGAATAGGCATGAGTGTATATTGTGCAATAAATGCTTTCATTATAAATTATTTAAATTATATTATAGTATGTAGAAATAAATTGTATCAAAATTAATTATGTACACAACACATAACTGAAGAAAATAAATAAAAACAAACTACAAACAGAATAATAATAGCGTTTACTTATATAAATAATATACCTATAGCCACAAAAAATATTGAATACCGTTTTACGATAGAACATGTTTAAATTATCGACAACGTTTTTACAAATGATGAAAGAAATTTATACAAAATACTGTATAAAGAATTTTCTTATATTCCCTACGGAGACATACGAATTTATTCAGTGACAGCACTTCCCATATATTATTGCGGTTTTGTATTAAAGCATATTCAGATATCTGTTGCTATTTTTCTAAACACACTTTTATATTATTTTTTTGATAAAAAACATTGTATTGTTGTTTAGTAATAATTTTAATTCAGCTATAAAAGTTTGTGGGATTACCGTAGAAGTTGATCTTCACTGATCAAATTGGTGATGGTTTGAAAAAATGGCAGTTCAGAAGTACTCGAAACCGGCGTGCTTGTATGAAAGGACATGACTTAATGAATGACAGTAAACTCGTATGGTATGTACTTAAGTATAGAAGCAGCTGACGGGCTGTTGTCTTTGCCTACCTCGAGGGAAATGAGTGTGAGTGTATTATGTAATATAAAGGTATGAATGTATTATGTAATATAAAAATAGCAAGTGTTGCTATTTGCACATTAATTAAATTTATTGGTAATCCAAACCTGTTTTATTTATTAATGCATTAAACACATTTGTAACATAAAATAAGAGAACTAAGGTAGAATAAAGTTTTAACTTTATTCGTTAGTAAACGTAATAAATATATATATATACACTCGAAATACATGACGTATAATGTTTTTAAAAGCTTGCTACTTTAGAAGTCGGGTAAAAACGATTCAACGGTTTAAAAACGGTTAAAAAAAATAATAAATCCTTTTACTGGACTAAAAAAAAATAACCATTGTCAATAATTATAAAAATACGCCATATTTTTTACATTTTAGCATGCATACCGTAAAAAATTAAATATTACTTTGTGATTATGTGATTTTTATACATCATAGGGGGATTATACAAGTACATTATACTTTTAACGTAATTTGTATTGTTGTTTTAGCAAAAAATGTACAGTTATTTTTTATGTATAATGCGATTTAAATTACAAGTTACAGGTAAATAAATGAAAGTCTGATTGCATTCGCGGTGGCTGAGGATAATTGAAAAAATGTCTCTTGAATTGTTTGCAACGGGTCTCAGGGCTCGTAATAAGATGGGATTACATTCTCTGTTATTTATGTCGGGATGGGTAGCTACAGGGATCATTATCGTCATTACTTTTTTAGAACTTAAGATTATGTTTATATGAACCGGTAAACATCTTATATTTTGCAAAGATTGCCAAGCCGTAAACGAATTATATATTAGATTATTTTGTAAAATTATTTGTTATGGAATGAAATAGTTAAACGTGATTGATTTTTTTTTTCATATCATTATTATTATAACAACTTTAGACACCGCACACACGGCTATCAGATTTCATTCAAACTAATCAGAGCTTGTAATATGGTAACCAAACTGTACAAAACATGTAAATATAAATATTAGGTATATTTATATTTACATGTTTTAGATAGTCTTGTCATAAATATTATTAGAAGGAATACTCTTTTTTTTTTCTAATGCTTAAAACATTTAATATTTAAGTTGTAATTAGTTTATACATGAATATAATAGAGTCAAAAAGAAAAGTTCCTTTCCAACCACGCTTGGGTTGATCGAACTTTATGTGTCGGTACAGTCCTGCTGAAAGGAACATTTTTTATATTATTATGAACCACCACTAAAGTCGGAAAATGCCCACCTTTACTCTGCTGACCTATTATGACTCTGCTTTAGACGTTTTAAAATACTGCTCAATAGTTAAAAAATTATCGGCAGTAAATAATTTTCTTCTGTAATCTTCCATTCCGTAGCCTTTAGTTTCACGTACGTTCACAAGAAGTTGTTTTGATTTTACTATCCTATTCATTTTTAAATTATCAGTTAAATGTAAAATCAGTGTGATCTTGTAGTCCTAAGTAATCTTTTAACATACGCGATGTGGTTCTTCGTGCTCTATATATTTGCCGATATTTTTGCTTTTGGACAGATTTTTTTCGATTCTTTTCCGTCACTGCTTTGATCGCATTTTTCGTACGAATACTACGTGGACGGCAAGATCTCTTTCAGTCACAAACAGAAAAGATTTCATTGTACCTAATAATAGCTAGGTACACAAGAATTCGACTAATACCAAGCGGATGGAGAGTTTCAAATATTGCATTTGGCTCCATACCTATTTTTTGTAATGCTTTCACATCAATTCGGTCACTCTATTTTAATATCATAAAAATATTTAACACAAATTGGAGCAAAAATTAGAAAACTCAATGAATATTCATATAAGAATGAGAGGTTAGAAATTCAATTGTCATACCATTTATTATCTATTTATTTATTTATGGCCAGACTAAGTACATAAATAAAATACATAATCAAATAATAATAAAATTACACCCAAACACTCGACAAATGATCATGCTCACCAAACAAACATTTGTCCTGGGTGGGAACCGAAGCCGCGACCTCTGAGTTAGGATCACTGACAACTAGACAATTAGGCCAGTATCTTTTTAAACTGTTAAATATAGAAATTGTAATAATAAAAGATATAAACCTATTTTAGTATTGAGGACCCTTTAATTTGTGTATTCAAGTTATTTGATTTTATTATAACTTAGTTCAATTTTAAGTGCCATGATCTTATCTTGCGTCACATATCAAGGTCTACATAATATTAATATTTCTAAGTAGTTACTACAGCTTTTTAAAGTTAGATACAATACAATATATACATATTATATATGAGCATTCTTTTTACGTTAAACAAAAAACAGTTTCTATAGTGAATAATCTTTTATCAGTGTATTCAGTATATCTTATTTAGTTACCTTATATTTAAAAAGAATCGTAATTAAAACCACTAAATAAAATTCTATGTCCACGATAATGTGCAAATAATACACTCACGTACGTCACGTACTCCCAGGTTAAGGGTGAACATCTGTTTATAACATGTGCATTTTTTCCGTACGGAAATTGAATACATCACGACGACAGTGCACTATCTGCGTGTCTGATTAGGATTAGGGATAACATTATATTTATATTTTATGGGAACCTTTAAACCGGTTTGTATAATATTTCACTTATTACTGTATTCTTCATTTATATATAAGCCTAAAGAAAGTCGTCAAGACCCCGAGTTTGCTTCCTGCTTTGCTAATATGTATGTTCCTGTATTTGGATTAGTCTGGATGTTTTCATGCAAAATATGTTTTTATAGTTGTTCCAAAAACTAAAAGACCTATTTAACTTTACCTAACACTGTTCTTTATAGTTTTTTTTTTTCTATACGTAGTTTATTTATTTTTACTTTGACAATAATAATAATAACTTGTCACATCACACGCTGCTGTAGTGTAGACAGGCTGTAGGTAGTGTAGTGTAGGCAGAGCTGATAGAATAGGTAGTTGCGTAGTTACCGCACAAAGACTCAGTTATATGTATGTATGTATTTTTGAAAGGTATTATATAAGGAACTACCTAAAAAACTATAGTAATCATAATAATAACGTTACAAAAAGTTGTTGTCTAAAGTATTTGTAATAATTAATTTAGCTTGAAAAAAATGGAAAATGCTTTTCCTGATATAAGTTCACATTTCTAAACAATATACTGTGATTTACCTTGTCATTATCAAAGATTTAATTTTTAACTTTTTATTCATACGTTTTCGGAGTTACTCGAATGTGCCATCAAAATTCTTTGTATTAAATACCTTCGTTTAGATTAGCCTTTTACTTATTTTTAATCAATTTAAAAAAATATTAGCATTATAGATCAGTTTTAATGATCAATTGTCACTTTCTAACCGGATCGGATTTCGTTTAAAGAAATCATGATTTTATATAAAATTCGTCCTTAAAATAGGACCATACCTTTTTTGCAGAGTCTGTATTAATTTATTATTATTACTTCGAGTAAAATGTAATCAGGATTACCTAAGAGATACAACTTTCAAATCAATCTTCTAAAACTATGTATGTATTTACCTATTTACTTTAATTCGTGCTCAATATTGATGTTGTCAAGTTAATTGCTGTTTGGAACTTGAGTGGTACTCTCCTTTAATCTTTCAAGTCCCCTACAATATTTTGAATCAAAATGTTTCAAGCATTTTCGTCTTAACTTAATAGATAGGAAAAGTTTATATTAATTATAATTTGAGAGTGTAAGCGTTTGGTGTAAATACAGATTAATATTTCTTCTTCTCGAGTCCACTTTCATTAGAACGTATATATTAAGATGATTTGGTTTCAGAATAATGATAAGTTATCAATAAAACATTGTATAAATAGTTCGTAAATTCAGGTGCCATTTAATATAAATTTTATTTTTTATATAAATAATTTCTTATAAAATTATTATACAACAGCAACTTTTACTTTAGTGTGTATTGTTATATAATTTCATTGATCATCTAAATTTTCATTCAAGTTAGGGCAAGTATCTGGTATCCTGTATTCATATCTTGGAAACATTTAAGTGTTCTATCTTTTCTATATTTATAAATATGATATGCGAGATTGTAGGTACATCAGTTCATTAAAACAATAAAACATGTATTCGAAGAAAAGTGAAAAAAAAACTTATTCGGTGATTTTTTTAATTTAAAAATAATCAAATAAATCACAATAATCTTTAATATTAGTACTCTACTTTACTAAATGGAATATAATTAAAATGGCTGAAAATCCATTTGTTTCATAAAAAAAATAATCATTAGTTAATAGTAGTTTAATATTTGTCAGGTCATCAGTTTATATTAGACACTGGTAAACGAAACAGAAGGACAAAAATACGCGATATTTTTAGCATACATAAAGAATACAGCTTTCTCTCATAAAAGCATCTACTGCATGGTGCATGGATTTAAAAATATATATTTAAAAGCTCCTTCGTGTTTTTTTTTTTTTGTAAATAAACTCTACTATGCAGTAGGTGACTTTCTCACATTTAAACAAGAATATTTATTATTTAATTTCATTAAATTATGTGTAATTTAACTATATTACTTACATATATTGATAATAATAATAATATTTATATTAGGAACTTAATTAAAAGACATTCAGATTGTTTTTGTAACTATTTTTACATGCTTTTAAGGTCAGACCAAAGAGGACATGAATAAATAAAAATGGTGTACATTTTTTGATCAGCAAATTAATAAATTATGAATTATGAATAATTAATTACTAAGATGAAATAATTTTAAAACGTGCTCACTGACAGCATCAGACTGATATTAATAGAAAAAACTTTTATATACATACATACACTCATACCCATATCCACGAAGAGGCGTTGAACTACTTCTTGCCAACCACAATTTAATCCTACTTTTTTTTTCAACAGACTTCAAAAAAGGAGGAGATTCCTGACTCGAATGTATTTTTTTTTTATGTTTGTTACCTCATAACTTTCGACTGGGTGAACTGATTTTGATGTTTTTTTTTTATTTGAAAGCTGGTGCTTCCCGTGTCATCCCATTTAAATTTGGTCCCATTTCCTGTGTCATCCCATTTAAATCGAACCCCATTGGTCCCATGGCATAAATGAGAAACCATATTAGTCTTAAATTTTATGATAGACGCATTGAAGTCGGTTGTTTACTTTTTTAAAGTGAACTTATTGTTCTTTCAACATTTGAAAAATAAATACACTATAATCTATAAATTAGTATTAAAAAACTACGAAGGTTTGTAATCAATGCTTGGATAAGGTCCAGGTGGAGCACACAGTACCAGCGAAATTACATAAAGATATTTAGTAAACAACATCAAATTTGTAATTAATAATAGAATTTAGAGTAACAATAGGCCAATAACATTTGGAAACATAAAAACATTTATCTTCAATAGTAAACTTTTATTAAAAAGAGGTCTTAATTTTGATTTTATATTTTTCCGAGTAATTTAGAGGGCAGGTTGTTAATAATTCTAGTAACCAAGTGATCAGTTGTACGTTTACTGTATGTGTATATTGTTTGTTTATGGCGGGCTCCAAGGAGCAGGCTTATTGCCATTATACGGACGCTCTATGATTTGTTTATATACTGTTTGATAGAACATATATATATATATATATACTGTCTGAACACTTAGTCACCTTTTACGACGCTAACAGAAGGAGATAGGGTGGCCCTATCCCACTCCACAGAGAACCACACAGTTATAAACTATTATCAACCATTCATTAACGAAATTTAATGATGTACTCTTCTACCTATTAGAGACATATAATCTTTATTTTATCAAATCGGTTCAATAAATACTGCGGTAATTCAAGCGATACCTGCTAAAACAACAAAAACAAATTCCAATAATGTAAAAATAGTACGTTAGATTTAACCCTCACGGGTGCAACAGAATTGAACACGATAAAAGCAATTGCAAATAACGATGCCCCAGATACAACAAGTGCATTCACGTTGGCAATACTGACGTCTTCTATTGTCAACTAACTGGCGGCCATTTGCAACAATTAGCTATAGCAGAGCGGACTTAACGAGCCAATTGTACGGAATGAGTAGGTACTAATAATGAATATTGTTGATCACCTAAATGTTTATCTCCAGCAGATCATTGAGATGATATTAGTTCCATTGTTGCTTGTTCAGTTTTTAGATAATTGGCATTTGTTTCTAGTATATTGGATCTGAACTTTTAGCTGGCAGTACGTTTGTTCTGTGCAAACCAAGCATAGCTTAGCATATAACATAATGGAGTATGGCTCTCAAAACACAAATAAACATACTTAGATATATTTATTTGTAAAGCAAGCCTCTAAGAAAATTTTAAGTTTTAAGTAAAGAAATATTTTGCAACAGCTATGGAGCGATGCTACTATCGCCTTACTTTTTAGTTATTCACATCTTTAAATATGAATACCACTCGTAAATTTATTTAAATATTCGGCTTTACTCACTACACTCACTTTACTATTTCGGGGGCTGCACTCACTTTACTATTTCGGGGATGCCCGACTAGTTTCAGTCTCGACAGGAGACCTTTCTCAAGGAGTAAGTCGTCCAACCGCGATGGTATGAGACGTCACATTCATACATTCGTTTATACAAAATTAGTTTAATTTAGAACCAATTCATATCACCTTTTTAGTTTATATTTTAGAGAGTTCCTAATTGACACAGCCTTGTATAATAAATTCCACGTTTCTAATACTCATTTATACCGATCTAAAGTTCTAATTCTTTATTGCTATAGTGTTGTCGATCCTGACTACCATTTAAGTTTCCCGAACCAAATTAAACGCGTCAACGATACAACACGTTTATCTGTCCGATCTCGTTTCTAGATCGTCGTCAAGATAAAATTAGTTTTCATTAGAGTTAATTAGAAAGGGTTATGTTTATGGGGTTTTGCTTTGGCCTTGTTTCGCCTTCGTGTTTGCAGCAGATGCCTACGCAGATACTTACAGCATATACATATATATACATTTACATAAATACATACAGTATTTATGTAAATGTATATAAATCTATTTATCTTGTTGTAATTTATTACATCAAGAAATTTATTTTAAAACAGGATAAACAATACGAACGTGTAATTTTATTAGTCTTTTTTTTACCACCTTTCCAATCCAATTTAATATCATAATTAATTAATAACAGGAAAAAAACATAATAAAATAAAAGGGTCTATTCACAAACATACATCGTAAAATTTCTCCGCATCGTCGCCTACTGGTAGCGTTCCCAAGAGACTCTTTACTATCTTTTGCAGTAAGAACATGGAAAACATAGGAAAACATCTCTATGTATGATTCTAACTAGCTTTTGTTTTTGATTGATTGACTGATTCAAAGCTTTTAAACCCTTTTTGCAAATTATACCAGAACAAAAAAAAATATATGATTTATATTTTAATTTATTTAACCTAACGATGTATTTCGACGTTACTACTACATGTTTTTGTAGTTTAAGTACGTCATAACGCAGTAAATGTTTGTAATTTCGTGAATTGTAACTTCAATATTAAGTTTAAAATGATATTATTAATCGAGTATAATGCAAATAATAATTGAGTACACTTGTGATTTTATGATATTTGGTTATTACAATTTACGTGTATTTCATATTTAATTTTTCTGTTCCTTGTATAACAAAATAAATAATTTACTTTTAGATATGATGATTAGACAGCACTGATAATAAAATAAATAGTGGCTACAATGTTTACAAAATAGAAACTAAAACACAGGTACTCATTTAGAATCTCCATTAATTTCATGTTTTACTAACTTCTCACAATTTATCAAACTATGAAGAGTTTGTTCAGAATAGTTAGTAGTATTGAATAGAATTTGATTTTCGAATTGCAATTATCATATACACATATTATAATAAGTTATATTTTTGTCATATTTTTATCAAATACGTTCAGTACTACAGTACAAAGAAGCATGTCGGGAAATTAAAAAAAAGAAATAGAAATCGCAAGTTAAACGTATGTGTTTTCCTCAAATGAAATTCAAGTAATTGTTGATTTAAAACATATTTTCATAGATGTTTACTTTTAAATAGGCCTATAATATTATATGATTTATAACAATCAATATTTAAATCTGTTTTTCATATCGCTACAAATACATTTCTCGACCATAATTCTCGCTGTAGCAAAATGTTTTACAGTTCAACTATTTATAGCTCTATTGAGAACTGTAAGAGTTTGATGACATTAATTAGAGCCACTCTAATCGTTAACCTATTTTTACTGTGGAGGCGGAAGGGTAAAGAATCGAATTCATTATTCCTTTCATTCTAGTCAATTTAAAATTTCTTAACTGCTTTTAGAATTCGTCAATTCAGAGTTTTGTTTTAAGATTGTTTAACGAAGTTATTTATTCTTGCGGTATTTTGTCAAAATCCGTCTTCTTTTTATTTTAAAACAGTAATATCTTAAAATTGCATTGTATGTTTCAAGGCATATGGTATTTTTTTTCAAACATGCTACTTAATTCTTGCTTTTTAGGCAGTGTCTTTATTAATTTAAATGTTACTGTTTTTGAATAGTCTTTTCAATCACAAAACATATTACAAATATATTGCCCCTCATAGGTTTAAGCAGTTTTATAGTAAAATCAACAAAAAGCATAAAATGAAATTCTTTGTTATGGTCACAAGTAATAAAGCTAAATACGTCTTGATCGAAACATGAAAGAAATTGAATACTTAAATATTGGATATAAATACTATATTACATACATTACTTTATATTGGGCGTACAATGTACGAGCTCATCGAAGCCTCGGAATTATTAAAATAATTAACAAGTTACTTTATCTACATCATTGTTAACACGCACTTAATTAACTTTCAGTTAACAACGTTGTCAAGTATATCATGTCGCTCTTATCTCGAACCACCATTAGGGGCTATTATTTGTTGTGAAAGACGACCGAAGAGACGAAGGAACGAACAAGTATTATGTAGCGTGCAAAGAAAACAATTTAATGGTATATTCCGTGGTGGTCGGCAACTCACTTAACCGTAACCTGAGAGTAAAGCTGTTAGGGTTATGTTTGGTGTAACTAAATATTTCTACCAGAAGCTCCTCCGTCCCAGTTTATTATTTGTTCAAAGTCCACAAATATATTACTGTTTTGTTTGCCACGAAATCACTGTGAATTTTATTTGTACTCGAGTCCGTAGCAGCATGTTGAATGTCCATTTTACTGAAAGTCATAGACAGTCATGCATGGTGAGTGAATAGAATAAGGGATCGGACTGCTGTATATCTGACAGTGGACATATTCAGTGCACGGATAACGGCAATGGGCTTGCCCCCTATTACGCAAGTGGGACTGAATTATGGTTAGAGAAAAATGTGCGTTTAAAACGTGTCTGCCCTCCCATTCCGGAGATATACGTATATGTATAATATACGTATATCTCCGGAATGGAATGACAGATTTAGTCTCAAAAATCAAACTTCGGGTGTGCGTCTCCTAATTGCTGAACAGCATACATCTTCCTACCCTTGTCCTTAATTCATTTTGGATCTGTGCAACATTGCAAGAGAGGTTTGTCTGGGTTTTCTACTATCAGACGCCAACCTTCCTCTGGAGGATCGTCGTTTCGATCGGCGCTTTGAAGAAAAAAGGAAGATTTGTAGAGAGACAATGAGAAGAGACAAGAGCCTCTGCGGTGTCTGAACTTTCTAATGGGCACACATATATTATTAACGACCAGAGTATTAAAACGGCCTCACAGAAAACTGGCTGTTAAACAATGTTTGTATTGTGTGACCGAGTAAGTGAGGCTACCTGGGCCCAACCTCCTATTCTTTCCACTTTTTCCCCTCCTCCCTTTTCCTTCCCCTCTTTTTCCTTACTCCCTTTCCACTACCCTAAAAGGCGGACAGCACTCTTACAACTGTTGAGTTGTAAGTGTTCATGGGCTGAACGCAAGTCACTTACCATGAGATGACCTGTCTGCCCTTTGTCCCCCTATACTATAAAAAAAAGAAAGATAGACTAAAAAATGTCTGTGTATGATTATTCAATCTCTTTATATATTCTTAGGTACTTCACAGTAAACTATTCTTAGGGCAAACCTGCACATCGCTCCGTAATTTGAATTCATATAAAGAATCCTAAACTCTCTAATTGAAACAGAACTTCTCAAAACTCTAACGAAATAAAAATAAATCTAATAATATTCATTCTACTTCATTTTTCAGAAAAACCGATATCCTATTTAAAATCAAATTTATTTTTAATTCACCACCAAATTATATTAGGGAATTGGGTTTGACAATTTCAAGACTATAATTTTATTTAACCGCACTTAATGTTCCTTAATCAAATTTAAATAGGTTTCTGTTACTGGTCACGTGACTGGCAGTCACGTGACTTCTCGCATTAGAGATAAACAAACCGCATTAATAACTGATTCCATTAGCTCCTAGTACTTAATCCCTTTTGCGTAAACTATTTATATGGAAATATACATAATTTAAAGTAAAATAACTGATACCCAGAACGATTTTATGCCCATTTGGATTACGTTATGTGTTTTATCGGGGTACTGCCAAACCCAGGGTCAGAAATCACAACGGTATTGAATTATCATTTGAATATGATAAATGGGGTGCTGCTTAAATCCGGGGTGCAGACAATCACTGTGAAATTGTTTTGGGGTACGTTTGATTAGATAAAGTGAATTATTGCTTCGATCTTTGATACAAAGAAAACGAATGTGTATTGTTATCGCAACTGTTCGAACATTTATCTTGTAAAACAAAAATATTGAACATCATGGCTTTGTTATAGTCAAACTTTTATATCAAAATATACAACTTTTAAATTTTAAATAAGTTAATTAATTCATAAAATAATAATATACTTAATTAATTTACGAAGTTGAGAATAAAGTACAAGATGTAGAAAATAATTTCAGAAAGAGATTGAGTGTAGAGTGTGTTGCGTAATGTGTTGTTCTTACTATGACTGAAAAGTGCCCTCTGCATTAGCTGTTCTGTTATTTTTTAAACTTATAAAATTGATAACAACAACATCAATCTATGTATATTGTGCAAACCGTTAACATAATATTGTTTCATAGCATAGCACATTCATATAACATAGTACTGTATTACTGTAGATAATGTTCATTTCTTTATTTATTTATAAGACATAATTATACGTTTAGAATTCCAAAAACCAGACCAAATTTTTATATAAAAAAAAAAACTTGAGATATTAGGGAAACAGTGAGGCAACTTAAAAGCAATTTGTCTCTAAATAGCTCATCACGGTAGGCTCGTAAACCCAACAGCTGCGAAGACTCAACCGAAGCAAACAATTAAAATATCCGACTAATGGAGTCAGAAGAATCCTAAACATGTTAATGAATATGTCGCGTTGTCCTCTATTAGTTCGCACCGCGATTTTTATTTTTTTTTTTTTCAAAGAAGTTTTCATTAATTATGTTTGATAGACGAACATCCTTGTCGGAATTGTTAATAACATACGAAGAAATATTTTTGAATTCGGTTCAATTATTAAATGTGTTTTTGATATTTTTCAAATTTTCCATCGTTCTAAATGATATTTTTCATATTTTTCTATCGTTTTGCCATAACAGTTCTAATGTAGTACATATATGAAAAAGCAAATCAAGTAGCAAAAAAAATAAGGGCTTTATTTTGGCGAAAGGTTGACCCCAAAAATACCGCATAATCCACCACAAATTCACGGCACATAGCATTGCAACAATATCATTATACGATACCCTTCCACAATAACCTATCTAACGACCACGTGTTGATTTTAGAGCAAACGAGGGTCCTATAGACCTCAACGATAATAATAGAAATATGCAAATAACAGTGGACAGCAGAGATAATATTCAAACAAGATTACGAGTGTAAACGTCGACAGACGAAATGTGAATGTTCATAAATCTAGGGCGGGCCTGGGTAAAGCAAACATTAGGAAAGGGGTTATGAGATTTTATACATTTTAAGTAGTCGGGATATAAAACGCTTTATCCACTGAGATTAAATTTTGGTAAATTATGACTGTGTACAAATATTTATTCCTTTTTTTGTAATTTATGTGGCGCATAGTTGTTTCTCGTTTGAAATACGTAATTAATTAAATACACAGTAGCGTTTGCCAGTGCAAGTAGATTCCTTCTAGAGGTCCTCGTCCCAGTTAACTTTTGTTTTTTTTTTTTTTTTTTTTTTTTTTTATTCGTAAGCCTACCATAATGACTCCACTTTGCCTGATGGTAAGCAATAAATGGAGTCCAAGAGTGGTGGTCACCATCCTCATTGCATATCTAGTCAATGCAGCATGGTGACCCACACTATGGCGGCCTGGTAAGATGCTTTTTCACGCCCCGCTTAAAAGACCCGGGATCAAATTGGGAAGGAAACACGTGCGCTGGTAGGGAATTCCAGGCTTTCACTGATCGGCAAACGGTGACTCCTCAGGCCAGCACGTGTAGTCCTGTAGAGGAAGGGAGAAAGTGGGACCAATTGGAAGAGCACGTCAGAACACTCCCCGTGATGTAGGCGATAGAGAACTGCCATAGAGGCGACATCTCTTCGCAACTGCAGGGGCTCAAGAGACTGGGTGACCTCAGGACAGTCTATAATACGGACTGCGCGTCGCTGCAACCGATCGAGAGCGTCAAGCAGATACTGCGCATAGCTATCCCAAAGATGAGAGCAGTACTCCACGCAGGAGCGAACCTGGGTCTTATATAAAAGACACAGATGCTCGGGCGAGAAGAACTGTCTCACCTTGTTCAATACACCGAGCTTCCGCGAGGCCGCCTTAGTGACGCTCTCGATGTAATCACGCGGATTGAGATCCCGACAGATGTCCATACCCAGTATACTAAGCCTATCCTGTAGTGGCAGTTGAGTGTTCTGATTTTTTATTTCATTTGTAGAACCTGTAATCAGGTAAATAACCTAATATAGAGTGTTGCAGTTTAAATCTTAGTAACGTTACAGTGAATCCGCTATTTGGAAATATTTGTATGAGAAAATAAGTACTAAGAGAGTAATTTGACTGCTAAGCCCGAGGTCGATGGTTCGATTTCCATCTAGGACAAATATTTGTGTGATGAACACGAGTATTTGTTCTGTGTCTGGGTGTAATTTATCTATAGTATGTATATCTTTAGAAATGTGCATGTTTTTTTTTTATGCCATAATTTTATTCAAACGAGCAGACGTCACCTGATGGTAAATGACTACCGCCGCCTATGGACACCCGCAACTCAAGAGTCACAAGTGCGTTGCCGGCCTTTTAGGTAGGAGTACGCTCTTTTCTTGAAGGTTTGAAGGTCGTATCGGTTCGGAAATACGGCAGGCGACAATTTGTTAGTGTGAGAAGCGCACAGTGGTGGAATGCCAATCGTCCAGGTGATGGGGATGGATATTTTGTCGCATAGGACGATGGCGGCAACCTGTAGCCGGTATAAGTCCGAACAATTCCTCAGAACACTCTCCATGATACAAGCGATAGAGGATGCAGAGTAAAGCTACATCACTACGCAACGCCAAGGTGTCAGGTCGATCAGAAATATCTTGGCAGTCGATGATGCGAGTCGCTCTCCGTTGAATGCGGTCAAGAGGAAGAAGTTGGTACTGGGGTGCACCTGCATAGAGATGAGAACAGTATTCCATGTGCGGCCGAACCTGCGCCTTATAAAGTTGCAGGCGGTGGGCCGGAGTAAAATACTGTCTCGATCTGTTTAGCACACCAAGCTTCTTCGAGGCTAATATGGCCTTACTCTCTAAGTGACCGTGAAACTAGACTTCGCTTGATATATCGACGCCAAGGATTGCGATACTGGCTGATGCAGTTAGGGAAGTGCTCTCAAATTGAAGTGATACGACCAATGGCATCTTTTTAGCGGTGAACGCTCAAACCTGTGTCTTTGTGGGGTTAAACTGGACTAGGTTAAGTCGACCCCAATCTGAAACTTTTGATAAAGAAGTTTCGATTTCAGACACAAGTTTGGATCGGCTTTCGATGACGTTTACGCGAGAAATGTTAGCGCGGCCGATGTAAAGGGCATCACTCGTGCTATCGTCTGCATAGCAATGGATGCTGCTAATCTGCAGCATGTCTTTGATATGCAGAAGAAGCAGATTTAGTGATAGCACACAGCCTTGTGGGACACCAGAATTAACAGACTTGGAGTCGGAGCATGCACCGTCAACAACGACCTTGATTGACGAGCCAATTGCACAGTTTCTCGGGAAGCCCATAGGAAGGAAACCTTGCAAGGAGCGCTTTGTGCCAGACCCGATCGAAGGCCTTCGGAGAACAAGGAGGTAATGGCTATGGGTCTGTAGTTGAACGGATCCGAGTGATCTCCTTTTTTAGGGATTGGGTACACTAGAGCTGTCTTCCATGAGTTCGGGACTACGCCAAGAGAATAGGAAAGCCGATAAAGGCGCGTTAAAACCGGTGCCAACTCTGGAGCACACGTCTTCAGCATGATAGGAGAGATTCTATCGGGCCCACTCGACTTAAGAACGTCGAGGGAAAATAGCGCTTTACCCACAGCCCTTTGTGTAAACCGGACTTCCAGCATGCGGCTCTCGCACTGCGGTATGGTCGGCGGTGCGTTTCCCCCGTCGTCCAGGGTTGAGTTGGACGCAAAGAGTTTTCCCAGAAGATCGGCTTTTTCTTTAGAGTCGGGGGCCAACGAATTATCTCCTATGTGCAGAGGTGGAAGGGATGGCTTACAAAAGTTCCCCTGGACAGCTTTGGCAAGAGACCAGAATGCACGAGTTCCGGAAGGGAGACTCACTAGTCTCTTGCCATTTCTGCCGATGTGAGCCGACTTCGCCCCAGCAATTACTCTTTTGAGGGACCTGGAGGCAAAGTTAAATTGCTTCTTTAATGTGCTGGTATTTACATACCGTACTGTCGCTGCATTAGCCCATGCTTGGTAACATTCTTGCTTTCGGCGGGACGCCGCCTTGCAGGTTCGACCAAACCAGGGCTGGGACTTGCCACCTGTGGGAATCAGGGAGAATGGAATGAAAAGTTTCATACCCTGAAGCACAACATCCGCGACAGAGTCGGCAACGACATTGGGATCATCCGGCGAGAAGCAAACCTGCCTCCATGGGTAGGATGCAAAGAATGTTCGCATTCCATCCCAGTCTGCGGACCTATAGTGCCATACGCGGCGACTGCCTGTAACTCGCGGCCGCAGCGAGTGAACAAGTGGCACCATACTCCTAATAAGGCAATGGTCCGAAGAGCCAAGAGGGGCCTCAACGGATACTTTGTAGCCATCAAGATGTGAGGTCAGCAGAAGATCCAACAGTGAAGGCACGTGGCTTTCTACATCTAGGATTCGCGTAGGCGTTGCTACCAACTGCGTCAAGCCATATGCCAAGGCGAAATCGTAAACAGATCTTCCCGCATGATCGGTTTTGCGCGAACCAAGCCATTCCGCGTGATGGGCGTAAAGACGCCAAGAATCACGACCTCTGCGGATGGGACCTGCTGGAGCACTGAGTCTGTAGCCATTTGGACGTGGTCGATGAGTGGGTCCGTTTCGGCATCACCGCTATGGACCTGTAGAGGCATATGTAGATGCGGGGATGGTCGTCGCAGTCTACACGTAGCCATAAGATGGAGAGATCCGTACCTTCAAGATTGCCGAGGCGGCGAGAAGTGATATCATCTCTAACGTACACGCATACACCAGCCTTAGGAATAAAGGAGTGTTCCAGTCCGTACCCAGGGTAGCAGAGGTAGGATGTGTCCGATGGAGATGATATCTCATTAATAAAGAGCAAGGCCGGCTTTGTTGTCTCAAGGTGGTGGTGGACAGTGTCGAGGTTGGAATGTAAGGCCCTGATGTTACAAAAATCCACGGTAAACGTGACAGGGGGTTCCATGGTATGCCTTCTCTTGCCCCGAGCAGATTTTGAGAGCGCAGTTGAGCCCCCCCAGAGTACGAGGGGCAGCCTGGGCGTCTAAAATCAGGTATAATCCGTACTGAGAGTGGACGTCCAGGGGGGGATTCTCCAACGCTAGTGCTGGTACCCCCTGTGGTATCCTTTTTGTTAACAGCGCTATCATTAGGGGGGGTGGGGGAGACCTTACTCATTTCGGGGAAATGCAACGCAACCGGTTTTCTGTGAGGCCGTGGTATCGCACCGGTCGAGCCGGCCCATTCGTGCCTAAGCAATGCTCTACCACGTAGAAGTTTATCAGCAGTATGGCTAACATAGTACAAGCTCTGCTTAGTTTGGGATCAGAATGCCATGTGTGAAATGTCTGAAGTTAATATTATTATATTATAAGTATTATTTTATAATCCTCCATCGATATTACGTAGTCCACGTAGGTTTTACAGGTCAAATAAAATTATTAAATTAGTAAATTTTCCCAAAAACAGTACTACTAGTTATGGGCACAGCTGGTACAGATATAAAAAGGCAAAAGGATAAGAAGGTAACCATTGGTGCCAATTCTGCTGCACAACTCGCTAAACTAAACTTTCTGTAAAATTCTCTTAAGAAATTTCGAAGTTAAGCAGCTGTGGTTTTGACAAACTAAAATAAGTTTAGTCTTTCGTTTTCATAAAATTAAATGTCAATTAGTATTACTATTATATATATTTTTTAGTCTATTTTAGTGAGTTTCGTTCTTCGGAAACGGGAGGAACAGGTGTTTTGGCGCGCATTGGGAACGGTTTTTGCCCAGCTGTGGACTGTAGTGGGCTAATTGATTGATTGATACAATTATGATAAAACTTGTAATAAAATAGTAGGTAAGGAATAGTTTGGAGTAGGCAAACAGTGCCGTATAAATCTTTATATGAGATATCTTTATATATGTATATAATTCTTCTGTGAGTGTGTATGTCACTGAACTACTCTCAAACGGCTGGACGGATTTTGATGATTTTTTTTGTGTGTGTTCAAGGGGATCTGGGAATGGTTTAGATTCACAAATCAGCCCGGCAGATGGCGCTGCAGTCGGTATCTAGGTTATTTATCTATATTGATCCTAATCGCTTGAAATATCATGCAGGACAACGTCTGTCGGGTCCGCTAGTATGTTATAAAATTCTAATTTTCCGTGATAAATCTAAAAAAAACACTATGTAAAATATTATTATGTTTAAAAATATAAATTTCAGGACATCACACCGATGCACGCGAACTGCAAGAAGCGGAAAATTTATTATATGCCGTTAGTATTTAAACTGGTTAAAAGAAAATTAATTGCAGGCTTAAATTAAAAATGATGGCGTTTTCAGGTAATTATTTAAATTGGATTTAAAATATTGTTAATAAAGTAAAAATATTTTGTACATTGTTATGTATCCTAATGCTTAATATACTGATACATTGGAGTATATTTTCTTTAGATAAAAAATCTAATGAATTAGAAAAAGCAGAATGCGTTGTAAATACTATGTATCACTCTAGTCCAGTCTATATAAATAAATAATATAGAGTATGTCCTTTTAACTCCGCGACAGTCCGCAGTAGCAGTAAAATCTATCTGATTATAGCAAAGAGTGACTCGTCTTATTCGTAATTAAAAAACCTTTAAATTTAGAATGATAAATTTTATAGAACTTTTTAACAGAAATGTTATTAATAGGTAAACAACTGCATCACAACTGATGAGATGAAGGACATTTGCCTATTCCAATTATTAATGAATAAATTTAGTTTTTGGAAAGTATAAAAAACTTTCGACTCTTACTACTACACAATTTTATGAAAATTATAACAATATTTTCTTACTCATACCTACAAAATATTACTGCTATAAACAGAAAGCTAAGCCCAATCAAAATTATTATGATACCGTTCACTTTAGTTGACAGCAATTTTATTCGAAGCACGTTGTGACAATATGAGAATAAATAATTTTTGGACTTAATACTCTTAACAGGGGCATGCAAATACGGGACAGATACGTACAAATAACGGGAGTATTCTCGTACGAGCTTTGGCGCAAATGTATCCATAAGCCGTCCAGAGAGCAAAATCTCTTAATTTACGCCCCAAAGGATTTGCTAAAGCCAAACATTGTTCGCTAATTATAACGAGACGCATATGCTCTTTGTCCCACGAGGATCTACAAACTTAACGAGTGACGCTTTATCCGTGTATGAAATATTCAATCGGGTGTTCGTTTTTAACCAGTTTTGATATTCATTTGTTTATGTACTGAATAATTTTAAAAGTTTTAAGAATTGCTCTATACGCAGCCACTACTTCATATGAGTAATTACACATTTACAACCTTCACTACAACTCCAAACATATAACATATTATGAATGTTAGTTAAAATATTATTTTTATAATTTGTTTAATTAATGTGTTTTATAACAAAAAGTTACAAGACAAAGAAGAAGAAAAGAAGAGCTAGAAGTTGGAGTAGTAAATATGATTAAATAAATACTAGATTTCCATTGTGTGGTAGGTACTTATATAAAGCTTTTCAATAAAGGACTGAATTATATAAATCTCTCACATTTATAAGATAACATCGAATAAATTCAATCAGAGCGATATGCATGAAATAAAAACATCAAGCCCGCAGGGCATATTAGCACGTGGCCGAATCACACCCCGATGTCCCTTCAAAAATCCTATAACCAACTATCAGCAAACCCATCTGCCAAAAATTTATACTTTTTCAAGCGTTGAAGACTTATACGAAACTGAACTGTACGGCTTTGTGAGTAAGGTTATTGAAATTTTTAATAATGGTATATTTAAATTTGTCATGGGGTGAGCTAATCTGTCAGCTGAGCCGCTCAAGATCGTTTAAAAGCTGCACCCTCCATGCTATTGTTTATTTAGGATGGCGATTCGCGGTGAAAGGCCCGTTTTTTGAGGCGTGCATTAATGTGATTGTCCGAGCCACGAAGTGCTCTGAAGAGCAGGATGATATGCTGATAGCACTCAGAAGTGGTCATTGCGGTAATGAAGGGAGGAATAGAGATATTAATTCGATAAAATGTTTGCAAAAAGATTTATGAAGTTATAAATGAGAAGAAACCTTCTTGGAGTTCTGTTTTGAAGTTTGCCATTTCCGTTTGGTATCTAGGTTTTGCAAATTAAAAGGTTTTTTTATATCTTTATATAGAACAACATTTTGTTTATCCATGACTCAGTTACTTTCTTAGTTAAAGCAAAAGAAAATCATATCTGTTAAGTTTGTTGCCGTTATTATTATTGATACCTTATTATGGTAGTAGCTTCGACGTCCTTTTCAACATTTTCACTGTGATCGTTACATCACGATAAAGAAGTTTTAATTACAACTAAATAACAATGTACTTGAACTAATTTCGATTGACTGTTTGTGGGTGTTAAGATTCTACCTATTATAGAAAAAATTAAAGATAATGGTATATACAAAGCTCAAGGAAACATATAATAAAAGTGGCATAAAGAAGAACTTTAATTTACTAATGTAGCTTACATAGAAATAATTATGTATATGCATAGAAATCAACTACGCACTTTTTCGCATGTGTATTATTTTAGTCCCGGGTCAAACCCAGTCGGAGTTAGGCAATCAGAGGACACTCCCCACGAGCGGACAAAAGCACAATTAAATACAGCAGGGACCGATAACAAAAGACTGGAGAACGCACAATTTGTTGCAGACCATCTTTATCTGGCTCACTATTGACCCTTTACCCTAATTCATAGAGTGTTCAACCCTCTTTGTAATACCGTGTCTAAAATTGTTCTATACGGAACTTTTGACATACTATCGATTGATACTAAATAAAGTTAAAGTAAATTTTAGTATGTGGCACCAGCAATAAGTGAGCGATAATGGATTCCAGTAAATATGTAATCTTTGATGTGAACAAACATGTGGTGTGAGTTTGCGTATTATTTCACTTTAGTGACATTTTGAGAGTGATTCGCGTATCTTAATTCGTAGGGTGCTCTCGCCATTGTCAGGATACATCGTTAGTTTCAGAGTTCACGTAATAGGCTCAAATACCATTAATTTTATAAAGTTTCATTTACATTTAAATTGGTTCCTTTAGTTAATTCCGTAGAATAGAAGCTAGTTTATTAGAATGTATTTCACATAAATTTATAACACAAAGGAATGTAATTATCTGACGGAGTTTGAAACGCAAATAACATAATCTATGTTTAATTTATAATACCGATCACATTAAATAATATCAATACCAATGAAAATCAGTAAATTATTACATCGGTAATCTTTTTGAATATTTATTTTCCATTAAGGTTGTTTTGGAAATGTTTGTCACCGAGAAATGAAGTCGTTAGAATTTACATCACGTGATGTTGTTCGCAGTATATGTATAAGTATCAACGATGTTATTCTGGTTTTTTTTTAACATGTCGTCTACAGTGTCACCGTACCGTTTCACTCCACACGTTTGCATTCGTTCCATCACCACTCATTCCACATCAACGCATGCACTAATTAGTTGACACTCGACACCGATGGTGGAAACACGTTTCTAGCTCCCATAGGAAACTTTGGACGCAGAAGGAACAAACCAGGTGTGAAATTGACTCGCCTTTTAAGAATAGTATAAGAGAAAGGTAACATTTTTATCCGAAGTATCTTATGTCTAGATGTTTCATAGTATATGTAGGCAGATCATTTATCATAGTCTTCATTCGTTAGTTTTAGGCTTGCAAGAACTGAGCAATCAGATGAATAACCACTTTAGTTAGTGTATAGCAGCAGCAGTCGGGATGAAACAGCAAGGTCCCAAAAATCTTTTTGTGTGTGTAGTATTTGCTCAGCTTGAAATCTGAACATGTCACTGATCTAATGTGAAAAAATATCGGTAGATATAAAACACATCTTTGTATTTTATGTATATTTGTCCCAGACTATCTAAAGATAGTTATTATTACTTAGATAGAAGAGTTTTCATTAAACGTATTAGACGATGTTCTTCTCCCTTCCTTTTCCTTTTCCTAGGAATAGATTTATAGGGTAGAGCGGGATTTAAAACCCAGTTACTTCACAAACATACAAATAACATACACAAAGAACACCCAGACTCGTGTAAACTATTTGTGGAGCACACAATTTTTGTCCCTTGTGGGAATCGAACCGACGACCCGCTCAGCAGAGTCACTAACCGCTAAACCAACAAGCCAGTCGATTCAAGATTCAATTCTGATCATTCCTCCACATTGCTTCTTATACAATAAAGTTAATGAGTTGCAATAAAAAATAACAGAACACTCGTTACTGCAAAAGAAAACTGCAACTAACTTTTATCTACAGACCTAATTATAGAAACTTGTATAACATACATATTAATATAAGTTTGAACATTACCGAGAAAAGGCCGCAGAATTCCCGTTCTTAGGTACACAAGAGAATAGAACACAAAGCATCGTTCGTAATAGTGTCGCAATCACAAACTTCGCCCTTTTGTTGGATTCTGTTCGGAACGCGACCGAATGTACTAATTAGTGTCCCCGGACTTATTTGCTGAGTGCAATAGAAAGTTCTTGAATGGAGCTGGTTGACCTGCGGTTTGCCGGCGGCGTGTTGAATCGTTCACCTTACCATTGTCTGTAGTTTGGACAGTGGTTTTCCTTTGTTTTGTTTTTTCTTTCATTATGTTAGTTGTATAACTTGGTTGGATACAAAGTAATTCTAAAAAAAACCCTGCTCTTCTTTCTCGCAACTTAATTGTTATGTTATAAGTTAAAGTTTTGACAGTAAAAACATAATTAACAATCATTATGTATAAACATTTATGAATGAGAGTAAATTATCTAATGCAGTTTTATGAATTTGTAGGAGATAGAAAAGGGGGTGGGGGGTCAGGGGAGAGGAAAAGAAGAGGGGGAATTGGGCCTCCCTAGTAGTCCCAGTAGTTTAATTTTGGTCCTGTTCCCACAATGGTATCCATGAGTAAACCATATAAGTCTTAAAATTGCATTAAGTATGTGCGCGACCAATGGACGAATATATACGTAATAAAAATTATACCTCCACTGTTCATTTTTTTATAAATTTAATATAAATCTGAATTTGATCATGGGACATGGGATATATCATTAAAATTACGAATAAGTTTTAAAATTTAATGTTTTTACGATTGAAAGTATTACGCAAACTAATTGCAAAGGCGCATTGAATGCGGTTATGTACTACTTTTTAAAAACAGCGTTTAAGACAACTTAATCAAGATCTATTAATCTACATAGGATATGAACATTAACAATATAGTACGAGACAATTGCAAGTCTTATTAAATATTCCTAGCGATCGATATAATGTTTAAAAATAAGTTCTACTTTTCCTTACAAACTTTTGCAGATACTGGTAGTCTAAGTTGCAAACGCTATAATAATAGTCTAGGATTGATAGCTACCGATAGATTATTGCTTGAAAATCGATTGAACGCGAAATGGCTTACACTTTGCATACACTATACAAGTTTCGAACTCTATGATGTGAATGATAATTTTAATAAAACAGTATTGTATATTTGTGGGTACGTAAAACAACAAAACTCACTTATTATTTCTTAATTTATAAATTATCTGTATTGCACCCCTTTCCAAATTGTCACACACCTAAAAAAAAAAAGATTACACGGTATGGGGATGCTTCATGCTTTCATCATGCATTCATGCATTCAAAAAAACTGTCATTACTACTACTATCGTTTTTTTTCTTATACTGAATTCATTTTAGTGTCATTATAAATTTAGCAGTACCTTGATTAACGCAGCCTTATTCTCGAAATTTATTTATTTGGTAATTGGAGATGAGTGCAGAATAAACGATACTAAAAAAATAAGTAAGAACACTTTGACACATGCTTCCATAATTTATTTTTATAATATTTATGCAAGATACTTAATACATACTAAAGAAACTAACTAGCCAGAAACATCACCTTATAGTTTAGTTCCGTCTAAACACTACGAAACTTGAGTGCCCGTTATTTTTAATGAGAAATAAACTCCAAGCTCCGGTTAGACCTTTCTGCTAACGAAGTCTGCTTCAAAATCTCCCACATCGTTTCGTTAGTATGTTATAAAAGTCTCTTTTTTTAATTAAGGACCATATAGAAAAGGTTTCTTATTTTAAACCGCTGTTTTGGTGTAGGGAGCTCGAGACACAATTCTCAGCAAACAACCCAGATTCTAGTGGTTTCAGACCCTTGTTCTTGGTTTATTGTTAAAACTCTTAATAAGTCTTTATACAAAATATTCTAAGAAAAATAAAGGGAGCCTGTAATGTGAATAAACGCTATAAAGAATGCTGTTAAAGACATTTAACTAATGAAAAGAAAAAAAATGTGATTCCGTTTCAAGAAAAAATTAAAAATATATATGTACATATCGTATGTACATACATGGATAAAAGGATTATTTTTAAATGTTAAATGTAGTCATAATTTGAAACAGTCTGGTAGTCTAGTGGTTAATGAACCTGGTTGCTGAGCCAGAGATCGTGATTTCATTCAAACACAAAATTAATACATATAATGAGCACAATCATCTGTTCTGCGTCTTGGCGTAATTTATCTATAATATGTATGTATTTAGAAATATATAAGTGTCTTTATCAGTAGTCTGATAACCATAGTACACGCTCTAATTAGTTAATGAACAGACAGGCGTGGGTGAAATATGTAATTATTATTATGTAACTATAACTTACCAGGAATAAATCTGATCGAAGAAATACACAATTTGTCCTTGCAGCGTACACAGGAGAGGACGCTTTTAAACACAAGGTAAGTTCCTTGTACTTTTTAGTATCATTTTTATACAATTTGACGTGAGAAGTTGCAACTTAACAGATAACAATTAAATATACTAATTATATTATCTGATTTCAAGTAATGATGGTTCGGTCACAGTAATAAAGCAGTCAATTAACCATTTATGAAACAAAAGTTTAGTATATAATAATGACTAGTTGCAATGTACCTCTGCCTCGGCTACAGTTGAACATAGTTGTTAATTAAAGGTTGTCGCATGCCGCGTAGTTTGCAGTTTTCTATCAAAAACTTTTAGTTGTAGGTTGCAACTCATTTTATCTAAAGCGTGGTCAAAGTGCTAATTTATTGTAAATTTTTTAGGAGTACAGAACATCGAAATTCGTATAATTATATGGTTTAAAAATTGTGGCTCCGTGTGTCTAAACATTACTTACGATGTGGTACTTTCTTATGTCTAAAATAAATAATGAAACATTTAAACAATACATCACTTTCTAGCCATTCTATCAAATTCATTATACTCTCAATTTTATCATCTAATTCTAGAAGTGCCCTCCCCTGCCTACCACTTCCAGGATCTTGAACAGGCGTGAGCGATATGTATGTACGCGTTAAGTGTTATAGAACAATAATCATATACGGGACACTACCGACTACCCGAAATGCCTCCTCTCTATTTTGTATTATTTATGTTTTTTATCTTATTGATTTCTATTCTATAGCATAATATGTTTGTATTTCTTTTTTCTTTTAAGTTACTGTTAATATTACACAGTCTGCTTTGATATTATCTATTATAATAACTTATTTATTCATAAAGACTCATGCCTTTTAAAAATATATATTTTTTAAACCTATAGTTCTTTTGATGTTATTTATTGGTTTTGATATCTGTATGCTATTTATTTACTAACTAGGGGAATATTAAGATATATTTGGCTTATACGTTATATTCTCAATGTTTCGTATTATTAAATGTTTATTAATATTACGTAAATAGGTAGTGAAAGGCGTACTAAACGCCGATATCATATTTAGTTTCTTGAATATAATATTTATAAATAGTTAACCGCTCCCCGAAGTTTTATTTGCGTTTATATTCACTGCTCCGCTCCTATGGACCGCAGCGTGATTTTTCATAGCTTTTAGCTTTCTTCAATAAACGGACTAATTAATGACAAAATAATTTCTCAAATCAGATTAGAACTTTTCGAGATTAGCGGGTTGAAAAAAAATTACCTCTTTATAATATTAGTGTAGATATAAATATAAATATTTGAAAAGTTCAAAAAAGATAAAGCTAAACTTTACAAATAAAGATCATTGATCATTGATCATTGATCATTGAACTAAACATGATGATTCAATGTTTAATAAACAAATGTGCAAATTTAAAAATATTTATTACATTTGATATTTAATTAATTAACTACATTTCTAATATTTCATATTTACATGTCAAATATTGGTTCTTTGAGTTCATCAAATAGCAGTATAAAGTTTTTAAACGTAATTTGTTGCTTGAATAAAATTCAATCTAATGGCAACTTTTTTATTTATTTTTTCAAAGAATAGAATATTAGACTATTTGTAAGATTTATTGTTAATAAACATTCAGCATATATATTAAACTAAATTGAAAATAACGGTTTTCTTACAATTAATATACATTATACAAATATTACCTTTTTTATGATATAGGGGGACAGACGAACTAGTTACCTGATGGTAAGTGACAACCTCCGCGCCGCGGACACCTGCAACACAAGAGTCATAAGTGCGTTGCTTCTCTTTGAGGTTGATGATGGGAGAGGATAGAGGAGACTAGGACTTGGCCCTCCAATATCCGCACTCACTCGGATAGTATTGCTGAGTGAGTGAGGGTAAGGGCAAGCATTATTTGTCTAGCGGTTTTCTGTGAGGCTGTGGTATTACTCCTATTAAGCCAGCTCATTCGTGCCAATGCATCTATAGAAGTAGTAATGGTTAGTAATAAATTTACGTCTTTTCAAATAAACTGTAGCTATAATGTCTCGGTTAAAAACATATTTAAGATGTTGAATATCAAAAGCAAGCCACAGAAACATTTTTTTTTCTAAGCAAAAAACTTTTACTAAGATTTTATTTCGAATTAAATTCATCCTTCTTAGATGTTAATATTTAAAAAAAAATACTATAAAAGAAATACATACGAAAATACCAAAATATAAAAAATGCACTAGTTATGACTATTGCTTTTTACATTTTAAATGAAGAATGTTTTAATATTCAGTAAAAAGGATTTTTTTTGGCGGAGGGATTGAGGGATATTGTTTGAACTTGTCGAATTTAAGAAGAACTTCTAGCAGGCTCTCAAGCAACCGTCTTTTTCTGTAATTGTTTATGTTTTATTTTAAGTACACTTATGTATATTTGAAACTTCATATTTTCTTAATAGGTAAAAGTGTATAAATTAAATGCTTAAGTAATTCATACAGAGTATCATGTGGGACGCATTACGAGAGCAATTAATTGTATATTAATGAGGTAGACAGTCGTTTGAATAAACGTTCTAAAGTAGAATTTAATTGGTGATTCAGTAGCACGCAACAATTGAAATGAATATAGGTTAGTTCCCGTGGTCTGTTGCCTTAATTGATGTAATGATTTTTTCTTTGACTATGGATACGGTATGTTTTTATAATGAGATATATGATGATGTGAATATTTTCAAGGGTTTAATGCTTTTTTAATATATACTCTAGTGTGTGTATACCACTACCTAGCCAGTATGGGGTAAGAAGAGGTGTATTACAGAGACATGTCATCAACAAGCTACCATACAACCCTTATGACTTATCGAAACTACTTTTAATTACAAAACATTTCTAGTAGCAATCAGTAGTGTATCATTATATACTACAAGTTCCGTCCCTGTTGTTTAATTATCACATTATTCTTAACTCGCAAATAACTTTATATAATGCATACACGTTAGAATTATTACCAATATCAAAATGACGTAGTCGAAGACATAAATAAGTATTAATTAATAAAAGTTAATAAAAGTAACCAATGTTTGATGTATACATCGATACATACTACATATACGTATTTCTGGTTTAAAGTTAGCTTTTCTTTATTGTCTTATTAATAAATAATTTTATTTTATTGCAGGAGATTAACAAATATGTCTATTGTTGAACCTTGCATGTACGTCAATGATGTCTTCCAAATAGATAATTATTTTAAGCTATTGCATATTTTTTATCGCGGGCTTTGAGCGCGGCCACCGAATCAAGAAATTCCGTAAGGAAAATAAAACCTAACACCCTCACTCCGCCTACCATGTAGCTCGGCCGAGCGTTCGCTTAACGTGTATGTATATGGTACGACTGTACGAAGCTCGCACGGATCGAGATGAGCAGCAGCAGCTGTTTGTGAGAAAGCATATAGGTGTATAGGTATCTATCATATGTTTCTTATTTCAGTTATCATAAACCTATAGTTTCATTGATAAAAATTCCTGAATAACCTACATGTATTGTAAGATAATAAAAATATTTTAAGCGATATAACTTCTCATTTATTCAATA
This sequence comes from Tyria jacobaeae, assembly GCA_947561695.1. Classification (NCBI taxonomy): domain Eukaryota; kingdom Metazoa; phylum Arthropoda; class Insecta; order Lepidoptera; family Erebidae; genus Tyria; species Tyria jacobaeae. The sequence continues at coordinate 15,242,538 of OX387220.1, forward strand.
AAAGAAAAAAAAATGTTTTCTTATCGGTCACCACACTCAAAAAGTGTAACTTGAATTAATATCAAACAAAAATATACTACTAGCAACGTAGGTCACCGTTAGTGTTCTTTTGTTAATCCAAGCGAAACTAAATGCTTGTGTTAGTGGTGGGTTTACGACGATAGTGTACTGGGCGGGGTTTGAACCCGCAACCACTTGATCGGCCTCAGCCATCACGCTACCGCCGCTTGCAATTGTACTCTTATGTATTTGGAATACATCATTTACGTAACTAAATTAAAAAAAAAACATACCAAGATAGCGTGGACGTTGTGCCAGTACTCTAGACCTGAAAAACAAGTTTTTAAAATTAAGAAAAATTCGCTTATTCTAATTCAATATCTCGTATATTGGTGAAACATAAAGTTATAAGTTTATAACTTTGAGCTCCGAATTACTTTTAATTGAAATGTTCTTAATTGAAAATGTGCCGGGCCATTTTCTAATAAAGATTTTAGTGCTGTAGTATTATGTAATATATTTCTTAACGAACTTTATCGCTCTACCACATAATATCAAATATGTATCGCACATGCAGAGTGAAATATTCAATTCCTATTTAAATATTTTCGTTACTGGCATATAGATATGATTCAGGAATAACTGTCAGATTGCATTCAAATGTATAATTTAAAAACATATAACCGTTCCTTATACGAAATAAAATCTGCGTATCGACAGGTCTATAGAACTATTTTATATCAATGTTGTATTCTGACATGATAAAATCGTTGTTTAGAAACTTCTTATCTGTATATTTTTTGTAGGTGGTCGTGAGATTTTAAATGCACTATTTAAATTTTATACTGACGTTGCCACCAGATTAAAATTAGTGTGGGTGGAACAAAGTTTGTAGTGAACTGAATGACTATTGGCAACCAGTTCATAATATGAGAACTCGTCTCTTAAGAAATGTTTTAAATTATATGAAAAAGTAGTAATTTTATTCCGAGAATGTGATATTATTTACTCATAAAAGTAGGATCTCCCACTTAGAACAAATAATCATGAACGCGAACTTCCCCCGAGTACAAGCTTGGAATCAGACAGTAGTAAAATGCTACATACAATCTGTTTTTGTCGGTTATAACTCAAATTAGCCAGTTTGCTATCCTCCAGGGCAAAGATAAGCGTGGGAAGCAAAATAATAAGCAAAAATCATAACTGGACATAGCTTTACGAGACTGTTTGTTTTTTTTTATTGTAAAAAACGTTTTATTTCTTTCCTTTTTAGTTCTTAGGTATATTGTTTTAGTGGTTTGTGACACTGCTGAACTAAAAGTCGTGGGTTCAATTCTCACTTATCACAAATACTCTTATGATCAGCACGATCATATATATTTAGCAATATACATATAAGTATGTACATCGGCAATCTGGTTACCATAGTACAGGCTCTGCCCAGTAGACAGCCAAGTGCGAAGTGTCTAAAACAATGCCTAATATTATATTTAACAAAGATACCAGTAAAACAAAAGACAAAAACAAAAAAATGAGTAGTAAAATATTGTGAATACTTTGTGACGTTCAAAATGAACTGTCAGAGGCTCGTGATGGACTGCACATTGGTGTAATTGGAAACTGTACCATGGTTGCCAGGCTGAATTTAAATATGTGGTTTTGGGACTGTAAAACACATGCAGGCAAAATATGTATTGAAGTGACTTATTCTTAAAAGTAACGCGAGAGTTATTAAGTAGACTTGGGACTGAATACATCTATAAGTGTCTGACTTAAAAAATGATAACATAAAATATAGGTCAAGGCAAACTCAAGCTTAAATTTGAGCTGAGTAGCACCTGACAATATTTCTGATAGTGACATTGGTTACCGATATTCCAAGGTGGGATAGCATTGTGAATATTTTAATAACAGCTTACCATTTAGCAATCGATGTGATTTTATCAACTTACTAGTAAGTATTAAAAAAACATATTTTAAAGATATTTTCTATTTATACTTAGCTACTTAAAACATTTATATCTTTAGTAAACCTTTATTTATCTAATATATCTTACTGATTTAATTAATATATTCACATGTACCTAAACATCATTAACAACTTTAAACTTACAATCAAAAGCAAAGTTTTGTAAGCTTAAGTTTCAAACATCAAGAGCTATGCAACTAATTCAATTTTCTTAGCAAAAATTCTTAATGAAATACATATAACGATCTCGTGCCTTCGTAAGTTTAGTGTTTATTGGCGTTTAGAATAGCCGCTTAGTACTGAGCACAGCGTCTCAGCGTTGTTTTCTGCAAAAACGTCTGTTAGCTATTATGTTTACTTTATTTTTCTTAAAAAAGCTGTCTTTGAATGTGATATATCTCTAAGTATTATTCCAAACAGAGCCATTTGATAAGGATCAAACATAAAATGAATACATCATGAAATTTATGCTGTGATGCTTTTGTGGAAAACGGGCTTGTAATACTAAACTTTACGATTCGCTATTGCAAGTATGCGAGCAATTCTTAGTTCACAAGTGTCCTTGTTATGACATCTAACGGCCTATTGTCTGGACTTCGAGGCCAACCGTCTAGCTGTCGACGAGAACCCACTTGAATCGTTCACAAACACCCCTTGTAGTACTGAGTGTTATTGTTAGCAATTTTTATACATAGTACTAACATTATTAAATTATAAACTTGAACATCCATTATAATTATTATATATTTTTCTTAAGACTCCAATGAAATATTGACTACCAGTTTAGACTACCAGTACTACCAAGAGGCATTAAAGGAGCAAATTAAAAACCACAACATATTTGTTTGTTACAGCTAATGAGTATATTATCTCCCCATCTTATTGAGAAGTTGCAGGTGCTTAAGATCGAAACGATCAGAACCCCTATATAAAAAGAAGAGACTTTAGCAACCTTCCTCCCATATCGGTAAACAACAAGCAAATACATATTTGCTGAACTTATTAATTACTCATTGTTATCAAAGCGTCGCACTTCGAAGATCTCTGACAAGAATAATGAGTGAATACTCGTTGTAGAAGGTAATATTTTATGCATACTAGATATTCATAAATGTATGTTAAAACATGAACTTCATCAATTATGTGTATATTGTATCTGTCTCAATAGACAATAAAGCAATGCTTTAAGGTTGGATAAACCACACTATACATTTAATATATACAAACATACACATACTCACGCCCATATCCATAAAAGGGTAGGTAGACGCGCATTAAACGCCCACATTTTGCCAACCATAATATAACTTAGTCCCACATACGTAATAGGGGTAACCCTATTTTCGTCAATCGGGCTCCGTATATAATCTGTATACAGACTATTAAATGGACAGCAGTCTAATCCCTTTGCCTCTTCCTTTACGACCCTATGGGGTGGCCCTATTCTACTCCATCGAGTACCACACCGCGGAACCTTATAATTTACGTATGTAGAAAACTACTAGCCATATTTTTTTTTTCAATAATAAAATCTGATTTAGATCTGAGGTCATTGGACTCACAAGGTGACCTCTGGAAGAGTTTACTTTTTTCTATTTTCATAGGCTTAGTCTTATCTGTCTATTGTCTATTGGCACCAATTTAAGTCCCGCTATCTCAAATTGACAGACACCAATATAAGCGTATTTTTTTTTGTTTATTCATATCTTAATTAAGATTTTTTTTTATATCAAGGACATAATACCAGATGGTATCACAGATATCCTTAGACACAAAGTTATATAGCACTTCCATATAAAAATCTTAAAGCTTTCAGGCTGTGACAACGGTGTCCCAAATTTTGTACAACGTATATGACCAACGTTATAATAACATGACATAAGTTATCATTATTTGCATGTCTTACCAAAAAAAGTAATTTAGAAATTTGGTATTTCTCATTTTTACTACAATAAATTCTGTCCATCCATGTCATTACTGCCGACCCGGCTATAATAAAAGCGGCTTATTTGCAATTTTTACGACAGAACCTCCATTGTTGAAACTATATAACGAGATATGGAGCCCTTTTGTATGACAAAGGCAATACTTCAATTTTATAGTTCATAGTTCATATGAGCCCATATCGAAGTGTAAAGAAATGGATAAGAATTAGATGATTTACAATAGTCATATAAACTGGATAATCTGTGGTAAGCACTTAAGGCTTGCTTTAAATGCTGACCGATGGTTTGAGGTAAGTGTGTCCCTGGAAATATCTCACGTTGCTTTAGTTTGTCTTGGATTAAAAATAAAAGAATAACCGCATAACACTATGTTAAGATAGTTAATGCAGTATGTATACTAGTAAAGCCAAGGTCAAATTAAAAGTATAGTAAAAGGTTGTTATTTAAGACGAAATAAAAAAAGGAGGTTATGATATCGACCCGTATGTACACAATGTCATATTGTAAGAATGTTTTTGTATATGTTTATCTGTAATTTTAAATGTGTGTTCCAAATTTCAGATTGTTTATACGTTTGTATGTGTCCGTACATATTTCAATCGAATTTCAAAAAGTTTTAGTTAGAACGGTATATTCCAAGAGAGCAAGTTTAGTCAAAGTCGGTTCAATAATTTATGAGATAGAGAGTTAAGTGTGTATCAGTCACTAGGAAAAAGTGTCGTTGGCTAAACAGCGTAATTATAAAAAAAAGTATAACGGAATTATTCCTGTTACGTACTTGTATGATTGGCTTAATAGTGAAGCAAAATACCGAGCAATTACTAATTTGTTGTCTTACCAAATAACTCATCGCAGCACTTTATTAAAAAATAATAGGTACAAATGAATATAAATGAGTTTTCAAAAAAATTAACAAAATTCGAACGACCTACGGCTTATCGTTGGACAGGACATAGTTAATGTAATCAACAACTTTTTTTTTTAATTTGTCTAAACATGGATGTGCTTTTTAAGGTTCCGTACCCAAAGGATAAAACAAGCCTTATTATTGAGACTGCTGTCCGACTGATTGTCTATATGTGCGTCTGTCACCAGGCTGTATCTCTTGAATCGTGATAGTTAGACAGCTGAAATTTTCACAGATCATATATTTCTGTTGCCGCTATAACAATAAATACCAAAAAAGAATAAAATAAATATTTAAGGGGCTCCCGCTCGTGCGCGAGATGTACTCGCACTTGGCGGGTTTTTATTGGTAACTTAATTTACGTATTTGCTATTTAGTTTTTTAGTTTAGTTAGAATGGATGTAGGCTTATTATAATAAATAAATATTAAAACAGTACCTAGCATTTAAACAACAATATATGTCCAAGTACTATGAAACCAACCGCAATATACATTGAAACAAGAAAAAATAATTTTAAACATCCAAATAAGATTATTACCCATCCATCTGCAAACAAATCAATATTTACACAATAATGTTTTAGATTTATTTTATTCAACTGCGCAAGATGGAGGGGGGATTTTACTAAAGTATATTTTGACGTAAGTGAAATGTTTGTATTTTACGCCGTAGACCCTAGTTATTTTGATCAAATTCGACTTGTTAGGTGTCATATGAAATGCGTTAATAGACGGAGTGACATAGGGTATAAGATTTCAAGCTATAGTCACCAAAAAAAGCAGGACCTTTATACTACACCTGTTTTTTTTTAAATATTTTACTTGTTTACATTCCGATTGTATCAATAAATTTTATTCAAGTCTCTCTCAAAAAGTTTAAATTCAGAATGGTATAACTTACTGTGAGACGTTCTCGCTTTCATTCAAGTCACAGAATATTTATGCCCGGACTACGTCACCTGAAAGGGCCTGTTGAATATTTATGTTGGAACCTTTTTTTACTTTTACTATATCATCTCCTTATTAGTAGACCCTGAGTTATAGTGCTTAAACTTAATTGTGTGTGGCTGTAAATCATAACCTGCTTATTTATTGACTGTAAGTATAAACAGGATTCAATGATTACATTTTGTCAAAATCTGGAAAAAAATATAGTAATTGTTTATTTTTAATGTCGGAGAGCCAAGCTTCGGCACGTATGGACCCGGTTCGACCGGAGTGTTACCGCGGCCTCACAGACAACCGCTTGTTAAACAATGCTTCCATTGTGTGACTAAATGAGTGAGGTTACCAGAAGTCCAACCCCTTTTCTCTTTCCCTCTGTTCACTGCTCCCTTTCCCTTCCCCTCTTCCCTTTCCCCTACGCTAAAAAGCAGCAGCACTCTTATAACTTTTGAGTAGCACATGTTCATGGGCGGCGGAAGTCACTTAACATCAGATGACCAGTATGTTCAACTGCTGCCCTGAAATAAAATATTGGTTTTATCAACGCTCTTATGCGTGTTTCTGATTAGGTAAAAGAATTAAATAGGCAACATTGACCCATCGACTCAGAACTGATACTGACTATTAATGTGTTATTGACAAATGACAGCAACACGCTTCGGTCACTTCCAGCACCCGAAATTCTTACAAAGAAACGAACTCTATAACAACAATTATTACAACAATTATTTATAGTGGTAGAGCCATGCTTATAGTGGTAGAGCCATGCTTAAGCACGAATGGGCCGGCTCGACCGGTGCGTTACCACGGCCTCACAGGAAACCGGTTGTGAAGTAACGCTTGCGTTGCATTTCTCCGAAATGAGTGAGGTCTCCGGAGGCCCAAAATCCCCCACCCCCCTAATGATAGCCTGTTAACAAAAAGGATACCCCAGGGGGGTACCAGCGCTAGCGTTGGAGAATCCCCCCCTGGACGTCCACCCTCAGTACGGATTATGCCTGAGCGTGGACGCCCAGGTTGCCCCTCGTACTCTGGGGGGGGCTCAACTGCGCTCTCAAAATCTGCTCGGGGCAAGAGAAGGCATACCATGGCACCCCCTGTCACGTTTACCGTGGATTTTTGTAACATCAGGGGTTTACATTCGAACCTCGACACTGTCCACCACCACCTTGAGACAGCAAAGCCGGCCTTGCTCTTTAACCGAGACGCAGATATCATCTCCAGCGGACACATCCTACCTCTGCTACCCTGGGTACGGACTGGAACACTCCTTTGTTCCTAAGGCTAGTGTATGCGTGTACGTTAGAGATGATATCACTTCTCGCCGCCTCGGCATCTTATGGCTACGTGTAGACTGCGACGACCATCCCTGCATCTACGTATGACTCTACAGGTCCCATAGCGGTGATGCCGAAACGGACCCACTCATCGACCACGTCCAAATGGCTACAGACTCAGTGCTCCAGCAGGTCCCATCCGCAAAGGTCGTGATTCTTGGCGACTTTAACGCCCATCACGCCGAATGGCTTGGTTCGCGCAAAACCGATCATGCGGGAAGATCTGTTTACGATTTCGCCTTGGCATATGGCTTGACGCAGCTGGTAGCAACGCCTACGCGAATCCCAGATGCAGAAAGCCACGTGCCTTCACTGTTGGATCTTCTGCTGACCTCACATCCTGACGGCTACAAAGTATCCGTTGAGGCCCCTCTTGGCTCTTCGGATCATTGCCTGATTAGGAGTATGGTGCCACTCATTCACTCGCTGCGGCCGCGTGTTACAGGCAGTCGCCGCGTATGGCACTATAGGTCAGCAGACTGGGATGGAATGAGAACATTCTTTGCATCCTACCCATGGAGGCAGGTTTGCTTCTCGCCGGATGATCCCAATGTCGTTGCCGACTCTGTCTGACTGTGCTTCAGGGTATGGAACTTTTCATTCCATTCTCCCTGATTCCCACTGGTGGCAAGTCCCAGCCCTGGTTTGGTCGAACCTGCAAAGCGGCGTCCCGCTGAAAGCAGGAATGTTACCAAGCATGGGCTAATGCAGCGACAGCACGGGATGTAAAGACCAGCACATTAAAGAAGCAATTTAACTTTGCCTCCAGGTCCCTCAAAAGAGTAATTGCTGGGGCGAAGTCGGCTCACATCGGCAGAATTGGCGAGAGACTAGTGAGTCTCCCCTCCGGAACTCGTGCATTCTGGTCTCTTGCCAAAGCTGTCCAGGGGAACTTTTGTAAGCCATCCCTTCCACCTCTGCACATAGGAGATAATTCGTTGGCCCACGACGCTAAAGTAAAAGCCGATCTTCTGGGCAAACTCTTTGCGTCAAAATCGACCCTGGACGACGGGGGAAACGCACCGCCGATCATACCGCAGTGCGAGAGCCGCATGCCGGAAATCCGGTTGACACAAAGGGCAGTTCGTAAAGCGCTTCTTTCCCTCGACGTTCTTAAGTCGAGTGGGCCCGATAAAATCTCTCCTATCGTGCTGAAGACGTGTGCTCCTGAGTTGGCACCGGTTTTAACGCGCCTTTATCGGCTTTCCTATTCTCTTGGTGTAGTCCCGAACTCATGGAAGACAGCTCTAGTGCACCCAATCCCTAAAAAAGAAGATCACTCGGATCCGTCCAACTACAGACCCATAGCCATCACCTCCTTGTTCTCCAAGATAATGGAATCCATTATTAACTGCCAGCTCCTCTGGTACTTAAAAGACCACCAGCTCCTCAATGATCGACAATACGGCTTCCGTCAGGGTCGTTCAGCTGGTGATCTTCTCGTATACTTGACTCACCGGTGGGCACAGGCGATCGAGACCAAGGGGGAAGCGTTGGCCGTTAGTTTGGACGTGGCGAAGGCCTTCGATCGGGTCTGGCACAAAGCGCTCCTTGCGAAGCTTCCTTCCTATGGGCTTCCCGAGAAACTGTGCAATTTGGCTCACCAGTTTTCTTACAGACAGAAGCATTAAGGTCGTTGTTGACGGTGCATGCTCCAACTCCAAGTCTGTTAATTCTGGTGTCCCACAAGGCCGTGTGCTATCACCCACGCTGTTTCTTCTGCATATCAACGACATGCTGCAGATTATCAGCATCCATTGCTATGCGGACGATAGCACGAGTGATGCCCTTTACACCGGCCGCGCTAACATTTCTCGGGTAAACGTCATCGAAAGCCGATCCAAACTTGTGTCTGAAATCGAAACTTCTTTATCAAAGTTTCAGATTGGGGTCGACTTAACCTAGTCCAGTTTAACCCCAAGAAGACACAGGTTTGCGCGTTCACCGCTAAAAAGTTGCCATTGGTCGTATCACCTCAATTTGAGAGCACTTCCCTAACTGCATCAGCCAGTATCGGAATCCTTGGCGTCGATATATCAAGCGAAGTCCAGTTTCGCGGTCACTTAGAGAGTAAGGCCATATTAGCTTCGAAGAAGCTTGGTGTGCTAAACAGATCGAGACAGTATTTTACTCCGGCTCACCGCCTGCAACGTTATAAGGCGCAGGTTCGGCCGCACATGGAATACGGTTTTCATCTCTATGCAGGTGCACCCCAGTACCAACTTCTCCCTCTTGACCGCATTTAACGGAGAGCGACTCGCATCATCGACTGCCAAGATATTTCTGATCGACTTGACACCTTGGAGTTGCGTAGAGATGTAGCTTCACTCTGCATCCTCTATCGCTTGTATCATGGGGAGTGTTCAGAGGAATTGTTCGGACTTATACCGGCTGCTGGTTTCCGCCATCGTCCTACGCGACAAAATATCCATCCCCATCACCTGGACGATTGGCACTCCACCACTGTGCGCTTCTCCAGAAGCATTTTGCCTCGCACAACCAGCTTATGGAACAAATTGTCGCCTGCCGTATTTCTGAACCGATACGACCTTCAAACCTTCAAGAAGAGAGCGTACCTCTACCTAAAAGGCCGGCAACGCACTTGTGACTCTTGAGTTGTGGGTGTCCATGGGCGGCGGTAGTCACTTACCATCAGGTGACCCGTCTGCTCGTTTGCCCCCTATAGCATAAAAAAAAAAAAAACTTCGATTAGTATAATTACGTGTCTTTGTTTTATTAATATAGTTGTGCTTTTATCAACTCTATCTTTTTAATTTTTGACTAGCTGATACGATCTTCAAGCCTTCAAGGTAAGAGCATACTTCCACTCAAATAGCGGTAACGCACTTGGGACTCCTGAGTTGCAGATTTCCTTACCGCTACGCAGTGACGATACTATTTAAAGATAGATAAGATAAATAAGGAAATAAACAATGTTCATTTTACGTTTTCGATCTATTTTAAACTTCAATATGTATGTATGTATATAGCTCGAAGTGTACTAACACTGAACGTTTAGTTTCAGTTTATTATATATAGTAATACCGGTACAGTGGTATAGTGTATTTCGTATAAACACCAATTCGCTCGGTGTCTGAGACTTCCTACATAAGCCAGTTCCACTTGGCCTCTGTGTGTATCTTCGATATTGGATTTCTCGGTGTTATGACAGACTTCAGACGGATATTGGCAACGCACACCGAAATCTCATATTTAAAGTCAGGAATATGTGCATACTGATGAGCTTCTTTCAATTCTGATGTAGCATCACGTGGCCATATAGCCGGTTTATTGGTTATGTATTGAAATGGGCTTATTGTTTGTGTTATCATTGAATTCATGTTAACCCTAGATCATTAACTTTATTTTTCGACGCTTAATACGAACCGTTGTCGTTATGACTACGGTATTTAATAAGGGGGGGTTAAAGGTGTTATTAAAATAAAATGAGTACATGTTTGTTTTAATTGTTAAGAAACAGCATTTATTTATGTCATTTGTAATATTTATATTAACTAATATGGCCAATTTATTAATCAAACGAACTTACGAATGAGATCTGAGTTTTCATGCAAAATCAATAATTTTAACATTTTAAAAGTTCTTACTCAATGTAATTTATAGCGAAATTGTGAGAGCCAAATTCTAAATGTTGAAAATAATGAATCTAATAAACTGATAGAATAAGATATTTGGTGAAAATCTAGGAACTAATACAATCGTGATACACGTCAAGTTTATGCTCCCCGCACGATTTATTGCCCTTGGTGCAACTACTTTTAGTCATCTTTCGCTTTGTGGATGGACATATGGCACACATTTTTATTTTTTTTTTTTGTACAGGAGGTACATCAGTCGTATTATTTTTTTCAGCCTCAATTGTAGAACTAGAAGTACGACTTCCTAGCATGTCTAAAATTTGTGTAATGGACTCCCGCAGAGCAGTTGGTTTTGTTAATTTTGATTAGCATGGGCGTTTTGACTAACCTATGATACAGATTTTTTAGGAAATCACGCCTTGATAGAGGTTTTTTTGTTAGCATTACTGTTTATTAGGTATTTTATTAGGTAATTGTTCATGGTAAGATAGCAACCGGGTTTCTAGTTTTCTCGACATTTAGTTATAAACGAGATTCCATAAATCTCGAAATGGAGCGAAAACATCGGCCAGCCTTCGGTCTTGGCAGTTTCTGTTGCAGTTTACTAGGAAATCGAACCTCTCACAAGACATTGTACTACGGTCCCGATTTCCACAAAATGTAACATCAAATAACTAGAAGTACGATCGTGCGCGCAGAAATTAACACGCTTTTTTTAATACGCATCGTCGAACCGACGAAGGTTCGTAATCTATGGTTAAATGTTCACAAGACTTTTTTTATTACTTAGAAGACACTATACGGAGCAGCACCCTATAAACAAGCAAGAGTATTGAAAAACATATATTTTAGTGATAAGATTTAAGCACTAGTTGTTTTGAGTAAGACAGTCTCTACTCCTGTCAACAAGTGCGATACTAAAAACTTATTCAAAGAGTACTGAATTTAGACAGTCCCTAAAAATATTCAACCATTTTGAAACCTCAAAAGGAACTCTATACACCCTATGTAGTTGCATAGGGTGTATAGAGTCCTGGGTTGTGATTCGAACAAAATTCATCCGTATACCATCAAACTAATCGGCGTTTAGAATATCTGTCTACATTTCATATATTTTGTATTATATTGTATTGAGTTGAGTCCCATCTAAAAGTTGACATAGCAACTAGTTAGACCACAATACTCCTGTATGTCACTTAAGATGGTAGAAAATGGATTTGTTTAGTGCTTGAAGTATAAGAGCTAACAATATATTCTTAATGGTTCACGATCGTGCTTCTGAAATATAATACTTTTCTGTTAAGTTTCTTCAAGATTTGCATCTACGAGTAGATTGTATTGAAATAAAAGTTATAATGGTCTTACTTATTACTCGTATTTATTTATTTTTGAATTTCCTCTACAGTCAGATTTGGTAAAATCTACTTTAAGAGTAGATAGTAAACAAGGCTATATTACAACAGATTCTTGAACAACTGAGTTTTCTTGTTTTCTTATGCGGACCCCACGGGTCATCACTTCACTAAACCTGGCTTCAGTTTTCAGTTCAGAGAGGGTGCGCGGTACATTAGAATGGTAGAGAAATTATTAAATAACAATAACAATAAAATTCTTTATTTTCCCTTTCACACATAATAGTTATTTTTTTATATTATAGGGAGGCAGACGAACAGCGGATGGTAAGTGACAACCGCCGTCCATGGATACCTGCAACTGGAGAGTGTAATTGCGCTGCCCGCCTTTGAGGGTGAAGAGGGATGAATGTATGCGAGGAGGGGGAAGAGACGGGGATGAGGAGATGGGAAAAGGGGTCAGGTGAGAGGAATAAGGAGAGGGGAGTTGGGCCTCCCAAAACCTCACTAACTTTGTGGAAATGCTACGCAAGTGTTGGTTCACAATCGGTTTTCTTTGAGGCCGTGGTATCGCACCGGTCGAGCCGGTCCATTCGTGCCTAGCATGGCTCTACCACGTCTTAAACTAGGTGTTACAAGTTCAAATAAGTGAATCTGTATCTATGACTATGATAATGAATGTATGTGATTGTGCTTACCCTACGGTAATGCTATAAGATCATCTTGGGATCAGAGATTTGCCAACAAGCTAAGAATACTCTATTAGCGGGGTGTGTTTAAATAAAAAGAAAATATACATTACATACTTGGTCTGGCCATAAATATTGTTACATTGCTGTGATGGCCCCTAGTAGGGTATAAGAAACGCAAGGATGGTTTACCTAACAACTGTCCTTTGAGCTCTATCTAGTTTTATTATGTTAGTTTTGCTGCCCCCACACTGAGACACAATACGACAGTATTGGTTTACATAAAGCCATATAAACCATTTTAATTACTTTTATCAGCTACAACAAGATTTTTTGTTTTAAGCTATAATCGGTTTACATGTTTCAGATGTGAGAACTAGTACTTTGTCATGACTACAAGAGCAGAAGTGATGAGCTTGACAGGAGTAGGTTGTATAAAAAAAATAACGTAAATTCTATGGAATCTTTTTTAATGCGATAGCCATATATTTAGCTTTAGCTATGTTAAGTGTTAAGCTAAGCCAAGAATGTAAGAGAGAAACAGTGTAGGTCCTAGTACGCTGCCATGAGGTATTCCAACTGCCAATGGTAGATCATCGCTAATCATCTCACCGACTCTAACTTTTTGATGCCTATCGGTTAAGTAGTCGGTAAACAACTTACGTTGTGAATCCCGAATTCCAAACCTTTCTGGTTTATCTAGTAAGAGTGGGACACAGACCGTGCATAAGGCTTTAGCTAAATCCACAAATATTGCAATACATTCTTATATTTCGTCGAGTTTGCCAACGATGTAATATTTTCAATCATGAACGGCATTAGATGTGAAAGTGCCAGATCTGTAACCCTATTGTGACTTTGATAACAATTTCTTAGTTTTAAGGTATTCAATTTTTTTTTTTTGTTTGTTAATTAAATGAGTAGGTAATGTATTATAAAGTCATTTTTACTTTTTTCACAAAATGGGAACAACTCAAACATTTAAAAATTTCTTAGGCAGTTTAGCCAATAGTATGTACTAAACCTAATCTTGTTGAGAACTTAAATTACATAAAATGTCTGTCACAAACAATAAACTATAACAAACTAAGATGTTCATTAAAACTTTTACTTGTAACAATAAAACTTTTGGCTGTTAATTTGATACAACAAAAAGTATCTAATTTCTATTTAACATAATTTAAACTCATAAGTTACTTTTCGTACCTAAACTGGTTGGGAATATGGCGTGTTAGAATTGCAATAAAAATATTTTATGATTTTATTAGAATATACATGTAGCATGGGTTATGTTTTAGACTTTATAAAGATAAACGATACCTTCACAATGTGTGCTCTATGTGCTATATTATGGCGTCTACTGTGAGCTATTTTAAGGTATCAGCACTTTAAAATGGTTACTATGGTAAGTCAAAGAATTAAATAATTACCTGTAGATATAACTACTGTAGCATATTAACCTCTCTTTTATGCAAGAGGAAGCTGAACTGTTTAGGGATGAGTCGAATATAATTTGAATTGTATAAATAAGGTTAAAGATAGAATATACAAAAAAAAATTAGAAGAGTCGACATCCGTGAGTAAAAAATAAAAGTTAGTCGTGGGAGCTTCAGCGCAGTAGTAGTAGTAGTATGCTCCCTCAAAAATACACCTAGGATTACTACATCTCTCGCAAGCGAGACGAAATGGTGCTACATACATACATAAGCTAACGCTTTTCTCCGTTTGGGATAGACAGAGATAACAGCCCCTCACTTCTATACCCATACCTCACGAGCTTCGCCTACTATCATCATACCTTAGTTAGAAAGAGAAGGGAATAAGATCCGGTATTTATATTTAAGTTTTAAGTGTCAAGCAGATTTCAATGTAGTGTAATTAAAACACAACATCAAAGAGGCGGTTTTATTTACTGGTTACATTTCCAAATTATAAGACGAGTTCCGTGTACAAAATTGGGTACATTCAGCAAAAAACATTAGATCTATTCAGAAATTACTCAAATTAGTCATCGCTACGAGCGATCTCATTTCCAGAGTCTCTCATTATAATGTTGTTAAGAACATTCGACTTTGAACATAATAATTTATATTAGCATTTAATTTTACGGGCCAACGATCCCAATGTCGATGTTGATGTGTTCCCAAACGTTTAGCTTACAAATTACTATCTTTTGTTTCACTGTTATATATATGGAAACTATTTTAAATTTCGATCCCTTTGATTGTATCGTGTGACTTTTAATTTTTACAAAAGTACTTTTTAATGGAATGGAATTAAGTATGACGAGGACAACAGTCAGTATTCTATCGAAAATACTTTTGGGTGTTATAATATTGTACTAAGAAGATTGCAATATTAAATTTATTAAAATTAAATAAGTAATCTTCTCCTTTTTTCTTACCGGGGCTAATGGGTAAGGTATGTCGGACGGACCCGACTAAAACCACACAGTGTTCCGTCAACGGGTATTTAGGCCGGGGCCTCAAGTGTAGATAGATATTTAGAAAATTCTATATTCTACACCACGAAATTAAACAGACGCAAAGTTAACAGTTGATGCAAGGCGGCATGTATGTACAATGGGCGGTCTTATCGCTAAAAGTGATGTTTTCCAGACAACCTTTGTATGTAAACAACGGAAAAAAAGCGGTAGATGGTGGCGTACTATAGATGATAAGGAATTGAGCGATAATACAACAAATATGGAGATACATAGAGTATTTAAATATACATACATAAACATACCAATATGTATAAATACACACGAAAATATATACAAATAAATAAATAATACATATACACACATGTAGATACATACATATATACATACATACATATATAGTTATAACAAGGTACCGATAAGTTACAGTAGCGGAGCGGACTTATAGTGCTAGGTAGTGCTTTTTCACAAGTGATTTAAAGGTGCATAGACTATGAGCTTGTCTAATTTCCACTGGTAGTGCATTCCACAAACGGATTGCAGTAACCGTAAAGGATTTCTCTAGGAACGAAGTAGTATGAGCAGCAGACCTAGCCGCCTTTTGAGCAAGGTGACCCCAATATGGTGTGTAGTCCCACCCCCCCTCCTCATATTTGGACAGGCACGCACGGAACGCGTCGTCTCGGACCTGCTCTGCTCTACTCTGCTCTGCGGTGGCGATAGATAGCCCAATCCGTCGCCCTAAAGACCAGCGCTTATGGAGGCCGGAGGTCATTTTGTACCCTCCGGCGCTTCTTCTTCTGTGAGACGGAAGAGTACTAACTCTCTCCCGTTCCCTTTCCACCGCTTCTTTTGCAAGCATCACTGCCTCGCAGTACAAAGCGGCGGAATCTCTTGCACTGTCGCTCTGGACCATAGTTATTGAACCATGGTCTCCAGTGAGAGGCTACCCACACCAATAGCTGCCACGAGGTCGGCTCGCTGCTGCACCCACTCATAGCACTCCACTAACGTGTGAAGTGCGGTATCTTAGCGACAGCTCCCACAGGGTTTTTTTTTTTTTTTATACTATAGGGGGACAGACGAACAGACGGGTCACCTGATGGTAAGTGATAACCTCTGTCCATGGACACCCGCATCTCGAGAGTTGCAAGTGCGCTGCCCGCCTTTGAGGGTGATGAGGGATGGGGGATGCAGGGAGCGGAAAGAAGAGAGGGGGGATGAGGAGAAAGGAGATGAGGGGAGAGGAAAGGAGAGAGGGGGAGTTGGGCCTCCGGAAACCTCACTAATTTCGGGGAAATGCAACGCAACCGTTACTTCACAACCGGCTTTCTGTGAGGCCGTGGTATCGCACCGGTCGAGCTGGCCCATTCGTGCCTAAGCATGGCTCTACCACTGTTAAAAGTGGTGGGAGCCAACGCCTGTGGTGGCACACAGGCGTTGGTTCCCGGCCTATGCGATACAGGTACTTACCGAAACATTCATGTCCGATGAGTACCTGCACTAGATGGTAGGAGAGAGCCATGTCGCTATGATGGGTCTTACCGCCACAATTGATGCGTGCCCCTACACCAGTAATCTGCACAATTTGAATGAGAATCCATTGGGCTTACGTTACGTTACGTTAACGTTTTCAATTTTAATACATCTGGATTTCATTTCAATGCCTCAGTGGTGACATGAACGCAATTTACAATTATTTATTTCTTAATAACTTGCCAGTCTAAATTCGTATTTGATTACTGATTGCAAGTGCAAAATCGCTTCGTCTTTATCAGTGACTTCCCATTAAATTCAAAATATAAAAAATGTAATTATAAAACAGAGCATTTAACCAGCAATGCAGCTGAAGCCCACCAGGCATGTGATAAAACCCTTTTAATTATACTTATTTTTTTCTGGGTATTATACGTATATATGAGGAGAGAAGAAATGAAATAGTAGATGATTGATTTTACTATGTTATTATTTGACTGGATGCGAAAAACAGTGGACAGGGTATTATGGCGCACGTTGAGAAATGCACATGTCCAGTAGTGGTAGTAGTGGCGATAGACTGCGAATGGCCATAACCTATTTATTTCTATAATTAAATTTTAGGTTAAAATAAACATTGAATTGAATATTGAAAATGATATAGTGAGTCATTAATCACATTTTTTAATATATTTACAATGTCAATGATAGTTTTTATGAAAATCATACGTTTAAACGGTCTTCATCAATATTTATCACATGATTCATATAAATTCCGTGAAGACATTAAGCATTATAGTAATAAGCAAAATTCTTACACTAAATACACCCTTCTACAAGATCACCGTAATCAAATACCGCTTAGGTTACGTACGTTCAACGAATCGACCTCCGCCATTTCAGACCTTAACTTAATGATATATATGACTAAGATACTTCGTACACTTTACATGTACATATTGTTAAATGGTTATTACACTTAATAGAGAGGGGTGTAAGCACAGACCATTATAAAAAGGTACTTAATTTATATCATAAAAAATTTAGATTCATAAAACGCTTGATGACATAATGGGATAGGTAATTTCGGGTCTTGATGCAAACGCTCGCATGTGAAGATCAGCGAAGCTCGTCTCATGAATAAATAATATGGAATCACAATTTAGGGTCGCCATTAAGTAATTATACCGTTGTTATCATTACGATGTTTTCAAAATGCTTTTAATTTTTTATTAGATCAAATTATATTGAAGGCCCAAGGTGTCTGCACGACGCCAAAACGGTTGCCTATTAAATATCAATCAACTTACTTATTCGTTTCACGTTAAATACACGACTGAGTCAATAAACGTTCGAGATACCTTCAAATTATTAAAACCTCAATAATTATATACCTATTTATTATTTCACGCAGTGAATCCTGTAATATCACTTTCTTTGTAAAACAGATTTTAAAGAGAAAAATATTATTCTTACAAAAGCACAACTGCCAAGTGTTGTTGAAGGGGACCCTTCAATATTATTTAAGCTCAACGTTGTCTTAAGCAAATTATCCTATAATTGTAAGTAATCCAAACAAAAGAAGGTAACAAGATTAAAGCGTCTAATCTTATCAATCTATTATAATAAAGGATTCTTTCCCAAGATCCCAAGATTCTAATAAAATTAATTAAACAGAATTTACATAAATTGTAGACCGTTCACAAAATATGGTAGGTGTAATTATAGTATTTTCCTTTAATATGTCTGGTGAATGTCCCAAATGAGTATTTTTTTCTCAGCATGAAGAAATGGGTTTCGAAATAACCGCTTTCCGGCCAAATCGATGGACGTTTTGGACCATTTACTTGATCACAGTTTTTAACGTACGATCGTTTAGTAAACCACGTCGTAAGTAAGGGTTTCTATACTTCAATGGATATGAT
This sequence comes from Tyria jacobaeae, assembly GCA_947561695.1. Lineage (NCBI taxonomy): Eukaryota > Metazoa > Arthropoda > Insecta > Lepidoptera > Erebidae > Tyria > Tyria jacobaeae. Next base: position 15,261,127 of record OX387220.1, read on the forward strand.
TTTTTTCAAGCTTTAGACATTTAAGTGTTTGGTTTGCTATTATCTAAAGGTCATATTTACAGTAATTAAACCAACTTTTATAGTTTTATAAAAAACGGTAGATAATTTATAATCCAATAGGCATTTATACAACAATTTATTGTTTTGTTTATTTTTATATGTAGAGTAGGACACAGAGGGTGTAATAAAAGGTAATTAGGATACAGTACCCGGGCGATGGCAATAGGTTTTTTGTCCACTATAATCCCAAATCGTAAGTAGGTACATACCTATAGACATTTTTATTAACTACCCTAAAACTTTACGGCTTGTATTAAATCTTTGCGTTTTTATCACATACCCAATTTTTTTATAAATAAAACCGTGTTACATTGTTCGATGAAACATTAAAGAACATTTAGCATAGTTACACCTTCATTATTTATTTTTTGCAATCACAATGTAACACGATAGGTGAGTAGGTATAGGTTTAAATTATTAGTTTTTAATTTTTAGTTTAGTTTTATTAACAAAAACATAATAAACGCTTGTTTTTAAAAAGTTTTTTTTCTTTTAATTTAATTTTTTGTTTATGTTGTTCCCACGAGTATATAACAAAAACGGTTCATCAGCCTAGAGGTGCATTGTAAATATAAAGGTTTCAGTACTCTGAGGCGTAACGTTAGCGATATGACATATTTATATACCCTCATTCCATTCAGCCCTCGGCACTTGCTCACCTTGGCATTTGGATGTCTTAATAAAGCTGTTCCCGGATTCCTCCTATTTTAAGCGCAGTATGGCATACCGTGTGATTTTAGACGAACGACGAATCAAACAAGCCCATACCCAATAGGGCTAAGTTAATTACTGAGTTCCTATGGCCATCTTCCAGCTCCATAATCAGACTCGAGTTACCATCGAGCACCAAAGTACTCGTCAAGACGAACCAAACAAGCCCATACTCGATAGGGCTATGTCGTTTCTTAACTGAGTTCCTATGACCACTTTCCAGCTCCATCATCAGATCAGCACCATCATAATATTGCATTGTCACGGCTGTTCGGCTTAATCAGTAACCGGGAAGTGGATGAAATTAAATTTTCAGGATTTGATGACAAACATCGGGACAGGTGAAACTAAATACGAGTAATAGCTTGTAATTAACAATATCTTCAATTTACATATTTTCATAGGTTATATTTTCATAGGTAGTAGAGCCACACTAATTCATTCAGCAGGAATGGGCCGGCTCGACCGGGGCAGTACTACCCTCTCACAGAAAACCAAGCCTAAAGTGACAACATTCGTGGTGTCGCCTTTCGCTGGTGAGTGAGAGACCGGAGGCCCATCGATGCAGGGGTGACAGTTATCGTGGTATGTGTGTGAGCAGTGGAGTGCTGTAGAGTCATTGTGAGGGTGGCGTGGATCGAACCGTCGGCCAGGGAGACCCGTAGAAACGGTGGTGCCGCTGGCCGCCCGCGGCATAGAGAGGGGCCCAACCACGGCTAACCACCCTGGGAGGCTGCCCCGTCAGGTCGCGCATAATCCACGGAGTGGCTCGTCGTGCCGGTTGGTGACCGGATGGTGGGACCCGGCGACCACTTCCGGGAGGGTACGGGGGCCCTTCCGTCCGGCGGTTCGGTCACCGTCATGCTACACCGATACATGATGACACAGCATTTTTAGTCTCAGTTTACATTGCCACGATGACTGTCATGCCTTTTACGCCCCCTTCCTCTTCTATCATGGCAGCACAAAAAAAGAAAAGTGGTCTTACAGAGGCATCCTCCTCTCCCACCAACCCGCTTTTTGAGGTGGAGTTCACTAACATACGTGGACTCCATGCAAACCTCAGCGCCCTACACCAACACCTCGAGACGGCTCGGCCGGCCATGCTCTTTCTTACGGAGACACAAATACGCCGCCCTGCCGACACGGCATATCTCCACTATCCCGGCTACGTGCTCGAGGAGTGCTTCCTCGCAAGGGCTGGAGTGTGCCAAAGCGTCAGGGCGGATGTTTGTTGTCGCCGTCTGCACTGCCTAGAAGACACATCCTTCTCCATCCTTTGGCTCCACGTGGATTTTGGCTCTACGAGCCGGATTAACGTGTGCCTCTATCGCTCCCATTCCGGAGACTCCGAGACAACTCGACTCTTTGACCACCTGAGTCAACAGCGGATAAAGCGCAGGAGCAGTTTCCGACCGCCGAACTGGTGTTTTTGGGAGATTTTAACGCCCACCATGAGTCCTGGCTGGGATCTTCCAAAACTGACCACGCTGGTCGAACTGCCCACGCATTTGCTCTCACGCATGACCTTGCCCAACTGGTACTCCAGCCCACCAGGATACCAGACATAACGGGTCAAGCGCCCTCTTTGCTGGACCTACTGCTGACGAATCACCCAGCGCAGTACAGCGTATCAGTTCTCGCCCCTCTAGGATCCTCCGACCACTGCCTGGTGTCGACCTCAGTGCCTCTTGTTACGCCTCCACGACCTGTGGTAACAAGGCGGCGGTTATGGCACTACTCGTCAGCAGACTGGGATGGAATGCGGGAATATTTTGCATCCATCCCGTGGGCTCAACGCTGCTTTAAAGACAGGGATCTGTCGCAAAGTGCGTCTGCCGTGACTGACGAAATCACTGTCGGTATGGAGTATTATATCCCCTACAGTGAAGTCGCCAGCACGAAGACCCGTCCCTGGTTCAATCGCGAGTGCATCCGGGCCGTTGCTCAAAAGCAGTCGGCCTACCGCGCATGGATCAGGGCCCGCGCACATTGTGACCCAGACATTGATCGCCTAAAAGCAGCACTAAACAGAGCCACTAGGGAATGCAAGAGGGCTTACATCAGAGCAGATGCCCAGCGCATTGCACGGTTTGGTCAAGAACTCATCGCGTACCCTACGGGTAGCCGTAAGTTTTGGCGATTGGCCAAAGCCGTGCAGTCCAACTATTGCCAACCTTCGCTGCCGCCGTTGAACTACCCTGACGGCTCACTGGCCCACGAGCCGCAAGAGAAAGCGAATCTACTAGCTGACCTCTTTGCGGCTAACTCCCGAATCGATGACCGTTGCGCGCACACGCCCACCATTGCGTCCTGCAACTCCGCAATGCGGGATATTCGCATCCGGCAGAGGGATGTCCGTGCGGAGCTTCGGTCACTCGATGTCCGGAAAGCCAGTGGACCCGATGGTATTCCGGCGGTGGTTCTTAAGAACTGTGCACCTGAGTTGTCTCCCGTACTAACGCGCTTGTATCGCCTGTCCTATTCCTCAGGAATTGTTCCGGAGGCCTGGAGAGAAGCGAATGTTCAACCCATTCCCAAAAAAGGCGACCGCTCCGATCCAGCCAATTACCGACCTATAGCCGTCACTTCCATACTCTGTAAGGTGTTCGAGCGGATCATCAACACCCAACTAATCCGCCACCTAGAGGATCACTCCTTGTTAAATGATCGGCAATATGGTTTTAGGCCGAACCGATCCACGGGTGATCTTCTAGCGTACGTCACACACCTTTGGGGTGAGGCTATGGATAGGCATGGGGAGTCCTTGGCCATCAGCCTCGACATTGCCAAGGCCTTCGATAGGGTTTGGCACCGCTCGCTTCTCTCCAAACTTCCTGCATTTGGTCTGCCACCTAAACTCTGCAACTGGGTTGCTGCCTTCCTCCATAAGCGCCGCATTAGGGTTCTCTGCGACGGCGCGGCCTCAGACTTCCACGAGGTAAGCGCTGGTGTACCTCAGGGCTCCGTCCTATCGCCTACGCTGTTTCTTCTCCATATCAATGACCGGGTCTTGAGCCGCATTTCCCAATGGGGCTGTGAGAATCTGGTCGAGTTCAGCGCCAAGAAAACACAAGCGTGTGTGTTCTCTACCAAAAAGTCTCCATTCCTTCCCCTTACTACTCTTCAGAGCACTCAACTGCCACTGCAGGATAGGCTTAGTATTCTGGGTATGGATATTTGCCGGGATCTCAATCCGCGCGATTACATCGAGTGTCACTAAGGCGGCCTCGCGTAAGCTCGGCGTTTTGAACAAGGTGAGACGGTTCTTCTCGCCCGAGCAACTGTGTCTTTTGTACAAGACCCAGGTTCGCTCCTGCGTGGAGTACTACTCTCATCTCTGGGACGGCTATGCGCAGTATTTGCTTGACGCTCTCGATCGGTTGCAGCGGCGCGCAGTCCGCATTATCGACTGTCCTGAGATCACCCAGTCTCTTGAGCCTCTGCAGTTGCGAAGAGATGTCGCCTCTATGGCAGTCCTCTATCGCCTACATCACGGGGAGTGTTCTGATGAGCTCTTCCAATTGTTCCCACCTTCTCCCTTCCTCTACAGGACTACACGTGCTGGCCTGAGGAGTCACCGTTTGTGCGTCGAAAATATACGTACCCGAACTAAACGGTTTGGCTCTTCTTTCCTGTGCCGATCGGTAAAAGCCTGGAACTCTCTACCAGCGCACGTGTTTCCTTCCCACATTGATCCCGGGTCTTTTAAGCGGGGCGTGAAAAAGCATCTCACCGGGCCGCCATAGTGTGGGTCACCATGCTGCATTGACTAGACATGCAATGAGGATGGTGACCACCACTCTTTGACTCCACCTATTGCTTTCCATCAGGCAAAGTGGAGTCACTATGGTAGGCTAATATATAAAAAAAAAAAAAAAAAAAAACAAACCCTTATTAAAAGGTACATTCTTTAGGAAGCCTACTTGATCATGGGTCACATAACAGTGATTTGTAAATCTGTTATACCGCAGCAAAAGTTTAATATTGCAAAAATAAAATATTTTATTCCAAATGAATTCTCTATCGGCTTTGACCTGAATAAAGGAAGTATATCAAGCTTTCATTTTAGTATCAAATAAATCTGTCCCTTGTTCAGGTTGTTCGCAATTCAAATGTAACGTCAAAAATTCAGAATCCCTGAATCGAAGCGTACGATATACTGATGTGTCATTTTTTTTTCTATTCAATCTTATCTGAGTATTGTTAAGCACAATAACGTGAAAATCGTATATCGTTGACATGATAATGATGTCCATGGATTCAGGATTTCGTCCCCTCGTATATCTAACCTTCACGTTGACCCGTGCAGAAATTTTAACGACCACCTTATCCTGTTATTTTAAGTAGAGACACGTGCCCTTAACGATATGGGGACTATCATTTTTGTAAGGAAAAGTGTTCTAAAATAAAATTTTACCCGTTTATTGAAGATGGAAATAACATTTTTTTTGTAATACGTTATTACTTACGGTTTAAGTAATGAGACGCAAACAAGGTCCTGGTTGTGTATGATAATATTGAGTATTTTCAAAAGCTATGATATGCTGTCATTTCTGTATATTAATTTGATATTGCATTCTGTTTTAATCAGTAACAAACACTTTTAATAAATAAAAAAAACATATAAAAATATATTTGAGTAAGGGATAAGTGTCCCATGTCAAGTAGAGTCATTAATTACATTAAAGTAAATCCGCAACGCATCAATCATTATAGAGCTGTGCTGTATTAAGCTGGGCCTAAGGGAAAGGTTCGAGGTATCGTGGACGATGCTCCACTCCGCCCAGGATAAAATTGTAATCCTTTTAAGTAATGAATTTCGTACAGAATGCAGAGTAATACAATTTTAGACCTTTTAAAATGTGATGGAACGATAAGATATTTACATTCCTTAAAAGTTATCTTATTTTGGAGACCGTACACAGTCCTGTCAATTTCAATAATATTGTATAATTATGTTTCAATCAAGTATTTTTTTATTACAATTATAATAACTCCAATTTACTTCACCTATCACGGCTATACTTTACTTTACGTGAAATTATAATTAAATCACATCAAACACTTTTGGCATTAGTGAATCAAATTTATAATAAAAAAAAAATAAGTTCACCCCTTTGCATATTGCGATATAACAATGTGAATGGTCCCCAGACATGAGGGATGCTTGTGGTTTATTAAATATGCGTGAGTGATTCTCTGTTAGATTAATTGCATCTATATCTACACGTCAATTTCATCACAATCGTAAATATATATATATGTGTGTGTATTTGTATTTTTTTTTTCTTTTTACAAATATAATTAAAGTGCAAATATAGGATATATAATAGATAGCTTGGTAAGCGAAAATTTTAATATGTAATTTTGTAATAGTACTCGTGTAGAAAATTATTTAGTGACAATAATTTTAATTCAATGTCGAAAATACACAACTCATAAAAAAAACTTACAACTAATTTGTTAGAGCTTCTGAATATTCTATAAGTAAGAGCAGCTTTGGTGAAAAATAATGTATAAGTAAAGTAATAGACTACATTTTTAATTAAAAAGCAATGACATTATATAAATTTACAGAATATTAGATAAATAGATACCGCCCACTACTACCCACTACCCACTTCACTACAATATGGTCTTGCTCAGAGTATGAAGGTAAAATGTATCGCCTCAATTTTCTTTTTTTGACGATGAAGACGAATGCATATTCAAGAAAACATATGCAAAAAGGGCGGCTTTATCACTTAACACAATCACTTCCAGACAACCTTAACATCCTACCTAGAATTTTAAATAAACTGGCAATAATAACAACCCTAAAAACTACAAAACTATTTTAGTTACCTTGTACTAGTATTAGTACTCTGATATTAGTAACATGTAACTTGATATTTTTGGTCATTGTCATAAGGCTTCTAATAACCTTGCATTTCAATAATACTTTCTTGTCCTAATTTGGTTATAGACTGTCTCACCACGGTACTTCTACTAATTATAAAGAATGTCAAGGCCATTTCATTGACGCGTTCCTTTCATCGTACATGTAGTACACCAACTTTGTAAATTACACAAAAGGTAAATCCGTATTCAGATGTTTATTTTAGAATCGTATTGCGCTTTATTATTTGTTTCGTCCTTCTAGAACCTAGAAAAATCATAACATGAAAACTAGATATTTAGAGAATTTAATCTGCAAAATTTATTTGTGGTAGAAGTTGTTATAATAAATGTTTTATCTTGGCACATCTACACCTTTAAGCTCTATATCAAAGACAAGGGTTGGCTTATCAATCTACATCATGATCCTTTATTATTAAGAGTGATCGCTTCAGACCCACTGTAGATTTGTCTGAGGTTTAGCCTTTAACGATAGATAGCCCGTTGGAAACCTCAGGAGGAGCTTCGTAAGTGAATATTCAGTATAAGCAGTTGCTCCATCAATTTGGACAGTCGACAATTTTAATCCTTTAGAAATAAATACAAATAAATATGTTAGATAGGATAACTCTGAAGTTCTTATAAAGTAAATACTTTTTAAGGACTTCAGAGTTAGAAAATATATAACTGACGTTACAGTAATAATGAGAATTTATCAAAGCGATAGACAGGTGAAGGAAAAATTATTTCTGTTGTATATTACTTTATTGTCAAAAGTCATTATAACAATTATTAAAATATTTGTTTCAAAAACTTTGTATGTGTCACCGTTATTACATCTTTAACGAGACTACGTATTACTTTGAATGTCGAACGTGTTAGGGCCTTGACATCGCATTGACAATGTCGTATACGTGACTTTTCATTTGCTTTATCTTTTTTCTTACTCAGTTCATTTTATTGACCAACCACTGTTTTCCATACTGTTAAACACGTTCATTATCAGAATATCAATATCTCCAAATGTGTTTTTTGTGGGTTGACACGTTATTGTCTGCTGTCTGACTGTCCCTGATAATTGAAAAATACTTATTAATTATCGATATGCCACTCTTCACACTTTTCTTTTTCTTTTTAAGATATTGTCAATGTGTCATAAAGGTGTTGTGTATTACCTTTATTGTATCAAATTTGTAAATAAATAAAAAAGTAGTAAAGGTCTGTATGATAGAGACATTTATTTCACAAAGTACCTTTGTAAAGGCTAAGTGTCTCAATGTTTCGATTCCCAATGTTTAAACATAGTTGACACATAACATAAATAATCTCCTACTATTGGTAGCACTTCCTACATGCCTAGATTGTTTACATTATAGGCTCACAAAGGACCTCTTACACTTTTCTTTACGAGCATTCCGTGTTAGAATCCAATGGACATTTTAAGTGACAATTTATGTGACAAGGTCCCACTATATATTAGAATCAGAGCTAAGGTATGGTTAAAATACAAGAAGCGTACTAACGAGAGCTTACAGAAATGGTGCGCAGTAGGTTCAAAGATACCCAGTCAATGCTAATCCGTTTTTAAGATGTATTTGTAGTCAATTTTAAACATTAGTGCTACAGAAACGATATGAAAGCATTTGACGCACATTAAACATTTAAAACGATAGTCATTTCATTCTGGCTAATAAGGTCAAAAATAAAAAAGTTATTACGAGTACTATGTACCTACATCGTTTCTGGAGTAATTATTCAGGAAGACACCGACTCAAAATTCGCTTTGCCCCTTGTCATAGGTGTCGAGTTTCTAAACTATTCGGGCATTCCCGAAATAAAGTCGTAAGTAAAACCATATCGTGTCGTATTTTTTATCTTTTATAGTAAGACAGGAGCATGTGCATTCAATTTAGTCAGATTTGGGTCTTTATAAAATATTGATACTTCTACTGTATTAGATATATTCTAAAATAAACCATTCAAAATATTTAGTTTCAGTAATAAGACAAGAACAGAGGCGTTAAAATTGAGAACACTATCTCAATATGTCCCTTAAAGAAGAAGAAAGAGAATAGTATTTTAATTAAAACAACTAAAGTTCAGATTAATACACCAGGAGGCAAGAATTGTAGTAAATACAAACACTCCAACAGCCAAGTAACAAATGTGCCTTTCAGATAAAACAAATTAAGAGAATTTGAAATTAACAGAGACTGCAAAGTCTGAAATATGTGAGCTCAGAAATGCAGAAACACTACGTTCTTGTACAGCGAGGAACTCACGACCTAACTGCCGTGTAGACAGATACTATTATTTACACTATCTTTATTCTTCGTTATATACGTAGAAGAAAAAAAATAAGAACAAAAAAATCTGAAAACTTCTAGTGCATCAATTTGACTTACAGTAGTTTTTTAAACTGTAAGAGATAGTGACATAGTATTACGTGTGCAACCGGATGACTCTCGAAAGCTGAAGAACCCTTTTTGCTTGTGCTGAGGCCTCTCAGGCCCCTTCCTAGCAAAGCGGGGTCCCTAATGAGTCGCTGGAGCACTAGAGTTGTAGGTCGTCTCGCGTTAAAACTTAGTCCCCCTGCACTACACAGTAGCTTCATGCGGAAACCGCGGGAAGAGTTTTCTTTCGTTTTGCTTCTGCGGAAATATTGCCATGATTTTTTTAAAATAGAAACGATGTTATCACGCATTGGATTTGTACCAATTTCTATAAAGCTTTAGCAGAGTTTTTATATTTGGCTTACAAGACGTGTGCTGTTAATTGAAAAAATATACTTACTTAAATATACAGCCGTACACAATATATATTTTTATTTATTTTAGCTTCTTTATTTTAGATCTTTCCTGTAAGTGTACTCTGAATTTTCTTTTATAATTCCTAAAAGTGAACGGAGGACGGCAATGGGCTTGCCATTACGTAAGTGGGATTAAATTATGATTGGCAAACTGTTTGCGTTAATTGCGCAACTGCACTGCAACTGACACGAGTATAGATGTATGTTATAAAATAATCCATTAGTTCACACATGTGAACTTATAGCTTCAGGTACGTATTATAATAAATAATCAATAATTGAATAAATGTTTTTAAAGTTATTAAAATGTGTAAATCCTTTTTTTGAGACACTATTGTGTCTCAAAAAAAGGATAATCAACAACAAAGAAGTATCCAATCACAATAAAGCGTTATATGTAGTAACGACAGCAAGTATAAAAACATAATAACCTTTTATTTATCAGATCACAGATTTCTAACTGTTATCATTATACCAATAAAATAATAAGTAATCCAATATATGACATAGTAATGCAGTAGTTCAAGTGATTATCTATATATATATATATAACAGTGTAATGACTGGTTGATTTCAATCGCAACGTGGGGATCAATGGATCTTTCACTAAACAATTCCCGGGTGAATTTTAGTTTTTTGTCAAACATTTGTGTAATTGACAAAATAATATTGAAATAGAACGAATGGAAAAATATTTTTACATTGAATTTAATAATTGTCGTAGGATGATGAAGAGATATTTTAAGTTTATATATTTTTATTTCCGTCTACACAGGGTACGAGGTGAACAAGGGAAATCATTCAGAAAATATTAAACCGCAAGCAGTTTAGGCACAAGCGCGTGACAAAGAAACATATATGTATATGTATATACATCCTTACATACATATGTTACATACATATGTTACATACATATGTATATGTATACACTCGAAAAACATAACCTACCTTCTTACGCAGTCAAGGCATTAGAAATACGGATAATTTTTTTATACTCGTAATTTTGAAGTGTAATAGACAATATACCTAGTTTCCTCTAGTTACAAAAAAATAAATACTTATTTAATTCAATGTCATATAAGTTGTTTAACCGACACTCATAAGTAAATGATTGAATGTTAGCAAAGAATTGCATCCAAATTAGTTAAATTTGTTTCAGACAAGCTTTAGGACCTAGAATGGTAACAATTCTTTTTCATCCTCTTTAGTTTCCACTAATAAATGTACAGTAACGGTAAATTTTCTGATTTTATTACGTCACAAATACAAATCTACAGACACACAATATAACCTACATATTAGTTGGGTTACATTCATGGTGGCGTTCATTATAGATTCATTACTAGACGAACGTAGGTGTCGATAGATATTTGATACAGATCGGTGCGGGGGCGATATGACTTCATTGTTATGGTGCATGGGTAAATGAACTGCGGAAGAATGTACTAGCCTCTTTTTTATTTAGGAAATAATTTGTTTGTATCATATTGTGTAGGTGTGGGAAACTTTTATGACTACAATTCTGACAATAAAAGAAGGCAGTCGTAAGGCTAATTAATGTACATTATTATTATTTCATCATTTAACCTCTTGTAGTCCCGTGGACTTGGGCCTCTCCCAATTCGAGCCATAGTACCCGGTCTACCGCCTTTCGCATCCAGTCTACCCCAGCTTCCTTCCTCAGGTTATCCTACCATCTGGTTTACCTTCTTTTTACTTATGCGGTCTCCACTCTCCTATAGTGATAGGGTAGATAATGAAGTTAATTATTGTTATTTGAATTAAGTGGTCAATGTACACTCAGTTCTTGACATACTTTATCTTTTAATATATATTATACTCTCTGCAATTACAATGCTCAAGGCCGACTTAATGCCGTAAACATTTTCTACCAGTCAACTTTTGGGTAGCACAGAAATGTGTGTACTAATAAAATAGTGCTTTATTCTAGCTGATTGGAACAATAGTAGATAATAAGTAATTTCATTCCACAATAGGTTCTACGAACACACTGTGTTCTATGAATAATACATTATATCCTAAAACGAGTATATATTGGGACGTTACGGTATCTTTATCGAGAAGTGTACTATAATATATAATTCCTAAAACAATTAATTTTGAATATTCTATTGTATTACATTGTTTTCAAATATTTCACTTACTAGGCTTTTACATACAACTGTGTCATTCATACGTTAGTGTTAACGACAACATGACATGTATCGTAAAATTTTGTGACTACTGTTCTCCCTCCGTGTTTATGAATATGTAAATACTGTCCCAAATATTCAACACATCACCGAAACATATTTTTATAAACGAGCGAAACGATAAGGCAGTCATCATAGCCGCCGATCGAGCGTGGCCATCAAACGCGTCGTATTCAAAAGTCGTTAAATTCAACCGTGTCCACACATCCTCCCGTACCTAATTGAGACATTTACTCGAAAGGATGTGATTATGGGCGAACATAAAACTCTGTATTATTTCGGTATGTGTCAAACCCCTAACCGGAACTTTAAAAATAGAGATTTGAGGGTTATGCGACTTGTTAAGTTTTCCCTTGGCGCTATGTTCGCCTGGCTATCGTAAATAGTAGCATCGATATTGTTAAGTAAGAGTTGTTTCTTATCTCACTCATTCACCTACGATGCAAAAATAAAGTTTTATAGGTCCTTGTTCTGTCCTGAGAATCAACTATATTATCATGTTTTACTGCTCGGCTTTAAGGGTGATGATGGATGTAAAGGAGGAGAGGTGAATGAGATGACAGGGGTTGAGGGGAGGGGAAAAAGTTGGGCCTCCGGTACTCTCACTCACTCGGAAATACAGGTTCGGCTTACATTAGGCATTGTGTATTACTACGGTCAAGCCGGCCCCTATCGCCTAGGCTTGGCTCTTTCATGGTATAAAAGTCGTCAATATATGCAAACAATAGAGACAATTTTTTTTTTTACACTTAATATGTAAGTTTAAGTAAGTAATTTTATATGAATAAAGATTATATTTAAAAAAATAAAACAAAATCAGTCCCTCCTTTGAAAAAGTATGATGCCACATGTTAAACTTACAACACTTAATTTCATTGTAGTTGTTAATAATAAACTAATAATAACACGTTATATTAATGTGATGCGTACCACCGTCAGAGAAAAACGGCATATTTTCAGCGACTTAAATGTAATTATATTCATAATTGCGGTCTATAAGACTGCAATTAATTTATCTTTTTCTATAATATTATTATAAATATATAATAATATTATTTTTTTAAACCTCTACTTGAATTTGCATCAAAGATTTTAGGGATAATATACCAGCTCAAATGAATCTTGTTCTCAATATAAATCAATTTATTTATAGAGTGATTAGACTTTCTAAATAAACAATTACATATATTTTCAAGGCAATAAACATTGCTTTTTTTAATACCAACATAATTTTTATTAATAACGTAATGCTGAAATGGTCTTCCAATTCCAAGAGATCTTTAACAAATATGATTTTTTATATGGTATAGTGGGACAAACGAGCTAGCAGATCAGCTATTGGTAAGTAACTTCTTCCGCCCATGAACAGACAACAACAACTCAAGAGTCACAAGCGTGCTGTCCGCCTTTTAGGGTAGGGGAAAGGGTAAAAGAGGGGAAGGGAAAGGTGGTTGGGCCTCCGGTAACCACACTCCCTCGGTTATACAATGCAAGCATCCTTTAACAGCCGGTTTTCTGTGATGCCGTGGTAATACTCCGCTCAAACGGGCCCATACGTGCCGAAGTATATATGTATAACCTCTGCCACGTTAAAAACTGAAAACGTTTAATGTTCATTCCTTCCAATTTGAAACAAAAAGAAATCTTTGGTCAAAAAGTAGACGTATTTATACATATTTAAATGGTTCTCATTAGTAACAGACTGTGCTGTAGACAATGATACAAAATGGATAAAAATAGGTAGCAGTTTCGAGAACAAATGGAATAAGATCGTAATCGTAACGTGATCGATTTCGTTGTCTGTGAACGTTTTAGGAGCAATTTTCTGAACAATCAGATAGTTTTGTCTGTTTTAAAAAAATACGGTGGAGTTTGTTTTAAATGCTTATCAGATATTGAGACTATCTACCTAGTATTATAAATTAGCCTGATTAATGATGATGATAATATCCGTATAGTCTAATGTTGCTTTCAATAGTCAACACTCAGTCCGAACCGGAGTCTAGTAATGACGAGAACTATTTATGGGAATTCAATTCGGAGCTATACAGACGTGGTAGAGGAGACGTGGAGTCATGCTTAGCCACGAAAGGGCCGGCTCGACCGGTGCAATAAAGCAGCCTCACAGAAAACCGGTTGTGAAGCAACATTTGCGTCGAATTTCCACAAAATTAGTGAGGCTTCTGGAGGTCCAACTCTCCCTCTCCTTTCTCCTTATTTCTTTCTCTTTCCCCTCCCCAGATAGCGCACTTACGACTCACGAGTTGTAGGTGTCCATGGATGGCGGTTGTCACTTACCAACAGGTGACCCGTATGTTCGTCTGTCCCCCTATAATATATATATAAAAAGCTTCCCTCCAGATATAACAGCTTCCGAACAATCATTATGTTTTCAGAAATAATCGTTTCACAAGTTCTTTTAATTATGTTATACTCCGTAAAATAATGTTATACTTCTCATAAAATATAACATTAATAGTACCTAAAAGTGATTTGTGAGTATATTTTGGAGCGTGAATCTTTTATCTTCGCTTAAATTTAATCTGGAGATTGTCAAAGTGAAGCGCTTGGAGACATTCCCAAAATGATCAAACGGTATATGACACCGCTAAGACATAAGTTCGGCCTAATTCACACCGGAACGAGTGACTTGGAAGCCTTTGAAACTCGAGATCCGTTTAAACCCAAGTTTAATGAAAACTATCTCTGAAACAGGAGTCGCACTTTTTATTTTTAATTAAACGTTTATTGCCAGTAGCTAGAGCTCATCCTCTTGACGTATGCCAGTGTAATTGCGGCTTTTATTAGTAGTAGTTTGCAACTCATATTCGCACGTTTTCGCGTGGAAATTCAGTTACATTTTATAGCTGTTTTTCCGTATTTCTGGCAGTAAACATAAATGAATTTTGCATTAGAGGTTATCAAATGCCATTAACAACATTATAAAAACCTTTAATTTGTAAACGAATTATCATTTGTTTTATCCTATTAATGCAATGAAGTAGTCATGTTATTCTGTTGTATGAAATTATGTAAAATTAATATATGTATTATTTATTTTGTAGATAAAAACGTGTAAGTAAGTTAAGTGGGTTATAAGGCAACTAAATATACTATGAACATGTTTTGCCATAATAATTTTGGCATAACATGTATTTTAATATTCTAAAGCTATATATCAATGAGATCTTATTTAAATAAAAATAATTTAAATGGGTTCTACGGCTTTTAAAACTTTTAAGTGTAAGCCACTTATTGTTATTATTTAAAAAAAAAAATATGTATATGTTAATTTTACTAAATTGTATACTTATATACTTAATTTCATCATTAGACTAACATTCGTTTAGAAACTAAAGAATATTTCCATATCAAGTATGCTATCATGTTTATACCTGTTGGTATTATTATTGCGAAAGTCAGTGTATTTGTTTGTACGCCTTTACGCCATCGTTTACGTCAAACGAAACCCATCATAAAATTTCTTACAGAGTGCTAAAAGAACAAAGGCTATTTTGATGTAGATAAAGATAAAAAAAGTAGATATCGGATTAAAAAATAACTTTAAACAGGCATTCACGGCATATGTGACCTCTTGAGTATAGAGGATGGCAGAAAGCACCTACAAAATCACAAATTTTTAATACCGGAAAAATATTCAATAGTTATCCCAAGTATTTCACACAATTATTACATACAGCTAATTCAGGCGTTCAGGCTACGCCATTAAGACACCAACTGGTGAAAAAGTTAAAACAACTTTAGTTTTATATAGTGAAATCACATAAATATCGAACCTCTTGTACAACAATATTATATTTAAAAAAAAAATGAATTATCTGAATCGTGAACAAAGACCCGGGCAGAAGCTAGTAAATATGAAAAGTTTTGAAAATTATATATTAACATATACATATTAAAAAATAAAAATGATAAAGACAGAATTCTGAGTTCGTAATTAAACCATTCAATATAAAGGCGTGTATTCACAAATCTGAAATCCGCAAAATGAAAACTGCAACAAATGGCCAGTAATTTTACCTGCAATCGAAAAACAACGTGCTGAGAGTCCAACGTGACAATATCGGGCTTGGTGGGCTGAAGAGGCTTGATTGGACAGTTCCACTCATACACAAATGCACAGTCGTTCGAGCGTTCTTTCCCCAACGAACATTGTTAGCGCATTAACTAGTTAATGGAGGGCTTTTATTTCTGTTTTATTTTTGGAAATATACGCGAGGGGTTGATAATTTTTGTTACACTGTAGTGTAATATTAACTACAGAAGTGTTGTTTTCAATGAACTTATTTTCTTATATACTTCTATTCATATATCTTTTATACTTATTTTCAATGAACATTTAATTTTTTATTTAAATTCTTTATTTTATTCAAACAATTTAAAGAAAAATAGAGTCAGGTTTTTAAAAGTCCAGCTCTGTATGTCCAAGTAAAGTTGACATCTTCGATAAATGTCAATGAATACAAAATAAATATAGTGCATTGCTTATTTTATTTTGACTATAACTTCACAATTGGCTTATATCAGTAGTAATAGTGAATAACAAATTAAGAGATCAACCGTAACGGTGTAACAGCAAGCAACCGTTTCAAGAGACAATATGTTTTTGCACCCATTTGGTACGAGTAGCGTATTGGTGTGGCACGCGTTTGTCACGTGCAACATTGTGTCCGGGTCTTTATCTCGGCTTGAAATGCGCGTTTACGACTCAACGCTCTCGGGATGAGTTTCTGATTGGATTACAACTAAGATCTGACAAACTTAGGGATACTATTTCAAAAATATTGTGTAACTTGTTTTCTGTGAGACCTTGACAGAAAAAAATTGTAAACGATTTCATTTAATTATATTTCATTAAACATCCTATAGAACCTTAAAAAGTTTGTGAAGAATTCGTTAGCTTCAGTCTTACCATTATTAAAAAGTAAAATACAAAGACCACACCGATAGCATTTCAATGACAAAACCATACTTTTCCAACAAACCATGCTATCGCATCATCCGAATATGCTAACGAACAAATTTACAACATTGACATAAAATTTGATCAAAAATGAACTCCCATTTCCTCCGTTCTTGTATTTTATTAGGAACGTGATTCAAAGGGCTTGCAAAATTAAATTTGTAAAACTAGGGGAGCCTCCCTTTAGTCACAGATTTGTGTATCAGCACTCTAAGGATTTAATGTCTGTTTAGCAGTATTTGGTATGTAATTGCAAAGTATTATTCGGCTAAAGGGCTATATTCAAAGGCTTTAATTTAAGACAAAAGCTTACATCGTGAACGTTTTTGAAATTTTGTTATATATTTTCCTAATATTATAAATGCGAAAGTAACGCTGTCCTTTTATCTGTCTGTTACCTTTACACGACTTTACAACTGAACCGAATTTAATGAATTTATTATGTGGATAATTTGAATCCTGGAAAAGGACAAGGACCACTTTTTATCGACAAACCGGCATTCGATGACATAAATCTTGTGTAATTTGCTTGTAATATGATTTGGAACCAAAAGTTGTATAATTATTCCATCCTTTTTCATATTTTATGTTTGAAAAACAAGTGCTAAAACTGATCATTGTTTTATAATAGGAAAAGATATTATAACAAAAACTCAATTTAAAGAATACTTAAAATGTTAAATAGTCTATGACAAACAGTAAGAACTTGAGTCATTAGTATGATACACACCAATTGTAATTCCCCACACTGCATGTATCAAATATTCATAAAACAATTAAAAATCTAATCAACTTATGATTTAAAGGTGAACACAAGCCGTTAAATACAACAGAAATGTCTTCATTTGGTGGTTTTGATATTAGTATTATTGCATACGATTCGTCTGGAAATTAGTAAGTATTATTTGTTACTGTGCTGATTGAGATTTCAGATAACGCAGACAAGCGGTCCACACGCCACGTTTATTTTTGAAGAAAACAAAACGTAACGCGTTGACCTTAGCGTTTATTTATACTTTGATTTTAATTTTAATGTTATTTTATCGTTAGAGAAAAAGACGTCTCGATGCTTTCATAGAATTTTTACGCTGTGGATAATAACTATTTCCTCAATATAGGCTGATTGCTTTCGATGCAGAAACCTGCCTACCCTACTCTAGTGGGGGAATAAATTTGCAAAGGTATAGAGTAATAAAAAATTTTTCATATCATTGACTTATAATATAACTTGATACATATACAAATAAAACAAATTTAGTCTTAGATATTACACATCATTAATTTTTAAATGTGTGTATATCGTTCTAAACGCCCGTCCACGAAAGTTAAACCACAAATTAAGCTGTTTGTCGTAGGCGTATGGTTCCGCAACGTATTAGCATAAATTCAAAATTACGACCAATTTTCTTGAATTGTTTCGACGACTAGATAATTAAGAAGTTTAATTTACGTCAACTTTTTTTAACGGTTGATGCTCACGAGATTAAAAACATATCGAATAGCTTTGTCGGCCATTAATATGCGCTCGGTAACAAATGGCTATAGTATTTCTCGTAATATATGAATTAGGAAAATATATGATTTAGAATGTGACATAAACACATTAAATTGGATTGACTGATGGATTGGATACAGTACGATAGAAACACATTACGTATGATTTTGATTCACTAGAAATTTTGCGGATAAACCTTTGTTTAAATGTTAAAAAATATTATTTCAAAGGGTTTAAGATATTATTTTGAATCTTATTTTACTCATCATAGTGCTTATATTATTAAGAGTTAGCATATCACCTAGTAGGCTTAGGTAGGTAATTTGGGTTTAAGACTGATTTGCGATCGCTAAATTTTCAGTATTTGACGTATCTACTATTATTTCAATATTTCTATAAGGTTGGTTTGATAATTAGGCCATGTTGTTCAGAAATTTTACTAGTACAGCTTATATTATAGCCAATGTTTTTTATGTATAACAAACAAACTTAACACACTTGCATACAAACTTAATTGTTATCTTGTAACACTTTTACTATTAAAATAATGAAAAATACTTCAGTTACTTGATAGGTATTTGGAATCTGTTATAAAAACTTATACAAATTATTCCTTTGTTGCCATAATATTTAATATATTCTGGCGCCAACTGTCGGACTGAATGACGTCCGGCGCATTGGGTTCTTTGAATTTTGACATATAAAAAGAATGTCCGCATTGGTAATTTAACGTGCTTAATATAATAGCAAATAGGCTATGGTTGCTGATTTCTTCATCTTATAGGAATTGACATCATCAAATTACAACAGACAGGGATAGGCCAATACTCCTTCAATATATAAATATACAATGAAGTGTAAGCAACATTATCATCACTTTTTTTATCAAATGCGCACTTACAGCTACAACTATATTCCTGAAAGGGTTTTGTAAAAGGAAGTATTAAAATTTTTTTTTCTAGCTAGCTAGCTTTATCTAGCTCATATATAAGCCCTATATCCTGACAATAGTCTAACTAACGATAATGGGACAGCTGGTAGGAGTCGACCGCAAAGAATATACCGCATATCATCATCGTCAAAGGCCTCTCCAAGCGTGCGCCATAACAGCCAGTCCACCGCCTTTCGCATCCAGTCTATCCCAGTAAGGATAAACATGTAATATCCTTACATACAGTTTTTTTCGGCTGTTTTCTCTCTCTGTCCTGAATGGAAAAAGGTGTGAATCTTCCCATTTATAGTATGTATGTGTTTGTTTAGTGTATGTACTTTTTTTAAGATAACAGCATTATCAGAAAAAAAGACTCCATATGAAGATATCTCTGCAGTAATAGAATAAAAATCAAAGAAAGTATTATGTATATAGTGCAATGTAGGGCTTCAATTACTTATATAAGACTGTTAGCTATGTGGTTTTCGTTGGAGTACACTAGGGCCACCCCCTCTATTCCAAAGGGTGTCGTGAAATTGATGGTTGGAAAAAGTGGATGCTTGAGATGCTTCTATCTACTTCTTCGGGGATATGGGCGTGAGTGTCCAAGATATGATATGATATGTATAATATATATATGATATGTATTACAGATATATTTTGTAATAATAAAACGGTAGTTATTCGTTTGGTTTAGTGCCTTCATAATTAATTTTTAATGACACATTGAAAATAATTACATAAATTGAACAAGTATATAAGTGGACCAGCATTGATTGGTAACTATAGTAAGTGTGCTTTTTTATTTAAATATTTTATTTATCATTCCTAACCAGTGCATGTTACACAAGACAACAACTTTAATTTTTCAAAAATACCTCATTCATGAATGGAATCTCCGCAGTTTTGTATCTAAGAATACCACACAGAAATGTATTATTTATAACAATAGAAATTATGCGCAACCAACATTGTTTATCTCTGTATTCGTAAACTATTCCTGTAGAAAATCGACTAGAAAATTCCACAATACCTTTTACCGTCAAGCGCTGGACGGCTGTAAACTATTGTTCTAGCTTCATAGCTGTGCTATCACTTAACCTTTTATAATTCACATAATATTTACCTGTCGTAACTGGTAAGTAAAATTTATGATCGATCTTACTTAAACCTCAGTTTATCAGTACAAGAGAAAGAAAATGTCTAGTGTGTGCTGTTTACGAGTTTTAGGTCAGATTTTTTTAATGGGATTGGGGCAAACGAACAGACTGTTCACCTGATGGTAAGTGACTACCGCCGCCCATGGATACCCTTCACTGAACTCAAAAGTCACAAGTATGTTGACGGGCTTTTAGGTAGGAGTACGATCTTTTCTTGAAGGAAGAAGGTCGTATCGGGCCGGAAATACGACAGGAGACAATTTGTTAAACAGGCTGGTTGTGCGAGGTAAAAAACTCTTGGAGAAGCGCTCTTGGAGAAGCTTCGAGAAGTGGAGTTGTGCCAATCATCCAGGTGATGGAAATTTTGTCGCGTAGGACAATGGCGGAAACCTGCGGCCAGTGAAACTCCGAACAATTCCTCTGAACACTCCCCATGATACAAACGATAGAAAATGTAGAGTCAAGCTACATTTCTATGCTTTACCAATGTGTCAAGTCGTTCAGAAATATCCTGACAGACGATGATGCGAATACTGATAATAATAATATAATGAGTCATGTAGCTCTAGAAATCCCTAGTATTGTTTATAGGTTCACAATACACGTACTTTCAATATGGTAATTAAATAACTCAGAAATTAATGCTTATATGTAACGATTAGTCGAAAAAGTTGTAAATTGTTTTTCAGGTTTGTGTGAATTTAAAAAACTTACATTCATACATATGTAATGTAAGCTTTTTAAATTGTTCTATAAGTTCTAAATGTCTCAAGATATTTGGATGTACAGTGTCAGTGGCTATATAATAAAATAGTAAGGTGGCTGTACCTTGCGTAATTTGTTCTTTGTGCATGGTAATTGTGTTTTTTTTTTTTACTACTAAGTGGAAGTGGACGCCCTTTTTTTTTTTTTTTTTAATCCAGGATAATAGGCGAATTACGTATCAGGAGATTCTTCAGATCTTCGCATGAGTAGGATAGTTTCACGCTGGGTGCCGCACAACCTCACTGATGCTCAGAAGCAGGCCAGAGTGGAATGGTGCCGTGATATGATAAACAAAATTTGAAGCAGGCTCGTCTCGGCATGTTTACGACATCATTAGAGGTGATGAATCCTGGATTTATCAATACGATCTAGAAACGATCGGTCAACGGTTTGGGTGTTTCAAAATGAATCAATGCCTACCATATTGAAGCGATCTAGAAGCGGGGGAAAGATTTGGATTGCGAGCTTTTTCAGTTTGACTGGCTACATGATGTCAATCCCTTTACGGAACCAAAGACGCATCAACGCCGAATAGTATAGTACCAAATGCTTGGCAGAAGTTTTCTCTGTTGTGAGCAACAAGTGACCAAACACAGGACTCTGCAGGCTACTGCTCTACCACGACAACGAGCCCACGCACTCCGCGATCACAACGAGGGACTTCTTGGACAGCACGCCCGTCAAACTTCTGGGTCACCGTCCTTACAGCCCTAACCTAGCACCGTGTGACTTCTTTTTATTCCCGAAAATTAAAAATCAGCTCAAAGGGATACAATTTTCGTAGCCGGAAGATACGCTGTCAGCGTTCGAGCAGACTGTAAGCGAGGTGTCAGCGGCGGACTGGAAAAAGTGTTTCAAATATTGGTTCATACGCATGAAAGTTTGTATAGAGGCTAGTGGAGAGTATTTTGAAAAGATTGAATAAAAAAATATTTACCTATAAAACACTTTTTATATTTTCGCAAAACTTTCTGAGTGTCCCACGTATATACACTTAAAACTTGCTTTAAAATTAAAACAAAATACTGTCAGAAAACCTGATTACTTGAGAGTCCAACATAGTTACTGTGTAGAATCTTGCTATATCGTGATGAACTTTAACGTAAGTCATTTCAGAATGATGGACCTAACAGAAGGACAGACACTGTTGTACAGATTTCTTATCTCATTGAAATCCCTAATGACCTAATGACTATTGAGCTCATCGCCTCATTGTAGACAACGGTGAAGTTGTATTCCGAAATTTAATCAAAGACCCTAAAACCACTCGGTGGTCCATCGCATCTATTGCAGTGCTCCCCATACCTGATATGAGTTCCAATATACAATTCAATAAGCCCATTGTAGTCCCCAGCTGGACATTAGGCTCTTCAAATAAAATAATGAAAAGGTGTAATCCAACATTAAAGGGTGATTCAACGAAATATTAATGATGTCTTATGTGTCATCGTTAAGAACACAATCTACATATTAATGCATGTGTGACAGATGAAAAAACAGGCTCTCGACTATATCACTATTCTCATTCTTTTTTTGTTATCTAGTATGTAGCGTCGAAAGCAATGGATACACTATATAATGGTATAATATTCAAAACCTAGTAAACACAATAAGCACATCACACTTAGTATCTCACGTTTGATGCAAGATACACTATCCATAGCCCAGTTAGTAAAGTAAGAAAATGGATATAAAAGGTTATAATATAATAAATGCAACTTTCGCATAAGGAGTTATTACTGTGTGATAGGGGATTTTGTAAAATACTAACAACGGACACAAACAACACCCAGACTCGGAAGAAATATTCCTGGTTCGAACAAATTTTTGTCCCATATGAGAATCAAACCTCATGTGCAGCAGTTAAGGTCACAACCCCTTATACCAGCTTGCTAGGTCAAATGTTTTGATATTCATAATTAGAAGTACGTATATGAATCGTTTAGTTTCCGATTGTAATATATTAGAATTATGTTTATTCTTGTCACTGTACCTGAATGGACACTTATTAATATATAAACTGTCAAGATAGCAATAGCTATATCGTATAGGATCCTCCATCGGGCCTTTTTCTCCATCTGGGAACAGGGCCCGATACCTTTTGTTCACTAATAAGTTTATAAAAATACAATTTTCGGTGTGCCAGTTAATTATCATGAAGAACAGTGTTTGTTTAATTCTGACGTTTGGAGTAAAGTGTCAATAAAATAATAATCAAAATTAGGGTTTTTCAATTCTTATATTATTTTTCAAATCAACTATTTCTAAAAAACAATTAAATGGACAGAATTAAATATAGTAAATTTGACACAAGATGAACTAACAGATTGTGGTCATAACGATTCTCATTTTTTGAAGAATTATCTAAAATATGAATTACATGAATCATTTAAAAACGGATTAATGATCATTAGAACGGTTTTTGAACTAGACTATGAATAATCAGAGCGAGGAGGTACAGTCGATCGCACGATGCCACGAGTCAGAGGCTACGTACGTCACATCATTCATCGCCCCGTACCGCGCCCTTTCCACTATTACACCTTTAAGCTGCATATGAAAATGATCCTTACTCAAACTATGTTAGACTTAATTTCGCTTCGTCAGCTAAGTTTAATGACCTGCCACATGATAGTGAAATTTTGACGTTAGTCAGGAATCCTAAAGTTGTATTTTGCTTGCATATAGATTAAACATGCTTTTACGAAAACCGGCCACGGTAACGTGTCGGTCTGTAATTCAATAAGGACTACCTAAATTGACTCAGATGCGCTCAGAGTTGGTGGGCTTGCTAATTTGTCGGCAAACATATTGTGTGGCGGCCAATGTAGATAGTAGTATGATAGAATAAATTGCTATTTTATTAAGCTTAAGGACTAGAAGTTATAATTTAAAGCACTAACTAGTTTTATAGGTTTTAAACGGATAGACTAGCTTAGTTTCGTTTTTATGAACAACTACTAATAGGTATGTGTAAACTTTAAGTCTTAAAGCCTAATACTTTTAAGAAGTTATTTGTTGTTATCACTGTGGTAATAAATGTATATAATATTTAACTTAAATAAATCTTAATAAACCAATAATATTTCCATTGCATGATATACTGATTTCAACGCAGAAATGAAGCATACATATTATCTACCTGAGTCAGATATGGAAACATTTGTTAATAAGAAATAGTTTTCAAAAGGTTTTTAAGCTGTTTTTAAATGAAATAATATATTTGTTATGTATCATATAAAATTGTGTTATTCTAAAAAAGTAAACCGTTAGTGTATGTATACACTTACATTAGATTCCTAAACTTTTTAAACAAATAAATATTTATAATTTTAGAACCTTCGGACGTAAACAACTGTCTATATTCTTGGAAAGTTCCATCAATCACTTTTAGTTTTGCCATTAAAAAAATACAAAACCACAATAATGCGGATTGGTTCTACCTTAATTAGACGTTTCGCGGATTATAATTCATTGTTTAGAGATTTTCAAAGCTTTTTACTTATTTTTTGTGTTTTAGTTATTTCTTAGACTTTCGTTAATTAGTGCCAGCCTCAAGCTGTGCATGATAATAAAGGGTTTGGAAATAAATTACAAAATTAGCCTAATGGGAGGTAGGAATTTGCGTTGCAAGTGTTCGCAAAGATGTCAAAATATGACCGGGATTTTTTAAGTAATTATAAAGCTTGTTATTATTATCTGATAAGTTAGTGTTAGTCTTAGTATCTCGTTTGTCATGGACACCTATATGACAGTCGATATTGGAAAGTCAGTGATTTCAATTATCCTGACAACAATCGTCAGGACAATTGAGATCACGGACGCTCTGAAAAAATTATAATCAGACAATAACTGGTCGGACTAGAAGCCAACCCAAGTAAGGTGGAGAAATAAATTAATCTTTTTAAGTTCAATACAAACACATACATACGCTCACCCCTGTATCTCCCAAGAAGTAGTCAGAGGTATATTAAACACAAACATCTTGCCAACTGCAAGCCTATTGCCGTCAACCGGGCACGGTATGACTGTATACATACTGTCTGATAGATAACAGTCCGATCCCTTAGTCGCCTTTTACGACACCACCGGGAAGAGATGGGGTGACCCTATTTTGCTAACCCGTGAATCACACGGTTTTCATTTAATAATAGTAATTCTCTCAATAGTAAAAAAAAATTAAAGAATATCTGTTAGAAAGAAAAAAGTACTGAACTATTTAACTTTAATTTATTTATATACATATATAAATACGAATTACAACTGCAAGCACACATACATAAATATACCTTAAAAACCGTGAGTTCCATAGTGGGTACAAAAATATTTCTTTAAATAAAAGGTGGCTAAAAAATTCAGTTCCTTTCCTTTAGTTTTTACTGCTAAAGACAGAAAGTATGAGACGTCACATAAAAATCAAATGCTCAATGATTTACGATACAAAACTGAAATACATATAATAACTCATCAGTTAAAAATATTGGACACGCAGTAAATTTAATTTTATAAGTTCACCTTGAAGGAGCCCTTTGAATATTTGAAACCTTAATATGATATTTTAAAGCCATTATTGATGATTGGCTGTTGAGTTACTGCATATTATTTA
Source organism: Tyria jacobaeae (assembly GCA_947561695.1). Lineage (NCBI taxonomy): Eukaryota > Metazoa > Arthropoda > Insecta > Lepidoptera > Erebidae > Tyria > Tyria jacobaeae. Next base: position 15,286,741 of record OX387220.1, read on the forward strand.
AAAACCTTTTTTTTAAGGATATGATGTTGCTTATTTCTCGTGAGTTCTTATCCATCCGTATATCATCACGAGAATTTTTCACATTCATATTTTCGGCAAATCCACTTGTTTAATTTATTGCGCATCGTGAGTCTTCAGAAAAGCGTTCTATGAGCACGTGGAACTTGTACTTTGCTTATCAATCATACATGTAATGTGTAAAGGTGGCCTTCGTATATTCATACTTGTTGATTGAGGTCTCAGACATCAGGCAATTTCTATGTTTTTTTGTGAATTATGACCTTTTATAACTTGTTACAATTTATAGAATAGGGAAGACAATAGGATATTTTCGTCCATCATGGATTACCATAAACATTTATGATTAAAGTTATGTATTTCTAACATTCACGATCTAAGACACAGTTACCTTTTCTTTACTGTCTGTCTCTAAATTGGAATCATTTTAAACCCCTTATTTTTTGCTCGAACCCTAAAACACGTGTTGAAATGAGACGTGTGTCCGGAAATCGTGCTCCCATCTTTATTATGATAAATTGGGCGAAATATTACGTTAACAAACATTTTTTTTACCTAGTCCAGTCCAAAATTTTGTAGACCGATCTCAATTTCAGTGCGAAATAAACGAAACGACAAAAAATACCCCCACAACCGAACCGGTGATTTGTGGGGCACATTCGTTGCACTGACAAGCTTGTTCGGACAGGGTCCAGCCACACTACTCGCTATCCAAATTACGTTACGACTATACGCAAACGCAAACATGGAAAAAGTGTAGTAGTGACGTTACTTGTTAAATCTACGTCGAATCCAATTCGGATTGATGTTGATTGAGTTATGCGGCAGTGTTGCAGCTGCCGTTCAAAAGAGTATTTGGAAAATAACCATCAGTTTTATCCAAGAATCAATTGTTTTTTACTGTTGTTTACTAGTGCTGATTAAATCACTATGATAATTGTGATAGGCACGAAATTTGAATATAGGTAATTCTTATAAGTTATAATGACTATGGAACGGGTATCGTAAAGCAAGGTTTTCGAAAAACAAACGACAAGCAGAAAAATTTTTGAACAGAGGGTAGTTTGGTAATGCGCCACCGAACCCATGGTAACCATATTGACAGTAGAGTATCGACATTACATTAGGACGAATGAACTATTACAAACATTCTATACCTGTTTAGTGACTGTAGACTCATTAAAGTACCGTGCAAACCTGGATTTTGTTATCTGTTCTGCCATCATCAGTTTTTGGAGGTAGGGCGAGTGCCATTGCGTCCGGTACACATTTAACATTAGTCATAAAAATAAGCTGCGTAAAATTATTTAATACATTTGTCACCGTCTATAAAAAGTGTAATTGACCTTCAATAGTGTACCAACATTGATAGTTGCTAAACAAATAATCAATTTTAGAAGACAATATAGTATTTTATGTTATTGTAACGTGCAATTGCTGCCTGTTGTCTCTTCAATTTTAAGGGATCCATAAGGTTAACAATAGGTTGCTAACAAAATGGAAACAAGATACATAAGTGTCAAATTCGCAATTTTTAATTTTAATTTTATTGCTATACCAGTCCACGTATTCCCTTCGACTTACACTTCAGGTCCTCTCCCACCCTCCGTTTAGTGCGGCAAGAAAAGGCATCTCCTTAGGCCGTCCAATTGAGGACCACCATTGCGGTATGATCACTATCTACAACGATGGCCCCCAATCCAATGGACCTCAACTTAGCTTACCACCAAGCAAGTTGAGGCCAGTATGACCATACGACAGTATGATCATTCATGTTATTAAAAAATATAGATATATTAGATTTTTGATAAATATAGATACCATAAACAAATTAGAATTCCGATTACTGTTTAACAAAACTCCGAAAGCAATTGAAAATCTAGTCGCTATTCATATTGAAGCTTCACAGACTATACTAATTAACCCCGCTGGTGGATTAGTCTTATTTTTTTGCTGTAGTATTAACTTATTGCTTAAATGCAAATTAATGCTGTAAATGGGTCCTTTATATCTAGTTTTAAATCTGTTGTTTATTTAGCTAAGCACACTTGAGGATTTAGTCAAAACAAATTTTAGACATGGTACATTGACATATATGGTTTGGATACATTTTAGAAAATAGATTGAAGGCATTAATATAAATACATTCAATATTGCCCGAATATTGATGTATTTATATTAACGCCTATATTATTGTCAAAATGCTCTGACTAAGTGGTGATATTACATAACGGTTGTTCAGAATCGGCCGTCGTTAGTAATAATGAAATTCGTGTCATATTTTTTTTGTAACGTACTTATTTGCGGGAAAATCTGTTAATTTGCAGAGTCCTTCCTACAACTAACTACTGCGTTGACCTCTCCATCTCATACCTCCCTCCTTATATTCTTCCCTTTGAGTTAAAGCTGAGTGCTGTTCTGGGGATCGTATTGTTTTCTACTATATAAAGTTTCTTCTAATGAAAAAGACCGTTTCCTCACTGCGCCTTAGGTATGAGCAATACGCCCCCACTAGTCAGGCAGTTACACTGCTTAACTCCCTGATTACTCAGTATCCGAATGTTGACAAATTCTTAACTACATTGAATATATTTGCAACACTATACTGTTGTAATGGCTCACTACACGTGTTGGGTAAATTGTAAGTGTAGTGAGCAGTTGTTTTAATAATAAATACTAATAAATAAATGCTAGATAACGTTCTTTATACGAGGGAGATGTCGAAGTATATTATATTAGACCGTTAAGATAACCAGCAAGGATGCTCGCTATCTGAGACTTGATTATTACTTATTACTGTATGTGTAAATATTGGTGACGTGTGATTTTTGGTGAAGAGAAATAGGGCCACCCCATTACTGCCTTGGGTATCGAAAAAGATAATAAGGCGCACAATGACTAATAATCTATCATACAGTATGTATGTATATGCAGTGAATGGTTGACGGCAATAGGCAATAATTACGGATAGGCCTAAGTGCCTTTAGGTATATGTATATATGTATAAATTGTATTTAATAGGGGTTAGAAGGTGTAGCTTCATTTAGCAGATTAGAATCACAAGCTGTGAATAATTTAGTATGTGTACAGCTGAGCGTGTTTTAAAATTGTTTAAAAACAACTATTATTATATATGTATTTTTAATATACGTAGCTGTTCGGTATGAGAATAGTTCTAACGATACAGATTATAGACCTATGTGACTTAGTTGTACTCACTCTTACTAATCTATATGAAAAATATTATATATATCAAAAAATGTATGTAGTCTTAAAAATTTATTCAAAGTTTATTTTACATTTAATTTTTAGTATTAATTTTATATTTACTTTAACACCGCACCATTATTACGAAAACTACTCATAATTATATTTCATGTTTGGAAGGTTTTTGGTATTACCGTCACGCAAGCGCTTTTGACAATCAATGACATCTGGTCAAACAATTACGACAGCTGGTCTAGCCTTAGGTTACTTTAGTTCTTAGTTATTGAAATACGAAGGTTAAAAGACAGTTGTCTTGTTATAGTAATTAGAGATAATAAGGGGAGGCACACGTGACGTCATGTGAACAAATGATTATTGACGTCAAACGTTGAAATGTCGAACGAGGTGCAATTTAAAAATTATTAGTTGTAATGAAGAAGTAAGAAGGCGATTACTTCGATATTTTGTTCCCATTTTATTAAATATATTATTAAATGGTTGACATATGTATGTATTAGTCGACTGCAGTCACCAAATTGGCTTGTGCTAAATTACTACATTAATTATATTCACAACACTTTTGGCTGATATTTGAGTCCTAACTTAAATAACAGAAGCAATTTATCTAAAAAAATACAAATAATATAAAGAGTAGAACCCTTATCTCCCATGAGTGTCGTAAAAGGTAACTAAGGGATCAGAATATTATCTTTCAGACAGTATTAACTTAGTCTTGCCATAAATATTGTCACAAGGAAAATTCTTCTTTTTTATATTGCATAAAACATTTATCACTACAATGTGCGTTCGTTTATACATAAATATAATAGAATAAAAATATTTGAAGTTCATTCTAAATGAGCTCCATTGGCTTTAATACGGTCCTATAGGTCAGTTATCACTAGAAACACGCACTCTCTCCATGTTAAAATTCTTAAGATAATGAAAAATCTTACGATTGGCAGTGAAGAATTTTAAGTATTGGTTTAGGGACTCCAAATTATCGTATCGTTTAGACCATGCCATACTCTCTAACATTGATCATACATCATAACCAGTTAATAGATGGCGGACAGTCTTCAGATCTCATGAAGTCAGAAACGTTCATTTCCAACCACATTTGGTTGGATCGAGCTTTATGACCCGGTGCTGTCTTGCTAAAAAGACCATTCTTGGTTATGGCTCATGATATTGTTAAGAGACCTAACCACATTCTCAAGAATCATATCTTGTTATAGTTGTGCAGATATTTAGACACCTTTTCACAAAAATATGGCTCAGTCGCTCCTTGAAAGCTAGCATCCCGCCAAACCATAACCAAAGTTGGATGATGCCGACCTTGTACTCTTTTTTTTTTATGCGATAGCAATAGCAAAGGGAGCAAACAAGCAGACGGGTACCGCCGCCGCTGCGATAAGCTTCTATAGAGCTTTAACCATAAACTCAGTCATTCTGCTTGTAAATATTGCGCGTGCAAATATTGCTCAATAGCAAAGATTTTCTCATCAATAAATAAAAAAAATTGCGTTTGAGTTACCGCACCGTAATGTAACCGCTAAAGAAGTTGTTTTGATTTGAGCACCCTAATCATTATTAAATTATCAATTAAATAATGACCAGTGCGTCTCTTATAGGCTGTAAGTCCTAAGTCATCTTTTAAAATACGCAACATGGTTCTAGGTGCTATTTTCGTTTCCCGAGATAAAATCTTTTGCTTTAAGACAGGATTTCTTAGAATTATTTCCTTCATTGCTTTGATCATCTTTTTCGTACGAATACTACGTCGACGGCCAGATTTTTTTCCGTCATAAACAGAGGAGGTTTCATTGTATCTGTCAATAGCCCGGTACACAGTCATTCGACTAATACCAAGCGGATGGAGAGTTTCAAAAATTGCTATATCTCCTTTGTGTGCCCACTCCATTTTAATATCAGTAATATGTAACACCGATCTGCGCAAATATGAGAAAACATAATGAATTTTCATATTAGTATCACAGATCCAATTTAAATATAATATTGTTTTTTTATTGTAACAGTATTTATGTCGAGAATAAGTATATAGTAATTCAGTGCCCGGATCATGTCAATAGGCTTATTACGTTTGAGACGCCTCGCCTGCCCTTGGGAGATCTTAGTGTGAGTGTGTGTATGTTAAAATTCTTAATGTTTTAAAATACATATGTATAGTTAGCAGACTAATTTCGTCTAAGATTCGGTGAAAATCTTTTTACATTTTTGTAACTTAATACTCGTATATACATAAAAATCTCGTGCTAAGGTGTTTCTAAACGGCTCTACCGATATGAGAATAGGTCGTAAAGTATATTTCATATCGCTAGGTGTTTAGAGTGTCAATAGTTAACATAAAAACAAACACTTTATATTTTTGATAATGTAACATTTTAATTTTTTTTATATTTAGCAACACATTACAATATTTTATTTATCTGACAGAGGGACTTGTAGTTAGTCGTCGAGAAAGAAAAAAAAGCTAGTAGCTTAATATACATATGTGAAGGCTACCTAATAATACAAAATGTATACTAAATGCTTTTATTTATCTATATATATTGACTATGTATGTAGACATATAAAATTGATTTACTTATATAATAAATGACACGTTACTAGTTAATCGATACCAATATAACGGTAACTATATGTCTGTATATCTACAAACTAGTACACGCATCACTTATGCGGAAGCAACTTTTTTTTTTTCTTTCTCGACGACTAACGACAAGTCCCTCTGTCAGATAAATAAAATATTGTAATGTGTTGCTAAATATCTTGTTGTAGATGTTTTACGTGTGTATTATTTTTCTCTCTAAATTTAAAATGTTACATTATCAAAAATATAAAGTGTTTGTTTTTGTGTTAACTATTATATTCAGACCGTATTTTGCTACAGATATCAATATCTTCTTACTTCTTTCGTGCCTACTTCCACGTTATATTTTTATAAGTATACTGTGAGTAACATTTTAACTATTTATTTTACATGTACATATGTATGGTTTAAGGCTTAAGAAAGATTTCATGTTATCCGTAAAAGTTAACAACGGTGTGAGAGCTAGACAGAACACATTAATCAACTTTAACAGGATCCTGTTTTCGCTAATGTAAAACAGCTGTAATATATTAAAATGGAGGTAACGTAAAAAACAATGTACCTCGAAACAGTCATGGCGATGAATACTTTTAAAAGGTGTTTTTACACCGCTGAAAAAGTGCTAAAACATTTAAAACAAAAAGTACTTAAACTGAAATGCCGACATCCGTGGCTCTCGGATTGTATTCAATCATAGCACCTATCCCGGGGGAGTGATAAAAACTCGTGTGAAAATTAACAACATATTCTTGTTTGTCCAAAATGTGACGTCAGTAGAGACCTTGGATTCATCTGTCAAGTTGAAAAGTTGGTATTGAGTGTGCCGAATTTTGAACAAAAAAGTGATTGGCACTAGTTTTTATCAATGAAAACAAGCACCAACCATAGATTGTAAGATTAATATTTAGTTCACTTGTATATGAACTAACAAATATTAACTTATTAAAATATACTTTAAATTCCTACTCAAAACTTCCACCCCTTCCCTACCCTTCCCTATAAAAACAGTTTGTTGATTTTAGTAATAATTGGAAAGTCCTATACTATGATAGCCAGTAATTTCCATCAAACATTAACTATGACTGATAAATTTCTATCTTACGTTAATGAATTTTTAATGGTAGTATAACTTATTGTTAGTTACGTCTGATATAAAACAAAAAACCTAGGAAACAAGTTAAATAAGCTTAAACTAACATTATACATACGTTTAAGGTTAGCTTCATTATGTAATGTTTGTTCTAAACATTGTTCACTCTGTTGTATTTAAAACAATGTACGTTGTGGTAATAGTATTCTGTGAACCGCTCTAAAAATAAAATTTGGATTACCATTTCACAGAAACGCTGGATTTTATTTTTTAACAAGCACATACTTCAAAGAGTCGGTAGGCTGAGGATTAAAAGAGATTGAGACTACTTATAGGTAATATCACGCAATTGAGCTCATTTATATTAATACTGGAAAGGATAAAGAGTATGTAAAAGAAGTCTTAGTGGCAAATTAGGTTTAAAATCATTTGTGAGCACTATTGTCATTTTGTATTTACCAATAATAACACCGGCACACAAAAAAAAAGTTGTCTGTACACCGGGCGCCATCTACCTACGGGCATGTTTTTCGACCCGCTGAATACGAATTTCAAGTCAGTTTAGGCCGTCCAGCCTTCAACTTCGAGTAAATTGCAAAAAACACCAAAAAATAGCGAAAATTCGATGTTTTGGCAAGAAAAAAAAATTGAGATCTAAGGCAAGCATTCATCAAGACATAAGTGAAATGGAGACGAGGTATCAAGGAAATTGGAATATCAACATGACGGCAGACTATTGCTGGACACTCAAAAGAGATATACCAAAAGAAAAAAGAAACGAAAGAGAAATCCACTCCGTAGATCATTTGAAAATAAAAGAGTTCGATACCACCGGAAAACAGTTAAAAAGTTGGGAAAATAGATTTTACAATTTTTTTGCATTTTCAGATTTTAATCTTGTATTTTAGAAATAAAAATACAAGAAATTTATTTAATTGTGTTTAAAAGATTTTTCCATTTTTTCAGCAGCAATTTTCTGCTATTTTATCGTTTTTTTGCAGTTTTATGAATGTTTGGGGGGACTATTATGGGCTAATTTTATTGCAGAATCAGATCAAGCAGATTAAATTACATGAAAATCTTCGTCAATCTGGGTCCACAAAATTTTTTGTACCAAGATAATCCCAATTTTTTTAGATTTTTGCAATTTTTGATGATTTTTTAATTTTTTTTTTAGATTTAAAACGGTTTATGATTAAAGTACCATCGAAATTAGTATTTAATAGATCAAAATACATGAAAATTTGCTTGCCTTTGTTCTCAAATTTCTTTTTCTTGCCAAAACATCGAATTTTCGCTATTTATTGGGGTTTTTTGCAATTTACTCAACATTGAAGGCTGGACGGCCTAAACTGACTTGAAATTCCTATTCAGCGGGTCGAAAACATGCCCGTAGATAGCTGGCGCCCGGTGTACAGACAACTTTTTTTTGTGTGCCGGTGTTATTTGAACAGTAGTACAAAATAACATGCATGTTAATTATTCTCAGTCCACTGTAAGAATTGTTGGTAACACTTAAGTAGGTTAATAGAGTTAATAGAATGGCCTTTTGTCCAGTGGTTGGTGACCCTGACTGCTAAAACGGAGGTCGTAGGTTCGATTCCCGCACGGGCCAAAAAATTGTGAATTGTGATCCACAAATTGTTGTTCTGAGTCTGGGTGTTCTTTGTGTCCGTTGATTGAATGTTTGTAAAGTCCCCCGCGATACAGGAATTGTTCCTAATGCGGGAGTTCTTTTAAAAAAAAAAAAAAATCTACAATGTTTTTTTTTAATTACAATAAATTTACTTGGAAATGTTAATTTTAACATTTTAACTTTTTTTAAATATTTGAATGATTAGATACATTTTCTATCTTAAAATATTGAATGTTGCCGCATTAATTTATACTCAATCAATTCGGAGTTTTGTGTGTTATCCACATTAGGAGATATAATACCATGCGCCAAATTTTTGTGGTTTCACGCTTTAAAAAAAACAGTATCAGATTTAGTTTTGGTGCTAAAACACTAAAAACCCTTTGATATTAAACATTTCGGTCTTTATGCTACCAGCAGACCATAATCGATTAACAGTCACCAATAATTATTATGATGCAAGTTTAAAGCCTTCCTGATTCCGCCAAAAGTCACGTACGTGTTCATTTCAAAGCTTAATAAACTTATTTCTTGACAATTACAAGGGCCTACTGATCCATCGTGAATCAGTAATATTATGACTCATTAACAACCATTTCAGTTCATATGCCGCAGCAGTAGAATTAAAATCCACTAAAACATTTTGTGGTCTGGCGGCGGTTGTTTTGAAACTTTAAAACACCGTTAGTATCTATGTCACGGCTGACACATTTTAACAACATTATAAAGGAAGCATAAAAACAAGAAGTAGATTACTTATTAACAAACCAGAACCGGACTTCCACGGTCTTAAATTCATCTCAATATTTATTTTAATCATGACAGCGATTATCCTTTCATGCGTTGTCAGAGTAATATTTTTTTAAGATACGACTTTAATCGTTGATGGTTATTAGACTTGTGTTTTCTTATTACTTCTATACTATATTCATAGCTATAGAGTGGTTTCATAAAACTATCCTGAAAAACCAAATTAATGTTGAAAAGTAGTAGTATTTAAAATAACCATACTTCTAGTATTTCATTCCTTGTTTCTCTGTTAAGTATACTTTTTCATATTATTGTTCAAGAAATATTGCTATGTTATACTTTTACATATTCACTAAGAATAAATAAATTTTAAATAATACAAATGTCTACCTTCTTTAGTTCTTTTACACAATATTAAGAATTATCCTAGTACCCTTGTAATTAAATTCTTTACAATTTTAAAATCAGGTTAAAAAAATTTAGCCCTAAAACTTTGAAATGCCTACAGAATGTCATGATTTTGTCTAAATACTTGTATTGCCACTTCACTTAAGCAGACCACATCTTACTAGGATATAAAACCAAACTAACGAGATTACCAAAACGGTTCTTTTATCTAATCTCCCCTTGTTTCCTTCCAGGGCCGCTTAAGTAGCAGTTTCATTAAGAGTTTCAACTATGATCGACGATAATGACAAAAAACAAGGATGCTGACGCCAACAAACTTAGGGATGTTGTCGTAATACATTTTGGCGAGTTTTTTAGAACATCTTTTATTACACTCGGCTTTCTGTGGTAATTTAAATGTGGGTGTAACATACACGTGTATACTTAATGTGTTGAACATTGAGTACGAGATAAAGAAGTATACAGTAAGTAGATCTTAACACGTTTAACTCCCAGAAATACTATACACTCAGTGGGAATTGCACGGTAGTAAAATGTATTTCATTATGCTGTCATACTTCCTTGCTAGCCAGAGCCTAAGTGATTTTCAAAGTTTACAATATAGTCGACGTGTCCTAAAGCTTGCGAAAACTTACTACATCTTTGTAGAGTATAAACCTAGCTTGTATTGTTTTAGAAAACTCTTAAGAGTATAACTCTTTAACTAGTGTTATTAATAATATTTTAAATCTCCGACATAATTTTGGAGCACTCGACAGAAAAATCTTTGGGACACCTCTCGTCATAAATTGCAATGAATCCCAAGCATATGATATTAAAATAAATGTTTCCGTTCTTAAAAGGGCACGTTCACATTCGTGTCTGAAAACAGGTGGTCCTATTTAAGATAATCCGTTGTAATGCTACATCTGTTTGCTCGATATTTCACGTTTGTTAAAGTTTTGAAATATGCTACTGTCTTTTGCACAAGAACATGTGTTCCTGTAGTAATGTGAACAGGCGTCGGACCGTCATATTTTTTTGGCGCCTTTTATGGAAAATGGTACAATATTAAACTTCTATCCAAAAAAGAGTTCCGAATAGTATATATGTACATTGGATAGAGCGAACAAGAAAGGTACAGATATTGGACTCATTCTAAAAATTCAATTACCAACTTTCTTATGTAACCAAAATAGATAACATGACTGAGAATGAGCCGTTGTGCATGTACATCAGAGTTAGTAGGTATATTGGATATTCCTTCATGCTAAAGAGACTGAAAGGAATGATATTTGGAATACCGATTGCTCTCAAGTCGAAATTCATATATCTATAGTGAAATGTAATAATTTTTTGTCCCACATTAGATATTTCGATACGGCATTTACAAAAACAATTCATTTTTCATTTCCAGACAAATTAGCAAGTAATCGCTTTATAAAAAAACTTAATTCGTTTAAGTTTTTTTTTTTTTAATAAATGAGAAACTTCATTTGAATACTTAATATCAAAAGCAATTCAATCGGTTGGCTAAATAAATTGGGATTCTTGATCCTAAAAGCTATATTTAAAGTCATATTTTTTTATCTTATAATAACATCACATCATATTAAGGCCATATCACATTAGCATTTTCACGGCTGTCATTCAGAACGACGAACGCGAGATATCAATCTAAAATAAAAAGCCTTACCTTTGTTTCGGTGAAGTGTGTATAAGAAATTCTTAAAATATGTATAACATCCGTTATACACTGAATCCATGTTCTTGCGTCCAGCATGTTTTGTGCTCTGCTGTCTTTTAAATTTTCGTTGTAGAAAATCGTGATGTATGTGTTTACTAAATGGGACTTGGTCCCAAAAGATGAAATTATGAATATTTTCTTATCTTATTAAGGTACTCATTGAAATTTGACAATTGAAGTATAAAAGTAATTAATTTCGAAACTGTAACTAAATGTAGGTCAATAACATGTACATATATGCTTTATCTAGGCCCTTCAAAATAAAATGTATAATTTTAACTGACCTTGACAATATTAAATTTGTAGTTTATCAGGGCATCTGATAAACTATACAAATTGAATATCACCACTAACAATTCCATGATTTTGAAAATGTTAAGATTCCGACTCAATCATAATATTTTTTATCGTCTTAAAATATTCCTGAGAAGTCATGTTAAAGATTGCCGCCACCGTGGTCGTTAAACAGTGACATATGGCTGTCAGAATTAGTCGGATTAGTAATTTCACGGAGCCCAGCGTGGCACGGATCCAATTACATGCGACGGAACTCGAAAATTAAAGGAAAAAACAAACAAGAAAATTTTATTTTGAAATGGAAGAGAATCCGTTTATGAATGTCAATTTCATTTGTAATTGTGCGAATGAAAATGGTGTGGAATTGAAGACCATAAATAAGTTAACAAAAAAACGAATGAATCGCAGTTCATTTTGATACAGTTAATGAAATTCGTAGAAATTTGCAAAAATAGTGCCTATCTGTTTTTTAATTAGATACCATCAATTTACTGACTTAATGTTACTCATCGTTACATGAAATCTCGTTACATGAATGCGTTATAACTAGCAATGGCAGCCTTCCATACATGATTATATTTGAGAATAAATGAATGCCTCTCGTGCTAAAATTTCAGTTTAAGAAGGCCGAGAATAATAGATATTCAGTTTTGAACTTTTTTAAGTTATATCTTTAGGTCACTTTTATGTTTCTGATGAATTAAATAATCATCTCGGTCATCCACCGCGCTCTTCACTATCGCGTCAAGCATTTTGTTTTTATGGTGATGCACCAAATATTTTTTTTTATTTCTTCATGATCTTGTGTAACAATAATTTCATGGAGATATTCTACCAGTGCTAAAATATTTCGTTGTATATCTGGCAGCATCAGTATCAGAGGCCTATGGCCTTTACTGATACTGCATGGGAAAGATCAGAGTCCTTAGGCAGACTCCAGATCGAATAAAACTTAAAAAAGAAACGGAAAAGATGATCGAAGTCACTCCACGGCAAAACACAGATAGCCAATGTCTGTCTAGAGTTGTCAATGTCTGTCTAAAGAGTTGTCAATGTTGTCATTATCAAAAAACCTTTAATGTTTTTTTTTTAGGTTTAGGCCTTGAATCGCGGGTGCCAATATATATTTTTTTACTTACCTACTTATACTTTTTATATTAAAATACGTAAAAAATGCATTTAAAGATGTACTACAAACTACGTAACTAAAATGGTAATACTAAACTGATAAAGGAAATTATAATAATCAAAAAAGCTTGCAATATTTTCCTTTTTTTATTCGGGTCTTACGCTCATACTGGAGTCAAATAAGATTTCGCTATTGTTATTTCTTTCAATAGTAAGCTATCGAACTTATATACACCAATCGAAAATTATAAAAAAAGAGGTTGTATATAAATGCTGATCTGAGAAACCAGTATTTGAAATACCTTTCACATTTTTAAACGACTTAATGCCTGTTGGTCAGGAACAAGGATGTCATATAATACTTTCAGAACGAGAGAGAAAACTACTGCAATGAAGGACAGAATGACAAAGATGATAAATAAAACTCGGTGTATAAAAAAAGAATTCTCCTAACTCTCCAAACTTGTTAAAAAAATATATGAAAAGAGCAGCATCAAACTAATAGACAAAATAGAAGTCTTTGAATCATTAAAAAATTAAAATTAGAAAAAAGCGTTGGTTTGTACAACATGACAAACGGAGCATTGAAAATTGCTCAAACTCTTTTGGCTATGCCACTAGCTGCACCAATAAATAGATAAATAAATAATTAAGAAATACTTCATAGCACTAAAACACTAACACAACACAGACTCCGACACACACATAACACGGCACGGCACAACTTACTGCAACTTACTGAAATAAAAGTGGAAAGGAGCAGAGGCAGACTGTAGACACTGGGAAGACGAATTAAAGTACGGCGGGCCCAGACGTGATATACAATAAATGTATATAATATTTTTCGCGTCCGCCCACCCCTTGTCACCCTCAAAGCATACTGGTTGTCCCTTAGCAGGTGATTCTGTTCTGTGTGGTTCTGTTCGTCTGTCAACAAATAGCACAGAATAGAGACAAATGGAGCTCTTTGCACTCCACCAAAGAGCTCGATTATCAATATCATTGTCAACCCCTGGTGGGTAAAAGCCTCAGCCTTTACCCACCAGGAGTTGAATAAAGTATATATTTTAGGATTTATAACAAATTCTTTTTTTTTTTTTTTTTATGCGATAGGGGGCAAACGAGCAGACGGGTCACCTGATGGTAAGTGACTACCGCCGCCCATGGACACCCGCAACTCAAGAGTCACAAGTGCGTTGCCGGCCTTTTAGGTAGAGGTACGCTCTCTTCTTGAAGGTTTGGAAGTCGTATGGGTTCGGAAATACGGCAGGCGACAATTTGTTCCATAGACTGGTTGTGCGAGACATAAAGCTACTGGAGAAGCGCACCGTTGTGGAGTGCCAATCGTCCAGGTGGTGGGGATGGACATTTTGTCGCGAAGGACGATGGCGATGCAAAGAATAACTTACAATACATTTAAACTAAACATACCACTCTTAATATTTACTAAATGGGCTATTTTTGAAGATCCAGTATCAAGAAAATATGAATGAAGTAAAAATGCGTAATAATATATGTGTAAATAATGTTCATTTACATATTCATATGTAAAAGGTATGAAATTTTTTGTTTGTATTTATGTAATCTATAGTTTGAAACAAGGAGTCAAACAATCCAAATTCTCATTAAAACGCATTATAAACTAAGAGATTATCAATCAAATATATATATAATAGACAATGTAATGCAAAGCAAAACATGAATAAATAAATGAATTGAAAACGTCTATACGTAAGTCGTGCCTTTGCGCATAGTACTCTTAACGACATCTATCGAGGTAGCCCAAACTACTGAGGTACCTGCTAGTCACCGCCAGATGGCAGTTTATTACAAAATTCAGTAATTTCCTGGATGAAAAGTAAATGTCTTATCCATTGAGAATTAATTATTTAAGTGTTTTAAGATAATTCACTAATGACCATCCATCTTCCCTTGTCAACGAAACGCCGTCTCCTTATCCCCATTATTAATTCAAAACTTTAATTAAAACAATTCAAAATTATAACTGGAAAATTATTAAATTATTTCGCAGCTTAAGCCGCCTGTCAACTAAACAATTCTGTACAGTCCATCAAAATTAATCTAACCTAATCCGTACGCTGTCTCAAGTTTAAACAAAGATATTGTTAACTGAATATCAAGCGTAGGGGGAAGTTATATGAACGGAAAATGGAAACAAGTATGTCATCTAGACAGTGGTTTCTTTGCAATCAATAGTTTTAACTAAAAATATTTAAAAAATAAATATTATTAGCAGTTCTTTTTAATTACTTAATGACTGTTTAGTGCTGTATCTACCTACTACCTCTTTTGAACTCAAGTTACTCTAAAATAAAAGCGGTTATTTTTCTACATCGAAATACAAAAATAAAATCTAAATACTAACAAACTTTTTTTCAACAAATTTTCAGCCTTGTATTTCCAAACAATAAATGTGTTGGGATATTAGTTGAACCCTCTTTATAATCGTCGCCTTTTATTAAGCTCTCGCCCTTCTGTTGTGCACTTTATTCGAATAACGATCAAGTTTCTAACAGTAAACAATTTGGCGATTCGATCCGGAACTTGTACCCTTCTGTTCCGAAAATGGAAGGTATCAAAATTAACTGTTTTTCAACATAACCGACTGTGTGAAAGAGTTGTAATAAATTTATATTTATTATACTACATTTTTTAAAACATAATATGAATAGAAATCACCATCATTTATTGTGTAATAAATGTTAGTAGTATTAACTAATGTTAAACTCAATTTTGTATAAAGTATAGCAATCCGACATTACTGCTGCATTACAAAAATCGAAACACCGTATTATAAGTGAACTTTTACCTCTTAAACCTTATTATCCCTTCGCGAGGTTAGGGCCAACTCTGTAGAGAGCTTCTGCCTTCTTGGAGCGTATGTCTTAGCCTCGACATGGGTGGCGTCCACGAAAAACGCTAGTCACGTAGTTCGTAGGCCGTACCCTGATAGTGGTTAAACTATTATAACAGTAGAAATTTAAAGGACTCAATTAAATGGCGATGTCGAACACAAAGGTTGTGTACACATCTTCCTTGGACAGTTACACGTTAGACTAGCAACAAAATGTATTAAATTTTCTAAGGTTAATAGCTTCAGATGGTTTCTAATTCAAAGAAACGTATTTTAATTACGAATGAATCTAAGTTATAATAATTAACTGAAAGAAAACTAGATAGCCAACTTCGTTACGACTATCATAATAAATAGTGAAACGTGCAAATTAAGCACTTATCCATAAAATAATTTAAAGAATTATCCTCTCCTAACGGTTAAGGAGTTGTACCTTCCACTATCTCAGCAATACGAGATGCAAATACGTTTGGAAATTATATGGGAAAGAACAATGTTAGTGCCTATACAATTTCAATGTTTTCTTCGCTTCCTTCCATTGCTCTGGAATTCCATCGTCAATTCCCGACTTAGTTACAATGGGACTACTGTCAAAAAATAAATAGGTTCGTTTTCAACATGTTTCTGACACTTGTTGTAATTAAAAAAAAATAAAATATATATTTACTCAAATTTCACTAAGCCTTTGACTTTGTGTAAGTATATATTTTATAGTGGTTAATAATATCGAAAATTATTTTATTATTAGATACAGACTTATTTTATTTTTAATGTATGATAAATATGCCCACTATTACTTGGGAGTAGTGGGTGTAATATACCTTTGAGTACCCTTTTAAATATTTATGTATAGACCTTAGGTTAAAAATAAAATGTGTAACAACTTCATAGAACTGCTCAGTTGTTAGTGATTCTAATGTTCAACTTTTTAAATAGATACATTGGTTTTAGTCAAACGAATATTTTATAAATGTACTATTACTAATTTTCATAATATGCTAAGATCACTAACTGGTTTGAATTGATCAAATTCACCCTCGTCCAGTAAAAATCAAAACAGGGGAAAATTGCTCATATTTCTTCAAAAGTAATAACACTTGGTATTTGACCGTTAAATGTCTAAGGGTCTTCCCCGTCTTCGCAAAGGGCAACAGAACAAGCGACATGCTAGCTTTGAAATTGCATCGCGTGATCGTAATTGTTCTAGGCTTTGGCAAATTATTTGAAAAGCCCTACCGTTTATTTGTTACGGCTCTTGGATGTGATTTATTGATGTTTTCCTACTATAAAAGTGTGTGGTAAAAGTATAATTGAATGAGGTTTGCTTATTCATAATTTATGTCATGTACATAAACTAGTTAGATAAATGTAATATGCTTAAGTTAATAACAGATCTGTTCAATTAATTATTAATGTTCTGAAAGCTCTTTTTAAACAGTTCAATTATTAATCAAGTATAGTCAGGTATTGAACTTATAAAAGAAAAAACGAAGAAACGCGTAGAGGAATGGGAGGGACGGAAAGAGGGTATGTGATAATGGGGAGAGGGAGGGAGGATTATGTGAAGGGAAAAAGGGGCCTCCGGCAACCTTAATCAGTCAGTCACACAATGCAATCAGTTATAATAATCCAGTCGAGGCTGCCCATAAGTGCCGAAACATGATGCTACCACGTAAGTTTGAAATACCTATACGTAAAATATTTTTCCAATAGTAATTTGTTTAAAAATTTGATATCTGATTGAGCGTAGTGCAACAACGAACATTCATACCATATACAGTAAACACACATAAATAACAACTCATTACTATAATCGCACTAGTATCAATTCCTGTATCGCGGGAGACTTTACAAACATTCACATAAATAAGGGTATCTCTCTTCTAGACTCAGAACAACAATTTGAGGATTACAAAAAGTGTTGTCCCGTGTGGGGACCGGACCCACAACACTACGCCACCACACCACAACACTAAACCACTGCGCCACCCGTGTAGTACATTCAAGCCTGCACTATAGGATAAATAGCCAGAGATATATTTAACATCCACGTTTTGCAAACTATAAATTGGTACTACTCTCGTAATAGAAAGCAAGCTTATTGCCGTCTACCAGTCACTAGGGAATTCAAGCTGGGAAAATTTTGAGTATATTAAAGAAAAGGAATCATAAAATATGTCGGCCTTGAGATTAACAGTTAATAAATATTGCGTATATTGATTGATGAATTGGAAAGTATAAGCAATCGTTTAAGAAGCTCTAAAGTGAAATAATTCAAATACTACAAGTGCTGTGCATGGATTCTACTATTCGTATATTTTCTAATAATTTGTTGGTTATTTTGCATCAACAGCATCTAGTGGTGGTCAGTATTACAGCTATTAACCATTTTGAACCTCAACACTAGTAGCTATTTACGGTAACACACCATATAATACGTGTCGAAAGGAGACGCTTAACAAATAGTTGTGACCGTGTATTCTTAGTAAATCAGGGAAAGTTATATAAAATATATCTACAATACGCTAGTGTAGTTTTTACTATAGAATATACTATTTAATAAAAGTACTTTATATAATAATATAAAACTTATCTGTTATGTAGCTCTTCTAAAGATAGCTTGAAAAAAATATGAATAAAATGTTGTAGAGGCTGGTGATTTTGATATGAAGAAATTTTGTTAACAATATTCAAAAACAATTTTTGTTTGGTGGCAAGACTAGTCAAAACCTTGTAAAAAAGTCTTTTATTTGTGCTCAATTGTCTATACCCTAAACAAACCACAATAGGAACAATGGGTCTAACTAAATTCTAAGGGAAAACCATAAAATCTATTATTTATCGCCAAAAAACCGATCTCATTATTTTTAACGAGCTTGTGGAACACGTGCCAAAAATCTTCCCAATTTATTGGGAAAAATAAAATTGCTAAATGATTACAATGGCACTGTCGGTGAAAATAGCCTTTATTGCCGGGAGAGTATTTTATGGGTTTTGCTATTATTTCGAAATAACCAATCAGTGTCGTACACGTCAGTTCCCTGACGCACCCCGGTTCTGTGACATCAGGGGTTACATTTGATATTAAAAATGTTATTTGTTTTTATAGTTTAGTGCGAAAATACAATTTATTACTAAAATCGCATTTTGTTACTTTAAACTTTCTATTAAAGTTTCTATTAAAGACTTATTTATCACGAGTAAGAGCTTCTGAAACTGTATTTTACTTTTTTTTATGATAATAGTAATTACAAATTCATTTGATACTAACAATTGCGGGCGACTACTTTAGAGCAAAAATTGTTAACCGTATATTTAGCCTATTTGCTACTCGAGATAAGAACCTATGTCTGTGACAAATTTCATCCAAATCCGTTTCCAGTGATTGAGAAACAAACATTCATTCCAATTTTCTTATTTCTAATAGTAGTAAGGTTCCCGTCTTGCAATGACTCCGGGCCAAGAGAGTTTAACCTAGATAGAACTAAGGTGCAGGCTGCATCAGTCCTCGCTACTGAAAAACCCAACCTAAGTACGTTCTTTTTCTTCATTACCTGTTTAGATATAATGTCTTCTTAAAGTCGAAATACACATTTTGGTTGGCGAAGGATGCCATTTTAAAGTTTTGAAAACGACGTAACTATAATTTTGAAAATTTAAGTTACTATTACATAGTAATTACTGATCCTGCGTCGCACAAGTAAAGTACTACTAGCGATGATTAGTAAAATGACATAAACCCACGAGAATTAAACCAAAGTATTTGTATTTTAGGTAAAACATAACTACGGCTCTACATAAGCATAAATTTCCATACTTCATAGGGCACTATTGAGAAAGAAGCTCCACACTTAATAGTATTGTACTTAAGTGCAGTGCCCCTTACCATAATTATGTACCTAATACTATATAGTACGGGGCAGCAGTTACAGTAACAATTGAATAAGCATTATTTTATATGTGGCAAACAAAGCGTTTAAATGTTATAAAATTAATTTACTAATCCCATTATTTAATGAAATAATACAGTTCGTAAATCTAAATTAAAAGTAAACGTACTGTTTTATAAATGACAGTAGAAGCCTTTTTATTTGAAGAGTTAATTTTGGCTGTAAATAATGGTCTAATGAAACACAATATAACTCATTTGTAAGGAGAAATGTAAGTATATTCTATGGATGTTTCCGTATTCAACCTACATTTTCAACTCTCAATTATTTTCGATTTCAACCAAAAATTTATTTCGATTTCAACGAATGAAAAATTATCTCCTATTTCAACCCAATGTCTCACAGCACAAATACAAATCCTCTTTCTAATCGCATAATTTATTTTTTTATTTAATAAAGGTTATATTTCAGAATTAATTAATTATTTTGTAAACTGTCCTAAGCAATAAACATGAAATATATTTTGTTTAATTATTTGTCATTATTTCCTTCATAAATAAAATAGTAAAGCGCTGAAAAAATGAGCTTCGTAAAATAAATATGTACCTACTTTTAGTGTTAGACCCTAAAGTGCTTTTCTTTTTTAATCACCGCAAAACATTCTATATAGTAAACTTTAAAAAAGCTTTTATTTATTGTTGTAGGTTGTGGTAATTTTCTTATATCATAAAAGCGGGATTTTAAGCGATATGATTTCAAACGACAAGAAAAAGGTTTATCATAATAATGGTAGTTCTTATTATATACAAAGGTATTTATGTTAGTACGACGTTATCAACTGTTAAGTAAGTGTAAGATAACGTGACCAGAAACGAAATAGTGTTCATCATTAAGGAACATAGGCACATATTTAGAGATGTCTGGGTGTACAACAGATTTAATACAGCCAGTGATGTGATCACACGTACGAGGCGGTACTAGGCATTATGAATATAAACCTCAATGCTGAACGATCCCGAATGGTGCGGTCCAATATACGACACTTTCGAAATCGTTTCACAGCGCTGCAAATTACTAGCACTATTGATGAGAAAACTGACACTTTGATCAAAACGGTGAAGAATGTGTCTCGAAAGCTATTTCCTGGAAAGCGCAAATAACGGGAGTTATAGCTCTCTTCTGAGACTCTTGAGCTTATAAGGAAAAGGCGTGAATTGGCTACCAGTCAATATTCTTCATCAGATAAGAGAATCTTGAACCAAATTATCAAGAAGATAATATGACACGACCTCCCATGGTTTAACTCTTGTGCTATACAGAGTGCAATTGAGGGTAACGAGGGGTAAAAAGTGTTCGCTCAGCATTTGTGGAGGCCCCACTAGCGAGAAGGTGATGGACAGCTGTATGCATCCCGGATGTTAGAACCAACGAGACACAAGGATGACCGCAGAGTCCTATTAACGCCCCATTAAACTGAGGAGATACCCAATTTCGAACAATGCTAGATTGAGATGGCAGCTGAAGAACAACAGATCCTATAAGACTTACTTATTCCCAAAAGAGCCCGGATGATGGCAATATACTTGCCCCTATTATATAAATAGGATTAATTATTTTTTTACGCCTCTGCCTAACCTTTCGGGGACACAGGCGTGAATGTATGTATGTACATATGTATGTAAGTATGTAGATATCTTTAATTTTTGAGTAGCGACAACACTGTCTTGCATAATTTTTAGTAATACCATATTCAAATTTAGTGCCGTTTTCTGCAAAAGGCAAATTAAGTTCGAAGTAACAACAGAATAGCATATTTGTAATCTCTTAAACTAAATAAGCAGATTCTCCATCAGCATATCAGTACTAGAACGATACAAAAGATATCTCACATGTCGTAACCCATCAAACCGTCGTCGTAAAAAAAAAAATTATAGTAACTTATAATGCAGTCGGGTTCTACATTTTAATTAATCTTACTTTTTTTAAACATTTAAAACAAGTGCATGTACTTTAGATACGATATGGTACTAAGAGACCTAAATAAAATAAAATAACATCTTCGCGTTCTTTAAAAAGATGAAATGCGACGAACTACTTTCAACAGTAAATAACTCAGTACTTTGAAGCCTACCTAAAACACGTTATAGGGATTCATTCAATAGAGGAAAAAAACGATAACCGCGACCGGATATCCGGTTACGCACTCCAATCAAAGATGGTTGCCAAATTGTACGAAGCTGAGAAAGATCAGACAAAAAAAGGGTGACAAATTCCAATTTTCCACAACGTTCGGGATATAGAACCGAGATGATTGAGTTGTCTATCTTTCGAAACGCCGCGAACGATCAAAATGGTTTGATGCAGTAAGAAAATATATTTTAGGAAACAATCTTTCTTAGTGTACTTTTAAATGGTGATTCCTTGATTTTTATATTTTGTTAGTAGACTTACATTCTCCTTATTTTATTTATTGTTGTAGTTATACACATATGTATGTATATATGTATTTACACTCACATCTGCATCTCCGAAGGGCAATTTGTTTTAAACGGACACTTTTTGCCGATTATATCAATCCCAATTACGTAATAGGGGCGTAATGCCTCCTATTGCCATAAACATGACATTTTGAGGATTCTTGATAGCGTTATTGGGAGTATATGAAAGGTAAAGGAACAAAGACAGGCAATGGCAGTAAAGTAATATTGCATATAAGAATGTAATGTAAGGTGTACACATGGAATGTGAAAGTAATTGTTAAAATGATAGTGTTGTCTGTTATGAAGCACAAAGCCTATTAGATAGAGCTACCACTTATCAAATTACCGACCTAGGATGTACAGGATTACGTTGTTTGGTCTCTTAACAAAACCCTGTAAATAAAACAACTCTAGCTGTGAGGGATTCAGGACATAAATGGATATGAATGGTACTTTATATGCTCGAAATAAATTACATTTGTTTTAATAATAGGTATTTTAACAGTGGTAGAGCCATGCTTAGGCACGAATGGGCTGGCTCGACCGATGCGATACCACGGCCTCACAGAAAACCGATTGTGAAGTAACGCTTGCGTTGCATTTCACCGAATTGAGTGAGGTTTCTGGAGGCCCAATTCCCCCTCCCCCCTTTTCTCTCCCTTTTTTCCATCTACTCATCCCTCCTCTCTTCTTTCCGCTCCCTGCATCCCCCATCCCTCATCACTCTCAAAGGCGGGCAGCGCACTTGCGACTCTTGAGTTGCAAGTGTCCATGGACGGCGGTGTCACTTACCATCAGGTGACCCGTCTGTTCGTCTGTCCCCCTATAGTATAAGAAAAAAAAAAAAATTCATTAAAATTTGCATTAGTGTACAATTGTACAGCTTAACTAATAGTTTCGATTCTCGGGAGTGTTTGTTAGGCTATGGTGAAAGTGTACAGTGTTAAGGAATATCTTCTGCTTTACCTTATTTATTAGCGTTATTGTCGCGTTATATAGATAACAGATCTATAACATTAGATCTCCTTGATCTCTCTCACTAGAACTCATTAAGTAAAACCTTTTCCGTATCTTCGTATGCTTTATACAACTTCGTTTTTTTATGCTAAAGTCATTAGTGAAACAAGCATATGGCCATTAAAAATGGTGTGATTTCTATTTGTTGTGTATTGTTTTCTCGTGTAGAATCCCCCACGGGTATCAACCTCAATGGAGCTAATCTTGACGTGGTATTTCGCAATCGAACCAAGTAAAACCATATGGTGTTTCGTCACAAATGGGTCTATTTGCCTAAGGAGGAAGCAGTCAGGAACCTTTTTATAAATAATTATTCCGAGTGTGGGTGTTCATAATGCCACAGCGAAAATGTAAACCCCACAACGATATGATAATGCTTTCCAGTTTGGGAATCGTCTTTTTTAAGTTTCGAATTGTTTACATCACTGCTGTTGACGTCCGTATCTACTAATACATATAGGATTAAATTGCTTTTAGCTGCATTCGAGCAGCCACGGTAACCACTAACTGCGGCGTCCGAAATCACCCCTCGCCAATACTTCCCTGCATCCGTTCATTACCGGAAACCTGGCTGAAAACCGAACCATTCTATTCTTTGATTGCAGAATGTTGGATGGTAAATGGTAAATAAACTTTTAAAGTACTGCTTTTTTATTTGTTATTTATTAAAAATTTGATGATGGATGTTTCTAGCGTTCATATCTATTTTGGCCATCATATAAATAAGTACATATTACTTTATGCAATATTTTATAAACCACATTGCCTAAGAGGGATGTGGTTTTATATTACTTAGAGCTCCTCCAATAAATAATTAAATATTTTTTCCCCTTTTAGATTTATTTAATTTTTTTCTAATATTGTAAATGTCATTGAAGCTGTAAGTATAATCAAAGTACATAATTGTCTGTAAGTTATTTTTTAGAATTGATAATGGCTGTGTAAAGTGTAAAATGTTTATCACACAATCTAAAAACAATAAACCAATTACCAATATATAGTAATTTTTGTTTTATTTAAAAAAACTTATAGCTAAGCACTAAAATAGACAAGAAGCTTAATATATGATGACCAATTAAAAGTTTTTACAATTAGCTCTGGTTTATTTAAAAAAAAAATGGTCGCTTTGGTCGGATGATCAATAACTAGTCATTACAGCAAAAGAAAAAAAAGCATGCATACTCGACTCATATTTACACCATCAATTAATCAAGAAATGTTTCGTAATAATAGTTTTTAGATGAGAAGCAGTGTTGGCAAACAAATCCAATTCTCTCTCTTCTCTGAGAGTTTTTTAAATGTTCTACATACACCGATCAAAAAGTGATTTGTTTGAATATGGAATAAGTCAGGTTTTCGGAGCAAGATGTACCTAGTTTTTAGTCCAGTTGTTATTTCAGAAGGATATACCAAGTCATTTACACGTTTACCTCACATATTCAGGTCGTCTTTGCATTTTTCCTATTTTAGTATTATTGATGTGATATTATGTAAAAAATTGTAGTAAGAGAGTACTGTTCCAATAATCCCTGGGATGTTCGACAGTCTGCAGCGGCGTGTTCTCATCGTTGGGAGTCTTGATGTCCTTAATATCTTTTAGGGCCTTATAGTTGCGCACAAACGTAGCATCGTTGGCAGTATTCATCTAACATGATGAATGTTACGATGAGCACTGCCAATTGATCCTACCCCCTACTCAAAATAACATGAAGTGGTCTCAGGTGGCACTTCTATAAAGAAGTCAGTCAGTCCACGTGTTCTCTTCGACTTACAACCCCGGGTCCTTTAAGCGTGCCATGAAAAAGCATATCTAGAGCCATCTATAATGGTGACCCCTGATCTTTGTACCATAATAAAATTGCTACACCATACACAGGGGGACATTCCTTTCTACACACAATCTACGTTCTGACACAAATTTCATTCGTTTTGTTCGAAATACAGACCAGTAAACGCGCCCTGCTGCTTGTGCGACCCCTGTGAATAAACGCGTTAATGAAATCAATTACTATACGATCAATGGTGATAAACGGTTACATGGTGAATCTGTACTTTAGGTAAAAATTCTATTGAATATATTGAATGTTTTAACAACATTCGACGTTTCGACAACTAACATATTACGGAGCTCTGAATACTTTAATAACTGCTGTTAAACCTACAGTAATTGCACCTGTTGAAAATAATTTATCAGCAGGCTGATAGATCCACTTCAACTCGTCGATTCCTGTTCTTGACATCACTTTTGGAAAAAAAAATGCACGGCCCCACAGATTTAATGTAGTAACCGTTTAAACGCATGTTATGTAAACTTTCTATTAACTGTGGCAGATTGATATAAAGAGCAATTCTCGAAACAAATAAAAACAGCCAATCAGTATCGCTTGCACTCAGTTATATTAAAGAAAATTAAGTCACACGCTTTTTTTATACGTGGCTATCTAATAAATGAAACCGCTTTTTAGAGTAAGTATAATTTACAAAAAAAAACTATAGATGAAAGCGTACGTATTTTTTTTTTTTAATTAAGTCTATCGTCTCTTTCTTAGACGAATGAAAGAAAATTACAACTATAAAAAATATACTCATAAACTATTACCATAATCCCATAGAATATAACGTTTTGTTTATTGTAGTTTTCCATCTATTGTACTAACCCCACTTTTTACCTATAAAACCTAAAAATATTAGACGTCTGAGTATAAGCAATCGTTCTTTGAATCGTATATCTCTATCCATAAATTAAGATAAAGATTAAAATGTCACTGCTGAAAGCTTTTCTACAAAAACCAATTAAAACTAATCTAAAGCTGAGAGCTTAAAATTAGTAAAATAAAATTTATTACAACCGCAAAATAACATAAAGCTGTTTACAAATATTAGTCACTCTTATGCAGAAGTTAACGAATGGTATCTGAGAAAAACCTCAGTAAGATTTATAACTTTTCATGAAATGGTGCCATAAATTTTAAGTTGTGTGCGGACTTTGATATATTGGTAAATTTATTATGAACTTGGGAGTATTTTATTTCTGAATTACTTATGATATGCCATGGTCAACCGTAGAAGTAATAGCTCAAAAATTTTACACAAAATCGGTCCTTATTGTTCAAGAATCTTCTGCAACTTTGGAATAGTTTAGAAGCAAACTTTTAAAATATTCTTCCCATTGGAAACCGTTGTAACGTGAAGTAAACACGGACACAAATAAGACGAGCGTGACGTGATACCAAGTGTGTAGATATTCGGTTGGGATTCTATGCTTGTATCATATAAAGTAAAAGTAGATTATAACAATTTTGTTTATGTTTAATATGCAGCAGTATTAATCATATAAAAAATTGTTTATAGGTACTATTGTATGGGTACTGTTTATAGGTTTTTGTACCTACTTCAGAGCTGTCTAAGTGGCGTAACCTCTCTCTATTAATTTAGATATTTATTTTGAATGGGATATGTTTCAATTCCTTGCATATTTCTTCTATAAGTAAATATGATATACAATTTATTAGGCCTGTGAGCTAAAAATTGCAAGGCGAATGGGTTAGAAAAAAAAAATATTTGTAACTATACGGCCCATGTGCACAAAAATAAATGATAATTATGTATCAGTCTATTGTAAAGTATGTATAGCGAAGCGTCTGTAAAATAAACTTCAATTGTGACTTCGATGTTTAGTGTATTAAATAGTCGAACCAACGACCACTGAATTGGCAGTCAGGATCACTTTCAATATATTTTGACTCACCAGGAAAGCCTCAGAACCTTGTTTTATGGGCTATTCATCAGTTTTCATCCCAACCAGCGACCCTAAGGCAAAACCACATAACTATTTTTAGTTTTGTAAGTTTTGAACCTTCAACATCCACGGAATCACTAACAATGAGTCAATGGAGCAGTTAATGGTCATAATTTATGACTTTTATTAAGCTTTGTGGCTATTCTTACGACCATTTACCTTTTTAGTCTTATCTAGATGAAACATGAGTCAATAACTTTTCGGCTTATATTTTAAACATTACGATTTTACACAAGTAGCCAGATACCTGAAGCAAGTCAGAGTCAGGTGACTACAGAAATCCATGGCCTCCTGCAACTCAAGAGTCGCAGCATAACCTAATAACTGAGCAAAAATATTTACAAACTTTGGAATGGTTTTAATGAACAAAAATTAGCAAGGTGTATTACCGTGGGTGATGTAAAAGGCGACTAACGGCTTAGACTGCCATCTATCCGAGCGGAACTAAATTATATAAAAGTTGACAAAATATTGGTGTTTAAGGTAACTCTGCCTACGCCTTCGGGGATATAGGCGTGAGTCAATGTATGTATGTATGAATGATTCGTACTTCATATCAAATATTTTGTTCATTTGCCCGCCAATTAGTTTTTCAACATTATTTTATGCATTTATTTACATATTTATTTTATTACAAAAGAATATTGGACAATGGCAGACAATGCCATAAGCATATTCTACCAGTATATTTTAGGGTTGTTATATTTTTTTGTCTTTTTTATATATAAGTTTAAAATCAATTCGAGTTTTAACGATACTCAACGTAGATAATATCAATTCCAATGATCCATTGCTTCAATATTAATTGTCACTCAGAACAGAAATTTTATACACCGTGACAAGTACAAATTCTACTTACATTTCATTCTAATTGCTTGAGCCCCAAAGGGGTCGAACCGTGAATGCACTGTAAATTTTTCACCTTTGAACACAATATGAAAGAGACGGGAAAGCAATCTCAGTGAGTAGTAGTTGGAATTCTCTAGCGACTTACAGTTACAAAGGCACAGGTCCAATTGTGATCTTGATATAAGACAATTTTTCAATATAACATTGGTAGCAAATGGTAAGCGTGGAGCATTTTAAGTAACGGATATATGAGGAATAATTGCTGTCAATCTTTTGAGATTTATGTACATGCATACTAGGATATTTATTTACTGATCCTGTAGAGGCACTAATCGTCGTCAGGCTCCTAACTAATATGATATAATATGCGAGTGTTCTTGTGTGTTTTTTTAGAAATTACTCCTGTGTCGGGGGTCTTTAGAAACATATAAACAACGGACCCAGACTCGAAACAATCAAACAAATTATTTTTATATTGGTCTGCGTGTTTTCTATGTAAGTATACTCCGCTCCTAACAGTCACAGCGTGATGTATTGTAGGAATCATTACAAAAGGAATCATTTTAAAACCGATGAATAGTTTTAGACATTGGCTCGTTTAAACAAACAAACAAATAAAAATGTCTAGATAATAATTTGTAATATGGTTAAAGATAATATTTTCAAATTTGTATGCCATACTCTTTTACACAAATGTTTTTCAAACACTATCACAAATATACTCTGTTATTAAAAGCATACCAAACACACATTATGTCTACTGAACGGCGGAACGTCCGTCTTTTATTTAATATTCCTACGTTTTAGTAGATCAAGTCGAGGGGACTGAAAAATTTAATAAGAGTTGAAGAAATGCTTACTTTTTATTGGATAGTCAACTGCGAAGTTTTATAGTTCGCCGTCGATACTTGAAAGTAAATTATGGAGCAGAAGAATGAAAATCTGCAGATTATATTTTAATAGCGCAGAATGCTTTTTTGATAGCGTGGTTGCTAGCGCAAGTGTTTTATTAATCTAATCTTTTCTGTCATCAGACAGATATTTACTTGTCTAATGCATGTTATGGAAGTGATTACTACTAATTTGTCTTACTTAATATAAGTATAGTGAAATATGCACATAAAGTTTTTTTTTTTATTTTACATATGTGGGAAGGTTCACTCAAGTTTGTATAACTGAAAGAGTAGGCAGAGAAGAAACCCCCATTTTGCCAATTAGGATATGGTCCCACTTAAGTAACAGGGAGCCTATTTACGTTAACCGTTACCGTTTAATGTCTAAAGTGCTCACTTTAGGAATTAATAAAGTAACCATGTGTTTGTTTGCACGATCTTCTCAAAAGGAAACCATTCAACCATTTGGTGACTGACTTTTATAGATCAGCACAGTACTGTATAATCTAATATTTTTTTTTAATAATTTTACATTTGTATATGGAACCTATATTTAGTTGCGGTTACGTTGTGTGTCTTTATCTACGAGTATAACTTTAAATACTTTTAAATCAGGCCGATTTATAATTATTGTTGATAAATTTTATGAAATAAAGATATTAAATTTGAAATTATATTAAACTGATAGAATATTAAAAGGGAAGTACATTGCTTATGCGGAGGGATTATTAAATGTAAGGAATAGTTTGAGGACATCGTGGTCGCATACCTATAACTAAAAATGTAGGTCTCCGGGTGGTCCGAACCCATATTACCTTTATTATGAACCAAACACTACCTTTATTATGAACCAAAAACTACAAAAGATGTATTAAGATAAATTGGGTATTAGTTTATATAGAGCTCAATAAATAAAATCAATTGAGTTGTATCTATTCTGATTTGTATTCAATAAATAAGACCTATGAGAACAATTTACTGTTTATTTTATTTTTATTGTTTTCATCATTTAATCCCTTTTTTTAAATTGTGTGCAGAGTATTAATATAGCACATTAAAGCGAATTCCACAGATACTAATTAAAGACGTGATGCTTATATTGAAATAAAAGTTATTGCTATACACATTTTACATTTGAGAAATTATGAAATGGCTAATACAATCTGTAAGTCTCCTATCCTTTATATTGAAATGGCATAACAAATTGTAACTTCAAATATCTCCTGTGAGTCCTGTGACTTAAAACTTATTACAAAACAACCGATAAAAAGCTAACGATATAAAAGCTGCTGCATTAAATTGTGTTATTTATTATCTGAAGCGTCAGATGTGACTGGATATGAAAGGCTTAATTAAAACATGCCTGCCAGGCGGTGTCGTTCTTATAAATTTTAATACAACGCGCACTGCTACAAAGGAACTACGTTTGTTTTAATAAACTTGTTATTCGAGCTCCTGTATAATATAGCATTGACAAAGTTTTTGTTACTTAAAAAATTATAATATAAAAATTTATTTTGATGATCAATACGGCGCGACTGTAAAGGCATCGTCGGGTGACAGAACCTTTGATTCCCGCTCAGTGTAAATATTTGTTTGCACGTTAATGTTTGTTAACGTTTAGTTGGGTGTTTATGTATTCTACATATTATAAATTATATAATAAATAGAAATATCGGTGGTTTGATTGTTGGTTTACACTGCTCTTTTCTTTCCTCCCCTATAATATAAATATAAAAAAACGTAGTGGTGGATAAAGAAAACGATATCTAGATATGTCTCAGAATGCAGGCTTACTTTCCGACATCAGCCTGTTCGAGTTATCCATGGGGCACACTAAATGTTTTGCACTTCTGGTTTCTCAGAACTATTTGAATTTCGAATGATATATTTTTTGATAAATTAAAAAAAAAATAGTCGGGAAATCATCTGTTAAAGATTCTTGCTCCGCAAGATTGTGCCTTCAAAATGCTTTTAGGAGGGAAGCATCTCATCTGAGCATCGTGAGGCAATGGTATGCCGAATTTGAAAGGGGACGGATTTCTCTACATGATTAAATTCTTGAAGGACGGCCCGCAACTGCGACCACTGAGAAAAATGTGGCTACTGTGAAGAAGCTAATCGAAGAAAACAAACGCATCACTTATGAAACGATTCGGGGACAGGTTAGGATTGGTATAAGTTAAGTTCAAAAATTCTACATGAAGTCGTTGAATTCCCCATGAACTGACTTCAGAACAAAAACAGGCTCGTGTGGATAGGTGCAAAAAGATGTTACGACCATGGACATTCTAATGCCGTTTACGACATAATCACAGGAGACGAAACTTGGCTTTATTGTTTTGAACCAGAGAAAAAACAACATTCTTGTGAATGAGTGTTTGAAAGCGAGAACAGACCTACAAAATTGAAGCAGACGAGGAACGTCGGAAAAAAAAATATTTTTTTTTCTCGCTCACGGATCCTGTTGACACAGTCATACTATAAGATCAAAGAAGTGTTAATGCCGAGCGGTACACCACCATTTGTTTACCCGCTGTTCTTGAAAAAGTACGAGAAAGAAGATTGAGAATCCGCATCTTCTTGTACCACGACAATGCTTCTTTGCACACCGCCAATAAAACAAAAACATTTTTGGCCTCTGAAAAAGTAGAACTCGTAACCCATCCAGTACAAAGTCCGGACATCGCACCCTGTGAGATCGTTTTTTTTTTTTTTCAAAAATTAAAGATTTGATGAGAGGCTTTACTTTTACAAGCTTCGAAGAGGCAGTGACTGCAATCAGCCAGGATTCGTATACAGTTGTACATTGAGCCCTCCAAAATACTTCAACAAATTAATCGGTTTTGTCTTCTTTATATAAAGGTCCAAATAATAATTTTTACTTCAAAGTAATTATAATATCTACATATTTATTAAACAATAATATCCATTTTGAGGTCAATATATTACAGCGTGTATAAAGTTACAATACATTATGGTCATAATATTTAGGGAAGTGAATTAGTTTAATTATTATATATCGATAAAGTCATTAAGATTCCAAACATAAAGACCCATTGAGCTCATAAATAAACCTGAGTAGCCCTTATAATACCCCTGGGTCTAAACTAGTATAGGTGTCTATAATTAAGACTATGTCAGAGTAAAATAACTCTTATTAATTCATAGACTATGACTGAGTAAAGGAGAGGAACAGAATTTCATACAATTTCTCACGGGAACTATGTGGAGTAACTAACGTTATAAGTTTCTTGTGTTTATCAACATAGTTTCCTTCAGCTTTTGTTCCGTTATTCCAACGTATAAGGGCTGTTCTCCAGTTCAACATGTGTGAAACTACACTTTTTTTTATATATTTTTCTGCTTTTTACAATAGCCCATACATTGCAGCCTAAATGGAACCCTTATATATTATAACAAAGTTAATTATGTTTTATTAAAATTTATCACCATCGTCTTCATCTCTTGTCCCAAATATATTTGGAGCGGTGCACCATGGAGATTAGAAGCGAGAAAGTCTACATTCTATGATTTTTCCTTATTAAATCTCCCTTTTTTGTTCAATAGACGTCGTGACGTCGACATTAATGGAGTCTGCAGTAGCAAAAAGAAGAATTTCCTAGAAGTCATGGCACCATACTTGAATATAATTAACTTTCTGTGACTGGAGAGGCCACTAGGACAGGAATATCTGTTAGCTTCCAAGGATCGGAAAGGCTAATTAAGTAATGTCTAAATATTGTCTTTTTATCCAATCACTATGCAATATGTTTAAAACCGTGAAAACAATTTGGGTTTCTTTTAAAGTAAACTTATTTTAAATTTAACGCCAATTTCACTAAAACAAAAATTTGAAGAGCATTGGACACAAATAGCTATCACAATTTCCCTTATTATATTATATTACCCCATATTTATTATATTTTATAAATGTAAGATTGAAAATGTACTATTATAACAAATCTATAGTTTTAGAATGTAAGTACTAGATAACCTCAGCGAAGTACACGTTTTCAAGATACAGCATACAACGTCTAACTCCTTCCTACCTCGTCAATTACAAGCTTGAACAATGGATG
This sequence comes from Tyria jacobaeae, assembly GCA_947561695.1. NCBI lineage: Eukaryota > Metazoa > Arthropoda > Insecta > Lepidoptera > Erebidae > Tyria > Tyria jacobaeae. The sequence goes on from OX387220.1 coordinate 15,319,500, forward strand.
TTTACGTCTTATTAGCAAACATTACCACGTTCCTTATAAAAGTGGGACGCAAGCTAGACACTCGTATACTATAGAAAATAAAACCACATACTAACTTTAACCCAGGAATTAAATGTTCGTTATGTACACCTTACACATATGTTATTTACGCAGTATATACAAATGTATCATTTATATATTCATAATATATGTGGTAACAATTTTGGTGATGACGATGATTCTCGGGTATAAACGGTTTGTGACATGCCTACTTGGCCATGGCTACTTTCTCATCTAAAACTAAAAATAAATGAAAATTCCGAGCGACAGCTTCTTTTCCTCGAAGCCTTATTATTCCCATGTCTATTCGGGTCGAGTTCTTTTTTTTTCTACGTATAGAAACCGGCTCGGGCTGTCATCCCACCCGGGGTTTTCAGTGGGACGAAATCGGACCGACTAAAGCCACTCGGTGTGCCACCACATCCGGACCCCTTCTAGCGCTTGTTGCCCGTAACAGCATGGTCACCACCTTCTCTCTAACTCCCAACTATGCAACGTCCAGGCGTCCAAGTCCAACCAGTTATTGTATAGTTGGACTAGTTTTAATGATTGAGGGCCATGAATTCCCAGTATTGACTGTTATAGGTGTTTATGATAACCGAGACAGACAGCTTAACGTGCTCTCCAACGCACAGGAGTATAACACCCCAAAACTTCCAAACACAGAGCGACTGCAACAAATTGCATAAATCTTTTTGGTTGTGTTCGTTATTATCTCGACAAGGTTTATATAAAAGAAAAAAAAAAAGGAATTATATAGGAGGACATATGAACAGACGGGTCATTTGAAGGTAAGTAAAAACCGTTCCCTATGTGCATCTCAAACTCTAAGAGTCATTAGTGCGCTGCCCGCTTTTGAGGGCCAGTTCTCTGCGGGGCCGTGGTATAACTCCGGTCGAGCCGGCCTATTCCGGTTCCAAAGCACGGTTCTCCTAAAACCCACTGTTTACCTGTTTCGGCGAAAGAACAGATTCTTCATAAAGAATCTTTTTTTTTTAGGTAAAAGACATTTGAAGGTGTGACGTAGGGTAGCGTTTTATCTTCTCTAGTTTATACAGTTTTTACAAATTCCATCTCCAAATCGTTACTTTCATGTTATCACCTTTATACAGATGACCTTCAAATCTATCTATCTCGAGTAGCATTTGCAACAATCAACACGGATCTGACGCAAGTGTATAAGTAGGGTGAGCAGTATGGGCTAGAGGTGAATCAATCACCTCCAAGACATAGGTTACAGTCATGTAAAGCCCCAGCATGATATCTAAAATCGATTGGTTACAACTACCGGACATTGTGTTTAATAGCATTGTATTTTTAATGAGCACTACATTTGAGAATTAGGCATTCTTATTAATTGAGTCATCATCAGAGTAATTGACTTTATTGTCCACCATGAAAAATTGTTAACAAAATATGATAAAATAAAATAAAAATAAAACAAAATCCGACTACAAGACTATACCTATATGTACAAACTTAAACTAAAAAGTATATAATATTATTTTAATTACTTCAAAGCAAGAGCATTACAAGACAATAAACTGTTCGTACTGATGTACCTATTTACAATTTATAATTGGTTATTCATACTATACAAGAATTATCAAAATCGATTCATAATTGGAGGATAGAGTCGAATTGAGAACCTCCTCCTTTTTGGAAGTCAGTTCAAAATAATTAAAAATTTACCAATATGGTATTAACGGCGGTCTTACTGCTAATTGCGATTTCTTACAGACAACCTACATGGACAGATGTAATAGATTTCTCTGCAGGGTAGTTTCTATGTGTACAAAAACTACAAGGTAGCATAATAACGTTGAAACTATGTGAATATGTGAAAGTAAGAAACTATAGAACTAAATACAATCATATCTGTATACTCGAAGGGGTAAGCAGAAGCGTATTTTATGCCCACAGATTGCCGACCACAATTCAGCCTCATCCACGTAATAGATCATCAGGGCACTTTATTAATTCAAAATGTTCTAGAAATAATCCCTCACTTCGTCAACCAACGCCTGTGATACATACTCATCCTCCTCAGATTATGAAAACTACCCATTACTTTTTTTTATCCATATGTTGATATGACTATCGGCACAATTATTGCAATATCGACGTATCGACATTTCACTTTCACATCCCACATATCGACAACCTCATGCGCCAGATCAATTTTAGTTGTTTTTCTTTTTAACCCATATGAGATCGTCGTCATGAGGAACGTTAATATCAACACCAATCTATCTATCACCGTTATCTCAGGTTTTATGGCAACAGTAGTCCTATCAGTGATGATAGATCTATCCCAGTATAATGTTACACGACCATTTTCAAGAACTGGACCGGGAACATACCAGTACGGTAACTCGACAGCCACAAGGTTATATCTAAGAGCAATTAGCTGATGCACTATCCTGCCCACTAGGTTATGTTTATGCAAGTACGTCCCGTTGGCAAGACGAGAAGAACAGGGATACATACCCGAGGGTTTTTCCAGGACGATGACATGCCCGACAAATGTAAATGGTACCATCCTTCAGTACTTGCATATTTTCATTGTAGGTTGCCTCGCTGCAACTGCTTTTTACCTATAAGATCGCCTTTTGTACCAATCGTTTTTGTGTATAAATAAAGGCTATGTTTTAATTGTGTAATACAATAAAGTTATTGTATTCTATTTATGCATATTTATACTTTTTTTTTTCAAACTTGGTATACATAAGGTATTCTTGTTAATTCTTATAATTAAGCTAAATGCTCATATAAGTTTAGAAATGTAATCATGCCTTGGGTAAACAGATTTGGATCCAAGAAGGTAACTACATATTCGCAAAAACAAAGCCACTAGTACCACACATTATGGAGGCTTAATCAATAATCTGATAAAAAAGCTTTACAAATTCAAGCAAATAATTTAATTAAGAGTTATTAAATTATTTGCAAGAATTTTGTAATCTATAAACTATTCAAGTTTCGTCTACTTCAAAGAAAATTAAACTACCAATTTACAATATTGAAGATGAGATAACTTAAGAGGATTGGCCTTGAGATCTCAGGTTTGTCTATTCACAATTATGCTTAGGGAAAATATAAATAAATTAATATTGTTATGGAACTACACTATTTTCCCTTTTAAGGGATATTAATCGAGAAAACATGTTAAAATTGAGTTGTGTCAATTACTTAAATTCAGAAATACAATTACTTAAATTCAGAAATACAAATGAAAATGAGGTAGAAAAAGAACCCTCATCACTAGTAATGTAAGTAGCTCTTTATTATTTTCTAATCTGGAATCATCAAAATATAAATACGTTGGCTGAGATGAAGCTACATGTTGGTAGTCAAAACGTTGTTGTATATACTCGTATATACATATGTATAATAGCCAACATTTTGCTACTGGAATTATGATCCATATACTTAATAGGTGGCAAGACTATTGCCGGTTACTGGTCACTGTATTAATATACAGTGGTATTCCTCAGTTGCCTCTTCATGCATTTACAAGAAGAGATGGCGTGGAGAACATATATGGTTTTCGGTGAGTGGAAAAGCTCCACGCTATCTGGCGCCATCATCACCAGTATAAAAGAAGCCTAGTAAATTGGATTAAAAGCTAACATTCAAAGTGCTTCTCATCAACGGTGTCCACCCGCAATTTTAGAATTATGTGACTTACATAGAAAATTTATTTTTATATACATATTTCATCTCTTCATCCCTCTCTCTTCTTTCCCCTCCCCGCATCAACCATTCCCTCATCACCCTTACAAGCGGCAGCGCACTTACGACTCTTCAGTTGCAGGTGTCTATGGACGGGGGTTGTCACTTACAATCAGGTGACCCCTAATCATAATAAACAAAGAAACAGCTATTTACATGAATAATAATAGCAAATTGCAATAATAATAACAGTCATCCCGTAGACTATACATTAGACACTGTATAGTCATCATACATGACTATACAAAAAAAACTCATGCTTTTTTTTTATCGTTCCGGACGTTTTGACGGCTAGGGTACCCCTCCGCAACGCCCCATAAGGAACTTCGTTCCAAAAAGGTACCCCAGTAAACCTAGAATGAGTATAGTAGTTATCCACCTCTTAAACTGGGTATTTTTAGTAGAAGCCAGCTCCCCTCAAAGCTTAAACTGCTTTCTGGCTTTCATGGGGATGCAAGCACCAATCTAGCGTCTCATCAAAAGTGTAATCCTCAGTATAATATCTGCAATCATTAACGAAGGGGGATTTCAACTCTCGCTCGCCAAGGTTGTATCAGCACTATACGACTGCAGACTAAGGTTTCAGTGCACTTTATAACTCTAAACCCAACACGCAATATTCATAATCCTCATCACCCCATGACTGCAATAACTAAATGTGTACACGATATTTGAGTTTAGCAGGAGATGACAATGTAACACTGACTGTCCCTACTTTGTAACTCAAAATAGTAGCTCGTTCGTAGCTCTTCTGCCCATGTTCATAATATGCACAGGAATGCTCCATAGCAACCCTTTTTATGATACAGACCTATTGACTATATCTTAATGACCAATCCTTAACAAAGTACACTCTTTGTTTCAATTCTCAATTTCTAGAAGTACATTTTTTTGTGCTCTCTATTACTTCTCTTGGTTTTGACTAATTTATGCACAAGCGTGGAAAAAAAGAAGTAAAACACAACGTTTTTGTTTAATAACAAATGCAAATAGGTATATGAGTTTTGATATTGGCATCATTTCCTTCATAATTCCGTGATCGTCACTCACTCACCGATCACTAATTTCTGGGAAATGCAACACAAGCGTTGCTTCACAACCGGTTTTCTGCGCACCGGTCGAGCCAGCCCATTCGTGCATAAGCATGGCTCTACCACGTAAGTCTGTTCGTCTGTATTCCTATAACATAAAAATAAAAATAAACTTTTAAAAAAATAATAATCGTCTTAAGCCAAAAAAGTCCTGAAGGTAGAAAGTCTAGTCGCCATGAATAAACTTAAATTGATCAACGCCATATATGAACGCGAACATAAATCAGCTTTTTAATTCTTAACAGAACTGGAGAACTAAACTTACTATCCGAACATAATGAATGCGGGAGCATGAAAAAGGCCGAGGTTATAGCAAACCGTATAAATCGCGATACGTAAAGGGCGGGTGCCTCGTCATTCACTGTCTAGCCTTTAGTCTTTAATTAACTTTTTGCATACACATTTAGATGATATGAAATAACACTTTCTATTGGTTGAGAATAATGATTTTTGCTAGAGGCTCCATAAAATGTATTTTTATTACTAAGTGAGGCTTTTTTAATGTACCTGCGTTTTAAGTGATTCTAAATGTAATGTAAGAAAACACATTTCATGGTTAATCTCTCAAAGTTGTAAAGTTACATTTTAAATATTCATAAATATCATGCATCTATCAGATTTATTACTTTATAATTTTTGATAAACTACCATTTTATATACGATTACATAAATATCGTGTTTGTAATTCGTATGCTTTGACTGACTTTCATTACGACATGTGATTGACAGATAAAGACTGACAGTACACCTATTACTTGCTAGCTTAAGTAGCTAAAGTATATTACCTACTTATTTTAAAAGTAATATTTGTATATAAAAAATGTCACGAGATTGAATACAGAAATATAAGCCTTTTTTTAAATAACATATCAATGTCTAGACGTCAGTTCAAGTCAAGTCAAGTAAAATATCAAGCATTTTTTGTAATTTATAACTAATCCTATGTCAGCTATCCGAATTTTATTGAATAACCACTTGATAATCTAGAGTGTTTTAAAAAAAATCTACGAAACGATGATCTTGTGTTTGAATTACTTCAAGAGCTAAAGTGGCTTCGGCGAAGGGCTTATTTCCTTACCCTTCTTTGCAACATCCTATCCAAAACTACGACTTTTTTATATAAAAGAAAGGTTTAAAATCCTTAATGACATACATGTAAAATGTTTAAGGTCATATACAAATTTGATACGACAGATGCAAGTGCAAACCGCTAGATACATATTTAAATAAAACTGTGACCATTTACTGCTATAGTTTTACAAATGTAAATGTCTATTGGTGTTATGTATCTTGGTTTTCTCTCTAAGATTGGACAAGATAGTACAACGTTGAACGGTACATCATTCCTTTTGCAAAAAAACATCAAATCTCACATATAAGTAGCAACATGAAAGTTAATATTACACATTATCTAGTTTCCTTCATATGTTACGGACAAATACACCCTCTTTTGATATCATTGCTAGTGTATTAATACATTCCCAAAGCAAGCACGTAGGCTGGAACCTATTTAATTAAAACATCCTAGGAAGGTTTGAAATGGAAAACAAAACACAAAGGGGAAGCGAATCAATGTTGTACGTTACTTCGTACCGTGGGAGAGCCATTGCTTGAATGGGTCCGCTCAACTAGAGTAAATAGCACGGCCTCACAGAAAAGCTTTAGACAAACAATTAGTATTGTATTGCCGTGTGAGTGAGGGTACTGGAGACGCAACCCCTCCTCTCCTCTCCTCTTTTCTCTCCCCTCACCCCCGCCCCTCATCGCCCTCAATGGCCGGGCAGTCAATTAGGACTCTTGAACTGCAAGTGTCCATGGGCAGCGGTTGTCACTTGGCTTCCGGTAACTCGTCTGTTCCTCTGTCCCTATATCATAACACAAACATGAATATTACTTACTTGATATAAAGCAAGAGCAAAGCACTACCTAGTAGTTCTTCCATGTTTGTTAAGGACGCTGTCACATTTTTAATGCACTCCAATTTTGGCAGCTGAGTGACACAAACATATACACATGCAGACATTGAATACTCTTGACACTTTAAGGTAATATCTTATTTTTTATTATATTATTTTTTATGACTCTTAGCAAATTACTGCTTTAGTCTGCAAATTATAATATATTTCAGTGGTAGAGCCAAGCTTAGGCACGAATGGGCCGGCTCGACCGGTGCGATATCACGGCCTTACAGAAAACCGGTTGTGAAGTAACCCTTGCGTTGCATTTCCCCGAATTGAGTGAGGTTTCCGGAGGCCCAATTCCCCCTCCCCCCTTTTCTCTCCCCTCATTTCCTTTCTCCTCTTTTCCATCTCCTCATCCCTCCTCTCTTTTTTCCGCTCCCTGCATCCCCCATCCCTCATCACCCTCAAAGGCGGGCAGCGCACTTGCGACTCTTGAGTTGCAAGTGTCCATGGACGGCGGTGTCACTTACCATCAGGTGACCCGTCTGTTCGTCTGTCCCTCTATAGTATAAAATAATAATAATAATAATAAACAGGCAACACTAATTGTTAACGTCATATATTTTTCGTGGAATAATTTATTATATTGAATTCTCAAAAAAATAACAAAAATAACATAAAATTCACATTATACATTTTGGACTTACTATATATATAAATACTACAATATAAGAAGAAAAATTATGGAAAAATACAAAGCAAATATTTATCAAGATGACAGACGTCATAGTCTCATCACCAACCACCACCAAACTGAAATAGAAATAAATATATAATCATAACAAGAGCAAAAGCCAGACACAGAGATGCACACCCTCTAACTCCGGATTCGTCGCAAAGCTCCGTCTCGCAGCCTCCATCGCACACAACAGTGAGATCGGCGAGCAATGAGACGTCAAGCTCCACTTCCAGCGACGAGTATTTCTCTCCGCCGACGTCGCCAACACCTGTACGTCGGCAGGGGAGAGGCCGGCCACCGTCGTGTTTAGGACCACGAGGACAACTGCCCTCGAACAGGGTCCCCGCTGCCGGTGGTGATGTGCGCCGCATGAAATGGACTACTGCTATGAATTAAAATGTCATGCGGGCATATTATCGGGCTACGGAGTTGGGAACTAACCTTACTGCGTACCGTGTTCGTTTGGTGTCTCTGTTTCAGGAGCTTGAGCCAGCTGTCAACGTGTTAACACAACGATTATCGGATCAAGTGCGAGCTATACAGCGCTGTCACCTGCTTGCTGATACCGTACTTGAGAGGATACGCTCTGACGTAAGGAATAGTTTGGCTATCCCGTCTTCATCACACACTGTGCATTTGGTGACAAACAATACACCACAGTTAATGTCCATACTACCTGTTGATGAAGTTGTGGAGAGTGAAGCTATATCTGTAAGTACCCAATACAATGAGAGACTAAGGAGTGCTTTGGAAGATACGATTCTGGAATATAGATCTATGAATCATCAGATTAGGCCACGTTTATCCCGTTTGCCTATGAATAAAAAAAATATAGCGCTAATGTGTGCCCTGGATTCGCTGTTGTCTAACTATTTGGATAACAGTGAAAATCTTAGTGATACGCACTCTATTCTGTATTGTGCGGCTGTTGCAGTATGTCGAGTAGCTGGAGTAAAACTTTCCTCAGTAAATACCGCTACTACTAAATGTAAACCTGCTATGCCAGCCTGGCAGTATAGAATTGAACAACGTATCGCTGAGACTAGGACACTCATTGGTAAGCTAATCAGCTTTCGATCAGGCAATTTGCGACAGAGAGTGATGCGCTTTGTGAAACAGACATTCTTGGGTACTGACATTAGTCCTCAACAATATATGTCATGTGTCACAGAGCGCATAGACTTTCTAAAGCAAAAAGTTTATGCATGGGCAAATAGGATTAAACGTTACAAAAAGCGAGTAGATCGATTTAATCAGAATCGTATGTTTCAAAGGAATGAGAGGTGGGTTTACCGAAAATGGGAAGAACCTGATCCACGTGTGAGTGATGGGTGTTTGCCAGATTCTGATGCTACAAGTACATTTTGGCGTAACATCTGGTCCATACCCGTCACCCATACAGAAGCTGACTGGATGCAAGATGTCGGACGATCGTGTGAGACAATACAACAAATGGAACCTATAACCATAACCACTGAGGACGTGGGTTGTGCAGTTCGTTCATTATCAAATTGGAAATCACCTGGTGCAGACGGACTGCACTACTTTTGGCTTAAATGGTTCCGTAGCTCACATGCTCGTTTGGCATCTCAGTTCCAAGCAGCTCTAGATTTAGGTTCATTACCCCAATTTATGACCACTGGCGTAACCCACTTACTCTACAAATCTGGTGGTGCCATGGATCCTAAGAATTATAGACCAATAACATGTTTACCAACTGTCTATAAGCTTCTTACATCTATTCTGAGAGTAAAAATTACATATCATTTAAATAAAAATTCGATCATTTCTGTTTTTCAGAATGGATGTAGGAGTGGGACTCGTGGCACCAAAGAGCTCCTTATCATGGATATGGCCATTAGCCAACAAGTACGTCGTAATCGCAAGAATCTGGAGACATGTTGGATAGATTACAAGAAGGCCTATGACTCGGTTCCACATACATGGCTTTTGAGGGTGCTGGACTTGTATAAAATTGATACAACTCTATGCACTTTCTTGAAGTCATGTATGGGCCAATGGAGAACGGTTCTTCGTTATCCTGGATGTCAGCAGATTATAGCTAACGATGTACCATTAGAGATCGAGCGAGGCCTATTTCAAGGGGATAGTCTGAGTCCCTTGTGGTTCTGTCTAGCTTTGAATCCTCTCAGCACTCTGTTAGAGGGTTCAGGGCTAGGTTTTAAGTTGCGGAAAGATGATCAAGTTATATCTCACTTTCTATATATGGATGATTTGAAACTATTTGCCCCCAGTAAATTACAGCTGACAGCGTTACTAAAGGTGACTGAAAACTTTAGTAACTCTATCAAGATGGAATTTGGTGTAGACAAGTGTGCAGTCATGCACGTAAAGAAAGGCGTAGTAGTAGAATCTGAAGGAGTTGAACTTTCAGATTCAACTAAACTTAGATCTCTTTCTGCTGCTGAAACCTACAAGTATCTGGGTATATCACAGTCATTGGGAATACCTGAGTCTAGTGTGAAACAGGCATTGCGGGACCGATTTTTTGGCCGCCTGAAAAAAGTACTTAAAAGTCTTTTGTCGGGTGCTAACAAGATACGCGCCTGCAATAGTTGGGTTATACCAGTTCTCACGTATTCCTTTGGTATGCTCAGATGGACTCAGACTGAACTAGATGCTATTGATAGGTCGAGTTCGTACACTGATGACTGCATTTCGAATGCACCATCCGCGGTCATCGGTAATGAGATTGTATATCCCGCGAAAGTTTGGAGGTCGTGGTCTTTTAAACATTAAGACCCTACAAAATCGCGAGATATACAACCTCAGAGAATATTTTCTTCATACCGATGTAGAAGTGCATCGTAATGTTGTAGCAGTGGACAAAGGACTTACTCCGCTCGGTCTGGCTAAAGAGAACTGGCGCAAACCTGTAGTACTCAGTACTAATGATCGCACGGAGGTATGGAAGGGCAAAGAGCTCCATGGTCGGTTCCATCGGGCCCTAAATGGGCCTGATGTAGACGTAAAAGCTTCTAAATTCTGGCTACGGTGTGGTGATCTTTTTGGAGAAACTGAAGGTTTTGTCTTTGTAATTATGGATGAAGTTGTTATGACGAATAACTATCGGAAATTTATTCTGAAAGACGGTACGGTCGACATATGTCGGGCATGCCACCGTCCCGGTGAATCTATCAGGCATATTATTTCTGGTTGTTCTCGTCTTGCAAACGGTGAGTATTTGCATAGACATAACCAAGTGGCCAGAATAGTACATCAACAACTTGCCCTTAAATACAATCTTGTGAGTTTAGAGGTGCCATATTACAGGTATGTGCCCGACCCAGTTCTCGAAAATGGTCGTGCTACATTGTATTGGGATCGATCTATCATCAGGACTATAATTGCCAATAAGCCTGATATAGTCGTGATAGACCGATTAGAGCGCCGCGCAATGATTGTCGATATTGCTGTTCCTCATGACGATAATCTCGTGAAAGTTGAAAAAGATAAACAAATAAAATATTTGGATTTGTCTCACGAGATTGTCGATATGTGGAATATCGATTCGCCGATCATTGTTCCGATAATCATATCTGCTCACGGATTAATAGCTAAGAGCCTCGACCAACACCTTAAGAGGCTCTCGTTAGATGGTTGGATCAAGGGACTGATGCAGAAGGCAGTTCTCCTTGCCACGGCCCGCATTGTCAGGAGGTTCCTATCTTTGGAGCCCTAACCACCGGTGTCTTGGTCCCTGTACCCGGTGTCGGTGGTCCACTATTTTTATATTTTTAAATGTATTTTATATTTATATTGTATATTTAAAAATGTAATTTATATGTATATTAACTAAAATAAAGAGATAATAATAATTAAATTAATTATATTAATTAAATTTAAAATATAATAATTCTTTGTTGTGCTACTGTCGCAGTGTGTCGAGTAGTTGGTCAACATTTTTAATAAATACCGCTCCTGCCAAAACCTAAACCTGCTGTGCTAACCCGGCAGTATAAAATTGAGTGACTTGTGCGAGTCACGGGTATTTTCCAAATCATACAAGTATATTTTGAAGTAACAATTAGTCGAAACTTGTCACTGACTGGACGCAAGATGTTAGACGATCAAGTGAGACTATACATCAATTGGAACCTATCACTATAACCACAGAAGACGTAGGTTATGCAGTTTGTTCATTACAAATTGGAAATTAGCTGGTCTAGATGGACTGTATAACTTAACTTTGGCTTTAACTTTTGGCTTAACCACCTTGTGGGAATGTATGGCTTAGGAAATAGAAATTAAAGATGAAATAGACTCGTACAATTTTGCACAGAGCCTTGTCCCACTAAACACACATTTTAAACATCCCAAAAGAAGAAGATATACATGGAAAAATCCCGAAGACAGTGTAAGATACCAAATAGATTAAATTCTAGTCAAACAAAAATTCAACAACTTGTCAAAAATTGTAAGACATTACCAGGCGCTGACGCTATACCATAACCTACTTATAAGTAAACATAAGTTAAAACTGCAACAAAACAAAAGAAAAACTAAACCAAAGAAAAAAGTATTACTAGCACTAAGGATAAAACCAGCAATATGAACGTGCAATATAGTAATAAAATAGGAGACAAATTTAAAAGAATATTAAAAGACTATATGATGGCGCAACTAAAAATATGATTATATTCTAATTGAATGATTGGTAAGTTAATATCGCTATAAATAAAATAAATAAATACAATGCCAACACTAATATTGTTAAAAGTAATAATTGGATTTATTACAGAATTTAAATATTTGATTAACAATTGTATATAAAGCTAGGTTGTCACAATCCACAACAACTACTACTACTACTACTATTTACGAATTCCGTTATTATTGTAAAATTAGTAAATTCCAAATAAACTTTAAATAAAACTAACATTTTATAAAATATATGTTTAGACGATTTCTTTTGTTATACGCCATTTATTGTTAATAACTCGAGCCACGTGTTAAAACATTATTCTGATATTTTATTTACTTGCCTTATATTTGTTGAAACTATCGTGTAAACCTGCTATGCTGTATTGTACTTACTGGTATGCAGCGTAAATTAATTATACAGCGAGGTCTAATATTTAATATATCTGCCTTTTATTGCTGAAACCCTTGACAGAAAATAATCTACTTATGCCATACCCGATAGCTTACATATGTACTGTATAACAATTATAAAGACATTATTAGACGATATATATATATACATTAAATGATCCCAAGGACAAATGGTTGACAGATGAAATAATAAATTTGATGTGAGACTGAAGAAAGAGACTAAAGAACAAACGGGACTCGAAAAGCGTAAAAGAATACAATACACTAACTAATGAAATCACTCTAAAATGCAATGAAGCCTAAGAAAACATAATAAAACGTTAATGTAACCTGATTGAAAAATATCTAAAAGAAGGAAAAATGGATAAAGCCTAGAGTATTATTAAGAAACTAGATATCAAACACAAAACCAAAAGCAGAGCTATACTTGATCTAAATGGAAAAATGCTATCAGAAGAAAAATAAATAGTAGAACAATGGAAAACCTATATTATATGAAGGGGAAGGACTGAATGATGATGATTTAGGAGAAGAAAAACAGCAGACAATGATAATTGAGGCCGGCCAATATTACGAGCAGAATTTGACAAAGCTTTAAAAAACATACAAAAAGGAAAAGCAGTAGGAACAGATGTAGTGTGTGACCCTCTCCAAGATTAAAATTAACCAACATACAGTACCTCACAGGAAGTATACCTACTGATTTTCAAACTACCAAAATAGTTCTATTACCAAAAAAAACTTAACACCTACAAGTGTCAAGAGCACCGAACATTGAGTCTCATATCATATGCATCCAAAATACTCATACAAATAATTCATAAACCCCCTTGCCGAAAGACTAAAGCCCTTGCTGAAAGAAACATCAGCGAAGACTAGTACGTATTTAAAAGAGAAAAAGGAACTCGTGAAGCGATATTAGCACTCAGATTGATCATCAACAAAAGAATAGATTACATAGCATTTGTAGATTTAGAAAAAGCGTTTGACAAAATGAACTGGAAAAAGATCATAACTACCTTAAAGAACATAGGAGTTGATTACAGAAACAGACGAATAATCTACAACCTATATAAAAACCAGGAAACCCCAACAGCAATAGGAAAAGAATCAACAAACACAAAAATAAAACAAGAAATAAGACAAGTATGCTCACTAGCACACGGTCCGAAGCGAAAGCGCATGAAACGCCGTCGCTTCCTCATGTCCTGATTGATGTTTCTGATGTCCTCAAAGTAAGCGTCGGAACGTGAGAGGGAACGCAATCCAACTCTCTTTGCTCGCAGAAGACGCACCGGGCACCGGAAGATATTCACTGATCTCCAGCCACCCTAGGAAGCGGCCTGCGGGCTATGAAACTTTGGGGAGTTCGTCGCCCAAACAGATACAGGCCCGAGAGGCAGCGCGCAGTATTCCGTGCGTCTTTCAGAGTACTGTTACCAAAGGTTGATAGTCAACAAATGATCGTGCTCATCACACAAAAAATTGTCCTGGGTGGGAATCGAACAGTAATAATAATAAAATACAGTTATGGTTTGAGGGTTTGAATCTCCCTGGCTGGGATTTGATAACCCATACATATCGGTAACCTTTATAAATGATTATATTATGCATGTTATCATGGTAACATACAATAAGGGTTAGCAGGATAGCTGGGAATCCTAGCTACGGCCAGTTCAAGTTATAGGTATGCAACTCCTACATCATCGAACTATTGCTTACACTTCACCAATCCAACCGTATAAACAATAATCATTTCCTTCTATTAATTGAAGTTCCTTGTGAAATGTTCGCTTCAATATATGTTTATGATTTCCCGTCTTTAATTCCTAAAGTGCCCGGGCGATGACAATAGGATTGCTGCCTTTCATGTGAATAGGACTTAGTAAAAAAACGAAATAAAGAACAGACAAAGTAAAATATATGTCTCTTCGAATATGTATACAAGATAAAAACATTAGGCACCCAGAATAGCGTCCAAGCTGCCTGTAGTTATAACTCCATGGAGTAGAACCTCAGAACGTTTACCGATTAAACGTTATTGTAATAGTTAATAGAAGCTGAAGCAGGTACTTCAACTTCTATGCCTTCTATGCCGTATAGGCCGGGAGCCAACGCTTGTGTGCCACAACTACGGGAGAGTACGAGTACTCTTCCGTCCCGCAGAAGACGCACCAGACGCTGGAGAGCGCCGAACGATCTCCCGCCTCCATGAGCGCTGGCCTGGGCCTGAGGTGGTGGCGCGATGTGTTCTGCGCATTTCTTTCTAAACTGAAGAGGGGGCCAGGCCCCCTTCACGGTGTGGCCACCGGTAGAGGTTGCCAAGATCTGCAGGGGTTCCAGGACGCTTCCTTGTTAGGGTTTTCCCGGGTCCCTTGCAATAGACCCTTTTTGACGGAACACCATGTGGTTTAAGTCGGTTCGGTTAGGACATACCACTTCTCCGTTAGCTCCGGTAACGTGATGACCCGTGGGGGTTTCCACACGAAAAAAAAAGGCATGCACTCCGTAAAACAGTTCTTTATTTTTTTTTTTTTTTTATCTGCACATATTTCAACACATAATAAATAATGAGAATCGTAATCATAAGTCTCTAAATATACCTTCAGGACACACCTAGTACTCCGGCGGTAATATCTCAATATAACTAACAAAACGAGACAACACATCATACCTAGCTCTATTCTGCTAGGAGTTCCGTTGGTTATTCGAACAAGTTTACCTTCAGGTCACTCCAAGTACTGTCTTCTCAAACTGAAACTTCACTTCAATTTCTTGTAAATATATTTAAGATTAGCTTTCGCCCGCGGCTCCGCTCCTTTGAAAGTTAACTGTAACTTTTTTATGTAAAATGGAGCCTTTATTTCCAGTTAGACCTCCAGCGGTGTACGCGGGTACGTCGGTGAAAAGTACATTCAAATCCTTGCAGTTATTTTTCAGTGTTACATACAGACAGACAAACATTCCAAAAACTGTTGTTTTGACTTTCATACATACATCGTACGTACATACACTCACGCCTGTGACCCCGAAAGGATATGCGCGTTAGACAAACTTTTAAAATAATTCGTTAATAAATTCCAACCGTTTTTAGATATAAGAGTAATATAACTTTTGGTGTATGTAGTTACGTTCAATTTGCTTTTTTTTTTTGAAAGAACTGCTTATTTTCAATCTTCAAAGAGCGTCCTTAAGGTCAATATAAAAAATCTATGGCACACCAGAACAAAAAGAAAAGTTGCATACCTGAGTCATGTGCTCAGATAATAAAGATGTAGGCTATTTTAATTAATTACATATATCATTTTGCTTCATTTTGTATATATATAATACCACTACTATGTAACCTTTCCTAATTCTTTATGATTTTGTATTTTTTGCCGTTGCGAGCGACACATGTGCATTGCAAACAAAAAATAAGAGTTGGGTCCAACTCAACATTATGCGGAGTTACTAGTCCTTTGGCACTCTATTCATATTATTGTTTAAAGAAATGTTATATACCTATATTTTATGTGTGCTACTAAACGTTTTCTTTTTTCTTTCAATCTTCCTCAATCTCAATATTATTTATAACAGCTTTATTTAATAAATTACTACATGAAGACACTATGACATTTTACACCCAAAAGGATTCCGAAGGGGTATTTAGTAGTATAAACAGAGTTTGCGGCCACAGCATTAGCTACTAATGTGATAGGGTGCAAGTTTATAGCCAATTGTCGCGTTTGTTGCTCTCAGTTTCAGTGCTTAGGGGATAAGGGGGTGTAGATTGTTAGGGTTCTCATTAGTAATTGAGACTAATGAGAACCCTAACAATCTACACCCCCTTCAATGACTTTTACAAATGGGGTGAACGAACTGATGAATTATCTCATAAGGTGTAATGTACTATCTCTCACTTTATTCTAAAACGGACTTTTAAAATTCAGAAACCTTATTTGGATGTTAAAATAAAACATATATATAAACCGGATTCAATTTTTAATTTATTCATCATCTCCTTCGTGATAAGATAAAAAACTCTAATTTTATTTTGATTTTTTTTCCAATAATCAGCTGCTTCGTTTTGCATGTTTATTTTTGAGTATTTTTAGTAAGCTGCTTGAATTGCGACAATTTAAGTGTCCTTCGGGTATGTCCTCTTTTGAATCCTTGAAAACATTCTGTTCAGAATTTCATAATGATCCTTTGAATACGAAACTCACTTTATATTAGTTATGTATATGACTCATAATATGAGTTAGAAATGTAGGATTAGTAAGTTAGTACTAGTTATGGTTTTTTTTAATGGTAAATTATATATATATATAAACTCTATAGTTTAAATGAGCAGGCTGGCTGTCTGATAGTGAGTGATTACCGCCGCTCATAGATACTTGCAACTCAAGAGGCGCAAGTTTAAAGGAGGGGGTGGGAAGGTTGTTGCTTTGGTAACCTCACTTACCCACAACGCAAAGATTGTTTGACAACCAATTTTCTGTGAAGCCATAGTATTATTCTGGCACCCATGTACCCCATGTACGTATGGGCCAGAGGGTTCATATATCATATCATATATAAACTTTAAATAAAACTTGAATAGAGTCTGTTTGTAATGTAATGTTTGTAGCGTAATGTTATACTGTAATTTATAGATATATATGAATAAGTTCATGCCTTTCTCCCATCGGGGTAGGCAGAGACAATAGAGCGCCACCTGCTTCTTCTATCTTCTACCACCTTTCCTTCTCTTGTCTCCTTAAAGCAGTAGTACATCACGAGTTTCCTCTTCTGTCATTTAACATTTCAGATAAACACATCCATTTTGGGTACTTCTGACCTGTCCCTTCGTCGAAAGGTCACCAATTTGATCAGTGTATGTTCTGCGCGCTCGACCCCTATCGGCATTTACATTCACGTTTGTCTTAGAAAAATTATGACAGAGAATATTCCTATATGTTACAGCCATTAAACTGAATACCTTTAATCAATAGAAGACCACTTTTGTCTTTTGTCAGAAAGAAAGAAAACACCAAAGCTGAATAATCAAACTCAAAATCCCTTAAGAAAATTGCTTTATTAATATTCCATAAATTTAATAATGAATTGCATCGTTTAAAGCTATCGCAATTTGATGTCTAATAATAACATGTTATTTTTTAAATTTTAAAGATATTATCTTCCCTTTAATTAAGACGGGTATACATCAACGGTAACCGTCACGAATACTTTAAGAGTACCCTGTAGGCTTATTAAACCTATCGATAAGGTCAATTTACACTGATGAGAAGCGTGGTCTTGCATATTAATAGTCAGTACTAGTGGACTAAATATAAATGGAAAATATCGTCGTACTAAAATCATTAAGTTAGTTGTGGCACTTCTATGTTTAATAAATAGATCTGGATTGCAAAGAGAATACATAAGTAGTTCAGCTATAAAGGACAGTTTAGCATGTATTTTTTTTAATTTATCCTATTCTTTATGTACTAACATATTATGTTTTACAACACCAGTTTCATTAGCAGGCTTACAACATTTTTAAGGGTTTGAGTGACAGTAATACCTGGACTACCGACTATCCGACGTAATGTAACAATACAGGTTTAATCGGTTTCAGTCTGATAAACCCGTGGCATGCAATTGGCAAATAAGTAGCTCTTTGTTTGTTTCTGTAAAATATTGTTTAGTTAGTGTTTAAAACATTTGTACATAAATAAAGTTTTGCTGTAATGTTTCAATGAAGTCACTTTCAACTTTTGTGTTCAATAAATGTTCTATAGGCTCTACAGCAATTTGGCTATAGAATATCGTGAAAGTAATTAATAGAGCTCTGTATACATATGTTCCAATAGATAAAATGAGCACTCAATTCAAATTTGAAAGCTACCCGCGATTGAAACTGCGACCTAGTTTCTCTCTACTATGTTTACACGAATCGCCAGTGTACCGTAAATAATATATTACGAGAGTGTGTTTGTTCATTTTCGATTATTGGAAATGCAAGCACTGCCCATGTTTGGTGTAAACTGATTATCAAATATTTGTTTTCATAAAACACAGTGGCAACTTCCTTTAAAAATTAGAATAAAGTAGAGTAAACTTTATTGTATATCATTCTAATAGTAATAATTAATAAACATCATTCAAATAAATATAGCAAATTTTATGCAAAAATAAAGAAGTCGGTTAAGTTTTCTAGTTGGTTTTCCTAAGATCGGGAGAGTTGCTATAGATTAGCAAAGTCTAGTAATTGAAGTACATTCATAAGGTACTATTACAGGTACTAATAGAGAAATAGTGTAATTTTCGGTCACTTGATTAAATAAATTTTCAATGCAATTATATGCACATAAGTCTCCTTGCATTGGTTTTTATAAACTATACTATCGTTACTCGTATATATTTTATTAAATCTTTAATAGAAAAATTTAGATACAGTTAACAAGGAACAGGCGGAGGCGTTTCAAATGCCCACGTACACTTTTGCCATACATAAATTAGCTCCTATATTATAATAAAGCTCAAAATTATCAGCACTATAAAATATTTTAAACTCAAATATTTATTAGGAATGAATTCGTAAAGTTTTCGTTACGAAATTACAAGTACAGTAAGTCAGTCAAAATAATTTGCTGCTTTGATTAAGAATAGTAATACTCATTGTAAGTTAAGTTAATAAATGTATCCTGATTTATAAAGCGTAATGTTTGCACAAAGTTTACATAATTATAACCGTAATTTATTTACGGTTATTACCAATACATTGCAAACTAGCTGCTGATTTGATAACGTGTTTTAATATAACTATACCGCTGACTATCTATTACATCAAAAGCCTCACATACAGACACTTACTGTGACTCACATATTCTTTTTACTTTAAGTTTTCATAGTTTTCATATTAGGACCACCGCCCACTCCTGATTTAGTAAAAGAAATTAACGAATATAAATATGAAAAAAAAATACTGTCGATATTTAGGCTTCGGTGTATATTTATTAAAAAAAAAAACATTAAATGTAATAAGGATTGATACTTTTTTTTATATTTATATGCGTTATTTTTTTTTACTAAATCAGGAATGGGCGGTGGCCCTAATATGAAAACTTAAAGTAAAAAGAAGTAGAGTATCATAGTAACTCCATTTTGTAGGTCAATAAATAAATTATATCATCTAAAGAATAATGTATACAAAACAATATATATACGATAATAAGAATGTCATCAGTGAAGTCAAGCTACGAATTGTGACAGTTTTACTCTGATTTTGTATATTTACAAAAAGATGATTATTATTTTCGATCAAGCGAGAAATATTGTTTTTCAATGTTTATCTTAAAGTCTGTTAAGAAGAAAATGGAGATCAACGACAATATGCGATTTTAAAGCGCCTTCGTCAGTAGCTCTGGCTAGTTTTGATACTTAATTTTTCGTACATATGTATATTTATCTAAGTGATTTACATGGGACATTCTAATACACCGTATTACCGCTGAAGGAAGAATGACATCGTTTGTTGCCAGTGCCAGTCAAAAAGAACTGTTTTGACAGAATGACATAAAAATACAAAGAGTAGCGTATAAAGAAGAACCGTCAATCTCTAGAAAATAATAAACAAGATGTGTTTTATTTGGACAAAACCTATATATTATTATATGGATTATGTTTGGTAAACAAATGTTTCAAAGAAAAAGGTATTGCTGGTCTATCTAAAAGCATTTAGTCAGGAGTGAGATACATCATTATAAATGTTGGTGGAAAAAACGGCTTTATGCTTAGTGTGTAGGTTAAAACGTATATCTGCTAACTGGGTCGCAGAAAGAATAATTTCAAATCCTACTTC
Organism: Tyria jacobaeae; assembly: GCA_947561695.1. NCBI lineage: Eukaryota > Metazoa > Arthropoda > Insecta > Lepidoptera > Erebidae > Tyria > Tyria jacobaeae. The sequence continues at coordinate 15,339,909 of OX387220.1, forward strand.
AGTTAATTGAATAAACCACCTACACAAGCCAACTGGATTTCGCTCCCAGGTTTCATGGCGGAGTTCCGACGACTCGCCGCTTCAAAGGAGATCGTGCGGTATCCCCTTACGACCTTGGCTGCCATAACCCGTTGTGGGTGTCTTAAAATTGCGACATTACGTATTGTCACGGTCTCCGCCCAGATTAGGTCCCCATATAGGTCCATGGACCGCACGATTCCCACATACAGTCTCTTACAAGAGGCAACGGGCCCCCGCATGTTGGGTGGCAGCTCGTGAGCTTGGGGGCCAGTTTTCGGAAATGAGGTCCGAAGTTCGACCGGCTGTCGAGTCCAATCCGAGATATTTCATGGAGGACTCTAAACCGATGCGAACACCTCCCACAACAAGGCTGGATCCTCTAGGTGGTCTTCAACGTGTTTCGCATTATTACGTGAAAATAAATAGTTTACCCTTATTTAAGTACATTACTACAAAATGGCACCGAAAAGGACCACACAGAAATCCGAGGCCAATAGCTCATCTTTAAGCACTCGAAGCTTACACCTTTTCAGAGACGGTGAGCCCACGGCCACATAGTTTTCGATAACTGATCTTGGTGCAACAGATGTAGATGGTCACAGGGGTCAACTGCATCCTCCACAGCAAAAACCACAACACATTTTAGAAAATATATGATCAACTATCACAAATTATAGGTTTACATTCAAAAAACTTAGTAAAAGTTTCCCTCAATACTTCGTAAAGTGTGTATACCGTAAGATACATCGTTCAATCTAGACACAGTGAATAAATTCCGGTAATACTTTAATGTACGAGAATAAGTTTACACGTGAGATAGCTTTAAGCCAACTTGGACCGAATGACATAAAAGAAACATCGAAATATTGAACATTGACATGAAAAAACTGTTTAAATACATGGATATCACGCTGCGTCTTTCCAAATTCGCTAAAGGTAGCCAAGGTTAGCTCCATTTACAAATCTGGCTGTAGGACAGAACCGGGAAATTATAGATCGGTGTCAGTGCTAAATGTCATATAAAAAATATTTGAATGAATTATTTATGACCGCCTAAATACTATCCACCTATTTACTCAAACAATAAATCATTCTTAAATTACCACCAACAATGACAGTTTTCGCTAAAAATCTAACACTCTCATGGCATGAGTAGATTTAATCACCAAAGTAAAAACTGTAGTCGATTTACACAAGAATGTTTATTCAAATAAACATAACACATACGTAACAATTAAAACACCGAATGTACAATATAGAAAAACTACTAAACAGGTCTGTTAATGTGCTAAATGTGATTCATGGCAGAAACAGGGATTCATATATGTACGTATTGTTGTTAGCGCGACAGGCGCCGGACTGAGTTGGCGTGGCTAACCGAACGACGTTAACACTTACTCCCTACAAAACTTATATACCCCAAAAAAAAAGCGTTGGATACAGTAAGGCATCAAAAGCTTCTTTAGAAATTAAACAACATATACATAGGTATCACAGGAACAACTATCAGTTGGTTTGCATCATACCTACAAAATAGATGTCTAGCGGTTGAAAACTTCATAAGTTCAACCCAAAACATCTCATTTGGCTATAGGCATAACTCAGTGTTACAGAATTGACCCGTTATTATTTTTAATTTATCTAAATAATTTAAATATAATAAGACTAACACGATACCTAACACTATACGCAGACGACACATGTCACTTTTATTTTGATAAATCTAAACACGAAATTATTACTGATCCTCAAAAAGATGCTAAATGTCTAGTTTAAATCTAATTTACTAACAGTTAACACATCCAATACTTCATTTATGATAAATAATGAAAGAATAGACCATTCTACACAAGAGAAATATCTCGAAATAATCATTGACAACAAACTCACATGGAAACCGCATATTGTTCATGTAAAATCAAAACTTTCACTACTACTTGAAGTTTTGCGAAAAATGTCAAGCGTATTAACCCATTCCTCCCCACTGTCCTATTTTTAAGACACCATATTCAAATTTTTATTTTTACATGTTAATTCGTTTATTTTTATTGTTTCTGACAAAATTCGTATTCTTGCACTGTTGTCTGATACAATATTTTTTTTTCTTCTGCAAAAAGTGTATCCGAAATTTTAATTCATTTTTTTCAAAATATCATTTTCTTTGCCTCAAAAAGAAGCATCATATTCTGATTTTATTTACCATAATGTAAAAAACTTGCCAACTACAATTAACATAAAACTGATTCTTAGACCTTTACCAAATATATAGTAAATGGTAGAAAATGATAATCTTTTAAAATAAGCCATACTATAAATATGACTCTGGGAACTACCTATACAATTTGCCGCGAAAGCATTTTCGGACCTGCAACGCTAAGCACTAGTTCAAACGTGTCAATTGTTTGTTTCTTGCGGGTCTTGTGTTTACATTAGTCAAAAGGTCTCTGCCGATGTTGATGAAATGATCGTCAAATACTTTGGTCACCATGGCATCAAACAATTTATAAAAGGTAAACCAGTGAGGTTTAGCGGATATTGCTATAACTTTTTGCTTTATACAGGCAAGGAAGCTCAAATTTTCGATGGTACTGGTGATGGCTTGGGTTCAAGGGTGGTGAAAAAGTTGCTTGCAGTATGTACAGATCCCAGCGCACACTTAGTTTACTTTAAGAACTTTTTAGCAGCATGCAATTGTTAATCGATTTGAAATCTCAAGGGTTCAGAGCTGCAGGGACAGTCAGAGACAATAGGACTAAGAAATTTCCTATCATGACTAAACTATAAATGAAAAAAAAAGGCCGAGGATATTCCGATCATCTCTTCGATAAAAGTAACGAAATATTATGCGTGAAATGCCATGACAACAATGTAGTGAGTCTTTTGACTAATTTTGATACTGTAGACTCTTTTGTAAAAACTAATAGGTACTCGAAGACAGAAAAAGCAAAAGTAGCCGTGAATCAGCCAAAGCTTATTCATAATTATAATAAAAACATGGAAGGAGTGGATAAACATGATTGGCTAATTTCTAAATATCCGATCCGCTTCAGAGGCAAAAAATAGTATTGGCCTCTAGTCATTCGTGTTTTAGACATGTCCCTAGTGAATGCATGGATTATTTACAACAAGGTAAATAAAGATGTGAGCATCTCTCTGCTAGATTTCAGGCGTAGGGTTTGTTATTCTTGGATGAAAAAATCAGAAGGCAAGGCAAGCAAACCTACACCAAGTACATCAGAACGCCTTTTACAACTTGTCAGGTTTGACAATATTGGTCTCTATATAACGAAGACAGATAAACAGAGGCGTTGCCAGGGACAAGGTTGTAAAAAAACACCTCTTACTTTTTGCGCTAAATGTGAAAAAACACTCTGCTGTGATTGTTTTATACCTTACCATACAAAATAAGTTAATAGAACTTTATGTTTAAAACTGTTAATAGTAAAATTATCAAATACAGCTATTATACATATAATTGTTTACTTTTATTATTTCTGATCACATGTCCCCACTATCGTATTTATAGGACAGGTTGACTCAGCATTTAAATTACTATTCTTTTAATTTTTTTGTTCGTATTATTTTTTCATTGACGTTATTAGGATCACATATAAACGATACAGGAACTTTTGTAATTGGCTATTAAAAAAGATAAAAGGGGAATACGAAAATAACTTAATAAATAATGCAGTAAAAAGCAACAACAATAAAATGCTGTGGGATACTATAAAAATGGTATCTAACTCGAACAAATCCGATAACCCCGCAACTAGGCTTCTTTTAAAAAAGTGATCCTCTGTACTCTACTAACAAAATAAACAGCTTTTTTGTAGCTATCGGGCAAGCCCTTGCCCTAAAAATGTTAAATACCTCTACCCATATTGAATCCCCACAAATAAATTCTTGCTCGTATTAATTTGCATTGGTCCCCAATGATGAAGGAGAGGTTCAAAACCTTATACTTAACTCAAGGAAGGATACATCTGTTGGACGTGACAATATCTCCGGAGCCTTTTTGAAGCGATATCACCAAAGATTAATCACTCCGTTAACATACATATATATTTAACCTTATGTTCTCTATTGGGGCTTTTCCACAGCAGCTTAAGCTTGCTGAGGTTATTCCTATTTACAAAAAGTGGTGACAGAGACTGCATAAATAATTATAGACCAATATCTTCACTTTTTTGAAAGGGTTCAAAAGGGGGTACAAAAAGGGTCCTTTCAAAAATTGTTGAAAAGTTATTAAATAAACGACTTATACATTACCTTGAATATAAAATATTTTATCAAGCTCTCAATTTCAGAGCAGGTATCTCAACCACAGATGCAGTATATGCACTAATTGATCAGATTGTTTGTAAACTTGACTCTAAAGAAAGGGTAATAGCAATATTCTTAGATATAAAAAAAGCATTTGACACAGTCTCTGTCCCACTCTTGTTGAATAAACTGGAAAGATTTGGAATCCGTGGCATACAGCTTGAACTGTTTAAGGACTACCTATCTAACCGAAAACAAAGAGTGAGGGTTGGTGGTGTTGTCAGTGATGACTTACCTACTTGTTTCGGTGTGCCGCAGGGATCTGTACTCGGCCCATCACCATTCCTGACATTCATAAATGACCTGTGCAACTTACAACTTTACAATGGTAAAATAGTGACTTTTGCGGATGACACAGCCCTAATTTTCCACGGAGACACTTGGGAGTCAACATACGCCACCGCTCAAAATGGCTTCAATGTGGTATCTACTTGGCTTCGAGAAAATGGCCTTACACTCAACATAGGCAAAACTAATTACATACCATTCTCAATTAAAACCAATTCACCCCCAATAATTGACAATTTATCTATCATAGCACACACTTGTGCTCCCAACCATGCCTGTACTTGCGAAGACCTAAAAAAAGTTTCTCACACTAAATATCTTGGCATCGTGACAATACCCTTAAACTCAACCAACACCTTGATCTATCAGATAGAACACGCAAACTGATTTTCATCTTTAAAAATCTCCGTCACGTTTCGGATAAATCTGTCATTAGGACGGTCTACATGGCCCTATGTCAATCCATCTTATCATATGGCATCACTCTATGGGGTGGCGCATGCAAGACTTACTTGATAAAAGTTGAAAGAGCCCAAAGAGCGGTATTAAAAGTTAGTCTATCATTGCCTTTAATGTTCCCCACAAATGATTTGTATAAACTTGCAGATGTTCTAACGGTACGGCAACTTTACATTTTATACTCTATCCTCAAGCAACACTCTCTCATCAAATTCAATCCCTCATCAAACTAGAATAAACGGCTTAAACATAAAGTCTGTTTGTCGGGTAAACAATGGTCCACTAACTTCTTAAGCAAATATTTTGATTTTTTGGGACGATACCCATAGAATAAAATTAATAAGTTGATTACAATTTACCATTTAACTAAATTTAAATGCAAACAAATTCTCACAGCATGGCTAAAGTCCATGAATTATGAACAAACTGAAAATTTACTTAATGGACACACACACACACACACACACATATACACACACACACAAACACACACACATATACACACATACACACACACACACGAGCGCGCGGACTCACGTACGCACGCATCTCATCGAACTTCTTGCACACACAATCATAGGTAGTAGAGCCACGCTGATTTATTCAGCAGGAATGGGCCGGCTCGACCGGGGCAGTACTACCCTCTCACAGAAAACCAGCCTAAAGTGACAACATTCGTGGTGTCGCCTTTCGCTGATGAGTGAGAGACCGGAGGCCCATCGATGCAGGGGTGACAGTTATCGATGTATGTGTGTGAGCAGTGGAGTGCTGTAGAGTCATTGTGAGGGTGGCGTGGATCGAACCGTCGGCCAGGGAGACCCGTAGAAACAGTGGTGCCGCTGGCCGCCCGCGGCATAGAGAGGGGCCCAACCACGGCTAACCACCCTGGGAGGCTGCACCGTCGTGCCGGTTGGTGACCGAATGGTGGGACCCGGCGACCACTTCCGGGAGGGTACGGGGGTCCTTCCGTCCGACGGTTCAGTCACCGTCATACTTCACCGATACATGATGACACAGCATTTTTAGTCTCAGTTTACATTGCCACGATGACTGTCATGCCTTTTACGCCCCCTAGTCTTCTATCATGGCAGCACAAAAAAAGAAAAGTGGTCTTACAACGGCATCCTCCTCTCCCACCAACCCGCTTTTTGAGGTGGAGTTCACTAACATACGTGGACTCCATGCAAACCTCAGCGCCGTACTCCAACACCTCGAGACGGCTCGGCCGGCCATGCTTTTTCTTACGGAGACACAAATACGCCGCCTTGCCGACACGGCATATCTCCACTATCCCGGCTACGTGCTCGAGGAGTGCTTCCTCGCAAGGGCTGGAGTGTGCCTTTTCATCAGGGCGGATGTTTGTTGTCGCCGTCTGCACTGCCTAGAAGACACATCCATCTCCATCCTTTGGCTCCACGTGGATTTTGGCTCTACGAGCCGGATTTACGTGTGCCTCTATCGCTCCTATTCCGGAGACTCCGAGACAACTCGACTCTTTGACCACCTGAGTCAAGCAGCGGATAAAGCGCAGGAGCAGTTTCCGACCGCCGAACTGGTGTTTTTAGGAGATTTTAACGCCCACCATGAGTCCTGGCTGGGATCTTCCAAAACTGACCACGCTGGTCGAACTGCCCACGCATTTGCTCTCACGCATGACCTTACCCAACTGGTACTCCAGCCCACCAGGATACCAGACATAACGGGTCAAGCGCCCTCTTTGCTGGACCTTCTGCTGACGAATCACCCAGCGCAGTACAGCGTATCGGTTCTCGCCCCTCTGGGGTCCTCCGACCACTGCCTGGTGTCGACCTCAGTGCCTCTTGTTACGCCTCCACGACCTGTGGTAACAAGGCGGCGGTTATGGCACTACTCGTCAGCAAACTAGGATGGAATGCAGGAATATTTTGCATCCATCCCGTGGGCTCAACGCTGCTTTAAAGACTGGATCTGGGATCTGTCGCAAAGTGCGTCTGCCGTGACTGACGAAATCACTGTCGGTATGGAGTATTATGTCCCCTACAGTGAAGTCGCCAGCACGAAGACCTGTCCCTGGTTCAATCGCGAGTGCATCCGTGCCGTTGCTCAAAAGCAGTCGACCTACCGCGCATGGATCAGGGCCCGCGCACATTGTGACCAAGACATTGATCGCCTAAAAGTAGCACAAAACAGAGCCACTAGGGAATGCAAGAGGGCTTACATCAGAGCAGATGCCCAGTGCATTGCACGGTTTGGTCAAGAACTCGCATACCCTACGGGTAGCCGTAAGTTTTGGCAATTGGCCAAAGCCGTGCAGTCCAACTACTGCCAACCTTCGCTGCCGCCGTTGAACTACCCTGACGGATCACTAGCCCACGAGCCGCAAGAGAAAGCGAAACTACTAGCTGACCTCTTTGCGGCTAACTCCCGCATCGACGACCGTTGCGCGCACACGCCCACCATTGCGTCCTGCGACTCCGCAATGCGGGATATTCGCATGCAGCAGAGGGATGTCCGTGCGGAGCTTCGGTCACTCGATGTCCGGAAAGCCAGTGGACCCGATAGTATTCCGGCGGTGGTTCTTAAGAACTGTGCACCTGAGTTGTCTCCCGTACTGACGCGCTTGTATCGCCTGTCCTATTCCTCAGGAATTGTTCCGGAGGCCTGGAGAGAAGCGAATGTTCAACCCATTCCCAAAAAAGACGACCGCTCCGATCCAGCCAATTACCGACCTATAGCCGTCACTTTCATAATTCTGTAAGGTGTTCGAGCGGATCATCAACACCCAATTAATCCGCCACCTAGAGGATCACTCCTTGTTAAATGATCGGCAATATGGTTTTAGGCCGAACCGATCCACGGGTGATCTTCTAGCGTACGTCACACACCTTTGGGGTGAGGCTATGGATAGGCATGGGGAGTCCTTGGCCATCAGCCTTGACATTGCCAAGGCCTACGATAGGGTCTGGCACCGCTCGCTTATCTCCAAACTTCCTGCATTTGGTCTGCCACCTAAACTCTGCAACTGGGTTGCTGCCTTCCTACATAAGGGTTCTCTGCAACGGCGCGGCCTCAGACTTCCGGGAGGTAAACGCTGGTGTACCTCAGGGCTCCGTCCTATCGCCTACGCTGTTTCTTCTGCATATCAATGACATGTTGGCCCTTGGGAATATTCATTGTTATGCAGACGACAGTACAGTACACCGGCGATATTTCGGACATCCTACTGCCAAGCTAGCAGACGTTGAGGGAAAACGACAGGAGCTTGTCGCTGAGCTCGACTGGGTCTTGAGCCGCATTTCCGAATGGGGCTGGGAGAATCTGGTCAAGTTCAGCGCCAAGAAAATAAGCGTGTGTGTTCTCTACCAAAAAGTCTCCATTCCTTCCCCTTCCTACTCTTCAGAGCACTCAACTGCCACTGCAGGATAGGCTTAGTATCCTGGGTATGGATATTTGCCGGGATCTCAATTCGCGCGATTACATCGAGAGTGCCACTAAGGCGGCCTCGCGAAAGCTCGGCATTTTGAACAAGGTGAGACGGTTCTTCTCGCCCGAGCAACTGTGTCTTTTATACAAGACCCAGGTTCGCTCCTGCGTGGAGTACTGCTCTCATCTCTGGGACAGCCGTCCCAGAGATGAGAGCAGTATGCCATGCGCATATTTGCTTCACGCTCTCGATCGGTTGCAACGGCGCGTAGTCCGCATTATCGACTGTCCTGAGATCACCCAGTCTCTTGAGCCTCTGCAGTTGCGAAGAGATGTCGCCTCTATGGTAGTCCTCTATCGCCTACATCACGGGGAGTGTTCTGATGAGCTCTTCCAATTGGTCCCACCTTCTCCCTTCCTCTACAGGACTACACGTGCTGGCCTGAGGAGTCACCGTTTGTGCGTCGAAAATATACGTACCCGAACTAAACGGTTTGGCTCTTCTTTCCTGTGCCGATCGGTAAAAGCCTGGAATTCTCTAATAGCGCACGTGTTTCCTTCCCACATTGATCCCAGGTCTTTTAAGCGGGGCTTGAAAAAGCATCTCACCAGGCCGCCATAGTGTGGGTCACCATGCTGCATTGACTAGACATGCAATGAGGATGGTGACCACCACTCTTTGACTCCACCTATTGCTTTCCATCAGGCAAAGTGGAGTCACTATGGTAGGCTAATAAAAAAAAAACAATATCATCTAATGTTTAGTAATAGAATGTTACATCCTTGAGCTCAATTGTCCAGAGTCTTGGAGAGACTGGTAATCTGTCATATAGGTCTCCTAGTACAGACACCAGTCTCTCACATAGATAATTATAATAATAATAATAATAATTGTTTTTTTTTTAAATATAAAATAAAAACAAAATAAATATATTTAAAAATATAAAAAATAGTGCCCCACCGGTATCGGGTACAGGGACCAAGCTACCGGTGGTTAGGGCTCCAGAGACAGGAACCTCCTCACAATACGTGCCGTATCAAGAAGGACTGCCTTCTGCATTAGGCCCTTAACCCAGCTGTGTAACGTGAGCCTCTGCAGATGTTGGTCGAGGCTCTTGGCAATCAACCCAAGAGCTGATATGACTATCGGCACAATGATTGCAGAACTCACATCCCACATGTCGACCACCTCATGGGCTAAATCCAAAAATAATAATAACTGGCAACACTCTATGGCAGCTGTAATTTTTTCAGTCCGTAAATAAATAAAATTTTCCAGCTTTTATATTTTAAATTAAAATCACATATATATATCGGAAGCAGTATGCATATAAAGGCAACAAATAACAAGAAGAAAAACCAAAAGAAAAACAATATGTAAAAACTTAAATATAAAATGTGAGGCATGACATTTCAAATGTCATGTCATCTTTTACAAAAATGAAAAAATTCAAGCTGTTCAATGATAACAAGATCCAGGGCACGAAATGCACCAAAACCATCTCCGGACTCGTCGCTAAGCTCCGCCTCGCTGCCCCCGGAAACCGCATCAAGCATTCCGGCTGTTGTTGAGGCGTCGAGCTCGACATCAAGCGACGAGTTTTTCTCACCGCCGACGTCACCAACACCAGTACGCCGGCAGGGGAGAGGCCGGCCACCGACTTGCTTGGGACCCCGAGGCCAGCCGGCTTCGAATAGGGCCCCCGCTACAGGTGGTAATGTGCATCGCATGAGATGGACGACATCCATAAATGAGAACGTCATGCGAGCATATTTGTGGCTACAGAGGGAGGAACCAACCTCACTGCGTATCGTAATCGTATGCTGTTGTTGTTTCGGGAACTTGAACCAGCTGTTAATGTTTCGGCACAAAGACTATCGGATCAAGTACGGGCCATTCAGCGATGTCATCTGTTGGATAATTCCGTGCTTGAGAGGCTACGCTTGGACTTACAAAATAGCATTGTTGCCCCCCTCCATCACAAATGGAGACTCTTATTGACGCTGGACTACTACCACCTAGTCCTATTGAGGGAGGGGAGGATAATACTGCTTTAACTGTAAGTACCCAATATAATGATAAAGTAAGGAACGCTTTGGAAGGTGCTATTCGAGAATATCGGCACGTGAGTTTTGATGATAGACCACGTTTACCGCGTTTGCCGATGCATAAACGAAATAAAGCGCTAGTGTGTGCCCTTGACTCTTTATTATCTACTTATTTAGAAAATAATGAAAACCTCAGGGATACACATTCAATTCTTTATTGTGCGGCGGTTACAGCTTGTCGAGTAGCTGGTGTTAAACTACCACGTGTTAATACTACTCCTCGACAAAAGATTTATGTTCCGGCGTGGCAGTACAGGATTGAGCGACGTATCGTTGAGGCGAGGGCACTCATTGGCAAGCTTACCTGTTTCAGATCGGGTAATACACGCCCGAGAGTAATGCGTTTTGTGAATCGTGCTTTTTCAGGAACTGATATCAGTTCTTGTGATTATGCAGCACGTGTCACAGAGCGCATTGACTTTCTGAAGCAGAAAGTTTATGCATGGGCAAACCGCATACGTAGATTTAAAATCCGAGTAGACCGATATACTCAGAATCGTACTTTTCAAAGGGACGAGAGGTGGGTTTACAGAAGATGGGATCAGCCTGACTTACTGAGTGACACACATCTCCCAGATGTTGAACTAACTAATACATTTTGGCGTAACATCTGGTCGATGCCTGTCGCTCATACTGAGGGTGAATGGATGCGAGATGTTAAACGTTCATGTGAGTCCATTAATACTATGGAGCCAGTAGAAATATCAAGTACAGATATAGCTCGTGCGGTCCGTTCGTTACCGAACTGGAAATCAGCCGGACCGGACGGACTGCATAACTTTTGGTTAAAGTGGCTCCATAGCTCACATGTGTGTTTGGCATCTCAATTCCAATCATGCTTGGAAGCAGGTTCACTGCCCGCTTTTATGACAACTGGCGTAACTCACCTACTCTATAAGTCTGGTAGTGCCATGGAACCCAAAAACTACAGACCCATTACCTGTCTGCCAACACTTTATAAATTATTTACGTCCATTCTGAGAGTGAAGATAACAACACATGTCTCTAAGAACAATATAATGACTTTCTCTCAGAATGGATGTAGAAGTGGGGCACGTGGCACTAAAGAGTTCCTTATTATTGACACGGCTATTAACCAACAAGTTCGACGGAACCGAAAGGATTTAGCGACATGTTGGATAGATTATAAAAAAGCTTACGACTCCGTGCTACATACGTGGCTCCTAAGGGTGATGGAGTTGTATAAGATTGATACAACTTTATGCACTTTCTTGGAGGCATGTATGCAGCAATGGAGAACAGTTCTTTGCTATCCAGGATGTCGACAATCTCAGGGTGACGGCGAATTTATAAATATCAAGCGGGTTATATTTCAGGGTGATAGTTTGAGCCCCTTGTGGTTCTGCTTGGCTTTGAATCCTCTTAGCACTGTGTTAGAGGGTTCGGGGCTGGGCTATCGTTTGCGGAGAAATGGTCAAGTTATATCCCACCTCCTTTTCATGGATGATTTGAAACTGTTTGCCTGCAGTAATGTCCAGTTGATAAGATTACTAGAGGTAACTGAAACCTTTAGTAAATGTATCAAGATGGAATTTGGTGTAGATAAATGTGCAGTCATGCATGTAAGCAAAGGCAGGATTGTGGAATCTGAAGGAATTGAACTTTCAGATTCCACACACCTTAGACGTCTTTCTGCAAATGAAACGTACAAGTATCTCGGTATGTCACAGGCGCTGGGTATAAATGAACTGACTATGAAGCAATCGCTAAAGGAGCGTTTCTTTGGCCGTCTGAAAAAAGTACTGAAAAGTCTTTTGTCGGGCGGTAATAAGGTGCGTGCCTATAACGGTTGGGTCATACCAGTCTTAACCTACTCCTTTGGCATACTTAGATGGACTCAGACGGAATTGGACGCCCTAGATAGAAGAGTCCGTACACTGCTAACTGCGTACCGAATGCACCATCCACGTTCATCAGTAATGAGATTGTACATTCCGCGGAAATGTGGGGGTCGTGGTTTCTTAAATGCCAAGACCCTTCATAATCGCGAAATATGCAATCTTAGAGATTACTTTCTTTCTGTTAATGTGGAGGTACACCGGGATGTAGTGGCAGTTGATAACGGACTTACTCCGCTTGGTCTAGGAAAAGAGAACTGGCGCAAGCCTGCAATACTTAATGTTAAAGACCGTCAGGAGATATGGAAGAGCAAAGAGCTGCATGGACGTTTTTATCGGGCCTTAAACGGGCCCGATGTAGATTTATTATCATCTGTGTCTTGGCTACGTTTCAGTGACCTCTTTGGAGAAACTGAAGGTTTTATCTGTGCAATTACAGATGAAGTTGTTATGACGAACAATTATAGGAAACATATCCTGAAGGATGGCACAATTGACATTTGTCGGGCATGTCATCGCCCTGGTGAAACCCTCAGGCATATAATTTCCGGTTGCTCTCGTCTTGCAAACGGTGAGTACTTGCACAGACATAACCAAGTGGCCAGGATAGTCCATCAGCAACTTGCTCTTAGATATAACCTTGTGGATGTCGAGTTACCGTATTATAGGTATGTGCCCGACCCAGTTCTTAAAAATAGTCGTGCAACATTATATTGGGATCGATCTATCATCACTGACAGGACTATTGTTGCCAATAAACCTGATATAGTGGTGATAGACCGACTAGAGCGCCGAGCAATGATTGTTGACATTACCATTCCACATGACGACAACCTCATAAAGGCAGAAAAAGATAAACAAATAAAATATTTGGATTTAGCCCATGAGGTGGTCGACATGTGGGATGTGAGTTCTGCAATCATTGTGCCGATAGTCATATCAGCTCATGGGTTGATTGCCAAGAGCCTCGACCAACATCTGCAGAGGCTCACGTTACACAGCTGGGTTAAGGGCCTAATGCAGAAGGCAGTCCTTCTTGATACGGCACGTATTGTGAGGAGGTTCCTGTCTCTGGAGCCCTAACCACCGGTAGCTTGGTCCCTGTACCCGATACCGGTGGGGCACTATTTTTTATATTTTTAAATATATTTTGTTTTTATTTTATATTTAAAAATGTAATTTGTATGTTGAATAATGTGAATAAAGAGAATAATAATAATATATTCTTTATTGTACACAAAACAAATACACAGAAACAGAATAATATAAAAGAACAAGAAATGCACAATGGGCGGCCTTATCGCTAAGAAGCAATATCTTCCAGGCAACCTTAGGATGGACAGGAACGTGATGAAAGACGTGGGTTTTGGTGTAAAAATATAAAGTGGAGCTTCATGGATTGCATAAATATGATTGCATATAATGACGTTTGCATATTTAGGTGTATCAGACATACATACATATATATATAAACAAGATACATATATATACCTACCTACTTAAACATTTACATAGATTACTTAATTATATCTATAATAAATTAAAAATTTATATATGATTGATGTGCTGGATTATTCTAGCAGATAATGTTGCATTACCATTTTTTTGAATGATGCTAAAGTTCGCGCTTGCTTAATATATAGTGGTAGTGCATTCCAAAGGCTTGCGGCTTCAACAGTAAAGGATTTGTCGGCGAACTTTGTAGAATGCACTGGAATTTGCAGTTGCAAATTTTCAGATGATCTCAAGAACCTTGAATGTGTGTCACAGAGGAACCTAAAACGTTTATTGAGGTAAAAGGGAGTGAGGGGATTGAATAGTATATTATAAAGTAGAGACAGGATGTGAGTATTCCGCCGAAGGGAATTCCAAAATTCCACTTGAGCGAATTACGATATTCTGAAATATGATCATATTTGCGTAAACCAAATATGAACCTTATGCAAAAGTTTTGAAGCCTTTCAAGCTTATTGAGTTGCTCCTCAGTGAGATCGAGATAACTGGCATCAGCATAGTCTAGTATTGGAAGTAAGAGTGACTGTGCAAGCGAAATCTTTGTAGCGATTGGAAGAAAGTTCCGTGGTCTTCGTAAGGACCCAGCTGCGGCAAACAATTTGCGACTAACCTCTTGTAGTTGTCGGCCCCAGGATAAAGTTCTATCAATGAATATACCCAGATTTTTTACACTATCACAAATATACAGCGGCGTACCATTGAAAATTGTTTGAGGCAATTGAGTAAAATCGATTTGAGAAATCATCCTAGAACTGCCCACCATGATGACCTGAGTTTTAGCAGGGTTCACCTGGAGACCATAGTTAACACTCCATTCACAAATACGTTCCAAGTCACAATTTACAACAGAAAAGGCTTCGTGTATTCTATTAATTGGCGCGTGAGTATAAATTTGAAGATCGTCTGCGTAAAGATGATGAAACTATTCTTTTGGATATTGTGTTAATAAATATAGCGAAGAGTAAAGGAGACAAAACGCCACCCTGCGGTACACCGACCGAGATATCACACCAAGAAGAAACCGAATTTTCAGTGCGAATCCGTTGTCGGCGACCAGACAGGTAACTTTGAAACCAATCAATCACTATTGGAGATATGTTAATCGATCCAAGTAGGATATGGGAATCAACTGTTATTCTTCTAATGACTACACCAATTAGTTTAAGTACTACCTATGTATCAGTATGTGTGAGACAAAAATTAAATTAAAAAAATATATATATGAACTTAGTTTCAAGATTAGATAAAAAAAATCCAAAGTTTTCGATGCTTTGGAAGTAATGAGTTAAGACTAAAAAAATGCACAATTATTTATAAATCTTTTGTAAAATTTCACTTAGAATACTTAATATAAATATGGGGTTCAGCCTCTTTCACAAAGTTAAATCCATTGCAAAGAACACAAAATAAAATAATCAAATAATTATTTTAACCTAACCCCATGAGATAAATTATACCAAAATATCAAATTATTAAATATAAAATATAACACCCGTATCTAAGTTAAAACAATTGCAACTAATACTATTCACACCAATAGACAGTAACGGAAGCAAGAAACAACGTATACTTTAAGAAACACGTGCAAACTTCAGGTAATTTATCACCGTGCTGATTATGGAAGTAGAACGATATTACTCGAGGGAGCGCGGCTGTACAATACATTATCAAATGACATTAAAGAGTGTGATAATATACTAATATTTACAGATACATATATATTATAAGTGGACTGTAATAAAGCTCTTAAAAATTCTACTCTTAATTGCAGTTTAAATAATGCGTGTACAATAAAAACGGCTCTACATATTTATTGAATTTTATTTTTTTTTTATTTTTTTTAGCTCCGGCAGATATAGAGATATAAAATAAATATAAATATTGCGTCTATGAATATCATCCTGACTGTGATTAGTCAGGATGATATTCATATCGCAGTATAAAAATGAACTTATTCACAATGTTTCATGCTTTAAAACTAAAAATAAAACTGCACACTCTCTAATCAAGCGACGTGCTTGTTATGACCTACTAAAAACACTCACAAAAGATGTTAAACAGTAGTGTACCCGCATAATCGAGTCTCACTAACGAGATCTCACCAGAATAGAAATATATCTTTCACCCTTTGTATTTCTACGTGTCAAACGAGTTCTAAAACCTTTGTGGACGGACTGCCTCATGGAAATTATAAAGTAAATTTGTAGATCCGATTATACAAAATTCTACACGTGTGTTTCGTCATTGTTAGATTTTAGTAATGCTTTCAATAACGTGGATTTAGACATTTTGCTCTATAATGACCCCTTCTCTTAACATACCTCCAACAAGGAATATCTGTTTATTTAAATATACGGTTTTACTCACGTGTGTATTTTGGGGATGCCCGACTAGTTTCGGTCTCGACTGGAGACCCTTCTCAAGGAGGAAGTCGTCTAGTCGCCGCGACGATACCGGACGTCACAGTGAGTAAGCCGAATATCTGGTTTCAAAGTTACCTGTTTGGTCGCCTGCGGAGGTTTAATTGAAGATACTGTTTCATATTTTTATAGCTGTTTTTTTCTTTCCGCCACCTGTGCGCAATTGATCTCCAAATATATTCTAGGGCTAATCTCATAAATAATAAATTGCCATCGTCACTGCAAACAGCCACATACCGAAAATTTGCGGTTGAAGCAAATCTCATGGATTCAGTTAATCTAGTAAAGGCTCAGATTATTGTTATTGGTAATCCAAAGCTCATATCTAGAATCGACGGTAAATATAAATATAGTGACAAGGTCAAGAAGAAGAAGCATTGGAAAATATATTGATAACTGTTTGACCCAGCCTATTCAACTGCTGGAGATGAGTCGTAGAATGTTTGCAACTGCTGGGTTCTTGCGCGGCCTAGAACTAACCGAAGATCAATTTAACAAACTTGAGAGAAGTCATAATTTTTGTATTAAATTAGTACTTGGACTTTGCAAAAATGATCATGTATCTGAATTTCACACAAAGCTTAGGTAGTTACCTATACAATTTTGAAATGCCCACATTCTTTTTCTTTCTACAGTGTTCTATTTAATCTCCAGACTCCGTCCTTAAGATCTTTTCCCAATTTAAGGCTTCATGGACAAATCCTTTCTCCTTTCTTTTTTGTCAAAACTCTGTAAAAATACCTTTTTTTTAGTGGTAGAGCCATGCTTGCTTAAGCACGAATGGGCCGGCTCGACCGGTGCGATACCACGGCCTCACAGAAAACCGGTTGTGAAGTAACGCTTGCGTTGCATTTCCCCGAAATGAGTGAGGTCTCCGGAGGCCCAAAATCCCCCACCCCCCTAATGATAGCGCTGTTAACGAAAAGGATACCCCAGGGGGGTACCAGCGCTAGCGTTGGAGAATCCCCCCCTGGACGTCCACCCTCAGTACGGATTATGCCTGATTTTAGACGCCCAGGCTGCCCCTCGTACTCTGGGAGGGCTCAACTGCGCTGTCAAAATCTGCTCGGGGCAAGAGAAGGCATACCATGGCACCCCCTGTCACGTTTACCGTGGATTTTTGTAACATCAGGGGCTTACATTCGAACCTCGACACTGTCCACCACCACCTTGAGACAGCAAAGCCGGCCTTGCTCTTTTTAACCGAGACGCAGTTATCATCTCCAGCGGACACATCCTACCTCTGCTACCCAGGGTACGGACTGGAACACTCCTTTGTTCCTAAGGCTGGTGTATGCGTGTACGTTAGAGATGATATCACTTCTCGCCGCCTCGGCAATCTTGAAGGTAGGGACCTCTCCATCTTATGGCTACGTGTAGACTGCGACGACCATCCCCGCATCTACCTATGCCTCTACAGGTCCCATAGCGGTGATGCCGAAACGGACCGACTCATCGACCACGTCCAAATGGCTACAGACTCAGTGCTCCAGCTGGTCCCATCCGCAGAGATCGTGATTCTTGGCGACTTTAACGCCCATCACGCCGAATGGCTTGATTCGCGCAAAACCGATCATGCCTGAAGATCTGTTAACGATTTCGCCTTGGCATATGGCTTGACGCAGCTGGTAGCAACGCCTACGCGAATCCCAGATGCAGAAAGCCACGTGCCTTCACTGTTGGATCTTCTGCTGACCTCACATCCTGACGGCTACAAAGTATCCGTTGAGGCCCCTCTTGGCTCTTCGGACCATTGCCTGATTAGAAGTATGGTGCCACTCGTTCACTCGCTGCGGCCGCGAGTTACAGGCAGTCGCCGTGTATGGCACTATAGGTCAGCAGACTGGGATGGAATGAGAACATTCTTTGCATCCTACCCATGGAGGCAGGTTTGCTTCTCGCCGGATGATCCCAATGTCGTTGCTGACTCTGTCGCAGATGTTGTGCTTCAGGGTATGGAACTTTTCATTCCATTCTCCCTGATTCCCACAGGTGGCAAGTCCCAGCCTTGGTTTGGTCGAACCTGCAAAGCGGCGTCCCGCCGAAAGCAGGAATGTTACCAAGCATGGGCTAATGCAGCGACAGCACGGGATGTAAAGACCAGCACATTAAAGAAGCAATTTAACTTTGCCTCCAGGTCCCTCAAAAGAGTAATTGCTGGGGCGAAGTCGGCTCACATCAGCAGAATTGGCGAGAGACTAGTTAGTCTCCCCTCCGGAACTCGTGCATTCTGGTCTCTTGCCAAAGCTGTCCAGGGGAACTTTTGTAAGCCATCCCTTCCACCTCTACGCATAGGAGATAGTTCGTTGGCCCACGACGCTAAAGAAAAAGCCGATCTTCTGGGCAAACTCTTTGCGTCCAACTCGACCCTGGACGACGGGGGAAACGCACCGCCGACCATACCGCAGTGCGAGACCCGCATGCCGGAAGTCCGGTTTACACAAAGGGCAGTGCGTAAAGCGCTTCTTTCCCTCGACGTTCATAAGTCGAGTGGGCCCGATAGAATCTCTCCTATCGTGCTGAAGACGTGTGCTCCAGAGTAAGCACCGGTTTTAACGCGCCTTTATCGGCTTTCCTACTCTCTTGGCGTAGTCCCGAACTCATGGAAGACAGCTCTAGTGCACCCAATCCCTAAAAAAGGAGATCACTCGGATCCGTCCAACTACAGACCCATAGCCATCACCTCCTTGTTCTCCAAGATAATGGAATCCATTGTTAACTGCCAGCTCCTCCGGTACTTAGAAGACCACCAGCTCCTCAATGATCGACAATACGGCTTCCGTCAGGGTCGTTCAGCTGGTGATCTTCTCGTATACTTGACTCACCGGTGGGCACAGGCGATCGAGACCAAGGGGGAAGCGTTGGCCGTTAGTTTGGACGTAGCGAAGGCCTTCGATCGGGTCTGGCACAAAGCGCTCCTTGCGAAGCTTCCTTCCTATGGGCTTCCCGAGAAACTGTGCAATTGGCTCACCAGTTTTCTTACAGACAGAAGCATCAAGGTCGTTGTTGACGGTGCATGCTCCGACTCGAAGTCTGTTAATTCTGGTGTCCCACAAGGCTGTGTGCTATCACCCACGCTGTTTCTTCTGCATATCAACGACATGCTGCAGATTAGCAGCATCCATTGCTATGCAGACGATAGCACGAGTGATGCCCTTTACACCGGCCGCGCTAACATTTCTCGGGTAAACGTCATCGAAAGCCGATCCAAACTTGTGTCTGAAATCGAAACTTCTTTATCAAAAGTTTCAGATTGGGGTCGACTTAACCTAGTCCAATTTAACCCCACGAAGACACAGGTTTGCGCGTTCACAGCTAAAAAGATGCCATTGGTCGTATCACCTCAATTTGAGAGCACTTCCCTAACTGCATCAGCCAGTATCGGAATCCTTGGCGTCGATATATCAAGCGAAGTTCAGTTTCGCGGTCACTTAGAGAGTAAGGCCATATTAGCCTCGAAGAAGCTTGGTGTGCTAAACAGATCGAGACAGTATTTTACTCCGGCCCACCGCCTGCAACTTTATAAGGCGCAGGTTCGGCCGCACATGGAATACTGTTCTCATCTCTATGCAGGTGCACCCCAGTACCAACTTCTGCCTCTTGACCGCATTCAACGGAGAGCGACTCGCATCATCGACTGCCAAGATATTTCTGATCGACTTGACACCTTGGCGTTGCGTAGAGATGTAGCTTCACTCTGCATCCTCTATCGCTTGTATGCTGGTTTCCGCCATCGTCCTACGCGACAAAATATCCATCCCCATCACCTGGACGATTGGCACTCCACCACTGTGCGCTTCTCCAGAAGCTTTTTGCCTCGCTCAACCAGCTTATGGAACAAATTGTCGCCTGCCGTATTTCCGAACCGATACGACCTTCAAACCTTCAAGAAGAGAGCGTACCTCTACCTAAAAGGCCGGCAACGCACTTGTGACTCTTGAGTTGCGGGTGTCCATGGGCGGCGGTAGTCACTTACCATCAGGTGACCCGTCTGCTCGTTTGTCTTATTCCGTCTTATCGCATAATAAAAAAAAAAAAAAAACCTTCAGCTCATATACAATGTTAATATTTATATGTACTACTTACATATATAACACGTTACAATGTTCTCCATAACACAAGATTATAATTGTTTTTTTTTTTTTTGTATGTGGGAAAATCCTCACGGACTTGGCCGAGGGCCGCGGGAACACGACATTCTTCCGCGGCCAGCAGGTGACCGTCCGGAGCGGATGGAGAGGGTAGTCGTGTTTCCCTCTCCCTTCCCACAGCCTCCTTCTGTGTCATAACAGTTTTACAGAAGGTGACCACTGCATCCCATACCGTATGCCTCGCAATTACCGTGCCTCCGTTCGACCCAATCGCTGAATACTGGCCTGATGGCCTGGATTGTGTTGAGGCCATATGATGGGTGCAGTAGTCGCACCCGCTATTCCGCCACTGGTATTCTAGCCTCTAGTACTAGTAGTACGCCTCTCGTTCTCTCTAGGCGTCGGTTGGTGTCCTCGCTCTCGCGCCTCTTCACGCTACTGATGTAAGGACTCGAGCACCTTCGCCTCCAGGTAACAGTTAATAAAAATTTACTGTTATCAAGTATTTTCTTGCAAGCAGTTAAGTATCAGATAGTTTGTTGACGGCGAATGAGTGAGACTTCATGATGGTAAGTGACAACTCAAGAAGACTCACCTCAAAAGTCGTAAGCGCAATGCCCGCCTTTAAGGGTGCTAATTGGAGAGGAACTACAGAACCGGTTTTCTGAGAAGCCGTGGTATCATACAATATCATACAATTCAACATAGAATATCACTTTACAAAATATGCGTTAAAATTGACTTTGCTTTTTCGCAAAATCATTTTTGTCATTTAATACAAAAGTATACGACTTCATAACCCTTATCTGTAAGATAATAAATAATATTTTCCTTTAACAAATTCCAGTTTTGAAAGTTCGTTCAGATAGGCCGTGTATCTTAGAAAGTATAAGAAAAGTCCTGACTCAGGTTTCCTTATCGTGAGTATTGCCGCCTCACTGACAGGGGTCTTCATAAAAATTTAATGACTTTAATCTTTAAAACCCTCTGAAGTTTAGGGTTGGTGATAGCCTTAACACGTTTATGAGATCGCGTAAAAGTACATGTACTATTTTGTTTCCCGGGTTTATTGTTGCATAATGTATAAAGTTTTAACGATATGAATGTCACTAAGGGTGTTTTATTTATCTTTACAGTTTTGTTGGAAACATTATGTAAATAGTTTTATTATAATATCTTTTATACGTTGACTTGAAATGACACAATGATTTATGAAAGTTATAATTAAGTAGATAACAAAATGCTTTTTATTAGACACGTCCTTAACTTTTTATCAATCAATGATTTACGTTGATTGATTTAATAATTATTCACCTATATATTTTAAGATAATAAACGTTAGTTATCGAATACAAGTGTGAAAGTTTTTGCACTTTTTTTCTAATTTTATCAATATCTTCTACAATCGATTTTGTAATATCAATTGTAAAAAGTGAAAAAATTGATATTACGAGCTTAAAATGTTATCTTGGGACTTCCTGAAGCACAATATTCTGGTTTTAAAAAACATTACAGCTTATACTACATTAGCTTGTAATCAACGGTTGCAAATTCAAGAGCTTAGCAACATTAGGTATAACAAGCATTCGCCAGCTCGTTCGAGTTCGATCCATAATAAGCTTGCGTGTTTAAGCTACATAAAGTATCGTTTAGAAACGAAAGCGTGCTTATTGTTTTAAATTGCTGCCCGCCTTTGGTGTGACAGTGGGCGGAGTGCGTAACCCTACTGTTATTACCGGAATAAAAAATCACTATAGCTGTGCTTTAGAAATTTAAATAATGCTATATAGTTAGATTTTATTTCATTACGCGTAATTATTTTTATAAATATATCCCATAATGTATAATTTAGAAATTTAGGAGCACCATAAAGTTTATTATGAAGTAACTGAATGAAACGAGCTGTTTATGTATTTTGTGAAAAGCTAGCAAAGACAAACCGAACTACATAGTAACTACTCCACTGACGTATTACGATCCTTAATTACGATAAAGTTCACGAACAATTAGTATATGTATATAGGACTTCCCAACATTAACCGTACACCTACGGTTAATGTTGGAAAGTTCGACAGGCCCCCCGCGGTTCTACAGGCATGATCACCGCAGCTGGTTCATCCCTTTGCGTTGGAGAGCCATGCTTTTGGCACGTACGGGGACGGCCTGACCGGAGTATTACCACCAGTGACAACCAGTGAAAATTTACTTTGCAGCATGTTAACCAATTTTTTTATAAATATAGCTAGGAAAATCTCGGTCAAATCTGGTTTTAAACAAACAAAGCTTTTAAGTTGTTTAGAAGCTACGACGCATGAGACAGACAGCTACACAGATTTTTTTCCTGTTGGAGGTTAAAAATACATTATGGCATGGCAAAACCTACCATCTCTTGGTTTATGGGCGACCTCACCGTTCAGATAACACGACACTATTAATAACAGCGATTTGGAACAGCAGTCTTTATCACTATTAATCTATGCGGGTCACGCGAGCACTAAAAATTTGCTAGCGAACAACTGACGTTGCTTAAACATTGGGATGTATTTGCCGCCTATTTGGACACGTAAAATATATCCATCCGTTATCTAGACAGTTTTATAATATATTTTTTTTATAAATACACCCTCGGCTGTATTCCTTAAGGGGTAGTCAGAGGCGTATTAAAAACCCATATTACTCTGATTATTATTTTGTCTCATTTACTTAATAATCCTTTTGCCATCAACAAAGCAATTATTATGAATGAAATGGGAAAAATGGAAGTATATTGAAAAAGAAAGGGATGATAGAATGATGCAAACGCACGCAGTAGTACACTTTTTATTAGTACACCACAGGCTACTCCAATTATATATAACGGCCGGCCAAGCCTGGAAGAAATAACCGTGTGATAAGACCATCGATTTTTTACTGTATTCTATCTGTATAAAAGGTGTACAATAAAGAAATAAAATGATTAAATAAATAAATAAATACATTTCATCATAAATGCAGGTTCCTCTTTCTTAAATATCTTTACTAATGTATTATTTTTGAACCCTTGTGATATAACGGCGAACGATAAAACAAGTAAAGCTAAAGAGCTAAAAAGGTTACGATAAGAGTCACATTTGCATGTGGTTTCGTGTCGTCTGTCTGACAAAGAATGTGGCGTGCTATCTATTGTGTTTGCAACATTTTACTTATTATTTCAAAGCTATAATTAATTAAAAAGAAAGCGTTTACTGCAAAATAAACAGAGTTATTGACATATCGCGGCTGTAGCCTTAACGTCAAACTTCTACACTCAAACACGTATTTGACCAATAAATCTTATTTTAATCATTCCACTGCTGGTTTCGATACTATTTTTCTAAACATACTCTTATTAAATGAGCAATGTAAGTGACACGCTAGAAACTAGTCTGGCTTAAGTTGATTTTTTAATGTTCTTAGTACGGTTGTGGCTTGCGTGCAAGTCTTGCGTGATTTGTGCGCTTGGAAATCGCGCGTGACGTTGCTTAGGGAACCTTCCCTCCACAAAGGGGGAGGTCAACGGAACCCCGCACACCAGCAGGTGCAGTAACATATCCGACCCCGTTTAACTATAAAATGACAGTTTTATTTCTCCGAAGTTGAGACAAGAGCAACAAATCGAATTTCTTTTATCTAGTGATTTTATGATATCACAATGGCAAGACAGCCTTAGGTCAAGTTACAGTATTAAGTAAATATCTACTTAGGAACTGTATTTATTTTTAGATTACTCAAATAATTCCCACTCGTATAACCAGATCATAGTATAAAAGAAAATTCTTAGTAAATAAATTTACGACATTGTGACGTGACGTAACAAATACTTGAATTCAGATGATTATAGAACAGAGGAGAAACGCTTTGTCTTTCACGTAGACATAGAACACTAGATATGGAAGTGATAGTAGTAGTAACTATACTCGATTTTTGATTGACTTTCGACGATTTGATGGATTTCAAAAGTGAGGTGTGATTTGAATCATCTCAATAGTACCACTATGACATAAGATGTTAGATAACATCACCTTCTTACCGCTGTCCATATTGTATATGGAGTCCATGTTATGTGAACTCCTCTTCCATATTTAATTCCTTATTTAAGTTTTCGAGATAACATCGGCAAAAGAAATAGAGACATGCATATAATACAGTAGGGTTTTCCTTTTCCAGGGTTCCTATATTAATATTTACATTAATACTTACATTTTTGTTCTTTTTGTTTTTAGATACTTGGACGATGACTGCATATAAGCTAACTACACTTAGTTTGAACTCAATTTAAAGAACATGAATTTTAATTATTTTCTTTCTTCCTGAATTTTTTTGTTTTCAATGTTAAAGCAAATACAGTAAATATCCTCTTGTCTACTGCAGAACTTATATTAATTTATTATAATAATATTTATATCAAATTTGTTACTTTACAAGATTTCAAATTCCACCCAAGGTACACGCTCTGACAAGATTATCAAATTTCTTCAAAAGAAGTCCTGCCCTTCTTATGCTGTAGACATATCTCTTGTCCCTTCTATTTTTACTATACTATACCTACCAGGATCGCACCTGTGTGGAGTGCTCTCATCTTTGGGACGGCTATGCGCAGTATTTGCTTGACGCTCTCGATCGGTTGCAGCGTCGCGCAATCTGCATTATAGACTGTCCTGAGGTCACCCAGTCTCTTGAGCCTCTGCATTTGCTAAGAGACATAGAGAGGCCGCCTATATCACTGAGAGTGTTCTGACAAGCTCTTACAATTGGTACCACCTTCTCCCTTCCTCTACAGGACTATACGTGCTGGCCTGAGGAGTCACCGTTTGAGAGTCGAAAATATACGATCTCGAACTAAACGGTTTGAGGCTTCTTTCCTGTGCCGATCGGTGAAAGCCTGGAATTCACTACGAGCGCACGTGTTTCCTTCCCACTCTGATCCCGGGTCTTTTAAGAGGGGCGTGAAAAAGCATCTCACCAGGCCGCCATAGTGTGGTGGCCACCGCTCTTGGACTCCACTTTTTATTTTCCATCAGGCAAAGTGGAATCACTATATTAAGCTTATATTTAAAAAAAAATCGACAAGCTATTTATATTTTTATTTTCGTAGATTATAAATTATTTTCTTTTAGTTATGTGGGCAATAAATGTCCGAATAAAAACACATATAGGTCGAAGACGATTACAAACCTAAATAAAACCGCTTCCAAAACTCTACAGCACGGGTTAGACATTTTCAAACCATCGCGACCACAAAAGTAAGAGCAAAAAGAATGAATATTACAAATGATTCAATTTGGAGCGACATTATTTTTTGTTAGTCCTTCTGCGCAAGTTGTGATTTCTTAAGCAGATATCACTTTTATTTTTTCTATAACAAGGCCAATTATGAATGAAGCAAATTACATATACACAGTAATGCAAAGCAATGTCTATGTACTACTAAATGTAAATTAAGGAGTATAGTTTTCTAAAAGCACGCCAGGTCACCCCATCTCTTCCCGTTGGTGTAAAAGGTTAGATTGTCATCTATAAGACACAGTCCTACTGTGCCTGGATGACGGCAAAAGATGGTAACGTAAGTGGGGCTAAGTTATTGTAGGCAAAAATTGGGCGTTTCCCTCGTGTACCTCTTCTGGGTTACATATGTTTCTAAAAGTAAAGAATAGTTTACGTAATTTTATATCCTCATCTTGAACAGATCATAGAATGTACTTAATGATATGTGGCCCGATGAAATAGTTGTATTGCATGAAATATTCGTTTATATCATAACCTGAATCTGGAAATCTACCTAATTCTGGAATATACCCTTCCATATTGCTTATGCCGCTCTTTTCAATCAAATTACATTCATTAAGATTGTTCTTATTTGACGTTATTGTTTTTATTTCAACTCTAGGTGATCACATAAATTTGAGTATGAAAAAATAAATAAATAAATAATAATTTTATTTAACAGATGCTAAAAAGCAAATGTTTTCATTTGTCTTGATTGTTGAATTAATTAACATACAGTAAACTCACCCAACATATTTGATTATAAATTGAGAGTTATTATACTGCTACGATACACATAAATTAACTTTAAAGAAATCGAATTTTCTTCGTAGGTCTTATGGTAGTTTCAGAAATCAGTCGGCCGGCTCTTGGCGATCCGCCAATTTCCGAACTAGTGTGGTCTTTTTATATTTAATACTCTTAAGTTTGATATACTAGACTGCCGAACTTATGAAGTAGCTGAGATTACTAATACTGTTTATTTTGTTAAGAGGGTTAGTTCATATTGCGTTTTCGCTAAATTGGTAACATGATTCTTAGTTTTCTTTATTAGTTATTTCATATAAATTTATAGTTGGCAATAAGACTTTGTTATATGCCTTCTTTTAAAGATTTAGATGTAAAACTTTTGATTTAAAATTTATATCAATATAAATTAAAAAATACTTATTGAATTTAAAATACACTGATATTCAACCATAATTAATTTAAATTATAAGTGTGAACATTATTAAGGTTCTGTTGTCAAACACTATACTTCTATAATCACAGATTTTGCCAAGGCTACACTGTTATTTGCCAATTTTTATAAACAAATTTTATGAAATTTAGATTTAAATAAAAAATTAAAATAAAGAATACTTTTTTTTATAGAAACAAAAACCTACCAAAAATGATGTCAATTGAACTTGATATACATATTTCGATAATTTAATTGACATTGCATCGAAATAATTCTGATCCATATTTCTTGGAGATCACCATAGCAAGAGCCACCACAATAAAAAATATACAAAAAAGATCTTTGAACCAGCAATTACTTTTTTTCAAACATATTTTTTTTCCTATATAATATTGATAATAGATTACTCCTACACAATTTTCTTTTCATATTGAGATTTTATATTAGATTATATTTGTATATTGAGCGAGCGGTACTTCACTAATAACGACAAATGAATTTATTATGGTTATCTTGACTTAAATGTCTCAGTTACCAGGTCATTAAATTATCAGTAATTAAAAATAGTACGGTTATGTTTAACATTCAATACTGACTGCACAGATGGCGTAGCGATTCAAGTGGTCACCTCGCCAGTATGCTACCGCGTCGAGTGTTGTGGGTTCAACCCGCACGGGACAACACTTTGTGTAATCCTCAAATTGTTGTTCTGAGTCTGGGTGTTGTTTGTATGTTTGTAAAGTACCCCGCGGCATAGGAGTTAATGCTAATGCGGGAGTAAAGGAAAGAAACAAAAAAATAAAGACAAACAATATTAATCTATTCTCAATTTAACCACAGACTTTAACAATAAACAAAAGAGTATATATGCTTGTGTGTGTCAAATAGATGGTAGTGTGTGTAATGTTTTTTGTTTTATTATACTTAATTCTCATCTGATTATTTTCAGGGTTACAGGTAGTTTACACTAACAGACGTAGACTTTTACAAACACTTTTTTACTACAAAAACATTAGCCATGTTTGGAGCTTACGTATATATAAACTTTTTGAGTACCATCATAATAGTTTCCAAATTGGGAAATTTTGCTTTCGTTTCAGGAGGAGTACAGTCAATTGCCGTTTTATGACACAATTCGCAATATATTTTGAAGTTTCGCTTAGTTTTCGTGTAAATCATTTTTTAATTCCGTCAGTAATTTCCTTTCCCTCCCAGTAGTCCTGTAAATGTCAGTAAATAGCTTTATTTTCCACTCGCAGCATTCACGAGTAAGTTTTTATTATGCTCATGTCGTTTGTCACGTCGAGACAGAGGAAAGCGTTAATTTGACAAGGGATCTCCTGCCATACTGACCCACTTGCGTACTGGATTACTTTTTTCTACGTGTTGGCTTGTCATAATTTGTCAAATTGTTAAAAACTCTTGTGGCATTTTTTACTTCAGTTATTAAATGTAAAAAATCATTAGAATTGAAATGGTTTTACATTAATTATTTTTCATGTAACTTTAACTAGGCAGATAGGACTTTTTTGTCATTAAATAAACATTCGGTGTACATATGTATTTTCAATGAAAGTAAGACTGAGGGTTTACAAAACAGATATTGTCTCACAGCCCAGACAACCATGAATCTGACAGCTGACAATCGTTTCCATTACGATCTATAGACTATAGACCACACATACAATCTTGCGACCAGAAATCACCATGCGAAGTTATTGTTACGTCTCGTAGCTTAAAATGTATTATTGTATATATAAATAGAGGAATGCCCAATAGCGAGTTAGTGCAAATCTGACAGACGAAAAGTTTATAACTAGGAAACTAATTGGTCCCCAATGGACCGATAGTCATAGTGGATGTGTCCCTAGTGCGGCTACAAACAACAATGTGATACGAATATTTTGTTTAAATTGCACTACTTGGTTTTCATTTTATTTTTAGGTAGCTGTTGCTTGGTGCCTCGGTCAGTTTAATGTTGATTTCGACAATCAGTTCATGTAAGACTTGGCAACGGTATATTTTTTCGGGTAAAGTTATTCTCTGTTCTTTTCAGTATACCTGACATGTATGCAAGATTTCGTTACATTCAGCAAGTAGTTCCGGGTTAAAACCTTAACAATCAAACAAACTTATATTATAATTTATTTAATTAATATGAATTTCTTTATATTGTATTAATAATAATAGTAATTGTTCACAATGAAGAGAATGAATTATTAATAAGCAATGATATTGTCAACATATTTCGCAGTATAATAACATAATTCCACACCTCGACAATCTCATGAAAACGATAAACTAAGTAAATATTTGGATTTGGCCCATGAGGTTTTCGACATGTGGTAGTAGAGTGACGGACTTTACGTGGTAGAGCCATGCTTGGGCACGAAAGAGCCGGCTCGACTGGTGCGATAAAACGGCCTTACTGAAAACCGATTGTGAAGCAACACTTGCGTTGCATTTCCCTGAAATTAATGAGATTTCGGAAGGCCCAACTCCCCTTTTTCTATCTCCTCATCGCCTCTCTTTTCCCTCTCCGCATACCCTTATCCCTCAATGGCGGGCAGGGCACTTACGTCTTTCAGGTTGAAGATGTCCATGGACGGCGGTTATCACTTGCCATCAGGTGACCTGTCTATTCGTCTATCCCCCTAAAATATATAAAAATAATGTGGAATATTTTTTCGGCAATCATTGTGCCGATAGTCATATCGGCACAATGATCGCTAAGAGCCTCGACCAACACTTTAAGAGGCTCATGTTAGGTAGCTGAGTTAAGGCAGGCCCTTAAGGACTTTTTCATACGGTTCGTATTGTGGAAGAAGTTCTTGTCTCTGGAGCCCTAACTACCGATAGCTTGTACGGGGCCCGATGCCGATGGGATACTATTTTTTACATATGTTTTGTTTTTTGGTCAATAAAATAATGTTGTTTATGTGTTGTATATAATATATAATATATATAAATAAAGAATAAATATTAATATATATTTTTTTTTATATATGTATATGGTATAATTATTTACTTAGCTGTAATCGTATATTTATTTTTTTAATTAATAATCACTCTTTTTTTTTCTTTTCGTTTAAAGTTGAACACCTGCCACGAACGTGGCACCTAATGGTGGACTGAGACTGTCTATAAAATTTAATATACAAATTAATTCCATCAAATTCGGTATTTTACACGTGTTAGAGTTTTAGTACTTAAATAAAAGAAAAAAACATTTTTAGACAAATATTGAAAGGGCATTTATTAATCAATATGCAATAATTTGGTAATAACTTAACTATGTAAGCAACTTCTTCATACAATTTTCTGATTTAAATGCAGCTGCTACCGAGACCATAAAATAGCATCCCAAACATAAGCGGCAATGATCACTTTCGGATATGGAAACCAGAATATAATGGCACTTCTTCGTTCACGTAATGGGTTTCAGTAAAGCACTAGCTGCCGGATGACAGGGGTCAAATTAAATCAGACGTATTGTATTCAAAGAGCGAGTGCGATTTTATGATCCGTGAATATCGCGCAAGCATTTCTAGATGTTCGGATCACATTTTTATTGTTATGGAAATACGAGTTTCCCGTTAGTTGGAAATTTCAAAAGGGTCGATTAGGATGTCTGGTTTTGAAGGTTCTGCACAATACATAGTCCCCTTCTTATTTGTAAGATGTGCCCTCGGCCAAGTTGGGCTGCATTCCTTTCAAGGGTTGTCAGAATTTTTAGCCCCAAGATTTCTTTGTGATATTGGAGTGACTTTTAAAGTTCACGGTATTGAATTATGGTTTTGCGCGCTCAATCGAGTTTTTACTGCAGTGTAAAAATTGTTCGTTACTTCCACAATTTTAGTTTTATGAATATTTGTTTAGTTGTCCAATCTGATAATTTTCATACCTTATAAAATGAAAACAGTTAGTCATTTTTAAGTACTCTGATTAAATTTATTTGAGTCACAAAAGATAAAGAACTTGTCATAAATAAATGTTGTCTATTTGATAATTTATTAAATTGTAATTAAAATGGAATATGTATGTTTTTGGTTACCTTTTTTCACAAGGTATATGTAATAAATATTACTGGTCTATATTTAGATTTTTATAATACCAAAAGAAGCGCTGGGCTAGATTTTTTGTTCTACCATTCTATTTATCAGTTTTATCTGCCAAAGTACGCAAATCTAACTGATAATAAAATTATAA
Organism: Tyria jacobaeae; assembly: GCA_947561695.1. Lineage (NCBI taxonomy): Eukaryota > Metazoa > Arthropoda > Insecta > Lepidoptera > Erebidae > Tyria > Tyria jacobaeae. The sequence continues at coordinate 15,371,071 of OX387220.1, forward strand.
TAAAAATGTTCAAGCCGTATATTTAAATAAATAATAAAATTACGCAAAGCTTACACAAATATCAGAATGATCAATACAATAAGGGAACAAAGTAAGCCTAATTCCCGTAACACAAACTACTTGCAGTTGTGACGAATTTTATTGAATTTTCCATGCAATATGAGAGTCCAGTTGTTATTGATGGACGTCCCGTGACGTAAAATCACTACTAAAATTGCGCTTTTGCCCAATGAAAAAAAAATTTTATATTAAATTCAACAACATTAGATAATATAAGAAACAAACAGTAAAGTAAGGTTCATGTTCACAATTGAGAGTAAGAAATAATCTGTGTTAGATTAACCTACCTCGGTTTATAGTAGTACTACTATTACTATACTATTTTGATACTGCGATACTGTTATTTAGTATACAGTTTGCCAAAGATTGGCATACGAGTAGAAAAAAGATCAGGTCAATGGCAGTTTGCAGTCATTTGATGATGATGAGAATACTGTTACTGTAGCTTTCCAATTCATACATACATACGCTCAAGCCGGTATCCTCGAAGGGGTAAGCAGTGGTGTAATTTATACCCATAATTTGCTGATTATAATCCAATTCTAGTAACAACACATCGAACCATTTAATCAGTTAGTTGTTAGTATCAGTTTTACCCGATACGCTGAATAAAATAAATCATAAAATCGATGAAACTTGTCTTAATAAAATGATCAAAAATATATTTGTTTAGCAACCCAATTACGTAATACACATTTTAAGGGCCCAATTGATGATAGAATATGAAACAATGTTTCATATAAATTTTGGGAACAAGTTTGTATCTTTTTAGGATAGGATATCGATCATCTACGGTTTAGATATGAGAAAATCGCAAAACGTGTTCCCAGGATTATTTGATAGATCGGTAAGAGTACATGTACAGAATGCTTACATAACGTGTCTTTTTAAACGGAGTGATTGATAAGCACAGGAAGATTTTTTAGGGTAAATATTAGTAACATATTTTAAGTCATATTATTATTGTATCGCTTTAAATATTTGTTTTACCACACGATACTCCATTAATTTTTATCTACTAACCAGACTAATCCTGCGATCCGCTACAAATAAATCATGGTTCGAGCGACTTGTTTAGGTATTCCAGGCCCAAGGGTAACATGCAAAACAGTGTACTTATGCATTTTTAGCAAGCTAAAATAATAAAGAAAACCTTTATTAAATATAAATATTGACAATTCACATACATGCATGGTAAAATTCCTCTGCGTCATCGCCTACTGGTAGCGTTTTCAGGAGGCTGGCAGCATGACCACGTTGAATGGTAATGCTTATCCGCTGTGAAAGGAAAAGGCCACGAAAAGTGTAGGTCAGTCGTTTAGCTAGTTCCTTATAGATGGTTGTGTTAGTATAAATGTAAATATAAATGGAAAATAGTGAAACAAATATAAAATTTGATGTTCAGGAATTATGTTAATTTTGCTGTGTACAACATTATTGTAATCAATTATATTAGTTAATATTATGAGTTAGAGGGTTCGTATTTTCCGGCACCAACGAGTTCAAGTTATAGGTGTGCGACCCTGACTTGCTTGAGCTATTACTTATCCACCCAAATCCATCTGCATAAGCAATATCTTTTTCCTCCCCATTATTTTCCCCCTTTACCTGCAAAAGGGCCCGGATGGCGGCAATATAGCCGTTATTTCACCTGCACCCACAGGTGTGAGTGTATGTATCTCTGATGAGCTATCTACCTTTTATTTATTTATTTTTTTTTTTATTCGTAAGCCTACCATAATGACTCCACTTTGCCTGATGGTAAGCAATAAATGGAGTCCAAGAGTGGTGGTCACCATCCTCATTGCATGTCTAGTCAATGCAGCATGGTGACCCACACTATGGCGGCCTGGTGAGATGCTTTTTCACGCCCCGCTTAAAAGACCCGGGATCAAATTGGGAAGGAAACACGTGTGCTGGTAGGGAATTCCAGGCTTTCACTGATCGGCACAGGATAGAAGAGCCAAACCGTTTCGTTCGGGATCGCATATCTTCGACTCGCAAACGGTGACTCCTCAGGCCAGCACGTGTAGTCCTGTAGAGGAAGGGAGAAGGTGGGACCAATTGGAAGAGCTCGTCAGAACACTCCCCGTGATGTAGGCGATAGAGAACTGACATAGAGGCGACATCTCTTCGCAACTGCAGGGGCTCAAGAGACTGGGTGACCTTAGGACAGTCTATAATACGGACTGCGCGTCGTTGCAACCGATCGAGAGCGTCAAGCAGATACTGCGCATAGCTATCCCAAAGATGAGAGCAGTACTCCACGCAGGAGCGAACCTGGGTCTTATATAAAAGACACAGATGCTCGGGCGAGAAGAACCGTCTCACCTTGTTCAATACACCGAGCTTCCGCGAGGCCGCCTTAGTGACGCTCTCGATGTAATCACGCGGATTGAGATCCCGACAGATGTCCATACCCAGTATACTAAGCCTATCCTGTAGTGGCAGTTGAGTGTTCTGAAGAGTAGGAAGGGGAAGGAATGGAGACTTTTTGTTTGAAAACGCGCACGCCTGTGTTTTCTTGGCGCTGAACTCGACCAGATTCTCACAACCCCATTGAGAGATGAGGCTCAGGACCCGGTCGAGCTCAGCAACAAGCTCCTGTCGTTTTCCCTCAACGTCTGCTAGCTTGGCAGCAGGATGTCCAAAGTATCGCCCGTGTACTGTGCTGTCGTCTGCATAACAATGTATGTTGCCAAGAGCCAGCATATCATTGATATGCAGAAGGAACAGCGTGGGCGATAGGACGGAGCCCTGAAGTACACCAGCGCTAACCTCCTGGAAGTCAGAGGCCGCGCCATCACAGAGAACCCTAATGCGGCGCTTGTGGAGGAAGGCAGCAACCCAGTTGCATAGCTGAGATGGCAGACCAAATGCAGGAAGTTTGGAGAGAAGCGAGCGATGCCAGACCCTATCGAAGGCCTTGGCAATGTCGAGGCTGATGGCCAAGGACTCCCCATGCCTATCCATAGCCTCACCCCAAAGGTGTGTGACGTACGCTAGAAGATCACCCGTGGACCGGTTCGGCCTAAAACCATATTGCCGATCATTTAACAAGGAGTGATCCTCTAGGTGGCGGATTAATTGGGTGTTGATTATCCGCTCGAGCACCTTACAGAGTATGGAGGTGACGGCTATAGGACGGTAATTAGCTGGATCGGAGCGGTCGCCTTTTTTGGGAATGGGTTGGACGTTCGCCTCTCTCCAGGCCTCCGGAACAATTCCCGAGGAATAGGACAGGCGATACAGGCGCGTCAGTACAGGAGACAACTCTGGTGCACAGTTTTTAAGAACCACCGCCGGAATACCGTCGGGTCCACTGGATTTCCGAACATCGAGTGACCGAAGCTCCGCACGGACATCCCTCTGCCGGATGCGAATATCCCGCATTGCGTAGTCGCAAGATGCAATGGTGGGCGGGTGAGCGCCACGGTCGTCGATTCGGGAGTTAGCCGCAAAGAGGTCAGCAGGTAGTTTCACTTTCTCTTGCGGCTCGTGGGCCAGTGATCCGTCAGGGTACTTCAGCGGTGGCAGCGAAGGCTGGCAGTAGTTGGACTGCACGGCTTTGGCCAATCGCCAAAACTTACGGCTACCCGTAGGGTATGCGACGAGTTCTTGACCAAACCGTGCAATGCGCTGGGCATCAGCTCTGATGTAAGCCCTCTTGCATTCCTTAGTGGCTTTGTTAAACGCTGCTTTTAGGCGATCAACGTCTGGGTCACAATGTGCGCGGGCCCTGATCCATGCGCGGTAGGCTGACTGCTTTTGAGCGACAGCACGGGTGCACTCGCGATTGAACCAGGGACGGGTCTTTGTGCTGGCGACTTCACTGTAGGGGATATAGTACTCCATACCGACAGTGATTTCGTCAGCCACGGCAGACGCACTTTGCGACAGATCCCTGTCTTTAAAGCACCGTTGAGCCCACGGGATGGATGCAAAATAATCCCGCATTCCATCCCAGTCTGCTGACGAGTAGTTCCATAACCGTCGCCTTGTTACCACAGGCCGTGGTGGGGCAACAAGAGGCACCGAGGTGGACACCAGGCAGTGGTCGGAGGATCCCAGAGGGGCGTGAACCGTTACACTGTACTGCGCTGGGTGACTCGTCAGCAGAAGGTCTAGCAAAGAGGGCGCTTGACCCGATATGTCTGGTATCCTGGTGGGCTGGAGTACCAGTTGGGTAAGGTCATGCGTGAGAGCGAATGCGTGGGCAGTTCGACCAGCGTGGTCCGTTCTGGAAGATCCCAGCCAGAAGTCATGGTGGGCATTAAAGTCTCCCAAAAACACCAGTTCGGCGGTCGGGAACTGCTCCTGCGCTTTGTCCGTTGCGTGACTCATGTAGTCAAAGAGTCGAGTTGTCTCGGAGTCTCCGGAATGGGACCGATAAAGGCAAACGTAGATCCGGCTCATAGAGCCAAAATTCACGTGTAGCCAAAGGATGGAGAAGGATGCGTCTTCTAGGCAGTGCAGACGGCGACAACAAACATCCGCCCTGACGAAAAGACATACCCCAGCCCTCGCGAGGAAGCACTCCTCTAGAACGTATCCGGGATAGTAGAGATATGCCGTGTCGGCAGGGCGGCGTATTTGTGTCTCCGTAAGAAAAAGAGCCATCTCAAGGTGCTGGTGTACGGCGCTGAGGTTTGCATGGAGTCCACGTATGTTAGTGAACTCCACCTCAAAAAGCGGGTTGGTGGGAGAGGAAGATGCCGCTGTTGGACCATTTTTCTTTTTTTGTACTGCCATGATAAGAGTTGGGAAAGGGGGCGTAAAAGGCATGACAGTCATCGTGACTGTGTAAACTGCGACTGAAAATACTGTGTCATCATGTAACGGTGAGGCATGGCGGAGACCGAACCGCCGGACGGAAGGGCCCCCGTACCCTCCCGGAAATGGACGCCGGGTCCCACCGTCCGGTCACCAACCGGCACGACGAGCCACTCCGTGGATTATGCGCGACCTGACGGGGCAGCCTCCCAGGGTGGTTAGCCGTGGTTGGGCCCCTCTCTATGCCGCGGGCGGCCAGCGGCACCACCGTTTCTACGGGTCTCCCTGGCCGACGGTTCGATCCACGCCAACCTCACAGTGATTCAACGAGCACTCCACTGCTCACACACATACCACGATAACTGTCACCCCTGCATCATTGGGCCTCCGGCGCACTCACTCACCAGCGAAAGACGACAGCACGAATGATGTCGCTTTAGGCTGGTTTTCTGTGAGCGGGTAGTACTGCCCCGGTCGAGCCGGCCCATTCCTGCTGAAGTCAGCGTGGCTCTACTACCTAAACCTTATCTTGTGTTGAGATTTGACCATATTTGACGTATGCAATCATCACCAATTCTTTACTTAGCCGGGAAACAAACACCCTGCCCTTCCTACAGTTGTTTAACTGAAGTCTCAGTTGTATAACAACACTCATTAGTTGAGGTGGTTCTAACGACTACTAACCATTTACGACGATTAATCATTTACCAACATTTTATTGTTTTTTTATTAAATCTGAATGTTAATTACAAAAATAGTGTCTTGCCTACATAATTTATGTGTGTAATACCCTTCCTTCCTATGGTGTAACTGGGACCTCTGCAATAGAACCACTCGTGACGGAACACCGGCTGGTTTTAGTCGGTTCGACAAAACACTTTACTGTTAGCTCCAGTGAGGTGGATGGGGGTTTCCGTGTGTGTGTGTGTTAAAAATTTTGGAGCCCGAATTATTGCAACAGGTAGATTGTGAACTCATCCATATAGATTTCTTAAAAAAAAAACGCAAAAGATTTTTGATGCTTGAGCTATTGCTTAGATCCTAGGAGGGTGCAAGCCCAAGCATGTAAGGGTCGGTATACGATACGGTACTAAGGAATATTTAAGTCTCTAGTGTAAGGTAGAAATGGATTAACATATCCCCACAGGATCAAAACTAAAAAATATCTATGTTTCGATTGCAATACCGATTTACGTAGTTTTCTAGAGATTGAAATATTTTACATCGGCTTTTACTTAACTAAAACAATTCTGATACTACTCAAATCACAATAACGGTTTACTCTTTGCTCTTAAATTTTGTCATATTATAATATATCCTATTACCATTTGTTTAATTCAGATTACGCGGTATATAGTACAAACACCCATTAGAGAGACTAACCAACTCGAATAACGACCCATTTATATGTAAATTGAACTGTACAAAGATAATTTAAGAGATTTCAGTTCTTAAGATCTATTTGAAGTCATAAGTGGCAAGGATATTTACCGTGTAACGTCTTTAATATTATTTGAAAGAACAATGCGTCAACGGCTAATGTTCATGTGGTCCTTATTAATGTTGAACAATTATTTTTATTTTTATTTTAATACCACGTAAAGATCACAGGTCAACAATGCAAGAAGGATGAGGAGGCTACCAACCGGTCTTTTTGGAATATATTGAGGGAAGCCTGTGTTCAGCCGAGGATGTCCTATGCCGGAAATGATGTTGATAATGATAAATATAATCACATATATGTACATATACTACACTATTACTTACTTTACTATTTACTTTGACAACACTTTGTGTAATCCTCAAATTATTGTTCTTGAAAAAAAAATATTGGTATATGGCGTATAACAAATTAACTTTAGAATAGAATGAAAACAAAGTAGGTACACATGTATAGTAACAAATGTTATTAACCTCGATTGCATTTCATTCAGTATGAAAATTGCTTGATATTCTGGTACGTGTATTATGTATGCATGAGATTTCAAGAAAAGCAAGCACTATAAAGTCACACGTTTTTCATTTCAAAAATATGCATCTAACACATTACTAACATGATAGGTAATACACATACACATACACAAAAGCAAATAATATATACCTGAATATTACAAACATAATCAAAATCAATGGTTAGTTCCCATCTTTAAATTGTATAAAATATAATTAGTTTGATAAAATCAACCAAAATAGCAATCTATAACAAACAGGCATTTAAAAGCTAAACATGTTCCAACAATCAATCATTTGACAGATTGACGGGCGGCGTCAAATTTGACAGTAATGAAATTTTACGCCCGCATCATTGCATTTGCCTCGGTAATTATCTATTAAACTGGACTGGTTATGATGCTGGATTTTTTATTGATACTGTAAGTGGAATGTCGTTAAGAAAATTGAAGCCAGTTGTTTGCAATTTAGGTTAATTTTAGTTTTTAGCTAGTAAAATTGCATTCAATGCTATATTCAGTGCATCGGAGTATAGAAGCGCGATAATGACTATACCGACATGGCCATATAGACAAGGGGTGACCTTATAAATTAACAAAGTAAGAATCCCTTCTTTTATTTTAATATGGCAATGTGGTAATACGAAAGGCAGCAACATCGGTGTTATCGCTCACGTTACGTATACATAAAGAATGGTACATATATATAGAGACAGAGACATATGTCCAGCAGTGGTTGCGAGAGGCTGAATGATGAATATGGTAAGATATTAATTTTATCTGGATTATGCAATCTCAATATAGAAAAAAAAACAGATCTCTTTTATATTTTTGTACAGTGAAGTTAATAACCGTAGGATACATGAAATCAGTGACATAGTGAATTTTATGTTTGTTAATAAATAACACTGTTAGAAGGATCGAAATTCCCGGCTATCACATATAAGTGTATTTCACTTCATAGAGGATCACAATCATGAGTAAACACCATGTAACATACCATTTTGTTATAAATATAAATATTATTATTCATTGTTATTACTAATAATTGTGTATAATGTCCAGTAAAAGCCTTTTAAAATTACCAACATTTTCTTAATGACAATAATTTATGATATCGTTCCATTAAAACAAAGAAACGTATTAAAAATCTCTAAAACAGAAGCGGAATACTCAGAGGTAACAAAACTCGACATCGAAATGTGGATTCGAATAAAGGAGTTGCTTTGTGACAGTCGCTGATTCCAAGAACATACAAACTTACATTTGCTGTAAGTGTACATGGAAATCAAGGTATTATAACTCTTGATGACGTAAGAATAAAGCATCAAGTATTTAATAAAGGAGCAATTATACTAAGGTAGTTTCAATGTCTTTAGTTGTAAATTATTCAAACGCGGCTCATTCAATGCCGCTCGGGTGATTCTACTTTTTTAAAGCCATAAGCTTGTCTTTAAACATAAACGAAGGAAATATTTAGAGAACCCGGATCAAGAATTAAACCACAAGGTGTCACTGTTGAATGCTGATTACGACCCAAATCAAGGATCTTGAGAATTTTTGAGTGACAGTATTAGGGAGTTTCGTCTTTGTTGTAAATTATAAAATCTACTTAAAATGAGAACTGACACTCTTATCATATTCAGTTATAACATCATTGGCATTTAATATAATAAGTTCGCTGTATGGGGATCTCGTAAATCCATGTATGGCTTGAAACACATAGTGGGGCTTCAGTGTAGCGAAGTTAAAATGACAAGAGTATATAATATTTAATCTTTTAAATAATTTAATAATAAAAAAAAACAGATATCAATGTAGCTACTACTATTGAATTTAACAAGGATGGTTAGAAAATCAGTCACCATAGTTCTGACGTATGTATATGTATATACAAATATTACTCGTCTGTGTTTTTACCATATTAACGATAGGGTGGTTTGAATGGCATGTACATTATATTCATTAACAGCTGTATTTAGCTTCGCTTACAATGTACAGACCAGTATAAAGGTGCACATCGTGACCGCACTAGCCATTCGTTGCGCACAAATCGCGTCCATGTCGCGCTTACTTTATGGGACGGCCGGCGGCATCTCGCTATGCCTCTGCAGCATACCTACACACAGAATTAGAATATTCTTGACTACAAGAACCGCCATGTCTAACATAAATGATGGCTCTAAGCTACGAATACATCTTCAAAGAATATAAGCGCCAATCATTCTTGGACATGAATTTTGCCGAGTAGTATGCTTATTACAGTATTCGCTCGTTGGAAAGAGAGTAAGCCATTGAAAGGAGACATAGTATAAGCCATGACTCTGAAATAAGAATTGCCTAATTATTTTTATAGTCAAAGTTAGTCATCACCTCTGGAAAACGGGCCTGAATACTCTGGGATAAGGACTACAATAAAATTCTTTGGTACATCGATAAACTGGATCTTTAAAGTTTCGGCTAGTGAAGTTATACTAACAGACTCTGAAAGTGTCACACCAGTCCCTTTCAGTTTGGTTTTAGTTAACCACACTTTATCTCGAACAGCAACTTATTGAAATTTGACTTGGATTAGCCTGGACTGTACTACACACACAAGATGTCTATTGTCGAGAAGTCAGCTAATTATAGTTTGTATGTAAAGACTCATGGTGACATTATATATTGGTATGGCTATTGGCTATTGGTGACGTCTCTTCAGTCTTATCGTCTGGAATGCAATGCGACATCAGCATTTTGTCGTCGTCGTCTACACATCTTAATATTGTCCACCTCCCGGGCTAATAATTCTGTTTGAACACTAAATGTAGAAACAGTGTCTGTAATAAACAACTTAAATACTGTGAAATCCGCTGCAAGAGTTGTTATGTTTGGTGTGTTACCTGAATTTTTGGTATTCCTTTGTAGCTCTAATCTCAAAGATTGCCACCCGTTTTTGAATCCCAGACATAGTATCATTAAAGGATTCTCTTAAACTATCCATATTGACGACCCCCGGCCAGATAGACCAATAACTTGAAATTTCGGCTGGATGCGGAAGGAGGAGGACCGGGTGCTGTGGTGCGCATTGGAGGAGGCCTATGTCAGCAGTGGATCTCAGTCGAATAATATTGATTTATTCATTCATCCATATTGTCAGTGTTGTTAATAAGTGCTGTTATGATGTGTATATATCTTCAACATGCATGTTTTGTGAGCGTAGATAACATACAGCTGGTAGTTATATTATATGAACATATATGTATTTGTGTTAAAAATCAATTTTTAATATTAAATAGAATGAAATATATGAGGACATCTAAAATTGGTGATAAGTGTTACAATCACCCATGGGTTTTGTCACTGTATTGAAGTGGTTGCTCTAGTTTCTTCATTACAGGATTCAATATAAAAATAAAACAAAACCAATACTGTACTAGCATCTGCTGTACATTATGTGAGAGAAGTTCTGCAGTAAGGTAAACTGAACACTTCACCATGAAGAGGGACCTAAAAATGTGTATGCAATGTCTTCTTTATGTACCATAACTCTGTGTCAGTGTACTCAATACGGTGCACACGCCTCCATTCGTGGACGCCGTTTTCGGTATCATGAGGTTACATAGCTTACGTACAGGTATAAAACAGGCGTCACTTTCTTGTTATAGACCGAAGATTTCAAGCCTGATAGCGGTGATGTGTGTGGTCATTTTTATTTATCAGATTCTATCGCAATGATATTTATGCGAGTGGATTTTTTTGAAGGAACATTATGCTACACTATACACCAAAATGTTATCGAGTACAGTATAAAAATATAAGCAGAGGTAAAGCCTTTTCTGAAATAAATTTATTTAAAACAAAGAGACCAAATTCTTTTTGGCAAAATGTGGGTGTTTAACACCTTTATACATCTGACTTCCTCTTAGGGGATACAAACGTGAGCGTATGTATATCAGCGATTATGTTCGTGAATCAGGACGCGATTCATGACGAAATAAATGAGAATAAATAGTTTCAAGAATCTCAGCTAAGTTATGGGTATTTATTAACGCTAAAAATACTAGTATTTATTAGATCAACAGAAGTCAAAACCAAGTTTTTTCTATATCTGTCTATATGTTTGTACACAGACACAACATTGACAACCACACAAATTGCATGCAGTTTTCACAGATAATCGTTAGAAGTATAACTTAAAAAGCTCCCTTTTACCGCAGGAGTTATTTCTTAATTAGCGTTAAAAGTATCTATTTTATGCTTAACAAGGAGGTAATTGATAAATAACTGACATGAAGTTGCTTCGTTCTCTGGTACGTATACCTACTTCTATATTAAATAACAGGTGAAGTAAGAAACTATAGGTTTATAGGTTAGGCATTGAAATATTAAATGTCACAAAATCATATAATATTGCTAGGTACTGAAAATAGATAAAAAATACTCTGATTTTTGATACGCACAATTACCGCGATTTTTGCGTTTTAGGTAAATAATCGGTAGCTTTTAGGTAAATAGATGTTTACGTAAGTAATTCCAAATTCCACTTTAAAGAGCATCTTCACGTTATATCTACATTTATGTGAGAATTAAAAAAAAAACTTCGAAATGCAAGTCCTTACGAGCTTCGAAATAGGATATTTTATTCGTAATATATAAACAAAGACCATATTCGGGAAAACAAAATCCGAGCGTAAATACCAATTTGAAATTTCCTGCGTTGTGCATATTAAAACATTTCATTCGTCATTTCAGTAGTTGCTCCGCGAGGCGTGCAGAACTCCACGGGAGGTCGGTTGAGTGCACCCTACAAAGGTCGACTGTGATATGTTTTCCTTTTATTTATGTGAACCTGGTGCACTGTGACACATTACTAATACATAATGCTGTACAAACGAATTTAACCGTTAGTACCAAGTTATAAAACACATTTTACTTCTAAACTGAGTGTTTAAATAATAGCATTGCCACTATTAGTTAAATGGAGTAAAACTATGTGAAATTACACTTCATTATAATTTCTGATATTTACTCCTATAAGGAATATATTAATACGTGAAGATAATACCTTGTAGTCTTTAATTACTTCTTACTCCTTGTAATATTACAAGTTTATATGGGCATAGATAAAAACTCATATCGAGAAATACCAAGTCATTTGCAACTTTCAAGGCACGAAATTCATAAAGAAAACAGTACAGCAATGGCATCGGTCTTGCGACCAAGTATTTGTTATTTCTAAATACATCATGTAAGATAACCATGGAACAAACAACATGATGATGAAAAAAATATTGTAACCTATATCAATATTAATAGTACTCTTTAAAAAAAGTAGAGGTCACTTACTTTCTGGAATGTAATATTTTTATTCCAGAATCTTTCTTATGCACCAGTTAATCAGCTAACCAGCGTATTCCTACACGCTTTGTCATAACTGTTATAAAATATCTAAACAAACAACTTAACACTTTCCAACTACCTACGTAAGAATAAATACGCCCTCTGCGCAATATTTTTCCTATTCTCTATCTGAAAAAATCCAATTTCGCATCCGTCTACAACACGTGACGCCCGAAAAAAAAAGCGTCGAGTCTGACAAAGCCGTCATAAAGTTCCCAAGTAATTCATAAACTGGGAAAGTGCCATTCCGCCTGTGCCCCGCCGATTCGTCCTGGACGACAGAGCCCTATTAATTTTTACGATCCATTTAATTCTTTAACCTGGCAGAATCGATTTATAACAGTTTACCGCCGGAGATTTAACTGGAGTTGTAAAGCTTCTGTCGGTGTCTCGATACAGTGCTGCATCGGTATCTGCACGCCATTCAACCGCCGGGTACCACTAATTGGATTTTCTACTTCGTTTTGCACTGATAAAATGTCTACACATTGTTTAATCAGAAGTACTTAAAACTGTATGTATTTCTTAAAGATAATAGAGTCCTATAGTAATTCTTCTTAGTTTTTACAAATAGAAATATGGAAATAGGTACAGATTAATATTACATTTACCATCTAACGGAAATTATTTATATTAGTGACGTGTATCATACTGACGGGACGGATAACGGACATGATACAGCTTATCCCAGAAAATGACACATATTATAACCACTGAAAATATTAGCGGGAAGTTACAAAATATAAAAAGAACCCGTGTAAAAGTTGTGACTGTTTTAATTTTCAGGTATTCTACCCTCGTTTCTCATAAAGGCAATGGTGGAATTAGTAAAATATTTTAAACTTTACGTATATTTTTGCTTTTAAATACTTCAATGTTAGTGGATTGACTTACTGTATATTTTATTCTAAAACCTTCTTCTACCTTAAATCTTCACCAATTATAAAACTGAATAGCAACAGGAACATTTGAATTAAAAACATTTGTCTAACAGAAGGGACTTGTTATTCGTATACGTCTTAAAACTATTTGAACTGGGTGGTTTTTCAGTTTCCCTTTGTTTTATTGTAGTTGTTGTGACGAATCGGGTGTATTTTTGAGAAACCAAATATACTTTTAGATTTGCGATGCGATTAGATTTTAAATTTGCGTTATGTCCTCGTGACTGAAATCAACTATAGTCTTTGACTTTATACTTTGTCAGAAAAAGTAATTTGGTTAGTAGCAAAACAATAAATATATTAATCATATTCAACTGTAAAAGGCCTTTTATAAAACAAAAACTCAATTTGAATATAAAAAGAAAAAACCGTGTGATGTTGCCCGCAAGCGACGTCCCAACCTACTTTAACATAAACATGTTACTTTAACTAAATCACATATTTATTTCAAAAACTCATGAAACTTGACCTATGTCACCGCCTCAAAGGAGTAACCTTCATATGCACGGAGAGATTAAAGAGAAAAATGATCATTAATATTAACACAAAAAGGTAATTTCTAACGACAAATGTTACCGTCAGACTTTTTTGTTCAAATTACAAAATTATATAATTTAATACTAGCTAACGTATATATGTCTAAAGTGTTTACCAAGTCATACATTGAAAGTAGCTAGGTAATAAGCTCCAAAATTAAAGAATATATAATAGTAAACATACATAATAAAAAAATATAATTCTAAAATCTACTAATAATGAATGTACAGAATGTAATAATAAATAAATATAGAATATTTTATACACAATCTCTTATACATGTGATAATAGATCTTGATATATATAATACTAGCACACCTGTTGACACCCCCGCAACACCCCTTGTGGGTGGAATTCCGTAAAATAAGTTCTTAGCTGACCTCTACTCGGTAGGAATATTCCTAGCAAATTTCAAGTCTCTACGCATATATATAATATGGATAGATAACCAAATGCATTGGACCTCACTTGAATGTCACTTCAATGAAAGTTTTGTTTTTGTTTTCTTTTTATGTGGAAATCCCCACGGGTCATCACCTCACCGGAGCTAAGGATGAGATAGTATGTCGAGCTCGAACCAACTAAAACCACACAGTGTTCCGTCACAGTGACTATCTCAGGGTACCCAGTATATCGTAACAAGGAATCTTTCAGGAACCCCTACAGACCTTGGGCAACTTAATCAGTTGCCCAAGGTTTGTAGGGGTTCCTGACAGGTGATCACTTCATGGAATATAAGGCTTACTCCCCTCCAAATCGAAAAAGCGTGCGTGAACCTCGTTGGGCCACCGTCTCAGGCCTGCTTCTGCTAGAGTGACGGTCAGCCATACCCGTTTCCCCAGGCCAACGCTCATGGAGGCCGGAGATCCACCAGGGTGTAGAGTGCGGTATCTTCCCGGTAGCCCTTACAGTGGTGGCACGCAGACATTAGCTCCCAGGCATGTGCGATAGAGGTACCTCTCTTAAACAGACGTGTCCGGTGGACACCTGCTTCAGCCGATAGGAGAGAGCACCATGTTGTCTCTTAAGCCAGTCCTCCATGACGGGCCTTACCATCGATGAAAGTATTCTGTATACAAAGATCATGGAGGGATCAACTCAGTATTCAAATACATTAAGCAACTATACATCCATTTTACAAATAGTATTGGCTAAAAGAGACAGGTCTCTTTTAGCCAATCCCATTTGATGAATGATTTGTAGCTTCAGGAAGCTACAAATCATTTGTGAAAAGCCTTACAAAATGTGCCTTAATTCTTAACAAATGATTTGAGAAATTTTCGATTTTGGTAAATCTGGTGATCTTACTCCTGAGCAGAAATTCGAAGATCTTTTCTATTTATAAGTTAGATCGATCGGTCGAGTTCTTTGGTCGCGCTTATAAATCAGTCGGACCTTATTGTTGTTTGGAAAGTAATATATAAAATGGCAAACCTATAAAATAAGTACTAAGTAGCACCAACGACACTATACAGTAATATTTCATTAAACGCAATGAGGTGCATCGTGTTTTCGATCATAAATCAATGAGACTGCATTCACTGTGCACAGACTATGCAGTCAGCTATTAGCACGAACCACTGCTTTCGCGAGCCACTTCATAAGCCGATTACCGGGGGAAATGGCAAATAAATACCTATTTCAATAACAGGAGAATAATTTAGCAAATAAATTTGTCACATGATCGATGGAGTCTAAAGTTTCAATTATTTGCAGCGATTTTAATTAATTGAGACTCTTACATTATGTATTTTATTAAATGGCTACTTTTCATAAAAAATATAGCAGAGTATATTCCTAATCATTTAGTTTGTCATCATTTTATAATTATTTTTAAAATGTTTACTTTGAATCAAGACTTTAGTCTACTCGGGGAAAGTAGAATAAATTGTACGTGCCTATGTGCTTTTCCTTAATCCTACGTGCTATTCGTTAAAAAAAAAACAACATTCAACAATAGTAATGTATTATGTTTATTTTAATGTTTAAATATATTACAGGTAAAATACAGAGGCTAAAGCTTAAAGAAATATCCTTATAAATTATATAAATGACTCTAGATAACATTTATAACTCATCGTATCTTGCCATCAAATATGTGTATAGCAACGTCATATGGAATATAGATGGATAGAGTATACTTTATTGCACACCAAAATATAGGACACAGAAGAAACACATATTGATTACGTAGTAGTACAATGGGCGGTCTTATCTTTCTTACAGACAAACTTTACTGTATAGTTGGACATACTGTATAGTTATGGGTAACCTGAGGTGCACAATTAAACTTCAAACATTGTAACATTATTTTTATTACAACTAATAAATAAAATGGGTAATATGAAATTTGCATACAGTACTCTTAAGCATAACAGTAACACATATGTATACCTACATACATACATATGTATATTACATGAGATATGGTACCTTTTACAAGTTTCTGAAAAATGTTAAGCGACTTTGCTTTGCAGAATATGCATGTAGGCCTAAAAGTTCTCAAAGTATTTTAACTGTCATCCCATTGTACAAAACATTTTACACACGTACGAATGTTTAATTTTTCCGTCAATCATATAACTGTGAAAATTGGTGTCGCTCGAGCGTAGTATATTTTGATACTAACTGAATTTTAATATTGAGAACAGTTTTATTTCAGTTTTAATTTATTTAACGACGCTTTATTTTTTTATATTTATGTAGTATCAGACAATCCTCGCCCTGTGGTTGCCATTATTTCTCCTGTTCACCAATAAATACAGAAATCGGAGCCTAGAATAAAGGCTGTCAAAAAAAGAAATTCAAACTAATACAATACAATATTTTTTTTCATGTGCAATACAAATTGGGGCGAAAAGAAGATGACGAAACTAACCACCGAAGGGAATTTAAAAGGCAAAATATCACTGACCCAATGGCGTGTATCTCATTTCTTTCAATGTACCGCTTTCAGGACCTTTTATTACGAGTGGAACCCCGGACGGGTCATCACCGCAGCCTAGGATGAAGTAGTATGCGAACTCGAACCGATTTAAGCCGAACGGTGTTCCATCAGATGTCGGTCTTTTGCCAGGAACCGGGGACACTCGAAGAAGGATGCCGTCGGAAAGATCTTATAAGCCTATGTAAATTTATAAATTTTTTAATTCTCTATTTACGTATTTTTAATTTCAATAATTTTGCTGTAACTGAAGTTACTGAGTTTGCTTCATGAAAAATCACGGTGTTCTCCGGTTACGCCATTGAATTTATAACATGTAAATTCCAAAATCACCACGTTACAACTTAAAATAGGATTGCATGATAACAATCACTACAGTAGTTACAGCTGCTTCTGAAAGTTGTTGTAGAATAAACAATAAAATTATTTACTTAAGTTAAACATATAGTTGAGTTTTCAACAAACTTGAGATCCAGTTAAAAGTAAAGAAATAACACTACGCAGTGAAAAATATAACAAGAAATCTCAAAAGATTAATCTTATAGATGACTACTCACTAGCTTCTAAGAAATCGGTTCTAGAATTATTTAAACAAAATAAAAGATTTAAAGCAGACTTGGATAAAAGATGCAATAATATTTTCAAACGTTGCCGAGATCTAAGATAGCTATAACTAAATACAGACCATTTCTCAACAGTAAGCTACAGGCAGAATATTTATTCCTATAGAAACCAATAGATACTTTACACCTGAAGGAAATGAAATAGGTTTTATATTATTTTAAAACATTTTTACAGTATATATAATTTTATTATAACAATCAAGAACAGTAACTCTAAATGTTGTATTTTCATAATAAGAACAATATATATATCTTTGTTATTTAGTCATAATACTATCCTAGTTTAATTAATGTGATAAAAGGAAAAGCTTGTTTAAAGCTTATTGCGCCATTATAGTGCTATTTATTATTCCAGTTTTCACGTGTGTTCAAATTGTAACAAAAATGTTATTGTCGGCACGAATGCACTACTACACAAGTTTATGTTTCTTGTACCATTATCGCATTTATCACAAACTCACATTTATAGTAACAAAGAATAAAATTATTATCTCTAATACTAAATTTCTAAATTCAAAGCTAATATAACACCAGTACTAATTCTAGTGATATCAAACCCTTTGCATGAATTAGGCGCCTGAGAGTGTATGCAAATCATAAATCATGAGGATAGCCTATTACTTTGTGTGTTCAGCCATTAGCTAGCCTCTACGAGGCTCTTCGCCAATGTAAGCAAGTTCTAACTTGGTTATTTCGCTGTACAGCATCGAAGATGGTACTTGGAAATACTGATAGCTAAGTTTTACTTGTGGTTATAATCTCTTTAATGTTATTAGGGATGTTTGCCCATATTAATTATATATTTTATTAGTAATAACTTGAATTCCGACTTATAACTTTTCAAAGAGGCAAACACACACATTGTAACGCATAAGACTGTTGATTACTATACGTTAATATTTAAGAAATCACTGTATTTTATTTCATTGAACATTTTACAAATACATTTTTTAATTGAACTATATACAATAATTGCACATGGAATTAATCGCGGTAATATTTCTAGATACACCTTTTATATTTACCCCACGTTTTAATCATATTACTCCTTGGGCATCCCCGAAATACAAACGTGAGTAAAACCGTATAATTTGTACTAATATCAAAAGTATGGTAACATTTAACAAATACAAAACCATTTCTTAAATCATATTGACAAATGACATGAATGACATATAAAGACAAGTGTTGCAAAATAAAAAAAAAAACAATCAAGCTATTTGAAACGACTGACATATTTAAAAATTGACTCATTAAAAACACAGTAACTCATCTGAATTATTATTTTTATTTAAATTATTATACAACATTATTGATTGCTCACTCACACAACCTCACAAATATCCGAGAAAAAACAATTGCGTTCCTACATCCTCCTTTCCGAAAGTCAGTTTTAGGCTCCAACTCGGCTATTTCACGGCTAAGTAAGAAATACAATACTAAAGTAAACAGATAGACGTATTTTTTTCAACCTTCAACGATTTAAGAACCGAGTCCATAATCTCCCATTTACTAATTGCTATCCTATTTAAAGATCTGTAGGTACTATGTTATAAGCTTTGTAACATTTATTTCCTAGCTATTTGGATTGTGGACATATATCAATAGCTAGCAGACGAACTGACAGGTCATATTGACAGCCGCCGTCCAATGCCATTTTATTATATATATATATAGTTAAATAATGTATGTAAATAATATGTATATATAAGTAATTTTGCCATGTAATACACTTAAATATACAAACGTACTAATGTTTACCCAATTCGTTCACTGATTGCACAAAAGCTGAAAGTGAAGCTCCACTTTATCTTTTAACACCAAAATCCACGTACATCATCACGCTCCGATCAATCCTAAGATATTGCTTCTTAGTGATAAGGCCATTTAAATATCAGTTTCTGTGTATTTGTTTGCTGTTCAATAAAGAGTATATTATTATTATTGAACTCTAATTTTTTTTATAAAAATTGGTTCTGGATGTCTTTTAAAAAATCGATTTAGCTTTTATAAGCTCATTCAATTACAAGGTTATAAATTAAATTCAAACACTTTACTTTAACCACTTTAAAGAGCTTTTACAGCTATATTGCACTAGAATTAAATGTTTCAGTGACATCGAGTAATAAGTAGCGTTTATTCACAAACATATACATACATACGTTTAACATTATTAAATAAATAACGCCTGTCGAAAAGAGTGAAAAAAGAAAAGCGTAGGAATGGAGTGATATCAGGGTTCACAGTTGTATGTGGTGTTCCGTGTTTCATTTTTTAATTGTATTACGGATATCTAGAATCCTCACATCTTCCTATGTGATACTGACTATACTTAAAAAAAAGAACACGACGAAACACAACGAAACATATACATACATATGTCCCATAACGTTATTAATTATTTTTGGACGGTTGGTTTTTCTGATCGTGTTTTTTTTTTAAATAAGTAAGTGATACTACTAAAACTAATATACAAATTTTCATACAACTACAAAATCAATATATCTGTGACGTATAAATCATAGTAGTGGTAATTCAGGCTATTATTGAAACTACGTTTGCTAAAACTCAGCACCCACACATACAATCTCTTGTAAATATCTATAAGATAATCATTCACAAACTTTATTGGGTGTGTGCACGAATTCATTAACGGATGGTGTGACGCCCCCTCACCCTAAGAACTTAATATACATATATATACATATCTTTATATCAACATGTGTGGTTTGTTTATAGCGTGAATATAATGAAGCCAGGTTAGTTTACGACACTTTTATGACCTAATAATTAGAGACAAACTAATCTGTAATATAAGGCCAACGATATACATACATATATGAGAGTGACGTCTTTAATTTTTAATCAATAGTACAATATTGTTCAATCTTATGTACAATTAAAACATTTTTAGGTTATTGGGATTTGTCGTGTGGTTCACGGTGGAGTAGATTTTTTTTTTTTTTTATTTGTAAGCCTACCATAATGACTCCACTTTGCCTGATGGTAAGCAATAAATGGAGTCCAAGAGTGGTGGTCACCATCCTCACTGCATGTCTAGTCAATGCAACATGGTGACCTACACTATGGCGGCCTGGTGAGATGCTTTTTCACGCCCCGCTTAAAAGACCCGGGATCAAATTGGGAAGGAAACACGTGCGCTGGTAGGGAATTCCAGGCTTTCACTGATCGGCACAGGAAAGAAGAGCCAAACCGTTTCGTTCGGTCACAGAGAACCCTAATGCGGCGCTTGTGGAGGAAGGCAGCAACCCAGTTGCATAGCTTAGATGGCAGACCAAATGCAGGAAGTTTGGAGAGAAGCGAGCGATGCCAGACCCTATCGAAGGCCTTGGCAATGTCGAGGCTGATGGCCAAGGACTCCCCATGCCTATCCATAGCCTCACCCCAAAGGTGTGTGACGTACGCTAGAAGATCACCCGTGGATCGGTTCGGCCTAAAACCATATTGCCGATTATTTAACAAGGAGTGATCCTCTAGATGGCGGATTAATTATTCCGCCATCAGTGTTGATTATCCGCGCGAGCACCTTACAGAGTATGGAGGTGACGGCTATAGGACGGTAATTAGCTGGATCGGAGCGGTGGCCTTTTTTGGGAATGGGTTGGACGTTCGCCTCTCTCCAGGCCTCCGGAACAATTCCCGAGGAATAGGACAGGCGTCAGTACAGGAGACAACTCTGGTGCACAGTTTTTAAGAACCACTGCCGGAATACCGTCGGGTCCACTGGCTTTCCGAACATCGAGTGACCGAAGCTCCGCACGGACATCCCTCTGCCGGATGCGAATATCCCGCATTTCGGAGTCGCAAGATGCAATGGTGGGCGGGTGAGCGCCACGGTCGTCGATTCGGGAGTTAGCCGCAAAGAGGTTAGCAAGTAGTTTCGCTTTCTCTTGCGGCTCGTGGGCCAGTGATCCGTCAGGGTACTTCAGCGGTGGCAGCGAAGGCTGGCAGTACTACTACTACAGTACTACATTCGCCAAAACTTACGGCTACCCGTAGGGTATGCGGCGAGTTCTTGCCAAACCGTGCAATGCGCTGGGCATCAGCTCTGATGTAAGCCCTCTTGCATTCCTTAGTGGCTTTGTTAAACGCTGCTTTTAGGCGATCAACGTCTGGGTCACAATGAGCGCGGGCCCTGATCCATGCGCGGTAGGCTGACTGCTTTTGAGCGACAGCACGGGTGCACTCGCGATTGAACCAGGGACGGGTCTTTGTGCTGGCGACTTCACTGTAGGGGATATAGTACTCCATACCGACAGTGATTTCGTCAGCCACGGCAGACGCACTTTGCGACAGATCCCTGTCTTTAAAGCAGCGTTGAGCTCACGGGATGGATGCAAAATAATCCCGCATTCCATCCCAGTCTGCTGACGAGTAGTGCCATAACCGTCGCCTTGTTACTACAGGCCATGGTGGGACAACAAGAGGCACCGAGGTGGACACCAGGCAGTGGTCGGAGGATCCCAGAGGGGCGTGAACCGTTACTCTGTACTGCGCTGGGTGACTCGTCAGCAGAAGGTCTAGCAAAAAGGGCGCTTGACCCGATATGTCTGGTATCCTGGTGGGCTGGAGTACCAGTTGGGTAAGGTCATGCGTGAGAGCGAATGCGTGGGCAGTTCGACCAGCGTGGTCCGTTCTGGAAGAATAAACCAACTCTATCTCTTCCCGGTGGTGTTGTAAAATCCAACTATGGGATGGGACTGTCTTCTATCAGACAATATGTACATAAGCAGTCATGCAGTGTCCGGTTGACGGCAATACGTTAGTGGGACCAAATTCTAATTGGCTTCCCTCTGAAGGGATACAGGCTTGAGCGTATGAATTGATCTACATATGTATGTGTATAGTTTAATAAATAAGAAGAGAATTGAAATAGCCACAATATTATTTGATTACGATGGATTGTGAATATAATATTAGTCACCCATTTTTCAAAAAGCGAAATAAATACAAAATAGGTACTTCAAAAATTGTTCACTACCATTTTTTCAAAAAAAAAAAATTACTATTGAAGGTAAAAACACCGTTGTAGCGTAATTCATGCAAGTATATTCTAACATTGTACGAACATTTGTCCCATTTATATCTATACATATTCTCTATCCTATTGTCTAAAACAAGGTTCGAAGTCACAAAGGCTCCTATTGTGCACACATACAAGTTATGACTGATGGCGGAAAATCAATTTCCATCGACCCTTGACGTCTCACTTAACGTGCACCCTCCCCTGTACTGCGTACTGATCTAGCTGTTTTTCAACTTCGTTACACACGTCAAAATATTAATAAAATGATGAATGTTACTATTTTATTATAGGAGTTGCGTATTGAATGTGTATTTTAATGTATTTGATAGTAAGAGTTGCGAAATAAATGGGTGTAACTCCTTTACCACTGTGGTTTAATCGGTGGCAGCGTAATGGCTAAGGAGTCGGTCTTGCGATCGACTGGTTGTGGGTTCGAACCCCACCCAGTTCGTTACGATGAATATTAGTAATGTGTAACCCACATTGCTAGTATCCTTTAAAAATATTTATAATTAGTATAAATAAATATATTCAGTTTATTACAACCTCTATTTACTATCGTTAATCTGGTTAACAGTTGATTTATAGCCCAGAAATATAATTACTATGTAACTGTTATCGTTGGTTTGGATTCATGAATTTAGTACCTATTATTTTTTAACGATTTCATACATACCGTTTATAAATATGAATATTTTAGTAATAATAAAAGTTATTAGTTTAAAGTGGTGAGAAACATCCAACTGCTGACGTATTTTTAAACGACTTCAAAAACGAGGAAGTTCTCTAATCGACTGTTTTTGTGTGTGTGTTTGTTATATTCTCCGATTGTAAACTGATTTTTTCTTTAAATAGAACTCGGCTACTAGAGATTGGTTACATTTCATTGGTTACATATGTATAAAATAATTTTACAAATCTTTAGTTGTTTTTGTCTCCCTGACGTTGTCTCTAAAACAGTTCAACCCTTGCAGACTTTAATATTTTCGTCATACTGATCGAGAAAATTTAAAATGTTATTGCATGTGAATTTAGATTCCGAATAATCTAGAAACCATTCTTGTAATATGAGAAACCCGTTCAGCGTTAACACCTACCGAATTGAGATCAAATTAAAAAAATATATAATAAAGTTGTATTAATTAAATGAAATTATATATATCAATTAGATATGCATGTTCGAAATGAATGGGGGCTGTAAATATAATCATGACTGTAATGCTGCATGACGTGATTTTTGAAGTAATTTAATGAAAGCTATTTTTTTTTTACATTTTATGATATCAAAAATATTAATTCAGCTTTAGAAATCATAGTACAATTTTTCATTAAAACATTCACACAAAGAAAGGCCTAAAAACTACATGCATCAACACAACCATTGAAATGTTTATCCTTTAACAAAGCGCTTCACATTCCCCGGACGTTGCTACCATTTGTCGCCCTTCTAAGTTTGACACCAAACTTGGTCGTAGGGAAGAAAAAAGTAAATATTTTACGGGCCCTAGTTGCACCCTTGTTGGTGGAATCACGCGTCGCTTGCGCGTGTTTTCACGAAGATGGATCATTGGTACACGCGACAAGTAATGTTACAATCTGGCGTTTTACTTGTCAAACGGTTTAGACGTGGCGTTTTTTCTTTTCTTTATTCAAATTTTATGAAAATACATATATTCATATTCTCACCCCTCTATCCTGTAATGGATAGGCAGAAGTGAATTAAACACCCAAATTTCGCCACTATAAATTTGGTCCCACTAACGGGGTAAGCCTATTGCTGTTAACTGGGCACCGTATTACTGTACATATACTGTCTGACAGATAACATTGTATTCCTAAGGGAGTAGGTTTATATATATGTTTTAGAAATAGATTGCTATAGGTATGTTTTAAAAACCTACCGTGTGTCAATTAGAAATTATTCCTATTATCATAATAGGTATATAATAGCATTTATTGCCGTCAACCAGGCACTTTAGAAAGGTAAGGTAAGAACATGGAATTACAATGGAAAGAAAAGACTGCTCTATATCTGGTCTAGTGAACTCACCTAGTGGTTAGTGACTCCAGCCGGAGGTTATGGGTTCAATACTCATACGGTTTTGTGAGTCACAGAGTCTAGAGTACTACACATGACTGTAATTACCTGTATAGTACTTGTCAGTTTTACATTACATGCAATACACCAATGATATTGAGGTTTAAATTTATATATTATCTATTTGCAAATGAAACTAAGCTTCTTCAAAAAAATATATTTACACGATGACATAAATGGTTAATCATTTTCAACTACATATTGTATATCAACATATCAACGATAGATCAATCAATTAATAAAGTTGATAGGTATTTTAATTTTAATTCAACTCCCTGTGACTATTAATTTTATTAATTATGATTTTCAGCAAACCAAGTTATAATTATCCGTTCTGGTATATAGTTGATTATGGTAACAAAATACAAAATATTTGTTTTTAACTATTCTCAAACAAGCGTGAAATGTACACGAGGTTTGTAGACATGCTCTACTTACGAGTTTTTCACCTTATCGTCCTGAGATTACGACCCAATAACTTAGCATTTTCATATTCATTTGCATATTTTCAGTGAATATGAGTACTCATATTCACTCATTTATGACTTAAACACTTAGTTATGGCTTATTATGAAGTTGTCGACCATGGATTGGAGTTACTTTTCAATCAAAATGCTATGTTATATAGCTAAGTATGTGCATTAGAGTTAGTAGACGAGCATTCGAAGCATTAGAAAATAATACATTATTGTAGTGTTTCGAACGCTCGTCTACTAAGTCTCCGCTCCCTCGAGGATGGATCATCGAGACGGCGGGGGGCGAATGATCGCGATAAACCGTCGCGATATGGAAAACTGCGGAATGTTGAATGAACACCTAGCAATGTGCTTCTACATTTGCTTGTTTTGAATGTTGTTGCACACCTGGTAGATAAAACTACCATAATGTTTAGACACGGCTTCTGGTCAATGGCTGTATAAGATTGCTACTAAGGAAGATATCGATGGTATCGATGATATAGGTTAGGAACCTCTCTTTTTATTCGATAAATGTAAAAGTAAATCACATCATGAACAGGAATTATGTTTATGAGTTGTGGGCTTAATATTAGACTTAAACATTATAACTACAACACCGCAAAGCAGTCACACACAATGCGAATCTCAATTATTAGTGAATTAACATAAACCCGCTACCAATATGACTTTAGGTACTCTGGAAAAGAAAAATTTCGCTATTTGTAATCTACATAACTAAACTTCACTATGGGTAAACATTAAAATAAATAAATGGATGTGCTTAAAATATAATAACAAGGGCACGCCATCGTCATAAAAAAGTATTGCATGAAAAAATCCGTGTTATCAAGTAACAAAGTAGAGTGCTTACTGTGAATTAAGTGAAGAAACTTGTTAACGTTACTCAACAATCTAGGCCATCTGTCTGAACATAAAATGAAGAAATAATAGCTTATTAAACTTGGTGGCAAGGCTGTGCCTACTTGAAGTACGTAATAATAATAAAAAGTACATATTATAAAAACATGATGTATGAAATATTTTAATTTTTTAAAATATACTTTATTCAGAACATATGAATTCAGGTGTACGATATTTTACATCGCCAAACTGGCGTTTGTAGGCGTAACGCTTTTTAACCATATAATATCTTAAATGTATCTATTCACTAATACAACATAGTATTATTATGTATACTCCTCATTTATTATTTTTAAATGAGTATATCCCAGTTGTTGTCTAACTTTGCTTTTTAGATTTTTTTATATATAATGTTCCTGTCCTCTCTTAAAAAGTCATAATTTTTAACAGAACCTCTGTACTATATACTGTCTAGTTCTGTCTCCATAGTATATTAGTCATTTGTTTTTATCTTGACTAATTTACCTTTTTCAACGAATGTAACACTATATTTGACTTTTTTGCGGTTATTGCTTGATAATTCTTTAAGTACAGTTTTTTTCTCCAAACTCTGGAGCCAAACTCGACCGGTACCGGTTGTGAAGCAACGCTGCGTGGCATTTCGGTAGGTTTCCGAAGGCCCAATACCCCCCCTCCTCTTTCTTCTCACCTCATCCGCCTCTCTTCTTTCATATCTCCTCATCCCTCATCACCTTCAAAGGTGGGTAACGCACTTACGACTCTTAATTTGCCATCCGTTCATCTGTCCCCTGATTTCATAAGAAAAATCATCGTAAGAAATACCAGTAGTGTCCCTGAAACAATTCCGACCCGTAACCCAGTCATGGCCAGTATGAGTTGCTGACAACGTCATTATCTCTCACTGTTATAATGTTATTGATATAATGTTTATAGAAGCGCTATAGCCGTTTACAACGCTATGCTTTGTAGTTAGGCTGCCAAATTTTCTGCAAATGTCCAGCACTCAACTACTCAGACAATAATATTCAGTCAATATAATTATTTTTTTGAAATGTATTGATTTTTATATCATGATCATCATCACCTTGATACTCTTGTGTCATAATCATTACGGTCGGTTCAATGTGTCATCACAATAGAGTTTTGGTAACTATCGTTTATGACCGCCTGGCTGATACCAACACTTCTTGTAAATGTTGCTATTTTAAGACGGGAAGAAGGAAGAAAAGGAAAATGAAAGGGACACAAATCTTTGATAAAGAAACGGGACTAAGACTGTCGAACTTCGCAGAAACCAGGTGTTGTGTCCCTGAGTGTCTTTTATTTGGTAACTTGCGACTGGAGAGGCCCCTTAGATCGGGGTCTATTGCCTTTCTATAAATAGATAGATAGATAGGTAGGTTCTCTTGATAGATCACAAAAAGAAAAGGATTTACTTTATAATCAATTCGTTATGATTAAAAATCAAATATTGGTACAGTAAACGTAAAAGTTGTGACTGACACATCGGCATCTGTTTCTGACACCATATTGAGGAATAGAACTTAAACAAATATTAACATTTACTTAAGGCAGTTGTTCCCCTCTGTCTACAAAACACCCTTCGGTGGCAAGCAAAAGATATTTTGGGGAAAGATATTCGAGAGTACACAAAAATATTATAAAAGTACTTTAAAGTTTACTCGTCAAAACATAACAAATATTCAAAAACTATGTTTTATGGTTCACTTTGATTAAAGATAATAATAAATGAAATAAACACTCGTTTTATGGATATCTACATATATAATAGATAATTGTATTTATAGAGCCGATAAGTAAGTTTTAAAATTCAATAATAACGCATGCCCCTACATGAACAGAAACTACCAAAATAACGCCCTATTAACAGAACACACACTTAAAGTAGCATTGTCTTGTTATTTTTATATTAAACTTGCACCGAGAGCGAGCAAGTCCTGTAATCGCCTTAAGCTTTTCATCATTCAGGGCCAGCTGCCGCCCCCTCCAACATGCCTGCCGATTTTTTATCCAAACTTTTAAATTTTATTGTAATATTCTTTAAGTCTTATTAAACTTCTTAAAACCAACTTTAAAAAAATTATATATAAGCTGGTTTAAGGAATTTAATAAAGCTTTACTTTTCTTTTAAACAACATGCTTAGTTGTGGTGTTAACTAAAGCTTTGTTTTCGTTTGCATGTCACATAGAAAGTTAGTAAAGGTTTACTAAATTGAAGTTAAATAATAATATTTTAATAAATTTCGAGTTCGTCAAAATTTTATCGTTAATTACCCATCTTTCTACAGAGAGATTTACTGGAAATGAATAACTGAAAATGAAACGTTTTATAAAATAGCTTGCTAACCATTGTGTTGCGTTATTAAAGAGGAATTTTTAGATTTTCATTCCTCAAAATAAAAGAAAGGAACCCCAATACGAGTGAAACTCGTTTGTCCATCGGTATGGTTGTGTTTATCTGTCTGTTAAGACACCCTTTCTCCGGAACGCGTAGAGGTCTTAAGTAAAATTTAACATAAAATAGGTATGTCTGCTGTCCCTTGAAGCTGTAAAAAAATTAAGCGTCTAAGTCAAAGCAATACAACGATACAGTTATTAAAGCCTTAAATTTCAACAAATTTAAACTTTAGTAGATAAATCCAAACCTATAGGGTAATTCCCATTGACCTTGAAGCAAGGTCTTATAGCACAAGTAAAGGAAAAAATCCGAAAGTTGTGGAAACTCATATTTTGCGGTCGAAAACTAAGTCGATGTATAAGAGAAAGCTGCAAAGTTCAGTCTGTCTCTCAGAAAAGACTGGACGCGCCCATAGACTCACGCAACACAAGTCACAAGTGCGTTGCACGCCTTTTAGGTATGAGTACGTTTTTTTCTTGAAGGTTTGAAGGTCGTATTGGTCCAGAAATACTATATATATATGCATATACTATGGGATGAAAATTTTGTCAAATAGGACGATTGTGGGAACCTACGGCTGGTGTTAGTGTAATTTGATATTCTATATTACTAACTTATCACTTTGAAAGGTCTTTCTAAGCTCAACTGACAGGACCCTCAAGGAGCTTCTCGAAAAATACAATATGATACTATTAAAATCCTAAAATAGTTTTGATTCTTTCAGGCAAATTCAAATCAAATCGTCAGATTCAGCAGAGAGAAGAGATGACCGGGTTGCACCGACCGTGGTCGTAGGCTGACATATTTGATTGTAACAACTGTATTTTAAGGATAATCAATCACTCGACAACCTAAATATAACACTCAGTATCCCTTTCAATTACTCTTCACGGTACGGTACTACACTCTTATCACTCGTATTACTTACTAGTATCACTAAATGCATCCTAATATTGTCTGATAGACATCACATTTAGTAATAGGACCGCCCATTTTACGATACATTTCTATTAAAATCGATTGTTATTTTATGTTTATGGTGTACAATAAAGAATATTCTAATCTAACCCAACCTACTCTAGTAAGGAAATCTATTTTCATCATCATTACCAAAATTCCAAATAAGAGTTATCTACAATGGAACGTAGACTTTGACAATGCGTTTTCTTGATACAAAAATGTTGTAATATAAAAATATAAAGCTCATATTTTTTAAAAAGGAACTTTTGAAGCAAGAAACGGACAGAATTCTTTAAAATACGTCATTGTGATTTTCAGTTTTGTTCTATAAGATTGTTATATTTATAAATTTTACTTGTAACTCCACCATATTTCTGTGCATAATACACCAATATATAAACCGGAAAATGTTTTAACAATATTAATACACGGTTATGTAAACCGTGTAATGTTATCGCAATATTAATACACGGGTATGTCAAACGTGTAATTTTTTGGCTTTAATAATTGTTGTTCCCAAAACAAAACAGTCTTTATACAGGTATTTCTTAATATCTCTAAAGGAAATGAAAAGCTAAAAGCATGTTCAAACAAAATACATTATCCTTTTGTATTGTAGTTTAACGCGTACATGGGTCATACTAAAAGTTTTAAGAAAATAAAAAAACGAATGATATACAAGCCTGTTAATATTTTTATTGCTTTCACTTGCACTGTCGCATGTGATGGAACCATTGACTGAAGCAGTGAGCCCACTCTTCAACGCCTTTTCAAACGCACGCATCTTTAGCGTTCATAAAACGAATTCCTCTATGTTCATATTTTATTTCTGAAAATAAGAAGTCACGAGGTACCATGCCGGGACTGTTAGGAGGATGACTCACTAACTTCACACTTTCAATAGACAAATATTCAATAGGCGAAGTAAGCTGGAGCAGTTTCGTGGTGCAGGAGGATCCTGCTTCTTGGGCGCTGCTTTCTAATATATTCCAAGACAACTGGTAAGCAATGACTGTCATACCAATGTGCTGTAACAGTCATTTTATCTTTTAGTATGATTGTTCCGAAATGACCCGTCCGTCCAAAGAATGAGACTATCTTTTTTTATTCCTTGACTTCTGCTCTTTTTTACTTTTGTCTGCAAATCTTGGAATGGAAACATTTATTGAGCAAGTTGTCTTTTGGTTCGGGTTCGTAACAATTTATCCAGCTTTCATCACCTATGACGATGTCATATACAGCATTCGAGTAACCTCCGTCATACTTATCAAGCACCGAGCGGCACCAATCCAAACGACGGCGTTTATTGATGTTCCTTCAAATTATGAGGGATCCATCTAATACAAAACTTTCTGATGCCTAAATGTTCATGTAGGACTTTTTGTACTTGACTCATGCCAATGCCTAAAGGTGCCCAAATCTGCCGCATAGCAGTCGCTTTATCTTCAGTAGTCGCCGTACAAGGACGTCATTTTCGAGAATCGTCAGTGAGTTTGCTTCGACTACGTTTAAACTCATTAAATCAGTTTGATGGGTCTTCGTAATGAAACGCTAGTCGAAATCTATGGTAACATTGTTTTTTCTGTAGTCAAATCCATTTCACTTTTAAAATTGTTGCCAATTTGTAAAAACAAATGGCATATAATTCATACATCATTTGTTTTTTCAAGAGGTCAAGAGTGACCTCAATCAAGAGTTCTTAATTAAAAATTTTCTTACTGGCACATTCTAAAAACTTTCAGTTTTTGATTCTAGAAATTGAAATGAATGTGTTATAAGAAATTCAAGAAAATTTAATATTATACGTGGGTACGGTGGGTACCCCACGTTTAATCCATTCCAAAAAAATGAGAATTTCTTTACACATTCATTTCAATTTCTAGAATGAAGTACATTTACCAAAGCAAATGTGTAAAGTCTCACAAAAAACACAAAACTAATCAAAGATATTTGGATTTTGGTTTCAATTATGTTATTAAACTGCAATCACCGTTTTATTATTGATTCTCATTGCATAAACAGCAGTATTCTGCCCTAAAGTAAAATCTACCTAAAATAAAGTTTGTTGAAAAACGTTGTTTGTTTTTTTATAAAATAAATAAAGTTTATTACAGAAAATAATTTCAAAGAAACTTTAAGTATGACTAAAACAGAAATAAATAACTTAGATCTACAAACATATTATTGTATTTTCAAATCTAATAATAAATAATGAGATGCTTAATACTAATTCATTCAGTTAAATGATGCAGACTTCCCGGCACTGACTTGCTTGAGCTATTGCTTATACTCCCCATTTCACTTGTATAAGCAATACCCCTTACCTTCCCTTTGTATCCTCCTGTTTCTGTCAATATACTCCAAATTTTCACATCCAATTCCCAAAAGTGCCTGCATGACGGTAATAGGCCCGCTAACCTATTACTTGAATGGGACTAAATTATAATCGGCAAAATGTGGGCTTTAATTATGCCCCTGCCTACCTCTTCAACGATACAGGCATTAGAGTATGTATGTGTTAATTCGTACAAAATTAAAATTTTCTGAAATAATAAAGTGTTTTTCAATTAATTTTTGAGCATTTTAGGCTTTCTTCTAAAAAGTACGTTTTTTTTCTGATGTTTTAAAGAAAATAATCGGCTCGGTACAGAAAAACCCACTTCAATAAAAATACAGATAAAATGAATGTGACCATTCAATTTCCAACTATCAATACGAGTATTATACCGATAACATTTACTGTTAAATAAAGCTTTCATCTTTGGAACACCCGAAATTGGCATTTTGTATAATGATATTGGCTCCTCTTTTACATACTCAATGCATTCTGTCTCTATTAGATACTTTAAAAGAATTTCAATTTAAAGTTTGAATTTTCTTCTTTGCTGTGCGATTGAATATTTATATGCACTGGATGTAAGGAAAGAATATAAAAGCTAATTAACTGAATAATTATAATCTGATAATCTTACAAAATCGCTATGAGCAATAGACGGTGATAGTTGTCGCTGATGAGGCAATCACCAATATCAGCTATTATTAGATTTATTATATCTAGGGTATGAATACAAATATATTTTGTGGCCCTATATATTTTAGACGAAAAAATAACAACTGTTATATGTTACTATTACAAAGTTTTCATGCAAATAATTTTGTTTAATAATAATAATGACATGGCAATCTATATTCGGTTAGTGCCAGATAACTTATCTACCAACAAATTGCCCTGTTTAATTCATGGAGGTTACCAGGTGACAGGGGTCCGCAATTCTGCCCTAAATTATGTGCATACATTCTATATATAATCATCCTTATATCTACTGTAGGAGAAAAAAACCCTCATGTTTGTTTGTATTCATTATTTTGAAAGCATTATGTTGTCCCTTAGGATAAAAAGGGCTCGTATTTTTGTTGAACGCCGAAGGTAATGAAAATGAAATCGATTGTATACTCGTATATTCATAATGTTAATACCGAATTTGGGATAGATCTTGTCTCGACGTATAAATGAAATGTTGTCATTTTTATTTAATAAATTATGGTTTAAAAGAAGGCCCTCAGCTTTATATATAAGTAAAGAAAAGAAAAGTCACGTTAATAATAAACATTAATACTATTCAAATTTGGAATTTAGAATTGTTATTTAAAAAATGAATTTTTGGTTTTCGTTAATATGTTATATGTATGGTAATATGTTTATTAATCAAAACAATGAATTTCTTCTCTGACTTGATTTTAAATCCGTATTTATGTACATTATTAAGTGCCCATAAAGTATATAACGTTGTGTGTATTAGTAGTTAGTAGTCAGTAGTCAGGTTCAGTTCAGGATCAACAGGCCGGACAAAAAAGTTGTTTCAAATGTTTTATTTACTTCGAATAATTAAATTGTTTATCTATATATATACAAACTGTCATTATAATGTTGTAATACTTATTTATACGATTGTTTTAAAAATAAATCGTAACGTTAAAGGTCGCACGTTCGCACGTGAAGCAGGTTGACAGCAAACCAAATATTTCTAACTTGTTTCTCTCATTCAAACTGACCATTTGTGTGACTTGTATTTGGCAAATTAGCACAAGTCGTGAATCGATCGTTAAGCACAACGGAATAAGGAACATTTACATCTTTTATCATGTTAATCGCATTGTTTCTCAATACACACGAGTCTTAAACACACTAAATTACTTTTATAGTTGCTTTTAAGCGATACCTAAAAAGTCAAATTTAAATAAAACCCTTAAGTTGCGAATAAAAGCTCAATTAAGCTCTCAAAAGAAACCACCGTTCCTTAATCTTCAATGTCTGTCCTTTCAAGATCTCGATGAATGTGATGACAGAGCAAGTTTCTCCTGCGAATCGATTTAAAAGATCCCTTACCTTACCAAAATGTGATTTTGTAAAATTTGGAGGAGCCTGTCAGTTTGTGACGTTCCCTCTGACATTAGATCTTTTTTCGTAACATTAATGTGATAGTTATCTGATGTACTTCTTGAGCATATTTTTATTAAGATAGAATTGGGTTACGGTTATATTTAATCAGGTAAATGGGCTGCTGTATCTGCCTAGTCCGAGGGTTAAATCATATAATGATAACAGCAACTATTTTAAGGGCATAAAAACTATATTCTAAAGTACTACAACATATAACTCATACAATATATAACAAAAAAATACACCTACGAGTACTAATACCGCGAATTGGCGTGCCGCCAATTCCTTTGCAGGTGCCATTCAGCATAATTGCTGAGCGATGACCGATTTCAGTAAGTGACGTGCAAGTGCGAGAAATATGATTTAGCTTTGTTACTTGTATCACGAAATATATCTTCTATGAACGAAACTAAACGCTGACGCAAAACTCAAAAACCGGTAACTAAATCTCGTAAATAGTTACAAACTTAGTAGTTAGTTTTTAGTGAGCAGATAAAGAGGAGAAGGAAGAACTACACATTACGTATAACAAACATTTAATTGTGTTACAAACTTTCTATGGGCTCTCCTGAATTATAGACATAGTACGGACAAACTTTTCTTATTAGAGATCGCAGATATTTTCGAACAGCTCCCGCTGGACGCACATATTTTATGACTTTAATTTCATAATGGAAGCGGTGTAACTAGGTATTGGCACGGTATATTTAAAAAGATTTCAAATAGAAGTCACGACACTGCTAGGATAACGAGGAGCCCGATCCGCTACCCCCAGTCTAATGTGGCGGTGGAAATCAAATCAAATCATAATCAGTGGAGGAGCATAATGGCTAAGGTGTCGGACTTGCGATCATGTGATTGTGGGTCTGAACCCCACCCAGTGCACTACCGCTATGGACTCACTCCTAACACAAGCGTCTAAAAAAGAAAATCAATCATGGGTATTTTTCCAACCTAGAAGCCACAATTTTCTTATTACATAGTTTTATAAGTTCAAATTAAATGTAAGGAAATGTGATTCATTATTCTGAAATATTAACATACAATTTCCACGCACTCTCACTTTGGACCATGGATCGAACCATGGTCTCTAGCGACAGGCTTGCCACACCAATAGATGTCATAGAGTCTTGCCGCAGTTGCCTCCAGGCTAAGCACTCCACTAGTATATAGAAGGCAGTGTCTTCGCGACAGTCTCCGCAGTAGTGAATACGATACAGGTACCTGTGTCAACAGTTAGAATAGTCTGCCATGGGTCTTTTCGCCACAATTGTATCGTGTCTTGCGATTGGTAGGTCCAGAACCCAGAAGATCATTTTACACACAAGTTGATTTTTTTAATTGCCTGCACTTTATCTGTACTAAACATACTACACCACCCTTCACTACTTTCATCGAAAAAATTGAAAGGGGAAATTCAAAGATGAGTTTTGTGAAGTTCGTGTTGGTACTTCCATTGCTTTATCTATAATTGTTTATTCATCTCTGCACTGCCGTCATGTGGAACCAA
This sequence comes from Tyria jacobaeae, assembly GCA_947561695.1. Lineage (NCBI taxonomy): Eukaryota > Metazoa > Arthropoda > Insecta > Lepidoptera > Erebidae > Tyria > Tyria jacobaeae. The sequence goes on from OX387220.1 coordinate 15,406,095, forward strand.
TTTTACTCCTTAACGTACATTGTTAAACGGTTGGTTAACATTTACTAACATATATTTTTTAGTTATGGTAAATTCTTACTGAAATTATCTGTATTACTTTGAAAAGTAAATGTTTGTATAAAATGAATACAACGTTTCTGTGTATTTTACAGCTTAAACTTGTATATTCTTTTCTTTTCAGCAAAAAACGAAAAATAAAAATAAAAATTTAATTTTCCACCTTTTACTTAAAACATTTACGGCCATCAAAGACTATTTCAGTCTACATTTTTTATTTCATTACCTTGGACAGTCAGTCCCTTTTTCTTTCATTATTAAGCCTTCACTCACGCGTACCAATGTTGAAGAATCTACCTAAATTTTAATGTTTACGTTTAAACAAGACTTAGAATATTTAATTAACAAAGCAATCAGATTAAAGCCTTTTTTATAATATAGGGGGACAGACGAACAGACGGGTCACCTGATGGTAAGTGACAACCTTCGTCCATGGATACCTGCAACTCAAGAGCGATATTGACGCCTATGAGGGTGATGATTGGTGCCCCCCCCCCCCACCCACATATGAAGAGCAGAGGGCTGTTATGCCTCCTATCGCAACCGGTCGAGCCAGCCCATTCGTGCCTAAGCATAGTTCTACCACGATAAACCTTTTACCTTTATCAAGTTAAAATAGCACGCAAAAGATGCATAAAGTACAGAATATTCTTCAATGTGTACTAGTAGTAATGTGTGACCCACGTTGCTAGAATTCTCTTTAAAAAAAAACGAAAATCAAACTATTACTATTGACTTGAATCATTTATGTTACTTTACATAATTTTACTCGTATAACATTTGGGTAACACTATAACTCGAAAATCACACTTTTTCAGAATCGGTTCCATAATGAAATCGGACAATTGACTTCAGAGAGTTGAGGTGATGCAAGTATATAATGTGATCACGTACGTAGAACGTAGACAGCTGGTACAGAAACTGGAATCTTGTTATACCTAAACTGATACATGTGAGTTGTACACTACCCCGCAATAAAGTTGTAGGCGCTGTTCTACGATTTATGAGTGGTTTTCTCCGCTCTTATAATAGGAAAAAACTTAATATCTCTGACGATAGTCAGACCCTCCAAAACTTTATGTTGTTCTTGCAAATGATTCCGCCAATCTCAATTTACTATTTACTGACATTTAAGTGCTGTTTATTTCTTCATTTTCTTTAACTATTTGCAAAATTTGTCTCCTTAAATGGATTAGTAATTTATGATAATTTTTTTTTAACTTTAGGTGGTCTATTACACCGTATAGCCCTGTTATATTGATTAACAAATGTTAATATTTAGCAAATGAATGTGTTACACTTATTGATTGGATTGTATTACAACAGCTTTTCAGGATTGGTTTAAAAAACCTTCTAAGAAACTCGCAGATGGCCAGCCCATCTCGCGGATGCAAACTCGCAGATGAGCTGGTATTAGTTGAAAAGGCAACATGTCATTGGATTACAGAGCCAGAAAAGGGATACTTACTTTCTGATACGCATTTCGCATGTGACGGCGGGATTTGCTGTTTCTAAGTGGTAGTGTGTTTAATATAAATGACATAGTAGGTAAGTAGGTAGATAGGTAGTAGCTAGAGTAATATAAATGACACAGTACCCAATACATAACATTTCGCGGTTAGCATTTACCTATTAGCCACAAAACATGCATTATATTTACCTTCTCACCCTTTTTCACATATTATCCGAGCCACAAGCGTTTAAGTTTAAATACAAAATCACTGAAGCGCACCCAAAACCTTTATTCGGAGAGAAAACCGATTTGATTTATACTTTCAAGACCGCTTTCCGAGTGACGGAACAAGAGAAAAGCATTTTAATATTATCTCACTATGTAGAAAACAACGAAAAATTCCTCTTTCCTACACGAAAATACGTTACTTCGTATCCCCAGCGTAATAAATCTAAAGAGGGGACACATCTGTCAAAAGTGTAAAATATGTATTTCTTGTACTATTCGCTCGGTCCTTTACTTATACTTAAGTGGAAAATGTATTACTATTGTTTCTGTCCAAGTCAATTCAGTAGATTTTGTATGTTAGATAATATGAATGACGTAGTTTTGAACCAGTCTTGTTTATATTTCGTCTACATCATAGAGACTAAAAAAATTGCAGGCCAAAATGTCAAATTAGTCGGTATACACTGTGGAAATGGCCAATAAGAAAAAAAACCATAAGTCCATTACAATTAAAGAGTGAAAAAGAGTGAGTACACATGACAGTAAATATTGCTGCGTTGAGTAAGTATCAATTTTGTAATCAAGTGAGTAAGTAATGAAAGATAAACTATTTTTTATTCATGATAAAGTATTGGTTCGAAACAACACTATTTGTAACGTAAACTAACTTAACAAACAGTTTTGTTTAAAAATCTGATATTTATTGCAAATGTCAATAATGATTTGCAACCTTAATAGAGAGTACATCTTTTTTTATATTCCTAAAAAAACTACTAAATAATGTAATGTGTTTTTAAAGCATCTCTGCTTTAAAGACTAACATAAAGGTTTATGAATATAAACCAAATATGTTTAGAAACGAATGACATTTTTATGGCATAACTTACTATCCATAACTAGGTTTATAGCTCTTACCCAAGATAGTATATCAGTGACATAGATCGGAAAACAGTTGTAAAATATAAGTTGACTTTCTGGTTTCTGTTTTAAAATAAATAAAATATACTTATCTCGTGATATTTTACTACTGGTCATATGCTGTACATCAAGATCACGGTATTAGGATATTTAGTTTGGAAATTGGAAATCTAAACTAACGAAGACTTTGTTTGGATTATGTGAACACGTAGACAGGAGAAAATTTTAGATATCTGAGACCAACATAACCCGAGATGCTCTAACACAAAGATGTAATAAAGAATGTTGTTCATATTTGTCAATATTGAAACAACACGTAGAAGATAGGAGGTAAATAATGTGAAGTTCTATAATTATAATTTAATCATTACAGACTTGCGTATTGCATGTTAAGCAGATTACCAGGAATTTACACTAGTAGTTTGACGATGGTCAGTGTTTGTTGTCAGAACAAGATTTACGTCATTGACAGTGAAAGGAGTTAAAAGCAGTTGATTTCTTAGTATCAAAATAGTCAAGGAAAGTTTTAAGTTGTATGATTTTTTCACAACAAAGTCGATTGTATTTTTAACCAACTTAAAAAAGAAGGAGGTTCTCAATTCGACTGTATTTTTTTTATATTTTTAATGTTTTTTATTTCAGAACTTTCGATTGCGTGAAACGATTTCGACCATTTTTTTATAAAGCTGGTGCTCCCCGTGTGGTCCCATTTTAATTTGGTCCAAGCATGTACGCGAAAAATGAACGAATAACTCAATATCACGCCAACCGATTTTGATGATTCTTTTTTTACTGGAAAGGATGTACTTCAAGGGTAGTTAGATGAGAGTTTGGTCCAGTTGTGACAATGGCATCCATGAGAAAATCATATTAGTCTTAAATTTTATGATAGACGTATTGAATTCGTTGTCTACTTTTTTAAAATCCGATTATTTAGTGGTAATTTGATACCACGTTGTCATTCAAAACATCATATGAATATTTTAAATATTACAATATTACGTATTTAAATCAACCTTTACAGTTCGCTAAAGCTAGAAACTATAACTGTGAATTAAATTATATCTACCCATAACATTAAAAAGGCTACTCTATTCAGGGGAATTAGGTCATATATTCACATTCAAATCCGCAACAATTTCAGTACGATTCTGTAATACCGCTTTGATCACTAACATCCGCAAATGCCTACTGAAGGATGGCTGGTCGGTCATGCAGAAGTTATCGCTTATTGAAATCGATCTCGTGACCCGGTACCGGGCTTTTCACAGCACTATTGTATGACGTCACTTCGTTTGCATTCTGTTTACATAGAAGATTAAAGACGTGAGGAGAAATGTTGATGTGAGAAATGCAGAATTCTTAAGAATCTAGTGACTTGGTAGATTTTAGAAAAAAACATGTTTTCTACACGTTATAAAATGTTTGTAGATACGAGTAAATGATATAATAAACATCATCTTAGATCTGAAAATCACGCAAGTTATCGTTATTTGTGCCTTATCTGCTTGTGTATACAAGGAATTGTAAGGTTGTTCATTGAAGCTTTTTGGAGTAGCTGATATAGATGTAATTCTATGTTGCGAAAATAAGATTGCATGGAAGAAGAAATAAAAAACATTCATTTCATAAGTGAGGTTACAGATTTATGTTAAAAAAAAGGAGAAAGTTGTTTTGCTCGCTCTTGCACGTCACTTATTGAAATCTGTCACAGTTAAGCTTCTTATTATATATATGTATATATACATATATATATGTATATATACATTATTATTATTTTATTTATCAGTACTATACTGTTTATTTGTGTACTTTTAATGCTGTAACTGTATATTGTTGGGGTGTCTGCAATAAATTAACTATGATAAAATATACAAATACAAAAAAAAAAAATATAATTAAACTGTTGTATTATACATTGTACTTGTGGCTGGCAATAGTAGTGCGCTTCATCCATCAAGTAACGCAAGCCCTGAGAACCTTAAACTTCCGGGACGCTTGAAGATGTGTCGGGTTATACAAATACATGTAAATGTTATGCATAAATAATGCACCTACGTCCTTCTTGGGTTTTAACAGCTTACACCGGTATGTCCAGGCTGACAACCTGTGTGGAGTGTTGTTTGTGTTGTGTTATTGTTGTGAAAAAATAATGATAATAAAAGTGTTAAGCGAGGCGCTGCAGACGATCAAAGGAAAGAGCTCTTTGTCTTTTAAGGCAACAAATATATACTAAGTGGTCTTTTCCCTTAGCTATGTAATAAATTAATGAGTTCACATATGAATGTTCACACAGTCATACTGTAGCTGTACAATATAAGAAGTTTAAAAAAATATGACATCTCATTAAAACCTTATCATACTCACGAAATGATATATTATCTAAAACACCTACGTCCCGAGCTGTCAAAATCCAGCAATGTTTCAAACTTACTAGAAGTATCGATAAAAACATCCAAACTTACCCGATAGCACGCTCGGCTGACTAGAGTCGTTGCCACCTTTTCAGTTTCGCATCAAAGGCTCCCTTTTGATCGGTTTCCACGCCCCTAATTAGCAGTACCTCGTTCGAGATCCGTTGGACTGTAAGATATTGTTTATTGGTAGTAGATCCGCCGCACCGCCGGCGCGCCAAGGGGCTAACTGGCACGGAAAATTGAGGCAAAATCGCGCACCAAACGCTTGCCCTCATTTCGTTTAAATCTTGAATTATTTCAATATGGTGCTAACGCACAGTTTACTAATTATTTAAACCTTCCATTAATTTAGCGCAAATGCCGTAATGCTGAATTATAGAAGCAACACACTAATTAATCGATCTAGAAACTGTATTTAAAAATTTTAATTACCTGGTCTCGTATTATCTCGTCACGTAATTATTGAATATTGAACAACAATAAAAAATCGCAACCTAAGGTTTACCACTAAATAATACATACAGTAAAGTAAACAGAGGCTTATAAATACAGACGATTTTTTGAGTAATAATTAATTCTCTAACTCAGTCTTTTGCCATCGATAGACAAACAAAACTTGCATTGCCTGCCGAGTGAGTTAGGGTACCAGAGGCCCAACTCCCCCGTTCCTCTTTTCCCTCGACTCCTTCCTCTTACGACTCTCCAGTTGCAAGCGTTCATGGGTGGTGGCTGTCACTTAACATTATCATTATCCATATTATCGATATCAAAATAAAAACCATTTATTTTAATTAAACTAATCATAGGTGTTTTTGAATTTTCTAGAGAAGAAGTGGGTCAGACTAAGTCAGTTGTGAAGCTAGTTGCCTGTTCCAATACCTATGGAGAGGAACAGTCAAGAAACTCTTTTTCAAATATATTATAAAATTTTCTAGTTACAGTTCAAAAGTGTATAATAAAATATGAGGACAATGCAATACGTCATTCTAAAATATAAATTCTAATAATTACTACCATATTGAAGGCATATTTTAAGTAATAGATCACGAGCAGGACGCTCGCGCTCGCCAACAACAACCTCAACCATATTGAAGGGAGCCGAACGTCCCGACATATGTGTCGCCACCATTGGCAGGACTTCTAGGCTAGCATGATGTACTCAGAACTGCCCAGCGACATAGAAAATAGTTCTAAACCAGTTTTACCCAGTTACATAGTTCTCACATGTACAACTCACTAAATGTGTTATTTCTTGTTATTTTTTAAAATTATGTCAATTTTGAATAAACCGAATCAATATCAGCAGTACTAATAATAATTGGAAACTTCAATCAATGATGGTCTGAATGATGGTCGCCTCGTAACATGTCCTTAGCACCTCAGACGGCTCTCCTGTAGTTTATCTGGGATAGGTCTCACTTTGAAGGTGCCTCTAATCTGTGTGTTTCTAACATGATCCAGCCTAGTTACACAACCTGCTCATCTGAGCATCTTCATCTCCGCGCAGTGTAATTGATTTTAATGCTGCTTTTTGAGTGGCCAGCATTCGGCTCCGTATTTCATGGCCGGTCGGACTGCTACTCTGTACACTCGTCCCTTTACGGGCACGGGCATTCGGCAGTCGCATAGCAGGCCGGATAGTTCTCTCCATTTCATCCACCCGGTATTTATGCGATAGGTGACATCATTGTCTATTGACCCATATTTACTGATGACTGACCCTTGAAATGGTCCACTTCTTCTAGCTGGGTGTTCTGCAGATAGATGGTGTGTTTGCTGTTGATGCCACTAAAGATGCAATGTATTCACTTGGTATTCTCGCTGTTTATTCGCAGACCTGTTTCCAGAGCTTCCCTCCACTTTTGTAAGGCCTGCTGTAGGTTGTTCACATCTTCACTGATGATGACGACGTCGTCCACACATAGGATGTCCCATGGCGGTACACGTTGCAGATTTGAGGTGAGATGGTTCATTACAATATTAAATATCAGAGGGCTGAGTTTGGAATCTTGGTGCACACCAACCTTTACATCAAATTCTTCGCACGAATTCGCACTTTGGTTGATACTTGGTGTAATAGTGGCAACAGAAATACATAATAATCTGTGAAAATTTCAACTGCCATTCAATTACCACGGTTCATGAACCTGGTGACAGACGGATGAACGGACAGCAGAGTCTTAATAATAGGGTCCCGTTTTACCCTTTGGGTACGGAATCCTAAAAAGGACGAAGTAATGGTAAACTGTGGATAGGGTTACCTGATTTTCTTTTCTTTAAGTTTATGTCGGTTTGATACATGGGTAGAAATATAAGCCTAGCAGAAGCCAGTAACCACTTTAGTTGTGTTCGCAAAACTTACAGAATAAAGTTCTAAAATAAACTACCCCGCATTTCACCCGATGATTTACAAATGCTATATTACTTTTACTATCGTATGCCAAGCAACATGATAATTTTCATTGACAGTAAATATATAATAATAACACTAAGAAGTTTTAATATAAGACAAATTTAAAAAATTCTCACAAACAAAATGTTTAACCGCTTGGAAGATACTGCTTATTGGAGACTATTATGATGTTGTAACTGTAGGAAAACACCCAATGTCAAAATATTTCTTACCAGTGCAGTATTTGTAAGGACCCTTCTCAGATCGAGATCAAACAAAAAACTGACAGCCGTTTCTTGATATGGGGTGTCATTTACAACTAAATTTTCTTCGTATATAATTTCCTCTTGAAATTTCTAATATTATGTACAGTGTGTTTTTTTAGCTTGGTGATTATTTTATTAATGTATAGAGTTTATCAATAGTTAGGCTTGTGTATGCACTCAGTGGTAGAGAAAATATGTATTCCAAAAACAATGAACTACTATTTAATCTTATTGATTTAATGTTGCTTAATTATGGCCTTGGTAGTTTTTATTTTAATAAATAGATTGCTGTCACGTTATTAATACACATATATATAAAGCAATCGCCACTACGCTGCCGCGCCAAATGATGTGGGTTCGATCCCCATACGGGATAATACTTTGTGTAAACTTTAAATTATTGTTCTGAGTCTGGGTGTTATTTGTGTCCGTCATTAGAATGTTTGTTAACTTTTTTCAAATTAATCTCAGTGCCAGTGGAGTTGTCTTTAAAATAAATCGATTGGGTATAGACTTATTACTCACCCTCATATTTCTTAATATTTGTATGTATGTGCATTTAATATCATTTTAAATAAATGAATGAATGAAGAAACTGAAAATTTAAAATAAAGCCAAATATTTTAAATGCAAAACACGATAGTGTCAAAGTTGTTACGATAAAATATATGAACCGAGTTGAAATTTAGTTTTGCGAAGCGTCAGTATTGATATCGAAGAACTTTTATCAACTTCGAAAACTTCTTTACATTAAAATATTCAATTTCTTTTCTTTTTTTATGAACTTGTCAATGCTTTTTATTTTAAAAACTACAGTACCTATTTTGAGAGCACTCTCAATTATAGTTTTATTTTTAAGAAATGCAAAAATGTACGCCATAAAAGATTAACATTGAGTAGTAGCGACATAATCGTTATCAAAAAATGCCCTTTTTGTGGTATTATTATCAGAGCATGAACACTCGCTGTATTTTCTATCAACAAAGATATATATTTAAAATATAATGAAAAAAGACTGATCCTGCAGAATTTAAATTGCTACACGGACAATATCTTTCATCGTTCAATTTTTCATAGCGCTCATAAAAACCCAACGTATTTGATAATTCACAGATAGCAATAAATTGTGATCAAGTCACAAAATGTAGTAATAAAATGCCACGTGGTGAGCGGTTTATTGCCAGAAACGGAAATTTAATTACACACCTTCTATCTTCAGGGCTAGGTGAACATTTTAGCAGCTAATATTTTTCAATTAAGTATTATAGTAGGCCCTAAAGCTTGTATTTAAACTGACATCTTACATCAGGTAATGCTTCCGGTAATGGAACTCGGGACAAGTCTCATCCAATGTTATATTTCGTTCGTACTTCGAAATATCTAATGCCAACAAAACCAGTCTATATATGTATGTGTCAGAAGTATAGTTGACCTCGTGAATAATAACGTAAATCGGTAACAGGTTTTGGGAAATTCGAAGATTTTCAATGTCAGATTCAAATTTAGTGCACTGTCTTTGTAAAAACTATTTAAATTAAGGTCTATGTAACAACAGAAAATCATAAGTGAAATCTCTTAACTGAAAGAAGATAATGTTATAGAAGTTTTAGTTTATTGCAGTGCGCAACAGAATCGGCACCATTATAAGACTACTAGTGCTTATAGTATGTACCGTTAGCTCACGTCTCAATAATCAAGAACATTTTTACATAGAACGTTTTAATATTTCATACAAAATAATAGGTTAGGATATTTTAAACAACATAAATAAATACATATGTTAGTTGTTGTGTTAATTTAGAAAATATAAGTGTTTATTTTTAATATTATTCACTTGGAGTTTGTTCTCAAAGACCTTCTTTTTTTTATAAGATATTTCAGCAAATGCTCCCCTGGTTCACCTAATGGTATGCGACTATGGCTGCCCATAGACACCTGCTTTTCAAGAGTCGCAAGTACATTGCCGGCCTTTTAGATGGGAGTACGCTCCTTGGAGGTAACGGACGACTTCTTTTATTAATAAATATAATAAAATGGCTGGAAACCATCAACCACCTAAAGGAAGCTACGTAGAAAGGAAGCTACGTAGCTTCCTTTCCGTATTCATATTACATTATACAATAAGTATTTGTAATTTTAATTACATATTATAATAGAACTGATTATTACATTTAGTCTAGTAACTTTAGCACTTATAACAGATAAGACACCTCTAAAATCAAAGCTCTTTTTTCCCATGTTTAATATGTTTATTTAGTATTTTTTACATAAATAAATGCATACATACATTCACGCTTACGCACGCTTATCTCCGAAGGGGTAGGCAGAGGCGTTATTAAAATTAAGCGATGAGTGATTATAATTAAGTCCCACTTACGTAACAGTGGCAGGCCTATTGACGTCATCCGAACATGTTTGGGACCTAATTAAAAAATTTGGAGTATGTTGACAGGAAAGGAAGAATAGAAAGGGAAGGAAAGGGGTATTGCTTATACAGGTGGATTTGGGAGTATTAGCAATAGTTCAAGCAAGTCAGGGTCACAAACTTATAACTCGAACTGGCCGGTGCTTAGAAGTTCCAGTCCTCTAACTATATTAATGTTTATAATAGTGTTTATAAACAAATATAAAAAACAAAATAAATTGATAGTACACATACCTCGCAAGGTATATATCTGGGTACCATCGAGCCTTTTAACTGGACTCATACACAACGTTTAAAAAGATTTCATTCAACCACCCACGTTTTAAACTGTAGTGTCAACCTCATTTAAGTTTGTATTTATAGCAATTATTTATTTAACTTGCATCTGTAGATAACGCTTACCCTAGCAGGAATGGCAATATTATATAAACTTACATATTAACTATAATAAGAAGTCTCTTATATTTTATCATTTTATAGCGTATTTATATTGTGTTACTAAAGTAATTTGGATACTGATATGTGCTGTAACCATGTCGTTCAACAATATTCTCACACACAACGACATACTGCTAACGAAATGTAAACAAATCTATCTAGTAATAATATTTTAGTAGTGTATTATAATACTTCTACAATAACAACATGTAGGTACGCGTTAGTTTATGTGTGGCGTACCGAACACTCAGGAGCACTCGGGGCTCTTCGACTTGGTTCGCCGGCGGATTACTTTTACTTTTTATATTTTGAAAGCTATAGAATAGTATATATAATAAAAAAGTTAAAAAATATATACCTTTGTCTAATAAGTGCGTTGTATAATTGTCGGCAAAATTTACTATCTTTATTCTTTTTTACACATTAAAGAATAGACACTAAATGAAAATATATATTGAATACAATAACACTGTTATTTTTAAAATCATGTTTTCCTTTGAAAGCTTCAAACTTTTCTTTGCTGTCTAAAAATTTATTTAGTTGATTAAATGACTTAGGTCAGGTGATAGGTTACTCAGTAAGCTATTCACGTGCAAGAGGCCTTTTGTAAACAGGTTGTATTTCGGCCAGTATTGATCGACCGGCTAGACGATCCGACACGCCGAGAGACCATACTTCTTCAATTATTCAGCTGCCTACTTCCACGGTAAAACTCGTTTGTTACATCTTGAGTGTATTGCTATTTCTCTTTTATGGTATGAGGAAATCATCTGTCCTTGTCGTGCACCAGTCCAACATTCTCCGAGGGAATTTTAATAAAAACATATTTTACTTTCTAAATTCGGACTGTTTTATTGCTGAAGTGACATGCAATGTGTGTGAACGAGGAAGTGTTGGTTAGGAATTCAAATTGTGTGCGTTGAGGACAATGTATAGATATGGATTGTTTATTTTTCAGCTAATAAAAGAACATTAAGTGGTTTTAAAAGCTGTATTTAGAATGTCGTCCTTAAATTTTACTGTTTTTACATTTGTATTACGTAATATATACAGTGATGTATAACAGTAAATATCCACTGAAATCTATATAAAATTAATACACGTAACATACATAACTAGGCTTGTAATCTTATACAATAAGTTTATTTTTGATAAGATTTTTACTAATATATCGTAGATACGGGATCACCGAGGGGGTAGGTAGAAGTGCCAAAATACCCACATTTTGACATTTAGAATTTGGTAACACCAAAGTAATAGGAGATTAGACAGGATGGAGTCTCTAGGAATTAAAGATGGAAAAATTGGCAGTATAATGATTTGAAAACAAGGAAAGGTAATGGAAAAAGGTGGATATTGGTGATACGGATGAATTGAGAAGTAGGCATTAGGTCGTAGACATCGAGCTCACATAACTGTATGTAATGTAACTCGAACTGGCTTTAGCTCAACGCTACATTTCGAGCTACATGGTTATGGTTACTTTTTTCTTGTCACTAATCACTTTTGTCACTGTATGTGATGGGAATATCAACATGCATTGACAGTAGGGATTGTACAAGTGCAAGGCAGTGTCATCATACACAAAACCGCACGCGTACGCGGTGAGACAATGGAGAGCGATTCTAGGAAACGGAATTTATTGTCAATCAGTTTCGTAACATTTTGTTGAGATTTAGTTCTTTTTTAATAGTTACCGAGTTTCGAAAATTAAGTTATTTTTGTTTTTGTGAAAGAGAAGATTTATTTACCTGAAACAATATTATTTTCCTTAAATAACTCTTTATTTTATGCCTTATCCCAAAAACACGCTGCGCTTTCTTGATGATGTCATTTTTTATAATGTTCTGGTACATTTTTGTATGAAAACTTAAAATCTCGGTTTTAGACATGCTATCACATACCTAAATTGGCTGCAAATAAGCTCTACTTTATATATATTTAAAATATATGTATACATACAATAAATATCTGAATTTCTTGAGATCCTTAATTGTCATGTTATTATAATAAACATATAACGAAAACAATACAAACAAATATTAAGTGTGTAAATTTAATTATAATTAGCAATCTTTATTTTTTTATTTTTGTTGTAGTCCAAAACATAAACAATGAAGGTAATTATATCAATGTATTTCATTTCATTGTGCATGTATACCGTAATTGCCAACTATCCAAAATATCCATATTAACGTAAAAGCTTCATAGGAACAAATTTTGTCCACGCAAATACTTGGAAATATCATAAGCTGTAAGCACCAATAACGATAGGCGATCGTGAACGTTACAAGTCAATAACCGTTAGGACGATGTGTCTGCGTACTACCACATCATTTAAAGACTAGACGATGATATGGAGGCAATCGTTTCCATATTGTGATTTTAGCTTAACTTCAAATATATTGAATTTTAGAATATTAGAAACTTTTTTTTTCTTATTCATGTGGACAGACGAACATACGAGTCACTTGATGGTTAGTGACAACCACCGCCCATAGACATCTCCAACTTAAGAGTCTTAATACATGTGGCACACTGAAACTTTTGCACTTCTGGTTTCTCAGAACGGTTTGAATTTCGAATGATTTATTTTTTTACATACGAGTCCTTGATAAATTAAAAAAAAATGGCGGGATTTTCGTTATCCACAGCGAAAATGGAATTAAGCGATAAGATTTTAGAGCGATGATTTTTTATGATTTTAAAAGTGCTCTTTCTCCGCAAGATTGGGCCGTTCGCCTTCAAAATGCTTTCGGGAAAGCACCTGATCTGAGCACCGTGAGGCGATGGTATGCCTCTACATGATTAAATTCGTGAAGGACTGTCCGCAACTGCGATCACTGATACAAATGTGGCTACTGTGAAGAAGCTTATTGAAGGTAACAGACACATCACCTAAGAGACGATTCGAAGACATTTGGGGATTGTTATGAGTCAAATTTGAAAAATTCTATATGAAGAATTAAAAGTTAGAAAACTTTTGTCGTTGGATTCCCCCCTGACTTCAGAACAAAAAACAGGCTCGTGTGGATTGGTGCAAAAAGATGTGTGGACATGGACATTCTAATGCGGTTTGCGACATCATCACAGTAGACGAAACATAGATTTATTGTATTGAACCAGAGAAAAAACAACAATCTTGTTAATGAGTGTTTGAAAGCGAGCACAGACCGACAAAGTTGAAGCAGGCGAAGAACGTCGGAAAAAAAATGATTGCATTTTTTTTCTCCCGCAAGGGTCCTTTTGACACAGTCCCACTTAAAGATCAAAGAAGTGTTAATGCCGAGTGTTACACCACCATTATTTTACCCCCTATTCTTGAAAAAGTACGAGAAAGAAGACCGAGAAGCCGCTTCTTCTTGCACCACGACAATGCTTCTTCGCACACCGCCAATAAAACAAAAACATTTTTGGCCTCTGAAAAGTAGAGCTGGTGACCCATCCAGCACAAAGTGCGGACCTCGCACTCTGTGTTACTTTGTTTTTCCTAAAATTAAAGATTTGATGAGACGCTTTACTTTTACAACCTCCGAAGAGGCAGTGACGGCGTTTAATTAGCACGTTGAAATCATGCCACCAGACCAACGGTCATATTGTTTTAAAAAATGGTTCAAACGTATGAAAACATGCTTAAAATGTAAAGGAGAATACTTCGAAAAACTATGAATATTTTTATATACTTATAACTTGTTTAATTAATAAGTTACACAAAACTTTCAGTGCGGCCCTATAATACATATATATATAATATATAATATATAGAATATACTTCTTAATATCACTATATATCGAATAGTAATTATAATACAAAGAATAGACTTCTCTTTACAGTTGAAAAATAACCTATAATTCGTATAATTAAAATAATGATTATAATTTTATTTCACACTCTTTATTCATTCATTCAGAGCGTTACACATTCATTATATAAAAGCAAAGGTACCTACTAAAAAAAAATAAATCTTATAATAATCTTCAGGCTTAATAAATCATCATAAGAATTTAAGGGTAACCTGAAAATTCAGACTTATAGTACACCAATACTTTTCCTCGTCGACGTTGTTACTGGACCATCTCTAACGAGAATCTAAGGATACTAGGTGCAATAAATATCAGGAATTTAGGAGCCTACTGTCGATCTGTGTAATTCAGGGGCTAATACCCAAGCTTACCTTGTAATATACTGTGGTGGATATTGCATGTTCGACCAAATCAACCTTGTACTAACTTATGGAAACACAAACCATTGTAGATGGTTCTGTAACATAAATGTAGGTACATAGGATGTATTATGCTTCTTTTATCGCATTGCTCATTTTTCACTCACTTTCTAATGCAATAAGCATTATTTGCATTATTTTACGACCAACCTCCCCTCTGTGGGCACCCTTAGAGCCCAGCAAAGCACATGCAACTCTTGAGTTACGGGTGTCAATTGGCATGCTTGTTTGTTCCATATTTGGTCGTCTTCAAATTGCTTTTCACAGAGCCCTCGTGGGCACTACTAAAAATTGTACTAATGTGGTGGTTCACATCACCAGTGTCACTAAGTGTCTTCATCCCTCCCGTAGTAGTCTTTTGTGTGCATTCACCTTGCATTGCATTCGTTAAGCCTCACTCACACGTACCAACACACTAATGTAAGATGTGGTTTGAGGACTAAATAATAAAATGTGATATCAATTGGAAATGTTTCTATTTAAGTAAAATTTGTAATGGTAAAAGTCTTTTAGTCTTCTATCATAACTCAGCGGTTGAGAATATGCGATCTATATGCGCCCTTCCTAAACAAGAAGTAATGTAGCGCATCGGCGCCATAAAGTGCCGTGTGACATTTTTCAATAGCTTAATGGTGCACTATTATTGGCTCATGAAGCCGTCCATAGCGGAGTAATGTGTTAAGGTGACCCCTAGTTCAATTATCAGGGGACAGTTTAATTTATCTTATTTTATAAATTTTTTACCTACAATAGGATGTTATGAACCTGATTTAGTTACAGAGATTATAGTTTTATTAATTACTTATAATTAATAATGGAGTAGTAAACAAGGTAATGTTCTACACCTTATTAAATGATTTCAGAAAACTTATAGAGTCTTTAAAATGTATTTTAATAGACCAATGATAAACATACCCTGGACTCATAAAGTCACAAATGAGGAAGATCATGTGGTTGCGGGATTAAAAACCACGCAGTGCACAACCGTCGTGAAGCATTTAACTTATTAAATATGTGTATAGGAAAAAAATACCGACTAGGACCTTCCATTGTGCGTACTCTAACCTAGTAAACTAGTGCAGCTAGTCGATAATAATAATATAATGCAATGCTTCTCTTACAATTTCTAAAATATTATATGAATGAACAATATCCCAACTTGTTTATTCAAGATGGTAAATATACGCCCCGATGTACACAATGTACTGACAGGGCAGTTAGTGCGATCGTTTGCAAACCATTAACATGGCCGGCGCTAACGAAAGAAGTAGATAGAATAGGATATAGTAGAGAATTAAAACGAAATTACAATTGTACTGGCTGGTGTAAAATTTAACTACAAACATTTATTGCAGTGATTTTTTTTTTTGTATTTTAAGTGCTTGTTAATTAGGTTACACGTGAATAAAATAAATAAGGCTAAACTCATTTCATCTATTTATTATTATTGTTTATGAGTATTTTATAAAAATATATTTTAAGTGGCAAGAAATTTTAATTTTGTTAGACCAGAATACAAACTTCTGTAATCTTATAAAAGCGCTGTTAACTTCATTTATCAATAAAGAAATATGTTCATTGAGTATGCATACACTCAATGATGTATATTTTTAGTGTTAAACAGGTTATTGCGTAGTTTCATTCTTTATATAGTACATTTGTATACAGTAATCTACCTTTAACAAAGTCATACAGTTAAATACATACCGACTACACGACTGACTTAGTCTGACTGACTTCTTCTCATGAAACTGAAAAAATATTTATAATTGGTTAAATTGAAATAGATGATTTAAATTTTCATTTTGTATTTCATTTACAATTGCAATTTACATTACAAAATTTAAACATTTCGTTGCCTAGGTCTTGGAAAATAAACACATGAAAATGTTGAAAAACTTTATTTGACGTTAAATTAATGTTTTTTTCGGAATATGAGGAACCCACATATATATGTATGTACGCGCGAGTACGTTTTGTATTTTTAGCGGTGCTTGATTACTTTAATTATAATATAATTAGTGTGGCCTCGTTATTATTCGATAAACTATAACTCCTAATCCCTGAGAAACATAAATTTAGCTGTAGAGTTATTTTGAAGATTACTGTGCATTCAACTGATAGAAGACCCTTAAAATCCATAACACTTTTAATATTTGTTTGGGTATAAACTTTGTCAAATAAAAAACAACTGCTAAACCATTTTCTTTTCACCCTCTCCCTTACAAAAGCATTTCATCTTAATCTCTTAAGACTACAATCCAAGTGATCCAACTCTTTTAAGCTACAATATTCTTTTTATGAGTAAAATGTGTTTTGTGGGACCACGCTCCCCGCTCAGAATAATAAAGATGAATAACTTATTAAAAGTACTATGTAGAAATATGTCCGAAGGTCTTATTGGAGATCCGAAGGTATTAAAAACCGAAGGTATTAATTCATTGTTCTTGTTTTTTCCTTTAGTAAATAATGGTAGGTAATATACTGCTTCTTCATTACTTTTAACAAATCTTTGTTTATTCTCAATTCTCAATTTTGTATAACAATGCTTGTGCAATAAACTCAAGCAATTCCCGTGGTATCAAACTGTAGTATCTGGAGGCATTATAGTTTGGTAATTCAAACTAATGGTCAAAATTCGTGGTCATATGATTCATCAGAAAAAAAAGTGATAAAAATATTCACTCAAGAACCGATTGCTTTTTTAACTATTATTTTCTCACATTTAATTTCTAAAATTTCCAGTTGACTTTAATAGGCCTTCCCCCTATTACATTAGTCGGAGGCGTACAGACGTGACATAAATATGAAAGTATGTACACAAAATTTATATATAGATATATATATATATATATACATATATATATAACAGTTTTTACAAAGACTTTAAACATAAGGTAGGAATATCCTTACATTACCTTCCTAAATATATCTATTTTAGCGATTTTTAGATAAGATTACGTACTGCTTGTGGCGAAAGGTTTAATAAAAAAAATACGTAATATGAAATATATGTATATATATATATATATATATATATATATATATATATATATATATATATATATATATATATATTGTATGTATATGCTCTTTGTAAAAACTGTTATATGTATAAATATTTGCTAGAGTTAAAAAAATACGACAATCCCCACGAGTCCAACAAAAAACCGGAAGGAGACACCTTAATCTTAATTCATTGCAGAGCAGGTATTCAATTACAGTTAATATGTTTAAAAATGTACGCCTCCCCAGAAGGGTAGCGACCGCAGTATTAATGAAATTGACTTCCCGGGGGAAGATACGGTACTATCCCGGTACCTACCCCGAGGTAACTATCCCGCGCTACGTGCTCCCTACCGAATCGTTGCGGTCATACTGAGACAGGGGTATCGATGCCGTATCAAATTAATGAGATCCTGTCACATTCCAAGTTTCTGGAAATAATTGTCTCATTGCAATACAAATAAAGAAAATATGTGCCTCACCTTAGTAACAATATTGCCCTCATTGTATTGATGACAGTCCTCACTAAGTCTAAGTCCAACAAACAGGTTTTGATCCACTTTAAACTGTTTGTCCTTACAAAAACTGTGAATATTATTGTAGTCCAAAATTAATCGTATTTAAACAATATTCAATTATTTAATCCTCATATATTTATGTCAATGACTTAATTGTTTCGTTTGTATATACACGATCGTATGATTCTGTCACAATAAATGAAAACAATGCAAATGTAACAATCCCAAAATGCTGTAAATGTGTGCTGTGGTCGAGGCTCTTTCACAGCTACAAATTAATGTATGGCTTATATAGAACTTTTCCCGCCACCCTCACACAATCTGATTTAAACTTTTTACGAGCGACCACACAATCTCATCAGTTGTGTCGCACACTTGGGAAATGTGTAACACCCTCGAAATTTCACTAATTTTAATTAATTCAAACTGCACACTGAAAGTCAACGCTTAAACACCCCGCCCGACCATAAAGCCAAATCCTGTCAACAAACGACTGTTAGAACTTAACGAGTTCATACATCCTTGTCTACGGTTACAATGGGGCTCGTAAAATTAATACCTTACCTCTGAGTCGTCGGGTGGCCTCTCTAGATGGTAATTCCCCTTAAATATTTAAGTTTTCTGTGCACCCTTCATCCGCAACAAGATTCAATTTCACGCCCTAAAAAGGGGTTCGCTTTGGGTGATTTTCGGATGCTCAAATATCAGGAGACATGATAGCATCCAACTACACAAGACCTCTGCTGTTACTGTTTATCTCCTTATAATAGTAATGATTGTTTAACAAACTACTGGCATAAGAGATCACTGTATACTGGTGGAAGTCTCGTGCAGAAACTCTTGAAGTATTATCCGGTTGCATACAGAATGGAAATAGTAAAACTCAACTGAATCAATCTTGCGTCAAATTGGCGAAGATTTGAAAGGAAGTTCACATTTTAAGTTCATTTTGTTCTGCTTAAACGGTTTGAAGGGAGTAAACGTTTTCTATTGTGAAATTTGTGTAATGTTAGAATTTTTTTGAAGCATAAACTAATACCATAAATAAAACTGGTAGCAACAAGATACTTGAATCAACGCAAAATTAAAAAAAATGTTATTTATATACATACTGTTACGGAAGTGGGTACAGGGATTGGAAGGAAACGAATATATCACTGCCGAGAGTAACGATTTATTTGCGTTTCACAATATTCCGAACGCGTAACACTCACAGCACAGAACGAGTTGTACTGCACGAACCGCGTAGCACTGTTCCACACTGTCCCCGCGGACTACACTTAACTCAGTCCAACGGTAGTACTGCACCACTCACTAATCACTTTCACTTCACTTCACTGTACTACTTTTTCACTTCTTCTTCTTATTCTTCACTTGAGAGCACTTTCCACTGAACTGCTCTGTAGGTAGTATCTGGTATCATCTCACCCCTGTTGAGGGGGGTGGGGAGACTATTTGAAGCACTGGGCTCCTTATAGTGATTTTCCTCGCAGCTCACCACTGTGAGCCGGTCATTGGAGTTAGCTCACCGGCCTCGAGGTTTGCTCGCCGATCGCTCCTCTGAAGAGGGGTCCAGCGAGCCGCCTGCGAAAGGTCGGTGGTTGGCTATCTGCATCCGATGGCAAAGCCAATGCCCCGCTCGAAGGTACTGATATGAGCTCCCGAGCGGGGCGTTTGAGTCGCCTCCGGATGAGTGTTGTGTCGTCTGGATGTGGGAGCGGAGCAATACCTACCAGGTGGGGAAGTTTCGAGCGGTCAGCCCGCTCAAACATCCCCGTGGCGAGTCTGCTCACAAACTCCTTTATTGGTTCCCACTTCAGGTCTCGGTGGATTGTTGCATTCCTGAGGTACCTGGGGGCGTCGACCACCATGCGAAGGCAGCTGTTCTCTACAGCCTGCAAACGTTGAACTGCTCTGTAGGCGCGTCTGGAGCTCTTTATAAACCCCTAATTTCGATCGTAGTTTGTTGAATTTCGACCGTCATTTCGTTATTCTTTTCGATTGTCTTCTACAACTTAATTTATTTATTCATTTTGCTTGATCTAGTACTTTCCATTATATTCGAATTTTGTAAAGAATCATCTCCATTTACTAGAATTTTCTATAAAACACCGAAATCACAAACAAAAACCCATAGAGTCCGCCGGGGCTTGAACTCACGGCATTCGACTCGCAGCCGTCGCCACTACCGCTCAGCTACCGTGACTTGTCAATCTTCATTTGAAAAACTTCTATGCATTGTTTGTCTGTGCGGTGACGTAGGCATGGCGTCACATTATCCCCTCCTTAGACGTGCTCGTCCCGAGCATCGTTAGAGCCGTGGTACCGTGCCAACCTATCCACATGAACGACTTTAGCTGTACTTCTTGGCGTTTTCCGAATTCTGTAAGTGACATCATTGATCTTCGTAATTACTTCATAAGGGCCTTCCCAACTTGGTTGTAGTTTTGGAGATTTCCCTTTTCGTCGAACAGGGTTGTGAAGCCAAACTGCAGAGCCTTCTTCAAAGGACTTGGAGTTAATGCTTCTGTCATATCGCGTTTTCATTCGCTCACTAGCTTGCAGATTCTCTTCTCTCATGTGCCCGTGAACCTCCTCCATCTTTCTTCTTAATTCTTCTGCGTATTCCGAAATACAGCTGGGCGTATCCGGAGGACAACCTGCGAGTAGATCGGCTGGAAGTCGAAGTTCTCTACCAAAGTTCGCTCGAGCCGGAGTGGTAGAGGTACTTTCGTGAACTGCCGTCCTATATGACAGAAGAAATAGAGGAATGTACTCGTCCCAATTGTCCTGATGGCTATCCACAACTTTCGCCAAATGCCGTTCCAAAGTTTGATTAAATCTTTCTACCATTCCATCAGATTGCGGATGATACGGCGTAGTCCGAGTTTTGTGTATCCCCATAATTTTGCAGGTTTCCTGGAAGACTTGAGACTCGAAATTCCTGCCTTGGTCACTATGGATTTCAAGAGGTAATCCAAATCGGCAGAAAACTTCATTCACAAGTTTATTGGCGACAGTGATAGCTTCTTGATTTGGTAGTGCGAACGCTTCTGGCCACTTCGTAAAGTAGTCCATTACTACTAGAATGTAACGATTTCCACTATTTGTCACTGGAAACGGTCCGGCCACATCCAAAGCTATTCGTTCCCAAGGGGCACCCACATTGTATAGCTTCAATGCTCCACGACTTCTTGTTTGTGTTCCTTTGACAGAAGAACAGCTTGTATATTTCCTCAATACCTGTTCTTCATTACTTAACTTTGATACAGGTACCACTGTTTCTGTAGATGTTTTGACCACTGTGCGTGCTGGCTTACTTTGTTTATGGAGATTTACTGGAACTAGCATTTGTGATCTCGGCAGTAATTTTGTATTCCTAATGCAATACACCTTGCCTTCACCACCGCCTCTTATTGGTATTTCATCATCACCGCACTTCAGGATACCGCAGTTAATGACAAGTTTGCACCAATGGTCCTTCAAGAAGTCAAGGCCAATAATACAATCATCCACAATGTCAGCAATGATTGCTTGTTGCCAGTAAAGTTTATCACCAATCTTAATGGCCACTTTCTGGTTGCCTGTTACTGGTATTCGCTGGCCGGTAGCCGTTGTCAGCTGGTAAGCTCCCTTCCGAACGTTTATCTTCCCGTTTCTTCTTATCAGCTGTGTCCCAATTACCGTACGTGACGCACCAGTATCCAAAGTCAATGGTCATGGAATTCCATTTACTGATCCATTAACGATTAAGCTGTTTCCATCCGTGCTCTGATGAATCTTAATTTTCGGGGCTTCATGTCTATCGGCCAGCGCCCACCCCTCAGCCCTGTCCTTAATTAGTTTTCCTGGTTCTTCCGACGCTTGTACACAAGCATCGGTCCCTCGTCTCTCTGCAATCCGATTCGGGCAGCCGCTTCTTAGATGTCCCCGTTCCCAGCAGTTGTAGCATCTAGGGACGAAAGCTCTACGTTGGTTTCGTCGCTCCAGTTCCGTTGAATTATTCTCCCTCAGGCGTCCACTCCTCGGGTCTCGTCGGACAGCTTCTACCTCAAGAGCATGCGCAACGGCTTCCTTGATCTGACCGTGATGACCCAGGCGCACGGCAGCCCTTACTTCCGCGTCGAAAATACCGTCGACAAACGACTGCAAAAGTATGCTGTCAATGACTGATGGTGGTGACGATTGGTACGCCTTCCGGACCAACTTTTCCACTTCTAGAGCCCACTGTTGTAAGGATTCATTGGCTCGTTGGCATCGATCACGGAGTTGAGCGCGGAAGACATGCTCCAGATGCGAGTCCCCATAGCGCGATTCCAAGGCTTCTAGCAACTGCTCATAGGTAGCTTCACTTCCTAAAGCTTCTAGTACAGTCAGAGCTTTGTCTCGTAGTCCCAAAGTAAGAGCGGTTTTGGCTTGGCTGTTGGTCCACCTATTTAAGTCTCTCACAGCTTCAAATTGTAATTTATAGGCCGCCCAGGAAGAGCTCCCATCAAAGGGTGGCACTTTAAAATTTCCGCCTGAAGAGGATGCACTTACTATGGTCGCTGAAGCCGGAACTCCATTTATTTTTATCCTCTTGACGTCTTCCTCGATGAAGGAGAGGCGGTCTTCATGTTTTTGCACGGTTGTCTCTATAGCCTCAACCCTCCGCGTGCTTTTGGTGATAGCCGTCAGAAGATTTTTCTGCATAGCGCACAGCAGTTCATCTTGTCGGCAGGCTTGCTCTTCCTGCATAGCGCGCAGCTGTTCGAGTAAGGCGCCGAGATCCGGCACCTGGGATTTCGACGACGACGCTACGTCGGAAGTTGCCACCCCGGAGTTGTCTTGACGTCCATGAATCTCTTCCTCAGAAGCTTCGGCTCCAGAGCCACGTGGTTGCTGTGCGGCTGTTTTAGCGCGAGTACTCACGCCTTCCCTCGGCGTAATAGGCATTTTACCTTCCAATCCCACTTCTGACACCAAATGTTACGGAAGTGGGTACAGGGATTGGAAGGAAACGAATATATCACTGCCGAGAGTAACGATTTATTTGCGTTTCACAATATTCCGAACGCGTAACACTCACAGCACAGAACGAGTTGTACTGCACGAACCGCGTAGCACTGTTCCACACTGTCCCCGCGGACTACACTTAACTCAGTCCAACGGTAGTACTGCACCACTCACTAATCACTTTCACTTCACTTCACTGTACTACTTTTTCACTTCTTCTTCTTATTCTTCACTTGAGAGCACTTTCCACTGAACTGCTCTGTAGGCGCGTCTGGAGCTCTTTATAAACCCCTAATTTCGATCGTAGTTTGTTGAATTTCGACCGTCATTTCGTTATTCTTTTCGATTGTCTTCTACAACTTAATTTATTTATTCATTTTGCTTGATCTAGTACTTTCCATTATATTCGAATTTTGTAAAGAATCATCTCCATTTACTAGAATTTTCTATAAAACACCGAAATCACAAACAAAAACCCATAGAGTCCGCCGGGGCTTGAACTCACGGCATTCGACTCGCAGCCGTCGCCAATACCGCTCAGCTACCGTGACTTGTCAATCTTCATTTAGGCATGGCGTCACAATACCATTACTTTTTAAATAGTGAATTCATATTAACCGAAATCGCATTTTCAGCCCAATATATCCTCAATGATAGTACGTTCATATAATCTCTCTTATCAAGTGGCAATTAAATCAAGTGTATAGTTCTTGTTCAGATTACTATTTACTTTGATGAGTAAATATATTATGTCTATCAATAGCGTCATATGTATTTAGTACTTCTCACTGAAAATTAAACCAATATCTACTACTAAACTTCGAAGTGAAACGATTCAAATTAGCGGTTATAAACTATAGTTTGAAACAATTTACGAACTTCGAAAATACATACTCGAGTTTCAAAGGCGTCTAATTGTGATCGAGAACTCGGCTCACGTATATCGATATGACCTCTTAAATCACACATAACGTTATCAAACCACATGATTAATTTGATTAGCTACGTGTGCGGCCTTAGTGATATCTAGTACGCCTGCGTTATTAACAAAAACATACAAAATTAATCGGTTAGTTATTTTATAGTTACAATAATATTTTTAGGGTGAGTAGTTTCACAGTGTGTACTGCTAAACAAATATTAATGAAATGAATAGAGATATTGAATTTTAAGTCGGTTCTAAACATGTTTTTTTTTATGTGATAGGAGGCAAACGAGCAGACGGGTCACCTGATGGTAAGTGACTACCGCCGCCCATGGACACCCGCAACTCAAAGTCACAGGTGCGTTGCCGGCCTTTTAGGTAGGATACGCTTTTTTCTTGAAGGTTTGAAGTTTGTTCGGGATATGATGAAAGGACTTTATGTAGTTTATGTAATTAGCGTTGCATAAATATAAATTTACAATGCCCGTGTAACAGACTTGTTGCGGTTCTAATACATTTCGTATTCAAAGTAAAGTTACACACAGAGTTTCAAACGGATTTGCGCAAATCTGTCAATGTACACGGTACTGGTATATTGATTTATAAAATAGGCCATATAAGATAAAGAAAAGACAAAAGAAAAGGTCAGACTGTAAATAATAGTAGTTAAGTACCCATTCATTGATATTGTCTATGTTATGAATTCAAATATAACGATGTAACGAGTATTCATAGAGCACTAATTCCGGGCCAGTCACATAAAAGGAGAAAGGGCCCTAGGGCTGTCATTTGTTATATTATTTCTCTATAAAGTAATACCTTATAATAGTATACATATATCGATAGTATTTTAGTATACATAGATAAAAAAAAACTTTTTATAAAATAAAGTAATTAACTTATTCTTAAATTACTTTCTTTTTTGCTCTTAAGTTACAATATACAATGTTTGTATTTCTGTCTTTGAATTAAAATTATAATTTATTTATCTGTTAATATTATAATTTTTTAGTCGGAATAAACATTAAAGTATTTTCTTCTAAACTAGAGTGCAAATTGAGTCGTTTCAATTTGATTCATTTATTAATCGACGTTTGTTGTACCAGTGTGGTTCTCCTTCTGTTCAAGCACTTCGTTAGAGTTTTTGGGATAAGGTTACGAGATTTTTAATTGTTATCATATTTTTTATTGGTTATTGGAATTTTCATTCGTCTTCCTACTCACCTGATGGAAAGAGACGATAAAGATAAAGGTGGCATACGCCTATCCAAGAGAAACCTATTGACTCCACTTTTGAAGGTTCCAAGATAATAGTTTTTTGGATGAATAGACGTAGATAGCTCATGCCAAACCATGGCGATGCCAATTGAAAAAGCGCTGTAAAAGCGTTTACTTTAACTTTTGGGTGTTTCTGCTACAAAAAAAAATGAAACCTCCACTTGAGTGTAGGGGATAAAGGAATGGTGAGGGTTCGATGAGATTCGAAGAGAGCATTCGTATACTCGGCAGGGTGAATCCTGTAAAAACCG
This sequence comes from Tyria jacobaeae, assembly GCA_947561695.1. Taxonomy (NCBI): domain Eukaryota; kingdom Metazoa; phylum Arthropoda; class Insecta; order Lepidoptera; family Erebidae; genus Tyria; species Tyria jacobaeae. The sequence goes on from OX387220.1 coordinate 15,431,885, forward strand.
ATAAGCAAACGACTTTACGACGATTGTCGAGAATGTGTAACTCTCAAAACGTTAACACATCATCGTTTATAAGCTTATGAGCTCTTCGGTCAAATAAATAAAAGTCTTAATAATAACGATATTAATAAAAGCATTGGAATATAAGTTAATTATAATCAAGAACTGTGACCAAATTGGTTTGAATAAAGTTTTAATGAGGCAACCCTATTGTACTAAAGGAGGGTTATTTGCATACAAAGGGGGCCATGCGTCGCCCTGCAGATACTGTTGCACTGTGTACTGCTTTGTATTTGTATGACCCTAATAAAATTATTTAAATTGCTGCATTAATTTGTTTATAAGCTAGATTTTATTTTTATATCCTAAACGTTATTTGAGTATTGTCGAATTTAGATCTATGGATAAAAATACAATAATGAAATATGTATGATGGCGATAGCGCTTGTTTTATAATAAACTAGTTACAAAATTAGTTTAAGCGGTAATTGGTTTTACAGGATTTCAAAATGTTACGAAAACTATAATTCAAATTATGGTCATTTGCCAACAACAATTAAACGCTCAAAACACAACATCGTAAGCTAAATTAGTAAACTAGTACATTGTTCAGTAAATTATTATTAAATATTAATTTTTGTGTCTTAATAACCAATATAAGCGCTCTTAAACAACATTGCCACCTCAAGTTCATTAGTAGCTATAAACCCACCAAAAATCCAACATTTAACTCGTAAAACGTCACAAGAAGTAATCCGAACACCTTTCCCTTAAGAATTTAGTGGCGGACAAGTTTAAGCTTAGGATAGCGCCTGAACTATCTGGGACCTCACATGATCCTACAAGCGAAGCCATAATGGCCACCCGGCTATTAGGCACACGGCCAGGAACTTAAGGCCAGCTCACTTCACATACTTTAATCCCAGATTGAAGGAGGCTTGGAACTTATTCTTTGGAATAAGGCAAGATAATAAACTGATAATAAGTGCGTTTAGATTATGTCGTGTCAAGGAATAGTAAGTAGAGAGCTTAACCTGCATATAACTAATAATATATTTTGATTCTTGAAATCACTTGTAACCAGTGAGAGGATTTATCCGAAGTACTTGACATAAGCAAGTGTCATCAGTGTATATAGATCATGTTTGATCGTAATCATTATAACAGGCGTCGAACTCTATTAAATTTCCTCCATACTCCAATTGACTGCAAATCTCATAGATTAAGTACTAAACTTGAGATTAGTTAGACTGCGGTTGTTTAGTATCGGCCCATTGAATATGTAAGCTCTGGGCGGCTGCGGCAAAGGACAGCCAAATCTTTGACTATAGTCGATTGTCTTTATTTTTTATTATGTATTCTATTGTTTTACTTATCTACCTAGATATTTGCATCCTCTAGGATTCAGTAAGCCAGCAGTAAGTAAGTCAAATTTAAAGCAACAACCGCCCACTCCTTCGATGTCCTTATTGCATTTCAGCATACATATGTATATAATTAGTTAATCAATCCTTCTAGTTTTAAGCTACTTCAAAATTAATTATAAGTTTTTTTATTTTTTTTATTAAATGTCGTGATAGAAGCAATGATAAATACAAAAACTCTATTTAATTAACATGTATTATTTTTACCTAAATAATATATTTTTTCATTCTGCATATTCTTGTCCGAAAAAACTAAAATAAATTTTGTGTTTGGTGTTGTTATACATACGCATATCAGACAGTATAGTATACAGTACATGGTTGGCGGCAATAGGCTTGCCTTTACATATTATATAACTGAAACTAAATGAGGCTTTTGATATGCCTCTACAGGGATATAGGCGTGAGTGAGGTATGTAAGTATGTGTTATGAAATTAATAATGATACCGCATTAGAGTGGTTTCCTCTTGCATTATTAAAATGGCCGTGAAGTAGTATTTCTAAAAATTGTGAACGACAAAATTAAAAAATCAGTCGGTGGCGACCTGCACATGCAGAAGAGACATGTCAGCACCATCTAGCGAAAACAAATTGAACTACGTAGGAACTATACTTATGAAATAGTACGATCCTGAATCACGAAAATAAAGTTCTCGTGTTAGTATATATACGACTTCGCAACATTAGCCGTTGGGCCGCAGTCCGCCAGGCATGATCCGCCTTTGTGTTGGACGGACATAACACCCATTCCTTCACAAATCCTATATTAATTAATGGAATACAGATCCTTTACCTTATCTCCAAAAGTCTGCAAGCGACTGCTAACAACGCTATCAACATGCTCGTTCAGGAGTCGTCTCAACAAACATGTTGATGTAATAATAATTTCAGAGCCTCCTTTAAATTAATTGAATTCTGTTGACAATGGCAACAACTCAACATAATTACTTGTGCATTTACTCGATACGGTATCATTCCTTATTCATTAGAAGTAGAGAGGAAGACGCGAACCAATTAAAGTGATCAAATATGAGGGGCTCACTGTTTGCCCAACAATCGGGTTGTACTCGTGACTTCTCCGGTAGAGTTGGATATAACGCAATAAATATGCACCACTGAATTGTATCAAAACGTTGGTGAGAGAATAATGTATGTTTTAGCTCGTTTCTGTTATATGAATCTATTATAAAACATCTATAATGGTATGTAGTAGTACCTGAAAAAAGAAAAAACTTATTATTTTACAAAATAACATAAGCTATCCAACGTTTACTATTATAACTCGATCGCACAACAACTGGTAGTAGTGTATACATATTATGTACATATCTTTTCAAATCAAACCTATGCAAACACTGAAACTATTTATACTGTTTTATGCCTTTTTTTACTGTTGCTCTATTTCCGATTATAAGTCACGTTAGTTGAAGCTAGTACTAATACCAGTTTAGTCATAGCCCTTTATTTATTAACAAATTACATTGTTTAATTTTTTTTTGCATAATAATTAAGAAAAAACGTAATAGTATTTTAACTATTATAAACAATACTTACCTACTAATAAAAAAGAAATCTATACACAGTAGGCATTACAATTAATTAAACAACATAATACCTTCCTACTATCTCGTTAATCTAAGTGAAGTTATTTGAAAGCACACCTCATCACTCTGCTACCCTTGGGGATTTTCTTCAAGCTTGAAGCCAATCGTTTTTAACTGGGAAATGACCAAATCGCTGTCTTAGAAGTAAATCCGGTTACTTCGGTAACCTAGTTGGTAACAGTGAATATTAAATGAATTCATGTTGTCCAGGTAAACTTAATAGACCAAGCAATAGAAGTTGTCACAGGAAAGCAATGGAATCAATTTATGAATAAATGTGTGACATGTTTTAATGTCTGCCTAGTTTCCTCCATGAACTAGTTGCCGGCCCTTCTTGGGAATGTTGTCATTTTAAGACAGTTAAAGCGGCATAGAATATTTTTAAGTACAACGATAGTATGTAATGTAGGCTTCAATTAGTAGCGAAAACAAAAAAAAAATAGTGATTAGTCTTCACTATTTACTTACTTTAGTTGATGTTCGCTCTGAATAGTATAATGCATAATCGTGATTTATCAATTTAGCGAATTGTAATCCCATTGAGTTACGACAGAGAAAATAGTCACTTATAAACTGTATTTCAAGGCACTGCAAACTAATAGGATAGTAACCTAAGTAATAGTAAAAAACAAAGTTTTATAGAGATATACACTTTAAGGGTAGCTTTTGAAACTCAAAATAATCTCTGTAAAGAAAATCTCCATAACCCCCAATGAAGTCTATATCATAATAAACGTAAAGAATATTTAAAGGAAGAATTTTATAAATAGAATCTGATTTTTAATTAAATTTTCATTCAACATACTTGTTCATTTAGAACTCTACGCTGGTTTTGGACGGGGTAATTCATGTTTTACTTATACTTTTCTTTTTGATAAGCTTTTCCTGCTAACTCTTTCAAGTAATCTTTTTATACAGTTTAAAATGTTAGGGCCATTTTACTTAACTGACTCGTATATTATTTTTCGTAAAATCATTTTATGATTATTAAAAGTTACTGAAATGTGTTTTTAAAATGTTTTATATTTATCATGTTAATTGGATAGTAACACATTTTTTAATATATTAATAGAGGATTTTCAACCCAAATGGTGAAACTATCAGATATGAAATCAAATGAAGGACTAATAGTGCTCTGCGCTTCTTGAATTGTGTTAATGTTTACTCTATATCATCTAGCTCTATCTTATACATATATAGTAACAAACATTTACAATTATGAGAAAACTCAGGTAACGTAAATATAATGTATTGTTCTACTGATTCAGTACGGTGACGAGTACTTGAAATTGTGAAGGAAAGTGAGATTCCATACAACAGCTTCCAAGCAGCTTAAGTTTTGGTGCCTACACAGTAACTTTTATTAAACCGGCAACCGCGAGTTATCCGACGCACTTGGGTTTTCCATTCGCAATATGATTTCATACAAATGGATACCCACAATGACTGAGTAGCAATTAGATTGAGCAAACACATGAAACCGCTGGCATGGAACAATATGAGAAAGGGTGCACAGCCTAACAAACAAAAGCTTTATTGGAGCTTATGGTTGTATTCTAACCTGTGATATAGTGTTTAATATACAAATTTAGACCTTATTGCTTATAATTAAAGGTTATAGTGATAATTTAGGGAATCCTTACACGCACTGTTGTGCTGAATCGAAATATAATAAGTTGAACGGTTCCATGTTCATTGGGTTGAAAGAAACATTTGCACGTTTATTAAATTCATCATTATTTGCATACACCAAATAAAAGGTACTGTTACTGTTTAAACAAGAGAAATAAACAATTAAAGAAGATCACTCTTTTTTAGACGACTTTAAGTCCAGACAACGATTATAAACATATACTTGTATTTACATATAAACATAAACACTTTTGAAATCTAGTAGTGTCTACATACATGTACTCCGGCCCAAGGAAGGAACCCAGGTAATTTAAAACATAGGTCAGTTACCATGTCTAAGCAATAAATATTTATGATTCTAATCTAACTTTCTGGATTAACGGGTATAATGTAACTCAAACAAAAAAGGAGGCGAAGTGATCATGCCTCACGGGTTGCTATTGAAAAAAATATTAATACTTATACTAATTGGAGCGAGAACTGTCATATCGCGATTCAGGAGTATACGTACGTATGTATGTTAAATTCATATTAAAGTTTTTTTAGTTTATATCATCTTATAGCTAAGCATTAATGAGACTAAATAATTTTAAAATGTGCACAGTAGACAGATTCAGACTGATATTACTAGATAATTTTACATACATACATACACACATTCCGCCCATACACCCGAAATGGTAGACACAAACACCCACTTTTATGCAACCATAATTTAGTCCTACTCAGGTATCATCCTGACACTGTATGACGACACCTAGTCTTGCCAAAAATGTATTTCAAGAAAAACCTTTTCTTTTCTATTGCATAAAACATTTCCTACTGTAATGTAATGTGCTGTAATGAGTTAGTTTGGACATTAATATGATATGATTAAAAATCTATGAAGCTTATTTCAAATTATCTCCATATGCTTTAATAGTCATTTTTACGTTGAGACCAGTAATCAATAGAAACACGCACTCTCTCCATGTGAAAATTCTTCACTGCCAATCTTAGGGATTGTTTTAGGGACTCCAAATTATCATTGCATTTAAAGCATGCCATGCTCTTTAAAACTGTTTTTGTTGTTCTGCTACTTGTTTTTTCAATAATATATGTACATATAACCCAGCCAATATTTTCCGTTACTTTCATACGTTTTTATATCAGTATAATATAAAAATTTAAAGTACAAAATCGATAGATAAAGCTTACAATCGTACAACGTAAGTTACTAAAGAGCAACTGAAATGTTATTTTCTTGACACACTCTTTACAATTAAAATCTAAATCCTATTATAGAACAGAACAGGGTACAATTTGTATTACAACCACATGTCGGCTGCAGACGAAGCCTCAACAACGAAAGCGTCTGTTATGGACTAAAGAAGGTCGCTGAGATTAGCCTGAGTAGCTAGGAAAATGTAAAATAATTAAATAAATTACAATCTGCAATGAGCACTTTAGTTTGTATATATCAAATATTTATAGCTTACTTTGTTAATAAAGGCTAAGCGCGAAGGGGTGCGATTAACGGTAATTAGTGATTTCTAATGGATAATTTAGTGAATATGTTCAATCGGTTGAACAGATCGTTGAACATATTGGAGTAGAGGATTTCAAACACCTGTATTGCTTGTAAAGGGCAACGTACGCACTACAAAATTATTCATTTGTCACTTAGGACCTAATTTGGCGTATGGTCCTCTGTGGAGTAGAATAGACTCAACTTATCTGATCTCGTGGGTGTCATAAATGAGGGCAATAGATTGCCCCTATTACAAAAATGGAACTTGTTTGAACCTCTGCCTACACCTTCAGGGATAGGCTTGAATGTATGAATATATGAATTAAAATCACATAACTTAAGTGAAGTACCATATGTAATATACATTAATAGGTTTAGTACCATATCATCGACTACAATGTTAACACTGCGATATAAAATAACAAAGTAAAAAAAAGTTAACATAATTTTCTTTAATCAGAGCCGTACGTACGCCCATTCCGCCCCTCAAGAGCGAAGCTTTCTTCTTTTCACAAAACCCCCTTTTGTTACGTTGGTCTCGTCCAGTGTTATCCGTTCTATGACAAATTGGGATTTCAACTCGTCGAGACACTGGGTGTCTCGCTCTTCAGGGACGTTCCAATTTATAATTAGCCATTTAGTACAGTTCCATTACTTAAGCCACTTCAAAAACGGTTATTAGTTGCTGGTGTTACTGTGAATTTTGTCAATCATTTCAAGTATTAGGTGATAGTTCTAAAGGGACCTTTACTGTACTGATGGCAAGGTGTACCTAATGTTCGTGTGATGATGATCAGTCAAATTAGGTTAGTGGATTAGTTAGGAAGTGTAACATATAAATATGTATATACTATAATAGTATACTATACACTATATGTTATGGAGTATATGATATAATTACCTACAAGTAAACCAATAGTAATAAAAACCTACAAGTTTTAATGTCAAAATATTGTTTTGTTTTGTAGCTATGTACAAATATAAGAATAGTAAGTACTCACCTAATTAAAATATATGCTTTATCTAACGTTAATCTCTAAATAATAAAATATTACTTCTTCAGTAGGTTGCTAAAATTTGTTAAGATAAAATTGAGATTAAAAGTGAGTTTAGATTTAATATGCAAATATCAAAATGATTTTTGTAATTTCAAAAATGTTTATTACCAAGACTATGTAATGATTAAGTTACATTTATATGAAGTTTTCTCATAAATTACATACACTTATAAACAGAATTAATAAATTGTTCGTAACTATTTATGTATGTGGTGATAATTTTAAATGGACGATGACAACACTGATATGACGATTTCCATGATAGAAGTGCGATGTTGACTCCCCATTTACAGTTGGCAAGCTTGTCTCGCTACTAACTAAATTACATACTACTAATCTGATATAATTGAGATAACTCGACACATTTTCATAATCGAATGATTTCATTAGTATATCATAATCGCCCACCCCTACAAGTTACGAGAATTTCAAAATATACAGCCAATACTGTATTACTCATTTCTGGAAATAATAGTGTATCAAAATGTTTTATGAAAGTAAAGAAGTGGTTAATGTTTTCCACAAATGAAATTTTCAATAAACTCTTCTGAACGAGTATATTCATATTGCATTTTCATAAATTATTTGTCAATTCGTATGGCATTAAACATGGATTTGGATCTTTACAGTATATGGTTGGCTAAAGAATGTAGTATAAAATCAAACAATAATTTTAAAATAGTATTCAATACCATCAGAATAGTAAACAAAATAAAGGAAAAGAGAACGCAATAGATTCAATTAAATAAAAGGAGATATATTTAAGATATAGAATTACTTAATATAAAACGATAAAGACACTACATAAAAAGAGAAGTAATATAAATAATAAAATGATATATAAAAATTAAAAAAAAAAACTACTTCAAACACGAAACTAGAAAGTAAAAAAAATTATTTTATTTTACGTTTTGTAGTGATGGGTACACCTAACAAAGATGCTTCTCGGATGAGGATATTGGTGATATAATGCAACTGCTGCAACTGATGTTTTTTGCAGCCATCGTGGTTTGCAGCCGAAATTAATTTGTGGCATCAATTTTCTTTTTTCGAAGTAACAACAAATATGCGCCAAAAAAATGATGCCGACTTGATTGATCTGCTGAATAACTTGCGAGTCGTGAATTGACTACGAGTCAACTTGAATTGCTATGTAAACAACGCATAATAACAGACAGGAGACTTTGCTGACAGAGTTGCAGTGTGAATCGTCCCCGTTTTTAAACAAGTTGACGATTATAATGATTTAATGACAAAAGAAAAAATTCTAAAATACTAATTTTATACCATAATTGCTGAAGATGAGTCTCGTGAGGTCGCCACTCATTGCAAACCGAGAGATGGCCCAACGTAATACCGAGATATATAAATAAGAATCTCGCGTTATGCTAAATCGAAATATATCGCATACACGGCAAAATGGGTATTGTTATAAAAATTAAATGGCCTGCTCTTCGGAGAGAACAAATTGAAGAAGGGTAATTACCGGAATGTGTGTAGGTTAAATTTGATGATGATACGATTGGAAGTAGAATTAAAGATGATAACTGCTGAGTACCGATTACTCCTACTGGTGCAACATTTCAGGTAACAAAAGGATACGGAGATGTCGAACGCCGAATGTTACCTTTGATTTTAAGTTGGGCAGTTACGGTACTTTGACTGTCTATGGTCTCCATGATCAGACCTGTAATGGCACTCATAACCCATATGGGTGCAAAGTTCTTATCAATAAAAATAAATTAAGTCCAAGTACTTTAAGTCCTCCTTCTTTTTTGAAGTCGGTTAAAAATTAAATCAAATTAAATAAAGAACATGATATAAAATATATTAAAATAAAATAAAATCACAATTTCCTCACTAAAATTACATTGCATTGTATTGCCATTGTACAACATCAACCTATTTTGATAAACAATAAATCAAGAAATAGAATAAGTTTACTTTTGACACAAAACTAAAATGTTGTATTATCCATTTTATAATTTCATTTCTATTTTATAAATCCCCTTAAATTCTCTTTATTTCAATAATATTCTCTTGGTCCATCACCAATCCAGTTCACTTGTTCAGTTAGGAGTCCTTTTAGGTTGTTATACGTACTAAATTAATTTATATTACCTGTCCATAAAATCTCAAACATGTCTTTTGAAGTTACTAAAGTCATACATACGCTCATGCCTGTATGCAAAGCAAAGCGACTTGGGTGACGCCGGGAAGTACGAAAAAAAATGTCGTTTAGTTCACAAATCATTTAAAGCTAATAGTTATTTTAAAACAAAATAATTTTAATTAAAGTTATTATATATTTTTTTTAATTTAAAATAACATAGTATCCAAACAATACAATTTAACAAACAATCTAGCTCTAACAAAAGCGTAGCAGGTGCATTTCTAAATCCTTCTCAGCTTAAGTGCTTTAGTAAATTAAATTTTATACGGTCATTAAACCCTTTTGTATATTAGCAAAGTTTAGCTGTAAAGTCAAAGGAAGTAAAAGTGTTATCATTAACTTTCATGCGCATGTTATAATTTCTTGTTTCTAAGACAAATAAACACCCCCATCTCATAAATGTGTATTATATAAAGAAAACTCGTATCCATTGCCTAAAAAAACGTTTTGTGGTAACTACATTTTTGCACTGAAGAAGCAATCGAAAACGCGAGCCTCAACATGGCAGTTGAATGCACTCACCCTGCCCTGCATTGGGGCGGCAGTAAATGCATTCGAATTTGTAAAGAAATATAATCTATACAGAAATATACGTAGAGAAAGGAAAAAAAATATCACATATCCTCTTAAGCACAACATTGACTAAAAGTGGACGCATCTAGAATTCTCGATAAGCGGCAATGGTTTCTGTTTCATTGAGACGCAATCTAATTTACTTGTCAAAGTTTCACACCGTGTCTAGACAAAGACCAGAGATTAGATCGAGTTCGTTTTGTTGTTTGCTAATTGTTTACCGTCCGTCTGGGTTTGTCTTATGCGGATAAGTTATATAAATGTCAATAAAAATATTATTGCCTATGTAATGATATAGATACAGAAGCATACGAATTGTTTTGTTCCTCTCATCAAAATAATTCTAATATTTTTTTATTTTTTTATTTTTTTGTGCTATAGGGGGACAGGCGAACAGACTGCAACTCAAGAGTCGTATGTGCGGAGCGGTGTGTGGCGGGTGGTGATGAGGGATGGGAGGATGAGAAAGAGTAGAGGGGGCGAGGGGAATGGAAAGGGGCGAGGGGGAATTGGGCCTCCGGAAACCTTACTCATTTCGGGGAAAAGCAAAGCAAGCGTTACTTCACAACCGGTTTTCTGTGAGGCCATAGTATCGTACCGGTCGAAACGGCTCATTCGTGCCTAAACATGGCTCTTCTACTGTTTTCGGAATAACTGTTTCTAATTCGAAATTTCAAAAATATTTTCCATGTATATTCCATGTAATAGAGGGCTCGGACTTCTCGTCACCAGGCAGTTCGAGTTATAGTTATGCGACCCTGACTTGCTTGAGCTATTGCTTATATTCCCCAAATCCAGCTGCATACGTAATATCGCTTACCTCCCCATTTTATCCTCCCTTTGCTGTCAATATACTCCAAATTTACGAATCTAGTTCCCTAGAACAGTTTTTTTCCGGTTGGAAGGTTCAAATCTCTTTGAATAACAGTCCTATTAAAAAAAATGGAATTCTTAAAAGCTTATGACATATTATACCACTAAAACTAACTTCATTTTTATTTACTAAAGAACTAGTTATCGTGGTATACGTGTGTTTTAATGTATTGGTGCAATCAATTACACGGGATGACGTAGTGAAAGATTATGTTACAATGTGAGAACACACAACATTTGTTATTTTATTAATAACCTAACATTAATATATTGGCGTCTTTGAAAGGTTAAGAAAAAGAAGTTAATAAGAAACAGATTCTCGAGTCTTCAAACACTTTTCAGAACTTTAAAATAAACTAAACCTAACCAAATCTATTAAACTTAGCTGCTTCTTCTTAGTTTCTTCGAACTAAAACACTAGCACTGTAAAACGGCATCAATTTCACTATTTACTAGACCTTGCCCTGAGAGTACGGCCATTGAGAGATCTTTATAGCATATTATTAAGTGAAATTATACATTATCTGAGGATACCTTAGAAGCCCACTGGTAATTACAGTATGAATTCTAAGAAGTAGATATTTTGTGTTAACTTTTACCAAATAAAAGTTAATTAATTTAAGAGCTTGGATAATAAAAGCAGTTTAAATGTAAGACTCTAATTTTTACATCAAATATTAATTGATCTTTCTATATTCAGTTTGAAAACGTGATAGTGGTATGACTAGTTAGGATAAGGCACACTTTACTTCTCAAATAAAGTAGATAATGTTTCACGTTATGCAAAATATTCTTCTCAAAAATTAAATCATGAACTCTTTATGAGTTCATGATTTAATTTAATGATAACGAAGCAAGAAACATTGGACGTATTAGCTATAAAAAGGAGATCAGGTGCAAAAACAACGTTTTAAACATATAAAAGAGGAAGTATATTCATAGTAGATACAAACACATACATACTCACTCACACTGACGCCTGTACCCCTGGAGGGGTCGGCAGACATTTATTTTGCCGACTAACATATTTTATCGACTTTAGTTTAGTCCCATTTATGTAATAGGGATCTAGCCTATTGTGATCCGGTCACTAGAAATTAAATGGGAAAATTTAAAGTATATTGAAAGTTAAAGAAAGGTTTGAAAGGGAAGAAATATTGGATATAGAGATAAGGAAGGTCTGGTGCCAGGAAGTTCGAGCCCTCTGACGTAACTTTCTCTTAAATATAAAAATTAAAAGAAAGAAAAAAAATAATATCATGACAGACAGAATAACTCGCGATGCAACACAGCCTAAATGATACACGAAGTTACATGCAATATTTCTAAATAAAAACTTTTAGGCTTAATTTTTCCAGTATAAGTGATGCGAGTGCAATAAAAACGTTTCTTCAAATTTATTTTATGTATCGATGAAATGCCGTTTTTTGGTGTCACTAAAGGTTAATAACGCCAATACCAATTTTAATTATTCTTTTATTTTCGTATCCGAATTCATACAAGGTTGTTGTGCATGCAAAGCCAAAAGCTATTATCAATACAAAAGGTACAATACTAACATTTCTATAAAAAAATGATCTAAACCAAAATAGATTTAAACATTCTGAAAATATTGCTTAAAGGTTCAGACAGCTCTATACCAAGACAAGTTTATTTACGAAATAAACATTTTCAAGGATCGATGCATCTGCGACATGCAATATTGATTTGCGAGACGAACGCAGTAAATAGCGAATGGTATGGAAGTGGACTCCTTTGGGGCCTTGGGCAATATTCTCAGAATTTATGGTGTGTTCTATCTATTGAGAGATATACTATTCTACTAAACGATACTTTATGGGCAGTCCGTTGAATGAGTTATCACGTACGCTTTGGCGAATTGAAGCTTGAAAATGTTTTCATACCAATTTCTTTGTTGTAACAATCAAATTTTTGTCACTATCTCTTATAATTTAGAGCTAATGGGATTTGTGGCTGAAAGGGACTGAATTTTAGAATGCTATGAGTATTTGATATGCACTCGAGATTAAAAGAATCACATAAGAAACCTGAAAACCTCGAAACTAATTATGTTAGCTTAGTAATTTTTTTTTTTCAGTATTATTTATGAATATAAATTATAGTGATAGACAAAATTTATAACTTTATAACTAACTAACATTTAACGAGTAGTTTATTGTTTCTTAAAGCAAATTATTTAATTAAGCTAATATTTTTATTTTAGAAATTTTAAAGTATAATTATGAGATATGAGTTCATTGCTCTTGAGTGTAATGTAGAGAAAACGTATTTTATTAACATGAAATTAGAACTTGTTTTCAAAATAATAATGCAATGTTAAGTTAAGGAGACTTCAGAAGTAGGCATAACAAATAAGTGAGCGGAGCATCTAAATGGTTGTGTTATTTACAGTCTGACCTGAGGTGGTAAGCAATATTATTTTACCCTGTTGGTGATAGCTATATTGATGACATTTTAAAATGTCGCTTGCCACCGTAATCGGCCACCTAAAAGGGGAAAGTTTCGACTAAGCTATCACACACTCCTTCCGACTATTTTGCCAACACCAGTGGAAGCTACAAGGATTTGCAAGCTCTTTTTACGGCACTAACAATAGAACGCAGTATACGACAGGAGTTTAAAACTTAAAGTGAAAATAGCCAGCTGACGATACTTTCGAATTGGATATTGTTTCTTGAACGAAACATTCTATTTGATACTTTATGATGTTGTCGTTTTAGAACAGTTTGCTTTTATCTCTATATTATTTTGAACTATAAGTTAGCAAGTTCTACTTAGTACCTTTGTCATTTACATCTATTAATTCCTTTCTTTCTACATTACTTTGTATTGTTTTAACACTACACATCAGCGTCTTACTGATTTAATCACAAATTACCTACATCCTAAACAGCACACCAATATATATGTATGTATGTATATTTGTTTTAGTTTTATATACTATCTTATAACCTGGCGAATGAACGAGAAAAAATGATTAATTTTTTGGTATCTGTTCTCTTATTAATCGTTAGTTTACTTTTATTATGATAATCACAGTCAACATTATGCGATAGGTGCAGCTTGTGTCTGAAGCGTCGGATCCGGTGAAATTAAAGATGTCACTACATTTGTATTTATAACTTTTTAGTATCTTATCAGTTACTAACTTAACGTTACATTTTTAGTATCCTCTTAGTTGCCTCAAATTGTTTTTTACTACAGAAGCACTTAGTTATCCGAAACCGCACTTATCTTAACCCTACAGGGCTGAAGATGTTACAAGCTGTAAAGACTCAAAATAACTAAATTTTAATTTCTTTATTTTATATATTACTAGCTGTGACCCGCGGTTTCACCCACGTAGTTCCTTGTAAGATCTTAATTGAAATTAACTGATTTGATGATTTCAAGGACAATTTTGTTCACGATGAAATATGAAATGAACGATGAAATAAAAATACTTTTAATCAACAACACATTTATTTCGATAAAGATTAATATTATGTTGATAAAACTCTTTGGCAAATAACTCATTATTAGGTATCAATTCTTTGCGTTTTTATACTCGTGATGATTTCTCAACGAATAAAACAAAAGTATTTTACTTTTACATAAATACCCTTGATAACATAATGCTTAATTTGGATAAGGATTAATATTACGATACTCATTTAACGTAGTTTCTTTCTTCAGACGATTTAATATTTTTTATGAACATGAAAGTGGTTATTGTGACTAAACTATGATAGTTAGTTATATGTGCTCTCGCGGACGTTTTTTTTATAGATCTTAATAAGGCCTACAAACCCGTAGTACATCATTTTGTTCTATTGTCAATAGTTTTTGCAGCGCACGCATAAATAACCGATTTCACATACAAATTCGATTTTACACCTTGGGTTACAAAATCGCAATGTTTTTTCGGATCCCTAATATTTTTAAAAATAAAATATAGCCTATAACCTTCCTCGATAAATGGACTATCCAACGCTGAAAGATTTTTTGAAATCGGACCAGTAGTTCCTGAGATTAGCGCGTTCAACAAACAAACAAACGAACAGACGAACAGACGAGTCACCTGATGGTAGCGACAACCGCCGTCAATGAACACTCGCAACTCAAGAGTCACAAGTGTGCTGCTCGCCTTTGAGGGTGATGAGGGATTGGGGTGGGGGGACGGGAGACAAGAGAAGAGAGGGGGATGATGGGAGAGAAAAGAGGAGAAGGGGAGTTGGGCCTGCGGGAACCTCATAAATTTTTGGGACATGCAACACAAGTGTTGCTTAACACCCGGTTTTCTGTGAGGGCGTGGTATCGCACCGGTTGAAACGGCCTTTTCGCGCCTAAGCAAGGCTCTACCACTGAAATGTAAATATGTATTTTATGAAATAAATTTTAATAATTTTGTTAAATTATAAAAATAAGAGTACGATAAGATTTGAGTAAGGAAGTTTAGGTATTACAAGCATTAACAGGTACCAATTGATAGTTTACTTACATACAAAAACGAATAATAAACATTAAAACATAAACAACTTCCGACATTATTTGCTAAAATATATTATTACCTAATAATATGTGATAATATGACCATCTGGTCATAAAAAAGCAAAACACCGTTAGCAATAAAAGCTAAAGTAATTTAAAGTTAAATCAAACACCAAGCTAACACAAGTAGACGAGTTCGGACATCGTCAGGGCAACTACTGTCGCGGAATACTGATGCCCCCTGTAGTCGCATGCATTATGTATCCGCCTAACCCCGCCCAAATGAATGCAACAACCAAGAAAAACAACAACTGGGACGAACTATCAAACAAATACTAGAAGTGACAAAAATTGTTTAACTGTTGCTTTGAAAAATTCGTCATCTGCAATGGCACAGGTAAATAATTACAATTATCTGCTTGCGTGGAACAGTCCAGTATGTGATCACCGTCCAAAAGCTGTCTCCACCTCCATCTCTATCTCTACACGTTTCTGTTATGATATTCATTCTTGAGCATTTTTTTTTTATACTAAGGGGGGGGACACGAACAGACGGGTCACCTGATGGTCCTGAAACTGATGGGTCTGAACCGCCGTCCATGGACACTCACAACTCAAGAGTCGCAAGTGCGCTGCCCGCATTTGAGGGTGATGAGGGATGGGGGATGCAGGGAGTGGAAAGAAGAGAGATAAGGAGATGGGAAAGAGGAGAAACGAGATGAGGGGACAGAAAAGGGGAGAGGGGAGTTGGGCCTCCGGAAACCTCACTCAAAGTCCTCACCTCACGAAGCATGGCTCTACCACTGTTATTTTTTTTTTTTTTGTATAGGATAGGGGCAAACGAGCAGACGGGTCAACAGGTTGTAACTCACGAGTCACAAGTGTGTTAAAGCATTTTTAGGTGGGAGTACGCTCTTTTCTCAAAGGTATAAAGGTCGTATAGGTCCAGAAGTATGACAGGAGACAATTCGACAATTTAATTCCGAAATTATTTTCTAACAGTCACCAATAAGTGTATAGGTATTGGAATTTATATTAATTTAGCTTGTAATTCAAGTCGTGTATTGCATAACAAAATTAATTAATAAAATCATCTTACATAAACTATTCCGCCAATCGTATATAAATCTAATCTTTACTTGATGCAATATAAATATGGTCCTGATGGCTATGTGTACCTACTGATATGTGTACCTATATATATATATATTGAATTTCCTTTCTACTTATAGCTGATTACCTAATTACATATATGTACATACACATGTATATAACGCTGTAGTTTAAACCACCACATTACAACTCGCAGATTAAAATTCTTCAAATTTATCCTTCACATCTGCGCAAATAAGTCGCGGTGTATTACAACTCGATCATTGCTCAAAAGATTTTTTATCAAACATAAAATAAGAGATATGATATTCAGATAGCAATATTAATGTTTCCAACTGAACACACTTCAGTTTTATGATTTTTCATTTTCATTTTATAACGAACATCTAAGTTATGAGACTAAATTGCATTTTCTATTAAAATATATACATATATTTAATATTTTTACCTATTAGGATACATTTTACTATTGTTGAATATTAATATCGATGAAATTTAATATTAACTTATATATGGATCGCACCTGAACACTCGAAATATTTTTTGTTACAATTCTCTTAAAATTTCCGTGTTTTAAATATTTTTTACACAATAATTTTGATGTCCATCTTCCCATCACTTATTAAATTTACTGCTTTTGTTTATAAAATATTACTAGGAGTGTATAACTCAGGCAACTTAATATTGTTATTTCGTTTGGTTTAAAATGTAAAAATTATTAAGATAAGATTAATCTGCTTTCTTTTTAGTTATATAATGATACTGCATGACAGCTGATAGTAGAAACTTCTTGTGTTTTATATATAAAAAACTAATCAAAATGCTTATCTTTAACACATCTAGAATACAAGCAGCTCCCCACATATCGTCCCCTACCTCCGTCTGTCGACGTGTATCTGAGGCTAAACGACGGAAATAAAAATCCTATAAATATTGAACAACCATATTTTTCTCACTTTGTCGCGTCGAGAACCCACCGTGTCGTCCGTTTGTTGCCTTATATGGTCGTTGTAAACCGTACTAAGAGTGTTTACACACACCACAATACGGTGACTTCTGTACTGGTTCCATCGACCCGATTAACGATAAGCTATTGCTTTTCAATTTATTATATACCATCTAGATTTATTAGTCTCAAAGAAGTTCCGATCTTGATGGCTTTCTAAACAGAAGAATTCTTAACTTAGATTAAATCAAATAATAAGAAGTCTGAAGTAATAAAACACATAACGACTTTATTGCAAACATATTGAATACTTAATAAAGTTTTAAAATAACCGATTGAAATTGCTCATAAAAGTTTACGATGTCTTTCAGTAAAAGCGAAGTTTTTGAATTTGTGAATTTATTTACTTTGGAAATTGAGTTGTATTCGCCACTAGTGAGCAAAATGTGTTCGGTCCTTAAGACTACTTTAGTGTATGCACTGCACACGCTGAGGCTTTGAATTCGATTTTTTGAGGTTCCGCAGGGGACTGCATTTGCTTTTATAGGCGATCATTTTTGTGGGATCAGTGGAAAATTGCTTGCCTTTGTGCCGCCAAAGGATTTTACAGACGAATGAGACTATATCTTACAATATACGAGAGCCTCCAAGTTTTGGGGTGTATAAATGGATGTATATTACAAAGGTATTCTTACCAATACTCATATACAGATCGATATCCTGGAATAGTTCAACGACCTTACTCTCAAGACTTTAAACTGAAATTTCTTATTTATTACAATACCGTATATATTCGTTTTACTGATTATAACGTTGTTTAAAATGTCTTAGATCAACTAATGAGTGTGGTTAAACAGTGACTCTACAGGGGATCCGGGGATTACCAATCACAATTTTTGTTTTGTGGCAAGAGAAGTTAAATTTAAGTCTGTTGGCATACTATATAAATAGTTAACATCCTCCAATTATTTTGACACAATAGATTGACTTATAGAATGATTGACTTATTATATATTTAAAAAGAGCTTATAGTTTTTAAAACAGCTGGTTGATTTAACGATACAATTACAATCGATATAACAGATAATTGCATTTAACCTGAAAGTGCATTATTGGTTTGCTAAAATTGATGATGATTGATGACAATCATATAATTTCTAATTACAGCTCTATTGAGATATTTTTTAGGCAATAAATTAATTAATTAAGAGACACCTGAAACTGCTTCCAATATGCCGAAATTATAATATATATGTTTCTCAACTTAGTTACACAAAAATATGGCTCAATTATAAAACAATTAGTAGTGAAAGGCGGCTTAAACTTAGTGTGGGAGTAAGTGAGACTGCGTGACACAGGTAGTACGATAAGCTTGCTTAAGATACTTAATGTTCCGTTCCAAATTCAGCGCAACTGCATTTCAATATCTCCCATACCAACTTATCAGAAGAATAATAAATGGCAGGCCACTAATAATACACACCGGTGGTCGCACATGATAAACTTCTCTTGTAGATTATTATGTAAATTGGATGTTAGATTGTGTAATAGAGTGACTAAATTAATGAATAAATTAGGATATAAAATAACGTTACCTTTATTTGCGTTACGGGTCGACTGTTATGGGTGTATATAGTAACATTGTCTAAACTTATTTTTGAGCAATATTTAAGTCTTGTTCAAGAAGCTTGTTGACAGATGTGTCCACTCTCTTAAAGAATATATAAATTATATATACAAATAATATTGAAGTGATAACTTCCTATGGGAGGTCGTTACCAGTCCAGTCTGTCTGGCTTCCCTTTCTCTCACGCATACGTCAGCGGAGGTTTAGTTTAGTTTATCACTTCTGTCGAGCGTCCCGAGACGCACACATTTTATTAATTTGTTTATTCGTAGTAGAATTGATGATGGCAAATGTCTTGGATGTACATTGTGTACATGATGAATTTTTGTAATATATTTACCTAATTTTTACTATCACATTTTGGCAATTAAACGAATTGAATTGAATTGAATTGTTTTCTTATGAGTTTTATCTTTTATTGAGGGATTTCTAATAGACGATTTTTTCATGGTCATTGAATAATGAACAGTGAAACAGTCCCCTTGTTCACTTTAGGAAACATTGATTATAATAATAGAATAGTTGTACTGGCCATTCTACGTCTTTAATTCTACTTAATATAGAATAAATATAATATGACCTTAAAATGAAATATGCTAAAGTTGTATCATACTGTACGTTAGTAATTTAATTTAACTTTAACGTTGTATTTATTCTACCATTTTTACTTCATATATCCTTACTTTTAAATAATCATGGTTACATAACGTCGCGGCGGTAGTTCTGTTAACATTACGACTTAATCTTGTTTGAATTGCCAGTTATCTGTTCCCGGCACTGCCTGAAATTATTGCAAGTTTGTAACGGTAAACTTTGGTTAAAAAATATATCTAATTTAATTAGACTGCTCCTCATTAAGATAAAACCAGATACAAATAGTGAATTAATTAGTGAATTAAATTCGAATTAATGAACACAGATTCATAATATGTAGATATGTTAGTCCGTGTAATTCAAAAAAATATATAGAAATTTGTTCTTATACCTGTATCAATGCTTAAAAAATCTTTGCTCTCATCTCATGATATAGTCAGGGGTAAGTAATTCTTATTATAACTACAGTGATATCTTAAACGGCATCTTTGTTCACTGCATCGGTAATAATAATATTTTATCATATTAAATTTAAGTTGGAAAAGACTTTATGTTAGGTACAAACTTAGGTTACAACAGATACCTAAAACAAACAGAAAATGTATTTTCAATTTATTGTCACAACGAATGAACGAACGTTGAATTTAATTTTATAAACATTTCTTAAAATATATGAAAGCAATGTCTAATCAAGCGAACGAGCCGAGAAGGCCTTTTACGCTAATGGAAACTCCGAGATATGATAACACTTTAGACAATTTTTCCGCAATTCGAAAAAGTACCAGCGCGACGTCAACCGTAAAATAAGTTTTTATGTTTTCTCTTAGCTATAAACGTGTTTCTAAGTAAGCTGTAATGTTTTCGATTACCATTGTTAGAAAATGTTGACACTTCTAATCGAGAATATATGATTGTGCTTTTATGTTTAAGGATTTTGCACATACATGTGCCCTACCAAGACTCGAACCTTCTGTGTCATGGGGCTCTCGGGACTGGGACCGTGGTCTCCAATTCCACTTCGGTGGCGGTCTCGAAAGCCCCACCACCCAACCTCTTCATCTGTAAAGCATCTTAGACAGTGCCTACACTTTAAATAAAAGTATACGTTTTAATAACCGATAAGGCAGGTATCTTCACATCATGATGGAAGGTTTTGACATGTATTTATTAACGTTGGGTAGGAGGACAAACGAGCAGATGGGTCACCTGACGGTAAGTGACAATGCTACCCATAGACACATTAGCTTAAGAGTCGTAAGTACGCTGAAAGAGGAAAAGGAGATTTGTACATTCGGTACCGTCACTCACTCTGCAACATAATGCAAATATTGTTTGACTACCGATTTTCTGTGAGGCTGTGGTATTACTCCGGTCGAGACGGCCTATTCGTACCTAAACATCCCACGGTAACAATTTGCATTACATTGACAACTACTAAATGATCTTACCAATAACAGATATTCATAATACTAGCATTGTATTTCCAATATTGAATGAAGTATAGAAATCCGTCACGTAAAGGGATATCATTAGTAATGTAGAATTACTTTCATTAAATGCATACCTACTTGTGTCGCTGGCATTCGTACGTGGATAGAATGGGTGACTTGTACGTTCCTTCTGTTTTAATTGTATTAATCGGTAGAGAAAACTTTATTATTTAGAGCTTTCCTGCAGAGGATATTCTTGGTGGAAATGTGTTTTTAATGATTGCGAGTTGGTACAAAGCTTTATATGTCTTTTTCGAATAGCTGTCTTCTGGTATTGAGTGAGTGGACACAGTTGTTATGGCAAGGATAAGTAGAAGAAGTAAAAATTACTTTTTTGTTGCCATTATATACTTATAGGTATTGATTGTAAATAGGTTCTTCATATAATAATATTTATAACCGACCGCAAAAAGGAGGCGAGATTCTATGTTCTGACTGTATGTATTTTTTTTTTTTTTTATGTATGTCCCGCGATTTCTCCGCCAATTGTTGATCGATTTTCATTTTTTTTTATTTTATTTCAAAGAGTACGCCTGCCAGTCCCATTGTGACGAAATCAGGATTTGATCATGGGATACCACGGAAATTAAGGAAAAAAAATTGTGTTGCACGTTTTCCGAATGAAAATATTGTTAAAGGATTCTAAAGCCGCATTAATGCATTTAAAGAAATATATATGATATTTAATCAAAGCAACAAAAAAAAACATAATATTGAATGAGAATCCACTAAGGAAACATATTTTAAGACATTCTCTTAATACTTGTTTTACATCCCGCCATAAAAATCAAAGGAATTATAGGACAAAGAATTAGCTTTCTTCTTTTGATCATCGTTTGTATCGTTGTTGTGGCAGTCTCTAGACATGTCAACCACCCTCTTAAAAAGGTCGCAAATGGTAGTTACTAAATAAATCAAAATAATAATACATTGTTAGGCTTGGCCCTTAAACAAAAACATAGAAACAAAAGAAAACACAACATCAAAGACCTAACTAAAAACATTAATATGACAGTTACAAAAAAGAGTCGTCGGAATTTCACCGCAATATATCCTACAAAATTACGTAGGACGCTCTTGGTCAGTGACACAATATTGCGATGTATGACATGGGTTACCTTCGTTAAATTTGTCCGGTATTCGCTGGTAACTATGATGTTTGCAAGCTGTAAAAAAGGTATCCATTGAGGCTTATTGTTTTGGCCAGCATTATTTTTATCAGTCCACTTTTTCTAAGGAAACGGTGTTGTTCCAAAAATTTAATTAAAATTTCCGTCCACCTAAATTTACATAACTCTTTTAAACATTTATGTTAAGAGACATAATAATCTATAAGGAAAATATTAAATATTTATTATTATCAAAATGTTAGATGAATATATACTTTTTATTACTACATTAGTTCTTACAACACACCGTTATTTTCGTGTTAAATTCTTCACTCCGTTGTGTCAGGCCCATTTTGCCTGGGTACCCACCGGACAGCCCTACCCGTTAACCATAGACAGAAGCTCATGAAGATCGGACGTTTACTGCGGGAAAAGGCAGTACTTGCAATCACTCGTAACCTTTCTATAGCCAACATCACCCTTGAGTTAGAATTATAATTATTGTGTACCAGAGTTTCCTCTCATATTCCAAGTCTTTGACACTTTTTATAAATATTTAATATAATATATTGCATGTTTATATACAATACTGACATACAATATTTCGCAAGTTTTGTCTATGTTATAACTCGGTTAGAATACACACTATATTAATAGATGATAAATTGAGTCGGATATCGATCAAAGGTCCTTTAAGTGATATCTGAATCATAAAAATCGACAGAACATTTAACAAACTACACACAGCCAGCAACACGAATATTCAATTTCTAGTAACTTTCACAATTTCAATATGAAACAGTGCTCAAGTCGAATATTCTTGTATTTCTTTCCCCTTTGAGAGAGTTCGCTTTGTGACCGCCGAAGCCGTATAAATCTGTTTAAAGTACAAGATTTTCCTTTAATTTTTTGTTTCGCTCTTGATTCTGCTACGTTCTAAGAAAATGTTTCACTGTAGTAATGTAGACAAGCAAACGATGTATAACCAATAA
Organism: Tyria jacobaeae; assembly: GCA_947561695.1. Taxonomy (NCBI): domain Eukaryota; kingdom Metazoa; phylum Arthropoda; class Insecta; order Lepidoptera; family Erebidae; genus Tyria; species Tyria jacobaeae. The sequence continues at coordinate 15,455,092 of OX387220.1, forward strand.
ATTACCTTATTTAAAAGTAGTAAACGATATTTTCGTTTAGTAAGGGTATCCAAACTTCTCATTTAATGCAAGCTTAAAAATTCATGCCTATATTCCCAGAGGCGTCTCCAATACCCAGTTTTTGCCCACTATAATTTAGTGCCACTTACGTAATTGGGGGCTAGTCTAATGCCGTCGTCCAGGCACGGTATGACTGTATTTATACTCTGTAAACTGTAGTCGCGTTTTACGACATCCACGGGAAGGGATGGGGTTACCCTATTTTCCTCCACCGAGAACCACACGGTACATGTATTTCATTTCTAGTAATTAGTGTCACTAAGCGTTTCCCATAAGGGACAAAACTAGCACAATAAATATTTTATATTATTTTTTATTTTTTGATAATAATAATCACGGGTAAACGGTAAGGAAAAGGGTCACAACATTCAAAACTCTTTATAACAAATAATCAGGTATTCCGTTCATTATACCAAATTCGCGTTATACTCTTTTACAGGCCAGTCCAAGCCTAGTCTGTCATGTGAGACCGTCCGTCACTCATACGGATAATGACGTGACATTTTCACACTGGCAACTCCCTAATTGCACGTCAGACGTTTAATAACACGGATTTCAAAGTATTGCTGACGGAAAGGGTTGTTTGTGGAATTACTATATGTTTTTTTTTTTTACTTGTAAACATATCTACATTTTCATTACAAAAGTAAGCTTCTAGTAAATATCTTAAGTTTAAGGTCAAGTCATATACTGTGTGTAAAAGCGAAAGTGAGTTTCGAGTTGAGCATTGAGTTTAACGGCGTAATAGACTAATTTAGGCAAAACTTTACAATAGACAATATACACTAACTTTAGTACAGTACTGTATCTCAAGGCAATTTAATTTACCACTTCAAATAAGTCTATACAGCGTAACCGTTTGTCTCTGAACCCCAAATAGGTATTATTCGATTAGACGGTCTAACTCTACTGTACAAATAAATCCAACTGCATTATTCGCTTTGGGGCGAGTATTGCAAGAGAATCAGGGTTTAATCCAGTCTAAATTACTTACCGTCTGCTTGAAGCCCAAACGATTATCTCTCGGATGAGTCTTTAACACCCCGTCGAATATTTAACTTGTTTGTTTCCATTGTTTTGGGTCTGTATTTAGGAATAATGCTTTCTTATATCCTTAAAATAAAAGCCATTGGGCTTTTGAGAAAATCTAAGGGTACGGTAGAAACGTAACGGTTCAATTTAGGTTATTAATAATATAGTTAGCTATCATACTTTAGCAGTTTACATTACAATATGTTCTTATATGTAGTATGTAAGACTTTTGGAATATTAATATTAAATAGATTAATATATTTTTTATTTCAATAATTTAATGTCAATAATTTTCGTACAGCTATACTATACAAGCAAATTCTAAAACTTTATCATAATAATATTACGGAGACATAAAATCAATATTTTTTTTCTTTGCTAATGTTATTATAGACGAGCTTTGATTTTTTTTATAATATCTTGCTTTTTCATGCACATTTAATATCAGTTTCTGAGCTGTAAATGCCTGCTTTGTTCGAAACTCGTTCTGCAGAGAATGTTTTCCTATTGTTTCTTAATTTTACGCGCTAGCGCACAAGTTCCTGTCTATTTAATCGCTCAAGTTGTGGCCCTGTAGCTAGCGTCTGAGATAAATGCTTTGATGTACAATTTGGCAATTTATTTTTAGCATTTCAAATCAGTATATTCAGTGATGGTATTCGAGAAATTCTTTGAAATGTTTTAGGAGTGGTAGAGCCATGCTTAGGCACGAATGGGCGATACCACGGCCTCACAGAAAACTGGTTGTTAAGTAACGCTTGCGTTGCATATCCCTGAAATGAGTGAGGTTTCTGAAGGCCGAACTCCCTCTCTCCTCTTTCTTCTCCCCTTATCCAGTTCTCCTCATCCTTCCTCTCTTCGTCTCCTCCCCGCATGACTCTTGAATTCCAGGTGTTCATGGATAACAGGTGTCACTTACCATCAGGTGACCCGTCTGTCCCCCGTAGTATAAAAAAAAATGTTGAGTGGTACAAGTTTAGGTTTTGAACTCTTCTTATAGCAGTTTCCTATTGGATTTACCAAATCATTGAAAGCCAGTGGCAAGATATCCAACCAGGTGTTGAGTCTAATAGTACGGAATAAGACGGAGCCTTACAGCTTCCTAGTTGGGAGGAGGGCTGCCTTCCATGAAAATACCTAGAGAGTAGGTATCTGCTTCCTTCAGTCTAGGACTTCCAGGGTACCATCTCAATAGGATTTGTTATTGTTGCATGAACTTAATTCAATCAATAAATGGTAATTCAATGTATAAAATCAACGTGGGAGAGCCATGCTTCGACACGTATGGGCCGACTTGACCGGAGTATTATCAGGGCCTCAAAGAAAACTAGCTGTTAAACAATGCTTGCATTGTGTAACCGAGTGAGTGAGGTTTACCGGAGGCCCAAACCTCTTTCCCTTCCCTCTTTCCTTTACTCTAAAAGGTGGACAGCACTCTTGTGACTCATGAGTTGCACATGTTCATGGGCGGCCGAAGTAACTAACCAGGTGACCCGTCTGCTTTTTTGTCCCTTTATAGTATAAAAAAAAATCAAGGTTAAACTCATTACTAACTTTATTCAATAATTCGATATTGTTTATGATAAACTGAAAGAACGCTAGGCTATCTTCTATTTTGTGGTCGTATAAACGCTTACTTCAGAGCCATAACTTTACAAAAGAATTCCAAATATACAAGATGTTCCCGGGTGTCATATTGCGTCACTCGCACGTCACATTCGATTACAAAGGGGCAATCCTTGTAACGATAAGTTTGTTCGTGACCTTTATCTCTTTGGGCTTTGTTTTTTCTACTTCTCAAGAGAAGAAATTGTAACTTGACTATATCGTAACAGTACCTATTTCTTTTTTTCTTTTACAAGCAATTTATGTTTCAATAAATATATTGTGTCATTGTTGATAATCAGTCATCAATGTTCAAATAATATTAGACACATTTTTGCCCATATGCTGATTTCATGAAATTATTACTTCCATAAAATAAAATCATTTTATTACAAAATTACAAGCGTCGAATACGATTTCAAAAACTATATGTTGATTTAACATTTCAGAAACCAATGAACAAAAATAGTAACCAGCTTCAAATTGTTTCCGTAATAATAAATATACATTGTTATTTTCTTCTAAAAGAATTGATGTATGTGTTCATACAGATAGATGGCATACATACATACATAATATCACGCCTTTTTCCCATAGGGGTAGGCAGAGACGACTTCCTTCCATTTGCTTTCTCGCTTCTTCAACTTTCATTCCGTTTCACATACAGGTTCGTCGGTTAAAGGTACTTTTGACCTGGAATTTGCTTAGATTGTTTTGAACTTGATCCAAGAACATTCGCCTAGGTCTTCCTCTTCCGACAACTCCATTTACCTCCGCCATATAAATACCTTTTGTCAATCTTCTTTTACTCATCCTTTCGATGGTAATGATGATGGAGAACCTGAATGCATTATGCATAATGGGTGTATGAAATAGTAAGATAAAATAAATGGTGTCCAAAAATTACAAGTACCTAATAGTACTAGTAATGTATTTAAGTATTTTATCATACATACCTTAGCTTTAAATAAAACGTACTCTTGATCAAAACTGTATTCGGTGATCAGTACAGAAAGAAAGTTTCACATGTAAGGTTTGATATTGATGATTTGTATTGTGGTTGTTTCTCATAAGACCAAATCACATCATCAAATTCATGGTTTTCTCACGAAAAAATAATAACTTGCAGCAATATATATTTTTAAATATTAGTTTTATTGTTTTGTCGATTACATTATAGACATGAAATTATTTTTATCGTAACGTGTGCACTATTTATGTTAAATTGCTTATTAGGTCCTGTCTAACTTGTTTCTTAAACAATCACGTCTATAAATACATTTTTTCTATCGTTTTCTCAGTATAGAAAGGGTACGAAGTTCGTTCACTAAGAACATTTCCTCTGATTTTTTATTATTCCTATCTTCAGTTATCGTCGTGGAAGTATTGCTTTTTAATGTAATTTCCGAAACGGAACTGCCAGCCAGTTGCCTCCTATGGGATTCGCCTAATGGATTTTGTTCATATTACTCTTCCAACTCGATCTATCAATTTTATTAGACTTTACAATTTAAATACAGTTTAAATTTTTTACAAGGTATTCTTTTTGTGCTTTTAATCTAGAGTTTTTGTGGCAATATTTATAACGTCGTGGTAACGTGTCAAAGTTAGTTTTTTGTTATGTGATTTTTATGGTACTCCTGTATGTTATTGCTAAAGGCAATTTGCTGTATATATATATATATAAATGTATAAATATGTTTTGCTATACGTCTTAGTCTGAATGACGGTATTGCTTATTGATTATGTATGAAACATAATCAAAAAAGAGAAACATGTAAATATTACATCACTCATCTGGATGTTAAACTAAATATTTTCATGCCCTTATTGAAAGTTGTTTAATCAGAGTCCGGGGAAGTGCTTTAAATACTATTACTGGCAGCTAAGCACCTCAACTCTAGTATTAGACGTATCAATTGATTTACCCCTCCCCCGCACTCCGACAAAGAAATAATATTAATATATTTAGTATCGGTATGTTGTATTTATAGCGACGATTAAAAAACAGGGTCCCCTAAGTTAGTCTTGAATTCTGTACCTGACGTTGTTTATAAAAATATATGTTAATATGTTTAGACAGGTAGGTATCCTAACCTATGGTGCCCGAACGTGGTCACTACCCGTATCGCAAAAGATCGCCAAAGAGCAATGGAACCAAGTATTCTGGATGTAAAACGAAGTGACAGAACACGAAAGACCACGCTGCGTTCCAAAACGGGGCTAACAAATGTCAGCAAAAAGGCTGCCAGATTAAAATGGGATTGCGAGTGCACGTAGACCAATGGTCAAGGATTACCACGCAATAAGTGCCGCAACATGAATGACACTGCCGAGGACGGCCAAAAAAGAGATGGCGTAATTATTTAGCTGCGTACCTCAAGGACTGGCCCTGAGAGAAGGTGGCCCTGGAGAAGAGTATGTGGAAGGATCTGGGGAAGCCTTTACCCAGCAGTGGGACAGTATCGTCTAACAAAAAAAAAGTATACATAGAATAGAATACAATAGAACATAACTTCATGAGACACCAATTACAATTAGGTTACACGGATATAACAAATACAATATGTACAATGTACAAAAAAACAAAATAAAAACAAAATGTAAATGAGACCGCGTCTCGGCAAACGTAGCGTAGGACGCCCACAGGCCAGGTGGAGTGACAATTTGGGCATGATGGCTGGCAGGAGCTGGATACGAGAAGCCGAAAATAGATTGAAGTGGCGTGCAATGGGAGAGGCCTACGTCCAGCAGTGGACTGCGATAAAGACAACAGCAGTCTACAGCTCTAAGATATGGCATGCTCACAACTCAACCTTAAATAAGCTCTTGTTAAGTGTAATAACGACTTTAAAAGTGTGCTGTAATGTAATCAGAGATTTAAATTTCGAAATCGGTGATCTACAAACTTTTATCTATGCTTCTGTTAGTGCCAGTATCGTACTATAGTAATGTTCAGCTTTTGGCCGCTATTAAATCGCCAAACTTTTGCATCATTTGGATAATCGCCCAAAAAGATATTGCTAGCCGCATGTTAGGTTTCCCCCAAATTTTACGCTTCATGCTTTACACCTTGACTTGCTTACAATAGTAGCAAAGACTGATTTTATGTCTGTCTTATGTATTAAACGATATTATAACTTTTTATACTTTATTTTATTTTATTATTTCAATAATACTTATAGCTAAAGATAAATAAGGAACGAATACAGTAATCCCGGATAAAAGGGTCATGAATAATTTGTGATACTGTAGTTGAATGACTGTAGTTTTGTAGAGTGCAAATATGAAAATTAAAATACAAAAATATAACAATTAAAGAGCTACACGGCTTAACATTATCATAGAAAATTTTGGCTGGCATGGTTTTAATAGATTTATCCTCTTGAAAAATAGAACAATGACAGAAGAAAAAAATGTGAAGTTAGAAAAGCCGTCAGTGAAGTGTGTTTATTTCTATAAATTATTTTTACAATATTAGTAAGATACGTATATTAGTTCATACTAACATTCACATTTTTTTCTTCTGTCATTCAGTATTTATTCGGAATAAAAGATAGTACTTACCTTATGACCTATTCTGTACCTCTGGCTACGTGTAAAAAAAGGAAAAGTAGTTATGATGTTATAACGTAGGCAACAAACAAGCTCGACGTAGCATTTATAATTTATATATTTATATATATATATAAATAAGTAATGAATTTATTGTTGGCGTTTTCCTCTTGGACACCTACATCGAATAACTAGTTACAACTTCCCAGAATTTGTTGCAAATGACATACATAACTAAGTCAAACTAATTTACTATAACCATTTCTTTTAGCACAACTACAGCCAAGCCACAACCCACGAGCCGAGCGAGTGAAGCGAGCGTGCCGCGACAGCAGTCGGCGAGTGCTAGCACCGAATTCTACGCATAGCGAGTCCAATTCTAATCATCGTATCCAGGAACTAATATTAATTGAAAATTGTTTAAGTTTAAGGTAAGAGGTGACTAAGGAATAGGACTGTTATCTATCAAAAATCATCTTTACAGTGACACAGACCCGGTTGACAGCTATATGCTTGCCCTCTGTTACGTTACTGAGATGAAATTCTAATTGGCAAAAGTCGATGTTTAGTTCACCTCTGCCTACCCCTAAAAAATACAGGTGTGAGCGTATATATGTATGTAAAGATAAAGGTTGAAGATGTTTAATAGGAATTAAAATTTAGATATCTATAGCAGATACAATAACTATATTTTATCTAATCGTCCCGTTCATATAAGATGCGAATTCAATTATATTTTTCAGTACTTGTAGAGAGTTAGTTGCCGTTGGTCGCCATGGCTACCAAGTTTTTGACCTACATTTTGTATCTTTTTATATTAACTAATGTTCATGGATTAGAAGTGAACAGTAATGGCAAAATAAAAATAACTGTAGTAACGTCATCTTTTTGTAGTGATACAGTACGTTTTTTCAGAGACCATTTAATTGAAGCGTATCGTTTGTACGGTAAATATTTGGATATCGAATTTGTTCCTTGGGGAAGAACGAACTGGGACGGAGTTGGAACAATCACTTGTCCACGTCATCCAAATGACTGTTGGGCAAACCGAGTTCATAGATGTACGCTGAATATGCTTAAAGGAAATCAAGATGCTCAAATGGATTACATGACATGTGAATTCGTTTCTCGTTATGCATTCTTAAGTGGAAGTTACCAATGTGCTTATAACGCAGGTGTTAATATTGTCGAGCTGGATTACTGCGTGGTAAATAATCATGATGATTTAGATAGAGCAACACAAAAAGTATCTGATTCGATAATGTCAGTTTTGAACTTTGTGCCTTCCATTGTTTTCAATGACGTTATAAATCAAGAGTTGCAAGATAAGGCTCGGGAGGAACTCGTCAAAATGATATGTCTTGCTCTGGCCGAACAGCCTGGCTCTGGAATCGTCAATTGCTAGATATGGGGAAATATCAAGAGTTTAAGCATTATATTCCTCAGTGACAAGTACAAAACTTCTCTAGATTATATTAAAACAATAACTTAACTACTCAAAGTTTTATTGATTATACGAAACCAGTCTTCTGACTATAATAAATAATAATATATGTATTTACTATATTTTGCACAATATACAATATCATGTTTTCTTAATAAAAAAACTACCCAACTTCTAGTACCACTTTCAATCCACCACTATTTCACCAGAATTTACAAAAGCTACTTTGCTTGCTTTGTTTCTATGTCCCTTCATCAGGGTTTTAAGTGGGTATATCAAGTTTTAATTACATTATATAAGACTTAGAACTCGTGTTCAATAAAGTCCAATCAACAACTTGTGATATATATGTATATAATGAAAGGGCCAGTACGCTGGTACTGGTACAAATAGGCCGGCGATGGTAGCAATACCACAGCCTCACAGAAAACCGGTACTGTGTACCGAGTGAGTGAGGGTATCGAAGGCCCAACTTCCCCCTCACCTCTTTCCCCACTCTCTTTTATAACCCTTTCCCCTCATCCCTTTTAGACCTCAGAAGCGGGCAGCGCTTACCACTCTTAACGTTGTCGTAAGTTTTGAATTACCATCAGGTGACCCGTCTAGCAATAAAAAAACACAAAATAAAAAGATAAAGAACGTGTTTCTATAACTTCTCTTTAAATATTTCTTTTAAATTTTAAAACCTACCTACTCCGACTTATCCCCAAATCTGTAATGAACATTTCACATGAAATAGAATACAAATTAAATACCCCATGTTGCCACGAAAACGCGAAGAACCTCTTCTACGTTTCATTTTCGAGCTATTCTTATTATTGTGAAGACTTTAAACCGGGACCTAATTTGATCTTACAATTTTCTTCCCGTCGTTCCGGCGCTTGGGGCTCAGTGTCAACATTTCATTTGGATTATATACTACAATAATAAGCGTTCGCTCACAAACACTCTTAAATCTCGGTAACAGAGTGTATTTTCGTTTGCTGTTATTTTTAATATATTGTTGCAGTAAGTCGGGATGCAGTGCAGTGGTCATTCTGCTCAGGCAGGAGCAACTTGAACGTCTTCCAAGACTTTGTGTTTTCATTATTAAAAGCGAATGACTATTATTATGGCCGCCTTTTCATTTTTACTATAGCAGATATATGTTTTGATTTTAATCAACGCGATACTGTAACATTCTTTTTGTCATAATTGGTGGATTAATATTTCTGCGGATTTACTTTTATATTACTGTAGATATCAAACACTTAAGAAAAATATATAATAAATGTAAGCACACTGAGTTCCTTTTGTAAGAATACCTCACATTTTTGTTGTTCATAGTTAAGTGATTATTTTATTAACTATATACTTTTTAATTACAGCATTCTTTAAAATTTTTATGTTGGGAGGTTTTTTTTTAACGGAGCAATAAAATAAAACCTTAAGAATATATTTTGTTCTTACACAGTAAGCATAACTAACTTGAAAATTAATTTCCAGTGCAATACAGGTACAGTATTTAGGTCTACCTTTATTTCATAAGTAGTTCTATTAAAAAAAAAAAATATTGCTCTCTGTCTATATTAATTTAATTGTGTAAATTAAAAAAAAACCTCTTCTTACATATTTTGTGTAAACCTTGAAAACAATTGTGTCATGTCTGTCATGTCTGGTTTTATTACAGGTAATCTAAGAAATATTCATGATTACGCTACTATGCATCCTGTATATTATTATTGTTTAAAATTAATTTAATGAAATCTGGTGTAGAAATCTAATTTCATTTAACAATTTATAATATAATGCCAAGAATTATAAGATGTAGTTAATGTTGTTCAAACTGTAGCGTGTACATAAACGTATTTTTAAATTTTATTATCCTTACTACATTTAGTAGAAAATCAAAGACGTGAAAGAATCTGCAAGGGGAGTTAAAGGAACAGTTTTAAGGCGTAATCCCTTTGGGAACGAAGAAGACATGAACATGTTTGTTTCCCAATTTTACGCCTTGCCGACTACGGCTGAAAAGAATCCACTAGCGAAATGAATTCTCCACTTGCTCCTTCTTCGTAGTTTAGTTGGTTTAATTGAAAAATTATTCGCCTTGTTTATCGGCGGAATTTCAGCTTTTTTGATCTTGCTGTGATATTAATTTTTATGTTGTATCAATTTTTGGTATCAAGATTATTTCATCTATATGTGGTTTATCTACTACTAATTATGGACGCAATATAGATAGTGATAAAAATGTAATTAACGATATACTTTGAATTTATCAATTCTTAAATCGTCTTAAGAGATTAATTACTTAAAAGTAATTCAAAAGAGACTTGAAAGGGAACATTTAAATGAAGTCATGAAATTTAAAGAATGACGTCTCTGCAAGTGTGCAAAACATGTTTAAACGTGTGCAACGTAAAATAGTATATAAATAAATGTGACTGTAGATAAGAAATATAATACAAAATATCATAGATTCTCATCGCCTTGGTATTGATTTTTTAATTCATATAGCCTAAAGTGAGACCTCAACCCATTGTTGAACCGTGCAACATGCAGGTTCTCGTAATGTACTACACTACAACTAAGTAAGGTGAATAGAGTCGATCAGTGTCGAGCACAAAAGGATGTTCAAAATGTATCACTGAGCTGAAGATATCATTTCAGATACGAGATAAACATATATCACTTATCTTGTTCTCAGCGAATTATTAGTCATCGACTCAACATCTCATGTAGCTCGTTTATATCAGATAAAACTATCACTCTGTATTTCTATTAAATCTGTTTCGTTCATATTCATAGCTTAGCTTAGCACTGTCTCGAATAGGTTGACAGTTCTAAGTAGGCTTAGAACTGTCAACCTATAAAACATAAAAATAATACGTAATTACCTACATATTAAAAAAAAAAAAAAGAACCTACATATAAAAAATATACTTTATTCTTACTCACTTCTTCCTCACTTATAAATAACACTTAAAGAAGTTGTAACTTTAATCTTAAAATCGCGATACATGTTTTTCCTTCAAAAAAAATTAAATGGAAAAAAAAATGACTTGAATTTAATTTTTATTTTGGTCAGCTGACCACGCGTCTTACTATAACTATGTATATCAATCTGTTTTATCTCACTCGGTCATGAAAAAGTACACGTTAAGCGGTTGAGCAACAAAGCTGAGTTACTGATATATTCACAGATAATGTGAGTAAGTGATACAGTTCATATGAGTGAGTGATATAATATATCCTTTTTACCACTCACTTAAGAGCTGCACAACTCTTAAATACAAATTAACTCTCAATTTGTGTGGCTCCGTTAATTTAAAAAAATAGTTACTAGAACAATAAGGTGTGCTGTATTTTACATAAATATACATTATATAAATAGGTATACTATCTAAAATGTACTGTAATGTAATGTATATACATACTGTTCAGTACTTTATAAAAAGTGCATACAAGTGAAGTTATTTGATTTTGGAGCAAACTATTTAGAGTCCCTCAAACCATCTTAGAAGCAAAAACGGTCAACATACTGTTGAAAAAATGATGTCATTAATAACCCAACCAAGGAACATCAAAAAGCTTTCATTAAGAAACGCTCTAAAAATATTCTCTCATGTTGATAAGAAAGCCTACCATTCTGATTTCCATATAGAGTGACATTTATACTGCCGTTCCTCTCAAAGATACGTCACGTCGTCGCTCGCTTTGTGCCTCGCTATGTATAAATTCCCAATATTAGATGTGACACTATTCTGTTACATGTAGGAGTAAACTATGGACAGTACATGTTTAAAGGATCTGAAAAAAGATTTACACTTTTTCGGACCTGACTACTAAAGAATATTTAATTTTTAAAATTGTGTGGATTTTGGATTGTAATTGCGTTAACGTTGGCCACTAACGGCCACTATCTACCGTGGTGGAACTGAATACATAATATCATAAGAATTGCGTAGCATATTATTTCTTTAAGTTGTACCCAAAACTCGGCCGCCACATAACAATAAACAGTACTCTTTTTCCCATTAAAAAAAAGAGTAACGTCAACCTAGTCGTATAAATTTACACATTATCACCTATTGCACACGTAGATGCCTTCTGAACACGTACATATATGTAATAATAACAGCTATTATAACATTAAACAGTATTGATACGTTAGGATCCAAGTATTAAACGTCTCTTTTGACATTTCTATATAATCGGATTATAGGTTTAATTTTAAATGGATAACAAACAAAATGTACATACCAAAAGGCCATATTTTTTTAAATTTGTACCTATTAAATTTATAGATAAGTTTGAAATTAGTTATTTCCGCATAGAGCCCCGAGCGATCGCTTTATACAGTGTGGAGCAATTAACTTCAGTGCACTGTCAGCGTTGCCACGCACCAAGCAACTTTAATATGTTTGTACGTAATACTTAGTAATTAGTTTCAAATGTTCGTGTTTGAACTGCAAATGTAACTAGCAAATGCTTCTACTCCAATTAACGTCAATGTAAACATAGCAAATAAACTCTGAAATTATTAAATTTAATGCAACAAATTTAGAAATATTGTTTGTCTATTAAACCTTCAAGCAATAGACAACACTTTAGTCACTAAAATTTATGTAATATTCATATTTTTAGACTCTTTTTATTTCGAACATCCCACACCTGGGAGCGATTGCTTCGTTAGACATCAACGTTTAACTGAAAGATTTTTAGGACTATTACATTTTAGAGGTTTATAGTAGAATTAAGTATAGTAAATATACAAATATCGTAATTGATTACGGTATAAATTTACAGATGACACGAAACAAACCCATTTTCTATTACGTAAAACGAAAAGGTTTTCGTTAATAGTTATTAACAATTTTTAGTGAACCAAAACAAGCACATATATTAATTATTTATTGTGTCTATTAAAGTATATTAAAAATAGTAGGTGAGATCTGGAATTTTGCTTCCGATATTGTTGGGAGCTATATTTATTAATAAATAACACTGCGTGCTCACGATTATTAATTTTATTTGAACTTTAATGTAGATTGTTATATGTTTCATATATTTTGTTACTAAAACTGATAAAGTTTATCTAAATAATTATTTTGCCAACAGAGGGCACTTCAACAGTGTAATTTAATAGCAATTAGTGACTAAATAACTGATAAGTAGGAGAGATCAATCTTAGGAGACAAATTTTGATCATTGACAACCCAAACTTTGAAGGAGTTCCTCTTCCTTTGTACGCATTATGTTCTACCGCCGATGTAGTAAGTCTAAGTTCTACTCATTTTACTATCAATATTTCCATCAAAGGATTTTAAAATCGATCTGATTTTGAACCTACATACTAATTGGTATGTCGGCACCTTAACATAAAACAAGGAAAAATTCCTCACAGTGACTGACACCTTATTGAATTTTCTTTCTAAGTTGTTGTATTGCACAAGTGTGTGGACTAGAAGAAAGTTTGTATCAAAGTCCGCAAAAAAAATGTTGAACGTTTTCTTATGAAACATAATAAAGATAACCTACACAATGCGTATAATGTATACATATATTTTATACCTATACCAACAGAATTAATCTGAATAATCTATCTCAACTAATACTGAGTAGTGTATTTCAATTGACGGTTTGTACCTACTCGTCTGTTGTAGATTAGGTAATCACAACTAACTAAATTGTGATTAAAATATTATATTATATTTTATATAATAATTATGTCAGTGTTATATATAGGCAACATGCCTGATTTGTGGTAAATTATGTAGGATTTCGTAGATTATGGATAGACGAACAGACAGGTCACCTACTGGTATGTGACAACAGCCGCCCATGAACACCTGCAATTCAAGAGTCTTTAATACGAGTCCACCTTTGTGGGCGATAAGGGGGGAAAGGAGGGAGTAAGGGGAGGGGTAAGAGGAGAGGGGGAGATGAGGGGTAAGGAGCGCATTGTTTGTTTACTGTTTGTCTGATGGTCATGTTACACGACTTTTGATGCATGGGATTCGTTCTCTGGCAAATAGATAATAGTTCTAGATAATAGATAATATATTATATATGCACGAAAGAGGTGCGTATAGGCAATCTATAAACTAAAACAGACTGATAGCTATAAATCCTCTTTTATTGAAGCAATTTCCTTGCTCTTCTATGTATCTACAACCTTGAAGTAGTGCCGGTTAGCCTGAAAAAATATCTACATGTTTGATAAGTTGAATGGTCGTAGACATAATTTAAAAACACGACCTTCAACTCATAAAACCAAATTGTTCAATAAAAGTATTTTTTTTTTGTATGGTACCACGCATCTATAATAATTTAGAATTAGAATCAAATAAAATATTAGTAATTTCAAACAAACGTTAAAAAACTTCTAATTTTAAAGGCTTATTCCTCCATAAGTGAATATTCATCAGATGAACTGATATGAATATGTGTAATTTTAATATTTTATTTTAAATTACTCAAATCAATTTTCTCTTGGACTCCACTTATTGCTTCCCATCAGGCAAGTGGAGTCACTATGGTAGGCTAACAAAAAAAAAATTGTATCTAGTTTTGATAAATTTTATTGTCTATATATACATTTATTTCTGTAGTGTCTTTAGATAATTATAACTTATTATGTATATAGAACTATTTTGCATGCTCTGTAGCTGAGTATGGTGGTACAACAATCTTATTTAATTGTAATAACCTTTGTACCCATATTTTAAACAATAATAAAATTGAACAGAAAAAAAATGTTGCAATATACTTACAATAGGTGAGATACTTTCAAATTATTTCGAACCACACTATGTAAGCTTTATTTAAACGAAAGCACCCACTATAAAATCGTAATAGCTAAAAAGAACTAGACCCATATTTTCATTTCATGTTACACCGTGGTGTTAGAAATTTTATGGCGGTGTCCAAGCGATGAGCTCTAAGCAGACTGGACTATATTTTGACAGCTTCTTCAAATAAATTGTCAAGACAGGGAAAGTAGCAGTGACATAAAAGATACATATTTCTTTTTTAATAGTACAAGACATGAAAATATTGAAATTTCTGGATATTTCAAACTGAAAGGTAAACGTACATACATGCAGTGTGCACGTTAAAACTACTAAACTTACTATACGTTACAGTAGAGAGCCAGCCCGTTTATTTTTTAACTTTATAAAAAAATGTCATTGAAGGGGCCAGTTTGTTTTTTGAGTCCTAGAACTTGTACTTTCCCTCTTCCGATCTTCGCTTACACAATACAAGTAGTGGCAAGCTGCAAGCCAGTACGCAACTTCATAATTACCCATTTCCCATTTCGCCCCCGGCTCGCCAGCTTTACTGTGAGCTTTAATTAACTGCACTATGTTGTAATATTCCAAAGTTCACTTATATCCTAAGGACTATCTCACAACAAACGCCTGCTACTCGCATGTAACAAATGCTTGATAATAAATTAAACTTTAAAACATATAATCAAGATATAATGATTTAATGTTTTATTGATAATTTAACATTTTACGTAAAGCAATTAATTACATATCCCTTCAACTTAAAAAATATTTGTCTTACAGTTCGTTAAAGAGAAATGAAGGTATTAGTAACGTGATTCATTATAGTCGTACTGATGTTAATTATCACTGGCCACATAAAAATAAAAACCAGACTTACGGGGTCCCACAGATTTTTATAGAATAGGCCACTAAGAAAAGCAGCTGATGAAAAAATTACAAATTTCGAATTAGGAACTCCTTGGGAATCCGTATATGTGTATTGAATTCATATGTTTTTACAAATTTGCGGCATTTTAAAAGGTGAATTTTACATCGAAATGAATTTGCCTAGAAAAATGTTTACTCAATGATTTATTACGATGGATTTTATTATATATTTGATTGATTTGTTACAGTAGTGACCTACTGTAAGAAATCAACCAGATATATAATATATTAAGAAATAAAAACACTATAAAATTTCCATTTTCCAAGAGACAACAAATTTACAAAATCCACTAAGAAATTATGATTGAAATATTTAAAAAATATTCTATGATTGAAAAAAAAAGCAGAGAAAAACTTGTAAGCCGGTTTAGAGCCGCCATTCGGTACACGTTGAAGAATTTGGTTAATTATTACGTTACAAAGTTCAAAATTATAGTTTATGTCCGAGAAAAGTTTATAGTAAAAGAAAATTTAAACATATTAATACAAATCTGTAGTTTGTATCTTATGACCTTTAGATCAAATAAAAAAAAACAGTTATATTGTACGTTTATGTGAATTAAGCATCCTCCGTTTGTTTTGTAAACCCAAGGGGCGTGAAGCTCTTCTACGTTGACAGAGTTTATATACGTTTATAAGCGGTCACGCCAGTTCTAATAAAAAAGTTTTAGAAAATGGCACTTTTTAATGACAATTAAAAAAACCGTCACTGCTGCCAACTAAAACAAAATGTTTATTTTTTCTTTGTATAGAAGCCAGAGTATAACTTTATTGCCTTTGGCTCGTCATATGTCATAGGGTCCGATGAACTAAATCTAATTGAAAAGGTTTATATTATGTTATTAGTTTAAAATATTTAAATGGGCCTTTCGTCTAGAAACTTTTATTAAATTTAAATTTACCGTTTTAGGATTATGGTTCCTTTTAGGAATATGTTAATTTAAGTTCATCGACGGTTATTTTGATGTAAAGTATTTGATATGAATATATTCAATATAATCTAATTAAACATAATCAAAACGAATACGATTAAGTATACATTATTAATAAAGTATTTTTTTAAATAAAACGACTCTTGAGTGGCAATTTATTTTTATAAAATACTTTTGTTATAATAATGGCGGTTCCTCATCTCTCAATACTAACTGCTTGTTACAGGCCCCCAACTTATCATACAGAATGTAGCCTGACTTATAAAACAAACCGCTCTTGTTAACAAGTTAAAACATTGCAGGCCAAAACTTTAATTTAGGGGCACGATATTTGCGAACGGAAACACCCCCTCCCTATCTCCCTTAACCCTCACACTGCCGCCTAACTGTCAACTGCAAAGAGCTTTCGTGTAAGGAAATTTAAGGTTGGTCACGCGGACCGACTACAGCAGTCTAGGGTTTACAACATGGATGTACTGAAACTGGATTTACTCGGGTGCTTGGAGCCGCAATGCAGTGTGTTTTCATTAGTTGCTCGTGAGTCATCGCAAGACAAAGTCCTTTGGGGTGTTGTAGGTTCCTTTACTAAAGGTATTTGTGAATAGAAAGACCATGTTTGACTACTGTACATATTGGAAATGGGAGCCAGAGCAAACTAAATGGATTTATTTACATCGGTGAATTCTCATGTAGCAAATATATCACTGTAGACATATGCCACAGTACTGCTTAGTGCTTTAATTCGGTATTTAACTAGATTTTTTCTTTTGAATATCGACTATAGGAGTAGGTGTTTGTGTTTTGTCTCCCCTGATTAAATATTAACTCGTCTTAATGAAGAGTCAGGGAACTATCTCCAAAATGCTAATACTGCCAAATAGTATACATAGAATGTACATATATTTTTTTAATACTTTTAAGTATTAAAAATATATATATACAGAAAGTGGCCTTTTTAAAAATATAGATTTAAAATAGAAACAAACGGAAAAAACGTAATCATAAAGATTGGTAAGTGGCTCTGTTTCCGCATTTAAACTCATGTTCGATTCATTTAGTGTTCAGGAGGCTGGCTAGTTTAGCTAGCCTAGCTCCTTCCATATGCCCAGAATCCTCCTGGGGTATTCGCAGACTTCTAGGAGCTTCCCTGGGCCTGCGAGGGTTTCTGCCCGTTGTGCTCTAACCTCTGCCACATGGAAATAAATCAGTTAAAAGTACGAAGCCTGTACTATACGTATAGTTTACCATTATTAAATCATATAAATACATATGCATTTAATGTTGCGAAAATAGCTCTTATTACTTCCATATGTTTAAATAAATTATGACGTTTCCATTTAAACTGCACATCTTTAATAATTCAGGTTAGGACAAACACGCTACGTTCACGTCAAACTGTCTCAGCTTTGAGATTCAGGTTTTAAATTAGCACAGACTACTCGGAAAACAAGGAGGAAACCAACCTTAATCTGTTTAGGTCACGCCATAGTAACGTTACGTAAACGTAACATTAAGTAGTTACTGGAATTGTTATATTGAAATAACCGCCGTTTAAACTCAGTTTACGTTTTGATGTCGAATACTAAAAGTGGTATAATACATATCACGATTCTAATATGTACTATATTTCTTAAAAACTCTTTTAACAATTTGTTGTCTTAAGATGCTAAATATACAGACTAATCTAAGGATACAATCGTATAAAACATTTAAAAGTCATATCAGGTCAACTGTCTAAACCTAAAAATCTTCGATCTTCTAGGCAAACTGTTTGAGTCCAACTCGATCCTGGACAACGGGAGAAACGAACCACACCTGTCCGGTTTGCAAAAAGGCCAGTGCTTAAAGCGCTTCTTTCGCGATGTTCATAAATCTAGTGGGCCCGATAGAATCTCTCCTATCGAGCTGAAGGTGTGTGCTCCAGAGATACCACCGATTTTAACGAACCTTTATTAATTTTTCTACTCTCTAGGCGTAGTCCCGAACTCATGAATGTCAGCTTTAGTACACCCGATCCATAAGAGCGTCACACAAGATTTGCGCGTTCACTACTAAAAAGATACCATTGTTCGTATCACTTCGCTTTGAGAGCATTTCCCTAATTGCATCAGCCAGTATCGAAATATAATAGTTTCACGGTTATTTAGAGGGAAAAATCCAAATTAGCCTCCAAGAAGCTTGGTGCGCTAAACAGATCGAGACAGTATTCACTCCAGCCCACTGCTTGCAACTTTATAAGGCGCAGGTTTGGCCAGATATGGAATACGGTTCTCAAGTCTATACAGGGGCATTACATACCAATCTTCTCCCTCTTGCCCGCATTCAACGAAGAGCGACTCGTATCATCGATAGGATATTTCTGATCGACCTGACATCTTGTTATTACGTAGATATGTAGCTTATTATCCCCTGCTGTATTTTAGGACCGATGCGACCTTAAGGAAAAGAGCGTAATCCTACAACTTTGACTCTTGTGTTACTTGTGTCCATGGGCAGCGGTAGTCACTGGCAGTTTGGTGACCTGTCTGCTCGTTTACCGCTTACCCCATAAAATAAAAATAGTAGTCCAGAAGTAGTTAAACAGTTTATAAAGGTATAAAGATTACACCGAGAAGAGCATTTATACGCCCATTTTATAATGTTACTGTCCTCGTGCATAACCATATCTATAATGTAGGGGGGTCGAACTGAAAGTTTTTAGAAAACAAATAACGGAATGATATATATTCTTCACTTTGGTCGCCAAATCTTCGAATCGAAACATCCACTGCGCAGATTATCCTTTGGTTTCGGGTTTGTAACAACATATCCAGCTTTCATCACCTGTGACGATATCATATACAGCGTTCGCGTCACCTCCGTCATACTTTTCAAGCATTGGGCGCCACCAATTCCAGCCACGGCCTTTTTTATGTTCCGTCAAATTATTATGTATCCATCTAGAACAAAGCTTACTGACGCCTAAATGTTCATGTATGACTTTTTGTACTTGACTCAAACAAAAACCTTAAACTGTCCATATCTATTAGTATGTCACCCTTTCATTAGCTTCTATCGGTAGCCACACAGCGCTTACGTTTTCTTTAATAGTCGCCGTAAAAGGACGTCCTTCTCGATAATCATCAGTAAGTTTGCTTCGACCACGTTTAAACTCGTTAAACCAGTTGTAAACAGTGACACGAGATGGAGCTTCGTAGTGAAATGCAAATTGAAGTCTATCGTAACATTTTTGTTGAGTGAGTATGACTGCAACCAAAGTCATAATAAATCATTAAGCAAATATTTTCTCTAGTCAAATCTATTTCGATGCACGATAGATACTTTTAAATTACCGCCAATTTGTAAAAACAAATGACATGAATTCATTACACATTTACAATTCGAAATTTAAATTTAAAAAAAAATCGGCTGTTTTTCTTACTGGCCTATTCTAAAAACTTTGAGTGTGACCCCCATACTTACAGGAAATGGATAAATATGATGTTACTGTAATTTAAACCATCAGACTAATATACGTATTGTCGAATGATCGCTGTACATAATAATATATTGAGTTATAGAATAAAAGTAAATATATGAAGATTGTCCTATAATATACAATAAACAATACTAAAGAAAAGTACTGTAAGTTTATAAGTTAGACAAAGGTAATTTAATAGCTAATTATAACTTAAACCTATGGTGACGACATGAAGTAAGAAATCAATGAAATGTTTCTTAATAAAATATCTAATTAAATTCTCTCCGTACACTGTTATAAATATAGACCTGTACGGAATAAAAATACACCTACTTTTATTTAATTAAAATTGTAAAGGAGAAGTCTTTTATAATTCAGCTACAGGATTGTAAAGAAAATGAAACTATATAGTAAACTTTCCGCCATTTAAATATAAAGTACAATGAGACAATAGCCACAATAGTTTGCAACAGTCCAATGTGACGCGCGCACGCTTCACGGACCTTTGCAGGCTTAAGGACGTTGTGATATGCCGTAGATTTAATTGTGTTGGATAGTTTTCTATATCTGACGACTAAAGCCGCCACCTGATGTTAAGTGACAACCGCCGCAGACATTTGCAATGACGTTAAACCGGTTGAGCCCCAAACGCTTTTGTGCCTAATTCATGAAAATAAAAATCAAATACGTAGCTAGGCTACGTAGTATATTAGAAAACTTGAAGGCTTAATTATGAAGTAGAAACAAAAATTTATCGTGTTTATATTGTACTTTTGAATTGAATGGTTAAGTAACTTTTATTATAATATAATATCTTATCACTATTCACACACATCATAAATTAAATTTCTTTATATATTCTGGTTAGAGTCGGTTGAGAAGAAATTTGTCTTATATTTTTTTAATTACGTAAGAATATCCAGCCTTATGAATCCAAGTAGATATTCTAAGCCAGTCTCAGTTATTGTCGCCGGAGTGGCGAGTACAATCGAGTAGTTAATTACCCTGGCTCCCACAGGAAGGGCTAGGTATCGAAGGGTTAGAGCCAATTATAAAGTTTATACTTCAATGACCAGTTTGTTCAGATCCCCCACCCTCCCGAGCTCTCCTATCAATAAGACGCCAAAAGAGAACATGATAAAAAAGATAGAGCTCTGCCTTAGCTGGTGGAAGGTTCTCCCTCAGTTTGCATTTAGGTGACCAACCACCAACCAGATCTGAAAGTTTGTCCTAACCTGTGTTTCATGTTTGCATTTTGTCAAGGGGTGCGAAAAGTATAGTTTCGTAATTTGCGACAATTTAAACGGCGAGTGAGTTGGTAAATGAAGTCAGTTTGCCACTTGTTATTGTTATCATGAAATTAAGAGAAGTGAGTTAAAATGTAAGAGTAAAATGTAAGAGTAAAATGAATACACAAAATAGTATAATTATTATACAAAGTATATAGTACAGTTAGTTAATAATATAATAGAATTTAAAATTAAGGATCGATGTAGTTTCATGCAGAAAGTATTTACGTAACATGTAGTCATTTTACATGCAGTACGATCGTCACAGAAAATATATATCATTTACGTACGTAAGTCAACACTATAAATATGTAAGTACTCAAAACGATCTTTTATTAAGCAAGATAGCCACAACAAGAGAGCAACAAGCAGAAGCTACTGTTTTTTCTGTTCACCTGCTGGGAACAAATATATATAGCTACTTAAATTGAAAAAAAAAAAAGAAAAAAATATTTATTTCCAAAGAAAACAAACTCTGTTCTACGTACACAAGGTTAATAAGTTAATTAAGAAAATGAGCATTTGAGCTATACCTTTCAAAACCCAATTAATATGAGAGCGCGTTAATCAAGAGCCATTATAGACATCGGGCCGATAATTACATTTATACAGGGTGGCGACAAAATAAACAGATTACAGCCCGCCTGGTAAATATCTTGTGACGTGTGAACGCCATTAATTGGTGTCGTATGCCTTTACGCTACCTTTGCTTATGATGACAACGTCGTGGTTCATTATTCTGAAGGGTAAGAATTGGTAATTAATAGCTTTGAAAACGATTACAGCTACGGTTTTAAACTGCTTAAAATTTAGGGTTCGCAATCGGTGAAGCCTCTACGAACGAGTTAAGAAAGTCTAGAATTATACACTAATTAATATTGTATATTTAATGTACCTTATAGAGACAATCCACAAATTGTTATAGGCAGATAGAGGCGTTTGTTTGTTTCGTGTTGTGTTTCCTTTTTTTTTCGTGTTTGTCATCACTTTACCGAAGCTGACAGTGTATGTCCGACTCGAAATTGCTAGGAGGTGCGGAGCCTGAAGGTGAATTCATGAAAATTGATCTCCTTTTCAGATTTATTAATCCATTTTAATAATAAACCCTACACGTCGAACCCTTGATTCTAAACCTGACGAAAACCAAACATATGTATGTATATAATGTTATGTGTGCTAGCGCAAGTAGAAGGCGTTACTTTAATTAAAGTTGTGTAAGACGCAATTAGTTGTGCGACGAGTAAACTAAACGATGAGATACTAAATTAAAGCATCGTGCATGTGTTTTGCTGAAGCACCAGTGTGCAGCTTAGATAATAAAGTAATATAATTTTCTAAAACTTATATGTATAATAGAAATACGAGTAAGAGTATTGTATAAATGGAAATCTTAACGATGAACCAATATCATAAAGAACAATACCTTGTGTACCTACCTACAAGTTAGTGTATGTCTGTCTGGCAGTGTATGGTCTGTCTGGCAGTTCTTATCTTGTTTATATAATATTATTTTTTATTTTCTATTTCAGTCATTCAACAGTACTTTGGTTCGACACACACTCCCACTTTATCCGATGTCTAATGTTTATGGTAGTATGCATACAATGCATTGTAAAGTCTGCCATCTTTTTCTTTATTTTGATTCTGATTACTTATTTCCGACTCATCTGTTTAAACTTTGTATGACATGTAAAGAGACAAAGGCTCACAAAGCCTTGCATGTTCTTTACTGAACTAGACTTTATTTTAATTGAAAATCAACAGCGCAGAAGCCCTGAGGTTCAAACACATATTCTATTTTACACCCCGCATCACTAATTGAATTACATACATAAGTTTACATAACTTGCAAATTTACATGGAAGTCAAATTTGTAGGTGAATCAATAAGAGAAATTCTTTAGCTCTGTTGTAAATTTATCTCCAATCCCTAGTCAAAGTATGGGGCTGAAATCCAGCCTTTAGACTACACCTATAGTCAGACAAGTCCAGGTTACAATTATGGGTGTATCGAAGTCAAAAATTGAGACTTCTAAAATATTTCAAGGAGAAATTAAAAATCTAAATTACGTGTGAAAGCAACAAAATGTGTTACAAAGTTGTGGAAATCAGAAGAGCTAAGAACGGAGTATCTAACTCTCTTTGTCTATGTGGTATCTGTTTACGGTTAACTGTTTAAACGGCTAAACCGATATTGATTAAATTTGGTATGGGGATACTTCAAACTCTGAGGAGGGAGTTGCTATTATTTTTACCATACCAAGATGGTGAAGCCACGGGAGAAAGCTAATCGTACCACTAATAAAATGCGTAAGTTTTGGTCATTGTTGTCACTCAGTAAAATGGCTGTGTGCATTTGCTTGAAATTTCAACTGAGATAGATTGTACTCTTAGTCTTACCACTTAGGCTTAGGTACTTTTTATCCCGGAACAATGAATTATTCAAAATTACCACCGATTATGAAGTAGCGGGCAACAGATAGTAATAAATAAATTGACCACGGAACAAGGGACGATAATGGTTATAAAACTTTGTCAATATTCCTGTTATTAGCTGTATCATTACACTAAATACTTTACTTATAGTTAACACATATGATTCGTATTTACAAAAAAAACATACAGTTTATACACTACACAACTAAAGTTTGACTAAGGGACCGGACTGTTATGTATCAGACAGTACATAAACAAACCTACAATGTCTCAAAAAGTGTTCATTAAACACGCCTCTGCCTACTAGTTCAGGGATACAGGCTTGAGTGTATGCAAGTACATTTGTATAGGTGTTTTTTTGATATTCATTATTTTATCTAATATTTTCTTAATCTCAATAAAAATAAACCACTGTCAGTGTCAGTTACAATCAAGATCGGGTATGAACTCAGTATATATAATATTTATGTCTAGTGTTCTTTATCTGTATCTTCTATCGAGTTCTTCCTCTTTGAATATACTGACGACAAACTCAAAGTGGCCTTCAGTTTGTTTACAAAAGCGCAACTTTATTGACCAACTACTCAATACAACAAGCAGGTAGAAAGCACGTAAAACAAACAAATAATATTGCCGTCTAGTAGAAACAAAGCACATGCGCAACGGACTGCACAAATATATGAGAGGAAGCAACTATAGCTTACAGTTGATGTAATGTCGGTTCAAATCAATTCATTGCTGGCTCTCTCTGATCTACAGCTATGCACTTGCCGGTTGGGAAGGGAAAGCGAAAAATAGGCATTATATGGCGGATAGTTCGGTAGTTGCAATTATTGCTTGCTTAGTTTTCTCCATAATTTAAAATAAGGAAGGAGTATCAGAATGTTTGTACTTTCTTCATGGGGTTAGTAAATCAACTTCTTTGTGTACTTTACACACAGATAAAAGCCCACGCCTTTCTCCCATAAGAGAATGCAGATTTATTAGTCAGCACATTGCTTCTATTATTGAAAACTTAAGACTAGACTAGACTAGAAGACTATTAGACCTTTCATACAAGAACGGCCGGTTTCGGAAACTTCTGCCTTTACTCAGAAATTCACCATTTTTTTTTCAGATTATAATATATTCTGTGTGGTCGGCCCCTATCGGTATTCCCATTCTCGTTTGCATTATATACTTGATTTGTTATTTGTTTCACAGTCATTCTTTATACCTGCATAACCTTTACAAAAAAAGACAACGAAGAAAACAGATGTAGCACTTCATAGTATTTTAGCAATATATATTCTTTACATTATGTTTTAATTCAAAGTAAAAATGTGTATATTTCAATGTGGGAAATCTATTGATAATCAACCCCTAACTACTTCCGACGGTCCATATTAGTTGTTATATCTTATTGAAGCTTCAGATCATACAAGACAAGTAAAGTTTAATCACAGTGAAACCTCAAGTCATTGCTTAGTTCCGT
The DNA here is from genome assembly GCA_947561695.1 of Tyria jacobaeae. Taxonomy (NCBI): domain Eukaryota; kingdom Metazoa; phylum Arthropoda; class Insecta; order Lepidoptera; family Erebidae; genus Tyria; species Tyria jacobaeae. The sequence continues at coordinate 15,480,084 of OX387220.1, forward strand.
CTCCCATAACTGACACTTTAGTGAAATACGATCAATTAAACTGGAGTACAGTTCGCATCAGATGGGTCTGGTATTAGCGATCGTCTCCCGGGAAATAAAGCTAGTGTTCTGGAAACTTTTCCTCTGAATATTCGCTACCATAACTTTGACAAGGAAGAAGTGGTAGGAATAACAAGGAAAGTTTTGTGTTGAATATAAAAGGAAAATCCTATATATGAGTATATTTATTAGTATAAATAGACAGTATATTTACTTAAGTCTAATATTTTGTTATCACTTTATTGTACACCTTTTCACGAGATATAATACAGTGATATCCTAAACACTAATACTATACACGGCTATCGGCGCGGCGCCGGCGGTCTTATCACACCCGGCGATTTCTAACAGACAACCTTGATATTGATTTTTCCTTATATAATTTAGCGCATTTTGTGGTGAACTAATGTTAGATAAAATAATATATGCATTCCATTTACACAATGAATAAGATACCAAAGTAGCATTTCTATAACGACTTTGCGACCTCAGATTTTCACTGGTTTTGTGAGAATTCTATGGGTAGGTGTTATATTAACATTCAGAGAGGACTGTCAAAACTACTTATCGCATTTTTTTTATAAAAAATCCAAAAATTTCTACAGTGACGGGGTTATATTACTACCTGGCAACATAAGCGATTTGGATGGCAACAAGTTATCGAACAAAACGGATGATGATGAATATCCATAATCAATAAACTTTGAAAAACAATGTCTTAAATTTTTATATAAATTATACCCTTATATACCAATTTTTTTGTGTGGAAACCCCCACGGCAAAAATACCTTATAAATAAATATCCTTATATACCTTCATTTTTGCAAAAGTTCAGCTTTAATTATGACATGTAATAGGCTATATATGTTTTTCTTCTTGCGGCTTATCTTGCGTGATATTTTTTTTTCCATCCATTGAAAATAGTAATATTTTGCTCTATGAACCATAAACTGTCTCCGTTTCAGTACTCTTGACATAGAACTTGTTCATTTGTAAATGTAAACATAAATCTAATTTGATTGTTCGTCTTTTAAACTTTCTTACTTAAACTATCACAGTCTTATGTTAACTGTTAATATATATTAGGTGTACTTTAAAAGATTTGTAAAAGGCCATATATAGTTTAGTATATATTGCTGTTAGTTTTTGGTTTCGAGCCAATAAATCATACAGTTATTCATATTTTAGGTTTATTAGTTTTCAAGATGAATATTTCAAGTTTTTATTTTCATATCTATGAGCTCAGTAACTAAGTTTTGGGATGCATAACATACATAGGTAAATTTATCGAAACTTTATCGTATAAATTTAAAAGACAATTAAAAATGTTCAATTTTTTTTTTCTTGTGGAAGCCCTCTCGGGCTGTCATTCCACCAGGATTAGAAGAAAAATGCACAACCCTAATCAAGGTATAACTCAACCATACTTTTAATAAAATGATAGAAAAAAAAAACAAAACACAGTTTAAACTAAAACCAATAACTGACAACTTAAACCAATCCCATCTCCAAATAGTTCACAAGCATTATTCACTCAAATTCTACGTTCCAGTGTCCGGTCAAGCTCCTCTTGTACTAATAACGGAATAATTTGATGGACAAAAGTTCCTAAAGGTTCAATCAGGCGAAGTCTCAGATTGTTACAAACTATTCCGATTATTAGTAATGGAAAACCAATCGAAAGGGCTCCGTCCCAAAAGCGAATTAAGCCGAATTAATACTTGCTAGTTTATGGATTATTATTAGAAGTCAAGAGATATCGAATGCTTAGTAGTGTTTAATTAAATTTAAACGATTTGAGCTCTGTTACTAATTAAAGTAAATACGGGCCAATAAAAAACGAAAAAATAATTTAGAATATACCTACATGGGTTTCTAGTGACATTGATCGATTTCATTTAGGCGTGACACAGTATGCTTACTCGTAGTCATGGCGTCACAATCTCAATGAATACATGAATGAATACATTACAATCCTCTGAACAGTTAGTATAGCGGGCTGTACTACTAACATACATAATAATATCTTCTTTCCTGTGCCGATCGGTGATAGCCTGGAATTCACTACCAGCATACGTGTTTCCTTCCCACTTTGATCCCGGGTCTTTTAAGCAGGGCGTGAAAAAGCATCTCACCAGGCCGCCATAGTGTGGGTCACCATGCTGCATTGACTAGACATACAATTAGGATAGTGACCACCACTCTTGAAATACACTTATAGCTTTCCATCAAAGTGGAGTCACAAATAAAAAAAAACATACGAAAAATGGACAACACCGTTATCACATATATTGGAAATCTTTTCTGTAGTGCTTACGTAAACTGTGTCGGTATAGGCTTGGACCTGAAATGTTTTTGTATACATTACCGAATATAAACCGCATGCTAAAGTTCCTTGGTTTGAGAACGTGTCATAGCTTTGGCTTGGTTAGGGAAATGAAAAGGACCAGCAACATTGTGCACATTTTGATCAGGGAGCTCTTTACATTTTATCTGACTCAGATTAATATTTATTCGTTTATAAGTTTTGGTAAATATATGATTTGTTTGAGAGCGGTCATCAACAGTGTTCGCCAATTTAATTGGCAATCATGATTCTCCGATTGTTGGAAACTAAGCAGCAGCCTGTTTTTTTTTGAGAAACACTATGCTTTGTTCCTTACATTACATGCACAATAGATAAGGAAGAGTAGGAGAATAAATATTACATTGTACAAAATATTCGCATGATCGAAACTACGTGGCGTGGCGAGGTGACCACCTAAACGCTAAACTAGTGTTAGTCTACTTTTTTTTTTTTTTAAGATGTGGAAATCCCCTCGGACCGTCACCCCGCCGGGGTTTGCGGCGGGGCGGTGTGTCGGAATCGAACCGACTAAAACCACACGGTGTGCCACTCTGCGCCTGAGACGGAAGGGATCCGGGAACTGGTGATATTAAGACATCCGGACCCCTCCCAGCGCTTGCCCGCACTGAAGCGGGCACCGTCTGATACCTCATCTGGGCCCGAACCGGAACGAGGACCGAGTTGACCTCGATGGAGGCACCGGCGGGTGGACCACGACGGGGCCCATGGAACAAAAGGGCCTCCGTCTTGTCCAGGGCCACCCGTAAGCCCAGTGCCTCGATGCGCCCGACCACCAAAGAAACACCCCTGGTGGCCAGGCGCGCCGCCTCTTGGAAGTTCGCCCCCCGGGCTGTGACCAATGTGTCATCAGCGTAGCAAATTACGCCCAGCCCGGGGGGGAGGCGACCTCGTAGAACCCAGTCGTACCCCACGTTCCACAGGAGTGGTCCAAGGACAGACCCCTGCGGAACGCCGCACGACATGGGTCGCCGTCTCAAGACGCCCTCTCGGTCCTCGTACACGACGGTACGCTCCTCTAAATAGTCTGCCACCAGCCGCCTCAGGTACTCTGGCACCCCGTGGTATTGGAGTGCTTCCCTGATGCAGCTGAATGGCAGACTATTGAATGCGTTGGCGATGTCCTGAGACACCGCCAACAGCACGCCACCACAGCTCACTGCCTCTCCGGTCACGGCCCTAAGGCGCATCACGGCATCGACCGTCGAACGCCCCTCCCGGAACCCGAATTGGGCGTCCGACAGGTCGGGGCCCACCTCGCTGAGGTGCCGGACGATGCGGGCAGAGAGTATCCTCTCAAAAAGTTTACCCGCCTCGTCCAGCAACACGATGGGCCTATAGGCCGCGACCGAATCGGCAGGCCGTCCCGGCTTCCTCAACAGGACCAGCTTCCCGCATTTCCAGCACTCTGGGAAGCGTCCGGACGCCAGGCTAGCGTCCAACACTTCCTTGAGGCGGTCCGACATATGGTCGAGGGCTCGGGCCATCACTCGGGCTGGTACCCCGTCCGGCCCGGGGGCGGTGTTCTTTTAACGGATCCGTAGAACAGCCGCCCCAACCTCCGATTCCCTAACGGGCGGCACATCGTCCTCTCTACCCCCGTCGTCTGCGACCGCGTAGGCCATCGACGGGGGTGTGTGCTCCGCCCGCTGCGGGAAAGGGCCCTCGACCACTTCCTGCAGGAAGCTGGGCTGGACAGTCTCAGTAAGGGGGGGGCCCGACGTGCAGAGCTTCTGACGCACCGCATGGTATGGGCGACCCCAGGGGTCACAGTCGAGACTCTCCAGCATCTCCTTTCTCTTTGCGTCCTTGGCGCGGCAAATGGCCAGCTTCAGAGTTTTCCGCGCTTCGCGGTACTCCTCGTGAAGCTGGTCCTCCTCACCGTCTCCGCGGTGACGCCGCCGGCTGTGAGTGTAGGACCTCCGGGCACGAGTACAAGCCGCACGGAGGTCCGCCAACTCCTGGGACCACCAGTAGACCTCCTTCCTTGGAGGCCGACGACCCTGTATACGGGGCATGGCCGCATCGCAAATCTGCGTAATCGCATCGCGAAAGCGGCCAGCCCCCGCATCGACCTCCTCGGTCGGGGCCTGCGGAGACAGCCAAGAGTGAATAATGGCCGCCTCCTCTAGTAGGTCCCTCCCTGTCCAGCTTGGCAACAGACTACCGCGGAAAACGGGAATTACGCCGCGCCGCGTGACCCCTACTGGGGCCCTGGGACCGGGAGAGCTCAAATCGGATATACAGGTGATCCGAGAGCGTCTCAACCTCTTCCAGGACACGCCAGTTCCTTACTCGAGCGGCAACAGCAGGGGTAGCGAACGAAAGGTCCACTATCGACCCACCCTGCTGTCGCACGCACGTGTTGGTGGAGCCTCTGTTTAGTAAACAGAGACCCACCGAAGCCGCCCTTGGCGTCCGTCCCGGGGGACCCCCATGCAATGGATTTTGCGTTGAAGTCCCCCAGCACGAGGACGTGCCCAGACGCTAATCGCCGCATCGAGGTCTCCAAGCCGTTAAGGAAGACCTCGAAGTCGCTCAAACTCCGGTTGGGGGAGAAGTATACACCGTAAACGGTGATCCCCCCCACTCGGCGGCAACATATCCAGAGCCCTTGTCTCTAAGCGACAAGGGCGGGGAATGAGCCGCCGCGGAACCGACGACTGCCACGGAGCCGTCCCAGTCACCCATCCAGTTTGGACGGGGAGGAACGAAGTAGGGCTCCGCGACTACGGCAACACCGATCGACCACTGCGCCATGGTTTGCAGGAAGAGGTCCTGCGCCGCGGCGCAGTGGTTTAGGTTCGTCTGGACAAGGAGGTTGGAGACGTGGTCCATTACTGGATCGTCTCTACTACCTCCATGGACGTCGACGTGAACAGACGGACAACGTCAGAGGCAGCCTGGGCCGCTAGGCTAGTCCCCGACGTCTGCCGAGAAGCGCGGGAAGGCTTGCAGCCCCCCTGCCCCATCTGGTGATTGGCGGGCTTATTGCCCGCCGCACACATAGGGCAGTGAGGGGCGGCAGAGCACTCTGCCGCCCTGTGCCCCGGTCGACCGCAGCGGAAACATAATCCGCTGCAGTCGAAGTGTTAGTCTACTTAACCTAAGCTGGGTGTTTAAAGCTCGACATTATCGTCAGTATACATGCCAAACGCACAGCATGCTCATCAACACCCGGAATGTATTATTGTACTGAACACGCAGGTCGCTCATGTCTTGTGCGTAGCGTACCGTCGAGCTGCACTTTTTAAAATATTGGCAGTAGTATGCTTTAAAGTTCAAATACTATTTTTTTTATTTTTATCTGTAGTCTGTACATTTTCCAAGACGAGTAATAAAATTATTGCACCCTCGTAATACATTTTTGTTTTTACCGCGACCTCATAAAAAACCGGTAGACAAACATTGCTTGCATGCATTGTATTGCCGGGTGAGTGAACTGCCCCTCTCCTCTTTTCCCACCCTCATGCCACTTCTAAAGTCTCAATTATAAGTAAACGAACAGTGCAACCTTTTCCGTTGTAACGCATAAAGCACATAATAATAGGAAATATACGTAATAAATGCTACCTTAAATCGTCATAAGAAACGAAAACTGTAGACGTAAGACGTTCCATATAAAGCAGTACTAAGTCATTTAATGGAGTCAAAGGAATTAAAAGACCGTCTTTTTAGCTGTAGAATTGAATGACTAATGACTATGACTTTATACTATGACTTTAAGCCGTGAATATGCACTTTCCTTCTTCCACCTCAATGTTTGGGGAGATGGAGCCATAAAATAGACAGAGTTATAGATTAAAAACTTTTGTTGAAGTTTTCAAAGACATTTAATACTTATACTTACATTAGTAAACCGAAGATTAAGCATCTATTAATTTATGCATCAACATTTGCAGTAACAATAGAGCATCATCAGCCCCTTCTGACTATTGTGCATTTTTTAAAATTTTTTTCAAACGATAAATTATTGTTTTGATTGACATGATAAGTGAATACTTTAGAATCGTGAACGGCCTCAATGACGTTATCATTGACGTTCTTTAAAATCTAAAAAATAACAAAAGTTTGGTGCTGAAAGGTATAAATGAGTAAGTATGTATGTAAATTCGATGGATAGTTTTTATTTGAAATAAATATACAGCTATTATTTTATCATATTTTAAATTAAATATAACTTCTCTGAATACGTGTTACAAAGTGAAGGCATGGGAAAGGAAATTGAAGCCATAAGACCTCGATCGACTAGAAGTTCGACTCGTTAAGGAAAATTAGTACTTTTCAGTGTGTATCTGATCTGTGGTTTCATTATATCCCACTATTAAGAAAATTAAATACTTTTACCTATCGTACTTAGTGGCCTCAAATAAAGAGTTCTTTCATGAGTATGTCTCGACAGTAATGAGCCCTCACATCGCCTTTGAAACTAAATATTTCGCAAACACCGAGCTTAACACAAAATTTTGATTCAAATTCCCCCTTTGTCCGGACGACAGATAGTAATTTTATACACGGCTATCGACGACAAAGGAAAACATGGCTTGATAGGTATGCTTATCCCCGTAACAATGATTTAATTGATAAGTAAGAAGCTACCTACATAATAATTAATAAATAAATTTATTTTGCTCATCACAAAAAAAAACACATCTTTAGCTAATTTGTAAAAATATGAACTTAAGTTTGTGAGAGGCTGGTGTCTGATGTAGGTTTGTGCCCGTAGTTCAAATGAAAAAATAACAACACACTACGATGCAATTAACTAAATTTAGAGATATTAAAATCTTATTATAATGATACCAGAGTCATCGAGAATGAGTGGGAATATGCGGTGTGAGTATTGGAACGTGTTTAATGTATGAATGGCGCAATATTTAAAATGAGGTAAATAGAAACTGAATGTAACTCACTTATGGAGACAGGCAGGTATTTATCGTTAGATTGGTCCAACATACATGTAATATAATAATAAACCGTGGTTGGAAATTTGTTTAAAGGATATTATTCTGTAGATATGAGGTACGTTTTATAGAAGAAAGTCGATGGAAAAGGATATCACCAGGGCCAGTGTAACTCAATTTACAAAATATTCGATATTGCATCGCATTGCTTTGTGCGCTCCACTGCAGATCCTGGCAAACCCTTGTGACACTGAATAATAATAAATTTGTATCTGTTCAGTTAAGTATGTCCCTGAAGTGAATGTTACCAAGGTTTTGGTTTATTTGAGGTTTATCGATTTGCTTCAGAAATTTGACTCTGGGGATTTAAACAAAGTAATTATTTTATTTTATATTCCACATAATCACAAAACGTTACCCACGCTATGAATTATATAATTAATAAGCGTATACATTAATCAACTCTTGAGTTGCAGGTGTCCATTGACGGAGGTTTTCACTTACCATGTTTTTACTCCTCTATCGCTTGTATCATGGGGAGTGTTCAGAGAAATTGTTCGGACTTATACCGGCTGCAGGTTTCCGCTATCGTCCTACGCGACAAAATATCCATCCCCATCACCTGGACGATTGGCACTCCACCACTGTGCGCTTCTCCAGAAGCTTTTTGCCTTGCACAACCAGCTTATGGAACAAATTGTCGCCTGACGTATTTCCGAACCGATACGACCTTCAAACCTTCAAGAAAAGAGCGTACTCCTACCTAAAAGGCCGGCAACGCACTTGTGACTCATGAGTTGCGGGTGTCCATTTGCGGCGGTAGTCACTTACCATCAGGTGAGCCGTCTGCTCGTTTGCACCCTATCGCATAAAAAAAGAAACCATCATCTGATTCGCCTGCTTGTCTGTCCCCGTATATTAAAAAAATCGATAGTCGATCATTAAATACCGATTATAAAAATTATATTGCATAAACGTATTATATATATATAAATAATAATAAATTATATAATAAATGTAAATTATTAAAAAAAACCTGACAGCACAAATAACTGAATGTCTTTCTTGCTGATTTCTCAAGCCGTCTTGACTTTAGGGTCAAACAAAAGACATCGTAGTGTAACCTCGCACTTTTCTGTAGTTGATATATGGATCGGATGTGTAAATATGTGGCGCATCTATAAAATTCAAACATCTTGAAATCTGTAATAAGACACATAATAAAGTTTATAAATTCATGATATTAAAAGAATTTATATTAATCTTTATAAACTCTTCTTTCGCACGAATGTCTGTCGACTCTTCTTTTTTTTTAACTATTTTGATTTGAATTTTTTATTTAATATAACATCGGAGATAAATACAAACAAACAACAAGACATTAAAAAAATATAACCCTCGCTTTGCACAGTAGGGCAAAGAGCAAAATTGTCAAGTTTGTTGTTAATTATTCAGGCTTTAACTGAAGGAAAATTTGAAGCGATCGCAATGAACATCTCTTACGTAGAAGGTGCTAAAGTACAACATTATTAGGTTAGAATCCAGTTTAGTTCCGGCGTTGCTTCACTCCAAAGCGTTGTGAACAGAACAAGAAGCTATAAAACTTAATGATAAATGTTTCTGTGAACGTTAACTATACATGCTACTAGAGTTATAACAAAGAACAATAAAAAGAATAACATTATTTATATACGTTATACTTTTGTATCTCTTACTCAGCTTGGAATAAAAGTGGATGGATAGATGTACATTGACCTTGTGTCTTTGTTTGAAAATATTGCTTACCCTGGTTACAGTCGAATTGAGAACCTCCTCCTTTTAAAGACGGTTGAAAATGTATTGTTTTATTGATTGATAATTTGTTATATTTTTAACCGACAGATTTATTTAACACCGTCTTCAAATAAAGAGTTCAAAATAAACTATAAAGTCGTTTATTTGAAGTCGGTCCAAAATAAACTATTACGTAGTTTAGTTTGAACCGATTTCCTCCTGATTTTTGAAGTCCGTTTCAAATAAATCGGTCGGTGCTGTTGTTGATTTTTTTATGTATGGTAATATTTTTCTTCTGCAACTGTAGTGTTCTTTTTAATCCACACGTGTGGTGGTCCCATTGTAACGATGTCAGGATTTGATGATGAGATTCCAGTGAAATCGAAACTCTTAAACTTTATAGGCACTAACAAAATGTATTCATAGACATTAGAAGGTACAGTGAATTTCAATATTGCAAAAAGAGTTTCATATTGTATTCAAACATTGCACATTGAGAAAAAAGTTTCATATTAGAAGATATAAAAAATAATTCAAGAGAAACTTGTTAAATTATTGAGGATTTTTTTATTGCATATAATTAAATAACGCCCATACTAGAATTACATCTGACTCACCAGTTTATGTAGCATTAAAAAAATTGAATAAATATGAATTGATTGTTATAATTTAACAATAATATTCAATGCACTTTAAAAAAAACTTGTTGGGTATCGAAAACAGAAAATTGAAAGTAACACTTATGTGTAACTGTAGTAGAGTTTTAAATAGTATACTCTGATGTAAACAAACTTGGTATTTGAGCTCTCAAAACTGTCAAAACTTCTTAAGTAATATTTATACATACATACAGTAACAATTAAAAAAACTAGGCTAGCATTTCGTAGCTCTTACTACAATGACGTGCTACGTTGCTACGTCGTAGCCTAAGGCGTTGTTACCCTGTTACTAAATTAGTGAGGACGTAGCGTCTTGACCTATTTGAACGAACACGTTGCCACTTGTTAACTCCGACACTAACGACCTGAAATACTGTTATATCTGTACACGTGAGGCAAATAAATAGGCGCCTTATTCAATTTTATGTTCACTAGGCTTCTCACGTTACTTAATGCGGTTACGTACAAAAATGATGATACATTAAACATAATGAATAATGATGCTAAGTGTTACATCGTTAAGATATTCGAATATGATGTTTTACTTGAAGAAATCAATATGTTGATTAAAGCCTTCTTTAGTTGTTAATCTATAAAGTTAATATGAGGTATGCAGGCAGACAGGTGACAATTTATTTTACAGGTTTGTAGATTGCTTCTAAAATAATCACAAAAAAAAGAAATGGGGATGGCCTGAGGGCCGTAGCGTGATGGTTTACAGCCTATATTTTCATCAAGAATTTACACTATTTAGTACAAAAATATCATCAAGTCCAACTGTTTGTTTTTAATGTAACTTTTTGGGGGTTTTATTCTTTATAGATATGTCAACCCCATCCTATATTTTTGATTATGATCTAAATCTGACTGGTACTTTAAAAAAAACACGTTCGCTTTATTGTATTAATACACATAACATACACGAATTTAAAAATAGAACTATGTATTTCATTTATTTTATTTTATTTCGTTTTTAACGTCGTTTTCATAGAAACTACCTAATAGCATAATTCTGTACAATTTCAATATAGAACGTTGAAAGCGTTAAATTATTCCACTATGAAAATCGCAATGAAACAGAGCTTGGTCACCCAGGCGTACATGTTTAACAATAGTCAGAACCCTTGATCGACCGAAACCTAATGGTGCGGTAACCCTGAATATATTAAATATTAATAAATTAGATCCTAAATTTCAATATTCACTAAAGTAAAACAAATTTTTCTCGACTTTATGTAGCATCATGTGATATTCTTATTACATAGTATATGCTTATAGCACCACATAACTTGAGCTATGGATTCTTAAAATAGAAACACTTATACTTACTAGATTTTTTTTAACGTACACACGTATAATATCTATGTAAAAACTCCCGGATGGATATCGAATAATATAAATTTTATGTAAACAACCATTGTAAATTTTTGTCATTTCCAGAAGGTAACGACACTCACTCTGCGAAAGACGATGCAAGCATTGCTTCACAACCGGATTTACGACATACGTACCCGAGCATGACTCTCCTATATCTATGTAAAAACTCCCGGATGGATAAATAATATAAATTTTATGTAAACAACCATAGTAAATTTTTGTCATTTCCAGAAGGTAACGACACTCACATTGCGAAAGACGACGCAAGCATTGCTTCACAACCGGATTTACGTCATACGTACCCGAGCATGACTCTCCTACGTTAAGTCTGAGCTCTAATGCATCGAAAAGTATAAAATTAACCCTGTCTGGTTTTCGAATCTATTTTACCGTTAAAACATTTTTTTTCTCGTGCTGCCAGTACACAATCCTTATAAGTATTAAAAACTTCATGTTGGATAGGTCGCGTTCACTAACCAGCATTAGAACTGTATATTTGCATGCTAAGTACACAGCACCGCCACTTAGCAAATACAAACTGGGCTAATGTAGATTACTGAAACAATTATTTTCTTAACAACAAATACAAGCACGTTTCAAACATAAGACATAAATATTATTATTCAACAAAATACATTTACAGAAGTAAGCTTGGTACACCTACACTCAGAGGCACGATTAAAAAATTCAATTTTCCATAAGTGGGCAGTCCGGACAAGGTCTAATTGTAGGCTACGGCGTTTGTAGCCGACCCCAGTACTGTTAAAACGAGGTCTAATTAAAAGAACAAACCAACAATTATGCTACACGCAAATACTCGTGTCAGTAGGAGAGTTGAGATTTTAGAATAAAGAACTCATAGTAGTTAGTAAAGAATATTATAATTCATTATTAGAATATTATTTTTTATTAAATATACAGTTAAGTATAATATACTTCTGCCTACTAATTTTAAATCACCAGGTACGTCTCCATTATAAATCACAAAATATAAATACATAAACATATATACATACGCTCACGCCATCATCCCCTAAGGGTAAGCAGGGGTGCACTAAACACCGACATTTTACCAATTGGAATAGAAAATCAGAACATCTCTAATTATATTAGATTTTATTATGTTAATGTGTTATTTAACTGAGCCGTATATTTGCAAGAGGAAATTTGCGATAACTATGTTGCCAGCCATTACTTAAAGTTTATTGCAGCTAAACTGTATATTGCCGTCTTTAAAATCAGCTTACCCACATTACTTTGTAGGCAAAGCCAATGTTGCCACACCACTAATATATCGGAGGTATTTCATTTAACGCTAGAGGGCAATATTATTTGCTGACACAGTTTATAAACATTGTAATTATTATCGACTGTAAATTATTATTATGTGTTTTTTAATGAGGCCTACTTACAGTTTTATTGAGATGGAAAATGCTAATAATAATAAATGACGGGAATTAAATGTAGAATAGAATTATTACCAAATGAATGCTTTTGTTAACGAAGATTTTTGAGTACTAAGATACCTAAACTTGTTTATATATACCAGGCCACTCACAAAGTATTGCGAAAAAAAGTTTTTTTGTATGGGACTGGCCAGTTATAAACTATTATTAAAAAAATGATTATTTATAAGTAAAAATAGGTACGTTCCAATTTTAAAATTTCATTCCGCATTTTTTGGGAGCTAATTAAATTATCGTGTCTCATTGAAAAATGGATTTACGCCGGGATCATTTTCGCGCTATGATTTTTTACGATTTCAATTGTTACCTGAAACGACGACGAATCACAGGATAGACTTCAAATTGCATTCATGGATGAAGGCCCTTCCAAGGTAACTGTGTATCGTTGGTATAACAAATTCAAACGTGGTCGACTAACTTTGGGGGATAAAGAAATGAGTGGTCGCCCTTTGACGGCTGTTACGGAGGAAACGTGCTAGCAGTGAAAAATTAAATCCAAGACAATAGGCGAATTACGTATCAGGAGGATAGTTTCACTCTGAGTATTGCACAACCTAACCGATGCTCAAAAGCAGGCCCGGGTGGAATGGTGCAGTGATATGATAAACAAATTTGAAGCAGGCTCGTCTCGGCTTGTTTACGACATCATTACGGGTGATGATTCCTGGATTTATCAATACGATAAAAAAAAGCGCCTGTCGACTGTTTGGGTGTTTCAAAACGAATCAACGCCTACCAAAGTGAAGCGATCTACCAAACACAGGGCTCCGCGGGCTACTGCTCCACCACGACAACGTGCCCACGCCTACCACGCTCAAAACGAGGGACTTCTTGGACAGCACGCCGGTCAAACTTCTGGGTCACCCTCCTTACAGCCCTGACCTAACACCGTGTGACTTTTTTTTTATTTCCGAAAATTAAAAATCAGCTCAAGGGGATACAAGTTTTGTTGCTGGAAGATTCGCCGTCAGCGTTCGAGCAGGCTGTAAACGAGGCATCTGCGGCGGACTGAAAAAAGTGTTTCGAAAACTGGTTCAGACGCATGAAACTTTGTATAGAGGCTAGTGGAGAGTATATTGAAAAGATTTAATAAAACAATATTTACCTATAGAATATTTTTTTTTTTCACTTTCGTAGAACTTTTTCAGTGTCCCACGAATAAGCAAGGATGCAACGAGGAAGAATAGAGAAAATGCAGCATATATGGAATATCTGTTTTTGTTTTAATTGAAAGAGTGGAAACGGGTTAGCCCAATAAAAATTGTGGTACATTATTGAATAATTATTAAACATATATAAAATAAACAATTATAATAAACAAAAACTAGGAACCTTCTCAAAATTAACTTAATAATAAAAAACTACAAAAACCTGATTTTACTAAATATGGAGCTAATTTGTTATATAGATTTTGGAATATAAATTTCAAACCATTTTTTAGTTCTAGTTTAATTTACAAAGCCAGAACTTAAACAGATATACAATATATAACTTAAAAAAATCCTTAGCAGACTAAATATTTATACGAAAATTACACGTATCTTAGAAATGATGATCAAGGATTTCTTTCTTGCGGATTAAGTTTTCGAAACCCACGTTCCGCTCCCATGCGGCTGTTTTTATAACTAGTAACGTCGTATGTCATCTGAAATTACTTTTACGACAGGACAACACAGATAACGTTTACAATATTATAAATGTGCATTAGGCAGGTATAATACACAAATTTGGCAAAAGGCGGGCGTTCGAAATACGTAAGCTAATCACTTCGGGGGTATACGCGTGAGTGTATGTATTAAATAAATCCCAAACACAAAAACTGCAATTTTTTCAAAATTAAAACATGTTTGCGTCTATTAAAACAATTTAATTTTTTAGACAAAAGGAAAATAATACTAGTAGAATGTCTTTTATAGTAAACAGGTTCTTCGCGTTTTATTTTTTGTGCAATTTGTAGTTGTAATTAGCAAAATTTCGTCTAGTTGTTAACTCTATGAAGTTTTCGGGTCGGCGAGCATGTTGTCCACACATATTTTAGGTCAGTATAAATTCAAACCGTTTGCAGATAAGACGAAACATGTAGATCAATAATAATGAGTGCTAGTTTTTAAGCCCTATATTTTAAGAAACTAATTTTGTCTACCATGGTTACCTTTTTTTTTATTATTTATATATATGAAACTGATTACCAACTACTTTTTTTAATTTTTAATGCGATATAGGAATTGTGATACATTTTTACATTAACACACCATTTATGTATTTTTAACACCATACAAAAGTAACAGGTAATATACTTACAATTCTCATTATTAAACAAATATAAATTTGAAATCCAACAAAAATCGGCAAATCACAATACTTTATTTTATTTTCTTCTTTAACTTTTAACTGACATTATTTCTTAAAATAATTTATGCAGTAATACTTTGTACTTGCGGTTAGCAAAAATGTTTGCAAACGGTCACCACAAATACTATAAAAAATACTGCAATAGACAGAAACATACAGTTAATGATGAAATTTTCGTATAAATAGTTTGTAAATATATTTAAAATTATAAAAATGTTTATAATGCCCCTCAATAATATAAAAAGTTTTCTTCAATTTCATACAATTTTAATGGCACTAATACTACCACGTCACGTGTAGTACGGCTCAACTGATGTAATACCACGGCCTTACAGAAAACGGGGTTTTAAGCAATGCTTGCGTTGGCCGTTACTGACTACTCTTCTTCCCCCTAGACAGTTTTTCTCCCCTCCTCTTTACCCTCCCCTTAAAGATGGGCTTTCTTACACTTTCGACTTATGTTTCATATGTCCATTGGCAGCAGTAGTCACTTACCTTCAGTTGACCCGTCTGCTCATTTGACTGCTATACCTGCCATTAAAGAAAATTAAGTAAATTATCAAAATCTAAGTTTGCAGTATTAGTTTAATAACAAAAATACGTTTATAAACTAATATATACTCAATAGCAACCACCCACGACACGACTATTAATAATGTAGATAGATATTTACCAGAACATTGTAAACATAATTTCCCAGAGGCATCTAATAAACCGTAACTGTTGGCAAATATTAACATGTTTCATAAAGTTGGGTCTTATCAGGAACAGTTGGTAATGCTTCTACCATAATTAAACTACAAACGTGTCTCTCTGAAGTTTGAGACACGAAATATACGAGTATTAGTATAGCCTTTTGATGAACGTGTTTCGAAAATAGTAAATATATGAAATAATAGTATGAGATATTAATATCGACAGGCTTGTTAGTCTAGTGATTCTGACTGCTTAGTCAGAGGTCGTGGATTCGTTTCCCATTCAGTACAAATATTGATGAATTTTTTTAGTGGCGACTATTAAACCCCTATAGTTGGGTGCATATGATCAATTTTGACGAGTTCAATATAAGGATAGTCTAATAAAGAGGACAGGAAGTTTATAATATAACTTTTCACTGGTTCCTAGTTAACCTCTCAAGTTTGGGATACTGTAGAATATCAGTTATACATAGTAGTATATTAATTACGCATGAACATTGAATATCCCCCATGCTGCATCACCCTTTGCATGAAGCTGTAAAAGATGCCCCCTGCAGCCAATTGCTTAAATCACACTATCTTATCATAAACATTGAGTGTGACTATGTTATAAACATCTAGAACTTCAATCATATTACAATTACCGGGGTCAAATACCGGCGCCGCTCTCGACTGCGTGCGACTCTTGCGTTCGTTGGTGTCTATAGGCGGTGGTAGTCGCTTACCATCAGCGTTCGCCCCCCGGAGGAGAGAGGGTGTTGACCCATCGATATACTTACTAGGTGAATCATATCTAAAGCCTGTCCATACATGCCTAAGCATGGCTATTAAAATCATGACTGTCCAAATAGTATCTAACGCATGTCCCCTTAGATATTAAAACTTACGGAACCGATACGACTGTATGTACAATAACAGAATATTCCTCGTTCATTGTTTGTGTTTACAGCTTCCACGAGATTATCGTTCTATGGAGGAACTCATATTTACACCTATTGCTGCGGCGCTCTAATCGATCTAACTCCAGGTCTATAGGCTAGCATGTAGGGATGAGATATACTTTCAAAACCTGTGTACCCGGCCTTCAAGGTATGGATATCGTCTAATACCCGGTACAGAAACCAGGTTTCAAAATACTACTAAGTATACTTGTCTGTAATACGATGCTTCCAGCACACATATGCGTTAAGAGACATGAAGTCTTTCCTTTCTTCTTTACCAGGCTTAGGACTGTCGGCTAAGAGTTGGATATACGGACGTACGTACGTACTTTAGTTTATACGTTGAAGAGCCATGCTTAGGCACGAATGGGCCGCCTCGACCGGTGCGATACCACGGTATCACAGAAAACAGGTTGTGAAGCAACACTTGCGTTGCATTTCCCAGAAATTACTGAGGTTTTCGGAGGCCCAACTCCCCTCTCCTTATTCCTCTCCCCTGACCTCCCGCCCCTTTTCCCATCTCCTCATCCTCTTCTCTTTCCTCTCCCCGCATATCCTCATCTCTCTTCACCCTCAAAGGTGGACAGCGCACTTACGACTCTGTTCCTATTTTGTTTTATACGATTTTTTAGCGATCTTAGACTTTTTTATTTCGTTTCATAAATAGCAGTTGTTGCACTTTTTGACTGCTAAGTTGCGATCTCCTCTTTGTCAATTTTAATGGCACCAATACTACCACGTCACGTGTATAATATGTTTCTCGCAATGGAAAATAATCGTTCACTAACAAATAATAATAACTTACACTCCCCAGCTATGCATACACATACATACTGTTTAAGAAAATATAAATGGGTGAAATGCGCCAATTTTGAATCACAACTGACGTAAAAAATCAAAACATTGTCAACCTAAGTGGACACCAAACAGCTTAAATTATAAAAGCATTCATACCTACACCATATAATTTTCTTTAACTGTAACATATATAACCCATCAAAACTAACTTTTAATTTTCTTTATTATTCCAACACGACACTGTTCTAAAATAAGCAAGATAATATTTTATTATATGAATGGCTTGAGGTATTTAATAATAGAAGCAAGTGGAGGGTCGTTGATGTCTTTTTTTTTTTTTTTTTTTTTTTTTTTCGTGTGGAAACCCCCTCGGGCCGTCATTCCACCCGGGTTTTCGGTGGAACGGTGTGTCGGAATCGAACCGACTAAAACCACACGGTGTGCCTTACTGCGCTTAAAATAGGAGGAATCCGGGAACAGCTTTATTAAGACATCCGGACCCCTCCTAGCGCCTGCCCGCACTATGCGGGCACCACCTGCGGGTAACCTATCAATAAGCCAGCGTCCAGACACACGCGGACGTCACCCCCTCGCGGCTAGCTATATGGCGGATGGAGGGGAAAACCCGTCCCGACCACCCGCAGCCACACTCAGGGCGGCATGAGGCGCTGGTAAGCGCGTCTCCGCCGCCCGGTTCGCCGGCGGCGAATTGGGTCCGAGTGGAGATTATCCTCCCGGGCCCGCTCCGCCGCCTCCTTCTGTGAGATGACCTCCTCACAGAAGGCTGCGACCGCGGTAAAATTCCTGTCACTGACGACCATGGAGCGTATGATGGCCGGCAGTGACAGATCCTCTCCAATGACTGCAGTGAGGGCCCGACGCTGCGTCGCCCAAGCGGGGCAATCCGCGAGCGTATGCTGGGCCGAGTCCTCACTACAGTCGCAGTGGTGACAGGCGGGACTCAATTCTCTCCTAGCGACCGAGTGCAGGTACCTTCCGAAGCAACCGTGACCGGAAAGAACCTGCGTTAGTCGGAAAGAAAGGGTCCCGTGCTGCCGCCCTGCCCACTCGACGATGACCGGCTGGAGCGCCTCCACGGTGGCTAAGCCAGCACGTGGAGCCTCCAGCCGGGACGACCAACGAGCCATAGTGACTCGGCGAGCGGCTTCACGCCACTCGCGTACCTCTTCGGGCGGGGGTCGATTGCCACTACCCGCCCGGAAATCAGTCGTCCGCCGATATACTTCGGCGAGCACTTCCGCCTCCAAGTCCCACGGGGGAGTTCCGGCCAACGCGCACGCCGCCTCCGTCGACACGGTGCGGTAACCGCGTATAGCTCTAACCGCCATGACCCTCTGAGGGCGCCAGAGGCGTGCCCTATTCTGGGTGGTCAGAGCTTCCGCCCACACCGGTGCACCGTCAAGTGCCATTGACCGGACAACCCCCGTGTACAGCCGTCTTGTTGCGACGCTGGGTCCACCCAAATTGGGCAAAAGTCGCCCAAGGGCGGACGCAGCGGCTACCAGCTTTGGAGCAAGCTGCCGGAAGTGCTCGTCGAAGAGCCACCTCCCGTCAAGGATCAGGCCCAGATATTTAATGTGGGCCCGAACCGGTACGAGGACCGAGTTGACCATGATGGCAGCGCCAGCGGGTGGACCACGACGGGGACCATGAAATAAAAGGGCCTCCGTCTTGTCCAGGGCCACCCGCAAGCCTAGCCTCGATGCGCTGGACCACCAGTGAGGCTCCCCTGGTGGCCAGGCGCGCCGCCTCCTGAAAGTTCGATCCCCGGGCTGTGACCAGAGTGTCATCGGCGTAACAGATTACGCCCAGCCCGGGGGGGAAGTCACCACGAAGAGCCCAGTCGTACCCCATGTTCCACAGGAGTGGTCCAAGGACAGACCCCTGCGGAACACCGCACGACATGGGCCGATGACATAGGATTCCATCTCGGTCCTCGTACATGACGGTACGCTCCTCTAAATAGTCTGCCACTAGTCGCATCAGGTACTGTGGCACTCCGTGATAGCGGAGAGCTTCCCTAATGCAACTGAATGGCAGACTATTGAATGCGTTGGCGATGTCCAACGACACCGCCAACAGTACGCCGCCACAGCTCACAGCCTCCTCGGTCACGGCTCTCAGACGCATTACAGCTCCGATCGTCGAACGACCTGCTCGGAAACCGAATTGGGCGTCCGACAAATTGGGGCCAACCTCATCCAGGTGCCGGACGATGCGGGCAGAGAGTACCCTCTCAAACAGTTTACCCGCCTCGTCCAGCAGCACAATGGGCCTGTAGGCCGCGACCGAGTCGGCCGGCCGTCCCGGCTTCCTTAAAAGCACCAGCTTCCCGCTTTTCCAGCAATCAGGAAAGCGTCCGGACACCAAGCTAGCGTTGAACACCTCCCTGAGGCGGTCTACCATGTGTCAAGGACCAGGGCCAAGACTCGGGCAGGGATCCCGTCTGGCCCCGGGGCGGTGTTTTTGGAACGGATCCGTAGAACAGCCGCCCCTATCTCCACCTCCGTGACGGGTGGAACATCCTCCTCCTCGAACTCCCCGTCGTCTTCGGCCAAGGCGGCCATTGACGGGGGTGAGTACTCCACCCGTTGCGGGAAAAGGCCCTCAACCACTTCCTGCAGGAAGCTGGGCTGGAGAGTCTCCGTAAGGGGGGGGCCCAGCGCGCGGAGCTTTTGTTGCGCCGCACGATATGGGCGACCCCAGGGGTCACGATTGAGACCCTCCAGCATCTCCTTTCTTTTCTCTTCTTTGGCGCGGCAAATGGCCAGCTTTAGAGTTTTCCGGGCCTCTCGGTACTCCTCTTGCAGCTGGTCCTCTTCTCCTTCTTCGCGGTGACGCCGACGACTGCGGGTGTAGGATCTCCGGGCACGAATACAAGCCGCGCGGAGATCCGCCAACTCCTGGGACCACCAGTAGACCTCCTTCCTTGGAGGCCGACGACCTTGAACGCGGGGCATGGCCACATCGCAGATCTGCGTGATCGCATCACGAAAGCGGCCTGCCCCTATGTCTACCTCCCCGGTTGGGGGCTGCAGAGACAGCCAAGAGTGAATTATGGCTGCCTCCTCCAGTAGATCCCGGTCTAGCTTCGAAATAGACCACCGCGGAAAGCGGGAAGAACGCCGCGCCATGTGACCCCTTCTGGGGTCCTGGGTACGGGAGAGCTCAAATCGGATATAAAGGTGATCCGAGAGCGTCTCAACCTCTTCCAGGACACGCCAGTCCCTTACTCGTGCGGCAAGAGCAGGGGTAGCGAACGAAAGGTCCACTATCGACCCCCCCTGCTGTCGCACGCACGTGTTGGTGGTGCCTCTGTTTAGGAGACAGAGGCCCACCGATGTTGCCCACTCTTGTACAGCGTCGCCCCGTGCGTCCGTCCTGGGGGAACCCCACGCAACGGACTTAGCGTTGAAGTCCCCCAGCACTAAAACGTGCCCAGACGCTAGTCGCCGTATCGAGGTCTCCAGGTTATTGAGAAAAACCTCGAAATCGCTCAGACTCCGGTTAGGGGAGAAGTAGATACCATATATGGTGATCCCCCCCCACTCAGCGGCAACATATCCAGTACCCTTGTCTCTTAGCGACAAGGGCGGGGAATGAGCCGCTGTGGAGCCGACGACTGCCACGGAGCCGTCCCGGTCACCCAGCCAGTTTGGACGGGGAGGAACGTAATAAGGCTCCGCAGCTACGGCGACACCAATCGACCACTCCGCCATGGTTTGCAGGAAGAAGTCCTGCGCACCGGCACAGTGGTTTAGGTTCGTCTGGACAAGGAGGCTGGCGGCCTTGGCCGATTGGCTAGCCACCGATGCTTGCGGAAAAGTGCGGGGAGGTTTGCATCCCCCCTGCCCCATCTGGTGATTGGCGGGCAGATTACCCGCCGCACATGCCGGACAGTGAGGGGCGGCGGAACATTCTGCCGCTCTGTGCCCCGGTTGACCGCAGCGGAAGCAGAGTCCGCTGCAGTCAAAGCAACTTTCGCACTTGACGCGGGTGTGTCCCGACCCGAGGCATTTGAAACACCTCATCGGTCTCGCCGCCAGGATTGTGACTCTGGCATTCACGAAACCGATGAGGATCTTGCCGGCATCACCCAAAATTTTGGCTGATGAAACGGGACAACTGGCCCACACCGCGCCAAGACCACCCGGACCGGGGCGGATGGTACCGACTCTGATGATGTCCGCGTTGCACTCCGTCTTCTCTTGAATAGCAACACGAACATCCTCCACCGTCACAGAGTCGTCCAGGCCTGAAATGCGCAGCTCAGCGCACTTGGTAGGCCTAACGACTTTGACACCATCCGACGCTGCAAAAACTCCCCGCAGCTTCTCCGCAACGACGTCCGCCGTCTTTGCCCCTTCAGCACCTGGAAACTCCAAAACTCGAGCCCCCGTCTGGGCAAGGCGCAGCCTCACACCTGAGGCCCCGAATTCGCCACCGAGGCTATCCCGGACCTTCTTAAAAACCGCCGCGTAGGATAGCCCAGTGGTCGCCGCCTCCGGCAACACGGTGACAACCACAGCCGCCGTTTTGGGCGCCTGCAATTTCCTTGCCTTCTTTGTGGCAGTGACTGCCACCGAAGTATTCTGAGGCGCAGAGGCTGCACTTTTGGTGGCCTTCTTGTAACTCTTTCGGGACCTCTTCTTCTTACCCCCCTCAACTTTCTGCCATCCATCACTGGAGGGGGAAGACGTTGAGGGAACAGGGACAGACTTAGCATCAGTGGTAGCGCTAGGGACGCTTTTACCTCGTCCTGGAGACCTTTGTGTCTGGCTGCCTGGTCCAGGTCTAGGAGAGGTGAGCGGAGGGAACTCTGACCTTGACCCCGTACCAGTCCTAGCCGCGTTTCGAGTCCTCGGTGCGGTGGCAGGCGCTGACGCAGACGCAGCTGCCGCGTAGGAAATTGCGACGCTGCCACCTGAGACCGGGAGCGGCTTCGGAGCCGATGTGGCCTTGGGTTTTCCCGCTGCAAGCGGTGGCCGAATAATTGGAGC
Organism: Tyria jacobaeae; assembly: GCA_947561695.1. Classification (NCBI taxonomy): domain Eukaryota; kingdom Metazoa; phylum Arthropoda; class Insecta; order Lepidoptera; family Erebidae; genus Tyria; species Tyria jacobaeae. Next base: position 15,502,477 of record OX387220.1, read on the forward strand.
TGGAGGCAGTCTTGCCTCTAGCCCCGCGAGGCGTCCGTCCATCATCCTCCACACTGCTTCAATGATTTTACGCAGGTGGGAATCCGGCACTTCAGACACCTCGGAGGGCGCTGGAGTGGAGGTTGGTTGCTGCGAAACCTGGCTCCGACGCCCAGAGCTATCTGACTGAGCCCGGAATTGGGCAAACTGTGCACTCAGTTCGGCCACCTGTTCCGTGAGACGGTCATTTGCCGCCTGGAGACGCGCCACATCCCCAATGAGTGTTTCGACGACCACCGAGACGGCGGAGGAAGAGTCCTTCAGGGCTTTTACAAAGGTGCCCTTTAGTTTGGTGGACTTGGTGGCCACCTTGTTTATAATAGCCACTGCCGCCGTCGCCGTTTCCTTCAAAGCCACGGGTGTTAGAGGGACGGTACCTATTTCTACCGGTGGACGGATTTTAAGTAGGAGATCGGCGATCTCCTCCTCGGCGACGATTTCTCCTTCTGCACGTACTCGCGCGTACTCACCCGCCCTGGAGAAGGCAGAACTTGCCAAAGACGGTATAGGGGTACGCGACCTCGACCTTCCTCTTTTGCTGCTAGCCACTTTGGGAGGAAGCATTTCTGTGGATGTTTCAGGTTCCTCGTCCATCGAGCGACCACGCTTCCTGGTCTCGATATCGCGAGGCTCAAGCATCATCTCCGAGTCGGCATTCGAGCGTAGTCTTTCCAACCTGCGACTGCTCCCAGAAGCCAGAGTTACTTCTGGGAGCTCCACTGACATAGGCATCTCCAATAAGACTTCTTCGTCGTTTGACGAGGTGTCGTCCGCTTTCTTCTTCCTTATATTTTTTTCCCTCTTCTTCACATTCTCCTTCTTTTTTTCTTCAGTTGGTTTTTTATTTTGGTTGTTTATTGTTTCCATAATAAGACCCACGAGAGGGGGAGAACTATAGGTCGACCCGGGCAGAGATCCCCCATTACCCGGGTAAGCGTAAATTTATACCCAACCGAGGGGTCCGCAGTTACCCCGGCTGGGAGTGCGCTTGCGACTGAACCACCCATCAGCCATGCATCCCATGGTCACGCACCAGAACACAGGATTCGGGGTAATTTTTTATAGAGGTTTTCTACCTCGCAGTCCAGGCGGCTAAGCCAAGACCCTCGCCCCCGATCAAAGCCACGAGACTCCTTTCGGGATTACGATATGCCGACGGTGGCATCGAGATAAAATCACCAGATGCCTGCTCGGTGGCAGTGTGAGTGCACGCCGAGCCCGTACTCGTTCCTCCGCTGTGGACAGCGGAGCAACTCTGAGTGACCCTTGGAAGGGTCCCACAGGGTATCCTGTTTCGTCTGGAGTCTCCCCCTGGGCCAATCCAGCATGAGTAGCTCTACCGGCACAGCCCCAGGGATCATTGACCCGCGCAAGCCCCCCCACGACGACAACGTAAGGATACAGTTGGGGGGGTTGATGTCTTTTTTTTTTTTTTTTTTTTTTTTTTTTTCGTGTGGAAACCCCCTCGGGCCGTCATCCCACCGGGGTTTTCGGTGGAACAGTGTGTCGGAATCGAACCGACTAAAACCACACGGTGTGCCATACTGCGCTTAAAATAGGAGAAATCCGGGAACAGCTTTATTAAGACATCCGGACCCCTCCTAGCGCCTGCCCGCACTATGCGGGCACCACCTACGGGTAACCTATCAATAAGGCGGCGTCCAGACACACGCGGACGTCACCCCCTCGCGGCTGGCCACTAAAGCAGGTGGAGGGGAAAACCCGTCCCGACCACCCGCGGCCACACTCAGGGTGGCATGAGGCGCTGGTAGGCGCGCCTCCGCCGCCCGGTTCGCCGGCGGCGGATTAGGTCCGAATGGAGATCGTCCTCCCGGGCCCGCTCCGCCGCCTCCTTCCGCGAGATAACGTCCTCGCAGAAGGTTGCAACCGCGGTAAAATTACTGTCGCTACTGGCCATGGAGCGTATAACAGCCAGTAGCGACAGATCCTCTCCGATGACTGCAGTGAGGGCCCGGCGCTGCGACGCCCAAGAAGGGCAAACCGCAAGCGTGTGCTGAGCCGAGTCCTCACTACAGTCGCAGTGGTGACAGACGGGGCTCATTTCCCTCCTAGCGACCGAGTGCAGATACTTCCCGAAGCAACCGTGCCCGGAAAGAACCTGCGTCAGTCGGAAGGAAAGAGTCCCGTGCTGCCGCCCTGCCCATTCGACAATGACCGGCTGGAGCGCCTCCACGGCGGCAAAGCCAGCACGTGGAGCCTCCAGCCGGGACGACCAACGAACCATTGTGGCTCGGCGTGCGGCCTCACGCCACTCGCGTACCTCTTCGGGCGGGGGCCGACTGCCACCAACCGCCCGGAAATCAGCCGTTCGCCGATAGACCTCGGCGAGCACTTCCGCCTCCAAATCCCACGGGGGCGTTCCGGCCAACGCGCATGCCGCCTCCGTTGATACGGTGCGGTAACCGCGTATGGCTCTAACCGCCATAACTCTCTGAGGACGCCAGAGGCGTGCCCTATTCTGGGCGGTCAGAGCCTCCGCCCACACCGGTGCACCGTATAGTGCCATTGACCGGACAACCCCCGTATACAGCCGTCTTGTTGCGACGCTGGGTCCTCCCAAGTTGGGCAAAAGTCGCCCAAGGGCGGACGCAGCGCCGACCAGCTTTGGAGCAAGCTGCCGAAAGTGCTCGTCGAAGAGCCACCTCCCGTCAAGGATCAGGCCCAGATATTTTATGTGGGCCCGAACCGGTACGAGAACCGAGTTGACCATGATTGAGGCGCCAGGGGGCGGACCACGACGGGGCCCATGGAATAGAAGGGCCTCCGTCTTGTCCAGGGCCACCCGCAGGCCCAGCGCCTCGATGCGCCTGACCACCAGTGAGGCTCCTCTGGTGGCCAAACGTACCACCTCCTGAAAGTTCGCCCCCCGAGCCGTGACCAAAGTGTCATCAGCGTAACAGATTACGCCCAGCCCGGGGGGGAAGTCACCTCGAAGGGCCCAGTCGTACCCCATGTTCCACAGGAGCGGTCCAAGGACAGATCCCTGCGGAACACCGCACGACATGGGCCGACGACTCAGATGTCCCTCTCGGTCCTCGTACATGACGGTACGCTCCTCTAAATAGTCTGCCACTAGTCGCCTCAGGTACTGTGGCACCCCGTGATAGCGGAGTGCTTCCCTGATGCAACTGAATGGCAGACTATTGAATGCATTGGCGATGTCCAATGACACCGCCAACAGCACGCCGCCACAGCTCACTGCCTCTTCGGTTACGGCCCTCAGACGCAACACAGCACCGATCGTCGATCGACCCGCTCGGAAACCGAATTGAGCGTCCGACAAATCGGGGCCGACCTCGTCCAGGTGCCGGACGATGCGGGCAGAGAGTACCCTCTCAAACAGTTTACCCGCCTCATCCAGCAGCACGATGGGTCTGTAGGCCGCAACCGAGTCGGCAGGCCGTCCCGGCTTCTTTAAAAGCACCAGCTTCCCGCTTTTCCAGCAATCAGGAAAGCGTCCGGACGACAGGCTAGCGTCGAACACCTCCCTGAGGCGGTCCGCCATGTGGTCAAGGGCCAGGGCCAGGACTCGGGCAGGGATTCCGTCTGGCCCGGGGGCGGTTTTCTTGGAGCGAATCCGTAAAACAGCCGCCCCTATCTCCGCCTCCGTGACGGGTGAAACATCCTCCTCCTCTAACTCCCCGTCGTCACCGGCCAAGGGGGCCATCGACGGGGGTGAGTGCTCCACCCGTTGCGGGAAAAGGCCCTCAACCACTTCTCGCAGGAAGCTGGGCTGGAGAGTCTCGGTAAGGGGGGAGCCCAACGCGCGGAGCTTTTGTTGCGCCGCACGATAAGGGCGACCCCAGGGGTCACGATCGAGACCCTCCAACATCTCCTTTCTCTTCAGCTCTTTGGCGCGGCTAATGGCCAGCTTCAGAGTTTTCCGTGCCTCTCGGTACTCTTCATGAAGCCGGTCCTCTTCCCCTTCTTCGCGGTGACGCCGACGACTGCGGGTGTAGGATCTCCGGGCACAAATGCAGGCCAAGCGGAGATCCGCCAACTCCTGGGACCACCAGTAGACCTCCTTCCTTGGAGGCCGACTACCTCGAATCCGGGGCATTGCCGCATCGCAGATATGCGTTACTGCAACGCAGAAGCGGCCTGCCCCTGTGTCTACCTCTTCAGTTGGAGGCTGTGGAGGCAGCCAAGAATAAATGATGGATGCCTCCTCCAGTAGGTCCCTATCTAATTTTGCAACAGCCCACCGCGGAAAACGGGATGATCGCCGCGCCGTGTGACCCCTTCTGGGGTCCTGGGTCCGGGAGAGCTCAAATCGGATATAGAGATGATCCGAGAGCGTCTCAACCTCTTCCAGGACACGCCAGTTCCTTACTCGTGCGGCGAGAGCAGGGGTAGCGAACGAGAGGTCCACTATCGACCCCCCCTGCTGCCGCACACACGTGTTAGTAGAGCCTCTGTTTAGGAGACAGAGGCCCACTGATGTCGCCCACTCCTCAACAGCATCGCCCCGTGCGTCCGTCCTGGGGGATCCCCACGCAACGGACTTGGCGTTAAAGTCCCCCAGCACTAGGACGTGCCCAGACCCTAGACGCCGTATCGAGGTTTCCAGGTTGTTGAGGAAAACCTCGAAGTCACTCAAACTCCGGTTGGGGGAGAAATAAACACCATATATGGTGACCCCCCCCCACTCGACAGCTACATATCCAGAGCCCTTGTCTTTTAGTGACAAGGGCGGGGAATGCACCGTCGTAGAGCTGACGACTGCCACAGAGCCGTCCCGATCACCCACCCAGTTTGGACGGGGAGGAACGTAATAAGGTTCTGCGGCTACGGCTACACCGATCGACCACTCTGCCATGGTTTGCAGGAAAAGGTCCTGCGCACCGGCACAGTGGTTCAGGTTCGTCTGGACTAAGAGGTTAGAGACTTGGTTCATTATTGGATTGTCTCCAGAACTTCCTCCATGGGCGATGGTGCCGACAAACAAATTACCTCGGTGGAAGCCTGGGTCGATTGGCCAGCCACCGATGCTTGCGAAGAAGTGCGCGGAGGTTTACAACCTCGCTGCCCCATCTGGTGATTAGCGGGCAGATTACCCGCCGCACACGCCGGGCAGCGAGGGGCGGCGGAACATTCCGCCGCTTTGTGTCCCGGTCGACCGCAGCGGAAGCAAAGCCCGCTACTGTCGAAACAACTTCCACACTTGACGCGGGTGTGTCCCTGGCCTAGGCATTTAAAACACCTCATCGGTCTCGCCGCCAGGACTGTAACTCTGGCGTTCACGAAACCGATGAGAACCTTACCGGCGTCGCCCAAAATTTTGGCCGACGCTACGGGGCAGCTTGCCCACACCGCGCCAAGACCACCCGGTCCGGGGCGAATGGTGCCGACCCTAATGTTCTCCGTGCTGCTCCCGGTTTTTTCCTGTATTGCAACACGGACGTCATCAATCGTAACGGAATCGTCCAGGCCTGAGATGCGCACCTCCGCGCATTTGGTAGGCCTGGCGACCCTGACACCATCCGTTACTTGGAATATTCCCCGCAACTTATCCGCAACGGTGTCTGCCATCTTTGGACCGTCAACCCCGGGGAACTCGAGGATGCGAGCTCCCGTCTGGGCAAGGCGCAGCCTTACACCTGAAGCCCCAAATTCAGAGCCCAGGCTATCTCGGGCCTTCTTAAATAGGCTCGCATACGATAGCCCACCGCTCGCCGCCTCAGGTAACAATGTGACTACCACAGCTGCTGTTTTAGGCACCTGCAGTTGTCTTTCCCGCTGCCTGGTCACAGCTTCCGGCGATGTTTGGGGCAATGAGGCTGCAATTTTGGCTGCTTTTTTCTTCCGCTTTCGAGAGCTCTTTTTGCCCCCCTCAACTTTCTGCCACCCATCTTTGAATTGGGTAGACGCAGATGGAGCAGAAGTGGATGGGCCAGACATATTTATTTCACCAGTGGAAGCAGTTGTAGGAGCCGGGGAGGGGAGTGGAGGGAACTCCTTGGCTAAACCCGTCATACTCTTGACCGGTCGCCGAGGCTTCGACGTGGCTGTAGGGGGTTTTACCGATGTCGCCGCTGCGTAGGAAACAGTGACGCGGCCTCCGGAGACAGGGAGTTTCGTCGGAACCATTGCCACCTTCAACTTATCCGCGGCGAGCGGTGGCCGAACAATGGGCGTGGGAGGCAGCCTAGCCTCCAGGCCCGCAAGGCGCCCGTCCATCAATCTCCACACTGCTTCAATAACATGACGCAGGTGGGAATCCGGCACTTCTAACACCTCGGGGGGAGATGGAGAGGGGGCAGGCTGCTGCGCAACCAAGGACTGCTGTTCGGGACAAACTGCCTGCGCCCGAAATTGGGCGAACTGAGCGCTTAAATCGGCCACCTGCTCCGTCAGACGATCATTCGCTGCCTGGAGGCGCGCCACATCCCCAATGAGGCACCCAACAACCTCAGAGACAGCAGAGGAGGAGTCCTTAAGGGCCTTCACAAAGCATCCCTTAAGGTTCGTGGACTTAGTGGCCACTTTGTGGATTATGGCCACCGCCGCGTCAGCTTTCTCCTGCATTGTTTCCGGTGTCTGGGGGACAGAACCCCCTTCAACCGGATCCCGGATCTTCAGCAGGAGATCCGCAATCTCCTCCTCCGCTACCACTTCGCCTTCCGCTCTGGCCTGGGAAAGAGCACCCCTTCTCGAAAAGGCTGACCCCGCCATAGCCGAAACCGGACCGTGCGAGACCTCCCTCTTTGGCTACTAGCCACTTTAGGAGGCAGCATCGCCTGGGTCGCCTCACCGTCCGACTCCCTGGAACGTCCACGTTTGCGGCTCTCAGCGTCGCGGAGCTCCACGTCCATGTCCTCGACTGAGCCAGCCACTGTACTGACAGTTCTGGAGCGACTTTGCTCCGACATTTTATTGCTCCCAGGAGTCTTGACTTCTGGGAGCTCCACCGAACAAGTGGTCTCGCGAGAGACTTCTTCATCGGTCGATGAAGCCTCTGCCGCCAACCTTCTGCTCCTTCTCCTTCCTTCCTTAATTTCCTTCTCCTTCTTGTTTTTTTTTTCCGCACTATTTAAATCTTTCTGCATAATTTTAATATTTTCCATAATTAATCCCACGAGAGGGGGAGAAATAAAGGTCCGCCCGGGCAGAGATCCCCCAATACCCGGGTAAGCGAAGATTTATGCCCAACCAAGGGGTCCGCAGGTGCCCCGGCTGGGAGTGCGCTTGCGACTGAACCACCCATCAGCCATGCATCCCATGGTCACGCACCAGAACACGAGATTCGGGGTAATTTTTTATAGAGGTTTTCTTCCTCGCAGTCCGGGCGGCTAAGCCAAGACCCTCGCCCCCGATCGGAGCCGCGAGACTTAACCACGACGCTCCTTTCGGGATTACGATATGCCAACGGTGGCATCACGACAAATCTCCAGATGCCTGCTCGGTGGCAGTGCGAGCGCACGCCGAGCCCGTACTCGTTCCTCCGCTGTGGACAGCGGAGCAACTCTGAGTGACCCTTTAAAGGGTCCCACAGGGTATCCTGTTTCGTCTGGAGTCTCACCCTGGGCCAATCCAGCATGAGTAGCTCTACCGGCACAGCCCCAGGGATCACTGACCCGCGCAAGCCCCCCCACGACGACAACGTAAGGATACAGTTGGGGGGGGGGGGGTTGATGTCTATGCTAACCTTAAAAGAAAAAGGCTTGAATTTATATATGTGTGTGTGTGTTATATATGTTTTTTTTAAAGTTTAATTAAAGTTAATTTATTTTATAGTTAATAACAAATTCAAGAAACTCATCTTTTGGTTTAATTTATTCTTGAAGCATTTTTGCTTTGATTTCGCCGTTTTCTCATTACTCATTCTTTAACAAAATAATTATGTTGCAAAAACACTACTTAATCTATTCTGCGGCTCTGTGGCAGTAGGCGGTGACGTCATGTCACCAGTCATTTCAGCGTCTCTGACCGCAATATCCTGTCCAATGCAGCTATGGTACACAAATTAAACAGCCGTTAGGTAATGTTCTATACCATGTATATTCGTATTTCCGTGGCTCATTGTTTTTTTTTTTTCTATGGTGCGCTATTTTGGTGGAGTAGATTATTAAAAGAAGGTTTTTGAAAATAATGCAAATTCTATGAACTCCTTTTGAGAACTTTTATAAACCTCCGACTTTCTAGAGTAAAACATTCCAAGAATTTTCTGTGCTCAGATTTTCAGTCAAGATTTATTTCTACAGTTTTGTCTACCAGATGGACGAATTGTTAGGAATAAAATAGGTAACAGATTTAAATAAATAAAAATTGAATGATGTACTAGGATTGTAGAGTGTATGCTGTATGTGTATAGATTATATCTTGATTTAACATATTGGCATGCCACGTCGCTGGCGAAGGAACATGCGAGAGCTAGATAATACTTCTAAGTACTAAGTGTTTTTAATCATTTTACCACATACTAACTCAGATGTATAGCCTTCGCTAACGAAGGTTCAGATCTATTGAATCATTTATTATCTAATTGAGTTGTCGTGTATCATCAATGTTAGTTTTTGAATCTTTGTCTTGTCTATCTGTGTTCTGTCAGTATACACTATAAGAATCTATACTGATATTATATATATATGTAAAGTATTATTATATATAAAGTACAGCCATCTATCTCTCTGTTTTTTACGCCTCAAGAGCTGAACTGTTTTCTTTCTTTTATAATATAGGGGAAAAGATGAATAGATGGTTCACCGGATGGTAAGTGACAACCGCCGTCTATTCAACTCAAGAGTCGTAAGTGCGCGGCCACGTTTGAGAGTGATGAGCGATGATGCTCACCACTGCGGGGATGCGGTTTGGGAAAGAGGAGTAGTAATTAACTATTTGTTATAATGAACTACACTAATTTCGATTAAATGCAACGATAGTGTTGCTTCACAACTGGTTTCTGTGAGGCCGTGGCATTGCACCGGTCAAGCCGGCCCATTGCCATGATAATAATTGTATGTATAATAATAATAATATTACCACACATCTCACATACAGTAACCAGGCTACTGATAAACATACTTATGTATTTTATAATAATAATGGTTTGTAGTTTGAAATTTAATATTAATGATTAGTTAAATTTGATATATAGATACTTCGATAGATGAGGAAAAACATATGCCACTGTTTAACGACCACACCAACACATTTCGTTCTTATTTGCAGCTACGTTGAAGTATAAAAAAATATCTGTGTAAAAAAATATAAATATATAATTAAATTGTAATAATAATATTAATAATACTCTCTATTGTACACCAGTTATTAAAAATAATAAAAAACTTAAAACTACATACCAAATTTATATTTGGCGGCCTTACCGCAAGAGGCGATTTATGTTAAAGAGAAGAGTAGTGGAGCAATGTCTGGTGCATTTAGATAAAATAGGAACACGAAGAATATACATACATGTCAAGGATACATACAGCATATGAATTTAATAAACATTTAATAAAATAATTTATTCTTACTCTCTACTGAAATGTGGCTAAGGTTCCAGATAGTATGCTTTCACTAACCTTTTAAACAGGGGCAATGACTGCGCACATCTGATAGAATCAGGCAACGAGTCCCGCAATGTAATAGCTTCAACAAAAAAAGATTTATCTAAAAAGTTAGTCCTATGAGCCGGTATTTTTAACCTCAATTTGTCCAATGATCTTAAGGATTTTGAGTGTTATGAACGTAAGCAAAACGTTCTATTAGGTAAGACGGAGTATGTGCATTAAGCAATATTGTACACGAGGAAGAGAATGTGAAAAAACGTATATGTAGGTAACCACTTTTTTTTTTTTTTATACTATAGGGGGACAGACGAACAGACGGGTCACCTGATGGTAAGTGACAACCGCCGTCCATGGACACCCGCATCTCAAGAGTCGCAAGTGCACTGCCCGCCTTTGAGGGTGATGAGGGATGGGGGATGCAGGGAGCGGAAAGAAGAAAGGGGGGATGAGGAGAAAGAAGATGAGGGGAGAGGAAAGGGGAGAGGGGGAGTTGGGCCTCCGGAAACCTCACTCATTTCGGGGAAATGCAACGCAAGCGTTACTTCACAACCGGTTTTCTGTGAGGCCGTGGTATCGCACCGGTCGAGCCGGCCCATTCGTGCCTAAGCATGGCTCTACCACTGTTGAGCTTTGTGCGATACTCAGAAACATAATGATTTTGCGAAGTCCAAATATGAACCTTATACCAAAATTCATGAGTCTCTCAAGTTTCTTTAGTTGGTCCTCGGTCAGATCAGGATAACTGGCATCGGCATAATCAAGGATGGGGAAGAGAAGGGATTGAGCAAGTGCTGTCGGCGGCAGTAGGTAAAACCATTTGCAGCCTACGCAGCTGTTGCAAATATTTTGCAACTAGCCTCTTGCAGCAGCGGACCCCAGGAGAGGCATTTATCAATATATTAGGTTTTCCGGTTAGTTTTGAGGAAACGTGTCAAGTAGCTATCGCAACACGTCGGAAAAAGTTACTTAGATATTCAATGCGGCGTGTTTCAGCTTGCACTTTAATTATTCGAAGTAACTCACTTACAGTAAACGCACGCAAGTTTTTAGTGTGATTAAATATGGAACGCGATAAATATCATTTTCGTCATTTACTACTATACTTTTTCGATTCAGGAAAAACAGCAGCAGAAGCTCATAGACTTATTTTAGATACGTATCATGGATCTGCACCATCTGTTAAAACATGTGAAGACTGGTTTCGACGATTTAAAAGTGCTAATTTTAATTTAGAGGATAAAGAAAGGCTGAAGAATTAAATGTAGGTAAATCAACAATTTCTGATCGTTTACACCCAATGGGTAAAATTCAAAAACAAGGAAAATGGGTTCCATATGTTTTATCAGAATTAGCGATGCAAAATCGAGTAACCATTTGTGGTTCACTACTGTCTCGTCACAAAAAGAAATCTTTTTTGTATCATATCATTACCGGTGATGAAAAATAGATCTACTATGATAATCCAAAACGTAGGAAATCATGAGCAGATCCTGGTCAACCGTCAACATCGACTCCGAAGCGTAACATATGCATTTGGTGGGATATGAAAGGTGTTATTTATTATGAATTGTTAAAACCAAATGAAACTATCACAGCTGAGCGTTATTAACATCAATTAATCGAATTGAGTCATGCATTGAACCAAAAACGTCCAAGGATTTCACATGGTAAACAAAAGGTCATTTTACTGCATGACGATGCTCGCCCACACATCGCAAAAGCTATAAGAGATACACTTTCAGATATACAGTAGGTAGATTAAGTTTACCAGATTGTGCTCCTTCTGATTATCACCTATTGGGATATATGCAACACAGCCTTGCAGATCAGCACTTCAAATCTTACGAATGTATCAAAAAATGGATCGAGGAATGGATCGCTTCAAAAGATGATCAGTTTTTATGATGGAATCCATTTGTTGCCCGAAAAATGGCAAAAGACTGTAATTAGCAATGGAGCATATTTTGATTAAAATATAAATTATCTTTTTTATAATACAGTGTATAATACAGTATTTCATTTTTAATAAATCCCTCAAAACTAACCGGAAGACCGATTATATACCCAAGTTTTAACTTTATCCTTGTATTCGATATCTGTATCATTACAGGAGACTAAAGGCAGTGAGGTCCAATAGATACGTGATATGTCTTGGGCTACCAATTACAATGTCCTGTGTCTTCCCTGGATTAACTTTTAATCCGTATAATTTACTGCATTCACAAATTTCAACCATATCCTTATAAATGGAGTTTATGGCAACGTTCAAATCATTTAGTCCTCGGCATAGAGGTGGTAGGAAGATGTCAGATGCTTAGTGATAGAGTTTATAAAAACTGCACCCTGCGACGCTGCCCGATATTGAACACCAAGAGAAAACAGTGTCTTCAATCTTAACGCACTGCCGTCGTCCATATAGGAAACCAGGCAATCAATGTTGGAGATATGTTGAAAGTGTTGCTAACTTTTGCAAGGCTAAACTGTTAAATGACTATTTTCCATTTCCGACCTGATGTCATCCGTAATATGTACTAGTAGTTGTAGTACTGTGTCATGTGTCAAGCACAAAATAAAGATTGGAATGGTTTCAGGAGAAGATTCCTAGAAAGGCAATGATTTAGTTGATTATATGACGTTGAGTTCTTGATATATAAGTTGTTTGAGGGCGTTAGAGAAGAAGGTGGGGATAGAGATAGACTCAGAAAAAGATTAGGGGATTACTCTTTTGGGGAATAGGAATTACTTCGATGTCTTTTCATACAACTGGAAAAACTCTATTGGTAATGGAGAAGTTAAAGATGGACAGATGACAGGAAGGAATTCGTCAAGGATGAATAGGATTATGTTACGGCTGACAGAGTCGGTTCTAATTGCGTTCGAGATGATCAACCTTATCTTGACATCACAACTAGTGAATTGAGAGAAGGAGAATGAAGTACAGTCAGGAGTGGAAATTGATGAAACATGTTGTAATATTTTAACTTTTAATTCAGCTAGTTGTTGAATCAAAAGTTGATCACAAAAGTTCTGATTTAAAACATTAATTTTAATATAATTACTAACAAAGTTTTGTCGAGATTTACAAACTCCCAGTGACCTCTAGAATTTCCAGACATGGGCCGGACCCCGTAATTTACATAGTCAAATCAAAATTTGAAACACATGAATAACACACAATTCGTTTATAAACTATTTACAATTGAAATGTACGTCAGTCATACATGTTTTGGGCAGATTTTAACACAAATGCCAAGGACCGTCAGACTAGGTCGCGAAAAAAAGGTCTAGGAATTAAAAAAACTTAAAACAAACAAGTAGTATTTTTTTTAATTTGCAATCTATTAAAGACGTTTATCCGTCTATTCATGTCAGAAACTCTAAGATCTGTACAAAGAACTAAGATTCCTCAAAGTGCTTCTTCTAATTAAACTTACTTGTTCGTAGCGAATGTCTTTGTTTCTTTGTTTTCTCGTAATTTCCATTCCACTCTTAAGTTTTATGAAAGTTTATGGATGTAATATAGTGACCCACCTTAAGAAAAAGTATGACTGGATTCTTATTTAACTTGCTTCTTATAATTCCTTCTTATCTTGCCTTAAAAGAAAAATACCGAACATTAAAATAAATGATTATTTTATTTTATACCACAGACCATAAAATCTTTAATGCACATACATATATTATGTAAAATAATTATATAATTATGTAACACTTGAAAGAGTTAAACAAAAGAAAGAGGGATCAGACTTCTCATCATCAGCAGCATCATCATCAGTTTAAGTTCTGTAATTCTATGCGACCTTGGCTTACACTCTATCCGTATAATCAAAATCCCTTTCCTTTACCTCTCAATATAATTCAAATATTCAGATTTAATTCCGAAAGTGTCTGCTCTGTTAGCACTAGATTGGGATTTAGGCCCGAGTATATGCAATTAACGTCCTACCTAAGAGAAAAGTCCACTTTCCATTTCATCATCTTTTATATTGATTTGTACTTTATTTTAACCCTTTATAAAATCTTATAACTTACTTTAACTTAACTTTAGAAATCAGTTTAAGCAAGGTCAATTGTTACTCAGTTTTAAAATAACAATCATCCCTAAACGGTGCACGAAATTTCAAGACTGCTGTTTGTTGGCGAATGTGTATATGTAATAACTGCTCAAATACTGGATAGATAAATTCCCACGAGTAAATACGTCGAAACGTCACTTTCCACGAGGGTTTTGCGTCAGAAACTCAAATTTTAATGTATTGTATATATATTATATATATATATCGTAAACCATTTTGAAATATGTAAGTATGGTTTTGTGACTTAGTAAGTTTGTACACTACTTTTTAGAAGATATTTTTTGCTAAAACTGAAAGCGGATGACTACGAAAGCATCTTCACGCTAAAAAATACTTCGGTTTATCAATACTAGTAACGTAAACTTGTCTTTTTTAAATCATCAATTGCATCAAGAATGATATTGGTGTTTCATCTTACTGAGCTGATGGTGGCCTTTTTGATTTTTTTTTTTTTAATTACGTTACGCTAGGAATGACACTAAGTTGTATGTTTTTACTATTTACATTTATTTATGTTTACTTATTTATTATTTACAGGATATTATCTACTATACCTACGGACCAGAAAACTGCCAGTTAGCATGCCAATTCAATAGAAAGTACGCTTTACTTTATATATTTTTACAGGGGCTTTAATTCAGTACCGTACAGTACACTCTAAATAACGTCATAAAGGAGGTGCTAGACTAAAATGAAAACAGCAGCATTTCCCACTAACTTTTGCCTCAAGGTCCAAGTAAATTGTGCTAGGTATGTTATTTAATAAATTCTTTGTAGAAAATATAAAGAATAAGTCCAAAATCTTTTTTTTTTTTTTGTGAATTAACTTAAGTCGTGTAGAACATTTTGTTTCATATTTATTGTGTCTACAATTCTTTATAAAGCAGTAAATCCATTAAAAGGGGAACAAAATAACATCGTAAAAGTTCCGTACGAAGGTAATAAGACAGCTCTCGTCTAAGAACCGCCAAGACCCATTCCAGAAGTTTTTCCTATTCGTTCTGGCTTCATTTTATATTCTTAATGGACTCACCTAAGATATTGTATAAATTTACAGAAATTATGAGTATTTGCTTCTTATAACATCATTATCATGTATATGTAAGATACGAAAGGAATTCTTGGTGTCGCATTACACTCGGCAGAAGCTTTTGAATGAAGAAATAATTAATGCAATTTACGTTTAAAGGTAAAAATTAATATTGAAACAAAACTCGTACGTAAGAAACAATTTATTTCCCTAATTTAAATACAAATATCCGCAAATTTCAAACAGAGAAATCCTGGTATGTTTATGTCAAATGAAAAGACGTAGAAAGGGCGACGTAAAATCTTTCACGAGGGTAATAACAAGACATCTTTTGCAACATATCGTTTATGTTCTTTAGCTAAAACCATCCCGCGGGCTGTGGGAATTTCATGAACACTTAGTTGTAACGAGTTGCGTAAATAAGACTCCCGTTCGGTAATAAGAGTATGTTTGCAAGAATTACACGCTTTCAGTTGAGTACCTATTTTATTGTTCTCGGTTTTAACAGGGTGTTTTAATTTATATTCAGTGGAAAAAGTTAGAGTATGTTTATGAAATTATGCTAATGGTATTTTATCGCTATGGATTTAAAATACAAGTTCCTTAATTTGTTTTATACAATCCTAGCAAATGTAATAAATTCGAAAGTAGGCTTCTTGTGAATCGTGAAATTTTGCTTAAACGTTTGCTTTTGTGCGTGTTATTTGTTTACTCTTTCCAAGCTTGAAATGCCTTTTTTTTATCTCATAAGCAGAACTTCGTCATTTTTGATAAATAAAAGTAGAGGGTAAAAATATATATATTTTTTTTTTTAAGGTTCGCCAACAGTTGTTACAGATATAATACAGATAAGAACATACAAGTAATTATGTCTTAAGTCTAACTGCACAACCAATTACAGGCAAACACCACATGCAAGATGTTCATTGTATCAACAACTGTTATATAATTTTAAAGACTTATTTTTATCTACTTAAATTCTTAAATTCTACTTAAACTCTTAAATTCTACTTAAATTCTAGATAATATATTAAATACTAGGTAACTACTATTTATCACATTTTTATACATTTGACGTGTCTAACTAACGTTGATACTGAATCAGATTGGACGTCAACGAGGTCGCTGTATTCGTTTAGAAGATTTATAAGAATTAGATTCATTTATTAAATAACTATGTTCTCATAAACTATGTTTTCTAATGCTCGGGACTAAGCTTATCATTCGAAATTACTATTTAAACTACATTGTAAAATATTTATAGTATCATTAAATACTACAACACCACCTCGTATGTGTCACCGGTGTAAACACTGACCAGACTAGTGCGTGTAGTGTGCTAGTTCTAGGATGACAAAGAAACAGCATACATATGTACATACATTGGAACAAGCGAAAAATATAACCCTCCTTCTTGCGCAGCCGGATAAAAACAGTGCATAGCAACGATCTCGAAAATGATCTTCTAACAACAACAACACAACAATTTTTTTTGTATTTAGAGATTCTAGTACAATATTTTATCTGAAGATTATATGTAGTTGTCCCTAGTCGCCATTAAATAAGCAACTATTATTATTATAATCATTATATGTATTTAGCTCTAGACTGTTTATAGAAAACTATTTCTTTAAACAGACTAGAGCTAAATTGGCTCAAATTTTATATAGACGCCCTATAGCTGTATTGTCGAACGGGCCGTTTACGAGACAAAGTTCTGGGTTTAGATTAGGCGTAACAGAGTCGTAACGGTGAACAACAGGCGCAATTATACAACTAACTCACTCCAAGTCTTTACTAGTTCCCTCCTTATACTCCTCAATTAAACGGCAGTCGTTTAATGAAAGCAACAACAACAATACTTAATTACGTTTCAGATTGAACAAACTTTTCAAGTGGAATTCAACGAGAGTTGTTTCTTAAAGCTTTAAACGCAGTTTTATTTGAGTCTAGTTTCTAGCTATGTAACATTAATTTCCTTCAAACTGAAATAAAGGTAAACTTGGGCCAAAAACTGTTAATGGCAGTATAAAAAGGGTTATGCTACCATACTGTGTTAGCCCAAATTACAGATTTTTGTAAACCTTCGTAAGCCTTTCGGCCATACCTATGCATTTCTTTTTTAATGCTCTCCAATGCTTCAAGATATCAGATATATCTCTCAGATATCAGATGAAAATACCACACCAAATGATGATAAAACAGCCGGTATACAACATCTTTCTAGTGTAGCTCGTTAACGGTGGTCTTCTCGAGGGTTATAAAGACCTCCAGAGTCTTTCCAATTTGGTCAGACCCCTGATGTGTTTTGAGTCCTTATGGGTCACAGATAAATTGAATTTAAACAAACGCCGATTTAGGGAAGAAAACAACAAATACCTATTGAACATAGACCTATATTTTTGCTCTAAGAGTACACAATATTAGGGAACTCACTAAAGCATCTTGTTTTTATTTTTCCTCAAAAGCATGGCGTCACATTTAAGATATTAAACTTTTTCTTATAATGTATGCGCCCCCTTGTGCCTGTTTCCATCGGAAGAAGCCTATTTGTATTCACAAGGGAAGAACAGTGAATGCATTTGGCCGTTGCAAGCTGGAAAGTCGTGACGAATATTTCGTATGAAATTTTATATATGAAAATATTTATACTCCTTTTATTTCAACCTCGGAACGTTTGTGAAATACTTGAATATTTACGAATACCGTGCGGCTTCTAATATTGGCGAGTAGCAATATAGTTTCTGGATTCTGGGGATAACTGTCTTTTTACTTTGAGACTATTTTCTAGACGTAGACATGAGAAATGTATGCTTATTCACATCTATAATGTATCAATAATAATATACAAACTAACATAATCTACAATCTTGACACATTTTTCACACGGCCGTCTGATCCCAAACTAAGCAGAGCTTGTACTATGGTAATCAGACAACTGATAAACATACTTATATACTCCTAAATATATAGATATTATAGATAGATTACAACCAGACATAAAACAAACGATCATGCTCATTACACAAATATTTGTCCTGGGTGAGAATCAAACCCACGACAACCACTGGATTAGCAGTCAGTGTCACTAACCATTAAACCAACAGGCCAGTCTACCCAGATCTATTCAGATAAATCTACCAACACGTATTCGAACTATAATATAGACATCTTTGCCTATAGATTCGGGGATACCGGTGTGAGTGTATATTTTTTTTTATACTATAGGGGGACAGACGAACAGACGGGTCATCTGATGGTAAGTGACATCCTCCGTCCATGGACACCTGCAACTCAAGAGTCGCAAGTGCGTTGCCCGTCTTTGAGGGTGATGAGGGATAGGTTGATGCGAGTAGGGGAAAAAAGAGACGGGGGACTAGGAGATGGGAAAGAGGATAGAGGAGATGAAGGGAGAGGAAAGAGGGAGTTGGGCCTCAGGAAACCTCACTAATTTCGGGGAAATGCAACGCAAGCGTTACTTCACAACCGGCTCATTCGTGCCTAAGCATGGCTCAACCACTACCAAAACTGTATATGTATGTGTGTATATAGCTATATCTTGATTGCACAGATGACGCAGTGGTTTCTTCGCCACTACGCTGCCGCGTCGAGTGTTGTCTAATGTAATGTAATTCATATAATTATTTTTCGAAGTGTTCTTTGTGTCCATTATTTATATGTTTGTAAAGTCCCCCACGATACACGAGTTAGTGCTAGTGTGAGAGTTTATTTTTAATTATTAGAGCAATATTCAGATACATTAACATTAAACATTGTATCTACGTCCCACTAATGTAAAGAATCCCCACTTTTTCATGCAACCCTAACCACTAATAGTACTTGGCTCGGTCCATTGCGTACGTTTAAACGACTGATTCTGGTACTAAAGCGAGATGGAAGTTTCATTATTATTAGTATGTTTTGTATAAAACTCACCAGACCAATACTTTCCGTAATTATGATTTCATCAATACTCAGAAGTAAATTCAATTCAAATAAATTATATCGGTACCCCCACTCACTCGGAAATACAGTGGAAGAATTATTTGTCTACAGTTTTTCTGTGAGGCCAAGGTAGTACTCCGGTCGAGTCCAGTGCATTCATTCCTAAGCACTGCTGTCAAATGGCGTAATGTGTACTTATACAATCCTTTACCAACATACAATACACAAAGTACACAAACTCGTAACAGCACTGTATTGTAGCGTCTGTGTCTCGAAGTGCTTTCATGAAGCGTTGCGGCATTTTCCCTCTTGGAATTTTGCAGAAGCAGAAGAATTTTATTGACAAACCACGTTTTACTAACAGTATATGGAGCTACTATCTCTATAGCATGCAACTTGTAATTATATAATCCATGTATAACAACTGGCAAAGTATTAATATTGTAAGACTGTTTAAATATCGCTGAATTAGTCTACAGCTCAAAAAAAAAACTTAAATTCGAAAGATATGTGATAAGATAATTATGTGTCCTATTTTATACAATCCCTACCAGCAATATGAAACCACCAGCGTTACACATTTACTTAATTCCTTACATTTCTGAATCGTAGTAGCGCACCCTCCTTCACTTTTACGAGGTTCTTTTTCATATCTTCTTGGGCTTTCACCTCTTCATTCGTTGGCACACGGTAAGATTTTATTACACCATACTAAGAAAGTTTCAAGAACCGTAATAAACAGAACAATTACATACTGAGTTTATTTACCACTTTCCATAATAGGGATGTTGAAATTGTATTGCTATGTACTTCTCAAATTTGAGGGTCGTGACCTCTGGTTTGAGTCTAGGCGTGTTTGAAGATCAGCCATCTGTACTTACTCTCTTACTTACGAACCATAAAGTCAGTACGGGACAAAAAAAATTGTGTGATCAACAAATACTTGCCCCGAGTCTGGGTGTTCTTTGTGTCTTTGTCAAGTCCCCCATTACACCGGAATCATTCCTAAAGCGGTAGTTGTCTTGTACATCAATAATAAAAGAAGCATAAAAGATTATTGTATGTAATTGGGGCAAATTTTTATATTGCTCCTTATCACTTAAGATTGTCTACTATAATATAATATATATTTATAATAGCAAACCCAAGCAACTCATATGCGTCTGTATTAGTTTTATTCCTTCAACCTTTTCACTTTTAAAGCCTTTACTTTGAAGGTATATGATCCATACTTAGGAATATATTTTTTATATAACTATCATTTATTTTACCCCTTCTGTTTAATTGTAGATATATGCAGTTTCTACTTTACAACATTCGTACAATACTTAAGTGATTGAGCGTTTACTATCGATATAATGGTTTAAATAATCTGATATTCTATTGTGAAAATCCGACAATCAAAATAATATCTGATCAGTTTTCTGAACTTTTTAACCACTTTTTTTTATATTCTCTATGTATGTGTATATACTACTTAAATAATTAAAATACATATAATCCTACTACAACATTATCACCACTTTGAAAATTTCGTAGAAGAAATTAAAAGGTTTTTATTTATGATCATATCGTCAAGTGTACTTCGTAATACGGATGCTTCACTGGACTAATGAGTTTTAGCCCTTTCAATCACCTCCCCTTCATGTAAAAAAGATCAACCCTTGTAAATGCACTTCGCTGATTAATTACTGACTAGCTTTATCCGAATGGATGTAGGGTACCAGGAGTATGGGCTTTCTTTTCGGTATGTTGTAACCCTCTCTTTTATAATCTATCGAGGGGTATCGATTGATAGTAAAGGGAAATATGTATCTTCATTCGACAATAAAAGTCAACGTAAAGTGAGTTTTTTTTTGCATTTTTTTTGCATGCAGTGACTTGATAACAAACACAACGCTTTAAAAATTTCAACAGTTTATTATTTCAGTTATTTTGAGAATTTTTGTTACTATATTAGTCATACAATAACAAATATTTTATGTGTGTGTAATGAATATGCAAATATTATTTCACAAATTGCTCAGGCAATAAAAAATAAGATGTTAAAGAACTCAAAATCTTGGTTAAAATTTTCTTCATGGTAATCAGTGAGCACCATTTGCATTATAATTGATGTTTTTACGAGATAGAGGCGAAATGATTAGCTTAACTTGGATAATTCAATACTTTTTGGCTCCACGCACTAGTAGGGCAGGGGCAGAGACAGACGGGTCTTTATTGGCAAATTACTCAAAGAAATAGAAGTAGTATTAAACACCCATTCCAGTGCAACTGAACCGGCAATAACGTAACGGCTAAGGTTTCGGACTGGCGATTATGTGGTTTCAGGTTCGAAGCCCATTCAGTGCACTACCGTCGTGAACCCACCCCAAACACAAGCTTAGATTATCTGAGGGAGTTTAATAAGAATACTAGTAATGTATGACCTACGGTGCTAATATTCTTTTAATAAAAAAAAGAGACTAATTTCTTGTTGTATATAATAACTTAGTTGCTTAGATTGCGTAAACTCTATACACAAATTAGTGAAGATTACATTTATCGGCAACCTCCTGGTGGATACAAAATTACATAACCCAAGAACAACAATATTCTTTAAACGTTGCTTACACAACAAATAAACATTTATATCTCCGTAAAACGATATCAAACGGAAATCAAAGAAAAACAATTCAGTTAGGCGTTGTTGAGCAAACTTTGGTACGTTCCCTAATCTTCTACTTATTGGGGTTAAGCCGATGGAGTCATCAATTTGAATGAAATCTACTCCAACCCCTCGTACCTCTGCCCTCCAGCTAATCAAAGAGTGTAGAGGTTAATACTAGTAATGCGTTATTTGATCTCTCCGATATTCTTTGATAAACAGGTTTTTCAATATTATTTTGAAGCTAAATTCTATAGGTATTAAATGGTATTAAATGTTTTGCGAATTGTTGTTATTGTGTGAAATGTTACTCAATAAAAGAATTCATAATTTATTTATTGGACGAACTGTAATAATTATTTTGCTGTATGACAGCTCCGGCTATTTCGGTCATTAGGAACGGAGGTTACCTGGCCGTCGAAACTATTAAAAGACTCGTATTTATTTTCACACTATAGCGACAGACTATCTATCTGCTTCCCACTTGTGATTTCCCCTGAGTCCCGTTACTTAATAATTCAAGTCGTCCCATGACCGAACCTTACCTTAGCTACAACGACGAGTAATTAATTTACAAGTGCTAGAACAACTTTGACCTACTTGGTGTTACCTAGTCAAGTGTACTATTTGTGTAAGTGTGTATTTGAAAGTTGTTTCAAAGCACTTTGGAAAGTAGTCGTGACTTTAGACAATACTTTAAAAATATACATCGAGAAACAAACAACAAACAAGCTACTCGGAATTGAGATTTCTTGATTCTGATATTTGCCTCTTTTTTCTTGATATTTGATTCAAAGGGCAACGCACTTCTGACTCTTGCTTGATTCTCTTACGTGATACCATATATAAGGTGATTATTATAATCCATTTGCATCTATTTTCCTTTATTTAAAGCAGCACATCTTCCGAAAAAATATCTTATCATTTCCAATCCTCAGTAGGCTGACAAACGACATGCAGGTTCGGAAGATGTGAGTAAATTTATATTAATGTACTAAGCTCTACGATAATAAATACATACTCTATGGTATCTATATCTTCTATCCTTAAAGGGGTTTGCAGAGATATAATATACACCTAAATTTTGCCAATTAGAATGTGGTAACGTAACGGTTGACCGCAGTACGCTTACCCCCTTTAAGAATTCAAGATAGGGTATTTGGAGTATCTTATACCGGCCGCAGGTTTCCGCCATCGTCCTACTCAACAAAATATCCATCACCATTACCTGGATGACTGACAATGATTGACACATACAACAAATTGTCGCCAGCCGTATTTCCGGAGCGATACGGCCTTCAAACCTTCAAGGAAAGATCCTATCTAAAAGGCCGGCAACACACTTGTGACTCTTGAGTTGAGGGTGTCCATGGGCGGCGGTAGTCACTTACCATCAGGTAACCCGTCTGTTCGTTTGCCTTCTATCGCATAAAAAAAACTTGAAAGGGAAAAGGATATTGCTTATACGGCTGGACTAGGACGTGTAAGCAATGATTACGTCAGGGTCTCGTACCTTTATATCGAACCAGCGGTTGCAAGGAGATCAGAGCCCACTTCCCAAATAATTAAAAAGAGACCACCTTGCCATCCCTCATGATATTGTAATTCAAATAAATTTATTCCGTCAAATAAAGATCTTATTATTAATGCAAATATATTTTTATGCTATCATAAAATATATACAAGGATCAATATTAAGAAAATATATGTTCCAATAAATATAGCATCGTAGCGTCCCTCACGTTATTATAATTCGAATAAATTGAACAAGGTCCCTGCGATATGTATTTCATACATCAATATCCCAAACGCATTACATACAAATGTGCGTGAATACGTCATGAGATAGTGTTACCACACAAGACGGACGACTCCGGACAGGTGGCAAGACCGACCTTTCGAATTGGACCCAAATTCTATTCGGCATTTTATATAAGAATAAAAGGAATGTAACCTTAGAATATTGATAAGGCCTATTTTCTGAACAAGTTATAAATAATGATTAGTCTTGACATTTTGTCGCTCAGAACATTCGAATGAGTAAATGCTATATTCATAAGGCAGTGTTTACGAAAACCGTTTTTCGAAAGTTAATAAAAGCGTATAGGTAAAATTAATATTCAAGTAGGTATGCAACGTGTTAGAGAATATTGAAATAATATTTTACCACAGATGTAAATAGCAGATAAATAGTATGAAAAGGAAACAAAAATTAATTTTATGCCAAACTAGCTATGCCCCGCCGTTTTACAAGTGCAACAGAGTAAAATTGATTGTACAAACATATAGTACACTAATATATGAAAGTCTGCCCGATTTCTTGACATTTATGATTGCTGCTCCACTGGCTTAGGTAGAAGCATGATGATATATAAGCCTATAGCGTATTTCATTAAACTATGCAAAAAAAATCGGATTCATAGTTGCTGAGATAATCGCATCCTAAAAAACATAACCTGTCTCATTATAATGTCATACTAGTATACACCATCACTCTCTGGTAAGTAAATATTTTGAAACCACGTTTTAGCTTTATTCATGTATTACGAATACAGAAAAAAAAAGCTTTTAATTCGATAATAGCACCACACCTTTCAGTAACTTTTTAAATCTCGATCATTGTATATGGGTAGCTAGTCTAAACAAAATGTTTCCTAACAATAGCAGATCGGCAAATGGGCCTAAAAAGTCTGAATTCTTGATAAAATACAAAAATGCAGTTAAAACTCTTGGAATCCCAAATTATATAATTTACATGGGCACCGCATATGTCATCTCAGGAATGGGATTGCCCCGAATGAGTCTCAGGTGCAATATTGTATGTACGTATCGTACGGGTCATATATACAAAGAAATATGAGGTACCTTTTAAATTTAGAATTCTTAACAACTCTTTCCTGTCACCCTTTTCTTCTATGAGCATTTAAATGTGCTTGTAAGAATTATATTTGTTTACCGTATAGTATAATACATATTCTCTTTGTTTACTAAAAAAGGATATCTTAATGTGTTCTTTAATATTGATAATATGAATAAAAAACATTTAACATAATATAAATCGCAAAAGTACGAATACATTTTAATTGTAATTGGTCTTGGTATTCCGTGTACAAACATAACTTATTAAT
Organism: Tyria jacobaeae; assembly: GCA_947561695.1. Classification (NCBI taxonomy): domain Eukaryota; kingdom Metazoa; phylum Arthropoda; class Insecta; order Lepidoptera; family Erebidae; genus Tyria; species Tyria jacobaeae. The sequence goes on from OX387220.1 coordinate 15,526,875, forward strand.
TGTAGTCAGTCTGGTCATAAATACTGTTACAATTTATAAAATACATCATTTTACATTTGAATTTGGAATCTGACATTCTTATATGAGTATTCATTGTGTTTTCTCATATTTGCGCCAGTATTTTTGTGATATTAAAATGGAGTCGGATGATAAAGACTGTTATAGCATTACACAAACTAGGTATGGAGGCAAATGTAATTTATAAAACTCTCCCTAGTCCCGATCTTAATCCACAGAATTATGATTTCTTGTAAGTTTTAGAGAGTATGCTCTAAATGCCATGATAGTTTGGAGTCCCTAAAACAATCCATAAGATTGGAAGTGAAGAATTTTCCCATTGACAGAGTGCGTGTTTCTATTGATATCTGGCCACTGAAAACGTTTAAAGGATAGTAATGTTTGTACTACCAATAGAGATCATTTTGATTGAGCTTCATATATTTAATGCTATTATATGGATGTATAAACTAATACGCAGTACAGTAATACAAGTATTATGCAATAGAAAAAAAGATTTTTTCTTGTAATAATAACATGTTTATGGCAAGACTGCGTGTTTGGATGCGGGGTATTCGCTACTAAACTCGCTCCTGACTACGGTGCTGGCGCCGCTTGATATATTGCTGGAGGCGAAAGAAAGTTCCTTTGATCTTCACTGAGAGACCGTGTCTTTACAATACATTACAACATTTCAGCAGTGTAGTAATCGTGGCATGACACATTAAAGTGTCATGCACACCTAGTCTACGCCTTCCGTCCTGCATCATCAGTTTTTGAGGTAAGTGGTGTTTAATTAACCTCCGCACGATTGCAGAGGCGAACTTGTTCTACTTACAAATACTACATCTAGAAAATCCAGATTCACAAAATTTTATAGCTAAAATCCTACAACAGCATTATCCATCAATAACTATTTTAGTTGAAACCTCAGCAAGTTGTAGCTTTATACATTTTATGAAAGGCATTCATTACGAAATCTGATTAAAAGATAGTCTCTGTGGAATATAAATTTTATTTAAAGTGGTACAATTGAATAAGTTTTGATTATAAATATGCTATAACATCCTGTTATATTATGATGTCGTGTCTTATTATAGTTATCTTCAATCTATACAAATTCTTAGTTGCTTTTAAGCTTTTGACTGTGGTATTTATATTTATTAAAGACTAGCCCGACTAGCTTCGCTCGCGTTAATGTAGTTTTTAAATTTGTTTAAATTTCTTTTTTTTGCTCATAAAACAGCCAGCAGTTTTTGACAGTAACAAAAATCGAGTAACTAGTAGAGAATAGTAGTGAAGAGCATTTCAATTTTTGTAATTAATTTCGCTTAATATATGTATATTAGAAAACTACACTTTTACTCAATTGTGACAACTCAATTTCTTATAAATTTTACACACTTTTTGATTGTATACGACAGTTTGTTAGTTCTTAAAACTGAATAATTTAATAATGAACTCTTTAAAAAATAAATAGGATCCTTAATAATTTCTTTTACAATTCAAAGGTGCTAAACAACTGATAATTAGCAATCATGTTGAGTGAAAAGCAATACCAAGAATGTATTTTTAGATGTGGTAATGAAAGAAATTAGAGGTATTTGATACAAACAATTAACAATAACCGCAATGAAATGTTTCCAATATAGAGTAGGAACACAGACAATATCAATAAATAATTATATACAATACAATTATATACAACCGTAATAGTCAGCAGCTATAAAAAAACTTGTGCTATTGAATATATTATTATTCCAATATATTCAATAGCACGTTCAGTCAATTGAACATTTTGTTTTGCTTGCTCCAATTATTTAATTTATAGCATAGTTAAACAATTAAATTAATCATACGTAGCTACTTTATTGCAATGCAATTTAAGGTTAACTCATTTTAGGCTTTGCTACTAATTGACCGAATGTTAATCCTAAATTAGGTTAAAAAGTAAGACAATTTTGTAATTTTATGATATGGGAAAAAAGACGAATAGACGGGTCTTTTGATGGTAAGTAACAACCGAAGGCTATGAACACCTGCAATTCAAGAGTCGTAAGTGCGATGCCCGCTATTTAAGGTGATGAGCGGCTGAAGGGTCTCTCACTCTATTTGTCTCACACGAATTATTTGTCTACTGGTTATTTGTGAGGGCATGGTATTACTTCGGTTAAGCCGGCAAATTTGTGCCTAATAGTCACCTGTGCACAGTTCTCCTACATGAATTGAAATTGTACAAAAAATCACATATGTTTATTGTCTACTTTACATATTAAAAATGTATCCTCGATCACAATATAATTTGTTATAAACCTGGGATGTGAGAAGTTTGGGCAACTTAACGACCCATGCAGCGATAGAAATCAGCTGAGCCCTCACACTCCATTTTTACGATAAATGTAGCACCGACTTTTCGTATCGAATGTTTTTCTAATTGACATATAGTTTTGTATATATGTATACATTTTAGTTATTTCAATTTTACTACTGTTATCTATCAGACAGTATAGAGGCATTCATACAGAATCCAGTTGACGCAAATACATAGCCTACTGCCGCTGGGCACGTCAGTGTGACTAAATTAAAGTTATCTAAAAGAGCGTTTGAGACCTCTGCCTGTCCCTTCGGGGAAACAAGCGTAAGTGTACATATGTTAAAGTTTCTATTTCTGTCAAAACTTAACTTATGCAGATACGAGCAAACCCCTCTAGAATTCTATAGATTGCCAATCTATCAAACCCTAGAGGAGTTATCTATTAGTACCTAACCTTTTATAAATCTGCCTATCGTGCATATTCTTAGTTTGAATTTAGCAGAAAATATTAAGTATTATTTTAAATCACAGTGCAATCATATTAAATGATATCAGGGAGCAACGGAGGCCTGGATAGAAGTGAATGTTCAGCCCATTCCCAAAAAAGGCGACTGCTCCGATCCAGCCAATTACCGACCTATAGCGGTCACTTCCATACTGTGTAAGGTGCTCGAGCGGATCATCAACACCCAATTAATCCACCACCTAGAGGATCACTCCTTGTTAAATGATCGGCAATATGGTTTTAGGCCGAACCGATCCACGGGTGATCTTCTAGCGTACGTCACACACCTTTGGGGTGAGGCTATAGATAGGCATGGGGAGTCCTTGGCCATCAGCCTAAACATTGCCAAGGCCTTTGATAGGGTTTGGCACCGCTCGCTTCTCTCCAAACTTCCTGAATTTGGTCTGAATCCCAAACTCTGCAACTGGTTTTTTAGGGTTCCCTGCGACGGCGCGGCCTATGACTTCCAGGAGGTTACCGGTGGTGTACCTCAGGGCTCTGTCCTATCGCCTACGCTGTTCCTTCTGCATATCAATGACATGTTGGCCCTTGGCAATATACATTGTTATGCAGACAACAGCACAGTATAATGGCGATATTTTGGACATCCTGCTGCCAAGCTGGCAGATGTTGAGGGAAAAGGACAGGAGCTTGTCGCTGAGCTCTACCGGGTCTTGAGCCGCATTTCTCAATGAGCTTGTGAGAATCTAGTCGAGTTCAGCGCCAAAAAAACACAGGCGTGCGCGTTTTCAAACAAAAAGTCTCCATTCCTCCCCCTTCCTACTCTTCAGAACACTCAACTGCCACTGCAGGATAGGCTTAGTATCCTGGGTATGGATATTTGCCGGGATCTTAATCCGCGCGATTACATCGAGAGCGTCACTAAGGTGGCCTCGCAAAAGCTCGGTGTATTGCACAAGGTGAGACGGTTCTTCTCGCCCGAGCAACTGTGTCTTTTATACAAGTTCACTCCTGCGTGGAGTACTGCTCTCATCTCTGGGACGGCTATGCGCAGTATTTGCTTGACGCTCTCGATCGGTTGCAGCGGCGCGTAGTCCGCATTATCGACTGTCCTGAGTTCACCCAGTCTCTTGAGCCTCTATGGCAATCCTTTATCGCCTACATCACGGGGAGTGTTCTGACGAGCTCTTCCAATTGGTCCCACCTTCTCCTTTCCTTTACAGGACTACACGTGCTGGCCTGAGGAGTGACCGTTTGAGCGTCGAAAATATACTTACCCAAACTAAACGGTTTGACTCATCTTTCCTGTGCTGATCGGTGAAAGCATCGAATTCCCTACCAGCGCACGTTCCTTCCCACTTTGAGCATCTCACCAGGCCGCCATAGTGTGGGTCACCATGCTGCATTGACTAGACATGCAATGAGGATGGTGACCACCACTCTTGGACTCCATTTATTGCTTTCCGTCAGGCAAAGTAGAGTCACTATCGTAGGCTAATATATATAAAAATTAAAAATTCAAAAACATCCAATAATATATCTTATTTAAGAAATATTGTAAAAAAATTGAGCCTGGAACTAAATTGCCTTAATTAATAGCAATGTGGAGTTGCTAACTATATTATTATTATTAAACTAAGGTACGCCTTCAAGTTATCGGATAGTTAAATGACCCATTAAAGGCCATTAACCCGGCGCTGTACAAAAAACAAGCAATAAATTTACCTACCGCAACGATGTGTCTTCCTCCCCTACTAAATTTCATTGTGAATGATACCCTATTTAGTACCAGCCCATCGGCCCTATACGACTCCCATTATTGGATTGATGAACCCTTAATAGTAGGGATTTATCTGTGCCATTGTAAATCTCTAGAATACATTTGTACCGGATTCATCCGCCTTTATAAGTCACCAAATTGTAGAGCTATATTTTGCGTGTGTGTCGCGAATTACAGAACGGAATTTAAAGCTAAGGGCACGATTCCGAAATTTATTTGTGTTTTTGGGGCGAAGTTCAAACTCAAATTCAAGGCACAATTTTCTCAAAAGAAGAAGAATAAGAGCTGCTTATATTTCTTTCTGAGAATCATTAATATATGTATATAATGTACTAATCTATACCTTCATCTAACTAAAAGATATCAGAACAGCGCTAAGGTAGGTATTCAAAAAGTAATAGAAAACATTGATAAAAATGGACAAACAAATGTTTGCCAACATATATTCAAACCAGTCAACAGATTTCACATAAACGAGTACGAGTAGAAAAGTAACACAAATATGTTAAGAAGCTGTCCCGAAAAGGAAAATGAATGTTGACGAATATTAGAAAGGAAAGACCTTAAAATCGTTCTCCCAAATCCGGGTCGCCAATAAAATAGGCAACAATGTATAAAGAAAGTCAATTCATGATTTTTATATGGATCAGTTGGTAACCGTTGAATAAATTGTCGTAACTGGATGTGAAGGGCAAAAAGCCATCATATACATCTCGAAGATCATATTCATAGACTGACAAACTATATCGTGATGCTATCGTGTCAGACAATGTTCCTTTAATATCAGCCTTGGACGCTAGATCATGACACGAATCTGATACGTAAATTATTCTTGAAACTTGTAACAAAACGAGATATACAGTCGTTGTTATTGATGGGGTTTAATACTAATAAGAACCCCTTTAAAAACTTAAGGGTAAAATATATTATTCAGAGACAGGTATTTATAAATCAGTTGAATTGGATAGATTTAGCAAACAGTAACAAACCCAGGGGGCCTAATTTACAATCCAAAAACTACAAAATTAGATGAAAAATCGATAAATGTAACAACATACAATTCTAACTGCTAATGTTGTTAATGTTGCAATACAATACCATTCACTGCAGATAATTTTAGTACGAATAAATAAATACGAATTCGGTGTGTGAAAACCAAAATGTGGTGATCAGTTTTTAATTGAAAATATGCTCGATACCGCATTAAGTAGATTACAAAATTTAAAGCATGTTAGTAAAACGTTTGCAGTGAATAATTTAGTAATATATGATTTCACTAGTGAAATGCTGATTTAAATTTGTATTTATTTTTTTTTTTTTTTTTTATGCGATAGGGGGCAAACGAGCAGACGGGTCACCTGATGGTAAATGACTACCGCCGCCCATGGACACCCGCAACTCAAGGGTCACAAGTGCGTTGCCGGCCTTTTAGGTAGGAGTATTTAACTAAGTACTTTACTTATTTAATGGAAAATAAATGTACCAGGGCATTTAAAATGGGTATTTGTTGTTTATAGGTAAAATAACTTTGAATAAGCGGTAGCGTGGCGATAACACTCAAGGAAAAATCTTGGTATGACTTATCTTTCTAAATATTTCATCGATGAACGTGTTTTAATATTTGAAGCAGTAGTCTATCTGGTAACCTAAAAGGGTTTCATTGAGTTCGAGTTTCAAATTAGTAATATTCATTAGTTCCATTTACATTTAGTTCCATTTACGTATAGGGGGCAACAATGTGGTAAAATTTGGGGTATATTGACAAGAAAGAGAGGATAAAAAGGGAAAGAAAGTGATATTGCTTATACAGATGGATTCCGTAAGCTATTGCTTAAACTCCATAAGTTTAAGCACTCGCATACATATAAATAAAAATATCTGATGCCGGGAATTCAAGCTCTCTAATTGACTTTAAAAGGACGTTCAACGTATTGTCAATCTAAACTAAGTTTTGTTATCAGCAAGCAAATAAAGGCGTTATATAGTCTAAGAAATAGACATTTTAAATTTGCAAGTCTCAACTTCTATTCAATGTCATCTTGAACTTATAATTCTTATATGTATAGTTAAGGCAAGAACACTAGAACACCAAGTGTAACGACTCATTAGAACAAGCAAGTCTGGATAGCTTGGACTTAATGCGCTTTCAAGTTGCTCTGTCAATGAAGATGTTTAATTAAAATTCAAACTCAAACCTAGGTTTTGTCTTGGTTGAGATTGTTGATCTTGCTATTAGCACATTCATAGCCAATAATCCTTGGAGTTAATATGTGGAATAAAAAGTATTCTTTTTTATTTCCATAATAACGTCTGGGTTGAAACTAAACTAGTTTTTTTAAACTGTGGTCATAATACTTTTAGTAGAAAACGTCATATTTATCTTCTTGTGATCGGGCAACATTTTCATATACAGTTTCATTTTCTTTTATGTGCGCGCGTTAAGCTACAAGTCGCTTTTGCTATGGAAGTACCAATTATGAATCATGAAACTCTATGTTCGGGCGTTACATTATTTTTATTTTTTATTTTGTTTATTTATTACCAGTTTATTTACCACATTTATTTAAAATTATTGCTTCTACATGCTGTACAACAATATATTTACAAAAAAAAACAGAGTGGATTTAATTTTTTTTTTTTTTCATTTACCCAGTGAACATGCGAGTAATTACCTCTTTTACAAAATGATATTAAAAATATTGTTTAGTATTACACTTCTGATCTGACTACCAAATCAATCTCATGACTCACCAACTACCAAATATTAATAAATACTATCAGCGAAATTACAACCGCATTACCACTAAATTTTTCATTTCTCAAAGCAATTCCAACCAAAAAGGACGCTCGAGTAACTCAATAACAGATGACAAAAGGCATTTGAGTATAAAATTCGCCAATTATACTCAACCCACTCGCCAGAACGCCAATATTCAAAACGGATCACAATTAAATTCCCTCCCAGCCATTTCTTCAAAGTAAAGGATGATTTTAATTTAAACCTGGCCCTCCTAACATTGCTCCATATCTCTGGCTATCGTTATTAGCACATTCTAGTGGAGCAGATTTGTACACCCCGTGGTTGGGACGTAGGGGCGGCTTTTGAGAACCACATTAACGATTAGTCCTTTTTACAGCATAATCGTATTCAGTTTTGTGAGGGCAAAGGGACTAACGTAAATCAAAGAGGGACGGCGTACGGTCGCCCAGGTTACAGGAGTTTTAGTCACCCGATTAGAAATGGACATTTTATAGAAATTAAATCAAACGAAACGTTGAATTATTAATTGAGTAATGAGTAAAAATATTTATTGAGAAAATTATAGGAGCTAGTTAGTCAGTTACCTAGTCATTAAACTATTTTACTTTAAGTATTGTACAATTTACTGTACTCTACTTTGTTTTAGTATTCGGTATAAGTTTAAATTTCGAATTTTCAGTACTTTTATTTTTTGTTGCTGTGTGTGTGTTTTATACACATTATGATCTGATACAATACAGACGTGAATGTATGTACGTGTACATATTTATTTTACAAAAATATTTTTTAGTCATAGCAAAGAAATTAAACATAGATTGATGGCAATAGGCTTACAGGGGGTAAGCCTAGTACCTAAGTGGGAGTAAATGATATTATGGTTGTCAAAATGTGGGCGTTAGATGACCCCTTCGGTATAAGCGTAAGTATATGTATTTATGCATGGAATGGAATGGAATGGAAATATATACGATTAACTGTCAATATTGCATTTCTAGTAACTACATTCACTATTCTACATACGCTGGATATATTACATATATATGTATATATCTAGTCTTGCCATATACACGTAACAAGGATTTTTTTGCATAAAGCATTTATTACTGTAATGTGTATTCGTTTCTATTTTCATATAATAGGTTTAAAACTATATGTGTACAGTACAGTATATTCCATTTAAACGTTGAGGCCAGTTATCAATAGAAACACAAATTCTCTCCATGCAAGGGAAAATTCTTCACTTCTAATCTTATGGATTGTTTTAGGGAATTGTGAATATCATGGCATTTAGAACATACTCTCTATGACTTATCATTAATCATAATCTAGCGGATTTAAACCGGGACTGAATTACGGCCAGTCTTCAGCTATGATGAACTCAGAAACGTTCATTTTCAACCACGCTTGGGTAGATCGAACTTTATGACCCGGTGCTGACTCTTACTAATAGGACCATTCTTGGTTATGGTTTTTCTTTTTTTTAATAATCGCATCTACAGTTAGTCGTAAGCAGATCTTGTAAGGTTTGTATGTCATTTGATGTGTTGGAGCCACTGCCTCAACTCCTCTTGACGTCAATGATAAATAGCATAGTTTAGTTTTAGTTTTATTAGTTTGTTTATATGTCGGACTAACCAAGGCTGTCTATCGAACATATTTCGTATTTATGTTAGTAGTGCTAATGGCCACTAATATGACAAATACTTATAAAGTCTATTTTTTGTGTGTCGTTTCTTCACACTGCAAAAAGTATAGAATCTAAACTCTTATCATAAACGTATCTCTACGGAGTAGCTTTTAAAAAAAATGTTAAGTAAAGCTGCGAGCTTGACGATAACGTGGTTAGTGACCCTGACTGCTAAACTGGAGGTCGTGGGTTTGCACACAAGATAAAAAATCGTGTGATCAACAAATAGTGGTCCAGATGCTGTGTTCTTTGTGTCCATTAACTGAATGTTTGTAAAGCCCGCCGCGACACAAGAAGCATATTATTTGTGGATGTTTTAAAAATAAAATTCAACAAGAATGATTTAAAAACGTTTTTATTATATTGGTGTTACCGTCACAGTGTCAAAATACCACTATGCCTGTCAGCAAGCTATTATGCTAAAAATATGTACAATAAATATTAAGAGGATATATTAAAAAGTCCAATTCCGATATTATTCACACATACTCGAGACACAGTTGCAGGTTGACGTGAAAAACAAGGTCTCAAGCTATTTATTTAAGTAATGCTTTATCGGCGCAAAGCACGTCGGTGGTTTAAAGGAATATTTTCTTTCTTTCACAGAGAGCCCGCATGCGGTTCTTAAGTAACGAATCGTGTTCATGATGAAATAAATATGTTACCTTTAATTTTTTTACTAACCTCTAATATAATTTTGATAAGATTGGCTGTTTTAATACGTAAGGAAACCCCATTGCTTTTTTTTTGGAGAAAAGCAACATTTAGATCGAAATTTATTTAACGAACAAAAATATGGAGTCACTACGCATAATTAAAATGCCAGTAGTTATATAAGAAGGTCTTTAAGCATGTTTAGTAGTTACCCAATAGTAGGAAATGGCTATACAAATCGGAATTATCTGTTTACTGTGTGGTAACAAGTTAGTCGTAAACACAGATCCAACTTCAATACGATCTTAGTTGCATATTTATTTTATTTTATTTATTTATTTCTATACCGTAAACTATCATCACAGGTTAAATCTAATACAATAGTGTAGGACTGAAATTAAAAAATAATTTATTTATCCAATAAGAAAAAAGATCAATGCGGTCTGCTACGTCCGTAAAGCTTGTTCATATATTTTGAAAAACATATTAAAGAAATGTCATGTCAATTCTGAAGAAACAAAATGGATTTTATTTTAAGTAAATTAAACATTACAATTTCAATGTTTAATGAAATGTAGATTTACTGAAGAACGGAATTTTGTTTTGCGTCGGTTATTTTGTCGACAGCATTATAGGTTCTTGAGAATCAATACATAGTTTTTGAGCTTTGCTTGAAAAGGTCGGAATGACTAGAGATGTTTTTTTTTTATCTTTTGTCGCTTTAACCTTTTCAAGACTGCACTTCTTAATACTTGACAATCCGCGAAATCTGTTTTCGTTTGAATAATTTCGATTAGGTGCAGGTACTGCAATTTAATTCGTGTAATTTCAACGCAAACTAACGATAAGCATATTACAACATAAATGTACTCCTACTATTTAATTTAACTCAAAATAAAATGGTTTCATTCTAAATATTTTTGTTAAGGTCCAATAACCGTTAGTTAGTAAAATGACTTTCAAATCGTTTTAAATACAAACACTAAAAAACTAAGCAAAGTCCTAAACACACTCAATATTTTTATATCACACCGGCTCAAATAAAAACATATTCAAAATTCGCAACGAATAGATAAGTGCTAAAGAAACATTTATCGTTTCTAGTTCCATACTCTGTCATTTAGTTGACGTGAAATAAATCAGACAGAAGGTAAGTTAAATAAGGCTGGCAACAAACAGTAGGTAGGCAAACAAAGTCGATTGAAAGTCGCCGCACGTGACGAGAACTTTTTATCACTGGGGTCGTTACTCGTTAGACTTACAATGGGTAAGGAGAGCCTTATTGCTGCAAACATGTGACTTACTGTTACGTAAGTTATCAGACAAAGTTTCAATGTACAGAACCACGTACCACGAACCAATTGTTCCCTACTGTTACCTATAAACAGCCATTGATCATTTTTATTTGGTTTTTAAACAAAAGTTTTATTTGGTAATCTAAATTCATTTTTTTTAGATGTTAGGTGTTAGTTACTCAAATTATTTTTGAGTTGATGGTGACGGCTATCCATTGACAATATGTTATCTAATCATTTGTATATTTACCATTTTAAAATAAACACCTTTGACAACACTGAGTGCTTGTTAAACAAGACGTTTATTTTAAAATAAAGAATTATTTAATCAGCAAATCGTCGATGGCCTCAAGCTGTATATATCGTTTATATCTTAACCGGCATGGTCAAAAATGAATGTATTTAATAAACTCATATTTTTTTTTTTTTGATAAAAAACAATTAATGTACCAACTATTAATTTACAAGTAATGATGATAAAAAAACTTCTATTCTGTTTTTTTTATAATAATTTAATTATCTAAATATAACCTAAAATATTGAAATAGAACATTGAGATTATAAGGGACTGGGAGACTGATTCCAGCTAGAAAAGAACCTGTGTTATGTATAAGCAGGCTTCCATACCACTGAATAAAATCATAAGCTGAAATAGAGACGGTGCAAATTGTAGTCGTATGTATGGGGTATAATAATAATAATAATAAGCCCTTTCAATCTGAACTTAAATACATAACATATACATGTTCTTGTTATATTTTTATATTAAGAAAGAAGAAGGAACAAGCTCAATGCAATGTGTACATCATTGCATTCAGATAATTTAATTATTTTAAAAGGTCTTTGCTTCTGTGTTAATATAACTCTTATTACCCATTGTTTTTTTTTTTAATAATCATTACTATTATTACTTAGACTGTGTCGACTGCGCATGTCGGACACATTAGAATAATTGTTGATATTTCATCCGAAGTGGTGTCGTTATGAACATGACGGTAAATGGTTTTCACGCTGTAAACGTAAGTTTGAACGCAGGAAATGCAATTCCAACGATATTGCTCACAGACTACCCAGTGGAAATGCATACACATGAGATATTTGTCGATGAATGATGTTCTCGTTATGTTCAATGGTTATGTGTTGCTATTAGTTCTGAGCTTTAAAATTACACAAATACGCATTTAAATTATAGTACTCTCACTATAATTTAAATGCGTATTTGTGTAAGTTTTGAACTTTTAAGATAAATGATTGAATTAGTTAAACAATGGCAAAAAAAGTTAAAATAAGCAAAAACTAAGGAATCCGATCCAGAGCTTTAAACACCTGATAGACATCGAATTAAAGCGGTAGCTATCTGCTCATTATAGACATTTTTGTCAGGCCTATGTTGGATACTAAATATAAATGACGAAATGGCTTATTCATTGATAGCAACCTTAACTAACGAATACACATGCGGGATCCCTGAGGGTACTAATCTGGCTCAAGATCTGTCTTTCATCTGAAAGTAAAGTGATATTAGTACAAAACTTAATTATCTTATAAAATTATAGTACTTGTGATGGGGGAGTTAGGGAGGGGAGACACGAAAAAGGAGGAGGGGAGAGAAAAGAGGAAGAGGAGGGGATATGAAGGATGGGAAAGAAGAGACGTATAATGGGGGAGAGAAGCAGTAGGGCCTCGGATACCCTCACTCACTCGGCAATACAATGCAAGCATTATTTGTCTACCGGTTTACTGTGAGGCCGTTGTAATAATAGTAATCTATTCCTGCTAGAATAGTCGACTTTCGTTTCAGATTATTGTTTTTGAAAACTGCTTATTTTGTGCACCTTTTCACCTGAGGTAGACTGGATGTGACTATGGTATTAAGAATATGATTTTAAATGTTTTGTGCATAAAATGTTACCTACATAAATAAATATAGATCCAGTATCGAATACAGTTAATTGACGGGCCTGTTGGTCTACCGGTTAGTGATCCTGACTGCTGAGCATAGATCGGGTGTTCGATTCCCCCACGGGACTAAAACTGGTGTAATCCACAAAGAGTTGTCCCAAGCCTGGGCTTTCTGGTCTCTCTTCTATGTTTGCCAAGTTCTCCACGACGCAGAGATCACTCACGCGGTATTGTTTTTAAAAACAACAGCCAGTAATGTAACAAGAACAGAAAAATATGAGATAAGGTACTTTAATAACTATTGAAGGGTTACTTAATTGCTTGATTTACTTTCTTCTACACACGTAAACCCTTCGAACACTTTTTTTTAAGTAGGAACATCATATGGGTTACATTATAAAAAAAAATTGTTTGGCTAATAAATGCTTTTCGTTACGGACTACTTTAATATCCTTTTACCTTTAATGAAAACAACATATTCTTATGTCATGAACGAACATGAGAACAACGACATTAACAATTCAAGTAAGTACGACGGTACTCAATTCAATATGGTACTGATCAAAGGCTGCTTACATAAACAACAAGTGAAATACTTTTACAAAAGTATCAGTTACTTCGGTAACTACGTTTTGGTCGGAAAATAAAATTATAGAGTACCTTTTCGACGAAGGAGAGCGTAACACACTTGGATCGCGTTCCGAATACTAAATGTGAGGAAGCACCCACGTGAAAGGTTCGCATACGTATCGATTTCTTAAAATTTGTACCCTAAACACATTTCCCAGGATAAAATACAAATAGCTTGCTTTAACATTTTACTATTACAATACATTTTTTTAGTGTCCCTGTACACTACACTACACTGTACCTGTACCTGTACCTGTACACACTGAGAAAATAGCCTCTCTCTCTCTCTCTCTCTCTCTCAATGCCTTTCTCTTTTTCTCTCTCGAACTTGGTGAAATAAAGAAAAGGAAAATACGGTCACAATTTTCCATATATATTTATTTATTTCTTTTAAATTAATTACTTAAACGGAATCGAATCCAAGAGCTCTAGATCAGAAGCATTAAACACTAGACAAACACCCCAGTCTATTGTATGTCTTCAAGTATCCATCAATAACACTAGAACAACACCCCAGTCTATTGTATGTCTTCAAATATCTGCTAAATAGCAAATCAATTTAATTTTAACTATATTCACATCTAAGAAATATGAACGTATAAAATATTATCCGATGTAGAAGGATATTTCACAAAGACGATTTTGTACAAACAAAACAACTGACTCAATGAAAACGTTGATAACTACGACAGAAAAAATAAGAGTAGAGTTCCCAAGTCGTCATGACGTGACCTACCTGAATACAAACGACCAATAACAAAATTGCTGCGGACGAAACACTCGGTGACCCTACGGCCGAGTATCAAAGTTTAAAATATATACAACAATCACGAAAAAATATGTCAGCGAATTTTGTGAGGATACTATAGGAACACAAAAACTCTTATTTTATTTATTTTTTTTACACTATAGGGGGACAGACGAACAGACGGGTCACCTGATGGTAAGTGACACCGGCGTCCATGGACACTTGCAACTCAAGAGTCGCAAGTGCGCTGCCCGCCTTTGAGGGTGATAAGGGATGGGGGATGCAGGGAGCGGAAAGAAGAGAGGAGGGATGAGGAGATGGAAAAAAGGAGAAAGGAGATGAGGGGAGAGAAAAGGGGGGAGGGGGAATTGGGCCTCCGGAAACCTCACTCAATTCGGGGAAATGCAACGCAAGCGTTACTTCACAACCGGTTTTCTGTGAGGCCGTGGTATCGCACCGGTCGAGCCGGCCCATTCGTGCCTAAGCATGGCTCTACCACTTATTAACGTTTTTCTACCATAACAAGTCTAAAATCTATCCTTGATTACTAACACCTTGAAATGAATTTGTGAAAATAATTTAAAATTACATTTAATAATCAAATTTGACATTTACTACAAGAGCTGATAGAAGGACCTCCGTTGGTTAAATCATAAATCGGTCACACGCTTATGTTAGATACATAAGCGCAGTGTTAGATACATAATTCAAATTCCAAAAGATGACTTCGGAAGTTAAAAGATAGGTAGGAGCTTGGTAGGTATTCGCCAAAGCAACAATTTCTTTAATTGATCCTCATAACCATTTATCCCCTATTCATTTCGAGACCGTCTAAAAACAACAACAAAGAGAAAATAAGCGACGAAAAAATTACAAGGCAAAAACGTTTTAAGAGTTAAGCCTCGCTTCTGATTGAGTGGGATGAGGTTGAAGGGAAAAGAGCAAAGGTAAATCCCTCCTGACCAAACAGCACTTAAGTATGTCCACTTAACGTAGGAGAGTACGAATGAAAGAGGCCTGAGTCCAAATAGCTGGGACCGGCCAAAATAAATAGATGAAATTTCTTTTCACTTGACAACTGCTAAGTGAATACGGTCTGTGTTAATAAAATAATAGTGCCTTCTTATCGGACATTTCGTCTAATGCCCATACAATAGATGTAAAGGGTTGTACGTGCTTAAAAATTCAAAGTACTTATAAACGACTTTCGAAAATGAATCCGGACTTTTAAAGCTCTCTAAGACTACACATCCGAATTTCAAACCTAATCTAATTAGGGTAACTGTTATTTGGTTGTTTGAAACATAACTGATAGTATAATACTAAGGTGTCCGAATCCAAGAATGTCTGAAGGCGCAAAATAAGAAGACTGTTATCAGCAAATTAGGGTAGAAACTTTTATTTCTATATCACACGATTATAGCACGTATTTGTACTAAAGTAACAGGTATAATCGCATGAATTAATAATGGACAGTTACATTAATCTTACAGCACTCCGAGGTTACCTTTTCCTTTAATTACACTTTGATTAGAATCATGAATCTTATACATTTGTGGTCCAAATAAATAAGCACCTTAACGTCTTTTTTTTTTCTTAATTAAGACCCTGTAATTGATTTACCTCAAGTTATTTAATAATCGACCGGTAATAAATATAGAAGACAATTATTGACTTAATTTCTAGTTCTAGCATATTCTATCTTTAGTTTTGTAGTTAAACACACAACCTGCACTCAACAAGACCTGCAAGATGTCCTTAAAATTAATTAAAACGATGAGTATCGATTTATTAAACTTACCAAAAAAATTTAAAAATTAAAAGAAAGAATTTACTTAGATGTCATTGTTCTTCCGCAATGAACACTAGGATCTACGCTGGCCTATTTTTACAAACAGAATACACACAGTCAACACATACACATGGGAGCCGAGAGAGTAGAGTCGTTAAAATCGTACGTGCACTTGCTATTGACCATCACGTCCCAAAAGTTAAACTGCTAGTATTAGGATGTTTGTGAAACAAGCCTCTATTTACAAAGAAGCTTTCACCTACTAAGTGTTTAGGGAACACAAAGACAGATTGTTGCAATCGAACTTTACGTACTTTATTTCTGAATACATGTGTATGTAGGTATTTACTATTTTTGGTATGTCTGCTAAACATTGGGATGTATCGCACATGTTTCTCAACCTGATGATTTTTTAACTTTTTTTTTGTTTTAATTACTTTACAATTTGCATTTTTTTAAAGTTGACTGCATGGATGGCATAGCAGTTTAAGTGGTCACCTCACCTTTAAATTCCTCACCCTTAACCTTAACCTCACCCTTAAATTATCGACAAAATGTAGGCTTAACGCCTACATTTTGTCGATAATTTAACTTACGTAACTGTCTACCCCTGGATAGATACAGGTGTAAAGCGTATGTATATTAGTATCGCATATTTGTACTAAAATAAATAACGATATATCTTATGCGAAGGAGTTACTTTTTCAACCTTTAGACACAAATAATGTTTCTACAGTATTTAATAGCGACCTTAACCAAGTGTTAAAAGACATTAATTAAGCTAAATACTTAGTAAGCAAAAGAACTATCGCAATGAATAGCGTTTGTACATTGAAATATCATATAAATTTGTTCCCTTGGGATGATCAGAATTCCGGATTGCCTTTTTAAATCTTGCACCGTACCATATGAACCCAGAGCGATACCTTACAAATAGTACCTAGCTAGTTGTCTGAGTGCAAAGTGGTGTTACCCTGTAGAGTTTCAGGCAAGAGTAAAATATACGAGTGTATCATTAAAACAGGAACTCTGTCGCTATAACACTATAAACTGCATTATAATATGTGTGCACTGGTTATTAGTATTACACTATAACAATTCTGCAGTTATTTACCGCAAACAAGTAAATGAAATTATTGCATTAATTACATTATGACCACGCTATTGTTGTTTCAGTTTTGTTGGTGTAGTTATATTTGCTTTGTACTTTCAACTGTGTCCATATGCAATGCAAGTATACATACACTCACAACATTTTGTCTATTGGGACAAGTCTATTGCTGTAATCCCGGCACATTTGGATGGGCAAATATATTATTTAATAACTAAGGAATAAATTACGATTATATTTAATAAAGTATAACATTATAATATAATATTAACGCAATTGATGCTCGATGGTATAGTTACAGGTTTGTAAATGTTATTGAAATACACCTACTGTTATAATATCTCTATTTAATTTTATTTTTAACAAGTACATATATATACAGGTCTATAACACTTAAAACCATTGAATAGACGTCGCGTCGCGTAGGTGTTATGTCTCAAAGTAACTATGATGAGTACAAAATTAAAAATAATGAAGACCAAGGGCGGGTAATTAGTACAAGGGGAATATAAGAAAACTGGTTGTTAAGCAGTGCTTGCGTTGTGCTTCAGTGAGTGAGTGAGGTTACCGGAGGCCCAATCGCCCTCCTCTTTCCCCCTTCCTTTTTTCCACTCCTTTCAATGTCAAGCAGCGCATTCGTAACTGAGTTTGCTCTTCCATCAGTGCAATCATTTTATTTCATAAATAAAAAATAACATAATAAATTCGCTTTAAAAATCCAAAACATGCAGTTACAGAAAACCGCCCAGTTGCTGCTTGTTCTTCTGCTTAAAAAAATAAAGACTAACACAAAAAGTTTACAGCTTAAGTTATTTAAAAGTCAATAAAAATAAAGTATATATATTCTTAAAGCAATTTCGCAATTTTACACGACAGTAGAAGCACTACGCGAAGTGCACGGTACCCGGTGCAAATAACGAAAATAGAATACATTGGGGATTCAATTTAAAAATTCGCAGACATGTTTTGGCTTATACATAGTAACGGAAATAAAGCTTGAACCGTGTCCAAAGCGGAACATGGACGACACATGTCCGTGTTTAGTGAGCGGACGTGTCAGCGTGTGTCTCATGTTAAATCATGTAATAATTCATAAAATAAACGGGTAGACAATGTGGAAGAATCGTGAAAGAAGAATGAGTGACGGCGCAGTATAGGATAAAGGCACATACAGTGTAACTATTCAAAATCGTAAGAACAATTTCAGTCAATTCATTTAATAAAAAAGTCCAAGACCAATTATAAACTAAAAGTTTCTAATATAGCTACTTAAAGATATTGAAATAGAATAGTAACTGTTTTAAATATTCTTTAAATTTGCAAACTACTGACTAATTAACAGAAATTAATATTGTTTTATTTTATTGTTTTTATGAAATAATGCAATAAAATATTTATACTGTAACTTCATTTGATACCTAATGTTGTTAGCTCGCAAAATACTTAAGCTTGATTATTTTTTTATTGTGATATCTATAAGTATTAACTTAATAATCTGTGAGTGTAAGGAGAAAAAGTGGTATCAAGAGAGCAAATTCTCGACTCGTCTTCAAGCCGTCTCATAAGTATCTAAAATGATAATTATACATTTCACCTGCATTTATAAGAAACAGATGTGATCAATTAAAACAGTCATAACTTATACACGAGTTCTTTTTTTACTGCTTGCTAGAGATGGATATTTTCAGTGGTTAAAATTTGTATAAAAACTTTCATGAATTAGATTAACATTTATTTAATTAAATATATGGTTTTACTCACGTGTGTATTTCGGAAATGCCCGACTAGTTTCGGTCTCGACAGGCCTTTTTCAAAGAGTAAGTCGTACAGCCGCGACGGTACCGCACCGTTACCGTCACGGCTGGAGTAAAGCCGTATATTTAAATCAATGTTAAAATTAGAGTTCCATTTTCTGAGACACGCTGTATAAAATATATATAAATATACAAATTTTACATTTGATGTGCGTCAAATGAGAACAATAAAAAAATCTTTTTAAACGTCGTTCTTTTTACGTCATTGACATTAGCGTTGAAGTACGTGTGTACTTCTTATGCTTGAACTGAGGTATATGAAGCATAAGGGTAGTATGAAGATAACGATATATTCAATACTAGAACACTGCGTACTGCATCTTAGAGTTGGTGTTTTTTTTTTAATTATAACAAATATTAATATACCCAAAATCGCTTGATTTGATGCCTTACATATTAAGATAATATGTAAGGCATCAAATCATGTAAATAGTTTTCACATTTTCAATAATTTATTTCTCCACAATTTATTATTTTAATTATCTTCTTATACAAAGTATTTCGTACTGGTGCAGTCATACTTCAAAAGATTTATGCTTTATTAAAATACACGTTCGGTAGTTTTAATTTATGGAGAAAAATAATGTGTGTGTATTTGTTAATAAAGTATTAACAATTTTCATATTGATAACAATGAATTAAAAACATTTATTGAATTAATTCACACGAACTGTAAGAAAACATGTAAAGAGCATAGTAATAATGGAAAACGCGAGGAATAACAACATTTATATCTTGGTATAGTATGGTCTCCGCGGGTTACTTAACGTGACAACTTGTATAATATATAATAATAGTCAGAAATATATAATAATCAGTTGTATTTATATAGTATCTATAGTATATAGTAATATAATGTTAAACAGTTACAGGTATAAAAAGTAAAATTTAATAGCGCATAATTTTAGAATCATTTTTTCCACGTATACAATCATATTTCAAAACCCCAACTTTTTAAATGCATTTAATTTAAGTTCAAAAGTCCATAGCCGCTGGTCGTGCAGTTAAATAGTTTGAAAACTATTTCAGTTTATTTTATTCATCCAAACTCGCTGGAGTTAATCGATAAGTTGAAAAGTTAGACATGTTTTCGCAAGCGACTTGTAAAAAGTGACTGATTGGCTGCATTCAGTCTCACTCTGACAATCACTTAAAGAATGTTTAACTGAAAATTGTTAAATTATTTTACAAAGTGTTTAGAATGTTGTATTTTTGTATTATGTTATAACTTTTTAGTTAACCACCAAATGTGAGTAGTTTAATGATCTACCTTAAACCTTAAAAAAACAAAATACACTCGAGAACAATGAATCCGGGTCACATAAAGATACATGCTAATCTCGGAAACCAATAATGAAAGTGAAATAAATTGTACTATAAAAAAAATATATATATACTTCCTACATGAAAGAAGACCAGACGAACGATTCAAAGGGTCATGCGTCTAAGTGAAAGTAGCCTAGAGGGGAGTATCCGTACTTGTGTTGAATTTTTTCAGAAAGTCGCACAGAGCTGCGGCTTATAGATAACGGTTCTTTAACTAGCGAAAGCTACATGGAAGAAATCCTAAAGGAATACGTATGTCCATTTATGGACAATTTGGGTCAAAATGCTGTGTTTATATATGACAATGCCCAGCCTCATTCTCGTCGCATTGTGAATAACTTCATACAGTTAATGTTCATCTCTTAATATGTGAACATTAACTGTATGGAGGGGCCAGCACGCAGCAAGGACCTCGACCCGATAGACTATGCTAGAAAAGACCTCGGATACCTTTATGTTCCTGGGAATCATTGAACTCTTACTCTCTTATAAAATTAATGTAGAATTCAAGTTACTATCCCAAAATTATAAAATAATCACACATTCCGCATTATGATATAAATTATACTGCACATTATGAAATTAATTATGAAAATATATTTATATGTATGAACATATCATAACTTTGCTTATCACAATCGCATCTAATTTATTTTCCTTTACTTACCTACCATGTTAACATAAAGAACTAAGACCGAAAAAACACGGATGGTGTAGCGGTTTAAGTGGTCACCTCGCCACTGCGCTACCACGCCGAGTGTTGTGGGTTCAATCCTCGCACGGGACAACACTTTGTGTAATCTTCAAATTGTCGTTCTGAGTCTGGGTGTTATTTGTGTCCATTGTTGCAATGCTGAAATTAAATTTTATTACTTTTATTTATTACTTTAATTGATGCTCTAACTAACATTTGTCGTTTGTTTTTTACGCGTTATCCCTAACTACTGAACTGGCCATCTTCAAGTTTTGCATAATCGTTGCCATTGACCCAGTAAGGTACATTTCAACCAAAACAATGGCATGGGACAGGCCCTGTCCCGGCTACCGGCCTTGAAGCCCGAGTCTTGCAAACTTGTTCCGTCGTGAAAAGTTGATACAATCAGTTCGGAGGGCACTGCTGAACCTTATGAAAAAAACTCCCCAACACAACGGGACATAGACACAACCGTTTGCTTTCGCACACCCATTGCGCCAGCAAAGTCGCTGAAAGATTGTGAAATGCCTGATACAGAATGGTCGTTTCATTCCTTGACGATGGTCTCCCGTCGAGTCCGAAACAAGTTGTATGCGTAGCCATATGTTCCTTAATCAATATAAAAAATAATCATAAAAGTTTTTACTATACATAATTTCATTAAAAAAAACTGTTCAAGAGGGACTGACAAACTATTTCTAAGTAGGTATGTATGTATGATATATTATAGCTGTCATTTTAGTGCCAATTTTTAATGTCGTACTAAAATGATTTCTTTAATATGTCTATGCATGCCTACTTATTATTGGTACTAACATTATGGCACTTGAATGATGTGGCAGCGGAGCTTAAGTATGCATTACCACTTAAATGAAATCTCATATAATGCTATGAATTAAAAATGTAACATTCTGACTACCAATGGCCCTGGTTTACATATTTGACAAATTAACAGAAGTCTGTTAAGTTCTCGTCAGTATATGCGAAAACTAACAAAAAAAATAACAGCTTTACATGAGCAGTACGTGGTGAAAGTAACTGTATGCTGTACCTGCAAACGTTTCAATATTTAGCTCATACGAGCTCATACACACACGCTGTGGGTACTTATGTAATTATTTCCTAAATATTTAGACGGGCGGCGAACCTACCCCATAAAACTTGGTAAGTTATGGCTGCCCAGACTCGTAACGAGACCGCTGTGCCAACCATATTGCGTAAGCCTCAGTATTTTTTAAACCTACACGTTTCTCCCTAATAACTGAAGTCACTTTAATACTGAAAGGGATTTATTTGTACTTAATTTATGTAAATGTTTTGTTTCTTTTTTCTGTTAATGTTTTGAACCTTTTTGTTGATATAATGTAAATTTAAATTATATAAATTTGTGATGTTGTACTTGCATGCGTTATAAGTAAGTTCATCCCAGCCTTTAAACTTGTAAGCATTAAAATAGTTGATATATGTTTAATCGACTGGAATACTTTTTGAAAAAGATGAATGGAATAGAATACACTTTATTGCACACCATAACATAGGACACATAGAAACAAAAAACATACATATTAATTAGTAGTACAATGGGTGGCCTTATCGCAATCTGCGATCTCTTACAGACAACCGTTGATGAACTATAAACCGTCTATGTATAGTGCCGGGTAACTTGAGGTGCACAGTTAAATATCAAACATTGTAACGTTATTGTTATTACAACAGTTTAATAAAAATGGATAATATAAGAATTTGGATATATATATTTCCCACAATACATACAATACTACACTAACTACTATTATAAGCATAACACATATACCTACATACAAATATACACACAAATATATATATATACATATAGATATATATATATAAATACATACATCATTATAGGGATAGGTAGTAATCGTTGACTAGTTTTTGAAAAATATTAAGTGACTTTGCTCGGCGGATAACTTCAAGCAAGTCATTCCACAGACGTGCAGCTTGCACCGTAAAAGATTTATCGGTAAAAATTGTGGTGTGGATTGGAATTTCCAAGGTTAGGCTTTCCGATGATCTCAAGTATCTATTAAGTTTGTCATGAATAAATGCGAAACGTTTCTTTAGGTATACAGGAATATTGGGGTTAAATAAGATATTATAAGCAAGAGAGAATATGAGTATTCCGTAGGTGAATCGGAAGCCACTTGAGTTTGGAACGAAATTCGGAAATATGATCATATTTGCGTAAGCCAAATATGAATCTTATACAAAAGTTTTGAAGTCTCTCATGCTTATCTAGTTGGTCCTCATTAAGATCGATATAGCTGATGTCGGGATAGTCAAGAATAATTAAGGATATTTTAAAGAGTTTAGTAAGATGAACGAGTAAGTAAATGCATACATGTTTAAAATCCCGGTTTAAAATTGTATTTCTATCTAGGTTGCCATCAACAGAAGTAAAAGTTTAATGTCGTTTACTTTACTAGAGCTTTTCTTTACAAATAAATTTATAAATCTAAGTTTATGTCAGGCTTCCTTTGTACTAGCATGCATGCGGAATCCGTAAAATCGTTGAGTCAAATATCCGCTGTCAACTTGCAAACTCTACATTTCCGAATACGTTATGCAACACAATCTAATTCATTTCCTTTTGTGTCTCTTGGTAATCAGAAATAAACCCGTGGTATTCTAAGCGTTCAAATAACATTGTTTTATATAATAGTGTTTGAATGCTGTGTACATTTTGTATACGGCATTCAACAGTTCTTTGAAGTAAGCGAACAGCAAAACCTTTTGAGAAACCGTATCAAAAATGAACTCTTTCTGAACCCTTACCTGTTTTGTTGCTATGGTAGAAATCAGATTTTAATTTCTGACTCTTAATAGAAACGTAAACAGGTGCATGGCAATGCATTTAGCGTTAAAATCGTGTGCTACTTTTTGTTAGCCAGCCCCTGCGATGAAGGGATTTCTACTGAGTGCGTTATATTTAATTTTTTTTACTAAATCATATGACGATTAAAATTATTAAGCCAAATTTTTTGTTTTTTAGATTTTAGCTTAATCATTAATTTGCTGCAATCAAAAAACGAATAAACACAATTATATTATTTAATATTGTTGTTGACATTTATAATACAGAGGTGCAAATGAGAAGGTAAACAATTGATTTTTGAAACCAACTTTGACCGTAGATTTTCCCATAACGGTAAGTCTATGTTACTTAGATGTATGTCGCAAGTCTGCACTTAGAGAAGTGTTTGCCCAACAACTGAGTACACAATGACAATAGCGTCTTGTTGTCGCTGTAAGGCATGAGAGGATGTTTTGGCAATTGCTTTGGCACCTCATAAAACCATCTCAGTTATGCATGGTCACACCCGCCTCCGGCCAGTAGCCGATTGCACGTATTTACTGTAACATTCAACTGTTGGAATTTCAACTTGGCCCAAAATTACGTTAAAGTGCCGGTTATTGTATGAACAGCTTGTTATTTACAGAGGTTCCCGTTATATAACTGATTTAAATTTAAGAGGATTTGGC
This sequence comes from Tyria jacobaeae, assembly GCA_947561695.1. NCBI lineage: Eukaryota > Metazoa > Arthropoda > Insecta > Lepidoptera > Erebidae > Tyria > Tyria jacobaeae. Next base: position 15,551,368 of record OX387220.1, read on the forward strand.
ATGTCAGTCTCGTTTATTACATGGCCGCTTGTTACAAAAGATAGCCGCGTGGGAAACGAACTAACACTGGCAAACTGTATCATAAAAATGTAGGGTAATTTTCCTGTTTGAAAAGTAAGACATCTAATATTCACTAATGATTCCATTTTACTCAAAACGATACTGGAATCTCGTTTACCTTACATGAATATCTCGACACGACATAGTTTTATATATACGACATAATTTATATAGTTTTATATAAATTACATAGACTTGTCTCTTGGTCTGGCTTTTAGTGATCCCGATTTCTCAGCCAGACCGCCAGAAGTCGTGGGTTCGGTTCCCACCCATGACTAATATTGTGTATATATTTAGGAATATAGAAGTATGTTTATCAGCAATCTTGTTACCATGGCAAAAGCTCTGCTTAGTTTAGTGTCAGACAGCTGTGTGTGACATAAAGTAATACGAAATTTTCTCTCCTTAAAGTACTAATTCTCGACACAACACACCGCGGCCGCAGAGAGCTGCTACTATTTTTTAAACACAACCACAACCCTAATTTCGGAGACACCGCACCGGCCGCAAATCGTAAAGTCCGCTAACTTAGTTCAACGGTAACTTGACGCTAGTACCTACGTCACACCGCAACCTACTAAGCATGTATAAAACCGGAAACGTACCACGGAATTATGTATGTACATTGTTATAATCACGGCTCGTGGGTGATTCTGTTTTTTGTTCTCTGTTTCTAGATTAACTATGTTCTAAGCCAAACACAGGCCACGCTTATATATATAGTTTTTGACCCCTTTTCGAAAAACAATATTACTTGATGTTAGTGGAGAGAAAATTTTGCTATAGTGAAAATTTATTATTATGGGCGCCTTGAAGTTGCTACTTGTTTCAAAAGTTTTATTATACCTAAAAATTGTTAATAATCAATATGGCAAACTGTATATGAAAGCTAAGAAATTTTTAATTGTTATTGTAATTAATTATTCAGATTAGCACCTACTTATCTATTTACTTAACTACTTTATCTTTTACTTAAATAACTTTTTTTATTAAAATCATATTGATTATATTAATATGAACACATTGGAATGAAGTCCCAAACACGTTTGGGACAAGGGTAAGAATATAATGATAAAATACTAAATACATTACCATTTTCATATTCAATTATAATCAAATATCAATTAATCATGATATTTACATTTGATGTTATCGTTGCTTTCAAAAACATAACCTCAATAACCTTGAATTAATCAAATTAAGTATTAAGGTGAATTTATTGTAGGAGTAGTGTCCCTTATTTCAATTTGAACTAAGTGTAATTGACACGAAAGCTGTCGTGACGCACTGTTTCAGATACTGTCAGACCCTCGACAGATAATCACTTGACGATAGTTATGAATAAGTCTTACAATTAGTTTGTTCGTTTAACTTGCCTTGCCTTACTTGATTGAGTAAAACGGTTAGTGTATCTTTTTTAGAGGTCAGACAAAGGAGAGTCAAATCTTTTCGCATAGAAACGCTCACAAATATTTAAATACTGTTGGTGCAGACTGTTTCCATGTATGAATTTTGAATGAATCTGAACTTTTTTTTTTATTATTTTAACCCTAGTGATGATAAAATGAACGTAAATACCCAATTAATCACTTTTTTTTTCTATAATGCAAACATCTTATACATACATGCATACATTTACTCACACCTTTTTACTTTTACTGATAACATGAAAATATAAACGTTTATATGCGTTTGTATTTTGTAATTAAACAAACAATTTTACATAAACACATTTTAGTGTTTGTGTAATTACAATATACAGCACAATAATCTATATTTCTTTAGTAGCATAACATAATGATAATAAGTTTCTTTTAATTTTGTTTTAGAAAGTCTTTAATATTTAATCCATTTTAAACTAAATGTGTGCTGCTGGCACTGTCTAGCCATGGAGCCATGGAGGCACAATCTCATCTGACATCATCCATTCCTCTGGAACCTATTTGTAAGCAATAAAAAATGCAAATTGGAGAATCCAATTTGTAGTACAAAACGGTATGTTTAAATATGCAACAGGGGCTTTGAAAAAATTGCTGCAGTGTCCTGAAGGGGCGCACACAAGGGTCATTTTACTGTAGGGGTTGAAAAACTGGATTTATAGGGTCATTAACATTTATGTGTTGGGTAATGATATGCAAATAAAATTTGTGTGTTTGTAGAAACACAGCATCTACTGCCGTGCTTTGCCGACTTCCTTTAAAAAAAAACTTATTACGCTTTTAAAACAATAGGTTTGATCACGCTTTTTTATACTATACTTATTAAACCCAGAGCTTGTCTACAAAAATATTGTTATAATTGCTTACACGGTGCACACGTGCCCAACGAGGTCTTTCTGCCGGAATCGTAAAAACACTCCCTATGTTTTCACAGTCTACTCTCAATACTGTAATTTCTTCATTCATACACACATACGCTTCCGCCTATATCCCCATAAGGGGTAGGCAGAGGTGTACTAAACGCCCACATTTTGCCCATTCCAATTTTATCCCACTAATGTAATAGGGTCAAGTCTATTGCGTCAACCGGGCACTATATGACCGTATATATACTGTCTGATAGAAAACAGTCTGATCCCTTAGTCGCCTTTGGCGACACCCACGGGAGGAGCGGGGTGACTCTATTCTACTCTACAAATGTAGACACACACTCACTGAAATGAAGTCCTAAGTACTTTATATTTAGAGCTAGCTTTATATTTAATTTCAGTAAGTCGTATCTCAGCCAAAACGTGGACACTTTCGATACGGCTGGTCTACAAGCTCAAAGTTGCTCAGCGTGCTATGGAAAGGGCTATGCTCGGTGTTTCTTTAAGCGATCGCATCAGGAATGAGGTGATCCGGCAGAAAACCAGAGTAATCGACATAGCCCACCGGATTAGCAGGCTGAAGTGGCAGTGGGCTGACCATATTAGCCGCAGAACCGACGACCGTTGGGGCAAACGAGTTTTTGATATGAGACCGTAGCTTAGGACGCCCACAGGCCAGGTACAGGGACGGTTTGCGCAAGATAGCTGGCAGGAGCTGGATGCGAGAAGCTGAAAATTCATCGAAGTGGCTTGCAACGGGGAGGCCTATGTACAGCAGTGGACTGCGATAGGCTGATGATGATGTTACATATCTCACGTTACAGTGGGTGACGCTCGCGGTCAGCAAATATAAACGTATTACTGTCCTTTATGTTATATTACTATTGAGAATGTGCCAGAACAGAAGTAATTAGTGTATAGAAGTAATTGTTGTGAGAAGGCCGCCCATTTTATGTGAAAATATCAGATGTATTTTATAGGTATATTTGGTGTACAATAAAGAGTAGTTACTTACTTACTTAATTGGGTACTTTGCAACTCTATAGATATAAAAAAAATCCCCTCTCGCTACGGCCGTCACTGGAAGTGGACGTGTGTCGCGTGTGTTCCTAACTTTTAAATTAAATTTATATTCTAAATTTCTATTGGACCAATTATAGTTGCCAAATTCTCGTTTACACTTACGACATTCAAACGGCAGGTCTCCTCCCCGTGAAAGGGATAGACTGTGTTTGGTGGTGTTACAACACTAATAAGAGACGTTTGTGTTGAGCTGACTGGTGCGAGCCGGCCAGGATCCAAACTCGAAAACTGCGGCAGTCACGGGCTCAATCCACTCAACCAGCGCAGCGTCAGCGCACCGGTCGAAACAGAACTCGCTTTGAGCTACGAGCGGTGACATCCCCACCTGCGCGTCACCGCGGCCGTCGCTCGCTCCTGCGCACCTCTTCATCGCTGACTTATCTGACAACACGAAACGCTACGTTACGCTAAGTATGCTTGGTATTAACAGCATAATAGTTTTATACTGCAAAAACGCCTCGAAGGCAACGTTCGCCGCCAGTGACTCCTGTTATGTCAACACATCGCGCTCGTCATCCCCTGATACATATGTCTAGTGTCGAAACTGAGGTTGAACAACCAAATGTAATAGCGAGATCCAAACGTTTCCGTCCCGATTTCTCTCCCGAACAGCAGATGCTAGCACAATCAAATACAAATCAAAACAATCAAATTAAATTATATAAAACAAACAATTAAATGATATAAAGTAAATTATATAAAACAAACAGTGAAATTGAAAAGTCTATTGAATTCATGGAATTAGAAAAAAAAAGTCTGGCTGACTTACAACTTTTGTTGTTTGGAAATTAGAAATATTCCACAAACGGAAAAGGAGTCTATATTTTGTAAAGCTAATTTTTTTTAAATATTTCCTAGTCTACGAGTATAATTTTATATATTTTGCTGTAAATGCTTTTAAAAATATGTGTAGTAAAAGCTTGGGCATACGTTACACTACGCTACACTTATATACACTACCTTTCACTACTCAGAACAGCATTAATAGGGCAACACTTACACATTTATTTATGTATACTATGATCTTATTTATTATATAAACTAAGAATTATAATTGTGGCTAATAATATACCCACAGTATTAGCCATTGTTTTACACAACAAACACAATATCAAATGAATTAGATTCTGTAGGTATAACTGAGACATGCGTGTGTAAAGCAGAACAATGTAGTGGGCTTTTAAGTAATAATTCTAATTTTATGAACATATTGCATGTTAATACACGTAGCGTGAAAAATAATTTTAATGAATTTTCTGTATTCTTGAGAAATGTATCTATCCTCCCCGAAATAATAGTTTTATCCGAGTGTTGGCTGAGTAGGGCGTCTACTCATCCGACATTAAGCGGTTATGTTGGTTACTATACGGTAAAAAATATTAATCAAAACGACGCTGTTATTGTTTTTGTAAAGGCATCGATTACACATATCGTCATAGAGTCGCATATACAGGATGCAAATTGCTTAAATTGCAAAATTGAGTCTTTAAATCTAGCTGTAATTGCCCAGTATCACCCACCATACGTAATATTGACAACTTTTTGTGTGGCTTTGAAGATACATTTGCATCTTTATGTAGCTATAATTAATGTGGTTGTAATAGGAGATATTAATATTAATATAATCTTCACACAGTTGAACAGTATGGCGAACGATTATTTTAATCTAACGGCATTTACCAACGCACAATATACCCTACCCCGGCCAAAAGATTTTTGGATCATGTTTTATTGAAATCTAATCTCAAAACCATCACACTAATAATCGATTATAGTATCACAGATCTCGCACCGTTTCTTTTTAGCATGGAAACGTTATTAAAACCAAACAAACGCAAAACTCACCTTGTCAAAGTAGATTATGGTTCTATTTACGCGAAAGTTTCGAACACAGACTTCTCGCAAATAATGAATATATCTATCCTAACATTGCACCTGAGATGTTAATTAGAAGTGTTGGGTAATGAATTCAAAAATACTCTAGAATAATGTGCACACCATCTATACAAATAATTTTCAAACCTTGGATCACTAAAGGATTGCTCAGATGTATACGCAACAGATACTCCATGAGTAAGCAGTTTAAAATTAATCCTAATAATTGTACTCTTAAAGTAACCTATCCCAGATACCGCATTTGTGTAATAAATTATTAAAAAGATTAAAACATAACTACAAGAATAATCAATTACGTATAGCACGAATAATCAATTACGTATATAACCCACGGTCTACCTGGAAAATAACAAAAATATTACTCACACGGATTCCATTAAACAATCCCCTGTTGAACTATTAAAAATAGACAGAGATAATTTGACATCTTTAAATCGAGTTAATGAGTACTTTTTCCACATCGGTAGCTACTTAGCATTACAAATTAGCCCTAACATACCAAATAATCAATTGCTGAACGATAACATCAGTGCTAATTCTTTTGTTCTGTTGCCACCGGATGAGTCTGAGGTTGAGTTGAATATTCGAAGTCTGCGTAAAGATGCTGCTGTCGGGTGTGATGGACTTTTCCCCAAATCCTTTGAAAAAGTCGTTGTACATTTTCAAGGTTGGGAACAGAAACAACGTCAATAATTACAGGCCTATATCTGTCCTGCCTGCACTGTCTAAAATCCTAGAGAAGGTGCTAAACACCCCCGTTAAAAACTTTTTAAAGAGAAACAACATTTTAGCACCGAATCAATTTTGTTTTAGGGTAGGAATATCGAATGAAGATGCTGTAGAAGTAGCTTCTCTGGTTCACGAAATAGTAAACAGCCTCGATAATGGACAAAAATGCCTATCGATTTTCTCGATCTTACCAAAGCATTTGACACTGTCTTTGTTCCACATCTCTTACTAAAGTTGGAGAGTTCGAAGTTCGCTTCGAATTTTAAAAGATTATCTTTCTTATAGAACACAGTGTGTAAAAAATATGCCATTGTCAGTGACAACGCATCCCTTCTTTTTGGCGTCCCATAGGTATCGGTTTTTGGTGCAACCCTTTTCCTACTATACATAAACTCCTGTGCACCCTATCCCTTCCCTATTCTTTTATCATTACCTACGCAGATGATACTGCAATACTGCAATACGAAAAAAAGATACTGAGATCTGCCCACACGAAGTATCTGGGTGTATTTATTGAAAATCGAATTTCTCGGAAATACTGACTGTCCAATATTACTGCCCGCATCCGCAAGAAGATAAACATTTTCAAAAATTTACGATACTCAGCTGACTTTGACAGCCTAAAATGAGTTTATTATGCACTATGTTAATCTATTTTGACATATTGCATATCTGTCTAGGGTTGAGCTGTGAAATCATATCTTCTGCCCCTAGAGCGAGCACAGTCAGCAGTCATTAAGGTTATGACATTTAAGCCTTTTAGATATTCGACTGCCCAATTATATCACGAATGTGAGCTTACTGTTCGACAGCTCGAATATGATATTCAAGTCACAAAAAGGCGCCGTGCACGTAAGGTTTGCCAAGTCCAAAGCTTTAGAAGCGCGTTAGCAGCACGCAGTCAAAGTGTTGTAAGCCGTCATTTATATAATACTGTTAATTAATACTGCAACATATATTCATTTACTAGATCAAAAGCAATATAGAGTACTTACTTACTTACTTACTTAATTAGGTACTTGGCAACTTTATAGATATAAATAATTGTCAAACCACTAGACAACACAAAGAACAGAATACCATAGCCAAGTTAGTTTAAAAAATCAAAGTTATTTAATTTGCAAAGAATCTAAACACTATTGAGGTGTTTCATTGGAGAAAAGTTAATACTTACTATATCCTTGCATTCAAGAATAAACATTTACACGTCATCACCATCATGCACCCTATTGCATAAAGTCATTTCAATGTGCTCATTGAACAGTATATTGGAATCAAATATCACACCTAGGTGCCTTACTGTACTGTGACTCTAGTCAAGGAAGTCAGCTTGTGTGTAAAGGTGCGGAGGTATTTAAATATAATTTTTGTCTTGACAATAATTTTAAAAACAATTTAAGTCAGATTGGAGAATATAATGATTTAAGTAGAATGTGTAATGATAAAGAGAAACTGAAACACATTGATATGTTATTAACAAATATATTAAGCAATAAAAGACCATGTAGAACTCCTCGAAGAATTCGAAAAATACTGACATGACATGAAAGACAACCTATTGAGGGCAACGGTTGACACCTACTTTCGACGTAAGATGAGAACCATCTGTCCAGATTACTTCTGATCCCTATACCACAAAATTTACGGAGTAGTAATACATAATACTTATGCACAAAAATCATCTGGCAAAGTTTACATCAACTAAGCATCTGGGCTGTTATAAAAGTTAGTAATTTCAATTCATTCATCATTCATTTCGAATTAAATTTAAAAGTTTTACCAAACTTAGTACATAAAAATGTATAAGGCAGACTATAAATAATTTAACAAGTCACGAAAGTCATGGATCACATCACTGACGTATCTACATTATATATTTAGTTGTGTGACCGCTGGGGCGTGACAGACATTCTGGACAAAGTACTAGCCCCTCGTATATCACAAAACAAATAATAAGATTCGAGTCTCCGAACCGAACATCATTCTTCAGACGCACTACTGAAGTGAAAGATAAAACAAAAAGAAATAGGTTTATTGTTCCACCGAGATCGAAAGTACGGGATCCTTTTAAGGGTGCAGAGCCGAAACGACACCGTTTTGTCAAAAACCTTTTCCGCTTTTTCTGGGTTGAATCGGTGAAAATTTTATGTAGTCTGTGCCTTGCCACTTAAACGTGCTCCTTACATATCTTCTAACACCTCTTGCCTTTAAACGTTATTTTAGAAATATGTTACAATAATTCCTATGTTATTCATGTTTGGTAAAAAAACATCATCATGTGTGCATAACCACGCAATTCAATTTTTTATTTGAAACATACCAAAGCTGAGAGCTATTAAAGTACTGGTAAGTAAAGATCTAGTAAATACTTGTAGTAAAGTCGAGTAGACTCTAATAAAATACTCACAATCTTAGAATATCGAAAACTAGTGTTCATGTAATGAAATCGGTTAATTTAAATAGGTCAAATATTTAAATAAGCGGCTTATAGTAACAGTATTGTCATTCCAAAAGATTTGTCCATAAAGCTAAAAATTGATTAAACTACATCTTTCCAATTTTACAATATAATAAAGAGGCAAATTTGTTTGTTTGAACGCATCAATCTCAGGATTTACTAATCCGAATACAAAATGTGTTTGCATTAGATAGCCCGTTTATCCAGGAAGGCAATAGGCTATATATCATCGTGCTACTACCCAAGGTATCGGAGCAGTTATCATAAATAATAGGCAAACAAAATTAACGCGGCTGAAAGCGCGGGGAAAAGCTAGTCTATAATACAATGACATAACGAATGCTTATCAGATAAAATAGTCAGTCGGTCGGCATTGGCAGAAACAAATCAGAATGAAAGGACCAAGTTCAGTTTCATCTCATTAATGTCACGAGACGCATTTAATTAAAATTCACCCTCCAGCTCTGACTTTATCTTGGCAGGGTTTTTCGATCTTGTTATTAGCACATTCCTTTGCTGAGATAGCGTCTTTCACCCCTGAGCTAAATTAGTCGAATGGAATAGTAGCCTTGTTTTATTTATTAATATCTATTTTGTTAGTTTCTGTATTTCTTGCATTTCGATTTTCGTGGTCATTGATTTGAAGAGTTTGTTTTCATGTTTCATGGAAACCATTTGAGGTAATTCTGGCTATATGAAAAGACATTAAAGTAAAAGGCTTGCTGTAGATTATTTGATAATGGCATTCACTGTCGCATACACATACACACCTAATTTAAAAAGATTTATACAAACCAAATAAAATAAAAGGTACCTACCTATTTGCTAGAAAATATAAATCATTCAAGGTCTTGCACGTCGATATAAAATACCTTTAAATTTTGAAGGTAAAGTAAGATGGTAAATAAATTATTTTAAAAACATATTTAAAACAGGAATAAAAAAGAGCAAGGACCGCTTCTTCGGCCATGAAAGAACTCCATATCCAAAAATAAATAAACCCTATTTATCAGAAAGGTTTTGATAAATAGCTCTGTCCCGACCGTTCTTCGACCAAAACTATGGTCACAACGCTATTCACAAAACATATGGCATTGCTTAAAAATGGAGGTCGGGACATAATCCGCGGTTGCGTTTTCTGTGATCATGCGGGCCTGAGCAAGATTGATGACGAATACTGAACAACGGACGGCGAGTGGACTTAACCCCCCAAATCTTCCGGATTACAACCTACTTATGTATGCTTACCTACCTAACTATCATATTTGCCCGCTCAATAGTGTTCTCGTTTAGTAATCTAATGGTTGGTGTTGCCCTTAAAAAAAATTTAATTATTTGGCATTCGTTAACAAATTTACCAGACTTTTTGTTAACCATAAAATATACCTATACATTTATATATACATATCTGTTGCTGAAATAAAATAATACTTCAATACAATAATAATATAACAATACATGTGATCTTTATCTTTATTTGACGTGGTCATTGTCACAAAGCATAAATTCACTAAAGTTAAAAATAGAGACGATCTAAAGATGGCGCAACAGTCAGATCAAAAACAATTTTTCAATAACTTATTATGTGTGTGGACACGCTGAGACTCGCTTTCAATGAAGCAGTTTAAAGAAATGAGACGCCTGCACGTGAAATCTCTGAAAAATACTGTACATATATAACGCACTAAGTAATTTCCAAACTCAATCTTAAATTCTAAAAGTAAGACAAAATATCTTAGACAAATTACTTTATCTACTATTTGGAAAACAATCTACAAATGTGTATGAGTTCGTAACAAAGTTGACTTAAAAAAAGGATTTTACGAAGTCTAGCAGAAACCAAATTGGACATGCCGACACCTTTGTACAGATCCATAATATCATACACTTTAACTATATATATTAAGGGAAATAGGAAACAGCCGAAAGCTTCATTTGGCTAATAAGAGAGACCAATTTTGTATTCGACATAGATCTACGTGAAGCCCGTACGTCAGACGCGGGTAAGGGAGGGATTACACCAGCCGCCTCTTAAGCCTTACAAACGTCGTTCTAAATCGGCGTTATTTAGCAACGCACCGCCGAGCCTCCCTAATTAAGCATTTCTCCAACTTTTCTTGACAACGTAACTCAAGCATGCGTTTACTGCGAACTGACAGATTGTTTGGACGTTCGATAGGTAGAAACTGATTAAGTGAAGGATTTAAGAGAACTTTGTTTTAGGGAGCAATGTAAACTTTGACTGAAAGTATACATTTTCGCACAAATGTAATAAATTTATTTAATTACTTTTATTAACTTTTTATAAAAACACAACTCCTGAATTAGAAATAATTAATTCCTGTTGATAGTGATGAAGAATTACTGTTACTGTTTCCTAAAGATCACCCAGACTCGGGACAACTAAGTATTTGTGGATCACACAAACTTTTGTCCCGTTTGGAAATGGAATAGAAATTGACACAGGAATTCTAATTCAGTAATTTATTACTAAAGTATATATGTATAAGTTTACAAATTAAATGTAACTATTTAATTTAGTAATAAATTGCTAAATTATAATTCCTAATAAATAATAAATCGTATAAGAAAATATGCGTACTAAAAAAAAAATTATGGAAGTACTGCACGGATGGCGTAGCGGTTTAAGTAGTCACCTCGCTACCACGCTGCCGCGCCTAATTTTGTGAGTTCGAGTCCCGCACGGGACAACACTTTATGTAATCCTCAAATGGTTGTTCTGAGTCTGGGTGTTCTTTGTGTCCGTTGTTGGAATGTTTGTAAAGTCCCCCGCGACACAGGAATTAATCCTGGTACGGGAGTTGTCTTTTTAAAAATAAACAATAAACAATGTATCTACCTGATTAAGAGTTGTAGAATATAGCTTATTACTATTATTTATCATTAAAGCGCGTTGAAATCAGTTGATCCTTTTTTAAAGTAAAATGTTTTATAATTTCTTTTTATACATAGCAAAAGAGAAATATAATGTTGTTGGATAAAATGTTAAACATGTCTTATAAACGTTCTGTTATAAATATTTTTTTATCTATAGTTTTATTTAATAGTCGGAATGTGCTGCTATAGTAACATATAGCTTGTTCTAAAATAACTATTTTATCACAATCGAATCAAAAGAAAATTCTATGTTTTATAATTTCTTTTTATACATAGCAAAAGAGAAATATAATGTTGTTGGATAAAATGTTAAACATGTCTTATAAACGTTCTGTTATAAATATTTTTTTATCTATAGTTTTATTTAATAGTCGGAATGTGCTGCTATAGTAACATATAGCTTGTTTTAAAATAACTATTTTATCACAATCGAATCAAAAGAAAATCAAAAGAAAAATGTGAAGATTTTAAATTACACTTAACAATAACCGTTGTAATACAACAGACGGTTGATTCAACAATAATAACTTATTCGTCAACAAACCAGGCTACAAATTGTGTCTATGTAGTAAAAGATTGTAAGACGTAGCGTAAAATTCAAAGGAACCCTAGCTTATAACTGCTAATGTTTATTTTCTTTAATTACGGTTGTACGCCTAAATAACATCATACAATTTTGTGTACACGTTTGGGTTAAGAAAACGACATACTTTTCATCGACAAAAAAATGCTGTTGTCTGATTACTGGGACCACGGCAAATTCTGTTCTACAGCCGTTTTAATAAATTTACCAGTGACAATTTCACAATTCAAATTGGTTGAAAACATCAATTGTTTTAGCAGGTACTTTTATTTAAAAAAATAGTGTTTATTGCACCGTCAAGGTAGCATTTAGCACCATTAAAATTAAAGTACTTTATTAGAAATTAGTAATAAATTGTGCCCTTTTAAAAACTAACAAACTTGACGTGACTTGTTATAATATACTTTTAATTGTGTCCGAGGCCATATTTTATTACTGTGCAGAGTTCTCTTGATACAGAAACCTATATCAGGGACCTTTCAGCCCCGAGGGTACGCTTAACCTATTTTCATTGCGTTCGTGTTTTTATTTCCTCAAAGCGATGCGGCGAGAACGATGCGGGCCCGCTGTGGTTTTCAATTTACTAGCTTTCAACTCTGTGAAGTTTCTTCATCTACTTGCGTGGTTTGCTACAATTACTGTGTAGCAGTTTTTGTTTGTTTAATTAGTTTTAGGCGAAAATTTCGTCTTGTGTGTGTATTTCACAAAAACTTAATGTAAAATGTCTTTTCACATGCCGCTTTCGTTAAAAAAGGAGTCAAGTTGGCTCCAGGTGCTTACGTCTCGCAGAATTGTATTACTCGTTCACACACTTTTCTGTGCCTTCCTACTTACAAATTATTAGATGTAAATCAAAATGTATCACTCACTAATGTAAATATATATGTTTATATGGAAAATAGTTTTTTCTATTAAATTAATTCATTTCAAACACCATTCGCGGACAGGTGTTACTATCCTAGTAGTTTCCCCAGTCATGGTACCTATAGGACGCATGGGTACGCGACCCTGGCTTCTGCGAGCTACTACGGGACTTGCGGTATCCCAGGTCTCTGTCCTTACCCATATTCCTTCTACAAATCTTCGTTTCTTAATTCTTTCCCGTATTAATAGGACTACATTACCAAAGAGAGCCGTCGCTGTCTGACGCCAGTCGTAAATGTAACTAATCTCTTCTTTTTTTGCAATGTAGGTACACATTATACCGACCCTAAATAAATTAGGGTGAAAAATGACGACGATGATTTATTTACAAAATATCATAAAATTAAGAAAGAGTTAAGCTATAAAATATTTATTTAGATGAAAATATCATGGAAAACAAGAAATTCCTCTCGGCCGTGTCTTTCTAACTTCGGATAAGTCTTTTCAAAATGTTCATATTTAAAAATATGTAGTTGGGATTTCGCAAGTTTTTATGTTTAGAAATTGCAATGTCGACTACATTTTGACATAAGCTAATAAATTGTTACTAACCAATAAATCAATAAATATTTTTATTAAGTTCTCGGTAAATATTGGTCTGCAGTCAAATTCAGTGTTGGTCATTCAATATCAGTATATTGCATGACCAACATTGGCACAATATTTAATTTGAATGATGAAGGACCGACACAAAAAATCTTACATTTGTATATATTTTTGGGAAACCTTTGTACACGCCAATTACAACACCAAAGGTCAAAGATTCGGCAAGCTAAATTGAATTGAAAAAACAAACATTTCGCCCCGGAAACATTCTAAAGCACTTTAACGTTATTATCCCAAAGCATCAAGTCGCATTAAATTCCTTATTCATTTTATTTTTGCGGGGTCACGGGCTCACGGCCCGGAATTCCTACGATGTCTTTGATCTAAGTCAGACAAGAAAAAAAACATGAACGAAAATGCACTTCAACTGTCTTCATAAAGGGGGGAAAATATAATTTATTCACGAGATAATTTTCTCCTCCCTTTTAAGGATAGACGTCGTTTGAAGTAGGGTGGGCACGAATGAATGTTTGCACTGAGCAGGGCTTAGGCTGCACTATGCCCTCGCGGGAAGACTTTGTCTTGTCTTCTCAACGGCATTTTTTTATGTATTGCTATTTTAATATTTAAGATCATAAAACAGTGGCAATGTTGAAGGCTTTTCGAGAACTGCGTGGGTTGAACTATTAGAGAAGACATAAATAGGTATTGCACAAAGAGCGGAAATTAGTTTAAAGTTAGAGTTGAAATACTAAAATATTTGCCCTTAATTAACACACGGTGAATTACATTAATAGTTAGTTTACTGATAAGGATATGAAGCTTAGGCACTACACCAACTTCGTCTTCTCTCTTTAAGCTAAGCGACTTCGAATCGCCGAAATAACCATAAAATTGCCATGAACTGTGTTCTTCATCTGTTAAATTTCCACCCTCAGAAGAATATTATTTCTTAATTTAAAATACTAACTAGGACTAACCTTGAGCTTGAACTTGACCAAATTTCAATAGTTCTTTATTAATTGCACCTTCCTTTCTATTCAAATAGAACTATTGTAATCGCGTTAAAAATGAGTACCTCAAAGATTGTCAACTACTTGTACCAGTTCTCAAGTGGCGAAGATATCGCGTAACATACACACTAAAAAGCAATTATACAAATATAGATCCTCTTTTTTTTTAAGTTGGTCAACATATTTTCTTTCACAGAGTTTATAAGAATTGTAAACAAACAAACAAATTGCATAATATAAAGTCATGAATAATTTTCTTTATTAAAATTGACAAATTAGATACTGATTCTTTTGTATATCGACAGGTACCTTTTGAAAGACTGTATTAAAGTTTAACAAACTGTCAACTTTGGATTTAGGTGATTTTCAACAACAAACCCAAACCCACTGAAATAAACAACAGGTCCCCATTGTAAACTCTCGTCTAGCGTGATTCCTAGGAACACCTTTTGATTAACAAATTCCAGTTTTTCTCAATTTAAGATGATGTCGCATTCACTACTTCTTACATAAGGTAATTTAATTTAATGCATTTAGTTTTTGTGTCATTTAGTAACAAATTATTAACCGTAAACCAATCTTGGACCTGAAGAATAGTTATTCACGTCGTCAAGATTAAATTAAATAAATATCAATGATGTGTCTATCAGTACTCTTTGTGGTAATGGTTGATTTAGAAGTAAATAGGTTAAATAATTAATATACACTAAAAAGAGGAATGGACTAAATATTGAACCTGAGAAACGCCCATTGCCATTTCAGACCCTAATGACTTTATACCGTTTACTTGAACTATAACTTTTCTCTCTTTCAGAATCAAGAGCTATATTTCTAATGCCATAGTGCACCAGTTTCAGCAGAAGTGTCTCATGGTTTGCGCAATCGAACGCTTTGGACAGATCGCAAAAGATTCCGATGGCATCCTTTGCTTCTTCCCAGGCGTTAAAAATGTTCTTTATTAGTGTAACACCAGCGTCAGTGGTACAACGCCCTTTGGTGAAACCGTACTGTTGTTCATTAAAGATGGCATTTTTATTAAAGTGTCACAGGCCTATAATTGTTCGGTTCTTTGCTATATCTGGATTTGAACAAAGGAACTACTTTACTGTGTTTCATGAGATCAGGGAATACTCCTTATTCTACACTGGTGTTAAATATGATAGCTAAATAGGGTGCAATGGCTTCGATAACAGCACTACAGACTTTTACAAACATTCACCAAAGATCTTCTGTAGATTTAATTTGAAGATCTTTAAAAGCTTTTATAACAGCCTAGGGGTTGGTAGGCTCAAACCTAACTCCAAAGAGCATGCCTTTACATTCTTTCTGAGTAGCAGCAGAACGAGCGGTTGAGGAATAAAGTTTCAGTAGTTTTTACAGGAATATTGGCGAAAAAGTTTTCAAATTCGTTAGCTACTTCTACATCTGAATTGATGGAACCATTTGCAGTCTCTAAATTAAATTCAGTATCACGCTGTTTATTTCTACCTGTTTGATTATTTATTATTTTCCAAGTAGTTTTTATTTTATCATTACCTGATTTTATTTTATTGCTAATATAAAGGGCTTCAGCTAATTTGCACACACTTTTAAGAGTTTTTGAATATTTTGAAACATACTCATTATAGATTGTATTATTCATTTGTTGCTTTAGTCCATACATACTTTTACGAATACTTGGGAGTAAATAAGAAATAAAACGTTGAGCAAATAGTTTTAGTCTTTAGTGTAAAAGTGTTTTTTAAATGCGTGTTGAAAAGTGAGAAGAACTCGGCGTAAAACTCATTTGGATCATATACATTATTAAAATTATGAACACATAATGAACTGGCCAAAAAAATCAAAATTTCTCTAAATTTTTACCTGTCATTGGCCTAAACCTTATTTGAATTTTTTGTAAAGGCTTGTAGGAGCAAAATGTTACTGTTTGTCCACTTTGATCTGATGGCAACTTATTTACAATTAGTTTGTGAAGGTTATAACAGTTACAAAAAATATTATCAATACAAGTGACAGAGAAAGATGTCCCTCGGGTTGGTTCATTGAAAACATTTGACAGATCAAATGACTGAAATAGACTTAATAATCTGACAGTATTTGAGTTATTTTCTAATAAATTAATATTAAAATCACCACATCTGACTATTGACTTACTACCAGTACTAAGTTTCTTTAACACATCTTTCATTACAGAATCAAACAAAGATAGTTTCTGGTAACTTGGAGGTCTGTAGACGCATACTATATAACATGCTTATCAAGCTCAACACAGGACAATTCAATGGTGTGTTCAATAGACAGCCCGATGATGTCTTTTCGTTCTTTCGATTTAATAGAATTTTTAACTACTATTAAAGATCCGCCATGTTTCATACGTTTTCGGCTGTAAAAGCTAACTACACAATAATATATAATTGACATTATTTGATGATCTTTTAACCAATGTTCTGTTAAACAAATGACATCAAACTTGATATTTTCCAAAAACAATTCTATTTCAAGTGGATTGGATATTTTGATTAAAAAAATTTAAAGTATGTTGCACTCCCTTTGGTTTTTTATTATTATGATATAGCCAGAAGATACCTTTTTACTACCCTCTAACAATAATTGGTTGTTTGAAGAGGTAACTTTTGTTGTCTTGCCAACTAGTTTAAAGAATTATTTGGAGCAACCCCCACCACTACAACTGAAGTGTCTAGAATGTCCATACGAGTTCCAGCTGAAAGAGAATACTCTCTCTGACTGGTACTGGCCTCCATAGATGTTGGTATAATAGGTGGGTTCTCCTTTGTACAACTTAATAATTCATGATTTATAACCATGTTATTAATATAACTAGACAACAGAGATGCGTCACTAATACTAGGATTTGTTATATGCTAATATATAACCTCATAAATATTATATGCATCAACATAGCAATCATTTGTCTACATTCCAAGACAGTGATAAAGTTCTCTGAGTTAACTTAAAACCACTAACAAATTTATTAGTGTCAAAATACAATAATTGTAAGGAAAAGCACACAACATTAGCTTTTCTATATTTAATTTTAATAAGGTGTCTACACCATCCATTATGTCCTTTCTGGTAATACCAGTACTATTACCTAATAGCAAAACCATTGTAGAACAATTATCGAGGTTGGTGTTTGCAATTCTTATAATCATTTGTTTGAAACTTATGTCATGATAACTATGATTGGTGAAACTGTGGCTAAGGTAATATTTTTCCAAAAACTGAACCTAATTCGTCACAAAAAAATAATGACTTATTATTATTCTGCATATTAACACAGGGCTCTGCTGGAGGAACCAACATCGGGGGAGACAAGTCAAGCTGAGGCTGAGGAGGTGGTGGTTGGTTGGCACAGTTGCATGAGAGATTTGGGCGGGGGCTCTAACCGCCCAGAATAGGGCACGCCTCTGGCGTCCTCAGAGTCATAGCGGTTAGAGCCATACGCGGTTACCGCACCGTGTCGACAAAGGCGGCGTGCGCGTTGGCTGGAACTCCCCCGTGGGACTGGGAGGCGGAAGTGTTTGCCGAAGTTTATCGGCGGACGACTAATTTCCGGGCGGGTAGCCGCAATCGGCCCCCGCCCGAAGAGGTACGCGAGTGGCATGAGGCCGCTCGCAGAGCCACGATGGCTCGTTGGTCGTGCCGGCTTGAGGCTCCACGTGCTGGCTTATCCACCGTGTTGGCGCTCCAGCCGGTCATCGTCGAGTGGGCAGGGCGGCAGCACCCTTTCCTTCCGACTGACGCAGGTTCTCTCCGGGCACGGCTGCTTCGGAAAGTACCTGCACTCGGTCGCTAGGAGGGAATTGAGTCCCGTCTGCCACCACTGCGACTGCAGTGAGGACTTGGCCCGGCATACGCTCACGGATTGCCCAGCTTGGGCGGTGCAGCGTCGGGTCCTCACTTGCGTAATTGGAGAGGATCTGTCACTACCGGCCGTCATACGCTCCATGGCCGGTAATAACAGGAATTTTACTGTGGTCGCAACCTTCTGTGAGAAGGTCATCTTGCAGAAGGAGGCGGCGGAGCGGACCCGGGAGGCCGATCTCCACTCGGACCCAATTCTGAGTGAGTGTGGCCGCGGTGGTCGGGATGGGTTTTCTCCTCCACCCGCTATAGTGGCTTGCGACGTCTTGGTGTGCCTGGACGTTGCCTAATTGAGAGTTACCCATAAGTGGTGCCCACGTTTTGAGGGCAACAGGCGCTAGGGGGGGACCGGATGTCTTACTAAAGCTGCTCCCGGATTCCTCCTATTTTAAGCGCAGTATGGCACACCGTGTGGTTTTAGTCGGTCCGATTCCGACACCGTTCCACCGAAAACCCCACACGATAAAAAAAAAAGAAAAAAAAAGCTGCACGAGAGGTTATTAGTCAGAGACTCATAACTGCACTTTACCTATAAGTTGAATTCAACTTGTTCCCCACTCTCAATCTATCGCTCACTGAGTTCTTGTGAAATTTCATATTTCTCGAAAATATCCTTGAGCAATTGCTCCTTTTGTAGAATATCATTATATAGGAGCTTAGTATCAATGCCATACTTTTCCCTACATTCACCTAACTCAACAGTACAAGTACTTAAACTTTTTGAAGGGATATGACGCTCCTTTCTAAGGGAAAGGTTCAATTTTAAGAGATTTTGTTTTTTAATTGCTCTCTTTGACCGTTTAATTAATTTCTTAATTTTAATATATTTCTTTAATTTATTGTGACCAGTCAAATCTATTCTAACAGCTGGCTTACGGACTGATTTTGACTTACTGACAACCAACTCATAAAATAGGTTATTGGTGTTAATAACCTGTTTACTGGCTTATACATATATCTATAGATAGGACTGCAGCAGTGGCGTAGCTTTCAGTAGGCAAAGCGGGAATTTATAACAAACAACTACAATTCTACTTCCATAGTCCATTATTTTTTGTAAACTTTTAAGTAACGCAAATTTCAAAACAAACACTTGTTTTCAAATCGGTGTGCTTTTCCATATTTTCCCTTATATTTCTTATACTGTCATGAGTATGTAGTAGGTTTAATTTGTTTTTATATACACAAGAACATAGTAGCAAAAATCTCTGGGTAGATTTTTGGGAACAGGTAGGTACGAAGGAAAAGGGCCTGGCTGATAAGACTTCGACGTCTAGATTAGTCCACGCTACTTCACTGATCCGCACCGTACACACTCAGTATGTGTATTAAGCTAACTACAAGGAATTAAATAAGTTTTTAGAATCAAACAAGGTAGCTTATTAAATTTACGTAATACTGTTACAAGCGCAACCAAAAATTAATCAATGTATTTACAGAGTATCATCCTTGAATTAGTAAAATATACAGAACAATATTATCCGTTGATTGCTTCGGAAATACAATTCAAGTTCAAGTGGTCCGCACCAGCTATATAATTTATAACATGATTAAGTAAAATATAAGAATATCTGTTGTAGTGCGCACCAATATAAAGACGGCTGCAGATTGAAGTTTATCAATATTTTCATGGGCTCTAACTTTAATCTGAACCTATGATCTAAAATAAGTCCCGCCTTGGACACAACGGGCGACTGTTTAGGCCACAAAATGGTCTAAACTTAGGAAGGCACTCGCTCGGCCCCGACAAAGGCCATAAGTAATAATTATTAATTGCCATGATTAAGCGTAACATCATAAGTAACCTTTTTGGTGTAAATTTGATGTTATCCACAACTGGAAAAAACTAAATATAAATATATAAAACAATTTATGTTGTCGAATATTTTATTCCTGTTATAAACATAAACTTAATATTTTTTATATTAAAGCAACGTTAATATATTTTTTTTTCAATCTTTACAACAACTTTCTTTTTAACAGATAGATTTATTGCTTTTAAGTTTTTTAACCAGCGAATTTAACTACTGAAAATATTCAGCAATAATATTCTAATTGTATTTTAATAGAGGTTAACACTGCAATCTAGAGCATTCTACACTATTTGGCACAATTTAGTACCCTGATGTTCTAACACCTATTTAAACACTTAAATATAATTATATAAATACATATATATTATACAATAGGCTATTCTACATTTTTTTACATATATAATAAAATGATTAATTAGATTCGATAGTTCATTCGTATTTTTACTTCTTCAAAATAATATGGCAGTATGCAAAACAAAAAATTGCCCCAAAAAGGTAGCTGCCATTATCGTGACGTCACAATAGCGTAAACAAAGAAACTTTAATTGAGCAGTGCAGTTACTGACCGTTATTGTTTTTGTAAAACTAATAATTAATTAAATAACGAATAACTATCACTTAAGCCCCAAATTCGGCATTTAAACGGTTCGGTGTTAGTTACAAACAAAAACTTGTTTCTGCTATAGTGACCTTCCTCACAAGAAAAAAATGGTGGTCGGCGTTTTCGATAACGTGACATACAGATAATAAAACTATAATAAATCTCATGGTTTTACAACAAAATAGTATTAAATTCGTTATTCTTATGGTAAAAACTCTATAACACACGTTCATAAATTAATTTTAATAGATTAATTATTCCAATAAGCCAAAACCAGACAGAAAGGAGAGGTCATATTTTAGAGTCATAGAGTATAAATAATTAGAACGAGTGAAACCATTACTTGAAGCGCTAACAATTTTAGGAATACCTTTCACAATTCATAAAATAAACGATATATACAAATGAAACAATATGAATTTAATATGAAAAATATCCTGATTTTTTATAAAACGAATACATAAAAAATAAAATGAAACCAGGATTGAGACTATAATATCAAGAATATTAGTTGAATATCCGGATTTTTTTTTAAATAATACATACAAAATAGCTAATTTATTTTATCTTAACATAGTTTCAGAATAACTGTAACTATAATAAATTGAACCACTCACAAGGCCGTCTAATTCCAAACTAGGTTGGTTGTCTTTTTTTTTTTCTTACAATAGTAGGCTAGTTGTCATTTTTTTTTTCAGTGACATAAAAAGTTGTTTCGCGAAACAAACATATTTTTTTTTTAAACAAGAACCCAAAACTTTAATTCGAAAATAAGTTTTTAAAGTCATACTAAAACGCTGTCCGCCATATTAGTGTTAAGATTATCTGTTACTTGGTGTCAAGTGAGTGTATAAAAGATTTTGCATTCATACTTGCGACTAATTTCTTATTTTATGTTCATAATAACCATGGATTTTACTACTTCGCACGTAAAATATATTAATTATGATTATTGCAACATTCGCGAATGCAAAAAATCGTAGCCTAAAACTCACTAAAAGGCATCCTAAATCTTCTTCCCGATAATTTTACTATGCGCAAGCAGTGATTTTTAATGCAGAATAAGAGTTTAAGAAAAAAAACGAATGACGTTTAGTTGTTTACGAATTAGGTATGTCATGGCCGATAGCGTTTCCAACGTTTCAAGAAAAAAAAAACAGTAATTTTCAAATTCCAATTTCAATTTCCAAAATAAAAAACAAACAATAATAAAATGAATTTATAAAGAAATCTGGAAGTTTTGTATATTTTGGGTTCCTAGACCAAATACTGTATGTGTACTGTAACCATTTGTTGCCTAATATAGTCAAGTAGCCTATTTACCGCACCTTTCTTTGGCCACAGTATGTTACAATAAGAAAATGATTCGTTTTGAAAGATAATACGGTAGTCCACTTATATGTTCTAGTCTACACCGTAGGACTGTAGAAAACCGTCATCACTATTTTATTTGTATTTCACATCTCTATAGATATTATAATTGTTGAAGTCATTTCTGTGCCGCATACCGACTCCGTGCATATAAGCACGGTCTTTAGTATTTTCTATAACGTTTACCAGATTCCTTTTCTATTAGAGTTAGTACAGAATATAAGTAAAGCCTCAGACATTTTGTCAAAAAAATAACTTTACAAATATAACATGCGTAGTTATAAGGTTCAATAACGTAATAATAATACTTTGCTCTAACTGAATACTATAGAAAATGACAGTGACCTGCAACTATGTATGTTTAAGCTACAATAGTATATAATATATTAGTAACAATATCTAATATTTCAACTCTAAATTATCTACCACTGACATCAATAAATACGTCTATTAATTGTGCATCATTATAATAATTTGACCTCGGTATACATCACACTGAGAGCTAAACAACATTTATTTATCTAACATTTATTTAACACTTTCCTTTATACTTCATTTTGGACCATCAAGAACTTCACTGCTAATCTTTAACATCTAACTAACACGACAAAAATGGCTAATCGTTTTACTAACATTACATTTAACACTAGTTTATTACATAGCTAATATCGCGCGCGCCTCGATAAAGGTAAACAATCTGATTCTGGCACCTGTCTGTTTCTGGCATCATAGTGAATCTATAAACTGAACATAAACAACAAGAAACTGTTTAACCATTTGAAGATCATCACCTCCTTTCTAAGGGAGGTATTTTTAATTTACAATAGTTTCTTGGATATCACAGACGTAGATGAATTTTGAATCGCATTGTTATTGTAAGAAGTAGTTTTAAATCGCCTCGCTAAAATGCAATGGTCAAAAAAATCAGAAGTCAAAATGCAGTCAAAAATGCAGTGGTAAAAACTACAATTAGAGATAAGTATAAAAATATGGCTTTTAAAACCTGCGTTATAATATATGGTAAGATAAATAAAAGCATAGATGGGTCATATAAAAGACAAGAAGCTTGTATTAAAGAAGTAAAAGCAAGCGCTGTAGGTTTGCGCAGGCCATTAGTCAAAATATTTTAACACCTACTAATTAATTGCTGGTCATAAAATATACTAACTAAAAATGGGAATAATTTTGTGAGTTTAGTACGCTCATAAATATTTATTTATAAGAGTACTAAACTCACACACTAATTGACATACAATACAATACGCACTATACATATATAGGGTAACGCAAGAAAATAAAGAAAAACATTTATAACGGCGTGTTAACAATACAATGACGTAATATTAGCACTCGTATAATTTCAACTTTATTACGACTACATAAAGTTAAAAATATTTACTTTTTATTACACAACTTCACAATTATTTTTAATTACTTTTGAATAGACGCACACTGCTCCTCGTTGTACATTTTCATTGATTTCTCCTTAGTAAACTTTTATAACACCTAACTAGATTGCAGTATTGTAGTCAAAGTGGAGCCTGCCACCAACGAAGTAGGTCGCTCCATACCTTATTATAGGGCCCCCGTCAGGCCCAGAACTATTATCATATCTGCGAAATACACGTGTTTAAAACCGTATATCCTTAACGAATAGAAGACCTTCGTATTTTGGGTTAACTAAATATTGAGACAATACAGTACCCAGATATTAATATGAAACGCACATGATATTTAATATCATCTTGCCTTAATTAATTAAAAATATTAAAATACATATTTCAAACATACTTTTCTCACCTAGATCTAATATATTTATATATTTATATTTATATAGCAAAGAGCTACATATAACTAAGTTTAGATGTGAGTATTGAACAATATATATTCTGAAACATTTCCAATAGATGTATACTCATGAATACGTTTTCTAAAACCTCCATTTTCAAAAATCAAGTATTTAATCGAGACTAAAATTAAATTATTAGGACCTGGATGACCGAGCTTTGCTCGTTTTTTTTTTTTTTTAAGTCGTGTAAAAGAAGGAACTTGAAAAAAAAGGGAAAGTAATCATCTGGACAGCACAGCCCTAATTCCCACATGAGCTATTATAACCTTCTAATGATAGCAGTATTAGCAGTAATTGTAGCAGTTTTTCATTGCCTGAAAACACGGATGAAAATGAAACCTAGTTAGATCGATTTATCGCCCCCGAAACCTCCTGCATATTAAATTTCATTGAAAATCGTTGTAGCCGTTTCCGAGTTTCAGATTATATATACATATATACAAGAATTGCTCGTTTAAAGGTATTAAATATTGCAACTTAATAAAAAATGTAAGCCTTAGTAGTCTGATGGTTAAATGATTCACATACTGACATTGTTTTAATTTTGGGACACAAGAAATCATGCATAATGTGTACTGGTCAGAATTATCAGATGTGTACATCGGAATTAATTAACCATAATATTTCTAAGGTACGATCCATTTTCGTTACCGACACGTAACATTTATAGCAAACCAATTTTTGAAAGTGGTGTAAGCGATAACATTACCCTCCCTTAATACAGAAAAGAGAGTTAAAGAGTACATTAGCCGAAGTCCGTAAGGTTTGCTCTGAATTTAAAATAGCCACCTATCGTCCAGACTTTTAAAAGACAGGCGACAAAAATGGCAAAATTGTAAATAAAAATTGTAAAATTGTAAATATCGTTTACGCAAAATTAAAAAACAATGAATATGATGGTTTGGATTTCCCATTTGCCACCTGCACCTTAATATACAGCTCACAAAAAGAAAAATGTGGGCAAAATTAAACTAATCAAAGCTACTTTTTGTTGATAACTGTATCTGCAGCTGTATAACTGGTGCCTTAACAATGATCACTATCATCAATTTGTGTTAGCTACTTTACTTTTTGCTGATGAACGTTCATACACTTAAGTCAAATTCATAATTAAAATAGATGAGGTATGGTACTCTCAATTTTATAAAATAACACAGTATTTCATTTACGGTAAACCGACGACAACAGTTAAGCTGCCATTCGACACTAGGCAGCTATGAGTCTATAGTTGTACACAATTTCTATGTTTTGGCACCATCATAATAACATAACACTCACACGTATTATACTTTCACTTATTTCCAATTGAAATATCAATTGCGTACGTACTTCTAAAATAGTAGTAGGTACCATGCATTTCAAAAAAGAAGATGACCAAACTGCTTAGAAATTTACATGCAACTTCACTTACACGATAGATTATCTCTCTTTGAGAGTAAAATGGCTGCTCTTATAAATCAATTCTAGTTCACCTCTGGTTTCTAAAAATAATGTAAAAATATATTTACTTTAAATACGAGCCCCGATGCAAAATAGTTCGTCTAGTGTGAAATTTTCTCTGTGATTTTTTATCTAAATTCATTATTTTTGTATATCTATATAAAATATTAGGCTGTTCTACTATCACATGTCGCGTTACTTATGCCATTTTTTAGTTATGAACCACTAAAGTATTTTAGCTTTTTAAATTTATACATATCCTGTTTTAAATTCGAAGAAGTTATAAGCAAAATAGTTCGTCTAATTATTAATTGATGCAAAAGACTTCGTCTATCGGTGAGTTAAATAAGATTATTCCTTCTTTGTACAATTATGTTGCATAATTTAAATTTGTAAAAGTAATTCTGTCTCATTTGTCAAGTGAGACAGTATAAATTCTGAAAATTTCAGTTTTTTCCATTAGTTTTCAAATAACAATGGGTCGTTGCAAAAGAAGAGCTTAGAAAGCGAATAGTTTGTTGGGTCGATGCTGGCAAATCAAGTTACCTAATATCTAAAGACTTGATACTTCCCAGGTCTACAGTCCAATCTATCATTCAGCACTATAAAAAGAATAGAACGACTTCTTGTTTGAAGAAAACTGGTCGACCACGCATCACAAGTGCAGTAGAAAACAGAATCCTGAAGAAAATTATCAAAAATAATCGTCGTGCTCGAAGTTTGCTCGTGATCATTTAAATTGGACTTCCGATCAGTGGCGTGTATCATTTGGAGTGACGAGTCCAAATTTGAAGTGATAGTCGGCGATGAAAGGAAAAAAGTGATTCGGAACAAAAATGAGACATTTCATACTGATTGTCTCAAACGCAAAGTGAAGTTTCTGGCGTCTCTTATGATATGGGGCTGCATGTCTGCACAAGGTGTTGGTGGTATGCAGTTTGTGGATGGTTCTATCAATGCTGCAAAGTATCAAAACCTTTTGGAAGAGAATTTACTGCCCTCTATTCCGTCAATTAAGCATCAAAATTCCTTTATTTTTCAACAGGATGGTGCTACCTGCCATACTGCAAGGACAACAAAGACGTGGCTACTGGTGAAAAGCATCCCTACAATCGAATGGCCATCTAACAGCCCGGACTTGTCGCCGATCGAAACCCTATGGTGGAAAATGAAAAAAGTTCTCCGTAAAAATCCATTAAGATCGAAGAGCGACTTAAAGGCTAAACTCTTGGCTGCCTGGGAGTCTATTACGCCTGAGGAGTGCGCAGCGTTGGTCGCAACCATGGCTCTTCGCATTAAAGCTGTCATATAGAGCAAAGGCGACACAACTAAGTGGTAGACGAACTATTTTGCGTGAGTGACAAGGGTAGACGAATACTTTTGCGTTATGTTTTTTAATTATTTTTTTTTATTTTTTTATGTTATGTAAAGTCATGAAAGAATTTCAGTTATATTAAAATAAACTTTAAAATGTTCCTCAAATTGTGGTTTACTTTTTATTAAACGTTCTTAATTATTTTACCAATATTTACTTTCTATATTTTACGCTTTGCACTACTTTCCATACTAGACGAACTATTTTGCATCGGGGTTCGTAGAGTACTTTCTAATGTCTCGTAAATACGTTCATACACTGAATAGCCAATATAGCGTTACACTGCAATATGGTTTTGTAATTAGTACTTTTTGAAAAATCTAAAGTGAAGTTAGAGATTGTCTTCTCATTTGAAGTGCTTAAGAAGGTACACTTGTCCCAAAGCCTTGTCAAAGTCCAAGAAGACAGAAGGCGAGCAGGTTGGAACATCAGTCGTCCGAGTCAACATCATCGTCGCTCATCTCCTCTTCGCTAGTGCAGTCAGGCTGAGACGATTGAGCGCTGCAACGCTCACACCAACAGACGAATAGGTAGTTTTGGGCGAGCTCCTATACAAAAAGAGAATTTTGCAATTTTAGCCACATATATATACATATAATTCCCTAATTTTATTTTAGCCTTGCTGTTATCATAAATGTTTCTCTGTATTCTGATGTTAAATACATAATACATTACCTACATTTTTGAGACTGCCAGATTTTATCATGCTCTATCGTATCGAAAGCCTTAATGTAATCCATGAAGCAGCAGTGGAAGGTTACGTTCTATACATTGCCTTTTTCGAAGAGTTGTTTGATGACATGAATGTGGTCTAAAGTCGAATCAAGCTTTCAGAAGCGAGTGTTCCTGAAACCCGCCTGCACTTTGGTTGATTTTCATCCAGCGAATTATTTATTCTGTAGAGTATTATTGTAGCGAAGATTTTATAAATATTATTTATGGTATTTTTCTGTCTTCTTTTGTGTAAAAGTACTGTAACGTAATGTTGTCCATTGGTAAGGTAGTATCTCGTTTTGTAATATTTCACTAAAAAGATGTTCGCGAATGGGTATCAGGTGGACTTTTTATTTAGGATAAGGCACTCGTTACTTATGTAATTCCATCCCAAGAGCTTTACCTTAAAGTTTTTACAAACTTTTTCTATTGCTTCGGTTATTATATCAAGTGACCTCCTGATAGGATTGTTGTTACAGTATTTTACCATGAATGCAGTTCTGTAAAAGAAATTGAGGCTATTGATATGATTCCAGGCGTCGCTAAGTTTATTTCATTCTGTGTTTTTTTTAGTAGTTTTTTAGCTTCTTTTTTGTGCCTCCAGTTCTCTATATGCACTTTTCCAGTTGTTCTAATCTGCATTCTGATAGTATTTTCTCATATATTTTTTTTTATTTTATTACCTATATCGGCTATATCTATTCTTGTAACTTTTGTTTTTTTTTTGGGTTATAATAATATTGTATTTCGTACATAATAGATACAACAAACAATTAATACAGTTGCACAGGTGTCCTTCATACTGTCGCATTTCCAAACCCTAAACCAGGTATGTAAACCTACCACCACCTACCACCTACTACCAGGTGCGTGCCGGGCCCTCACTGCAGTCATCGGAAAGAATCTCTCGCTACCGGCAGTAGTACGCTCCATGGCCAGTAGTGACAGAAGTTTTACCGCGGTCGCTACCTTCGAGGATATCATCTTGCAGAAGGAGGCAGCGCAGAGGACCCGGGAAGCCGATTCCATTCGGAGTGGGCCACTCTTGAGTGTGACCGCGGGTGGTCGGGACGGGTTTTCCCTTCCATCCGCCATACGGCCAGCCGCGAGTGGGTGACGTCCGCGTGTGTCTGGACGCTGCCTTATAACCTTATAACCTATTAAAGGTTATCCCAAGTTGGTGCCCATATAGCGCAGGCAGGCGCTAAGAAGGGTCCGGATGACTTACTAAAGCCGTTCTCGGACCTCTCTTCAGGCGCAGTATGGCACACCGTGTGGTTTTAGTGATTTCGATTCAGATACACCTTTAAACCGAAAACCCCGGTGGGATGACGACCCGAGGGGGTTTCCACGCGTAAAAAAAAAAGGTACGTAAACCTATATCTTAGGGTTAGTTATAAGTTCTGTTCCCTTTCTTAGTTTTTTAGTTTCCTTTGTTAACCATTTTATCCTGTCATATCTACTCTAGATTTCCTGTTTTATTATTATACAGAAGTTTTTGGAAATTGTTGTATTTACTTTACACATCAAAGTCTTTTGTTTGTTAACAAATAAAATCTATCTTGTTGCGGTGTCCGTGTCATTCTGCCCACATTCAGGTCCACTACTATTCTCACGTTTATTGTATAAAGTGTTCAGTATTTTTAAGTTGTTTTCGTATGCCATTTGTACAAGTTTTTTCCTACTTCTTGTTCTTTTGC
The DNA here is from genome assembly GCA_947561695.1 of Tyria jacobaeae. Taxonomy (NCBI): domain Eukaryota; kingdom Metazoa; phylum Arthropoda; class Insecta; order Lepidoptera; family Erebidae; genus Tyria; species Tyria jacobaeae. The sequence continues at coordinate 15,580,615 of OX387220.1, forward strand.
GTGAGCAGTATATAGTATGTCTAGTTAGAGGGCTCGGATTTCCCGGCACCAGTCCAGTTTCATCCGTCTCTTTTTGCCAGGGCAAGAGTTGAAATCACCCATTACTACTAAACTATTTGTTCACGAGTCAACAGAGAGTAAACCAAAATACTGTGTGAATAAAGGCTTATGTATACAGTATTTTTATTTATATGTACAATGTGCGTATTTCATTCCTAAAATATTATATTGCAGACAAACGAAATAAATAAATTCAGAAAACTGTTTTCATGCTATTGTAAAAACTACTATAGTTTTTACAATAGCATGAAAACGAGAACAGAACGAGATAGATAATTAAATATAACAATATAATGAGAAAATTTGCTAACCTTTTGCCTCGAATGCCTCGACCGTTGTAACGCACATTCGTCCAAATAACTGATAGATATCTCGTCTCCCGGCATGATCGGCTTCAACGCTTTCAGCTGCACCCTGTGATTGCCGTGAGGAAATGTCGACTCAGCGTTAGGAGCACAACTGTGATTGCACGCACTTTGTAGCATGAATAGCCCAGAGCCTTCTGTGTTCAGGAAAGTGCCGGACTCTAGAATAATATAAGCATAATGATTAACACGAATTTTGAACAAAGGTCATAAAGTATTGAATGTTTTATGTAAATTACCAGTTTAACTTGAACATCATTATATTGACATTAACAGGTCAGTATTTATGGGGCCCCTGTAGTTTTATTTAGACGTTTCAACATAATGTTTCATTTTTCAAAATTCAAAATTTTACCAAGGGGTATGCAGCAGCGTAATTTAGGCCACATTTAGCCGATTATAATTTAGACCCATTTACGTAATAGGGACAAGCATATTGAAGTTAACTGGGCACAAAAAATTGGAGTACATTGACAGAGAAAGGAAAAAAGGTAAAATAGAATAGGAAAAAAAAGTAAAATAGAAAAAAGGTAAAGGTAAGATAGAATAGGAAAAAAGGTAAGGCAGGTTAGGGTCGCATATGGCTGGTGAAGGGACGTACGAGCCCCATATATACGATATAAATACATACTATTAATGTGTAATGTATAATAGGGCTAAACTGGTTAGTGAATATTTTATAATTGGAGTTATTGTAATTGGGTTTGAATTAAGAAATCGTCAATAAAGAAAAATGTAGGGAAGACAGGTGACAAAAAAGCAGTTTCGACCTATTCGAACTATGTTGTGTTAAAGTATTTTTAAAATATATATAATAAAGTGAATATACGTTAGTTTTCAGAAACCCAATACGAAAACCATAAAAGTTTAAATAAATGTAAATAAGAAAGTCATATATGTACATACATACATGAACTCTGAAAACTTACACTTATTTTTTTGGGCAGTTGTGTCAATAGAGAAACCTTTTTAAATATATGTATTAATCTATGGTTTCCCAATGTTTTTATCTGTTTAGACATGTCAACCTGATTGTATGATTAATATACTTTTCAAACTGCAAGTTACACTGAAAAAATTTAACCAACATATTTATGCCATAGATATTGGTAGTGAAACATTTTATATCATTAATACATTCATTAAGAAGCTATGGTACTACAGACAAAGAGATACAAAGGTAATAAATCTTCTTCAAATATATGTATTGACACCAAACGACCATTTCCAGCTAGTGATAATTACCCTCAACAAGTCGATAGTAAATCAAAGAATCAATAAGGAAAAATATTCCACTTGGCACAGATCAGGCGCGCGAACGTCAGGTAAGTATCCTGGTTCTATGCTAAAATTTCGATGTTCGTACAAGCTTAACTAATGTAGTAAAATAACTTTAATAATAATCAGATAATGTACAATACTCAGGTAAAACACAATAGAACTAACGCTTATTATAAATTCTGTTTTACTTTAATCAAAATCAACACTAATTGTTTCAATTAAACCAATCATGGGTATTTTTGAATTGTGTGTACAGAGAAAGAGTCAGTCAGACTAAGTCAGACATGAAGCTAGTTGCCTATTCTAATACGCAAATCCTACGCAGATGAAATTTTTATTGGTTTAAAAAAAGGCAACTCCCGCACTAGGATTAATTCCTGTATCGCGGGGGACTTTACAAACATTCAAATAACGGACACAACGAACACCTAGACTCAGAACAACAATTTGAGGAATACACAAAGTGTTGTTGGTCGCTGCCGCAACGAGTATTGACAATACATCATTTTTAAACATAAACGACTTCTAATCATGACTACTAAGTATATTTTAAGTAATAACAGTCCGGAGATGACCAGCCTTGATCAACGGCATTAGTTCACACGCACGTGCCGGCCATTGTCCACCTCAACAATATTAAAGAACGCCTGTACGACACACATAGGCCACCATTGGCAGAACTTCTAGGCGAGCATGACATACTCAAGACTGATAGGCGACATAAAAAAATAATCTAAATAAGCAATTACACTTGCATATTCATAATGTGTTTTTAAAGCAAGTTTGTGTCTTTATTTCAATCAGCTGCAGTCTTAAACCTAAAATAAGTGTCCCTCTTACCTTCTTCCACATATTGATATAATTTATCAATAAACAGATCTAGTTGCTCTCTTTCATCATCTGACATGGTAAGTTCTAGAACTGCATTCACCCACATTGCTAGTGGACTGGTGCCAATTCCTTGTCCATTAGTCCCAACAAGAGCCATAAGAGAGCAGAAGCCTTCTGGTGTCAGAAACTAAAATAATATTTAATAAAATATGCTTTAATTTTGTGTAAAAATAATTAACTTACATATGTGGTTATCATGGTTTCTTGGAATTTTTTATGTCGAAAGACAACTCCCACATTAAAAATAATACTTGTGTCATGGGGACTTTACAAACATTAAATCACAGAACACCCAGACTTGGGACAACTATTTAATGATTAAATTTTTTGACCCAAGTGGGTATTGAACCTGCAACCCCTAGCAGCATTTAGGTCACCCCAATTGTTAACTGAATAAGCACATTTAAGAAATATTGGGTATGAAATGGTATTTGGATATGATTAGCCAGATGATATGATAATGGCAAAGAGGCCATTTGTAAATAGCACTGTGAATGTAGTCCAGTGGCATTTAAATAGTGTATCACTGTGTTTAAGTATTTTGACAACTAAGTGATATAATTTATTTATATCGGTTTTACTTCATGTGGTGATAAAAATTAAAAGTTAGCATTTTTATTTGTTTTACAATACAATGACCCTCTTTATAATGTTAAAATCCCAAAAATACTTTATTCACATGTTTGATGGTTATATATGTTATTAGAAGCTAGTGATTTATTATAACAAAACTAGAAAATGAATTATACTTATATAATTAGGTTAATTGAGTAAACATACCTCTTGCACGTGATCTCCACTAATAACATTGGCGGTCAATTCTCTTAATGTATTCAACTGATCAACAAACTGTTCTCCTAGAAGCTTGTGAACTAATTCTGCATCTTCATTCACTGTGCGGTGACAAAATTGTTTGAATTTAGCTGCAGCTGCCGATGGGTCTGAACATTGCTCAATATAGGCCAATATTCTTACAAGTAACATTATACTTGTTGATTCTGGCGGATAATGCATTTGTCTGTAAGAAGTGTTTTAAATAGAGAGCACCATATATCTAACCACTAGGTGTTGGCAGTGATCATGTGGAAATTTTGAAAAAGTAAATTCCATTTGTTAATTTTTATTTCTGACTCTATTCTATCACTTTGTCCAATTTCATCCAGATCACACATCCCTTGAAATTTCCACATTTATAATAGTGGTAAGATTAATTTGCTATGAATTAAATAATTACAGGTATTTATTTAAATTATTAAAACAAGACATAATATTACAATTTGAAAATTGAACATATTAAATTAAATCCAAGGTTATACTAAGAGAGCCACTAACTGCAAGAGGCTCACGTCTGAGCCATGGGCGCCTCAAAAGTCATGAGTGCCTTGCTGGCCTTTGATGGTGCCCCTCCAAGTAAACTTGGGTAAGGTATTACGGTATATACCATACCCTCTACTATACCATGTTGAGCTATATTATAACATGGATAGTGAGGCACATTATGCAAAATGAAGCTAATGCATACTTACTTCCACGCTTCAAGAAGCACAACAATGGGATGTTGTGCATCACTGGAATCATGACACAACAATCTGTGGTAAGCCTCTAAGGCTTTTTGTTTGCACTCTTGGGAACAATATAGCGTTTCACATGTGTCACAGTTGGTGATATCTTCAAAGTTAGTTTCAAAACAATCTGAGTGTGGAAGCACTATGTCTGGTTTGCATGATAATCTTCGGACATTTTGTTCTGGGGTTTCTAGTGGCCTAAAAGAATAAGAATAAAGCTAAACCTAGAATTTTAAAACTTTTAAGATTGTGTATTTGAGCAGTGGTATTGAATATTATGCTATTAATATACACTGGACTTACCAAGGTTAAGGGTTAAATTTGTATATACAAAACTTAATCACTTAGTAATCATTATATGTACTCTTATAACAAAAACAATATCAACCATAATCTCACTATGTATCTCTATTATGTATAAAAAAAGGCAACTTGAGAGATATTGCTATACTGCAAAAGGCTGTCCTGGTATAACAAACAACATTATGAGTTAAAATATTTTTACAATTTTCAGTGAATGTTTTAAATATATATTTATAAACCATAACCACGCTGTAAAAATATTTTGTAGGAGAATTCGATTTTAAGTACCTCATACAGTGATCACATGCCAAATATCTGTAGGCTGCGTTCCAAGCAAACTGACAGGAGACAAGTGGATCCTCTTCTAAAATTACATCACCCTGATCGAATTTCTTCGTAGCATATAACGCTTTACCCTAAAAAATAATAAATTTAAGCCCAAAGTTCGATAAACATTGTGATAAATATGGAACTTTAGGCTTACTTTTTTACTATTGGATGTTCTCACTTCAAACCCCTCCATTTCTGAAATCACTTATGTACAAAATTTAATAATCCAGATAAAGGTTAATAATCCAGAATCCCTAAATATTCACAAACATCAATAACAGATCCGCAATCTTTGAGGTTATTTGCTAATAATCGCGCATATAGACAGCTTGGTTTTTAATTTAACTACGCAAGTGTTGCAATACCTTGAACATCACAACTTGAAAATAAAATGTTCATTTTTATAGTCCTTTTTCGAAGTAAGTTTTTGCGTCATTGTCTTAAATGTTTGCTTTATATTTTTTGAAATATTATAATGAAACAATTAAACATTCTTGGAGCCAACGTTCAACCGAAGTATGCATGATCTGCTTGAATTTTAGTTGCCTAACAATCACATTAACTGGTAGTAGTTGTGTTTTTTTTATTTGCGGTGCCGCTTCAGTCTTCACGCCACCTAGGCGGTCTACCCGAGCCAGGTGAGACCCTCCACGACGTCGCTTAGGCCGCCCGGAGGTTGCCTTTACAACGACGCGGAGCCTATAGAGGCTATGTTGTGCAGGGTGTCATGTTGTTGAGGCGGAGGGGGTGCGACCTTGCTGTCCAGGCCGTAGGTTTTCTGGGTTTTGTATCCTGAAGGGCCTTTTAATTTAGGCGATACATGGTCTGTCACGCCCTAGAGGATGATCCCCATTATGACTTCCGGATCTTGTTTTACGCATATGGCCACAGCGATCTCTTGCAAGATACAGGTGGCGGCCTAGATGTCGACTGGACTGCTGGTTTTTTAGCCGGCTTCTTTTGGATGGGCGCGATGTCACTTTTGTGGCAGCGGTAATGGAAGTGGCGGCGGTGGCCGACTGGTGTACAGCCGGCTCTTCCACAGCAAGGTCCTGGCGTTCTTGTTTAGGGGCGGCGGGTTTCCATCCCCGCTTGCCCCTCTTCCTCCGCCCTCTTTTGGAGGAGGTGGTTGCATATTGTTGTTTGTGGGCGTTCGCATCCGCCATTAGCGATGCCCCACACGGTCACTCGGCTATATTAGCTGGGCAGCGAAGTTGTCATTTCGTACAGCAAAATGTCGATGCACAAGGCAAACGACGCCTGTACCAGACTAAGTGACGTAGGCGATCCCTACGGTGCAGTGGAGTATTCTTGAGGCGACTACTTCCGAGCGCGTGGCGAATGCCGACTTGTATTTCGTCGCTAGGTCGTCACAACGCCCTGTAGAGGGCGTGTGGAGGCTAGTTCAGGGCAATGGCCCCCTGCCAGTGGTGTCTTACGTCACCCCTAGATAGGGGTGGGTCATGATGTGTCCTAATTGGTGGTGGCTGTCTTGTGTTTCTTTTTGAGGGGGGTGCTTCAGTCTTCACGCCGCCCAGGCTGTCTACCCGAGCCAGATGAGACCCCAGGCGATGCCTGAGGAGGTCCAGCTCCGGGCGACCAGCGAAATAGGCAGTGACTTACGTGCGGCCCCTCGGCGTCTTGTTCGGTAGTGTTCCCACACCGCAGCGTGGTCTGTGGGGCATCTTCTTTGTTTGTTTCAGCTTCGGCGGTCACCCGCGTCCGCGCACGATACATCTACTAAGGTGTAGGCGTAGGTACTCGCGGGTAAGAGGATAGCCGCAGAAACTGAAACAAATTGTGGGGGTTAATACGAGTCGCTCCGCGACGCCGCTTAGGCAGCCCGGAGGTTGCCTTCACGACGAAGCGGAGCCTAAAGAGGCTGTTTGGGGGGTGCGGAAGTGCCCGGGGAGGGGACCGCAGTCTTATTCTTCGCTTTCTGCAATCGGGTCGCGCTGGAATCTGTTTGGGTCTGGTGGTAGAGCGTGACATGGCGCTAGGCCCCGGTTATGTTCCGTGGACGAGGCGTTGGCTCGCTCGAACATTGTAGTTGTGAGGTGGCGTATGTGTGCGTCACAAAGCGGGGGGCCTGCATGACTTCGCGCAGCGCAAGAATTTTTTGCGCGCGCAGTAGTCGTCGGCTTGCCTCGCTGGTGAGGTCGTACCAAGAGGGAGCGGCGTAGGTGAGCACTGGACGCAGTAGGGCGCGCGTCTCTCTGGATCGCGCGACGTTGTTGCGGATGTGCGGCTTCATAGTAAGGCGGCGGTCAATAGTGATCCCCAACTTGTATTTCATTAAAAGTATGCCAGTTATATGTACATTTTTGATCATTAAGTAACTTAGTCAGTTTACCGCACAATATATGGATTAACCAATAAAATTTCTAATGCTATATTTACAATAATCGATGCATAAGCAACCAATTAGATTAAGTTGCTGTTTTCGTTGTCTGTGTGCGTGAGTATAAATTATGTATCGTACAAAAACGCGGTGTAGCGCGGATCGTGTTCATTCATTCGCCGCTTGGTATGCACTGCGAGTGGATGCCTGCTCCCTTGATGCATATTTAGGGCTTCACGGTACGTGGCAAGTGTACGCCACAGTTGCATACAAATAGTAGATACAAAAAAATTACTCTTAAGAATCCAGAGGCTGCTTTTAAAAGTAATCTGTAACTGTTTTTTTTTTTCTCATAATGATAATGCTTCAACGTGTGGCCTACGCTAGTCTAGAGTAGGTATCATAAAAGTCAGCTGGCCCAGTAGTAGGACCAGTATGCACTCATTAAACAACAACGTATCAGAGATTGGGGTCTCTGACACGTTGTTGTTGACCAGCTGTCACGAAAAACATAGGTGAGTATAACTTGTTCTTAGAAGATTCAAGTATGTTTTTTATTGCAGAATCTGGAGAATATATAGTGAATTTGAATTGTTGGTTGATTGGGATTATGACTATCGGTCTGACAGAATAAGATTATTTAAGTTATCTTATTATTATTAGTTATTATTTAAGTATTATTTAAGTTATATTATATAAGGTATGTCGTGTTCCCGCGGCCCTAGGCAGCAGGAGCGAGGAAGGAACACCGTGGTGGCTTTAGCCAGTCAAGTTCGGTACACCCCTCCGCTGATGACCCCACCGGAGGACAGTCCATGAAGACCTTCCCACATAAAAAGAAAAAAAAAAGGATGATTTAAGTTATGACCCAACTCTGCAAATAACATTTACCTACCTGAAAGCTAGCAATTTTGCGGACATGCGTTTAGACCGTAATTCCAACTTCCTGGATGATTAGCAATCAACCACTGTGCGTTTTTACAAAACTCATTTGCCTAGCACAACTAGCAAGTGGAACAAACTGTCGCCTGCCGTATTTCTGGACCGATACGACCTACAAAGCTTCAAGAACAGAGCGGTAATCGCTTACCACCAGGCGACCCGTCTGCTCTTTTGCGCACTATCTAATAAAATAAAACTATGATTGGTTTAAAATGAAATTAATGATTTTCATTTTCTTTGCATTTGCTATGAATGCAGATATGCACTTACAAATAATAGTAAAAAATATTGTTTCCTTGAAATTAATAAAACATATTCTTATGATCGACTTCGACGATAGAGTAATCTCTAGTGCAAAATTAATTAGACAGAACAAAAAACAGAGCTCCCTTTTATTAGTAATACCAAAAAACGCAGAATGGACAGAGTTTATATAATACAAATGTGTAAAACGCAATTTGCTAACACTGCACTTTCACTTTTTTGCCCCCTCGCTGTATAATAGAGTGAATAAAATCCTGAACATTTATCCCAACAATATGTTAGAATGCAAATCACGAGTTACCGAATGGCTGCTTGGCCTAACCTATAAGGAAACAGAAGACTTAATCACTTTTATTATATAATGAAACAGACCCACAAACCCTCCCACACACACACACACACACACACACACACACACACACACACATACATCACACACACACACACACACACACACACATACATCACACACACATACAACTCACGTACACACATGCACATAAAAATCACTTTTAAATCCTCATTGTTCTACTCTACACACTTAGCTTTTATTAGTCATATAAAATTATTATTACTATATATATAGTTAGTTTTCTTTTGCATTACAAAAAAATGTCATGGAACATATAAGCCTCATCCATAGGTGGGCGTTAGTGACCAGTGTTTCACTAATGCAGTCATTATCGAACACATGAACTATTGTAATCTCTCTGTCGTTCAAAATAAAGATTTTTTTTTTTTAATTTTAATTATAGTATGCTTACGAATAGTCAGTTCGTGTCACAGATCGATAGGTCGAAAGAAAAGACTTTTATTGATTGTAATAAATTTATTATCTGATGGATATTATGTACATCATTTATTACATTGCTTTGCAATTAAGTACACTTTAGAAGAAGGACAGTTTAAAACAGCTATGTACATCCAAATGTATATTTTGCACATTGTTTTGCGTTGTTGCGATGTATATCTTATCAGTGCTAGAATATAAATACCAATAACCATTTAAGTTCATTAAAATTGAGAACATAAATACTTGGTATATACGTATATATTTATAGATTGCGTATCATAGCGCCACACATGCGGGGCAAAACGATGCAACACCCGTATCCGAGTGCCTTGACACAAAATTTTAATACCTACTATTATAAAACTCATTATAATACCTACTATAAGTAAATAATAACGTAAGTTATTCCTGTGATCATAATTCATAAGTACGTAACCAATTTATAATTTTTTACTTATATAATTAATAAAAATATCTACGAAAACAGTTGTTTATTGTCATTTCACAAGCAATTTTTTTTTTGTAATATATAGAATCGCACTCAACTTCCTCCGTTTTTATATTGACGGTGCCTCGAAATGTTATTACATTTTTATTTACATACAGTTACACACAAATCAATCAATCTGTTTAGGCTCTAGACCGTGACAAAGTAACACCATAGCTGCAGACATATATAAAAATACACTAAAAACTCTAATAATTTAATTTGTTTAAATTCTATAACCATTTTTGATGCACTTATTTGCTCTCTTAGGTACTTTGAAGCTGTATTTTTCATCTCTTTATTTTTACCCTCAAAAGTGGATTATTTTGTTTACAGAAATTTAAAGAAGACCAACCTTTAAAGTATAACACTACCTTTCAATTAAAAAAAAAATATTGAAATCGGTTTAGAATTGGCATAAATATCGTATACTTACATACATGCAAAAAAAACAGTCGAATTGATTTACTCTCATTTGATATAAGCCATGAAATTATAATTTTGTACATATTTTTGATTGGCCTGCTTTATATGATTCGATTTGGGCGATTGTATCGAAAAGCGGTAGTGTCTTTGTTTCTGGTGTAAATGTTAACAACAAACCAGCTACGATGGAAGTCACCGAAAAGAGAATAGATGGAAGTGCCGTAACCTCGGTCATCTACAAAAAAAAAAATTGTAAGTATTAATAAATTTGTATATTTCCATACCATACTGCGCTTAAAATAGGAGGATTCCGGGAGCAGCTTTAGTAAGACATCCGGATCCCTCCTAGCGCTTACTTAGCGTTAATTGGGTCCGATTGGAGATCGTTCTCCCGGGCCCGCTCCACCACCTCCTTCTGCGAGATGTGGGCCCGAACCGGTACGAGGATCGAGTTAATCAATGTGGAGGCGCCAGAAGGTGGACCTTGACGGGGCCCATGGAATAGAAGGGCCTCCGTCTTATCCAGGACATTACTACAAGTATTACAAGTAAAAAGGCTTGCAGGTGGCAAGCCTTTTTACTTGTAATCTATATTACGAAAATATTTATGTTTAAATAAAAAGCAAGCAAGCCTAGCGCCTGGTGGCCAAGTGTGCCACCTCTTGAAAATTTAACCACCGGGCTCTGATCATCGGCGTAAAAGATTACGCCCAGCCCAGGGGGAAGTCACGTCGAAGGGCCCAGTCGTACCCCATGTTCCACAGGAGTGGTCCAAGGACAGAACCCTACGGAACACCGTACGACATGGGCAGAGAACTCAAATTTCTAAAAAAGGAAACCTACTTATACCAGCAAGTTTAAGGGGTTAGAAGTAATACGAGAATAGGCACTTTACTTAATACTAGGATCAATAGTTTATTGCAATTCATGTAAGAAGCATACTAATAAAGAAAAAAATACCAAAAGCGGTGTTAAAGGCGCCAGCATGCTTCCGAATCTAGCTGCGGTGTTGCCACAACCCAGCAGAGTTCCTCTTACACTTGTTGGGAAAAGTTCCAAACTGTACGTGTATATGCCGGTGAAACATATCACTACACCCATTTTACCAACAATGAATAATGATAGTTTCACCCAGGTTAAATCTGTAATAAATGAAAAAAAAAGTAACCTATATGCATTTTTAAATAAAGAATAAGAAGCATAATTCTACTGATTAAATTAACATTTGATTACAAATAATGATTTTTTAAATAATTTTATTTCATTAATTGGTCCTCTAATTTGTATTTTTTTTAGTAAGTATCGTATTTGCCAAAACATATACTTAAAAAGCTGCTAAGTACCTACCAAGAAGTTTAGTTATTCATTTTTAAAGGTCGTTGGTGAGTTTTTTTAACTACATACTTAGACAAGTTTATACGTACAATTAGGAGTATAACTTTGAGCAATCAGGAAAACAGCGCAGACCACATAGCCACACTGTAAAGTTATTTTTCTTCCAAATTTGTTGAAAGTATAGTAGGCGATCAGTTCTCCTGGAAAGGCCGATGCGGCAGCTAATATAAAATTAGTGTATTTATTTCCTGGTAGTAGTACACTGTGTACCAATGCGCCGTAATAAAGGAAGCTAGACGTAAAAAAACAAAAAGATGTTACTGTAAGGCGAGTCATAATTTCTTTTGAACAAATTATTGCTTTTATATTTTCTTTCTCTTTTTGGTCTCCGACGTCAAAACGAGACCGCAGTTCCTCGTCACTGAAATCTTCAAGTTCTTTAGCAGCAATATCTATTTTGTTCATTTTTGCTATTATCTTCAAAGTGTTTTTTGCTTCTACCATTTTTCCTCGAAGCATCTCCCATCTTGTACTTTCTTTTAGCAGGAAAAAGTAGCTAATGAATAATATCATCGGTGCATAAACTGTCAAGATGAGCCATTTCCAGTAATTTAGGGTCATAGCTAAAATTGCAAACACAATTTCACCGACGTAAACTGCATAGGAGAAGATAATACCTGCCATTACTCTTTTAGATGGTCCACCTACTTCTATCACTGAAAAACAATCAAATTATAAGATTACATGGTCTTATAAATTTATTTTAACAGAAAATTGGTAACACATTACTAGTATTACTTATTACCTCCTCCTGCTAAGCTAAATGCTTCTGTTAGGAGTGGGTTCACCATGCACTAGATGGGGTTCGAACCCACAACCACTTGATAGCAAGTCCGTCCGTATCTATTACGCTACCGCCGCTTGACTACAATAAAAATAGCTGATCCTTACGTAATACGACTCCAACTGTGTAAAGACCGGAACCCATAATAGATTCCATTAGTTCCAAAAACATGTACGGATAGTAATCTTTCAGTAAAATCTTAAAAAGTCCGATGCTGGCTCCAACCGCACATATTATAAAAGTTGGTTTTCTTCCAATTCTGTAATATTTTGGATTTACACTATTAAGATGGTGGCGCTATTAAGTGTTTGGATAATGATATACATTAATTAATATGAGGAAGAAGAATAAGCCAGTCTGTTTTGATTACAGACGGAAAAACGCGCAATGATTCCTTGTATTTAAGTCTGTTAGCCACGGCGACTACAAAAAACGATATCAGAACACACTTTATGTATCGTTAATATTCAATAGCACTGTTTATTAGTAAAGGGAGGGTGAACGTGCACCAATGCAGAGAGACCGAACTTTTACGTCCACGTTTTTTCCGCCTGCAACAGACCGAGCGACAAAGTATACTATTTAAATATTAATATTTATTATACATATCGATCATAATCATTTTGGGGCCATACACCCACCCGGACATCAATGCATTTTTTTTTTCTAGAAATTAATATAAGCACTTTTGTTAACTAGGCTAAACAAATTATTTAGTTTTAAACAGGTTTAAGACCTTCAGTACACGTACAATAACCTCTGATTCCACAATTATAACTTTAGTTTTGCTGTAAGCTATAAGGTAGAGCTTATTGAGTTAGTTTATATACATACATTCAGACCAACCTATATTACGGAAAGGGTAGGCAGAGGCGTCTCGTGCAAACCCCTTGATAACATTACTTTAGCCCCACTTACGTAATAGTCGGCAGACCTATTGCAATGAATTACACAAATCGAACCTCTAAAAGGCTACTTCTTAACATTATGAAGTGATTTTACTACCTCATGTACATATATTCTTTACTGATCTCTCTAAAGAGGTATAATGCATTACCAGTAGATATATGATAATGATTGTTGCTCCGATGTTTCTACTTTCGAATCACGTGCAATTCAGTGAAGAAGTAGTTTGTAGTGTTTATGTAACTTTATTCTTACTTGTCAGCTATCCATCCAGTAAATATCATAGAAACAATCATTCCAGCATTATGAATACCTCCAACCATTTGAACTTTTAAAGGCTGACACGCTAGATTGAGCTGAAAAGAATACGTAATATATATAAAACATCATAAATACATGAGAACCGGTAAGGGATGCGATAAGTAACGTCAGATTTTAGACAATAGGTGCTAAAATGCATATCGTAACATACAGTATGTATCTATCTATGTAGTTATTAGTATCCATCTAAATATTATTTTCAAAGGTTTGTTTATGAATTATTTAGCGCGGTGGTCATTCGTTACCTAACTGAAGCTCAGGGTTACATAATTTTCAATACAAACAGTTCTCAGAAAACCTATAATATACATTATGTGAGTCGCAAATTTCCAAATAGAGTGTTTATTAATTTATTTCCCTAAAACCACGTGATCTACAGTTCATGTTAAACTACGCTAATCAATGTTTCTTTGACTGATTTGAATGCTCAGATGGTCTAGTGATTAGTGATTAATTGACTGCTCAGATGGTCTAGTGATTAGTGACCCTGACCCTGACTGCTGAGTGTCAGGTTCGTTCTTTCTTCGTGGATTGGACAAAAAATTGTGTTATCCACAATATTGTTGCCCTGAGTTTCGGTGTTCTATGTTTCCGTTTCTATTAAAGTCCCCCGAGACCAAGGAATAATTACTAGTTCGCGAGTTGTCTTTTAAAATGATGGTGGAATGATGTTTCGTTAATTAATGACAGTTGTTTCCTTTGAACATTGAAATAATTAAGTGATTTCAGTTCTGGCTGTGTCACGATACTGTAACTTTCGCGAGTCTTCGAGGACAGTGCCTAAGTGCTTCGGGTTTCACAATAACGTGGCCGGCAGTAAATGAGCTTTAAGAAAAAACAATCTGAGAAAGGAACGGAAAATGAAAAATATTAACTTTATTATTTATCAACTCATATCATTTGGTTGATGTTTTTGCCCCTTTAGGCGTTTTAAAATATGCAGTGAAGGTACAAAGTAAGACAGTAGCGACAGATGCAGTAAGCTAATTAGTCCTGACGGCAAGCGCCCGGTCGTTGACTTGGCGCCGACTACAGTTGATGTGATTTAACGGATGCCGGCTTGAATCAAGTTACCTCAATGATTTCTACAACAAGTCTCATTTATTTGTTTCCTTAAAAGAATTTTAGTCGATTACGATAACATTTATCGTAATCGACTAAAATATACGACCTTCAAACCTTCAAGAAAAGAGCGTACTCCTACCTAAAAGGCCGGCACCGCACTTGTGACTCTTGAGTTGCGGGTGTCCATGGGCGGCGGTAGTCACTTACCATCAGGTGACCCGTCTGCTCGTTTGCCACCTGTCGCATAAAAAAAAAACTTAACAACAGCCTCCAGTCATAGGAAAATAATCTAGGTGATTTTTGTGTTTGCATTTTTGTTAACATGTCAATTAAGTAGCTTTACATGTAGAGTACTGACTCTACAGTATTATTCAAATCGTTTTATGAAAGTAACTACTTAGTTCTAGCTTTTGAAAGGAAAATTTATACGTAAGCAAATAAAAAAAAGTAGTTTATAATTTAATTTTAGCTTTAGTCTATAATTTTATTAAAGAATAAAAATAATAAAATTACGTGATGGTGTCTTTAAGATCGATTTACTAAATATCATTTATCATTTAAACTCTGTTTTTAAATGCTAATATCTAATTAATATACTGATTAACTCAAAGTATTTATTAACTTTAATTATTGTTAATCTACTGCATAAGTATAGATAATGTAATGCAAAATAATTGTCTCATGATTTTCATGAAACGCTTCTACATCGATTGAAGGCAGTCAGAGCATTAGTAAAGCAATACAATCATTAAATTAACATTTATTATTGTTTCTTAAAGAAGTCTTTACTCTTTCTTAGCTTTCTTAAGTTAGTAATAATTATCACTATATCATCATAGCACATATTCGCAGTTACACACTAATGCTATGAAATTAAACTTATTACTCGCAAATAATATGTATCGAGAATGTACAAAGGGCGACTTTATCGCTCAGAACAATCTCTTCCAGGCAACCTTAGGATGGACTGGCTTATAATACTTGTGTAATACTCATCATTATTACAAAATTCTCGTTGTAGTTAAGTTTAACTACTGTAGATTAAGTACTTATGATACATAAATATACTTATACCATTCTGCATACAAAGATCAATATATACATAATTATACAGACATACACACATGTTTGACATATGTACATATATATACACACATATATATAATTTCATGTATAAATCATATTATAGTGACAGTTAATTATTATGTAAAATAATAGGTACTATAACATTTTTATTCATCTCTGGAATCAACATTATTTATTTTTTCTGAGATCACTCTGCATCACTTTGGACAAGTACCCCAGGGGGGTACCTGGCAGATCCGGAGAAATCCCTTTTTCCCATGCTGCAGGGGAGGCAGCTCCACCGAATCTGGGGGGAGCAGATTTGTGTCTAGAGGTTCCGACTGTACTCAAAAAGAGGAAAGCAGACTGTCAGTTTGCGACTCTAAATGTGTGGACTATGAATGAGAACTTATGAGGTGTAAGAGTTGATAAATGAAGAGTCCAGTCATTATACTAAGTTCACCTCGGAATTCCAGATACCCAGCTGTAAGTCTGTAAATACTTGTATATTGACACCCTAAAAGTTGTTCTCAAAACCTACATATGGTAGGGTGTAAGCAACTATTAAATTTCAAGGTCAAAGGTCACAAAAATCGGTTTTTTGCGCTTTCTTTGGAAGTATCTCATTTCCTATGGGTTTTTTGCTATTTGCATTCATTATCAATATTGTAGAATAAAAATTCTCTACAAATTTTGTTTAAAAAAAAATTTTATACGATGAACCGTTTTCGATACAGAGGGCGGAGAGCGCGCGGTCACAGCATCACTTCAGGTCAACCGGTGCCTCCGGTCGAAAACGCGCCATATATAGTTGATGAACTATCGATAAATCAATTATTATAAATATTTGTCAATTTTTATTATTATATTTATTACTACTAAACAAGCCAGAGACGATGCGGATGTTCTTATTGTTGAAACTGCAATTGAAGAATCAAAGTCTAATAAAACTGCAGTTATAATAGGACAAGATATTGATTTACTTGTCATTTTAATTGGGCGTACACTGTCTTACGAACAAGAAATTTTCTTTTAAAAAGAAATATAAAAAAAAAATCTACCAAAAATATAAAAAAAAAATCTACCACATCTGTTTCCGTGGGTGCTTCTAAAGGTGAAAAAGTAATTAAACTGTTATCTACCAGACAGTATGTACATGTACTCGTAAGGTGACCGCTTCACTGTCACACTAAGTTTGTATAAAACACCGGGGAGTATAAAACATAGCTCAAGCAAGTCAGGGTCGCATACCTATAATGGTGTTGGGACGTCCATTTTCTCCAATTTTAATACTAAGTATAAGTAATAATTTTAGTTAATTTGCCACTATGGGTTAAATAGCTTATTACGAACTCAATGGAAGAGATCGCAATTTGTGTTAAGACCACCATCTGTACTCACTTATTATTATCTACTTTGTTTAATACCTTACGTATTCAATAAAGAGTATCTATATAACTATCTATATTTGCAGTCTCTAAATAATTTCTTCTACTATGTAATATTGTACCAATCCAACCCAAACATCGCGTCGCCGCGTCGTCAGAAGAGATAAGGTAAAT
This sequence comes from Tyria jacobaeae, assembly GCA_947561695.1. Lineage (NCBI taxonomy): Eukaryota > Metazoa > Arthropoda > Insecta > Lepidoptera > Erebidae > Tyria > Tyria jacobaeae. The sequence goes on from OX387220.1 coordinate 15,597,761, forward strand.
AAAATCGGTGGGTCCTAGGTAACAGTCATCACACTACTCTCCTCATCAATCTAGGGCATTGATCAGATAAAAATTATGACTGGTTTAGTTGAAATAAATGATTTAATTTGAGTGAGGAAGTTAATTTCCTTTATTTAAATAAATACAAACGATAACTAAAGAGTGACAACGTGTATAGTAGGTAGGTATTATGTGTACTATTTACCCTAAAAATCATTTACATATATTTGTTTGGAAAAACTTACACAATTGTAAGACCCAACGACCCAATGCATTGATTTTCGTCACAAAAAAGTCGCGCATTATTAACATAAGATTTTATTGAAATACCTACATTCAAAAACAAGTTTATATCAAATAAAAAGATAAATTTCTAAACCTGTTTTTAAGGAAATAACCTGGCGAAAGCACTTTTGGTGACTTGTTGAATTTTTATTTGTAAGCGATCTTACGACTTTCGTTTCACCAAGGCAAACCACTGGTTTGCTCACCGATCGCTAACTTATAAACTATTTATATGTGGAATTATATATCTACATTATATAGTTGTACCTTTACGTAATTCCTCATACTACTAAGAAAATGCATGTTCAGATTAAAAAGCAGAGAAAATCGAGTCTGCCTGTTGCAACGAGGGTTCCGTAATCAAACAAACTTTTATTTCGCTCATGTATCCCGGGAATCGATCCTTGTAGGTTTTCGCCTGATTTTCCCAACAACAAAGCAAACATAATATATCGAAATAACATCGATATACGACTTAGTAGATTTATATATTATATATATAGTATAGTTATAATCTCCTTTACTCGTGCTGTGAAATCTTGCTCCCTGTTAAATTTCATGGTTCTAGGTGAATAGGAAATCTTACAAGTTTTGCTTCTCCTGCAAAATGCTCAAATTTGTAAAAAAAAAGGCATAAATGGCCTAATCTTTTGATTGACGTGCGTTGACATAGAAACTTGATTCTTTACTTAAGAGACCGCAGACATAGGTATTTGATAATTTCGTTTAGTTGTTGCGGTTGCGGAGGGGTACCCTAGCCGGCAAAAAACGTCCGTAACGTTAAAAAAAATGCGTAAGATTTCGGAACGAACTTTTGTATAGTCTATGCATGACGACTATACAGTGTCTAATGTATAGTCTACGGGATGACTGTTATTATTATTGCAGTTTGCTATTATTATTCATGTAAATAGCTGTTTCTTTGTATATTAATATTATATAATTTTATAAATCGTTGTAAATAAAATAAAGGTGTTAAGATTTTTGTGAAGTAGTTTTTTTGATTTTTCTTCTAGAAAATTCATTCCTATCTCGTCCCACGACTCCACACATCTTTTTTAGTTTGTTTTATTCTTATGACACGATTTCGATGCCCAGTGCCATATCTAGGGCGGTGCGATAGTACCCAAAAAGAGGCCGCAGACTAAAGTGGAAATAAAAAGTAGATGAAATAAATAAAAAAAAATATAAAGATGACATTATTGTTACTGGCTTTAGATTTTTAACCAAAATAATCATCGCCATAATAGATATTTTCAACGAAATTTGTATTTTTAAAATTACCTACAATCAATTAACAACTATTATTTTTTTACGATTTACATAAACGGACGCAGGTGAGTATGTATGTACTTATTAAATGTATTCCAAGAGTCATTGTTCCGTAGATGTTATCTTAGTCATTCTATTTTTAAAACAAAATAATTAATTGAAAAGTAATAATATAAAATAATGTCTACTTTCCATGCTTTCAAAATTTTTGAATATTTTACCTAACCACCACTTTTAATGGAAAATTGCGGTTCATTTAGTTGCAAATAAAGGCTAAACAAATTGTTAATTTCACTTAAAAGTCATGTTTAGCACAATCAAGGATTTGCAATTGCAATTTAAAATAGAATAAACATACCTCTGAAACAATAGAATTGTTATTTTCGTAGATCCAATCGTAGCACTCTTCTATTTGCATGCTAAAGGAATTGTTGGTGCAAGTCAGATTTGTGGAATATATATTTTTTTTATTTAATGCAGGTTTATAGCACTTCGAATCCACATCTTTTGGCCACCACGAAGGTATTTCAACGGTCGATTCAGAAGTTTCACATTCAGGGACCCGACATCTGTTTTGACAAATAACAAAATATTAGTATCGCCTTATTGTTCAGTAAAGTATTTTATTAATGCAATGAGCTCAATTGTTTGTGATAGAGACATATTCGACTAAATAACGAATCAATTGTAAGTGGCACGCTTGTCGTGATGTTCTCAAAACATTGTTTACATCTAATTCTGTTTGGATTATTTATTTTAAAATAAATGCACTTAATATAAAAAAAAAAGTATAACCTACATTGCACCAAAATTAATATTAGGGATAGAAAGATATTTAAATTTTAATGTTCGTGCGCCTAGGCCGATTTCTTCCGTGCTGAGTGCTTCTAGACATTGTCTGAGCTTGTAGGCGCTTATGTGCCTCACATCCCCAATCTTCTTAACAATTGTTTTTTACACCACACCGCCTTGATTGTAGTAACTGATCACCGCGGGCATGTGTTCAGTTGTCTTTTTGCGCTGCAACTCTTTTTTACTATGGCTCTCCATTCGTATCTTTTAAGCATTATTTATGGCATATGTGTCAATACACAATGCAACTCTAATTGGATTTTATTGGCTCATCTCCTTTTAGTGGCATAAAATGAAATCGATTACCATTTTTAATAACTGGTACTGTTATAAATTTACTTAAAAAATTGTAAAAATATATTTACCTATTTACCTATTAAAGAACTATGCGATAATAAATCACAATTCTGTGGCGAATTAGGTAGCTAGGTAGGTAATTTCTTTAAAACACTACACCTAATATTTAAATAATATTATACGGCTTAAAGCCTTTTTTTTTCACATAATACAACTACTTGAGATCGTTAATTGGCAAAATTATTAGTATACCTACGAACTTGTATGTGTGAGTCAGGGTATTTTAAGATGTAGAAGAAAGTGTGCGCACGGGCACGATTTATGTGTACAAAGTAACTACTAAGATTATTTAGTAGTTACTTTGTACACATAAATTACAAAAACATCCATACCTACCACTTTGATTTTCTACCCTTTCTGATGACTAAAATTAACTGAAATAATCGTGAAAACTACTACCATTGCCTCACAATAGCGCGCGGTCGTATGGGCGTCAGTGAATGCAGAATTGCCTAAACCTCTTCTACTGTAATATTCAATATATATATTTTTGTTATATTCATTTTAAAAATTAGATGGCTTAAAATTCACATTTCAATGACGTTAAACATAGAATAATAATTGGTAATTATACTATTTAAAAGAAACGTGAAATTAACACAAACCATAGTTTAAATGGAGTTAACGAAATTCCTGATTTTGGCATAATAATAGACAAGCAACTGCGCTCCAACTAGAAAATAGCTACTAAAAGCTTTAAGCTTGTACTTAGATGTTGAGCAATTGTAAATAATTTGAAAATGGCTTCATGAAAAATCACGCTTATTATTATTATTCTCTTTATTTAAATTAATACAACCATATAAATTACATTTTTAAATATACCATATAAATAAAAAATACATTTAAAAATATAAAAAACTAGCGGACCCGACAGACGGTCCTGCATGATATTTCAAGCGATTAGGATCAATATAGATAAATAACCTAGATACCGACTGCAGCGCCATCTGCCGGGCTGATTTGTGAATCTAAACCATTCCCAGATCCCCTTGAACACACACAAAAAATTTCATCAAAATCCGTCCAGTCGTTTGAGAGTAGTTCAGTGACATACACACTCACAGAAGAATTATATATATATAAAGATAGTAGACCACCGACATCGGGTACAGGGATCAAGACACCGGTGGTTAGGGCTCCAAAGATAGGAACCTCCTGACAATGCGGGCCGTCTCAAGGAGAACTGCCTTCTGCATCAGTCGCTTGATCCAACCATCTAACGAGAGCCTCTTAAGGTGTTGGTCGAGGCTCTTAGCTATTAATCCGTGAGCAGATATGATTATCGGAAGAATGATCGCCGAATCAATATTCCACATATCGACAATCTCGTGAGACAAATCCAAATATTTTATTTGTTTATCTTTTTCAACTTTTACGAGATTATCGTCATGAGGAATAGCAATATCCACAATCATTGCGCGGCGCTCTAATCGGTCTATCACGACTAAATCAGGCTTATAGGCAATAATAGTCCTGTCAGTGATGATAGATCGATCCCAATACAATGTAGCACGACCATTTTTGAGAACTGGGTCGGGCACATACCTGTAATATGGCACCTCTAAATTCACAAGACTGTATTTAAGGGCAAGTTGTTGATGTACTGGCCAGAAACTTGGTTATGTCTATGCAAATACTCACCGTTTGCAAGACGAGAACAACCAGAAATAATATGCCTGATAGATTCACCGGGACGGCGGCATGCGCGACATATGTCGACATAATATGCCTGATAGATTCACCGGGACGGTAGCATGCCCGACATATGTCGTCTTTCAGAATAAATTTCCGATAGTTAATGGTCATAACAACTTCATCCATAATTGCAAAGACAAAACCTTCAGTTTCTCCAAAAAGATTACCACACAGCCAGAATGTAGAAGCTTTTACGTCTACATCAGGCCCATTTAGGGCCCGATAGAACCGACCATGGAGCTCTTTGCCCTTCCATACCTCCGTGCGATCATTAGTACTGAGTTTGCGCCAGTTCTCTTCAGCCAGACCGAGCGGAGTAAGTCCATTGTCCACCGCTACAACATTACGATGCACTTCTACATCGGTGTGAGTAAAATATTCTATGAGGTTGTACATCTCGCGATTGTGTAGGGTCTTAATGTTTAAAAGACCACGACCTCCAAACTTTCGGGGGATATACAGTTTCATTACCGATGACCGTGGATGGTGCATTCGAAATGCAGTCATCAGTGTACGGACTCCTATTTATTATTATTATTATTGCAATGGTCATACCATTGATACAAAAGTCTTTTGAGTTTGCACATAATTAGGTGACCAGTCTTGACAACAATATCAAACTCGGGCCGGACAAATGTATTGAAAATCACGCTAATCAGTGATGTGCACCTCAAAAGACTTTTGTATCATTATTTTGTCATACCATTGCAATAAGACTGAGGTTCTTAAAACCTATGAAGACCGCCTGACCTATTCTAAGCTACATAAATTTAAAGTTCACAGACACCTTCTTGAATCAGTCTTCTTATTTAGACTTGTTAAAGGTGTGCTAGATTGCCCTTAACTCCTAAAACAGATAACATTTAACATGCCGCTGAAATTGTCTGTCTCCTTCGTTTTCATTTCAAAAAAGACGAGTAGCAATCTGGGTTACTATTCTTCAGACAACAGGTTCCAATCTCAGTATAATGCAATTACTAAAGCTATAGCAATAGTCACGTAGATATTTTTGGACAAAACATAAATCATTGTAAGGCTACAGTTCTAGCTCAAAACAAACAACAATGATGAAAAACAGTAATAATATATATTTTTAACAATAACAATAATATTATAACACTGTATACTCTTAGATATTCATGTAAACAGACCCGCATAAATGTTTCTTTCTGTTGTAACTACTGAAAATAATTTTCTTTTTTGCGATATTTGAGTATAGTAATCGGTTCCAACTAGTATGTGCATGCCGTGGCAACCTTACTACTAGCCACTTTTTTTTTTTTTTCGTGTGGAAACCCCCTCGGGCCGTCATTCCACCCGGGTTTTCGGTAGAACGGTGTGTCGGAATCGAACCGACTAAAACCACACGGTGTGCCATACTGCGCCTAAAATAGGAGGAATCCGGGAACAGCTTTATTAAGACATCCGGACCCCTCCTAGCGCCTGCCCGCACTATACGGGCACCACCTACGGGTAACCTATCAATAAGGCGGCGTCCAGACACACGCGGACGTCACTCCCTCGCGGATAGCCATATGGCGGATGGAGGGGAAAACCCGTCCCGACCACCCGCAGCCACACTCAGGGCGGCATGAGGCGCTGGTAAGCGCGTCTCCGCCGCCCGGTTCGCCGGCGGCGAATTGGGTCCGAGTGGAGATTATCCTCCCGGGCCCGCTCCGCCGCCTCCTTCTGTGAGATGACCTCCTCACAGAAGGCTGCGACCGCGGTAAAACTGTCCCTCGACGACGACATCCCTGTCCACTCGACGATGACCGGCTGGAGCGCCTCCACGGTGGCTAAGCCAGCACGTGGAGCCTCCAGCCGGGACGACCAACGAGCCATAGTGGCTCGGCGAGCGGCCTCACGCCACTCGCGTATCTCTTCGGGCGGGGATCGATTGCCACTGGATGCGAGAAGCCGAAAATAGATCGAAGTGGCATGCAATGGGAGAGGCCTATGTCAAGCAGTGGACTGCGATAGGCTGATGATGATGATGACCGAACCGATCCACGGGTGATCTTCTAGCGTACGTCACACACCTTTGGGGTGAGGCTATGGATAGGTATGGGGAGTCCTTGGCCATCAGCCTCGACATTGCCAAGGCCTTCGATAGGGTCTGGCATCGCTGGCTTCTCTCCAAAATTCCTGCATTTGGTCTGCCATCCAAGCTATGCAACTGGGTTGCTGCCTTTCTCCACAATTATATTCTCCGCATTAGAGACTGTCCTGAGGACACCCATTCTCTTGAGCCCCTGCAGTTGCGAAGAGATGTCGCCTCTATGGCAGTTCTCTATCGCCTACATCACAGAGAGTGTTCTGACGAGCTCTTCCAATTGGTCCCACCTTCTCCCTTCCTCTACAGGACTACACGTGCTGGCCTGAGGAGTCACCGTTTGACAGTCGAAGGTATGCGATCCCGAACGAAACGGTTTGGCTTTTCTGTCCTGTGCCGATCGGTGAAAGATTGGAATTCACTTCCAGCGCACGTTTTACCTTCCCACTTCGATCCTGGGTCTTTTAAGTGGGGCGGGAAAAAGCATCTCACCAGGCCGCTATAGTGTGGGTTACCATACTACATTGACTAGATATGCAATGAGGATGGTGACCACCACTCTTGAACTCCATTTATTGATTACCATCAGGCAAAGTGGAGTCATTATGGTAGGCTTACACATAAAAAAAAAAAGATTGGTCAGTCATTGTTTACAAGTTTTCTTGGAAAATGTAAGATAGCAGCGCCAAAGAATCAACATCCCCCTCGACCACGACAAAGCTCCAGTTTACTAAGCTATAGGGACTATCAAATATTTGCCTATCGAAGGTGTGGAGTTAGTGAGTCATCCTCCTTACAGTCCCTACCTGGCACCTTGTGACTTTTATAAATGTCCAAAAATAAAAGATAAAACTAGAGGAATTTGTTATATGAACCTTAAAGAAGCCTTGACCTCGTTTGAAAAAGCGTGGAAGAGACAACTATAGAAAAGTGGGCTCACTGCTTTAGTTTCATCGCATGCGACGGTGCTTAGAAAGGAACGAAGACTACTTCAAAAAAAGCAATAAAAATATTAATCGGCTTCTATATCATTCATAACTTTCAGTGTGATGTACATTATTTGTACAAAATTTTGTTGTAACGTTTTGTTACTGATACCTAAATAGATATATCTAATAAATTTATTGAAATTTGTAGTACAGGTATATTTTAATTCTATACACGTAGTAAATTCGCCTCCCTCATATGCAAGTCACCCACGTCATGGAATAAAAATGGAGTATTAATAAGTATAGAGAGTACAGATACAGGTTGTGTGGTGAGATAATAGATACAGGAAAAAAGTCTACAATTTCAAAAAACGCCGAATTACCTATTTCTCATTGTGATATGAAATTCCCTTGCCAATTTGTATAAATTTATACAATTTTCCAACATCAGAAATACAATTTTATACAATTTTCCAACATCAACATCATTAGTTATTATAAAAGTTAATGTTTTAAATATTTTTATTGTCAGAGTCCGGGTGCTATAAGTAAGACCTGGAGCGAGAACAAGCTCAAAAACGGTCAGGATGGCGACGCGCTGTGGATGCCTTCTGCCCCGATAAGGGGACACGGGACACTAAGCCACATCAAGACAAGTCATTATCCAAGTCCAGAAACTATAAATATGATGCTTTTATACAAAAGCATTTTTGTGTTTGTTTTTTTGTTTAGTGCAAAATGAACCTCTATTAATTTGTTAGAATAATTCACCTAACAATCCCTTATATCTTGAGTATCTTGACCTTTAGCACTTCTTATTTTTTTCTTATTTTAGCTTTAAACGTTGAAGATTTTTTAATTAATATTATCTGCATCATAGTTTAGTTCAACTCAAAAACTGGTTCAGTGAATGCACTGTGTGAAACCAAGTATTCTCACTTGATATTCCAGTTTTTGATCTCCGATGTCGTTTAATTTACTTGTATCTTTTTACGTTTTACGGCATTCCAAATGTCTGATTTCTGAGTCATGATTGTCCAGCTTCTTTCTCTAAGTTCAATATATATTCCTTACGTAAACACAGTTTAGTTAATCCTTTTCCCTCCTTCTTATAATGTTTCTTTGCCTTCAAAACTGAGAAAATCCTTGAAACAAAATTGGCGTACTATAATATAAAAAAAATAGCAATAACTTTTTCGTTATTTTTTTATTCCTTAGTTTTTTTATTTCCTGCCTATGAAAGCTAAGAAATTTTTATTTCTCCTGAGCCTTAAGCTTGGTAGCCAGCCAGCCAGTCAGCTTAAAATTTCAGCAGTAAAATTTTATTTTGTAGTCCCAGGGGTATTTTTCTTTATCATTTGAAGGGGGCAAATGTTTTCTTTAATAGGCCTAGAGGATGGGGCATTCTTTTCTTTAGATTTGTCCCACTAACTTGAATACCAAAAATACTTCAACTTTAACTTAATACTACTTAAGCATACAAAAACCAGAGTTAAAAAAAGCCTTTCCTTGACTCCTCTTCGGTACGCCTATGTCCCTGTCTATTATTTTAAACAAGTTCTACAAGATCTAAGAGAAGTTCTCGTAAGAACCACTTACATGACAAAAAGCAGTCTTACCAAACTAATACACCAATTACTACGTACACTTGCATACTGGTCTTGCATACCAACATAGAGCTGTACAAAACAAGTGTGCAAGTGCAACTAATGGTTAAAACGTTGAGAGTTGTCACAGATAAGTACTTATCTATAACTACAGGTAAATTACTGCAAGTAGTTCTGCAATGGATGACGGATGTCTTAAAATAAAAAGAAAGCAAACTCATTATTTTTCTGCTTTAGTTTCAGCTTTATTCGACGAAAATTTCGCGCAAGCCTTATAATTGTGCTTTATTTTACAATCATTTTTATTCCAACATAACATTCGATTGAATAAATGGCCTAAAATATTAAATATGTTAGTGATTGTAAGTGCATAAATGTACATGTACAAAAAATATATAATTACAGAAGCTTGTTAGCTGTAAGGCTGTACAATGAAAACATACGAACGAACTAAATAATGATTTATGATCAAAAAAAGTTAAATTTATAAAATACTATAAAAAAATATATATAGTTCAACCTTTATTTATAAATATATATATATATATACATATATGCATTACATTATATATTACATTATTCATATACATTAAATTAATGTAATGTATTTATATAAAAGAAATTACTTTACCTGTAATCGACGTTTTCAGCAACAAACACATAATTCACATGAGTCATAGAAATCATAAAAAGTGATAAACAAATCCAAAAGTATTGTAGATATTGAAACTTCCCAAAACGCTCAAATAAATTAATTTCTTTAGTACACGTTTCTTTAGAATCCGTCGACCCCGCTGCCGCAGTCATTTTGTACGAATCAAATATGTGAATTTAAATAAATAACTTTCAAACCGCGCGCAATTGACTACGATATTATGCTGATATCGTACTAATACAAAGGCGTTAACCGAATAAATATTTGCTAAGCTTTGAGCCTCAATAACAGGATTCCGGCCATCGTAAGAGGCATCGTTTGCGGCGAGTGTTCTATACTAGACTGAACTTCTTCATGATCCTGCAGTTAGTATTCGTATGTACTCGATACAGACTATATGAGAATAGGAGAAGCTCCTCTCAAGATATTTCATTACGTCACTTTACTGCGGGTGTCTTTTCTGACGTAAGATAAATTTCGTGTAACTTGACCTGAGTAGTCGCTTAATATTTTGTCCATACATTTAATTTAAAATTAGCTGATTGGCGTTATACCCAAATACAACAACAAAACTTATATTGTGATGCGAAGGTGACTTTGTTTATTTGTTACGCTGTTATGTCTTTACTATACAAACGATCATTAGAATAAAAAGTTTCGTAAGTGGTATTCATATGTATCAAAGATATAAACTTCGATGAATAACGATAAATTCAATAATTATATCACTAGTTTATAAAATTTCGCAACAGAGTTACATACAATGCAGTATTTTATTTATTTTTTGAGGGTACATAGTTAATTAAATGTTATAGTCATTTACTACGTTTTATTGCTTGTTTTAACTACATAATCTTTTATTGCTTTTCTATTAGTGGCTATTTTATAAACTTTCTAAGTACAAAATGAGTAAAATCGCTAAAAGTGGTTGTGTTAATTCTCCAGATTCGTTTGTTTTATATGTGGCTTGTTTACACCAGCTAAACAAAGAAGAGTAATGATGAATGAGAATGTAAAAATATTATACGATATAACAAATTGTACAGATCCAGAAGGACTAATGAAGAGTTTTGGTATTAAACATGTAGCCAATGAGTGGAGGTTGTTTGTGAACTCATCGAAAACCAGTCTCAAAACAGTGTTGTTTCACAATGGAAATGCAAAACCTTATATTCCTATGTCCTACGCTATCCATATGAAAGATAATTACGAAACCATGTCTCTTATCCTAAAATCTATAAACTACGTACGTTATAAATGTAAAAATGTTTTAAATTTTACAAAATACTGCTGTTTTATCTGTCTATAGGATAGCAGAACAACACAGAAACGCTACGCTGCCAAAGATTGACCCGAAAGACACTCATGTACACCGGGTAAATAAAATTTTAAATTTGTCCCACTTGTTGAGCCCAAATAGTCCAAAAACGTTATTCTATCCCCTTTACACATTAAGCTTGGACTAATGAAAAACTTCGCTCTTAATAAGAACAGCGATGAATTCCAACATTTAAGAGCAGTTTTTACAAAATTAAGCAATGCCATATTAAAAGAAGGCATTTTCGTGTATCCACAAATACGATTTAATTTGGTATTTATTGTTTCTTCAGAAATAGCTTTTTAAATAAATATAGTTTTTTGTAAATTAAGTCATAATATCAATTTATATTTTCCAATAAACAACAAGGCGATATTTGAGGAGTAAAAAAAATAACAATAACTAACAATCCTGACGTGATAACGAAATTCCGTTATCAGATTTAGCGTTTTAGCTTTCGCGATTAGCATTAGCGTTTTACCCAGGATACAATACTTTCGTTTCTGTTGCGAACCAATAATGTTTTTTGTAGAGTAGTATATAATATTTATTTTTCAGTAAATTGGCTTCTCAAGGTTGGTCGTATTTAAGTTGGAAGAATATCATAGCAACTGTTAGGAGGGATAATGAAGGGTCAAGTATAAAAGGGCGTATTTAATATACCGAATATTGAAATATAAATATTATTTAGTCAGCATTTGGACTACCCATTTTCTAACTAGCTTTGCATTTTTATCATGAAGACATAATTGCATTTGAGCTCAAAGAGTAATGTAGTAACATTGTAACATTCAATAAAGTTCTTATGAAGCTTTACAATAAGTTTTTCCCGCTGTAGAAGGTACAGTTGTTAATGTGTGAGCACCATGTATCTATCATAAAATTTATTTACCTGTCGTTGCTTCGCTTTAATTCTTTTTACCTATTTCGGTATAGTGATTTTGTTCTGGGTGCATCGTTTTAAAACATAATAATAATTAAATGTAATGATTGTATTTAAACAAAACATTTTAAAGGAGTGAAGGTGGAGTTTCTTGCCCATTCTTCTCCATACGAAACTACGTTTTGGAAGGGGCGACTAGAATCAGTTCTATTTAAATGTAAATGTTGACGTTCTAAAGTGCCTTTTGGGCCTATTTGAAACAAATGCTTTGAATTTGACTTTTACAAAAAAAAAAAGTTTTATGGTAACCAATTGTATTGTGTAAAAGAATGTTTATTTTTACGACGTTAAGTAATAAATTACGAACATTAACGATGTTTCATTTAATACCGATTAAGTAAGTAGTTTGTCAATTTTGTGGTACTGCTGCGCAACACGTAGTCTATCGTTTCATTTTAATTACATAGATATTTAATGAGAGTTAATTAGTGAAACTAGTTTATCACAAATATTAGAGAATCGATAAAAATTAAGAACTTCTTCCGATTTCAAGTCTGTTAAAAAGAGGTTCGATGCGTATATCATACAATAATCAATGCTTTCGACATCAGCTTTTGGTTAATACCTATAATCTTTAGAGTACAGATGTTTTTTTGTCATTGCACTTTTCAATGAGACCACCTAAAGATGACCTTGACCTTTTTTATAATCATTTAATGTAGACTCTGCTCTACTACATTAGGTATTTATTTAAAGCAAGTTAGTAGTTTTAAGTTTTGTATTGATCCTTGAAGATTCTACTAAATTATCGTGCTATCTTATGTTTAATTAAATTTTAATAACTTCCTTCTAATAAATAGTGCTTAAACTCTAGATTTGAATTGTTATTTCCTCTTTATTTAATTATTGCTATAGACGTCCGAACCCAGTGTCTACAGGCTCAGTGAACAGACAGTGACAGTATTTGTATGCCTTCAAGTAAATAATCTATAAATCGTACAGCCTTGGCACTCGACGTTATTATAATGATATAGACAGACGAATGCTTGTATTGCACTCAATGAGCACGGACTACGAAGTGTAATAATGAGATATGCGCATACTCGCCTATAAGCATATGTTTAAGTAAGTATAGGTTTACTAGAATCTCATTTGCCGTTTTCTACCCCGATTAAAAAGAGACGAGAGAAGACAGTTTATCTTTCTAAAATGTAGTCTATTTCATATGTACTCCTTTGTGTATTACATCAGGGTGAAAGGTACATTCTAAATTTCGTGAAAACTTTTTCAATCATTTAGCTGTAAAAAGATAACAGTAACTTTATCATTTTTAAAGTTAATAATCTATCTATATCATTAATTGTTTTCCCTACTATTTGAGAATACACCCAATCATTTGAGAGTATATCAAATACCAACTATAATGCACTTCTTACTGATAAATATTTCCAATAGTTACTTATACTAACTGCACACATAAAAATTAAAAATCAGTGTCAAGATCTTTCATTCCTATTTCCCTGGTATGAGTTGTGATTTTGGTATTTACCATGAGACTAGTAGACCTACACTACGTACAAATTTATTAAAATAAAATCCTAATCCTAAACCAGACCATACAATATAATGTAAGATTTTGACACTGAAAGTCAATGCATCTGTTTATTACTTACCAGTGCCACCGGTGTTAAAAAAAAAGTAAAAAGATATGAAACTTCTTTATATATTCGAACTTAATGCAAAGAAAAAATTATATATTTTTCCTTCTTTTGGAGACTTCTTTTTATGTCGACGTTTATTGTATCTAATCTTTTAAATAATAATTAATATTATTATTCGTAATTAATTGGTTGAACATTTATTTAAAAGCCATCACGAGTTTTGAGCCTACGATTATGGTTTTGAAAAACTTATATGGTCCTATCATTAGGTTAGTTTTTATATCTGTTAAATTTATTAGTGATTAAGAATAATTTAAGCATCCCTCCCTATTGAAGAATTCCTGATTTAAGATAATTTAAGCTAATTGTATTATAGATTTAAGATACTCTAGTACTATTAGTCACGTGACGGTAAGTGATAACCGGCGGGGTCTAACTGCAACTCGAGAGTCGTAACGTAACCGCCTTCGAGGGTGGGCACTCCCACGGAAACTCCACGGTACAAAACAACATCTAACTGTTTAAGCGACAATATTCCCTGCAACTATTCTCTACACATGATTCTTATAGGCCTTTATTTAAGAAACTGAATTTGTTCACCTTGACTCGTATATTTTTGATGTTTCAGTATTTGTACGAAAACATATTGCCTTTATTAAACTAGACGACAGTTACACGAAATATAAACCTAGAGATCCTACAAAAAAAGTAGTCCTATTTGGTAGAACTACTTTAAATAAAAACATGTTTATTAAAAGTATGTATCAGTATTCAATCAATTGCCCAAAATTATCAAGGGAACTGCTAACACACAAAAATAATTTATGCAATACAATATAAAATAACAATATTTAGTAAAATAAAGTAGAATAACATTATGTATTAATAAAAATAATGTAATCTAATACAGTGTTTAGTAATACAATGTAAAATAGTATAAATGTTACAGAATTTAATACGTAATATTTGTAATGCTAATTGTTATTTTTAGTTTAGTGTACCTACTTTTGCATGCCAAAACAAGGCAGAATATGGCATTGATCCACAAAAACCACCAATGTAACACCAAACTACCTGTATTCTGTGCCAATAAACATTTCATTTCGTTTCAAACTGTTCGGTATTTATATCATTGTAAGGTATAGTTTTGAGCCACATAGCGCTTGGAAAGGGTAAACGCTCTTAAAGAACATCTTATATGACGTGCCGGAACGTAGGTCACTGGCTGTCCGAGGTGTGTGCTACTGCCAATCCTTTTATACGTGCAGTCTTTAGGTGTTCTAAGCGCAGAAGGCATGATATACAGCGTGATATGCAGTTTTCAATGTTGTAAAAAGCTTCCCTTCCTTTATCATCAGGCAATATTACAAAAGAAAGACTATTAGGAAGTTCTGAGTAGTTTTAGCTAACTTCTTGGGTAGTGATTCATTTGGAGTTGATTGTTTTAGCAAGATTTGCCACAAATTAGCAAAATTCTGTTGCTCTCGGAATCGACCATATCAGTAGTAAAATATTGAAGAGATATGCAGACCTTCTTACTTAAACCATGACTCATATATGCAACCTGGCAATATCCACTTTCGAAGATTCTAGAACGCCTTATAAACTACTTAAAGTCTAATAAACTCCTCTGTCACCCGTAATTAGGTTTCCGTTTAGCCAAATTTACAAATGATGCAGTTGATGAGCTAGTATACTCTTTTGTAACGGACCTAGATAGCGAAAAGAAATGCATAACGGTGTTTCTTGATCTTGCGATGGCGTTTGATACAATATCTATTCCTAACCTTATTAAAAAGCCGCTAGGTATACGAGGGACTTCCCTAAAGCTTATTAAAGACTATCTCACAAGCCGAGTTAAAATTGAATTCCCGCTGAGTGATGAATATGAAACCTATTAACTTTGGTGTCCTACAAGATAGTATAATCGGGCCTACTTTATTTGTGGTGTATATAATGCCAACTTCCTCTCCACAAAGAGAAAAGCTTTACATTTGCACAATTTAGATGTAATAGTTGGGAGGAGGATTTATTTCATGCTGCTCAATCTGGCGTCAGTAGGGTGATCATCTGGCTGCAAATAACGTTTTTGACATTAAATACACGGCCTTTGCAAGGAAAGCTAGCCGCCTTCCACCCAACTCCTTAACTATCACGACTCATGCCATGTCGCGTCCATTTGGAAAGGGTAGATCAAATAAGATACCTTGGGATCGCTACTGACCAACATCCTTTAAACCTCATATATAGATCCTACTCACAAAACCATCTCTCTCATAAACGTATATTTATTTTTAAAACCCTTAGATTATCTGCTGATTGAAACACCATTCAGTTATTCATAGTATGCATTATGCCAATTACTGATAGAATACTGTACGGGGAGGTGCTGCTAAAAGCCGCCTTATCATGGTCGAAAGAGTGCATGCTGTGCTCACAGTTGGTGCTTGCCTCTCATTCAGATTCCCTGCCACGGATTTATATAAAAATTGGAACTAACCACTAGACAAGTTTTGAAACTTCTTGTTGTTCTCAAGACACAATTACAGTTTTTCAAACCTACTTTAGGGACGTCTCTCACATTGAATCGGTAATAAAACATATCTGTTTGAATAAACTTAACTTGAATGTGGTCCATAATAAGTTATTCTTTGCATTCATTACTTTTCAGTTAGGGACGATTTTTCTGCCGCCAGGAAGCTGTTATTTAACGGATAAGATTATTCCAATGCCATATTTATGCCACAAACTTTGGCATTTTTTTATAAGGTTGTGAAATCAATAAATGTAAAATGTGTGAAATAATGGTAAATAGATACATTATTATAAAATAAAATATCACTCCGTAACATTGTTAAAAATATGAATGTTAGCAACGCTTACTTATTTCATGTGCCTACTCATAGTTTTTACATCTATTTACGTCTAAAGAAAATAAAAAAATCATCAAAAAACGTCGAAGTTGTTTAATCAAACTTGTTTTAGATAATAAATAAAGAACGTGCCCCCCCCCCACAACCCCCCTCCCCCTCTACGCACACAGGAGCGCTTATATGCTAGTGAATTCCGCTCGGTCAAACTCCGCGCTAAGAATAAACATAAGAATGTAAGCTTTAATGGAGAGCGGGTGATATTATACAGAGTAGACATGAAATCAAAAAATAAAAATATTGACAGAGAAACGTTGATATTAGACGAAAAAATTAGAAACAAAGATAAGATCGTCAGCAATCGTGGGAAGATGACAGAATAGTTAGACAAGAGACAAATACTAGTTAGATTAAGACAAGCAAGCTACGCTTAACTTCAAGTTATCAAACTAACTAAATGAATACGGATTGCATAAACCATACTGCTTAGCAAAGATGATGCTATTAAAACTGGGTGTAGGTAAAAGTTTTAAGAAGGATTAATACTTGGACTGAGACTAATTTACCAAGGAATAAAAAACAATATATGCAAAATGGGCATTTAAAACTAAGGAAAACGGTACTGAGTAAGGTATACTAATGGTTAAAAGATATAAACTTAACAAAAAAGATGTTTACATCAGATGTTATACCATATACCAACCTGAACACCGTACATTGTTTGTTCTGCTACCTACCTAAGCCAATATATTGATAAACCAAGTGACAGTTTATGGAATCAAGGAAAAAGAGTGTTAAGATATGTACCTACCTCAAAACATGTAAAATTTCGACGAATACTACACAGATGAAGATATCGTTGAAACTGTATGGGCAGGAGGCTGTCAAGACATAAAAATTGTATCAGATTCAGCATCCTTATACACTGGACACCCTGTAAGTTGGTTCTCATGTATGACCAGAAACAATTGTACAGTTTTTGTTGAATACAGATAACATAGGTACGTATCAATAAGTGCAATTATTTCAAAATAGCAAGAGAACGAAGCACAATGGCATTAAAATCATTACCTACTTAAAATATTCAATTAGGAAAAAGTGATCAACATGTCTTATGTTCCTACCGATAAAAACTTAGCCGACTTATTCACAAAAACTGTTTCGGTGGACAACCTCGTAGTCATGAAAAAGGGAACTAAATATTAATTAAAATGTGTGCTTTCTTGGAAATGTTTATGTCTTTAGAATTTTCAGTCATTTAATTCACTTATCCAACACCCCATGTTATTTTTTTTTTTATTAAATATGCGCTGAACATTTGTGCGACAGTAAAATATACGATCGAACGGTATCTATTTCCTTATTAGTTTTTTTTTTTTTTTTTTTTTATGCGATAGGGGGCAAACGAGCAGACGGGTCACCTGATGGTAAATGACTACCGCCGCCCACGGACACCCGCAACTCAAGGGTCACAAGTGCGTTGCCCGCCTTTTAGGTAGGAGTACGCTCTTTTCTTGAAGGTTTGAAGGTCGTATCGGTTCGGAAATACGGCAGGCGACAATTTGTTCCATAAGCTGGTTGTGCGAGGCAAAAAGCTTCTGGAGAAGCGCACAGTGGTGGAGTGCCAATCGTCCAGGTGATGGGGATGGATATTTTGTCGCGTAGAACGATGGCGGAAACCAGCAGCCGGTATAAGTCCGAACAATTCCTCTGAACACTCCCCATGATACAAGCGATAGAGGATGCAGAGTGAAGCTACATCTCTACGCAACGCCAAGGTGTCAAGTCGATCAGAGATATCTTGGCAGTCGATGATGCGAGTCGCTCTCCGTTGAATGCGGTCAAGAGGGAGAAGTTGGTACTGGGGTGCACCTGCATAGAGATGAGAACAGTATTCCATGTGCGGCCGAACCTGCGCCTTATAAAGTTGCAGGCGGTGGGCCGGAGTAAAATACTGTCTCGATCTGTTTAGCACACCAAGCTTCTTCGAGGCTAATATGGCCTTACTCTCTAAGTGACCGCGAAACTGGACTTCGCTTGATATATCGACGCCAAGGATTCCGATACTGGCTGATGCAGTTAGGGAAGTGCTCTCAAATTGAGTTGATACGACCAATGGCATCTTTTTAGCGGTGAACGCGCAAACCTGTGTCTTCGTGGGGTTAAATTGGACTAGGTTAAGTCGACCCCAATCTGAAACTTTTGATAAAGAAGTTTCGATTTCAGACACAAGTTTGGATCGGCTTTCGATGACGTTTACCCGAGAAATGTTAGCGCGCCCGGTGTAAAGGGCATCACTCGTGCTATCGTCTGCATAGCAATGGATGCTGCTAATCTGCAGCATGTCGTTGATATGCAGAAGAAACAGCGTGGGTGATAGCACACAGCCTTGTGGGACACCAGAATTAACAGACTTGGAGTCGGAGCATGCACCGTCAACAACGACCTTGATGCTTCTGTCTGTAAGAAAACTGGTGAGCCAATTGCACAGTTTCTCGGGAAGCCCATAGGAAGGAAGCTTCGCAAGGAGCGCTTTGTGCCAGACCCGATCGAAGGCCTTCGCCACGTCCAAACTAACGGCCAACGCTTACCCCTTGGTCTCGATCGCCTGTGCCCACCGGTAAGTCAAGTATACGAGAAGATCACCAGCTGAACGACCCTGACGGAAGCCGTATTGTCGATCATTGAGGAGCTGGTGGTCTTCTAAGTACCGGAGGAGCTGGCAGTTAACAATGGATTCCATTATCTTGGAGAACAAGGAGGTGATGGCTATGGGTCTGTAGTTGGACGGATCCGAGCGATCTCCTTTTTTAGGGATTGGGTGCACTAGAGCTGTCTTCCATGAGTTCGGGACTACGCCAAGAGAGTAAGAAAGCCGATAAAGGCGCGTTAAAACCGGTGCCAACTCTGGAGCACACGTCTTCAGCACGATAGGAGAGATTCTATCGGGCCCACTCGACTTATGAACGTCGAGGGAAAGAAGCGCTTTACGCACTGCCCTTTGTGTAAACCGGACTTCCGGCATGCGGGTCTCGCACTGCGGTATGGTCGGCGGTGCGTTTCCCCCGTCGTCCAGGGTCGAGTTGGACGCAAAGAGTTTGCCCAGAAGATCGGCTTTTTCTTTAGCGTCGTGGGCCAACGAATTATCTCCTATGCGCAGAGGTGAAAGGGATGGCTTACAAAAGTTCCCCTGGACAGCTTTGGCAAGAGACCAGAATGCACGAGTTCCGGAGGGGAGACTAACTAGTCTCTCGCCAATTCTGCCGATGTGAGCCGACTTCGCCCCAGCAATTACTCTTTTGAGGGACCTGGAGGCAAAGTTAAATTGCTTCTTTAATGTGCTGGTCTTTACATCCCGTGCTGTCGCTGCATTAGCCCATGCTTGGTAACATTCCTGCTTTCGGCGGGACGCCGCTTTGCAGGTTCGACCAAACCAAGGCTGGGACTTGCCACCTGTGGGAATCAGGGAGAATGGAATGAAAAGTTCCATACCCTGAAGCACAACATCCGCGACAGAGTCAGCAACGACATTGGGATCATCCGGCGAGAAGCAAACCTGCCTCCATGGGTAGGATGCAAAGAATGTTCTCATTCCATCCCAGTCTGCTGACCTATAGTGCCATACGCGGCGACTGCCTGTAACACGCGGCCGCAGCGAGTGAACGAGTGGCACCATACTCCTAATCAGGCAATGGTCCGAAGAGCCAAGAGGGGCCTCAACGGATACTTTGTAGCCGTCAGGATGTGAGGTCAGCAGAAGATCCAACAGTGAAGGCACGTGGCTTTCTGCATCTGGGATTCGCGTAGGCGTTGCTACCAGCTGCGTCAAGCCATATGCCAAGGCGAAATCGTGAACAGATCTTCCAGCATGATCGGTTTTGCGCGAACCAAGCCATTCGGCGTGATGGGCGTTAAAGTCGCCAAGAATCACGATCTCTGCGGATGGGACCTGCTGGAGCACTGAGTCTGTAGCCATTTGGACGTGGTCGATGAGTCGGTCCGTTTCGGCATCACCGCTATGGGACCTGTAGAGGCATAGGTAGATGCGGGGATGGTCGTCGCAGTCTACACGTAGCCATAAGATGGAGAGGTCCCTACCTTCAAGATTGCCGAGGCGGCGAGAAGTGATATCATCTCTAACGTACACGCATACACCAGCCTTAGGAACAAAGGAGTGTTCCAGTCCGTACCCAGGGAAGCAGAGGTAGGATGTGTCCGCTGGAGATGATATCTGCGTCTCGGTTAAAAAGAGCAAGGCCGGCTTTGCTGTCTCAAGGTGGTGGTGGACAGTGTCGAGGTTCGAATGTAAGCCCCTAATGTTGCAAAAATCCACGGTAAACGTGACAGGGGGTGCCATGGTATGCCTTCTCTTGCCCCGAGCAGATTTTGAGAGCGCAGTTGAGCCCCCCCCAGAGTACGTGGGGCAGCCTGGGCGTCCACGCTCAGACATAATCCGTACTGAGGGTGGACGTCCAGGGGGGGATTCTCCAACGCTAGCGCTGGTACCCCCCTGGGGTATCCTTTTCGTTAACAGCGCTATCATTAGGGGGGTGGGGGATTTTGGGCCTCCGGAGATCTCACTCATTTCGGGGAAATGCAACGCAAGCGTTACTTCACAACCGGTTTTCTGTGAGGCC
This sequence comes from Tyria jacobaeae, assembly GCA_947561695.1. Taxonomy (NCBI): domain Eukaryota; kingdom Metazoa; phylum Arthropoda; class Insecta; order Lepidoptera; family Erebidae; genus Tyria; species Tyria jacobaeae. The sequence goes on from OX387220.1 coordinate 15,618,838, forward strand.
GTGGTATCGCACCGGTCGAGCCGGCCCATTCGTGCTTAAGCAAGCATGGCTCTACCACTACAGTTTAGTTACTAAACGTAAAGTAAATTTAATCTGTTACCTTAACAACATAATATATTATAAAAGTAAGTTACAATGTAGATATTATTTTATATAGCAACACTGATGTACGTCAGTTATGCTTGTGTTACTGACTTCGTAGATTTACCTCTAAATGTGGGGAAAAGTACTTTGAAGTTTTAACTTTTTTCACTTCTTTAAATATATATTTTTTACTTTAGTTGTTTAAATATTCTAACAGTATAGAATTTTACTTTTTTACTTCTTTGCAATATATATATTTGTACTTGTATATTGTCAATAAAGGTGTTTTAAAATAACTTTCTGTATCCATGATAAATAAATATTACATCTTGGCTGTGGACGAAAACAAAACCCAAAGCCGGTAACACTGGTTTGGCATTTCGAAATGGCGGTCAATGTTTTAATGCAGTAAACAATAATTATTTGTTTAAGTTACGTTCATAAAAATGCACATAAAACAGGTAACATATGATTTATAAGTGGCGTTTATCTCGATGTGAAAAATACAGCCTAAGTTTGTCTTACGGATCGTAATATTACGATGTGACGCGTATTTGTGTTAATTGTAACTGTGTTTACAGGTTATAATCCAAGGATTTAAGAGTTATCGTGAACAAATTGTGGTAGAACCGTTTGATAAACGGCACAATGTAGTCGTAGGACGTAACGGTTCCGGAAAGAGTAACTTTTTTCACGGTTAGTTGGAGTTATATGCTAAGATTTTTTATGTACTAGTAGGTCAACATATCTAAATCAAACATAAATTATTTATCTATAGAAACCCTATGTTTTAGATAAATCATTTATTTTATTACAGTCATGTAGTGTTTGTATTATTGTTTTTGTGCCTTGTTCCAGCCATACAATTTGTGTTAAGTGATGAATTTTCACATCTCAGACCAGAGCAGCGTCTTGCTCTGTTACATGAAGGGACAGGACCTCGAGTCATATCTGCCTACGTGGAGATTATTTTTGATAATTCTGACAACAGGATTCCTGTAAGATTGTTTTTAATTTTTTTTTACTGTTTTCTGTAAAAGCCTCTATGTGTGTTTGCTCATATTGATGATCTAAAATGACTTACAGCAATAAACAATTAATTATAATTTGTAGAAGTTAATAAAAGTAAAATATTACATTTGCATTCCTTTATAGATTGAAAAGGATGAAATATTCTTACGCCGAGTTATTGGCTCAAAGAAAGATCAGTTCTTCCTCAATAAGAAAGTGGTACCTCGGTCAGAGGTACTCAATCTACTAGAGAGTGCTGGCCTGTCAAATTCAAATCCCTACTATATTGTCAAACAGGGTAAAGTAAGTAACACGCTAACAATTATTTTTTTATTAATGTGTGGGCAATTTGCAGAAAAAACAAAAAAGTAAATGTTCTAGTTTTGTTACTCTGTTATTGTCATAATCTAATAAACAGGATTTTTATAAATCAAAATCCAAATTATTTCTTGGACTATAACTAAAGAGTTTATCATGAAGTTATTAAACATAATCACTTATAATGATTGATTTATTGGAAAACTTCTTTAGTAACATAAAAAAGATTAAAGTTTTAAGTTTTTATAGATAAAGTATTTATCATTCTTGTCTATTGGGCCTGTCTCCTCCAGTCCGGTTTGTATCTCTCTGAACATGTCTTCCCATCTTGTCTTTGGTCTTCCTCTTTTGTTTTTCTTGTCCCCCTTTCTGTCAATTTATGCATCTATCATCCTCCATTTTAAAAATGACCTGCCCATTTAAATATAAAATTTTATTTTTTCAACTGTCTGTTACTTTTGTTTTCTCTCCAATAATTTCATTTTGAATTTTATCTGATATTTTAATGATCAACACCCATACTCTCCATTTTAACATCAGCGTAAAATGGTGAGTTGCTCATTTATTTTCATCCTTCTTAGATAGAGATTTTTCTCCTTCTTTTTTTTTTTTTTTTTTTTTTTATGCGATAGGGGGCAAACGAGCAGACGGGTCACCTGATGGTAAATGACTACCGCCGCCCATGGACACCCGCAACTCAAGGGTCACAAGTGCGTTGCCGGCCTTTTAGGTAGGAGTACGCTCTTTTCTTGAAGGTTTGAAGGTCGTATCGGTTCGGAAATACGGCAGGCGACAATTTGTTCCATAAGCTGGTTGTGCGAGGCAAAAAGCTTCTGGAGAAGCGCACAGTGGTGGAGTGCCAATCGTCCAGGTGATGGGGATGGATATTTTGTCGCGTAGAACGATGGCGGAAACCAGCAGCCGGTATAAGTCCGAACAATTCCTCTGAACACTCCCCATGATACAAGCGATAGAGGATGCAGAGTGAAGCTACATCTCTACGCAACGCCAAGGTGTCAAGTCGATCAGAGATATCTTGGCAGTCGATGATGCGAGTCGCTCTCCGTTGAATGCGGTCAAGAGGGAGAAGTTGGTACTGGGGTGCACCTGCATAGAGATGAGAACAGTATTCCATGTGCGGCCGAACCTGCGCCTTATAAAGTTGCAGGCGGTGGGCCGGACTAAAATACTGTCTCGATCTGTTTAGCACACCAAGCTTCTTCGAGGCTAATATGGCCTTACTCTCTAAGTGACCGCGAAACTGGACTTCGCTTGATATATCGACGCCAAGGATTCCGATACTGGCTGATGCAGTTAGGGAAGTGCTCTCAAATTGAGGTGATACGACCAATGGCATCTTTTTAGCGGTGAACGCGCAAACCTGTGTCTTCGTGGGGTTAAATTGGACTAGGTTAAGTCGACCCCAATCTGAAACTTTTGATAAAGAAGTTTCGATTTCAGACACAAGTTTGGATCGGCTTTCGATGACGTTTACCCGAGAAATGTTAGCGCGGCCGGTGTAAAGGGCATCACTCGTGCTATCGTCTGCATAGCAATGGATGCTGCTAATCTGCAGCATGTCGTTGATATGCAGAAGAAACAGCGTGGGTGATAGCACACAGCCTTGTGGGACACCAGAATTAACAGACTTTGAGTCGGAGCATGCACCGTCAACAACGACCTTGATGCTTCTGTCTGTAAGAAAACTGGTGAGCCAATTGCACAGTTTCTCGGGAAGCCCATAGGAAGGAAGCTTCGCAAGGAGCGCTTTGTGCCAGACCCGATCGAAGGCCTTCGCCACGTCCAAACTAACGGCCAACGCTTCCCCCTTGGTCTCGATCGCCTGTGCCCACCGGTAAGTCAAGTATACGAGAAGATCACCAGCTGAACGACCCTGACGGAAGCCGTATTGTCGATCATTGAGGAGCTGGTGGTCTTCTAAGTACCGGAGGAGCTGGCAGTTAACAATGGATTCCATTATCTTGGAGAACAAGGAGGTGATGGCTATGGGTCTGTAGTTGGACGGATCCGAGCGATCTCCTTTTTTAGGGATTGGGTGCACTAGAGCTGTCTTCCATGAGTTCGGGACTACGCCAAGAGAGTAAGAAAGCCGATAAAGGCGCGTTAAAACCGGTGCCAACTCTGGAGCACACGTCTTCAGCACGATAGGAGAGATTCTATCGGGCCCACTCGACTTATGAACGTCGAGGGAAAGAAGCGCTTTACGCACTGCCCTTTGTGTAAACCGGACTTCCGGCATGCGGGTCTCGCACTGCGGTATGGTCGGCGGTGCGTTTCCCCCGTCGTCCAGGGTCGAGTTGGACGCAAAGAGTTTGCCCAGAAGATCGGCTTTTTCTTTAGCGTCGTGGGCCAACGAATTATCTCCTATGCGCAGAGGTGGAAGGGATGGCTTACAAAAGTTCCCCTGGACAGCTTTGGCAAGAGACCAGAATGCACGAGTTCCGGAGGGGAGACTAACTAGTCTCTCGCCAATTCTGCCGATGTGAGCCGACTTCGCCCCAGCAATTACTCTTTTGAGGGACCTGGAGGCAAAGTTAAATTGCTTCTTTAATTCTCGGTTTTATCTTCAAATATACTAGTATACAGTAATCCCCCATATTACGCGGTACCTTTATAACGCGTTTTCATATTACGCGATTTCAATCCCCCGTATAACACGGGCATTCCCCATATAACGCGGGGATTTCTCACATACATATTTTTGTACTGTAAAATTTATAATGATTTTTACAGTTCATAATTAGCTTCACGTACTTGTACGTGTCAATCTCCTGTTATTACAAAATTAAATTATTTTATTAAATTTTCATAACATAGTTTTTTCTTAATATTCGATTTAAACTGCCTGCAGTGAAGTTAAATCTGATGAATCATTTATACATAACGCGTTATACGGGAATACCCCCATAAAGCGGAACCAATCTACCGCGTTATAGAGGGGATAACTGTATATATATATTAGGTTGGCAACTAATAAACCCGCCATCTTTGTACACAAATTTATTAATTTTTTTAAGTATACCAGTAGCACCGTCGTCTCGTCGTCATAATGCCTTCCTCGTAGAAGTTTTAGTAGGCTTCGTAGGCTTTTATCAAAAAAGGTGGTAAGGTCACTTTTAAGCTGGTCATCATTTGTAAATTTTTTATCTGCTAAGTAGTTTGCTAGACAACGAAATAGATGATAATCTGAGGGCATAATGTCTGGAAAGTATGGTGGGTGAAGAAGGACAGCCCAGCCAAGCGAAAGTAATTTTTCACGAGTCGCTTTTGCTACATGTGGTACAACATTATCGTGCAAAAAGTATACTTTATTTTGATTTTTCGGTAATCTCGCTGCTACTTTATCCAGTTGGTCACAATAAATATTAGGGGTTATTGTTGTGTTAGATGGCAACAGCTCCTAGTATATAATTCAGTTTATTACCCACCATACACTTAAAAGAACTTTTTTACTAGTGTCAGATTTTGGCGTCGGTACTCCTGCTTTTCCAGGTCCAAGTCACTGGCGCTTACGCGAAAATTTATTTATGTACATAACCCACTTTTCATCTCCGGTAATTACATCCCTCAGCCATTCATTGGTATGATGATAACTAAGTAGTTCCATGCACGCGTTAGCTCTCTTCTGAAGTTGAAACAGCGTCAACTCATGGGCAACCAAACTGAATATTTCCAGGTCTTTTCTAAAGTGTGGAGTTGTTTTTCTACTGCAGTATGAGAACACTGAAGCTGCTCTGCCAAACAACGTGAAGTGAACCTGGGATCCATTTCTATGAGTCTTTTTAACTCATCTACATCTATTTTAGGAGGTCGTTCTGGATGAGGTTCATCAGATAGGTCATAATTTCCATCCTTAAATCTTCTGAACCAATGTTTGGTGGTATCGTAAGAGAGCACGCCTTCTCCCATCTTTGCACATATATTGCGCACTGCTTCAGTCGCTTTTCGACCTAAGCGAAATTCGTGAAGTAAAAGCAGCCGAAGTTCTCTACGAGAAATATGCATATTTTACTGTAGTTTTACTATTCGAGATCCAGTTGTCAACTGATCTGACATACAACTCATGCTTTATTTATATACTACTCCAAGAAATTCGAGATAGTTCTATAAAGTTTTAGAAACTTATTGAAAAAAGTGGCGGGTTTATTAGTTGCCAACCTAATAGTAATAATAATAGACTGGCCCAGATAAACATATTCTCTAACAGACTCCATATTCTTTTCATTTACTCTTATGGCTTAATTTTGTTTTGAAGTGTTTGGCCTTAACCTTCTTTCTTACTACTATCCATCTACTCTACTAAATCATTTATCATGCTTTTTAATTGTGTACTTTTTCCTTGACTAATATTGTTATGTCATTTGTGAATGAACTTAAATATTCGCAATCCATTTTTCATCCCTGTTTTGAAAAACCATGTCAACTGCCGCTGAGAATATATTGGGTGAGAGTGGGTCACCCCGTCTTACTTCTTTCTTTTGGCTCTTTCTATATGTATCTTACATAATAGGATAGATGCACTCTATATTAAGTATCTAAGTTTTGGTTTACTGGGCCCTTCCAGGGCTTTATGTTCCAGAGAGTCAAAGGCTTTTGTAAAGTCTGTGAAACATGTATTATTTATTATTTTATTATTTGCAACATGATTTGAATATGAGCAATTGTTGTTTTTTTTTTTATGTTTGCTGATTCACATCTAATAATTTGGAGAGGCTCTCATAAAGCATAATTTTCGAAATAATTTTGTGATCATTACTCATTAAACTAATAAGCCTTATAGGCCGATTAGTTTAGTTAATTAATTATTTATTTAATATTTAATAATTAATTTAAATTCACCTTTTTTATGTAAAAAGTCTAGATCTATACTGCTGATTTGGAGTTGTTCTTTTTTTTCAAGTATGTTGTTAAACATAGATTGGATAAGTCTCTGCATCTTTTGTTTTTCCGAAATGTTTTCTTTAAGATTCGATTCTGATTGTGTAGATTTCTTTATCAAAGTTGTTGCCTCATTTTTAATCTTGGTTTTATAATACATTCAGTGTCCATTTCGAAGATGTAAGAAGTTTTTTCTAGGCGTTTTTCACAGCCCCTGTTTTATTATCTTCCTTAGTATTTTCCAAGTGTTTTTCTTGTGAACTTCATTTTTTCCGAGATTCTTATTCTTATTCGTGTGATCTAATTGAAGTGACATGAGAAGGAGGCATTGCTTTTGTTAATTATTTATTAGCTCACTATTTTATTAGCACACACATGACATTGCACACACCAACCATAATAGTTTCCTTACAGAATATCAATGTTACATACGTTATTGCTATGTTAGTATAAAGATACAAGGCTACCAACCTAAAATATAATTGTCACTATACTCAAAAAGCTTTTATTTACATACTTAAGCAGCATTTTCAATGTTGTTGTTGTTAAGAGTTTTAGGTATTTGAAATAGTAGGTTTCCCATTTCTTCTTCAAAGTTACTGCATAATATTTACAATGATTTTTCCACAGTAGCAGTAAACTATTCTTCCTGCAGCTTATCATTCTCTCTTGTTAGTATTGGTAGGTCTCTTGTTCAAATTTTGATTTGTTTGATGTATGCTCTTTTTTGTTTACTTTCTATTTGTATTTTGCACCTTACTATTTTAAACTTTTGTATAATATTAAAATGATCTACCTTTAGGTTGTGTGTCATGAGTATAATAGTTGATTTTAATAAACTGTCACCAGCACCGCTATGACTACTAGTCCCTTTATGTTGGTGGTACATACACCCTCAGGTGGTATATACATATGTGTATTATCTACTACAAACTGTGGTTGTTGTATATACTGTTTTGGAAAGTTATTAGATGCATCAAATTATTTTGTTATATTATTAGTCAGTCATTAGTGCATAATAACCTAAATATTATGTTATTTCCAGATTAACCAAATGGCCATTGCACCTGATTCACACAGACTGAAGTTACTAAGGGAAGTGGCTGGAACTAGAGTATATGATGAACGTAGAGAAGAATCCGTTACAATACTCAAAGAAACTGTTGGAAAGGTACATAAAATATCCCATTAGTTTATAACAGCATTACAATTAATAGCCAGTGGAAAGCAACCTTATTTTAGTACAAGATTTTGTATGCACTAACATTTAAAAGTGTTTTTTAAATAGGTAGAACAAAAAGTTTTAAAAACCAGTCTCCCAATCACTTCCAATGGCAATCTTGTATTACTTGTGTGACATTGTTATATGGTGGAAATAATTAAGTAATACCACTGCCTCACAGAAAACTGTTTATCAAACAATGCTTATGTTGTATTTACCAAGTGAGTGAGGGTACCAGAAGCCCAAACAAGGGTAAAAAGAAGGGGGAGCTCTCCTCTTTTCCCTACCCTCATCCTCCTTCCGTCATCACCCTCAGGGACTGGCAGCGCGCTTACAACTCTTGAGTTCGATGTGTCCATTGGGCTTCGGTTGTCACTTACATCAGGTGACCGGTCTACTAGTTTGCGTCCTATTTTATTGAAAAAGTCAAGTAAAATAAAAAAATTGAGTATATCCTTGGCGTAATAAGTTATTTTTTATTCTGTTTTGCATCATAAATGTGTATGTTAATTTTAGGTGGAGAAAATTAATGAATTTCTGCAAACAATAGAAGAGCGTCTGAAAACATTGGAAGAAGAAAAAGAAGAATTAAAGGAGTATCAGAAATGGGACAGAGCTCGGCGCGTCTTGGAGTTTATTATACATGATACAGAACATAGAGAGAATAAGAGGAAACTAGAAGAGGTTTGTAAATACTATATATTTTAAATTTACTTTTGCTAAAACGTCTACACGGATAATTATTTTCATGTACAAAAAATGATTTTATTTGCTGTAATCCAAAGCAGTGTAAATTACTGTGGGACTGACCGATTTCCATTACACATCAATATAACGTGTCTTTAGAATTTGTCTCCAATTAGAACCGTGTTAACTTGCTAAGGGCCATGGCCAAAACCTTCAGAGGCTCACATTAGGTAGCTGGGTTAAGGGCCTGATGCAAAAGGCAATCCTTGATACGGCGCGAATTGTGAGGAGGTTCCTGTCTGTGGAGCTCGTAATTCTCCGGAAGCTTGGTCCCTGTACCCGATACGGGTCTGACACTATTTTTTATATTCCTAATTATATTTTGTTTTTCTTTTATATTTAAAAATATAATTAATATGTTTGTAAATTGAATAAAGAGAGTAATAATAATATATTTCATTTGCTTATGTATGTACACTACCGTCCAAAAGTTTGGAAGCACACCTGATTTCAAACAAAACAAAAGATTGCCGACTCCCTGCGGTAAATAATAGCAATAAAATAAAGTTTTATGACCTTTTGTGATTTTTTAACACAAAACAAAAGGATTACTAGTGCATATTCCTTGAGTTTTAACAAATTCCTGGATTTTGACGAAACACGTGTTTTATTACTTCATCCGCCGGGGACTTTCTTTCATGCATTGATGCGGTTTTATTGAAAATATTTTGTAGTTTTATCTTTTTTGGACCTTATTTAGTCACACTTGAGCATTAGAACGCGAAGGTTGTGATATTAACATCGTCTGTATTCAAAAGATTTCGACTACTTCCTTGACCGTCTTTTTTTATTGAAAATGGCAAAACGCAAGCAAATCACACTTGAACAGCGAAGCGCTATTTGTACTCTGCGTGAGGAAGGCTACAGTGAACGCCAAATCGCAAAAAAACTCGGAATTTCTTGTAAAGGTGTCCACTACACCCTCGCTAGAAAAAAAGAAACTGGCAAAAATGAAGATAGAAAAAGGTCTGGTAGGCCCAAATCCACTACAAGTCAAGAGGATAACTTCATCAGAGTTCTTTCTAAACGGAATCGTCGCTTAACTGCACCACAAATTACCGCATCTCTGAATGAAACGCGAGGAACACCCGTGTCAATAACAACAGTTAAAAGACGACTACTGTCTGCGGGGCTAAGAGGTTGTGTTGCAGTTAAAAAACTAAAACTAACAATTCGGCATAAGAAAAACAGACTAGAATGGGCAAAGGAACATAAAAACTGGACAATAAACCAATGGAAAAAAGTTCTTTGGAGTGACGAATCGAAGTTTCAGATTTTCGGGTCCAATAGACGTGTTTTTGTGCGCCGATCTAAAGGAGAGAGAGCTTCAGAAGCTTGTACAGTGCCTACTATCAAACATGGTGGTGGTAATGTCATGGTTTGGGGGTGTTTCGGCAATAATAAACTCGGAAGTCTTGTGAGGATAACCGAAAAACTAAACAAGGAACGCTATTTGAAAATTCTTAAGGATTTCGCCATACCCAGTGGACTGGATCTTATTGGTCCTGGGTTCGTTTTTCAGCAAGATAACGACCCGAAACATTCGTCCAAACTGTGCCAGAACTTTTTAAGGAAGAAAAAAGATGTGAAAATCATGCAGTGGCCGTCTCAATCACCTGACCTTTCTCCCATTGAACTTGTTTGGGATGAACTAGATAGAAGGGTGAAAAATCAATCTCCTACGAGCTCAGAACATTTGTGGCAACTATTACAGAGCGAATGGAAGAAGTTAGATGAACAGTATTTTATGAAATTAATTAGTAGGATGCCTAGAATATGCGAGAAGGTAATTAAAGAGAGGGGTGGACACTTCGATGAAGCTAAAATTTAATTTAATTTTTATATTACTTATTTAATTTAATTGTTGTAGAAGTGTGTTTTGTCTATTTTTTTAATTCTGTATCAATAAAAAAAATTTAAGATGGCTTACTTTTATTTTATTTGATTTTATCTTGTTGCTTCCAAACTTTTGGACGGTAGTGTATGTACATGATGGGGCATGCCACAATTGTGGCGGTTAGACCCACCGTGGAGGATTGGCTAAAGAGGCGACATGGTGCTCTATCCACACGTTAGTGGAGTGCTATGCGTGGGTGCAGCAACTTGCCGACCTCATGACAGCTATTGGTGTTTGTAGCCTCTCGCTGGAGACCATGGTTATTGCTATGGTTCAGAGTATGGGAGTGCATGGGATTCCGCCGCTTCGATATATATTGCGACTTGCGAGGCAGTGATGCTTGCTAAAGAAGCGGCAGAAAGGGAACAGGAGAGAGTTAGTACATTTCCGTCCCGCAGAAGACGCACAATGCGCCGGAGAGTGCAAAGTGACCTCCGGCCTCCATGAGCGGACGGAATAGGCTATCTATCGCCCTAATAAAAGCAGGCCCGAGACTGCGGCACGCCGTGTTCCGTGCGCGCCTGTCTAAATATGAGGGGGAGCGAAACCTTACACACGCCATTAAGGCGGCTGTCTGCCGGGGTACACAGGGACTTCCTTTCTAGGGTACACCGATGCCTCAGGTGTAAGACCATAAGACCCATTGGCGGAACACTGTGTAATTTTAGTCGGTTCGAGTCCGACATACCACCTTACCCATTAGCCCCGGTAAGGTGATGACTCGTGGGTTACCACAAAAAAAAAAGAAAAAAAAACTATGTACATGATGTTTCTTTGTTATACCCTATAGTGTGTGTAATACCGTTTGAATCGTTTTAATAATGTTAGTGACATGGTAGGTATAATATTTCAAGATAATGTCAACATAAAAGTGGAAGCTTATAATGTACTCAAGTTTTTATTTTAATAATTTTACTTGAAACGAATCTTCACTATACTCTCTGCTTTCATCAGCTAGAAACGCAGAAACAGTAGGCCTGAAATGTGGGCGCTTCTTATAGTAAATTTACAATAAGTACAATTAAAGGTATAAATTGTGTGATACTCAGTGGACTAGAACAGAGACACGCCATTTTTTCCAGTAAGTGTCGTAAAAAGCTACTAAGAGATCGGACTTTTATATATCAGACAGTATGTATACAGTTATATATCAGACAGTATGTATACAGTTATATATCAGACAGTATGTATACAGTCACACAGTGCTCGATTGACGACAAGCGGCTTGTGCCCTAATTAATTAAATATTACGTTAGTATGACCAAATTCATATTTACAACATGTTGGTGTTTTATACATCTTTGCCGACTCCACATATACAGGCGTGAGCTTATGTACGTATAAAAGTAATACATATCGCGACTAGTGTCTAATAAATAAGTAGTAGTTATATAAACTATATTTCTACATTAATTTAATCAACCAGGATTAATTTCAGTTAGAAAAAATGCGGTCCAACAGTGGCAAGGAACAGCAACACTACGCCGATATGGTAAGAGAGGCTCAGGATCATGTAAGAGAATCAAACAGGTAATGAATTGTGATGTTACGTGAATTTACAAAGTTAGTCTGCTTTCATTTCGTATAGGCAGCTGTAACGAAAGCCCCTTATTGAATGACATACATTCTAAGTAAGTTTTCTTATAGAGAAAGTAAACAATCTAAACTTATGTATATCACATCTAGACCCAAACTAATAAAAGCTTTTACTATAAAAATAATATTGTTTTTTACATTTTACTGCACGGATGGCGTAGGCGGTTTAAGTGGTCACCTCGCCACTACGCTGCCGCGCCGAGTGTTGTGGGTTCGATCCCCGCACGGAAAAACGCTGTGTAATCCTCAAATTGTTGTTCTGAGTCTGGGCGTTCTTTGTGTCCGTTGTTTGAATGTTTGTAAAGTCCCCCGCGAAACAGGAATTAATCCTAATGTGGGAGTTGTCTTTTTAAAGATAAAGAAGATTTACCAGAGAAAATGTCTGTAATAAAAATAAATATTAATGTATTAAATCTCTCACACGGCCGTTTGGTCGTTTGATTTGATTGAAGACAGCTTATAAACATACTTATATATTTCTAATTACATACATATTATACATAAATTACACCCATACACAGAACAAATGATCGGGCTCATCACACAAATATTTGTCCTGGGCGGAAATCGATCGAATCCACTCACTCGATCGAGTCAGGATCACTAACCACTAGACCGATGAGATAGATGGATATAATGTAATAATAGATAGTTATATACTGGTCAATTAAATGTAACAACACATTAAATATTTAATGAATTATGATCTAATATCGATAAACAGACAGCCTTTAGTATCATATTAATGGCTCAATCACATTAATTATTTGTTCTAATTACAACTTCACACAGAAAACTGAAAGAAGCTCGCAAAGACGTGGCGGCCGCCCGCGAGGAGAAAGACATACTGTCTACTGAACAGCAACAGCTGCTGCGAGAGAAAACTAAACTAGAGCTTGGTATTAAAGATTTGAGCGACGACGTCGACGGAGATAATAAATCTAAGGTATGTTTAAGTCGTAAAAGGCAACTTAGGGATCGGACTGTTATCTACAAATAGTATATATAGTCATATGAGTGCCTTATTGAAAACAGTTTCTTTAGTGGTAGAGCCATGCTTAGGCACGAATGGGCCGGCTCAACCGGTGCGATACCACGGCTTCACAGAAAACCGGTTGTGAAGTAACGCTTGCGTTGCATTTCCCCGAATTAAGTGAGGTTTCCCGAGGCCCAATTCCCCCTCCCCCTTTTCTCTCCCCTCATCTCCTTCATCCTTTTTTCCATCTCCTCATCCCTCCTCTCTTCTTTCCGCTCCCTGCATCCCCCATCCCTCATCACCCTCAAAGGCGGGCAGCGCACTTGCGACTCTTGAGTTGCAAGTCTCCATGGACGGCGATGTCACTTACCATCAGGTGACCCGTCTGTTCGTCTGTCCCCCTATTGTATAAAAAAAAAAAAAAAAAAAAAACAATAGGTTTAATACGTTCCCGCTTTTGTTAGTGGGACCAAATACTATTTGGCAAAATCTTTATATTTTATCCAATTGTAAAGAATTAATCAGCATTGATTTAGGTACTTACTAATTAATGTAACAGTTTCTTAGCAAAGAAAATATATCTTAAGACCTAACATGAATTGAAATTATAAGGTACTTGACCATTTACGATTTTATTTTTAAACTCTTTACTTAGTTCTTTTTAAGAAGTCTTGAATACATACCTATATATTTCAGGAAAGAGCCGAAGCTGAATTAGAGCGTCTTCGCCAACAAATATCGGAGAAAGAACGCGAGCTCGAAGAACTAAAACCTAAATACGAAGAGATGAAGGCTCGCGAAGAAGAATGTACGAGGGCTTTAGCATTGAATCAACAGAAAAGACAAGAGTTATATGCGAAGCAAGGCAGAGGAACACAGTTCACATCTAAGCAAGACAGAGATCGATGGATTGAGAAAGAACTGAAGTAGGTTTTGTGTTTTTAAGGGTTCGGTTAAACGGGACCCTATTACTAAGACTCTGCTGTCCGTCTCTCACTAAATACTAAAAAACAGAATAAAAAAAATAATTAAGGGGGCTCCCATACAACAAACGTGATGGTTTTGCTAGATAGCGGCAAGTAGACGCTTGAAATATTTACAGAATATTTAGTTATATGTATATTCACTTTATAAATAATTAATTAATTAAATTAAAATAAAACAAATATTTTAATACAATAAATGTGATTTTTTGCTGTTATCATAGATAATGGTACGGAACCTTTTGTGTGCGAGTCTGACTAGCACTTGGCCGATTTTTTTTTAAAGAAACCAGCTAACAACAAACTTACTCCATAGTTAATCATGTTGAAGCCGTGTCATACATTAAACAGGCAAACATTTAGTTACTGAATCTACTCATTATACACTTGTCGCCTGCCGTATTTACGAACCGATACGACCTTCAAACCTTCAAGAAAAGAGCGTACTCCTACCTAATAGGCCGGCAACGCACTTATGACTCTTGAGTGTGTGGCGGCGGTAGTCACATGCCATCAGGTGTTCCGTCTGCTCGTTTGCCCCTATCGCATATAAATATATATATAAAAACTTATATAGCCCCATCAACTGAGAGTGCGGATCTTGTTTACGATTAGGGTAGTGTTTAGTAGTTTTCGGTAAATTTATTTTTCATTTTCATTCATACATATCTGATGCTATTCGCAGGTCCCTTAACAAACAATTAAAAGATAAAAAGGACCATGAAGCTAAACTCCGCGAAGATCTACGACGTGACGCAACAAAGCTTACCGAACTGGAAAAAAGGATTGAAGAGACTACGAAAGAGATGGAGAGACAACGAGTCGCTATTGACGAACACAATAAACAGTACTACGAATGTAAGAAGAAAAAGGATCAAGAACAGAGTGCTAGAAAGTAAGATTTGCAAGATTTCTTTTTGCTATTTTAGTATATACATATGTATGTTCGTTAACTTGAGAGCAACTATTAGTTCTGTAGAAAATGATACTATATTATTAAAACAGAATTTTAAGGCTAGTACAGTAGAAAAATATAAAATAAACTTATTTCCAATTTAATAGGCTGTTATGTATAAGAATTTCTTACGCTTAATTTTCGAATATATAATAGAAAATAAAAATATTTTCTTCGCTTTTTTTCAGTGAACTCTGGCGAAAAGAAACTTCGCTGACACAAAATTTATCATCTTTAAAAGATGATTTGGCAAAGGCTGATCAAGCACTGCGATCTATGGCTGGAAAGGTTAGATCCTTTTTTTTACTTTAAAAATGTAAAATACATATAATAGGTTTTACAATGTCGCTATAGTATAATATTTTAATGGTGGATGGTGACCACCACTCTTTGACTCCACCTATTGCTTTCCATCAGGCAAAGTGCAGTCACCATGGTAGGCTAATATAAAAAAAAAATAGGTAAGTTACACTACAAAATAAAAAAAATCAATAATGTTAAAAGTACTCTTTCACACCTATTTAAAAGCTGAATTTATAAGCATTTCTGTCAATAACACACGCATTACTCATTTTATAAATGACTTTTCTAGCCTATCCTGAACGGTCGGGACAGTGTGCGCAAAGTGCTCGAGACATTCCAGGAGAGAGGAGGCGAGTGGGCCAAGATAGCCACGCAGTACTATGGCCCAGTCATTGAGAATTTCACATGTGACAAGACTATTTATACTGCTGTTGAAGTAAGGATTTTTTTTTAAAAAGGCTAAGGCATTAGGAATGTTTCCTATGCGCGGTTGTCACTTCCACATTTAAAATGAAAATGCTTAAACTACTCGTCTAAAATATACTCAATATAGATAGATATGCCCAGTTTAAAATCGTGCAACTGTTCATGAAATCTCTAGTGAGTGCACTCTTAGTGGCTCTTAGTGGTTTTCCAAATTAAGGTTATTAAATCTATAGCAACAGCACGGTAAGATTTTTTTGTTTTGTATTGAGTGTGGCTGCCTGGGATGTGAAGAAGTGTTGGTTTCCTTAGTCTTTGTGTGTGGGGTATTGTTGGAGTAGAGTCAGAAATATCCCGTCTAAGATGCAGCGGCAATAAATAAAATATTTTACAACGCTCTGTGTAGTCTAGATATGGTAATTTAAATTTAAATGTTAAGAAAAGTTAAACTGTTTTTCCGAAATATACTATATTTTAGTCAGTTTTTATATCTATCCTGCAGTGTTTCAAAAGTTTTTAGGTGATCTTTATCACGATACGGTAACGGATTGTGTTTCTATATATATTAGCAATTTTATATTCAAAATATTTCTCATTTCTAGGTGACAGCTGGCAATCGCCTATTCCACCATATTGTAGAATCTGACACAGTTGGTACAAAGATCTTGAAGGAAATGAACAGGCAGAGTCTCCCGGGAGAGGTTACGTTCATGCCTCTCAACCGACTACAAGTGAGAGACATGGTGTACCCAAGTGACAATGTAAGAGTATATTCTACATAAAAATCATAAGAGTACAAAATAACCTAAATAAGACACGTCGTTTCTTTCGGTAAATAGTTTACGTGGTAGGCATTAAGGTATATATATATTAAGGCATAATATTACGTAAGTGCCTATTTACGTAATAGGGGCAAGCCTATTGCTGTAACCGGCCACTTTGGGATTTATATGGGAAAATAGGAATTATGAAAGAGGGAAAAGCAGGATGGAAAGGATTGGGGAAATATCTTAAGTAGGCCAGGGTTGCATACCATAAACTTAAACTGGCTGATGTCGGGATGTTATTTTAAGTACAGGACACTAGCTTAGTTTAATATGCCCTTAAATTTGACTTAGTTTATTATTATTTGAATGCTTATAAATAAAATAAAACACAACTTCCAGAATGCCATAGCAATGGTACAAAAACTGAAGTACGACCTGAAGTACGCGAAGGCGATGAAGTACATATTCGGCAAGACGCTGATCTGTAGGAACCTGGAGTGTGCCACCGAGCTCGGCAAGCAGTTCCACCTCGACTGTGTCACTCTAGAGGGAGATCAGGTATCTCGACACTATTTATTAACTAATATGCTACTAGCACAGAACTGAATATTTGGAATGAATATTTGGTCTTGCTGAGTTTCATAGTCATAAGTAATTCATTTAATAAAATTTTGTTGTGCTGAAATTTATACATACCAAAATGTACAATTATTAGAATGGACCTATAAGATGATTAATTTACCAATACCTACATATAATATATTTAAAACTTATAATGATGTCAATATTAAAAAGTAAATACACCGCTGCCTACACCTTCGGGGATACAGGCATGAGTTTAAGTATGTATGTATATTAAAAAGTTTTAATCTTAATTGCATGTTGGGCTGTATAACATGCAACACATTCCATTTATTAAATCAATTATATCAATTATAAAAACATAAATACACTTTCCTGTATCTTACACAATTTCTAATGTCCCCCCACACAGTCTCAGTAAAAAAATACGAAACACTGAAGTTACGTAATCTTAACCGGGTCTTTAAATTATACCTGATGTCAGTAACAGTTGTCCCACAGTTCAGTTAACACTCTTTATTGTCAAAAAGTATACATATTTTTGTTCATAAATGTGGAACTATGTATGTATTAACCCTGTACGAAATAATATTTTTACCTCGCAGGTATCATCTAAAGGATCCTTAACTGGTGGTTATTTCAACCAATCCCGATCACGTTTAGAAATGCAAAAAACTCGATCGGAGCTAATGGAGCAAATTACCACATTAGAACAGGAGTTGAACACCCTCCGACAAGAACTGAACAAGACTGAAACTAGTATTAACAGTATTGTGTCAGAAATGCAGAGGACTGAGACTAAACAGGGGAAAGCTAAGTGGGTATTTGTGATTTTAATGTATTTATGGGTATTTTGTTGTTAGTCAAATGGGTAACCAAACTTTTTTATCTGAATGTGCAAGAAGGAGGATTATGTTGTTCAAGTGTTTGTATATGCACGCTTGAAAATGAAGACAAGTGATAGTACTAATGATACCTTTGATGATGGGTTAGAAAAAAAAAAAACTATGAAAATAATCATTTTTTTAAAGCTCTTTATTATCATTATATTTAAAAGACGATAGTTTCACAAAAACATATCACTTTATTAAAAGTAGCAATATCAAATACAGTAAGCTAGCTATCGCTCAAAACGGGTCAAAGCCACATGGACGTCACGATTGCACCATTATCTAGTGTAGGGGCAACTCGTGTTGAATAAGACGTCCCTTCGTGATCTAGCTGTTGACTAGACTGACCTCTCTACTTTTTTCAAAGGTATAATTCGTATACTATCGTCTATCTTCGTTTTCGTGAGGGTTTTCCTAATACCGTACCTAATATGTATGTATTCATATGGTTGTATGTATGTATGTATTTGATGTGTCTGTAGCGTAAACGGTTTAATGGATTTTGACAAGTGACGTGTCACTTCCATCATCTTAATAGTAGACGTGACATAGGGCAGGGGTGCTCAAACTTGAACTGCTGGCGATCTACCTCAATATTTTTAGACTACTTACGATCGACTTGAGAGGCTGCAAGTATGTGTGATGCAGGGTTGTCGTACATACACGATACACCCTACCTACCTAGGTAGGGTGTACCGTAGCATATATAGATATTAGCTTTCCGCACAATTTACATTATCTTAGTCAAGATTTGGGTTAGGTTTACTTAAGTTCTTCTCTACAATATCAATGAAAAAACTCCTAGTTATTCAAAATTGCGAGTTTATTCGTTGTTACAAAACAAAAGAGTTACATATGGTGTTAAACTCAACTAAGGAGTGACTTTGGATCTTGAAGCGTGGCACTGCATGTCCTCAGCATACTTTTCATAAGATGGTGCGTAACCACTGAGGCCAATCGCAAGCATGATGACATATGATCGTCAGTTAGTCGATTGCGATATTTTGACTTAATTATCTTCATTTCAGAAAATGCAGACTCGCACAAGTAAGTTGACCCAAACATTGCCGTCAGTTGAAGGGCGATTTGCCTTAGATTCGGATATTTATCTTCAGATATAAAACACCAGAAATTTGTATCAGATGCTGTAGCTTTGAGATGTATATCTGATATAATCTGCACCAACTCATTTTCAACAGAACATGAGTTCATATTAAACTGACTTGCTACTTCAGTGGTTAATTCCTCAATGTTTTTACATGAAAAAGGATAACTCATAAATGATGCTATATTTGCCAATTTACTGCAATCATAAAAACGCATTTCGAATTGTCCCAAAATATTTGATAATTCAGCCTCATACGTATCATAATTCAACTGAGGAATCCTTGCTTTCAAAGACGGAAAATGTTTCAGATCCTTTCTTTTCAGTTGATCTATCATAAGTTGCAATTTACTTTTGAATGCGTTTACTGCGCTAATCATCTCAATAATAGTTTTTCCTTTACCTTGAAGCTCCAAGTTAATGGTGTTTAAGTGCATTGTGATGTCAGTCAAAAATGCCAAATCAGTCAGCCATTTTTCGTTTTTCAACATCTCAGTGTCATCACCTCTTTCGTCTAGAAAAGCTGTTATTTCGGGCAATAATTCTTGAAACCTTTCTAGGAATTTTCCGCGACTCAACCACCTGACGTCCGTGTGAAGAACTAAATCAGTGTGTTCAGCTGACTCCCTATCTTCCAACTGCAACTTATAGAGCCGCCGTTGCAAGCTACGTGCACGGATGGAATTCACAATTTTTGTTGCAATGCCCATAATTTCCTCCGTGTTTAAAACTTTTGAACACAAAACTTGTTGATGTATAATGCAATGGAATGAAAAAAATGAAGGGAATTCTTCATTAGCTCGACACAATGCCACAAAACCGTTCTTGTTTCCAGTCATTGCTAGTGCTCCATCGGTTGTAATGCACACTAATTTATATATTGGTAGCTTGTAGTTTTTTACAAAATTGATGAAAACGTCATATATATCTTCGCCACGGGTCTTCCCCTTCAGAGGAATGATTGTCAAAAATTCTTCCTTAGCCAACATGTCATTGAATACCATCCGAATAAAAATACACAGCTGGGCAGTGTCTGTCATATCGGTGGATTCGTCGAACTGTAAAGAAAAGTATGTACATTCCATGATATCACGTTTTAGTTTATCTGCGATGTCCTGACTCATGACTTCAATACGCCTTGTGACAGTCGGACGAGATAACTGAAGTTCTCTAATAGCAGACATGATTTCCGTTTTATTTTTAAAATCTCCAAATAAAGTCTCACCCGCTTCAATAAATGCTTCCTTCACAACCGATCCATCTTCGAATGGTTTCTTGTGTTTCGCCAATATATGAGATATTTTAAATGACGCGATCGTAGCAGCTTTTGATTGTTTGGCTGGTCTTGTGAACATGGTTTGTTCTTTTTTCAAACAAGATATCAAATTACTTACTTTTCGTTTTCTTAATTCACTCTGTGGCGGAAAATCCTTTTCATAGTTTTTATGAACCGTTTTATGATGCCTCTCTAAGTTACCACGCTTAGGTATTGCAACTGACGCACGACAAATAACACAAATGCACTTATCCTTCACCATACAAAAGAAAAAATTCTTCCTCCCAATCGTTATTAAAATAATACGTTTTAGATTTCTTCACTGCACTCATTTCGCACTATTTAATAATAAACTTTGTATCGACGTAGTATCGCCTTCAAGTTACAATTCAGAATGACTCCAATTCCTGCAGGCGCAACATTGAAATGGTCTAGTACAGTCTAGTCTAGAAACAACGCGGCTTTTCTTTGACAAGTACCGCGCGTTCCTTTGATAAAGTCGCCTTTTGCCGCAAGCAGTGTTATTACGTAATAAATTTTTGTAGTTTAGTTACCTACTTATTAAAAATTTTTTTCTTCTCAAGATCTACTCAAAAAGCACTCGCGATCGACTGGTCGATCATTTTGACATAATGTTAGCAATAAATAAAAATGCTTCAAATGCAATTGGGTTTGTTCAATGCAAGTGGGTATTATTAATTATTTTACTTTTTCAAAATTTGTTTCCCTGCATGGGATTATGATAGAACACCTACTAAACGACTGACAACATTAATTATACAGAAAGTATGTTTAGCTATAGATATTGTTTTAACACAGTAAATTTAACAGTTAGTATTGTGTTAATATCAATTTTTTCACCTGAAATAAAAATAGACCTTAACTAACTATATTATTTTATCAACTTATGACTCTCAATATTTTGGTAGATAATAAAAAACTAAAGTATTAAATATGTTTTATAGTTATTCTGTAGACTGGAAACAGTTCTTAAAAGTTTTAGAGCTAGATATGTATCTTATATAACACTACAAAAAAACAAAACAACAAAAAAAATTGTTGTGTCCCTGCTAGAATTGTCACATCACAACTGACAGATCACACAACTGAACATTGTCATGAAATATAACATATACCTATCTTTTATCCATTAATTTTCATTAATGTAACATGTGCCATTGCAAATATAGGACCGGTACATTAAGGTCAATATATAATTGGTATTTCATCAGTTTAATTTACTTGTTTACCAGGGATATATTCGATAAGGTAAAAGCGGACATTCGTCTGATGAAGGAGGAGTTGGCTTCTATAGAGAGGTTCCGCGGCCCTAAGGAGCGATCTCTGGCACAGTGCCGGTCTAGTCTCGAAGCGATGCAAGCTACCAAGGAGGGACTTGAATCTGAATTACATCAGGTAAAGTTTGCTACTTCACAACTATCGTAGCTATCGCTAGCTTCTATCCCTATACCTTACTAGCTTCCTCTCCTGTCATTACACCTTTCATACTAGCCCGCCTGCTGTCTTTACTTCATCGTATGTTCTTCGCGGTCGACCGTCTACCGTCCGTGCCCCTAACGTTTAGAAATGCCTTATGTTATATATTTAAAAAACTCTAACAGATTTATGCGATACCATGTTTTATTTTTAAAATGCTCGATTAAACTAAATGGGATTGAATTCTTAAATCAAAAATGGGAGTATTCAATACCCCTCTGCTGATCGCTTTAAGGATGCAGGCGTAAAGCATTTGTATGTATGTTTTGTGATTAATGTGAAACAAGGTATAATTTGTTTATTGCTAAACTAATATAATCAGCTTGTAATCGCAGGAGCTAATGGAGCAGCTGTCAACTGCAGACCAGGGCAAGGTGGACGAACTAAATGACGCCATACGTCGTCTCACACAAGAGAACAAAGAAGCGTTCAGCGCTAGAATGAACTTGGAAGCCACCAAGAACAAGCTTGAGAACTTGCTCACAAACAATTTGATTAGGTAAGGTTATTTATTAAAGAGGTCAATGTGATCCAACTATTTTAGTTTTATGTGATAAACAAAAATGAATATGGTGGTGCAATTCAAACAACTTCTTAAGCGGTACGCACAGGTAGGTCACAGAAAAATGTATTTACTGACAAAAAAATGTTTACTATTGAGCAATATTTTGACAAGAATAATGACCGAGTTTATGCTTATAACTCTATAGAAGCTTCCCCATTACTTAATTTCCAACACCATGTTCCATAACCAAGAAAGGTCCTTTCAGCAAGACTCAGCACCGGGAAATAAAGCTCGATCTGCCTAAACGTGTTTGGAAACGAACGGTTCTGACTTCATCAGAGTTAAATTATGATTTATGGTCAGTTTAGATATGGTCTAAAACGCCATCATAATTTGAAGTCCGAAAAACAATCCATAAGCTTGACAGTGAAGAATTTTCCCATTTAGAGAATGCATGTTTCTATTGATACTGACCTCGTTTAAAGGATTGTATTAAAGCCAATGGAGATCGTTTTAAATAAGCTTCATACATTTTTAATGTTATTATATTAATGTATGAACTATACTACTACAATAAAAAAAAAACCTTTTAACAATATTTATGGCAAGACCAGGTATACTCATTGAATTTCACATTAATTCATTAGACTCATATTCTTCTTAATTATTGAATATTTTTACTTTATTTCGGTTAGACGCAAAGACGAATTAGTGCAAGCTCTTCAAGAGATATCAGTAGAAGATCGCAAGCGTCGATTGGCCAACAGCAAATCTGACCTAGCGGCCACTGAGAAACGTATCAAACAGATAAACAAGGAGCTAGAAGAAGTCGAAAGGAAAGTACAAGCTGCTGTCAAAAACGAAAAAGCCTTGAAAATTGAACTTGATAAGTGGAGGAATAAGGTATGAGGCTCAGTCGTTATATCCTTGCATTCGGTGTAAAGTAAAGTAGGCTAAAGAGGTTATACCGCGGTACCGGCTGCCTACTGATTTTAGAGTTATTGTAGTTTTTTTTTTTAATTTAGTACTACACTATCATAGGACAAACAAGCAGATTGGCCATCTGATAGTAAGTGACCCCTGTTGCCCAGGCAACTCCAGAATCATAAGAGTGCTGTCCGCCTTGTAGAGTAAGGAAAAGGGAGGATGGGCAATTGACAAAAAAAAAAGGGGAGGGAAAGGCGGTTGGACGCCAGCCGATCTTAGCGTTATAGTAACCGTATGTTGGGAAAACGACACATGACTTAAATATTTACATTTTTAATTAATATTAAATGCTACCAAAAAAAAGTAAATTTTGTATCACTATGTCAAAAGGAAAAAGAAGCACAAGATAAAATGGAAGAGGATGCTAAAGGATTAGAAAAGATGGCGTCTAAAGAGGTGTTGCTCCAGGAGAAGATACAAGAGTCTCTCGACAAGATCGCTGCCTTGGGAACATTGTCTAACGCTCCCGAACTACACGCAAAATATCAGAAAATGTCGCTCAAACAGGTACCTATATATTATATAAAAATATAAATAGTCTATACCATTAGGTAAATGACTGTCAAGTCAGATCTGTATACTTTTAATAAACTTATTGGTTCGTCGACAAACTGTAGTGATAATCAATTGATGTTGTTTAATAAACTTTAAAACAGCAGCAAATGTGTTAGAATTATATATATAGTACTCTCTTTTTTTACTCTAATTTGATTATACATTAATAAAATGTTGCAAAATAATGAATTTCAAAGCTAGTATACTACTCTACTTAACTAAAATGATTCTTGTTCAGAATTATTTAAAAAGTTATGACATTTTAATTACCTACACAAAAAATAAATACACAATAATTATTACTCATTCGAGTACAATTAATAGTAAAAATGCCTAAACCTCCTTATTCATATGTCATATTCTCTCTTGTGCAGCTTTTCAAGGAGTTGGAAAAAGCGAACCAGCATTTAAAGAAGTACAACCATGTGAACAAAAAAGCTCTAGACCAGTTCATCAGTTTCTCAGAACAGAAAGAGAAGTTATACAAACGTAAAGAAGAACTTGATATTGGGTAAGTAGATTATCTTTTTTAAATATTATCCCAGAATCATGTAAAGTTAAAAACCTAGTAACTCTTATACTAAAGCGTAATTAATCGAAGGGCTCGAAGGACCAGTGTTTGAATATAGACGTTGTTGCTTTGGTACAGTTGACTTTCATTAAATTTTAACTTTTACAAAGTTATGACTTGCAGTTTTAGTAATAGATCACTAAATATACCTCACCAGCTCCTCCATTCCGTTATATTTTCGATTTTGCTTCATACACCATATCAATAATTTATTATACAGGCTAGCTACAGTGAGAAAAATACATAGACCTAACCGAATTGTCAGATGACTACAAAATATATACGTAAAGTTGGGTGTAGTCAGGCCTATTTATATATTACCATCCATCTATCTAACATTTATGTTTAATGTAACTTTTTTATTTAATTATGCTTTGTTTCTGTAATAAAAACTAGTTATATAGGATGGTTCTTTTACAAATATTGTCCTATGAATCTTCTAAACTCATTTTATATACATTCTAAACATATTTAATATGCATTCACACATCTATAGGTGTGTCATTTATAGTCCCGTTTTTTTCAAACTCCCTGATTTGAGCTATGATTCTATTGTAAACACCATTGCGTGCGTCAGCTGCATACAAATAATCCATGTGACCTAAGTCACTTAAAAAAATAACATCCAGCACATTAGGCAATTTGCTTTTTAACATCATCACGTCCTGAACATCCGATAGCCAATCTTTATCACTGTAATATAACACAATTGGTACTTGAATCATATTTGTATTGTAATCAGGAGGCATAACTTTTCCATATCTCTCAATATTCTCCTTCTGCCCATAGTCGAACCTACAAAATCGTTTAGAATTCACTAATTGTCCGTAATGAAGAAACTGAAGCGTCGAGGAGCCAGTAGGCATGTGCCCAAATATGACTGGCCATAAAGTATCGTTTATTCTATGCTCAGATCCCATCAAGGAATACAATAAATTTTCACATTTCACTGGCAACCAACTGCACACAAACGGTGATACTTTGTTAAATAAAACTGTTACTGGTGACAAAATGTTGTAATCAACCACAGATGATAGCTCGTTCGCGCTCGGGGAAAACATTTGTATGATAGGGCTTCTGACGTTGCCCATCCAAGCTACAGGTGCTAGCGAAAACATAAACTTTATCTTCTTATTGTACTCCGGCATCGTCGACAATAACACGTAGCCAGTTGTAGTGCCTTGCGAGTGCCCTACATAATATAGGCTCTCTCTTACCGTAGTTGCTAGAATGTAGTCTATCATAGCAGACAAATCGTACAGTCCTATCTCTTCCCACGTGAATCTCCAAAATTCTAGTGACGTAGAGTTATAAACTTTATGGTCAGTACAATATTTATTACCTCTTGCGTTCCCCATCCAAACGTCGAAGCCTTCGTCAGCTAACAGGTACGCCAGTGAAAGGTAGGGACCTTGTAGTAGCCAACAATCTGCAGATTCTGTGATACCATGCATTAGAAACACCACTTGGCCAGTTTCGCTCGGTATTCTATAGAAATTTATTATGTAAGAGTCCTCAGTCACTACCCGATGTTCTTCTAAATCATATCCGTACTTGTACGCCAACTGGACGATATTTAGATGCGCGTCTTCAGATATTATTGTACTATCTAACATATCTGTAAACATGTCCCACCAACTTTTACAATCGACCGCCAGTAACAATGCGAATATAGGTAGCAAGGTATAAATATACATTTTATTTTTTAGACGTGTTTGCGTCGCGTATGTTCGTTATGAAATGAACTGTTCCATAAATATATAACATTCAAATCAGTGTAGTTAAATGTTTCTCGACGAGTTGTACAAACTGTTAATTTCGTCATTATCGATATAATAAACCTTCGATCTCCATGCGACTTGAAAATCCATCTATTTCATTCTAGAAATTCATAAAAATATTCGACTGGTGAAAAACTAAGAACAAGATTTGTTTAGCTATCTGCAAATGTATGTGAAGTGTAATAAAAATCACTTTTATGTTAATGTTCCTTGATAAGGTTTCTTTATTTCCTGAGCTTTATGATAACATAAAATTTATAAAAAAACCTTCGTGAGTGACACCCACTTGTAAAAGACCACATATTAGCTCACTGTTTGATTTTCTAGTTAATATTTTTAGACAAAAAATAATGATTGTTTGTTCTGTTTCCTTAGTTACCAGTTCTTCTCCAGACTTTATTTATACATATACATTTCTACTATTATATTTTGGTTCAGAATCTTAACAGATGATAGCTGATGTTATTCGGGTAAATATCCTATGAAAACGGATAAAGTCCTGTGAAAACGGTCCACCTGTTTCCTAGATTAGCAGGACCAAATAGATAGTATATATTTTTTTTATCTACTTGCTCTAGTTATTTTATTGTTATGCCTTAAATGTAAGTAAATTTAAGATATTAGTAAATTTTTAAAACAGTGGTAGAGCCATTCTTAGGTACGAATGGGCCACCTCGACCGGTGCGATACCACCCACGGCCTTACAGAAAACCGGTTGTGGAGCAACGTTTGCTTTGCACTTCCCCGAAACGAGAGAGGTTTCCGAAGGCCAAACTCCCCCTCTCCTCTTACCTCTTCCCCTCATCTGCTACGAGACATACTACTAAAAATCCTGTAAAGATAACGCTAGAAATATTGTCCCTAACCTTTAACCCAGGATTTCCGACATATTATGTTATAGGTTCATGATATGATTTTATTATTAAAAAACGTGATGTTCGAGAGTCATCTTTTTAGTTTTCCTTAAGATAAAGCACGTAATAAGCATTGCAATTAGCTCATTACTGCACATTAACTTGTCGCACTGTGTTACTGGTTCAGGTCACTGTGTCTGTAAGCCGTAGGAAGCCATTTGACCCTAATTTCTGTTATTTTCAATAGCTATTGAAAATACTTGTTTTTTAATTATTAGTTAAAAAAATCAACATATATATGAGATGCTCGAATAAAAAAACCTTATGCCGCAAGCGTAACGTATCATTATCTTACTTATTATTTATTATTAGTAAAGTTAAATATATTTATCGAGCATTATATCAATTATTATTAGTATTAGGTCTATTTTTGTCCTGAAACCGTGTCCGCCAGTAACTCGTATAGGTAACATTATGTCGTATACCTTGCTAATGACTAAGTTCATTTCTAATCAGGGTAAAAACCATACAATTTTGTCTTTTTGTTATCTTGAAAGACAATTTTAACCTACTTTTATAATATTGTTGTTTCGCAGTAAAACTTGGTATGTGTTCAGATGACAAACTACAATATTATAATTTAGCATTTTGGAGCTAGTCTTATGTTAGGGAGTTAACGACTAGTCCAACCGATTGGATTAACAATGGCCTGAAGGTGAAGGCAGGATATGGATAGTGGAACTCTTCAATCATTTATAATAAACCCCGTAAGTTTAGGCACTTGTTCTGTTTAAACGAGACATTATATTTGTATATGCATTGAAGACGTCGGGTTTTTACTTTTTTTAACGTATGTAGCTATAAATATTATTAAGGTCTATTTAACATAGTCAAATATACGAATATATATACCATCTAATAGTCACGTAACAATTTTATTTTGTCTGCTTTCCATTTTCTTCTATTTTAAACTCATTCAGAAGATTAAGACATAAAAGTTCAAAACTATTTTTTACAAGGACTTAAAAGTTAAAATAACCATACAAGCATTTACCTTTATTGAAGGGGTTATCTGTATTGCTTGTCCACCCACATAATAACCATCATTAATAATAATAGCAAAACGAGAAATAAATACAAATATTTTGTACGTAATCGCTTGTCTAATTGTAGTAGTTGAGAATAATAAAAAGATATAACTTTAGTTATTAATTTTCCAGTGGTGAGAAAATAAGAGAGCTTATCGAGACTTTAGAACACAGGAAGCTAGAAGCTATCCAGTTCACATTCAGACAAGTCAGCAAGAACTTCACCGAGGTGTTCAAGAAACTCGTACCGCAAGGAAGGGGAAGTCTGATTATGAGAGTGGCTCCTGATGAACAGCAAGAAATCACTTCTGATGTAAGCTCATTTTATAAACATATTTTCAAAGAAATTATTCTAAATCATTCTTTTCTTGCCATCATTGTCTCAGTCCATTCATTGTTGGACATGGGGTTTTTCCAATGTGGGTCATAGCACCTGGACCGTGGCCTCTCTCATCTAGTCTATCCTAGCTACCTACGTCAGACCGTCAGTCGTTACATCTGACTTTCCTTTCTGTATGTGTAATTATAAAAATAAGCTAAAAGTTTATATGTAAAAAAACAATGTAATTGTAAACTATCTCATGTCAAGTGAACTGTAATGAATTCTTAAGACAAATTGAGATATAAAGCTCTTTAAACCTATGTATATGAAAAGTAGAATAACTGTAAACAATATTTTATTTTATTATTGATATCCCATAAATTACAGTTCTTAAAATGTAATTGTAAATAGTAATTCATAAATGAACTTTACAAGTTCTGCTTTGATTTTATTAAAAAAAAAAACGCGAGTAACATGCATATTTTAACTTATAAGAATAATATTCTGCAACATATAAAATGATGTCGCACAGCCTAAAGCTAAGTTGACAGTAACAGTGTAATGTATGTTGGTAGCGCGCGAACGCGGACCAGTTCACCGGAGTGGGCATCAAGGTGTCGTTCACGGGCGGCGAGGGCGACATGCGCGAGATGAACCAGCTCTCCGGCGGACAGAAGTCTCTGGTCGCGCTGGCGCTCATATTCGCCATACAGAAATGTGACCCCGCCCCTTTCTACCTATTCGATGAAATTGATCAGGTATATGTATACTGTATTATTTGGCTTTCTTGTATCTTCGTCAGACATCTCACACACGGCCGTCTGATCCAAAACTAAGCAGAGCTTGTACTATGGTAACTAGACTGCTGATAAACATTCTTATGTATTTCTAAATACATACATATTATAGATATATTACATACACCCAGGCACAGCAAATGATAGTGCTCATCATACAGTTATTTGTCCTGGGTGGGAATCGACCCATGACCTCTGGGACCTGAAATGCTTCAGTATAAAATATTTATATCCGTAGTAAAGTGTATACGTCACCATCCCACAGGCGTTGGACGCGCAACATCGTAAAGCGATCGCGAACATGATCCACGAGTTGTCGTCATCAGCGCAGTTCATCACAACTACGTTCAGGCCGGAGCTTCTAGAGCACGCTCACAAGTTCTACGGCGTCAAGTTCAGGAATAAAGTGTCTCACGTCGAGTGCGTCACACAAGAAGAGGCCAGAGACTTCGTTGAAGACAGTGCGACTCACGCCTAACGAATGCCATGTCTGGTTTTATGAAAAACTCTAAGTATTTATTATACTTACTTTGTCATAGTCCACTCAGCCGTGAAAGAATATATATGTTGACATGTCTCCTAAAATTTTGACACAAATATTACTTTAAAAGAAGTACTTGATACATCTAATGTGCTATCGCTTGTCGAATATGTAAGTTTTAAGTTTAAAAGACGTAATACGATTAGTGGATCACTGAAAATGGACCAATTGGCCTAATATGACATTCGTCTGTGACAAAAACGTCTGGAGATATTATTTCGTAGCTAAAATGATGACGGTTAATGATATGTGTAGACAGAACATGCTGCGAGACGACATGACATTAAATTTGAATTGTTTTTCATTAATAAAAATGTTTTTAATATCTAGAAGTGATAACGTTTATATAATTAAACGTTATAAATGTTATAATATTATTTTTTTATCTAAAATAAATAGCTTTTAAAGTATTAACGATGATTTTATTTAACTTTTGCCCCAGTTAAGAGGCCTTTTCTGAGGTACCTACTAGGAGGCACACAATCCAAATAATATAAAACTAAATTGATACCTTCGAAAGAACTCCAAATCGTGAAACCAAATCTTCATCCGATGATATTAAACTAATACATCTCCCACTTTGTAAAGCAACATGATGTAGACTGTCCAAAAAAGGAGTTGTAATGTTTTTAGTTTTAGTATGTGTGGTTCTTTGGGCACAATTGTGGCGATAAGGCCCATAATGGAGGATTGGCTGGAGAGGCAACATGGCAGCCTCCGCTCCTCACCGGTCACGGCTGTTTCGGTAAGTACCTGTGTCGAAAAGGCCGGGAGCCAACGTCTGCGTGCCACCACTGCGGAGGCTTTTACGAGGATACTGCACTCCACACCCTAGTGGAGTGCTCAGCGTGGGTGCAACAGTGA
Organism: Tyria jacobaeae; assembly: GCA_947561695.1. Taxonomy (NCBI): domain Eukaryota; kingdom Metazoa; phylum Arthropoda; class Insecta; order Lepidoptera; family Erebidae; genus Tyria; species Tyria jacobaeae. The sequence continues at coordinate 15,649,234 of OX387220.1, forward strand.
CACGACCTCGTGATGGCTATTGGTGTAGGAAGCCTCTCGCTAGAGACCACGGTTCTGTCCATGGTCCAAAGTGAGAGTTGGAGGGATTCTGCCGCCTCGTTTTGCGAGGAGGTGATCTTGGCCAAAAAGGCAGCGGAAAGGGAAAGGGAGAGGACAAGCGCTCTCCCATCCCGCATAAGACGCACCAGACGTCAGAGAGCAAACACTGCTCTCCGACCTCCATGAGCGCTGGCCTGGGGGTAACGGGCCGGGCTAATCGTTACCCCAGCAGAAGCAGGCCTGAAACGGTGGTGGGCGTAATGCCCCTATACTTCAAAGTGATATCGGTAGTCAGGCGGCCAAGGTCTGCTGGGGTTCCCGGAAGCTACCTTCTGAGGGTATCCCGGGTCCCTAGCAATAGACGCTCTCGTGGCGCAACACCGTGTGGTTTTAGTAGGTTCGAGTCTGACATACGCCTTACCGTCAGCTCCGGTGTGGCGATGACTCCATGGGGTTGAAACATGAAAGGTGTGGTTCTTTGTTCTACTGTAACTTCTACATGCTTAAACAGCCTAAATGACATTGGCTATATATTTTAAAATCATTCAGAATGGAGGTCATGCCCAGGTAGTTAGTTTATTTTTTTGAGGATAGTTGTTTTTTTCTACTTTTTAATTAGTACATACCTAACTTGTTATTTTAGGTACCAGGTTTATCCATTCAAAAGAAATAAAAGATGTTACTATTTTACTAGCTATATAATATTAATTCATATAAGATTATATGTATATGATAGCTTATTTTATTCAAAAAATCACAAGAATTGTAAAACGACAATACTTATTGCACATTCAAATAACAAATTACCTATTTAAATACGATTATTACCTTTAGAACAGCCAGGTAGTATTGATATGTACTATTTAACAAATCTTATTATGAACCTAATTTTGTCTACTAAAATTTTTTTTTTTTTTTTTTTTTTTTTTTTTATGCGATAGGGGGCAAACGAGCAGACGGGTCACCTGATGGTAAATGACTACCGCCGCCCATGGACACCCACAACTCAAGGGTCACAAGTGCGTTGCCGGCCTTTTAGGTAGGAGTACGCTCTTTTCTTGAAGGTTTGAAGGTCGTATCGGTTCGGAAATACGGCAGGCGACAATTTGTTCCATAAGCTGGTTGTGCGAGGCAAAAAGCTTCTGGAGAAGCGCACAGTGGTGGAGTGCCAATCGTCCAGGTGATGGGGATGGATATTTTGTCGCGTAGAACGATGGCGGAAACCAGCAGCCGGTATAAGTCCGAACAATTCCTCTGAACACTCCCCATGATACAAGCGATAGAGGATGCAGAGTGAAGCTACATCTCTAAGCAACGCCAAGGTGTCAAGTCGATCAGAGATATCTTGGCAGTCAATGATGCGAGTCGCTCTCCGTTGAATGCGGTCAAGAGGGAGAAGTTGGTACTGGGGTGCACCTGCATAGAGATGAGAACAGTATTCCATGTGCGGCCGAACCTGCGCCTTATAAAGTTGCAGGCGGTGGGCCGGAGTAAAATACTGTCTCGATCTGTGTAGCACACCAAGCTTCTTCGAGGCTAATATGGCCTTACTCTCTAAGTGACCGCGAAACTGGACTTCGCTTGATATATCGACGCCAAGGATTCCGATACTGGCTGATGCAGTTAGGGAAGTGCTCTCAAATTGAGGTGATACGACCAATGGCATCTTTTTAGCGGTGAACGCGCAAACCTGTGTCTTCGTGGGGTTAAATTGGACTAGGTTAAGTCGACCCCAATCTGAAACTTTTGATAAAGAAGTTTCGATTTCAGACACAAGTTTGGATCGGCTTTCGATGACGTTTACCCGAGAAATGTTAGCGCGGCCGGTGTAAAGGGCATCACTCGTGCTATCGTCTGCATAGCAATGGATGCTGCTAATCTGCAGCATGTCGTTGATATGCAGAAGAAACAGCGTGGGTGATAGCACACAGCCTTGTGGGACACCAGAATTAACAGACTTTGAGTCGGAGCATGCACCGTCAACAACGACCTTGATGCTTCTGTCTGTAAGAAAACTGGTGAGCCAATTGCACAGTTTCTCGGGAAGCCCATAGGAAGGAAGCTTCGCAAGGAGCGCTTTGTGCCAGACCCGATCGAAGGCCTTCGCCACGTCCAAACTAACGGCCAACGCTTCCCCCTTGGTCTCGATCGCCTGTGCCCACCGGTAAGTCAAGTATACGAGAAGATCACCAGCTGAACGACCCCGACGGAAGCCGTATTGTCGATCATTGAGGAGCTGGTGGTCTTCTAAGTACCGGAGGAGCTGGCAGTTAACAATGGATTCCATTATCTTGGAGAACAAGGAGGTGATGGCTATGGGTCTGTAGTTGGACGGATCCGAGCGATCTCCTTTTTTAGGGATTGGGTGCACTAGAGCTGTCTTCCATGAGTTCGGGACTACGCCAAGAGAGTAAGAAAGCCGATAAAGGCGCGTTAAAACCGGTGCCAACTCTGGAGCACACGTCTTCAGCACGATAGGAGAGATTCTATCGGGCCCACTCGACTTATGAACGTCGAGGGAAAGAAGCGCTTTACGCACTGCCCTTTGTGTAAACCGGACTTCCGGCATGCGGGTCTCGCACTGCGGTATGGTCGGCGGTGCGTTTCCCCCGTCGTCCAGGGTCGAGTTGGACGCAAAGAGTTTGCCCAGAAGATCGGCTTTTTCTTTAGCGTCGTGGGCCAACGAATTATCTCCTATGCGCAGAGGTGGAAGGGATGGCTTACAAAAGTTCCCCTGGACAGCTTTGGCAAGAGACCAGAATGCACGAGTTCCGGAGGGGAGACTAACTAGTCTCTCGCCAATTCTGCCGATGTGAGCCGACTTCGCCCCAGCAATTACTCTTTTGAGGGACCTGGAGGCAAAGTTAAATTGCTTCTTTAATGTGCTGGTCTTTACATCCCGTGCTGTCGCTGCATTAGCCCATGCTTGGTAACATTCCTGCTTTCGGCGGGACGCCGCTTTGCAAGTTCGACCAAACCAAGGCTGGGACTTGCCACCTGTGGGAATCAGGGAGAATGGAATGAAAAGTTCCATACCCTGAAGCACAACATCCGCGACAGAGTCAGCAACGACATTGGGATCATCCCATTTTAAATTTAGTTAAAAGTACTTTTATGTCATTCAATATACTTTTTTACCGTGATCCTAAGATTTTTACAGTTCATATTGAATATTGCTACAATAATATTACGCTTTGGTCGAATAAGCTTACTCCGAAGTTTCAAAGTTTTAACATTTTAGATCAATTGCATTTTTTATAAGTACAGGATATTATATAGTAAAGCAATATATAAAACACAAAATTATTACACCACAAATGCTTTTCCATTAGGTTAAATATTAATGCTAAAAAGATATAAAAATCTACATTAACAAACACTCGAAGAATATCATACTCTCATATACTCATTAGAAAGGCACACATTCAATATTTCCGTAAATCGTTATTAATTTTATTAATACTTTGTATCTAACAAGTAAAGTCCTTAATAGTTGATTACAACAGCAACTACTAACTAGCTCACTGGCCTCGATCACGATAACTCTTCAACTTAAATTTTAAATAGTTTATCTTATATAGAAATTCAATGCTTACTTAAGGTTTAGAATATATAATAATAAAATAAATTTAAAGAGCTCTATAAAATGATTAAGTAATTTACAAAGTAGATTTTTTGGAATTGGCTAAGAGTTTTTTTTTAAACATTTAAAGATTTTAGATTAAAATAACTGATACAATAGATAATATCATAAATATCACTAAGATGAAGCATTTAAGCACATGTATCGTAAATGGCGAGTCGTCGTCGAATCACACATTATACTTTACTTTCCATCCTTTTCCTTCCATCAAAATTAACTTTAATTAAAGTTTATTTGTTAATTTAATCCTTGCAGTAACTATCTTACATCAATCCATGTATGGTTATATGCGATCAATGTCAATTTGATAGACAATGCTCGGTAAACATGATCGAGACCGGATCTAAATAATTTAAAAATTAAAATACTGCGTAATGACAGTACTCCAAGAAATATACATTTTAAGAATGATTTCTAATAAGCACACACAAGTCCCGCTTAATAAACTTACATGAACTAATTCTCAATGAACGTCTTTAAGATATTAAAGTGTTAAGGTAACTCCACGTATATAAATATTTAAAAGAGGAAGATTTTGAATGACTACTAAACTATTCGCTATAATCGCCTCAGGGGTACAGCATACGGTGAATTCCAATCCCTTTCGAATACTTCTTGCAGGTCTTTTCTTATATCTCGTGTAAGGTTCTGGAAGGTTCCCTCATATCGTAAATGGTCTTCGAACACAAACGCTACGCCTGCGGTATTAGTGAAATAGTCCCCGGACCAATTGGACGTGCCGATGTACGCTGTGTGGTCAGTGACCATGTACTTGTTGTGGTTAACCCGCGCGTACGGGATCTTGTCCTGGTCTGGCGTCGATGGCACTATGAACCGTTTCTGTAAATAATTGTTTGATGTCAATTAACAGATTGAACAATGTTTCTCTATTACTGTTACTTCCAATAAAAGTCCCACCAAAAGACTAAAGGTACCATACTAAATATGCATAAGAAACTGCATGTATGGATGAATTGAAACCCACAGTACAGATTAATTTGAAGTTTAAAAAAAAATTGTTTCAAATCAACAGTACAATCTACTGCTTCTAAATATTTGATAAGCTAGAAGATAATACTAACCACTTGTATGTCAACTCTTGGATACGCCTCGGACAGATCAGCGAGTGATCGCAGGAAGTGGTCTTCGGCTGGTGATGAATGTTTCCACCAACTTATAAGCAGTTTTACCTTCACTTTGTTCTCGAGTGCTACTTTTCTAAGCGCGTCGTCTATATTTGGCCAGAATCTGTGAATAAATTAGTGATGATGACAACCTATATTTTTTTTTACATTTGATTGTTATTTATGAACGTTCCAAAACCTTTACCCGAACCTGTCACTTTTCAATCATTCCATTTATTTATAAAAACAATAAAAATTGGTTATAACTAATAACTGATATCCTAAGTCTAACAGTAGCTAGTACACGACATTGTGGTGCAACAAGAGAACACGAAATTGGAGCTTCAGCATGACCACAGCTCTATAGTTAAGTAGGAAACTATAAGAAAACCTTGGTATGAATGGTATGGTACATACATAATGGTGGATTGTATTTCTATTTAATTGTTAAAGTCACCGCAACAAAATAATATAGGAAAAAAGGCAGGAAAAAGTTTTATTGACATAATTTTTAGAAATTAAACTACTTTTTTTTAAATTGAATTTTTATCTAATAAAATAGATATTTACATCTGTTTGTGAGTGTATATGCACACAGGCTCGTAATCCATGACGGAGATGTACACAAACTCCTCGGCCGCGTTTATAATGTCCACGATAGCAGTGCCATCGTTTGTACGACCGGCAGGACTCAGCGGAGGTGGCGAACTCTGTAAAAAAAAAAATATTTAACTTCATCATATGCAAAAATGTCGCGGCGATCTTTAGTCGCCCTTTAAATTAAAATGGGGCATCCACAAAGATATTCTTTTATGCCGACTCGATCAATGGTTTCGGCAAGTAAAGGAAAACCATAATGTTTTTTTAAATAGAAGCTCCATACGCCATTGCCCACTTTCATGTTATAATAAAAGTAGATTGATATGGTTTCAAATAGTAAAGTAAGGTTACTGAAATCAGTTTTAACATAATTATGAACCTTGTATCATAATTGTGCCTATAAGCAAAACACGATAAGCCTAATTAATTTATCCATGTGTATGCTACAAGTACATACTCGTAATATTAACATAACACACTGCTGCTTACACTGTCATACCAGAAATACATTTTGTATCCAGTAATGGCGCGTTCAAATTACCAAATCGTAGCAAATGCGGGAAGTATGTTATCAATAGTGTGTGTTATTGCACTGTGGACCTTGTTTTACCTGATGCCTCGATGGAGAACATTACATAACTTTATTGGCGCCAACCAGATCACGTTCGGCACGCTTCATATGACCTTCTTGGTCTTTATACTACGTAGCGAGGAAATTATGCAAAAGATGAATCCCATCGCAATGTATTTCGTTTCGGGATTGTTATTCCACACAGCATTTAGCTGGTCCCTGTCGTCTGCTCTACTCGCTTACTTCAAATTAGTTCTGCTACACAACGGTGCAATAAGTTTTGAGAAGATGTTCGTTACAATTTTTGTATGCGGATTAACTGGTTCTATTAAATTGGTATGTTTGGTGATTGTCAAAAACTGTGAGTCGTTGAATATCGAACGAGCCGTTGATTTGGAGTTATTCCCGCTGTTGTGGATAATGACTTTTATAGTGATTATTTTCGTAAGAGTTGTGGTGTCAGTTATGTCTTGTTGTAAGAAAAGTATTTCTAAGAGAAACGCGAAGCATGTCCTGGCGTTATTGGGTGTGGCGATATTAAGTGATGCAGTTACTGTGATGTGGATGTCTCTCGCGTTGATAGTGGCGAACAACTGGATGGAAGTTTGGTTTTATTTACGATTGATACCACATTCATTGTTCATATTATTCAACACATCTTCGAGAACGCACCTTAAGCGATATATCAAAAAGAGGCAACGTATGTCGGTTGTTATTTAACTAAGTTGCTACTAAAATGAAACGTATCACAATATAAACATGTGTTAATAAAACAATATTTTTCTATCCTAAGTACACTTATACCAAAGAAATCACTTCAAAATTTTCGTATACATGGTATATTTATAATGTTTATTATAATAATAGGCGTGGCTTTTTTACTGGCGTTTTTGTGCCATACAACCTAGTCCAACACGCCTACCTCACGATAAACATCAAACTTTTCCAGTATATTACACAAACGCGCTGATAAACTGACACTAAATATATACATTCTGCTGTCACGCTACCTGAATTTCCAACCTATTTGGATTTCTGATTAATTATCTAGGATGTAGAAAAAGATTGAACTACTTTGATTGTAAAAATGTTTTCTATAAGTAAGGATTAAAATTGCCACGAATCAATGAAAGAAATCAACAAAACAGAGTTATACTTGCACGTGCCTAAGTAGGTTCTTTGGTGATCCATATGATATTTTCCTGGAAACAATTTAATATTATATATGAGGGTACTAACATCACGCAAGCTTGTTTAATAAAAACAATCGATTAACAGTTTATCTGGTACACTGTCACGAACGTTTGATTTGTTCATAGAAATATATGTCCGTCATTAAATTGGTTATTATAGTATTATTGAATTTTATGTTTTTCGTGTGGAAAGATTGTCAAGCATTGTAAAAATATCCCTCTATAAATAAATACATCATTATTATTGCATTTTTAGTGCCGAAAGGGTTGAGTATGGTCAAACAATTCGAAGTGCAATAAATAAATGAAACTGGAACTCAAACTCTATAGACTACTATACTTTATAAAGTGTAAATTATCGGTTCATGCTGTATTTATTTATTCGTATTTTATCTGTATGGAATCATATTTTTTTTTTTTTTTTTTTTTTTTATGCGATAGGGGGCAAACGAGCAGACGGGTCACCTGATGGTAAGTGACTACCGCCGCCCATGGACACCCGCAACTCAAGAGTCACAAGTGCGTTGCCGGCCTTTTAGGTAGAGGTACGCTCTCTTCTTGAAGGTTTGAAGGTCGTATCGGTTCGGAAATACGGCAGGCGACAATTTGTTCCATAAGCATATTTGTATGGGAGCACTTAACTTAAAGCCCTCTTTAGAAAGGAAAATGAAATGAAGTGAAATGAAAGTGTTTGGAGGCCCTAGGACTGGACGCACGGGGCGAGCCGCCCCTTCCGCCCTCCCGCTGTAGACTTTGTAGTCATATTTTTGCTTAAATTGCTAATAGTAGCATTTTAAGTAAATATAATTCAGGAAAATTAATCAACATAACCCTTTGACCTATTCTTGATAGTAATGAGAGAAACGCAATAAAGGGAAGAAATAAACGATGAGTGGAAGATAATTACTTTACGGCCTATAGGGTTTGCACTTTATGAATAACGTAATTCAGTTCAAAGAATAATTTCCTTTCATAATGGACTGTGTTCAGTGATATGCTAATTTCCTTTAAATAAATACTAATACTATTTTAATATTACATATCTGTTTTAGATCTACAACTATCACCTACAAAATTGAGAAAAAACTTACTTCCAGTGCTACATGGAAAATTATTTCGGTATCTTTGTAATATCATTAACACGTTTTCCGAACGTTGGCAATCTTTAACTTTATTGATAGGTACCTGATTTAAAAACGACAGCTCTTAATTATTTAAACAAACGGTTTTACTCACGTGTGTATTTCGGGGTTATCCGACAAGTTTTTTAGACTTCTGATTGTACGTTCAGAATCACACTTTTATTTTAAATAAAACATTAGATATTTTAAAGAATATAATTTTAATTTTATAAATAATTTCGCAAATGACGTTTACTGTACTGTACTGCAAAAATATATCAACCCAACCCGATTACTAAGTCTCTGCTATTTGTTAGACGGTCTATCAGAGAATTGTGTTAACATTAAAGGGCAGACATATTCATATAGTATTTTTGTTACCTCCATCTAAATAGTGTTAGAGTTTAACTCGCCCTTATCCGGGTTTTTTTTTAACTTAATTCCTGTGTACTATAAATAATATACTACTAATGACTGCTTAAAAAGTACGACATCACTGGAAAACCGCACGTAAAGCTTTTATGGCGTCTTTCGAAACGATATAAGGTAGGTAGGGTCAGGAACAAGTCTAAGCCATATTCTAAGAAAGCATGTTAGCTTTCGTGAAAGTCGTCACAACAATAGGGTGAAGCTAAAGGCAATAAAATAGTTTAAAATTGACCTTGACCGACCCACAGAACCGGCTAAACACGACCACACTAACGTTTACAACTCATAACAGTTTTACTTCGTGGAATAAAATTTATGATTTTATTTAGATGTCATGGTGTAAGATTAATGTCGAAATCGTGCGTCAGCTAAAACCGAGTATATCTTAGATCGAAGGAAAGAAAATCGTTTTATCATACCAAAGTACAACTAATTTTGAAAACACAAGTAAACGTAGGTGCCTGTAGACACTCTGATATCGCTCGCAGTAAAGCTGCTAAGTTGTAGTCTACTGTAAAGTTCCACTACTAATCTCCAGGTTCAGATAGAATCAGATGCATCCTTAATTATTTGGATGCAGAGCTGTTGTTCTTATTCTTATATTGCACTACAATACTTGAGTAGGCCAAGCCTCGTGCATCGGAACGTACAATCAGGTGAGTTGGAAGACAACCCCCTATTATCATTACTCAATAAAAAAGATAGATATATTTCTATTAATGGAGATGCGTTTTAACTATCCGGATTAAATTCAGATGTCGAGTTCATAAATCGATAGTGGCTTATAGCGGGAACAATGGGCAAATCAGTAGCGGCTGAAATGGATCATATCCGTACTTATATTGTGCTTAATTCAAATATAATTTTAAAACTCACAAAGGATTAATTTTAAACTGTTTTTTTTATATCTTTAAAGCTTCATGTTAAAGAGACAATCCAATACTCAAAGTTAATAAAGAAGAACACGATTTCTTTCTATGTGTTTTTAATAATCATTTAGTCCAGGAATATAATATTTGTAGGTGTGACATTTATTACTTTTTTTACATAAGACTTCATTTAGCAGTAATGACTACTATCACCAACAATCGATACTGTTGGTAGTTAAGAGTCTACCTATCAACGCTTATTATTTTAAAGTAAATAAATCAATGTGCTTGACTACACTAACCCAAATGACCGACCTTTACCATCGCAATGTCAAGCCTGAATAAAAAAAAACAATTTTAAACGTTCTAACTGTTTAGAGGTCACAATAACTAAATAACATGTACATAATTTATATTATTAAAAAACAAAAGATTGAAAAAAAAATTAATTATAAGTCTATGATACGCTAAATGCTACCACCTATTTACTTGTCTAAAAATGTGTGATGACCATAACGATACATATAATGTCCCTCACTCATTATGTCCCGATAAGGCAGTAGCTTTGACCCTACCGTTAATATATCCTCCATATATATTAACGAGGTTGGATGTCAAACAAAAGCTTAAACAAAGCATCCATTTGGCAGCAATTTCAAAGCACTATGTGCTCTGGATATAGGTCCGTTCCGTTCAAACACCGGCAGCTATCAAGGTTACCGGATGGGTGTGAAAGCGTTAAATGGAACACCACTAGCAATATTAGCAGTTTTAAACGTTCCAGGGCATTTCGATCTAGCTCTAACGACGTAAGTATAAACGTTACGATCCTTTTAACAACCCTTTTTATGTTTCATTAGTCGAGACTTTTTAAAGGTCACATTAGTTGGCATAGTCTGACTGTATTATGTGACACCAGTGTTCTCTTTATAGCAGGAATTAATTAGCAACTACGTAAAACACTCGCCTGACAGTGTCGGTGTCGGTGTGTAACATCATACATTTTTTTTTGTGTGGAAACCCCCTCGGGCCGTCATTCCACCGGGGTTCTCGGTGGAATGACGGCCCGAGTACAACCCACACGGTGTGCCATACTGCGCTTAAAATAGGAGGAATCCGGGAACAGCTTTGTTAAGACATCCGGACCCCTCCTAGCGCCTGCCCGCACTATGCGGGGACCACCTACGGGTAACCCTATCAGTGTAACATCATACCTACCCTACCTTCCAACCTTATGACGAAAAACACTACTAGAGTAAACTAATTTAACATCTGTCAGTCTGTTGGTTTAAATTATTTTTTTTACCATCTAACATCGAACTAACTATAAGTGTTCCTTATTTCTTTTTAAGAACAGAACTAAAACGATCATGTTGACAAATACCAATTTTCTTTTATTGCAAAGTAAACGTAGCCGTCAATACATACGGTTACAAACCGCTCAAGTGGATCTACGGAATTACAGGCATTCAAATTTATTCTGTACTAGCTTTTGCCCCGGCTCCAGGATTAAAGCTATTTTATCCATTATGCTCAGATTTTATCCTGTTGACACATGCGAGTAGTTTGAAGTATATTTTAATGTAATCAAAATAATATTAATATTACAACATAAACATGACGACAGGATATTGTTACATAATATGTCAATATCAAAGCTATACGATATTTATGTAAGATACCTTTATCTGTATAATTTATTTTCTTTTTTTATTTAAATATTGTTACAGTAAATCTACAAAGTATGAGCTACAACTTACCTATCTACGTACACACATATACAAAAACGACTCATGTTTCTTTGAATGAATTGGCACTGTCATTTGAGTGCAATAAACCATGAGGTACAAAAAAGAATGGTGGAGAAGAGATTGGAAATCCAATACTCAAGTCTCTTGGGTAGATCAATCGACATGTCACTTGTGCCTCGAACCGTTGGGTCAAGTTGCCTCAAATGCCATTGTCTGATGTTTTATTAATACCAATTTTCACAATACTTTAAGCCTATATAAAAATGTCTAGGGTCGATTCTGATCAGTTTTTAGCACACTAAATAAAATAAAGTAATTTAAATATAACGATAGTACCCACATTATAGTTTCTCACTGAATATTGTTTATTAAAAAATAAGTAGATTAAAATGAAAATAGCTATGCCAAAATTCGTTTCTGTCGCATTTTTAAAACTAAACAATGCTTAAACCTCGGCTAAGCCTGTGATAGAATACTGTGTACTAGGTACTAAACAATGTACTAGAATTAAGTGAACGACTTATATAAATGACAGACCAGTTTTTATATTGCTCGACGTATGTACATATGTACCAACTTCTCTAATCGAGATTTTATGGTTACGTGTGTGTACACATTTGTTTTTTTTTCTGGAGCTTGATCGAGGTCCTTCTATATTCAAAATTTACAAAACTTGTAAAAATACAACATGTTTCACTTACAGTGATAAACGCGCCGTAGTTATTTTGCGCGTCGGATATATTGATAGGATGCTCCATGTTGATGTCAGTGTTCAACTCTTCAGGCCAAGTGTCGGGTATCTTCGCGTCTGGCGCACCCAGGCTCCAATATACCTGTAGGACAATTTAAATCACGTTTATAACTTAATGCACGTGTGTTTGTTGCGTGCATGTGGATTTGTTTTAAGTGATTTAAAAAAATATTGGGAGAATGGAACCGTGTCATTAGGTACATGTGACATGTTCAGCCTTCAATTCTTATCAGTAGTTTGTACAGCAGCAACTGGCTACGAGCATGTAGAGATGTGATATATAATCACACACCTCTACAATGTGATATATAATATTATAATTGCCTACTCGGTGAGGGTCGATAGATGGATACGTTTTTGTTACTCTCTAAGGCAAAAACCGCTGAATATCTTTTTTTTTTATACTATAGGGGGACAGACGAACAGACGGGTCACCTGATGGTAAGTGACACCGCCGTCCATGGACACTTGCAACTCAAGACTCGCAAGATGAGGGATGGGGGATGTAGGGAGCGGAAAGAAGAGAGGAGGGATGAGGAGATGGGAAAGAGGAGAAAGGAGATGAGGGGAGAGAAAAGGGGGAGGGAGAATTGGGCCTCCGGAAACCTCACTCAATTCGGGGAAATGCAACGCAAGTGAGGCTGTGGTATCGCACCGGTCGAGCCGGCCCATTCGTGCCTTAGCAAGGCTCTACCACTGAAGAGATGAACTTCGGTACTCTATACAAGGGCCTCAGTTGTAGCTTATATAGCAGGAGAACAGGTAGTTTTTTATTATAAGGTCGGGGAAAAGTTTGTGCCATTTTGTTCGATAACTTGTTGCCATCACGTTCTTGTTGGCAGTAGAAATCCGAATCAATGTTTTCGAACGATGCGTTTCCAATCCCACCATACAGGATACTGTGTGTTAATCTGTTTACCTCATTGGGTGTTAATCCGGGTTTCGATACAGTCTGTGGTGCTTAACTACCCTTTGACCGTGATCTTTTTGGCACAGTCTTGTCGTAGATAATCCACTTTTTATCACCAGTGATTAATCTTTTCGAAAATGGTTCGGTTTCATTATGTTTGAATATAGAATAGCAAATGAGTACACAATTCATTAGGTTACTTTCAGCGTTTTCTTAATGTCCTATATTTATTGATGAAATTTGTTTTCCTTAAAACCTGATAGGAAAACAAATTTGCCTTGAAAACACTAACCATATTGTTAACATAAATAACAATGCAGCATTTTATCTTTTCATCACACTTCGACCTTGTAAACGTTTCTGTACCCATCATTTGTAGAACGCTTGTCAGTATACAATATTTTAATGTCACTAGCTTTGTAAGGGGGTTTGGGGCGACTCGTGTTATTAGGAAACTGTTTTTATTTTATGACTTTATGGAAAATAAAACAGCAAATACAATGATATAAATAAATATGAATATCTAGTCCAGTTCACTTCCTGTTCAGGGTAAACATTTAAAGCTATATTTATATGAAGCACTGGTCATGATGTAACTTATACTTTAAAAATGCAGAGGTGGTTAAATCAAAAATTTCTTAAGAGGATTAAGAGGATTAGATTACGCAAAGCGAGGTCACCGAAAAAAAAATTACTGAAGAGGAAATTTTTACTAGCGGAAAACGAACGTTTCTGTTCATTATGATTTATGGTCAGTTCTAGAGACTATGGCAATACTCTAAATGCCATGATAATTGGGAGTCCAACGACAGAGTGCGTGTTTCTATTAATAACTGGCCTCGACGTTTAAAGGACTGCTTTAAAGCCAATTGACATCATTTTGTAAATAATGAGAATAATATATTTTTGATGCTATTATATTAATGTATAAACTGAAACATTACATTAATGAATGTTTGATGCAATAGAAAATAAAAAGATTTTCCTTCTATCAATATTTATGACAAGACTATACATTAGAAGGTACATGTGCCGTGCGGTACATATCATATTTGTTCAAGACATTTCAAATTAAATACAACTATAAAAAGTGCTTTACAACACGAAAATGAAAAAACTGGAGTAGACATAACGCCGCCTTTTAAAACTACCCTTTTTAAAGGTTGTGTGCATGTGTTTATATTTAATTAGCCCTTCAATAAAACTGTTGGTACCTAACGCCACTATACATAGCTAATTAAGTCACATGCATCCGTTGCACTAAAAATAACAGAGGTCGGTACAACCAAGGTTCGGCCTTGCACTTGGCAATGACACTGCCTTACCGACAATAACTTTCATGGAATGTCGATTTATTCATTTTTCTACTTCATATCAACAATGCCAAGGAATTGAAGTATTTAATATACAAATCCTATCGTTGAGTTTAAACTGACCCGCCCTGATATTTTGTTTTTACATTTATTACCAAGTAGAATAAATGCTGTAGAGATGAGATTACTGCGAATGACATATATGTACGTCTCTTAAAAGAACACGTATTGACGAAAATTTAAAGTGGTATGCTGAGATGGCTTGGGCACGTAGAAAGAATGAATGCGGAACGATTGACAAATTAAGTAGATATGAAAAGCAAACGTGAATGGAAATACCGGCAGCAGTCCACTAAGCAGTTCATACACCCATCAAAATGGTGATGTTCTGAAGAATGGGCAGGTCATAAGTATTCGCAACCGATGGGCTTGTATGACAGTAAAAGAAGCTTGTGATGTGCATATGTAAGGATAGAAGCAAGGAGCAGGTGTTGTCTCTGCCTACCCCGATGGGAGAAAGGCGTGAGCTTACGTATGTACGTATGTGTGTATTAATAACTCTTAGATAGAGTAGTAAAGTCTTCACTACATACAAAGTAGATAAATTAAAAAAACATAACAAATCATGTTTTTTTAGGTTCTGCGTTTGATTTTGCAGGTAAAGTAGAAACTAATAAACAAGGTACTTTGCTGGAGATTTCGATTCTAATTCGACGTACTCGTATATGATGCTTCTTGTGATTGCCAAATGTGATAGTGAAATAATAACATCTCTACAAAAAAAAGGGTCCCTTTGTAATTTCATAATAACATGTTTACTAAATAAATAATTGTTCACGTTAGAATAGAATAGAATAGAATTTACTTTATTGTACACCTTAATACAAAAATCTACAGTACTTATGCAAAATAGCAATGTACAATGGGCGGCCTTATCGCTAAATGCAATTTCTGCCAGGCAACCTTAACACGTTTTCGATATACTTAGAAAAAATGTATTTTTTTCTTAGTGTCTGCCTATTTATGTTGATTAATCTAGGAAAGGGTAGATAGACTTCTATCTTCTTGAAGTCTATCTACCAGCTATCAAGCTGGTGTTACAAGACGTAACGTAGGCTCGGCCTAAAATTCGTCACCCGAAGAGATACAGGCCCGAGAGGCAGCGCGCAGTGTTCCAGTGCGCAGTGTGTTAGGCAAGCAGATGAACACCGGTGTGGTTATTAGTCGGTAAGAGCCCGACATACCCTTCGCCCCCCCCCCCCCCTCTCCTTGGGGAAGAACGTCCATGAGGATCTTACACTCCGTAAACACAAAAAAGTAACGTAGGCTACTTTGACTGTGAAAGAAGAAAAAGGGTTCCGCAGAAAGAGTATACATTTTAGGTTTATGTACATGCGAGAGAAGCCGCTCGGAGCACAGCTAAGTAGTTCAAAACACTCACTCCCAAATTACACTTACATATCGTAATGTTTCAGTCACAATTACATAATTGAGTGACCTATGAAAGATAATATAAATGTCTAAGATAAAAAATACATTTCCTAACCTTTTCCAAATATACCTAATCTGTTACTACACATACCGCCCACAAGCATATCGCATATTTATTTATTTCATGTAAATACTATTCAAAATATTTAGAAACAACGTGTTTCACAAAATTGAGCACGTACCTTCTGCAGCTCCGCTAATTATTAAATACTAAACTTCGACATTCTCCATAGTAAACTTAGATTAAATAATTAACAACTAAAATATCTACTTTGAAAGCGTATCGCTGATGGTATGTAGGTACTAAACGTAGCAGCAAAATATATTTCAGAGAAATTCTAACGCGTAACACACGAATCTCTTACGTAATAAGAGCTCCAAATTTGAACTTTAGTGCTATATAAGCAAAGTCTAAAATGCTTGGACTAATTTCTGGAGCAATATATGTATGTAAGAAAAGTACTCGAGATTATTTATACAGAGTGGTGTAATATTTAGCTGTGAAATATTAACACGTCAACTTGGCAATGCTCCCTGGGTGCTAATTAAAAAATAAAAGCTCTCACTTTGCAGATGAATGTTGCGGACTTGGTAAGGGTAAAAAATATTGTATTTTTTTAATTAGCCGGTTAAGTAGGCGTAATAGAAATATTTGAGTAAGTCCAGTAGCGTAGCTAGGTGTGGGCGAAGCGGGCTGTTGCCCACGCGGGTAACCGCCTTGCGGGCGGGTTTGACTTAACTACCTTCAAAGACCACTAGCGTCAGATTGACGGAATACGAGAAATAGAAAGACAATACGATCACAATAATTAAATATGTTTCTTAATCAAACAAAACTATAACTAACTAACTATCAATAATAGGTAACTGTAATATTTTATTCTATTATTTCTATTCATTAATTATATCGCATCACATTTGTAACAATCGACTACAGTCCAGTTTGACCAAGACTTCATCACACATCATTTGATTGATTGGTTTCACATTCGATTCGAAACGTTATCTTTGATTGTGGCCTATATTATTACAAAAAATTGCAATATAAAAATGAGTGAGAAAGTTCTGTCTGCTCCTGAAATAATAGTATTTTTTTTTATATTAGCCTACCATAGTAACTGCACTTTGCCTGGTGGAAAATATATAATAAGTGGAGTCAAAGAGTGGTGGTCACCATTGTCATTGCATGTCTAGTCAATGCAGCATGATAACCCACACTATGGCGGCCTGGTGAGATGCTTTTTCACGCCCGCTTAAAAGATCCGGGATCAGAGTGGAAAGGAAACACGTGCGCTGGTAGTGAATTCCAGGCTTTCACCGATCGGCACAGGAAAGAACAAAACATTTCCGAAGCAGGGTTATTTTCTAATACCCGAGCAGAAGCAGGCCTGAGACCATGGAGCGACGTGTTCGACGCTCACCTCTTAAACTGGAGAGGGGTTAGGTTAGTATTCAATGGTGGTGGTGCCTCTTGCAAAAGAGGCGGCCAAGGTCTGCAGGGTTCCTGGAAGCATCGCTAGCTACGTTTAGTACCTATACCCAGCTCCCTTGCAATAGACCCATTTGAGACGGAACACCGTGTGGTTTTAGTCGGTTCGAGTCCGACATACCACTTCACCGTTAGCTCCGGTGAGGTGATGACCCGTGGGGTTTTCACGCGAAAAAAGAAAGGGTTAGTTTAGTTTATTGAAGAAAAAGTGATAATGTGATCTGATGATGATGCTCTAACAACTTGTCGAAAAACAGAAATTGGAGTTTTAAACGTCTGAGCAAATTTTCTTGAAACAGCTAAGAATATTTTCGATTAAGACACCTTTTCAAGTGAATACTACAAACTTATAACACACTCGTTTTCGCCAGCGGTTTATAAATAGCTTTAAAGACATTGACATTTTTATTGTTATCCAAAAAAATCGTAGCTGTTGTTTAAAGTACAAAAGTTATAGTTGCGGGTGGTCCACCATTATAACTGGTACAATAGATTATTTGAAAGTGATAATGTAATTAAAAGTGGTAAATGTGATTGAAGCCTTCACTACACATTACATAAACCTGTCAATTGCATCTTTATACGCTAACACTGAGCAAAGACTGTGGACCAAAGTTCTTTATATTGAAAAGATATTAAAAAACTTACATCAAATACCTTCCCCAAGTCGGTAGCGAGGCAGGAGCAGTTGAAGGCAACTATGCCCAACTCTTTCACCTGTGAAAAATTGATGTAAATTATTAAAACTAATAAAATAAAAATACAACTTATATTGACACTTATGGCTTAAAACTTAATACATAATTTTGTATATCATGAGGGTTTTTGTTAGGCATCATGTCTGCCACGCTGCTTCTGGTCTTAACTGCGAAATCAACCATCGTGAAAATTATCACACTAATGGGTATGCGTACAGAACCTAACATAGAACGCCTTTCATCTTTCTCTTCTACAAAAATTAACAATTTCCAATAGACCAAAAAATATTATAGCTAGTAAGTCCCAAGTTAAAAATCTAATGTGTTTAGAAGTTGCAAAAGTTTAAAAACAATATAGACCTAATTACATTAATTACGTATTTAATAAGTAAATTAAAGGACCTGTGTGAGTGACCTCCAATCCATGTTGGCACTGCCAATATAAAAGTGTTTTCTGTCAACAATCCAAAACTTCGTATGCAGCACACCACTTCCGAACCACTTCGAGAAATTTAGACTTCTTACCTATTTGAATTATATAAACATAAATTTATAAAATTGTTAAATGCTATGCTAATTTGTCTATTCATGAGATAGAGTAGAAATAAACTGAAAAAATAAGGCAATGATGTTATATGTCTAACATATAAGTTTTAATTTGGAAGTTAAAATCATCATCCAAATTGAATATAATTGTAAATTATAAATATAAATAAATTGCAAGAAAAAGGTCCGTTCGTACCTGTGCAGCTTTTTTTTTAACTAAATATTCTGTATCTATATTTGGATTTTGTTTGCTGGGCCAATTTTGAGCAATTTTTAAATTTACATTTCTTTTTGAACCAGCAGCATATAGTGCTTGAAACACTTGTTCTCCCTAAAACAAAACAGAACATACATTATTTAAAAAAAATATATAACAATTATTAAACAAAAAATGGCATTTATCGATTTATTAATTACTAACCTCTATAGAGGAATTATAAGGATATTCTTCGTTAAATCTAAGACTCCAATAGAATGATGCAATTTCTATCGAAGTTTGAGCTTCATCTACTAAATCGAGCCATACATTTTTCGTTGGCAAATGAGTCACATTAGGAGGGTACATGTGACCTTCTGGTATACTTTCCACTAATGATAACCTGCAATATAAAAAATTATAATTATTCACAATATTCGCCTGTCATTCTTGTACAATTTATCCTTAATACCAACTTGAAGGTTATATGAAAAACTACTTTTCAATATTTAATTTGGACTCTGGAGTGTAAGCATGTAAGACTATTTTGCATTGCAGTGTTTAGGCTATTTTGACCACATTGTTATTTTTGATTGTATAGAGGAGAGACAAGCTGACGGGTGAAATGACTGAAAGTGACTTCTGCTGCCCATGAAAACTTGCAACTCAAGAGTCACAAGAGTGTTGTCTGCCTTTTAGGGTAGGGGAAAGGGAGATGGGGAAAGGGAGGAGGGGAAAGAGGGGACGGGAAAGGGAGGTGGGGCCTCCAGTAACCTCACTCACTCACTCAGTTACATAGTTTAGAATGAATTGGAAAATGTTCTACAAAGTTTCATAAGCATCTGCTTAATCGGATATTAGTAATTTTGATGACATGCACGAAAACCACTAACTACAATTATTAATGACTAATGGCTTGTCTTATTAGAGTAAACGA
This sequence comes from Tyria jacobaeae, assembly GCA_947561695.1. NCBI lineage: Eukaryota > Metazoa > Arthropoda > Insecta > Lepidoptera > Erebidae > Tyria > Tyria jacobaeae. The sequence goes on from OX387220.1 coordinate 15,668,905, forward strand.
AAAAGGAACAAGGTACAGGTAATTAGTGTGGAAGCTTTATCATAAAATTTAAAAAACAAACTGACAGTTTTTAAGGATAATAAATACATATTGACACTCTTTCCTGATCTGTAAAAACATAGTGTCACACTTACCTACACTCATCTGAGCAATGTAAAGATATGGGAACACTAGGAGTGCTTGTTGCAACTAAGTTTGGTTGGTCAAGCAACGGGACCAACACAACAAGCACAATCAGTATTATTACTATTGACACTGGGATGCAAGAGGGACGACACCATATACTTCTTTTCTTTCTCCTGAGTAACAAATATTACTGAATTACAAAACACACATGAACATTTAAATATTAATGAATATTATATATAATTACATTAAATATGATATAATAAACATTAAATATAAAATGTACAAAGAAGAGTTATAGATTTGTACAGTGTAAGTATTTCCTAGAAAGAAGAATGGAAAAAATTATAACAATAAATATGAATTATAACAATTTAAAAAAATGTTTTTTATATAAATAAGCATTTATTGCAATTTACTGCCAAAATGAGGATAAATAACAAACCTTATAGTGATAAAATTATTGATTTTCTAAAATAAAGTAATATGTACAGATAGCAATGTATTTGTTACGGAAACTTTTCCCGATCTTATTTACACAAAACAGTGCATATTGATGTACAATCAAGAACTTTGTACCGTTGATGGTAATATTTTATAAAATAAATTAGCTTAGTAATGTACAGACTTATTAAATAGAGAACTGCTATCTGCTAGTACATACCAAGGGGGAGTTACGAAACTGTTAATCAGATAATATAACTTTTAATAAAAACCTAACTGGAAGACAGGTTAATATAATAATTATTTAAAAAAGTATTTGAGGCTTACTTGTCATTATAACTATTTCCATTCTCGTCCCTCATCATGAATATCTGCTCCCACTGCTCCAATTCTTCATCAGATGACGACGCGTTCCCCACACTCCCAGTTTCTAGCACAGTCTACAAAAAAAAAAAACACTTAATTAAGCTCATATTATTATGAAGAAACCAACCAACTAAACGCTTGTCCATGTCGAATTAAACACTCAAATAATTTATATTTGTGTTTTTAAAAATTACGATATTGTTAAAAAACAAATCTTGTTTATGTACATTAAAACTAACCTTAAAGTATTCCAATATATATTTGAGGAGAGAGACTAAGTAGCCCATGGTGATTTTACTTGTTCAAGACAAACACAATTATAATAAACTAAAAGCATTCAAGTAAAAGGTTCGCATTCTTCTTTTGTTTTGTTGTTACGTGATTTGACACTTCATGCACTAAATATTTTGACGTATATATTTTTATATAAAGTTTAACAGCCTCTGAAATTACCATACGGTCTAGGTTTAATTTTGTGTTGTTTTCTGTCCATTTGACATATCTTTGTTGACAATGACAATCCTATTCAGCACTAGCGTAAAGTTTTTAATTCGGATTGTTTGATTTAAATCACGTAATCATGAAAAAAAACACGAATGCTAAATCAACTATTTTTGTAATAATATTTAAAGCGCTTCAACATTGTTGATTGTAATATTCTAAAATAATACTGACCATGTCGCACTACTTAATCGTTTCATTAAGTAACCAAAACACAAAATTGGATTATTGAACTTAAAAATTCACTGATCAAAAATTTTAAAACGCAATCACGAAAACAACATGTAATAAACTGCATTTTTGTATATCCTGTTCTAGTGTTCTTTTATAAACCGTACAGGCGCATTAGTAGCAAAAATATTACTGCAAAGTAGATGACGTCGGCCACCACTGCATTGTGCATGTGCATTTTAAATACTGGGTTGGTATAAACTGTAAAACTATTCAGGGCAGAATTATTTGAAACATTGTTATTACGATGATACTAGATAGAGCCTAATCGTTGTATAATATTAAAGGTCTTACTTTTTTACACCCACAGACTAAACACTGGTATTGTTAAGTAAAGGACTTTTCAAATTGAATTTAAAAGATGCATAATGTTATGTACCTGGGTACTTCAATTTTAATAAGTAAAATCTAATTACGGTTAATGTTTTCCATTGAGGTGAGATTTCTTTTTAACGTTAAGTAACCCCTCAGATAGGTAGGTACTGAATGTCACCGGTCACAATTGTAGACGTATCTACATGCACAGGTATATCTGTATCCCGTATGGGTAGGCATAGGTGTAATAACTATACTATATAACTATAACCACCCACATTTTGCCAATTAGACTTTGATTCACTAACGTAATAGCTAAAGCAAATGAGCTGTAAATACACTTTATACCTACGTCTTATATAAATATCTAGACCTGGTTCGAAATCTTAGATTATCATGTAAATTATTATCTCAGCGAAGCTTAATATTTCAAGTCTCATTTCTCTATATAAACGGAATATGTCCATTTGCATTATCGTTAGTGTCACCCGTAACTTTACGAATTATATTTCACACAATTAGAACTACCTATTTATTACTCTTTAAGTTGTGTGTAATCAACTTCCGTCATACCCTTTCCTTTGCACCATCGCGTCGGCATTTGGATATTCAAAATATTCAATTTTGTTATTAATCACTAAGAAGGTTGAAAAAAAACTCAAAATAGGAATACATAAACATTACAATTAAGATACGTTCAATGTGTTAAAGGCGCTTGTAGTCAGAAAGTCTAAGGAAAGTATCACACAGGTGCCATATTGGTAAAACTATTATATATACATACTTAACAATTTCTTTCAATATTTTCGAAGTTGTTTCAATTACAACAGATGAACGTCCATATAAACTTTTTGCGGAATTGGGTGCTATGTCCCTCCAACACAAAGAGTGGATCCTCCAACCAGGCGGCCCAACGGTGTAAAATGGGAAGTCGTATATAAGCTTATGGCTGGGAGAACTTAATTTTCGTGATTCAGGATCGTACTACGTCATCAGTGTCGTTGCTACGTAGTTCTTTTTTTAAATACTATAGGGGGACAGACGAACAGACGGGTCACCTGATAGTAAGTGACTTTGGACACCTGCAACTCAAAGAGTCGTAAGTGCGCTGCCCGCCTGAAGGTGATGAGGGATGGGGGTTGCGGGGAGGGGAAAAAAGAGAGGAGGGATGAGGAGAAGGGAAAGAGGAGAGGAGTTGGGCCTCCGGAAACCTCGCTGATTTTGGGGAAATGCAACGCAAGCATTGCTTCACAACCGGCTTCTCTTCGCTAGATGGAGTTAATATGTGTTTTTCTGTATGTGGAGAGGTCGCCACAACTTCATAGAACCAGTTAGGAACCTTAAAAACCTCAATCCTGCTGGGACCTCAACGTCAGTTGGACTTTAGGAAATACCCCCGAGTATCGACGATTTATTTAAACGTACGTTATCACCACATCAGTAATTATTGGTGTAGGTATTTATATTATGGCAAAATCTTTCGGTATACAATCCAAAGAAATTATTTCGTTTAACAATTTAGGCCCCAAGGATTCGACATACATACATACATACATACGCTCACGCCTGTATCCCTTAAGGGGTAGGCTGAGGTGTGTTAAACCCCCACATTTTGCCAATTAGAATTTGGTCCCACTATCGTAATAGGGCTGGTAAGGCAATAGCTGATACTAGTCATAGTGAAAATATTTGGATTTACCGTCACAATCTTAACTTTAAAAGATACAGACATAAATATACTTAGTCTGGCCAAAAACGCAATAATTAAAAAAACACATAATATTACATTCGAATTTGGAATCTGTCATTCTTATATTATTATGAATATTAATTGTTTGTTTGTGATATTAGAATGGAGTTGGGTGATAAAGAGAACCGAACGGCTGTGAATGCATAGGTAATGAAACAAATGCTATTTTTGGAACTATCCAACCGCTTGGTATTATTCGAATGTTTGTGTACCAGGCTATTCATAGGTACAATGAAACCTTCTCTGTTTGTGACAGAAAAGCATTTTAAAAATATATTCAGCTCATTCAAAATGATCTCCATTAGCTTGAATACAGCCATTTAAACGTTGAGGCCAGTTATCAATAGAAACACGCACTCTCATAGATTGTTCTAGGGACACCAAATTATTATGGCATTTTGAGCAAGTCAAATTGCTAAATTCTTCAAGGTCAGTTTTAGTCCATCCAAGGCTACCTGTAAGAAATTGCTTTAAGCGATGAGGCCACCCTTTTTAATATTCAATGTCAAGAAATTTCTTATTATACGCATAATAATCTCTACATTCTTGAAAGCAGTGCATAGAATTACGTACATAAATAACTAAATACTTTTATTTTGCAATAATTGAAAAATAGTGCAGTTCTTTCTGATAACTCATACTATAAAATACACTAATTAAAAGTATACCTACTGTTATAAGGGGTTAGTCATCAAATTCATAAAAAAGCTTATTCCACATACACTGACGCCTCTATAGGCAGAAGCTAGGGGTACACGCCCACATTTTGGCAACCATAATTTTGGCGCACTTTATTACGTATTACTTAGGGGGCACTAGACAATTTGCCGTGAACCAGGCATTGTATATACTTAAATACAGTGTGTTTATACAGTGCCATGTGGTTCACGGTGGAGTAGAACAAGACCAACCCATGTCTTGCAGGAGGTGTCTTAAAAAGCGACAGAGATCAGACTGTTATCTATCAGATATCAGTATGTATACAGACGTATAGTGCCCGATTGCCGGCAATAGGCTTGTCATTATTACTTTAGTGAGAACAAATTCTAATTAGCAAAATGTGGGTGTTGAATACACCTCTGCTCACCCCTTATTGGATACAGGCGTGAGCCTATATGTATGTACATATATATGTACATGCGTTTACACAGTAAACTGTGTGATAGATAACAGATTAATCCCTGCGGAAATAAATATTGTCATTCTTTATATAATGGAGAATACTCATAGTTACCTACTATTTATGTACCTATCTTGAAAGTCACCACGTACAATTTCACTTTCGCGCAGTGAACACAAACTTTTACTAACTATATAAAATTGCAAATATTCAAAAAACTTAAACACAACGTCGTGTGTTCACCTCAACTTACAAAATAACACTGTAACAAAATATTTTGACCGTGTTGTTCCGGAAAATATACATTTGTACGCGACATTTAGCCCAAATTCACTAAACTAAATTGCAAGAACATAATAAACTTTAGTAGTTTGGCTTGGCCCCTAATGTAGAATACCTAACAACGCGTAGGTGTACGTAGTTAATAGAGATAGAAATCCAATATCATTAACTAGTTGGCCTTTAAAAGTTTTTTTTTTTGTAAGTTTGTTTATTTACAAGCTTTTTGAGTGATATTAAAAACCGATTAATGTGATTTCACTGACCACCATTGATAGTCAGTAGTTCAGTAGAAGGTCACAACTTACTAACTCAAAATATTTTATTGCTTCTTAACTGTATCAAGCTTTGAATTAACCACTTAAACTTTATTTGTCTCTGATAAAGTGCGCGCAAGCAACGTGGTGGCAGTACATAAAGAGCTGTTTTGTAGAACGAATAAACGATTTATCGTTTACGAAACCAGTTTCCTTTCCCGCTACTGGTGAACTGTCTATATATTTAAATTTAGCGTGCTTAGATTCATTACTAAAATTGGTTGCTAAATACTTGGTAGCTATTTTCAAGCATCACTTTTTATAGGTTGGGTAGCACGAAAACAAAACATTATACTAGAAGTTACAGCTTTCATAATAAAAGTCATGCAAAGATAGTTTAATGAAAATTATTAGAGATTTTTAACACAACGACTGAAAGAACACTAATAATAAACATGGTCAGAGTTCTAGGCTGCACGGATGGCGTAGCGGTTCAAGTAGTCACCTCGCTACCACGCTGCCGCGCCTGGTGTTGTGGGTTCGATTCCCGCAAGGATCAACACTTTGTGTAATCCTCAAATTGTTGTTCTGAGTCTGGGTGTTCTTTGTGTCCGTTATTAGAATGTTTGTTAAGTCCCCAGCGACCCAGGAATCACTCCATGTGCGGGAGTTGTCAAAAAAAGAAAAAAAAACGAACTCTAATGAAGTATGTAAGCCTTGAGAGAGGATAACTTTAATTGACAATGAGTACAAAATCAGAAACATAGATAGTATGCTAGGAAAACCTCTAGAAAGCAGACTGCTAGGGGTACCGGCGAAATATCAAAAAGCGTTCAAGATACAACGTGGAGTAAAAGCTAAGGTCAAACCAGCACCCTATTTCTCCCATTTCCTAGTAAAGCTGCATATACATTTTAACAGATGATAAAGTTATAAATGTATCAAAGCCCTTTGTCGAACCAGGTAACGTGCTTTAAGAAATTACATATAACTATTAATCGATAAAAAGACATCATATAATTAAGGTTTCAAAGTTAATGTTTAAAGAATATATGATATAAGCGGTCATAGATTGATTTTATATTTATATCCAGAATCTTTTATCATACTTAAAAATAGTTATTCAAATCGTACAGAGCGAGACCGCGATTATCGTATTAAAAAAAGCAAACTTAAAACATATTTTTTTAAATGTCCATATTGTTAAAAACACCATAAGAAGCTTTATGTCATATTAATTACAATTTAGACCTAGCTTTTGAACATATTATGAGATATATTTTATAAAAAAAATATGTTAACTCTATATACCTACATATGTGATTGTCCAAGTATTTTGTATGTCTCTAATCCATTAGAGTAGAGTATGCTTGTTACTGCAGGGCAAAGTAATAGGAAACACTCCAATCCAGTTCTCCACAGATATAAAACCACTAGACAGAACGATAAAAAGTCGATGTTTTTGTCAATCAAAATTTTTGATTGACAAAAACATCGACTTTTTATCGATTTTAACTTTTGTTTATCAAAACCACTGAAAAGTTGGTCTGGTTGTTGTTGGCATTAACGAGAGAAAACAAAGATGGCAATAGATAAAAATCTTTTTCTGTTCACTAAGTAAATAATGTTATTACATACAAATGAGATATAGGTTAATTTTGGTGTCATAAAAGCTCTAAAGGTTCGTTTAACGTCCGAAACATACATATTTTTGAACTTACTTATTGTTTTTTCAATCTTCTCCTATATTAAACTTAATAAAAAACTAATAAAAAAAGTTTGGACGCATTATGTTTATAATTGATTTAAATTATTTCAAACACCTTTTTATTTATAACCTCTACATAACTCTCAAAGTCTGCAAGATTTTTTATTGCCTTTTCTTTATCAATTTACCTCTCAAAATTGTTTGCGTTCTGTGTAGTAAGTACTGTTATCTTCTAAATATAATATATACAACATTATACAAATAGTACTTCTCCTTCACATTATACGAAACATTTTAATTTATCTCCGTTGTAGTCATAACTAATAAAATTAACCTACTTTAAATATAATAATGAAATACTGACAATAACTCTCCCGATTAACCTTCTAAGACATACCTTCCTTCCTTTTCACGCCAAAAAAAGGGTTATGACCATGCCCTTTATAATAATAATTAAGCCATCGCTTTAACATACTATTTAGCGGTAAACAACATGTATTTAAAACCGACTGTCGAAACATAAAGCGACGCAATATTATGGAAGCCGAGCCCCGGCATTGTTCGTTTGATCGAACCACATACAGTCACTAAACACACACCGTAGTAAGTAAGTATTAGGTAATACACATTTACAAGTGACTGGTACCGTTTACATAGGTACTTTTAATTACGCCTTAGTCACTGTTTATACGACACGTGCATTTGGTTCTAATACAGACACTGCGACTAATGACTTGATGCACGTGTCGCCAAACAAACACCTTTGTTAATAAACTAGGTGAACATCGGGATTAAACCGGCTTTCCCGGTTGTGTTCCTCATACAAGAGATCTCGGATATGGTATAATTGATTCGAGTAGGACCGCTGAAATATAGCTTGTACATATTTGAAGTTTATTCAATCCGAACCAGAGGCACACCTGACTCTAAAACCATCATTCTTAAATAGGCAATGGGGACCTATCAGTGCCAAAACCAAACTGGGTGGTGCGGCGCCGTACCGAAACAGACTCGGGAGTAAAAGCGATTATTATTGCACGGTTAGTAAAGAGACGTAGATTTTATACCGAGAGCTTTGATAATCAAATTATCATGTCTAGAAATGAAATTAGAGAATTGGACATAAATGGAGAGAATGGGTCACTCGACCAATCTAATTAAAACAATATCAAACCTAATAACGCTTTCTTTTCTAAAATGTAAAAAAAATCTTACCGCATTATCCGAAAGAATCGTAAATGCTAAAATTACAAGTTAAGTCTGTCGAAGGTACAATTTATACGTCTACTGTGTTTCGTGAAAATGGTCGCTAATGATTGTACTGAATATAAGACAAAGCGATAGAGCAAAAGGTCATCAACTTTGCGTGCGGACAACAACTTATAGGTAAATAAACATAGCCTCCATTGGTTCTATCGATCTTACAAAGCGTCCTTGTTGAAATATTTTAATCTAATGATCATAACTGAATAATCAAGTAATTTTAAAGTCAATACTATACTGGTATTATTTGTATTATTTGTTCCTTTGGGCAGGGAGTTCGTATTAAGCGCACTTACGACTCTCGAGTTGCAGGTGTTCAAGGACGGAGGTTGTCACTTACCATCAGGTGACTCGTCTGTTCGTCAGTCCCCCTATAATATACATATATAAAAAAAATAGTAAGACTGACTTTAAACCTTAATCTACTTTAATTATACTTATATAAGTCATGATTTCGTTTACGAAGCCCGCAACATCTGAGATAATCGCAATTACATATAAGATGAACAGATATTAAAACCTTACCAACACTATTATTAGTTGCCAGTATTTTTTTTGTGCTTTAATATTGTGTAATTCACACAACATACCTATGTGTAGGTATATGAATTAAACAGTACATACAACTTCTCATCACTCTGAAAATAATTAAACTTGTGTTTACTGTTCAGGAACAAGAGCTGAATAAATAAGATTGGATTTATGCTTACAGCGGGTTTCGTACGCTACTACACTTCATTTAGAAGTACTTTAATAACTTACGAAGTTCATAGGATGTTGATGTCCAAGTTCATTGTTATAGCTTAAATTAAATAACTATAAACTATAGCTTATTGCTGTTTCATTTGTTAATATTCGATGTGATCTAGTGTACCTATTTTAAAAGCATTGGTAAATTCGTGTACAAATCAGCGTTGCGAATATGATATAAAATGAACTTTGATTTAGCTGTAATAAATAAATCAACATAGCACACTTAGGACTGTGGAGTGCAGGTGTCGATGGACGGGCGGATCTCTCTATATTATAAAATAAACTTGTTATATAATAAAAAAAATATATGTTAATCAGATATTAATCGGATATTTATGTGATTGCTTCAAGCAAAATATCAGGAGCAATCACAATTTACAAGAGCGTATTAATAAAGATTATTGAGGTACTAGCTGTGGCTCCGCCAGCTTTCTTACTTCTGCTAAACAAAGCCCAAAGCCTTATATAGACTATCGGTTAATCCGTCAGTGCAAATACCGTGTTATTGTGTAACCCTTTGCATTGTCAATTAGACTGACTTGTTAAGCTGACGTGGAACATCACTTGTCCATTAGTAAGACTTAAAAAATACTTGGAATTGTGTTTGTATTTTATTTATTTATACTCTTTGTTGTAGGTACAATTAAATAATGTTATTTCAACATGCTTCACTAATCACATAATATATACGATAGCCACATGTGTGCGTGATACCAGGTGGTTGTCGGTGGTCTTTTACAGGCGCCTGCATTTAGGAGTGAGTGTGTGTTTGTTAGATGAAGATGGATATTGCTTTTCATAGAAATTCTCTGTCGTCAAAGTACCCTATTTGAAAGATTTATTATTTTGCCATATTTCTCTATAGCACTATCATGATTTTAAAATTGTATGTACCATAGTTAGATCTTAAGAATTCACTGGTACGTAGAGAACATATAAATTCCCTTTATTTATTTTATCTGTTAGCGTATATATCCTCGCAATGAATGACACGATCAAAAATCATAATAACATTTTGATTTAAAAAATTAAATAATTTACATTGCGATACAGAGGTATTAATAAATTTATTCAATTAATTAATACACGAACTACTATAACAGGTTTCGACCACAATTAAATTATTGTACCAATCTTTATACAGATTATATTTTGAAGAACAAAACATTTCTTAGAATTCTAAGAGATCCTTTACTTACCACTATATGCTTAAATTATTTATATTACACTGCATAACGTATTATAAGGTAGCTACCGAATAAATAGAATTAACTTACCGCTAATTCAGGTCAATACTAACACGCCAGCTACGTACCAAAACACTTAGGCAAAACTAAATGTTTACCTTTAACCTAAAACTAAAATAACTCACAATAAAATCATTTAATTCCCAGATATCGGTAACTCGATAGTACAACTATCAGGAATTTGAGTAAGATAATAAATTATTAACTGTTTGTCAGAAGGTGTAAGTCATTGATATAGTTTTTTTATAAATTGACATCGTTTGCTGTCACATGCTGAGTAAAGGTATTCTACTGAACATTAATATTACGAAATCCGCAAAATATGCAGCATGCAATATAAACATGGACACACATGCGACGTAATCCTTAGTCAGTAATTTTGTCTATTGAGGATGTTGTTCATCGTATACCTAACTTTATAAGCTTATCTATACTTACTAATGTTGTAAAGAGACAGAGTTTGTTTGTTTATTTACAACTTCTAAGGAGATTGAAAAAAAAAAACCTTTTCGTTAGACAGCCCGTTTGTCAAGGAAGATAAATATTTATATATCACCCTGCTACTACCCAAGGGAGCGGAGCAGTAATCCATATGTCTCATGGCATAATGTCAACAAATCGCTTAAGCTAAATCAATATTAGGAATAAGTATATTATTGTAAAACTGATGTTTAAAATATGATACGAAACATACAAATACACACACTCACAAACTTTCGCCTTTTTTATATTAGAGTGATTCTCTATCATTCTGTAAGTGTAAACTGACCTAGTGGGCTTGCATAGTTAACAAACTGAGTGCTATTAGGAATTCATTCCTAGATGGAACTAGAACGAACAATTCCGTGAACTAATAGGACGTCGTTCATTTAGTACAGTAGTACTGTCTAGAAACGGACTGAGAATTCGTTACGTCTCTGAACGAATGAGAATGAGATTTAAATTTTCTTTATTTTTGTACTTCGTACCATAGATTAGTTCGTTCTTCCTTTTTAGTTCCCAAATTTAAGTTTTGTTTGGTTTATATGATTTTTGGATTATGCATTCACAGAATAATTGTAATTGTTTTATTTTAATATGATTAAATGGGTATATGTATATACTGTATATATGATGATTTTAATCTCACAGTAACAACATTGTTTTATAAGACACAATAATAATAAAAAAAAATAATTTGATTTTTTTACGATTATTATTTATGAAACATTTTACGGGTATAAGAATGACAGTCCGCCTACAAAGTATAAATAAAGGAAAGAAGCACATATATACTAGGAATGATGAATAACGATATTTCATGTATAGTTATAATGTCTGACTAGTACATTTAAATTAATGTACTAGATTGGAGCGTTCTTTTCAGTGACCGAGCAAGAACAAGTGAATGGCCTAATAAAATATTTTTTTAGTTATTTATTTTTTTACATGACTATAGGACGAATCTCTGCAATTTATACAAATAGGGCGTCACTAGATGGGGATGGACGAACCCTACTAAACTCAAATATTGTAAATTATATGTGCAATCCCAAGGATTGTTATGAGTACCTGTAAACTGAAGTAATTGTATTTGCAATTCAGAAATGTTGTCACTTTGACACTGCCATCTGTCGGCCACTTGAGACACTAAACATAGTACATAGATAAGTAGTTATATTGTTACATCGTTCCCGTATCATAATTATATTATTGATAGGAGAGTTATGAACTTAACTCTATTGTAGTATAATTCTAGGACTAGCCTCTCGCTGGAGACATGAGTTTTATCTACTTTCCTAAGCGAGAGATCGATGTATTTCGGGCTGAGTCCTTAACGTAGAAGAGGCACCAGACGTCGGAGAGAGCCAAACGATCTCTGGTCTCCATTAGCGCTTGACTGAAGTGGATGGATAACTGTTGCTTTAACAGAAGCAGGCCTGAGACCAAGGCATGAGGCTATCTAAATCTGGGATACACCATATGTGTGTATATAATGTGGGGTCGCCTTGCTTAACAGGCGGCCAAGTTTGCTGGGGTGCACAAGCTTTTCGTTACTAGAGTATACCTGAGGCGGCCATAAAGATAACGAACACTGTGTGGTTCAAGTCCCACCATGGGGCTTCCAAACTCAAGAAGAAGGGGTATACGTAGGTATTTTCAACCATCTTACTGCGACAGCAGCATTCTTTTATCATTATATAAGTATTATATAATGATAAAAGAAAAACCTGTGCCGACTTATATTTTTTTTGATTATGAGGAAACAAAAAGTTATTACCCACCATGAATGCACACCAATATCCTGATATTATATTTTGCATATTAACTAAATAAATAACTTGAGTCGAGGTTATACACCGCTGTTTGATCCAAAACTAGTTGGTGCCAGGTCTACGTTAATCAGAGTGTAATCACGTAACTAATACATATATACATGGGCACACTGAAAGTTTTGCACTGCTAGTTTCTCAGAACGGTTTGAATTTAGAATGATTTATTTTATTACATACCTTTAACAGATTTTAGAGCGATGATTTTTTATGATTCAAAATGTTTTTGGGAGAGAAGCACCTCATCTGAGCACCGTGAGGCGATGGTTGGTGAATTTGAGCCTGGACGGATTTCTCTACATGATGAAATTCGTGAAGGACGGCCCGCAACTGAGACCACTGAGACACTAGAAAATGTGGCTACTGTGAAGAAGCTAATTGAAGAAAACAGACGCATCACCTATGAGACGATTCGGGGACACTTGAGGATTGGTATGAGTCAAATTCAAAAAACATGAAAATTTAGAAGTTAGAAAACTTTTTTGTCATTGGATTCCCCATGAATTGACTTTAGAACAAAAACAGGCTCGTGTGGATTGGTGAAAAAGATGTTACTTAGGTACGACCATGGACATTCTAATGCTGTTTAAGACATCATCACACAAGACAAAACTTGGATTTATTGTTTTGAACCAGATAAAAAAACAACAATCTTATGAATGGGTGTTTGAAAGCGAGAACAGACCGAGTGGCAGTGACGGCGTTCAATCAGCACGTTCAAAACAAACTACAAGACCAATGGTCATATTGTTTTAAAAAATGGTTCGAACTTATGAAAAATTGTTTAAAATGTAAAGGAGAATACTTCGAAAAATAATGAATATATTTATATACTTATAACTTGTTTAATTAATAAGTTACGCAAAACTTTCAATGCGGCCTACGTATTATAGAGAAAGCGAACCCAGAAACAAACACAATGATAGTTCCTGGGCTGGTTTTTCAAACTATTTTGCAACATATCAAATATTAGATTCATTCACTCCAGACGTTACTAATACAATGAAGTCTCCGACCACACTTATTTTTCGTCTTTATCGCTATTTTACGGTCGTCATAATTTTGTTATAGCTTTATAGTACTATATTTATATTGCTCACAATGATATTTTATTTTATAACCGTAACCAGACTGTCTCCTTGGAAGCGAACAAAGCGGGCTGGATGCTTGGCAGTTTAATTATCTTAAGTTAAATAGAGGAAGAAAAGGTATATAGAAAACTTAATTAGACTAAATACCTAAAAGGCCTTGTATTTTATGAGACTTTTTAATTACTTAAAAGGTATCTAAAAGTTTTAAATTAATTAGATACAATTATATTACTCTTTAGTCTATTTTGATAAAGAATACTAATAACGTGAGTTTATACATTACTAGCATTCTTTTAGTACCTGCAGCTAAGTTTAAGGTTGTGGTAGGATCTAGTACACGCAGCGCGGCCTCTCCTACGCTGAAGTGTTCCGCAGAGCTCAAGACATAGTCCAGCCCGGTGAACTAGGAGGCGTTGGTGTACGAACCCGTAAAGCTCAAACCGGGGCCCGCGTGCTAGAGTTTCCCGGAGCAGAAGGAGCGGAGAGAGCCAACGCACTTGCTGAAAAACTTCGAACTCTTTTTGCGGTGGAACAAGGCGTGAAGGTTACCAGGCCGACTAAATGCGCGGAGATTCGCGTTTCCTGCTGTGATGACTCAATCACTTCGGAGGATATCCGGAGTCTTATCACGAGTACGACAGGATGTGCCTCAGACACAGTAAGGGTCGGTGCAATTCGCCCTGGCCCCGGTGGAGTTGGAGCGGTTTGGTCCAGCTGCCCAGTTGCCGCTGCCAAAAAACTCATGGAAGAAGGAAGACACCTAGTAGGCCTGAGTTCTGTCCGGGTCTCAGCCTATGAGGTGCTATAAATGCTTAGCGCCTGGGCACACCCGTACCGTCTGCACTAGTTCTTTTGACTACAGCGGACTTTGTTTCCGTTGTAGTCATCCAGGGCACGTTTCGGCATCTTGTTCTGCCGCCCCTCACGGTCCGGCTGCTAATCTGCCTGCCAACCACTTGACGGGACGTGAAGGATGTAGTTTACAAAAACGGACTTCAGTACCAAACAAAGGGGTAAGCCATTTGACCCGGGCCACCCCTTCAGTTACAACAAGACCGCTACCGTCGCCAATGGAGGCTGTAGAAATGACTCAATAAATGGATCAAGTCCCCAGCCTCATAGTCCAGGTGAACCTGAACCACTCTGCTCGCGCGCAAGATCTTCTTTTGCAGACCACAGCGGAGTGGTCAGTCAGCGTAGCCGTAGCTGCGGAGCCCTACTTTGTCCCTGACCTTCCAAACTGGGTTGGTGATTGGGATGGCTCCGTGGTGATCACCAGCTCCTCAGCGCCTCATTCCCCGCCCTTGTCGCTAAGAGACAAGGGCTCTGGATATGTTACTGCTGAGTGGGGGGGAATCACACTCTACTGGGTCTATTTCTCCCCCAACCGGAGTCTGGCTGATTTCGAGGCCTTCCTCAATAACTTGGAAACCTCGATGCGGCGTCAAGCGCCTGGGCACGTGCTCGTGCTCGGGGACTTCAACGCAAAATCTACTGCTTGGGGGTCCCCTAGGACGGACGCCCGTGGCGAGGCGGTAGAAGAATGGGCAGCATCGGTGGGCCTCTGTCTCCTCAACAGAGGCTCCGCCCACACGTGCGTGCGACAGCAGGGGGGGTCGATAGTGGACCTCTCGTTCGCTACCCCTGCTCTCGCCGCACGAGTAAGGAACTGGTGTGTCCTGGAACAGGTTGAGACGCTCTCGGACCACCGCTACATCCGACTTGAGCTCTCCCAGACCCAGGACCCCAGAAGGGATCACATGGCGAGGCGATCTCCCCGATTTCCGCGATGGGCTGTGGGTAAGTTGAATAGGGATCGCCTGGAGGAGGAAGCCATTGTTCAGTCTTGGCTAAGTCCTCCTCCACTTCTGACTGAAGAGGTAGATGCTGGAGCTGGCCGCCTTCGAGCTACAATTACGCAGGTATGCGATGCAGCCATGCCCCGAATTCAAGGTAGACCTCGTCCGAGGAAGGGGGTTTATTAGTGGTCCCAAGAACTAGCGGACCTCCGAACGACCTGTGTTCGTGCCCGGAGGTCCTATACCCGCAACCGGAGGCGTCGCCACAATATAGGGGAGGAAGGCCAGCTTTACGAAGAGTACCGCGAAGCTCAGACGTCTCTGAAGCTGGCCATAAGCCGCGCCAAAGAGGAAAAGAGAAAAGAGATGATGGAGGGTCTCGACCATGATCCCTGGGGTCGCCCGTATCGTGCGGCGCAGCAAAAGCTCCGCGCGCAGGGCCCCCCCCCTTACCAAAACCCTCCAGCCCAGCTTCCTGCAGCAAGTGGTCGAGGGTCTTTTCCCAGAACGGGCTGAGCACACGCCCCCGTCGATGGCTCCATTCACTGATAACGGGGGCGACGAGGCAGAAGAGATTCCGCCCGTCACGGATGCAGAGCTTGGGGCGGCCATTCTAAGAATTCGTTCAAAGAACACTGCCCCCGGGCCGGATGGTATACCTGCCAAAGTATTAGCCCTGACCCTTGGCCATTTGCATGGCCACTTCAGGGGACTGATCAACAAGAGTATGGTGAGCGGACGGTTCCCTGAATGTTGGAAGAGCGGGAAGCTGGTGCTTTTGGCGAAACCAGGACGGCCTGCCGATTCGGTCTCAGCCTACAGGCCCATCGTATTACTGGACGAGGTGGGTAAGTTATTAGAGAGAGTACTCTCTACCCGCATCGTCCAACACCTAAGCACGAAAGGACCCGATCTGTCGGGCACACAGTTTGGTTTCCGGGCAGGTTGCTCGACAATCGATGCTGTGCTGCGCCTGAGGGCTGTGACCGCAGTGAGAGAGAGCAGTGAGTTGCGGCGACGAGGTGTCGGCGGTATCGTTAGATATCGCCAATGCATTTGGTAGTCTGCCATTCAGCTGCATTAGAGAGGCCCTCCACTACCATGGGGTGCCAAGATATCTGAGGCTGCTAGTGGCAGACTACTTAGAGGAACGTACTGTCATGTACGAGGACCGAGACGTGAATCTGAGACGTCGGCTCATGTCGTGCGGTGTTCCACAGGGCTTTCTTGGCTCTCTCCTGTGGAACATGGGGTACGACTGGGCCCTTCGCGGTGACCTACCCTCCGGGCTTGACGTTATCTGCTACGCTGACGACACAATTGTCACAGCCCGGGGGGTGAACTTTCTAGAGGCGGCACGCTTGGCCACCAGAGGAGTTTATCTGGTGGTCGAGCGCATCGAGGCGCTGGGCCTACGGGTGGATAAGACGGAGGCCCTGTTATTTCATGAGCCCCGTCGTGGTCCGCCCCCTGGGGCCTCGATTGAAGTCAACTCGGTCCTCGTACCGGTTCGGGCCCAGACGAAATATCTGGGTCTAACCCTTGACGGGAGGTGGCGCTTCGACGAGCACTTTCGGTAGCTTGCTCCAAGGCTGGTCGGCGCTGCGTCAGCCCTTGGGCGACTTTTGCCAAATCTGGGTGGACCCAGCGTCGCTACCAGGCGGCTATACACGGGGGTTATCCGGTCAATGGCACTGTACGGTGCACCGGTGTGGGCGCAGGCTCTGACTGCCCACAATAGGGCACGTCTCTGGCGCCCACAGAGAGTCATGGCAGTTAGAGCCATACGCGGATACCGCACCGTGTCAACGGAGGCGGCGTGCGCATTGGCTGGTACCCCCCCGTGGGACTTGGAGGCGGAAGTGCTCGCCGAAGTTCATCGGCGGACGGCTGAGTTTCGGACGGGGAGGGGCAGCCAACCTCCTCCCGAAGATGTGCGTGAATGGCGTGAAGCCGCCCGCCGAGCCACGATGGCTCGTTGGTCGTCCCGGCTGGAGGCTCCACGTGCTGGCGTTGCCGCCGTGGAGGCGCTCCAGCCGGTCATCGTCGAGTGGGCGGGGAGGCAGCATGGGACCCTCTCCTTTCGACTGACGCAGGTGCTTTCCGGGCATGGCTGCTTTGGCAAGTACCTGCACTCGGTTGCTAGGAGGGAATTGAGTCCCGCCTGCCACCACTGCGACTGCAGTGAGGACTCGGCCCAGCTTACGCTTGCAGCTTGCCCTGCTTGGGTAATGCAACGCCGGGCCCTTACTGCAGTCATCGGAGAGGATCTGTCACTGCCGGCTGTTGTACGCTCCATGGCCGGCAGTGATAGATGTTTTGCCGCGGTTGCATCCTTCTGCGAGGATGTCATCTCGCAGAAGGAGGTGGCGGAACGGGCCCGAGAGGAAAACCTCCACTCGGACCCGATTCGCCGCCGGCGAACCGGGCAGCGGAGGCGCATTTTCCAGCGCCTAAAGCCGCCCTGAGTGTGGCCGCGGGTGGTCGGGACGGGTTTATCCCTTCCACCCGCTGTAGTGGGCAGCCGCGAGGAGGCGACGTCCGCGTGTGCCAGGACGCTGCCTAACTGAGGTTTACTTGAAGGTGGTGCCCGCGCCTTTGCGGGCAGGCGCTAGGAGGGGGCTGGATGTCCTACTAAAGTCGTTCCCGGCCTCCTCCTATATTAGGCGCAAGAGGGCACACCGTGTGGTTTTAGTCGGTTCGATTCCGACACACCGCCCCACTGTAAGCCCCGGTGGGGTGACGGCCCGTGGGGGTTCCCACACGTAAAAAAAAAAAGGATCTAGTACATGACAGTATTACAATTGGTAAGATTTAACTTATGTTAATTTTCTGTTAAGAGAGAGCAATAGTACCAGAATAGTAATGACAGAGAAGTGACTAGAATAATACTTTGAAATGACTGAATTCTCTTATTCATCTCATAGAAAATGGAAGACTTCTGTATAATACAAAAAAATGTGAAAAAAACAAAATATTTATGTTGTTTTTTCAACTCCGTTTCTCATAAATTCGAATTCGAAGCGTACCTTATGCCGATCCCACACTCTTTGTCAAGCTTTCATTTACATACTTGTACCTACCACTTACTAAGAGAATATTTGACATTGTACCACCACCAGCCGAGGTCACGCCTCATTATCAGCGAATTACGCGACGGTCCCAACTTCGAATATTTGCCTAATTTTGTTATTACAAATGAAACCATGGTAACGAAGTAAACAGTATACGAACTCAATCTACATAATACCATCAAGTTTCGCATGTCACCTTGACCTTTTAATCTTGCCAATGTAATGTACCTAAATAGGTTCATTAATAAGGTAGTTTTTTAGGGTAATACCTCTAGCTGGAAATCTGGCAACTTTATAAATTACAGGTCTATACAATATAAAAAGTACTTCGCTATGCATTTTATTCTTTTCTTTTCTATTTGCTAATTTATTACAACAAACAAACCTATCTTAACTAACTTTTTTATTACTTTGTTTGTTTATTATACATACTTTATTTTATTGTTAAATGGGATTAAAAACGGTAGCCGAGATTTGGGTGTTCAATACGCCTATGTCTACCCCTTCGGGATATAGACATGAGTGTTTGTATGTATTTGCCAATTTACTTTATTTATACGCTACTTTTAGTACTATTCGAATCTATCTCTCTCTAATAAAAAAAGATGACAACCAGAGTGCAATTATGCAATAATTCCGGTCATAAAATATTGTAGGTCCTTTTTTTATAACTCATTCGTGGTCTTCGTCTCGTCTTTCAACCTTATTTTCGTAGCTATTTATTGTTAAGGTTGAATCTAAAACACATATATTTTTTGAACAATGTAGAGTTGTTGTTTTTATATTGCCAAGCTGTGGTCATGTCTTTTCTTAGCTTATATTCAGGTATGTGGATGACAAATTGTAAGGAATAGCGTCTAGTTTAAACGATGTATATCAAAAGTTATATCCCACAAACCTTATTGATTTAAGCCACTGGCTATTACAAAATTAAAATTAAAGCTTATTTGAAGCTGCTGTTAAAAGGAAGCCCCATACGGTCAACCATCGATTAGTGAATAACAACTTAGTCATCAATCAGTCGGTAGAATAGAAAAGTCTTAGAATCCGGCCTGGATGGGGCCAGGCCTGCTTCTGCTAGCGTAACGGTCAGTCCAACCCGTTACTACCAGGCCAGCGCTCACGGAAGCTGGAGAGCATTTCGCACTCTCCGGCACCTGGTGCGTCCTCTACAAGACAGGTGAGTGCTTAATCTCCGTTCCCGTTCTGCCGCTTGGCAATATAATACCCACCCCTAACACAATCATTTAGATCACCTGGGGGGGTCAACAAGAACACTGGTTATGTGTGACCCCGTTGCTAGTATTCTTAAAAACACCCAGACTCAGGACAGCTCTGCTGGAGCTGGATCACAAAAATATTTGTCCTGTGTGGGAATCGAACCCACGACCTCCGGTTCAGCAGTCAGGGTCACTAACCACTAGAAGGCCCGTCAATATATCAGTAATATCATCTAATCGTCATTATATCATCTGCCATTTATAAAAAAAATGCTGCCTTAAATACATATAATAAAATATGCAAAAGACAATCAATATTTATTTGAATCGCGAAAGATTGATTATCAAAAGCTATTAGTATAACTCAATAGTTAGTTAGTTAGTTTTCTATACAAAGAGAGATGAGCATCGTACTTCGTTTGAATTATTACTATCTTAGGATTGATGGGCACTCAACAACAGTCAGTTGCTTCCGACGTGTCTACATTAGGGTTTTTTGTTCGCGTTTAAGAAATAAATAACATGCTCCATTTTTTTTGCTTGGTAAACTACACTGAGTGTAAGTAGTTTGATGACGCAAATAGTAAATCTCATATGATTATGTCTCAGACAAGCTACTGGCCAAAGATTATAATGTATTTGTATTAGCCATGTGGTTCTAGATTGAGAATAAAGAGCCACTTAATTCTTCCCATGGGTGTCGTCGTCGTGTTATCTATCAGACAATATATATAGTGATAGTATTCACGCAGTACGTAAGAACTAAGTTATGATTGGCTAAGGACTTACGTAAGGACTAAGTACTGATATGAAGAAGTGGGAGTATGTGTGTAACCTTGAGATTTTTATATAACAATTATTTAAAAATTATGCATACAACGGGGAACGCCACCAGCCTCATGGGTACGTTTGGTTGAGGGGACGCATTTTTAATTGCATAAAATTTAAAATATAGTGTCATTTATACGACAACTAATAATGTGAAATTTAGATAATTTTGTTGCATATTGAAAACAATTATGTAACTTAGAAAAAGTAACTTACAGTATATTGACATTAATAGGTAATTAAATTATTCTTTGTTACGACTTACAGCGTTATAAGCTGTGTGCTTCATATCTTTATTTTCCATCTTAAATGTGTTTTTTGTAGAATGTTTAAAAACACTTTGCTCGTGATTGAGTTTACACCGTTTTTGGTAATTTATACATACATACATACATAATATCACGAATCTTTCCCATAGGGGTAGGCAGAGACCACTTCCTTCCATTTGCTACGATTCTGACATGCCTTTCTCGCTTCTTCAACTTTCATTCTGTTCCGCATACAGGCTCGTTGGTTAAAGGTACTTTTGACCTGGCCTTTGTTTAGATTTTCTTGGACTTGGTCCAAGAACATTCGCCTAGCTCTTCCTCTTCCGACAACTCAATTTACATCTGACATATAAATACATTTTGTCAACCTTCTTTCATTCATCCTTTCGATATGCCCGAACCGAACGGTAATTTATGTTTACCTAAAATTTAAAAACGAATTAAGGACACAGGAATCTCTATTGGCTTCTAAGGAAATGTAAAATTATTTACAAAATATAAAACCCGATCGCATCACTAATTTCGTCTCTATTTTCTTTTAGTGCCGTCTATTTTTAGTGAGAGATCACAATCCTACTATTCAGGCGATTTAAATGATGCCTTATCATCTGGACTCTAGGACGTGAAAAAGCATCAGACATGTAGACATACATACACTTAGACAAGATAACTCTACTTCAAAAGCATGCGGGTAAAAAGTTGTCACTAAGGCAGTCCAATTCGACACTCATATACTCTATTCTAACTTATTATATCTGTATTTCATAACTTAATATCATATAGTAGGTACATATGTAAGTATGAGGACATTGTGTATATGTTTAACTAATGGATCCTTTACTCTCGATTGAGTTGTTTATGTACTAAAACGTATACAGTAGACAAAGGTGACAGATAATACATTTATCTAGCTTTTGTTGACTAACATTGAAAATCCTTGGGGTCAATGAACACTATCAATACAAAGTTTTTTTTAGAGATGTTAATATTTGGTTAAGACCTTTTTTGTTAGGAAAGGGTACAAGCCTATGATTAGAACTTTTAGACTGGTTGCTTTATTTTACAATGCTTTTTTCATCTGCATGCCAGAAATGTATATTTTCAGTCTTTAAAATCATTGTTTAATTTTCTAGGACTCGAAGGGGTACGTAGGACCGACAAGCGGGGGCTTTTGGGAACTAGATGGGAACATTTGGAGTATATTATATGCACATGTATGTTATATGTATATTTCCGAATATATAAGTATGTTTATCGACAGCCTGGTTACACTAAAACAAGTTTTTCTTAGTTTAGGATCAGGTGGCCTTGTGTGAGCGTAGCGAAGTGTTGGAGTAAAAGACAGTTTTATCCTTGACAGTAAAAAAGTGAAAATTTTCTAGAGTTTTGACTTCAGCTATACACATGTACAGTTAAAAATATTTACTGTGATTCTTGTAAAGCTTCTTGTGTTGTCGTTGGATTAATCAAAAAATCACTGCTATATTACAAAACATCAATCTTTAACTCTGATTTTATAAAACACAATATAACAATATTGATAGTTTTGTAAAATTATGATATGATTTCTGTGAGCTGTAATTACGACAAATATTGATTATTGTCACTCACTCCAGATATAAATATAATATAAAAAAATAAATAAGATATAAATATAAAAAAATAGCCTTGTTAAGCTTTGAACATGTCTGTTTGTAATATAAAAAAAAACGTTTTTTACTAATTGCATATGGATGTATACACGGTACATATACCGAAACAATATTTTTTTCAATTTTTGTCTGTCTGTCTGTCTGTCTGTTCCGGGTAATCTCTGAATTGGCGGGACTTTAACTGGCAGATAGCTGATGTAACAAGGAGTCACTTAGGCTACTTATAATTTAGATAAAAAAAATAGGACCTCACGAAAAAAAATTAAAACCCATTAAATTTTTATAATATTCGATTAAAAGAAGAATTTCATTTAAATTAGTATAGGTATTTCTTAAATACAGAATTAATAAGTTATCGTAAACTCTGCGAACTGAACAATAACTTTTTGTTAAATACCACGCGGACGAAGTCGCGGGTAACAGCTAGTATTTTATATAATCAAATAAGCTTTTCAAAATACAAAACATTTTACTGTTTTAAATCTTTTTATGTGCAAGTCAATATCTCAAACTACTTTTTGTATTGTTCTAATTACGTAAATAACCTCAACAAACTTCATAACACTGCCTATTTGTAACGCTCTTTGAATGTATTTTTCCTAAAGTAAGGTTTCCTATTGCTCTAAATTCAATAACATCAAAACGAACACTCACTCTTGATTGTCAAATCCGACAAATTCAATTAAATATGAAAGAAAGCCATTTTGTATGTTCCAGCACCATTTTATTTAGGTTTTATAATGATATTAGATTATTATAATTTGATTAAATTAAGATTGAGTTTTCAGTTACCTATTTAACTGTGGAAGACTGGAGTTACTGAAGAACTGCTCGATAATTGACTAGAATCGGCATTTCATAATTAACACAGCCGTGTGGAACAGCATACCTCATCTCTACTCGTGAATTTTGTAAAATTTTACTATTTGACCCGTAATACGTAAATTTGACTAATTTATGGCTGGCAAAAAATGTGTTTTATACGAGCCTGCTTACCCCTTTGGATTAATAGGTGTGAGAGTATGTTTGTATGTATAATGAACTTTAATTGTTAGTTTATTAAATATGATAGTTTTAATGTTGACGTTTCTTCTACTTTTGTTTATCGAATGTTTTCAATATCAGTCAGCAATGGACCAAAAGGTTATATGCATAACAAACATTAAATCTTTAGTCTAAGGACTTCGGATTTATTACATAGGTAATAGGAATAAAATCTTGAAGTTAGACTTCCAAAGAAGAGTCCCAGAATTAATTATTATACTCAGCTCTGCAGCATACGCAGTTAGAAAAAATCATGAACTGACTGATATTGAAAGAGCCAGATTATTATTTTTTTCTTATTTCATAGTATAATGTTGTATGGTATTTTACTATTGGACAATGCCTCTGATATTTAGTCTGTATTTATGCTGCCGAAGAGGGCTATCCGAGTAATTTATAATTTACATAATCGTTATTCGCTGAGGTAGAAATTCAAAGAAATAAACATAATGACAGTGGCATGTCATGTCTATGAAAACTTAATTTACTTTCATAAAAATAAAGGTCAGTTTATAAAAAAGTGACAAACACTTTTACGAGTATAACACATGAAATAAACATACATTTTTTGTACCTGCCTCCAGGCTCCTAAAAACTAACAAGTCGTTTCTAGGTCAATGCGTGCGATTTTAACTTTAAGTCTAAATTAAAGTAATAAGTTATTTACAGAGTGGCCATAAGTTTATTTGCCCTATTTCTTCTCATAAGGCTTAACCATTGGATAACGGTATATAGATCAACACAGGTATTTTAATATTTTATCTTTTTAATATTAAATTTACATTTGACAAGTCAACTTATAGTTGCGGGGACGCTGTGTGTATTGATCTATAACTTTAAAGATTTTTAAATAAGACGATTTCAAATAATTGTTTAACAATTTATGTAATAAAGATATTTAATTTGAATTTTATTATATATTTTTTATTTAATTTGTTATAAATTATTATAAAATTATTATAAAAACAAAATTGAGTATTATTGACATTTAAGTGTTACTGTTAGTAAGTATTATTGTGTATTATTATAGTAAGTGTTATTGTATATTATTGACATTTAAGTGTTACAGTTTATTGGTCATCAAGTCAAGTCACTTATGAATGCGGCATCTACACAAGAAAACTAGAAACCCCTAAAATTTATAAATTTCTTTGGCCATGTTAGAAATGTTTACAATTGTGCAATTGTTATATAACTACAATCTTTTGGACTCGGCCTTTGAATGACAAAAGGCTGATACCCTGGGACCAGTCAAAATTAAAAACAAAACCATTTATTTTAATTAAACCGATCATAGGTATTTTTTTCAAGAGAAGAAGTCGGCCAGACTAAGTTAGTCGTGAAGCTAGTTGCTTGTTCCAATACGTATATCCCATGGAGAAAAACAGGCAAGGAACACCAAAAACACTCTTTCTCAAATATTTTATACAATTTTCTTGTTACAGTTTATAAATGCATTATAAAATGTGCGGACAATTCAATACATTCTGATATACAATTCTAATATTTACTAACAGGTATATTCGGTACTCGCTTACAAGTATGATGCACGCGCCAGCTAACATCCATTTCACTCATATCATAGGGAGCTGAACGTCCCGACACATACGCCACCATTGGCAAGACTTCTAGGCGAGCATGACATACTCAGAACTTAAAGGGGACATAGAAAATAAATCTAAACAAGTTTTACAGAGTTACATAGTTCTCACAATCTTACAATCATAAAATACCTACAATTTAAACCCATTTAATATTTTTATAAAAGCATGTCAATTTTGTATAAAACGTTTCAATGTCATAAATATAAATAATCATTGAAAGCTTCAATAAATAAGTAAATATCGAATGATAAAAAAATAATAACTAAAAACGAATACATGGTCATTTACAGTGTCTGTGGAGCAGTACCAGCAAGTTGATAAGCATTTCAGTCAGCCAATTAATCACCTTTGTGAATATGCTTGTTTACAAAGAGTGTGGTTTATGTTATTTTTAAATTTATTCCCATTTAGATGTAGAATATCACAATGTATAATATAATTTCATACATATATAGTTAACACAGTACCCCATAAAAATGTTTGTACTTTTGTTAATCTAAAATTAATCTAAAATGACTCGTAGCGCTAATGTAGCACGGCATGTAACGTAGCATTATACGTAGCAACGTAGCTGCGTAGCGCCACTATAACACGACGGCGACGCATAGGTATGAGCAAGCTTTTATAAGGTTAGTGTTATTAAATGCCGTTGTTAATATACAGCTTAAGTATAAGGCCCGTTAGGCAGTAAGTTCTTTGAAGAATCGATTTACGGAATATAATATATGCGGTAACAACAAAATATTTTATATAATACACATCTGAAAAAAGTTAGTAACTGAGATGTTACTTACTTTTTTTTGAAGTTTATGCACCTGATAAATTGTAATAAGCTGTATTTTACATCGCTTAATTTCTAACTTAGAGGTGGAATATTTTATTCACATTTTAATATGACCAACCTCGAAAGTGGGAATTTCCAGCTAAATAAAAAGAAACATTTTTAAAATGATTCTAAACGGCGACAAATATCACACTAAAACAAAATTAAGTCATATTGAGAACTTTCTCCTTATTGAAGTCGGTTAAAAATTTACTTGAAATATCTAGTATATTCTACATTTACTAAATATTTATTAAATGAAGCATGCTTTGTTATCCCAAGTGTGTTACAAATACTTATGTTAAATCTATTTCATTCATTCTGTGATTTTATGCATATTATTATAATATGTAGATATATTACCCTAATTAACTATTAATATATAAATATATAAAAATAAACAACGACAAAAAAGCAGTTAATGTATATACTATATATAATATTCTTAGGACCAGTGCCTTGGCTTTAACCCAAAAATTTAATATAAAAGTCTAATATGTATATAGTAAATCAAAGATAATATGTGCTTATATAATAATATATACTTACAAAGTTTAACGCTCATGGCTTCGCAGTGAACTGTTACAGCACATACCACGTACCAATCGGTATTTTAAGTCCCACAATTAGTAGTGCTACGTAATTGCTGTATAGCGTGAGTTGGTGCTCTTATGGCCGTCGATGTTCACTGATACCAAATTCTGACAAATGTATGTAATCTTACTTTAAATTTGAAAGTGTTCATAAATAAATTAAGAAATCACGTGATTCTGATGTGGACGTGAATTGACAATTTATAGGAAATTATGACTGTAAATGTCTCCAATAGGCAAAATTTAACGAATACTGAAGTCAAGATTACCATACGTTGTAATTCACATTCACATACATCCAAAAATTGACGCCTGTATCACCGAAGGAGTAGGCAGAAGCGTATTAAACAAGCACATTTTACCAACAACAAATTTAGTCCCAATTACGTAATAGGAGACAAGCAAAAGACAATTTGGAATGTGGTAGAGCCATACTTAGGTACGAATGGGCCCTCTCCTTTTTTCCATCTCCTCATATCCTTTTTTCCCCTCTCCGCATCCCCCTGCAAGGCGGGCAGCGCACTTATGACATAAAAAAAGCAATTGAAAAATTGAGAGTAAATTTAAAATTAAAAGGTGCATAGAAGGGAAGGAAAGGATATAAGAATAAAAACCTAATGCAATGCGTCTATACCGTCGCAGCTGGATGACTTACTCCTTGAAAAAGGCCTCCTGTCGAGACCGGTACAAGTCGCGCATCCCCGAAATACACACGTGAGTAAAACCGTATATTTAAATAAATAAGGAAAGGGATACTGCTTACACAGATGGATTAGGATCAATTATGCCTACTTCCAATCGATAAAGCCCACATTTTGCCATCTATCATCAGACAGGTCACCTGCAACTCAAGAGTCACAAGTGCTTTGCCGGCCTTTAAGGTACGCTCTTTTCTTGAAGGTTTGAAGTTCGTATCCGTCTGGAAATACGGCAGGCAACAATTTGTTCCACACGCTGGTCGAGCGAGGCAAAAAGTCTATGGAGAAGCGCACAGTGGCTGAGTCTTTTGTGTCATCCGGTATCCATACACTTGTAACATACTTCATTTACGTTCAACATAAACTTTTCAATTAGGTATAATTTTTAGCTTCGTCAAAACTGGCGGAATCATATGACTACCACCTACTCAACAAATTTATGACTGGTCTCTTGGTCTTGGACTGGTTACTAATGAACCAGAGTTTCGTTTTGTTCTGTGTTGCATATGTTATATAACTCAAATAATTTAAGTTATTTAATATGTATGTACTTGCAGGTTATCTATAATAAAATAGTACGTCTTTTGTATAGGTGAATAACAAAAAATGTTTAAACAGAACAAACTACAGACATAAGTTATACAAAATTGCTAGATGCGTGAGCTTCACAAAACACTGGTTTTATAAATATCAAATGGTTTATTTTGGCCGCCCTTTAGCACAGACTCAATAATGTACTGCACCGTGTGTACATGTGATAGTGCAGATGACTGATTAAGATATTAAGGTTTTCTAAAATAAATATTTTTACAAAGGACATCAAACTGTTATTAAAAAGTATTCATCGTATCGTACTTCTGCTACCTATACTTTTCTTCCAGTAATTACTTGTATGTGTATAGATTTGTGTGTATAATTTGGCTGTAATCACGCAATACTTTAAAACACAAGGTTGATCTTTATTATCTTTGAATACATAGAAACAAAAGAATGAGACAGTTCCAGTTACCACTATACTTATAACAAATATCAAACAAATTCACACCCATAAAAGTGTTAACCTCTGACTTTCACAAGGCTTTCTTGGTCTGATACCAAGTGCTAACGGATGTTACTTACAGTTCGCAATCCATCTGCGTAAGTAATATCCTGGAATAACTATCTCTTGTTCTCTCTTCTCGTTCTCATTTGTATCTTAATTTACAAAACGTTAAAACACCTCTGCCCACATCTACTGTAAAACATTCCTGCCCGTATATATGAATGTATGTAAAAAATAAAATGATGTTTTCGTCTCAGTAAGATGTCCTAGCAAGGCTAATAACCAGGTAAAGGTACCGATGCCTTTTGACAAGGACTCCTTGTAAACTAAATGGTAGCCGTGTACTTTAGAAAAGTTTTTTTTTGTTTTTATAAATGATAACTGCCGAATTAGGAATAATTCCTATGTTGCAGAAGACCTCACAAACACGCAATCAATGGACACAAAGCACATCCAGACTGACAACTATCTGTGGATCACACTAATTATTGTCCCATGTTTAACCCTCGACCTCCGGTTCAGCAGTCAGAGTCACTCAGTCCGAGACCAACAGGCCCGTCATAAACATAATCATTTAATTTTCACGATAAAGAAATGAGTTCAACGTAAGTCACTTTTTACTTTTCACATAAAACTTTCCTCTACCATCTTAAAGTCGTTTTCTCTTCTACATTATGTGGAATTCGTAATATGATTCAACTTACACATCACATTAAAGGAATAAAAGTCTGAGGGCACTCAAATAGGCAATAAAATATTTTATCTCTGGTAGTAAACACGGACTTTGGGGTTATAAATACTAAGACTTTATAGACACGAATGAAATTGCTAATGATGAACATGTTTTAAAGTACACTAGTTTTCACTTGCGACATCGCCCGCGTAAAAATTTATTATCTCAAGCAAAAAATATGGTTGGGTTAGTTATATTTTCTTATTGATGCTTGTTACATTATTTCCATGTACAAGAATGATTGCAATAAAAGTGCACTCAATACACAGATGTACATATATTCATATATATTGATTTTAACACTATGGGCATCTGGTGTAGATGATGCTAAAAGACTCGGTGCATTCTTTAAAATCCAACGTTTAGTTGATGAAAGTGAGGGACACAAGGCTGACTTCAATGAAAAAAAAAAATATCTAGTATCATTATTTGTTAAGAAACCTCATACTTATAAAATAGGAATAAAGGCACAATAAACCGTCACAGCTTCGGTCCGTGAATAAAATTCATTTACTCGATGTGTAAACATTTAGGTACTTCAAGTTGCCTTTCAAAATAAGTCGACCAACGTTTTTATGACTAAAGCTATTGAACGATCTTATCAATTGCTTACATTGTAGTCAGTTGTGGAGTGTTTATAAAAACTAGCCTAGAACTGTCGTTCTCGTTTATGGATGTATACACCTACATACATCTAAGAATTCATAAATAATTGATAAAAATGTGTTTTCGATGTTTTTGTGGTTTAACACAAATTGAGGATCCTCCTAGAAGGCCAGGTGTTCATGACTGGCTTTCATGTTGTCAAGTTTCGCGTACCTACACTTATCAGCTGAGAACTCGATTGCGGGATTCAGGATCATTCAAGTGTTATTTAGTTATTTACAACTTCTTATAAATAAGTGAAAACATTATATTACATGCCATAATTTGAAGTCGTAATTTTATACATTTACATTTGAGTGCGCTACGCTTTTGCGTATTTGTAAGTGCCAATACACTTAAGAAATCATTTACAAAATTTATTCCAAGATATTATTTCACCAAATTAAAACCATCATCTTTCTTGATAGTTGTTTTTAACTAAGATTTAACTATTGACTTATTTAATAATTAGTAATAATGCTCATTTCACTTCGCTTCAAATTACTATTAAGTTAATATCTAAAATGGCGAATATATTTTTTCAAATAAAATTAGTTTTTAAGAGTGCTGACTACTATAATGACATTAATTTCCAGATCCAAGAAGGTGGACGTGATTTTTCAAAGAAAATGATTGCAGGCTGTAACCTATTCGAGGTATTCCAATAAAAGGTTCCTATATCTACATATTTCTAGATCGAATATGGTGGACACAAATTTGCAATAAAATCAATGTAGGTATTTTGCGAGTGTTTTGATTACGAGTATGTCATATATTTCGGATCAAAGAAGTAGACTCGATTTTTTTAATAATAAAGCGTTTTCTAGGTTTTCGGGGTTGTTAATCACGAGTACGACATCTATTTCGCGGTCAAAAATGGTGGACTCGAAATTTTCAATTAAGTCAGTATGGGTCTTTATCTTGATTTCTGATCCCGAATATATTCAAAATTATAATTACATTTCTGCCTATAGGCATAAAACAATAAATTTTGATTATGTTAAGTAAATGGGTACAAAACATCCCATCGTAAAATAAATTATTTTACTGAGCTTATTAAATGAAGAATTGTAAAAGAGCAGTAAAAATCACGACCGCTCTTATTTTATAGTTTTTGTATTATATTTGTAATCATCCACCCAACCACTAACAGTAAATTATTTGACGGTAAAATAAAATCTCAAATTAAATCAATTTCGCAAGATATTGAAGGCCACAAACCACTGTTATTTCTTACTTAAACTTACTTGATAATAATAGGAAAAGAATGTTTATTACTAATGCGTTGTGGAACTCAATAAGAGCAATACAATAGAGACGTGCTGATATTCAGTTTATAATTATATTAAGTTCAATAAGACCTCGGTCCATATTCAATATTAATTTATTATTTGTGATAGGTAAAGGTTAATTGGTTGAATTATTTAATAGCTTTTGCTCAGGAGAGGTCAGAGGCATGCCTAATTCTATTTTAAATCTTGTTAAATTGAACTGAATTTTATAACATTAGACTATATATAGTCTAATGTTATAAAATTCAGATCAATTTTCAATTTCAATTAAAATTAAAATTCAATTTTTATAAATGTTTTACATTTCCATTAAATGTAAAAGATTTATGAAAATTGAAATAATTGACTTAAGTAGATTACTGGCTGTGTGCAATTGAAATACTTATTGTAACGTAACTTGTTATAAAAAATAATCCCTTAACTCATAATCTTTAAGGCGTTATATCTTCTACTATCAGCTCAGCAACATCAGTGTATGAAAAAACTTACAGAATTTAAGAGTTTTTCTCGATTTCTCTAAGGTCGCGTCATCTAATCCTGACATCTGACAGTTACAAACTGTCGAAAATTGGCGAAGAAATCGTATGACATACATACACACGCCTTTCCCCCATCGGTCCACCCAATTACTTGTCATGGGTGACGTATAAGAGCGACTAACGAATTGGACTGCTTTATAAAAGTAAATATACAGCTTAACTAGTGCCCGGTTGACGGCAATTCACCAGGCCGCCATAGTGAATCACCATGCTGCATTGACTGCACTTGCAATGAGGATGGTGGCCACAACTCTAAGACTCCACTTGTTGGTTTTCATCATGCAGAGTGGGGTCATTATGGTAGGCTAATGTAAAAAAAAAATAGTTTTATATTATTACTTAAGTGGAGCTAAATTGTTATGGTTGGCATAATGTGCGCGTTTAATGCGCCTCTTCTTGTCTCCGAAGTAGGCAGAGAGAGGCTTAACCGGGTACAGAGTTTATATATACTACTGATAGATAACAGTCCAATCTTTTAGTCGCTCTTATGCGACACCCTCTGGAAGAGATGGAGATTCTCAATTTTACTTCTCGGTGACACATGTCTATATAGAAACTATGTGGCTAAGACTCGGTGAGGCTTTTACCAAGTAAAGAGTATTGCTTAGAGCTCGAGGACGAGTCTAATGGACGTTAATTCTGTAAATTATTAATAATGCGACTAAAGGGACATACCTCCTCAAAAGCATAATAAACTGTCGATATCACACAATTGTATCCACGAAGATAAACAGTTCAATAACCAAAGTCAAAGACTAACAAGGACCTTGAATACCTAAATCAGCTGCAGATACTATACAATATAATGTATTCTGTAGAATCAACTGTTTAATTACAAACTTATTATGAACTAGTACCTCTACCTACCTTGTAATCCTCAAGCAAAAAAACTGAATTATCAAAAACCATAACAAATGGTTACGGAACAAATGGAACCGAATACATAATTGAAACAGAATAAATTCACACATATTATGTACATATGTTAGATCACGAAACTATCCGCGAGAGCTACATCACTAAAGAGACTATAAAAAAATAATATATTTTCAGTAGAGTGCATCTACTGAAAATATATTATTTTTTTATAGTCTCTTTAGTGATTACATGTTTTATTTTTGAATATATTTTTTTAGCTAGCATTTGGAATGAATAAGTTGAGCAGTAACGTAACAAATGTAAAACAAATCGAAGTATAACAGCCCGTAACTATTTAGATAATCCTTTATCTAACTTTTCCTTAAGCCAGTTCGGACACCAGATTATTCTATATCAGGCTCTAGCCAAAATATATTACGATGTTGTACGGAGTTAAATAAAAATATATTACGATGTTGTTACGATGTTGTACGGAGTTCCTCAAGGAACAATCATACGAGGAAATATCTTACATAATTGTATAATCATATGAACTGTGTAGCAAGTGTTTGAAGGAATTGGCATTCCATCACAACTGTGATGTTACTACAGTTGTTTAATTGGAATCAGAAATAATTTAAAATGGTACCAAGCGGAGGTCGGTATTTTTGAAGATAGTTTAGCGCAATATATCGTACGCGTTTCTCAGCGGACTGTGAGATTGTGAAAAGACACTGTGATAAGGGTGAGGGTTGCAGAGGGTGACGGTCTATGCCTATCGGAAGTAGCAGAAGAATGCAAGGGCGATTCTCAGATCATATGCAAGCAGAAGAACACCGGGGTGGTTCGCCGCCTCCCTCCCCCATGGGTGAAGGATATCGATAAGCTTCATCTTAGTGCTGACTGTTATGTCCAATAGATATTTAGGCAGCTAGTTCGATTTTATTGACCTTCTGTCCCACAAAAGAAGTCGATAGGGTATTCAATTTAACTTTGCGAATGTTTACGAACAACGTGATACTGAAAGCTACTGTAGTAAATATTGATTCCTTTCTGATCTCAACTTTGAGACTTGTTTGAATTTATTTCATTAATTTTGTTTAGTAATATTAATTGCAAAACTTTGTTTTGATTATTGAGCGAATTTCAAAAGAGAACTATGAAATTTGAAAGATTAAATATTAATTATTATTCAATCTGAAACTGTTTAGTAATCAATTCTTATTGAAAAGTTAGGATATTCGGTTAAAATTATGATGATGACAAACTTTTGATCCGACTGCGCAACTGATGTTTTTTTGTCATTTTGTATCATTTGGAACAAAAAATCTTAATAGTGGGAGTGCAAAAAAAGTATGTCGCTACCCCTAGGCCAAATCAGTTACCTACGTACTTATTAGACTCTAAATTATTAAATTTAAAATTAAATAAACTTTATTTTTTTGCAGGTCATGTCACATGAAGATTTTTATTATGATATAGGGGTACAGACGAATAGAGGGGTAAACTGATGGTGAGTGACACCTCCTCGTATTTAGAACTGCAACTCGAGATTCTTAAGCACGCTAGCCACCTTTGAGGTTGATGACTTCAGGGATGTGGAGAGGTAATGTGTGGCCTCCTACAATACAATGCAAGCATTGTTTGCCTACCCGTATTCTGTGAGGCCGTGGTATTAATCCGGGGGAGCCGGCCCATTCGTACCTAAGCATGATTCTCCCACGATATAAACACAATAAATTGCATACTACAGCTATAACTCTTATCGGATATTCATAAATATTTAAAGTACCAATAACGTATTTTTTTTTTTAAATAGATGATAAGACATCACTACAATGCAGCAGGGATCGATTTATCTATATATATAGAGCCGAATTGATAATAATAATGTGATAGGAAAGGTCATCCCCAAAAAGTCGGAACAATAGACACTCAAATTATAACTTACTTATGTACCAACTTCGTAAATTCTTTTCTATTAAAACCTATATATAGTCTTCCTGTAGGAGATCGCACATAAGACCACTGACCGCAACTGTAATGCTTAATTGTATTGTATCTTACCTATCCTATAGATCTTAATGGCTATATGTAATATCTGATGAGCGAAAAAGAGTATCTACATACCTATCTTAAACATATAAACACTCACACTTATACATGTATATGTTATACTTTATGCACAATTTGTATAGTGGCGGTCTTAATGCCAATGCTTTATAATTCAGGCAAAGTAACAGTATTAAAATTCCTGTATTGAAAACTATAACCCCGAAGAGGTGAAAAGAGGCGTCTCAGACTCCTAAGGTTTACTAGCCCTAATTTAGTCCCGCCTACGTAATAGTCAATCCTATTTCCGTCATCTGAGCGCTGTATGTACACTATATTTAATAAATTATTTGTATTATTTGAAATAATTAATTATTATTTTTTAATTACTGGATACCGATTGATACAGTTCCGTGCAAGAACTATATTTGAGGGTAAATATTATGAAGAATAATCATTGATTAAATAGAACTTTTCATCATTAGTAATTTATAAAAATATTTATTATCAACATTCTTTTAGGAAGCGGCGGTAGCATGATAGCTGAGCTGTCGGACTTGCGATCAAGTGGTTGTTTGTTCAAACCGTCGTAAACCCACCCCTAACACAAGCATTTAGCTTAGCTGGAGGGGTTGACAAGAATACTAGTAATGTGTGACAAACGTTGCTAGTATCCTTTTAAAATATATATATTTTTTTTTAACATTGAGATCAGTGTCAGGTCATACTTGATGCTGAAGGAATTTCAGCTCAATAGAACAAACATAGTTTGTAAGTTAAATAATCATGATTATCATAATCCACAGCCTGACTTATTAGACTTCTGGATATAGTTATTAGTAAAATATTTTACTGACGAAAAATAATTATGTGATATTAAGTATGTAAAACTGTTTAGTATAACATTGCCTTTAAACCTATCTTTTTTAAACTAAGATCGCGTTCGTCAATAGGTCAGTAAGGTACGAAAATAGTTGAACTGTAGTGTACCTATACAATATAGACCTAAATGTATATGCATATGAGTTGTTTGTTGAAATACAGACCCTTGCCAAAACAAGTATAAAATTCGTATCAAAAGAACATCAATCACAGAACAGAACACGTGCAAAACGCTATCGATTAATACGTTCACATTATGAAAGCACCTTACAGTAAAATGTTAAATGTATTTTACACTTAACTGTAACAATAACATTGAAACGTGACTCTTTAATACGAATATATTATATTATACCTTACAGACCTAACAGCATCAAGTTTACCCCTGAATACACGGCGCAGATGTTCTTATACTGTGTAGGTATTTGCATATTTTTATTTAGCAATGTGAGTCTCACGAGTCTTTGGTATATTAAAATCTACTCTACATCTGGATCCTTTACGTTCCATTTAGTTTATTTATTTACATATGGACAAACCTTTTACGGTTTTATTATAAAAATACGTATGTATATTTTAATGTAATTAAGTTTAATGTTAAACATCTTTAAGCAAAACTATTGCAGTTAGTGAAATGAAAAGAATTACAAAGTCCGATGATAATGGTTTCAGGGTTGATGATTTTATATTCTGTATACCACCAACAGCATTACTGTATAAAAATACGTTATTCACGGGTTCAACTATACAACGACAACACATCTCTGAAATACCATGCATAAATAACATAAAAACAAAACAGCAAGAAAAATAGAAACCGTAAATTGTCTGGCAAATGTGAGAGATGTCAGACTTGTACAAACTTAAATATTTACGGTAACCCGTCATGTATGAGATAAACAGGTTTTATTTTACTAGAAAATGCACACGTACACGTCTGGGTCCCGAGTTCACGAACTAAATGTAATATTCCCAGGCTGTCCTTCGCTCTCGGGGCTTTCATAAGAACACATCGTAATGCAATTCCTTAGACAATTTTGTTATTTCGTTTATATTGTTAACTTCGCTTTTACGGCCACGTATTTTTTTTGTATTACAGCTTGGTGG
Organism: Tyria jacobaeae; assembly: GCA_947561695.1. Lineage (NCBI taxonomy): Eukaryota > Metazoa > Arthropoda > Insecta > Lepidoptera > Erebidae > Tyria > Tyria jacobaeae. The sequence continues at coordinate 15,705,422 of OX387220.1, forward strand.
TCAACATATTGATTTCACGTACAGCACCAATAAACCGTAATACCACCAAACCGTAATAGAGCACTTAAGCATATTCTATTACGGCTATAATGTAATATTTATTTGTAATATCCTAACTCATCACCATAAAAGGTGACCCGTTTGCTCATTGCTCTATGCCATAAAAGATAAAAAAATATATACGAATGAAGGTCATTGTTACGATAGGTGTAATTCTGTCATATAATTCAATACTAACTATAACTTAATACTGTATCTAGAATTTAAACACAGTTTACCGTTTTCTCATTGTTGTTGTAAAATACTTAGATTACTTACTCTGCTCGTCTCTGTATACATATGTTATTTAGTATTCATACAAGTGAACCCCAGAGAGGCTTTGTATCCTCTCCGAGTACAAGACTCTTTTGTTTCCTCGTTATGTTTAAAGAACATTTAAACATAATGAGGAAACAAAAGTGTATTGGATAAAAACAAAACGACGAAAAGTATCTATGCATAGTTTATTATTCCAGGCGTTAGCATAATACACTTGTTATCATTTATGTTACAAACACGAAACTTTGAGTGATAGTTGTTTACTGAATCAAGCCAGAACGGCTAAATGCAAGAAAACATCAAATAGACTAATTTGTATCCTATAAAAATGTATGGTAGAACATTTCCAAATGAGCCAAGTCGCGAATTACAGTAGTTTGTAACATTATTTAGATAGTTGAAAAGGAATCATCCCGAAAAAATATTCAGTAGCTATTAAAGATTAGCTATAAACCATACAGTAAGTTTCTTTTATCATTACGGATTTGGATTTAACGTATTGTAAGCTAGTCTTTTTTTTATGATATGCGATTCTCTATTGTAACGTAATCAAATCGAACCATTTTTAAAAATATTGATCATTGTTCAGATGATATCAAAGGTAGTCAAGCTTCACAGAAGTAAGATTAGAAAGGAATCGTTTATTATGTGCTTTTACCGCCAGGAAAAACTCTACTGCTAATGACTAATTCAAGCAAGAAATAGAGAAAAATCGGCCGGAATTGATCAACAGAAAAAGAGTGCTCTTGCATAATGATAATGCCAGATCACATCATCTGTTGGAGTAGGACCATAATAGATCTCCACTTATAGTGACACTAAAAAAAAATAATTTGTGGAGATTCATCATGGAACATCAGCTAAATGGGATTAACAAAGGCCTCCCAAAACCCTTTGCGCAGAGACCACCCGTCGAGACTAAGTGTCTTATTTTTCTTTTTACCAAATATAATTTATAGTTACACTGGGAATAACATGAGAGCAGGTACTGATATAATCTGTTAAATAAATATTTAATCAACAAGCGAGAATATTATTTACTCAACACGACTTCTTACTACGCTTTATTATGTATACATACATATTCGGCACGAGTATCTACTGTTCGAGACAGGGCAAAGAGGGTTAAGCTCCAAATGTCGAGCACTTAAAAGTGATGTCATTATCTGAAAAGGTCTTTATATATCATATACACTCTAAGTTATAAACTGCGCAGAAAAAAAGTTTAATACAGGTGGACATAGTTTTTTTTTTAATTTTAATGGGACTTGGACATTTTATGTTTTGTGTTTTTATTACAAAACTGAGTTGCTATCTTCTGATATGCGAGTTTATAATAGAAATGGTTATCATAAACATAGTTCGAAGGGAAGGAAAGAAACTTTCCAATAATTACTTGACCTTGACCAACAGTAAATTGTCAAGGTTTACTTACAATTATATTTAACTTTTACTTAATTACTCAGCTTAAATAGAAAGTCCAAGGCATTGTTAACACAAGCGTTACAATTAAAATCTGTACCCAAATTCTACGTGTATTTTACTATTCATGAGGAGAATTAATGAATTCATGAACAGGTTAAATAAAAATAATTTCATCCGTATACGAAAATGAAGTTCAGGATATAAAACTTTGTTAATGAGATACATATATAATATTTATTTATTATGTACTACACTGTATCAAAGGCTGTATTTTCCTGTCTCCATATGATGTCAGTCATAAGTCATGACGACGATACAAATGACAACCATGTTGTCTAATCCGAGATAACGACGTCTTTTACATAGAATTTATTGCAGTGTGAACCGCATCAATGCTCAAGTATACTCTACACGCTAATATTTTCCACGTATTTTCTTATGACAGAACGCTGTTGAGTACATAAAAAAAGTATTGAAAAGACTCAAGTGTGTTCAATTTAGTCAATAGTGGTTCTATTGGTATTAATCTTAAACTTGCTAGTCTACTGGTAACAATATGTTCACTATTCTATAATTAAAAGCCTACTGTTTTTAATTTCAACATATCTTTTGCAAAACCGTTGTTTTGGCAGATAAATCAAAAATCATTCATCACGATTATATAGGTGTAACTAGTAGTAGTGTATCTCTCTGTTATAATACTTTTTTTTTAGGATCACTAAGTAGTAAAGTAAGTTTTAAGTGACTAGTGTTATATTTAAATCGTCTAACTAAATTTCAAAGTTATTTATTTATGATGACACATATTAGATTTGGTTTTTACTCGCATGTTCGTGTTCGAGTTCTACAGTCTCTGTTAACTGCTATTCCGACACTTTTCAATCCGTCAAAAAACGTAAGTAATCGAATGTGGTATACCTAAATTGCTTTTTAAGTTAAGTATATATCACGCAAACGATGTCTTTCACCTTTGTGTCTGCATGGGTTTTCACCACGGAATAGGAAATAGTTAAGTTAGTTAATAGTTTTCACGCACATTATAACTTACCTTACACCAGTATTAAGTCAAAATATGGAGGTTTACCAATAGGCCTTACTGAAATGAGCAATCACCTTTCCTTTTTATTAAGCAAACCTGTAGTTTGCTGTCTGGGTTCTAAACTGAGTCTGGATGTTCTTTGTGTTCGTAGTTTGAATGTTAGTAAAGTCCCCCGCGACACAGGAATTAATCCTAATGCGGGATTTGTCTTTAAAAAGAAAAGAAAAAAAATTACATAATATATTTCAGTATAGCCAACAGCCAGTTTAATCATATCACTGCTCTTCTTCATAATGTGTGATACTACATACATATATCTTGATGAAGCTAGCTAGGAATTGGTAAGAGGTAGCAATAGCTGTTTACGACTGACTTTGGTACCTCGTGTACGAGACGTAACAGTCTTATTATAACGTAATAAGTTCTGTCGAGTCCTTGTACTCATTACTTTAGTGAGCCAATGTCGTCACAAGTATTGGTAGTTATTTAAGAAAAGGACCTACCTACAAAACTATACAATCCTAAAAGATACCTGCTATACTATGCTATACTTGAAAATTTTATATAATATATTATAGTCGTACGTACTTGTGTACAGTCAATCTACTCTGGAGGTGTAAAATTTATAAATAGATTAGATTTTCTGTTCTTATTATAGACTTAATGTATAATTTAACAAGATACGCAAGAGCACTAGGGTACAGTACGGTTACTGATAGTCCACTCACGTTTGTGTGTAGTACCAATATCGCAGCTACGCTTAAAGCTTTTCAAGTTTAGGTACTTATTAGAATTTTTTTCAGTTTATATTTACACTTACTATTAGCCTACAGAAATAAATATATGTACATATAAAAGGCTGACTTATTTAATATATTCAAATAAACGACCAGTCCAGGGGTTTGCAAACAAAATTTTTTGAATGTTTGTACCTATTTTCTCTGTTTGCGGCGTTAATGCAACATCAAATACAACAACCCATTTTTCCAATTTCAATTTTGAATGTAAAGATTAAATTGAATTTGTCTTTTGCTATTGTGTTCCAGTATCACAAGCTGAGATCCTCAAAAGAGTATATATTACCTTAAGTTTATATAAGTTAACTCAAGCAATACACCATAAATTAAATTATTAACTAACTACATATAATTAGACTCATGAACGTCATATTATTTCAACAAAGTCTCTCTTGAAATAGAATAACAATCTGAAACAGTAGTCTAAAACAACACGCCCTGCAGCTCAGTACCAACGTGTACGTAATGGTATGAAGCCATTTTGTTATAATTAGCGCCAACTGCAAACCCACGCTCATAAAATTAATTAACTAGCAACAAAGGGGGGAAACAAAACTGATTATACAAGGGTTGTAAGATGAAAATTGTGGATTATTCTAAATGCAAACTAGACACTTACCTACCAAGCAACGCAAGGTTACAATTGGCATACGCACAAAAAAAAAAAACAAATAAAATACTTAGAACTCTTTGCAAGTTAACTAGTCACGAAACTCATGGTAGCCTCTCAAGGAATACATATGTATATACACATAGATACGCTCATGCCTGTGTCCCCTAAGGGGTAGGCAGAGATTATAAAAAACCCACATTTTGGCGATAAGAACTTGGTCCCATTAACGTCCCCTTCTTTCCTGTGCCGATCGGTGAAAGATTGGAATTCACTACCAGCGCACATGTTTCCTTCCCACTTTGATCCTGGGTCTTTTAAGCGGGGCGTGAAAAAGCATCTCACCAGGCCGCCATAGTGTGGGTCACCATACTACATTGACTAGACATGCAATGAGGATGGTGATCACCACTCTTGGACTCTATTTATTGCTTACCATCAGGCAAAGTGGAGTCATTATGGTAGGCTTACAAATAAAAAATAAAATAAAAAAAGGGTATGTATACAGTCATAAAGTGCCCGGTTGATGGCAAAATAATAATTAACTAACTAATTAGGCTTTAGTCCCAATAACTTAAAAGATGCAAGCCTAATGCCATCAATTGGGCACTTTATGACTGTATACATACTGTCTGATAGATAACCGTCCGATCCCTTAGTCGCCCTTTACGACACCCACGGAAAGCCCTTTCTTCCCGTGGTTGTCGTAAAAAGCTTTTTGGCTCTATTCTATGCTACCGAGAACCATACGGCAAAGAGTAAAATATGTATAAAACCTGGTTTCATGAAAATGAAATACACATTATTGTCAGTTTAATAACTTTTTTGTGTTAGGGGTGAGTTTACGACGGCAGTGTACTGGGTGAGGTTTGAACCCGCAACCACTTGATCGAAGTCCGACACCTCAGCCATCACGGTACCGCCATTCAATCGTATAGTGCTGGAAAATAACTGATCGGCTCTTTATCTGCGGGATTTCTGGGACGTGAAGATAATATTACAAGTTCAATGGCTTCCATTCAAATAGAAATCTTCTATATGTACATATATCTTCTACTTTCATTCGTTAACCACCTCAGAAATATTGTTCTCGTTCTGTTTGATCATACTTTTTTTTCCTGAAAGATATGCTTTCAAATATCAAAAATCCAATCCAAATCGGAATTTTGGCTTTCTTTTAAGATTTCTTTAAAAAAAATAAGTTACTTAATACAATTTCTGATATTTATCCGGAAGCCTGTCGCAGTTATTTTTTAAAAGAGGTAATAAGAAATCAATATTAGTATTCTTCCCTGTCGTAAAGGCTCCTCGTTGCTCATTTCAATAATTACATTTTTACGAGCTTTCCATGAATTGTAAAAAGCCATGCCCATTAGTAATTATCGAGAAATATCGATTTCACTAGTCCGTGATTGTTTTGTTAATACCAAACTTGACTTTGTGTCGTATCGTTCACACGCCATGCCTGGATAAACTCCCTAGATTATAACACTATGAAAATAGTCAAAAAGCTCTAAACACTTTATAATGCGGCCAATTATTAAAAACGCTTAACAAAACATTCATTGAAACACGCTTCGTGTAAGCAGAATAATTTCATTTAATTAACAATAAGGACCAGAATTTTAAATATGTATGTATACAGTTATTTTTAATATTATGTATATTTAAAAATTATTGTAGTAGTTCAATTCTTACTTAATGTTATAAATGCGATTGTGCGTTGTATTTAAGCTACGTTTGCGCGCCGAACTACTTAACTGATAGGATACATAAGAAGTTAGTTCACAGACACCACTTTGTGAATGCATCCCTAATAACCGACTAAGGCTATGAAGTGACCTTATTATGAGTATAATGAAATATTCCAATTTATAAATGTGAAAGCTTTTACTTACAATATGGTGACGTCATATTCTAACATGTTTTTTGCAATTAAGTGTTCACCACCCCAGTCAGAAAGCGGTTGGTGGTCCATGTCACTATTCGCGTTACTGTAAATACTCCTATTTGAGGAGAAAGCGGCAGTTTTAAACTACTGAGCAAAGAGGAGGGTTATAATCATTGAGTTTATGTATGTGGGTATGTGTGTGAAGTGTCAATTGAGTCGTTTTAGGAGCGGGAGTGATATAACATATAGGGTATAAGATTTTAAAGTAACGTCATTGGAAGAGGGAAATTTATTACATTATATGTACATATATATGTACAATGAAGTGTCTTCTATCTACATAAATTTTAAATCTTCAGTACACCGGCACGAAGGTCCAAATTTAAGGTTACTAATGTGAATTTTTAAAATTATAAGGAGATTTTCCTTTCAAACATATAGTCCTATAGGACTGCTGATAAATAATATGATATTGATTAAGGAGAATATTAAAAATTACAATATTTTACATCCTCAAAGGGGTGAACTATTAGGAGTGGAACATGGTAAAAGTCATCCTCATACCTCCGAATCATGTGTGTTTCGCTATATTTATTTCCCTTTCAACAGGTTACATTTTATTATTTTTTTTTTGTCATAAAAAGTGTAAAATAGACATGTTTTAACGCGGATGATCACCACAGCAGCTATGTCATCTGCGACAGATAACTTGTCTCACAGATATTTTCAGACCTACGTATCTTGTGTAAGGTATCAAAACTTTGAATTTGTAGGACGCTATGACATTCGATCAGTTGTTCGCATGTTTCCAAACTAATTTATGATGCAAATGATGTTAATTCGAAATAGAAATAGAGGCAAAATATTCTACAAACTGAGCACGTAATGTGAATTAATCGTATATTTATTTACTCATTTTCTTTACTCATTCATACGGCATATTGAAATATGTACCTAAAATGTAGACTACAAAATGATAATGACGTAATTACGTATTGTTTATTTAATAAATTGATTTGTTAATACAGCCAATTCAATAAAGCCAATACATTTTAGGAATTAAAGATGGAAAAATTGTGAGTTTATTAACAGGGAGAGGTAAGAACTAGGCTAGGCAATAAAAGGAAAGAAAAATAGTTTATACGGATGGATTGGGATGTGTAAGCAATAGCTCGATAGACTCGATGCGATCATTATAAATAAAAACCTGGTACCTAAAACTGGTTGTCGCCTGATGGTATGAGCCCTCAACCCGACATACATATAAGTAAACTGCTGTAATCTCTGTCAGTTAAGGTTTTGGTCTCTACAGGAGGCCTTTTTCAAGGAGTAAGTTGTCCAGCTGTGACAGTACCGGACGATACACTGAGTAAAATCGTATATTCAAATAAATAAGAATCTAATTCACGAAAGTTTTTATTTTATGTATGAGCCACAATTGTCTCGAGTCTGGGTGTCCTTCGATGTATTCTAAAATACAGACTGAGATCTTTCCAGATTCAGAGATTGCCAACATAAACCGTGAACATATTTTACATAGAATGGAATGAAATGTTCTATTTTCAATCGAGCTTGCCTTTAATATTATCATGTATTGAAAGCACAAATGTTTTGTCTAAAACTGCACAGTTTAGTCTATAAGAAATCTAGGCCAGGGACAAGATCCACAAATCGATGGATAATTTTCTACTTTGTTTGTGTGTAATTTATGTTGTTAGCAAATAATGATCAGGCAACAAAACTGAAGAGTAACTGGAGACTACATTAGTAATTCCATGAAGTTCTGTCTAAAGTTACTCTCGACAGTAGCTAACTCTCAATTTCCGTCTAGATAGTATAGAAATGAACAATACCAATTACTGAGAATAATATATGGTAAGATTCATTAATACAGAATAATGGCAGGCTTGTGGTAAAGATGATTCATCGGGAAAAATTTAAAATGTTAGAAAAACACCCACTTTCATTGTTTAATACAACAATCTAGAAATCATATAGTATAGGGAGATCAAACGGGTCATCTAACGGTAAGTGACAACCGCTGCCTATGAACACCTGCACCTGTAGAGTCGCAAGATAGCTGGCCTCCTTTAAGTTTGATGAGAGTTTGGAAGTAGAGAGTACTTCTACTTCTCTCTTCTTCTCGTACTCAATCACTCTCTTAAATTCTTTCTAATTATTGTTAAAAATGAAATTCCTGCTACACGGAAAACACCCAATCATAAGAAGTTTTCCTAATATTCTTGTTCTTTTTTTTTTTTTTTTTTTATGCTATAGGGGGCAAACGAGCAGACGGGTCACCTGATGGTAAGGGACTACCGCCGCCCATGGACACCCGCAACTCAAGAGTCACAAATGTGTTGCCGGCCTTTTAGGTAGAGGTACGCTCTCTTCTTGAAGGTTTGAAGGTCATATCGGTTCGGAAATACGGCAGGCGACAATTTGTTCCATAAGCTGGTTGTGCGAGGCAAAAAGCTTCTGGAGAAGCGCACAGTGGTGGAGTGCCAATCGTCCAGGTGATGGGGATGGATATTTTGTCGCGTAGGACGATGGCGGAAACCAGCAGCAGGTATAAGTCCGAACAATTCCTCTGAAGACTCCCCATGATACAAGCGATAGAGGATGCAGAGTGAAGCTACATCTCTACGCAACGCCAAGGTGTCAAGTCGATCAGAAATATCTTGGCAGTCGATGATGCGAGTCGCTCTCCGTTGAATGCGGTCAAGAGGGAGAAGTTGGTACTGGGGTGCACCTGCATAGAGATGAGAACAGTATTCCATGTGCGGCCGAACCTGCGCCTTATAAAGTTGCAGGCGGTGGGCCGGAGTAAAATACTGTCTCGATCTGTTTAGCACACCAAGCTTCTTCGAGGCTAATATGGCCTTACTCTCTAAGTGACCGCGAAACTGGACTTCGCTTGATATATCGACGCCAAGGATTCCGATACTGGCTGATGCAGTTAGGGAAGTGCTCACAAATTGAGGTGATACGACCAATGGCAACTTTTTAGCGGTGAACGCGCAAACCTGTGTCTTCTTGGGGTTAAACTGGACTAGGTTAAGTCGACCCCAATCTGAAACTTTTGATAAAGAAGTTTCGATTTCAGACACATGTTTGGATCGGCTTTCGATGACGTTTACCCGAAAAATGTTAGCGCGGCCGGTGTAAAGGGCATCACTCGTGCTATCGTCCGCATAGCAATGGATGCTACTAATCTGCAGCATGTCGTTGATATGCAGAAGAAACAGCGTCGGTGATAGCACACAGCCTTGTGGGACACCAGAATTAACAGACTTGGAGTCGGAGCATGCACCGTCAACAACGACCTCGATGCTTCTGTCTGTAAGAAAGCTGGTGAGCTAATTGCACAGTTTCTCGGGAAGCCCATAGGAAGGAAGCTTCGCAAGGAGCGCTTTGTGCCAGACCCGATAGAAGGCCTTCGCCACGTCCAAACTAACGGCCAACGCTTCCCCCTTGGTCTCGATCGCCTGTGCCCACCGGTGAGTCAAGTATATGAGAAGATCACCAGCTGAACGACCCTGACGGAAGCCGTATTGTCGATCATTGAGGAGCTGGTGGTCTTCTAAGTACCGGAGGAGCTGGCAGTTAACAATGGATTCCATTATCTTGGAGAACAAGGAGGTGATGGCTATGGGTCTGTAGTTGGATGGATCCGAGCGATCTTCTTTTTTAGGGATTCTACTTCATTATATATCAGTTTGGCTCGCCTAGGACCTAGGACCTTATTAAAACTCAAAAGCTTCAAGAAAACTGCTAGCTTTTACATAATTAAAGTTATGGACAGTACGTTTTACAATATTCCTAAAGTCAAATAAGATTTAATACGTATTTTTTTATTTTTATAATTAATATAAAACTTTTGACTGATTAAGCTGCATATAATGAAGCAAAAACACTTTTTTTAAATAAAATTGTAATGTGTGTGTGTCTGTGTAGTAATAATGTATGTAACAGTGTGTAGCAGTAAAGTATAATCCCATCAAATCAATCTATATTAAAAATGGTACCAAGTCTCCCACTCATTTGCCGTAAAGCCACGTCAAGTATTCTAGATACCTTTCACGTCAACAAGCTACCCGATACTGAAAAATACTTGATAACAGTTTTTTTTTATTTCCAAACAATTTTATTTAAGATACATTTTATTAACAAAAATAATCTGTGACTTGGCAATCACACCTCACAAAAAACAAATACTTGTTAAAAACAGAGAAGACATTACCACAGTCTTCTGGTTTTTTTTTATAGGCTATAACGTCTTGGCGAGTCTTGACAGAAGCCTTTTTGCTCGATATGGCTTGGGAACTGCCAGCCCTAATAGCCATGCTATCTGTTCTCATAGGTGTCCTAAAAAGCGACTAAAGATTTGTACTGTTATCTATTCCGTAGCATGTATACAGTTTATACAGCTATTGCTAGCTCCGTATTACGTAATTGGACTAAATTAATATTGTGGTACATAAAATTTAGGTGTTTTAAGCGACTTTGCCTACCCTTTCGAAGTGATGAGCATTCTGAAGGTCTTAACATTGTTTCTGTATTTCATGATTTCGGATATATCGTTAATTTTGTTAATATAATGAGCAAGTTTTCAGTAGAATTTGTGTTTTCATATAAGTTATATTTGTTTACGCAGTCTACAATAACATAATGCAAAGACCAATATTTGATGACATAAGAATGTTTGATTTATATTTTCTTTTAGATTATCAAGACCAATTAAGCGCAGAGCGTGACTTTTTTTTTATTGTGAGTGTATATCAGTATTTCAAGTTCAATAAAAGTCGCATTCTTGAGTTATTGCCCGTAGAAATAAACGTTTTTATAACATAATCATACAAGCAATATCGCGTGCAATGCGTGCTCATAAAAGCAATATTTAGGATCAGATAATTTGGAGAGACTTGAATGGAAAACGAGGTCTGACATTTGAGACACCATTTGTTTTTAGATAGACCTAACGACTTTTTTGTGTCCATGGCCTTGTGAAATGGAACCCCTGCAACCCCTATCCCTCATCACCTTCAAAGGCGGGCAGTGTACTTGCGAATCTTGAGTTGCAGGTGTCCATGGACGGCGGTTTTCAATTACCATTAGGTGACCTGTCTGTTCGTGTGTGACATCATAAAAAGTAATAACTAATTGTTATATTTCATAATTTGATAACTTACGGAAAGTAGTTTGTTTACTACAAAAGTAAATTATAGAAAACTAAAAACGGGGCTGAAGTGTAAGTCGTGCGAGTGACATAGCTATATGTCACTCGCATAGTACTGCATCTATCTACATAGCCATTTAAAAGCTCTAACAACCCTATTCACTGACACACAAGAGCAGAAAACTATGTAAATAAGGTTGGTACTTATTCTCATAGTAATATGTCGTTGATTTTATACTATACATAACCACGGTTGGACTGTTGGTATACGGATCAAACACAAAAATAATACCGAACTCTAGGAAAATTAGGGGCAAACTGGATTTGCATGAACTTTATTGAGGTTCTAAAAAATCACAAGTTGTAAAAAGTTTCGGGCTTAGGTCACAAAATACTGTTTATCGCCAATATGTCATTATTGGTCACTGTTAACAAAGGGAAGACTAATTAACCGCTACGGTATTATGTCCCTACAACACAAAGGGAGGATCCTCCAAGCAGGCGAAGTGATCATGCCTGGAGAACTGCGGCCCAACAGGGATGATTGATGTTGGGAAGTCGTAAATATACTAATTGCTGCGAGAACTTTATTTTCGTGATTCAGGAGCATACTACGTCATCAATATCGTTGCTACGTAGTTTGGCTTGTCTTCGCCACAGGCTTTTATTTACCCGATAATATGTATACAGTTTATACAGTGTAGTAGTACAGTAGACTTTCCCACTATTACGTATATACGACTTAATGGTCTTTAGGAACTAAAGTATAGGAGATATGGTTGTGGCTATATGTATTTTTACCTAGTGGTTTTCGAATGAGTAGAATAGAGCCCCCTATTTTTTTCCCGTGGGTGTCCTAAAGGGCGACTAAGGGATCGGACGGCTATCATCAGACAGTATGTATGCAGTCATAAAGTGCCCGATTGATGGCATTAGACTTGCATCTTTTAAGTTATTGGGACTAAAGCCTAATTGGCAAAATGTATGTTTTATACATTTTAGGGGATATTGTTGTGACGTGTGAGCGTAATTATGTATGTATGCTAGTAGGGAAAGTAAATTATTATAAAACATTTAGATGTATAGGTCGCAGTTACTTAGATAGATGAACAGTCGATACACCTGACTGTTCGTCTATCTCCCTATAATTCATGGTAAATGACAACCATCCTTATTCAACTCGAGAGTCGTAGGTGGTCTGTGGTCAAGGGGCAGGGAGTGGGGGGAGGAGAGAGAGGAGAGTAAGGCCTTCGTCACCCTCAATCATCCGGCGAGACAATGTAAGTATTATTTGTCTACCGGTTTTCTGTTTCGAGTCGACCCATTCGTGCCTAAGCATGGCTCTCCTACGGAGTCTGTAGTCTGTAGGTGCAGTTTATATAGTATTCAAATACGTTGAAGGTGGTACGAGGCATTTGCATGTCAATGTACTGTACTACGGACAGGTTATTTAGATTTTCTAATACATTGTATATTATAGTACTATGCATTACTCTTTTTGATAATGATACTGTAACAAATTACGAAGTCTGCCGTGCATGTAGTACTGAAAACCATTAGTTTGGTATACGAGGTAATCTATTACCTTCATTTGTAAGTGTCGTACCATGTGTAGGCTTTAATTGATTGGACAAGTGATAATGGATGGATAGAATTGATATAGTAAAATAAACCCAATTTAATGATCGGGAATCTTGGTTAGAAGGCTCGGACTTACCGACATCAGCTCGTTCGAGTTACGTGGTATGCGACCCTGACCAGTCTAAGCTTCTACTTACTTGCCTTAATCCATAAACAATATCCTTTTGATCCACTTTTACCTTCCCTTCATTTAGCTCCAGTCGTGAATAGACGATCACAATAACCTTGCACCTTATTACGTAAGTGGGAGTATTTTTTTCTTATCGTTTAATACGCCTCTGCCTGCCCCTTAGGGAATACAGGCGTGAATGTATGTATGTTTGTAATAGTCATCATATTCTTATCGAAAATACATGTACTCAAATTGTGAATTGTATAACTAAGGCTGCTAGGCTCTCCTGTAAGAACAAATCATATGAGCAGAGGAAAACCGTGGTCGGCTGAAACTACCATGTCGAGACTGCCATGATATAGCTAGGCAATGTTATATAATGTGGAACTTCTGTGGCCGTCCTTCACATGGGCGGATTTATGACAATATGATTAGCAGCAAAAAAGTATCCAGTGGAAATAAAATTAAAATGGATATAATAGCTACGCATAGACAAAATAAGGAATTCGGTATTATTTGGAAAAAGACAAATAAATTGAACTACAAGACAAGCCTAACGATAACAGTCAATGGTTACCAAAATCCAGCCATTATTGCTAATATGTTTGTTAAGAAGTTTACCTACTCGGACGGGGACCGTGTTGGGGCGGGGACGGTATCGACGCAGGCAGTCGTACGAGTGCCGTGCACGACCTCTGTATCAGATGACCACAACACTGTGCATGTCACAGCGGAGGATCTGTTTCAAGAGTATGAAGAGGCAAGAGGCAAGTCCCCAGGCTACAACGGGCTCAGTGTCGAGCACCTCGTATACGCACCTGAATTACTATTTCAGAAAATGGCAACATTATATAATATTTGTATTGACCATAGCTACCTACCTAATGAGTTCATGAGGACCACAGTTGTACCTATCATAAAGAATAGAACAGGCGACCTGTCCAGCTTATCTAATTACCGTCCTATTTCATTAACTACATTTTTTTCTAAAGTTTTTGAACGCACAATTATTAAACATCCAAACGAGATCAATATTACATTAAATAATGCACAATTTTGTTTCGTAGGGCTTATCAACGGATCTGGCAATATTTTCGCTAGAGAATGCTGCTTTTAAATACATAGAAATTGTGTGTGATTGTTAGTTGTTGTGTGTAGTTGTAGTGATTTTTAGACTTAAGCAGTGCTTTTGATACTATTAACTATAATATATCATGGAATAAATTAAGAAAGTTGTGGATTTATTAGAATATTGGTACACGAATCAACAAAAGCAAGTTAAATGGAATAATGCATTATCGGAATCCTACAAGCTGACGTGTGGGGTGAGACAGGGTGGCCTTACTTCACCGATATTATTTATTTTATACATAAAAGATAGAGATTCAGGAGCTGAGTAGCACCAGAGCAGGATGCCATGTTTTTGATGAATATTTAAACAACATAAGTTACGCGGATGACATGGTGCTGCTCAGCCCGTCTGTCAACGGCCTAAGGAAGCTCATTTCCATATGTGAAATGAAAATCAACTTACGTACAATGTAAATAAATCAGAAGTTATGTTGTTTAGGGCAGGCAAAGGCCCTGACATTGTTTTACCGATTCATTTGTGTGGAACCGAAATAAAATTTGTATAAAAGTTTAAGTACTTAGGGCATATATTATCAGACAACTTGAGCGATAATGAAGATTTAGAAAGGCAAACACGTTATTGCTTGTAGAAGTAATATGCTGGCAAGACGCTTTCACTACTGTTCTAAGCAAGTAAAAATGACGCTGTCTTACTGTCAGTCGTTCTACACTAGCCAACTGTGGCAAAAGTACACGGAGAATGCCTATAACACTCTGCGTGTACAATACAATAATGCCTTCAGGGCTATGCTCAACCTGCCATAGCGGTGTAGCGCGTCTGGCATGTTTGCCGAGAACAGGGTAATCAACTTCTTTGAAGTTTTGAACAAAATGATAAAAACACGCTTCTTGTCACGTATTGCTTCATGTAGCAATGCAATAGTAGCCGCAATTTTCCGAAATATTTATGTTTTTAGACCTAGAAGTAATTATTGAATTCTTTGAAATTTTGTGATAGATTTTGTAATTTAATTTAATCAATATATAATTAATAAGTGTTGGATGTAGGATGTATCTCTATATGTATGAATCTGTCATCTATGTATGTCGAAACTGTAGAAAGCTATAACATATGTATAAAGATTGAACATACTCCCAGACAAACGGATTTGGTAAGGATCGTATTAAGATGACTGACCGGTCTTAAATGTCTAATAAACTATTTCCTTAAAAAAATAAACACTTGATAAAGAGAGCTATAAAATCATACTCCTGGTAATAGATCCATTTTCTAACATAACATTTTATAACTTACATGTTATGCTAAAAAAAATATATCCCTAACAATGTTGATAGTTTGCGGTATAGAGATTTATTTAAGTGATAGTGATGTACAATACGTTGATTAGTACCTGTACGGTTGCTCATAATAAAATAATGGACTCATACTTATATATATACATACGTAATCTACGCCTTAGCAAATAGCCATCTGATCAAATGACTCTGTATATCTGGGTAAATGACTCTCTATTCGTTAGTCATTTACCTCGATCCTGAGACACGTCTTTCCCCTACTTAACAAACCATTCATACACGGTCACTTGTTACGTGCGTATACCTTGGCCCTTCTTCAGTGTCTTGAGATAAGCATTCAAATTCGTAAACTACTAACCACAATTCACTATATAATTATAATTTCTAACCTAAGCTAACTTTCTACGGAAAACATTACATAGAAAAGTGGTAAGCAGTGGAAAAGTAATGGGTCGCGAGGGAAATTGCTTTAATGGACGATGGTCCGTTTGAATAAAAATATTAACAGAGAGAACGGGTTTATGAACTTGTGTAATATAATAAACCGAATATTTTTCCAGCATTTTAATGATGGATTTTTATGACGTTTTAATGTACTATGTAACTTTTCTCGTAGAATCGTTACCTACCCAATTGAATTAATTAATATGTTAATAGATAAGGGCAGCTGACGATTGAGCTTAGAGGTGTACATTAGGAGAGGCCTACGTCTAGCAGTGGATGATAAAAGACATTACGGTGATGATAATTATAGGTGGCAGTGAGTATATTCCATGGGTACCGCGATAGTTGATGTACAGAAACATATATAAATAAGTACATGTGCCCTGTGATGTTCAACTTAATTTAAACTAATATAAAATCTAAGATCTCATAGCAGTTACATTTGATATTTTTTTAAATCCAATGTTATGACTTGTATATTTTCAGTAAACGCAATCAGTTATCTATAGCTATAGTTCTGCTAACATCCTTGACCTGCCTGGTTTACAAATCCAATATGAAAAAGTACTATCCATACTTCATATCCTCGGGAAAGCATGGAGTGGCCCTACTATACTCCACCGAAGACCACACCATATTACCAAAGTATAAATATTAGCCAATAATAACATTTTACATCAAGTTTTTTATATAATGTCATTACAACACAACTTTGTTTTGCAGTATTTTAACAATAAGATCATTAAATAAATGACTGACAGCTAAACCATCATTCGAAAAACTAATTTGACGGACCTAATTGATAAATGATAGATAGTAGTAAATAAGTGTATTTTTGTTTCAAGAAAGGGAGTAGTAGTGAAATGTCTAATGATTGAGAGGATTTGAAGGAGCCTCGCACAACCAGCCTGTGGCAAATTGTCGCCTGCCGTATTTCCGAACCGGTACGACCTTCAAACCTTCAAGAAAAGAGCGTACTCCTACCTAGAAGGCCGGCAACGCACTTATGACTTTTGAGTTGCGGGTGTCCATGGGCGGCGCTAGTCACTTACTATCAGGTGACCCGTCTGCTCATTTGCCCCTTATGCCATAAAGAAGACAACACATTGCACCGAATCACAATAAAATTGGGATAATGCTAAGAAGATGATGATAAACAACTGTTCTGTTTCTGTTTTCAAATGAATGATTTCTTTGATAAAATATTTTCCTATTAAATAAAAAATTCTCACGTTGCATATTTGTAGACTACATATTATGTACTTTAATATTAGTGTTTGTTAAAATGATGTTTTTACACCTACACACAAACACTCACGCCTATTATCCCTGAAGGCTATAAGCAGAGGCGTAATTTAGTGGCCAAGCAGCATCATACAAATGTACATATATTCACTTGAAAAATATAACCCTTCTTCTTAACCAGTTGGGTAAAAATTTAGATACGGTATTACAAACACGTAGCCGGTCCGTCCACCTCATGAATTTCGAATTCCGAAACTTGCCAGAGTTAATTCGATAGATTATATATTGACAGCTACCAGTTATCTGGGAATTCTAAAATAGTCTTTTATTGGCTCTGTCTGAACTGTATTAGTTAAGTTGTTATGTAGGAAACATGAATTAATTAAGGGGCCCTCCAGTATCCCTTATACTGGAGGGCCCCTTAATTAATTAATGTTTCTGATGGACTGATGGTCGCTGGAGCCGACAAGTGGAGTGGAGGGACAGTGGAGACTGCGACTAGGCAAACGTAGTGTAGGGCACCCTACGGCACGATGAACCGACGACTTAAAAAGGTGGCTGGTACGGATGGATGCGGACTGCCTAAGAGCGGGATAGTTCCTGCTCCTGGGGGGAGGCCTTCGTCCAGAAACGGACGGTGATAAGCTGATGATGAACTTGGATGATAGAGGATATGGGTAGAAAAATGATAGGCTAGAAGAATGACCCCAAATTGATGTGGAAATGTACAAGTAGATGAGCATGACTTCTAGTAAACTGCAATTTTTCAAAGAATTTACGGTTCATCAGCAGTTTTAAGTTACAAATGAAAATTTGTTAATATTAAGTTACACAATAATACGTTTATAATTAAATTTATAAAAGTCTTATCTAAATTGTATGTTATTGTGTTCAATTTTCACAAAAGGCTTATAGACGCATGCTAAGATTTTCTAATTGCTATAAAACAAATAAATATTATAGTCACGTAGAGCTAGTTACGATTACCTTCATTATGACTGAGTTTTTATATAGAAGATAAACATTTACAATTAAATAACTAAAATCCTTTGCTTAAAATTAATTGGCATTAGGCTTTTACTATACTCGTAATTAGTTTTTGTCTTTTTGTATCCAAATTCACACAACCTTTTCAACCATCGCAACTTTTTTTTTAAATTTTACAATTATAGAAACAATTGACAAAATTATTCAAAATACCGTTACTAAAATCATAAATGTCGATTGGAACCACTGAGCCACACTCTGATCGGTTAACTTGGGTGGTGTTGGCGTTCACAAAATTTTCGGTTATTTCTGAAGTGTCCTGCAAGACCGATGCTATTAATGCTTGGAAGCAATGGGTCGGGCCGCTATGCACTTTAAGAAAAAAGAGATGCTTTAATTGGGATCTAATCCAATGTTGCAGAGCTGGCTCTTTTGTTGGCTGTCCAGGCACTCCGATCGCCCAACAGGCACTTTGTCTGACGATAACACATTTCGCCTGGCTATTTCCATTCGTCTACGAGCTCCTTGTGTTTCGCCGCGTCTTTTCCACTGTGGAGAAGCTGTTGACGGTCTAAGACATCATGGCCTTTCTGGCAGCAGAAGCGCTGGCCATATATCAGGACATACCAACATTAATGACATAATCCGTCGTGATCTTGTCACTGCCGGCGTTCCGGCTGTACGATGGGAAGAGACCAGATAATATGTCATTACTGCCATGGGAGATGGGTAAAGTTTTGGTGTGGGACCAACATAAGTCGACACCATTGCGTAAGCACATTTTTTAAATAGTTTCAAGTAAGTTCTTTCCACAGCTAATAAGCATTGCTATTCAACATTTTAATGCTGCCAGCCTCCTGAGAACGTTGCTTGTTAGTAAATAATCCCTATTTCCCTTTTTTTTTTAGTTATAGACAAATGTAAATATTTTAATAAATAAAAATAAATAAATAAATAGATTAATGAAATAATCCTTCAGAAAGATTACATATATGTACATATATCGGACAACAACAAACAAACACCGATGGGACTTCGGAGTCTGGCCCCCAAACTCATGGGAGTAGGGAGCCGCACATTCACGGGATTATTACGAGAGTCTCCTAGCCGGAACTCCGCCATGGGACCTGGAAGCGAAATGCTTTGCGACACTGTATCAGTGGCTCAGGGAGGCGCAAAAGGAGGGCTTGGGACCTGCATTTCGGGAAATCGAGGTGCAACGTTTCCAGCTCTGACAGGTACTCATGGCTCAGTGGAAAGAACGACTAGAGCGACCGAGCGCAGGGCACGTCACTATAGTGGCAGTAGACGCGTCATGGAAGAATGGCTGGAGAGGCAATAGGGTGCTCTCTCCTACCGGATGACGCAGGTACTCACCGGACACAGCTATTTCGGAAAGTACCTGTATCGTATTGGCCGGGAGCCAACATCTGTGTACCAACAGTGCGGGGGCTACCGTGAGGATACCGAACTCCATACGTTGGTGGAGTTCTCTGCGTGGGTGCAGGAGCATGCCAACCTCGTGGCGGCTAAAGGTGTGAGTAGCCTCTCGCTGGAGACCATGGTTATGCACATGGTCCAGCGCGAGAGTGCTTGGGATTCCGTCGCCTCATTCTGTGAGGTAGGGATGCAGGCCAATAAGGGGCGGAAAGGGAACGGGAGAGAAGTAGCACTCTTCCGTCCAGCAATAGATGCACCGGGCGCCTTAGAGAGTAAAATGATCTCCATGAGCGCTAGCCTGGGGGCGACGGACAGGACTATCCGTCGTCCGAGCAGAAGCAGGCCCGAGATGGTGGTGCGACGTGTTCCGCGTGCGCCTCTTTAAATCAGAGCATTAAACCATAGCGGGGTCGCCTCCAACAGGCGGCCAAGTCTATCAGGGTTAACAGGGATTTCCTTTCTAGGGTACACCTGAGGCCCCGGCCAGAAGACTCCATGCTGGAACACTGTGTGGTTTTAGTCAGTTCGAGTCCGACATACCATCTCACCGTAGGGCCCTGGTGAGGTGACGACCCGTGGGGGTTTCCACACAAAAAAAAAGGACCAAACCAATAAATAAAGTTATATAATAACTATTACTTCTCAGTGAGCTTTGTTTTTCATTATTTTGTACTCACTTAGAACAAAACAGTAACGTGATTTTTATTAAATAGATACATACATACATTCACGCCTGTATCCCCGAGGGCTACATCAGTCATATGTCATACTAAGCTAATGCATGGAAAATACTGGACGGACATGAGCGGGTCCATACAGATAAAACTACAATGTCTAAAATTACGGAAACTAACGCAGTTAACAACGGGTCATGGTCCTTATAACAAACATCTGTTTATAATAAGTGTAAGCGACAGCCCCTTCTGCAGAGCATGCTTGGAGGAGGAAGAAACGGCTGCTCATCCTCTCTTCGCATTCTTCTGGAGTGCACAGGAGTAGTCACATGCCGGGCCAAACACCTGGGATCGCCAAGGAGGTCATCGGCGCCACCAGACGTTTGATATATTATCTTGTGGAGTTGGGATAGCAATGGCAGTCATTCACCCTGCTCCGCAAAACAGACAGACAGCAGACGTCAAATTGCGGATATTAATACGCATAAACCAATACCAATCCCACAACGAATAGGCAAGCCGCCCGCTCCGCCCGCTAACAATAAATTTATTCCCCCCTACGCAATAGGTTTTCTATATTATTACAGGTAACACTCTGGTCCACTTGTCGCCTTTTACGAAAACCACAGGAAAAAAGGCGCTGGCCCTATTCTAGTCCACCGGGTACACGTTAAATAGATACAAATTTAAAAGAATTAACCTCTTTATTCAAGTCAAAATAAACTTAGTATTGAACATTTATTACTTAATACCTCTATGTTTTAATAACGCGACTCAAGTGAAAATTGGGTGAAGGTAGACGTCATGACGACGCTTTATAACAAATTTTATAGGCTGTTAATTCTAGGGAACTCACTAAATACGAACCTTGCCATCAATGATTATATCACAACGGCCTCGAACGAATAAGAAACTTATTTCATTAAAAAGTTGATATTTAATATTAATATAATATACATATTTTTTTTTATGATGAGATTATATATATTATTAGATTGAGAGATTATGTTAATACCATTTAAAATTCAATAATAGCGATGGATCAAACGATAGATCTCGCGAGCGAGATAGGTACCTTTTATCATATTAGAGATTACTGCTAAAGGCTATCCTTCTTACTCCACCCTGTTCGCAGTGGCGACAAAAGTGAATTTTTACCATTCATCAATACCAACAAAATACTTGTTGCTATTGATGAATGGTATTAAAGTCGCTTTGTCAACAAACCGGTAGCCAAATTTTTCTTTTTCCATCCTTACTTATCTTTAAAAAAAACAAACTATCACTAAGCCTTGTATACTTTTTATTAAATAGTATGAAAATCAGGAATTAAATAGCGACTTGTCAAACTTCGTACTTCACCAACTCCACATTTTAAAATCGCTGATTCATAACCCAATCGTCGCTGAGAAACATTAAAAATAGTAAAGTTTGAGACTCTAAACCGATAATGAAACGACAGCCAAAAGCTAAAAGAAATGTAAAATGTCGATGCATCATCGAACCCGGTCGGTCAGTTTCGTGCCTTACTATCACGTAAGTTTGTAATGCCATTGTAAGCCGTATGAATATTTAAACTATACATTAAATGTAATAAGCTAACTATTATTCTTGCCTGGTGTAAATCAGCTGTTTAGATAACGCTAATCAAACCTACTTACCAAAAACGTATCAAACCAACTGTACAAGTGAATAATTGGAACAAGGTCGACCGACGAGGCCCCACGGCGTCTACTGCCACCGCGATGTCTTCCTTCACGTGTAAAATCGATATAGTACCAGCGATCGCATCGCCATACGACAGTACAAAACAAAAAATTACAACTACATACCTAGAACACAAAAATAACGCCCACCTCAAATAAAATCAGCTTGCAGTTATTCCAATGCTGTCAACAACACAATTCACTCTACAGCTTCAATGATATCTTTGCACTGTTATTGGATATCGCATTTAACAGATTAACTATAAAAGTCAACTACACATGCATAGCGCGCCTATGCAACTTTTAAACTGAAGACAGGGACGTCATTTGAATGTTAAAAGTTCCACTCAACGAGAACTTTTTAACATTCGTACCCCTTTTTAGAATTATGTATTATTTTTTTCTGTTTTAGATTTGACATTGTTCATTTTATAAAATATAGGTGATTATATTTTTCAGTTGATAAAATAGAAGCTTACAAACTTACAATCTATTAATTAACTTGTTTTAATGTGTATAACATTTGACTTATTACTATTACAACATTTACAAACATGTCTGGTTCATAACGAACTTTAGCAATAATTTTGTATTGGTTCACCTCTTTTTTTAAATGTTAATCACAATAATTATAGTGCACAAAGTTGTAAGTTAAAAGGACCAACTTTTCAAAGTTCATAGACAAAGTGACTTACCGATAATCCTGGATTGCAGCTAGACGAGATAGAATTTTTCCTGAACTTAGGGACGCAAATCTGCATAGAACGTTTTCCTTTAGGTGGACCAGCACATCCATACTCATCGCTTCTGTCATTTCTCGTCAAATTAATGTTGTTGGTGTTGTTGACTTTGACCAAAATGTTACAAGTTTGTGACGCTATTTGGAAAAGACCTTCTTCTAAGTTCCTCTTGTTATGATACTGTCTATTGAATTGTAAATAGTCGAACCAAGAAGGCATTTTCTCTTATTATACGTGTGTATCGCGTGTAGCGCTCTGCGGCGAGTGCCAGCGTGCGTTCGACGGCGGCGCGCAAACCAAGTGCCAGCTTTATGTAAGTCCTCGTGAGCTTGCGCGTTAAACTTTACTTTTTAAGAATGTACTGACGCGAGAGAAAGTGTGCGGTTTTCTGTCGAAGTGTGATTGAAGAGCTTTTTAAACTATTTTGAAGTTGGTTATGATCCATTGGGAACTGTGTCGTTCATTCGTTTTTTTTTTATTTCGTGGGAAGATCAAGAATTTATTTTCAAGGATTATTAATATCGATTTCTTTCTTTACTAATTATCGCAGAATATGTTATGTTCAATCCTTACTTTACCACCTTAGCGGCTTCGAAGTGGAATATTGTCTTCAAATTCCAATATGATCTACGATACCCAAGCATGGCTCTCCCAGGACGAGCTGTGTATTGTTCTGATTATTGAATACTAGCAGATCAGGCCCGCTTCGCCATGCGTAAGTTAAAATAAATTTAACGTTGCAAAAAAATCTGGTCGCTACCAAACTTAACAGGACCACCTGCTAGACCAATCTGGAAGTTCCCTTAAAATTTCATCGAAATAGACACCGTTTCGGGGTTCATAGGGAACATAGATAGATACATACACATACATCGTCTATGTAATAATATGTATCTTGCAACAAAATGCTTTTATGTCGTCACTACCTAACCGCAATCTGCACCGCAAATCTACTTAAAACTAATATTTTTCCTGTACATTTTAGTGAGATTTCCGGATGCCAGAATCCCCCCTTCCCATCTTCTCTCTCCCTCCCCGCATCCCCCTCAAAGGTTAATATATTGGTGAGTTGGTGAGACCTGCATGGGTAGCAAATATCAGTTATTATGAAGAAGAATCTTATTGCGGGTCAAGAACATAACGACATATTTTATACATTTGAAGTTATCTATTACCCAACGACTGAAATATTTTTCATAAATACATAAAGTTTATAAGTTTCTTCGTCAAGTGTACGTTCCGCAGGTGGATTATTAATAATTTGCTTATTGACTTTTCAACATCACATTTGATGGATACATTAGGGAATAAACGCTTTTACAGATAGACACGCAGGTATAATTACATTAAAAAAATAGTTATTTTTTACTGTCTACTTAGTTAAACTTTTTCCACCGCCCGAAATAATAAAATCTAGTCACGTAATAGGTACTTCTAGTAACTTAGGGCTATGCAAGTTTACCATCGTTGTCTTCCTAAAGAGTTTTTTTTTTTTTTTTTTTTTTTTTTTTTTTTTTTTAATTGCTAGCACCTCCAATGTTTATAATTTGGAGCCTTTTCTAATCTATATCATTCATACCAGTTCTCGCTTGTATGCCTCTCGCACTTTCATTCTGCATACTTGTTCTTTCTTACATTCAACTTAACATACGTTTCAGGTGGGATTCCTGCTATTCTATTTTACTCTACTATTTTAATACTTAAGTTTTGTTACTTTGATCTCGGACTTGTTTTTATTATGTGTTAGTCTTTTACATTTTAAATGTCTATTCACAATAACTTATCATACTATCAATTACATAGATACATAAATACATTAGCAGTATTGGGGAGTGGGTTTTTCTTTATTTTAATTTACTTAGATTATTTTCTTTCTTTTTCTTATGCTTACTATAATTTTCCTGTGTACTATTTGTATTACTTACAGTTTCTATCGTACTATTATTACAGTTTTTTATTAACTAGGTTCTTATGATAAACATTAATAATACTACATTATTATGTGTTCATATGGTTTTAGTCTACCTTATTTCTATTATTTACAATTCTAGCTATTTTAGTACAGTAATTTAGGAACTTATTTCTATATTTACTTATCATTATTTTACTTAGGTTTTCTATTTTTATTTCTATTTGAATATCTTGTTCTAGGTCATATCTGTTTTGGTCGAAGGCGGGACATTCAGCTATCAGGTTACCGTAACTGTGCCAGATAGATCCCTGTGGTGCCCTAGTCTATATATTTACATATATAGACTAGGGCACCACAGGGATCTATCTGGCACTTCTTGGTCTTGATTTTATTTATAATTTTTACAAATGTCGTGGTCAATTTAAATAATACAATTATTCCTGACTCTAAATTACTTTTATTCGCGAATGACACCAACGCAATAATAAAGGGAAATAACATGGAGGATTTGTGTAATCCTCAGAGAGAGTCCATAAAGAACTAATAGTAATAACAAAACATATAGATAGTTTTGAGAATAGCAAAGAAAGAAAAGCTAAGGATACGTATCAAAGAGTTGAAAACAAATATTAATCCCCAATTAAATGTAGTAAAACACAACGCTAGAAATCAAGAGGTTACAAATATATAATTGGTAAGAATAAATACTTTCGTGAATTAGATTCATATTTATTTAAATATGCGGTTTTTGGTTTGTGATATGTGGAAGAGGCTCGACGTAGCATCGCAACCAGGCTTCACAAGCGAGGATACGTAGTGTAAAAACAAGGACAAGGTCGGCCGTCGCTTAACAGACATGCAAGACGGACACGGCTCACTACATGCGTTTCGACAAGACTTCCGTACTTTGAAGAGAAAAGTATGTCGTCCCGCGAAAAGTACGTGAAGCAATCGCAAAGTCGCCCGAACTTCAACAGAGACATTGGGTGGTCACTGCTACCCGCCTGGCGACCTGCACTGAAACTGGCTCCAATAGAAACAGTTCCGATTAACAAAAACCGACACGGAGTAGTTTATGCACTACAGCGCCTGGATACAACAGTACCGCAACGCATAGCGAACCAGCAACGCAACCGTCTTCGTCCGCTAAGTCCGAAAGACAAAAACAGATGCCAGCGTCGATTAACCAGTGCATCGTCCGGTACCGTCTCGACTGGACGACTTACTCCTTGAAAAAGGCCTCCTGTCGAGACCGAAACTAGTCGGACATCCCCTAAATACACACGTGAGTAAAACCGAGCATTAAAATAAACATATAATAGGTTGCCTGAAGATATAAAGAGTGCTCTATATACAGGTTCCTTTAAAATAACATTGAAAGCTGTTCTTTTGGATAGAGCCTTTATGCTATTGATGAATTGTAACAAGAGAGAGACTTTATCTAAATTAAATCATTCAAAAATTTATTTCCTAAGGACATAAAATCTTTTTGGCATTTTAACTTTGCTTAGCCACCTTACTTCGCAAAGGTATGTCACATGTTCTGAAGAGTTCATCCAAAAATGCTTTAAACTAGAAAAGGTGATGAAATCGGGGTCTAATATAATATAATTGATGATACTCACTACCATATCCATAACGTTCTTTAGTCGAATGGATCTGTAATGTTGGTGCATAATGCAATGCAGAAATTTTAATCAAATCCATAGCAGTTCCTCTTACCTTCAGAATTACGAGAAAACCTTTTCGTAAACCGTCCATTGAAGGCATCTGTGTATATGTATGTAGCTAGCAATAAATTAATGTCTACCTTCCCAAATTTTGGAGTCAATGTTTCTGTTTGCTCATTATTTAATATTGTAAAATTAGTAGATATAAGACCGCTTCATGGGGTAGAGGGTTGACAACCTGTATATATAATACAGGAACCTTCCTAGTTCAGGTGTCAACCCACCATAATCTCTTTTAGAACTGAATTTTTATACAATCTTCTTGTTACTTTTTTATGGTGACTAAATATAAATAAAAAAAAAACAAAATACTGACGCTTACGTGCTTATATTATTAATCATAATGAAAGAGATAGGACGTGCTTGCTTATCAACGCCAAATAAAGGCTTACTGAGAAATCAAAAATGTTCAATCAAAAACTGTATCCTATATTTTTTTCTTTTTTTATATGTATATATATCTTTATAATAAGTAATATGTCTTTCTTTTAAACTTATATTTTGTACATGATTTGGCACACCGGCAACTATTAGCATATATTGACCCTACTATTTAAAACGTACTCTGCATTTCATTTAAAGCTTAATTAAAATGATGAAACACTGATTGCTAAATTATACTATTTATTGCCTGGAAAATAAAATTGGGTGAAGATGTTTTCTTTTTAATAATCAAGAAGTAGTAATTGCTACCACCAAGTTATTTTATTGAATATTTAATTATTAGTCAACATTTATTAGCGCGGTAAACAGATATTTATAAAGTAAAATACAAACTCCATTCACTTCGCACGGGCTTGGCATATCACGAGCCGTATCATGACATAGCACGAAATTAAGTCCCTTACAGCTGAAATATTTATCACGTTCTATGGAAACAACTGTTTGTTTACCCTTCAAGGTAAACCTAAACACACAAAAGCACATGTTTTCTGCGTTTCATTAACTATTTAATTCTTTGCACCAGGCACCTTCTTAAATAATAATGCCTAATTCTAACTAAAAAAAACCGGTCAAGTGAGAGTCGAACTCGTGCGCCGAGGGTTCCGTACCTACCAACTATACCACCATAATAAAATTGGTATCATTTTTATTGGTGTGGCTTAGGCTCAACAAATCGGCAAGGGCATAGTGTAACGATCGCTTTAGTCTTTACTGTAAAATGTTCTGCGCACACGAGCATAATATTGCAATAAATATTTTCTTTTATTTTCTTTTACACAATAGCAAAATTTTATTTATTTACCTTATTTGAGGTTGGGCCAATTAAGCTAGACTTCTAAATTGTATGCAGTAGATCGGGGAGAGCTGCCTGTGCCTCCTGAAGTAAAGGCAGACCGGGCTGAGCTCCATCAAATCTTGTCGGCGGAGTGGGAACAACGACTTGTGCGACCCAGTGCGAGGCACGCTGCGGTAGCGGCGATAAAACCCGTCCTAAGAGAGTGGCTGGAGAGAGAACATGGAGCCCTCACCTTCCGGGTGACGCAGATGCTTTCCGGACACGGTTGCTTCGACAAGTACCTGTGTCGGATTGGTCGGGAGCCAGCGTTACGGTGCCACCATTGCGATAGCCGCCCCGATGACAGGGCGCTGGCGGCATGCCCAGCTTAGGCATGTCAGCGCCGTAATCTCGTGGCGGCAGTCGGTTCTGCGGTTAGTCTCTCGCTCCCAACCGTGGTTCTGTCCATGGTCCTGAGCGAGAGCTCATGAAACGCCATCGCTTCTTTCTGCGAGGAGTGACGGAACGGGAGAGGGAACGCAATCCAACTCTCTCTGCCCGCAGAAGACGCACCAGGCGCCGGAGGGTATTCACTGATCTCCGGCCATGCGGGCAACGAAGCTTTGGTGAGCTCATCGTCCGAACAGATACAGGGCCGAGAGGCAACACGCAGTGTTCCGTACGTCTCTCAGAAGACTGTGACCGTAGGGTGATAGTCACAGCGGGACCCGTCTTTGATGAAACGGGTCATTGCCGGAGACAGCGGAAGAATGCAACGACGATTCTTGCTCCCCAATCATAGGCAAGCAGAAGCTACGAATGTATTGGGAAAACCCTTTTATTTTCAACTTTTTTACTTTTTGGAATTTTTCCTTTATTCGTGCTGTAATATTTAACAAATTTTCTTTTCGTAAAATTTCGTGATTCTAGGTCAACGGGAACTACCATATAGGTTTTCGAGCCAAAACCTATAGGGTACTTCCGGTTGACCTAGAATTATTATATTTAAAACTATAAAAACAAACATGTCATTAGATAGTAGTAGATAGGTACATACAATCGAACATTGAATGTCTCACTGAAAAATATTTTTTTTCTGTTTTAAGATAATATTATACCTAAAAAGTACATAGTGTAGGTAGATATACCTCTGTGACTTTTTAGGAAGGTATGAATACCAACCCAATATTAATAACACTATTAACCCATTAGAAGTCACTGTACTCACATGAGTACAGCCATATATCTGTGTCAGTTACAGATCTCGTAAAGTTAACGAATGTTACCTTGTTATTTTACTTCATCATAACACTTTTCAAGTATATTGATAAATATTAAGCACAGACTTTTTTTGATTAAAACTGTCAGTTGAAGTTGTGTCATCAAAACACTGTAGAGGTAAGTGAATGATTTGATTTTTTTATAGTAATTACTGGTCATAAGTTGTTTTACTCATTTAATTAATATAAAATACATGTTAGAGTAAGTAACAAAGAACAATATAAGTAATTTATTCATAACTCAAATAAGGTTAGGGTCATATAAATGTTCCTGTACTCGGTTGAGTACAGTGACTGGCGTACTTCCGAAGTCTGTGACAGGAATAGGGCTATTTATGAAGAGCCGAGTTGAGGGCCTCAACCCTATACAAATAGTTGAAAAATAGCTTGAAGTCGATAGTATTTATAAGATTATATCCAATAGCAAATTATACGCTAATCAAAACAATAGACATGAGTTTTAACTAGATTACTCTGATTTGAAAAAGTTTTTAGGGATTTTGATTTTGATTATCTGGGTACCATAAGCTACCTCGAGAACCAATGTACTGGTCACTAGATGAAGATATATCGGTCAGCAAACCATGTCGAGACATAGGTTTCGGGATATAAAAAGAAACCTTGATTTTGTAGATAACGACTTAGCAGCAACGTCAATCGACAAAATATTCTAAATAGGACCATTGGCAGTTTTTTTTTTATATAAGCCTACCATAGTGACTCCACTTTGCCTGATGGAAAGCAATAACTGTAAGAGTCCAAGAGTTGTGGTCACCAACCTCATTGCATGTCTAGTCAGTGCAGCATGGTGACCCACACTATGGCGGCCTGGTGAGATCCTTTTTCACGCCCCGCTTAAAAGATCCGGGATCAAAGTGGTAAAGAAACACGTGCGCTAGTAGTGAATTCCAGGCTTTCACCGAAAGGAGGAACAGGCACAGGAAAGGAGAGCCAAACCGTTTAGGTCGGTATCGTATATTTTCGACTTTCAAACGGTGACTCCTCCTCAGGCTATCATGTGTGAGAAGCGTATTTGTGAGAAGGTGGGACCAATTGGAAGTGCTCGTTAGAACACTCTCCGTGATGTAGGCTATAGAGGTCTGCCATATGGGCGACATCTTTTCGCATCTGCAGAAGCTCAAGAGACTGGGTGACCTCAGGACAGTCGATAATGCGCCACTGCAACCGATCGAGAGCTTCAAGCAAATACCGCGCATAGCCGTCCTAAAAATGGGAGCAGTACTCCACGCAGGAGCGAAACTGGGTCTGGTATATAACATAAACTTACGCAGAAGTGTTTACAGATGAGAGTGTTTCACGATAGTATCTCTGTTGATGAATCAATGGTGAAATACTATGGCCACCATCCCGCGGGGAGGTGAATAGAGAAAATATTACAAGTGCAAAAGTAAATACATTTATTTAACTGAATGTCATAAAATGCTGCATACACTTTGCCTGAGGTACATAAAAAGAGAAAGGGTTCCTTTCATCCAGAAAATTAATATGAGTGTGTGAGAGAGTTAGAAAATGAGTATGAGTGTTATATAAAGTTAAATATGTAATATTGTTATCAAAATATTTATTGGTATCAATCAGTCATACAACTCAATACTCTCTTAATTGTACTAGCTTTTAAGATTCATTTAGAACATCCCTCATTTCAATATCATCAGAAAGTGATTCTGTATCATCAGGTTCATCTAATAATGCTTGCAACTGGTGTATTGAAGTAACCAGAACATGAAACTGCTTCTTTCTCAGAGCCAAGCGACTCTCCAACTGCTGTTTAGAACCTTCTAGGCTTGCAAGCTCTGTTTTTAATGTGCTGAGCCTTTCTAATGTCTCTTTCCTATCAGGTTGTTCACTTATTACCTTTGCTAAGACATCATACTCAATGCGGTTTTTTCTAACAGTTTTTGCTTGAGCTAGATCTGATTTACTTTTCTCAATGTTACCTTTGGCTATTTCTATACCATTTTCTAATATTTTTGACAAATCTTCATAACTCTTTAACTCTGCTGCCATCATTTCAGAACCCAACTGAGATTTTGTCACTGCAAACTCGCATTGTGCTAATTGAGCTAACATTCTATCATGAGTTGACTTGCTGAAATAAATAGACTGGTTCAGGATTAAATAAATATTAAGTATACATAACAGTTTTTATACATACATATGGACGGGTACAGTATAACATCACATTAAAAAGAAAAGTATACAACACCTGCATATTACCCATACTACCCTACGGATGCCAGACTTGGGCAAACACACAAAAACAAGACCAAATACTAATTACATGTCAAAAAGCCATAGAAAGAAGCATACTGGGCTACACAAAAAGAGACACAAAAAGAGCCACAGACATAAGACACATAACGAAAACAGAAGATGTGACCAAAACAAAAATCTAAAGTGGCGATGACAGGACATATGCTCAGGTTAAACAAAAATAAATGGACAAAAGACATAACAGATGGACCCCTAGATTCCAAACAAAAAGAAAAAGAGGAAGGCACAGAAAACAATGGTCTGATGAAATTAAGCAAATAGCAGGCCCACTATGACAGTAAACTGCAAGAATAAGGGAAGAGTGGAAAAGGCTGGAAGAGGCCTATGTGCCGCAAATACACGCCGACACACAAAAAATAAAATAAAGGTATCTTATGAAATGTTTCCAAAACTGTTATTGTTGGCAATAAAAGCTATAATAATAAATAACTAAACATACATATGCTACGCTATATGCTTTTAGTACATTAGCCATACAAATGCCTGTTTCCTCTGATGGGTAGGCAGAGGTGAATCAAACACCCACATTTTGCCAATTAGAATTTGGTCCCACTAACGCAATAGGGGCAAGCCTGATGCCGTCAACTTGGCACATGTATGTATACATACTGTCTGATAGTTAAAAGTCCGATCCCTTAGTCGCCTTTTACGACAACACGGGTAAGAGATGGGGTAGCCCTATTCTACTCTACCGTGAACTACTCGGCATATACAAAATATATAACCAAAGTGGTAATCTAATAACAACATAAAATAGAATTTCTAACCTCTCTTCGGCTTTTTCGTCAGTACTATTGCACCATTTTATGAGAGTTTTAAGTAGCACGTTCAACCTTCTATCATCACCAGTGCCATCTCCATCTATGAGAAGCCTTCTGCGAATTACATCCTCTGAAATCATTGAATTTGTTTTGTTGATAATTCACATTAAGGTTTACCTGAATATGTACGAAAGATTAACAGGGCATACCATCTCCCATTATGATATTGGTTACTGTTAAATATGAGAGGTTTTTTTTTCAGTGATTTATTTGCGTTAATTCGCTCTTTCATAAGCGAAAAATATAAAAAAGAAGCAAAACAGGTAGGATTACTTTAAATACTTAATTAGACATTTTGTGACATTGACATTAGTGGCATAGATGATACATAGATGAATTAGATGATATGTGTTTACATACACTTAGAATACTTTAGAATCTCTTCATTAATTACATTTAAATCAAATAAATTAAGATATTTGTTTAATTCCATTTTGATACACAGATTCGGACATATCAAAAGCAAAATAAAAAACTACATTTAAACATCAAACCACTGATTTTGCTGAGTTTTGTTCCTAATAATATTGTTTGAATCTTTCTTCAGAATTCCAGAACGTAGAACATGTTGTCATATTTTGTTTTGCCTTACAGTTTCCACCAGTGTAAAAAAAACTATGGCTATTTATTGTAGTATCGTGAATATCATCAAGGATTTTATCCAAAACAGATAAATTTTATGTTAATTACATTGAATATATCCAAAAGAAGTATGGAAAACCTTACTTTTAGTGACAAAATCGAGTCCTACTTTTCGGAGCTGGGGCGATGGCTAGTATTTCAGAAGTGAATATATTCTTACTTGTTGTAAGGGTACAGCCGCTAAATTTCTTATAATTCCTCATTTCAGGCGGGTGTGGCGAAGCATAGTTTTAGGCCAAGTAATATCATTACTTCTGAGTGGAAAATGTATTCTTACTACTTTGCTGCAAAGTGCTACATGGCAATTTCCTACCACTGCACAACTGGTGGTCCCGTACTTAGCGCTCTTTGTTTTATTTACTCCATCATTACTATGTAACGGGCTAGACAAGCTGTCCAAGTAAGCTGCATTATATAAATGTGTATAAGATAATTTTCAATATTGTGTCTGGCTTCCCCATATTCTTTATCAACGTACCTATTTTACATAGTTCATCCTCAATGTAGTTAAATAATATACAACAGATATAAAAACTTAAAATGTTATAGTTAGAGGAATCCAACTTCCTGGCACCAGCCAGCTGTATAGGTATACAACTCTGCCTTGCTTGTATTGCTTATTCTCCCCAATCCATCTTCGTATATCATCCCCTTTCATAACTTTCTATTCTCCCTTGCCTGTGAAGTTCCCCAAATTTTTTCATCTTATTCCTAAAATTATGACCCGCTGTGACTATAGGCTAGCCCCCTATTACGTAAAAGGTCTAAAGTATTATCAGCAAAATGTGTGCTATAATTATGCATGTGGACACAAGTGTGAATGTGTGAATTAATAACAATAACAGATAATTTTGCTTTTATAAGAATATGCTACTTTTTAAATATATTTAAATTTTAGTACATTAGCCATACAAATATATGAAAGCCAGTATTTGCATGAATATTAGTTGTATCACTAATACCATAACAGGGATGACCAGTTTAAAGTTCATTAAAGAATAACTTCTAATTCTTGAATCTAAGCTAGTAAAAAAAACCTTTCTAACCCATATTTTTTAAGTATACCCAAAATTTCTAAATTATGAATTATTTAGACTTTGACACAAAATAAAAACTAAAAGGATCACTTTTCCTAATAAAATAATTATAATGTATCCTGTAGGTATGTGGCAGAGATATTTATAATGATAATCTCATGCATATATTATTAAATAATTACAGAAAATGGTGGTTGGTAATCATTGCTTGTACATTGGATGTAGAAGCTAGTTGGCTGCTAGTCATGTCTCAAAGATTCACTTCAGTGTTAAGCTGACAACTCTTAGCATGCAGTGGTGTGGGTGCTGCCCTAGTTGGGGGAGCATGGCGTGGCCAGAGGCTAGGAGTAGTCCACGTAGCAGGCGCTACCATGGGGCTAATGGCTGTAGTGTGTGTTGTATGGGCTGATGTTGAAGGGGCTCCTACTGATGGTAAGTTGAACTTTATTTACCCATAGTTGCATCCCTGTTACAAACATTTTAGAGTCATTATCATAGAATTAATAATAAAAAAATTTTTTTGATGTTTCAGGTAAAAACCAATTAGTAGGAGACATGCTTTGTCTCGCCGGCTCACTTCTCTTCGCGATGGTTACAGTACTCCAAGAGATGATGCTTAAAACACAATCCTGTTCTGATTACCTTGCTCTACTTGGTCTTACTGGAAGCATAGTGTCATGCACACAAACATTTTTTCTAGAATTTAGTGAACTGGTGGCATTCAACTGGTATGATTTAGATACCATAGTGCAATTGGGTAGTTATTGCTCTGTACAAACAATATTTCAAATACTTCAGTGTTTTATGCTCAGAGATGCTGGCTCTATAATATTGCATCTCTCCTTTTTGTCAGCTGATTATTATACCCTAATTGCTGGGATGTATATATTTCAGTTTAAGGTAAGTTGCTTTCCTGATTCAAGGTTTTTGTTATACCTCATATAAATTTTTAATGCAGAAATTTCGAGGAGGGCGTTAAAGTATATTTTTTTTTCATTATTTTCATTCTTTTTACATAACATAAACACTTTGACCAGAGTATGTTTTTCGCGGTCCGTATTAAATCTTAATACATTAAAGTTGGTACCAGCAAACTATTATGAACTGATAGGCTCTTCGGTACCGATTGACCATTTACATATGTTTATATTAGGCTTGCCTTTAGTCTATTGCTCATATATTAATTATTGCAATCAAGCAAAAACTGTTTAAGTTAACTATATTCATTCTTTTACAGTTTCATGCCCTATACTTCCTGTCATACATGTTGGCGATGGTGGGGATATTCTTATTCAGTGCTAGACCGACGAGGCCAATCCCACCTATACCTGATAGACTACCACAGCTTGTCAACGATTCAGTACAGACTCAAGATAATGTTTCTATGTAAGTAGTACAGAGATAGTTATTTTTAACATCTTAGTGTTACAAGAGTAATGACAACAATAGTCCTGTCAGTAATGATAGATAGATAGAACTGGCATGTATAATATGGCACCTCTAAATTCACAAGTTTGTATTAAAATAAGGGCATGTTGTTAATGTACTATCCTGGCCACTTAATTGTGCAAGTACTCACTGTTGGTAAAACGAGAACATCAACTCCGTTGTCAACTGGTACAAAATTATGATGCCCTCCCACACTCCCACATTGGTGTAAAGGAAATATTTTTAGTTTAACCGATTGATGTGAAACATAATAATAAGGTTATTTGGAACAAATATATCACAAGATGAAATTATTACATTTATAAATAGATAGATAAAAAATCTTCTTGTTAATATTCAGCTCTAATCAATGAATAATCTATTTTATATTGCAGGGAATACACCGTACCAACCCTCGACTGTATACCTATCGAAGGTCTAGAACCACCAATGAGCAGAGACACCACATTCACCTCCTTTCTCGGCGGTCCTCATAGTGTGCCCAACGGTATAGTGACATTTGCACAGACCAACGGGGCACAGATAGCTAAAGAAGCTTGTTAATATAAGTATTTTAAGAGAAATAATCACTATAACTATTAAGAATATATAGTATTCAGAGTCAGAATATAAAGTTTTTTTTCAGCAATAAATATGTAAGGAGACATTATTTAAGACTTATTTTGAACCTTATTAGTATTTTAATGTTCAACTAATACTGCCACTGTCAATATCACTACCATTTATAATATTGATGCCGCTGAGTAGAGTTAAATTAAACGCAATAACTAGACAAATACAGTTATTTCCTTCCAAAAGTGAAATTCCACAATTTAAAATATCTACTTAAATGATAATTTTATAAGTTTTCATAGACGACATATCGTCCTAAAATTTATATACCTAGCTAATATAACTCCAGTTGTAGACAATGTAAGACAGTCCGCCTTTTAGCCCTATGTGTCGCTGTACATTCTAATACCTGGATCATAGGTCAATAGTAATGCGATCGGCAACTATGTCTATGAATTTAAGGCACATTATTATTCAACATATTTTTGTGATATTATAGTTCTAATCATTTTAAATCTACCTATGCATGTTATAAAATAACGATTTGATTTCTTAATTAGGTAATTTATCTATGATTCATGTATTATATAAGTGTAATGAAATTCTAATTTGAAAATTAAGAAATTGACTGGAAATTAGCAAATCTATTACTTAGTAATGTAATCCATTACAATAAAATATTTAATCTACTGAATATTAGGCTATCGATACACTGACATCTAGAAAACTAGTCATTAGCGTAATTTTAGCGCACACTACTATTAAAACATATGTATCTAGTTAGATAAGTTAAATTGTGCTCCAATCTATTATAGCTATAACTGATTTAACTGAAAACAATACGAAAACTGCCACATATTCGAATTTTTACTCAATTTTTATCCTGTGTAAAAGTAGAAAATTTATATGAAATTTTAAATGTAGTTTCTCATAAAATGAAAAAAAATGGATTTTGGAAACTTTAAAAAACTTAATATTAGTAAAGGGTGACCTCGGAAGGGCAATTTTTTTACAATTCCATTTAGAAACAACAATACAACTAAGAGATTTGTATAAAAATGTAGTCCGCACCTTGATGACCTCCGCAAGATGTTTTGCAATAATTGAATGCTTTATTTTAGGTACCATTTATTATCAGAAAATATGAGCACTTAAATAATAATTCATGTTTAATTCCGTCGATTTGATTAAGAAAGTTCCTTTCTGTCATCATTAAAATGTATTTATTGTTGAAAATTTATTTTATCTGAAATTCTACCAACGTTATAGCGCTCAATTATTAAAAATAAGATTTTAATACATAGTGAAGTTAGTCCATTAGATAAATGTTATCAGCAGTTGGAAAGATCACTTTGGAATTGAATATATTGTGCTGTACCGTTTTATAATTATTAACTTTTATTTGTTATAAACTCTTAGTTTCTAACAAATAAAAGTTATTTCACCAATATGATGGTTGTGTTACGTTAATTGATATATTTAAGCTATTTATTAAATTGTTGCAGGTTATAATTAATCGCTTAAACCGTTAAAAACATATATTTAATTTCATGATTGTAACTCAAATTTAAATATGTATTCTAAATTGGAACTTAAATATACAATGTTTTCATGAAATCGTTGTATTTTATTCTTTAACTCTTGCAATTATAACCGAAAGGCTTATTATAGAAAAATATATTAATGTCGGTTTTATAATAGTAAATGCACTGAAACCAAGCAACTAAAACTACTGAGACAGGGTTCGTGAGTTCGATTCTCACCCAGGACAAATTTTAATGATTGTGTGATGACTTTGATAAAAGATAAATTAGACACAGCACAAACGATCATTCAGTTGTGCTATGTCTGGGTGTAATTTATCTAATGTAATTCTTAATTTAAGTTAAAAAAAATCTAGAAATGTTGAAATGAACTTATAAGATACCTAAATTATATGCATTGGTATAAAATAAAAGAGATTCATCACCACGGAATTTTTATGAAGATAAGATTTTCACTTTCCTGCATTTAATTTGAGCGGGTAGTTGAGAAAATAACTTGAGATAACTAAAAAACGCAAGACGACGGCCCCATTTCGTTGCAATATACATATTAGGCGACGTATGTGTGTATGTGTCCTTATAACTGACTGATATTGAAACAGCCAGTCTACTGTTCTTATTTTAATAGAATAATGTCATATGGTGTTTTACTGTGGGGCAATTCCTCCGATATTCGGTCAGTCTTTGTGCTGCAGAAGAGGGCTATCCGAGAATCTTTATTAGCTGGGGCAGAAATTCAAAGAAATAAACATAATGACAGCGGTATGTCAATATATCTATGAAAACTTAATTTACTTTCATAAAAAAGGCTAGTTTATTAAACAAAGTGATATATACTTTTATAACACACTTAATAAACATACATTTGTTGTCTGCCTCCAGTCTCCAAAAAATTAACAAGTCGTTTTTAAGTCAATGTTTGCGATTTTATATTTTATAATAACTAACTTTAAGTCTTAATAAATTTAAGTCCACTGTAAAGTTGTGCATGTGCTTTTAAGATTATTACTCAGTGGTGGATTACGTGGAAGATAGAAGCGCTTGGGATTTAACTGTTCACAGTTTCACAGACAGACTATTTCAAATAATCAGTACAATGTATTGTGAGCTATTATGTTTCCCATTTTCTATATTCTTTTATTATATTTCTTTGTTCGTCCTATTCAACTCCTTTTTCCCTGCCTAACTACATTACTTTAATAGCCTAATTTTAGTTTATTTACTTTTAGCAAGTTTTTTTTAATAGTATTATAGGTAGTACATTTAGTAGTAGAGCCACGCTGATTAAAGCAGGAATGGGCCGGCTCGACCGGGGCAGTACTACCCTCTCACAGAAAACTAAAGCAGCCTAAAGCGACAACATTTGTGCTGTCGTCTTTCGCTGGTGTGTGAGTGCGCCGGAGGCCCAATGATGCAGGGGTGACAGTTATCGTGGTATGTATGTGAGCAGTGACTCCACTGCTCGTAGAATCATTGTGAGGGTGGCGTGGATCGAACCGTCGGCCAGGGAACCCCGTAGAAACGGTGTTGCCGCTGGCCGCCCGCTGCATAAAGAGGGGCCCAACCACGGCTAACCACCCTGGGAGGCTGCCTTGTCACGGAGTGACTCGTCGTGCCGGTTGGTGACCGGACGGTGGGACCCGGCGACCATTTCTGGGAGGGTACGGGGGCCCTTCCGTCCGGCGGTTCGGTCTCCGCCATGCCTCACCGTTACATGATGACATAGTATTTTGAGTCTCAGTTTACACTGTCACAAAGACTGTCATGCCTTTTACGCCCCCTTTCCCAACTCTTATCATGGCAGTACAAAGAAATAAAAATGGTCCAACAGCGGCATCCTCCTCTCCCACCAACCCGCTTTTTGAGGTGGAGTTCACTAACATACGTGGACTCCATGCAAACCTCAGCGCCTTACACCAGCACCTTGAGACGGCTCGGCCGGCCATGGTATTTCTTACGGAGACACAAATACGCCGCCCTGCCCTGCGAGTAGACGTGTCTACTCGTCTCGCATACTCGCGTACTCGTCAGCAGACTGGGATGGAATGCGGGATTATTTTGCATCCATCCCGTGGGCTCAACGCTGCTTTAAAGACAGGGATCTGTCGCAAAGTGCGTCTGCCGTGGCTGGCGAAATCACTGTCGGTATGGAGTACTATATCCCCTACAGTGAAGTAGCTAGCACAAAGACCCGTCCCTGGTTCAATCGCGAGTGCACCCGTGCTGTCGCTCAAAAGCAGTCAGCCTACCGCGCATGGATCAGGGCCCGCGCTCATTGTGACCCAGACGTTGATCACCTAAAAGCAGCGTTTAACAAAGCCACTAGGGAATGCAAGAGGGCTTACATCAGAGCTGATGCCCAGCGCATTTCACGGTTTGGTCAAGAACTCGTCGCATACCCTACGGGTAGCCGTAAGTTTTGCCAAAGCCGTGCAGTGCAACTACTGCCAGCCTTCGCTGCCACCGCTGAAGTACCCTGTAGGATCACTGGCCCACGAGCCGCAAGAGAAAGCGAAACTACTTGCTGAAGTCTTTGCGGCTAACTCCCAAATCGACGACCGTGGCGCTCACCCGCCCACCATTGTGACTTGTGACTCCGCAATGCGGGATATTCGCATCCGTCAGAGGGATGTCCGTGCGGAGCTTCGGTCACTCGATGTCCGGAAAGCCAGTGGACCGAGCTCGAGCGGATAATCAACACACAATTAATCACTCCTTGTTAAATGATCGGCAATATGGTTTTAGGCCGAACCGATCCACGGGTGATCTTCTAGCGTACGTCACACACCTTTGGGGTGAGGCTATGGATAGGCATGGGGAGTCCTTGGCCAAGGCCTTCGATAGGGTCTGGCATCGCGCGCTTCTCTCCAAACTTCCTGCATTTGATCTGCCATCCAAGCTATGCAACTGGGTTGCTGCTTTCCTCCACAATTAGGATTCTCTGTGACGGCGCGGCCTCTGACTTCCAGGAGGTTAGCGCTGGTGTACCTCAGGGCTCCGTCCTATCGCCAACGCTGTTCCTTCTGCATATCAATGACATGTTGGCTCTTGGCAACATTCATTGTTATGCAGACGACAGCACAGTACACGGGCGATATTTTAAACATCCTGCTGCCAAGCTAGCAGACGTTGAGGGAAAACGACAGGAGCTTGTCGCTGAGCTCGACCGGATCTTGAGCATCTCATCGCATCTCTCGAGTTCGAGTTCGGGTCGAGTTCAGCGCCAAGAAAACACAGGCGTGCGCGTTTTTCAAACAAAAAGTCTCCATTCCTTCCCCTTCCTACTCTTCAGAACACTCAACTGCCACTACAGTATAGGCTTAGTATACTGGGTATGGACATCTGTCGGGATCACAATCCGCGTGATTACATCGAGAGCGTCACTAAGGCGGCCTCGCGGAAGCTCGGTGTATTGAACAAGGTGAGACGGTTCTTCTCGCCCGAGCATCTGTGTATTTTATATAAGAACCAGGTTCGGTCCTGCGTGGAGTACTGCTCTCATCTTTGGGATGGCTATGCGCAGTATTTGCTTGACGCTCTCGATCGGTTGCAGCGACGCGCAGTCCGCATTATAGACTGTCCTGAGGTCACCCAGTCTCTTGAGCCCCTGCAGTTGCGAAGAGATGTCGCCTCTATGGCAGTTCTCTATCGCCTACATCACGGAGAGAGTTCTGACGAGCTCTTCCAATTGGTCCCACCTCCCTTCCTCTACAGGACTACACGTGCTAGCCTGAAGAGTTACCGTTTGCGAGTAGAAGATATGCGATCCCGAACGAAACGGTTTCTTCCCGGCTCTTCTTTCCTGTGCCAATCGGCTAAAGATTGGAATTCACTACCAGCGCACGTTTTTCCTTCCCACTTTGATCATGGGTCTATTAAGCGGGGCGTGAAAAAGCATCTCACCAGGCCGCCATAATGTGGGTCACCATACTACATTGACTAGACATGCAATGAGGATGGTGACCACCAATCTTG
Organism: Tyria jacobaeae; assembly: GCA_947561695.1. Lineage (NCBI taxonomy): Eukaryota > Metazoa > Arthropoda > Insecta > Lepidoptera > Erebidae > Tyria > Tyria jacobaeae. Next base: position 15,746,514 of record OX387220.1, read on the forward strand.
GACTCCATTTATTGCTTACCATCAAGCAAAGTGGAGTCATTATGGTAGGCTTACACATAAAAAATAATATATGTTGTATACGAAATTTTGTAATCTAGTAACTTAAAAGAGTGGAAATTTGTGTTTGCAAGATTTCAAGGCTCAACCTTTTGGAAACGGGATTTTTTTTAAAGGGTACTAGCAACGTGGGTCACACATTACTAGTATTCTTGTTAACCCCCCAGCTAAGTTCCCCCAGTTCACTACCCCCTAGCGGTAGTGAACTGGGTGGGGTTTGAACCCGCAACTACTTGATCACAAGTCCGACGCCTCAGCCATCACGCTACCGCCGCTTAAAGTTATAGATCAACAAAGTCAGGTATTTAATTATTTTATCTTTTTAATATAAATTTTACATTTGACAACGCACACTATAGCTGCGATGACGCTGTGTGAATTAATCTATTACTCTAAATATTTAAAATAATACTATTTCAAATAATCGTTGAGCAATTGTATGAAAAAAAGATATTTAATTTGAAATTTGAGTTTCACTATAACGATCCAAGAATCTGCTCCCTACAGAAACGAAGTTTTGTGTAAATAATAAAATAGACATTTTAGTTTATTATACACTTTTATTCACTAAATTCATGTCATAACATCATACAGAGAAACCAGATAATCCCACATTTCAAGTTGTGGAGGGATTAGAAAATACTTTATGAGTAAGATAGGATCAGATAAATTTACAGACTACATAGTAGTTGGAAGATCAAAGGTATGTAGAAGATAACTACATATGTAATAATATGTAGGTATATTGCCATCACAAATCTTAAGCCAAAAATATTTTTCAATAGTCTTATGATAATTTTCAATCTTGCAAATTTGTGACTGGTATTTTTATTTACAGATTATAAATATTTTATAACTATGTTCACCTTTAACTACAAAAGGTTTTACATATATGTAACATTAAAGTGTGCGTGCAAATGAATGAATGAATCTAATGAAACATTTGCTTTATTATCGCTTATGAGATGGATTATCGTCCATTTAAAAAAAATAAATAAAAAGAAGATAACTAGTATGGAAGACATGGTACACTGATGCAAATTTCACAATTTTATTGAAACAACTCTTATAATAAGGCCCTTGAAGACAGTCATTTGTAAGAGATTGCCATCATGTGTTTTATTCTGAAGGTATGATTACATTACATACACTAAATAAAGAAGGCTATAAGTCAGATAAAGTATATTCTATTCAAACCGCAGAAACTAAAAATGGACAAAATCAGCCTGGTGGAGACGTTGATTGACATAGAGCTGAGACTGCGAAAATAAGTATGGAAACATTTCTATTAGTTCAAGAATGAAATAAGAAGTTATTAAATAAAAATAGTTAATTAATTTCGAATTTCAACATGCAACTGCGGGCGAAGATGTTACGTAGCCATGCAATGTGGTAGATGAATGTGCTTAAATTAAATTATTTCGCTTTGTCGGGCAACAAGATTACTGAAAATAGTTTAGAATTGTCATTCTGATTTACTTTCACGTTTTTATTAATAACTAGTCAACACTCAATAATATCAAAGTTTAATTAAATATGCTCTCTACAAAGGTGTACGGGAAAGATGTGTTAATATTTTAAGGTCGTACAGATCACGCTGTAAATAACGTAAATCGCTATCAGTTTTAAGAAGATTCGAGATATTTAATACAGAAATATTTTGAAACTGAAAATTTATCCTTAAAATGTATCTATATAGGCAATATTTTCCTAAAAGAGAGGGTGACATGAATGAAGTATGGATATCGCATATCCAGATGTTTTAAATAAGAATATTTTTAAATTAAGAAAACTCATAATATACTGTTTAGAAATGGAAGGATTTTATTTACCACAATACTTTTATAATTTGACCACACCATCTTCCCATGTATATGACACATTATTGCTTAGGAATTCTTAAGAGTACATTTGGAACAATTACAATGAATTCACAAATGTCATAGTCGTAATGCAACAAGTTATTTCACTCCAATTTTAAAAACAAATCTAGCATTGAACTACGTAAACATACACTACTGTAACTACTTGGCCCGCAAATAATTTGACTCATTCATATTAAATATTATCTCTTGAAACTACACCTAAATATTTTCTACAAACTGGTCAACAAATCCGAATATAAAAACTGTAAGACATTCTAACAGTATACCTCGAAGGTAAGGAGACTTGAACGCAAAACTAAAATTAGTTAAATATTTACACCTTAAACTAAGCTTCATCTTCACTCGCTGATACGGATTTTCTGGATACCGGAGTATCAGGTCTCGAATTTCTGGAACCGGATCTTGATCTAGATCCGGATCTGGATCTAGACCTGGACGCACGTGATCCGGATCTGCTGCGCGAACCACTTTTGGACCTCGAACGAGATCTTGAACGGTTCTTAGAGCGTGATGGTGATCGGGATTTGCTTTTGGACCTGTGAGAGAGAAAGAATATGAACAGCTTAGTTTACATTATTTATGAGGGCTACAGGATCCCAAAAGCTTTCTCCACTATAATATGCATAACTGTAACACAAACCTGCTCCCAATAGCACATTAAAACCTACTAATATTACTAGGTAGTATTAAATACCTAAAACTATAATTGCTCACCTTGACCTTGATCTGGACGCGCTTTTGGATCTCGAGCGACTTCTGGATCGAGACCTGCTCTTAGATCTAGATCGACTTTTAGACCTGAAAAAAACATATTTTATGAGTTATTTACATATGTATATGATAAAATAGTTCCAGAACGTAGTGACATAAAAACAATAGAATATAGGTTGGATTATTTACCTGGCTTGACTTTTAGACTTCGAACGGCTTCTTGAACGGGACTTACTTTTTGATCTTGAACGGCTTTTGGCTGAACCTGATCTGCTACGCGACTTTGACTTGGAACGTGACCTTTAAGTACGAAAAACATTCCAAAATACAAATGAGTTTTATTTATTCAGTTAATCAAGTGGTTCAATAAAAGGGAAGCAGTGTAGTCCGCTTCTAGGACGGCCTTGACAATTTATAATAAAATATCCTAAATATATGAATTATATTATTCTTTAGGTCGCCTGGACAACATTCTTATACATTTGCATCACAGTTGTTCTTGTTACTTTTAATGGAACGTGACCACACATCTCTAGAATACTTTTGTCGACTTTGTCGACTTTGTCGGCCCGATAAATTATGAGTTACTTTATATGTTTACATACATATACAGGTTGACGGCAATAGGCTTGCCACCTGTTACGTTAGTGGGACTAAATTATGGTTGGCAAAATATGGGCGTTCAGTACGTCGCACCAGAGCCAGCCAGCCAGCTCAGCCAGAGTTTATAGGCTTTTTGTGCACTATAATTTGGTGACTTTCAAGTAAAAGTGTAATACCCTATAAACTCACCTATCACTATCTGATGCGGACATGATCCTCTTCCGTCCCTTATTGGCCGGGGGACTTCGGCTGCGACTTCCACTACCGCTGCGACTTCCACTGCCGCTGCGACTGCGACTTCGCGACTTCCTCGAGCCCTTATCAGACTCAGATTCTGAAGTCGATATAGTCTCCTTTGACACGATTTTCGCGCGTTGTTTAGCACCAAGTTTCTCTTCAGCTTGTTTTGCAGCTCTGGCTTTTTCACGTTTGCCGATTCCTTTCTCACCCTACAAATAGAAAAAAAAACCGATGACATTTTAAATCAAAATAAGGTTGTAAGTGTTTTTTTTTTTTATCATATTGCGTTTTGACACGGACTTTATTGTAGAAATATGGCGTTGATGAAAGTAACCCCAAGCTTCAAAATTATAATTACTAAAAGTTTATGTGTTACACTTTCACGGCTCAACTTCTCAATCGATCATCATGAAATTTGCAAGTTGTCAGTACGTTGTTGTTTTAGTTTAGGCAAAAACCAGTAATGTTATTGTAGTACTATAGGTTACCTTTTTCCTGCCCCGTTTCTTGGGAGGATCGCTGTCACTCCCGGAGCCCCTGTTCTCCTTCTCCCTGCGCTTGCGTGACTTGCTCTTGCTCTTGCCTTCACCGGGCTCGCGTTTGCGTTTGCGCTGCTTCTCACGCCTGGGGACACATTTTAACTTACTTTACTTAAAAAATGGGAATATCTATATTTATACTTATTACTATATACCAGGTACTGACATGCCAGGGATAATACGTGAAAACAGCGATATTTCACGGAATAAGAAAATCTAAATAACTTATTTTAATTAAACTGATTTTATAAGTATTTTGAATTGTTTGTAATACTAATAGGTCAGATTTAAAAACTTTGTTGTCTAGTCTATCGAACAATTGGAAAAAAAGTAACAAAAAGTAACATCTTTTTAACAGGGATTTCTACACAATTTTTGGTTAAATTGATTTAAAAAAACCGATCATCTTGAAATCTTGTCAGGAATAGGACATAAAGTACATTTCACGACAAAATATTGTTCTTATTGTAACATATTATATTATAATACTGTCCTCGAGACATTAAAAATAACTTTTAAGTGGGGTGAAGTCGCAGGCTACACCAACTTGTTTTAAAAAATCACGATTGGTAAATTTGTTTTCATGTCAAAATACAGTGATAGAGTAACTCACGGTTCTCCTTCAGGTCTAGGTCTGTCACTTCCACTGCCCGAGTCTGAGACGTACTCGTCGCGTCTCCGGCCGCGTCCGCCCTTAGACTTGGTCTCGGCGGGCATGTCGGCGAATAACAGAGCGTTCTTTGTCTTCTCTTTGTACTCTTGTCGCTTCTGTGACATCTCCACCGAGCTCTTTTGTTGTTGTTCTTCACGCCGTTTGCGTTCATCTTCCTGTTCAATGTACAAAAATATATTATTATTTGAATCAAAATTGCAATGCGATGCAAAGTTAATGCAATTTGTGGTTTTCTTCACAAAGAATATTATTAATATTACCCGTATTACTTATTAACAAGTTTAGCGTTTAGATTGACGAGCATCGCAATAGTTCATAATTAGCTGAACATATTATTGTTGAAAATGACTGAATCGACAAATAGTTAAGTTATCAAAAAGTAGTTAAACAACATTGAACAGAATGTGGTCAGATTAATGCGCAAGAGTGTTGCGTGTTACCTGTTGCCTCCTAAAGGCCTCCCTCTGTTCTCTCTGCCTGTCGCGGAGCGTGACTTCCTCGTCGTGCTGGCGGCGGGCGCGCGTGACGTGCCACTGCGCCTGCGACAGCAGGTCGGCGCACGTGCGCGCCTCGGCGGCGGCGGCGCTGGCGGCTCCGACAGCGGCGGGCACGCCCGCCCCCTCGCCCTCCACGCGCGCCCCTGCTCCCGCCGCCGCCGCCGCCGCCGCCTCGGGCGCCGACAACCGCGTGAAGTGCCGGTGAGACACGTGCAGCTCGTGCACCGCGCGCAGTACCAGGCGCAGGTCCGACCTGACCCCAAATTTAACACATTTAACTTGACTGCAGGAATGGTTTAAGTCGTCAGCTCGCCAATACGCTGGCGCGTCGAGTGTGGGTTGCATCCCCGCACGGGACAACACTTTCTGTAATCCTCAAATGTCGTTCTGAGTCTGGGTGTTCTTTGTGTCCGTTGTTTGAATGTTTGTAAAGTCCCCTGCGTCACAGGAATTAATCCCAGTGTGCGGAAGTTTTCGTTAAAATAATAAAATAACTACTATTACTGACATACGTGAACAAATTACTTTTGTGTTCATTTCCACTAAGGACCTGAACACAAATCTGATTTTTATGCGCTAACGACGCGCGTGGTTGTATTACATTGCGCGGATATTACCAGATTTTACACATTTGTATCGATTCAAATGAAGGGAGCTTCGAACACGCATTTATTATGTGTATCCATACATATCAAGTGTCAATCATCATATCGATCAGACGCAAAGATCGTGTGCAAATGTTATAGCGTAGAAGAAAGTATTTTTCGTCGACTTTCTCGTCTCGTCAACTGTCTGATCCAACTTTAAACATGGTATTATAGGCTGACGAAACGTCTGTAGCGATGCCTTGACAGGCAAGAGCCCGCTAACGTTATTGCGCATGTCTCCATACCTGTCGTCCTTAAGCACGAGCGCAGCCCGCCTCCGAAGAGTAAGTGCAGTGTTGTAGGCCAGCGCGGCGTCGTGCGGCGCCACGCGGCGGGCCCGCAGCAGTGAGGCACGAGCGGCCGCGGCCCGGCCCGCTAGCGTCTGGGCCCTCGCCACCCACGTCAGCCATTCCACGTCGTGATGCATACGGAACTTACGCACGCAATTCTCGTACTAAACAAATTGATAATGAAAATAATTAAAAATAAAAACCAGAAAAGTGCGAGTCGTACTCGGGCACGGAGGGTTCCGTACCATTATCTATAAAAACGGCTAAAAAATCACATTTGATGTATGGGGCCCTCTTAAATATTTTTTATATTTTAATTTAATTATATATTTTTAAAGTGAATATATAACTACATACATTTTCTGTGAATATTTCAAGCATCTACCTGTTGCCGTTATCAATATCGAGCAATTATAGCAACTTATTTTGTTATAGCGGCACCACAAATACATTATCTGTGAAAATTACAACTGCCTAACTATCACGGTTCATGATATAAAGCCTGGTGACAGACGGTCAGACAGACAGACAATGAAGTTTCAGTAATAGTCCCGTTTTACCCTTTGGGTACGGAGCCCTAAAAAATACACAAAATTCGCATATTCGCAATACCTCTGAACACATTTTAAAAATGTTCTACTACAATAAAAATATTTCTATCCATTTGTGTACACTGACATACAAATAAAATAATGTTAGTTGTGGTGTACTTAGAGGCATAGTAATCTGGAACTCCTGCAGTGAATATGACTAGTGTTTTTACAGCATGTGAAAGTACAAATATATACCTACGTACCGCATGTCGTTAGTTGTTGACCCTTACCATTTGTATAGCATTGATGTATTGTTTCTGCTCGACGTAAATATGTGCAATATTCATCCATACGTCAGGAAAATCAGCAGTAGCTTCACGCACTTGAGCGAATATATCGCGGGCTTCATTAATACAACCCTGGCAAACAAATAAAAACATAATCATTATTTGCGAAATGATAAATAATAAGTCTGCAGTAAATAAATTGCTCCAAGAATGCAAAAATCTCAGTTGCTCTTAGACAAGTTTGGAAAAAATCTCTCTTAATTAAATAACGAATCATGAAGCCAGCAGCAAAACTTAGATTATACTGTAGGACACAGCCAGCACTCTAATTAAAATGTATTGAATACTCTAATTAAATTGATTGTATGTATGGATTAAATAGAAAGGGCTGCATATTAGTGCCTTGTGGAACTCTTATCTTGTCTGACACTGTTTTGATAATTTGGTTTAACATTAACATTTTTATTACAAAAGTATGAGACATGCTGGACTGGACCGAATTACTTTTGACTACTGTTGAATACTAAATGAGTAAAATAATCAAAGCCTTAAATAAATCCCACCAAAGATCTTGTAATAATAAGAGATATCATTTATTATACATGTTAATATCATTTCTTACTCAAGGACTTTTCCTGTTTGTAATACTTTGTTATCTTACCTTATGTGCAAGTACACATCCAATTCCATTAGCAGCCCAAATGTTTTTGGGGTCACTCTTCAGAACTTGTTTATACATGGCTAACGCACGTTCTTGATGACGTTTTTCTCTGTCTTTCTCGCGGCTCGGTTGATGAAGAGTTTGGAGCCATACATTGCCTGATAAAAATAAAACAATTAATATACGAACATTGTTGAAGATAGATAGCAGTTAAAGATAATTCAATTGTGAATGTTACCAAGAGCTATTAACGAATATGCATCATTGGAAGTTGACGAATTCTGCAATATTCTTTCAAACTTCTTTTGTCCTGGACCCCACTCTTGCTGGGCTAAATGCAAATTGCCCAACAGTGACCATGTGTCCGGATGCTCTGTATTGACCTTCAAAGCTTCTTTAAACCAATCAGAAGCTTCATAAATCTGGCCTTTGTCTCTTGCCATACATCCAAGCCTGTAAAAATAGGTGTTCAACATTGAATTGATTACTATTTTTTTACATTATACCATTCACGACTTGCTTTGATTTAATATTTCAAATAGAGATCATCTTTCATCCCCTTCAAGTTGAAAAACAAGTACTTAGTACTTAGTCTTGCTGTAAGGTCGTTTAGACCTCGCAATAACCAAAATTATTTTGAAGAGCCTGTTAAGACTTTAAACCGAAACAGTGTTTTTTGTAAATAATTGTGCTAGCTTACCTCAAATAGCAGTCAATATAATTAGGGTGTTCCTTTAATATGTCCTTGTACAACTTTTCGGCTTTATTGTACATACACAAAGCTTCATTTAGTCTTGCGAGGTTGTACATAGTTGTGACGGCAATCGAGTTATAGTATTGAGTGTCAAGTGATTCGGCGTCGGCTTTTTCTCTAAATTAATAAAAAAAAAGTAGTTTTATTTTTATATTTTTAACCGATTTCATTAAAAGGAGGAGGTTCTCGATTCATTTGCATTTTTTATGTGTTACCTCATAACTCCCGTCATTTATGAAGCGATTTATAAAATTTCAATTTTCATGTGAAAAGATATACTTTCCGATTGGTCCCATAAAAATCTGATCAAAACAAGTTCAGTAGTTTGGTTTTTAAATCAAAATAGCTGGCTAAAATGTGTTATTGGATAACTATTGAACGAAATTAAGTAAGCATTTGCTTTCTTGCGACTTCCCGGTGGTGTTTTCACCAAAAATTATATAAAAAAACTTTTTAACCGATTTCAAAAAGATAGATAGAAAGATAGATATAGAAATCTGATAGTTAAGGAACGGATTATAGCCAACATAAAAAAACTTAAATATGCATGCAAATAAACATGGAAAATGCGTAAATTATGCAACATTAAAGTTAAAAAACAAAAAAGTGGTGGGTTGTAATTTTTTACTGCTAAATCGGTACACAATTAGTAAATTATTCAATCATAAATTATCAATGCCAAAATGTAACAACTTTGTAGACGATAATAATGCACAAAAACGTAAAATTATTTAACATGTTTGTAAACGTAAACTGATGGTCTACGTTTACATTGCGTTTTGTAGGTAGGTGTTCTAAAAGTATAATTTTCAATGAATCAAAAATTTTTTATACGTGAAAATTGTGTTGGTTTTTGGTGAAATTTTGGTTATAGAGTTTATTGTTACATACAACCTACGAAAAATTAAAATAAATATAGCGAAAATATGTATCATCACTAAATATCAGTAGCACAAGCACTAAATATTAATTTCCGCTAAGAAATTAGTATATATGGCATTTCATATGCAAATAAGCAAATTCGGTAATGAAGGCTAACGAACATAATATACGATGGGTTCACTAGATAGCATGTGGTACATTAAATATTTAATAAAATACCTTTCCAAAGCTTCTTCCAAATAATTTTTCGCTTCAGGCAAATTGCCTAGCCGGTAATGTAAAGCAGCAACATTGTTCAATATCTCAGCAGGTATATCAGCATTAACTTTCTCCTTTAGAATCTTCATTGCAGTACTATAGGCATTTAATGAACCCTAAAAATAAAAAAAACTGTTGATGAAAGGTTCGCAAACTACGTTATCGTTTTTTTTATAATAGTGTGGTTCTCGATGGAGTAGAATGGGGAGACCTTATCTTTTCCCGTAGGTGTCGTAAAAAGCGACTATAGGATCGGACTGTTTTCTACACACAGGTTGACGGCAATAGGCTTGGCTCCTGTTACGTTACTGGGATCAAATTCTAATTGGCTGTGGGTGCTCATTACACCTCTGCCTGCCACTGTCCATGTATGTATATTTTTACATTACCTGCAAATCATTTTGTTCTAATATTTGTGCCAACTCGATCCAAGCTTCCACATCATCAGGAAATTGTTCCGTTACTTTTTTTAGATGCTGTCTGGCAATGTCCCGTTTAGATTGTGATGGTGAGTTAGCATACAAAGAGCCTAGTATCTTCATGGTTTCGTAATTGCCAGGTTGAACTTTCAGAACTTTTTCAAAGCATTGCGCTGCCTGCAAAACGAAATTAGTTTCACACAAAAAATAATAGTTTGTTTATCCTGAAAGATTGAGTTCACACTTTTTTATATTAATTAGTATAGTTTTTCTCATTTTTATTTCAAACAGGAATTTTGAAATGTCAAGATTAATCAGAAAAATGTTGGTGTCCTCTGCCCACTAATTCGGGGATACAGGCGAGAGTGTATGTATGTAAGAAGTCAGCCGTGAAACCAGTTGCCTGTTTTAATACGTAGATCCTATGAAAAAGAACAGGCAAGAAACTGCAAAGACAGTCTTATTCAAATATATAAGTAATAGTAGGTTGGGTTTTGAAGTCAAACCAACTATCAAAGCATTCAGCATCACATAATAGAATAAGGTAACTATTATATTACATATCTCAACATCGTATTAATTACGTAATATATTTAATACGAAAAAAAAATGGTTTAACATAATTATTAAAACTATAATAGATAAAGCCTTACAGTTTAACAAAAATCAGGCTGCTTACTTTTATATGTATAGTAATAAAAGAGAAGTATTTTTGTTTGATTGTATATTTTCTAGTCATATACAAGTAAGTTCGATCAGTTATATATTTAATGTGCCATCCAACAAGACTTGCAGATAAGCACCCGACCGCGATGAATAGAAATAAAGGGAGGCTTTTGCCCTGCAGTGAGACATACATAAAACCTATATATATTTATATATATATATATATAAATCGGATTCGAATTATTGTTTTTGTAATGGAAAGTATTTATTTATAAAAATGTTGTCCCTAAATACATACTCCAAAATAGTCTAAAATATCACTCTGCGACCCTTAGGTGCGGAGCCATAAAGCATACATATATGCAGGTAAAAGTATTGGGAATGCTTGCCTATATAAATCTTAAAGTAGAAATCGTACTAACATTCTCAGTGTCTCCTCTGTAAATATACATTTGCCCTAAGCCATAATGTGGCAGTACAAAGTTGGCTGGCGCGAACTGCGTTGCTTGGTAGTAATATTGAAAGGCCTGGTCGCAATCGCCTTGAGCATGAAACGCTCGAGCTAGGTGGTGACAACTCTCTGCTCGCATAGCTTCGTTTTCAGTATTGTGGAATGCATGTAAAGCGAGATGCTGTACCTTGCTGTAGTCCTGATAAAATGAAATGCAACAACAAATGATAAATTAAGACATTTAAAAAATATATATTTTTTGGAAATATTAAAATATTCGTGATATTGTTGAGATCTAACTTTAAATAAGTATCTAAACTTAATATGTGCTTCATTTAAAATTAAAAAACCACAACATACCTTTTTGAAGAAGAAATGGTTGGCTAGATGATTTAAAACCATGGGGTTTTTAGGATCAATAGCATAAGCTTTTGACAACATGATCACAGCCATCTTGTTGGACTCATTTTCTTGAAGATTCAGTTTTAGAATAGATAAACCAACTAAAGCTCCAACACACTGAGGGTCTAATTGAAGAGCTCTCTCAAACGCCATTCTGAAAACGAAAACAAAAGATTAAAGATGGAGTTGTGTTAACATTGAGAGAGTACAGTTCTAAGTTGCATGTAACCTAAAGTATTACATTAATTTGGCTCCGGAAACAACGTCCAAGCTCACCAGAACGTTGCTTGAGGTGCCCAAAAATAACTAGTCTCAGATATTGAATTTAGAATAACCCTGCATTATCATTCAAAATGAATGTGTATACAAAATGTCATCACTACCTGTTGACCCGAATATGTACTTAGATACAAACATAGCAAGATATGTAAATATAAGCTTGTAATAAAAAAACAACTGTATTTTGTATTTTATATAAATAACAATAGTAATTATATTGTATTGTGTATTATATATTTTAAATACATTACTAAAATATTTTGAATTTTCGTTTTTCAATATGTGTCGTAGTGCTAACAGGTGAACACTCCTAAATATTGTTAGACCAAAATTCCGCTACAGCCACAGCATTGTCTGTTGCTCTCCACAGCTTCTCTACTCACAGTGGACAAGAAAGCAAATGTTTGCAACTGGTCGATGTAGCCTCGATGTAGCCCCAATTTGTTCCTGCATACGTAAGCGATTCAGTGATTTCCATGTTGGCCGTTGCAGTCGGTGTCCAAGTGGCAGGATTTCTGATAATATTGCAAGTAGATCTCCAAAAGTTACGGGGCCTATTAAGCGCGCAGGAGGCTTCTTGTAGTGGTATGGTGTTGTACCGCCACGATAACTGCAAGCTTGCTTACTGCAAGCAACTGCTTTTAAGCGGTTGCGAAGATGGAACGATGGAACGAATATTGAGTTTTCGAAGGATGTGGTCTAGGGCATTTTCATCAAGTGTGTTCAATGAGCAGGAGTTGCTGCCATTGCAATGGCATCTGCTTATGAAGATGTTTATGTGAACCTGAGCACGGCAAAAGTCGCACTTACGAAATAGGCACCTCTATTATGTAAGTTTGACTAAATCATGTTTCGCAAAATGTGAGGATATAACATGCGTATGTCGAACCCTATGGGGATACATATATATATGTATTTATATCCAACAATTTTCTAGAAGGTATGAAGAGCAACAATTAAAACTTTAATTTCAGCTATCATCTTATTTGTAGTTCTAACATAGCAAATGAAAAAGAATCCTTGCCTTGCCTTCTCCTGATTATTCAACTTCATAAAACAATGACCCATGCCAAGCCGCAATGCTGCCGGACTATCAGGGTTTGTTCTCAGGGCTTTCTTGTAAAAAGCTAAAGCTCCTCTGTAATCTTTCCTGTTAAATGCAATACAGGCTTTCCCAAGCAATGAAGGCACATTGTTAGGGGATTGGTTCAGTACAAAATTGAACTGAGCATCAGCTTGTTCCATTTTGTCACCTTCAAGGAGACAGAAGTATGCTCGACCAAGGAGATGGTTCTGAAAGCCACATTTGATTTAATAAGATGCAAATGCATTTGAATTCTAACAATCTATCTTGATACAGAGCAAAAAGCATTACTCTAAGTAAAACCTGTTGAGTTTAAGACAAACTATTTTTAAGTAAAGTCAAGACTCTGTTATTACATATTAGGAGTTTGAGATTTCTAACTGTCTAAAAATGACTTTGGTTAAAAGGTTTTCATTTTTTCCTAGGTTCTTACGATTTAAACAATTTTAAGTTTAATTTGCTTTTGAATAAACATGTGTATGTAGATAAGGTAAGTCATCTTTCTAGAGTTAATAGTATGTAGGAATTCTCAATATATTATATAATAAAGATTTTTGTTAATCTTAACATTGAGTCTTGACTGTTAAAATAAAACTCCACTTTTAACACATCAGAATTATACATCATACATTTATAATTTTAGAACTCATAGATATTGAACTAATCCTCTTAAGTCTTTTTTGTAACTTACTTGATCATACATGATTATTTTATCAGCCATAGTATAAAGGAGTGTTGCTTTAGTAAACAACTCTTTTTTCTTATCTTTAATCTTTTCTTTATTGGCCTCCTGTACATAGTATGCGGCCAGCATATCAAGGGCTCGCATTTGGTCTCTTTCAAAGTCCCGGTAGTCAATGTTGGCATCTGTGCGGGATGCCTCAAGTATCTTGAGGAAATCATCAATCTTTTTTTGTTTGTAGTAGGCAAGCTGAAATAAGTTAAATGATTCAAAAAGATGTTAACCACAAGTGTACATTCTTTTTTCTCAAAAAAAAAAATGTCTTCTTTACTAAATGTTTCACATAGTTTTATCTCATATGCCTTTAGAGGAAATATTGTTTGACCATTAATTTAATACAAAGGCTTACGTTTCTTAAATTTTCTAATGTTTTTTATTTTGTTGATACCTTTATGTTTTAAAAATAACACCATGCTTTAGTGTATCTTGTATATCAGGTAAATAACAAGCAAATGAATGAAGAGGCTAGAGGAATTGTTGGATAAAGATTATTTATTCCATTCAATTCTTAATTGTGGATTAATTATTATTACCACACTTACACTTTTTTTATTTTGAAGAATCGTAGTAGTCTCTAAACTTCACTAAAATGGCATTTTTATTATTTTTGCAATCAATTAATTTATAGATTTACTACAATTGTTTTGCTTATATGCGTGCATAGTAGTATATTGTAAAACTTTCCTATTAATCTGATGTTTGAAAATAATAATGCAAATAAAAGCAGTGTCCTTTACAAGGCGGCCAAACAACGTACAGAAGGCATAAGGTTTAGGTCAATACAACCAATATGTTCTTCTAAACAATGTCGTAAACGATTATACATAGATATTATTTATGTTCCTCATCATATTCATCGTGTAATGACTTGTAGCTTCAAACTGAAAATTAGCTTTCCAATGACTTGATAAGACAAATATTTTCAGTATTAACAGTTAGATTACGTGTAAGAACAAATCTTCATTAGAGGTTAAGTTTACTTACTGCGACGTTAATCCAAACATTGAGTTGGGATCTTTCTTGCTGCAATATACTGAGTACTTCATCTCCTGACGGCAATTGTTCTGGATCCAGCTCAATCACCTAAATATTTTAAATGGAAAATTATTACGACACTGACACTTTCCAAAGAATAAAATGCACTATATAATTAATTTCAAGCTTATTACACAATTACCTCATCGGTGCTCATCAACGGTATTTCGAGCGACATTTTGTATTTTTTTATCACTACATTACATTACAAAATGTATTTATGCCGTGGTGAATACTGAAACAAAAATATACAACGCTTGACAAAACTCAAGCAGCGGCAACTACAGACAACACACAACATTAAGCAAATGCATAACTGCTTATAGTACTCTATACTCTATGATTAAGCAGCAATTAAAATAGTATGCTGCCATAGATAATGTACTGCTACCTCCATAAATCTAATGGTAAAAGAATACAATAGACGCTGGGCAATCGTGTCGCAGAAAAAGACAAAACAAGACTTCACCGTATATTTATTTAGGGTTAAAAATCCCTTACAGTTAAGTGATTCTGAATACAATCGACAATACGTAAAATTAACAAAGTTTATAATAGGATCTTTCAAATGGCATGGATAACTAAGACATCTGTTGTTATAGGTAGATATATTGAAGTTAAATAAATAGAAGAGCTTTCCAAATATTGTTAATATTTCGTGTCTTTGACGCCACCACCTAAATCTACATAAATCTATAATATAAAAGCGGTATACCGAATATGAAGGTAAACTTGCTTTTTATAATAGATCACAATATAAAACTATTGTATTTTGTGCAATTTGTAATTTATTACAAAATTAAACGTATTTATAATATGGATCATAATTCATAATATAATATAAAAAAAGTGGGGCACTCGGGGACTGCCGCGGTAAAGCTATTGCATAGCATTTTTTATCAACTTATGCAATTATAATTATTTATTTATTTTTCATTTATGCAGTATTTTTCTTCTTTGATATTAATTCAAGTTACACTTTTTGAGCGTGGTGAACGATAAGAAAACATTTTTTTTTCTTTTATTGAATAAATGAAAAGTTAATATCGTTTAAAATATTTTCATTATCTTACAATACATGTAGGTTATTCAGGATTTTGTATCATTGAAACTATAGGTTTATGGTAACTGAAATAAGAAACATATATGATAGATAATAACCTATACACCTATATACTTTCTCACAAACAGCTGCTTACGTATTCGTCCGATTTCGGAGCAGCTCGTCTCGATCCGTGCGAGCTTCTTACAGTCGTACCATATACAATACATGCACGTTAAGCGAACGCTCAGCCGAGCTACATGGTAGGCAGAGTGGGAGGTGTTAGGTTTTATTTTCATTACGGAATTTCTTGATTCGGTCGCCGCGCTCAAAGCCTGCGATAAAAGCTATGCAATCGCTTAAATATATCTTTGTCCTTTGTTATAAAAAAAATTAAAATAGTTTGTGCTTTAAAGTGAGAATTTTGTGGTGTGATATGGGATTAAGAGAATTTAAGATCCCTATTTATAATTTAAACTTTAAATTAATAAAAGTAAACATTTTTCATCAATTAGAACCTTTGTTTGTTTTTTCTAAAATTGGAAATAAAGGGTGGCGAGAAAGAGAAATAAACTTTAACGACAAAACAATCTGCTATATTATAGGTATTGACGACGAATTTGGAGAGTAGGTTCCGAGTATTCTACTTGTAAGGCGTTAGTCGGTGTTGATTTAATAGCGCCAATAAAAAAATTCTGAAGGCCTTATTTTATATAAATATCAAAAATGTTAATGTAAAATAAAGCAGCGGTAATCCAAAACATGAACAGACACACAACAACAATGTAAAAGGGTGATCACTCCATCAAATACCAGCATGCACTTTGAGAATTGATATGTTGTGTTCAATTTTTTTGAATGTCTATAATTAATATGATTTGTCCCTGATAATTTTGACTGGAGTGGAATAATTTGATTCTCAATTTTAATTTCAATTGATCGTTTTCTAGTAAAAACCAAAGCAGAACTTTTGAGAGAGAATAAGGCAAGCCGTTTTTGATAAGCCACTGGTTCAATGGCTCTAAAGAGATGTTTAGGGACTGAACAGTCTGTGATGGAAGGGCCCGAAACGTGCATGGCTATATCATCAGCATACTGTATAATGTTACACTCAAGGTTTAAACATGTAGGGAGGTCAGCGGTATATATGTGTAGGATAGGGCTGAGGACCGAAAATTGTAATAAACCTTTCCAAACCATCCTTCGGTATGAACAATTCCCAGAGATTCTGTTCCACATAACGTAGAAACAGGATACCCGCTATAATTTTGATGATCCTTGCGGTGACTCTCAGCTGTTGAATTTAGAGAATAAGAAGAGGAAAAACACACAAGAAGAGTAAGAAGAACCTGGACCTGCCAGGCGACATGGAAAATACATCTAACCAAGTTTTACACAGTTCTAATATGTGCAACCCACAACCACTGGCGTAGCTAGGGATTTTTCCTAGGGGGAGCCATGACCCCAGCCATGAATTAGCCGGCCACGGCAACTGATGGTCACTGACTATCAGCGCATTCGCAACTATGTAGGTATCAAGTATGGATTTCAGTTATCGTATCCTATGACAATTATAATATAATATAACTAGTGAGCAGTGGGGTCACCTGATGGTGACTACCGCCGCCCAGAGACACCGCAACTTAAGAGTCACAAGTGCGTTGCTGGCCTTTTAGGTAGGAGTACGCTCTTTTCTTGAAGGTTTGGAGGTCCTATCGTTTCGGAAATACGGCAGGCCACAATTTATTCCACAGTATGGTGGAGTGCCAATCATCCAGATGATGGGGATGGATATTTTGTACGAAGATGGCGGTAAACTTCGCCCGGTATATGTCCGAAAAATTCCTCTGAACACTCCCCATGATACAAGCGATAGAGAATGCAGATTGAAACTACGTCTCTACGCAATGCCAAGGTGACAAGCCGATTATATTTGTTGAATGCGATCAAGAGGGAGAAGCTGGAACTGGGGTGCACCTGCATAGAGGTAACAACATTATTCCATGTGCGGCAGAACCTGTGCCTATTAGAGTTGCAGGTGGTGGGCTGGATTGAAATACTGTCTCGATCTGTTTAGCACACCATGCTTCTTCGAGGTTAATTTGGCCTTACCCTCTAAGTGAGGGTAAGGCCGATGATATAATTGGGTATTTTATTAGTGGTAGAGCCATGCTTAAGCACAAATGGGCTGGCTCGACCTGTGCAATACCACGGCCTCACAAAAACCGGTTGTGAAATAACGCATGTGTTGCATTTCCCCGAAATGAGTGAGGCTTCCAGAGGCCCAACTCCCCCTCTCCTCTTTCCTCTCCCCTCATCCTCATCTCCTGATCTCCCCTCTCTTCTTTCCCTCCCCGTATCCCCCTAGGCGGGCAGCGCACTTACGACTCTCGAGTTGCAGGTGTCCATAGATGGCGGTTGCCCCTTACCATCAGGTGACCCGTCTGTTCGTCTGCCCCCTATAGTATAAAAAAAAAGTAATCGTGAAACTGGTCTTCGTTTGATATATCGACGCTAAGGATTCCGATGCTAGCTGATATGTTGGAATATCTTTAAAGGTGCTTTATCCAAAAGCTCTTTGTGATTTGCTTAAAATGTAAAGATTTTAAGACAGTTATAAATTAGTAGCATAAACTTAGTGTATGTTGGTATTGGCACTGTATATGTATATGCTACTAATAAATTTAGTAGCTTGAACCCCATTTTCCTAGTTGTACATATTTTAATTAAACTTTTAAAGTTTAAAATATTTAAAGTTTTCTGTCATGTATTATATATGACCGAACAAACAATAGATATGAACAAATCCTTAATCATTAAATTTAGGTTACTTTTATAAATATACTCAAAGGAAGAGCAGAGAAGAATTCCTTTTTTTTGTGTGGAATCCCCTACGCATCGTCACCTCACCGTAGCCGACGGTGAGGTGACGATGCGTAGGGGATTCCACACAAAAAAAAAATTATACCACCTCACCGTAGCCGACGGTGAGGTGGTATGTCGGTCGCGAACCGCCTAAAACCACACGGTGTTCCGTTACAAGTGGGTCCTTGCAAGAGGCATCACCACCATTGAAATCGCGGGGCATAGCCCCTCTCCAGTATGAGAGGCGAGCGTGGAACACGTACGACAAGCCACCGTCTTAGGCCTGCTTTGCTGGGGTAACGGTCAGCCCGGCCCGTTACTCCCAGGCTAGCGCTCAGGGAGGTCGGAGATCAGTGTTTGCTCTTGGTCGTCTGGTGTGTCTTCTGTGGGATGGGAAAGTGCTTCTTCTCTGCCTTTCCCGCTCTGCCGCTTCTTTGGCCAAACTTCACCTCCTCACAAAACGAGGCGGCAAAATCCCACGTACTCTCACTTTGTGTCACTCGTGCCGCTGTTGCGCCCACGCTGAACACTCCACTAGGGTGTGGAGTGCAGTATCCTCGTGACAGCCTCCGCCTATGTGACACAGGTACTTACCGAAAAAGCCGTGACTGGAGCCATGTTGCCTCTCCAGCCAATCCTCCATTATGGGTCTTATAACTAAAATTGTGAGAGTACGCTACAATTTATATTGATCATAATAATTCATTTAATTAACCCATTACTAAATAATACACCGGTTAATCTTAACTTACATAATTATGAAATAGTATGATAATGGCATATTATTAAAACGTTTAAAGTACATATAAAAAAAATTAGAAAAGTCAACTACACATTTTATAACATTGAATCAAAAGTTTAATGCAACATACAAACTATCTCCAGTAGGTATTGTCGTCTTTCTAGTCGGTTGGGTCTATTGTAAAATTTATTTTATTTTTATAGTTTGTCTACACGTAGAAATACTTTATACAATTTTTGTAATGGCAAGGTTTTCCATTTCCACACTCTGTCAATGTCAATTCAATATATTAATACATATAATTTTTTTTGTACTTATGGTTAAGGGCCTAAGGCCGTTAAACTTCATATTTAAAAAAATATACATTATCGTTTTTGTCTACATAAAAATATGCAGTGATCTGAGGGTTCTGTACTCCGTACATCTCGCCTTCGTTTCGGTATTTAATTATAAAAGTATTAGGATATAATAACTTCTATAGGTGAATAGGATTAACCAATGAATAAAATAAACTTACATTCTTACAGTCTTACAGTCTCTGAAGTCCTTAAGTCTTTTACACATTGTAGAGATTTTTCCTCAAAATTCACTAATCGCGTGTATAAATAAAGATTGAAATGAGTAACGATCCAGTTAGAAGAATAACTTACAAACGGGTGCGACCCAATCCTCTATTCCAGGAATGGCTAGAAGAGCTATATGAAGAGGCAAAGGAAAAGAAAAGCAAGTTGGAATTAATGTTGAAGGAAGCGTTAGACTCATTATCAAAATATCCTTTGCCTCTTCAATCAGGTGCTGAATGCATTATTTTAAAGGGCTTTGGAAAAAAACTTTGTTCTCATTTAGATAATAGGTTGGAAGTATATAACTATAATTTAGCGTTGGCACACTCTACTGACACATGTAGTACCACCAGTTCTCAATTAAGTAGCAGGAATACTAATTGTAGCTCACCTATGTCTGACATTATAAATGTTGAATGCAGAGTGAAGCACTATAAGATTTATCAAAGGACTTCTGCAGATCCTAATCAAAGTAATATGTCTGTAACCAAAAATCTGAATACAGTAACTGATTCTGGTGTTAGTACACAGAACACTCTTGTTGGTAATACAGACAGAAGTTCTGAATCTCACAGTCCCTTAGCTCAACAAAAAAATAATAAGTCAAAGGTCAAAAGATATAAGCCAACACATAAGTCAGGAGCATATGCTTTGTTAATAGCATTACTTGAACATTTGAAAGAAAATCCAATAGAAAAGTCATTAACAAAAGAGGAGTTAATTGATAAGGCTCAAAAACACTCAGAGGAATCCTTTTTTAGGCCTAAACCAAACACTTTTTACACAGCATGGTCTAATATGACAAGGCTGGTGACTAAGGGACTTGTAACAAAGGCTAGCAATAAACAAGTTAGATATTTATTGTCTAACAAAGGTATAGAACTTGCAGAAGAACTGTTAGAAGATGGCAAAGCTACTGCTACAGTAAATGATATTATATTTAATAGTGGGCCATCTACAAGTGCTTTTAGAAATGAAGACATCCATATTAGTAATGAAACAAGCCCTAATCCACCTGACAATATGAATAAAATAAATAATAATAATGTTATAGAACTGGTACCTGGCTCATTTAATATAGTACTACTTATTGACAAAAATGAAACTAGTGGGTATGTTTATTTTAGAAGTATAACAACAGTCTTCATGGTTATATATAGTTAGGGGACTTGGACTTCCGGCACCATCTAGTTCGAGTTACAGGTATGCGATCTTAACTTGCTTGAGCTATTGCTTATACTTACCAATCTATATGTATAAGTGCATCCCTTTCCTGTCCATGTACTCAAAATTTTTGAATTAAATTCCCATAAGTGCTTGAAGGACTGCAATAGGCTTGCAACATGTAAAATAAATTCTATTTATCAATTAGCCTACAGCAGTCCACTTTATATATATATACTATAACTACAGTAGAATTTTCCATTTACAGTAGATACTTCACAAATGTGCTAAAATGGATAATCTGCAAGTAAGTATGTACATACATATGTACAGTGACTTTTTATAAAGATTAAGAGAGCATTCATTTTTGCCATCCAAGAGACACAGAGAGCTGTCAAAGCCATGTTGAGGTAGCAAATCAGTTGATCCTTGTGTATGGTGACAGAGAATGTTGTATTGTAAACAGGTTTGGATAATAATGTTTCAGGTATATAGGAAACTCAATAGCGACTGCATGGCTCGACTGGAGCATTACCGTTCCCTCACAGAAAACAGACTGTTCAATGATGCTTACATAGTATTTCACCTAATGGTAAAGGTTATCGAAGGTCCAACCTTCTTACCCTTACCATATTTCCCCTACCCACTTGCCCATCCCTCTTTAGCACCCGTAAAAAATGTAGGAAAGGGATATTGCTAATACTGATGGATTGGCGAGTATAAGAAATAGCTCAATCAAGTTAGGGTTGCATTTCTATAATTCCAAATGGCTAGTGCTGGGAACTCTGCGCCCTCCAACTTAAATATTTAGATTACATATTTATTATTTACAGGACTTCAAAGAAGAATGATCCAACAGTGGCTCAATTCAATAAGTATCCTGACTTGCAACATGAATATAGAAGCTTGAAAGTTGGGGATTTCGCTTGGATTGCAAGGCATACAGTTTATAAAAATCAAGAGCTTGTTCTACCATATATCATAGAAAGGAAAAGAATGGATGATCTTGGTGCCAGTATTAAAGACGGCAGATTCCACGAGCAGAAGTTCCGCTTGCGAAAGTGTGGCCTGAAAAATGTAGTCTACATGATTGAAAACTATGGAAGTAATAAGCATGTGGGATTACCTATACAGCACTTGATGCAAGCTTTAGCAAATACAAGAGTCCAGGATAATTTCAAAGTTCATATTACTGACTCACTGACTAATTCTGTTAGGTTTTTATACATGATGACCAAAAGACTTACTGTTAGATATAAGGTAATTATTATCAAGCATTTACATTAAAGATATGTTCATGTCTAGTTATTAGTGATCCTGACTGCAGAGCCAGAAGTTGTTCATTTGATTCCACATGGGACAAAATTTGTGATCCACAAAAAGTTGTCCCGAGTCTGGGTGTTCTTTGTTTGAAAGTCTGTGTGCCAAAGAATAAGTTTTAATGCTGAAATTGTTCTTTAAAAGTATGCAATTGGAACAATTAAGATTATTATGTGTTAATACTTGCCATGATGTGGATATTCCTGGTGAGGTACAATATGTATTGTCATGTATTTTTACCAAAAAAATATATAAGAATTTGTTCCTTTGAACCTAATTTAATATATTCAACCGTATTGGTTTAAAACTACGAAAAAAAAATATTCTACATTTTAAATATTTCTTTCTGAATTTATTTTACAGGATAAATGTCTCAAAGGCAGTAGCAGTGAAACAATGGACCACTGTCTGACTTTTGAATACTTTAACAAAGCATCAGCTAAAACTAAGCCTTTGACAGTCACTGAGACATTCATCAAACTATTGCTGCAACTGAAAGGATTATCTGTAGAAAAAGCTTTAGCAATCACAGCCAAATTTAATACTCCCAGGTCTTTGATTATACGATATCAAAAATGTGAGCGTAATGAAGGAGAATACCTTTTAGCTAATTTAAAATATGGAAATTTAGGACGCAAAATAGGGCCTTCAGTAAGTAAATCTATTTATCAGTTGTTTACAAAGATGGGGTTAAGAAATTGAATTGACCAGTTTTGTGCTAGTTCACACTTAGCTTGTTAAAATTTTATTTGTGGATTAACAAAAACTTTTCGTGTTTACTTACCTGCCAACGTCATTATCTTTCCATTTTACTAAGAGACATTAGATATAACTGTAATCCTATAACAGCAACAGGAAATGCTATTGAGCTATACTTTTTCTATATATCTTTGATATTTTTTTGCCAATAGGTATATCGACATATATACCTATATATAGGATAGATCTAGTAGTACCTACTTGTTCTGAATATAAAACTAATGTAAATAAAAATTTCAAGACATCGTAATGAACTATTATAACATGATTTGTACTTACAACTTCACAGACAAAAATAGAACATTCCTTGTAACACTTTCTCTTTTAATTTTACAAACCATCACGGCAATACAATTTTTGGTTTTTTTTGTCTTCCCATTCCTGTTAATTAACTGCGAGAATCGCAGCTAGGTAATAGTGTTGATAGCAGTTCTTGGGTACTATATGGAATACATTCTAAGGTAGGTAACAAATTTCAAGAGAAAACATTTTAACAAATCTTTTCAATTTATTTATTTTTACATATGAGACTTGTTTTATATAGGTATTATTATTTAGCATTAAGTCTAATGTATATAAATTTGTGTAGTATTTATTGATTGACTTTAAACGATTATAGAATTTGAGAGTAGTGTTTTTATTAATTTTCTAAATGTGACTGATTACGGATAATATTTATATCGAATAAAAAGCAATTATTTTATGTATATCTTTATTTAACATAACCATTGACAGATACGAGTAGTAGCAGCATTAAGTTTCAGAGAATATTCTTAGTGGTGTGTAAACCTTTGAATAACTATACCATAAACAGATTTAAGAGCACTTTAGGATGGAATCAGCTTTCCCAAGTTTACAAATAGCGTGCTAAAATCACAAAAACAAAATATACAGAATTGGTATAACATTGACAAGGATCAATCACTTGAGTAGTTACCTCGCTAACTTGTAACCCATTCGTCTAGAGATAGATTAGTCACATTCACGGTGATTATCGGTAATTTGCATTAAACGCCTTTTATTTACTTCTCTCTGAAAAGTAACTGAAGCATGTAATATAGACACACTACATATTTATTTAGATTTTATTGAGAGCGGGAGGCGTATAGGACGGCGACGACGTATGAGACGAAACGTCATTTTTTTTTCAAGTGGAGTATCGATAGCGAGGTATAAGATATGATTGATTCTTGTGGTTTGATTATGTGATTTGGCACAAAAAAGTTCTTCTCTAAAGTAATGAGTGAAAGTTGACACGATTTTGATTCAACACGAGATTCAATATATATATACTTAATTATGCCAAACCAGTATAGGTACTACTTTAGACCCTTATTTTCATCATCACATTGCGTTTCCTTACAGTAACACTTAAAACTAATAAATTTACTTATAGTTAAATCTTTGAAATAGTGTGTATGAAGCCCCATACCGAAATATTAATTTGACGAAATGTTGTGTTCAACATTGAAACCCGAATCATGGCACAGTTCAGAAATAGAACATCAACACTACAACTACATTGCACTCAAAGATGGAATATAAATCACCAGTAACTGTTTCGGCTTTAGAATCTCTATAATAACAACATAGTTACGAAATTTACAAATCACATATATTACGAATAACAATTGTTTACATAAACTTGTCGAAATAAAATTATAGTTACAACATGCTTACGTAATATCTACTTAAAATTTAGCATGCAATAAAAAAATAAATGCCAAAACATCTACTAGAAATTACAAACTTACACTACGTACACAAGGCGAACAAAATCTGAGTTCCAGAATTTTATCTAATATATGACCAACCACCTAACATAATTCGAACAAGCTATAAAATATTACTAAATTATTTATTTTTCTTGTATACGAGATTCCTGCTCTAGTCAATTAACTAGATGAGCAATATATATATTTGCAAGAAGCTTCTGCATATAGTATTACACCTAGGTATTGGTCGAGATATAACTTATATTTAAATCATCTAATAGGCTATGTATAGATTAACACTCCTGTATTTTAAGTTTAGTGCACATAAATATCTTAATGATGTTAAACAATAAAATCTCCATATTATAAAACCATTCTTAATTTTAATTAGGTGCACTTAGAGAGAAGAAGTGAACTTAGATCATCTAGAGAGTGTGGTAGTTTCTTTCCGTTTGGTTCTTGTAGTATTTAAAGCCCATGAAGCCTACTGCAAGGAGACCCAGGGTCAATATGATGCCACCGATGAAACTAGCTCCATCGAACCTACAATAAAAAAAAAGTGCTTAGTAAGGATAGTTGTTTGTGTACGAATTACAGTTTTTTTCGTCAGGGTAGGAGATCAACGGTTGGGTTGTGGCTCTCAAAGGGGTTCACATCTGTTTAATAAAAAATCTATTAAAGACATACACAGAGACTTGGTGGAAACATTAGGGGACTCTGCTCCGACTACAACCACACGGTGTGCTATACTGATCACGATCACATCCGAGAACAGCTTTTGTAAGACATTCGGACCCCTCCTAGCGCCTCTTGCCCGTAAAAGCGCGGGGACCACCATAGGGTAACTCTTAATTAGACAACGCCCAGGCACACTTGGACGTCTCACTACAGTCGCAGTTGTGACAGGCGGGACTCAATTCCCTCCCAGCAACAGAGTACAGTACTTTCCTAGCCCGAAAAGAAATTGCGTCAGACGGAAGGAAAGGATCCCGTGCTGCCGCCCTGCTGCTTGACGATGAAGCTGGATCGCCTTCACCTAAATCCGCCTAAAAAAAAATACTTTTACATTGTATAAAACATTTGTTTTATTTATTTTCATACCAGTTTAATGTATCGATGACTGACTGTTAACAGTCTTATTGCTGAAGCAAGACATACATTGAAATAAAAAGTTTTAATTAAAAAAAATTCAAATTGTCAGAACGAAACAATCGTAAACAGTACGCTTTGCTTTCCACCTCTTCTGGTGATCACATCCTTGGTAGATGCTGTAGTTAATGCGAAGATTCGAAAGTACAAAGAAAGGAGTGTAATGGACCAAATAAGTTCAGGCTAGTGGCCACCATCTGGATACCTAATTTAAACGGAGAAGAGCAATCCTGTGTCTCAAGAAAGCATTTTAGTGTAGTTTATACTGACTAAAACATTTACAAACTCATAATAGATATTATATTTGTAATGCCGATTATTCAATCAAACTCCTATGATGAACTTATTGATTGCATTATCGAAATACTTACGATCTGGATGCCTGCACAACTTTGGGTTGCACAGTAGATGCTTCAACCTTCTCCGTTGTACTTTTAATGGGTTCTGTATTTAGAGGAGAAGATGATGAACTAGAGGTTGTTGGTAAGCTAGGGATGATTGTTGGATTTGTTTCAACTTTTGTCTTTGCTGGTTCTACTGTTGTTGATGCAGGAGAATCCGTTGGTTTGGTATCATTATTTACAGTTTTATTATCTTTTGCTTCTGTACTGTCTGTCTTGGAATTAGATGGTGACACAGTTGTTGCTTTTAGTACATTAGTACTATTTTTGTCAGGTACTGCAACTGCAGGTGCCTGTACCTGCTGCTTGGACTCTGCTTCTTTTTTAGGATCTTTTGGGGAGGGATCCACTACCAATACTGATGATGGTGTTGATTTACTTGTCTGTGCAACTGAAACATCAAAATTGTATTATTCATAACAGGATTCATCTAAAGGCCTAAAGGCCAAAACTGGAAAACAAGTATTCTCCTCAGATTGCATAAAACAAAATTAATAGAAAATTCTTTTCCTAAAAACTACCTGACTAGTAATGGGTTTAGAGAATATTCTCCTTAAGACCATATCTAACAGAGAATAGAAATATAATAGCAAAATATAAATCTCAATTGAAGCTTAATGGCAAACTGAAAAAAAAATTCAAGAGAAATTGTAAGAATTTTTTAGGGTATATTATCAAATGTTTTTTGAAATTTACATAAGGTAAATGTTCTCAAGGAAATATTCATAAAGTGGAAGAATTTTGAGAACAATTTATTTCTTAAGAAAATTTACTTTATTCTAATCTTCATAATACATTTAGATACGCCCCAAACTACTATTTCAATAATGATCAACACAATTTTGTCTGTCTGTCAATTCTTGTAAATTCTTTTATAAGAGAATGTTCCAGAGAAATTATTAAAATGTTAAGATAAGATTTTGATTTAATAGATGAAAAGTTAGTTAAGATTTGTGAGATCAGTCAGTCATCCGTGATTAGAATTATTACTTTTACAGCTTACATATAAAAATACTTTTATATACTTATGCTCAAGGTTAGTAAATAACCATAAATTAAGTTTAGATATAAAATGCCATAATACTTTGTAGTTCAATAATTTTTTTAGAAATATACAATAATGGCTTCTACTTGAGCTATATTAAGATACACACATACATACATTAAGATCTACAATTACAAATATGTATATCTTCTAGTAAAATAAATGTAAGTAGTTCTATTAATAAGAAAAAGTTATTAATTTTTATTCATTGATAATATCCACTTAAAATTAATTAGTTTTTTACCAAAGGTAAGTTCCTTAATATTTACAGTTGACTAAAACTAGAAAGAAAAATATGATAAAATAAAAAATGTAGACTTTCCAAATAGTTTGCGCAATAGTTAGTCATAATTTTCTTGGTATCCCATGATCAAATCCTAACCCGCTTTTTAGAAATACATTTGCATAATTTTGTTTTGTAAGGTTTTTAATTTTAAATAAATACTTATACTAATTTCTTTACATTAAGTTTATACATGCTTTGTTACAAGATTACACTAATTGCACTGATATATGTTTATCTCATGTAAGTGAACTGATTATTGTTCTTATGAGAATAAAGTTTCTTAAACCTATATTTAAACATAACTATTATATGATAATTTGGAGATGAATCCACCATGCAAGAAATACTTTGTTTTTTGAGTTCATAGTGCTGTTAGTAAGGGTAATTTAAGGGTTAATCCCAGGGATTGGCAACATTAATAGTGTTTTGTTAAAAAGGCATAAAAATAAGTGTCAAAAATACTTCAAATCTATATAACTTCATTAATGCATCCTTTATGAAAAGATTTGCTAACATCAAGTTGGATATAGACGTGGTAAGTGATGTAGGACATACACTCGGGTAACAAGATTATCAGACAATATTTGCTTAACATTGGAGTCTTACTGGATTACAAGGACTGAGCACAATAGAGAGTTTAAGAAGACCTAATCATGCAAATTTGGAGGACATCTTATAGTTGTCTACTAGTTAACCAATATTAGTAACATTTTAGTTATGAAATGGCAAATCTATACAATATTCGGAAATAAAAGGTTCTATTACTATTAAAAGTGATGTAATGTAATCATATTTAGTAAGAATTTCATACATTTTAACTTGAATTAAATAATTATAACATTATAATATTGTTCAGAGTTATTGTTCCAACAGTTGGTACTGAGGCATTTGATTGTTAATGAAGTCAGTTATGAATGTTTGAAGAACAAACTAAGAAATGTTGTAGTGAACAAAAATTTATGGTTCCTGATTTATTAGTTGCCATAAAAATCTACAATACTGTCCAGTATCTTAAAATGCAAATTCATAGACTTAAAAATTGAAAATTGTGACAATTTATTTTTTATAAGTTGTCAAACGAGGTCACAGAATTATGAAATATTAAAGGCACACTGTATCAAGAGAATAAAACAGTGCAGATTAAGCAGGTTTAAGCAGATATTCTAGAAGTTGGACCTATTGAGAGTTCAATAACCAGTAATTGCCATTATTGAATCAAGTGATCTGTTATTGCAATTGAAATGTGGCGTCATAAAAAACCTGTTATCTAGAAATTCTTGAAATATTTCTTGACCTTGAAAGAAATATAAGGAATAACTACCATAGTGATTATTTTAAGAAGGGCTATTTTATATATATATTGTGGAGCAACATTTAGCTCATAAATCGTTATTCTACACGCCCAACGTCATGTACTACGCATCTTTTAATGTGCGACAATTCTCATGAAACCCATTAAACACGCTAGATTAATATGATATTTACGTACCATCCTGGTTTGGTAAGCTGAAGCACACCGATAGGGATAACAAACAAATAAATATGATACCCTTCATGTTTAAAAATTGCTAATTAGTCAGTCAAGTAGAATATTTATCCAAAATTCTAACACTACGCTGCGACTGATTGTCGACAAGAGAAAAACGATTTCTCTCATAGAACTAGTAGTGACGTACTGTCAGCTATTACAGTATTAGTCGATTATTGACTTATAATTATATATAAAATACATTTTATAGTGAGTGCTATCATGATTTAACGACATTCAAAATGTTTTATATTGCAATGGTTTTGTAATAATTTAATTTATTAAGGATGTTGATGTTTATCCAATAAATCATATAAAATAATGTACATACGTTAACTTAGATTACTTAATTCTCCGATTTACAACAATGCAATGGGAAAACAAAATTAAGAAAGGCTCCGTAAGTAATCATTATTTATAAGCTGTAAAATGTATATGTATGTGATAACATGAATCAAATAACATAATTAACTTCAAAAATAAGAGTAGTTAAGTGCCTATCACGATAAATCATAAAAACTGCAACTTGTCGTTCGTAACTACAGAATACAATCCCGAGCATGTTTTTCAATCCCGGGCTTACGGGATTTTTGAAGCCTTTTCCCGGGATCATCATATCCCGGGATTAGACTATGTGGTTTCTAATTGGGCTTAAAAAAACATGAGTAATTAAAAAAAATGTCTTTAATGTCTTTGCACAACACAAATCAGAATTATAATAAGAAAAGAAAAAACACAAAACAAAAAATACTATACTTTTGCAAGAAATTAAAAAACAGCACAAAATAACTATTTAGAATTTCGAAAATATAATCGAAGAAATATCAAAGCATCCAATGTTTGACTTTCGAGCCTGCTTCGTAGTTTATTGCCAATATAAGCAGCAGCTGAAAACGCTCGTTCAGCTTCTACGCTGGTTGGAGGAATAGACAATAGATACTTATATGCTGTTTCTAAGTGATATCCACGAACTCCTCCATTTTCGAACAGGCTTATTTCATGTCTAATACTATTTGCCAACCCCAATTCATTTTGTACTTGTACTTCAGGATCTGGGGATTTCATACTCTTGTTAATTTCCAGCTGTATTTTTTGCTTCCTCACTAAAGCCTGTGTCGGAACTGGAAATAAGTCGTGCCATTCCAAATCCGATAATAACTGATTTCAATATCCATTCGTGGATATTGTAAATAATTTAACACGCCAGTTAAATCATCACTTCGTCGTTGCTTCATACGTTCCACTAAGGATGTTTTATTTTTTTGGCAAGTGCTGAGTTTTTGCTAGACATTTGTTTTATAAGAAATTTCAAAGCGGCATCAGCTGTGCATAAATTAGCATCTCGCCGACAGATTGCTTCTACTGTCAAATCAGTCAAATTGGGGTCAGGACATCAACAATTTTATTTACCAATTCAAAATCAACATCTTCTAAACGAATTGGATGATTGAGATCTATAAGAGCTTTTTGAATGCATGCTTTTAAAAGATAAAATCGCTCCAGCATTGTTAAAAGACTATTCCACCTGGTTTTACAGTCCAAAAGAAGTGACAACTCTTTTCCATGTTCAATTTTTACATATTTTTGAAGTACTGTTTCATTTTTCAATGGAGATCTTTTGAAATACACTACAAATTTGCGGATTTTCTTTATTAGCTCCTTAATATTTTCATATTGTGTTAACTCTGGTACGTGTCCTGGCACAAGATCATTTTGTGACATTACGATTAAACCTGATTCTGGACAGTCTAAGTCTTCTAAATGGTGTTCATCATCGCTGTCGTCCATATAATCAACAGTCACAGCTGGTTCATTAATAGTATCATCTGAGGTAGGGCTATCTTGCAAAGTATTATGTTTTTCATAAAGCACATCACAGACCGCAAAATTGATACCATGTGCGAGACAGTTGTTGTTCAGTGCAAACAAGTCGCCCCACCTTTATCATAACATTCGGTCCATCGGTTACAATAGCCACGATGTCAGTTTCTAGGGAAATGTCAAATTTACTTAGACGCTCTTGCAATATACGAAGACAATTTTCAGCTGTCATACTATCGTAAATAGGAACAAGTCCTAAGTTCTAAATTTTTTTATATGAATGAACGTTGACCGCCATGTATCGTTTATTGGAAGTTGAAGTCCACTCGTCGAAAGAAAGACTAAATCTTTCACCTGCACTTTTCAAATGTTTTAAGTCTGCAGTTACTTGCTTTCTGATTTTTTCACTGTAATTCATAATACGTTTTCGAACAGTGACGGCTGACTTTGATAAATCCGTGTATTTTGCTAAGAGCAATTTTCTTAAATCATCTGAGGTTATGAATACACTGAATGGAAATCCATCTAATGCAATCATTCTTGCCAAAATATCATCCAGGCTATCGTCGGCACTTTTAGTAAAATAATTATCTAACTTTCGCTTGGCTGGCGGCGGTGCTGTGTTCAGATTTTCAGAATCTTGACTTGTTGAAGCTGATATAACCTTGATGTTATGTTTTGATAACAAATGTGTATGTAATCCTTTAGTTGTCTTGAGGATGGCTGGGCATCGCATACATTTAGCACTATTCCCGTCCTTCGCAACTAAATAATAACTCCACACTGACGTCGTATCACTGTCTTTTTTATGTTTAACAAAGTCTCCCGCCATTTGAAATACTTAATTTCAGATAATTGACTTTTAAATTTTAATGACGTAGCCTACGTAACCCGTCGTCACTGACGTAGCCTACGTAATCCGTCACTGACCGAACAATAAATGAAAAAAAAAAAACCTGATTTGCATATTTATACTTTCGTACAGGGAATCCCCGACGGGAAATACCCGCAACAATATTATGATATGAGATGATCGGGTGATTCCCCTGTTGGTTCGTTGGGGAATCACCTTAAGAGTATTGTATTAAAGTATTTCGAGATGGGAAGTCCCTTCTAAGTTCTACGACAAACATATTATTAGTACTGTACCTGTGTTGTAAATAGTGGGTACCTACGTATTTTACGAGTTGCTTTTTGTCGTAATGTATTAAAATAATCTAGGCAAGGTTATTTTCAAGGCGCAACGGACTACGGAATACAAACTAGACTTGTTTGTGGCAATCCCGAAAATCCCGAGATTAGCCAAGTACAGTCCCGGGATTTTCGGGGCCAGAAAACGGTCGGGATCCAGTTGTATTCTCTATTCGTAACGTAACGTAATCAAAAAAATATAAAAAAAACATGGATAGTATCGCTTCGCATTTCGCACAAAAAATATTTGAAAATCGGTTGGCCACCATTGGAGGAGAAGAATTAAAATTTGAACATAAAAATATATATACATTCGAACATATATATACACAATAGAACCTGCTCCTTTTTTGGAGTCGTTTAATAAAATAATGTACCGATAGTAACCAATAATTTGTTTATTCTATATCATATCGTATGCCGATATGAAACCTAGGACTATAGGATACCTATAGGAAAAAAAAAGCGTTGGAAGCACAAAATAGTATACGAGTAAATTTGAAATTGGTACAAACACATGCATACATACGCTAACGTCTGTTTCCTTTAAGGGGAAGGCAGAGGTATATCAAATCCCCACATTTTGCCAACTAGAACTGCAAGCCTATTGCCGTCAACCGGGCACTGTGTGACTGTATACATACTGTCTGATAGATAACAGTTCGATCCCTTGGTCGCCTTTTACGACACCACCTGGAAGAGACGAGGTGGCGATGACTAAACAACTTACGAGTAATATATTTTTCAATGCAGTTATTTACTTTTCTACTGTATATTTATTGTAGTTAATCTATTTTTGATAGGATATATGACTACGCATACGCACGCTACACAAAAAGTAAACTAATAAGTTATTATTTGCTTTAAAAACCATGTAGGTCTGCCTATACACGGAAGGAGTTGCTACTTACTAATTTCAAGCTTCTCGTGTGACCTTGTAATGTAATTAAAAGATGTAAGTACCAAAACCTATCGTCCCTATCAATGATTAAGAATTAACTGCATGTGGTAGTTTAAAACAACTAAAATTGTTGTAATAAACAATTTTCTGAAAAAACCCTCATTATAGAAAATAAAACTACGGTCATAAGGAATATAGTAGGCGAGCGACCAGCTTATCTAATAATGTACATATTTTCTAGGCAATGACAAATTGAGGAACGTCCCGAGTAAGACCCTTTTATTAAGATCTAGGGTGACGGCGACTTTTCTTGTGTGTTACGGCTATTTTTATTCCGTCTATTTTTGTTCTGTCATTGATCTTATTTTATTTTGAAAGTGTAGGTAGTGCTGTGTCTGAAGTATTTTGAAAAAGATGGTGGTATACCTTATAGGTCAGTAGTAACGACATTTCATACAGCGGAATATAGAATGAGCATTTTGGCATATCATTATTGTATTATAATGTCTCAGTATAGTATTCACAAAAAAAAAAAATCCGTCTTGAAATTTCAGCTTATACCACTAAACAAATAAAAAGGTTCTTAATGTATTTTAAAACCATCCAAAGCAAATATAATGGCCCCTTTTTGTCAATAATAGTTTAGTCCCACATACTTAATAGAGGGCAAGCCTATTACAGCGGGCACTCCATGACTATTTATACTACTATATATACTGTGTAATAGATAACAGTCTGTCGCCTTTTACGACACCCACGGGGTGGCCCCATTATACTCCACCGAGGACCTCACGAATGTATCGCACGTAAAGAGTTCATATGTAGGATGCATATTGGATTAGAGAAAATTCGAGAATGTCAATTACTTTCAACGTGATGTCAAAAATATATTCTTGTGCCCTTACATTGCAAACGGAGGCTACACCTTACGAGATAGATCAAAATAACGAATTATGGAATTTTATATCTTGAAAAGACCTACAAAACAGTCCATGGTATGTCATTTCCCAAGACGTCGTAACGTTTTTAATTTTTTATCTTTACACATAAAGAAAAGGATTATTTACAGTATGTCACTATAATTAATACCTTAGAGGATAGCAGAGAATTAGAAGTCGTCCGCACAGATACTTAGTGACGCCGTACAAAACGGACAAACTAGCCACAGGTCCGACATTAACTAATTCAAGGGAGAATAAAATAAATTCTGCAATGAATTTCTTTTGATTTACTTCAATACCAAGATGATCCAATAGTATAAATAGGTGAACATTGCTCGGCATTGAAATTCAAGGACGAATTTGAAGGACATAATGCTTATAAGCAAAAACACTGACACAATATTAGTATCTACATTGCACCCTTCGAAGCCGGGGCGGGTTGCTAGTTTACAAATGTATTTCACATAATTTTTTAAACACAACTCTTGTGTCGGAAATATTCCTCTATGGGGAACTTTCCAAACATCCCCAAAATCAACGGACACAAAGAAACGCCGTGTGTGATAGATAAGACCTCCGATTGGCATACCGTAATAAATGTTCTTTTATCTATCATTTTTTTATGATATAGCGGGACAGATGTGCGTAGTTAGCTGCCCTTTTGAAGTTGATGAGGGGAGGGGAAAGAGGCGAGGGTGAGTTGGGCCTCCGGTACCCTCACTCACTTGGCAATACAATACAAGTATTACTCCGGTCTACAGCCGGACCATTCGTACCTAAGCATGGCTCTTCTACGGTAAAAAAAAAAAATAATAAATTTAAAACACATTGTAAGAAACAACTAGGCTCGAGATGACTATTCTGGACAGATCAAATTTTATTCCCGTGTTGAAATCGAACCGATAACCTCTGGCTCAGCAGTCTGAGTCACTAATATTTACTTAGTGTTACGGTCATAAGTAATAATAAAGTAATATTTATTTAAATTGTGTAAGCTGTGAATCCTAAATGATGAAACATTCATAGATTTTATATTAATTTATCTTGAGAATCGCTGTTTAAACAAATTTCTTTAACATTTTTCTTTTTTGAAAGACTACTTCCGCACTAGGATATTTCCTGTATCACGGGGGACTGTACTAACATTCACATAACACCACCACACCACACTCATCATCATCATCATCAGCCTATTGCAGTCCACTGCTGGACACAGGCCTCTCCCAATGCACGCAACTTCGATCTATTTTCGGCTTCTTGCATCCAGCTCCGGTCAGCCCTCTTGCGCAAATCGTCACTCCACCTAGCCTGTGGGCGTCCTACGCTACGTTTGCCGAGACGCGGTCTCAGCTCAAGAACTCGTTTTCCCCAGCGGTCGTCGGTTCTGCAGCTAATATGGCCAGCCCACTACCACTTCAGCCTGTTGATCCGGACACCACACTCACAATATCAAATTTGTGGATTACACAGTGTTATCCCTTTTGGGGATCGAAAAGACACAGGGATATCATTTATCAAAACTAGTCTGTAGTAATCATAGCAACTGTTCATGTTCTGTTCACTATGAGAGGTAATCGAGAAAGCAATAAGCGAGGAAGACGTCTTCTGACATGAAATCAGTTAAATTAACATACGTGACATCTTTTAAAATACTTCCGACCCGAAATCCAGTCAATTAATAAACAACAAAGCTTATGACCTTCAATCGGCTTATAGATTTTTTCGATCCTTTAATCTAAAAATACTCTCGATGAAATAACTTTTTAAACAAAATAAAACTAAATGAAAATCGGAGTACTTAGATGTACGCGACTACTCTATGGACACAGAAAATAGGTTATAAACATTCTTACAGTTTATTTATACTTACATTTAAAACCTCTTTAAATATAATAGCTAGGCAAAGAGGAGCTCACATTACTTTTTATAGTTATAGGCATCTTATTCATCATCAATATAAAGATCAATGATTATTATAAAGGAGTAACTTCGACAACATTATTCTTTCGGACGAATAAATTTTCTTAATAAGATATTAGAAAATTCCGTATTAAAATTTAATAAATAAATTGCTTCGTAACTGATATACAAAAAATATGCAGACAGATAGACAGACAGACATCACGCGACGTGATGGGGGTTCTGAAATACTATGGTTATTGTTTACTTATCATGCTGTATTATATAGTATTATAGGTATTTTTCTCTCTCCATCTTTCTCTCTTAGTCATTCTCAACCAGTTTGGTGTAGGCAATTCGAACCGGGTCATAAGTATTAGAACTCTTTTTTTTTTTATATTCTTGTGGAAACCCCACGGCTCTTCACCTCACCGGAGCATCGGAGAGGTGGTGTGTCGGACTCGAACCGACTAAAACCACACGGTGTTCCGTCACAAATGGGTCTATTGCAAGAGACCCGGGCATACCCTAACAAGGAAGCCTCGGGGAACCCCTGCAGACCTTGGCCACCTCAACAGGTGGCCACACCGTGTAGGGGGCCAAGTATAAGAACTCTAAAAATATGCCGATGAGTCTTGTACTTACTATGTTAAATAACCTTAACTATTATGAAGGCTTGTATGTTTCAATTATGGTTTTATTGTCTGATGCTGCACGGGTCATACATACATACATATAAGTATATGGTCTAGTGGTCCTGAGTGCTGAGCCAGAGGTCGAGGGATAATAACAAAGTATATTAAAATACAAATTACAAAATACTATCTCGCATGTATTGAAAGTACAAAATACAAATCATCTTAATCATCATCAAAATACAGTATTTTAATTATTTAAGAATAAAATACTAATTACAAATTACAGTTTTTTTTATTACAAGCTTTTATTTAACTTGCAATGTTGGTATGTTAGTATGTAGATATTTTCGGGTTAAATCTTGCAAATGATTTTTAAAGTGATTAATCTCAACTAATTGAGATGAAATTGAAATTGTCATTTGGATGAAAATGCGTGGTTGGCTAAGTGACGTCATTCTGAATCCAATATTGTGGACAGCCCAAGATGGCCGACTAGTTATTTTAGTGCACTCCCATTATATGAATTTCAAATGAAAGGGTTTGCTGATCAGAATACAAAAATGAAAAGACTTCCCTCTAAATCCAACAAGGCGGACTGCCCAAGAGTGCGTAATTTTTAAGTTATCATATTATGGGTATAAAATGAGAGGGTTTTACAATATCACTGTGAGTCACTAAGAAAAATTAATAGTAAAAAGCTTTCTTAAAACAAGTTCTTATTTAAATGCTCTAAAAAGAAGAAAATTGACTATAAATTATATAGCGTTTATATATAAACTTAATAAAATTCGGAATTGCAACCAGCAGTGGACGTTGAGGGGCTGATGATTATGATGAACGTCTAAGAATGAAAATGAGAATTGACAAGATATTTGACAATTTACCTGTAAAGGTGTAATGTTAACCAACCAACTTCTGTAGAACGCACCCATTAATAAGATCGCTAAATGTATTTGTCAAAATGTATTTTAAAGCCATAAGTATTTGAAATGCCAATTATAAATTACATTTTAAGGAGGTAATTGAATTACAAATACCACATACGCATTTGTATTTCAATTGCGTATTGTAATTACATATACTTCAAATACTGCCCAACTCTGGATACATCTATAGACGTTCGTTCGTGTAGGTGCGCAAGATAGGGCAGGGCGGTAGCACGGGACCCTTTCCTTCCGGCTGACGCAGGTGCTTTCCGGGCATGGTTGCTTCGGGAAGTACCTGCACTCGGTCGCCAGGAGGGAACTGAGTCCCACCTGCCACCACTGCGACTGCAGTGAAGACTCGGCCCAGCACACGCTGGCGATCTGCCCCGCTTGGGAGTCGCAGCGCCGGGCCCTCACTGCAGTCATCGGAGGAGATCTCTCGCTACCGGCCGTCATACGCTCCATGGCCGGTAGCGATAGCAGTTTTACCGCGGTCGCAACCTTCTGTGAAGATGTCATCTCGCAGAAGGAGGCGGCGGAGAAGGCCCGGGAGGACTATATCCACTCGGACCCAATCCGCCGCCGGCGAACTGGGCGGCGTAGGCGCGCCTATCAGCGCCTCATGCCGCCCTGAGTGTGGCCGCGGATGGTCGGGACGGGTTTTCCCCTCCATCCGCTCTAGTAGCCACCCGCGAGGGGGTGACGTACGCGTGTGCCGTACGTCGCCTAATTAGAGAGTTTAACAGCAGACGGTGCCCGCTTCAGTGCGGGCAAGCGCTGGGAGGGGTCCGGATGTCTTAATATCAGCAGTTCCCGGATCCCTTCCGTCTCACGCGCAGAGTGGCACACCGTGTGGTTTTAGTCGGTTCGATTCCGACACACCGCCCCGCCGCAAACCCCGGCGGGGTGACGGTCCGAGGGGATTTCCACACGTTAAAAAAAAAAAAATTAGGGATAAGGAAGGGAAATAGGGATTTTGCTTATACCCCCCTGTGTCATTAACACAAAATTAAGACGATTAAAATGATACATGCCGAAATTCATCAAGCCAAGTTGTTTCTGAAAGACATACTTGGCTTTTTATTTCTGTTATTGTAACGTCTGAAATATATTGCTCTAAGCAGTCTAAGCAGAATAGCTATATTAAGTAACAGGCACATATAAAATATCTGTACTCATATATTAATATTATAAATAAGCAGTCTGTTTGTTTGTTTAAACGCGCTTATCTCAATCTAATCCGATTTGAAAAAAAAATTGCATTACCTAGCCGTTAATTGAGTCAGGCTATATAAGACTATTATTACGCTAGGACCCTTAGTAGCGGAGCGGAGGCGCACTATTCTTAAAAAAAAGGTGTCATCTTCTGAGTCAGTAAGATAGAGAGTAAGAGATATAGAGATATAGAAGGAGATAGATGTTATAGGATATTCAAGTTTCTCTCTCTACCCATTTTCCTTCAGCAAAACATTTTTTTTACCGTTTTAAAACAAATACATTTTCAATGAGGTGGACGGCCTTTAAACAAACTATCCAACATTTTTGAACAAAGGTAGGAAGATAATGATACAGAGGGTCTACACTGGCTATTGCTGAGCGAGTGCGTGTCTACTCTGTCTCTTCCCCTAAGCCCCCAACCAACACCCTCAAAGGCGGACAGTGCACTTACGAGTCTTGATTTGCAGGTGTCTATGGACTACAGTTGTCACTTACCATCAGGTAACCAGTCTGTTCGTCTGTCCCCCCATATCATAAAAGTAGAACGCAGCGTGCTTGTATGAAAGGTTTGTCAATAGAGGAAGCTCGTAAGGATGGAAGAAAGTAACTCCGAAGGTAAAGGCGTCAGTTTATGTATGTACACATATATCATTAAATATAAAAACCACAAACAATTTGTTTATTACATATTTTTATATAATATCAATGTTATTTTATCATATAAAGAAAATTATACAAAAAACCCTACACTTATAATATTATAAACATATACATAAGTAAAAACATACCCACTTAGTGCGGCACATACCCCATATCTAATGCGGCAGCGAATAAGATAGATGTGTCGACCAGAACGTTGGCCTCCTCAATCTGTCTCTACACAATAAGAAAAAGGTAAACAACGTTATTGAAGAAGGAACGAACGAACTGGATTCTCATCAACTAGCTTTAATGTTTTGTGTATGTACGTATGTATGTATGAAGTGGCGTGCAATGGGAGAGGCCTATGTCCAGCAGTGGACTGCGATAGGCTGATGATGATGATGCATGTTTCTTTGTTACATGTATGATTAATAACATGCGAGGAGTCATTTTAATTGTCTTAATAGTAGGAGGGTAATAGGGTATAATGTTTAAAGTGGCAAAAAAAACTAGGTTTAATATAATTTTTAATGGAAGCGACTCTATGTTCGTTGAGCAGGTGCTCACCAGACATGGCTGCTTCGGGAAGTACCAGTGTCGTATAGGCTGGGAGCCAACGGCTGTAAGTCACCACTGCGGGGGCTACCGTGAGGATGCCGCACTCCACACCTTAGTGGATTTCACTGCGTGAGCTCAGCAGCGTGCCGATCTTGTGGCTGCTATTGTTGTCGGTAGACTCTCGCTGGAGACCATGTTTATGTGTATGATACAAAGCGAGAGTGTATGTAATTCCGCCTGCTCGTATTGCGAGGCAGTAATGCATGCCAAAGAAGGGGCGGAACGGTAGAATACAAGCACTCTCCTATTTTGCAGAGGAAGCAATAGGCATCGGAGAGCACAGACCGTTACCCTAGCAGATGTAGGTCTGCGTTAGTGGCACGACGAAAGGGTAAGGTTAATGGGGTGAGGCCCCCCATACTCCACGGAGTGGTCACCTTTTAAACGGGTCACCAAGGTCAAGGGTTTCCGAAGAATGACCCTACAGCACCTTACAGTTCTTAGTTTACCCTGGGTCCCCTGCAATAGACCTAAGATAATGACGGAACACCGTGTGTTTGTAGTCGGTTCGAGTCCGTCAAACCACCTCACCCTCAGCTCCGGTGAGGTGATAAAATTGTTTACATATTCCATTCCATACATATATACACACGCGTGTATCCCCAAAGGTAGAAACGTATTAAGCGCCCACATTTTGCCGACTATAATTGAGGCCCATTAACGTAATAGGGGGCAAACCTATTGCCATCATCTGCTATTAGAATTAAATCGGAAAATTGGTAGTATATTGAAAGGGAAAGTGACAGAACAGAAGGGAAGGGAAGGAAAATGGTACGAGTCAATGTGATTAGATTAGCTATAATGCGCACAGGCTCACAAGTCACAACTGGTTGAAGTATTTCTATTAATATTTCTTACAAACATTGGAATGGACGTTGGACATTGTATGCCATAAATGAGTCATGACTTTATGACTAAGTTGCAATAAGCGATAGTATTTCCTAGGTATTCAGAAAATTTAAACTATAATACCTTATAATAAAGGTGCATATAGAATGTCAGCTCTCTTATATAAGCTCGTTAGTTTATGTGTAAGTTTACGTTTTGCGGCTTTGCTATTGGTTAGACATAACAGTTGAATTAAAATGTTTTTGTTATTATTAGTCCTGATTATTGACATAAACCTAATTTTATTTTATCGTTGGTTAACCACTTAAATATGTTTTCAAAACTTTGTAAAGCAATAAGTGCGATAGCAGTCATCCCTATGAAAATAAATGAGGATTATGTTCTGAGTCCTGAATCGCGTAATAAAAGTTTTGTAACTTGCTTAATATAAATACGAGTTCTTTACACTTATAAACGGGCTTCCCCTGGGCCTCTTCATCGACCGACCTGCTGATTGCAGTCTGTCACGTGGATTGTGATCCTTGCTAGTCTCAGATGCCGTTACTGTGTTTGAATAGAATTATTAATTTATGTGTATGTTGCTAATTCCAACACAATAAACAATTTCCTCTCCTTGGGTAAAATAGTTAGGCGTCTGGGGCGCAGTAAGGTCATTCTTCTACAGAGGGCCGACTATAGCGATTTACGGGGGCTTCGTAAGCCGACTGTGATGATGACTACACGAGCCACACCACGGGTGAGCGTAGTTCTGAATCACAGTTAATTGGAAGACGAAGAGACCAGGGGAGGGACCCGCTAATGCAATCAGCGATATCAAAGTGCAAAACAACTAAAAACAAACCTTTTGTTATTTTTTATTGTATAATTTTACTGTCCATATTATGTTCATCAAACAGGTTTTTATTGAGTATAATTTTAATTTAGAGCATGGATAGATTTCAAATTGCGTATATATATTTATTGTACTTACATGTTATACTTATATGTTATATATTGTTCTATGGGTCACACTGATAGTTTTTAGAATAGGCGAGTAAGAAATGCAGCCGATGGCAAATTCATTTAAATGTCGAATCAGGAACTTTGGAAATTTGTTTTTATAAATTGGCGGTAATTTAAAAAGTGTCTGTACTCGTAGTGCATCGAAATGGATTTGACAAGAGAAAATTTTCGCTCTATAAACGATACTCGACGCCTCCGCAATTGAGGTTAGCAATATTTTTCAATATTTATTGCTGCAATGTTGATTAGACACGATTTTTTTTTTGCAAAAAAAGTTTACTTATGTGCGTATGTGAGTGTGATTAATTGAGTTATTAACAATTTTTTTTTTTTCATTTTAGTTATCATTAAACACCGGTACGGTCTAACAGTTTACTGCCAGAAACATTATATTCAAATAAGTATGAGTACGAAGCGCCTTTATAAGTCTGTAAGTGCAATTACATTGGCAATA
Organism: Tyria jacobaeae; assembly: GCA_947561695.1. NCBI lineage: Eukaryota > Metazoa > Arthropoda > Insecta > Lepidoptera > Erebidae > Tyria > Tyria jacobaeae. Next base: position 15,788,789 of record OX387220.1, read on the forward strand.
GAAAGATCTGTTAATATTTTATTTCAATAGAGACGTCGTAACACTGACGTTAATTCAGAGAGAAGTTCTTACTTTTTAAGTACTTAGCCAGGACGATGTTGAACTGTCCTGTAATATTTTTTTTTTCTTATACTATAGACAGGGACACATGAACAGACGGGTCAACTGATGGTAAGTGACACCGCCGTCCATGGACACTTGCAACTCAAGAGTCGCAAGTGCGCTGCCTGCCTTTGAGGGTGATGAGGGATGGGGGATACAGGGAGCCGAAAGAAGAGAGGAGGGATGAGGAGATGGAAAAAAGGAGAAAGGAGATGAGGGCAGAGAAAAGGGGGGAGGGGGAATTGGGCCTCCGGAAACCTCACTCAATTCGGGGAAATGCAACGCAAGCGTTACTTCACAATCGGTTTTCTGTGAGGCCGTGGTATCGCACCGGTCGAGCCGGCCCATTCGTGCCTAAGCATGGCTTTACCACTAATATAGATCTTACTATAGATCTAATCAAAGAACTCCCTATTGTGAGTAGTTAAACTTTATAGTAGTGACAATATGGTGTGATGATGATACTTGCACTATCAAGCCCATGAGGGAATTACGTTCATAAATCGAAGAAATGTACTTCAGCCAAGCTCGTTATCCGGGACGTGATGCCTTTTGACGTCATCGTAACGCCTTAAATTCGTGACTTAATCCCATGTAACGTACTTTATTTCGAGTTCTAATGTGCCTTATTTTTAGTTGCCAGTTGTCTGTGCAACAGTTTATAAAGAGAAATAATGTTTTACTATTTTTCTCTACTAGACAAAACGGTTTACTCAGGTTTTATTGCGGGAGTTTAAAAACTTGTGCTAGGAACTCGTAACACAGTATCTACATGCAAGTTCAAGAAGTTACTGTCTTCCACTTTCATCAATCAGATCAGATCAGATCAAAAAAATTTGATCTGATGTCGATTTATTGTTATGTAGAATGACATCTTATTAAAATATAAAGACTATACAGAGTCGACGAAGTGACTATATAAAATATAAAGACTTTGATCTTTAATATTTACTATTGATCTTGCTTTAGATACGAATAACATATACAGTATTTCTTCAAAAGCGAATGGTTACCAATACGCCCTTGCCGGAATACTACTACAGTAGACAAAAAAACAATGAAGTCACTCATCATCCGATAGGCCTTAAAAGCGGACTAACCTGATCGGTATTGTATGCCTAATTACATTTTGTTATGTCTTTGTGTGTTGCTGTTCTTATTTATCAAGTATTCTTATTATGGTTTGGTTCCTAAAATCAGAATTAGAATAGGATCCGTCTTATTGACCTACTATTTATTTGCATTTTGGCTCTTGTTATAAAAATGTATAAACATTTATTTTGATTTATTTTGAATTCTTTGATGACCATGGAAGATAATTCTGGCGGTTGGTACGTCAAATAAAATAAAGTACGGGCACTCACCTGACGAAACAGTGCAGAACCTTAAAGTGTGACATCGTTGTGCTTTCCGACACCTTAAGCCTAATTTATATATCAATTAAATATCTATCATTTTAGAATATTCTTTACTGTGCACCAATAATTAAGTATAGATAAAAAAAATACACATTTTGCCTATAAAATATTACACAGAAAGATTTGTTTGTTACAGAAAGTTTTTGAAATATTTTGGGATTGTATAGTTGACACCGTTAATAACGTAACATCTTTATTGACAATGGTGATTTTCAATACAAAAGTCCTACTTTGAAACTGAAAATTGATCCTTAAAATTTATCTGTAAAACTTATAACTTGAAAGCGAGAGGGGTGACATGAATGAACCTATAGGTATTTTATACGAAGGATGTTGGTGGCATACACATGCATAAACGGATGGTAAAATGTATATAGATAAAGAAATAAAAATTATAACTTCTGAAAATGACAAGAAAATTCATATTATATTGCTAAGAAATGTGTACCCACACCAAAAAATAATATCAAAAGAATTTATTTTTTAAATGCATAAATTACAAAGTTAGACAACAATTTACTGGCTACACATAATGCTCCTAAAATTTGACCAAACCTTTATGAAACCCTGAAGACGGCGATGTTAGCATATACATAATACCTAGTTTTGACAAAAATATTGTTACAAGGAAAAATCTTTTTATTTCTATTGCATAAAACATATTTTTTATTTTTAATATACATTGATATAATAGCAATAAAAATATATGAAGCTTATTCGAAATTATCTCCGTTGGCTTTAATACATTCCTTTAAACATTAAAGCCACTTATCAACAGAAACACGCACTCCCGCCATTGGAAAATTCTATACTGCATTCTTATGGATTGTTTTAAGGACTCCAAATCATCATGGCGTGTTTAGAGCATGCCACACTCTCTAAACCTGACCCTAAATCATTATTCAACGGATGAAGATCGGGACTAGATGACGGTCAGTCTTCAGCTCTGATAAAGTCAGAAACGTTCGTTTCCAACCACGCTTGGGTGCTTTATGACTCAGTGCTAAGTCTTGCTGAAAGAACCATTCTTGGTAATGGAACATGGTGTTGTTAAGAGGTTGTTAATATAAGTACCTGATACACTTATACCGATGTTTTGAATCCCTTTTCATAAAAATATGGACAGAAGTGGTATACCTATCAATAGTATACCAACGGTACACTATGACACGCTATGACAGCAATTCGGTTCTCTTTATCACGCCATTCCATTTTAACATCACACACATACATTTAACACCGACTGGAGCGAAATTAAGAAAACACAATGAATATTCATATAAGAATGACTGATTCCAAACTCAAATGTAATATTATTTATTTATTTGTTTATACTCTTCCTGCCTAATACAATGCACGAGGCGGACTTAATGCCAAATGGCATTATCTAGCAGTGAACCTGAGACGAAATATTGAAAAATAAAAAATTACATTCACATACAAATATATACAAATATATTATATGCATACATACACATAAATATATATATATATACACACACAAATAAAATACATAGATACAAATTTTAGTTATAGTTTTACAGTCTTTGGAGTATAACGGTCAACTGTCTCAAATAGTATTTACGGACTTTAAAAGTGTCGCGGTTGGTGTGTTATGTTTTTTTATTGTAACAGTATTTATGGCCCAACTAAGTATCTTATGTTATGTTAGACTAAGTAACTTCCATTTTGATATGATAAAGTAAATTTCTAGAAGCAATATAAAACCGTTGATCATGATTTATATTGGGAGAGAAGGTCAAACGTACCTACTACATATCTTATGTGCAAACAAAACAGTGACGTGATAATAACAAAAATATTCCCAAAAGTTTATTGATAGTTTAGTATGTAGTATATCAGAGAGACTACAATTCTTTTTTCCTTTCCTTAACTTCCGAAAGTCCAAGTTCAGACGACTTTACACTTTGCTCGTACAACTCCAAAAATCAACTGCCGTTGTACTTAAAGAAGAGTGAAAACTTTCAAACTATTTCTGTCTCAAAAACCTTAAGAAAAGTACTGGTATAAAAAAATACATATCTAGGTAATTTTCAAATAAATTTCTTTTTAATAACCGAATGAACGATAAGAGAGAATCAGAAATTAAATTTGTAGAAACATTGTACTGGTAATAAATTGCAGTGATTAAATATCCCGATCTCATTGTATCTAAAGTGGTTTTCATATTTTTAGTTGTAGGTTTTTTTAATGCCAGCCGAAATATTGGTGTTTTTATATTAGAATAAAAACTTGTGTAAGGTGTAAGTCGTCCAGCCGTCCAGTACATCGTCCGGTACCGTCGCGGCTGGACGACTTACTCCTTGAAAAAGGCCTCCTGTCGAGACCGAAACTAGTCGGGCATCCCCGAAATATACACGTGAGTAAAACCGTACACGAGCATTTAAATAAATTGTTTTTTTTTTTTGTTTTTTAGACAACTCACATCGGCTCACAACACAAGGCGCGGAAGCGTGGTAGCGAGGTGACCACTTAAACTGCTACGCCAGCTTTGCAGTTTGTATATAGTATATTTAGGTAAGTAAGTACGACCATAACCACCGACACCGTATTGGATTTATGCTTCAGCGAGCGAGTTATATAACATTAATTCAGCCTGAAAAGTCCTGTATACCACTTCAGGGACTTTATCCCTGTAGCACTGACCTTTACTTGGTTAACCCATAACCCTGACTTGTAACGTCCCATAGCGAACAGGAACAGTCCCGTTAGAAGAAACATATTCTATGTAGAAATATCTCTCGAACCAGGTGTTGGTGTGGATAGAGAACTATCCTATTACATAATATTGTTACTGCTAAGTGCTATATTTATGTCCATGTCAGAATTTAGTCTGGCGTACATTCTAGTAATATCTACAATGCAAATAAAATATATCGTGTATTTTCATTTGAACCAAATCAATTCTCCATTTTCATATTTTTCGTGTCGTAAAATTCTTTACATTTAGTTACAGTGACATGTCTTTTCATCTTCGAAATAAAGTTTGTGACATTTCTATTTTGTGTACTTTCATTTTCGGAATAAAGTTGGTTCCTTTCAGGTAGTAGTTTTGAGTTTTGAGAGGTCTGTAGGGAACGCAGAACATAACGTGTTGATTTAAAACTGTATTATTTTTTATAGAAACTAAATAAAGCAATTTTCGTTATGTTTTAATCATAAATTCATGTCTTGCGCATTTTAAATAAATTATTTTACACACAGGTAAAACTTACTCTTATTATAGAATTGCTGTTTTTTATCTTTTATAACAAAAGAATCTACAAATTAATATAAGATAAGTCAAATTACGGTTTATTGTAATACTGCATTACATGGTCATTTCTAGGTCTCTCACGTTTCTTACAAATAAATATATTTATAGGTACTACTGGAAATATAATACATAACAGTAATTTAACTCAGGGTGAATTTTAAAACCTGAACAAAAACTACGTGATCATTATTATTTTTGTTTTATATTATCTAGAAATTATAAATAGTTGGTTATTGAAAGCTAGTACTTATCTTCAAATTGTTACTGAGAAGTTGCTTTTAGCGTATACATAACCCAAACATAAAAAAAAATACGAAAAGCATCCAGGTGTTAAAAACAACTACCGTTAATCACCTCCTATTTGCCTTTTCTTTTAATTAAGAATCCAAAAGTTGAACATCTCACCTGTGACTGTCCTTGCAATTTCTGGAGTACTTAAATACTTTTTATATCTGGTAAAGGGGTTTTCGTAGTTAACCGTTACTTTTGTTAGCTTTCGTCAATCTGTGTGTGTTTCAGCTCGCTTCATTGTTTGGTTAGGCGAGCGCTCCAAATTTCGTTGGGATGGGGACAGGAAAATCCCTTTTGTACTTCTTATTCTTCTACACGACAAAACACTTAAAAAGTTTTTACCTTGATCGATCTATTTTTACATCCATACAGGTAGTTTGACATTTATGTACCTTACAAAAGTATATAAATAAATTTGAATCAAATAGTTATTGCATCGTCTGAGTTGGATCTGAGATATCAAAGTTATTATTACAAAAATGTAAGTTAAATATTAAGGGCTAAGGTTTAATATGTATACTTGCCTTAATATGAACAGATTTAATAAGTGACGGCTCTCATACGAGTCAATAATCTCACCTAATACGAATTTTTCCTTACCATTACCAAAGTTCTTGGTCATTACCAAGTACGAGGTTGTGTAATATCGTGGGGGAACCACGTGAAACACGTCAATTTTTGCATTGGAACGTTCGTTGTGGCCCGCAGGCGTTTATCGAAATTCCATCACGGCAAAGATGATCGGAGAGGAATCTACCTGTGCAAATGAAAAATGAACACTCATGAGGACGTTTTTGGTATGGGGATATTACTTTCAGATTAATATAATCTACCTATCTATTTGAATTTTATGGCCTGGTTTTATATTTAGCTTTGAAGGTGGCTTCTCTCGCATTAAGTAATTTTCCTATAGTAGAACTTATTTCTCTCAAATGATGCTTGTGTTGTATTTCAAAGAGTAAGTACCAACCAATCTCTTCTCTTTCATTTTCAAAGACGAGCAGCGCACTTACGCCTCCTCAGTTGCAGGTGTCAGTGGACGGCAGTGGTCCCTTCCCATCACGTAACTCGTTAGCCTCTTACTACTATAAAAAATGAGCATAACAAACAAATTTATGTTAAAATAAGTGAAGAATTATGGTACCTACTTTCTTTCTATATTATAACATATAACAGATAAACTAGAAGAAAATGAATGCTCTCATTAAATACCATATTAAAGCCTATATATGTGTAGATATAAAGTGCTAAGGAGTACTTATATTAGAAAGGCAGTTTAAAATTACCTTATTTAGTAAATCAACAACTTTCTGATATTATTCAGTTAATTAAATATATGATTGAGGGTTAATGAATAATAAGAAATGTTTTAATCACGAATGGTTATTCACAATAATACACGAAACATGTGATTGGGAAGAGAATAAAAGGCTCTATTCCATCAAGACTGTTCTCCAATCAATACACAAATTTTGTTCTATAAGTGGATATTTTCTAAAAATGCTTTTATAAAGTTTCAAACATTAATATTTCGTTTTAGTCTACTAGCAAACATTCAATTTGGTAAAAATACTCCACAAAACCTTTCTGAAAATTCTATTAGGTTCGTTTGAAAAAAGTTACCTTCCAAAATCACACGAATCAATTTGACAGCGGTGGACATTTTTTTCCGCCATTTGTATAATAAAAAAAAAATATTCACATATGGCATTGTGAACGGAGGAAAAGAGCCCCTTTTTGCATAAAATGATAGCAAGGCGAAACTATGAAATGTTAATTGGCTATCGGTATCAGTAAAATGGTAAAAACCATTATTGTGTTTTACCTAGTTTTATACAATTTGAAATCATGGAATTTTGCGTAACACTTGGTAAGTACCTATAATTAGATCTGATAAGTAGTGTACAGGGAAATGTACTAAAGGTGCCCTAAGCTTTTCTGTGAGTTTGCTAGGTGTGTGTTAGGATTCTTAAACAAACCCCCCTCCCCACCCTTCCTTCCAAACTCTCTCTTTCGCCTCCCTCATCTCCCTATCCTCTCTCCTATCTCCTCATCTCCCTCTCCTCTTTCCCCTCCTTACGACTCTTGAGTTGCAGGTGGCCATGGACGGAGCTTGTCACATAAAATCAGGTGTCTGTTAAAAAAAAAACAGTGAAATGATTATGAAATGACTAAACTAATGTAGATCACGCTTAAGAAATACATTCATGAGCCAAGTTGCGCTGCATAGCTGCTTAATAATATACATTTGTTTTGTCATCGAAAATAGAGAATAGAGCATGGCTAAAACTTTATGGCTTGAAAGTGAAATAAATTTGATTCCGGTAACAGCAATTACCATTTAACTTTCAGCAGAGCCTGCCGTGTCAATAGATGCGTCGCACGAAATTCAATATGGTTTGAAAGTGAGTCGATACGCCCGTCCGCAGTCAATTTGCATAAAACACAACCGTACGTAACCAGCACTGTATTTGACCACACTTCAACATTTCCAATTTCGGTTGCATTGGATTCCCAAAACTGTTAGATTCGTCGAAATAAAAAAAAATAAAAAACTGTTTTAAAATTTGGCTGCGAACCGTATTCAGTTGGTATTAAGTTTAATTTTGAGTAACATGAAGTTTTAAAGGGCCAGGTGCCATGCAGTGAAACATTTATTACGGTATTTATAACTTTTGTGTATAAATCTATATGTTATATATAGATTTATACACAAATATCATAATTTGCTGTAATTTATTTTTGCATTTCGTCGACAAGAGTCGAGTTTACAAAAATGGAATTTAATTTAAATTTGCGGACATATCTTACTGTCACATAGAAAACACGTGGTTACCGTTTCTGTCTACGGAGTCCGAGGTATTGGGTTCGATTCCTACACGGAACAAATTGTCAAAATCTTGTGTCATCTACATATATAGTTTAGTCTAGTTGTGTCCGTTGTTTGTATGTTTGTAAAGTCCCTGCGACACAGAATCAATTTTAATGGGAGAAAAAACCAAAATGTGTCGTATTATATACATACCGCTTCTTCTCACAAAGGAGCACAATGCAGAGCTAATAAATATTTTTAGGCTTATGCCGAATGTACTTCATTTATTACTTGATAATGAAACGTTTCTCTGTACAGCTTAAAACTTTTCATGGATGCAAAAAGAAATTTATTTTCTGTCTTTCTTTATGATATATAAATGACAATTTTGACATCCTAACTATGTGATATGCGTGTGGGATGTCTAAAATCCAGTGTGTAAGTAATCAATATGAATCTGGCCGTCAAAGCTCGTCTTGGCACGACTAGTTTTAAAAAAGTAGGACAGCAGAGTGAATCATTTTTAGGACCACATTAACTGTGGAAAACCACAAGCTTGATATTTTTTTCTTTAAGTTGTAGGAACCAGCCAGAGGTTAATTTACTTTTTTTTTAGTTTTACCTGCGTGTAAATTGACTATTAATTTTAGTTTGGTGGATTGCTCGATCACAAGTAGGTACTTGTACATGTTCTTTAAAAGCTAAGTTTTATTATGATTGACATATGAGTAGTGGCTTGAGACCCCAGCTGAACTGAACTTCGTAAACTACTTTCCAGAGTTCTACAAGCTTGACTTCCTAAATGTTAGTTCTAACTTTGGCAGTGGCTTTACTCGTATAATAAATAACCTATATTTCTCTATTCTATAAATTTCATTAAAATCTTTTTTGGATACAGGACAATTTTGTTTTTGTAAACATATTTTTCTAAAGCACTTAACGCTTTATTCCTAATTATATAATCAAAGCAAGTATGGTAGCTTTGAAGATGTAATATTAAATTATTGTGTAGTCGGTGAACTTATTTTAATTCCAAAATTCTCATTATCGTATTAATTTCCAGATAGGTTATTGCCATGGTTATTAAAAAGCCCAGGTTAGTATCACGGTTATTAAAAAGCCAAGGGCGAATTATTTTTACCCTAATATATTTTAATGCAGGGCTGCCTACACCTTTGGGAATATGGTTTCACAACCACGTTTATGTAGGATGTATGTAGTGTAGGATTTTCTCACACAAAAGTTACGGTGTGTTTTTGTTCCGTGTTTAAACAATCAGTGATCTTGTGCATATACCTATTAAAAAAAAATAACAAATCATGTTTTGAATAGTGCTAAGCCTTTTATGAACGACATATTGTTGTTTTCCTACATTCATGCGAACGGTACGGTAGGGTTCACCTAGTCTTAGAATTACATATACATATGTATATTGTAAAGTAACTGTCAGCCAAAGCCCACGTAGTGATCTCTAGTAGCGTCAGAGAATTTTTGTGTATTGTGCACTAGCATAAGTCAAAACTTTGCCCAATTACCTAAACAATATAATAAGTAACTCTTATTTAGATTAAAAGTTTTTATATTTAGGATTGTATAAATGTTTCAATTCATAATTATTATAAATATAGATTATAAATGGAGGCTTATTTAGTTTATTTAGATTATAATTATTCGTTGAACTATATTCATGCTGTTACTACACTTCTTTTATAATATGTACTACATTTAGACATATCTAAGTATAGCGTGATATATCTACTAGCAGAGTACTAGAGTAGGTCTTAGCAATTAGTAGCCAAGCAAGTATTACAAAGAAACATGAACTGATAACCATTTCGTGACGGTTGTCGATGATTTCGAAAATATACATATTAAAATTGTGAATGTTTTTCTTTTTACCAACAAAACATACATATTCCACAAGAGAACTTACTATAGCTCCAGTTAAAAAATAATGAATAACTTAAATATGTAAATAAAACTTGTGTATCTTGAACCAATTAACCGAATTTTTATACAAAGTACTTTGCAATTTGCATAATTTAGTTTCTTTCAATTATATTCTAATCTACATAACTGAAATCGGCTCATGTCTGTGTTTATGTTAAATTTTCCTAGTCAGGTGAATAGTATTGTTTTGTTTAATCGTCAATTAACTTATTAAAACTTTTAACAAACAAAATAACCTTACGTAAATGAAAGTATATATTACAGTATTTTATAATAAGAACGGGATTAATACAAACTAAATGTATCTTAATGAAAAATTGGCTGAGCTGCTGGTCGAGTGGTTAGTGATCCTGACTACTACGTCTGAGGTCCTGGGTTCGAATCCCGCCCAGGACAAATAATTGTGTGATGCGCACGAGGTTTTGTTCTGTGTCTGGGTGTATTTTTATCTATAATATGTATATATTTAGAGATATATATGAATGTATAGCAGCAGTCCGGACACCATTGCACAAGCTCCGCTTAGTTCGGGATCAGACGGCCGTGTGTGAGATGCCTGAAGATATTATTACGATTCTTTTTATTTCATTAAATATCCATATAAATTACATGTTTATATACAACCACATTTATAAAACAATAAGCAAGCAAGCAACCGGTATCGGGTATAGGGTGGTAAAGGCTTTTAGCGTTAGGCCCAGACCCAGCTATGTAGCTGCTGTATCATTATTATGGTACACTTATTTTGCAGTAAATGTCAGAAATAATTAATATTGATTATTGGAAAAGTAAGGCGTTCTTCTAAGTACAGATTTATGGCACTGTAGAACGATGAAATTAAAGGAATTGTGAATTGAAAACTATTTGTTTAATTGGGCAGATTCTTGCAACAAATTTTGTTTTGTTCTTACTCTCTACAACTAAGTTCGATTTTTCCCCGTAAATTAACTGTAAAGTCGAGGGTGGTGGTAGATTGATGATTTAACTTTGGCTGAACTAACTTTTGATAAAGCTACTTGTGTTTCCATCCGTCCTTCCCTTCCAAACACTGGTTATCTCTTGAAAGCAGAAGTTAGGGATTACGGGCTAAATGGCCCCAAAAAACAAAAATCTAATAAAATATATTTACGTTCATAGCAATAAAATGGAATAGCAATAAAACGTGTTAATGTATACTTCATTGAATAATTGTCAATGAAATCGACTATAGTTGCAAACACTAATATTGTAAGATAAAATAATTTAAACCAAAACCAAAGTATTGATAATAAAAAAAAACAGAAAAGTGCAAGGGGCAGTCCATTAATCACGTGATGCTTTCTAACATTTTTTAACCACCCCCCTGCCCCTTGGTGATACGTGATGATGTTTAATCGTAAAATTAAAATATACAATAATTAAGAATATTATCTATAAATACAGGTATAAAGTATAATCTAATTTTATTCTGAAATTAAAGATTGGTGTAATCATGGAAAAACTCACATATATTGTACTAGTACATATTTAATGTACATTTTCCTCGGACCACTGATTAGCAAGAATTTCTTTAACACTAACAACTGGATAAGCGTCTTGCAAGTCAGTTGCTTGCACTGGCTACTGGCAAGCTGAGCCGGACAGTCATCGCCGCGCGACGCACGGGGACTTCATTCGTTGCTTGGCTATGGCGCGTTTGGCGAAAAAATAAATAAACGTGATATCTTACTAACCCCTCCCCCCTCGTGATATTTGGTCATATTTGCCAAACCCCCTAGCCCCCCTTTTGAGCCTCACGTGATTAATGGACAGCCCCTAGTTTGACGTACGCACAGAGGGTTGTTTAGGTCAATAAACTTCTATTTTTATACAAATATTTCGTTTAGTATGTAAAACAATCGACTGAGACTTTTGACCATTTTCACCGAAATAGAAATTTCACTCTGCGGATCATTCTGATACGTATAACTATAATGTCACACAAACACACAATCGATTTTCGAACAGCAAAAAACAAGAAATTATAAATTGTGCAACGAAAAAGGAAAAAAGAAAAATAATAGGCATAGAACACCAATATGTGCCATTATGATAGCTAGGGCCCGGCTTAATATATATTTACATATTAATCATATTTCTAACCGACACTGTTTTCGAAAAGGAAGAAATAACGTTACCTGTCATTGATAACTGATAAATATTATTATGGATTATCTTCCTTTGCATGCAGTACGATATACAGGCAAATAGTACGGCTCGTGGCAGTCTGTAACAATAAAACAATAGTTTAATGTGTTGTCTTCCACAACATTCTAAATTATGGTCATAATAACATGCTCTATAACATTTGCGTGTCAGCATTATATTAAATAAATTTAGTTAATGTGATTACATCACGGAACCCTAAACCTGTATTTTTTTTTTAATTTAAAGGATTTAGGGCAAAGAGTTATTTTCTGCTAGATTTGAAGCCGTACCTCCATTGTAGTACCAATCATGTCATTCTGGTTCCTTCAAAATTTCGAGGGAAAGCATTAGGATTATATGAAGACAGGTTATCGTCTCTTATTAGAAATATATAAATACTCATTCATAGAACTAGAAGAAAAAATAATTTCTCTAGCAATTTTTATTGCTAAACCAATAACAAAAACTTTTTAATTTATTACCTTTTTTTGTCAGTGCTACCTTCATGAAAAAGAATAGGTATAGGAATATTCTTAAAAAGTAATCACGAATTATTTCTTTGAAATGTATCTTAATGAACAACACAGATAAGATCATTATTTAGTATTTATGAAGTTTGGAGTCGCATTTACGCAATGAAAATATCAGTCTCTATATAACAGATGTTACATAGAGACTAAAACAAAGACTAAACACAAAACGTTAAAATATATAAGATCAACTGAAACATATTTTAGATTATCTAAATAAAGGTAATTGTCACAGAGACAAAAATCTATAACATGCAAAGTTCAAATCTTTTCAAATAAAACATAGATAAGTTTAACGTAATCTAATTGACTTTTAAAGTTGGGGTTTGGAGGGCGTAGATTTAACTCAAAATCGGTCTTCAAAAAACAAAACTTGTAAACTACATATGTAATTCGCGTTCTTTATAAATTTTGTAGGTATCTTCGTATATTCTACTTACAAAGATAAATACACCTACTTAGATTGATTAAATCAAATCCTCCTATAAATAGTTAATATATAATAATAATAACCACTTTTAAAGCGCCTTATGAATTCTTTTCCGCAATACTGTCAATTGTAAAAATGTGCAAGTTCTAACTTATTCGTAGTTTCACTGGCAGCCTATGATCACATCCTGATTAAGTAACAAAGGTTTTGAACATCGGTTCATATTTAATTCGCGGGATTCGTTTAACATACATAATAAACAATAATTCACCACATATAAATAAATTCGATAAAATATCTTATAAGCGAACCCCCTGCGCAAGGCTTATTGTCGATAGATGGCGCTACCAGTCGATATAAAACGATCGTTACACTATTTCAGTGATAAGTAAACCTGGAGTTCTAGGCTCACAAATATTAGGCAGCCTAGACGAACTGGTTCCAATAAAGAAATATTTACTAAAACACCATTAGTTGTAAAAAAAAATCAACAATGTACCATATTAAACTATTATAAACCAATAAATAATGTAACATCAATATCTAAACCCTCCACTGAATTATAACAAAGTTTAACACTTAGACATGAAAACTCTACAAAAGAAAGAACGTCTGCTTTCTTGTGTAGAGTTTTCATGACAACTGACACTACTCTACACGTTTATTATGTATTCAAATACTATTTCAATACATAATAAACGTGACCTAAATGAATCAATAATAGAAAAAGAAACATGGAGCACGGAAGAAAAAAGATTTGCTTGCTAAAAGTAGCAGGATTCCATCTAATTGAGACTTATTGTCTCAAGAATCGTAAAGGCGGCGGAGTACGCATATTTCTAAAACAAAATGAAAACGAAGGGCAAGTTATTAGCGGGAAATTATTAAATATTAGAGAAGAGCATATATTGGAAAAATACGGGAATTGAAACATTCTACGATTTATTAAAAAAAAAAACTAATAAGTGTAAAGGATTTGTATAAAAATATAATAATAGGTTTAGACTTCTAAGTATAACATCTTAGAAAAAAAAAATACAGCAACATTCACTCTTCTAAATATTTTAACCAGCTGTAACTTTTGCCAAATGATAATGATACCCACAAGAGTAACATGTAAAGCTGCCACTGCCACAGACTTAGTGTTTTGTTTTGGAATACTCAAATAATTAAACTTGGTATTTCTGATTACAAAGGTGTTTTAATTACTTTAATTACTAATAAAACCTCACTAGAGATTAAAATGACTTAGTACACATCCAAAAGAAAATTAGTTAATATTTTTAAAACACAAATAAGGTCAACTAAATTGGGAAAACATTTTTAACTTTGACAAAAACTACATTTCTTCATGACAGTTTACAAAACTTGCTAAATATATGTACGTATAACAAAAATGAAAATAAAAATAAAAGAAAATACGTACGTACGTATAACAAAAAATAAAATAAAAATTCGAAAAATAAATAGGCCAACAAAAGTGATGAAAAAAACTAAAAACAATACCTCTATATTACATAAACATTAGAAAATATATGAGAAGACACTTAAAAATCCAATATTAACATATACATAAACTAAACACCCACATTTTGCCAATTACAGTTTGGCCCCACTAACGTAAGCAAGCCATTTGCTGTTAACCAGGCACTTAATGACTGTATACATACTGTCTGATAGATAACAGTCCAATCCCTTAGTTGCGTTTTACGTCGCGAGGAGCCGAAAATAGATCGAAGTGGCGTGCAATGGGAGTGGCTTATGTCCAGCAGAGGACTGTGATAGGATGATGATGATGATGATGATGATGATGATGATGAAGACATGACATGAGTCATGCAACCAACATTAAGTCATAAAAGAACGTACTACGAGTAAAAAATTAACAAAAACCTACTCTGAAGGTATGCAATAAGTTGACAAATGTTGCAAATACGATGGCAAACACATTTAATGACTATTTTCTGGGAACTAAGTGGGAGCTGTTGGAAGTCTAACTTTAACCCATGGTTTGGTTGGGTGTCCGCCAGGCCGTCCTGTAATGACTCCTAGAGCAAATAGCATTTATTTGAGACCTGTCGATCCGAATGAAGTAAAATATTTAACAGTGATAGAGCAATGCTTAGGCACGAATAGGCCGGCTCGACCGGTGCAGCATGAAGCAACGCTTGCGTTGCATTTCCCTGAAATTAGTGAGGTTTCCGGAGGTCCAGCTCCCCCTCACCTCTTTCTTCTCCCTTCACCCCCCTTCATTTTTCCCATCTCTCCCATCCCCTCTTCCCATCTTATCTTTTCTCTCTTGTTTCCCCTCCCTGCATGCCCCATCTCGCATCACCCCCAAAGGCGCACTTACGACTTTTGAGTTGCAAGTGTATAGACATCTGCAACTCGGTCGGAGTTTGTCACTTATCATCAGTGATAAGTGACAAACTCCGTTAGTCTGTTCCCCTTCCCCATTATAAAAAAAAAAACGAAATTAAACCGGTTATCGTAAAATCGTGCATAGTTCCAGAATTATTAAAGGCAAGACTTAGCAACGTAACCTCCGGTTTAAAAATAAACTAGCGATGTCAAGTTCTAGCTACGTTCCACTCGGGGCCCTTTGCAATGTGCGTCAAAGGTCACAATAAAATTCCAAAACTATAAAAACAAGAGATAACAAAAATACATTTAAAAATAAACTTCATAACTACCTAGTTAAAAATGTTATTATAGTATCAATCAGTTGCTATCCGAAAAGTATATATCAAATAAAAATATTCATTTTCCAAACAAATAATTAACGATGACAAGTGAACTGGTTGTAAAATTATCTATGTAAAAGTATGGTTGTAATATTGTATTAATTATGGTTGGAAATGTATCTACAAACATCTCAATATATACATATATGTAATATCGTATATTGTTATCAATACAAAATGTTAGAGAACTGTTATTATGTAATAGGTTACGATGTACTGTTGATCTTCTCTAATTAATGTAAAAATTTGCTGTGCCAACTGGTCCGTAATGATGCCTATCGTACATTTTGGAATACAAGTAAATGATACTGAATACTGAAAAAAAGGTATCGTCCAGCATTGTACCTCCTTCTTTTTAGAAGTCGGTTAAAATACGTAATAGTATCCACCGTGTGTAACATCGTGTCAGACTCGTTGCCTACCCTAACCACGAATCAGAAAACGAATGGCTATTGTCGAAGATTACTCTCTCCACTTGAACACTACAACAATGAAAATAAATAAATAACACAACAACAGATAATAACACATAATATTCTATAACTATTCCACAAAGGATTTTACGCTTGACATCATGTTTTATTAAAATTACAGAAAAAAGTCTTAAGACTACAATTTTCCCTGCAAAGTAATTAATAGCTTAGAGACAAGATAATTATTCTTTTGACTGTCTAAGAAAGTCTTTTTTGCTTCTGTTGCAAGGCTTTTTTGCATTTTAAGGAAAAGCATGAAAGGTCCCTGCATCACCGAAGGGGTAGGCAGACGCGTAATAAAAACCCAAGTTTTGCCTATATATAATTTAGTTTTATTTACCGTGGGAGAGCAATGCTTGGGCACAAATGGGCCGGCTCGAACAGAGTATTACCACGGGCTCACAGAAAACCGGTAGATTGTATTGCCGAGTGAGTGAGGGTACCGGAGGACCAACTCCTCCTTTCCTCCTGCCGCTCCAATCATCACACTCTCCTCTTTCCAATCCCTTCATCTCCATTGCCACTCTCTCATCACCATCAAAGGCGGGTACCGCACTTACGACTCTTGAGTTGGAGGCGTCCATGGGCAAAGGTTGTCACTTACCACCAGGTGACTCGTCAGTTCGTCTGTCTTCCTATACAATAATAATAAAAAACGTAATAGGGTAAATATGAAAATATGAATATAAAAATCTACGAGTATAACAGGCCGATCCCTTAGTCGCTTTTAATAATAATGTTCAAAATAAAAAAGTGAAACAAAACCTGTTGCCACATTACACATTTGACAAATAAGTGCCAGTTCATACATACTGTCTGTTAGATATCATACAGTATGCATGCAGTTATAAAATGTCGGACAGACAGCAAGAGGCTTGTCCCCCCGTTATCCTTATTATTCCTACCTTGCATTACGTTGGTAGGAACGAATTCTAATAGGCAAAAAAGGGTCTTTAATACAACTCTGCCTACCCTTCAGGGGATTCAGGCGTGAGCGTCTGTATGTATGCTAATTAAAAATTTATGTTACTACAAAAATACTCATATTTAAAGTTTTTCTTCAAAATAATAGTAAAATAATAAACCATAGTTCAAGCTGTGAGTGAACTCAAGTTTGAATGTTTAGCAAACTTAACATTAAACGAAACCATTTATTTAAAATTATAAACGATAATTTATTGCAAAAACCTTTTGTAAAGAATTTAGTTTTGAATATGTACGTTCAATGGTTTCGATGCAATTTATTAACCCATTAACTCAAGCGCTTACGAAGTAGAAGTATTTAAAAGTTTAATTTCTTTGAAAAAGCTTATTGAATCGAAGTCATGTTTATACACCGATAAGAAAATAAAAGTCTTAATTACTGAAGTTTTAAAACTGACTTTAAAATTTCAACTCAACTAAAAGTATAGTGTTCTTGGTTCAGAAAATATTTTAAAACGTATAAGATAGCGGCTTTGCACATATTTATATCTACAAATACTTGAAAAATCTAAAAGGTATAATAACAAAAGATTCTTCGTTCTTCTAATTCCAATGACAGATTATATTAATATTTTTCTCTAATATAACATTCTGCTCGCTCTATCTGACTGAAGTTGGTTACTTTTTCCAGCGCTTCTAACTCTGACGTTAAGGTGACCCTAACTACCAGTAGTAAAAGTATATTGATTGAGCGGTTGAAGTAATCTATTGTGCCAAATCAGAAATTATAAGAGTTTTGTAATATAGGTTTTTGTTTGCTGGTCCTAAGTAAGTAATAAGAAGCTAGGTTTTAGTTAGCTAGGCTGGCATCCCGTTCTTTATGATAGAAAAATGCGAAATCATAAAGAGTTTCTGTTTTATAGATACAATATTATACATGTAGCGCCTACCTACTGTGATAATGATAATAATTATTATTATTAGCTATTATTATCAGATATTTATTATTATTAGCTATTATGCTAATAAATATTATCATCATCAAATATATTATCATTATTAATATAATAATGATAATAATAGCTAATAATAATAAATTCATTCATTTGCTGTATATGACACTTAGGAAACGTAATGAACTTTTATCGTGGTAGAGCAATGCTTAGGCACGTATGGGCCAGCTGCAATACTACGAACTTTCAAAAAACCGGTCGTTCTTTGAGTTAAAATACTTAAATTAGTGAGGCTACTAGAGGCCTAACTCCCCCTCTCTCCTTTTCCCCTTTCCCCTCTTCTTACCCATCTCTGCATACCCCTGAGGTGACCAGTCTGTTGGGCTGTCCCCCCCTATTCTATAAAAAATAGAAACGCAAGTTAGAACTTAAAGAGGATTATCGTACACCTTATTACCTATATGTAAACTACTTAAAATAAAATAAAAAATGGATTGAATGATCATGTCAACATTTGCAAATTGAATTTAATATTGGGTGATGCTCTTTCAAAGTAGTGCGCATTACCGAAGTCTTTACTGTTAATTTGATGATAAATGTTGGCAATATCGCTAAGTCCGATTTGCCCTCATTCAGTGCAACGGTTCAAGCGAAATGGTCTTTTCTCTAAATACATTTGAACTCTTCAAAAGAACGACAGTATCTATAATGCTATTTCATCCTCTAGTTTTTCATAGAAAGAGAACTGTTCGAGGCAGAGAAAATAAACTGATTGGTAGACAAGATCTACATTAGCGATAGCAAAGCGGTAGTTAAAAGCTAACTTAAATAAATGGAAGTCACAAACCATTTTCCTAAATGGTTCCACAAATTCATATTCAAGAGATATGCTTCATACCCGTGCCGCCATGCAGCTTGCAGTTTACGTAAAATTATTTCATAAAATACAACACTTTGACAACATTTAACATCACTCTGCCATTTAGCAAGCTGCAACGTACAACTACTGTCTCATCTCGTATTCTGTTTTGGGTTTTAGTTATTATATGTTTTTTTTTGAGTTTCTATTTTAAAGTTAAAAAATGGTTATGTGCAGTTATTATAACGCTATTTCTTTTGACTTTGTTATTACAGTACAAACATATCTCGAAATTTATATTCCTATGTTACTTTTTTATTTGGTACTCCAAGTGATTAAAAGGAACGATTATTATAGGATCGCTTTGTTGTTTCTTTTTATATTTGTAACGTGAACTCTTTTTCTTAGCAACCATTTTAAATTAATGTATTTGTCAAATTTAAAATCAGTTCATTATAAAATATTTATGTCTACGTTCACGTTCTATTGGTGTTGAAAAAAACGAGACATATACAAAAACAATCATTTTTGCCATATGTTAGCCACGCGAAGGTGTAGTCTATAGGGACATCCTGCAATTTTCCTAAATTTTGCGGAGACATTTCTACAATATTCAAAAAATATGGGATTGCTAAGGAGGTTCGCAGGTAAACCTTTTCTTTTGGCAATAAGTCATGTCTCTCTGTATGTTTATGCGGGACTACCATTTGTCGCATCCTCAATATTGGTATTTTCGAGAAGTAACAAAAGAAGGACACTGTAATAACCTTTTTTGTCCTTCTGGAAAGCATGCTACTCCAAATAGTTTGAATCCAAATTTGATTGTGATATTTTGCGGTTTCCTATAATTGTGAGTCAATATATCCAATTGATATCAGTCAATACATATACATCTTATCGCTGTGAATTTTGATGATATTTAAAATAGTTCAAAGAGTAATTTTGACAAAACAATACGTATAATCACACATCTCCTTTTTATCGCTTGTTGGAGTTTATAAAAGATTAAGTACTGTTGAGTTCCATTCACTCAACCGGTCCAACATCGTCGGGGAGGAGGAAGGGGTGTGGAGCGTGACATCGGTTCGCCGCCGCATGCGCCGGCATCGACAGGCAGTCAGCTGTCACAAGTCTAGACGCTCACACGTAACGCGTTACACCAGTCATAATTATTCTCTAATTTCAAATTGTAACGTTCGCAGACGCGACTTAAATATTCTCATTAAAGTTTTATGTATACAGTCCACCGCTTTCATTATTACGAGCTGTTGTCGCAACAAGTACCTACTAAAAACAATTTAGTTTTATACGGTTTTGTATGTTTCGTCATTCATCGTTTTCGCTCTTAACCAATTTCAACTCCAATTAAAAAGGCACAAAATGTCAAACATATGTAGCTCAAAAGAAAATATATTTTTTATTCACAATAAATTTTCTAAAAAACAAACGCATTCGAGTAATATTGACTTCTGTCTCTGGCCTTAATGTTCTTAAACATTATGCTAGAAATATGGTAATAATATGCCACATTCCACAAGGCTTTAAATACTTTAAGTCTTGTAGAATGTGTTCTACTTTGTGAATTATTCATGACTGCATTTAATCTATCCGCTCGTAGTGTAAGGATGTGTGAAGTGAATATGGTGGTTACTCATCGGTACTTCGATATCCCTACATTGGTAACAAGTGAAAGAAAGTTGAAGTTATCACATGGAGCATCAAACCGAGTAAAACCAAACTTCGTCCTAGTGCCCTCTTGCTGGTAATCCAAATAGAAGTAAGGATAACCAGTAAAAAAGTTCTTGGAAAGTAATAATGGTTTTTCTTACTTCTGAAACCTATCACGAAGCGTTGTCTAGTTATAAGGCAATCGATATTACGTTTTTAATGAAATCATTATCTTATAATAAATTTTATTTTATCTTTAATATATGATACACATTTACATAAATAAAAAAAATAGTCAAAAATTACCACTCGGAACCAATATTATTTGCTACTTTTGTATATTGATCTTAATTTGTGGCATTGCAGTTTTATTTCACCCAAGTATAGGAAATAATAAAATAAGTTTAATCATATTATTTTATTTCTTTACGTAGTGGTTATCGAATATGGAATACTTGTACAACTATACATTGTCATGAAAGGTTCGTACGCTAAAGCGTTTACTACAACGCTTAAGAGTACACAGTTAAATACAAAAAAAAAAAATACAATACAAATAACATGATAAAGTTCTCAGGTGATTATTAGATTTCAAGTTCAAATTTCATCAAGGTCGTTAGGGTTACCTAATTTGGGCTGCAGTATTTAGTTTTATATTCACAGGACCAACCACAAATTATTTTCAAATACACCACTTCATCTTCGTCTAATACAATACATAGCATTGGAAACCTTCTATGCGCCCCTGTTGAAAAGAAACTTTACTTTGTAAATCAAAATCAATTATTAAAATCGGTGTTCAAATGAAAAATTCAATCTTCCTATTTACATTTAATTTGCGGACCGAGATTGACAAAGCTACTAGCGCAATAACAGCAGATAAGAAACCGGAATTCTGCTTTTTGATAAGAGCAATATTTGTGTCATGTTTTCGTTAGTTTACATTTGGTTCTTACATATGTAAACTATACTACACTATATACACTAACACAGATACCTTTTTAAGTAGAGAGTAACTCAGAATGCAAAATTGTATAAACCCACACCTTTATATCTCTACTTTCACAGTGCCCTTTAGATGTCTTACAGGATATTTATTATCATCATAATTTTATGTCTCGCGGTAATTGTCGAATGTCAGAGGTTCCGCGCCCATTGAGGGTGACAGAAAATATTTCCATCCTTGTATTTATTAATCATTAATTACATTAATTTTGATATTTCTAAATATATAATAAGTTTTTTGTTTTTATCAACTTCAGTAAAGGAGGTCGTATTATGTTCTAATGTATGTATCTTTTAATGTGTGTTAAGAGCTTTGTCCGCTAACTGTTGGCCGATCTTCTATTTTTTTTTATTCAAAAGAGACCTATGGTGCTCAAAACGAAATCATTAATTAAATATGATGATGTTTGTCCGTTGTTTTATCTAGTCACGTGTAGACAATGGGAAAATAACCATCTAAATCCTTCCCGTTTGTAAATTCGTCCCGCCGGGAACGAGGAAAATTAGATTTTCAACACTGTTTTGACCTCTGTTGGCTGATTTAAAAGTATATGGAGCTAAAAATGGTTAACATGTCAACATTAAACTTAGCAAGTATAGTATACTTTTATGAAAGTTAGTTTTATTTAAATAGTAATAAATTTATTACCTTCGCTTTGGGTTTCACAAACCACGTCACCGGCTCGTTTGAATAAGTGAATATTTCAAACTATTAGAATGTGGCCATAATTTCATTAAATGGATGGAGGAATAATAAAACTGTGACTTTGATAAATGTGTAGACATATCAAACATGAATCCATTAGGATTTCCCTTTTGTGTAGAAAATTCAGGTTAGTCGTAAATGAGACTACGGGGACAACAAAATAACCTTTTGTTATCGAATTGATGGCATGGATTTGTAACTAGGAGTAAATCACGAATGTAGATCAGATATTTATGTCGGTATGTGACGACAACGTTGTAGTTTGTGAGGCCAGCGACCAAAAACTGCAAGATTAAAAGCTGTTTTATTAATATTTCTTTACATTGTTCAGTCATTTAGTTCCAAAAATAATTAAAACGTGATGTTGACGTTTAGTTTTAACTTTTATTTAAAGTTTATCCTGCAACAATCTTGTTTAATCTAATATAAATAAGTAAATACAAAAAAAATCATTATGTTAGAAACATAAAACCATGGAGGTTTAGTCTCGTGCTATGGTGCTCGTATGGGACTTGAACCCTGGACCTCTACCGTCTAAGATTTCTACCTATATGGTTGCTCTCAAAACTGACACAAATACTTTCTACTTTCTAAATTTTTTTTTGTTGCTCCTGATTTCTGCTCCTATCCTAGGGGCGGGAGCGTGATGTTTTATAGCCTTTATGATTACTCTGTAAATACTCTATCCGATACAAAAATATTTTTTCGAATGCAAATTCTACTTTAAGAGATTAGAGCGTTTATAAAATTAACAATATCTTCAGCTTTAGTATACAGATCAGGCAAACAAATTACAGAACTTCCTCTTGAATTAAAATTTCTTTTTCCAAAACATCCAGGGATTTTCTTCTCTCTTCTTTTTATTTTAATTACTATTCTAATTTAAAGAATAAAACATTGACCATATAGAAGTTGGTATCCCACTAAACAAATGTGAACTAAGTCTGTGTAACATCAACATTGAACGGACAAACGGCAGTTAACATCAATGAGGTCCTATAGTTTTTGTGGCACTGAAATTCTCTCTGGATTTCTGGAAAACACTGGCATATGTTTTGTTATTCTTCATAATGTAATGTACCAATTGACGTCAATATTTTTTATACTCATTTTATTGCAATAATTAAAATTTTATTTCGCACAGTAAACTATAAATAATAATAGCAAAATGCTGGGTTGTGTGATAGCTCAACACTATAATCTTAGACCGGATAATTATACAGCAAATACAGGAACTGTAAGCATAAATATCTTTGGAAAATACTTTTATAATACATGTGTAACTTTCTTTCTCTTTATGATGATCATGATACCTACGTTATGATGATGCAAATGTATTATATTTCCATCGTCATAACGTAGCGGCTATGATATCCTTCCATTGTGGAGGGTTCCATGCACCACTTGTTCATGAACACCGTGATCGGCAATTGAGAGAATCAGATCTCTCACTGGGTGCTAACATAGGACTGTATTTACTTTATAAGAATTTAAAGTTCTAACACAGTTATTAAATAAACAATTAATATCTTTAAGTTTTGTCTCGTTTGTTGCTTTAAGGAACAGCGCTTACTATTATTTTTTTAATTACAGTATGCAGGAAAACTAGCATCAGAACTAAGAGGCTCAAGAGTAGATGCCAATACCTTTGACTTAGAAGCTCAAAAAGATTATAGTAGCAACGAAAACTGCTACGTGGGCATAGAACTGAATGACATACCGGTCCTAATCGGCCAAGAAAAACTAGAAATGATCGTATAATATTTTAAATGAAATTTACATCAGCCTAATAAATTATACAGAGACTGTGAAATGATACTGTGAAATAGCATTCTGAAGTGATTATTATTCACATGACTCCACGCGGGAATTATCAGGTAGTGTCAGAAATTATTTCTCCACACGATTACTGATATAGTTTGTAATCTAAATGTTTTAATATTTGACCAACCAAACTGTAAATAGGCGTGGACCCAAGGTGTATAAGATACCACATTCAAAATATAACTTGTTTGGAAAATAATGCTCAGTATATTAACAACAAGAATAAACTTTTATTACCAATCACTGTTATTTCATTTGTCGAGCTGGTGTACAGTAAAAGTAAGGTAAGGTTAATATTGAACTGCATACTATTACGCACAAATTCTGATATAAAATTCACGGATAAAAGTTAAGGTATTTGTGTGATGGCGTCGGACTTTCGATAGTGTTTGTAACACACACAATAACAGTAAAACTTGTGTAACAATAAATACGTTCAAGCATCTCGCACGCGGTCAGCTGATCTCAAAATCAATATATATGTTAATAATTAATTATAGATGATCAAACTAGGCAGACACTAAAATGATTGTTTTCATTACACATTTAATTGTAGGTATGCTCCTTTAGAATGATCCAACGTCAAAACTTAAACACGTACAGATTTATAAGTTCTTTAGAACGATGAAATAGAAACTTCAATAAATAGCGTTACGACAGGCACGTTATAGTTTTTATCACAATAGCAGATCTGAATAGATATGAACCGAGTTGATTGGATCGGCATTCATTCAATTCGTTAGCTATTCATGAGGTTGATTTCCTTTATAAATATCTGTCGTGGCATGAAATTTCGACAGAGGTGTTGTACTATAATTAATTATGTAACTATCAGAACAGCATGGTGATATGATTTTCATGAGGATATAATAACAATGAGTAGGTTTTATTTATGTTATAGGTAAGTACAGCCGCGTGGTTCTCGGTGGAGTAGAAAATCCTTTCCCATTTTTTCCGTGGATCTCGTAAAAAGTGACTAAAGGACTAAAGGATTGCACTGTTGTCTATCAGACGGTATACAATTAAATGCAGTCTGTGCCCGGTAGACGGCAATAGGGTTGCCCCTATTACGTAAGTGGGACTAAACTCTTTATACGCCTCTGACTACCCCTTTGAGGATATAGGCGTGAGCGTGTGTATGTACATATGTACGTATGTACAATATACACCTCAACTGCCAATTTTTTTGAAGTTTCTTTGATATACCAGCTTTTCAACCCTTTAACACTTACACACTGAATATTTTTTTGTTAGATTCTTCGTATTTTTAGGTCTACTAGTTTATTTTTCACACTGCACCATTAGATACGCCTACGTCCGCATCTCCGAAATGGTAGGTCGAGGTGCATTAAACACCAACATTTTACCTAAAGAAAGTCCCACTAACGTAATATTGCCGTCAAGCCGGAACTTTAGATTATTAAAAGAGAAAATAGAAGTGCATTGAAAGGAAAATGGAGAATAGAAAAGAAAACGAATATTGTTTATACGGATACATTGGGATATGTAAGGAATAGCTAGAGGACGTCGAGCTCACATACCTGTAACTGGAACTCGCAGTTGCCGGTAGGTCCGTCCGAGCTTGCGACCCAACTAAGTTGCTAAGCAATTATAAAAGAAAAATTTAGATTATAACACATTGCAACTCATTGAAGCTAAATAAACTGACGTCCATTTAAAAGGCAATGTGTCTTTTATAATCCTCAAAAAACTGCAACTGCTGCTCTGTATAGTAATTTAGTTAATGACTTGGCCTTATGAAAGACGAGTAAAAATGTTGTGTTGTCATTTATTATACCTCCCAATCCCTTCCTAAAACAATAAAAAAAGAAACAAAGCCTACTTAGGTGACTCAATTTTTAGATGACTTTACAAAAGGAATAAAACATGGAGCTTACTGAGTGCCACTACAAACATTCTAAAGCCGAGACTTAAGATTTCCGCTTGTGAAGTACGCTCCAGAGTAATGTGTAAGTTACTTTAGTAAGATTCAACCTGCTATTCGACTTGGGTTTGATGAAAAGATTTGTGGAGCAATAATGTTCCTGGTAAAGTATACACGGATTCAGAAAGGAAAGGTTTTATTCAAGGTTATAACTATTCAGAAAAACATTAAGTACCCACTGAAATAAGTTCCACTTTCTCAAAACATTGAAGAGTAGTTTAAAGTAGTGTTAAGACATAGCACTTACATACATATACATATGTAAAATTGAAACATCAAAAACGTGCAGACGATGTTATTAAATCCACTATAAAACATTACACGACTTGCCAAAACAATTTTATTTTTTGTGTCGGGGGTAAATGAGTTGACGGATCATCCAATGGTAAGCTACTACCGCCGCCCATGGACACCAAGAGTTAAACATTTTATAACAGGTACAATAAATTACTCGGAAGACATAATCTTAACTGCTACCAATGCAAATATAATAATTTAATGCAAACATGGTCATCGGACGCCTACACGCATCGGCACTCGCATACGCATGTCGTAATATGCACAAACATTTATTTTCTTATTAATTTTAATCTTTAATTTACGAAATGATTAACTAAAATGTGTTGAAGGAATACTTACTCCGATGTCACAGAAATATTTACTTGGTTTCAAATAAATAATAATAAGAATTATTACATACTTAAATACATACATAAACTGAAGCCGGCATGTCCGAAGTAGTCCGGTAGGCAGAGTAGTAAAGAAAGACCGACATTTTACTCGTTAGAATTCGGTCCACAACATAATAGGGGCAAATCTATTGCCGTCAATCGGGACCACTTTAAGAGTTAAAGAAAGAAAAATTGGAAGTGTATTGAAAGGATAAGAAAGAACAAAGGAAGGCAGTGGAAAGGAATGGGATATTGTTTATTCGGATTATTACCGTATTCGCAATGGAAACACCAAGATAACTTTTTCACAATCTATATTTTCACTATCTTAATCTATGAGTACAAAACATTGGCTCAACTCCTTCATTGGACCTTTTCCTTCGAGCGTCCTAAGACAAGTGACCTCTTTCTGACAAAGAGCTTAAAAATGTAAGAGTGAATGAATGAATGAGTGAATTAATGACGATACAAAAGGTCAAATGAACGACTTTTAAAACATTACTTTTTAATCGAACCATTTACTACATATACACATTATTTTGATAGTACATTTTAACAGTATCAAATTAATTTTGTCAATAATATACATGATTTAATGTAGTAATCTAACAGCTCGTCCATCCTGATATAAGTTCACGTCCTCGTGAACATAACATAATTTATCAAATGTATCATAACATCACCTAAATTTACAATATTACATTTCAACAATAATTACCACTTAATTTATATAATATTTATACGTATGATTAAATACAAGTGTTTTTCATGACAGTTATTCCTAAAATATGTTGTGCACTTTGTATTTATCGTCCATTCGTCCGTGTTATAATCTTGGTAAATAAATCTAAATAAAATGTCCACTTGTGCACACTATTATAACAGTACATATCTATTATAATCTGATTGTGTACTTTCCACCACTATTAAGCGCAATTCACTCTTAGCACACGTTGTGCTGGAGTAACTATTAAGTTTCCTCTTAGCACACGTTGTGCTTCGCTTTAGATTACGAACGTTGTGTTGGAATAATTACTAGGCGCAATTTGCGCTAAGAACACGTTCACTTTAAATTACGCATTTTGCGCGTTGCATACCCTGTGCTGGAGTATATATAAAGCACACTTTGCGCTAAGCACACCTTGTGCTTCAGTTTGAATTGCGCACGTTGCGCGTTGCACACGTTGTGCTCAAGTAGGTATCTCTATAAAGCGCACTTTGCGCTAGGCACACTTTGTGCTTCAGTTTGAATTGCGCACGTTGCGCATTGCACACGTTGTGCTGGAGTATCTATATAAAGCACACTTTGCGCTAATATTTATTTTACTCATACAATTAGATATTAAAGATGTATACTATATACTTTTTTTTTCTCATAATCCAAAATAGATAGATAAATATAACAAAATTAAATAAAAATAGTCATACTTCTTACAAAATAGATTGGAAATTGATAAAGGTATACTTAATTACAGAGTTAAATCAGCAAACAAACAACAATTAATCATTATGAGCGTCATTTTCATTATTATCGCTATTGACGGTGCTATCAGAATCGGAATCTTTTTTCTTTACTATTAAAACACAACCACGGAAATATTTTTTCAACGGCATAAACTCCTGTATATGGTTGATGTCCCCTTTTTGTGATCGGTGTATCACAAACCTCGTATCTATCATTATCCAATATTTTTGTTATCTTATACGGTCCTGAGATCTTAGGCAACAATTTCCTGCTCTTACCTATACTATGTACTACTTTTTCAATTCTTACCAAATCTCCTATATAATATTTACTAGCCTGTTTTCTACTTTTATCAAAATTATGTTTTTGTTTCCCTTGACTCTCTAGAACATACTTATCTACTTCGGATCTAACTTTTACCACATCTATAGTTGGCGAAAGAAGTTCTACATTATATTCTCCTTTATTACCGTCTCGACATCGAGGACTAATTTCATCCAGTGACGCATTATCTAAGCTAGGTGCTGCAAATGAATTAAACTTATTGCTTTGCCCACCCACGTGAATCGCCACTACCATTTTTTCCCTTGGTATTTATATTACTTTCTGTATTCTATGTTAAGTCAGATTCAATCTCTGATATAATATGACCCTCGTATAGATTAGTAAGTTTAAGACCAAATAAAATTTCCGATGGGGATTTTCCGGTACCCTTGTTAATTGTATTATTTAGACCCCACTGTACCTGTAATAATCTATCGTCCCACAACCTTTCATCCTGTCCATGGTTTTGCGCGGCCAATGAATCTAATATCGTACGGTTGTATCTCTCTACCTGGCCATTAGCCCGTGGGGAGGCAACAGCATTTTGAATGTGTCTAATGCCTAGTTCTTTAATAAGTTTCTTGAATTTTTCGCTGGTAAAAGAAGTTCCACGATCACTTATTAAACGCGTAGGCAATCCAAATGTACCAAAATAATCTCTAAGTACTGCAATACTCGTATTAGATTTTGTGTTCTTCACCGCTTTTAAAACTATGAACTTAGTGTATGCGTCTATGATAACTAAAATGTATACATTCTTGCGTTTGCTAGTAACAAACGGTCCTACATGGTCTATATGAACAGTATGGAACGGGATAGAAACTTTAGGTATGGGGTGAAGATAGCCTTCTTTCTTTCCCGCAGGAATTTTATTATGTGCGCACTCGAGACAAGACTTGACATATTTTTTTTTTTATAAACTTTCTCATTTTTGAAAACCAATAATGTTGCTTTATTCTATCGAACGTTTTCTCGAAACCGAAATGCCTTATCTGATCATGATTTCTTTGTAAAATTTGCCAACGACATCCTTTACGTACCACCCATCTTAATCCTTCTTCAGTATTTCTATAAATTCTATTTCTTTTTAATGCAAAGTTTTTCCTTATTTCTATAACACCATCATATTGTGGATCTGACAACATAGCTTTTATACGTTTCAACTCTGAATCATTTGATTGAACGGTGTCTAACCAATCAGTTTCAATGCTCATTACGTCAAAAGTTTCAATGGTATCAATGACACCTATCTCACCAGAGACTGGGTTTTGGCTTAAAACATCAACGTGCATCATACTATTTCCAGACCTGTACATAATCTCGCAATCATATTCCTGAATTAAGCTTCACC
Organism: Tyria jacobaeae; assembly: GCA_947561695.1. Taxonomy (NCBI): domain Eukaryota; kingdom Metazoa; phylum Arthropoda; class Insecta; order Lepidoptera; family Erebidae; genus Tyria; species Tyria jacobaeae. The sequence goes on from OX387220.1 coordinate 15,818,677, forward strand.
ACCTAGCAACACGAGGAATCATATCTTTCTTTTGAAACGTTGCCCTGAGTGAGTTGCAGTCAGTTACTATCGTAAATTTTAACCCTAGGACATACGGTCGAAATTTCATCAATGAAGCTATAACCGCAAGGGTCTCTAACTCGTACGATGAGAAGTGCGATTCTTCTGGAGAAGTTTGTCTACTGTAATAAGCTATCGGTTTGAAACTAGAATCACTTTGTTTTTGTAACAGTATGCCTCTTACACCGTGTTTGCTAGCATCTGTATGAATTTGCGTTTCGGCAGTTGGATCGAATAAAGCCAGAACAGGTCTAGATGATAAAATATTTTTGATTTCGGTAAACGCGTAGTCTTGTTCTATACCCCATTCCCACACGGCATTCTTTTTAGCAATTTTGTCAAGGGCTTGGTAATTTGCGCGAACTCTTTGATAAATTTTCTGAAAAAGCTACCTAATCCTACAAGCTGCCTTACGTTATGAACATCTTTTGGAGTTGGGAAGTTTTTTACAGACTCAACCTTTCACGCCCCTGGCTTTATACCTGCTACTGAGATCTCAAAACCCAAATAATCGACTTCTAGTTTAAAGAAATAACATTTCTGTGGTTTTAAAGTGAAATCTGCTTGTCGTAACTTTTTAAAAATTGTGCACAGGTTTTCCAATCCTTGCTCAAAAGATTTAGATGGGACTAAAATGTCATCCATGTATCAAACCTTGCATTACCTAACTCCATGTTAATTGTCCTTTGAAAGATAGCCGGAGCATTGACTAACCCAAATGGCATTCTATTGAATTCGAATTGTCCTTCTAGAGTTACGAATGCTGTTTTGGATTTAGATTCTTCGCTTATTGGTATTTGGTAATATCCAGACGCCAGATCCAATGTAGTAAAGTAAGTATTTCCGGCCAGTCGATCTATCTGATCCTCTATACGCGGAATCGGGTAATGTTGCTTTTCCATTTTTCTATTCAACGCACGATAGTCGACACACAAGCGTTTATCACCGGTCTTCTTTTTAACAATAATTATAGGTGACGCGTATGGAGAGGACGATTCTATTATAAATATTGTTTTGTAGCAATTCATCTGTCATTGACCTAACCTCGGCCCTTTCAGTATGACTAAGGCGGTAGGGACGATACACAACCGGATTAAAGTCTTTCAATTCGATATCCATGGTGATAATACTAGTGCACCGTAATTCCGGCAAACTTTTGGCAAAACAGTCCCTGTATTCATTCAGTAAATCCAATAACTGACGTTTTTGAATTTCATTTAAACAATCATCAACATTCAAATCGTCTAGTGTAAGCATGCTGTTTGTCTTACATATTCTGTTGACATCTAAATACGCATTAATGTTAGAGTTTTCTAAATAAAATTTACCCCGAGATATAACTTGACCTGTTTGAAATTTCAGCCATAAACTTTTATAATTTGCTACTTCTATGTAGCCTAAACCATTCTTTATATGAACTTTACAACCTGTTATTATATATTTAGGTCTTTGACTATCTTCGACACAAATGTTTCCTGTTATATCACAGTCAGTTTTTACTTTAAGGCTAGCATCCCCGCATATGCTTACAGTTTTACATATTTTTAAAGTTAGGCGTCGATCATTTATTGAAAATCTTGAACTAATTACTAAATTTTTATTATCCTTGTGAATTTCAATATGGGACTGTTCAGTTACAGTTTGCCCTATCAAAACATCGTAGCTAAGAAAACGATCTGGTACCACTATCAACTCTGCTTTTACTTTTACGTGATCTATTGTCAAGTCGAAGGTACATGCACCAATTAGTTGTATGATATAATTACCAAAGCCATGTAAGTTTGGTAAGTTTGTAGTTCTCCAAGTATCATAATCAAGAATTCTCCTAGCAACAGATTCTTTAATTAATGTACACTGGCTACCTAAGTCTACGTAGGCATTAAGTTCAGAACCATTAATGTAAATATGCTTTTTAAATTTTTCATCCCCCAACTTCCCCGCATCAAGTAGTCATAACGACTTAACCTCTGACCTATCTTTCCGAATTCCCCGAGAACAGTTGGGATCGTCATGACCAAATCTTAAACACTTCTGACACATGACTATTGGCTTCTTACAATTATTAAATGTGTGTCCTATTTCATGGCAGTTGAAACATTTTATTTGCCTACTATTCTGCTCAAATCTAGTCTGTTTACGATTAGAATCAGCATTCAGTCTGATGAACTTCCTATTCTTCTCAAATTTTTCATGTTTTACACTTCTAAGATACCCTAATAATTTGTCTGAATCTTCAAACCCTACGGCTTCTGCACCATACCGGACCGACCTATCCTCTATCACAAAAACGATACAGCCGATAGCATTCTTGTCACTTATCCCGCAACGGTTTAAAGCTATTAATTTCTCGTAATAATACTCTTCTAAACCCTATCCAAATTTAGCTCTTATACTGAGCATTTCAGTCAGTAGACGTCCATAATTCTCATACACTGGGAAAGCGGACCTGAGTTTCTGTTGCCATACATCCCAAGTATACATTACTGACGGTTGACCCTCATACCACCGTTTTGCTGTGCCCATGAGTTTCGGTAAAGCGGAATGAGCCGTATGTTAGCTATCCCAACCGTAAATTTGAGCACACTCCTTAACTTTGTTCAACCAAGTGACGATAGTTTGATTTTTAATTTTAGGATCAAATTCAGGTACGACAGTATTAGTTATAAATTTTTCTCTGTTATGTGGATTCACAGTTGAGACAGCATTTAAAACCTGACTAAGACTATCTATTATGTTTTTGTTTAAAGACTCATTATTATTTGAGTTCACCGAGGGTAAGTAAGTGAGGGATAGAGCATTGTGACGGATTTACATTGGTTTGAGTAGTGTTAACGTTAATATTATTGATACCCCGTTCATTAAGTATACCTTCAATTTGCTTTTCATAATCCGTTTTTATCGCTAATAATATTGTATTCGGTTGAAACATGCGGAACGTTGTTTTGTAAATCCTTTAGATTATTTCGTGAACCCATTTCGGGTTGAAAATTAGTTTTATAATTGGTATGCTGTGAATTATTATTATGTCTACGTTTCCTACCTGATAATGTTGAATCTGACCTTGAACGTGATCGGCGCACAAATCTCGGCGTGCGCACGCGATGTGATCTTCTGCTACGTGACCGAGTGCGCCTGCTCTCGATGGAACTTGACCGCCTCACGGTGGAAGGCGACCGATGAGTCACGTTAGAACAGCACTGCCTCGTAGCAGTTCGGGATCTCCGCCGTCTTGTGGCAGAGCGGGACCGCCGGCGCTGCTATCTTGAAGTTGTTCGCCTCTGTCTATCTCTTGGCATTGTATATAATTATTCAATAACTAAACGATCTGTAAACTGGCTTAACATTACTGCAAAATATTTTATATTTATTGTACTGCTATCTTTATGTAGCTACCGCTCATGTAAGATATTTATCAAAATTAAATAAAGGAGATTTTTAACGAATATAGTCTCATTAATTTACTTTTTAAGAAATAATCAATATAACATGATTAAAAATAACTTTGAGAACACACTGAGAATACTTGTACAATAAAATAAGCGAAACTAGGCAAAAAAATTTTTGCTGTCATAAAAAATACCCACATAATTAAAACTCAAAATAATGAATAGTATACAGGACTTTATTAGTGTTTTCCACAGTAATATTAATAAAATATATATGACTCACCTTATAAGTTTTTCTTTTTATTTTATTCTTACCAACTTTTGCCAAACAGCACGTGTACAATCCCACTTCTGAAGTTATTACCGTATTCGCAATGGAAACACCAAGATAACTTTTTCACAATCTATATTTTCACTTTCTTAATCTATGAGTACAAAACATTGGCTCAACTCCTTCATTGGACATTTTCCTTCGAGCGTCCTAAGACAAGTGACCTCTTTCTGACAAAGAGCTTAAAAATGTAAGAGTGAATGAATGAATGAGTGAATTAATGACGATACAAAAGGTCAAATGAACGACTTTTAAAACATTACTTTTTAATCGAACCATTTACTACATATACACATTATTTTGATAGTACATTTTAACAGTATCAAATTAATTTTGTCAATATTATACATGATTTAATGTAGTAATCTAACAGGATCGATTAGGAAGTGTAAACAATAGCTTGAGAACGTCAGGTCCCATACCTGTTAATCAAACTGACTGTAGCCACAAGATCCAACCCCTCTCCCCAACTATCTCCAGCCTCTTGTTAAGCTTTTTGAATTCGATAAAATATTTTCATAGTTTTGGCTGGACAGTCATGAAAGGTCTTTTTGCATTATTATCATAGATTTACATGACAGACACCAGGCCACATAACTTTAGTAAACGCAAATTCCCGGAAGCTTACTTCACAAAAGCGTGTTTACCTTTTATTTCCATTTGAGATACAATTGTCCTTCCTTGTGTTGGTAAATTTTATTCTTCAGTAGATCTAATACAATATCTTATGCTTGAGCTTTTTCAAAAAACGTATTCAGGCATTGCTAAGGTCTATCATGAAAAGAAAATAAGTCTCGCTCAATCTGAACGAATTTACCTTATAACATAGGCATAACATTTTGGCCATCAAACGTAAATGTTTAAAGGGCCTGGAATCCATATTGTTTTTTTTTAATACAGGGGGACAGATGAACAGACAGTTCACCTGATGGTAAGTGACAACCTCCTATTATGGACACCTACAACTCAAGAGTTGTAGTGTGCTGCCAGCCTTTGAGGATGATGAGTGGGGATGAGTGATTTTAAAGAGAAGAGGGGGAAAAGGGGTGCGGAAAGAGGAAAGGGGGAGTTGGGCCTCCGGAAACTTCACTAATTTTGGCGAAATGCAATGTGACCGTTGCTTCACAACTGGTTTTCTGTAAGGCCGTGGTATCTCACCGGTCAAGCCGGCCCATACCTGCTTAAAGACCAAGATGATCTCTATATAAAACTAAAAGGGTTATATATAATATATTATTCTGCAGCTCCAAAACATAAAATGAACCCACCTCTACTAAGTGTTGAAATTTGCGGTAGTTACTTAATAAAAGTTGATAAGTCTCGTTTGTCCGCTAGACCATATAAACAGTATTTAATGAATAATATTCCAAATGCCATTTCATATACAGCTGTATGTGTAAGCTCCAGGGGTATTAACACAGACAAGTAAATCCAGGATTAAATGTTAGAAAGACGGCTCTGACACATTAATTATCACATCATGAGTATCATCAATAGAATCTAATCTAATCACAGACGAGGGTTCCAATTAATTCGTGTTCTTGATCCCATCGTATTCCACTTAACATTATGACGTAGCTACACGTTTTGTCGTCAGCATGACGTAATCAAAAACAGTACTTTAATTATTTAAAATATTTTAAAATTAATATTATTTAGTATAAGATAGAAATGGTCCTGGTCCTTTTTGGAGAACACGATTGCTTTTAAATATATATATTTTATTTAAACTATTGATCCTTGTCAAAAAAATATTTGGTAGAAACTAACACTACCAACTTTAACAAGGTTTACAAATAATTTCTTTTACATTTCTAAGTCGAGACCAAAAATCAACACAACTCGTATGTATATGCATGATGTGCGTTATGGTAAATCAACTTTAGTCTTCTTCTTCTTAATGTGCCTCTCCGACTAGCGAAGGTTGGCAGTGAGCTCTGCATATCGCATCCTGTCGTTTACAAGGCGAAACAGCTCTGCAGCACTCGCAACACGTGTTCTTTCCCGGATATTTCTCAGCCACGACTTCTTCCTAAGCAACTGTTCTTTTCAGGAAACTTTTCCCATTTTAGTCTACGACAGTGTAAAAGACGTACGTTTCCTTTTTCTGTACATCAATAGAGAAAATACTTATCTCTGTAACGCTATGTTAGTCTTTGACTCTTTTTTGTATATTGTCACTGTCAAATTTTAGTAAGTATGTAAATTATATAAAAACGGCAAAATACAATAACAAATTGCGAAAATGGCATGTGGTAACGAATTAATGTCTTCGTACAATCTTTATTCTGCTATTTTGGCTCTAAAGCTATTGGGCCTAGCCGCTTTATCGACTATACAGCCCTTTTGTACTCCAGAAAAGGCTATCCGCGCCAGTGTAAGTGACTTGAAGCACCTCACACCGTTTTGGGTGATAGCAGCAGTTTATTTGGCTACCGGTCCGAATCCAACTACAGCCTTGACTCTTCTCCGCACATTTGTCGCAGCCAGGATTTTGATTGCACTGGGTTATGTGCTGCAAATACCAAGAAAGATTACGAATTGCGCTGCCTGCGTCTCTTTTCTTGTAACAGGCTACATGGGTGGTGCGGTAGTATATTATTACAGAAAATCATTGTAAATCAAAAATGTTATTGTTGGATTTTAATGATGAGATAAGCAGTTTTCATATAATTTTACAGGAGAAAAAAAAATGTGTACATTTTTCTTAATATATTGTGGACAATATTTACGGTGTATGAATTATTGTATGGCTCTTGGGTGAAGCCTTTTATCTTATAAATATATACTTATATTTCTTGGTGACTAAAGAATTGGATAATTTTTACAGAAATGTTTGTGACAAACAAAATCGAAGACTTTTGTCATATCGAGAAATATGCAAGATATCATCTTCTTATCGTTAAGACGTTGTGTTATTTGTCATACCGCTGAATAGCACGCTAGTGTAGTGAAGTTCTGTATTCTAAATCCATATATTTTAGAGGTCGCATGAGGATACAAAAGCCTCCAATTTGTTATACATATCTTTCTCAAATACCCTTGCTAGTATGGGGATCAAAGTTATTAGTCCTTTAATGGTTTATATTAGCCTTAGTACTTTTTAATGTAATGGCTTTACAATTGATATTTTCAATCGCGAGGAAAATATGTCTTCTGATATTGATAGGTTGATTATATAAGATGTAAGGCACCTCTTACTAAGCTGAAAACACATTTTTTAACTACTTTATTGCTAATGTGGTCGTAATTGTGGTGGATTTTTCAACTGACTTCAAATAAGGAGGAGGTTCTTAATTCGGCTACTTATTTTTTTTAATACTTGTTACCTCAGAACTTTCGACTGGGTGAATAGATTTTGATGATTTTCTTTTATTTAAAAACTGATGCCTCCTGCGTGGTCCCGTTACAACTTGGTCCAGTTCTGACAATGGCGTCCATGAGAAAACCATATAAGTCTTACATTTTATGATAGACATATTGAAGTCGGTTGTCTACTATTTTAAAGTGAATTATTATTATTGAATTATAGTCCAGACGGGCTAGGCACCGTTCAGTATTCCGAGAGAGGAGAGCTTTGCTCTCTCATGCTTTTATATACACTGATTATTAATTGAGTACGTAATAATAAACGGAGTGGGTTTATAGGAAGGGTTTATTCACAGCATAGCACAGGGCACACACAAAACCCTGGCGCTGGTGCTTGCTATATCTAGATTTTTTCGGAGCGCTGGTCATGGTCTCTCATAACTGGCATGTTGGTTTAGTAGTTAGGTTAGTGGACCTCGACTGCTAAGCCATAGTTCAAGAGTTCCATTGCCTCACGTTAGAAACATATACATATTCGTGATCCACTAATAGCATCTTAACACATAGAACTTTCTCCGTCCAAACCCCAAACTCTGCCCTTCAGCTGATAGTATTTCTTTAATAACTTAAACGTTAGTACATTCACTGCCTGAAATGTGTTTGTACTATACGTATATATGTGTATATAAATGTAGCTTAATTTTTTTCGTTCTATATATATCTATATCGTTATATATATATATATATATACGTATAAACGTAGGTCACGCTGAAGAATTCTTGATAATTACGTCCTTCTACCGCGTGTTCTTGTGCTGTATATCTATTTAGTGCTTGGTGGCTAATAATAGAAGCTCATAGAAGAGTGATATATCAACAGATTTGGGCAGTTTTAGACATTGGTCAAGTACGAAAATTCTGACATATGTATATACATTTAGGCGTCAGAAATCTTTCTACTACATGGATACCTCATAATTTGACTGAAGATCAAAAACGCCTTCGTTTGGATTAGTGCCGCTCAATGCTCAAAAAGTAAGTAAGTGACTCGATTGATGTATATGACATCGTCACGGGTGATGAAAGCGGGATATATAGCGGACACGAACCCGAAATCAAAAGGCAACCAGCGCAATGGTTGTGTTGATTCGAAGATTTGCCGATAAAGAAAAGTAAAGAAGGGTAGAAGTCAAGGGAAAAATATGATTGCCTTGCTCTTTGGACGTACAAGTCTTTTGGCAACAAATAGTGCTACTCGTAAAAAATGAAAGGATTATTATTGCAGATTTATTTGTCAGTCATTGTTTACCAGTTGTCATGGAAAATTTTAGACAGCTGCGCCTAAAAAGCAGGATCCTACTCCACTACGACAACGCTCCAGCTCACTCCGCTAGACAGACTATCAAATATTTTTCTATCGAAGGTGAGCAGTTAGTTAGTCATCCTCCTTACAGTCCCAACCTAGAACCTTGTGACTTTTATTTATTTGCTAAAATAAAACCGTCTTTTATTTTTGTAATAAATTTAGAGGAATTCTTTTATGAACCATAAAGATGAGTGGGTTAATTGCTTCAGTGAATGGTTCCTACACATGCGACGGTGCTTAAAAAGGATTGGAGACTACTTCGACAAGCATAAAAATATTAACAGGCTTTTATATATTTCAGTTTAATATTTTCTATAAACTTTCAGTGCGACCCCCGTATATACCCAATACGTATACATACTACATGCATAATAAATATTTTATTTTACATTCATCCTTTCTCTTAACATGGAGAGAAAACGGATTAAATATATGTATTTTAGTTACCGGGTAAATTGAGATGATTGATTTGCCCAAAACCTATTTATGAGTAGCATTATACATATGTGGTGTATGTAAATAGAGACAGATATAAAGATGTAACTGGTGAGCCAGAAAGTAATAAAAGTTTTTTTAATATATCTATATACAGCGAAGTAATTTTTCTTTTATTCATGATTTCTTGCAAAGATTTTTGTGGTATTTTGTTGTTGCGTTGCTTAATTTCATATTTATTAGTAGTTACAGGTTGTTACGAGTATATTTCGTTCGACAAGAACACTTTTTGTTAAAGAGCTTTACATCATATTTTAAAGCTTTATTCTTATCTTATTTTAAAGTCTTATTCTAACTTTTTTGAACTAATGTCATGATTAGCTCTGATAATCCTTTTTACAAGTTTAAGCCCAATAGAATACAATTATAAATGGGATTTGGTGTTTCCAAAAGATTAGAGTATTTCGAAATTTTAGATATTATTGAACTTAGAGACTATACTGCTTTTAAAGAAAAACATTGACTAATGTTACTAAGCTCAGGCCTAAAGAGCAACCTTTATTTCCGGAATGTAACCTTGGTTGATTATAAAACAATGGTATTTAAATTCGTACCGATTCGATTTCGATTCATAGCCTCAATAGAAACAAAGGTCTTAATACAATTCAATAAACTGATCGCCCTTTATTAAAGTCTCACACTTTGCTGATCATGACGGTTTATGTTTCCAAATTGAATTAATGGAAATATTGTTTTGTGTTGGAAGTGAATATTTCATTTGTTCATTAATTTACAGTAGGGAAACTGCTCGATAAAATAAACGAGTGGTTTTGATCATCCAACTTCACAAATGATAAAAACTTGTTTCAGTACGGGTATACCTAAAGAATGGTTAAATATTATTAAATGGCAAATTATATAAGGTTGGGGAAAAGTTTCTTTGTACTTATATACAAATTCAAGTCATTTTTTTATCAAAGTTTATTTATGTTTAATTATAATATATATATGCCCTTCCGATCCCACCATACACACAGCATTACCTTCAGTGAGCTCGTGTTGCACCCAAATATCGAGTTTTTTTTGTATAGCTAGACTATTTCAAATGGGTTAAAATTGGTTTGTTGTCAATCCTCAGTTATTTGGCTATATCGTAACTACTATTATGCCGATCTGATCCCCTTTTTTCAAAAATGGCATCGAATATATCCCTACGTAGACGACCAGAGCGAGCTGCCTCTTTGACATCAAAATTCCTGGACTGAAAATGCTTGAACCAACATCTACTCTACTACTCTCACTGAAAGTGCATTGGGTCCCTATACCTCACAATTTATTTTTGCGACTCCAGTCGCCTTTTTTCAATTTTACAGAGTTACAGCAGATATAAAAATGTCAAAGACGGCACTTCTTGCCTTAGTCCGGCGTCATAAGCCAACAACGCCTACATATACTCTGGACGAGATGGCAAAAGAAAAAGGCCACCAGGTCCTTCGACTACCACCCTACTATTGCCAGCATAACGCTTTTGAGCTGATTTGGGCCCAAATAAAAGGTATGCTTTTAATTTCAATTACCATTTTGAAGCTTTATAAAAAATCAGCTTTCCGAACGTAGTTTCGGGATCAACTATTGGGGTAGCTGACCCGATAAGTTGTTAAAGTATTTTCCCTACGCCTGTGCCAGCTGGCTGATCGAGGTGAGGATACCTACTTAGCCGGCCAGACTGTAGAAGCCGTCGAACCTTAGCTACGCAGATATTACTAGGAGCAGGGAAAGGAAATGTTAGCCGACCACACTGTTTAGTCCTTGAACCGTAGCTATTAAAGTGAAACACCAGGAAATGGTTGGATTTTACTTGTATTTCATTAAAAAGTATGCACGTTATATTTACAATTTTGACCATTAAGTAGCGTAGTCAGTTCACCCACAATACATGGATAAACCAATAAGATTTCTAAGCCTATATTTACAATATTCGATGTGTAGGCAACCAATCAGATTACGTTGCTGTTTTCGGTGGCTGTGTGCGTGAGTATAAATTATGCAACGTATAAAAACTAGGAGTCGCGCGGATCGCTTTCAGATTTCGTCAGGAGCACTCCACCACGCTCCAGCTGACTCGTGTCCTAGACGAGATGGCTACGTGGTTGAACAAGGGCGTGAGCACGGTGACCGTGATGCTCGTCATAGAGAAGGCGTTCGACAGAGTGTGGCATGAAGGTCTCATCCACAAGCTGTCGACATCGTCTCTACCACGAAAAGTAGTCGCGATCATCGCATCGTTCCTGACCCAGAGAACCTTCCGTGTGGCTATAGAGGATACCACATCGGAAATCAAAACCATCAGTAAAGAAGTCCCGCAAGGGAGCTGTCTGTCACCGGCCTTGTACGCCCACTACACGGATAACATCCCTGTAGTCGGAGACGTCAAGCTGGCACTGTTTGCAGACGATGCCGCGTACTTGTTAAGTTCACGCAACGCCGCACACGCTGCACGGAAATTGCGCCCCACACTCGAAGCCCTTCCGGGCTGGCTGAAGCAATGGAGGCTCAAGTGCAACGTGTCGAAGACCCAGGCGATGATAACCGGTATGGCACACCACCCGCCAAACCTGCGTCTGATGGAAGAGGACATCCCATGGTCCCCAAAGGTCAAGTACCTGGGAATCACCATCGACAGATCACTGTCGATGAATCACCACGTCGAGACTATCACAGCGAAGGCCAGAGCTGCGCGGACGAAGCTGCGTCCCCTGCTATCCTCCAGACTACCAGTAAGTGCCAAACTAGGCATTTACAAAACATATATCAGGTCGCGCCTCACCTACGGTGGGCCGGCCTGGTACAACTTGATAGCAGGGACATCGCGCAACGTTTGCAGGCTTTAGAGAACAGCTGCCTTCGCATGGTGGTCGACGCCCCCAGGTACCTCAGGAATGCAACAATCCACCGAGACCTCAAGTGGGAACCTATAAAGGAGTTTGTGAGCAGACTCGCCACGGGGATGTTTGAACGGGCTGACCGCTCGAAACTTCCCCACCTGGTAGGTATTGCTCCGCTCCCACATCCAGACGATACAACACTCATCCGGAGGCGACTCAAACGCCCCGCTCGGGAGCTCATATCAGTTCCTTCGAGCGGGGCATTGGCTTCGCCATCGGATGCAGATAGCTAACCACCGACCTCTCGCAGGCGGCTCGCTGGACCCCTCTTCAGAGGAGCGATCGGCGAGCAAACCTCGAGGCCGGTGAGCTAACTCCAATGACCGGCTCACAGTGGTGAGCTGCGAGGAAAACCACTATAAGGAGCCCAGTGCTTCAAATAGTCTCCCCACCCCCCTCAACAGGGGTGAGATGATACCAGATAGATCGCTTCCATTCGGCGCTTGGTATGCAGTGCGAGTGGATGTATGCTTCCTTAATGCATGTTTAGGCTAAACAGTACGTGGCATGTATATGCCACAGAAGCATGTAGTTTAAAAACTTTACCAGATACTAGATTAGACGTATTTCAAGTGTAATTTTTAGTCTTACCTATGAAATAAATAATTTTTTGATTGAATTGAAATACTTTTTTTTCATCAGTTCGTTTATTTTTAGGTCACGCCGCAAGAAATAATGCTTCGCCGCCATTTACGGCAAATAAGATGTTGGCACTATTACAAGAGGCCATCAACAATGTTCCAAACAGAGGCCAAAACAAAATAGGACATTATGTCTGTTTGGGATCGTGACATCCATATTGACAACATAATCGAGTCATCGTTAATAGTATCCATCACAGATTCTGATGATGAATTTAGTGACAATGCAGATGTTCCTGACTCTGATATCAGTTTAGATGAATCAAATTTATTTTTTCTTAGCAACCTTTTAAGCAACCTTACTCTTTATATGTGCTGTTGTTTCATTAATATAATTATAGACTTTTTAACAACAAAAATTGACCTACGCACAATAACCGTTTTTTATTATAAAAAAACATCGACTATCCATTGTAGCAGTACATCTCATCACTAAATACGTCTATGGCGTTACGTTATACGCATAACAATTTGCTTAATTTTTCTTTCAATTGGATTTTATTTGTAGATTAGAACATTCGGGTTGGGTTTACAGCTGAAATACTAAGTCATAATTTGTAAATCGCTGCAACTTTCAAGAGTGAAACGAAACGTTACTGAAACTGTCACCCGCACCATGCTACAGCGAAAATAGTATAGGTACTTGATGGTAACAAAGTCCCGTGTTACGTATCCGAACCGATTCCACGCTGCCTTCTCTCGAACTCAATAGTTGTCTATATACTTGTAATTCTTTAGGATTTTTTACTTACTTAAAAAAAATGTAATGTGGGAAAAGACGTCGTGTAATAGAACCCTCGTTTAAACAACGAAAACGGAATTGTATCTTTTTATACACACAGGTGGATGAAACACATTGTATGAGGTAGGGTAAATTTTTTCTTTGTTTTTTATGTGGCGTACGTTGTATTTAACGTCTGGAATTATTTATTTACCCGGAAACAGGTTAAAATGTTTATTTATGGCACACTGTGTTTGCTTTTTTGTGTTCTGTTTTTATGCTTTCAAAGTTGATCTTGATAGTAGTGCTGAATTACGTGTAGCATGTTTTATTAGATGACAATACAGTGGCAGTAATTATTGTAGAGTCAAATTCTTTGATGTACTTAAGCTTCAATGAACACATTGTTGGTTAGTATTAAATTGTACATTTTGAAAGTAAGACGTTTAAAACAAAACTGGAAACTTTAAAACAAATCTGAAAATAGAGTTCGAAAAGACTCGACTGGGTTTCCTATAATTGCATTCGGTTCATTATCAATTAAACGAACTGCTATTGAATCGAACTGGTATGGGAATTACGTTATCATAATAAAAATAATTTAATAATATCTGTTTTTTTGCTACTCGAAACAATTTTGCTATGCCAGCCTGGCAGTGTATAATAAAGCGTCCTATTGCTGCGGCTAGGGCACTCATCGATACGACGCTAATCTGCTTTCGATCGGGCAATTGGCGACCGAGAGTCATGCAGAGATTATGCAACAGGCATTCTTGAAGACTGTCATTAGTCCTCATCAATATATGTCATGTGCCACAGAGCGCAATGACTTTCTTAAGCAGAAAGTTTATGTATGGGCAAATATAATTAAATGGTACAAAAAGCAGATCGATTTAATCGTAATCGTATGGTCTAAAAAAATAAGAGGTGAGAATAGAATCAACCTGATTCGTGTGTGTGTGTGTGCACGAGCGTGTTTAGAACGCTTAGCAGACGGTCAAAAATAGTGAAATAAAGAATTGTGTTTTTGGTTCGGTTTCATCACAACAACATAGATTAACTAGAACAGTCAAACATATTGGATTTGGACGGGCCTGTTGTCGTGGGTTCCATTCCCACCCAGGACAAATATTTGTGTGAGGAGCACGATCATTTGCTTTGTGTTTGGGTGTAATTTATCTATAATATGTATGTATTTAGAAATATATAAGTATATTTATCAGCAGTCTGGTTACTATAGTACTGCTTAGTTTGGGATCAGACGGTCGTGTGTGAGATGTGTGGAGTATTTATTTATTTATTTATACCAATATTTGAAGTAAACAGATCTTCCGACAGAGCTCATAGAGAATAATTGACTAATATTTTACAGCCTTACAATTGAATGTGAATATTGTTCTCAAACCGAAAAACATAATTATGTTACTGGTTCCAGTTTCAGAATAATACCAGGCTATGAAATGCTCTGTATGTATTTCTTAACAGTAAGTAAGTTTATTTGTGTTAGGATATTATAGTAGGCAGTTCTAGACTTATTTCTAGAATTGAATGGACGGGGCTCCATCAGGTTACTTCTAATGGCATAATTTTACCCATTAGTGACAGAGTAAGGAAACTGGGTATTTATAACGATAAAACTTTGTCCTGGGGCCCACAGTTACAGGAAACTAGCCGCAAAGTTTTTTGCATCTATAAGATCACTGAGAAGATTACGTAACTTTCTTCCTAGTGACACTAAAATTGCCCTGATCCAATCTCTCCTCCTACCAATCCTTGATTACGCTTATGCCAGCTATCTTGATCTCACTGAGGACCAACTTAATAAACTTGAGCGCCTTCAAAATGTCTGCATCCGGTTTATATTTGGCTTACGCAAATATGACCATATTTCTGAATTTCGTATCGCCGAAATGCTCATATTCTTGCCTTACTTTACAATATTTTGTTTAAACCCTTTACTCCCGTTTACCTCAAAGAACGTTTCTAGTTCCTAAATGACACCCATGCGAGGTTCCTGAGATCATCGGAAAATCATCAATTAAAAAATCCTTTGCATTCCACAAACTTCCTTCATAAATCTTTTATGATACAGGCAGCTCGCCTCTGGAATGCATTAATGGAATCTATTAGACGAGCAGTCGCTTTCAATTAAAAAACAATGGTTAGTGATCACAATCTATCAAGGTAATATTACACTTATTTGCAATCTCGGATATTTAAATATATTTATTTATTATATTGGTATATACGAGTATATACATATGTAGGTATCTATGTAGGTAAGGTATGTATGAATATTTATATACATATATGCATATACATATATATATATATATATATATATATATATATATATATATATATATATATATATATATATATATATATATATATATATATATATATATATATATATATATATGTATATATATATATATTTTATGTCTTTTTTATAATTATGTAAATTGTTTATAATCTAAAGTTATAAGTACACCTATTAACTGCCCAATCTACGAATCCATTGCATCATCCAATAACTGTGAACTATCCTGTCAGTTCGAGTTATAGATATAAGACTCTGCTTCGCTCTAACTATTTCTTACTTTTACTCCCTAATCCACCCGTTTAACAGTATATAATTCCCCCCTTTTTGTGTGACCCACTTGTGACGGAACACCGTGTGGTTTTAGTCTTCACTGTCAGCTCCGGTGTGGTGATGACCCGTGGGGGCTTCCACACGAAAAAGAAAAATTACATATTTCTATAGCTCTTCTAGAAAAAATTGGCAGCATTTTGACAGGAAAATGTAGGAAACTCCCTTTCCCTTGCAATATGCTCCCATTTTTCAAATATACTTTCAAAATTGCTCGCATAGCTTTTGAATTATGGTCGGCAAAATGTTACGCCTCTGGCAGTATAGAATAAAAAAAATCAAATTCATTACCAATTAAAACCAATATCGACAGGCACCTTGCCAATTAAGTTAAATGAGTCGCGCCTTACTATTCTCTCATTCAAATATATACACACATATATATATATATATATATATATTTATTTATTTTTGATTTGATTACGAGTAATCTGTGCCGATATAAAAAGCTATGCTTCAAATAACCATTAATTAATTTTAATTATCTTTCACGGCAGCAAATATTATATGATATTGCAGAAATGAATTTTTTTCTTAGGCCATCGCAAACTTAAATTTTGAAACTTCCCTCCAAATGAACAGTTTTGAATTTTCTCTTGAATTCAAGTATAATATTGGTATATTAATAATACAAAGTCAGTAGTTTCCTTACAATCTCGCTTGAACTGAACACAATCTAAAAAGCAATTTTCTCTCCGATTTAGTTCCTTAAAACGATTCACTAAGTCCTTGCACTGCTGAGTCAAACAACTTGGTATTTGATTTGTTCATTTCACTTTATAGAGCAGCTCGATAATAGTAAACGACATACATAGACATATACAATGTTATAATGTAGGAAAGAGCGAGTGCAAAGTCTGTGAACACAACTGGCAAGGGCTTTGTTGCATAACCAAGTATTACTATCATACGCGCCGCTGTGAACATTCTAAAAAGTGTTATAGCATTCTCCAACTTCGGATTTGTTGTAACATAGAACGCTGCAACAACCCAATATGGTGCTAAGTTCTTCAGTTCATGCAAGTAGGCTCTTCTGACATCGTCGGTGTGAGTAAATACTCCTTTACGCACCCAGGTCATTGCAGCCAACGGACTCAAGGCTAAAAGCTTCATTGCTAGCAGAGCCGAATGAACCATGTAAGTATGTAATATCTGGTTGTCTAAATTGATTGTGATAGTCATTTGACTATGTATACATTTTACTTCTTAATTTAACGTGGATTAACGAATCCAATTGATTTAAATAAATAATTATTGATAAAAAAATTAAATACATTTTACTATAGAACATTACATATTAGGACACCTCGTATTCAGTTTCATTCATAGGTGATTGACAGCACTTGACAAGCTCCCTTCAATTCAAATCATAGACTTGGTAAGTAGTGGTTTAACTATAGACTTTCTATAAAAAAACCGTAAAGATTCAGATTCAGATTCAGATAGTTTATTGTCAACACAGGTATACATAGTATTATAAGAGGGATCTTAGAAGAAACGACATTATCCTTACTATTCCTATTTCTGTACTATAATATTTATAAATGCTTCAGTAGCTTTGTTTATTTGTTACGCTTTCATGCCTAACTACACAACCGATTACCATACAATTTTGCATACACGTTGCGAGGGTAAGAGAAAACTATTTAGATATGTATTTTTTATTTTATTCAGAATAAAGTAGATACTACTCCCGAATACCGAGAAAAGAAAAAAGGTTATGATATCAAGATGAACATTCTAATAATATTTAAATAAAACAAATTTAAATAATTCATTATTTTTTAATATCTAAATAGCTGCTTGCAGAAGCTAATTATGTTATACATTTAATATGAAATTGTATTTGTTTGTTACGTTTTAGCTTCTTAACCACTGAACCATCATAAATTTTGAAAACTAGTTGCTAAGGGGTATATAAAAGGCTTATTATGCTCATATAATGACTTATTATGCTCATATAATGACTTATTATGCTCATATAATGACTTATTATGCTCTCGTACTATAAGTATGTTTATCAGGAGTCTGGTTGCGTTAAAAGAAGCTCTGCTTAGTTTGGGGTCCGACGGCCGTGTATGAGATTAGTAGAGTTATTATTATTATTATTTTAGAAATAGAATATATACTTATAATTTTTATATAGATTTTTTGTCTTGATTAATTTTTAATTTGCTCATTTCAGGTTATAATAACATGTTTTTCAGCGTGGTCAACATTTCTTTCAGTGGTAGAGCCATGCTTTTGCACGAATGGGCCGGCTCGACCGGTGCGATACCACGGCCTCACAGAAAACCGGTTGTGAAGTAACGCTTGCGTTGCATTTCCCCGAATTGAGTGAGGTTTCCGGAGGCCCAATCCCTCCTCCCCCCTTTTCTCTTCCATATCTCCTTTCTCCTTTTTTCCATCTCCTCATCCCTCCTCTCTTCTTTCCGCTCCCTGCATCCCCCATCCCTCATCACCCTCAAAGGCGGGCAGCGCACTTGCGACTCTTGGGTTGCAAGTGTCCATGGACGGCGGTGTCACTTACCATCAGGTGACCCGTCTGTTCGTCTGTCCCCCTATAGTATAAAAAAAAAAAAAAAAAAAAAAAAAAAAAGCTATATTACACTACAATATATACACTACAATAACTATATTATATTGGCTAACACAATATAATATACGGCTACATAAGAGCGCATAAAAACTGCCAAATGGCTGGTTTAGGATAAATAATGAATATAAAAGTGCCTAGATATCAGTGGGTATATCAAGCACTTATTGGGATAAGTAATTTATTTTATTATCAATGTTTAATAAATTAAAATACCAACTGCAATGGTATGCCATAGAATAGCCATTTGCTGTTTAATAGACAAAATTGACACCTTCTTGCATGAACTACTTTAATTGTGCCTTCATAACAATTTGATATAAGATTTTGAAGGTTATTTCAACACCACAAGTTTTAAAACATTAAAATAATAGGAATCGATCAGTAGAAAATAATAGAGACATATGTACAAAAAGAAAATAGTTACAAAAGAACGGCTTTATTGAAGCTGAAATTAATAAGTTGACAAAAGTTTGTGAAAATGGTTTATACAGTATCAACCAGTTTGATGCAGAGTTATTTTCTATATTCTGCAATTTTAGCCCTGAAGCAGTTGGTTTTAGCCCCAATGGCAGCAGTAGTTTACCATCCAGAGAAAGTGCAACGGGCATACATAAGTGACTTGAAGAATCTCACGCCCTTCTGGCTAGTGTCAGCACTTTACATAACGACAGGACCACACGAAGCTACAGCCGTTTATTTACTGAGAATATACGTAATAACCAGATTTGTGATAGCTTTGGGTTATTTACAGAAATTGCCGTCTGTTATCACAGAAACCGCTTTTTGTGTATCGTTTATGATAACTTGCTTTATGGGGGGCTGGGTTGTGTATACTTATAGAAAAGCGCTCTAATAATATGAATTAACAATATAGGCCGGATTTCTAAGAATTTATGAACTACGGCAACAGTTTATATTTAAGCTTGGTTCCGATTCAAAGACGCTTAATGAAGATGAAAGAATATAATTAAGAAGTTATTGTACTACTTGTTTAACACTTAAAAACACAAAGAGAATTTGAATGCACCCTTACCTGGGAATCAAACTTAGGCTCTGGAATCAAAGAAATTTTATACTATGTTTATTGTGCTACCAAGGTAAACCAAAGAAGAAATATTATTTATTAATTCTCATAAGAAAATAATATTTAAATTACTACTCATAAAATCATTTTGACAGCAAAATAAATTGCTCGTTTATTATTTATTTGTTCTGAACCTTATAATATAAAGGTGAATATGTTATGCTTCTTTTTTTTATTTATAAAATCTATAATTATAGTATGTATGTATTCAACATTATATAAGTATGAATATAAGGAGTCTGGTTACTATAGTACAAGCTCTGCTAAGTTTGGGATTTTAGCACAACGGAGTGTGTTCACTTGCGTTCGTCATTAATTTGTATTATTCAAAGCATCGGAACAGTTTAAAGATCCTATATAATAGTTACTGATATATTGGAACAACTAAAAGCATGGATTACATTTTTATTTGCAAACCTAATCGAAGTGAACGATTTTATGGGATATTGCTGTTACTATAAAAGTTTATATTTGTTTGTAGACACAGTGCAAATGCCCGTAGAGAAGTCACGGACAGAACATGATGGAAGGAAGTAACTGATAAACAAAATACTTTGAAGAATACGATCTTAAAAAAGAACAACGCAATAAAAAAGAACATTTTTGTCCGTATAGCCCCTATGTACGAAAAGTCTATATTTAAAGAATATGGACGTCAGAACACAAACAACCGTTTACTAGAACCATGCTTAGGCTCGAATTGGCCGGCTCGATAGGAGTAATACCACGGTCTCACAGAACACCGGTAGACAAAAAAATCTTGCATTGTATTGCCGAGTGAGGTCTGAGAAACCCTCGGTACCCGAGGCCCAACTTCCCCTTTCTTTTTTCCCCTAGCCTCACACCCCTCTCCTCTTTTGGGAAACAGGAGAGGGCGGTGAGGGAAGGCGGGCAGCGCACTCTCTCTTGAGTTGCAGGTGTCCATGAGCGGCGGTTGTGACTTACCATTAGGTGACCCGTCGGTTCATCTGACCCCCGCTATATGTAGTAGAAAAAAAACCTCTAAATACTAAAAAAAACACTTTTCGTAAAAGTCATACTTACCTTTGACTCATAAAAGAGCCCCCTTTGAAGTAGCTGCTTTAAATGTTACAAATAAAACGACAGCCATGACGCTTCTTAGCATTTCGTGTTATGATTACTGCTGAAGACGATATTTGGCGGAATATTGCTGCAGTAATGGAACTCTTTATTGTCTAAACGTGACCTACCATACTTACTCGTATTTTGATAATAGAAAGAATGAGTTTGAAGATAATTTACGATCTCATTAAAACCTTCTATGTAAAAAATGGCTAGCAAGAAAAATTAAATAGAGCCACGTCAAGTATTTTGGATATCGTACAGTGTTCTTCAACAAACTGTCCCATAGTATTCGGTGAACAAATTACTAACAATTTTATCTGACTTTATTTACGTACATTTTATTAACAAAGATAATTTCTGACTGCTCAATGACGTTTCACAAAGTTTGATATGATGTAACTCGTTGATGTAAAGTTGGTGAGTAATGTATATTGAAATGAACAAGGACTCGTGAGATCGATTGTGAGCCTATTTGCTGACATCATATCAAACTTTGTGGATCGTGATTGAGCAGTCACAAATTATATTTGATAAAAAAATGTCTCTGTAAGTTATTGCCTAAAAAATAATTACAGATATTTACGAGTATACAGGAAAAAATATGTCTGATTCACAAATAATAGTCGGGCTGGTATTTGTGGCCGTTGCTTGTATGTTTGTAAAATCCCCCGCAACATAGTTTAACCGACTACAATTTATAAAATTGTTGAAGTATCAGATTAGCACTTGAAAGCTAGCTCCGATTAACACGTATCTTGCAATTACAAAAATACCTTAATAAGGTATTTTTTTTCAGATTGATTAATAAACAAAATCAAACTAGACCTTGGGTTTAACTTTCTCTCACGCATGACCAAACAAAACGTAACCTGCACTATGAATTAGACTGCTGATAATTATAACCAGACAGCAAAAATGATGGTGTATACAATGCAATTATTTGTTCCGGTTGGGAATCGAACTCTATAGCTTAGTTGTATCTAAATACTAAGTTAGGTTTACTAACTTATAGACCAACAGAAAAAGAGATTCCGACGATTCCTAGATTTAAATGTGTAGGTGAGCTTATACTCGTAAGTAGCTTTGTATTAAATCAAATATGTGTCGTTAAATGTGTGGCGTATATGGTAAGTCAAAAACTCCGTCACTACTTATTTTCCACATTTATTTGGTAACTTCCGAGTCAGCAGTACTGAATATTTTTTTTAGTATTGGGTCTTATAAACAATCTGGTAATGAATTTAGATCAAACAGGTTAGTTAAAACAATTTTTTTAATGTAATTATAAATAATAAGACTATCAAAGATTAGGTAGAACAAGAGTAAATGCATAATTAATTACTTTAATATCTCAATTTCCTCGTATACCCAAACACTGAGTTGATTACAAAATTAACCTGTCTGTGAGATTGATTCATTGTCGTGGTCGGATGTTAAACATTTCCTTACGATTTTAATTAAGAGAGTACGAAGTGAATACAATAGAGATATAAACGTTACTGTTGAATTAAATATTGGGCATAATTTGATTAATGAGTCGAGAGAATTTTAACGAGGAATTTTCAAGTCATGTCATGTTTAACTCTTAAAAATGTTGTTGACGCGTGGAATTGAGAATCCAGTATCCATATTTTTATTTATGCAGAGAAAATTGAGCCTAAATCTTAAGTTAGACATCATCATAGCAATACATCTGTGAAAACTGCATTTAATTTTATGCAGAAGACAACAGACACACAGACAGAAAAAAACTCGGCTTCTGCTGCTCTTATAAAACCGGGGGTCTTTATTCGGTGTTCTTCAATATCTATAATCTACAGACATCGGCTTGTAAAAAAAATATTATTTAATAAATGTTTATATTAGGTTGGCAACTAATAAACCCGCCACTTTTTTTATTAGTTTCTAAAACGTTATAGAACTATTTCAAATTTCTTGGAGTAGTATATAAATAAAGCAGGAGTTGTATGTCAGATCAGTTGACAACTGACAATTTCTCGTACAGAACTTCAGCTGCTTTTACTTTACGAAGTTCGCTTAGGTCGAAAAGCGACTTGTCACGGAGGCTGAGATAGGGGCGGCTGTTCTACGGATCCGCTCCAAGAACACCGCCCCCGGGCCAGACCAATATTCGGGCAGGAATCCCGGGCCAGGGATTCCTGCCCGAATATTGGCCCTAGCTCTCAACCACATGGCGGATCGCCTCAGGGGGGTGTTCGACGCATGCTTGGCGTCTGGACGCTTCCCTGACTGCTGGAAGAGCGGGAAGCTGGTTCTTTTAAGGAAGCCGGGACGGCCTACGGATTCGGTCGCGGCCTACAGGCCCATTGTGCTGCTGGACGAGGCGGGTAAATTGTTTGAGAGAGTCCTCTCTGCCCGCATCGTCCGGCACCTGAGCGAGGTCGGCCCTGATTTGTCGGACGCCCAATTTTGTTTTCGAGCGGGGCGGTCGACGATCGGTGCTGTAATGTGCCTGAGGGCCATTACCGAAGAGGTAGTGAGCTGTGGCGATGTGCTGTTGGCGGTGTCTTTGGACATCGCCAACGCTTTTAATAGTCTGCCATTCAGCTGCATCAGGGAAGCGCTCTATTATCACGGGGTGCCACAGTACCTGAGGCGGTTGGTGGCAGACTATTTGGAGGAGCGTACCGTCGTGTACGAGGATCGAGAGAGAAATTTGAGTAGTCGGCCCATGTCGTGCGGTGTTCCGCAGGGGTCTGTCCTTGGACCACTCCTGTGGAACATGGGGTACGACTGGGCCCTTCGAGCTGACTTCCCGCCTGGGCTGGGCGTAATCTGTTACGCCGATGACACTCTGGTCACAGCCCGAGGGTCGAACTTTCAAGAGGCACTCTTGGCCACCAGAGGAGCCTCACTGGTGGTCGGGCGCATCGAGGCGCTAGGGTTGGTGCCTCCAAAATGGTCAACTCGATCCTCGTACCGGTTCAGGCCCACATACGATATCTGGGCCTGATCCTCGACGGAAGATGGCACTTCGACGAGCACTTTCTGCAGCTGGCTCCAAGGTTGGTCGGCGCTGCGTCTGCCCTTGGGCGACTTTTGCCCAACTTGGGTGGACCCAGCGTCGCAACAAGACGACTGTACACGGGGGTTGTCCGGTCAATGGCACTATACGGTGCACCGGTGTGGGCGGAAGCTCTGACCGCCCAGAATAGGGCACGCCTTTGTCGCCCTCAGAGGGTAATGGCGGTCAGAGCCATACGCGGTTACCGCACCGTGTCGACGGAGGCAGCGTGTGCGTTGGCTGGAACTCCCCCGTGGGACTTGGAGGCGGAAGTGCTCGCCGACGTCTATCGGCGGACGAATGATTTCCGGGTGTGTAGTGGCAATCGGCCTCCGCCCGAAGAGGTACGCGAGTGGCGTGAGGCCGCTCGCAGAGCCACTATGGCTCGTTGGTCGTCCCGGCTGGAGGCTCCACGTGCTGGCTTAGCCACTGTGGAGGCGCTCCAGCCGGTCATCGTCGAGTGGGCGGGGTCGCAACACGGGACCCTTTCCTTCCGACTGACGCAGGTTCTTTCCGGGCACGGCTGCTTCGGAAAGTATCTGCATTCAGTCGCTAGGAGGGAATTGAGTCCCGTCTGACACCACTGCGACTGCAGTGAGGACTCAGCCCAGCATACGCTTGCGGATTGCCCGGCTGTGCCGCCCACACAGCGTCGGGCCCTCACTGCAGTAATTGGACAAGATCTGTCGCTACCGGCCGTCATACGCTCCATGGCCGGTGGTGACAGAAATTTTACCGCGGTCGCAACCTTCTGCGCGGAGGTCATCTCGCAGAAGGAGGCGGCGGAACGGGCCCGGGAGGACGATCTCCACTCGGACCTAATTCGCCGCCGGCGAACCGGGCGGCGGAGGCGCGCTTACTTGCGCCTCATGCCGCCCTGAGTGTGGCCGCGGGTGGTCGGGACGGATTTTCCCCTCCACCCGCTATAAAGGCCAGCCGCGAGGAGGCGACGTCCTGGTGTGCCTGGACGTTGCCTAATTGAGAGTTACCAGAAGGTGCGCGGGCACCACCTTCTGGTAACTCTCAATTAGGCAACGTAACTGGTAACCTATTTTAAGCGCAGCTTGGCACACCGTGTGGTTTTAGTCGGTCCGATTCCGACACACCGTTCCACTGAAAACCCCGGTGGGATGACGGCCCGAGGGGGTTTCCACACGATTAAAAAAAAAAAAAAAGAAGTCGAAAAGCGACTGAAGCAGTATGTGCAACGATGGGCGAACTCTTACGATACCACCAAACATTGGTTCAGAAGATTTAAGGATAGAAATTATGACTTATCTAATGAACTTCATCAAGGACGACCTCCTACAATAGATGTAGATGAGTTAAAATTACTCATAGAAATGGATCCCAGGTTCACTTCACGTTGTCTGGCAGAGCAGCATCAGTGTTCTCATACTGCAGTAGAAAAACAACTCCACGCTTTAGAAAAGACCTGGAAATATTCAGTTTGGTTGCCACAAGAGGTAACGTGTGCATGGAACTACTTAGTTATCATTGTACCAATGAGTAGCTGAGTTACGGGGATGAAAAGTGGGTTATGTACATAATTTTTACGCGTAAGCGCAAGTGGCTTGGACCTGGAGAAGCAGGAATACCGACGCCAAAATCTGACACGAGTAAAAAAGTTCTTTTAAGTGTGTAGTGGGGAATAAACGGAATTATATACTGGGAGCTATTGCCATCTAACACTACAATCACGGCCAATATTTATTGGGACCAATTGGATAAAATAGTTGCTAGATTACCTAAAAATCAAAATAAAGTATACTTTTTGAACGATTAAGCTCGACCACATGTAGCAAAAGCGACTCGTGAAAAATTACTATCGCTGTCCTTCCTCACCCACCCTACTCTCCAGACATTATGCCATCAGATTAGCATAAATTTTGTTCTATAGCCCACTACTTAGCAGATAAAAAATAAAAAAATGAAGACCAGCTTAAAAGTGATCCTACAACTTTTTTTGATCAAAATCCTAGAAACTTCTGCGAGGAAGGTATTATGTCCCTGCAGCGCGTTGGCGACAGGTGATAGAAAATGACGGTGACGGTGCTTATATAGTTGAGAAATAATTTGATGTTGTATACTTAAATGGCGAAAAAAAGATGGCGGGTTCATTAGTTGCCAACCTAATATTAGTTTTCATAGTTTTATCAATCTCGAAGGTGCTTGAGCATAATATACTTCTGATAAGTGGGATACAACTTAAAGGAGACTGTTATTTTAACAACAAATATTATCAATTAGTTATTCGTTGGTATGTTGATAAAGCTTTTAATTAAGCGATCTGCTTGAAAACACTGAAGGATATTTAATTTAAAGCTTCGCCTATCTCAGAATAGTTTGTTAGTAAGTTTAATGTTGTCGTTCATTGCAATAATTTACTTACGAGATTATTGTTTTACACATTAACGATACTTAATTTACTATACTTCTCTATTTAATATTTACTAGGGTACAAGGTTAAATTATAGTCCACTAACTAGTTCCAGTGATTTCATCCGCATAAAATAAATCCGTTTTAGAATAAAGACGTAAGAGAAATATAGCCATTACTTTCACGTTTATAACTAAAGAAATATTCATGATTATTTACATAATTATTAATATGCAATGCATTTAATCATTTAATGTCTGATAGGTGGCGGTGACCTCCAAATAAAGCTGAAACATACATCAACGCCATATAGCGAACACACGCTGAACTGGGTAGCTACTACTCTATGAGCTAGTAAGATCCTGAACCGCGATATAAGAGTATCATATGTAGAATATCCCATTTTTTTTAAAAACTCTCTCAGGCCGTCGTCCTACCGGGGTTTTCGGTGGAACGGTGTCTCGGAATCGGACCGACTAAAACCACACGGTGTGCCATACTGCACCTAAAATAAGAGGAGCAGCTTTATTAAGACATCCGGAACCCTCCTATCGCCTGCCCGCAAAAGTGCGAGTATCACCTTCTTTCAACTCTCAGTTAGGCGGCGTCCAGGCATACGCGGACCTCTTCGTGGTTGGCCACTGTAGCGGATAGAGGGGAACACCCGTCCCGACCACCCGCGGCCACACTCAGGGCGGCATGAGGCGCTGATAGGCGCGCCTCCGTCCCGGTTCGCCCGGCGAATGGGGTTCGAGTGGAGGTCGTCGGTCGCCTACTCGACGATGACCGGCTGGACCGCCTCCGCGGCGGCTAAGCCAGCACGTGGAGCTTCCAGTCGGGACGACCAACGAGACATCGGGGTATTCCAGCCAACGCGCACGCTGCCTCCGTTGATACGGTACGGTACGGTAACCACGTATGGCTCTAACCATCAAGACCCTCTGAGGGCGCCAAAGACGTGCCCTATTCTGGGCAGTCAGAGCCTCCACCCACAACGGTGCGCCGTACAGTGCCATTGACCGCACAACCCCCGTGTATAGCCGTCTTTTGTATCGTCGCTGGGTCCACCCAAGTTGGGCAGAAGCCGAAGCCGAGTTTACCATGATGAAGGCGCCAGGGGGTTGACCACAACGGGGCCCATTTAATAAAAGAGCT
This sequence comes from Tyria jacobaeae, assembly GCA_947561695.1. NCBI lineage: Eukaryota > Metazoa > Arthropoda > Insecta > Lepidoptera > Erebidae > Tyria > Tyria jacobaeae. The sequence continues at coordinate 15,845,853 of OX387220.1, forward strand.
TCCGTCTTGTCCAGGGCCACCCGCAAGCCCAGCGCCTCGATGCGCCGGATCACCCTTGAGGCTCCGCTTGTGGCTTCTTGAAAGTTCGCACCCCGGGCCGTGTCATCAGCGTAACAGATTACGCCCAGCCTGGGGGGAAATCGCCTCGAAGGGCCTAGTCGTAATGTACAATGTATGTAGTATATAACATTACCAAGCACCAATATGTAAACATAAAAATCATAACTGAAATGTCCAAAAAAAATGACAGGAACTGCAATGCCTATAAGAATAATACAATTAATAATAATATTTAATATCATGGAATGAAATAAGGAAAACAATAATCAAAAACCACACAAGTAGTGCATTTATGTATATACATATATATTCGTACATATATAATATTTCGTCAAATGTATAAAACGCTTACTTGCTAAAATTATTCTTAAAGATGGTAAGATTAAAGGCACTCGCTACACTCTGGCATTTTAAATTACGATAAATTGTTTTCAAATTCAAAGAAAGAAATAAAGTAGCATTTAGCTTCATCCAGTATATTATTACTGGCCGTAATTTATCTTTGAACTTGAAGACATCTTTCCACCTTGATAAGTGAACATACATTGAATAGAAACTCGACTTCCTTTGATTTCCCCCGTGATTTAACTATGTTTTACACACGAACTCGTTTAAAGAAGTATGAACAAGGTTTAAGGTACCTAATAAATGTAATCTTATTAGCTTTATGCATTGTTACTTAATAAATATCTCAGGTATGCCAACAGGCTTTAAGAAAGGGAGTAATGTTTAGATACCAATCATTAATAAATACCTAGTTTGCAAGTACATATCTGTTTTATTTTTAATTTGGTTGAGTTAATAATGTGAAGTATAAGCTTCTTCGTCTTGACCGTATTCAACAGAGAGCGAATCGCATCGACTTCCAGGAGATTTCTGAACGGCTTGACACCTTGGCGTTGCGTAGAGATGTAGCTTCACTTTGCATTCTTTATCGCTTGTATCATGGGGAGCGTTCAGACGAATTGTTCGGATTTTTACAGTCCGCAGGTTTTCGCCATCGTCCTAAGCAACAAAATTTCCATCCCCATTACCTGGATGTTTGGCCCTTCACCATTGTGTGCTTCTCCTGAAGCTTTTTGCCTTGCACAACCAGCCTGTGAAGCAAATTGTGGCATGCCTTACTTCTGGACCGATATGACCTTCAAACCTTCAAAAAGAGTGTATTACCACTTATTAGGCCGGCAACGCACTTGTGACTCTTTAGTTGTGGGTGGGTGTTATCAATGGGCGGTGGTCACATACCATCAGAGTATCGCTCGTTTGCCCCCATCCCATAAAGAAAGAAAAAACGTTGACGAACTTAATAAATAATCATTATTCATATATATTATAATTTAAATCAAAGTATAGCATTATTTACACTACGTAATTCTACTTATTTACACAAATTAAATTGAATTCAAGTTCCTGTACAATCAAAAACTGAGACATCAAATACTAAAATAGTACCCAATGGGTGACAAAATGTTGTCTATAACAACATAACAATCAACGTTAACTAGGTGTTAGTAAATCGTCATAAGGTAGTTTTATTCACAAAAAAGGTTATTATATGCAACAGTGGTAGAGCCATGCTTAGGTACGAATGGCCCGGCTCGACCGGTGCGATACCACGGCCTCACAGAAAACCAGTTGTGAAGTAACGCTTGCGTTGCATTTCCCCGATCATCACCCTCAAACGACTCGTGAGGTGCAGGTGTCCATGGACGTCTGTTCATCTGCCCCCCTATTGTTTATATAAAAAAAATTAAAAAACTTTTCTATAATTATATTGTGTAGGTATCGAAGAACAAATTGTGTATTTATTGTAGCCGTCTAATAGTTGATTTAGCTACACATTTCTAAACAACTTATTATGAATGTTTATGTCTCTTTAAAAATATTTTTTAAGCATTTATAGGTTTCAAATGCTTGTAGTTTGAAATATGATTATATACCACGTTTACACCACATTTACACACCACTGATTTATAGACCACGTCCCTAAACCGGTCCTGCTTCTGCTAGGACGACGGATAGCCCTATCCGTCGCAACTTGGCTAGCACTCATGGAGGCCGGAGATCATTTTGCGCTCTCTGGCGGATGGTGCGTCTACTGCGGGACGGAAGAGTACTAGTTCTCTCCCGTTCTCTTTCCACTACTTCCTTGGCATGCATCACTGCCTCACTAAATGAGGGCGGAAACCCACGCACTCTCACGCTGGACCATGTGCAAAACCTTTGGTCTCCAGCGAGAGGCTACTCACACCGCTATTTAAGCGTCTGCCGTAGGACGCTTAAATATGATTACAACTTTCTGAAACACTTATCTTTAGCATTTTTAAATTTCCAATTTGTTGATATAATTTGCATATGTTTGGCAGCTCTGGTATTTTACTTATTAGGTTTTATCTAAACGATTATCTCCCCATCCTAAGGGGTCGGATAGATAATGCCTTTATATTTATTTGATGTTTACTAATCTACTACTATTTCATTTAAATTCACTTAATCTATTGCGTCTCAACGAGTTGGTATGCCACAGTACTTTAATCAATTTGTAATCCTTGAAACAAACTGAGAAACTTGAACTTGAACCCTGAAGGTACTTTATAAGGTCTAATTGGCTTTTACTTCTTTTGTAGTAAAAAATATTTCTATTGAAAAATATTCTTTGCAAATATACTCGTATAGAAGGTTTACCAATGAAATAGGTCATTAGTAATTGTTCTGAAGATGAACAACCTTGTGGTCAAACATACTGAGGTATGCATCTAAACTATGAGGAGGGTCAGATAAACAAGAAGATTATTAAAATGTGATGACATGGTTAAAAGTGCGTCGTCCAGAACTGGGTGTAAATAGTAACGACTCTATAGTAACGTCCTGTCATATTTATTTCGTAGTTAGTATTCCAAAAATGTTATACCCTATGTAACTACCACTAGTAAGAATCAAATAACACCTAACGTCTAAATCCATCAAACTACAAAGAAACTTATACAAACATACATACGCTGGAAAAACATAACCTTCTTTCTTGAGGAGGCTGGTAAATAGGTTTAGCGGAGTGTCTTTATAAAGTAGCTCTTAAATGAAGTAACCTCAGTTATCTGAAATTGTATTATAGTTCAACTTCGCCAATTATCATCTAGATAACTTTCTTGATGTTCGTAGCTCTAGCTAAGTCCGAAACTAACTGAAGAATACGCTCCAAGTGAGTTTAACTCGTTAAACTTTACTTGTTTATTACTGCAAACCTGTTCCAGCTTCACCCGGATTGTAGGTAATTATAAATAGTTCTTTCAGTACATAACATTTATAACTCTTAACGTAACGATAGTGTATTTTTTATCTGATCGGCATCTCTCGCTAGCCTTTATGTATACTGTTTCTTTTACACTTAATACTAAAATCGTCAATACGTCAAACTTCATACGTCACATCTGGTACTGTTAACTGCTGTAAAATGTATTAAACTAGCTTTGACACATGACAGTTACTCGAATTAAAAGACATTAACGTTCTTACGATTCATTCCTTTAGCGGGGGAGCGCACGAGTGGACGTGTCACGTTAGTGCGGCACACCTACCCTCACAACGACATATGCAACTACAAATATTTCTCTTAAGACATTTAAGTGTCACAAAAAAACTCACTGCTTAAATTTTTTAGGTAGTACTTAGGACTAACAAGTGAAGGTTTAAACGTGAAATAACGATATTACATTCTATTTGAATACATTTAGTTCAACAGAAAATAATATTCTATCTCTTCATCTATAGGACTATACATTAGTTGAACTCTTCTTCTTGCGCAGTCGGGTAATTAACAAATCAGTTTGGAATCAATGGATACCACTTCTTAATTGTCATTTATGCATAGAAATAAGTATCACCATCTTATTTGGCAATGGTTAAAAACTTTTAGAACACTTTTTATCTAGGTTTAAATAAATATGTTATTTGTTTCTAGAGTTTAAATTAGAATACCTTTCGTTTAATGGGCAGTGCCAAGTAAGGCATGCCATTTAATAATAAAATGTCTTTGTATTCTTGATCGATTCGATGAAAAGAATCGATTTTAACAAATGGATTTGGTTACACTAATGGACCTGTGGACCCCCGGTGGTGTTAAGTTTGATGGCCATGTAGGAAGTTGATTGAACTTGTCGCTATTTAAGTGAAACTTCCCAATCACTAGTTGACCTAGTTGTCTTGATCATGTAGCGGCATGTCGTTATCTATTTACATCGGGAATTAAATTTTCTCAAATATAAAGTACCTGTTAAATATTACTTGATCTCTATGTACAATACGGATTACATACAAACAAACATACACTCACGCCTCCGAAGTGGGAGGTAGAGGCGTCTGAAACACCCCATTTTTGAAAACCAATGTATTATGGGGCAAACAAACAATCGGGCACTGTATGACTTGCAAATGTAAAAAAAAAAACAAAAAAAACAATCCCTTTGTCGCCTTTTTCGACACCCACGGGAGGCTGCTCCTTTTCTTCTCCATTGAGAACCACACGGCTAATACAGATTTAGGTTTAGGTTGTAAATAATTTGATTCTCATGCAGACAACTATTTCTACCTTCTAGCGTAAATAAACTGCAACATGAGGCCTCGAGTACCGAAAGGATGAAGGTAGCTATGCTATCCCGATAGAACATTTTGAATCCTGAAAAAAAAAACTGTTACTGTTAAAAAAAAATCCCAAACATGCATTTTTTGCATCTTTTTTTTTTATGCGATAGGGGGCAAACGAGCAGACGGGTCACCTGATGGTGAGTCACAAGTGCGTTGCCGGCCTTTTAGGTAGGAGTACGCTCTTTTCTTGAAGGTTTGAAGGTCGTATCGGTTCGGAAATACGGCAGGCGACAATTTGTTCCATAAGCTGGTTGTGCGAGGCAAAAAGCTTCTGGAGAAGCGCACAATGGTGGAGTGCCAATCGTCCAGGTGATGGGGATGGATAATTTGTCGCGTAGGACGATGGCGGAAACCAGAAGCAGGTATAAGTCCGAACAATTCCTCTGAACACTCCCCATGATACAAGCAATAGAGGATGCAGAGTGAAGCTACATCTCTACGCAACGCCAAGGTGTCAAGTCGATCAGAAATATCTTGGCAGTCGATGATGCGAGTCGCTCTCCGTTGAATGCGGTCAAGAGGGAGAAGTTGGTACTGGGGTGCACCTACATAGAGATGAGCACAGTATTCCATGTGCGGCCGAACCTGCGCCTTATAAAGTTGCAGGCGGTGGGCCGGAGTAAAATACTGTCTCGATCTGTTTAGCACACCAAGCTTCTTCGAGGCTACTATGGCCTTACTCTCTAAGTGACCGCGAAACTGGACTTTGCTTGATATATCGACGCCAAGGATTCCGATACTGGCTGATGCAGTTAGGGAAGTGCTACCCAAACCTGTGTCTTCGTGGGGTTAAACTGGACTAGGTTAAGTCGACCCCAATCTGAAATTTTTGGTAAAGAAGTTTCGATTTCAGGCACAAGTTTGGATCGGCTTTCGATGACGTTTACCCGAAAAATGTTAGCGCGGCCGGTGTAAAGGGCATCACTCGTGCTATCGTCTGCATAGCAATGGATGCTGCTAATCTGCAGCATGTCATTGATATGCAGAAGAAACAGCGTGGGTGATAGCACACAACCTTGTGGGACACCAGAATTAACAGACTTCAGTCAGCATGCAGCTAATTCAGACGACCGGACACGGCTTTAAGGCAACAGTGCAGCGTAAACACCTAATCATTATTCAAATATTATAAATTCTAATTCACGAAGGAAATCAATTGTTCTTATTATATATTTATTATATTTAGTACTGGCGGGTTTGGTACCACAGACGGTAAACATTCAGTAAGGTTGAAAGGCATATCACCGAGTTTAAACATCAAACTCTATTCTGATTACACATATGTATGTAATCGGAATCATATTACTAGTAGAGAGGAACAAAGCATATTATAATACTAGTGAGATATGATCCAGTCTACTAGTAATCTAGTTAAAAAGAATGTAATGAATGAATGTGTGTTCCTTGGAATCCTGCATACACGGTAACGTGTGGTCTGAATAATGAAGAAACTTGCTTAGTTTAATTTAATTAATCTCTTCAGAAAGTGTAGTAACTTCAGAATATTCACAAACTTAGAACCAGAATGTTTCATACAAGTAATGTAAGGTTTATGGTTCTGTTCTAACCCACAGCCAGTTGAGTATCTATTTAAATAGGTACTTAAAAAGGATTTTATTTTCTATTTAATAATTATATTTGGAAGTTTTTCTGTATCCCATGGATGAGAACCAAACTATTTATTATTTATCATTGTAGTGCAAAATCTCATGTTCCAAATTAGACAAACTACAGAATCAAGCTTTGAGAATAATAGGTGGCTATATAAGAAGTAGACAAATTCATGGGTCTCCTTTATATTAAGGAAGAGAAAACTTAGCTTATAAATATTGTATAAAAAATACCTTTGCTAGTTACAATTTATAATGATGTAAAGTGGAATCAAATTATTTTCTAAACATGTTTAGCTTGGAGACCTGGATAACAGGAACTGAGTTAAAACAACACATTAAACTTAGTCTTGAATGTGTAAAATTAGCAAAGAGCAATTACAATCAAAACATTAGTATACGATGTTTTCATTGAATTAAATTCAATTTATGTATGTTGACTTGCACTAAATTTTTACCGATGGTTCAAGGGGTACTCATGTTCTAGGCGTGGGAATATTTAACCAAATGTTAGGAAACAGTTCTGGTTTCAAAATTAATAATAATTATGATGTGTCAATAATGTCACTGGAACTTATTGCAATTTATAAAGTAGTAGTACTGATGTGTAATGTTGATAGTGATAGTAATTCGTCAATCCATAGTTGTGGTTGCGTAGCCAATGGCGTGTTGAGGTAGCAGTGTCCAATATGTAATAATTTATTATTTTCATCCCAATCTATAACGGATTAATTGATAAAAGATCCAGTATTCATAGTTAGGTATTACTTAATAATAGCATAATGGTCGTTGATTCAAGTCATATGGTAAATATGCCTGTTATCAGTAATGATTTTTACCGTTGCCTGTTACTGACTCACCTGCTATCGAACATAGTGTTAGTGAATTACTATTAGGTAAGTAGAAACACATGTTATCGACCGTACAATTAGTGAGACTGGCCGGTAGGTAGAGGTAATTGAATCTGTTACCGTCCGGACTCACGGTTTGTGTGGTTATATTGCTGATCACCTTACCACGCTTACAGTTTGTTTCATATAGCGCTTATAATACGGCGACAAATACTGTTTTTTCGGCCTCTCTTGCGGCATCTGGTTTTGAAAAGATGTCAACCGCAAGCTCTATGAAGGCCATGCGGCATAACTTTAATTGATACAGCTGCTAAAAGCTGCTAAAATAATAGCGGGTCACACGCTTTATAAAAAATGTTAGGACAATGGTCTTACCTTTGATTCTTAGCAGGTTAATGTATAGCTGGCTCATAGGGTGCATCTTCGTGAGGTTTTGTCGGTTAACGTTGACGTCACTTTCAATGTGGTCAGAAGTCTACAAGTTGACTTAGTGCTTTTCTCGGATGCTGACAACAATGATACAATTCTGGAAATTGACTTAATGTAGGTATCCAAAATCCGGGCGGGTAGTGGTAGTCGACCCCCGCCCGAAGAGGTACGCGAATGGCGTGAGGCCGCCCGCCGAGCCACAATGGGCCGGCTGGAGGCTCCACGTGCTGGCTTTGCCGCCGTGGAGGCTCTCCAGCCGGTCATCATCGAGTGGGCATGGAGGCAGCAGGGGACCCTTTCCTTCCAGCTGACGCAGGTGCTTTCCGGGCATGGTTGCTTTGTCAAGTACCTGCACTCGGTTGCCAGGAGGGAATTGAGTCCCGCCTGCCTGTTAGTTAACCACCAGGAAGATGTCTGCCGATTAGGAGGAGAGCCGACTCTTTTTGCTGAACTTCATATTGAAACAGGTGATCACCCACCTGTCTCTCCATACCACCTCACACCCTCAAAGAGGTCAATAATGGAAGCGGAGATCAAATATATCTTGACTGATTGTGCGATTCAAGAGTGCGTCAGTATAGGGTGCATCTACTCTTCTTGTCACTGAGAAACGGTACATATAGATTTTGTGTTGTTTACCGTCGGTTTAATTCGATTACTAAAAGTGATACCAGTTATTAAGGACCTCCTTCACGCTCCTAAGAGGGGAGGGTACCTGAGTACCGTAGACCTCCGGTCGGGTTATAGATAGAGAGAAGACGGTATTTGTATCACATTTAGATACGTAGAGATTTAATTATATGTCATTCGGTCTTCAAAAGCCTAATGGACCGCTTTCAGTAGGTAGTTCGTTAATAAATGTCTCCCTTTATGTGTAATTAGATAATTAGTTAATCCTATAGGTTGGAACTTTCCAGAAGCACCTCGAGGACCACATCGACCTGCGCGTTTTTGGCTTATGCGCAAACAGGGAAAAGTGTAACTTCGCATGTAATCAGGTTAAGTCTAAGTACTTACTTATCATCTTAAGAATCCACACGGAATTATGCCTGACGATTCCAAAATGATTGCTTTTCAGCAGATATATGAGCCGACTAACCTGAGACATCTGAAAAGCTTCCTACCATCATGTTTACGATTTAAAACGTGCCATGTTTTTCTGAAATAGCTCACCTGCTAACCAAGATAATCAGAAGAAAGCACGAAACATGGATTTGGACAGCCGATCAGCGTCGAACCATCAATGAGCTAATAAGGAAACTTTTCACAGCACCAATTCTCATGGAGGCAGATCATAGTAATCCATTCATACTTCATACCGATGCTAGGAATTACGCAATCGGTGCCGACTTGCAGCAAGGCAAAGTAAACGGCGTGTACCCAATTGAGTACTCTAGCCGTTTGTTGACATCTGCAGAACGTAAGTACTTAGCTACTGTATGAAGTGGAAAAGTATTGCCCATATTGAAGGCCTGGCCTGGCAGGCAGTTTAAGAGCCAAGCGAGTACACCCCTGGTAAGAGTAATGTAATCCATGCCATTAGCACTCTAGGTGGACAAACAAATACACGAGTTACTCGATGGTAAGTGACAACCTATGCCCTTGGACACTTGCAACTCAGGAGTCGTAAGTTGGGCCTCCAGTCAGCAAGCATTGTTAGTTAATATCAAATATTTGAAATTCAAACACAAACCCTACATTATAAAACGTTACACCCAGTAGAAAGCAAATGTGTAATAAAGGAATTGATTGAAATTAAATATTTGCAGATCATCCAATCTGATAACATGTTATATAAATTTATTTTCATTTGATATCGTGACTGGTATTATTTCATGTAATTGTACTTTATAGTCTTAATGCTATTTTTCTATCATTAGACTTTTGAAGAGTCAGCATTTACCTAAACGAAATTTAAAAAGATATACAAATAAGTTGCAACTAAACTATTCATATGTAAGAGTATGTTAGATATGAAAGTATGTAATGAATATTACACATAATGTTTGTTAACGAACAATAGCCATTAAAAATATTTAAAAATAAAGAGTATTTATTAATAAGTCTTTATGTATACTATTTAGACGAGCACGAGAATGAGAAAACTATTTAAAAATATAAGAGGACGAGCTTACAGCATCTTTTTATTACTATCAAATGAAAATAAATGTTCCAAGTGGTATTAATTAAGGTTCTTACAAAATCGATAGGCTTTGTGTTTTTAAAGGGCTTTAATCTCTTTATGAACTATTTACCTGCATGCACTGAAAGAGAACTGTACTCAAAGGTAACTCTTATTTTAACCAACATAAAATTTTACAAACCATTAATATTTTGACTCTAAAAAAAGCTAAAGTACATTTACTAAAGTAAAAACGACAATAGAGCAATCTTGATCGATTCGCATTGCTCGATGTATTGAACGGCAAATTTACGTTTGCTTTTAAAAAAATAGTTTACCTGTTGTACTTTTGCGTTTGAAAAGCAAATATTTTAGGCAGATTTCTATGAAAAACAGAAATTTGTCGGGTTATACTAAGAATGTTACCTACGAATGGTTATACCAAGAACTTTTCAAAACCTTTAGCCGTCCTGAGCACACCGGAAATGTATTGCCTAACAGTAAATTGCTCTTATGTATTGAAAGTATGGGTCCATTGTTGTGGGTAGATTTGGGCATTTTGTAGTAGGTTTGGTGACTTTTATCGTAACTCTAATACCTATTTGACTTTTGAATGTCGTTTTAACACAAATAAAAAAATCATTTATTTTCAGTTTGTCTTTTATGGTATACTTTATGGTATACTCTTTTATGGTATACTCTTTTAGGTAATTTCTTAAATTATTAAAAAAATACAAAAAAATAAATCTAGCATTTCGACTGACTTTACAAACACCGAAATAACGGACACAAAGAACACCCAGGCTGCGGTTAATTATTTGTGCGTCCCTATTTTTTGTGTATTACTTGTAAATATAATTAACTGTATCGCAAAATACCCTGTACCACTTCTTTAATTAAAACATGTTAGATTAGCTTACCTGTGAGACTGTATTACGATACTAGAAAAGAGTGTAAACAATCATTAGCGAACCAATGCAAATGAATAAAACTTAAATAGGATTTTACCGACATACAGCGTGAGACAACTTACTTTATATTTCATAAAGTAAGTGTAAAAATTCACATATACACGAACTCCTTTAGGAGAAAATCCCCATAAACAAGATTGTGTACTTGTTTGGACCATAAAGCTCGATCGGAGGTAAAAGGTGAAGGTATTTGAGGATCGTGAATTACAATTGTAAAGGACAGTATTCCTGAAATGGGGACGAGTTTCCTAATGTTCTCAGCTATGAGCGTAATTTAAGTTACATGAAGAAAATTATTAAAAAGTTTAAATTTTACTTACATAGTCACAGATAAGATATAGATAGTATATATGTATGTATGTATATGTAGATAACTGACATAGGTTCAATTCAAGGGGCTGACAAAAGTTGTATAGCTGTTTACCTGGCTACGCAAGAAGGAAGGTTATGGTTATGTGTATATATGGATTTTTCTTAGTCACGCTCTAGAGTCTAAACGACTTGATGGATTCAACATGTGAGGTATCTTTTATATTATCTTTTATAAGTAAGAGTGAAATGAGGTATCCCTAAAATTTATAGATAAGGTTAAAAACAAAAACAATGTAACGATGCGGCACGGTTTCATAATTATGTTTTTTACTTTACTTTGTAATAGACTTTCGCGTTTTGTATTAGTCGTTTGAGGAATTCTAAGTGTTGGTTGCATTATTCCCTTGATAAGGAAAATTGATTGCGAATAGGAGTACAATAGACAAGCAATTAAAACAGGATGCCTCAGTACTGGCAACTGAGGAATCCTGTTTTAACTGCTTCTAAGAGAGTAAGTCAATTATAAGAGAACGAGTCGTATAATAAGTAGCTTAATAAGTTGGCTGTGTCAAGTTTTCGACTAACGTAAGCACATACAAATATATATATATATATATATATATATATATATATATATATATATATATATATATATATATATATATATATATATCTAATCTATGGATATGCTAAAGTTAACTTCTAACTAAGAATACCCACAGTTAAATATTAAAGTAGCATAGGGTATCAAGGCATAATTGTGTATGTATTTCCACCAAAACTCCCAGAGATAATATGGTCAATATATCTGTTGTTAGTTATCAGTTATTCCGTACTTCAGTACATAGAAATTTCAAAGCAATGAAATATGTATCTCCATAAGTTGTAGTTATTGTATTTACATTATTTTATCACTCTTAGCACCACTTATGGTGACTAATGTAGCATTTTTGCCTTAAGTCTTTTACATTTCAGTATTTTAAAAGGTATTACAATTCTATTGACAAATTTACCTTTACAAAAACATCACAAGTCCTAATACTTTTCGAATTATGGGAGCATTGCACTATTAAGTAGGTGCTTAATTAATAAGTTATCCTAAACTATTCATCAGTAACGTTGTACTTATCACTAGCTGGCCTGATGCTTGTATGACCTGATTAAATTAGTAGGTACTTGCAACACCTCTAACTTATAGTAATTAGAACTTTGATTGCCAGTTAGTTCTGAGTTTGATAAAGGCTGACAGAATTCGATAAGATAAAAATAAGTATAGATGAAAATCTTTAATAGAAAACTTAAGAATGGAGGGATTTTTGCAGATACATAAAAATCTTTATACAAAACAAATCGTGTAGTTCAAAATAGTATTTAGTTTAAACCAGTTAAAGTAGTAGTAAGATAAAACGTTGTTTTAAATACTTATGGATTCGTCATTTCACAAGGGAATGTTAAGATTAGAAAATTTATTAGAAAGATTCGAATAGAGATATAGAGTGCATTTACAGAGTACTAAAATTTTATAACAACGAGGTGTTCTTAGTGCTGAAAGTTCTACTAAGGCACCCAGGCTGTATATTAAGTTAGTTTCAGCTCATGCCAGTACTAACTTAATAAACAGCCTGCGCTCCTAGAACGTCGAAACGATCTTACGGATATAAGTACAATTATAAATACGTAAGTATATAAATATGAATAACATTTAATGTATTAACATTATATTCTCAATGCAATAATACAACATAGCATCATGAATTTGCTTTACTGTTTTTTACATAATACACCTGGCTTTTCACTGCATCGTTCGCTGAAAACGTACCATGCGTGCCTAAGTATAGCTTTCTCACGTCATATAAAAATATTTTTGTTATTTTTCTTTTGTAATATTAGTAACTTATCGTGACATATTAATAAAGAAGGGCTGTGTTCAATCTGCAGGAAACCGACTTGTGTGTATCATATTAAAAAAAAAGCAGACTAGGATGGAATGCGAACATTCTTTGCATCCTACCCATGGAGGCAGGTTTGCTTCTCGCCGGATGATCCCAATGTCGTTGCCGACTCTGTCGCTGATGTTGTGCTTCAGGGTATGGAACTTTTCATTCCATTCTCCCTGATTCCCACAGGTGGCAAGTCCCAGCCCTGGTTTGGTCGAACCCTCAAAACGGCGTCCCGCCGAAAGCAGGAATGTTAGCAAGCATGGGCTAATAAAGCGACAACACTGGATGTAAAGACCAGCACATTAAAGAAACAATTTAACTATGCCTCCAGGTCCCACAAAAGAGTAATTGCTGGGGCGAAGTCGGCTCACATCGGCAGAATTGGTGAGAGACTAGTTAGTCTCCCCTCCGGAACTCGTGGATTCTGGTCTCTTGCCAAAGATGTCCAGGGGAACTTTTGTAAGCCATCCCTTCCACCTCTGCACATCTTTAATATGCATATCAATGACATGCTACAGATTAGTAGCATCCATTGCTATGCAGACGATAGCACGAGTGATGCCCTTAACACCGGCCGCGCTAACATTTCTCGGGTAAACGTCATCGAATGCCGATCCAAATTTGTGTCTGAAATCGAAACTTCTATATCAAAAGTTTCCGATTGGGGTCGACTTAACCTAGTCCAGTTTAACCCCACGAAGACACAGGTTTGCACGTTTACCGCTAAAAAGATGCCATTGGTCGTATCACCTCAATTTGAGAGCACTTCCCTAACTGCATCAGCCAGTATCGGAATCCTTGGCGTCGATATATCAAGCGAAGTCCAGTTTCGCGGTCACTTAGAGAGTATATTAGCCTCGAAGAAGCTTGGAGTGCTAAACAGATCGAGACAGTATTTTACTCCGGCCTACCGCCTGCAACTTTATAAGGCGCAGGATCGGCCGCACATGGAATACTGTTCTCATCTCTATGTAGGTGCACCCCAGTACCAGCTTCTCCCTCTTGACCGCATTCAACGGAGAGCGACTCGCATCATCGATCGCCAAGATATCTCTGATCGGCTTGACACCTTGGCGTTGCGTAGAGATGTAGCTTCACTCTGCATCTTCTATCGCTTGTAACATCGGGAGTGTTCACAGGAATTGTTCTGACTTATACCGGCTGCAAGTTTCCGCCATCGTCCTACGAGACTAAATATCCCCATCACCCGGACGATTGGCACTCCACCAATGTGCGCTTCTCCAGATGGCTTTTTGCCTCACACAATCAACTTCTGGAACAAATTGTCGCCTGCCGTATTTCCGAACCGATACGACCTTCAAACCTTCAAGAAAAGAGTTGAGTTGCGGGTGTCCATGGGCGGCGGTAGTCACTTACCATTAGGCAGACCTACCTGCCTCGTTTGCCCCTATCGCTTAAAAAAAAATGCCCAACTGGCGGGACATCTGTATTATGTACCTATCTATGATCTAAAATAAAGAATAATTTTATTATTACTAAGAAATTAAAAAGCAACATAGTCTGTGCGACATTTGTTACAAATACGGTCAAACGATACCTACAAATATTGCTACACTATATTCTATCAAATAAAGTAGTTACATGTTATCGTTTCTGGATTGCAGGAATAGGCTAGATGATTCTCAAGTCGAGTGTGGCCGCGGGTGTTCATAGGGGCCAGCCGCCAGCGCCAGCGAGAAGGCGACGTCCGCGTGTGCCTGGACGCCCCCCAGTTAAGGTTTACCCGAAAGTGGTGCCCGCGCCTTTGCGGGCAGGCGCTAGGAGGGGTCCGGTTGTCTTACTAAAGTTGTTACCGTCCTATATCAGGCGCAATATGGCACAAAGTGTGGTCCTAGTTGATTCAATTCCGACACATCGCACCACTGTAAGCCCCGGTGGGGGTTTCAGCACGTAAAAAGAAAGGTGACTTTCAAGTCAAAATCAGCATCTTTTTAGTAAACGTCAAAACGGTAGGTTTGATATATTCCTGTATGAAATAAGAAAGCATGACGTCTCGCCTTTGTTTTGATAAATCAGGCCCGTTTTACAAAAAAATAAATTAAAAAGTAAATTTTAAAACGTTACAGTAAAACAGAACGACTATTGGTAATTTCAGTAATCTTGTTGCCCGTCTTAGTGAATTAATTTAATTTACTAAGACTTATTAATTTTACTTATTAATTTTTGAAATTAGGTAATTTTAATCATTAATAATTTATATAACCCGATATATGTACATGCCAGTTGATGAATTCGAATGATGACTCGAAGAAAAACAGTCACTGGCCTTGCTCAACTTTTGGTATGTCCCCTGAGAACCGAAACGTATTCAGGGTAATTGTGTGACGCTTCTACGAGTACTGTTTTTATCCGCTTGTATTAAATGTTATTTATCTTTTCCAAGCTTAGTATTGCGTGATATGTAATTTTCTTTTCTGCAAAGATGAGCCCGATTCATTACATTTGAATATAAGGGGAAAGTCGGCCTTGTCATCGAAGTTTAATTTAGTTTAACTAGGAGACTGTGTGAGAACATCTTGATATAGTGTGTGACTGCACGGATGGTGTAGCGGTATAAGTGGTCACCTCGCCACTATGCTGCCGCATCAAGAGTTGTGGGTTCGATACCCGCACGGGACAAAACTTTATGTCATCCTCAAATTGTTGTTTTGAGTCACAGGAATTAATCCTAGTACGAGAGATGTCTTTTAAAAAAAAGTAAAAAGCAAAAGCAAGTGTTGTTTTGTCTGCTAACTCGAGTGATATTATCATAGGTGTAGGACGTGATTACATATATATTGGTAATCGAAACCTATTACTATTTGGAGGTCGTGTATTTATGAAAAAAACTGTTACTATAATAAATTGGCTGAAACCAGAACTTTTTGCAAGTTTGCCCAAGAAAGGAATTTAATGTTTTAAGGACTACTCACGCTTATTCAGCTCCATTCGCGTTTTGCTGAAGGATTTTGGTTACACTTGTACAGCTCTGCTTCTATTAGCTGCTTACAGCGTCGTTATCTAAACGAAAACGCTTCTATTTATTGCGTACGGCGCTAAATATGCTGCTCATTTAGTATTGTGCCATAGACAGTTCAAAGTGTGATAATTTTATCGTTTCGCTTCTTCAAGAAATAGAAAAAAAATAAAAAAAAACGTAAAAAATTAATACGTAAACGACATTCGGTCGATCCACTTTGGAGAAGAAATTTGGCCGGAGAATACGCAACATTGGTACCCCAATTAAAAGAAAATAATATTAAATTCAAAGAAAATTTTCGGATGTTTCTTCCCAAGCATTATTTTTTCTCTGCTGATCGCTATAATGTGACGAACTAAAATCGTACAAGCGAGAATATTTTAGCACTAACAATATAAGTTTCTCTTCGTCCATCATTTTATATCGTAAAAATAAAATAATTATTATTACTTTAAAACATGTCTTAACTCTCTTCATCTTTGCGTGCATAATGATTACGAAATAATAAATCAAATCTATGCAGGAACTATGCAGGTCGCAACTTGTCGACAAGGAGTTGAGAACCATTCAGCGTCGAATGCTTTCTTTTGCAGGGTAGGGCAACTGAAGCAACTGTTAGCAACTAAAGTCGTACTTTATTGTGTTAATGCTGACTTCAAAATGCTAGCTGTGAGGTGACTGTACGTATACAGTGATGTTTTTTTTTTTCCTTTGATATACTGTAATGGCAATTATGATACAAGACCCAGTGTAAAAACAAGAAGTTAAACCTTCAGTCGCGAAACACCTCTCAGTAACGTTTTGTCATTACTTTACCAGACCCGTTTAAGTCCATGATAAGGTCGTTGCTAGGAAAAATGTCGGGATCCAATTTGGTTGACAATAAGAAGTTCAGCAGAAATCGATAAACCCTCAATGGGTGATGGCAATTTGCGGTCGGCGAGTGCCCATTATGAATCCGTAATAAGGCCAATGGCGGTCTACAAATTAGAAATGACGAAAATAAAGGTATGTAAGATAGGGATGTTAAAAAACTAATGTTTTTTTTAAATAAAAGAATGCTAGCAACGTGGGTCATAAATTACTAGCGTTCTTATTAACCACCCCTGCCAATCTATATTTATGTTGGGGGGGTTCACGACGATGAGAGAGGTGATATTTATTGAATTGATAACTTCTTGTGGGAGGGTAAACCGCTTTGTTACGTAACGCGTTACGGCGCCAGTCGGTCTGGCTTCCCTTTCTCTAACGCATATTGGTATCTCCGCTTACCTATTAAAATTTAAGCAGGAGCAAGAGTTCATGCAAACGAAAAGAACTGGATTTCATTCTGGCTCATATCTTAGTGTGTATATGCGTGGGTCACACGTGGGGAAAGTTTTTAGAATAGGCCCGTAAGAAAAGTAGCCCACAAAAAATAAAAAATGCACTCCGGGAGTTTTTACTTGAACTAAGTTGAACTACGTTTTAGATGGGTACTAGGGCTACTAGGTTATTGGGTAATGAATTGCATTTTATTTATGAATTGTATTTTATTAATTATTAGAAACTTTAAAGTACATTTAATATTATTTTATGAATCATTGTTAACAATTTCAACAACTCTTGTATCATCATCATTATCATTAAAATTATTACAATCTAAAATAGAAACTATAGGTTCATGGTAACTAAAATAATAACAATTTTGATTCGAAGTTATTTAAATATCTCGTGAATACTGCATCAATTGTACTTTTATATCTCGTTGTGCTAATATTGCGTTGATTGGACATATGCGTCTCGTAACGGTGTTGCGAGTCTATAGATTTTATCTCATCTAAAAATATGCGTACCGCGCTAAAAGAAGTTTTCACTTCAAAAATATTTAAGGCGGCAATTTAAAAAGTGTCTGTCGTGCATCGAAGTGGATTTGACAAGAGACAATTTTCGCTCAATGATTTATTAAGACTTTCGTTGCGGTCTTACTCAATCATAAAGTTACGATACTTCGACGAAGTCCCTTCTCGTGTCACTATTTACAACTGGTTCAATGAATTTAAACGTAGTCGAAGCAAACTCACTGATGATTCTCGAGAAGAACTTTCTTCTACGGCGACTACTGAAAATTACGTGAGTGCTGTGCAGCTCATCATAGAAGCTGATAGAAGGATGATGTATCAACTGATTAGGGCACCTCTAGGCATTGATATGAGTCAACTACAAAAAGTCATACATGAACATTTAGGCGTCAGAAAGATTTGTAGTACATGGATGCCTAATAATGCTTAATAACATGGTGGAGGTGACTTGAATGCTGTTAATGATATCATAATAATGAAAGCTGGATATATTATTGTGAATCCAAAACCAAAAGACAATCGGTACAATCGATGTTTCCATTCGAAGATTTGCTGACAAAAGTAAAAAAAAGTCAAGGGAAAAAGATGATCGCCTCATTATTTCATCCAGTCATTTCACAACAATCATCCTAGAAAATATAAGGACTGTCACTGCAGGTTAGTATGACAGTCATTGTTTTAAGTTGTCTTGTATCATGTTAAACAGCAGGGGCGAAGGAGCTGGATCCTCCTTAACCACGACATCCAGCTCATTCCACCAGACGGACTATCGAATATTTGTCTAAGAAGGTATGGAGTCATTGAGTCATCTTCTTTACAGTCCCGATCTGGAATGTTTTGACTTGTATATATTTCTAAAATTTAAAATAAACTTACAGGAATTCGTTTTATGACATGTACATGTGATGGTGCTTAGAAAGGGACGCAGACTACCCCGAAAAGCAATAAAAATATTAACGGGCTTCTATATCATTCCATTGTTTTATTTTCTAGCTAACTTTTAGTGTGACCCCCGTGTTTATATATATTACGATTTAGTTTAAGTGTTTTATAACAACTGTAGAAATTAACATATTGTTTTCATGAAATCAAAATAATTTTGTCATAACTGCATATAGAATGTTTTTAAACTGTTCTTGAAATACTGTATTCATAAAAGTTTCAAAATTTAGATTAGTGTACATTGAAAAATACTCGATTTTATGGCATTTTCCTCAAAACAAGACCCAAAACCTAAATCCGATATTTGGGCGACAGTAAAATAAATATTTTATATACAAAAGTAAACGATATAACGATATAAAGTATAAATAACGAAACTGTTATTTACTGTTATTTAATTTTGAATAAAATTAAAAATAAATAATTATTAAGTTTAGAAGTGTGCTCACACTTCTATTAGATTTATAACCATATGCAGTATATATGGTTATAAATCTAATAGGATCTTAATCAAAGGATCTATGACCACTAAACACTTCTACTTACTAAAAGCGTGCCACCATTAGTTCAATGAACCATACAAGGGATTTCCTCTATACATTTTATATCAGCCTCACATATTACCCATTAACCTCTCATGGATAGATCAAGCGGCCATTAAGAGCACTTTCACGTCGCACTATTGGCCGTGACGCAATTTATTTGGAAAAATTACCTCGTTCGCTTGCCGTTGCGAGATTGCCTTATTAAAATTTTAGCTAACGATCTCTTTAAACAGAAAACCAATGAAATGGAAAATATTCCACTTTAAATGTTAAACATTTTCATTTTATGCATTGCTCTAAAATTATCTCTATTACGGGTTTGTGGCTTTAAAATAAAACAAAATAGTAAATATAATCTAAAAAAACTACATCACATCATTTTTATTAAATAACATACAGACCAAGCAACCCAAACTGGGAGCAATTATAACGAATCTGAGAATGAACTTTTTCGTTCGTAATCAATACATTAAAATATTAATGGATTGATAGGAAGGTCATGTCATGTCATGTTAGATGTATACCTATTGAGCTCTTAGAAGAAAGGAAAAAATAGATGTAATTTATATTACGGAACACAATATGGATAGGTGACGACGGTTTACAGTTATATAAAAAAATTAAAAGTTGTAGCACACACACACACACACACACACACACACACACACCACACACACACACACACACACACACATCTTATCACACAGAAATACCAGCTAGCTAGTATTATAGTGTTGTGGAATTAAATTAATACTTCACAAACTGATTATCTTTTGTATTTATTGACCCCCAAAGAATAATAAAAGTGCTATATTGCAATGTAATGTATACCGTTACGGATAAAACATAGAAAGAAGGGTTTCCTTTTTGGTGATTTTAACATTGACATTTTGGAAAATCTAAATTATCTACAGAATTTACTTATCTACTTCTCAACTAAACTTCCTTAAACAAATATAAAAACTTCTTAAACCAAGTATAAAACAACCAACGGACGGATTAATTCACTACATCAGAGGAGAACTGGTGAAGTCCGAGAATTGGCCTTCTGATCACACAGCCTAACTCTATAAAAGTCATACAAAAAACGATGTATAAAATTGATCGTTGGAATATTATAAGTCGAAATTATAGCACTGACAATAAATTAAAGTTTGTTGAAGCCCTTGGAAGCCTTAGTTTTGTTGAGGTTTTTAATAGCACTGACCCCGAACAGGCTTTTGAATCCTTTCCTGAATTAATAAATCTTATTAATTCAGGAAAGGATTCAAAAGTCCTAAAGACTGATTTGGTTGCAATGGGGCCAACACGTGAGTGAACCAGGAGTATACTCTTCCTAAATCGAACACACTACATAAAAAGAAATTAAAAAGATATAAACAGTTGAACATAGAACCTCCTCCTTTTTGGAATCTGTTAAAAATAAGAAGAAAGTACTGTATGTAAATGCACGGAATATAAATTCACTATGTTCTCGTTATAAACAAGATATATTAGATAATGTGAGTTTCCATTTAGAACAGGCGCACATTTTCTACACTTATTGCATTTCTGACGTCGATGGGTTGCGCTCCCGTCCCAATCGCTAAGTGATCGTATTCGAAGTTAGATTTTACTTTCATGGCTAACATACACTTACGTATTTTCACATTATATATGTATGTGTTAGATGAAAGTTTTTAATATATTTTAAACTCTTTATGATCAGATCTTGAAATGGAAATGACGGTAGTCAAATTCGTGTATTCTTATCGTGAATATATATAACCTATACAGAACATCGCTGATCATATACATGCCAAGTATTTTTGTTTGTTTATTTCGCTTTCACGCTTAAACTACACCATCAATTATAATAAAATTTCGCAAACAAGTTGTCAGATTAACAGAAAAGAAGATCTAAATTTAAGAAGTCTTTCATAAAAAAATAACTAGACGACAGCATACCCGGGGTATGTACGAGTATAGATACAATAATAACTTTCAGTCTTTCGACATAGTAACTACACATTATGACGTAAATAAACTGAAAATGCACATGTTAAAACGGTTACATACGGCTAATTTAATTGATTGATCACGCCACTTAGTTACCGAATGGCGAAACAGTTGAATGAACTTTGGTTTGATAAAGTGAAACAACGTCCGTGGCCAATCTCTTATCAGCTACTAACATCTTAACTAATCCCTACTCTATGCTGATCTATACTGATATTTTAAAAGTGAAAGTTAAGTTTTTCGGCTGAACTGATTTTGATTAACTTTGGTATGAGTATACTTCGAAGCCTGTAGAAGGAAATAGATTACTTATTATTGACATAATTCCCTTGATAATGTGGGCGAAGATGCGGGTGTAAGCTATTATAGAATAAATTAATTATACTTGTAAACAAATGCATGATCAGTAGACATTTACAAAAGCACAGCCGAAGAGGACTCCCTTCACATTAATTTTGAGGATCATCAATACGAATTATCAAAAGGAGGTTAAGCTTTTAATTAAACATAAACAGAGAACAATAGTTGCTTGTTTGTGGGACCGAGAATAAATGAGATTCACGAAATAGCAATTACGACCTAATACTTTATAGCAGTGGCTTTCTTTTCCGTGGGAACGATTTCTCATTAACACGGCGCAGTTCATCCTTTTTTAATACGAGCAACGAAAAATCTTAATTAAATTGGGATTATGGCAATCTCTTAAAATAAACTGCGGTTCTGACATTCTTATTAATTTTAAAATCCAGGAAGACCTGCAGCCGGTACTGTGTTAGTTTGTCTGTTAGTTTTTGGAATTATTTTTATACTCAAAACTTCATTTAAACTCAAATCATACTTAAATTATTAAGGCTATTTTATGAATGACAAGAATGTAAAAGTTTTGAATGATAAATTAATTATCTATGCTGCAAAGATTAGGACTTCCGCAAGAGGGATTTGTTCAGTGTTAAACCCTGGCTTAGTATAATGAAAATTCTATTTAATAATATTAGTTAAGCTAATGAGCAGCAGCAATATACCGTTGCTTTATAATAATATTGTCTAAAACTTTACAATGCTTAAAAGAAAAACTAAGTGAAAACATTATTTACATGCTAATTAAGTAACTGTCGACAGTCTAATTAGAGTAATAAGTTTAACTCTCAGCTTTTGGCGCCCAACGGGTTTTAAGTACATTTATTACAGGATACTCTTTAAGAGATATTTAAAAAAAAATTGTGAGCACTTAAGCTTAACAACGAATGTTACTTACAAATAATTGTCCTTTTTTTAATATGTTTCTTTTTAAGGTTTATTTTAGCTGCACGATTTATATTATTATTATTATTTTTTTTATTTAATTAAATAATGTTTAACTATGAATGTGTTCTTAATGTAGTGGAATATAAATAAATAAAATAAAAAATAAAAAAGCCTTTTATTTCCTCCAGAAAATTTACGCTTACAAAAATTAATTGTTTTTTTTTTTTTAATCTCAAAGTTTTTTTTTTTTTTTTTTTTGCAAGTTTTTAATACTAAATATTAAGTATATTATTCTGTAGGAACTCCTCTGCAGGTAAAGGCCTCCTCCAAATGTAGCCAATTTTCTCTGGATTGCGCTATTTGCATCCAGTTTGGACCCGCTATTCGTTTTATCTCGTCCTCCCATCTGTTGCAAGGTCTCCCTTTCTTTCTTTTGCCCACTGGCCCCCTCCATTCTGACACTTTTCTTGTCCATCTGTGATCTTGCAGGCGTGCTATGTGTCCGGCCCACTTCCATTTTAACGCCAGAGCTTGTGCTAAACCGTCTGTTGCTTTTGTGATGTTGCGCATTTTTGTATGTCTTATTTTGTTTATTCTCTTTATGTTTAGCATACTCCGCTCCATTCCTCGTTGGCATGTTTTAATTTTTTCTTTGACATTTTTGTTAAACTTCCATGTCTGACAAGCATAGGTTAGGCATGGTATAAGGCAGGAATTCATAACCTTAGTCTTCAGTTTGATTGGCATGTTGCTCTTAAATATTTCTTTAAAGCTCCAGTACTTATTCCATGTCAACTGGGCTCTGCGCTCAACCTCCTGGTAGTTGTTTAGTCTGTCGAAGCTAATTTGTTTGCCTAGGTAAATGTATTTTTCCGTATATGGGAGAGGCACGTTGTCGACGTAAATTGGTACCTTGATGTTGTTGGTCATTACCATAGTTTTGGTGAGGTTCATTTCTAGCCCGGCGACCTTGCTCGCTTGGTTTAGTAACTCTACCATGTGTTGTAGTTCTTTTACTGTCTCTGATATCAGTACCAAGTCATCGGCAAAACTTAGGTGGCTTAAATGCTTTGATTTAACTTTTATACCACATTTATTCCAGTTAAGCTTGCTTATTATCGACTCTAATGTGGCTATAAATAGTATAGGTGACAGTGGGTCACCCTGTCTCACGCCTCTCTTTATAGGAAACCAAGAACCCGCTGTCTCTAGTTTAACTCTACTTTTGCTCTTCCTGTATATGCTTTTGATAACTCTTATATACTCATTTTCCACATTCTGTGTTGCTAGAGTTTCCCAGATATAGCTGTGTGACACCGAATCGAATGCTTTTTTGTAATCGATGTAAGCCAAGTACAATGGTCTACTTCTCTCTTGATATTTCTCGATGATAAGTTCGAGTGTGTGGATGTGGTCGATGGTGGAGAAGCCTTTTCTGAATCCTGCCTGTTCGACGGGTTGACTTGTTTCCAATGTAGAACTAATTTTTTTGGTCAGGATTGTAGAAAATAGCTTATATGTACTCGGCAGCAAACTTATTGGTCTATAATTCCCTATATCATTCGGGTTTCCTTTTTTGTATAAAAGAATTATGTTAGATTCAGACCATTGCGTGGGTGTCTCACCAGATTCTAGGATAGAGTTAAACAAATTTGTAAAAGGTGTAGCTAGTATTGGGGTGGCTATCTTTAGAGTCTCGTTTGCTAGGTTATCCGAGCCCGGGCTCTTGTCTAGTTTCAGTTTGTTCAATGCTTCAATGACGTCATTTTCAGTGAATTGTATGTTACCGTCGCTGTTGTAATTTAGGTTTTCGTGGCTAGTGTCTTCTGGTTCTTTTGTGCTGTAGAGATCTCTGTAGAACTCTGTCGCTATGCTGATGATGTCGCAACGATTGTTTTTGGCTATTTCACCTCGTTTTAGCTCTTCTATCCAAGTTTTATTTGGTTTCAGCTCTTTATATGCCTTTTTCGTGCTTCCAGTTTGGCGTAGATGTTTTTCAATTGTTTTGTATCTGTAGTTGGCGTAGTCTTTTTTTATGTATTTGTTTACAAGCTTGTAAAGCGCCGAGATTTCGTTTTTTGTTGCTCTAGATTTATTTGGACTTTTTTGCAGGTGTTGTCTTCTTTTAAAAAGTTTTAATCTACGCTCTGAAAATATTTTGTGGACTTTCTTTGGGTTTTGTGCTGCTCGGGCATTTTGTAAGCTTGAGGTGATGATTTTAATTAAGTTGTCGTAAAATTTCTGGACTGGGACAGTAGTAGTCTGAGCGAACATTTGGTCTTTCGATATGTAAGAATTTAGATATTCTTTGAACTTGGAGATTTCTTCTTCGCTTTTTATTATACTATGTTGACAGTTAGCAAACTTTGTTCTACTTTTTTTGAAAAGTGTATCATGTGATATTGTAGCACTTACTGGCCTGTGGTCTGAAGGGTAGTTAATGTTCAGTACTTCTATATTTTTGAATAAATGTGGTCGGTTTGATAGCATAAAGTCGATTTCGTTTTTGTTCGCTCCATCCGGTGATCGCCAGGTCCATTTGTTTTTTGGTTTTTTCTTGAAGAAGGTGTTTAAAATTGACAGTTTGTTTTCACTGGCGAAATCAATTAATCTTTGTCTTTTCTCGTTTCTAATTCCATATCCGTGTGGTTTCGTGATTAAATACTCCTCTTTTTTTGGTATCCCAATTTTAGTATTTAGGTCACCCATCAGTATGAAGTCTTTATGTGCTAGTTCCATTGCCCTATTTACTGTCGCATAAAAGTTATCGATCTCACTCTCGCTTGCTTGTGCAGTAGGGGCGTAGACTTGAATTATGGATAAGCTAGTACTCTCAAATTTCAAGTTCAATATGGCTACTCTTTCAGAAATGCCAAGGTAGCTTTCTATATTATTTTTAAGGTGGTGTTTAACTATAAAACCTATTCCATGTCTTCCAGGTGTGTGACCAGTGTAGCAGAATATGAAGTTTTCGTACTCTTCGATCTTGTTTCCAGTCTTTCTTGTTTCTGCTAAACCTAAAACGTCGTATTTAATTTCTTTGAAAGCTTCATTTAGCTCTATCAGACGTTCATATGATGAAAGTGTTCTAGCGTTATATGTCAGAATGTATAACGTTTTTTGTGGGGTTTCATTCTTTGGAGGGTTGTTTGGAGGGTTTTGGTCATGATCTTCCACGGTGACCAGCCGGCTTGGAAGATGGGTTTGGTTTTCTGATAATTGTTGTTTTATGTTGACGTTGCGAGAGGGGGGCGGTCGTTGCTATATATTAACTTTGTTATTTTGCTGTGAATCTGATGAGTTGTTTGTGTTCCTGTTGACCAGGTAATTCAGCATGCCCGGTTTTAAAATGTTTTCCGATAGGCTTGAAGTTCTTCTTATTTGCGTTTGAGATTTATTCTTCTTATTAGCCTGTGTATTTGTTTCAGCTCCTTTTGTAGTTTTGTTTTCAGGTGAAGTTGAAAGCATTCTTTTGTTATTTCCAGCTGTTTTGTTTTTTTCGCTTATGACAAGCTTGTCGTATTTTATTTTTACTAGGTTTCCCTTTTCCCTTTCGATTCTTGCTTGTTCTTGAAGCTCTTTCCTCTTCTCCAGAATATTTTGTGGGAAATCTTCCGTTATATAGTAACCGGTATTTTTTAGTGCGTTTCTATTTTTAAATAGATTTATTTTTGTGCCAAGTGTACAAAAAGTGACATTTATTGGTCGAGGTCTTTCTCCTTTCTTGCATATTCTTCTAACTTCTTGAATATCCCTGCGATCCAGTTCCTGAGAGAAATGTTTTTTGATAAAGTTCAATATGAAAATTTCAAGGTTACAATATGAATGAATATTTCTATTTCTTTTATTCCGAAAAAGACGATGTTGTTTTTTCTTGCCTGTTTTTCCAGAAAATACAGTCGCTTTTCTTGGTTTTCATATTTTTCCTTTAGATCTTCGTATTTTTCATTGACTAGTTTAAACTTATCTTCCAATATGCTGTTTATATTTTGTGTAACTTTTTCCGTCACTTTTTCTCCACTTTTTTCTATTGCGGTTTTCTGTTCATCCAAATCTCTTCGAATTTTACGAAGCTCGTGCATAATTTCCTCCATCTCTTAGCTCGTTCTATGTAGTGTACTACAGTTATTTAAATGATTATTTGTTTATGCTAGCGCCCTCTTGAGTTCCTGTGTCAACTTGCTAAGGTTGATGGATCGCTCGTAGATCGAAGGTGGTTCTGACTTGTATTAGTGATACGGGTAGATTATCGCAGGTATCGATAGTGTCTTTGTTGATCTCTCTACTCGCTTGACAGATCGATCATAGCTTGAAGATGGTTTCGACCTGTGTTAGTGGTACGAATAGATTTCCACAGATGTCGCTAGTGTCTTTGTACAATTGTGCCACTCTCTTGACAGATCGATCATAGATCGAAGATGGTTCGGACTTGTATTGATGATACAGGTAGCTTTCCACAGATGTCGCTAGTCTCTTTGCTTCTAATTAGTGTAAGGAGTGCAAGTCATCCCGGTATTGATGAAGTAGGGTTATTTATATCACTTTTACGTATATACATGTATACACGTAATACGGGTAGTTCACATTTGAGTTTTTTTCACTGATTATAGAGTTTTCACACAATGTAAGACGTTGTCCGCAATAAATGTTGTAAGTCGCTTGTTTGTTTCTTCACTTTTTGTCTTTTCCACTGAGTAAATGCACTTATTTTTATTTTGAGATCACTTTTAGTACGGAGCCGAAGTAAACATTGGCACAGGCGCGCCCTCTTCTTCTAGGTTGTTATAGGAATGTAAGCTTTTGAAGCCTCTATTAAATTTATGTATTTTGACTTTGTCACTCAAGCCAGTAAAATATGCGTGATATCACAACTCAACTTAATTACCTATGTTCTTTCCTAATTCAAATTAAAGTGAATATTAAAAAAATGTGCTACTAGAATTTTCTTTTTCAACAAACAAATACCTCTCAGGACATTTATATACAACCAAGAAGGATTCACCGGCCTTGTAACTCACAAGCTAAATGCACTGAAAGTATGCGAATGCCTTACAAAAGCATCCGATCAAAATCCGTTACTGTCAAAATGATAAGTTAACTGCGACTGTGGTTTCTAAACTCAAAACAAGTAAATCCCCAAAAGATATCAGTTGCAAAACAAAATGACAAATAAGGCGTGAAAAATACTAACTTTGTAACCGCTTGGCTAAAAGGGCTTCAACATTGAATAATTCTAAAACGTTTATATACAATGTTAAATCTGGGACTATTTTCCTATCCAATTGATCACGAATACCTAGAGCCCTAAAGTATAAAATTCCATGACTGATTCTTTGAGAACAGAGGCCGTGTACCTATAAACTCGATAACATATTGAAGGTGAGTATATATATTATTTTTTTATTAAAAAATACGGAGGGTACAAAAACTATTTGGCAGATATGATTTTATTATCAAAAAAAAAAAACTAGCATCTTTAACGCCTACTATATTTAAGGGATTCAATGCGAGCGAAGCCGCAGGTAAAAGCCAGTAGATTATAAACTAAAAGCTTGACGTTGGTTAAATACTGACTAGAAGGTCTTATTAGATAAAGATATTATTTATGCCTTTATCGGTTCAAATATTTGTTATAACATAGCCGATTCATGAAATTGTTTGACCCAAAACTAATATGAACCGCGTGAGGCTGTAAGACGAATTTTATTTTTACAATGTAGGTCCCCCTACATTGTAACAAACGGACAGACGGGTCACCTAATGGCAAGTGGCCACCGCCGTCCATGGACACCCGCAACTCATGAGTCACAAGTGTGTTGCCGGCCTTAAAGGTAGGAAACACGGCAGGCGACAATTAAATGTTCCAGTTACCGTAGTCTTACAGAAAGTTTGAAGTCACGTCTTAGATGTGTCATGCTTAGCCGAAATATATGTAGTTGAATTGACTTGAAGAAGTAATTTAATAAAAGTTTGTGACGTTGCGCGGTGGACGGTAGCGGAGGACGCAATGTTCCTTCCGGCTTCCCAGTTAAGTGCCACTCCTCACCTGTAGCCTGGGAGCCTTCTTGAGTCCATCAGCGTAGAACCACGCACTAAACTCGCGTTAAGTCTCTTGTGGTTACTACCGAATATATTGTGATATAGAGGAAAAGTGTTTATTTTGTCACCCGTGAGTATACACGTAATTATTTCCTAATTCACATTCTCGCAGTGTGACAGGTTCATAGATTTTTTGTTTGGGAAATGTTGTGGTCATATTTCTTAATATCGTTTTTATTATTTCCTATTTCAATGATTTAGTTTTTAATTTTTATGTGGATATTTCTGACAAATCCTAATCACAAATTTTATTGACACAAGTTTTATTTATGTCCAGCCCTCTCTCATATGTTAAATAAATTGTAGAGATGTTTAAGTTTAATGGCCACTTTCAAAATCAGATTTCTATGAACATTTCCATAAAAAAAAACATTGTTACACTTTGTTATCACTGTATATTGACATTCCAACTCCACAGTTAGTCCGTATGGCCAAAACTTTGAATGATCTGTAATCACTGAGAACAAACCTGACTGATAATGTTTACTTACTTTTCAGATAAGATAGAACTTTTCTCAGAGTTGGAGTAGCTTAATGAGTTTCGGCTCATGTATTGTAGAGTAGGAAATGAAGAACGTGGTCAGCCTACAGGAAAGGATTTTGAACCAAAATGTTTGTTTGTATGCTAACCGACTCAATGTTGTAGGACGAATACTAAATTTGACGGAATTTAGAAATATCTGGATCTGGAAAACTATTTGTCACAATGTAAGGGACTGTAACTTATTGAGATGGCAATGTTGACTTGACTTTACGTCGTCGTAGGCAAAAAGATCATCTTATATTTCAGTTTAGATATTTATTATAACGTCATTGAAATATATATGATATTAAAATCTACATTAAAGTTCATACAGTCTGAGCAGAATAGATTAAATACTAAAATAGAATAGAATAGATTTCTTATGTTCAAAGTACGGGACGCTATATATATAACTCATCACTTGTAGTATATATATATATATACTACAAGTGATGAGTTCGTCACCCCGTCCGAGAAGCCGGCTACCAAATGGCTTAAGACTCCGAGACCCACCGGCTTCGAATAGGGTCCCCGCTACCGGTGGTAATGTGCGTCGCATGAGATGGACGACATCGATGAATGTTAATGTCATGCGAGCATGACTATAGAGGGAGGAACCAACCTCACTGCGTATGGTGTCGTATGCTGTCTTTACTTTAGGATCTTGAGGCAGCTGTTAAGGTCTCAGGCAACGACTGTCAGATCAAGTACCAGCCAATCATTGATGTTATCTGTTGGATAAATCCGTGCTTGAGAGGCTTTGCTTGGATTTACAGAATAACCTATTTGTTGCTCCTCCTCCTCCACAAATAGAGAGTACAGTAGGCATAGAGGTACTACTATAAAGTCTTGCTGAGGGAGCAGATATCAATATAGCTTTATTTGTAAGTTCCCAGTATAATGAAACAATTTACTTAGACACGTAGTCGATAAAGAAGTCTTGAAATCAGTGTACTTTGCCCTTGCTCAATCCATAATAAGTTACTGTATCACTTCCTGGGGTGGAACATCGAAAACTACATTACTGGAACTGGAAAGAACCTAAAGAGCTATCCTGAAGGTCTCGTCTTTTCGTCCATATCGATATCCCACTGAACAGTTATACAAAGAGAGTAAAGTTCTCACAGTGAGACAACTATTCATACTACACACTATTTTGAAACAACACTCTCTTTTGGTCTATGACCCGTTGTTGTCTAGTGGGAAAAGACGACATAATCCAGTGCAACGTCTTCACCCCCACCAAAAAACTACCTTTTGCTAAACGCTTCTTTAGTCATTTGGGTTTTTATCTTTATAATAAAATTCATAAATTGTTATATATCTTTAATCTTACAAAATATAAATGTAAAAAGAGACTAACTGAATGGCTATTAAAACTAAACTATAATGATACGGAGCATATATTTACTAATATTGTGTAATCATTCCTAAGTATCCACAAAAAGACATACATACACTTATCAAATATGTAATATATATTACATATACAAACACATGCAAGCACACAGACTTAGATATTATACTAACACTACTTTTAACTTAAAATAAAAATATATTGTATTTATATAAAGATTTTGTATCGTACTACTTCCTGCTTCAGCGGATACTTGTAATCTAGGAAATGTAAATGTTAAGGGGTGGGAACCTGGTGTCCTGAAACACAGGCCTAGAGCCTATTTAGGTACCAGTCTCCTACAATATATACTTATCTGAATTATGTACTATACTAAATAAACTGATTGTTGTAAACTGTATATTGTAGTGAGAAAATAAATTGTATTATTATTATTATTCATAAGGAAGATCCTATTAAAAAATATAGGCACACGAGTTTGGATAATAGACCACGATTACCGTGTTTGCCGATGCATAAATGAAATGAAGAGCTAGTGTGCGCCCCCTTTACTGCCTGTTTATTTAGAGAAAAGTACGGACCGCACTGATACTCATTCAATTCTATATTGTGCTGCCGTTGCAGCATGTCGAGTAAACCCTGGTGTTAAAGTAACAGAAGTAAACCATGCTCCTCGGCAAAAGTTTCATGTTCCGGCGTGGCAATATACAATTGTGCGCCATATTGGCAAACTTATCTGTTTCAGATCGGGCAACGGTGCTTTATGAAACGGGTTTTTCAGGAACTGGTGTCAGTTCTTGTGATTATGCAGCACGAGCGACATACCGCATTGACTTCCTAAGGCAGAAAGTTTATGCAAACAAGAAATGAAAAAAGAGTGGACCGATACACTGAGAATCGTAGTTTTGAAAGGGACCGGAGGTGGGGTTATAGAATATGGGAGCAGCTTGATTTATTGAGTGACACACACGTATCCCAGATAGTGACATCACAAATTAATTACGGCGTAACATCTAGGAGATGCTTGTCACTCGCACAGAGAGAAAATCAGCGGGACCCAACGGACTACATAACTTTTGGTGAATGTGGCTCCGTATGTTGTTATGTATGTTTGGCATCTCAATTTCAACCATGCTTAGGCATTAGGTTCGCTTTAAAATTTTATGACCACAGGTGTAACTCACCTTCTCTATAAGTCTGGTATTGCCATGGACCCCAAAAACTACATACCGCTGACTTGTATACCAACAATTTATAAATTGTTTACGTCCATTCTGAGATTTAAAATAACATCACATATCATACTCAGATTATGTACCACTCAGAATGGATGTAGCACCTGGCAGTAAAGAGTTTCTTATTATTGACACGACTATTAATCAACAATTTCACAGTAACCGAAATTACGACACGTTGGATATATTACAACAAAGTCTATGAATATGTGTCGCAGACGTGGTTCCTTAGCGTAATGGACTTGTATATAGATTGACACAACTATGCAATTTCTTGACTTGCAGACACGGCCCACATTGAGATTCCTATCTTTGGTTAATGGTAGTTTATATATAGTCGCGCTATGAAACTTATGAGTTGAGTATTGAAACAAACGCAGGTAAAACGCAAGAAACGGCTAGCGTCATATACATACATATTTAGTTATATAAAATGATGTAGATTATATAAGTAGATATTATAGAAAATATGTGTTTAAGTATACGTGACAAGTCTAATCCCATTGCTATATAATATATTACATACACTAACTCACGCCTTTATCCCCAAAAAGATAGGTAAAGGTGCCTTAATTAACGTCACATCTTGCCGATTCTACTTTAGTCCCATTCAATTAATAGACGGCATGCCTATTGGTGTCATCCGGGCACTTTTGGAAATTAGGTGGGAAATTTTGTAGTACATGTGTTTGGCAGGAAGGTAAGCTGTTGCAATTCAGGCTCATATGTATGAAAGTCCAAGCCCTCAAACTGATAAAACAATTTATTATTTTGACCCAAGAATAAAATACAACTATGATAATATAGAGTTGTACTCGTAAATACAACACATTCCCTTTACGGAATTCATTGAGTATCTGCAGTCTGTACCTTTAAACATATTTAAATCACAAAAGAATTTAGACTTTGACATCTCAAATTAAAATTTGTAAAGTGTTTACAGAGAGAAATTTTATAGAAACGTGGGACTTGCAGGAACTTTTAGTAATTTAATATAGCAAGTCTTAGCTTCGCTATTTTCTTTTGGAGTCGTGAATTACACCTCTGTGATACGACCGCTTATACTGGGCCTTATAAAGTTAGCTGAAAAAGCCATCAGACCTTAGTCATTTTAATGAACCTAAAATAAAAATAAATAATAAATAAAACATACTGTACATATGCTTACTTCGCTGTCTGAAAAAGGTCTGGTGAGGTTTGTAGGTAAATAAGAAAATCAAGATTGTATTAAACTGCAATGTCAGAAAGACAATAAAAAAATAAAAATTGTAAAACGAAACTATAGACATCGATGATTCCATGTCGTATTGGAACTTTTGAGTATAATAAAAATATACATATATAAACATAGACTACAATAGTCTTGGACTAGTCTTGGAGTGTAAATGTTAAGTTTCAGTTTTTGTAAAATCAATTAATTGGTATGGTGTAATAGAAAAGTTGTAAGTGATTAAATTTGTTGAAAGGATATTTGATCCAGACAATAATTTTGAACTTGCAATTACTCCGAACCATTGTCAGTGAAGAGCTATTTGATAGCTGTTGAAACTTTGAGAATTCGAGGTTGAGTTTGGAAGGAGTCTTAATAATTATCAATAATTACACAGAGCGTCACTCCATTTGTTCAAGAAGTTATTATGAGATGGAAAATGTAGGGAATTATATTGAGTGGTTAAACGACAAGACGTCGGAAGGATTTTGTCTTGATTTTTATTATCCAAAACTGGTTAGGGAGACAGTTCCTTGTGCCATTTTCTTTAGTTAATATCTGATTATTGTATTACTCAACTGTTTGATTATTTGGTTAGGAATTATTATGCAGAAATTTTTAAATATACGGGGGTCAACGGAACGCGACAAAAATGAATTTCATCTCTAAGTTTACTTCCTAATAAATAGAGTAATACCATATGTACATAGATACTACTACTCCACTGATAAATAAAATCATAGTTACTGCAAATACCTGTTTTTTTTAAATACGCACAGCTCAGCAAACATAGCATTTTAACTTTTTGCTCATAAAGTGGTGTTGATAGGTCAGCCGTAAATAATATGAAATAACTAGTATATTGTGTGTAACAACGAAATACAATTAATACGGAATGACAATAGATATTAAATTAACGTGTACCGTGTACCGTGTTCGGTAGCGGAGTGCCCACTGCCAGTTGCGCGGGTGGGGTAGGGGCCGAACTCCTACGACCCCGGCGGCCAGCTGCCAATGCGCGACGAAAACGCCCGAACTTTAAAATGTTTATTCAAACATCAGACTATATAAAAATATTTTATCATATTATTATAGAAGCTAACAGTAATGGGCTTTTACTTGTCTTTGAGTCTCAGCCTTATAAATTTGTTACGTAAAAATAGTATCAAAGGCTTTCGCTTTACTTATGGAGAGAGGTTTACTCTTATTGTACGTTGGAAAATCTTGAATTTACAATATACGGTGCCCCTCATAAATTAAATTTTGATTATTATAAATCTCTTAAATATAAAGTAGTCTTAAAAGTTTGAAATTTATCTTATAGAACTCAGTTACTTGGTATCCATGATGCAACGGTGCGCGTCGTTGGCTTTATATATAACGTAGAGTTTCCAATAGTGGTCCATAGCCATTTACATAACCGCCTGAAGTTCTCTGTTAGTGTTAACTTTGGAAACATATTATTAGATGAGATGATTCATATTATTAGAACACCATGCCCTGCCCTGTCATGAGAACAAGGTAATAATTATATGCTTTCCTGTATATATGAATCCTTGAAATTATAGGTATCGTTATGGCTGAAGCGTCGGACTTGCGATCAAGTGGTTGCGGCTTTTTTAGCTTAGCTGGGATTAATTGGGGTTAACAAGAATACTAGTAATGTGTGACCCACGTTGCTAGTATTCTTTTTTTAAAAAAAAACAATATAACTTATGCAAATACCTTACGAGAAACGTGACGGTTTTTCACGGCGACTTTTTTCTGCGTTGCAGTCGCATAACGACATCAATACAGTAACTATGTTATCGCGGGCAGTGCGCCTATGCCCACTTTATATACTTGCAAGTTAAAAACGGTCATAACTTTTACACGGGTTTTTGATTTTACTTTTTTTTTTTGCTCTGCAGATTCCAGTCGAAACGTCAGGCAATTTAAAGGTGTGTAATAGGTACCTACATATCGCGTCAATAACGGGATCGTAATTTAATAACGGCGGTACAGCACAGCCACAACAAAATTGATAAAATTTTCGATTGCCATTCGATTTAACGTATATTATGTGTCGAAACAGGCAAAGTGGAGTCA
Organism: Tyria jacobaeae; assembly: GCA_947561695.1. Taxonomy (NCBI): domain Eukaryota; kingdom Metazoa; phylum Arthropoda; class Insecta; order Lepidoptera; family Erebidae; genus Tyria; species Tyria jacobaeae. The sequence goes on from OX387220.1 coordinate 15,880,852, forward strand.
CTATGGTAGGCTTATACATATAAAAAAAAATCTTACAAACATTCATTCACATTATGAAAAGTATCTGAAATCGCATACTAAATGATTAAAGTCGTTCGTTTAAGTATCCCCATGGGATATCTAACAGCTGTCCAATGAAGTTTAGTGTTTTTCTTTTAGATTGAAAGCTTAAAGTGAATTTAAAATGTCATTGAAATTTTATTAAGATATCTTAAAAGTTTTAAAGTTATATGCTGCATGCTATGATTCGTAAGTGGCTTTTGGCTCAACAAATATATAAACAAAATACACAAAAAGCCCATAAGACACTGGACAGCTACCGTGGGAGAGGCATGCTTAGGCATAAATAGGCCGGCTATACCGGAATGCCATAAATAATACTTGCATTTTATCGCCGAGTGAATGAGGGTACCGCAGGTCAAACTATTCCCTCCTTTCCACTCCCCATTATCACCCTCAAAGCCCGCCTTACGATCTTGAGTTGCAATGGGTGGCGGCTGTCACTTTCCATCAGGTGTCTCGTCTATTCGCTGGTTCCACTATATAAAACCAAAAGAAAGTCTGTTTGTGATTTTCACATTATCTTGTCCCGTATTCCTATTTACCAAAGCGGACAGTCCGCTTCTATATAATACTCTAAAGAAAAATTAAAATATTTAAAAAATAATGAGTTTAAGAGTTCTCATAACGAGAAGTAGCAGTAGGTTTTAAGAGTTTTAAGTTAGAATTTGGACCCACTAACGTAAGAGAGGCAGTCAGTTGGGCACTTATGGAAATTTTTGAAGTATATTGAAAGGGGAGGGCAATGAAAGAAAAAAGAAAAGATATTACTTATATGGATGGACTGAGAAATGTAGGCAATAGCTAGAGGATGTCAGGGTTCGCATACTTGTAACGTGAACGGCTCGACTCTACCTACGAGAAAGATTTTTTATATACTGTGGAAACCCTCTCGGGCCGTCATCCCACCGGGGTTTTTGGTGAGATGGTTGTTGGAATCGGACCGACTAAAACCACAAGGTTATGCTATACTGCGCCTCAAATAGGAGAAATCGGCTTGGCTCTACCCACGAGAAAGTGTAAAACAAACCCAAAATGACATTTTGATAGTTGTTACATAGCAATCCTTGTGTGTGTGTTAGTTTCTTAATTTTTTTTTTATTTAGTAAAACGATACCAAAAATGATATAACAAATTACACGTTTTTAGGAGCAACCTTAATACATGTTGAAAGTTCTTGATAATTAGTAGTATTTGAATATATTATATATTTCACTTGAATAGGTTCAATTAATTGCTTCTGTCTGCTGTGATCAAAAGTATTTTAGTGGCCATCGATTTACCTCAGCTTGGCGTAATCAGAACTTCCCTCGAGGCAACTGACCTTGATATACATAAATAATATGATTTTACTAATATAAAAAAAGTATCATAACATCATGTAAGTCACTTATACGAGTAGTATTCGGAATAGACACAATTTCAGCGGATATTAACAAAGGTAAATAATAATGAATGTGAAACTCCTCTTAAATAGACTAAAATTGATTAATAACTAATTAACAACGACTTCTAGTAATTTAAGCAAAATTATTACAGCTCTATACAGAAATTCATTATGTACAGTAAATAGGTTAATCTTAGAAAGTTTTGATGTGATGTAATAAACTAGACAAAATATTACTAGTTTTTTTTTATAACATTGATTACATAGTTTGTGTTTCATATATGTACTTATGACTTATATTCCCTAAAGGGCTAGGCAGAGCCGTCTCAAACGCCTACATTTAACCAATTCTAATTTAGTCCTACTTATGTAGCAAGCCTACTGCCGTCACCGAATACTGTATATATACTGTCTGATAAATAACAGTCCAATCCCTTATTTGCCTTTTTATGACATCCACGGTAAGAGATGAGATGGCACTATTCTATTTTTGACGAGAACATATCTAAAGCGGAAACGATAAGGTTTGGCTGTTTTAATACTCCAGGCGTTACAGAAACTAACTGTCTCACAGGTTTTTAAGAGTTAGTGTGAGAGAATGATTATGTTCACTTTTTTTTTTAAATGTTAGTCACTAATAAACACGTGGTTCACTAAACGTTATGAATTGAAATGTTTAAAGTGTTCTAAAATAAAATAAAAAAATACATCCATATATTTATTTATTTTATTTATTTTTACACTTTATGCACAAGATGTACAGAGGCGGACTTAATGATATAGGCATTCTCTGCCAGTCTACCTTTAGGTGATGCAGATCTCTATTGGAAGAGAGGGTTGGCTCTATTCTACTGTTAGAAAAACACTACGATACGACCACACATATTAAAAAATACTATCAGTTACCCAAAAAACTTAGTTACGGCAATGGGTAGAAATGTCTGCACGGATGGCGTAGCGGTTTAAGCTGTCACTTCGCTACCACGCTGCCGCGCCTAGTGTTGTGGGTTCGATCCCCCCACGGAACAACACTTTGAGTAATCCTCAAAATTGTTGTTCTGAGTCTGAGTGTTCTTTGTGTTTGTTGTTTGAATTTTTGTAAAGTGGCACCGGAAATAATCCTGGAGTTGTCTTTAAATAAAAAAAAAACCTTCGTTTCCAAACCTACTGTTCTAAAAATGGCTCTACTACGAACACTAAAGAAAAGATTTATGTTCCTTTTAGCGACTGTGTGAAGCTACACGATGGATATTTCATTCACGCTCCATTACATTATTAATTTATTATCACAGTGACGACAAAGTTATGACGACATGTTTCATAAACCGTGAATGTAATGTAACTATCACACGATATCACATTAGATACATAAATGAAACACGTATATATGGTTTAATTGGTTTTTAATGGGTGTAACTAGGTGCTATCGGAATGGAATAAGGATTTTGTAGCAATAAATTTATATATATACGTAAATTTTTATTCTTAGTCCTCCTCACAAAATTCACTTCTTGTACTTTTCTATATAAAAAGCTTTTACATACTTGCATGCACATTTAAAATATTACGTTAGGATTGTTGTGATAAATCATGAAGAGCATATTCACATATTTCGTTTCTCGCCTTATTTATTTTTTTGTAGTACGGGGGTATAGACGAGCAGATGGGTCACCTGATGATAAGTGACTTCCGACGTCCATGAACACTTGCTACTCAAGAGTTGCAAGAGTGCTTACTCCTTCAGATTTAATATAAGTGTCTCAATGACTTCAAGAATAACTTCTATTTATGCGAGGACCTCTCGTGGTCCATCGAGTACGATATAGGAAGTACTTAATTCTTTTCAGCTCAATCCAAGTAAAATATTATTTTAATAATAAATTGTAAAAAATAATTTAATTTGTATTTTTAAGCAAGGTAATTTACGCCCACATTTTGTCGATTACAATTTAGTTTTATTTACTTAATAGTGCCTATACTCAAGTGTTTTTTTTTAAAGGCAACACCCTCACTAGGATTAGTTCCTGTAAAGCGGGTGACTTAACAAACATTCAAGCAACGGACACAAAGAACACCCAGGCTCAGAACACCAATCTGACCATTTAAACCGCTACGCCATCCGTGCAGTCATGAAAGTCAGCCCTTAATACAATTTACTTTTACGTTGAATTTCGCTATTATTCTGGTTTTGTATTTTACGTTAGAGTTTCCAAGTAATCAATTCGTGTGGCAAAACATCTAACAACCAATATGGCCAAGGTTTAGAAAAGATTCCATTTATATTGTTTTGTGACATAAACAGGCAAAGGTTATCCTGTACATGTACATATTTTTTTCATTAAAACGGTAGAGAGATCTAGTACAACGGGTTGACGAATAATTTTTTTCGTAACGTTTAAAACGTAAAATATGACAGTCATAGTTATGTGTAATGTCAGTATGCCATAAGATTTGTCATTTTGTTGTCATTTTGTATTAATACGGTAGTTTACCGTATTAATACAAAATGACAATGTTCATGTTTACACGTGTATATTGCAACGCAAGTTGCTATAATAATATTATTGAGCAGAATTTAACTGACTTGATGTACCCACTACAAACACTGAAGGTAACCTTATAACCTTAAACAAAAAATAATCGTTCGAAGGTTAAGCCTCTAACCTCTAACTAGATAAGAAAATAAAATCTAAAATACGCAAATACCTAGATTATCCATTCCAAATTCAATTTGTGAACAGATGAAAGTTTTTTTTTTTGTTTTGTCTGATTTATGAGAAACTTTTATAGACTTAGGACACAGTTTTCGAAAGGTGGGAGGGCATGCTTAGGCACGAATGGGCTTGCTTGACCGAAGTGATACCACAGCCTTACAGAAAACCGGTAGACAAACGAGTGAGTGAGGGCACCGGAGGTCCAATTCCCACCCTTCTCCTCTTTCTCCTCCCCTCATCCCCCCTCATCACCATAGTTCTCTTCACTCTTCTGCACCCGTACGCTTAGATAATAATAATGGATGTATTTTATACTGTAAGTGTATACTGTATGGAATTCGGCTTTTATCAACTTCGCTTGGTATAGCATCTGTTGCATTTTTACAAACCTCAGTGGCTTTTAAATGCACTATAATTAACTAAATTTTTAATTAACTAATATTAAGTAAATAAATAAACCAAAATAGAGCAGAAGCTGAATCTATTTTCGTTGAGAATTCAGGTCGGCCCTTAAATTTAGGAGAAAGTAACATGACGCGGGTACGTTTTAAACACTGGCATCAACTTGTCAAGCAGTAATCCGAGAATCGTTCGCTCAACAACCTCATTTCATTACCTTCAAAGAGGAGGTTTAACAAATGCTGTTCTAAGAAGTAATTGATGTTTTAGTAATTTTCATTTTTTTTAGGTCGTTGAAAAAGTTTTTTTTATACTATAGGGGGACAGATGAACAGACGGGTCACCTGATGGTAAGTGACAACCGCCGTCCATGGACACCCGCATCTCAAGAGTCGCAAGTGCACTGCCCGCCTTTGAGGGTGATGAGGGATGGGGGATGCAGGGAGCGGAAAGAAGATAGGGGGGATGATTAGAAAGGAGATTAGGGGTGAGGAAAGGGGTGAGGGGGAGTTGGGCCTCTGGAAACCTCACTCATTTCGGGGAAATGCAACGTAAAAGTTACTTCACAACCGGTTTTCTGTAAGGGCGTGGTATCGCACCGGTAGAGCCGGCTCATTCGTGCCTAAGTATGGCTCTACCACTGTTTTCGGCGATCATATTTTTATAGACTGTATTTTTCTCTAGAAATACTTGACATTGGCAGAATCTCTGCGTTGAATATACACGCAAGAGAGAGTCTATAAATAAATAATAATAATAAGATTAAGAGTAGCACAAAGTTGTTTCAAGCGCTTTTAGATTATGAATTTAGCAGCTGCAGCTCGCTCTGGTCGCCCTCATACGGATAAAAACGATGCCATTATTGAAAAAGTGAAGCAAGATTCAAGATAGTAGTAACGAGATAACAGAGGAACTGAGGATTGACCACAAAATAGTTTTAACTCTGACCCATTTGAAGAAGTGTGGCTGTGGAAAAATAACTATGTTTGGGTGCACGCGCGCTCACTGCAAGAAACAAAATGAATCGTACTCATTTGCGATTCTCTACATATGGAAACGTATGTATGGAAAAGTGAATTACCTACGACAAAAACGATCATAGTCAAAGGGTAGTCAAGCTCTACAGACTGTAGCGAAACCCGGATTAAAACGCAATAAGGTGATGCTGTGTATATTATGGGACCGTAGGTGCATCGTTCATTGTGAGGAATAAAAGGAGTGGTCTTTCATCATGAAAAAGCCATTGGCCATTCTCGAGAAAGAAGTCCTTCCACGGCGACTACTGAAGATAACGTAAGTACTGTGCGGCTAATGATAGAAGCTAATAGACTGGTAACATATCGACAGAATCAGACAGCTTTAGGCACTGATATGAGTCAAGTACAAAAAGTTTTACATAAATATTTAGGCGTCAGAAAGCTTTGTAAACCTTATAATATGGGGCAAGATCAAAAACCTGTCGTTGAAGATGTAGCGTAAATTAATTATCATCCTTACAGTTCCGACCAGGCAACTTGTGACTTTTATTTATTTCCAAAAATATAAGATAAACTTAGAGGAATATGTTTTATGAAACTAGAAGGTGCGGTGGCTGCATTTGAAAACGTTTTAAAAAGGCGTCAAAGTGATCCCTAACGGGCTCAATACTTTAGACAATTGTTCCATCGCACGTGACGGAACTTAGTAAGGAACGGAGACTACTCTGAAAAGCAATAAAAATATTAAGAGGCTTCTATATCATTCCGTTTTTTACATTTAAAAATCTTCAGTGTCTGTGTATGTAATAAAATCAGATAAATATGAATAGAGATAATACTTGGATGGTAATATTCTTTTGAACGGTGTTTGTAGTAGCTTTGCATTATTTCTGTATTTCTTTTTGTATTTGTAATTTTGTATTTGGGTTTAACAAACTTGATGTTTCAACTAAATTCCTATAAGCCTCTAGATGTTTTGATAACATCAAAGGTATTTTTCAGAGTATATGGCAATATTTACAAGAACTTGTCTTTTTAATATTTATTAAATATCTTTGTATTGAACTCAAATATGTCAGTTTCAGTGGTAGAGCTATGCTAAGGCATGATTGGGCCGGTTCGACCGGTGCGATACCACGGTCTCACAGAAAACCGGTTGTAGAGTAACGCTTGCGTTGCATTTCCCCGAAATGGGTGAGGTTTCCGGAGGCCCAATTCCCCTCTTCTTTTTCCCCTCCCCTTATTCATCCCCTCTCTCTTTTTTGCTAAGTGGATCCCAAAAGAAGAGTGGGCTTATCGCTCGCAGAGATCACAGCTTGTGAAAGGACAACTCCAGTTGTTAAATACTATTTGTTACTAACGTATCGTTCTTTTGGTTTGTAATGAAGTTTTTAGATGTCTTTTTTTTAATAATGAATATCTGACAACAATAGTATTAATAGCAATGTTGAATTAACTGTGTATTTATTTAAAACACAGACACAGCAGTAGCTAATTGGTATCAGTTCCGTAAGTAAATAAGTAAGGTCTACTTATTATTCCGGACAGCGTCGTTCCTTTGGGTCGACGGCTCTTCGGTTATAAACTATATCAATTTCGGTAGCATTGGGATGACATTTTGTGAATCCAGGGGATGTTTTTTTTAATAATCTACAAAATATATGGTCGGGATAACGACCCTTGATAAATCAAATTACGTTTCGAATCCAATTATTCTTATCTTATTATTTTAAATTTACTTATGTGTAAGTTATATGTAAATAAAATTAGGTACACATTTAATTTCAATTCATAGAGTGGTAGAGCCATGCTTAGGCACGAATGGGCCGGCTCGACCGGTGCGATACCACGGCCTCACAGAAAACCGGTTGTGAAGTAACGCTTGCGTTGCATTTCCCCGAATTGAGTGAGGTTTCCGGAGGCCCAATTCCCCCACCCCCCTTTTCTCTCTCCTCATCTCCTTTGTCCTTTTTCCATCTCCTCATCCCTCCTCTCTTCTTTCCGCTCCCTGCATCCCCTATCCCTCATCACCCTCAAAGGCGGGCAGCGCACTTGCGACTCTTGAGTTGCAAGTGTCCATGGACGGCGGTGTCACTTACCATCAGGTGACCCGTCTGTTCGTCTGTCCCCCTATAGTATAAAAAAAAAAAAAAAAAAAAATAATACCATTTCAAGTATCATTACAGTCACTAATTAAAACACCATGATAACAGTAATAAATCACCAGATCCATATTGTCTTTGACTGCACGGATGGCGTAGCGGTTTAGGTGGTCACCTCACCACTATGCTGTCGCGACTAGTATTGTGGGTTCGATCCCCGCACGGGACAAACCATTGTGTAATCTTGTTCTGAGTCAGGGTGTTCTTTGTGTTGGAAATGGAATGGTTGTAAAGTCGTAAAAAAGGAGTTAATCCTAGCGCGGAAGTTGTAGATGTCTTTAAAAAAAAAATAATACAAGTAATTTATTTTGCTTGAATATGGCATACAATGGGTCTTACAATAAATAATAGTGTTCACAGATATTTCGCCTTGGAGTGGCATGCGAATATGTTTTTGTCAAAAGCTAGGTTCCATAGTCAGCATAACATATTTGTTCAATACATTACTCTATAGATAACTTAATTTGTCATTCAAATATTCAGTTTCTTTTTTCCCGAAATAATAATAATGGTAAATTAAAAATGTTACTCGGTAGGTGAATGTATATTTTTATACACATATAAAACATTTCTTTTCAGTAAATGGAGTCTTATTTTTGGCAGACAATTTTCCTTTATGCCGGGTACGGCTACCTTCTTTGTCGCAAAATTTCTCGAATAATCCTAATTGTTTTTTTTTTACAAATTTCTAGTATATACATACAAGGCAATACAACTGTCATGAAAAGCTCCACATATAGCACGCACAATTGTATCTTGAAAACCTTTTAAATATCCACCGAATTGCCCCAAATTACAAGACCATATCCCAATTACATCTCATGCAACTTAAGAGTCACAAGTGCGTTGCCGGCCTTTTAGGTAGCAGGGGTGGAGTGCCAATCATCCAGGTGATGGGGATGGGATTTTTTTTGCGCAGGGCGATGGCGGAAACCTGCCGGAATAAGTCCGAACAATTCCTCTGATCACTCCCCTTGATATAAGCGATAGAGAATGCAGAGTACGCAAGTACGCAAGGTGTCAAGACGATCAGAAATCTTGGCAATCAATGAAGCGAGTCGATCTCCGTTGAATGCGGTCAAGAGGGAGAAGCTGGTACTAGGGTGTACCTGCAAAGAGATAAGAACAGTATACCATGTGAGGCCAACCTGCGCTTTATAAATTTTCAGGTGATGGGCTGGAGTGAAATTTCATCCTCAATTACTAAAACCGAAAATAAAAACGCTAAAATAAATACCTACGCGGCCGGCGCCGCGGCGTCACTTGAGTCTAGCTCGCTCGCCAACCTGCGATCGACACAAACAAGCGAACAATCTGCATATAATTCCGCTCCCATTGACGTCTTCATTGACGTCCCGCTTTCGTTGACGTCTTTTTTACTTCGGATAGTGTCTAAAATGCAGTGGCACGCACGCGTGGGCGCTGGTCCCGATGTGGTCCCGATACCGTACGACGGGGGGTGGTATCAGATAAACAATAGGTACTTACAAAACAAACAGTTTAAGCTTCAACTCGGTTTTGGATGTGTGCTTGAACCTTGTGGATTTATTGACCGTGCTCTTTGACACAATAAGTGAAGTGACCTTTTTTTGTTTATGATTCGACTGATTTGATATATGTACCGAACTGTTATCATTTCGTGAGTTATTTATTTACTTAGGTACTTTAAGCTTAGGAACTGTAATCTACCACCATTCATTTCATTCGCCGCGTCGTTTCATTCTCGCGTTGTCGCTATTCGATTCGTCCATCGGTTGAATATTCACATACCTACTTAAATCTAAAACTTAAACAAGAGAACTGAGACATTTTAAGGTGAGTGTTAGTTAGTTACAGCATGCCTGACCAGAGAACAATCACCTTGAGTGTAGACGAGGCGAGATGTTACGAACAGGAGCAATTCTCAATTGCTATCAGATACATAATCGACCTAAATCTGGTTCAAAGATTTCTTGGCTTCATCAATTGTTCGAAGTCCAGAGATGCGAAAGGATTGGCAACGCTGATTTTTCAAACACTGAATAAAAGCCAACTGGGCGATGTTCCGATTCTTGTTCAATCTTATGACGGGGTTAGCGTTATGTCTGTCAAAAACATTATTTATGGTGTTTGTAAAAGAGACACATCTTCACGCCATATACATCGATTGATCATAAATTAAATCTGATGGTTGTGGATTCCTGTACTAACGATGCATTAGCAAAGACTTTTTTTAATGCAATCGAATGTTTATACATTAATTTTTCATAATCCGGACATCATTCCAGCCTAGCTAAGATACCAACAACAAGGTTTTGGTTAAATTACCAAAACAAATGAAATAGATTGTATATTATTACACAGATAAAAGAAAAAGAATAGTATAATAGGATAGGATAACTGAAATCCATACTTGATACCTACATTGTTGCGCATGCGCTGATAGTCAGTGACCACCTTGCCGTGGCCGTCCCATTCATGGCTAGGACCATGGCCCCCTAGGAAAAATCCCTAGCTACGCCAATGCTTACCGTATAAATGACCGCGAAACTAGACTTCGCTTAATATATCGACGCCAAGGATTCCGATGCTGATGCAGTCAGGGAAGTGCTCTCAAACGAGGTGATACGACCCATACCATCTTTTTAGCGGTGAACGCGCACGCATTCTTCGTGGGGTTAGATTGGATTAGGTTAAGTCAAGCCTAATCTGAAACTTTATCTCAAAAGGTTTCGATTTCAGACACGAGTTTGGATCGATTATTTGGTATTTCTTTATTTAATATTTAACTTTAAAAAGTAATCTTAGATACATCTATACTGTTTAAAAAATATATTTTTTGAACATAACTGTGACATATGTAAATAAGTATATATCTATCTACATATAAGTTATGGTAGGCTTTCTGATAGATATTTCTTAAAGTTGCTTTTAATTTTTTATAAATTTTTCACGGCGGCGAGTACTGACGTGAACTTATTCCAAACACAACGCTCGACTTAGTTGAAGTGTTTAGCAAGAATTCAGGATATATCTGGATATCTTTAAAAATGTTATGGAACAAAGCACCATAACATTAAAGTGAGCCTGATAACACTGACCGGAAGTTAGTTCACCTCGTTTGCTCCCAAATGAAATAAGTAACAGTTGTTCCGGGTCACAATGGTTGATATTTCTGAGTACAATGTGCGGTTATGTGTAATAATGGACTAATATTATATAATTGATGGTTAGCTGACCTTCCTGAACCTGTGTAGGCGAAACCTTTATGATTCTCTAATTAAAGTGACATTAGTGTTTCTTTGTCGGTTTAAAGGAATGGCAGTACGATCACAAATAACGCGGAGGAAAATTTATTTCCTATCTTTACGTTCTAGCAAATATACACTCAAAATTATAATAATATATTTATGTTTGCAGAGAATGAAACTTGTCTATTCGCATTCTGTACTTAATTCTGTATTTAATGTTCTAATAAAAAAATAAGTTTTATAACAAACCTCTATTACTTAAACATCTTCACGTTCACTGCTTCCATGCTTTAATTTTAGCGTTGCTTGTCCTCCCGTTGAAATGTATATTCTGTTACGACTTCTCATTTTAATCGATTATCAGAGAAAGCATTCATTACCCGAAAGGCAATGCGGTCTCACCCATTATTTAATGAAACGTCGATATTAGTGAGTCAAAAAAGGTGGTATTATCGTTTTTGATTTAGAGTGCAATTCTTAACAGACATTGGTCAGTCGCCATGCCGTATGTCAATTGTTTTAACAGATTTTTTAGTTACTTCGCACCCAATATAATCACATGGTAAAGTAGTCTTTTTCTATTTAATAAAATAACTTATATAATAAATATAAATAACTTACGCTTACACTTATATCCCTGGATGGGTGAGCAGAGGTGTATTAAACACCCACATTTTGTCAATAGAATTTGGTCCTACTAAAATGATAGGGGCAAGCCAGTTACCGGCAATCAGGTACTTGAGAAATTAAGTGGAAGTAATAAAAGAGAATTGTGTTATATTGAAAGGGAAATGTAAGAATAAGACAAGGCATTAGAAGAAAAATGATATTGCTTATACGGATGGATTAAGAGTTAAAAGCAATAGCTCGTGGAAGGTGGAGTTGTATACCTACTTATAAGTCGAACTGGCTGTTGCCGGGAGGTTTGAGCCCTCGTACTTTTATAAAAAGAATAGAAATAATATTTATTGTATACCCAAGACATATCAGTTCCGTCATTGACACTACCGCTTACACACTTACTTCTAGTTATTTTATCTTTTGCATTGTAAATCAGTGTTAAAAGTATGACAATGTTATCCATTCAATAAGTATAACGATATAATCCGGTTTAGAAACAATTGGCTACATATTTTTGCAAGTTTCTCCTCACAACAGTAGTTAACTGGTTTAATATCAATAATCTTCTCCTTAACGAGAAAAAAACGAAATGTATAAAGTTTACATTGCCTAATGTAACACAGGTGAACACTAGTGTGTCAATAAAGGGCGAAGTGTTAAAACCCGAAGATTCCACATGGATGCAAAGCTTCAGTGGAGCCCCCATATAGATAAACTGTCCAAAAAGCTTAGTTCTGCAGCGTACGCCGTTAGGAAAATTCGTGGTTTAACTGATTTAGAGACAGCCCGTTTAGTATACTTTAGCTATTTTCATAGTGTAATGTCGTACGGTATTCTGTTGTGGGGAAATGCCGCCGATATTCAATCTATTTTTGTTTTACAAAAAAGAGCTATACGTGCAATTTATAAATTAAGTCCCAGACACTCCCTCAGAGATAAATTTAAAGAGATTAATATTATGACTGTGCCCTCTCAGTATATTTATGAAAATCTCATGTACGCACATAAAAATATTAATCTGTTTAAAAAATACAGTGACATCCATAGTATAAATACTAGGAACAAAAACAAATTTGTTGTTCCTAAAACCAGGCTCAAGAAAATAGGTGGTTCGTTTAGATGCCAAAGTATACATTTCTATAATAAGCTTCCTAGCCAAATACAAGAACTAAGCAATAATAAATTTAAATCATTTATCAAAAAAAAAAAAACTAAGTCACAAAGCTTTTTACACAATTAAAGATTACATTGAGGATAAAAAGGCTTGGGAATGAGCTGCTTCATTAATGTACATGAGCCTTTGTTTTTCGTTTATGTTTTTCGTTTATACTTTTTGCTTTTTCTTTTATACATTGAAATTTTATATTGTACTTTTTGACATGAATACTTTGTTAAGTATAATATATATTTGATTTTTTTAAATTTTAAAATTTAATTATTAATTATTTATTGTAAATGTGAGGACTATGTAGGTTATTTCTTTTTTTTTCTCTTTTCTCCTTTTTTCCAGTAATTTTGTTTTTTAACGATGTCTGACTGTTTGAGTACTTTTACGGCCTACCCAAATGTTCTTGCTTTGGTACTGTTCGTCGGTTTGTTGAGCTCCTTAAAGTTCTAAGTTGAGTTACACGATAACTGACAAACGCTTGCACTGTTTGGACGGGTCCACTCAAATGAGCGTGGTACGTTCTTCCAAAGCTCATCTCAGACGTTAGCGTGCATGATTCTCATATGTATTTGACCAGTACATCTGTATGGACTTTAAAATAGACTTTGACCTCTGAGTTTGTTTCGGTGTTTCTTCTCAGGGTAGTCAGCTAGGAAACACCGGCCTCATCTAGCATAAACTGACGAAAAAAAAATATTGACGTGTAAAAGTGTTGTTATAACCTATTTACAAAGTAAAGATCATTTATCATTTATCATTTACAATTTGCAGCCCCTGTAAACTGAATCTCGTTTACAAACACTAATCGTCTTAACATAGGTCTTGATAGCATAAGTGATTGCGGTAGCATCCTCTAGAGATTGTCTATTATAGCGGTTTATCGGACACGCCCACATTCACTAGTACAAATTACGAACGGCTTGAACTGCTTCAATTTAGTACGTATATTATTCTGATTGAAATTTCAATTAAATTTTACCTTCAAAAGGCTAACCTTATCACACGCAGTCACTTACCATCAGGTGAACCGTCCGTCTTGCTCCCTATCGTATAAAAAAAAAAGAATACCAATTTATTTTTGAAAGGTTTTTATAGTTCTCGGGCCAATTATTGATATAATTATGAAAGTTACACTTCAGCTCATCTATTTCGTAAACGATAGAAGAAACCTTTCGTTTGGTTTCCTGACGGTTAACTTTGTGCTGTTAACGACATTAGACCTATTAATTCGCAATATATTCGTATGGCATGTCAGCTAATAATTGACTTTCCATATGAAGCCCTCTTGAGCCTCTGCAGTTGCGAAGAGATGTCGCCTCTATGGCAGTCCTCTATCGCCTACATCACGGGGAGTGTTCTGACGAGCTCTTCCAATTGGTCCCACCTTCTCCCTTCCTCTACAGGAATACACGTTCTGGCCTGAGGAGTAACCGTCACTTCTATACTCTGTAAGGTGTTCGAGCGGATCATCAACACCCAATTAATCCGCCACCTAGAGGATCACTCTTTGTTAAATGATCGGCAATATGGTTTTAGGCCGAACCGATCCACGGGTGATCTTCTAGCGTACGTCACACACCTTTGGGGTGAGGCTATGGATAGACATGGGGAGTCTTTGGCCATCAGCCTCGACATTGCCAAGGCATTCGATAGGGTCTGGCACCGCTCGCTTCTCTCCTATCTTCCTGCATTTGGTCTGCCACCTAAACTCTGCAACTGGGTTGCTGCCTTCCTCCATAAGCGCCGCATTAGGGTTCTCTGCGACGGCGCGGCGTCAGACTGCCAGGAGGTAAGAGCGGATGTACCTCTGGGCTCCGTCCTATCGCCTACGATGTTCCTTCTGCATATCAATGACATGTTGGCCCTTGGCAATATTCATTGTTATGCAGACGACAGTACAGTACACGGGCGATATTTCGGACATCCTACTGCCAAGCTGGCAGACGTTGAAGGAAAACAACAGGAGCTTGTCGCTGAGCTCGACCTTGTCTTGAGCCGCATTTCCCAATGGGGCTGTGAGAATCTGGTCGAGTTCAGCGCCAAGAAAACACAAGCGTGTGTGTTCTCTACCAAAAAGTCTCCATTCCTTACCCTTCCTACTCTTCAGAGAACTCAACTGCCATTGCAGGATAGGCTTAGTATCCTGGGTATGGATATTTCCCAGGATCTCAATCCGCGCGATTACATCGAGAGTGTCACTAAGGCGGCCTCGCGAAAGCTCGGCATTTTGAACAAGGTGAGACGGTTCTTCTCGCCCGAGCAACTGTGTCTTTTATACAGGACCCAGGTTCGCTTCTACGTGGAGTACTGCTCTCATCTCTGGGACGGCTATGCGCAGTATTTGCTTGACGCTCTCGATCGGTTGCAACGGCGCGCAGTCCGCATTTTCGACTGTCCTGAGATCACCCAGTCTCTTGAGCCTCTGCAGTTGCGAAGAGATGTCGCCTCTATGGCAGTCCTCTATCGCCTACATCACGGGGAGTGTTCTGATGAGCTCTTCCAATTGGTCCCACCTTCTCCCTTCCTCTACAGGAGTACACGTGCTGGCCTGAGGAGTCACTGTTTGTGCGTCGAAAATATACGTACCTGAACTAAACGGTTTGGCTCTTCTCTCCTGTACCGATCGGTAAAAGCCTGGAATTCTCTACCAGTGCACGTGTTTCCATCCCACTTTGATCCCGGGTCTTTTAAGCGGGGCGTGAAAAAGCATCTCACCAGGCCGCCATAGTGTGGGTCACCATGCTGCATTGACAAGAGATGCAATGAGGATGGTGACCACCACTCTTTGACTCCGCTTATTGTTTTCCACCAGGCAAAGTGGAGTCACTATGGTAGGCATATATGTATAAAAAAAAAATGAAAGTAAACTAAAGCCAGCAGCTCCTTTCACCTACAAATCTCATTAAGACTTGCTTCATTTTAGTATAGAAGAAAGTAAATGTTAAACTATCATTCGTCTACTGAGCCGAAGTACATTCATGATTAAACTAAGTTTTATCGGTTAACATGATTAAACTAAGTTTTATCGGTTAACATGATTAAACTAAGTTTAATCGGTTAACACTACAAACTGTCTGAAACTCAGCAAACAAATTATCTACAAGTAAAAAAAATATTTTGATCACTTCTAAATTGATGGATCAAGTCTTCACTTAAGTTCCAATCAGTTTTTACAATTTATAAGAGCATTGCAGGCCTTTTAGTTTCTGATAATAAACGTTTCTTGTGTCTACGCAATGGATATAATTCACTGATTTCTGTCGTAAATCTTGTTGAGTTCTTGATGCATGAAAATGATAGTGAAATAATAAGATCACTGAGAACATAGAACGAGGTTCTTTTTACTAAATTTAAAAGATAAGTATTTTAGTCTAAAAAGTTTATATCTCTGGCACAATCTTGTGCTTAACCAAAGATAGAAAGAACTTGTACAATCTTAAATTGTTATATAATATGAAAATGTTTTTTTTCGATTTAAAGAAAAGTAGATAACCTACTCTAGAAGCCTTTAATGCGCCTCTCCAAATAATTTGGATAATACTTAATATCGCAAAAATCCTATGTTCAAATCCTGAATTCGTTAAAATGGGGCCACCGCAGGCCTATATTCTTTAAAATAAAAATAATTGAAATTGGTCGAAAATTTCGGAGAAATTGTTTAACATACTAAAAAAAGATACATACATGTACATAAGAACATATAACCTTTTTTGAAGTCCGTTAAAAAGTACAATACACTATAAAATATACGACATGTATAGTGTAGATCGATCAAATTGTACTCGGTTTTGCAGGGAACATGAACATAGCTGTGTACAAGGACTATAAATAACTACTAGAAACTTAGCCGAAGTTACACCCTACATTCGAATCTCAAATAACTTTAACAATATATTTTTTTTAAACCAACATTTACAAAAAATGTCCTACGTATTGCACATCAATACTGCAGATACGAGTACATATGCATATATCAATTCAGCGGTAAATGGCAACGCGACACCGACATTTCGTGGGCAGTTGATTTTAATTAAATTTTTCGTCCACAGGTCAACGCTTATGGAGATCAGAAATTATTAATACAATGTGTAATCCGAATACTTCGATCAATACTTTTGATTGTTGATACTATATGAATGATAATGTCCTTGAATCCTGACTTCGGAGGTCGATTTAATTGTGTATTATGATATTGTACGAATCATAATCACGGTACATACCGTACAACCCGTATACAAATTATGCCGCGCTAGAAGCCAGAGCGCGGTGTCATGTTAAATACTTCTAATTGTACATTTTCAATTTTAGTGGTAGAGCTATGCTTAGGCACGAATGGGCCGCCTCGACCGGTGCAATATCACGAGATCACAGAAAGCCGTTAGTGAAGTAACGCTTGCGTTGCATTTCCCCGAAATGAGTGAGGTTTCCGGAGGCCCAACTCCCCCTCTCCTCTTTCCTCTCCCCTCATCCTCCCTCTCCTCTTTTACATCCCCTCATTCCCCCTCTTTTTTTCCCTTCCCCGCATCCCCCATCCCTAATCACCAGCAGCAGCAGTTATAAAAAAAACGTTATCTTCATAAATATATAGTTATAAAAAAACGTTATCTACAAGAGCAAGTTATGGTCAGTCTTGAACAGGGATAAGCCTACACTGAAAATGGAGTTGCCTGTATTTCGTGGCATTTTATCAGCAATGTTTTATTTAAGAATTTATTCACGGAGACAATACATAACGATCTAACATTATCAAACACTCAGAAATATGGTTTCTCAAAAGCAAAGTAAAAAGAGAAGCAAAAACTCTTATACAGCATAAAAGAAGATAACTTCTGACTATTATATTACTTGCTGGGATATTCTAAATCGTAGGTATAATAACAAACAAACTTGTATTCACTACAAACGTGAAAACCTTGATGAATATTTCTGTAATAGAACAACCATCACGAAACAGTTTCAAACCCATTCACTTACGAGTGTTATAATGGGATAAACAATATTTAGAAGTTGACATCTATACCTCTTTTAAATAATTTGGAGCCTGATACATATAAAGTGTCAAGCAAGACTCAAAGTCTCAAAATTTTATCAGATTTTTTTAGTTTGTTTTGGAAAACGAGACAAAAGCTAGACTCTTACAGATTATAATAAACATTATAAAAAGCAGTAACATAATAGCAACAAAATGATTTCGAAACTTTCAAGTGGTAAAAAGTTACCAATTTAGTGCAATGTTTCCTCAAAAAGGATCTTATAATTTCAATACTAATGCTTTATTCGTAAAAAAATGATAATTCACAGATAAATGATAGAATTTACGTACGTACAGTTTTACAAAACTTGAATCTTTTTTGCCGCATCACTGTATGCAACGGGACCATCTCACAAATACGTCACTATGTTTTTTTTTAATGCTTCACTAAAAACTTCAAGCGGTCACAGTCTAATTAATTAAAATAACGCACAGATGTAAAAATCTAGAACACGACCTAAACTTTTTAAATATAAAGTGAAGGTAGTATCGGTTTGTATTCACTGCAGACATTGAGAAGATGTCCCGTTAAATTGAAAATCATGTGGCGACATTGTCCAAGTGACTGAATACCAGTTCATCGATTCCAATTTACCAATTCATTATGTTTTTATACTTGAAAATACCTGTTTCAGCAAAACCAATTCGAAAGGTTCCGACATCATCGTGTCAGAGTTCGTTGTTAGTCATTGCTTTACTTGGGGGCGACCTGAAGGGGATAAGAATATACATATATACATATATACATATATATATATATATATATATATATATATATATATATATATATGTATATATATATATATATGTCTAATTTAGTCATATCCGGAAGGCCAGCACCATCTGTCGGCGCTCGACGGAGTCAATGTTGAGTTGGCCGAGCTGTGCGCCCGACACTTATTGTGCGGAGATCGGCTGGAGTGCTTGAATATTGAAACCGTCACGCGTTCCTATATACGAACCCAGCTCTAGTTATTGTTGTTGTAAATTGATTGGACATTGTAATTTGATTGAGTGAACTTTTTTGTTTTGTTTGTTCTAACATTACCCATCAACGCCCACACTTAGAAGATCAGGAATTATGTACCCTACTGAGGATGGTGATCCTGCTCTTCCGCCATATATTTATTTTTACAGCATATTGACTCTGATGAGTTCTTATCGGACAGTAGTGGCGAAAAGAGTTATGTTAGTGTCCCTTCTTTTTCGTATCAGGTACTGACTTAAAGAAGAGAACTATTTCTGATGTAAGTGGGAACTTTAATGTTGTGCACATCAATGGTCAGTATTCCGGCTCCCTTTCCTGGTTTGCTGGCATCGTTTGATTTTGCGAATATCCATATATTTGTTTCTGAGACATGGTTAAAGTCCTGTCTCCTTTCAATATATGAAATCAGGAAGGGAATAGGATCTTCCTAATTTCATATTGATTCGTAATAAGCACACGTGAGGTGGTGATGGAGGTGCTGGTATATTTCTAAGCGTGTACATTCCCTTGTTTATTGTAAGTATGTCTATACAGTCACCACCTCCGAATGCTGGCGAACACCTGTTCCTTGAATTTGAGCTCCACCATTGCAAAATTCTACTCGGTAGTTACTACTGCCTTTCATCCTGCATCGATTTATTTTCTACTTTCGGCCATATCTTAGAATTTTTTTACCCCTTCGTGTAGTCACACTCTTCCAATGGAGACTTTAATACCTGTATTCTTAAAAACGACCACAGTTCCTCCTTGTTTCGTTCCACGTTAGAATTCAACAATCTATCCGTTCTTTCTCTCACTGTAACTCACTTCCCTAACTGTGCCCCTTTCTTTTCTTGACATCATCGCCGTTTCTTCTGCTGAGCTTGTAGCAAAACATAGCCAATATTCTGGGTGTTTAATGGACCTTTGCCTAACCCTTCGGGAATGCAGGTGTGTCCATATCTATATATATGTACATATGTTACATTATTTTATTAAAAAATACAACTTCTGCACCAGACATTATTTGCTTATAGCAAAGGACATTACAAACATGCAAACAACGGACACAAAGACTTCTATTTTAGCATTGTTTTGTGTCTTAGAATATACTGTCCATGTATCGAACGGTTGTCGTGAGGTTCATTACTTTTCCAATATGGTGTATAATCACTAAGCGGTGAACGAAGTAAAACTAACCTAAGTATTTCTCTATCTCTGTGTGTGGTAGATACATTAACGTACAATGGGCGGTTTTATCGCTAAAAGCGATCTCTACCAGACAACCTTAGGATGAATTTAGTGTCAAGAGAGAGTGGGTAGCTGAGGTGTACAATATTGTAGATTTTATATAACTAAGTAAATATACATATTTGAATGAATGCAAATACACATATAGTATATACAATAATACATATAATATATATATTATATACTTATATATATATATAATAATATAATGTAATAATAATATAATATTAATTACATGATGTGATACAAATAGAATTTAGCAAGTATACACTAAAATAAAATGAAAACAGTGTGACAGGTAGTTAACTACATTATTCACATTATTCGATACATATACTAAGTACATTTGCGAGAGAGATATGACACATTATTAGCTTTTATTTATATCTAGCTAAACCACTTACAATCCTATACTGTACTTATGTCAGTAGCCACCCAGAATACGCGTGTCAGATAAGGTACCCCTGTTACCTCAAATATATCGAGCTTATTGAAAATGTTCTCAAGCACTTCATCAATATCTTTGTTTCTAGCATATTCCATACAAGTCTAGCAATTATGACTAACTTTGTAGGAAATTCAATCTTTTACCGCTTCGTCGTCGTGAGATAGGTTTACCTTTAGCCTTAGAATATTAAAGAATAATATTACAAGTTCTGAGCTCTTATCTAAATTCTACTTCAATATATTATACAAGTGAAGCTGTTTTAAACCACCGTTGCAAATACCAAGTGCTTCTACATATTATAGTCAGACCAACTATATCGTCAGAGCAAGTAGAAACTTTGAAACCCTATTTTCGAAAATAAGTTCAAACCAAAGCAGAATCGTTTTTTTCTCTCTCATTCGCAAACTACCTTATATTAACTACCTATATTGCTATATGTAGTACACATACAATATAGTAAATATGATGTAATTTGAAGTATAGATAATATCATATCTTTCAATAACCGATGCATACCTATTATATAAATGAATGACACCACATTTAAATAATTCGATTAGAATTTGTAAACTGTAGACTTTCAAAACTCGTTAGATTTGTTGCGGTTTCCCTCTTGGTAACTGATTTAGAAACCATTATTTAACAAACCTCTTTAATGTATGTTGTATTAGACTATCATGCATTCATATACTCATGCCTACATACCCAAAGGAGAGTGAGTGAGTGACCCAGAGGTGTATTAAATAGCCAAAGCTTGTCAATTAGAGTTTATTCTCACTAACGTAATAAGGGGCAAACCTACTGCTGTCAATAGGACACTACATAGCTGTATACATGTACTCTCTGACAGATAGAGGTCCAGTGCCTAAGTCACTATAGAGAGATATAGACTTATCATTGAACGATAAATGTTCTAATCTTCAATTTTTTTCTGTATGATAACGGTCAATTTATTTATCGGCATCGCCTTCCAGATAACAAGATTTATTGCGCGGTTACATGACATATAAATATAAAGAAAATAATGTGGAAAAATATGAACGATATAGTATCCGATGATGAGAAGTCTTAAATGTAAATCTAAGATTGATTTTCTTCTGTTTACTTATTGTTAAACTACATACGTGTCAACTATTTCTTGGTCAAGTAACATACCTACAAATACATATGAACATATGTATATACTTATAGACACATATACTTTCATATTTAGAAACCATTTTCGGATTAACTGTCTCTATTACTGTGATTAATGATCACTTGTCGTAACATGCCAGTAAGTAGAAATGTGTTCCGACTAGACTGTCCCACTGAAGACAATTAGTAACGATATTGCTATCTCCGAATGCAGCTGACAGACATGTGTCGCCTGGAGCAATATGTCGAATTTATCGATAATTAAAAGTATTATTAATTTGTTTGCTTACTGAATAGGAGAAGAGACGTGGGCTGTAACTGATCTGTAAATGTAATTAATGACAAGCTGTTACAGTAAAAGACAATTTTATATTTTTTTACTTAGCGATGCATTTACAAGAATATTATTCAGAAGCAGAAGACTGCTTGAGAACAATGTTGATTATTGATTCAATTATTGAAAATTTTCTATTATATATTAAAATTACAAATGCAATCACTTGTCTAAAGAATGTATATATATGTCGACGCAAACCCACTTTATAATTACTTTTAATTGCTGTACTTAAAATTAATTGATCGATACTGATAGAATCGTACTTGAAAATCTCAGTTAATAAATGTTTGATTTTATTACGTTTTCAAGATTACAAATAATGAATTATGTTATGTTGTTCCTCTAGGAATCAAACTATTACTCATTACTTTATAAATACTAATTATATTAACAAATAATGAACAGCTAAATTAATATCTTGATTTATAAGCGACAAAGGCATAGTTTTAGATATCTAAATAAATAGTTGATTTGTTGTCTGAGGTTACAAACTAATATTCATTTTAGTTAAAAGAATAATTGTAAAATAAATAGCCAGTACAAAATTCATGCCTTGATGTTTAAACAACAATGGGATGTTTATTTATTCATTGTGTTCTGTTAAGGTAATAAAGTGTAATTATTAACTTAAGACGTGATCGGAAACGAAATTGAAAAGTATGAATATCATTTTAAACGTTTAGCTATTAATAAAATGTTTCAATAGTGTAATAGCTTAGTAAATGTTTGTATAATTAAACTAGTAATTGATTAATTGATGTAGTAAAAAAGTATCGTAGGAGAGTTAAACATTGTAAGGGATGTGGATTGACTTTACGACACCATTGTGATTTGTATTAGTTTGCGGAAAAGCATTATTATTATTTGAGCTGGGCTAGAAGCAACTTATCTCCAAATACGAGTGAGTAACCTCTAAATATTGTGTTCAATTCTCTGTATCTGTATTATAAAGGTGTTTTTGTTTAAATTGTTTTGTTATTTGCAATGTCTGATCCGAATAATGGATAGTAACGTAGTAGCTCAGCTTACGTTACTACTTTTGAAAACCCTGCCGGCCTTAATGCACCGTTATATACATATATATACATATATATAATATTTTTTTATTCTCCGTCACCTTCATCACCTACACATACATTTGTATATCAAATATAATTATTGGTGTGCTCACATACTCAAATAAGTGCTAACGTAATGAATGTATCTTCACTTTATTTATTTCTACTACGTATTACAGTTGAGGTAATAAACTATATGTATGAATTAAAGTTTAAAGATTAAAATGGTTCTAAACACAACAAAACAGTCTCGATCAGGCTTAATATTCTGGTATCATTTCTTTTTGAATGGCTTTCTACACCAACTTAATAATTTAAATTCTTAGGCTGGTAAAGAAATGCATTCCGCTAATCTTACCTGAACATATCAGAAGCATTTGTAAAACTCATTCGCTTCTACGAAATTATTTTGTAGATTCTTCTTCTTATTGAGCATTCAACAGCTTTGTGGTTTTGAAGACTGGGAATACTGGTTCCATAATGGCTACAGGCTAATGCTGAAATTACAATAAAAATCTTGTAACCGTACAGCCTATATTTATTTTTAAATATATTCATAATTATGTTCGTCTGCTAAAAGACTCTTCATTTCAGTACCCATTCTATCTATACATACATACATAAATATACTAACGCCTGTATCTCCGAAGGGGTATGCGGAGGCGGAATTAACGCCCACAACTGCCGATTTTAATTTAGTCCCATTTACGTAATAGTAGGGTAAGCCAATTGCCGTCATCCAGGGGATCCTTTTGGGAATTAGATAGGAAAATTTGGATTATATTGCCAGAAAAGGGAGGATAAAAAGGGAAGGAAAGAGATATTGCTTCATTAACATTATCATCATTATCAGCCTATTGCAGTCCACTGCTGGACATATGCCTCTCCCATTGAAAGCCACTTCGATCTATTTTCGGCTTCTCGCATCCAGCTCCTGTCAGCTATCTTGAGCAAACCGTCACTCCACTTAGCCTGTGGGCGTCCTACGCTATATTTGTCGAGACACGGTCTCCACTTAAGAACTCGTTTACCATAACGATCGTCGGTTCTGTTGCTAATATGACCAGCCCACTGCCACTTCAGCCTGCAGATCCGATTGGCGATGTCATTTACTTTAGTTTTCTGACGGGATCACCTAATTCCTGATGCGATCCCTTAAAGAAACACCGAGCATAGCCCTTTCCATAGCACGCTGAGCAACTTTCAGCTTATACATATGTATAAGGAAGTATAAGCAGTAGCTCAAGCAAGTCAGTGCTTCATACCGATAACTCAAACTGACTCGTGTGCCGGGAAGATTATTAAATATTTAAATTTTAATTATGTATACTTTTTGTGAAATCATTGAGGTTCCTTGTCAATACATACATATTGACATATCAATGTCTGAAATTTAATACTTTCATTAACTGCAGAAGTGAAAAATGATTTAAAAGGATACCACAAACACTCAACTCTGTATAAATATGTAAAAGTCAAGTGTAATGAATTTATTTTAAACTCGTTATTTCTTAGCGTTTATAATCTCCTGAGTACTGTCGTTATGTGATTAATCCGTTTTGGAGATAGTTTAAACAAAACCGTTAATTTCAAGTGACCTATTTTTGCACTAAGAAAATAGTGACAATATTTTGTGCAGACTGTAGTTAGGTTTACATGTCCTGCAGAGGACGCATCAGGAGCTGGAGAGCCCACTTTGACCTCCAACCTCGATTAGCGCTGGCCTGGGCCAGCGGGCTGCTCGTTACCCTAGCAGAAACAGGCCTGAGATGTTATCGCGACGTGTTTAGCGTGCGCCTCTCTAATCTTTCAAGCTTTTCATAGTGGTTGGCAAGTGGTTGTCAGAAGGCCAAGGTCTGCAGGTGTTCTCGGAAGTTTCCTTTTCTAGGATATATACATATATGGCGGTCGGTTCGTGTCCGACATACCACTCCACTGTTATCTCCAGTGAAGTGACCCAAGGGGGCTTCCACACGATAAAAAGAAGGTACACCTTAAAGTCTACAAATTAAATTTGCTTTTCTAATGATTGTCATGACTGATCAATGATTTCATTTATTAACTTGAACTGATAATGATTTGTAATAATAATTTGAATAAATTTAAGCCAATATCGTAATTAATTGAAGTAATTCAATAGTATCCAATTTATTCAATTCTAGTCATGAGATAAAGTCTTTGCTTTTTCTACTTCATGCATAGGTTAAGTACAATTGAAGTACAATTGAGGCGAATACGCAATTGGATTCAACAAAATCACATGTTTAAACTACGTCTATATTACGACATCCACTTTTTATCACTTCTAAAACCAACCGCTAATACTTCGATCCTTATACAGTTTCAAATGTGATTTTCTCACATGACTAGCAACCTCAATCCCGATCGAGGTGCGACGTTCTGTTTCATGCTTCGTTGAATTTGAGCCGACAACGATGAAAATTGTCTTGAAATTCTTTACTGTTTTCATGTGTCATGACACTAGCTTTTGATATAGATTGACTTGTAATAATTTAATAGAACTTTGAAATTGAACGATAAATATGTTGCTTATTTTTTATACTCCTAACAGATTACAGGTAACAGATTAACTTTCAAAATACCTAATGGGAGTAACAATATACATATGACCCCACCTTTCTGAAACATCAGCTGAAGTATCGTATAGTAACTACCCAACTTACTATACAATACTTGAGCTTGAGCTGATTCATAAAATATAACAATAGACGTCTTAAAGTCAACGCACATACATAATATTATATCAGAATGTTAAATTAATCCACTAGGATACAATGTGTATTGTGTACTCCATGTGGATGGTGAATATATTTAAGCCGGGTAATGAGCCAGAGCTGTTACCAAAATCGGTCTTATAGTATCTTGTCTGCATTTGGGTTAATATCTTTAACATTGTAAGGATCAAAGTAGGTTTCATAATTCCGCAGATGACTTCTGATGACGCTTTCTACGTATGGTTGTACTATATTGTACTGAAAAAGAAGTCCTACAGCGAGACACAAGACAGACAAGGAAAAAATTGTGACGACGAGAAAATAATATTGACCCTTGTTGATAAATGTTTTAGTTTCGTTTGTTGCAACAAAAAATCGAACTCGTTTATTATAACATAATCTTTAAGCAGTTGCATGTAAGAGATCTTAGCCTGTTATAAGGCTACATATTGTTACACAATTTTTTTTAGTGTATCTTATCGATTGCTATTGTACAAATTTGGTGTGCATTAAAGAATATCATATCATATCATATGAGTATTATGCCATAAATATTACAATCGATTGATCGATCGACCAAAACACAGCAAGAATATGAATAAGTGCCGGTAGTAGTAGAGTAATAGGTTAATATCTAATCCCGTTCGCGTGACTGACTGAGATCAACATTGAGATCGAAATATCCGTTCCGAAAATAGTTTATTCACTCAAAACGGTATTAAATTGTTGCCCAGCAAAGCGTTGCTAAAGGGATCTTCCATTATTGTCTTGTTTCTCTTCTTGATATAAAGGCAACTGAACCAATTTTAATACTGATACTAGTAATATTGTTTTGCTGACTATATCTTTATCCTATAGTAAGTTTTTCACTTTTATTAATGTTGCCCCTTAAATAATACGCCTCTGACATGGAGTTTATACCATAAACTATGGACTTATGCTTTTTATGGAAAAATCTAATCAAATAAACGTTTGCGTAGCTACAACTGACCTATTTACTTCGTTACGCTTTCGTTTGAAAACGATAAGAAACGTTGGACACACGTTTAAGGATGTTGTAGACCATACAGTAACAACAACAACCTAAATCCTACTGGATTTGTTTTGTAGTTTATTTACAAAGCAAATGAATAGAGGCTTTCTTAATTCGTTTTACAAATAAACAGAAATTGGTGGCAACTTTATCTACCAATGTGTTTTACTCTTAGATATATCACAAATCACTCATAACACAATCAGTTAGTAACGTTAAAAAAGGTGTTTAGGAAATTATCATCGTATTATATAATTTCTTCAATGCCAGAAGGCTAATTTACAATACAGTTTGCCATAAAGCACCCTTTATATTTTCGAGCACAAAATATCTAATAAATTGTACCAAGAGCGAAAACAGGGTCTTAGAATGTGCCAGAATCATTTGACATTAATTAAATATCCACCTTTTCTAGGCTTTGTTGATGGTTGTTTATTTATTGATTTAGTTCTTCATTGTACTTCTTTTTACACACACACACATATATATATATATGTATATATATTAAAAATACAATTGTTTAGGTATAACAATAGGCGGTCTTATCACACATGGCGATCTCTTCCAGAGAAACTTGAGTGGCTTCTGTTTCATCCACATACTGCCACTTCTCTTAAGGAACGTATTGAGTTCCTTAATAACTGTGAGATATGAGCGTGTTAAATGAAAACAATGAGAGAGAATGGATATATGTGGCAACACCACCACCTCATCCACATCACGATCATTCCGTATCAGCCGAAAGTCTGGTAATGTGTAAGATGAGGTAAAATAAGAAAGAATAATAAAAATTGCGGTAATTATAGCATCTTGATGGCAAAAACCATAGTTAAATATCCATGCTCTCCTCTCTGTCTTAGGTAGACAACTTTTTTCAAGAAGATGTTTAGTATTAAATTAAATCACCGCAAAATAAAACTTAAGACCTGAATTGAATTTAGAGAATAGCAGTGGAGGCTTCTACTTTTAAGAAATTCTATTCTATTAGCTCAATATGACACATTAACATGAGTATCTGAGGGCAGCGTGTTATTTTCATTACTTTTAACTCAGCAGTTTTTATTAACTTTATCACAAATCGATTACTTTCTTCCTACCGTTTTTATGCAGACGATCACCATATTTATTGAAAGACTGCTCCGGACAACGATTTAACTAATATAATAAGGTCAAGACCTTGGGAGCTCTACATGGAGAGTTGCTTACCCTTGGGATTATGAACAGAATAGGTGTAAATTATTTGCAACTACGAGATTTCTGCCAAGGCTTCGAAACTTCCTACACACGAACACGAAAACTGTGCTCGAACAATCTCTTCTTCTTCCCGTCCGAGACTATGGGTGATGTCAGCTATTTAGATCTTACCGGAGACAAGTTAATAAACGCAAGAGGCTTGAAAACGTCTGTATTAGATTAGATCATGTCTCAGAGCATCGTTTTAAGCTCGTATAGTACTCTATTACATAAAAATCGCTCTTTTAGCTTAAAGAACATTTTAAGTTCTTACACAACAAGCATTGTCGGGACCTGAGATCACCAGAGAATTAGGAGTTGCCCAGCCATTAAAAAAAGGAAAAGACCTTTTCAGTGCAGGGTAAGGCTCTAGAATAACTTGCTGAACTTAGGTGAACTTGTTTTATACAGAAGTAAGTGAATATGTATTTATGTGTATATATATGTACAGATATATAAATATGTATACATTCATCTACTTTTCAGGTATATTTGTTTAGGTGTTTTTATAATATTATTTGTATGTAGTCTGTTTGTAGAAGTATATTTTTTTTCTATTTTATTAAGTATCTAAATGAAATCTCTTTTGTTTAATTTAATATCAGTACATGAGAAACTACCCCGAATTGTATTAGAAATACCCGTATCAAGGTTGACTGTAAGAGACCAACATGATCTTTTCGTCTATGTCTGGGTGTATTTTATTTATAATATGTACCTACATATATCAGAATGTGTTACGAGCCCTCCTAAATTTGAGATCATACGTGTAAGATGTGTTTTAAAATAATTGGTTCAATAGCCACACATACTATCGAGCTTCAAGCATGAATAGAAACAGGTCTCACCAGGTCTCAACAGTTCAACCGTAGTTTTTAAACGTGCTTCTAGATCAAGACTAAGTATGGCGTATATAACTTTTATGCTAAATTATTTTTTGGGGAAGCTGTGCGCTTAATTAACTGGTTGCCAGTTGTTGTAAGACAAGCGTAAACCTAAAAAAATACATCAGCATTATTTGGCACTACAGTCTTATGTATGTATACTTGAAATCTTATAAATGTATATTACATATATATATATCTAATATTAATTTTGAGGGATTTATTAAAAATGTATTACTCTTGTATTATAAAAAAGGTAATTTGTAGTTTAATCAAAATATGATCTGAACTGCTGATCTGCAAGGCTGTGTTGCATAGATTGAAATAGGTGGTAATCAGAAGGAGCACAATCTGGCGAATACGCGGGATGCGGTAACACTTCCCACTGAAGATCTGAAAGTGTATCTCTTATAGCTTGTGCGATGTGTGGGCGAGCATTGTCATACAATAAAATTACCTTTTGTTTTCTATGTGCAATTCTTGGACGGTTTTGGTTCAATGCATGACTCATTTCTGTTAATTGATGTTGATAACGCTCAGCTATGATAGTTTCATTTGGTTTTAACAATTTCTAATAAATAACACCTTTCATATCCCACCAAATGCATTGCCACAACATTGCCTTATTTACGTGAATGTTACGCTTCAGAGTCGATGTGGACAGTTGACGGTTGAGGATCTTCCCATGATGACGTTTTGGATTTTCATAGTAGATCAATTTTTCATCGCCGGTAACGATTTGATACAAAAAAGATTTCTTTTTGTGACGAGACAGTAGTGAGACAAATGGTTAGTCGATTTTGCATCGCTAATTCTGATAAAACATGTGGAACCCATTTTCCTTGTTTTTGAATTTTACCCATTTTGTGTAAATGATCAGAAATTGTTGATTTACCTACATTTAATTCTTCAGTCAACTCCTGTAGTTTTTGTCCAATAACGCATGCAATTCACCGTCTTAAAAATTTCTCGGTTTTCCACTACGTTCTTTATCCTCTAAATCAAAATTACCACTTTTAAATCATCGAAACCAGTATTTACTTGTTTTCACAGATGGTGCAGATTCTTTTGCTTTCTTGAATCGAAAAAGTGTAGTAGTAAATGACGAAAATGATATTTATCGCGTTCCATATTTAATCACACTAAAACTGCGTTTACTGTAAGTGAGTTACTTCGAATAATTAAAGTGCAAGCTAAAGCCGTATTTTATAACATAAGAAAAAACAATTTTTGTCCCTCTCAAACAAATAATTTTATATTGACGGATGCTATTCATTAAAATGTATTTTGTTACTGCTTAGCACTTTTTGAAATTTTGAACCAAATTTCATTTAATTTATTTTTAACACAAAATAATCAAAGTGATAAATAAATGAACTTCACCAAACGTCAACAAAAATAAAAATAAATGTTAATGGCCCAAATTTTCATAAAAACGTCTAAATTCCGCTCCATTGGTACGAAAATTAAAATATTTCTAGTTAGCTGCCAATCAAGTGAAAAAGTCGTAAAATTTATTATATATGAAGTTTCCGAAGGTCTTTCCGTTGGTACATTTAACAAAATTTGTGGAACGTTAAAGGTTAAAGAAACCTCAATTCATAATTTGAATATACCGAAATATTTCATGAATACTTTGGTGTCGGATAAAACATTTGTCACAACTCGACCGGCAGCCTTCCTGACATTACAAGCTTGTCTATTATTACAGGCATAAATTTATAATTTTACTCCACCTTGACGGAGATAAAATATTTACAGATTATACTAGGTAAAATTTGACACATATATTTTCTTAGATCGGTTTACAGGTTACCAGAATATAGGGCTACCATCAATCCGGGTTTCGCTGGATTTGTCCTAGCTTAAGTGGCGTCCGGGAGGGGTTTATTTGTAGTCAGGGCCTACTTTTGAGTCATTCATTATTATCATTTGGGCGATCCGCCGCCATCTGCCGACTAGCTTGATTCATTTTCACGTATATTTTTCCGTAATTTTATTGAAAGTTGTTAAAAGTTTGTTAATATTTGAATGTTCGTTATCTTAACAAAGTACAATAGTTTCTTTTTTTCATTTTCAGAATAGAAAAACAAAAGGAAAATAAGACTTTCTCAAAACTGCCAACTACCAAAAAAAGTATACCAATAATCTTTATTAGATGGCATAACTACAATAGCCATTATTATATTTATGGCTAAGTCTTTATTTAGATATAGTAGACAGTACATCCTTTGATGGATTTTCCAGTTATTTGTAAGCTGTATAAGCTAGTGTTATCTGCTATAGTTTTAATAACGACCTTAGGAAAGAATCTTTAAAAAATCGTCTAATGGTGACGAATCAATAGAAACTACTTCTTGAATAGAAGGGTTTTCGATTTTAGCTTCATGCTAAAACGGTTTATTTTTTCAGTAAACAGATAATTGTATCTCTTTGACATATTGTATTTTAATTTGCCTGGTATGAACGATAGGAGCAGCGTTTTCGAACTGTTCAATTCCTTTTTCTTAAGAGACAGAATAAGCAGAATCTTTCATCAACTTTCTATTATTTTTGCTTCATCATCGCTATTGTAGTCATCGCTACGCCGATGCCGGCGATCTATTGCCGTATAACCCAAAACATAAACATTCAATATATATTTGTCATAATAATAATAAAGTTCGTTAGTAGAAATAGTATCATATTCATTCGTTTAAAACAATCTTACCACGTTTTGTTTTCTATAAAGAAGCAATATAATAAATATTAAACAGAGTCAGTTATGTCTAAGTGTCTGTACATTCATTGGTGATCATATAACATTTAAAATCCAACAAAAAAATTATAGATAAAATCAAATCTAAGTATCAATATTTTACAAAATAAAAGAAGGGAAGCTAACTGTGCATCAAATAGGTTTTAGCACGGTAAACTACTGATACCAAAATCGAATCGTTTTAAATCTCCTCGTAGGGATAAGGCCAAGGAAGGATATGGCTTCGAGACGAATGAATAAATGAAGGAAAGAAAATATAGCACAGCCAGCCATTACCTAAAAAAATATGAACATTTGACTATAATTAAACCGTGAACAACTGCAGTCAATCCTAAGGTACGGACCATAAGACCCTAACGGCTTAATTTAACATTTCATGGTACATTCATGGTTCATTTTAATTAATAAGTAGTTGTATATTATGTCATCAGCAGTTTTTATTGGTTGGTATCTTTGTATATCACTATATAATACACACACACATATAAGACCCTAAAACTTGTACATTATTAACAAAATGGTTATTTTTTTCTTACTTCTTACATAATGTATAACGAAAATACGGCACTGTGATTGAATAAAAATACACTTAGTTGTTAATGTCGGAAGAAGTAATTCAATTGTGAGTATCTGCTTTCTACTAATTTACCTAAATATTACTTTGTTATTTTAAAACGTGAAAGACGACGAAGTTCAAATTAAAGTAATTTATCTGAAATATGTCACCGGTACCTAACAAAACGAAACTGAAATTTTTGCTCCAATGAGGCTTAAAGTAAACAGACACAATATTGATTGTATGTTTATTAAGAGGAACTTCAGAACAAACATGTCTTGACTTAGTTTTGGTCAAGATTGATAGAAAAGTCCTATTCCTAATCCTAATGTATATCGAACCGAGATCACGTTAGTCTGTTACCGCAAAGTTTTCATTTAAACGTTATTTAAAAAAGAGTAAGTTCCAAGTTGTATTATGACTATGACAGGTAATTATCATAGCCTATGTAAAAAAAAAACATGTTTTTCCTATATCAAATTGCCGTGTGATCGCACTGTATTTTTTGATAACATTTACTATCTAAAAATGTAATGGAATGCCCTAAACTCTTGTCTAAAATTTCATTCAATGAACCGTCCAAATCTGCGCATTTTAATCCACCAATAAAAGTAGCATCCGCCTGTACTAACTATAGAAAAATCAACTGCATAGTGTGATCAAACCACAATTTTAATCATTTGTATAATAAGTCGGTAATTATTTGGTAATAATGTACAAGTTTTAGGGCCTTACACGTGCATTCTTTAGCGTTATAGATAACAACTGATAATACTGCTGATGACACAATATACAGTTACTTAATAATTGAAATGAACCATGAATGTACCATGAAATGTTAAATTACGCCGTTAGGGTCTTATGGTCCGTACCTATGGATTTACTGCAGTTGTTCACCGTTTATTTATAGTCAAATGTATATATATTTTTTAGTTCGTGGTCGGCTGTACTATACATATATTTCTTTCATTCATTCGTTAGTTTTGAAGGCCATAGCCTCCTAGCCAAATTACTAGGAGATTTAAAACGATTCGCGTTTTGGCATCAGTAGTTTACTGTGTTAAAACCTTTATTGCATAGCGCTCGCTTATTAGATTAGATATTCGCTCCATTTATTTTTGTTACATAAACAAGATCACGACGCTGGCTGGCCCAAGCATGGCATTCCGATAGCGTGTGAAGTGCCGTGTCATCAGGGCAATCATCACAATGAAGGCACTGTGACGTCCCCGGTTCCCGACCGATCCGACACAGGTACTTTCCAAAGCAACCTTGTCCGGAAAGCACTTGAGTCATCCGGAAGGTGAGGACTCCGTGTTTCTTCTAGCCACTCTCGTAGGGCAGGTCTTACCGCCACTATGACGGCGTGCCCTGCACTGAGCCACCAAGATCTGGCGGAGCTCAGCTTGGTGTGCCCCTACTTCTCGAGGCACTGGTACCTCACGCCGATCCAGAGCATCCCTGCGACAATGATACTGTATCGCAAGGATACTGCACCTAGATCCCAGGGCGCGGATCCGGCAAATAAGGTGGCCACCTCGAACGAGATCGTACGGTTTTTTTTTTTTTTTTTTTTTTTTATATTAGCCTACCATAGTGACTCCACTTTGCCTGATGGAAAGCAATAGGTGGAGTCAAAGAGTGGTGGTCACCATCCTCATTGCATGTCTAGTCAATGCAGCATGGTGACCCACACTATGGCGGCCTGGTGAGATGCTTTTTCACGCCCCGCTTAAAAGACCCGGGATCATAGTGGGAAGGAAACACGTGCGCTGGTAGAGAATTCCAGGCTTTTACCGATCGGCACAAGAAAGAAGAGCCAAACCGTTTAGTTCGGGTACGTATATTTTCGACGCACAAACGGTGACTCCTCAGGCCAGCACGTGTAGTCCTGTAGAGGAAGGGAGAAGGTGGGACCAATTGGAAGAGCTCATCAGAACACTCCCCGTGATGTAGGCGATAGAGGACTGCCATAGAGGCGACATCTCTTCGCAACTGCAGAGGCTCAAGAGACTGGGTGATCTCAGGACAGTCGATAATGCGGACTGCGCGCCGCTGCAACCGATCGAGAGCGTCAAGCAAATACTGCGCATAGCCGTCCCAGAGATGAGAGCAGTACTCCACGCAGGAGCGAACCTGGGTCTTGTACAAAAGACACAGTTGCTCGGGCGAGAAGAACCGTCTCACCTTGTTCAAAACGCCGAGCTTACGCGAGGCCGCCTTAGTGACACTCTCGATGTAATCGCGCGGATTGAGATCCCGGCAAATATCCATACCCAGAATACTAAGCCTATCCTGCAGTGGCAGTTGAGTGCTCTGAAGAGTAGGAAGGGGAAGGAATGAAGACTTTTTGGTAGAGAACACACACGCTTGTGTTTTCTTGGCGCTGAACTCGACCAGATTCTCACAGCCCCATTGGGAAATGCGGCTCAAGACAAGGTCGAGCTCAGCGACAAGCTCCTGTTGTTTTCCCTCAACGTCTGCCAGCTTGGCAGTAGGATGTCCGAAATATCGCCCGTGCACTGTACTGTCGTCTGCATAACAATGTATATTGCCAAGGGCCAACATGTCATTGATATGCAGAAGAAACAGCGTAGGCGATAGGACGGAGCCCTGAGGTACACCAGCGCTTACCTCGTGGAAGTCTGAGGCCGCGCCGTCGCAGAGAACCCTAATGCGGCGCTTTTCGAGGAAGGCAGCAACCCAGTTGCAGAGTTTAGGTGGCAGACCAAATGCAGGAAGTTTGGAGAGAAGCGAGCGGTGCCACACCCTATCGAAGGCCTTGGCAATGTCGAGGCTGATGGCCAAGGACTCCCCATGCCTATCCATAGCCTCACCCCAAAGGTGTGTGACGTACGCTAGAAGATCACCCGTGGATCGGTTCGGCCGAAAACCATATTGCCGATCATTTAACAAGGAGTGATCCTCTAGGTGGCGGATTAGTTGGGTGTTGATGATCCGCTCGAACACCTTACAGAGTATGGAAGTGACGGCTATAGGTCGGTAATTGGCTGGATCGGAGCGGTCGCCTTTTTTGGGAATGGGTTGAACATTCGCTTCTCTCCAGGCCTCCGGAACAATTCCTGAGGAATAGGACAGGCGATACAAGCGCGTTAGTACGGGAGACAACTCAGGTGCACAGTTCTTAAGAACCACCGCCGGAATACCATCGGGTCCACTGGCTTTCCGGACATCGAGTGACCGAAGCTCCGCACGGACATCCCTCTGCCGGATGCGAATATCCCGCATTGCGGAGTCGCAGGACGCAATGGTGGGCGTGTGCGCGCAACGGTCATCGATTCGGGAGTTAGCCGCAAAGAGGTCAGCTAGTAGATTCGCTTTCTCTTGCGGCTCGTGGGCCAGTGATCCGTCAGGGTAGTTCAACGGCGGCAGCGAAGGTTGGCAATAGTTGGACTGCACGGCTTTGGCCAATCGCCAAAACTTACGGCTACCCGTAGGGTACGCGACGAGTTCTTGACCAAACCGTGCAATGCGCTGGGCATCTGCTCTGATGTAAGCCCTCTTGCATTCCCTAGTGGCTCTGTTTAGTGCTGCTTTTAGGCGATCAATGTCTGGGTCACAATGTGCGCGGGCCCTGATCCATGCGCGGTAGGCCGACTGCTTTTGAGCAACGGCCCGGATGCACTCGCGATTGAACCAGGGACGGGTCTTCGTGCTGGCGACTTCACTGTAGGGGATATAATACTCCATACCGACAGTGATTTCGTCAGTCACGGCAGACACACTTTGCGACAGATCCCTATCTTTAAAGCAGCGTTGAGCCCACGGGATGGATGCAAAATATTCCCGCATTCCATCCCAGTCTGCTGACGAGTAGTGCCATAACCGCCGCCTTGTTACCACAGGTCGTGGAGGCGTAACTAGAGGCACTGAGGTCGACACCAGGCAGTGGTCGGAGGATCCCAGAGGGGCGAGAACCGATACGCTGTACTGCGCTGGGTGATTCGTCAGCAGTAGGTCCAGCAAGGAGGGCGCTTGACCCGTTATGTCTGGTATCCTGGTGGGCTGGAGTACCAGTTGGGTAAGGTCATGCGTGAGAGCAAATGCGTGGGCAGTTCGACCAGCGTGGTCAGTTTTGGAAGATCCCAGCCAGGACTCATGGTGGGCGTTAAAATCTCCCAAAAACACCAGTTCGGCGGTCGGAAACTGCTCCTGCGCTTTATCCGCTGCTTGACTCAGGTGGTCAAAGAGTCGAGTTGTCTCGGAGTCTCCGGAATGGGAGCGATAGAGGCACACGTAAATCCGGCTCGTAGAGCCAAAATCCACGTGGAGCCAAAGGATGGAGAAGGATGTGTCTTCTAGGCAGTGCAGACGGCGACAACAAACATCCGCCCTGATGAAAAGGCACACTCCAGCCCTTGCGAGGAAGCACTCCTCAAGCACGTAGCCGGGATAGTAAAGATATGCCGTGTCGGCAGGGCGGCGTATTTGTGTCTCCGTGAGAAAGAGCATGGCCGGCCGAGCCGTCTCGAGGTGTTGGTGTACGGCGCTGAGGTTTGCATGGAGTCCACGTATGTTAGTGAACTCCACCTCAAAAAGCGGGTTGGTGGGAGAGGAGGATGCCGCTGTAGGACCACTTTTCTTTTTTTGTGCTGCCATGATAGAAGAGGAAGGGGGCGTAAAAGGCATGACAGTCATCGTGGCAATGTAAACTGAGACTAAAAATGCTGTGTCATCATGTATCGGTGAAGCATGACGGTGACCGAACCGCCGGACGGAAGGGCCCCCGTACCCTCCCGGAAGTGGTCGCCGGGTCCCACCATCCGGTCACCAACCGGCACGACGAGCCACTCCGTGGATTATGCGCGACCTGACGGGGCAGCCTCCCAGGGTGGTTAGCCGTGGTTGGGCCCCTCTCTATGCCGCGGGCGGCCAGCGGCACCACCGTTTCTACGGGTCTCCCTGGCCGACGGTTCGATCCACGCCACCCTCACAATGACTCTACAGCACTCCACTGCTCACACACATACCACGATAACTGTCACCCCTGCATCGATGGGCCTCCGGTCTCTCACTCACCAGCGAAAGGCGACACCACGAATGTTGTCACTTTAGGCTGGTATTCTGTGAGAGGGTAGTACTGCCCCGGTCGAGCCGGCCCATTCCTGCTGAATAAATCAGCGTGGCTCTACTACCTGTAAAACGGTACCCTCTTATCACTCTGACAGCCATCGCGCATTGCGGCATCCGCAAAATCGCAATATTTTTGGCTGTCAGAGGGCTTACCCATACTGGTGCCTCATATAGTGCCCTAAAGAGTACGATCCCCGTATACAGCTTTTGGCAGGATGCATTGGGCCCCCCTAAGTTGGGCAATAGCCGCGAGAGTACCGCAGTGGTACTCAAAAGCCTCGGGGCCAACTGCCGAAAGTGAGGGCCAAAGTCTCATCGGCTATCGAGGACGAGTCCCAGGTACTTCATCGTACGCTCGATGCCGATGCAGACGCCTCCCACCATTATGTGGGACCCTGCAGGTGGTGTCCTCTGAGGCAACAATAGAAATAAAAGGATATTTCGAATTCGAAAAGGATCTGGATTAAAAGGAGAGTGAAGATAAATAAGTTACTATACGTACTCAAATTTTCAAACGCCCTCCCCGTTGTGTGACGTCACATATTTTCAATTTTATTTAGGTAGCACAAACTGATATGTCATTTACTGCGGTGACTTTTCGGACAGACTGTAGATCGAGTCGAGTATTTTTAAAATTTAAATATAAATTCATGTTTTAGTATTTCAGATTTTTAACGTGTGACATAATTTATGGATGGTCCCTAATCAAGACTCTCAAAAATAAATTAATTATGAACAATACATAGATAACAATAGTAATCATATCCATCGCTTCATTATCTGTCACCTAAGGTCTCCGTCATATCCTAATGTAAATAAGTAGTACCTGGATGACCGGTATTTTTTTTTTCTCGGTAAATCGTGTATAAGAACGAAGAAAAAAAAAAGTTAAATAAAATAATCATCAGGACTCGAACCGAGGTAATCTGGTTACGGGACCGCCCTATTCGGATCCTAATATATTATACGATACTTAAATCTCCCTAAGCATTAAAATATGGAAAAACTATCCAAATTGGACAAGTATCTTTTGAGAAAATTAAGAATATATAAACATAAATACATACATACGTGTCTAATAAAAGTCTTCAAATAAGATGGATATCGTTGGTATAACTGTAGATAAAAAAACTAATCTTTATTTCGCACATAGAAGATACTTTAAAAAAGGTTAGAAAAGGATTACTATATATATGATAGCATTGCTTAATGACATTAAACGTAAATATATGTATAATACAAGGCTCAGCAATTAACGAGTATTATTTTTTTCTGAATATCACAAAAGCCTTAAACATGTTCCTAAATCTACCTTGACCGTCATCACCGTCAAATCTAAAACACAAACGCTGTATACAAAAATTTTCTAACTTTTTGAAGAGGGTTCAATACCTCAAATAATATATGGATTACCGAAGTGTCTAAAGCTGTTTAGTTGTTGTAATAGCTTTTTATTTCTTTATTATAATTACAAATGACTAACTCTACAAATACAGAGATTTTTCTTTTGATTGAGACGGTTTTGAGATAAGAGAATGGGTATCCTTTATCCCATGTACAAGAATGTGACTAACTAAATGAATAATTTAGTGTATCACATATTACGTTTTAACTAAGTCATAAAAAAAAAACTAAGTCAGAAAGCTTTTTACACAATTAAAGATTACATTGAAGATAAAAAGGCTTGGGAATGAGCTGCTTCATTAATGTACATGAGCCTTTGTTTTTCATTTATGTTTTTCGTTTATACTTTTTCTTTTTTTTATACACATTGACATTTTACTTTTTGACATGAATACTTACTTTGTTAAGTATTATATTGTTTTATTTTTATTGTTTTAATCTTTGTACTTTTTGACATGAATACTTTGTTAAGTATAATATATTATATATTTGTTTCTTTTTTTTTAAATTATAAATTTAATTATTGTAAATGTAGGTTATTTCTTTTTTTTTCTTTTCTCTTTTCTCCTGTAAGTTTGTTTTTTAACGATGTCTGACTGTTTGAGTACTTTTGCGGCCTACCCAAATGTCCTTGCTTTGGTACTGTTCGTCGGTCCGTTGAGCTCCTTAAAGTTCTAAGTTGAGCTACACGATAACTGACAAATGCTTGCACTGTTTGGACGGGTCCACTCAAATGAGCGTGGTGCTTTCTTCAAAAGCTCATCTCAGACGTTAGCGTGCATGGTTCTCATATGTTTTTCACCAGTACATCTGTATGGACTTTAAAACAGACTTTGACCTCTGAGTTTGTTTCGGTGTTTCTTCTCAGGGTAGTCAGCTAGGAAACACCGGCCTCATCTAGCATAAACTAACAGAAAAAAAAATATATTGACGTGTAAAATTGTTGTTATAACCTATTTACAAAATAAAGATCATTTATCATTTATCATTTAACTAAGTAAATATATAGTGCTGGTTTGTGGGCCAACACATTTTAAGACGATGTTTTCGCTCTTGGTATGATTGATTAGGTATTTTTATTCTTGAAATTAATTGGTACACGACACAGTATTGTGAAATATTACGATTTCGGCAATATATCTTTACCAATTCCGAAAATAGATGTATACGAGTATACATGTTATAAATTGAGATTAATAAAAAAATATTTAATTCTTAAGAAGAATTTAACACCATTTGTGATAATCAAGGCGCAATTTTACGATTTAATAGTAAGTGAAAATTAAAAAATAGTTACATTTAATCTATACCGATAAAATAAATTTAACATTTTATAATAAGGTTTAAAGTCTCTGTGTTTTATAAATACTCTTTCTTAAACCGCACATTTTAATAATAGCTCAAATAGCTCTAATAAAATATATATAAAATACCAATAATACAAGTAAACACTTACTGATATTCTCATATCTTTATTATAACAATCTGGAATGCGGTAACTGGTTAGATTTGACCCTCGGGTATATGACCGTTAGTTAAAATCAAAGTAAACATATATTATTTCACCGTCAAACCGTATTAGATCTTTTATGAGAGAGTAAAGATATACGTAGATCTTCGTCATGGAATTTGAAAATGGTACTCGTATACTGAGAAGTGGAAGCTGTAAGTTGCAGCTGATGTCTGAGTTTAGATATTACTAGTGTTAGTATATAGACCTCTTCAAAGTTTATAGCCGTGTGGTTCTAAGTGTAGAATAATGCCAAACCATCACTTCTCGTGGGTATCGAAATAGGCAACTAAGAGACTGTGACTCTGATGATTGTAACCTACCAGACAGTAAATATATAGTCATACAGTGCCCGGATGGCGACAATAAACTTGCCTTCAATTACGTAAGGGGGATGAAGTAATAGTTGGTAAAAATTAGGCGCCTCTGCTTACCCCTACTATATGGGCAATGGGTATGCTAGTGTAGAATAGAATAGAATAGAATATACTTTATTGTACACCTTAAAACAAAAATTTACAATATTTATACAAAAAAAAACCTCTCAATCCCACTTCCGTAACAGTATGTTTATTTTTTTTTTATCATTGTCATATTACGTTATTTATATTTGAGTCAATGGAGCTCACAAAATCCAGTCGTATAAACAGAATAGTGGTTGGTTGTGTGCCTGGCTAGGTGCTTGAAATTAGTAGAACTGTGCAACAGTTGTGCAACACAACCAGCTTATGGAACAAATTGTCGCCTGTCGTATTTCCAAACCGATACGACCTTCAAACCTTCAAGAAAAGAGCGTACTCCTACCTAAAAGGCCGGCAACACTTGTGACTCTTGAGTTGCGGGTGTCCATGGGCGGCGGTAGTCACTTACCATCAGGTGACCCATATGCTCGTTTGCCCCCTATCACGTAAAAAAAAACTGTTACTACTGCATCGTTACAAAATAAATTTAATAACATCATGTTGTTGAGGTTTACTCTGTTACGGTAGTTTACGGCTGTTGTTATCTTTGGGTTACAACGGCAATCTGAGGGTTTGTGGAGGGTTTTCCCTCCTCAATTACTATTTAACGATAGATTTCCGCCCTTTAAAGATTACCTGTTCTGAAGCACCGCTTGTGTTGTATTTCCCCGAAATTAATAAGGTTTCCGGAGGCCTAACTCCTCTCCTCTTTTTTCTCCCGTCATCCCTTCTCTCCTCTTTCCCTTTTTCTTCTTTTACAGAGCACTTACAACTCTTGAGTTACAGGTGTCCCGTAATAGGTTCCGTCAGGGTTAGGTGACCCGTCTGTTCTTTCGGCCACCTGCACTATAAATAAATAAATAAAAAAAAAAACAAAACAGCTGTCACATAATAAAATATCTTTATTAAATTCATTGAAGAACTGAAAAGATGGAAACAAGATTTTAATTTGAATATTTTTTTTTTAATCTTAGTTAAGTTAAAAGACAGTGTCAGGACATTCAAATTATGATCCTGTTTCTATCAAACGGGTTTTTATATATATATACAGTCGTGGTCAACTAATTAAGGACATTCAAGATAGTGGACAGCAATAACCGGCTATGTACATATGTATAAATATAAAACCCTGTTGATTTCTCAGTAACTATTATTTGCATAATTTGATCCGATTATTATACTATAAATGGCTGTAAATAAAAGATTAAATAAATATAAAAAAGTGTTTAATATCAAAGGTTAACCATGTATTCAATTTAAGGTACAATTCTGTAGCTGGACATTTAATTAAGAACAGTAAAGTAAAATGAAAAATAGAGTCAAACAGAACTAATAATCTGCAGTATTTTAATTTCTTTAACAACTTCATTTTATTACGGGTAAAATCAGTACCCAGTAGCAAAACCTTTGTTAGTAATTACCGCTTGACACCGATGTGGCATAGACATTATCAGTTTCTGACATATTTCAACAGGAATGTTTGCCCATGCCTCACAAAAAGCTTCATTAAGTTCATCTAAAGTTGTGGTACGATAAATGGCAACTTTTTTCTTAATTTCGTGCCAAAGGTGCTCGATTGGGTTGAGGTCGGGGCTATTTGCTGGCCAATCTAGCACTGATACCGACTGTCTGTTAAGAAACGACTTGACTGAACGGGCTGTATGTTTTGGGTCGTTATCATGCTGAAAAGTCCATATAATAGGAAGATGTTCCTCAGCATAGGGAAGCATAGTTTCTTCTAATATTGCCTTGTATTGATGTTGGTCTAAGTTACCCTGAACTTTCCTCACAGGTCCCACTCCACGTCCAGAAAATGATCCCCACATTTTAATGTTTCCTCCGCCATGTTTCACCTGCTTTTTTGTGAATCTTGGATTCATTTCCGCCTTTACAGGACGCCGTACGTATTGCCTTCCATCTGAAG
Organism: Tyria jacobaeae; assembly: GCA_947561695.1. NCBI lineage: Eukaryota > Metazoa > Arthropoda > Insecta > Lepidoptera > Erebidae > Tyria > Tyria jacobaeae. The sequence goes on from OX387220.1 coordinate 15,923,392, forward strand.
AAATCAAATTAACCTTGGTCTCGTCAGAGAATAATACATGTTGCCATTGGTCGTAGGTCCAATGTCCATATTTACGTGCAAACGCCAAACGTGCATTTCTATGCTCTTTCTTTAACAACGGTACTTTGCGAGCCACTCTTCCGAACAACCCTGCTTCTACCAGACGTCGTCGAACTGTCCTCGCTGATACACTGACTCTTTCGTCTGCCCCAAACACTTCATGTTTAATTAAAATAGAGCCTAGAAACGGATCTTTCTTAGCTAACCTGGTTATCATTCTATCTTCTTGCGGAGTTGTTTTTCTCGATCTTTTTTTTCTGGGCACATTTAAAGTTGTGTTATTGCGCCTGAAATGTTGCACTGCATTGCATACCATAGTTTTTGAACAATTTAAATATCCTGCTATCCTTCGGTATGACCAACCACGCTCGACAAACTTCATGATAATTTTTCGTAGTGTTGCATCGCAACTTTTATTTTTGCCCATTGTTCTTCAAAATAACTCTCAAAACTTGAAATTACAAATCTAGATTGCCGCCAAAACTACCACAAAGAATAGGAGAAGAAAGAAAATAATAATTGAGATTCAGATTTTGAAACTAGAACGCAATATCTCAGTGTCCCTAATTAAATGGCCAGCCAGCATTCTTTGAACAAATAGCACTGTGATCATCTATCAGCTATACTGTAAAGAGGTTTAATGTTTAAGAAGTTGTTATTGTTTGTATAATTAGGCACATAAATGACTAATTATACTTACATGTAAAAGATGTGGAATATTGTTTAGACTCGTTGGAAAATAAAAAATAAATTCACAATTTGGATTAACTAGAGAGTGTCCCTAATTAGTTGACCACGACTGTATATATATATGTAATATATATATATATATATATATATATATATATATATATATATATATATATATATATATATTTATTTTGATGTATGCAGTGTCACTCTCACGATTAAGACGAATCTATTGACACCACTCACATAAAAATACGACAAGCCGTTTAGGCTCTAGGGCGTGCCAAAGAAATAAACATACATACATACACTCGAAAAACAGTTCTTTCGCAGTCGGTTAAAACAGGTGTAAAGTTGTACTTTTAAGTTGCTGTTATTATTGTAGAAAGCATATTAAAGCATATTAAATAATAATTTAATATTTGTTATTCAAGAGCAATCTATAAAACTTATGATCGGGTTTCTTGTGAAAGGAAAGATATTTCATTCAATACACAAATTGAACGTTCGTGTAAGCGGCAGTGTTGTATGTACCTAAACACAAGCGGTGTTCTATATATATATTGCTTTGTGTAAAATATTTTTTGTCTCATCTCATAAAAAATCACTACAGACTACATTTCTATCCATTTTATTCCATTAATGATGACGTCACTGTAGAAACAAAAACACTTTATTTCTGTGTAAAAAGTGTACTGTGAAAATGTTTTAAAATTCAATAACTTACTTTTAATTTCGCATTCCTAAATTAATACGTATATTACAACTACGTACGGCTCTCAGTGCCATACGTCATTTGAATATCGATAATGATGGAGTAAATTGTAAGGAATGAAGGAGTTAAAGTTAATCAATAGTATGTATATAAGAATAATTTATACAAATTCATTAAGGTGGTCAAAATAGTATCTACATATGTACATACAAATCTCAATAAACTATTAACAATAGGTGTCTATAGGGGTTTATTTCTTATATGACAGGGGAAACTTATTTTTCTGTGGAACCCGAACCCGACCAATGGAACTGATTAAAACCTCTGCTACGTATCAGGAGTTGCATGCTTCAGTAACCGTACTTCGTTGATTTACCACGTCAGATAAACAAAATACCTTATAAATATTGCCGCGATTAAGTCCCGATTAAAACTAAATGGATACAACTCGCAAAAATCTTAAAGCAATCGTGAAGATAATAATCTCTTGGGCGAGGCGAATTACAGTAGATTGCTAAGGCTCATTAACTAAAGTGTTTTAACATGGAATGCTTATGATAGCTATGATATTAATAAAAGGACATCAGAATGAAATTATTACGAAGCGACTGCGGTTTTTTAATCTTGCCACGTGTTTTTTTCCAGTACCTTGAAGGTTTCTTAGCATATTATTTTCTTGTACGTTTATATTATGTCTTTAAGGTGTTATCTATGTTCCCGTTATTCAAGTAAAGACCTACCTGATGTTGTGGGTTTGAAGTTTGAAGTGTCTAAATACAAAATTCAGTTAAGCCACGAAATGGGTAAAAAAAAAATGCTGTTACTTTTGCATTTATAATATTCGTATGAGTTAGATACATACTCGTATCACCAAATTTTAATGCCTCTGCCTACCCCATCGACGCTACAGGCGCGCATGTATGCATGATGTATGTAAATAAATTTAATTTTGTAGTGTGCTTAGATTTGGAAAAGCCATGTCAATCTAGCGACAGAAACTAACATAATATTTACCACACTTAAGATGCGTTACGCTACTGAAACACTAATAACTATAATAAATATAATCATGTCATAAAAAATGGTATCCTAAAATGAAAGAGACTATTAAAAAAAACCATAATGATTTTTATGGAAAAAATAAACGAAAAATCTTAACTGTTTCATCGTGCGTTTAAGATATCATCTTTCTTCTAAAGCTGCCCAGCTTTAACCCGGCCCCCGTAACTTCCGGCCTTCCCTTTCAAGAGCCATTTCCATGCTCCTATTTTACCCTTCATTCTTAACTGGCACCGTGACGTCGTCACGTAATTGAACCTCATTTAACGGTTATTTCTAAGAGTGAAGATGATGTTATGAGCGTAATAATGTCTTTGTGTAGTAATGGCTATATTTTTGATGGTGATAATGTCTTCGAACATAAGGTTTTCTTTTCGGCGAAAATTATATACATTATATGTCGTTTATTTGTACGGACATCGCATAGATTTAGGAGGCCATATAATGCCATCTCACCTATGATTTTATCAGTGTAAATGCTGTGCAATTGTCCCCACATTATTATTTTTTTGTCTATAATGGAATATAATGTATTTTGATGAAAGATTTTCTGAATCATAATGGTACGGTAATATTTAATTCATTATTAGCTTAGTATGCGCATATATAAAAATAGTAAATAAAACATTTTTTTTTATATGGGAATTCCAACGGGGCCTACCGGGCCAACTACCGGGGCCAACCGATAACCAATTCAGTGTTTGGTGACGGGGCTTCAGCAATATCCTAGAAAGGAAAATCCTGTGAACCCCGGCAGTAAATAATACACATTATAGAATACATCTAAAATTTACTTTTCACAGAATTTTGTCGTATCATTATTTCATTTAATTTGGCGGAATAAACCTATCTAGTCGGTTCTTAAACTTTTATCGCCTGTATATTACTGTTTTCATGTGCTGCGGTCCAAGTCACTTCGAGATAATGTGAATTAATAATATTCTAAACTGGTAAAGACAGACAGTCTAATTCAATATATATATATACATATATACCAAATTACAACACAAACGGTTGATCGCAATGAATTATTAGTGGCTTCTTGGTAGGTGCAAAAGATATGCATATTTTTTGTGTGTTTAGTTCGGGATACCATTTTTATGGGTCAGGAGTTCAAAATAACAGCCACAAGGTTTTAGGGTCACGAAATATTTATATTACAACAACAAAGACAATTTACGGAGCGCGATATATACTTACGACGACTGTCCTTATTATTATTATTTTTTTTTATGCGATAGGGGGCAAACGAGCAGACGGGTCACCTGATGGTAAGTGACTACCGCCGCCCATGGACACCCGCAACTCAAGAGTCACAAGTGCGTTGCCGGCCTTTTAGGTAGAGGTACGCTCTCTTCTTGAAGGTTTGAAGGTCGTATCGGTTCGGAAATACGGCAGGCGACAATTTGTTCCATAAGCTGGTTGTGCGAGGCAAAAAGCTTCTCGAGAAGCGCACAGTGGTGGAGTGCCAATCGTCCAGGTGATGGGGATGGATATTTTGTCGCGTAGGACGATGGCGGAAACCAGCAGCCGGTATAAGTCCGAACAATTCCTCTAAACACTCCCCATGATACAAGCGATAGAGGATGCAGAGTGAAGCTACATCTCTACGCAACGCCAAGGTGTCAAGTCGATCAGAAATATCTTGGCAGTCGATGATGCGAGTCGCTCTCCGTTGAATGCGGTCAAGAGGCAGAAGTTGGTACTGGGGTGCACCTGCATAGAGATGAGAACAGTATTCCATGTGCGGCCGAACCTGCGCCTTATAAAGTTGCAGGCGGTGGGCCGGAGTAAAATACTGTCTCGATCTGTTTAGCACACCAAGCTTCTTCGAGGCTAATATGGCCTTACTCTCTAAGTGACCGCGAAACTGGACTTCGCTTGATATATCGACGCCAAGGATTCCGATACTGGCTGATGCAGTTAGGGAAGTGCTCTCAAATTGAGGTGATACGACCAATGGCATCTTTTTAGCGGTGAACGCGCAAACCTGTGTCTTCGTGGGGTTAAATTGGACTAGGTTAAGTCGACCCCAATCTGAAACTTTTGATAAAGAAGTTTCGATTTCAGACACAAGTTTGGATCGGCTTTCGATGACGTTTACCCGAGAAATGTTAGCGCGGCCGGTGTAAAGGGCATCACTCGTGCTATCGTCTGCATAGCAATGGATGCTGCTAATCTGCAGCATGTCGTTGATATGCAGAAGAAACAGCGTGGGTGATAGCACACAGCCTTGTGGGACACCAGAATTAACAGACTTCGAGTCGGAGCATGCACCGTCAACAACGACCTTGATGCTTCTGTCTGTAAGAAAACTGGTGATCCAATTGCACAGTTTCTCGGGAAGCCCCTAGGAAGGAAGCTTCGCAAGGAGCGCTTTGTGCCAGACCCGATCGAAGGCCGTCGCCACGTCCAAACTAACGGCCAACGCTTCCCCCTTGGTCTCGATCGCCTGTGTCCACCGGTGAGTCAAGTATACGAGAAGATCACCAGCTGAACGACCCTGACGGAAGCCGTATTGTCGATCATTGAGGAGCTGGTGGTCTTCTAAGTACTGGAGGAGCTGGCAGTTAACAATGGATTCCATTATCTTGGAGAACAAGGAGGTGATGGCTATGGGTCTGTAGTTGGACGGATCCGAGCGATCTCCTTTTTTAGGGATTGGGTGCACTAGAGCTGTCTTCCATGAGTTCGGGACTACGCCAAGAGAGTAGGAAAGCCGATAAAGGCGCGTTAAAACCGGTGCTAACTCTGGAGCACACGTCTTCAGCACGATAGGAGAGATTCTATCGGGCCCACTCGACTTATGAACGTCGAGGGAAAGAAGCGCTTTACGCACTGCCCTTTGTGTAAACCCGACTTCCGGCATGCGGGTCTCGCACTGCGGTATGGTCGGCGGTGCGTTTCCCCCGTCGTCCAGGGTCGAGTTGGACGCAAAGAGTTTGCCCAGAAGATCGGCTTTTTCTTTAGCGTCGTGGGCCAACGAATTATCTCCTATGCGCAGAGGTGGAAGGGATGGCTTACAAAAGTTCCCCTGGACAGCTTTGGCAAGAGACCAGAATGCACGAGTTCCGGAGGGGAGACTAACTAGTCTCTCGCCAATTCTGCCGATGTGAGCCGACTTTGCCCCAGCAATTACTCTTTTGAGGGACCAGGAGGCAAAGTTAAATTGCTTCTTTAATGTGCTGGTCTTTACATCCCGTGCTGTCGCTGCATTAGCCCATGCTTGGTAACATTCCTGCTTTCGGCGGGACGCCGCTTTGCAGGTTCGACCAAACCAAGGCTGGGACTTGCCACCTGTGGGAATCAGGGAGAATGGAATGAAAAGTTCCATACCCTGAAGCACAACATCCGCGACAGAGTCAGCAACGACATTGGAATCATCCGTCGAGAAGCAAACCTGCCTCCATGGGTAGGATGCAAAGAATGTTCTCATTCCATCCCAGTCTGCTGACCTATAGTGCCATACGCAGCGACTGCCTGTAACTCGCGGCCGCAGCGAGTGAACGAGTGGCACCATACTCCTAATCAGGCAATGGTCCGAAGAGCCAAGAGGGGCCTCAACGGATACTTTGTAGCCGTCAGGATGTGAGGTCAGCAGAAGTAATATAAGTAATATCTACTTTACACTCATATTTATTGGTTTCGTATTAATATGTTGTAGCGTCTACACCAATAATATTCTTAACATCAATATTTTATCAAACCCAATTGTTAATAAAAAAAAAAACTCTTTTCCAAAAAACTTTGTAATAATCTTATTTGAACATCATAATCAGGGAATGAACGCAATTTCTTCGCCAATCCGTGATTGCTTTCTTCGTAATATTTTGTATTCTGTGAAAATATTCCGTTGAAGTTAATCTCTTGTTGACTGCTACGGTTTTTATTTTGGAAATAATAAGGAATAGAAACAGAGGCGGTCAGTTTCACTATTTCAGTGAATATCATCCGCAAACAAAGCCTGTGACCATTTCGAGAGGAAGTAGTAGCAATTTTATTTTGATCTATTTCCAAAGTTGGGAGTTCTTTGTTGTCCAATTTTACGCGACCGCATGTTTTATTAGAATTTGTTTTGAAACTTCAGCAATTTCGTTTTGTTTTGTCTGTTTTAAAATCGTATTCACCGATGACACGATTTCAATATTTCTTTTTGAGTTTGGTGCTGTTTCTAAATTACTATTCATACCGTTCTGACTACTATTATTACATCTTTTTATTTTTATTCCTATTAGAGGTGGCCCGCATGAATTGTTGAATTGGTGATCAGGTGATTTATTGTAACAAGTCTATGATATTTACACTTCACACTGTTCACGCTGTTCTTAGATTTCAGGTATCTAAACACAAACCTATTCAGAAACCTGAGAAAACTATGATGCTATTCGACACTTTTATTGAGGTCCGGCTCTCAATACGTAGGTCCTGCCCTCCTCACTACTCTAAAAATAGAGGCTTTATGGCATACATAATTAAATCTATGTCTGCAACACATTAACTAGTCAATGCTCATTAAACAACTTAAACAAATATTGCCTCGTTTTTAGTTCATGTTTTTTGTACAGACAAATACGAGTATCGTCGCTTGGAAGTAAGGATATATGATAAAGCTTCCTTGTGACGCATCATGGTTGACAGTCACAAAACTTGATTAAAGTTTCTTCTTTCTTCGACGAAAAAAAAATATATATACATTGGAATTTATATTTAAAAACATTGTACTCACATTTTATTATAAACTTTTAAACAGTAAAAAGAAAATTGTAAATAAATATTTAAAAAAGAGTATCCTTGGACTTCATTACTTGTCTTTTCAACAGGATATACATATTGAAACAGGCAACTAGCTTAACGAGTAACAGAGTCTGCCGACTTATTCTCTTAACAGTAAAAAAAAAATACCTATGACTGGTTTAATAAAATAAATGGTTTTGGCTTTAATTTTCAATCTGGCCTTGGACCCCTCCTGTGGAACATGGGGTATGAATAGGCACGTCGAGGGGACATTCCTTCAGAGCTGGGCGTAATCTGTTATACCGACGACATGTTGGTCAAGAGGCAGCGCGCTTGGTCACCAGATATGTCTCACTGGTGGTCGGGCACATAGAGGCTTGAAGGTGGCCATGTAAAAGGCCCTATTTATTCCATGGGCACTGCCATGGTCCACTTCTTGGCGACTCTATTATAGTCAACTCTATCCTCGTACCGGTTGGGGCCCTCATTAAATATCTGGGACCGATAATTGAGGGCAAGTGGAGATTCGACGAGCATTTCCTACAGCTTGCTCCAAGGCTATGTGGCACTGCGTCCACCCTTGGGTATCTGTTGCTAATTTAGGTGGACTCAGCATCGCTACGAGAGGGTTGTCCCATGGTTAATGTAACGTGGTTAATGTATTAGTGCAGCGTTTCAAGCTCTTGGATTTATTCTTAGATCGTCAAAAGAATTTCGGAAGCCTTTGACTGCACTGCTTTTGTATTAGGTTGGCAACTAATAAGCCCGCCACTTTTTTCCGATCAGTTTCTAAAAAGTTATAGAACTATCTCGAATTTTTTGGAGTAGTACATATAAGCAAAAGTTGTATGTCAGAACACATCTCATCACAACTGGATCTCGAATAGTAAAACTACATTCGCTTTTCGACATTGAAATGGATCCTAGGTTCACTTTACGTTGTCTGGTAGAGCAGTTTCAATGTTCTCATACTGCAGTTGAAAAACAACGCCAAGCTTTAGAAGAGACCTGGAAATATTCAGTTTGGTTGCCACGCGAGGGGACGCCGACTCAACTTCAGAGGAGAGCTAACATGTGCATGGAACTACTTAGTTATCATTCTACCAATGAGTGGTTGAGGGATGTAATGGACCTAGAGAAGCAGGAGTACCCACGCCAAAATCTGACACGAGTAAAAAAGTTCTTATAAGTATGTGGTGGGGAATAAACGGAATTATATACTAGGAGCTGTTGCCATCTAACACTACAATCACGGCCAATATTTATTGTGGTCAACTAAATAAAGTAGCAGCGACATTACCGAATCCGAACTGAAATCAAAATAAAGTATACTTTTTGCACGATAATGCTCGACCACATGTAGCAAAAGCGACTCGTGAAAAATTAGTTTTGCTGGGCTGTCCTTCCTCACCCACCATACTCTCCAGACATTATGCAATCAGATTATCATCTATTTCGTTCCCTAGTCCACTACTTAAAAATTAAAAATGAAGACCAGCTTAAAAGTGACCTTACCACCTTTTTGAACAAAAGCCTAAAAACTTCTACGAGGAAGGCATTATGTCTTTGCCTGCGCGTTGGCGACAGGTGATAAAAAACGACGGTGTTTATATAGTTGAGAAATAATTTGATTTTCTATACTTAAAAAAATAAATAAATTTGTGTACAAAGAGGGCGGGTTTATCAGTTGTCAACATAATATTGTGACATAATGTTGTTGCACACTTATGTGCAAACCCGTTTGGAATACCACTTCATGGAGTCCCACATATCAGGTTCAAAAGATTAGGACCGAGAGCATACACAAGTGTTTAATTAGAATTCCAGCTTCCAGATTTAATATCAATAGCTAAATTACATCATAGGAGGTCAAACTCAAGTATTTTAAACTCTATTCTCTCAAATCTTGTCGCACAATTTCTGATCTCGCTTTTCTATATAAACTTTTTAATGATGAAATCGATTGCCGAAGCTTTTTTAGCAAGTTCTCTATAAAAGTTCTATCCAGGCTGCCATGCCATCTCTGTTCTCTTTTTAACATTCCTCGACATCGCACAAACTTAGGCAAGCACTCACCTATTGTAAGATTATCGAGCCAATATCATTATTTTGCAGACATGTTTGTTAACTCTATAGGTAAATTTTAAAAATGTATCTAAGAATTTATTACAGGATGAGTTGGCATATTTCATTTTAAGCCAATCAATATAATAAAAAGAATATTTTATTTTTATTAATTCGTAGAAACTAGTAAGTAGTAGTAGTATTAGAAAAACAAAAGAAATACAATTTTTTCTTGAATTGCAACTAGATGACACTTCTTGGTTCTTACTTCGCGAACAGTTTCTGTTGCACGATAACCAGTATTGCGAAAATCTTGTAGTAATTCAAAACTCGTGAAAATATTATTAAAGTATACCATGGTCTTTGGGACAGGTGTCCAGGGTTTTCAAAGTATAACTTGACGACTTTTGTACCCAATGGCTCTGTAGGATAGGCTTCTGAAGATTTTTCACAATACAAATAGAAGGCGTAGCAGTATTCGTCCAAACTTGTAATCACAAGTTTTTATAACCGAATCGTACTGGCTTGCCTCTTATGAATTGTTTTGCTGCATCTCACCCAAAGTACTTCAAATTTGATTCGTCAGTAGAAAAGTCTTGATGACATAAACCCCACTATAAAAACCGTGTGGTCTCGTGGGACACCAGATAGGAACGAAGTTCGTTATTATAAGGAAAGGTTCAAGTTTCCGTTGTCTGTAACACTTTTACTAGATGGCAGTGTTACACCATATTTTATTTTAAAACACAATCCCTAAAACACTAGATGGCAATATAATGAATAAATAAAAAAATCTTACGCTTTTTTTTTGTTTAACGTTACAGACGTTTTTTGCCGAGTACCCCCTCCGCAATGCCCCATAAGAAACTTCGTTCCAAAATAAATATTCATAAGGACCGGTCGCATCTTATACAATTCTTCTGAAGATTCGACAACTACAAAAAGTGTCACAGAAGTGAAGGTATCTTCTTATTTCCTGAAACGGATTTCTTGACATAGCTTTCGACATAATGGAAATATTAAAATCTTCATCTAAGCTCCAGTATAAACATTCTCGAGGCAACGAAAGTCAACAAAAGAATACCGAAAAAAGTTTTAAGTTCATCGACAAATATTTGGAACATATGTTTTGTGTCACATAAGACAACGAATATTGAAAAACCATTGTAAAAAGTTCCTTGTTAAAAAAATTACCTGTCCATAAAAAAAAACGAATAATTTACCTTTGATACGGCCAACGTCCTCAAACGGGGACGACGCAATAAAACTATTCTTAATATAGTCAATGTACAACTATTTAAGAGCACTTCCCTAACTGCATCAGCCAGTATCGGAATCCTTGGCGTCGATATATCAAGCGAAGTCCAGTTTCGCGATCACTTAGAGAGTAAGGCCATATTAGCCTCGAAGAAGCTTGGTGTGCTAAACAGATCGAGACAGTATTTTACTCCGGCCCACCGCCTGCAACTTTATAAGGCGCAGGTTCGGCCGCACATGGAATACTGTTCTCATCTCTATGCAGGTGCACCCCAGTACCAACTTCTGCCTCTTGACCGCATTCAACGGAGAGCGACTCGCATCATCGACTGCCAAGATATTTCTGATCGACTTGACACCTTGGCGTTGCGTAGAGATGTAGCTTCACTCTGCATCCTCTATCGCTTGTATCATGGGGAGTGTTCAGAGGAATTTTTCGGACTTATACCGGCTGCTGGTTTCCGCCATCGTCCTACGCGACAAAATATCCATCCCCATCACCTGGACGGTTGGCACTCCACCACTGTGTGCTTCTCCAGAAGCTTTTTGCCTCGCACAACCAGCTTATGGAACAAATTGTCGCCTGCCGTATTTCCGAACCGATACGACCTTCAAACCTTCAAGAAGAGAGCGTACCTCTACCTAAAAGGCCGGCAACGCACTTGTGACTCTTGAGTTGCGGGTGTCCATGAGCGGCGGTAGTCACTTACCATCAGGTGACCCGTCTGCTCGTTTGCCCCCTATCGCATAAAAAAAAAAAAAATCGGTATAATCATATTTTATTTTATTGAAGAAGATGCTTTTTAAAATCGCTATAAAGTATTTTGATTAACTATTTGGTCTGATAACACGTCAAAAACTTTACAATCATCATATATTTGCATTAAAAATACAAAAAATAGAAATGTAAAAAAATTGTGGGTACTTTATTGGGTGGTCAATTTGGGGAAGGCTGTCGTATATGGGTTAATATAATGTTACCTACCTTAACGTAATTTATTTAATTATTAATTTAATTAATTTTGAATTCATAATTTGTTAACCTATCTTCTATAAAATGAAAATTTAAGGTGATTCAATTTAATGTGATTTAATTTTATGTTATTTAACTTTAAAGTTATTTTTATTTTTATTTAAATACTGTTGGATAGAAGTAAACTCAATTTAGTTATTTCATAGACATATATTTAAAATGTTGAATTACAACACTAATATTGTTTTTCAAACTTAACTAAATTTACTGTAATAACATATAGGATATATGTATAATTGATTCTGTACACTCTCTCTCTCATACACTCCTCTAAATATCATGTGTCTATAATTTGTTCTCTCCACTGTAATTATACAGAATGGCTTACTGTATACACCTATAATTACTTACTTGAATTTAAGTCGTTTATTTTAAATATTTTTTATGCTTTAAGTAACTATTGGTGAACCTAAAAAAAATATATATAATTAATGTTCAGAAATCAGGATGGCGTGTACGTGAGTGTCAGCAAAGGACTCTGTCAAATCGTTATAATGACTAGGCGTGATTTGTGTATTTAAATGGCATACGATAATCGGTGTTTAGATTGTTTTTTAGATATAATACACAAGCAGTCACCTAATGTATGTGGTAAAGGCAGGCAATTATTCGTCATCGGAAGAAATTGCAGACTAGTACTTAGTAAGCTGCATTATAAGAGTCATCTAATACTAATTAATATAAATTTATACAGATATATTAATTAATATACCTAAGTGAAAAATATGTATAGTATAAATATATTATTATTATAAATATATATTAATCCGAAGTATTACAACACTCACTAAATACATTTGTAAAGTTGTTTTTCTGCACTACAAGCGTCATGCAGTTAGCGTAAATTCAGAAAGTTTCAAAGAAGTCAGTTAACATTAAAATAAGCATTAAAATAAAGAACAAAGGAACATAAAGAAAATGAAGCTAGAATGGACGTGTGTACATAGTAAACATTGCAAGTGCAGCGTATCCGAACGCAACAGGCTGAACTAAAACTGAATTAAATGATACATTTGTTTACTATTGTATTTTATAATACTGAAATAAAATAATTTATATAACTAATTTTACGTGGCAGAGCCATGCTTAGGCACGAATGGGACGGCTCGAGCGGTGCGATACCACGACCTCACAGAAAACCGGTGGTGAAGCAACGCTTGCGAAGCATTTCCCCGTTATTAGTGAGGTTTTCGGAGGCCCAACTCCCCCTCACCTTTTTCCTCACCCCTGACGCCCCTCCACTTTTCCCATCCCCTCATCTCGATCCCTTTCCCATCCCCGCATTCCCTCATCTCTCATCACTCTCAAAGGAGTGCCCGCCTCAGGGGGGGTTAGGGGTGAGGAAAAAGGTGAAGGGGAGTTGGGCCTTACGACTCTCGAGTTGTAGGTGTCCACGAACGGCGGTTGTCACCTAACATCAGGTTTTTTTGTATTTCTTTTTTTTTTAATTTCCTTTTTTTTTTATTATTAAAAAAGTAGATTCCCGCATTAGGATTAATTCCTGTGTCGCGGGGGACTTTACAAACATTAAAACAACGGACACAAAGAACACCCAGACTCAGAACAGCAATTTGAGGATTACACAAAGTGATGTCCCGTGCGGGGATCGAACCCACAACACTCGGCGCGGTGGTGTAGCAGCGAGGTGACCACTTAAACTGCTACGCCATCAGTGCAGTCAAAGTGCCGTCTGTTCCTCTGTCCCCCTATAATATAAAAAAGTTTTCTGTTCTACAAAAATCCTAAAATCCTTTTACGGCGGGTCCTTCAGATGCATGACATTGGCAAAATTGTGGCAACTCCACGAAAGCCATTCATCAAAAGTTGAAGTTAAAATAAAATAAACTATATTGCTAAGTCAGAGTAGGAAAAAATTAAAAAAAATTTGTAGAAAAGCAATGGAATCTACAGAGTGGATATTCAGCTTCAGTCTGTTTTTAATTATTTCTAGGTTGACTTTACGACAATGTTCACCTTTAGACTCGGCTATAGAAAGAAGATATAAAAAGATAAAGCTTTGTGCCAGTGTCTTGATTCTATGGAGTTGGCAGCCCTAGAACAATAATTATTTTGTCTCCTTAGAAGCCAAAGCAGGTTCTAAACCCTCAGCTACCGTGGCGACCATTTGCTGTTCCTGCGCTCTGAAGGTGAGCTTGCAATTTCTCCATCCTCTTGGTAAAGCACCCTTCCAAGGTTATTATGGTTAAGCTTATGCCTCAGTTTATGGTCCTTATACAAATAAAGGCAATGATGAGTCCCTAAGTTACATGAAAAAGAATGCATTCCATCGAAATCCTATAAATTATGTCTCTCCCACTGTTAAAGCTATTCAAGTGCCAATTTACTCGTATATCCATTAAACCTTTCAAGCTTTAGGGCGTGTTGAAAACTCATCACTCATAATTATATAAATACATAAATATTACATATTTTTGAGTGTATGCATACTCAAAATTATCAAACTCCTTCTTGCGCAGTCCAGTAAAAAAGTTAAAATGATCACCAAAGAGTCACAAAATATTTTGATCATTATGAAATATATGCACCTGCATGATGATAATAATACGAGACTAACGAATACAGCATTAATTCTAAACACTTTCATAAGTTAAAACTTTAAATAGACTAATAACACCCATAATAATCTGACACGGAACTTGGATCGTTTCTTGAAAACCCTTGAACAACAGGCTTTAGGCTGTGTAAGTGTAAATAACAACAACAGTGATAAAGCAAAGATTGTTGAATTTACATAGCAATGCTTGAATAAAATTAGAGGCGTTCAGTATGCAACTGCTGTCCTACAGATAATTTAAAGTATATATGTAACAACTTTTCGAGATTTACTGCTTTTTAGCCTTTGTTTATTGCAAACATGAAATAGGGGAACATATTTGTCTCCTAAATCATTTTTGTTACTAGATATTGCTATCGCATTAGTTTTAAATTCTCATACTTGGAACTTTGGCAAACGTTAAAAACGATATTTTAAATTTCAGAACATTGTGCTAGATAAACTTGTAAGTTATGTACAAATAAATTTCTGTAGTATCGTAATATTGGTAAAAGATTATTTTTATCTATTTGTAATATTATTTAGGATAAATCTGTCTACCATGTTAACTTGATGGCTATTTCTATTCTATTTCAATTAGATTTTTATATATTACTTGCGCTCTAGCGGGTGGAGTGCTGAATTTCAAAATGTCCCCGTGGTGCACCCTGGGCAACGTGGGCGAAGGCACTGAGAGGTTGTCCCCGCCTACAGCAAATATTCTAGGAAAGAGAGACCTGTCTCAAACGCACTCTTTCATTCACGCAAAGGAAGCCATAATAAGAAACGAATATGGGCGCAGGTCTGCTCTTTCTGGATTATTCCAGAGTATCAGATAACGGTCTACTGACCATAGTACGGCCAAATCGTAACCCGGTCGCGAGGAAGAAAACCTGTTTAATATATATATTTTTTATATAAACCTAACATAATGACTCCACTCTGCCTGATGTAAAACAACAAGTGCAGCTTAAGAGTGGTGTTCACTATCCTCATTGCAAGTGTAGTCAATGCAGCTTGGTGACCCACACCATGGCGGCCTGGTGAGATGCTTTTTCACGCCCCGTTTAAAAGAAAGGTTTCTGAACAGGGCGTTCGAGGATCGGGTCAAACTTATCGAGCAACATTTGACGTAAGCTTATAGAATGTTGGCATAATTCTAATACCCCACGTGTACCTAATATTTACATTTATATGTAGAATGACTTACTAAATTGTCAAAATAATTTGATGTAATCAAAGAATGTGTAGGTGATTAAGTACACAAACTTAAATTATGATAGCAAGGCTAAAGCTAAGCAGCTGCGTAATGAGGACGCACTTTCATTGAAGTTAACGTAAATTGCCATGTACATATATCATCTAAACTTTAAGTTATTTAATGAAATGAAACTTACATTTTCTGAAATGGTTAAAATTTAAATTTGGTAATAAACGCAATCGCATAAAAAACTTTACCAAGTGGTATTCATATTTATTAAGCAAATGGCTCCCGTTGGCCCCTGTGGTGGCAAACATTTTCATAGAGTGGTATGGAATATTACTGTTTCTGGACTTAAGGGTTATGCGTGACTCGAACGATCATATAATTCAATCGGTACATAAAAAAGTAATATACACAGACAGATACTTTGGAGCTGACTCTCACTACCACTCGTCTCACCTATCTTCTGTCGCTAATTCTCTGATCAAAAATAGATCAAAAAAAGATTGCCTCTTGCCTTGTATATGAGAAAAACGGATAACAATGCCCGAGAGCAGAGTAATTGCTAAAAACTTTAGGGAATCCACTTGGGGCCACCGGCATATATTCTATGCCATGTGACTGTGTAGGAGCAGATTCATGTTATGAAGAACATGGACAGTAATAGGCCGACTTATTAGTTCTAAATTTACTGCGAACTACTTAAAATACTAGTACATTCTAATAAGAATATTCGTAGGTCAGACATTTAATCAGATACCAACGAAGCTTTGTACTATTGAGGTTTAATAGAAGTTAAAGTGATGTAGATGTACAGATTGTATGTATGTACTTATACGAGTGTATCGCAGATACAACCAATTTCTATACGTAGATAGGTGTAGCAACTTGTTACATTAATTGTCCATTAGACGGTTTTCTGACTCCAGGTACGGCACCTACGCATTGTGTGGTATGTACCGTAAAGTATAATTAATAATATCTAGTACTTGTCGAATAAAGTCATTGAAAACATTAATATTTTATAACTAAATTGGTATAATTGGATTATGGTAATAAACTGAGTTATGGGAAAATACATACATATGTTAAATATTCATGGAACGTTATAATTTAATTAAATACTGTACTGGAGCTTTGAAAACTATTAGAACAATTTTAAGCTTACATGAAAAGAGCATGCTTTTGGTAACATACTCGAACCAGACGAATGAATAAATCTAATAAATAAATTCTTAGAACAAGCTCAGTTTATTGAGAAGGAATGAAATATGCAATACTATAATAATTTAGTTTCAACAATAATTATATCGAAATGTAACCAGATTCTAAGTGCGTTATCTGGGAATTTATACGACACCATTAATGTAGCAAATGGGACAACAATGAACTTGATATAGTTTATGTTAGACTAATAGCTTAGGTAAGCACTATGCACCTAATAAATATAGTGTAATAAATTATTAGGCACGCTCAACAGAATATAAGGTAATAATAATATTTGGACTGAATAATATTTGGAATTAAAACTGACAAAGTTCATTGTGCGGCGTAGCTCGTACAATGATATTATAACTATTATCTATATCTCTTATTAATGAGCATAATTTAGTAGGTGCTTAATGGATAAGGTGTGATTAAATATTCATCAGTACCGTAATACTTAACACTAGCTGGCCTGATGCGCCTTGCTAATATGACCTGATTAAATTAGTACTAGAAGCGCCAATTATTCAAAGTAATCAGGTTTCCTTTAGTGATCTTATACAAAGTAAACCACTTTTTAATATTCCTTAAATATCTTGGTAACATTCGAATTATTTTAATTCACATAGTCTCTTAGTCCAATAACACATATTTTATGATCAGGTGTTATTGGTTAAATAACTTAATCAGCCAGATTAAAATATTTACGGTAAGTAACAATACTGGGGCAATGTTGTACATGTGTCTTTTTTAAGCACATCATTTTCATAAGGTAAAATACTTTTTCGTAAATAAGCCCTGATCTACACAACCAATATGTATTTTAGTTGCGATAGTTTGAAAGTTATTATACACATGCATTTGTTTATCTGAAAGTCAAACTTCAACTAGACTAATTTTTTTTTTTGTATTAGTGCCGCCCCAAAAAATACGATAGAGTATAATACAATATTCCTAATTGTATACAGTATGGAAGATACAGCATAAAATAAAGTAATATACACATTGCCGGTACAATCGGCGATCTTATCGGTTTAGTTGCGATTTCGTCACTTATTCATTACAACCTTTGTTGGTACAAAGGTTGTAATGAATAAGTGACGAAATCGCAACTATAACTAAAACACTTATTCATTACAACCTTTGTAATGAATAAGTGCATGATTTGCAGTGTCTGTACATAAGAGTGTACATAAGACAGTTTCTAGGTGCACAAATTAAGCTGAGAAGCTTATTGAACTATATTTCTGAATGAGGAAAAATATATACTTACATAATAGTTTAATAAGTTAACCTTAAATAAATTGACAAGTTATATATTATACATACACTCATAATACATCTAATAATCTATCTTGTGTGTAAATTTATAGATCATCGGCATAAATTTTTAGATCATGGTATGATGAAATACGCTTATAAGAGATGCTACTTATAAATATTGTGAAAAGTAATGGAAATAATACGTAGAGGTATTCCACCACGAAGAAAATGTTTCTTCGAAGATAACAAACGTGCTAATTTGGTCATAGACTAAGCGTTCCATAACTTTTGACAGGAATGGTAAAATGGAAATAAGATAGTTTTTATTAAACGAAGTAGAATTGTGTTTTTTTGTTACGGTGAGTATACTTCAATGTGGACTGGACATGACATTATGCTCTTTTTAACATCACTAGTGGTGACTTAATAGAAATTAAATGGAACATAATCATTAGTTGGAAGAGATGTAGACGTGTTGTCCTGTTTAAATTAGACAAAGATGTGAAATGCTGATTAAGTAAATAAATATTAATATTTTAAGGAACTGTTTCTTGTCTGAATTTTCCAACTCCAAGTGATTTAAGAAAGTTAAAGACTTTATTTAGCTGGGTCGCAATTGTCGATGGATTTGTGAATGTGTAGGCGTTGGGTTTTCCTACACACCTTGCCTTAGGTATTGAGGATAGATCCGGGCGGCTGGTGGCAGTTGGCCCCCGTCCGAAGAGGTACGCGAGTGGCGTGAGGCCGCACGCTGAGCCACAATGGTTCGTTGGTCGTCCCGGCTGGAGGCTCCACGTGCTTTGCCATTGTCATTGTCGAATGGGCAGGGCGACAGCACGGGACTCTTTCCTTCTGACTGACGCAGGTTCTTTCCGGGCACGGCTGCTTCGGGAAGTACCGGCACTCGGTCGGGGAAATGAGCCCCGTCTGTCACCACTGCGACTGTAGTGAGGACTCGGCTCAGCACACGCTTGCGGTTTGCCCTTCTTGGGCGTCGCAGCGTCGGGCCCTCACTGCAGTCATCGGAGAGGATCTGTCGCTACTGGCTGTTATACGCTCCATGGCCAGTAGCGACAGTAATTTTACCGCGGTTGCAACCTTCTGCGAGGACGTTATCTCGCGGAAGGAGGTGGCGGAGCGGGCCCGGGAGGACGATCTCCATTCGGACCTAATCCGCCGCCAGTGAACCGGGTGGCGGAGGCGCGCCTACCAGCACCTCATGCCGCCCTGAGTGTGGCCGCGGGTGGTCGGGACGGGTTTTCCGCTCCACCCGCTTTAGTGGCCAGCCGCGAGGGGGTGACGTCCGCGTGTGTCTGGACGCCGCCTTATTCATAGGTTACCCGTAGGCGCTAGGAGGGGTCCGGATGTCTTAATAAAGCTGTTCCCGGATTCCTCCTATTTTAAGCGCAGTATGGCACACCGTGTGGTTATCTATATATGTATATGATCACTACGCTACATTTGTTTGCTACAAAAAATACTAAAAGATGAATAGCTGAAATTACTAGACTATCTGGAATTAAGATTAACTATTTCATTGTACACGTTATTTTATATGATACATTCCGCTATTGGATTAACTGTTTCATACAATTTACTATCTGCTTTCAGCTCCTCCTACGGACAGCAAAAAATTCTGACGAAATATTAAGCGAATAATATTCCACGATCAGACCTATTGTAATTTTGAATATAACTTGAATAATACATAATTTTTCAATGATGACGGAATCATGACTAAATCTTTAGTAAGGAAACAAAACATTTACGAGTACTAACATAAAAATATTTACTCAGTTTGTGATATTATAGCAGAGATAAACGCCTTCATTTCATGTTTACATTGTTACTAAATTTGGAATTAGGGTATATGGCACTCTACCACTTTATATGACGCAGTTATCTGTGTGACTACAATGGTGTGGTCTTTTGTTTTGGGACACAAAGCTCGTACGAGCTTTTCACAGCGTGTCGCTCCCGTTAACAGTTTCAGTAAACAAGAGGTCTTGAAAGCTGCTTGGAATATACTCTGAAACATTGCACATGCTACTCCAAACAGGGACTCATGAACAATATAGATAGAACTTGTTATTTATTACATATAATCATAGCGTATGTGAATGCAATCAATTAAGGCATACATGTCTAGTTACATTGAAATAAATTAGTTATATTTCCCTTCCTGTTGATGATGGTAATTCATACGCAGTTAAAAACGACAATTTTTTTTTCTCATAATTAGTTAGTATTTTGGAAATATAAATAAAGGAACTAAAAAGCAGGTTCCCAAGCGCAGGGCATACCCCGATCGACGTGATATAGCCCGTCATGGAGGGTTGATTGGAGAGGCAATATAGTGTTCTCCCCTACCGACTGACGCAGGTGCTCACTGGACACAGATGATTCGGGCAGTACTCGTGTTGGATAGGCTGGGAGCCAACGTTTACGTTTAACGTCTGCCGCGAGGATACCGTACTCCAAACTTGCTACCGGTTAAGATGTGAGTGAAGTGTGAGACCCCGATCAATTGAAGTAAAAAAGTTATTGCCTTTACTCATATTAATATATTTGATTATGTCCCCGGTGACTCGAAGCATATCTAGAGTAATTGTGTGACTCTGCTACATATTTTATACTAATACTATTCCAGGCTTAATACTCACTAATGATATAAGTCACTTTCTTTTCTTGAATACATTTTGAAATGAGGCGAAAGTTGACGATGTCTTCGGAGTTTAAATTTTATAAAAAGAATTAATAATAGTATGAAAAAGTCATTTCATGATAGTTTATTTTATGAAGTAGGATGGAAGACACAGCATATTCTTGTTTTAGTTAGACCCTCTTCTCGAGAAAGCTTAAAAAGTAAACCTATGTGGTTTACTTTTTATGCCTTCTCAAGTGATATCCATCACAAGTGTAGGACATGTTTTAACCGGATAGTAATCGTTTTCGATTGCCAATCATTTGGCAATCAAAAACGATTACTTTTAGAAGGCAGTGTGTTTATCTAAAAATGTGTTACTAGAATACATGGCCCGAAACCCGAACTTTTTATTTATTGACATACGCTGCGAGTTTTTTTATTACAACATATCTTTTAAATAGGTAAAACAATTTGGACGTATGTAGTATTTTTAAAATTCTTACTTCATTCTAAGTGACAGTAGGTAGAAATAAAATAAAATAATGTATGTGTCTTGGTTATTTGTTTACTTTGAAGAATAGAGGAGAGAAGCCGATAGGATTTTTAAATTTAAAGTTTTAATCATCGTAGGATTTTATTTTACTCTTTGTTTGACCGAGTGGCAACAGCGAGAGCACTGACGTCGTATTTTATTATGTTAATGACGACTGTAATAAAAGCATCTACATATATTGATAATTATATAAAGAATATATATAATTACAAGAGACAAAGTGTATCCTTATAAAACTCCTTTTAATAACGTTATTTGTCATTACTTTACCCAGACCCGTTTAAGTCGGGATTCAATTCGTTTGACAATAAGAAGTTCAACAAAAATCCATAGAACCTCAGTGGGTGATGATAACGGTCGATGAGTGCCTATTATAGCTGTAGTAGTTCATATCCATTAAAATAAATAATAATTAATAATAATAATTGCTTATGCTATTATCTTACATTATTAGTTCATGAAAAGTAGTAGTAAATTACTAAGAGGTCATGCAAATGAAAAAAGTCGACTTAAATTATATTGTTAATTGACATAAAACAAAAATAGTTCACAATGTTCTCGTTATAAACAAGATAAATTAAATATAGTTGCAGTTACTACATTTATTGCATTTCTGACGTCGCTGGGCTGCGCTTCCTTCCCAATTGCTAAATGATCGCATTTGAACTTAGATTTTATATTGTTGGCTGTATGAACAAATGTTTTTTACACCCTCTATGTATAAAATGAAAGTTTTTTAATATAATTTAAATACTTTATGATCAGATCCAATGACTAAAATGAAAAAGAAATCAAAGATCATACACATTTAAATTAAATATAGGCATATAATATAACTTGTATGACGCAGTCAATGTTTAAAAGTTTTAATAAATCGTAAATAGGAACGATCTCTCATTAACAAGATGTAGTTCTTTATTGTTTTTTTTTAATGTAAATAAACCTATTGAATTGGTTATAGTTCTTTTTTAAAATGGACTCTTGTACATACATACATTCTGATCAAATTTTAAAATATAGGAATAACCACTGCGGGTATTCTATCAGAAGTTTTCCAAAGTACTCTTATACCCAAAACTTTGTTTTAACTCAAATCATATTGAAATTATATAGAATGTTTTAACAGTGACAAGAATTTTCAAGTTTTGAATAAACAACTAATTGTCATCATCATTGTGTAAATACAATTAAACAACAAAAAACATGACTACAAAATAATAAAAACGTACTTTATGGTAAGGTCCTTTAGAAAGAAAGGACTTCATTCAGTATAAAACATATAGCATAATGAAAATGTTATTTCATAAAAAAAATTAAGTTACTGTGTAGCTATATAAACCCTTGCTCCAGAATAATACGGTGTCAAACTAAACTCCGTTTAAAAGGAAAATTATGTCAAAACATTATTTACATTCCTAGCAACTAATTGTCGACAGCCTTATTTAGGGCAACTGAAATTAGAATAACAAGTTTAACTCTCAGCTTTTGGACCTTTAAACGGGTTTTAAGTAAAATTATTACAACAATTATCTTGAAGAGATGGATGAGAAAAATGTTTGTAAGCGCTTAAGCTTAACAGTGAATGTTACTCACGAATTAGTGTAGTTTTATTTTATTATTATTCTTCTGAAGTTTATGCTTTTAATATACCTAATACTATTATCATTTCCAGTTTAGTATCATTTCTTTTTTTAGTTTAATAAGGTTTCCTAACTACATATTAATGTGTTTTTACTGTAGCGAAATATAGAAACTAAATTTATTAATTTAGCCTTTGCTGTTTAAGTCGGTAAATTGTGCACATAGTCTTGGTGTTACGATAACTTTAACCATCATTTTACATTACATACATTCAAAAACATAAATCACTTCACAATAGTAAAATACAAGTTTTCATGGGCGGTGGTAATCACTTGCCATCAAGAGACCCATCCCCCTATCGCATGAAAAAATATATACAATAAATTATAACTATCAATCCCCTTAAAAACTGAGAGAATAAAGATAACATTATTCATACAAAAGAATAGAATACCTTGAATACCAGAACAAATAATGACAGATGATTTCATTAACCAACAAAACAGTATAGGAATACAATAAGTTTCCGCCGTTTTATTGTAGATGGCGCGGCACGGAGTTTCGGTTAGCTTTCACAGATGATAACCGGCTTAAAAAATAGTTTGGACATTCAAGAACAACATAACCTATTAATATCATTGATTTTATATTGGTAAAATATAATTTTTATTAGTCGAAAAATTCAAAATTTGAGCCAAATAAGCGTCATTTGCGGGAAATATTAGTTTACTTTTTTAATGTAAAGAAATCTGCTGCTGAGGCGCATAAATTGCTCGTAGAAGCATATTTTGGGGGTGCTTTGAGTGAGAGAACGTGTCGAGAGTGGTTTCAAAAGTTTAAAAACGGTGATTTCGACGTAGAAGACAAAGATCGCAGTGGAAGGCCAAAAATTTACGAGGATGCAGAATTGGAGGAATTGTTGGAGGAAGATTCATCTCAAATACAAAAAGAACTTGCTCTAACATTAGAAGTCACTCAGCAAGAGTATCACATCGTTTAAAATCATTAGGAATGATTCATAAACAAGGAAATTGGGTTCCGTACGAATTAAAGCCAAGAGATATTGAACGCCGATTATGCTTAAGTGAAATACTGCTAGCTAGACATAAAAAAAAGGGTTTTTTACATCGTATCGTAACTGGTGATGAGAAGTAGATACATTATGACAATCCAAAAAGAAGAAAATCACTGGGATTACCTGGCCACGCGTCAACATCAACAGCAAAACCGAATATTCACGGAAAAAAACTTATGCTGTGTATTTGGTGGGATCAGTTAGGTGTACACTACACCTAACTTAATTATGAGTTGCTTAATCCGAGCGAAACAATTACTGGAGCCCTCTTTCGAACACAATTGATGAGATTGAGCCGAGCTCTGAAGGAAAAACGCCGTCAATACTATTCTCGGCACGAAAAAATTATTCTTCTGCATGACAATGCTCGTCCACATGTTGCGACTCCCGTGAAAAAGTATTTGGAAACACTTGATTGGGAAGTGTTACCTCACCCGCCGTATTCACCAGACATTGCACCATCGAACCGTATGCACTGCAAATATGAGAATGCCTTACAGAAGCATCCGATCAAATACGTTACTAATATAATGCCATGCTACTGTACTTTCTAAAGACATCGGTTGCAAACAACATGACAAATAAATCGATGAAGGTATTAATTTCGTAACCGCTTGGCTAAAAGGGCTTCATGCGTGAAGACAACTTTTTTAAGGTGAAATACTGATCTATGTATGTATAGTAGGAATAAATTATTAAGAAAGCTATGGATATGTACACACAACATGCAACCGATAAATTTTAGAACAAGACCACTGAAGGTATTTTTGTTTTCGTGTCAATTAAATGAACAAATGAACACTCACGCCTGTAGCAATCCCCACTATTGCTACTTCTTGACTATTATCATTGAGTTCCAAGTATGTGATAGAGGTCAAGCATCCGGGCATTAAATATTAGAATTAGGAGTTTATAATTGGTTATTTCTTTATTTGATGGTATACAAATTCATTCGAATTTAACCTTTACACCAGTTCGTCGAAAAATGTTGATGCTAAGCATACTTATTACTATTTAATATCATCAAAATTAAATCAAAGACTACTATGAGTATGAAAGCATGATAACAATATGAATATATAACTAGACTAAAAAATATAATTTTAAGGTATGACATTAATGACATTTTCAGTATGAGCGGTTAACGTTTAAATTGACTATACAATCTAATAACTTTGAGACAAGCATTCGGTTCGGTTCTATTACTCATCGCCACCATACGTCGGCTACTAGTCCTTTATTACCATATATGAAAAATTGGGTTCCTTCACATGTCGTTGATATAAATAAAAAAAATAAAGCGACCGTAATACAGACCACTGAGTTATGCCCTCAGTTACATCTATTTGATCACTGAAGACAAGAAACTTTCAATTATTTAGGTAATTTCCACACAGATTTTACCATGTTTCCTCCAAAACCGTTTTATTTCAAGTTTTTAATACATATTACTTCATGATTCTTCATCAAAACTATGTTGTTTTTCGACTCAGTATTTGTATATTCAGTCTATAAAGCCCAAAAGGAGCTGCGTATTGTTTTACTGTGGTGGAAAATCAAATTGTTCGTCGAATAACTAGTTATTTTTCTTTTAAATTTCATGCTTTTCTTTACTTATATATTTTACTACTGCTTTATCAATCACGGGCAGTATTTTATTTGGCTCATAATATTCATATTATTTTTTATAGCTATTTTACGGATTAGTACTTACTATACCATATTTTATAACTGCAGATACGTTTTGGTCTTAATACTCGTATTTTTCAAATTTGCTACGACTCTCACTCACACTCTCACTTTTACTTAAAAGCTTAAGATCGTTTGACCTAATGCTGTCAAAACCGGTACATTTAGAATTTTTATACTCGTATATGTCATATTGAAATAGTATATTGTAAGAGTAAGAATATTTTAGTAGTAAGCACGAAAGAGATGGAATGGGATATTGGTTATACTAATGGAGTGGGTGGTTTAACAAATACCGCTAGCATTTACTTTGAACTAACTTGCGACGCATTCTCAAATGAAGGCAAGCTTATAAACTAAAAGGTGAGATGTTTAGATATGCATTCAAAAATCAACTTTATGCATATTCATATACAATTCAAAGTAATCCCTAGATCCAATTAGAATTTGTTCCCACTAAACTAAAAGGGGGCAACCCGTATTGCTGTCAACCGAGCACTATGACTGTATTCATACTGTCTGTCTGATAACAGCGCGTTCCCATAGTCGCCTGTTACGACACTAACGGGAAGAGATATGGTGGCCTTGTTCTACTCAACCGTGAACCATACGGCAAAAGTACTTACTATTGTATAGTCCTTTTCATTTTTTTTACTTCAAGACCCTTTACAAGAACAGTTCCATTCATCGTAGTATTATGTCTTACAGAGAGTTTGTAGTCCAAAAAATTGCTGATTTGATTTAAAAAAGTCAGTTAAAAAGGTTAATAAATAAACCTTTTTGAAATTACTTTTTTAAAGTCTTCTTTTCAAGTCAATCAAAGTCAATCTTTGGTGAAAAATGTTGTGCCTTATGTTACTTAATTTTCCGGACAATTTTTGTGATTTTTATTGTATTTTGTACATTATAATGTCGGTCAAATATACGGTCAACTGGTTATTAAATACGTTTAGTTTTACTTATGACAGTCCTTCACCCTACGAAATATTATAGGTTCAATACAGTAGTTCAACTGCCAGTTTAAAAATGAGATTCATCTCAAATATTCCTTAATTTTCATTTAATGAATCTGCTATAAGTACACCTTTCTGTTAGACTTAGCTTGTATTATATCTAAGAGCTTTAGAGTTTATAAAAATATATAAAGTTTATTTTTAAATAAAATTTGAAGGTTTTAACTCTCAACAAACAAACTGACTGATAATGTTTACTCACTTTTTAGATAAGAATCTTTTTCTCACACTTGGAGTAGCTTAATGAGTTTCAGCTGTATTGTAGAGTAGGAAATGAAGAACGTGGTCAGCCTACAGGAAGGGATTTTGAACCGAATATTTGTTTGTACACTAAGTTAAATATTTTTTAAATAAGACGATTTTAAATAATTGTTTAGCAATTTTATGAAATAAAGTTATTTAATTTAATTTATTGAATTTGGACGAAAACTATATTTTGCGGATTTTTTTAAATATCTGCATAACTATTTATAAGATTTTAAAAGGCTGTAAATTATTGAGACACGAAGTAGTTACTTGACTTTCGTAAGTTAACAAGAGATTGGTATGTTTTTTATATAGATTAAGGAGGAAATATTTCCTGAGCAGTATATATACATTGTGAAATGAAATATAATTTACCTATTAATCAGATACTGAAATAAAAAATGTTCACTATGGCATATGTAACAGTGAAGAGTTTTCATACTGCTCAAGAAACATGTGTCAAAATACAAAAAAAAAATATTTATTTCCAACAATGGTCATAAATGCATTGATATCAAATGTTCTGTCCAAATTTAAGTAAAAAAAAAAGCTATCAAAAACTTCAACTCAACTTCAACTTCAACTTTTTGACGTGGTAGAGCCAAAAAGCACGAAAGGGCCGGTTCGACCGGTGCGATACCTTCACAGAAAACCGGTTGTGAAGCAACACCCGCGTTGCATTTCCCCAAAATTAGTGAGATTCCCGAAGGCCCAACTCCCCTCTCCATATTCCTCTCCCCTGAACTTCTCCTCCCCGCATACCCTCATCCCTCTTCACCCTCAAAGGCTTGCAGCGCACTTACGACTCTCCAGTTGCAGGTGACCATGGACGGCGTGTTGTCACTTACCGTCAGTTTGAGTCTGCCCGCTTATAATGTAAAAAAAAAAACTATTTTTGATCGCTCTACTTGAATGACGTACTTATTTCATTTTAAAACAGTTATGAAGTTTTTCCGTGACTACTGTTAAAATACTAATAAAAATAAAAGAAATAATTTTGACATCATAAATAAACTTCGATTTTTTTCTTTATTTGGTGTTGTAAAATACGCTAAGTTATTTAAAATTAGAACATGTTATTTAGAATTATATGAATAATATTAAACCGTAACACCTTGTTTAAAGAATGAGTGTTAAATATTAAACCTAAAAATCACAACTTTGAGTTTCGTGTAAATGTCGTATATTTAGTTCTCAAAAATGATTTATTTCAACAAATACTACTACGAAACGAAAATATCAAAAAAAATACACGACCATAGACTTAGCAGTAAATTACAGCAATCCTCCAAAATCATTTAATATCTTTAGAATCGTTATATACATTTAAAGAAAACGAATAAGTATGGAAATGAGTTTTAACCTTAACACCTTAAGTTACCATTTAAAAACAGTCCTTTTTGGGAGAAATTTAATGGGAACATGAATTTAAAATAACGGTCTTAGCTAAGCTGTTTTCTTTTGAAGTCATGAATGACACCTCTGATACGACCCCTTATTATTGTGGGTCATGTAGACTTAAGAAGCAAGAAAAAGAAGTTGGAAAGCCATAGTATTTCGAGGCTTTTTGAACCTATTGAGTGTAATAAAAAAAACATATGTAGTTTTAAATATACTGTAATGTCAGCTTATTACGTACTGCGTCCTTTTTTTTATGAAATTTAAATGAAAATTCATTTAATTGTTATGATAAAATAGTCAATTGAGTGGACAACCGACTTTAGGAGTTTGTCTTAATGTTTAATATTTCAAAGGAATTTTCTTTAATATCCGATTATATTCAAGAGTTTTATAGTTTGGTGATATTTTTTTTTTTATATTGCACGAGGTGTCACCGGCAGTCGACTATTTTAATCCCACCTTGAGGTTTACTTCCTATTAAAGATACACAGTTGATCAAAACTCTATAATAACACCGAATTCGAAAAAGTACATACATAAGTCAAAATAATTTCAAAAGTCATAAAAAATATCACAAGAACTTGTAGTTCGTTTCTCCAGTTCTAAGTCAAATAAAAGTCGCCGTTCTGCAGTACCATGCCTTTGAAGTAAAGGCTAAGAGTAAATGTGCTATAATTAAGACATTAAGCCTACTCTATGATATAACGAGTCCCGTGCGTATATATGAAAGCTTTTTCTTGCCAACACAAAGTTCCATCATTATACTTTCATGGTAGGTATATTATTGTACTGCGTATGTTTCTGAACGTGACGTATTCATAAGAGTATGTTAGGTAATGTGCTAATTAGAGCGGAATTTATAAAAGCGGAATTTATGAATAAAAATCAATAAAAGGACAAAATTATTTTTACAGAATTCTAAAAATTGCTTTTTGTATCAGTTTCCTCCAAAAGGTTCACGTAAACAAACTTAGTAACGTTTCATCAACAAGTATAAAGGTAAGTGCGTCATATTCCAAGCCTCTATTACGTGTTTGAATGTTAGTTAAGTCCCCCGTGACACAGAAATTATTGATAGTGCTTAAAAAAATACTGTTACCTACATACTAATTAGATTTACGCTGGATAATAATAAAGCAGATAAAATAATTTATACATGCTCGTAATGTTACGAAAAAGTAATAAAATTATAATACAAACTATGCAATTATCCTCTAACGAATATGTTTAATGTTAATTAATAAACAAAATATTATTTATTTCTGATAATTATATATTTAATATGATAATAAAACTTTAATTCATCAGGCATAATTATTTTCATATTTGTATTTATTATGTAAATACGTTCGAAGTTTCCAGATATATTTCATATTACAGGGGACTAATTTACTGTTACGAATATATACAAACAAGAGATTAGATTAAAAGACAATATCAGCCCACTTTATAGAAAATAGTACAGGATACCATATCCTCAGAAAAATAAACTGAATAGCCAGCTGTTGATGTTGTATCATAATATTATAGATGAGGCATTTGGTGACTGGTCTAATCTTGTGTTAATTGTTTCAAAAAAGGCAGACCGAATCGGTGAAAAGAAATATCGAGTAGTTATAAGCTACAGATAGTTGAATGCTTCATGGAAAATACAAGATGATAAATTTCTTTTGCCTTATATTCATGAAATATTAAAATCCTTATCAGGCGTTATGTATTTCAGCCATTGTTACGTTTTCCATAAATCATATTTTAGTGATTTACGGAAACCAGTAGAGATTATATAAACATTTAATCTCTACTGGTTTCCGTATTATATTACAACAGAGTAGGGTATTAAATGTGCAGATTATCGATGGGTTAAAAATAACATCGAGCATATACAACCACAGTTGCTCGGTGTTATGGCTATATTTTGATCATTCACTCACTGTAAACTATATTATTTTAAATGTTACTTAGCTACAATAGCCGTGTATGTATGGCACTTGTTTACGCCTTTTAGATTTGACATGATACTTAAATAGAATAAGCAGGTGCACACCTTACTCATTAACTCAGACTGTTATAGGTCCCTCAACTGGACTCCAAGCCTGCTATCGATATACTATCCATTTAATACTATCGTTGTTCCAAAAGTACACGAAGTTGCACACACTGTATATGAATATTCTGTCTTCTTCTTATGACGTAATTATACTCCCCAAAAGATGGTTTACCCCAAACATCTTTGACAACGAGTTTATCGATGACCGATATCTCGTATTCAGGTGTGACCGTGACTGAGGTGCTACCGCTCGACGTGAGGGTGGAGGGGTTTTATTTCATTCCGCGAACTTAGAGTGCCACTAATACATAAAGTTATGTTATAATCCAGCTGCAGAGAGTGAACACACGCGAACAGTTTGTAACTGCCTGAATCGCGCCACCGCGTCGGTGACATATTATAAGTGTAGCATACATACCATTGCGTATCAAGACGAGATACATCAGGCATTTTGACATGTTATTAGATGTTATTAATCACCATACTACTAAATATTTTGATCCACAAGAAATTTTTGGAAACCATGAGTATAGATGTCCCCAGCCTGAATTATTATATACAGAATTACTATTAAGTTTGAAGTCCAGGCGTGTCCATTTTTCGGCTATGAGTATAAGTTCGACTACCCTGATTTACCAAATCAATTATGTTATATTGTACCCAGAGCAGTACATCGCGGGGTACGTGCGGACCGGCTGTTTTACACTGCAAGGTGTAAATCGAATGCTGGAGTGCACGCGCCTGTACGTCGTATGGTTAAAGCCATATAACACATACTTCACTCAATTTGTCATTTTTGCTATTTCACAATTTAAATTTAAAAGATTAGCATGTTATATTTTGGCTTGCAAATAAATTCTAAATTACTTCGATTCACCGACTGAGATATTTCTATCAAAACACCCTAAATTCGTTATCTGTGCGAATTTACAATTACTTACTCTAAATACTAAATCCGACGACATTGGTGTGGGTTATAAGTTTATCTAACTAATGTATTTAGAAAAATTTTCTTTGTGTTGAGAAACAACGTGTAACTGCTTTATGTCCTCATATAAATAAATAAATAATTATTAAAAGAAAGGTTAAAATTCTCCTCCAAATGTGAATTTTTAAAGAAACAAATAATTTATTTAGAGCATGTTATATTATCTGCTAGGGTTCCCGGGTGTTTCCTTCTGAGGGTATCCCGGGTCCCTAGCAATAGATCACTGCTAGTCATAGCTCTCATGACGGAACACCGTGTGGTTTTATTTGGTTCGAGTCCGACATACCACCTCACCGTCAGCTCTAGTGAGGTGATGACTAGTGGGGGTTTCCACACGAAAAAAAAGGGCATGTTATATCGGCAGAGGGTGTTTTGCCAGATCCAGAGAAAGTTAAAGTAATAAAAAAAATATCCACGACCGTCCAGTAGCGATAAGGTAAAATGGTTCGTTAATTATAATTGCAAATTATAATGGAAGGTTTATTCCTAATTATGCTAGTAAAGTTCTATCTGTGATGTATGCATTATTAGAGTGATTAATTTATTATAAAGCTGTTATAATGGTGAATTATTTAAAAATATGGTACGATCTTTAAAGGAAAATAATAAGATATTACCTATAGATTTTAAAGTTTGTGAAGTAAGACGTATAAAGAATAGAGGACATAGAAGATACGAGGGCCATACTGAATGACCAAGGCCCACACTTTTTGAAGAAAATGTATTCCAAATATTATATTATTCCAAACTTATATTTATGTATAAGAATAATCTCATTTGTTTTTATGACTAGAAATGTAATTTACATACTTAACTTGCACCGAGATGTCTCAACTGATTATGTCTAAACTAAGTTTTACGTATTTAATTTTTTTTACAAATGCTCAAAAATAAATTAATTTTACTACGTCCGAATGATAGAAAATACAATCGTTTAAGAAATAGATAATAATATCTTTATTAATCAACATTCATATGCCTATTCGTTAGAGGATAAATTTAAAATTTGTATTATAACTATATTACGTTTCTCGTAACACTAAGATCATTAATTAATTAGATATTAAGTAATTCATATTATTATATAGGTAACAGTAAAATGTCACGTAATAGAGGCATGGAATGTAACACACTTGCCTTCACACTTGTTGATGCAACGTTACTAAGTTTGTTTACGTGTACTGGAGAAATAATATTTTTATGTCTTTTGAAATTATTTTGTCGTACATATGTATGTACTTTTTGGTATCAGAAAAACAGAATTCTGTATAAATGTATATCTGTATAATAATTATAGAGTAACACACTTCGTAGAATAAAATAAATTACATAATATCACCATAAAATAAAACAGTTGAATATGGAAATCTGATATTAAAGATAATTGTTGAATGTCGAATAAATGTTAAAAGCCTCTTTGGAGCGCTACCAGTGGGTGACGATGCGGACTTTTTACAATGCATGTATGTATGTAAAAAAAACGTATTTATATTTTATTATGCGATTGTTTACATTATAAATTACTACTTTATATAATTCACAACGAAAATTTATTATAATAATAATAATATATTAATATTTAATACAATAATAGGGAAAGCTTGTGTTTATATTGCAACCAAGCACCCATACATATTTATTTAAAATTTTTGATTAAAGCGTAAAATTTAATAGTGAATGTAATTAATTTCAAAATGAGAAAATCATGATGATTTTCATATTTGAACCGCTCGGTAACAAGTGTAAAAAAATACAATAAATGGTCGTTTAAATTGAATGTAAAATTATAATTGCAAAAAGTGCTACTATTCCTAATTATCCAATTTTATAAGCATTTTAACTTTTTGCAACTAAAATAATTTTATAATATTTAATCAAATGCATTCTAATTGATATCCGATGTTTACTGACTAAGGAAAGTGCAAATGAAGGTTCTTTTATTTTCAAATGCCAATAAAAATAATTATTTAGGTATTCGATTCACAGCAAACTCACTCACACTCACAGCCGTCGAATGAGGCGTTCATTCATTTTCTGAGCTTTTGATTTTGGGTCGTAGTACTTCGAATTAAGAGATGGTGGTTATCAGTATTGTTTAATTATTACTTAAATTATGGTTATAATGGATTTTCATTAACAGGGACCGTTAATGTGATATGATCCGCATTTTCAATTTGCATACTTGTGTGCTGTGGCGACACAACCAGATTAGTACGACCTTAATCTGCGGTACTTAACGTATAATCTACGGTGTAGTAGTTTTAATTACCCAATGAAACTGGTTATAATTAATCTATGACACGGAGCTTTTCTCGCTCTCATGCTTAGTGAACATTTATCTATAACAATTATTGTATTTTATGTATTATTTAACAATACAAGATAAAAATCAATACAACGTTTTATTTAGCAAGTCCTGTGCATCGTAAAATAAGTTTGAATACACAGATATTATCACTGGTGCTATCATCGCAGATAATACCCTCACTGTCTCTCACTGATTTTTAAGAAAACAAACAAAAATATTTCTATTGTTCTTTATTACCATGATTTATAGTTTGTAAAATTGTGGTGCTTATGTGGCACTCATGAATGATGGCACTATTGTAGAATTTTCATCTTTCAATTATGTATTTGTGTGATCGTGGAAAGAGATTGTTTTTTTTTTAATTTTAGTAATATATAAATCTTTGGAAGTGCAAAGGAGGATACTATACTAAGCTCTTGTTTGTGTTCGAACACAACTTAAGGCATCACAACAACATCAAGTAGAAATTATTTCGTTCCCGTCTATCACATCATAAAATGGATACAGTTCTCTTCAAAAATAAGTATTTAAATTTTAAATTTATTAATACTGTCTACAGCAACCGTAACCTTAGTTATACAAAGTTAGATTATTTATTATGTTATCAAAAAATAATTATAATTTATATTTAAGTTTGTTAAAAATTGTATAATGAAGAATTTTGTCGAACAATTAAAGTTTAGTATCGGTAAGAGGTCAAGGAGAGGAGAAGTTCAAGGATTTTTTGTTTGATTATTGTATCGTAATTAATTGCTTGTAAATTTTGCCGGAAGTAATCTTAGATCGGAACAAAAAATGTTTTTAGCTAATCCAGATGCAAATAATATATCAATCTTCGTATGATATTTTCATAGACTAATGAAATGTATTATAGTGTTTATTTAATGGTTTTATTATTCTTAAATTACATTATCTTCGCAATAAGAAACATTTACAACAGTGATTATTTATGATATAACAGACTATTTTTATATATGTATATATGTATACATTAAACTGACGCATAATCTTCTCATTTGTTATTTTATTACACTTTTACTCCTGAAATAACCTACCACGTAACATGAAAGTATGTGTGTCACTGGGCATACTCGTTCACGTTTCCAAGAGCGAGGATGGAGAATAGTGAATCGACGAGCGAAAGGAAAAGCTCGTTTGTATATAAAGCAAAATTCCAAAAATATTGATTAAAATTTAAGCTACAACGATTGTTGCTTCAGCGAGAATGTATGAGCATTAACATAAATAAAGATTATTTATTGAAATGCATATAAAAATTATAGCCAGTATCCCTCGGACTTCTTAGAATATCTTGTATTTCAAAATTTTATCAGGCAATAAAAAAGGTGATATGGTAAAGTAATAAATCACTAACATACATATCTATGTACATACATACAAACACACAAGAACCCTAAAAAAATGATACTCTTTTTAACGGAGTCTTGTAAAAACTCTATTCATTTATGTATGTTTTTTTTTATGGAATAAATAAAAGACAAATGAGCAGATGGGTCACCTGATGGTCAGTGACTACCAGTTTACTGTAAAATCATGTGATACCTTTGCTAGTCTTTGACAGTGCTTCTCCAAAGAGGAACTCCGGTTTAGGCCTCCTGTAACTTCAATCACTCTGCAAAATAGAACTCTAGCATTACTACATAACCGGCTTTCTCTGAGGACGTGTTATTACTCTGGTTCAAACAGCTTTAACGTGTTTAAGAAATTGCTTGCCGGTCGCTAGTTGACTGTTAACAGTTAATCGATAGTCTATCAATAGCCGACCAATCAAAAGAATATCGATAGTTCTATCAATAGTATCGCTACTACGTTAACGTCGAGGCAATACTGTCAAATGAGTGCAATACTATCGATAGTATTGTATTGTACTATCGACACTATCGCTCGTAATATAGCAGCCCAACTCATAAATAAACAACTATTGATAGTAGCGACACTATCGATTGTTTTAGACTATTAATATTTTACCACTGTACAATATTCGGGTATAATAGTCAAAAGTCACAACAAAAAGAATAATGG
This sequence comes from Tyria jacobaeae, assembly GCA_947561695.1. Classification (NCBI taxonomy): domain Eukaryota; kingdom Metazoa; phylum Arthropoda; class Insecta; order Lepidoptera; family Erebidae; genus Tyria; species Tyria jacobaeae. The sequence goes on from OX387220.1 coordinate 15,958,822, forward strand.
AATACTAACTAATTTCAAATAGTTTTCCTTGCATAATAATAATAATAATAAGCTTGCATTATTTTAAATTACCCTATTATTTAAAATTGCCTATATACCTACATTATAATCGCTAGTTCGGTTGTGTTTTGTGATTCACAAAAATTGGCACACGTATGTTATTTGTTATAGTTAGTTTATGCGGGTAGTTTTAAAAATCAAATGAGATTACTATTGTAAATATATTGACTTAGCAATCGCACTAAACAATCTAATTTAATATAATATGTATTACTTGTGAGATACATTGTGCTTTCATACGATGGCCAAGGCAATCTATTTATTTAAAACACAAAAGATTTTCAATATTGATATGGTCACTTTAAGATGTTGTTAGGTAAGCTAATTACTTAATAGCTTTAGACTGAAGGGCCTTAAATAGGGACTGAATAAATTAACCGACTTGGTATTACGTGGATCTCACAACTTTTTACGGTAGAAGAACTGAGTTGCGAGACTTGGTTTTTTTTTACAAGTTATGTTTTTGATGGCATCTGCTTTACTGGCAGCAAAAGTTGTCAAAGGGCATCCTGATGGTCACTATTTATCTTCCGAGAGTAATTTTGTATACTATATCGAATGAGGCATACATGCATACGGCCACCTAATGGTAAGTAGTCGGGTCTGCTAATGGAATAGGGTTGAAAGCTGCTTTCCTTTAGGAAGGTGTCTTGTGTTTCGGTAATTACGATGACTTTCTTACCCTCCAAACCGCAATGCGCGCATTGCTGCTTTGTGGCAGAAATAAGTAAGAGGGTGATAAAGAGTTATACCATAGAATTAGTATTACATAGTATTATTTGTATCTGTTTGTATTTGTATCAAATCACATCTTTTTGTTTAAGTTTTTGCATCGATTTTAGAAGAATGGAACTGTCGCGACAAAGTGGTGGCGGATATAATGGACAATGTGAAAATGATAAAAGCTGATAATCTGAAAATACGCCATATTCCTTGTCCTGCACATAATTTGAATGTAATCATTAAAGATGTTCTTCATAACTGTACAGAACTAAAAGTTTTACTTGATAAATGTAAAGCGATCTTACCTTTTTAGACATGGCACGTTAGCCTCCAACACACTGAAGATGATTCAGCGAGACTTAAATAATAAAAAATAATTAAAACTAATACCATTAATACTATTAGCTAATCGTTTTCAGTAGTACGTTCGTAGATGTTACATATCCTAATATTTTAGAAACTGACTTGTTCATGCTTACATTGTGTTACCGTGTGAGTGAGGTTACTGGTTGCCCTATTCTCACTCTTCTTTCTATCCTCCTTTTATCCCCCCTTTCCTTTTACCCCTCCTCTCTTTCCCCCACTTTTCCTCTCTCTATCATGATATTTAAAGGCGGACAGCGCACTTACGACTCTTCCGTCAGATGACCCGTCTGTTGTCTGTCCACCTATATAAAAAAAAAAATAGCCAAACTTATATGCCTTTTAACTTTTTGCTAATAAAATGGTGAGTACTTAAAATGAGTTTGAAACATCAGGCTGTATACAAATATTTTATTATATTATTGAATAACCTAACAACAGTAATAGGCTTTTATGAATCTTTGAGTCTCAGTCTTATACGAGTAAATAGGTTACGTATAAATAGTTTCAAAGGCTTTTATTTATGGAGATTAAGAACTCAAAATTTAATTTAAAGCTCTTTTAAATTCTATAATATTTTAACAAATGTAAATAGTATTAACATCCAATGTCTTCTGGCAAAGTAAAGTGCAAATGAAGGTTCTTTCATTTCCAAATGCCAATGGAATTAATTATTTAAGTATTCGACGTCGCAGCAAATTGCCGTCGAACGAGGCGTTCAGTCATTGTCTTCCAATACAATCTGTGATAAATGAGCTTTTGATTTTGGGTCGTAATATTCCGTATTAAGAGATGACGGTTGTCAGTATTGTTTAATTATTCTGGGGCTTAAGGTATGGTTATAATGGATTTTGATTAAAAGGGACCGTTAATGTAATATGATCCGCAAAATTTTCTATTTGCATATTTGTCGTACTTATCATTATCAACATTGTTGTATATCTGTGTCTGTTGATTTAAGGACACAAACAAAAATAATTCTATTGGGCTTCGATGGTTTGTCTGGTTGACCATGATTTGTAGTTTGTACAATTGTGGTGTGTATGTGACATTGATGAATAGTTGTGCTATTGTAGAATCTCCATCTATCAATGATGTATTGATAGATGGAGATCATGGAGTGAGCTTGTCTTTTTAATTTTAAATTTTTAATTTTAATTTAATTTGTTCGTCCGAATTAATAAGATTATGGCTATGCCTTCCATTCTAAAATACTAATGAACTTATATAAAATCTTAATATAATGATATTAGCAACAGGATTTGATCCCGCATTTAGACTTCCACACGGCCAATTTTTCCAAACTTTCTCAGAAACCTATTTGGGAATTCAAAGGCGAGGATACTATACAAAGCCCTCATCTGTGTTCGAACACACCCGAAGGCATTTTAACAAACTTAATTCGAAATAGTTTCATTCCTATCTATCATATAATAAAATGGACAAAGTAATCTCTAAAAATAAACGATGGTAAGCTTGGATATAGAAAATAGTAATAATATTATATTAACAACAATTAATCATAATTTATATTTAAATTTGTAAAAAAAATGTATATGAAGAAAAGCCGACGAGCGAAGGCATAAACAAGTTTGATTAAAATTTGAGCTAGAGCGGATGTTGCTTCGAGAATTGATGAGCATTAACATAAATAAAGCTTATTTATTTGATTGCATATAAAACAAGTCAAATAAAAAAACATATAGCAACTATCACACGGGATAATCTAAGAATTCTAACAATACCTTGTGTATCAAAATGTATTTAGGCATTCAAATAGATGATATGGTAAAGTAAAGAAACTCATTAACATACTCGTACATTCATTCATAAAACATACATGAACTCTATAAATATGACACTCTTTTTAAGGAAGTCTTGTAAAAACTCTGGGTCTAAAACAATGGGCACCTGATGGTAAGTGACTACAGCCACCCAAGGATAAATTTGCCGCTTTTGAAGGTGCCTCTCTACGGGCGCCAGTTTTAGTCTCCGGTAACTTCATTCACTTAGCGAAATAGAACTCTAGCATTACTACATAACTTGTTAGCTCTGAGGCCGTTTTATTACAAATCTCTCGTACAAAATAAGACAAAGAGACGCGTACGTCACGTATATACCATTAGTTAGTCGATTAGCTTAGTAGTTCGTTCGTATTAGCTATCTTCTTAATATTTTATAAACTCTTAATAACATTAATATGTAAATAAACCAAAAACTTAATCACTTGACATAATTTAAATTCAGTATTGTGTATTGTTGTAATAGGCATATTTTTCTTTCTAAAGACTATTTCTGAACTGAGACGAAACTTATAACAGGGACAGCAAAATTCTCACTTTGCATTATGTAACATTATTGCTAAAGTAATAATATGAACTTATTTTATCCTACCCTAAGTTTAAGTGAATTATTTTTTGAATTGATGTCTTTTGTGTATAAAATGCATAGAATACTATGGATCTTGTGCACAAAAGACGTATCGTAGGACTGGTGGTTAGCCTATAGAGTTATGCTAATTAGGCTAGCAAGACGTTTTCCCTCAGACGTTGAGGGGTTTGTGAGCTTGTCGCTGAGGGGTTTGTGAGAATCTGGTTGAGTTCAGCGCCAAGAAAACACAAGCGTGTACGTTATCAAACAAAAAGTCTCCATTCCTTCCACTTCCTACTCTTCAGAATACTCAACAACTCAACCACTACAGGATAGGGTTCTTCTCGCCCAAGCATCCGTGTCTTTTATACAAGACTCAGGTTCACTCGTTAGTGGAGTACTGCTCTCATCTTTAGGACGGCTATGCGCAGTATTTGATTGACGCTCTCGATAGGTTGCAGCGGCGCGCAGTCTCTTGAGTCTCTGCAGTTGCAAAACGATGTTGCCTCTATGGCAGTTCTCTTGAGCCTACACGCTCAGTTTCCATTCCTTCCCCTTCCTACTCTTCAGAACACTCAACTGCCAATACAGGATAGGCTTAGTATACTGGGTATGGACATCTGTCGGGATCTCAATCCGCGTGATTACATCGAGAGCGTCACTAAGGCGGCCTCGCGGAAGCTCGGTGTATTGAACAAGGTGAGACGGTTCTTCTCGCCCGAGCATCTGTGTCTTTTATACAAGACCCAGGTTAGCTCCTGCGTGGAGTACTGCTCTCATTTTTGGGATGGCTATGCGCAGTATCTGCTTGACGCTTTCGATCGGTTGCAGCGACGCGCAGTCCGTATTATAGACTGTCCTGAGGTCACCCAGTCTTTTGAGCCCCTGCAGTTGCGAAGAGATGTCGCCTCTATGGCAGTTCTCTATCGCCTACATCATGGAGAGTGTTCTGACGAGCTCTTCCAATTGGTCCCACCTTCTCCCTTCCTCTACAGGACTACACGTGCTGGCCTGAGGAGTCACCGTTTGCGAGTCGAAGGTATGCGATCCTGAACGAAACGGTTATGCTCTTCTTTCCTGTGCCGATCGGTGAAAGATTGGAATTTACTAACAGCGCACGTTTTTCCTTCCCACTTTGATCCTGGGTCTTTTAAGCGGGGCGTGAACAAGCATCTCAACAGGCCGCCATAGTGTGGGTCATCATGCTGCATTGACTAGACATGCAATGAGGATGGTGACCACCACTCTTGGACTTTACTTCTTGTTTTCCATCAGGCAAAGTGAAGTCACTATGGTAGACTTATATATATATATAAAAATGGGCTACATATTATAGTGCTCCATACATGTATACATACCTTAGGCGTGTATCTCTGGAGGGATAGGCACAGGTGTATTAAACACCTATATATAGCTAATTAGAATTTGATTATTCTGCCATCAACACTTTTGCCATCATCCGGGTACTTTAGGGAAATTGGAAAATTATTCAAGAAATTTAATTTAAATATCATTATTTCATAAAATTGGTCAACAATTATTTGAAATCGTCTTATTTATAAAAAAAATAAAGTTAATGGTCATTACACAGCGTCACCACAACTATAGGTTGCCTTGTCAAATATAAAATTAATTTTAAAAGGATAAAATAATTAAATACCTGCCTATGTTGATCTATTAACGGCCGTTTCCAAATGGGTGAGCCTTATGAAAAGTAATCGTTCAAACAAGCTCATGGATACTCTTTTAAATTACCAGATAGATATTACAATATTTCGTGTACAAAGTACGAACGTACAAAGCACGAGTAGGTACATCGGTTTCGCATCACAAACCTTTACCCAAGCACATGTATGTGTATGTTTAAAATATAAGAAATATATATATATATATATATGTATATATATATAATATAAAAAAACAGTAGTGTACTAGTTCAAAGTTGAGATATTGAGCTTTTAAAAAAGATATAAACCTAAGAGACATTCCCCTACAAACCAGTAATAAGCTAGAACACTAGCTTATTTACAATATATATAAGGTAAGGCTTCAGGGACCTTCAAATGAAGGCATTTACATTGTCGAGGCAATAAGTATATCACCGTTAGATACATGAAGGTTCATGTAAACACATACTTGAATTATAAACCTTATCCCACTATAAAATATAAAATTTACACAAATAATAACTAGAACTAAGGCTACATGTCGAAGTAGTTATCATCGTTAATGAAAAATAAATATATTTTTTATATTACCCAAGCACATTTTTTTTTATTAATTCTGCTTTAGTTATTTGCAGATTAGCAATGGCTTTAATTTGGTATGAGTTTTTAAGCCTCCGTTTATACTTGGTACTTGTCTGATTAATTGTAATGTTTTGTGTTAGTGCACAAGATCGAGGGCTCTTGAGAGCAGACAGATCTAAATCAGCGATATTTAGTTTCAACTATATACATTACTTATATAAGAGCATATAAAATGGAGGCACTCATCAACACCAATGAATGTTTTCAAAAAATTCTAATCATTGATGTGCAGTGATCATGTGGCCTAACGCGATTGCTATGTTGATTCGTAAAGGGTTTGGTGAACCTTGTTCTGACTAAATATTGTTCTGTATCATGCAATAAAGTCAATTACAGATAAGCTAATAGACCAATATATAGATAAATATGTACATTTTGTTAAAAATCTCAAAACGATCACTAGGCTGCACCTATTCATAATTTTCACTGCACGGATGATACAGTGTTTTTTTTTATACTATAGGGGGTAAATAACAACCGCCGTCAACGGTCAAACGGTTTTCTGTAAGGCCGTGGTATCGCACCCATTGAGCCGGCCCATTCGTGCCTGAGCATGGCTCACCCGCTGGTGATTTTAATAGTTTAATTGGTAAAACCATACATTAGTCGTAGCAATCACAAAATGATGTCAATTGAAAAACTTCGTTGATATGATTATACTGCAGTATTATGCTATATGCACTGATACCACGAAATGTCCAATGGGTTCCTTGTCTTTGTTATCTTTTACAATGGATTTAAGAAGCTATGTTCTACTATTCCTAATTAATAAAGCTATAGCTCTGATTTTCAATAAATAGAAATTGTCATGAAATTTATTTTTTATTTACTTATATATACGGTTTTACTCACGTGTGTATTTCGGGGATGCCCGACTAGTTTCGGTCGGGTCGTCGGTCGGGTGACAGGAGGCCTTTTTCAAGGAGTAAGTCGTCCAGCCGCGACGGTACCGGACGATGTACTGATTAATCCACGCTGGCATCTGTTTTTATGTCTTTCAGACCTAGCGGACGAAGACGGTGGCGTTGCTGTTTCGCTATGTTATTTTAATAACATAGCGAAACAGCAAAAAACAGTAAATATATATATAACTATATATAACTTCACATTTTCAAATTTCAACAAGTTCAAGTTCACCCTGAATCTAAATATACACACATACATACATATGCCCACGCCTATATCCTTTAAGGGGTAGACAGAGGTGTATCAAACACACATTTAGAATAATAAAAGATGTAAATACGTACTTTAATAATAAGCCAAGTGACCTTTCTTACGACCTGCCTAATCTACTCTTATGTCTGTTGGAAAATCTTGAATTTGCAAAGTAAGGTACCACTTATAATTTAAATGTTGATTATAATCATTTTCTCAAATATTAAGTAGCGGCATTAAAGTTTAAAAGTTTAATTATAAAACTTTGATACTTGGTTGCCATGTTGCAGCGGTGAGCGGCGTTGGTTTAGTATCTAAAGAACTACTTAAAAGCGTCGCCTCCCAGTTTTCATTTACTTACTTCATAGCATATTATTATCCAGCTATATTTATACCTGCCTCAAGTTACCGAATCATAAGTATGGTTGTTTACTTTGGTAGGCATAAAAATAACCTAAGCAGAGTCGTTAGGCTGCGTTGTGTCGTGTCGTGTTCTTAAGTGTATCGCATCGCTACCATCGTGATGCTTTCGCACTTAAGAAGTGATGTATCCGCATTCAAACGCCCTGCTATATAGTTGCAACTTTTTAACTGGAATCAATGCAAGCTCTACGTTCTTGAGACATTATTAATCTTTGTTTTTGTAAACCCGCGTTTTGCGAAATCAACTACAACATACACAACCCGAGCATTTGTAATGCATTGCATTTAGATTTAATTCACTGCATTCGTGAAAATGCTAAGCCGGGTACTGTATGACTGTCTTGATGACAGTCCGCTTCTTCAGTCAATGACAGGCAGCAAAAACTCTTTTGCGATGTACCTGACTGCGCCGACCCCAAATAAATTTAGGTAAATGGTAAGCAGATGATAATATTGAGTGATTTGAATTGAATACATTCTAGATTCTTCTCCTGTTCAAGCTATCACTCTTCTTAGTAAAACATATCAAGTTAAACATATCAAGTCCACAGTTGTATTAAAAGCTTTTCGGGATATTTAGATAAAATTTACAGAAAATCTGTGGGGAATGTCTAACAAAACTTGCCAAGATATCGTTAAAACTTCTGCTCCCTACTTAGCACTAACATTTTATAGATAGATACATAATACTTTATTTGTACACCACATTACAGTATAATACATAGGCACATACATGTCTCAAAAAGATAATGTACATATGGCAGCTTTATTGCTAAGAGGTAAAAAAACTTATTTTAGAATGATGTAATGCATTGTATTAACATATCTTATTTTATTTTATGTGCACTTATGAACTGTTACATGAAACTTATGTAAAATATTTGAAAAAGAGTGTCTACATCAGAAACTTCCTCTCTTGACAATTAAGGAATACCCATGATTGGTTAAGTTGAAATAAACGATTTTGGTTTTATTTTTCATCCTTAGGATTTACCAAATGATGCGGAGAGACAGTGGTAGTTGAAGTTGCATTGTAGATGGAAAGACACCACTGAACAAGGAGTGATTTAAACATTACATAGAATAGAAAAGATTTCGTCAAGGATAGGAAGAATCATATTTCGACTTATACAGTCACTTCCCACTGCATTAGATGAAATTGTCAGTGCGGTCTTCTTAACATCACTAACTGACACTTGACCAAAGATAAAAGGAGAATAGTCAGGAGATGGGATAGAGCTTTAATTTATTCATTTAATTTAGACTAAGTAGGGAAATGTTTATTAAGTGACTTAATATCAATGTTTTTGGATATATAATCTTGACGCGGTTTCCAAACTCCCAATGTTCTTAGAAATATCCAGACTTTTGCTGGATCTTCGTTTCCTACGGATAATATAATAATAATAATAATATATTTATTTGCATAAAATGTGGTACAAGAGGCTGTCAGATTAAATATGAACAATACGTGCATGACACATTTCGCCATTAAAAGGCATGCAAATACTAAACTGTTGGAATTACATAAAAAAACATAAGCAAAGTGACATAATTAAAGTATACAGTTAAAACAATGCATTCCTAACATGAAAGGAACGAGAAGCGAATTTTCTTAGGAACTCGTTCAAATCAAATCAAGACAGTAATAGCTCTGTTCAATTAACCAGTTATCTAGTTCACGACAATATTTATGGTATGGTAAGGTAACTATTTCTTCTGGTAATGCGTTGTAAACAAGTGGTGCCATGCACACACTGTTTGCTTTAAACATCTCAGAAATGAGGTACATGCATAAATAGGTTTGATTTATTGTACGACTGTTTGTGTTATCTTTTATCTCAAAGAATCTAAGGCTACTTAATACTTAGTAAATTTGGCCACTTCAAAAATATACAAGGTATGGGGCAGTTAAGAATCTCTCCGATCTAAATATAGGCCTACAGGACTCTGTCCATTGTATGTTGATTATTGCTCGAAGACATTTTCTTTTGGGCTATAAAGACACGGTTTATTTCCGATGAGTAACCCCATACTAGTACACCATACCTAATTATGGAGCATACATATGCACGGTACACCATTAATTATGATTTACGACAAGCTACATCTTTCACTTTTTTCAAGGCAAAGCCAAAGCCCAGAGTATTCCAGCTCATTTCCCCTGTGTGCTGGCTATCTTTGACTATAGGAATATACATGCTATCTTAATTTCTGAGACCTGGTGAAAACCTTGTTTACCTTCCATACCCTATACTCTTACGGGCTTGTATATCATAAGGAATGATCGCGCCCTTGCTGGCGGGGGCGGTGTCGGTATATATCTTCGAGTTTACATTCCTTTTGCTATGCAAACGCGAGTGAACATCCTTTTTTGGAAGTAGAGCTAAACCATGTAATAGTTTTACTCGGTGTTTATTATTCACCCTCATTGCGTACTAACTTCTTTTCTTCCTTCGAAAACAACTTAGAAAACTTTACTCCCTCCTATAGTCATACAATTATAATATTCTCATCCCATATCTCTTTAAGACTTGTATTTAAAAAATAAATTGTCGCTCCTCTTCCTTACAATCTAGTAATTTCTCACTGTCATAACTCGGTGTAACACCCAGTCCCAAACTGCACTCCTCTTCTTGACTTTATTATTGTTTCCTCTACTGATCATGTCATTAAACATAGTCAATACTCAGCTGATGCTTTTTATTATCATGATTTCATATATTTATTTTATGCTATCTACCCACAAGTCCAGAATTATAATGCAACGAAATTTTAGTGGAATGGACACTGAAAAACGCCGTTTACATTGACTGAACTGACTGAAAGTCAACAATTTTTCTCACATTTTTTTTTATTTGGAATGGAAGGAACACGTGGATAGCGTCAGCAAAAAAAAAAATTAGTAAATTTGTGTTTGCTTTGAAACTTGGACTTGGACTACATTAAAATTCCTTGGAACATCAGAAAACTGGCACTGGAGATCTTCATGGATGGTATGTTAACAAAACCATCACTAAGGCTACTTGTAGTAGAATAAAACCTATCATTATTACTATGTTCTAATTTGGACATTATAATATAAATAAATAGTGAATAGGTATTAAAATAATAGTTTAAATATTTACTAACATATATATAATAAATAAATATATATTTATAAATAATTTAATATAACAATATATAAAACTGACAAATATATCTAACGAACATTACTTAGTTAATAAATAAAGTTCATTTTCATTGAAGTCCACCCGACGGTTGTGTCACATACATTAAATAAATTAATATGAAGTGATAAATAATAACTAGATTAAAAAAAAAATGTTGTCTAGATCAAAGAGTTTTTCCAGATCTCAAGAAAAACATAGTAAATTATACCGCTTCTTAAAACCGGAGACATTAAGATTTTAACACTTATAGAGCTGTTTCAGCCTCGGTATTTAGCAAGGTTTCCAAAAAATACATACTCAATGCTGCTACACTTTAATGCAAATGACATTCTTCATAATCAACAATATGGTTTAACTAAAGGGCGTTGTACAACTGACGTTGGTTTTACTTTATTATACCATATTTTAGTACCTGGAAGGAAGCTAAGGATGCACTCGGTATCTTCTGTGACCTCTCAAAAGTATTTGACTGTGTAAGTCATGAAACTCTGATCCTAAAACTTGAGCATAATTGACTTTCAAGACAGAGTATCTGTCTACTTAAATCTTGCATAAATGATTGACGATAGCAGGTTTAGATTAATAATTCATTATCATAAAAAAAAAATGAACGTTCCGCAATAACCGATATTCGGCCCATTTATCTTTTTAGTATATATTAATGATCTTCCCCAGGTACTGGATAGTTAACCAAGAATAGAATTATTTGTTGACGATACGTCAATAATTGTTTAGGTAGATAGACACCCCAATAACTTTGACGATGTAAATAATATTATTGAACTAGTTCTGGACCGGTTTACTGTTAGTAATTTAGAGAAAATTGTGTGATTGTCTTTGCCTAACGTGAAACATAGTGAAAGTGAAATCTTAGTGAATAAGGTGAAGTTAAAATTTATAAATTATTATTTTTTTTCTCAGGGATAACGCTAGATTTTAGATCACAATGGGGCCCCTTAATTAACATTTCTTTCAAAGAGGCGCAGTTCTACCGCATGTGCCGTAAGGTAAGTCCACCAATTAACAAAGGGTGATACTTCATGACTAGTTTACCTTAGTTATTTTAACAGTATCATGTCCTATGGTAGAAATTATCATTCTGCAAAAGAGAGATATTAGAGCCTTTTAAAATATACAACTATTTACTTGCAACTATTTACAACATGATCTGAAAGAAATAATTATATTTCGAGATATAGAAATAAATAAGTTCAACTATAATTTATATTAACAGAAGTACATACATTTTTTTTGTGGGGCTGTGTTATACTATGTAATAAAATACTTTGTGACATTGTTCATCTAAATGAGAATAAATTGAAAAATTAATACATATATACTAATATACATATATATTAATAATAAAATTTACGATTTGTAATAAAGCTGGCTGACATAATTGCTTGGCAACTTGCTGGTCTTCCTCCACAGACACTTAATTATTATTTTTTTCCTATATTTTTGCCATTTACTTATTTATTGAAGTTTTCAATTATTATTATTCTTATTACTGCTGACATAAATTCGTTTTATACAAAACTGACTACTTTTATAAAAATAAAAAATGGGTTTAGATAGATTAGATAGAAAATTTCTACATAAAACATACAATCATGAAATACCTACATATTTCATGACTATGTTTTATGTCGAATATGTGAGTTGTACATCTGAGAACTGTATAACTGGGTAAAACTTAATTAGATATATTTCTATGTCGCCTGGAAGTTCTGCTTATTTCATGCTCGCTTAGAAGTCCTGCCAATGTTGACGTATGTGTCGGGTCGTCCGGCATCCTTACTATGGTTGAGTTGGACGATGGCTGGCGCGTACGTTATGCTCGTGAACGAGTGCCGTTGATCCGGGCTGGTCATCTCTGGACTGCTATTACATCAAATGTAGAAGTAATTATTAGAATTTATATTTCCGAATTATGTATTGCATTGTCCTCACGTTTTAGTTTACACTTATGATCTGTAAAAAGAAAATTGTATAAATATTTGAAGAAGAGTATTCTTAGAGTCTTTTGCCTGTTCTTCTCCAAAGGATCTACGTATTGGAACAGGTAAATAGCTTCACGGCTGACTTAGTCTGACTGATTTCTTCTCCCGACAATTCAAAAATACCTATGATTGTTTTAATTGCAATAAATGATGTTAATTTGATTTGATATTTGTTTTTGGATCAAATTTCGAAATGTATTGTTTATTAAATCTTCAATTATCAAATCTATTACAAAGTAATGTTCGAATTACAGTAGTACACCGTTACTTTTTAATTTTGTATTAAAAATAAAATGAATATTATCATTTTTTTTTTAAAACAATTATTATATGTATGTTATTTTTATAAATTTTGTTAAAAATGTATGCTAAAGACAAAAATAAGTGATTTATTTTAAAATAAACGGCTTATATTATTACAATAATTTAATAAAAAATATTGAAATCTAAGGCCGGCCACCTCATATTGATATTTATTCTGTCTTTTGTTGTCATTAAATTTTAGACATTTTGATACTGTTAAGTTATTGCGTAGGTACGTGTACTCTTTGTATATATATAAATTGAAAAAGCTACCTAATGGACAGTTTATTAATAAAAATAAAATAATTTCTAACAGGAACACTTATGAAATATATTGTAAATAAAGAAAACTGAAACCTTAACAGTTTTAATTTAGTTAATGATAATTTAAAACAATGTTATATTTAATATAAGCGCCGTTAAAAAATATGGACATTCGAAATTTCCTATTTCAATGACATATATTATGGCTAAGAAAGATTCTTATATATTTTATAATAGTTACTTTCCTAATGTTAAAAATAATATTTAAATGTTTGGTTTTAAAAATTAAAATATTAATTTTTAATTAAAATAAAAATTATTAATAATTATACTTTATGTTTTTTTTTTTTTTTTATTAGTCTACCATAGTGACTCCACTTCCTGATGGAAAGCAATAGGTGGCCCACACTATGGCGGCCTGGTGAGATGCTTTTTCCCGCCCCGCTTAAAAGACCTTGACGCTTGCTTGACGCTCTCGATCGGTTGCAGCGGCGCGCAGTCCGCATTATCGACTGTCCTGAGATCACCCAGTCTCTTGAGCCTCTGCAGTTGCGAAGAGATGTCGCCACTATGGCAGTCCTCTATCGCCTACATCACGGGGAGTGTTCTGATGAGCTCTTCCAATTGGTCCCACCTTCTCCCTTCCTCTACAGGACTACACGTGCTGGCCTGAAGAGTCACCGTTTGTGCGTCGAAAATATACGTACCCGAACTGAACGGTTTGGCTCTTCTTTCCTGTGCCGATCGGTAAAAGCCTGGAATTCTCTACCAGCGCACGTGTTTCCTTCCCACTTTGATCCCGGGTCTTTTGTATGTACAATGTATGTACTTCTGTTAATATAAATTATAGTTGAACTTATTTATTTCTATATCTCGAAATATAATTATTTCTTTCAGATCATGTTGTAAATAGTTGCAAGTAAATAGTTGTATATTTTAAAAGGCTCTAATATCTCTCTTTTGCAGAATGATAATTTCTACCATAGGACATGATACTGTTAAAATAACTAAGGTAAACTAGTCATGAAGTATCACCCTTTGTTAATTGGTGGACTTACCTTACGGCACATGCGGTAGAACTGCGCCTCTTTGAAAGAAATGTTAATTAAGGGGCCCCATTGTGATCTAAAATCTAGCGTTATCCCTGAGAAAAAAAATAATAATTTATAAATTTTAACTTCACCTTATTCACTAAGATTTCACTTTCACTATGTTTCACGTTAGGCAAAGACAATCACACAATTTTCTCTAAATTACTAACAGTAAACCGGTCCAGAACTAGTTCAATAATATTATTTACATCGTCAAAGTTATTGGGGTGTCTATCTACCTAAACAATTATTGACGTATCGTCAACAAATAATTCTATTCTTGGTTAACTATCCAGTACCTGGGGAAGATCATTAATATATACTAAAAAGATAAATGGGCCGAATATCGGTTATTGCGGAACGTTCATTTTTTTTTTATGATAATGAATTATTAATCTAAACCTGCTATCGTCAATCATTTATGCAAGATTTAAGTAGACAGATACTCTGTCTTGAAAGTCAATTATGCTCAAGTTTTAGGATCAGAGTTTCATGACTTACACAGTCAAATACTTTTGAGAGGTCACAGAAGATACCGAGTGCATCCTTAGCTTCCTTCCAGGTACTAAAATATGGTATAATAAAGTAAAACCAACGTCAGTTGTACAACGCCCTTTAGTTAAACCATATTGTTGATTATGAAGAATGTCATTTGCATTAAAGTGTAGCAGCATTGAGTATGTATTTTTTGGAAACCTTGCTAAATACCGAGGCTGAAACAGCTCTATAAGTGTTAAAATCTTAATGTCTCCGGTTTTAAGAAGCGGTATAATTTACTATGTTTTTCTTGAGATCTGGAAAAACTCTTTGATCTAGACAACATTTTTTTTTAATCTAGTTATTATTTATCACTTCATATTAATTTATTTAATGTATGTGACACAACCGTCGGGTGGACTTCAATGAAAATGAACTTTATTTATTAACTAAGTAATGTTCGTTAGATATATTTGTCAGTTTTATATATTGTTATATTAAATTATTTATAAATATATGTATGAGAGCAGTACTCCACGCAGGAGCGAACCTGGGTCTTGTACAAAAGACACTTACCGAGCTTACGCGAGGCCGCCTTAGTGACACTCTCCATGTAATCGCGCGGATTGAGAGCCCGGCAAATATCCATACCCAGAATACTAAGCCTATCAGAATTTTACGTTTTTTTTTTACGCCTACACCTGCGAAGAGTGTTGAGTATTATCTTAGCTCCAAATATTATATGTGTTTAATTATGTATTTGAAACAAAACTATGTTACGTCGCAATAACACTAAGAAATTGAGTTCAAACACCATATTCGTAAAAATCAAATACAATAAGAAATATAATATAAATCTACTACAAAATACTCCCCTCTATAATCTTTTAGTGTATAAATATATATATATATATCTTTCTATATATAATTCTTCTGTGAGTGTGTATGTCACTGAACTACTCTCAAACGACTGGACGGATTTTGATGAAATTTTTTGTGTGTGTTCAAGGGGATCTGGGAATGGTTTAGATTCACAAATCAGCCCGGCAGATGGCGCTGCAGTCGGTATCTAAGTTATTTATCTATATTGATCCTAATCGCTTGAAATATCATGCAGTACAACGTCTGTCGGGTCCGCTAGTATATATATATAGTGGTTGTAAGGCTATGGAGCGACCTGTCTTTATCCATTAGACGAAGCTCACTGTCAACATTCCATGTCCCCGTTTTGGTGTCTAACTGCCCCATGAAAAGTGAGTATATAAATGTTTAATAAAACAAGGTCAATTAAAAGTTTTGAAATGTTTTAAGTGTTTAAATTATATGCTGTTTTACTATTGGTATTCATGGGTTACAAAAAAAAAAGAACCCGCAGATACCGGACACCTATTTGTGGTTTACACATTATTTTGTTCCATATAGAAATTAAACCTAGAATAAGCGAAGTGACCTAACGGTGAGGTGTACGACTTTATATAATTAATATAATAAAATTAATTAAGACAACTTAATATAATAAAATAATTAAAAACTATGTTATGTAAAAGTAGCAAAATATAAGCCCTTAAAACCGACTACTACTCCTTTTTATGACAGAAAAATGGGGAATATATTTACTAAAGGAGAAGGTTAAAACAAGTGAAGGCAGTGGAAGGAAAGGGATATTGAATGGATTGAGAAGTGTAAGCAATAGCTAGAAGACGTTGGTAGGTCTGAGCCCTCCATCTACCCACGCGAAAGTTTAAACCAACCTAATTACCCGGTGGTAGTTAATACGTAGCATTCCAATCAGTGGTTGTGTGTGTGTTAGTTTCTTACAATATTTTTGTTTTTTTTTTTTTTATTATAACAACATAAACCATTTCACAATAAGTGACGGTAATATATTGAATGAATGTATGCTATGTCAATAAATAAACAATGGGAAAGCAATTTCAATTGGGTTGTCCAAATTCTTGATGATTTGTTGTATTTGAATGAATTATATATTTCGCTTAGATAAGTTCAATAACAAGTAATCTGTTCTGCTCTGAAGTAAAGAAGGTATATTTTTGTGGCCGTCGATTTACCTCAGCTTGGCTTCTGACTCTAATACATATAAATCTCATGTTTTAGTAATAACAAAAAAACTTGAGATTATGTTTATGAGTAACATATTATTAATATAAAACACACATTAAAGAAATCAACATTCATTAAGAACTATGTAGGTAGCAGGAACTACAGCGTATTTGAGTTTATTTCTTAATTGTAATGTTTACAGTATACTTTGTGTTTCATATCTGTACTGTTGCCTAATATTCCCAAAGGTGGTAGGCAGATTCGTCTCTTACGCCCACATTTTTCTAACACTAATTTAGTCTCCCTTACGTAACAGGGGCAAGTGTATTGCCGTACATTGTGCCAATATACATTTATATATACTGTATGATAGATAGCAGTCCCTTTACAAAACCCACGGGATGAAATAAGATGACCTTATTCTAATTAATGGAGAAGTATATACTACTATAAGCTGTATACTATATATAAAATAAATTGTGTGAATTATAATTATTGGTAGTTGTGTCTGTGTTATTCTTTTTAGATATGGGGCATATGGGATATGGTACATGTAGAACAATGTACACGGTATCACATAAAAATTTTATTCGATACGGTAATAAGGTTTAGGAGATGCTTTTTCCCGCCCCGCTTAAAAGACCTTGACGCTTGCTTGACGCTCTCGATCGGTTGCAGCGGCGCGCAGTCCGCATTATCGACTGTCCTGAGATCACCCAGTCTCTTGAGCCTCTGCAGTTGCGAAGAGATGTCGCCACTATGGCAGTCCTCTATCGCCTACATCACGGGGAGTGTTCTGATGAGCTCTTCCAATTGGTCCCACCTTCTCCCTTCCTCTACAGGACTACACGTGCTGGCCTGAAGAGTCACCGTTTGTGCGTCGAAAATATACGTACCCGAACTGAACGGTTTGGCTCTTCTTTCCTGTGCCGATCGGTAAAAGCCTGGAATTCTCTACCAGCGCACGTGTTTCCTTCCCACTTTGATCCCGGGTCTTTTGTATGTACAATGTATGTACTTCTGTTAATATAAATTATAGTTGAACTTATTTATTTCTATATCTCGAAATATAATTATTTCTTTCAGATCATGTTGTAAATAGTTGCAAGTAAATAGTTGTATATTTTAAAAGGCTCTAATATCTCTCTTTTGCAGAATGATAATTTCTACCATAGGACATGATACTGTTAAAATAACTAAGGTAAACTAGTCATGAAGTATCACCCTTTGTTAATTGGTGGACTTACCTTACGGCACATGCGGTAGAACTGCGCCTCTTTGAAAGAAATGTTAATTAAGGGGCCCCATTGTGATCTAAAATCTAGCGTTATCCCTGAGAAAAAAAATAATAATTTATAAATTTTAACTTCACCTTATTCACTAAGATTTCACTTTCACTATGTTTCACGTTAGGCAAAGACAATCACACAATTTTCTCTAAATTACTAACAGTAAACCGGTCCAGAACTAGTTCAATAATATTATTTACATCGTCAAAGTTATTGGGGTGTCTATCTACCTAAACAATTATTGACGTATCGTCAACAAATAATTCTATTCTTGGTTAACTATCCAGTACCTGGGGAAGATCATTAATATATACTAAAAAGATAAATGGGCCGAATATCGGTTATTGCGGAACGTTCATTTTTTTTTTATGATAATGAATTATTAATCTAAACCTGCTATCGTCAATCATTTATGCAAGATTTAAGTAGACAGATACTCTGTCTTGAAAGTCAATTATGCTCAAGTTTTAGGATCAGAGTTTCATGACTTACACAGTCAAATACTTTTGAGAGGTCACAGAAGATACCGAGTGCATCCTTAGCTTCCTTCCAGGTACTAAAATATGGTATAATAAAGTAAAACCAACGTCAGTTGTACAACGCCCTTTAGTTAAACCATATTGTTGATTATGAAGAATGTCATTTGCATTAAAGTGTAGCAGCATTGAGTATGTATTTTTTGGAAACCTTGCTAAATACCGAGGCTGAAACAGCTCTATAAGTGTTAAAATCTTAATGTCTCCGGTTTTAAGAAGCGGTATAATTTACTATGTTTTTCTTGAGATCTGGAAAAACTCTTTGATCTAGACAACATTTTTTTTTAATCTAGTTATTATTTATCACTTCATATTAATTTATTTAATGTATGTGACACAACCGTCGGGTGGACTTCAATGAAAATGAACTTTATTTATTAACTAAGTAATGTTCGTTAGATATATTTGTCAGTTTTATATATTGTTATATTAAATTATTTATAAATATATGTATGAGAGCAGTACTCCACGCAGGAGCGAACCTGGGTCTTGTACAAAAGACACTTACCGAGCTTACGCGAGGCCGCCTTAGTGACACTCTCCATGTAATCGCGCGGATTGAGAGCCCGGCAAATATCCATACCCAGAATACTAAGCCTATCAGAATTTTACGTTTTTTTTTTACGCCTACACCTGCGAAGAGTGTTGAGTATTATCTTAGCTCCAAATATTATATGTGTTTAATTATGTATTTGAAACAAAACTATGTTACGTCGCAATAACACTAAGAAATTGAGTTCAAACACCATATTCGTAAAAATCAAATACAATAAGAAATATAATATAAATCTACTACAAAATACTCCCCTCTATAATCTTTTAGTGTATAAATATATATATATATATCTTTCTATATATAATTCTTCTGTGAGTGTGTATGTCACTGAACTACTCTCAAACGACTGGACGGATTTTGATGAAATTTTTTGTGTGTGTTCAAGGGGATCTGGGAATGGTTTAGATTCACAAATCAGCCCGGCAGATGGCGCTGCAGTCGGTATCTAAGTTATTTATCTATATTGATCCTAATCGCTTGAAATATCATGCAGTACAACGTCTGTCGGGTCCGCTAGTATATATATATAGTGGTTGTAAGGCTATGGAGCGACCTGTCTTTATCCATTAGACGAAGCTCACTGTCAACATTCCATGTCCCCGTTTTGGTGTCTAACTGCCCCATGAAAAGTGAGTATATAAATGTTTAATAAAACAAGGTCAATTAAAAGTTTTGAAATGTTTTAAGTGTTTAAATTATATGCTGTTTTACTATTGGTATTCATGGGTTACAAAAAAAAAAGAACCCGCAGATACCGGACACCTATTTGTGGTTTACACATTATTTTGTTCCATATAGAAATTAAACCTAGAATAAGCGAAGTGACCTAACGGTGAGGTGTACGACTTTATATAATTAATATAATAAAATTAATTAAGACAACTTAATATAATAAAATAATTAAAAACTATGTTATGTAAAAGTAGCAAAATATAAGCCCTTAAAACCGACTACTACTCCTTTTTATGACAGAAAAATGGGGAATATATTTACTAAAGGAGAAGGTTAAAACAAGTGAAGGCAGTGGAAGGAAAGGGATATTGAATGGATTGAGAAGTGTAAGCAATAGCTAGAAGACGTTGGTAGGTCTGAGCCCTCCATCTACCCACGCGAAAGTTTAAACCAACCTAATTACCCGGTGGTAGTTAATACGTAGCATTCCAATCAGTGGTTGTGTGTGTGTTAGTTTCTTACAATATTTTTGTTTTTTTTTTTTTTATTATAACAACATAAACCATTTCACAATAAGTGACGGTAATATATTGAATGAATGTATGCTATGTCAATAAATAAACAATGGGAAAGCAATTTCAATTGGGTTGTTAAAATTCTTGATGATTTGTTGTATTTGAATGAATTATATATTTCGCTTAGATAAGTTCAATAACAAGTAATCTGTTCTGCTCTGAAGTAAAGAAGGTATATTTTTGTGGCCGTCGATTTACCTCAGCTTGGCTTCTGACTCTAATACATATAAATCTCATGTTTTAGTAATAACAAAAAAACTTGAGATTATGTTTATGAGTAACATATTATTAATATAAAACACACATTAAAGAAATCAACATTCATTAAGAACTATGTAGGTAGCAGGAACTACAGCGTATTTGAGTTTATTTCTTAATTGTAATGTTTACAGTATACTTTGTGTTTCATATCTGTACTGTTGCCTAATATTCCCAAAGGTGGTAGGCAGATTCGTCTCTTACGCCCACATTTTTCTAACACTAATTTAGTCTCCCTTACGTAACAGGGGCAAGTGTATTGCCGTACATTGTGCCAATATACATTTATATATACTGTATGATAGATAGCAGTCCCTTTACAAAACCCACGGGATGAAATAAGATGACCTTATTCTAATTAATGGAGAAGTATATACTACTATAAGCTGTATACTATATATAAAATAAATTGTGTGAATTATAATTATTGGTAGTTGTGTCTGTGTTATTCTTTTTAGATATGGGGCATATGGGATATGGTACATGTAGAACAATGTACACGGTATCACATAAAAATTTTATTCGATACGGTAATAAGGTTTAGACAACTGTGTTTCATTCTATATCTTGTCTTAGAAGAAAATTATTTATGATTTTATTTAAAAAAAATATTCGAGTCTTAAAATTACCTTACTTTCAACCTTTACATAAGTAATTCAATAGCAGGAAGATAATAATGATGTCCGTCTGTCATGCTGTTGTGTCTGACCTTTTCGTCAAAAGAAATTGATTTTTTTATGATTAATAAGATTATAATTAGTTTTTTGCAGTCAGTCAAATTAGTTTTCTGTTCAAAATAAAAACATGATTCTGAGTTAAGTAATGTAAGTGTTTGTAAATAAAACAGAGTTCTTTAGCTTGTATCATTGGGAGTGCAGTTCCGCCATCAGCATCGTCCAACGCGACAATTCTCAGATCCCCATCACCTGTATTATTAGCACTCCACTATGCACTTCTCGAGCGACTTTTTGCATTATACAGCCAAAATGTGGAAAAAATCGCCCCACAAAGCTTCTTCTTGTTTAAACTTTCAGCGTACCTAAAAGGCCGCGCTTGCTACTCTTGAATTGCAGGTGTCCATAGGTAGCGGTACTCCCTTACCATCAAGTGACCCAGTCGGGTACAATACGGCTAGGCTAGATCCGCGAAGATAAGACTCGGATGTCTATTGGTCGAAAATATGGCTACAGCTACAGTACAGAAAAGATTAATGTTCCTTTTAGCAAATGCATATTTCATGGAGGCTCCATTACATTATTATTTTTTATCACATACTGTATCGTAGAGTTCTCAAGACATGTTTCATAAACTGTGAATGTAAATATCACACGATATCAATAAATAAGCAAATTAAACAATGATCCA
Source organism: Tyria jacobaeae (assembly GCA_947561695.1). Lineage (NCBI taxonomy): Eukaryota > Metazoa > Arthropoda > Insecta > Lepidoptera > Erebidae > Tyria > Tyria jacobaeae. Next base: position 15,980,851 of record OX387220.1, read on the forward strand.
TAGTTAGTTACAATGGCGAAAGAAACGTACTAGTAGGTGCTCGATATCGAAGTGGAATAACAAATGTAGCAAAGAAAAAAAAAATCTTCGTCGTGTCAAGGGGGGAACTCGGCATTGTCCCTCCAGAGTGCAGCTCCTCTACAGTGCAGCTAGAGAGGCACATTGGACAAGAAAGCCACGACAAACCTGTGCACGTTAGCGATTCAGTGATTTCTATGTTGGTCATTGCAGTCGGTGTCTAGATGGCAGGTTTTCTGAATGCTTTATGAAACCATAGCTTTACGTTTAAGCGTGCAGGAGACATCTTTTAGTTGTACAGTGGGTGACGGAAATCATCTTTTTGGTTTTGTTTTTGCACTGCACAAGCTATCTCTCACTGAACGTCTGGAGGAGCAATGCCTCCACGTGAATACAACATGCTCAACGGGATAGGTTTGAGGCAGCTCGTTATGATCCTACCTATGTCTCGGTTAGGGCAACATCAACCTCTTTACTGTTACAAATTTATTATAGATACGTATCAATTTAGTTAAAAAAAGGTATTGGTGGACAGATGGTAAGTGATAACTGCCGCCTATTGCCACCGGTAACTTAAAAGTCGCAAGCATGCTTTCCACCTTTAAGAGTTATGAGGAAAGAGGTAAGAAATGTAAAAATATGAGGGGGAGTGGAAAAAGGAGAGAGGGGGTGATGGAATGGAAAGAAGAGAGGGGGGGTGATGGAAGGGAAAGAGGAGTAGGGGAGTTAGGCCTTCGGTACCCTTACTCACTCTGTAATATAATGCAAGCATAGTTTGTCTACCGGTTTTCTGTGAGGCCGTGGTTTTACTCCGGGTGAGCCGGCCCATGGCTAAACATGGGTCTCAATCGATATAAAGATTATTAGCATTACTTAATAGTGATGCTAGAAATCTACTTACGACTGAAAAGAACCGTTTTCGAGGAATACTAGTAATCTAGTTTTCTTCGGAAACGGGTCTTTTCTGTCGTATCTCGGTGAACTTAACAAACATTCACATAAGGGACGCATATAACACCAAGACTTGTTGATTACATAAAGTGTAGCCTCGTGTGGGGATTTAACCCACATCACTTTTTTTCTTTTTTTTTTAAAGTGTGGAAACCCCCACGGGTCGTCACCTCACCGGGTTAAAAGGTGAAGTGGTATGTCGGACTCGAACCGACTAAAACCACACGGTGTTCTATCACAGAGTCTTATTGCCGGAGCCTCAGGTGTACCTTTGAAAGGAAAACCCTGTGCACCCTGGCAGACGTAGCCGTTTGTTGATAAACAGACGACCTAAACCCAAAACATCCTACGCAGCCTCGTAGTGGTGAGGTGACTAATTAATCTATTGTACTTATCCATACAGTCGCTTTTTTCTGTAACCGTAAATTAAAACTTCTGCATATAAAAACCATGATCGATTCAAAAGTTTTAGTTTTTCAAACAAACTCTCTTTGGCGTTTATAATATTAGGTTAAGTATTGTAAAATATCATGAAGAATTATTCTCATTCATTAAACTTATCTTCTCTAGTGTTTAACTACAACTTCGATGTAAGTGAAAGTAATTTTTTGTAGTGGTAGAGCCATGCTTGCTTAAGCACGAATGGGCCGGCTCGACCGGTGCGATACCACGGCCTCACAGAAAACCGGTTGTGAAGTAACGCTTGCGTTGCATTTCCCCGAAATGAGTAAGGTCTCCGGAGGCCCAAAATCCCCCACCCCCCTAATGATAGCGCTGTTAACGAAAAGGATACCCCAGGGGGGTACCAGCGCTAGCGTTGGAGAATCCCCCCCTGGACGTCCACCCTCAGTACGGATTATGCCTGAGCGTGGACGCCCAGGCTGCCCCTCGTACTCTGGGGGGGGCTCAACTGCGCTCTCAAAATCTGCTCGGGGCAAGAGAAGGCATACCATGGCACCCCCTGTCACGTTTACCGTGGATTTTTGCAACATTAGGGGCTTACATTCGAACCTCGACACTGTCCACCACCACCTTGAGACAGCAAAGCCGGCCTTGCTCTTTTTAACCGAGACGCAGATATCGTCTCCAGCGGACACATCCTACCTCTGCTACCCTGGGTACGGACTGGAACACTCCTTTGTTCCTAAGGCTGGTGTATGCGTGTACGTTAGAGATGATATCACTTCTCGCCGCCTCGGCAATCTTGAAGGTAGGGACCTCTCCATCTTATGGCTACGTGTAGACTGCGACGACCATCCCCGCATCTACCTATGCCTCTACAGGTCCCATAGCGGTGATGCCGAAACGGATCGACTCATCGACCACGTCCAAATGGCTACAGACTCAGTGCTCCAGCAGGTCCCATCCGCAGAGATCGTGATTCTTGGCGACTTTAACGCCCATCACGCCGAATGGCTTGGTTCGCGCAAAACCAATCATGCGGGAAGATCTGTTCCCGATTTCGCCTTGGCTTATGGCTTGACGCAGCTGGTAGCAACGCCTACGCGAATCCCAGATGCAGAAAGCCACGTGCCTTCACTGTTGGATCTTCTGCTGACCTCACATCCTGACGGCTACAAAGTATCCGTTGAGGCCCCTCTTGGCTCTTCGGACCATTGCCTGATTAGGAGTATGGTGCCACTCGTTCACTCGCTGCGGCCGCGTGTTACAGGCAGTCGCCGTGTATGGCACTATAGGTCAGCAGACTGGGATGGAATGCGAACATTCTTTGCATCCTACCCATGGAGGCAGGTTTGCTTCTCGCCGGATGATCCCAATGTCGTTGCTGACTCTGTCGCGGATGTTGTGCTTCAGGGTATGGAACTTTTCATTCCATTCTCCCTGATTCCCACAGGTGGCAAGTCCCAGCCTTGGTTTGGTCGAACCTGCAAAGCGGCGTCCCGCCGAAAGCAGGAATGTTACCAAGCATGGGCTAATGCAGCGACAGCACGGGATGTAAAGACCAGCACATTAAAGAAACAATTTAACTTTGCCTCCAGGTCCCTCAAAAGAGTAATTGCTGGGGCGAAGTCGGCTCACATCGGCAGAATTGGCGAGAGACTAGTTAGTCTCCCCTCCGGAACTCGTGCATTCTGGTCTCTTGCCAAAGCTGTCCAGGGGAACTTTTGTAAGCCATCCCTTCCACCTCTGCGCATAGGAGATAATTCGTTGGCCCACGACGCTAAAGAAAAAGCCGATCTTCTGGGCAAACTCTTTGCGTCCAACTCGACCCTGGACGACGGGGGAAACGCACCGCCGACCATACCGCAGTGCGAGACCCGCATGCCGGAAGTCCGGTTTACACAAAGGGCAGTGCGTAAAGCGCTTCTTTCCCTCGACGTTCATAAGTCGAGTGGGCCCGATAGAATCTCTCCTATCGTGCTGAAGACGTGTGCTCCAGAGTTAGCACCGGTTTTAACGCGCCTTTATCGGCTTTCCTACTCTCTTGGCGTAGTCCCGAACTCATGGAAGACAGCTCTAGTGCACCCAATCCCTAAAAAAGGAGATCGCTCGGATCCGTCCAACTACAGACCCATAGCCATCACCTCCTTGTTCTCCTAGATAATGGAATCCATTATTAACTGCCAGCTCCTCCGGTACTTAGAAGACCACCAGCTCCTCAATGATCGACAATACGGCTTCCGTCGGGGTCGTTCAGCTGGTGATCTTCTTGTTTACTTGACTCACCGGTGGGCACAGGCGATTGAGACCAACGGGGAAGCGTTGGCCGTTAGTTTGGACGTAGTGAAGGCCTTCGATCGGGTCTGGCACAAAGCGCTCCTTGCGAAGCTTCCTTCCTATGGGCTTCCCGAGAAACTGTGCAATTGGCTCACCAGTTTTCTTACAGACAGAAGCATCAAGGTCGTTGTTGACGGTGCATGCTCCGACTCGAAGTCTGTTAATTCTGGTGTCCCACAAGGCTGTGTGCTATCACCCACGCTGTTTCTTCTGCATATCAACGACATGCTGCAGATTAGCAGCATCCATTGCTATGCAGACGATAGCACGAGTGATGCCCTTTACACTGGCCGCGCTAACATTTCTCGGGTAAACGTCATCGAAAGCCGATCCAAACTTGTGTCTGAAATCGAAACTTCTTTATCAAAAGTTTCAGATTGGGGTCGACTTAACCTAGTCCAATTTAACCCCACAAAGACACAGGTTTGCGCGTTCACCGCTAAAAAGATGCCATTGGTCGTATCACCTCAATTTGAGAGCACTTCCCTAACTGCATCAGCCAGTATCGGAATCGTATAAGGCGCAGGTTCGGCCGCACATGGAATACTGTTCTCATCTCTATGCAGGTGCACCCCAGTACCAACTTCTGCCTCTTGACCGCATTCAACGGAGAGCGACTCGCATCATCGACTGCCAAGATATTTCTGATCGACTTGACACCTTGGCGTTGCGTAGAGATGTAGCTTCACTCTGCATCCTCTATCGCTTGTATCATGGGGAGTGTTCAGAGGAATTGTTCGGACTTATACCGGCTGCTGGTTTCCGCCATCGTCCTACGCGACAAAATATCCATCCCCATCACCTGGACGATTGGCACTCCACCACTGTGCGCTTCTCCAGAAGCTTTTTGCCTCGCACAACCAGCTTATGGAACAAATTGTCGCCTGCCGTATTTCCGAACCGATACGACCTTCAAACCTTCAAGAAGAGAGCGTACCTCTACCTAAAAGGCCGGCAACGCACTTGTGGCTCTTGAGTTGCGGGTGTCCATGGGCGGCGGTAGTCACTTACCATCAGGTGACCCGTCTGCTCGTTTGCCCCCTATCGCATAAAAAAAAAAAAAAAAAAAAAAAAAGTTCCATTTATGCGAAGACCTTGCCTAGTCTATCGAAGACGACATCGGTAGCCCCTACTTCATTCCTCCGCGTTCTACCCAGGTATTTCGTAGCGTTCTACCCATTTATCACCTATATTGCGTGATAATAAACTGAACAAAGAGTTTTTTTATGGGCATTCTAATGTCGGCGCCCATAAAACGTTTTACCTTTACTTTGAATGTCGGTATTACTCTGTTTTTATATTTTGCGTTAATGCATGCAATGCACTAACGTGTGCCAAAACATTTGACAAACAATATTGCCAAGGTTTAGGAAACCTTTGACTGATATCGTTTTGTGATATAAAAAATTATCTTATATACATTAAAAGTATATTAAAACTGTAGTGAGTTTGAGAACAAGAGAATGACTGTTACACAAATGAAAGTGAACCAAGTGATGTGTTATGCATGCCAGCATGCCAAAAATAATAGCACCTTAATAAACATTAATGGCAATCATTTTATTATTTTTTGTACCTAAACTCAGCCGGTTAGATGGCATGTTACATTCGAACCCTCTAAATGGTCCATCACATAGCGGGTCCGTCACAAAGTCTTATTGCCAGGGTCTTAGGTGTATACTCGAAAGGAAATCCCTATCTACTGTTGTTAGCCTCAAGCCAGCGCTTATGGAGGCCAGATATCATGTTGCTTTCTCTGGTGTCTGGTGCTCCTTCTGCGGGACGGGAGAGTACTAGTTCTCTCCCGTGCCCTTTCCGTCGTCACCTAGACGAGATTCCGCGCCTCCTCGCAAAAGAAGGTGGCGGAATCCTACGCGCTCTCACTTAAGACCATGAACATAATCATGATATTCGTGAGGCTATCTACACCTATGGGAGTTGCGAAGTGTACACGCTGCTGCATCCTCGCGGCGGCCCCTGCAGTGATGGCATACAGACGTTAGCTCACGGCTTTATTGAAACAGGTTCTTCCCAAAGCAGCCATGTCCGGTAAGTACATGCGTGATTTGGTAGGAGAGGCTACTTTGTCGTCTTCCTAGCTAATCCTCTATAGGGGGTCCTACCGCCATGATTATGAACCGGGTTACCTGGTTCTTAACTTTGTCTGTTATAACAGAACACACTTAACGCTTACAACTTAGTTACCGTTACACGGGTGTAACAAAAATACTAATAATAAGACATTCGAAGCGTTCGTTCATGTATTATAATAATATGCAGATATCAGAAAGATTAGATTAACAGTGGTAGAGCAATGTTCAGGCACGAATGGGCCGGCATCACCGGTGCGATACCATTGCCTCACAGAAATCCAGCTGTGGCCCAACTCCCCCCCACCCCTCTAGGACCTCTACTCTCCTATTACCCCCTCATCCCTCCTCTCTTCTTTCCCCTCCCGACATCCCCCTTAAAGGTGGGCAGCGCACTTACGACTCTTCAATTGCAGGTGTCAATGGAATGCGGTTGACACTTACTATCAGGTGACGCATCTGATCATCTGTCCCATTATATTATAAAAAAAAAAGTTTTATTGTATAGCGATTAGCTATTGACTGTATCTTAATATTTTTTATCAAATTGAAGTATGGGCAGACCCCATGGCAACTTGCATTAAATCTTGCCTCATCTTAGTAAAGGTGAAAGTAAAAGTAGGACTATCATTCGTCTATAGCGTCGAAGTGCTATCATAATTAAACTGAGTTTTATCGGTTTTCAGAAAAGACCAGTCTGAAACACTCCAACAGTTGGAAAAATCAACTGTAAGTTATGAATCCACTCTAAGTTGATGGGTCAATTCTTCACGAAGCTTTAAATCATTTTGCATTGCAGGCTTTCAAGTTTCTGATAAAAATGTCTCTTGCGTCTACGCAATGGATATTGTCACACTGATTGTCGTAAATCTTTCACCTTAGCGACTGGGTTCTTCATGCGTGAAAATGATAGTGAAATATTAAGATCACTGAGCACATAGAACGAGTCACTTTTTATTAAGTAAAGAAAATACATAAATATTTTTCTACCTACCTTCAAATTTCATAACTTCAACACTGACTTAAAAAGAATAAAAAAATTGCACAACGTATGGCACATTTCATGAAAATTGCAGATATCAATTCAGCGATAAATGCTACCGCGCTGTCATTTCGTGGATAGCGGATTAAAATAATATTTTACGTCCACAGGTCAACGCTTATAGAGTTCAGAAATTATTCGTACAAAGCGTAGGTAATTTGATTACTCTGCACATATAATTTGCATAATTTCATTTTGCATATACAATTTGTACTATGATTTTAAAAATCGTTTTGGTAATGTTCAATAAATGATAATGCCCTTGAATTTTACACAGATCAATATTGTAGGAATAACCATTACATTACACTCATCAATATTTTCAATAAAAAGCGGTTTCAATATATAATAAGACACTATTTAAGGTAATCCGCAAAGCTTGAACTTGATAAGTAAAATAGGCAGCTTGATAGATTGTACATTTAGAAATCAATGAAGTCGAATTTATTTTGAAAACTTTATTGTACAATTGAAATTAGCATAACTTTATTAAAAAAAACAGCAATGTTGTGAATGAGCAAGTATGATATTTGTGTTGTCATACAAAAACCTTTAAGTATACATATATCGAATATTTGTATTATTCATACTAGATACTCTAAGCTTTTCTTTTCACTTTGCGTACTGCTTCGAGTGTTTATGAACTTTTTTATGTTCTGTTTACATCATACACAAATATTCAATGTTATATCTGAATCTGCCCGATCAATATTTTTTTTATATAAAATATAAATACTGAAAATGATACAGTAAAATATCACTTCAGAGTGATTCAAGCGATTTCAATACTTGGATTTAAAAGGCAGTAAATAGGTAAAGTGTTTCAAATAACAGTTTGCGGCTATCTTTGGCTAAACAATTCAGTTTTACCTATCGTACTTTACGAATTTGTAGCTATAATTTCAAGTAATGTCCACTACCAAGTATAATAATCAAATAAAATTATATTGATAGACGCACAAAGTGAAACTTAGGTTACAAAAATTTAAATTTTAGTAGAAAAATAAAAGTGTCTACACTTCATTTAAAGCTAATTATTTAAATCTATCATTGTTTCAATAGTTATTTTTATGAGAGAACTACTTGCGCTATTTCATCCTTTAACGGTTAGATTATAGGACTCAATGTGTCGGTTTTATTTTGTTCGGTTTTGTTGATATTGATTAGTTACGTGAAACCAGTATGTCAAAGCTAAAAGCGGTTATATCTGCTATACTAAATTTTACTACTGAAGTAGAATCGTGATGAAACGTTAAATTGACCTTTTTCAGACAATACCTCAAAAATCAGATACTGCCAGATCCCACGCAAGTATGTTAATTACCTTTTTTGCAAGCGTGCAGTGACTATATTTGGTCTGCATCAATGCGTAGGTGGCGATTAAGTGTTGACCTACGTGTGAATTATAGCCACATTATTTAAGTACAGTTCGAAGAAATTAGTGAAGCCCTGTTTCCAGCCTTAATTTTTCTTTGGCTTTTTCAACTAGACATAAAAAGGACATTGTAAGTATCTAAAGTAATCTTAGAAAAAAATAATTATATAAATCTTTATATATCTGTAAAAGAAAATCCTTGACGATTATGTTTTCCTCTACTTTTTAACAAATAAACATTATTCCATCCAATACGTTTTGTGTATAAGTGCCATTAATTGGTACTTATAAACAAAACGTATTGGATGGAATAATGTTTATTGTATACAAGAATTTGTTTTCCAAAACGTTACCAACAAAATAATAATAATAAAAAAAAACAATTTAAAAAAAACCGTCACGTTTGTGTGTGAAGTATGTGCATATTTTATCTTTATGTGTATACATTTCAGTGCAAACTTACTTAAATGAATGTTGACGCACCTCGTATGTGTATTGTATTTATTATTATGCTTATGACTGCACGGATGGCGTAGCGGTTTAAGTGGACACCTCGCCACTACGCAGCCGCGCCGAGTGTTGTGGGTTCGAGCCCCCGGACAGCACTTTGTCAATCCTCAAATTGTTGTTCTGAGTGTGGCTGTTCTTGCATCTGCAAATAAACCGTCAGTTATGGCAGAAATATGATTCTTTGCTTTTGCCTAAGAAAGGTAAAAAATTAACTTTTTCATTTTATTTATCTAATTTTTTTTTTTAAATCTTAGGGAATTTCATTTTCCCATAATTGTTATTAAATATTTTACATTTTAAAGTTATATAATATTAATTAGGTTTGTTTGATTGTTAATTTAAGTTCTTTGTAATATTAAAGTTTGTAAAGTGTACAAATCAAACTGTTCCATCCTAGAAGATTAGGGCCAAACTCGAGAGGGACAATGAGGCAATTTAAAAATATTAAAAGATCGAATCAGAATCTATAAGAAACTTTCTTTACCATCAGTATAAAATATAGCCTATCATTGCAACCAGTAGATATCCAATAACGACCAGCGGGTAGCATTCAAAAGTCACGATTGCCTCTAACGCCCCCATTGTACAGACAAAACCGTGTCTAATAGGCATGTTTTTGGCTCCGGAAATGCGGCCGAGGAGATATCAAATAAGGTGATTGAGTTTAAACTGCTGATTGCTGTAATATTATAATAATTTATTTCAAGATAAGTTTGACGATTGTTTCTTATGGGGTTGGATTTATTTACATTGAAATGTACTGTTACTATCCTTGCACTTTGATAATATGTTATTCTGTTCGTAGTGCAAAGACGACGGTAAATTCATTTCAACCACCCACTGCTATCTTCACATGATTGGTATTAATGGGCTTCCTTCACTGACACATAAAACTTAAACTAAAGATATCTACAACTATTAGCGATTTAAATTTATACATAAGTTGAAACTTACAGGTTCTATTTTCTCAATATACTCTCTTCAGATTCTGTAAGACAATGAATATCTATGTATAACTTTGTTCTCTCATAAAAGACTAATATACGGATTGACAGTAAAATATGTCCCATTTGATTTTATCTAACGACCCGAGGGTCAAATCTAACCAGTTACCGCGTTCGTAGATTGATATAATAAAGATCTCAGAGGGTCAGTAAGTGACAATTTGGATTCTTGGTATGTTATTACTTTTATTTTAGCTTTTATTAAAATGTTTAGGTTTAGAGTTTTTATTAAACAAAGAGACTTTTTACTTTATTAGCCTTAAAGGTTGCTATCGGTATAGACTAGTTAAAGAAAAAAAATCACTGAACTTGAAGTCGTACAGTCACGCCTCGTTCTATCACACAATTCTGCTGATTTAATAAGTTACTTTTGGAGAAAGGTTGCATAGACAAACGAGCAGACGGGTCACCTTATGTTAAATCACTTCCGCCGCAATACTCCGGTCGAGCCGGCCCATACGTGCCGAAGCATGACTCTCGCATGTTGACGCAGGTGCGCTAGGAGGGTTCCGGATGTCTTACTAAAGCTGTTCCCGGATTTCTCCTATTTTAAGCGCAGCATGGCACACCGTGTGGTTTTAGTCGGTCTGATTCCGACACATCGTTCCACTGAAAACCCCGGAGGGATGACGGCCCGAGGGGGTTTCCACACGTTAAAAAAAAAAAAAGAAAAAAAAGGTGCTTACCGGTCACGGGTCACGTGTTTTGGGAAATACCTGCGGGACATTAGTAGGGAGCCGGATGCCCGGTGCCACCACCTATATATGCCGGCCTTCGTAGATGGACCCGAGGGCGGTGTACGTTGGGTACAGTCCACCGCCCAACTCGTTTAGCAGGTCCGAGGTTGCAGGTGTGTAGTGTGCTGCGCGCCTCCCTCAGGGAGTGATGGTGGGGGGAGAGGCACATTTCCCCCATTCAAAACGAGATGGGGTCCGCTCCGGACGGTCACAGCGGAAAAATGTCGTGTTCTCGTGGCCCTCGGCAGCAGGTGCGAGGAAGGAACACCGTGGTGGTTTTAGCCCGTCAAATCCGGCACACCCCTCCGCTGCTGCCTCTGGTGTAGGATAGTCCATGAGGATTTCCCCACGTAAACAAAATGGCTCTCCCACGTTAGATTTCTTAATTATTTTCTTAAAATAAATTAATTTGGATCTTTGGAGTATTAAGAGGTATATTTTCGAAACAACAATATTTGTCAATTCGTAATCACCTGCCAACCGATTTTTGAATTACAATTACCAAATAAAAAATACGGATAGTAAAAGGGAGCAATAAGGAACAGGAACAAATAAAAGTAATGGAACCAATTAACATTGATTATACTGTCAGCTATTCTAGGCTTTGTTGTTGATTGTGTTTAATAAACTTCGCGGATATTTAAGCATCTGGGTTGCAAAAACAAAAAGGTTTATTAACCAAGCTCTCGCTGTTTCTCGGACAGATCAGCTTACAAACGAACATTTGAGATTTAATTTTAATTCTAGAACAAAATATATTTCAACCAGATGTTTCATATTACATTTATAAATTCTTAAAGCCTAAACTTAATTTAGGGAAAAACACATTATTTTTCAACCATGCATTTCATTTTATTATCTATTTATTTCATTATCATTATCTATGAAAGTGCGTATGTATAATATCTATTTATAGATTTATAATATTCATTATTTGTTTTTAATTAAATTTAAGTGGTATAAATTAATTTATCAGCGTTTATGTAGATTTTTTAAGGTATATATATTATTTACATCTTTTAGAAACTGTGTTCCATAAAAGGTAGCAGCTAGTCACCCTATGTCTTTACTGAAGATACACTTAGCACATAAAATTTGAGACTGTAACAAAGAAACAAACTTAATACAACACCCGACAGCAATGAATCCGGGTCACACAAAAATGACCCGAGCAGTCTCGATCGGGTTGAGGTCCGGGCTGCGTGCTGGCCACTCCCTACAGTTATGTTCACCTCTTGAAGGCAGCCATTCACGATCCGACTGATATGACTAAGCAGAAACCCGAAATTTCCTTATTTAAAGTATTTAATTTGTTTAACTAAGCTAGCATTATTAGTTCGTGAGGTTTTCAGGTACCTTCATGAGATTCAAATCGATTGCTCACGAGTGAAGTTAGGTTTTATTTAAATTCAAACAACGGTATTAACTTCACCTAAACATTCATTTAAACTTATTGTCAGTGTTATTTAAATACAATAAACGGTTTAATTTCAATTGAACAAATTAAAAAGTATGTTTTTTTTTTGGAATATTTTATTTTAACAGTAAGTTACACAACTATTAGGCATTTATAACAATACGTATAGTTATAAATTGGTAACATTACCTAAGCCATTTCAATGTAACGCAATTTCAGCATCATTTGTATATGTAAGCATATTTTAAAAGCAGTTAACAGTGATGATGATATCATTTTATCTATTATTTCACAACATTTGATTTTTAGATACGAAGGTGTATCAAACGCTTTCATGTTGAGAAATATTCTATACGAAAATGGGATCACTTGCTTAATAGAGCGTGAGCGTTTACCCGGGCACTAAATGTATACTGTCTGATAGAAAACAATCCAATCCCTTAGTCGCCTTTCACGACGTCCGGGCGTCCATGGGAAGATAATTGTTGGGCCGTATTTACTACTACACCGAAAGTCACACGGCATTCAAATCATTATTATACGGGTAATTAAAATATTTTTTATAGAAAAATAAGGTCCAACTAACTAGCGATGCTGAAACTTAATAAAATAAACCAGTTTAAAGTACCTGGGCTATTTGATCCCCAAGGAACTAAAAGATGATATGGACATGTGTAGAGATTGTAACATACGTCGTTGTCAGTTGACAGAATACTATTAGGGCTGCCGTTTAAGTTTAGCCGCGATGGTTTTGCAGCCATCATGCGAAAGAGACGTGCGTCAGTACGGGTTCACCTTCGCCAAAGTACCAACAGTGTTTGCTGATAAATGGGAATCTCCAATGGGAGCCCCATTTGATGAAACTCCAAGCTCAGTTTCTTAACTAACATTATCAGTAATATAAGTGTTACTAACATTATATGGGCTTGTACGAAATAAATTAAACATGTGTTAAACATTAGATTGTATGTGACCGCCATTATTGTGAATTAATTAATATTTATTGACATGACATGAAATTAGTTTTGTCATGAAATGTTTGAACTGTAGTTTTTTTTCTATTAATTATGTCAGAAGTATGCCTTATTCAAGTTATAGGATCTAAGATCCTATTTTTCTTGGTATCTCTGGTACCAAGAAAAAAACCAGCTGATAACATAAATGATTACTTAATATTTAAAAGGAACTATTAATGTTGGAAATAATGTATATATAATATCGTATCTTAAATTAAATGCAGGTATTCACAGTTTACTTCTTGTTTAATGTTTATATTTTTCTGTATTGAAGCATGTGGCCTTCTAGACGAAGAACGAGTAGATTTTATCCTATTCTTTTTAGTCATTCTCAGATAAATACAAGGAACCTATTTGTTGCACACTGAGCTTTGCTTCATTTACATTTGTTACATCAATCTGAGTTTGATTTATCAAATGATTATTTTATTGGTTTCATAAATGTTTTATGATTAGTAATAATAAGACAAATACTTAGTCCTGAATTGTTATACTAATTAAAACTAAAACAAATCACAAATGTTGTATATGAAATCCATGATACTAGTCTTGCAGAAAACCAGACATTAAATATGAAGCAATAATAAAATACTTAGAATGAAAAAATAATTCTAACATCTGAAATGATTAAATAATTGTATATTTGCTATCCCTGTATCTACTGTAGTAGAAACTCTGAAACATTATTTGAAGGACAATAAGCTTTTACAATATTCTTCAGATATTGTTGACTTTCTTAGAATATTAAGGACAATATATATTAATGTCGAGATGAAAGGAAACACGCTGGTCTATCAATCAAAGGGCGCCAAATTTATATAGACGTTTAAGGTTATCGGGGTAAATCTACATTTAGGTCGTCACTGCAAACATTACTATAGTCGGTATTTATCGGTGAAATTTTCGACTACAATTATATTTGTTTTGAAGTAAATGCTTTAGATAATATATAAAATAGGTTTAGCCTTTTTTTTTTTTTTTCGTGTGGAAACCCCCACGGGTCATCACCTCACCGGAGCTGACGGTGAAGTGGTATGTCGGACATAAACCGACTAAAACCACACGGTGTTCCGGCCCAAGTGGGTCTATTGCAAGGGACCTGGGTATACCCTAGGAGGGATTCTTCCAGGAACCCTGCAGACCTTGGCCACCTCTTTTGCAAGAGGTACCACCACCATTGAGAACGAGGGGCCTAGGCCCCCACCAGTTTGAGAGGCGAGCGTGGAACACGTCACACCACCGTCAAAGGCCTGCTTCTGCTGGAGTAAGGGCAGCCCTACCCGTTACCCCCAGGCCAGCGCTCATGGAGGCCGGAGATCGTTTTGTGCTCTCCGGCGCCTGCTGCGTGTTCTACGGGATGAGAGAGTACTTGCCCTCTCCCGTATTGTCTCCGCCGCCTCTTTAGCTCACATGACTTCGCAAAATAAGGCGGCGGAATCCCACGCGCTCTCGCATTGGACCATGGACAGAACCATGGTCTCTAGCGAGAGACTTCCTGAACCAATAGCCGTCGCGAGGTTGAGGCGCTGGTGCGCCCACGCTGTGCACTCCACTAAAGTGTGAAGTGCAGTGTCCTCGCGACAGCTTCTGCAGTGATGGCATGCAGACGTTGGCTGCCGGCCTATACGACACAGATACTTACCAAAGCAACCGTGCCCGGTGAGTATCTGTGTCAACCGGTAGGAGAGGCTGCCATGTCGCCTCTCTAGCCAATCCTCCATGACGGGCCTTACCACCGCAATTGTGGCGTGCCCTGCGCCCGGTCGCTCAAGTCGTTCTTTCCAACTGACCAAAAGGACCTGGTGGAGCTGGGACCGTTGTGCATCGACTTCACAAGCCATGGGTCGCAGCCCTCTCTCCAGCGCTTCCTTGCGCCAGTTATATAGCGACGCAAGGACTTTCGCTTCCAGGTCCCATGGTGCAGATCCAGCTAGGAGACTCGCCGCTTCGAAGGACACCGTGCGGTACCCTCTTATAATCCTAACGGCCATCACCCGCTGAGGGTGCCGTAATATAGCGGCATTGAGGGCCGTTAGTTTTTCCGCCAAAATAGGTTCAGCCTGATGTCTATAATTAAATCGGCTTGTGTTGACAATATCTTTACACTTTTATAACCATGATAACATGTCACAACATCATTTTAGATGTTTAAACAATGCAGGACATCGGCCCCTCTCACCTTTCGCATCCAGTATCCACTAATGGAAATAGGCCTATCTGGATAGCCAGGCCTATTTCCATTAGTGGACTGCCATAAGCTGAATGATGATGACGATGATAGAACAATGCAGAAAAATAATGTTATGGGACAATACGATATCTGAGATACACCTTGAATATAAATTTATTGGATTCGAATTATTTTTCTTATACTTATGCAGGTTATAATCACTAAATTAATATTAACAATAACTAGATTTTAATAAGTTTAATGGACAGTGTTTACATTACAGACAAGTTAACGATAAACACAAAAGACAGCAACCTTAACCATCAACCTTCGTGAGCAGAGATCAGCAGCTCCGGAGACCACGCACGGCATGTAAGTTACAAATCCCCAATTGAGTCACTATACAAGTGCAAATCATAATTTTTATGGCTCAACACTGTTATTTAATTTTATATTTTAATTTTTGCAAATTATGGAGGTCTGTTCCATCGCAGGCAAGGTGGATAGGATGCATTCACAGTACGTCCGCGTCGATATCAAGCAAAACGGGTGTCGCATAAATTTATGCCCACCCATTTATAATTTAGCACAGCTATTAATAATATCGTAAATAATATGTTTAATATCTAATTCCTCAATAATCAATCATTATATTGAAAGAAATCAATATATCTCCCTTTGACCGCATTCAACGGAGAGTGACTCGCATCATCGACTGCCAAGATATTTCTGATCGGCTTGACACCTTGGCGTTGCGTAGAGATGTAGCTACACTCTGCATCCTCTATCGCTTGTATCATGGGGAGTGCTCGAGGAATTGTTCGGACGTATACTGGCTGCAGGTATCCGCCATCGTCCTACGCAACAAAATATCCATCCCCATCACCTGGAAGATTGGCACTCAACCACTGTGCGCTTCTCTAGAAGCTTTTTGCCTCGCATAACCAACCACGTATGACTCGTCTTGTGACTCTTGAGTTACGGGTGTCCATGGACGGCGGTAGTCACTTACCATCTTACTGTCTGCTGGTTTGCCCTCATCGCATAAATACATATATATATATATTTAAAGTCAAAGGTTTTAAAGGTTTCAATCGTCAGAAGTAGAAATCTATATAATAAAGAACAATTTATAAGAAGAAGCTATTAGCAAAGTTTAGTTTCTAGTATTTAGAAATATACAGAACGGTGATATTTAAGATTATGTTTATGAATGAAAGTACTACAGTTGTACAATATACTGAACAATGAGTTAATGGTGAATAAAATAAATAGATTTATATATAAAGTAATTAATATTCATGTTTTGGCATTCTATTTAGGTAACTGGTGAACTGCTTTAAATAAAATATATTTATACCTCGAATTTCACCTTGTATTTTAAATTGTATTGTATTCTATAAAGAGTTTATCGTCGACAAGATAAGGTAAAATTATTAATTTATGCCCACCTGTCTGATAATAGATAACTTTGTATTGTCAGACAGGACGCCGGTCGCGTCTGGATGAATATTTTATCCGTATTCATGAAATATTTTATTTTTCTGTAACCTTAAACGTTCCACAAAGTTGAACGTACCAAAGAAAACATCTTTTTGAACTACATTACGACTTTTTCACTTGATTGGCAGGTTACCAGTAATATTTAAATTTTCATACAAATGGGATTGGGACTTAGTATTATTGATGAGAAAGTGGAACGTTAATATTTATTTTTATTATTTCACTGTTTTACCGTGGGAGAGCCATGCTTAGTCACGAATGGGCCGTATTTTTTTCGTTTTTACTTATTCATCATCCGTATGTTTGTGTGTGTGAGTCAGTGTGCGCGCTTGTGTCGTAACATTAACGAAGATATATTTTATATAGTTCTATAGGTAGACATTTAAAGGGCAGTTTGCGTTAATTTAGTTATAATAAACCTGCGAAAGTTATAAATTGATGGCCCAAGGTATACGCAAATTTCCTATTACAGGAAGTTTATATTAATTATAACAAATTTTATCTTTTTTGCATTTAGTGATTTCTTCGAGTGATGTTGAAACATCCCCATTTGTAGTATAAATAATTGCCTAACTCTGACTACCTCCCAAGACTTGTACAGTTCATTTATTAGGAATTACATTGGTCTTAATGCAGCAACGCAATATAATAATTTTTTAGCATCTCCCAAGCAAGAAATGCGGTACCTTACAACACACCGACAAAGTATAGGTACGAGTACGTACCCACGAACATAAAAAATTGCCTACATACCTCGCGGTCATACCTCATAAAATGCAAATAAATTAGTTTCCTAACACGGCCTGAGAGATTATTGATGTGATGTCTGAAGTCTGAAGTTTAAGAATGTAGTAAAAAAATAAGTATGAAAAGTTTGACTGATGTATCAAAGGAAGCTAAGGATTTCAGCTAAGGAACCAAACCTTGTTTGTGTAGACAAAAGATATAGTTCCCTAGTTACATCAGTGGAGGGCCTCTGACTCCAATATATTCCAGCTTAAGTAAGAGGGTTGAAATTGGTAAGGTGTGTTATTATAGGCGCATGAACCCGTGCATAGCGCTTGGGAAACAGTTGAGAGATACCATTCCACTCTGTAGCCGCACTGATTTTTAAATTATGAATTCATCATTACTACAATTTCATCCGGATATGTAAGAAAGAAAGAAATATATATATATATACATATGTATATCTATATTTAATCCTTCTTCAACACTTCAATGGCTTCCGATAGGTGCCCGAGAGGGACTTATGTATAGATTTGCAGATCTTTAGCATACAGGTGATAGGATGAAATTAGCTTAGAGAAAATGGGCTTAATAAACGAATAAACGTAGTAGTGGGAATACAACGATACCTTCCGTAACACCAGCAAATATATTGCATAACCAAGAAAGGGTTCCTTTGACGCGAACATGTTAATGGCGGTCTGACAGGTAACTATGAAACCAATCGTGCACCGTAGAGTTTTTTTTTTATACTATAGGAGAACAGACGAACTCTCTAAGACGGGTCACTTGATGGTAAGTGATAACCGCCGTCCATTTACACTTGCAACTCAAGCGTTGTAAGTGCGCTGCTCGCCTTTGACGGTGATGTGGAATGGGGGAGGGAAAGAAGATTGGGGATGAAGAGATAGGAAATAGGAGGGGGGGGGGGGAGAGGGGACTTGGGCCTCCGGAAACCTCACTCATTTCGGGGAAATGCAACACAAGCGTTACTTCACAACCGGTTTTCTGTGAGACCGGGTATCGCACCGGTCGAGCCGGCCCATTCGTGCCTAAGCATGTCTCTACCACTGTTATAGATATGTTAAGAGAGTGGAGTGTGACTAGTAATAATTCTTCTATTTTTCAAAAGTTCGTATTAAAGTTCAAAGTTTTTAAAGTACTGACTAGCTTGTGATATTGCTTGTATTCTCCAATACATCCGTATAAGCAATATATAATACTTCTAATTTTCCCATAAAATCCCACAATGACTGGATGACGCCAATAGGCTGGGCCCCTATTTCTTAAATGGGACTAAATTATAGTTCGCAAAATGTTTGCCTGTAAGTTACCTCTGTCTTTTTTTTTTTTTTTTTTTTTTTTTTTTATGCGATAGGGGGCAAACGAGCAGACGGGTCACCTGATGGTAAGTGACTACCGCCGCCCATGGACACCCGCAACTCAAGAGTCACAAGTGCGTTGCCGGCCTTTTAGGTAGAGGTACGCTCTCTTCTTGAAGGTTTGAAGGTCGTATCGGTTCGGAAATACGGCAGGCGACAATTTGTTCCATAAGCTGGTTGTGCGAGGCAAAAAGCTTCTCGAGAAGCGCACAGTGGTGGAGTGCCAATCGTCCAGGTGATGGGGATGGATATTTTGTCGCGTAGGACGATGGCGGAAACCAGCAGCCGGTATAAGTCCGAACAATTCCTCTGAACACTCCCCATGATACAAGCGATAGAGGATGCAGAGTGAAGCTACATCTCTACGCAACGCCAAGGTGTCAAGTCGATCAGAAATATCTTGGCAGTCGATGATGCGAGTCGCTCTCCGTTGAATGCGGTCAAGAGGCAGAAGTTGGTACTGGGGTGCACCTGCATAGAGATGAGAACAGTATTCCATGTGCGGCCGAACCTGCGCCTTATAAAGTTGCAGACGGTGGGCCGGAGTAAAATACTGTCTCGATCTGTTTAGCACACCAAGCTTCTTCGAGGCTAATATGGCCTTACTCTCTAAGTGACCGCGAAACTGGACTTCGCTTGATATATCGACGCCAAGGATTCCGATACTGGCTGATGCAGTTAGGGAAGTGCTCTCAAATTGAGGTGATACGACCAATGGCATCTTTTTAGCGGTGAACGCGCAAACCTGTGTCTTTGTGGGGTTAAATTGGACTAGGTTAAGTCGACCCCAATCTGAAACTTTTGATAAAGAAGTTTCGATTTCAGACACAAGTTTGGATCGGCTTTCGATGACGTTTACCTGAGAAATGTTAGCGCGGCCGGTGTAAAGGGCATCACTCGTGCTATCGTCTGCATAGCAATGGATGCTGCTAATCTGCAGCATGTCGTTGATATGCAGAAGAAACAGCGTGGGTGATAGCACACAGCCTTGTGGGACACCAGAATTAACAGACTTCGAGTCGGAGCATGCACCGTCAACAACGACCTTGATGCTTCTGTCTGTAAGAAAACTGGTGAGCCAATTGCACAGTTTCTCGGGAAGCCCATAGGAAGGAAGCTTCGCAAGGAGCGCTTTGTGCCAGACCCGATCGAAGGCCTTCGCCACGTCCAAACTAACGGCCAACGCTTCCCCCTTGGTCTCGATCGCCTGTGCCCACCGGTGAGTCAAGTATACGAGAAGATCACCAGCTGAACGACCCTGACGGAAGCCGTATTGTCGATCATTGAGGAGCTGGTGGTCTTCTAAGTACCGGAGGAGCTGGCAGTTAACAATGGATTCCATTATCTTGGAGAACAAGGAGGTGATGGCTATGGGTCTGTAGTTGGACGAATCCGAGCGATCTCCTTTTTTAGGGATTGGGTGCACTATAGCTGTCTTCCATGAGTTCGGGACTACGCCAAGAGAGTAGGAAAGCCGATAAAGGCGCGTTAAAACCGGTGCTAACTCTGGAGCACACGTCTTCAGCACGATAGGAGAGATTCTATCGGGCCCACTCGACTTATGAACGTCGAGGGAAAGGAGCGCTTTACGCACTGCCCTTTGTGTAAACCGGACTTCCGGCATGCGGGTCTCGCACTGCGGTATGGTCGGCGGTGCGTTTCCCCCGTCGTCCAGGGTCGAGTTGGACGGAAAGAGTTTGCCCAGAAGATCGGCTTTTTCTTTAGCGTTGTGGGCCAACGAATTATCTCCTATGCGCAGAGGTGGAAGGGATGGCTTACAAAAGTTCCCCTGGACAGCTTTGGCAAGAGACCAGAATGCACGAGTTCCGGAGGGGAGACTAACTAGTCTCTCGCCAATTCTGCCGATGTGAGCCGACTTCGCCCCAGCAATTACTCTTTTGAGGGACCTGGAGGCAAAGTTAAATTGCTTCTTTAATGTGCTGGTCTTTACATCCCGTGCTGTCGCTGCATTAGCCCATGCTTGGTAACATTCCTGCTTTCGGCGGGACGCCGCTTTGCAGGTTCGACCAAACCAAGGGCGGGACTTGCCACCTGTGGGAATCAGGGAGAATGGAATGAAAAGTTCCATACCCTGAAGCACAACATCCGCGACAGAGTCAGCAACGACACTGAGATCATCCGGCGAGAAGCAAACCTGCCTCCATGGGTAGGATGCAAAGAATGTTCGCATTCCATCCCAGTCTGCTGACCTATAGTGCCATACGCGGCGACTGCCTGTAACTCGCGGCCGCAGCGAGTGAACGAGTGGCACTATACTCCTAATCAGGCAATGGTCCGAAGAGCCAAGAGGGGCCTCAACGGATACTTTGTAGCCGTCAGGATGTGAGGTCAGCAGAAGATCCAACAGTGAAGGCACGTGGCTTTCTGCATCTGGGATTCGCGTAGGCGTTGCTACCAGCTGCGTCAAGCCATATGCCAAGGCGAAATCGTGAACAGATCTTCCCGCATGATCGGTTTTGCGCGAACCAAGCCATTCGGCGTGATGCGCGTTAAAGTCGCCAAGAATTACGATCTCTGCGGATGGGACCTGCTGGAGCACTGAGTCTGTAGCCATTTGGACGTGGTCGATGAGTCGGTCCGTTTCGGCATCACCGCTATGGGACCTGTAGAGGCATAGGTAGATGCGGGGATGGTCGTCGCAGTCTACACGTAGCCATAAGATGGAGAGGTCCCTACCTTCAAGATTGCCGAGGCGGCGAGAAGTGATATCATCTCTAACGTACACGCATACACCAGCCTTAGGAACAAAGGAGTGTTCCAGTCCGTACCCAGGGTAGCAGAGGTAGGATGTGTCCGCTGGAGATGATATCTGCGTCTCGGTTAAAAAGAGCAAGGCCGGCTTTGCTGTCTCAAGGTGGTGGTGGACAGTGTCGAGGTTCGAATGTAAGCCCCTGATGTTACAAAAATCCACGGTAAACGTGACAGGGGGTGCCATGGTGTGCCTTCTCTTGCCCCGAGCAGATTTTGAGAGCGCAGTTGAGCCCCCCCCAGAGTACGAGGGGCAGCCTGGGCGTCCACGCTCAGGCATAATCCGTACTGAGGGTGGACGTCCAGGGGGGGATTCTCCAACGCTAGCGCTGGTACCCCCCTGGGGTATCCTTTTCGTTAACAGCGCTATCATTAGGGGGGTGGGGGATTTTTGGCCTCCGGAGACCTCACTCATTTCGGGGAAATGCAACGCAAGCGTTACTTAACAACCGGTTTTCTGTGAGGCCGTGGTATCGCACCGGTCGAGCCGGCCCATTCGTGCTTAAGCAAGCATGGCTCTACCACTACAAGCATGGCTCTACCACTACACTGTCTATCCCTTTGGGTTTACATTCGTGAATGTATGTAAAATTCGAGTATTGCCTAAATGCCCAACACCATTCGGATGATTTTATAAACATTTTTTTGCTCTTGTTGTGGTCGTAATGATTTTTCAGATATTTGGAATAAGTTGGTGGTAGAGTGGTCGTAATTCAGCATGTGTAAATGTTTCACGTTACTGGTACTTGTTAGGACCTTAATGTCACTTGTGTGATTTAAAATTAATGTGTTAGGAAATACTACTGTTTGCAAACAAGTATCGTAAACTTTTTGGGAGATTATTTGGAATAAATTTTGTAAATTCGTGAATACTATCAAGAATTTAACGTTACAGTAGACTGCTTCGACTTTCATTTTCTTTATCAGCACAGCAGATGAAAGGGAGGATGTTTTATTATTCACCAGATGTAAGATAGTATATAGCTGGAAGCTAATGTTATTATTGTAGAAAGCGTATCAAACAAATAATTTAATATATTTTAGAGCTTTCTATATAAACTGTAATCGGGTTTGTTGCTAAACTAAAATATAAAATTCAATACCACGATTCTTTGAACTCTTAATATCACTTTTCTGCACAGCTCATTTCTATATACTTAAACAAAGTACGTCGTACAAACATTCAAAAACACTTAAACTAATTCATTATTCATGTAAACATGTCGAGCCGGCAGTTATATATGAAGCTATCTATATCTACATATATATACAAGCGGTGTTCTGTGTATATTGCTCTGTGAAAGGGCGCTGGGTATCTCATTCAAATTATTACAAAGGTACTTTGCTGTTAACAAAGTTTTCTATCTCAGAATCCATTAAAATGTCACTGTAAGAAAAAAAAAAAGACTTTGATATCTTCTAAAAGTTTCCTTCTGTATTTAGCATTTTAATCAGTTAAACAAAAAAAATAAAAGTTCCGGATGAATGAACGCTATGCATTCCAAAATTGCTACATATATTACAACTTATGGTGTCTCTCAGTGTTCCATACGTCACTTAAATATCGATAACGACGGAGTAAATTGTACACGAATATATATAATTTTATTATGAAGGAGTTATACATATTTCATTTATAATATTACTTCAAGATATTTCTTAACAAAGTTAGCGACAATTCACTGAAGTAAATATGCTCTGAGTCAGTCGCAATGGTATGTACATACATGGTCTTTTTTTTAAAAAAAACTCCGCACTAGGATTAATTCCTGTGTCGAGAAGAAATTTAGAAATATTCAAATAATGGACAACACCCAGACTCAGAATAACAATTAAAGGTTTACACAAAGCGTTGTCCTGTGAGGGGAGCAAAACCCACCATACTCAACGTATTGGCAAGGTGCTCACTTAAACTACTGCGCCATCAGTGCAGTCATCTGATATGTATTTATCGGACTTACGTACATATATCATGACGAAAATACTCTCTTAGGCGAGCGGAGTCACGGAAGATCGCTAAGACTCGTTACCAAAGTGTTTTCACATGGATTGGTTATGGTAATCTCATTAACTTTAATATTATTATTTATTGGGAATTAAATGACAAGGCGACTGTATTTTTTTTTATCCTGGCGTGTTCTTCTTCAGGGTCCCTTGACTGTTTATTGGCAAACTTATTTTTTTGTACGTTTACATTAAAAGTCGTTTGGGTGTTATTTGTGTTTATTTTGCTTCAGTGCGTGCGAGAATTGAAGTAAATCCCCAATATTGTATGTCTAATATCCAATAAAATTTTTATGTGTGGTCATATGAGTAATTTGTTTATGAATTATAAAATATTTTTAACTGTTATTGAGCTTGCTACACCCCCGCTCTCCCTACCATTTACGCAATATAGAATGTTCCATGGATGTTGTAGATTCGGTGTCCCACTTCTGGTCCCGCGTCATCGATCATTATTTTAAGAAATTATAATATAACAGTAATTTTTTGAAGTAATTAAATTAATCTATTAAAATCTCGGGTTTTTCTATGTCCGGCTGGCACTTCTATAATTGGCGCAGTCAGTAGGATTCTTGAAGCAATGTACGGTGCGTAAGAAATGCCAAAAATCGCTGCTCGTACTTTACGTACTAGACGGTATGGAATGTACGGTATGCGAATCGGAAGATATCTGGTTGAGGGCGTATTCGAAAACCAATATCATCTTTCATTTTTCTTTGAGTGTTGCTGTCCTTATCCCTCTTAAAATTTTACAACCAAGGAAAACCGGGAAGACACCTGTCTCACTTCGACAGGATAGTAGGAGGTAGGTATTTCGATTAGAATAGGGACTTAGAAGGTAGTGGTATAGAAAATAGTAAGTTAGGGTCAGATATATCATTTTATAATATTGATTTATTTTTTCTTTTGATCCAAATATTATAAAGTTAAGTTCAATGGCAAGCCATTTATTTTCACAATTTGAGAGCACTTCCCTAACTGCATCAGCCAGTATCGGAATCCTTGGCGTCGATATATCAAGCTAGAAGTTCAGTTTCGCGGTCAAGGTAAGGCCATATAAGCGTCGAAGAAGCTTGGTGTGCTAAACAGATCGAGACATTATTTCACCCCGGCCTACCGCCTGCAACTTTATAAGTTCGGCCGCACATGGAATACTGTTCTCATCTCTTTGCAGGTGCACCCCAGTACCAGCTTCTCCCTCTTGACCGCATTCAACGGAGAACGACTCGGATCATCGACTACCAAGATATTTCTGATCGACTTGACACCTTGGCGTTGCGTAGAGATGTAGCTTCACTCTACATCCTCTATTGCTTGTATCATGAGGAGTGTTCAGAGAAATTGTTCGGACTTATACCGGCTGCAGGTTTCCGCCATCGTCCTACAAAATATCCATGCCCACCACCTAGACGATTGGCACTCCATCACTGTGCGCTTCTCCAGAAGCTTTTTGCCTCGCACAACCAGCCTATGGAACAAATTGTCGCCTGCCGTATTTTCGAACCGATACGACCTTCAAACCTTCAAGAAAAGAGCGTACTCCTACCTAAAAGGCCGGTAACTTGTGACTCTTGAGTTGCGGGTGGCCATGGGCGGCGGTAGTCACTTACCATCAGGTGACCCGTCTGCTCGTTTGCCCCCTATCGCATAAAAAAAAATGTGATCAGTTGGTATCACAATTCTTTAAAGACCAAATTGCCAGTTATCTAATCTATTTTAATCAACGTAATATTAAACTAAATGACGGGCATTCCCGCTAGAACAATGAATTCCAACCTAAAATGGGTTAGGAATATGTAATAGAAATATTAATAAATAATTTCTCGACCAAATAGACAAAACCTCGTTATATAATGATATTGCAATATATTCTTATTCGTTGGCGTATGCCCATGCTGATACAAGATTCACATTGGAGACCTGCGTTCGACGTATGCGATAAATGTAGAGCCCCGAATTAGAATCTTCGTATGTAACGTATTTAGGTCATCGCCTAGGATCGACCATATGTCGAATAACGGATCCAAGCCAATGTGTCTGTGCCCTAATGTTCAAAAGAACCTCCACTGTTTGGCTGTGATCTGGAAATCTACTACCTAATAATTATTTTAAATTGCCAGGCTTATATTTTACAGAAGCTATAGTCTACGGACTATCTACTATCTTGATTAAAATTTTTTATTTATTCATACATTTGTGGAGCATATAGAGATCCTAGATTTTTTTTTTAAATTATTCAATATGAAATGTTATAATTTAAGCTAATTATTATTATTACAGATATTGTAAAAATACATACTGTTAAATTTATTTGAAAACCAAATCAAGGCTCATCTTGTAGAGAAGGAGTTTTCTAAAAATTTTATAGAATGTACAGGCATTTTTTAAATCAGGTTCTCAGACGTTCTCAAGGATCTGAAATGATTGTCATGTAGGTAAAATAACCGTTTTTAAAGAAGTTGGGGTTACGGAAATAAATATAATACTATATAAAATAAAAATGAATATGCGCATTTCGGTGAAGGCGTATACGCAACCATTTGACCTTTTTTCGATGAACAGAAATGTGATCATATTTACGGAGGCCAAATATGAATCTTATATAGAGATTTTGATGATTTTCAAGCTTATTCAGTCTTCAGTTTGAAGCAAACTAATAATCTTTCACACAAACATATGCAAAGAATACGCAGACTTGGAACAACTTTTGTGGATCACACACATTTTTGTCCTCCACTTGTGTGAGAATCGTACCCACTATCTCCGACTAAGCAGTCAGGCTCATTAACCACTAGTCCAACAGGGCCGTTCATTGAGTATATCGTAATATTAAACAGCCCTACGCTTGTCTGAAAGCAAGTAATGTATGTGATATATAATATATTTTTTAATTGTTTTAGTTGGTTCAGTTCCGAGTTATATGTATGCGACCGTGACTTGCTTGAGCTAATGCTTATACTTCTCAATCCATCAGAATTAACAATATCCCTTTGATTCCCTTACTAGCTCCTGTTAATATATACTCGCAATTTTCACATCTAATTCCCCCCAAAATTCCTGTCCCCATTACGTAAATATGAATAAATTATAATAAGCTAAATTTTGGGAGTTTATGACGCCTCTGCCCACCCCTCGGGGGATAATGGCGTGAGTGTATGTATGTTTATATTTTTTTTTTAATTGTAATACAAGAAAGACGCGTTTTCATATTAATGAACTTGTTTACTTATTTTCTAATGTGTTTTATAATATTATAATTTTCTCTTAAACCTATGTATTTAATTTTTGTCAGTTATGTATTGCAAACTAAATCAAATCTCATTTAGCTCAAAGCAATGAGAAATAAATGCAAAGTTGCTTACTTTTAAAGGTCTGAATTTAGAAGTACACAAATTTGTATTATCACCTTAATGTCCCACCAAACACCATCCGAATGATTTTATGAGCGTTTTTTGCTATATTGTCATTTGTTGCGGTCGTAATGTGTTTTCAGGTATTCGGAATGCGTTCAGCGTGTGTAACTTTTTTACTTATTACGATCTTTATGTCACTTGTGTAATTTACAAGTAATGTAGTAATGTCACGAGAAATGCTTTTGCTAGTGAACAAGAATAAAACCTTTTTTTCGATATTAGTTAGCATAATTGTTAAATATTCACAACTAAACACTAAACACAGCGTAGAACGTCCATCAACAAGGAGGTCAGACGACCTCATAAATATCGCATTATGACAGTGGATACAGGCTGCTTTCAACCGGTCTTATTGGAATTCATCAAAAGATGCAATGTCCAGCAATAGACGTCCTATGGCTGACATGATGATGATTTATGAACATTATTAGAAAATAAACCTTAAACACGGCTCACTTTTCACGTTGTTTTTGTTGGGTTAGTCAAGAAATAGCTTCGTTAAGGACCGTTTAGTGACTCAAAGATAGAAGACTTTTGACACTAACCTGTTCCTCTTGGGTACATGGTTATGTTGATGTGTGTGATTTCCCTTATTCCATTTTTTTTTTTAATTTATTTAACGCCTTTAAAATATAGATAAACTATTATATTTTTTTAAGATACTGTAAAACTTAAAGATTATCTTCACTAGGGGTCAAAAAATTAATAAGTAGTCTAGACACATCAAGTGTTTTAGGCACTTACATTTCGCTATTTTATACAAAAGAATTTAATAAATGGAATCATTGAGGGCAAAAACTACGAGAGTAGATAAATACGTTTATTTTGTGGTTGTGGTTGGTTATAACACACAATAAATAGTCTTTTATTGAATAGTATTTGTTGTACACGAAATATTGTAATATTTATCTGGTAGTTTAAAAGAGTGGGCACGAGTTTGTTTGCTCGATTTCTTCTCATAAGGCTTAACCATTTGGAAACGGGCGGTCATAGATCAACACAGGCAGGTATTAAATTATTTGATATATTTTTAATATTAATTTTACATTTGACAATGTAATCTATAGTTGGTTTTTAAAAAAAGACGATTTCAAGTAATTGTTGAGCAATTTTATGAAATAAAGATATTTAATTTGAAATTTATTATTCGACTTGAGGTTTTTAGCGTGCTTTGTGTTTACTGGTTTCGTGTGGTCGCACGCGTATTTACAGAACGTTCTATTTCTTTTTATTATATTATTTTATTATAATATATACTAAATATTTTTATGGATTCTTACTTGGAGGTTATCTATTTTATTGGGGTACGTTTTCTTTTTTTTAACGTGTGGAAACCCTCTCGGGCCGTCACCCCACCGGGGTTTTCGGTGGAACGGTGTATCGGAATCGGACCGACTAAAACCACAAGGTGTGCCATCCTGCGCCTGACATAGCAGGAATCCGGTAACAGCTTTGGTAAGACATCCGGACTCCTCCTAGCGCCTGTTGCCCGCAACAGTGCGGGCACCACCTTCGGGTAACTCTCAATTAGGCAATGTCCAGGCACACTAGGGCGTCGCCCTTTCGCGGCTGGCCATATGGCGGATGGAGGGAAAACCCGTCCTGACCACCCGCGGGTAGCATTAGTTTAACTTGGCAAGGGAACCGATTTTGACAGTTATTACTCAAGATTTTTTTTGACATGTTGTTCAAAAGGCGTGTTGTATTAGAAGCACAATTCAAACAAGCTTTGTGAAGATCGTAAATAGTGTTGCCAGATGTCAAAAGGATAGTGACGTGCGCAGCCACAAACTAAATAAAAAATCCAACACAAGAAACTTAAACAAAGTACATCGAACAAATGTTCAAACACAAATTGAATATTCATGCAGCATTTCAAACCAGCAGTTATATATGTACTACCTCTACATAAGCGGAGTTCTGTCGCATTTCTGCATAAATTAACTAATTATCCCTTTAGTCACATACATACATTCTACTCACGCCTACCGGGATAGAGGGCTCTGATAGATAACATTTTGATCCCTTAGCCTGTAAAAAGATCTTTGATTTCCTCAAAAACTTTACTCCCGTATTTAGCATTTGCATCAGTTTAACATTAAACAATATTCTTTGAAATCAATAATTCATTGGCGCATGTGGGAGTGTCATATATTAAATTGCCACATATATTACAACTTCTGACGGAAGCAGTGCCATACGTCACGTGAATGCAAATAACGACTGAGTAAATTGTATATTATAATGATGATGTTAGAAATATTTTAAAACAATCAACCAAAGGCACTTAGTTCATTGACCATCTGCTTAATTCAAGCTCTGAGGCGGTCAGATTTACATCTACATACTTACATATCTCACCTATATGACAATAGATGTACAAAATTTCATTTCTTAAATTACAAAGTACACTCACAGTCTTCAGTGGTAGAGCCATGCTTAGGCACGAATGGGCCGGCTCGACCGGTGCGATACCACGGCCTCACAGAAAACCGGTTGTGAAGTAAAGCTTGCGTTGCATTTCCCCGAATTGAGTGAGGTTTCCGGAGGCCCAATTCCCCTTCCCCCCTTTTCTCTCCCCTCATCTCCTTTCTCCTTTTTTCCATCTCCTCATCCCTCCTCTCTTCTTTCTGCTCCCTGCATCCCCCATCCCTCATCACCCTCAAAGGCGGGCAGCGCACTTGCGACTCTTGAGTTGCAAGTGTCCATGGACGGCGGTGTTACTTCCCATCAGGTGACCCGTCTGTTCGTCTGTCCCCCTATAGTATATAAAAAAAAAAAACTACTTTTTGTTTACTGAACTAATAAAGAACTCTACTACGTCTCGCTCAATTGCGAGGTTCAGTAACCATCCGTAGGTACTTTGGTGATTTATAACGTCAGATCAACAAAATGAAAATACCCTATAAATATTACGCGATTCAGTGCCGATTAAAACGTCTAAAATTAATACAACTCGCAAAAGCCTTCAATTAATTTGGCTTATAAGTGTAGGAGTAAAAAAAGAGAATAATTATACTAATATAATAAAGGTGACCAGTTTTTTTTGTTTAATCTTGTTTAGCTCTGGAACTGCTCATGGGATACGAAAAAATACACAAATATGAGGGAAATTACGAGTAACGGTTCTATGATATGGTAATAGTATTAGTATTTTAATATGCAAGGTAACTTTTACCTTAGTCACAATATTGCTTAAATTGACATTGAGTACGCGAATATATCGTGAAGATAATACTCTCTTAGGCGAGATGAATCACTGGAGGCCGCTTAGACTCATTACGAAAAGTGTTTTCACGTGGAATGTTTACTCCATTTAAAAACACTTTTGTACGCTCTTTACTTTGTTATTATTGAAAGGAGTTCAGAATAAAATCTTTGCAAGATCATATTTTTTTAATCTTGAAGTGTTTTTCTTTGGTTTCCCTGAAACTGTTTGTTGGCAAATTTATTTTTTGTATAATACGTTTACATGAAAAAATTTTTGGGTGCTATTTATCTTCTCACTTCAATGCGTGTGAGAATTGAAGTAAAAACTTGACATTATTGGTGCGTTATATAAATAATTCACTTTAAAAAAAGTACACCACCGACTTTAAGGTGTCTATCATAAAATTTAAAACTTATATGGTTTTTTGATGGATGACATTGTCAGAACTGGACCAAATTGAGAGGCTTCGGTTCGATTGAAGTCCGCCTGGTGGTAGGTGAGACACTTAACTTCAGTGCTGGAGCTGAAGAGGGGGGAGGTGCGAGCTTCGCCGTCCCTTATAACTAAGTCATGGGCATAGTCGGTCACCGATGGAGCGCTCGATTTAGTTCTCACTGCTATGGCGAACTTGTTCGCTCTTTTAGGTAGTTAGTTTTTTTTTTAAAATGATTCAGTAGAGATCATTTGGAAAAGATTAATTATTATTGCGGAATATATAGCTGTAACTTTGTGAGAAATATCCCACTCTTTTACACATATTTTTTAAATTCACACACATTTTTACTTGTACGTCTGACAATATATGCTTCTCAAGTAAGTTAATATGGAACAAAGTTTGATTACGTCGTGTATAAAAAATAATGAGAGTAACATATCAGCCATTTATAGGTTATGTAAAGCTAGTTAAATTTGTTAATGTAATGTAATAATAATTTTTACTTATTTATAAAAATTAATAGAAACAGAAGAATAAAATTATAACATTAAATAAACTTACCATAAAATCGAATTATGAACTGTGCTGTATTTTTACATAATATTTACTAATAGTTAATATTGTGAGCCAGTGCTATCAATATTCGATGTGAATGTAAATTAATTATGAACAAAGTCAATATTAACCATAGACTCTATTATTGTTAAAGTGGTATAAAGAGTAAAAATTATATACTTTAACAAAAACTTGGGTTAAAGCAAAAAAATTGATACTGTCCTATATTACAAGCTGTGGGGCAAACTAGGATAAGCGGGTGTGCCGGTGGAAATTAATTATAGCCTCCTAAAGGAATCTTATCGCTGCCAGCGGATTCAGGTGAGTCTGTAAGTGAATGTTTGCCTAAGCACAGACGGATGGCTTAAACGCCATAATACGTAAAAAAGTGGCTTCATTGTTCAGGCTTATGAGAGACAGTAGCAACAGCATCGTAAAAATGATTGCCTCTCGGACAGACTGTATAATTCAGTATAAGTGGATTTAGTATAATAATAGGACATGACTAAACTTTTAACTATTTCAGTGTTTTATAATATAGTACGATGATACCATGGTATTCGCACGCAATTGATATTAGTTTTTGACTTGAATGTATTTTACACAATCATTTAATTAGTATAATTAAAGATATGACTTTTTGACATAATTCATTCACTATGTACAAAGGATTTAAACTCTATAGTAAAAGTTTATTTTATTATTAAAAAAAAATTAGAAGAAATAAAAAAAAATAAAGAACTAAGAGCGAGATCATCGGCGAACTAGTTCGCATAGTTCACCTAAAGGAGTGCTCTTTCTACCTAGATCGTTCGCAAACTACCCAAGACGATCTTATATAATATATGCACGTGACACGGTATCTCGCGACACACTCCCCCTATTAGGCCAGAATTTTGCCCTAGGGAATAAAAATAAAAAGTAAGCCAAAACTCCAAATCGAAGCCTCCTGTTGCCTGTCTGTTTAGTGGGCCCCAGATGTAAAGTGGTTGGTTAGGAAAACTAATGAACAGAGGCAAATTACAAATACTAGATTACGAAATTTCAACGTTTTTAATGTAAATAGGAAAGATGTTACAGATTATGTTATTAGACAAAAGTTTGACTGAGGGCAAGGCTCCAATTATTTTACGCAATTCGTTGAATCGTAAAAATCATTATACCATGATAAAATCTTGATTATGTTCCAATGGGACATCCGCAACAGCATAAACTTTCGAAAAGTAGATTCGTTCGTGCCTAAGCATGACTCTACGTGGTAGAGTCATGCTTAGGCACAAATGGGCCGGCTCGACCGGTGCGATACCACGGCCTCACAGAAAACCGGTTGTGAAGTAACGCTTGCGTTGCATTTCTCTCCTCCGGAAATTCTCGACTCCGGAGGCCCAAAATCCCCCACCCCCCCCTAATGATAGCGCTGTTAACAAAAAAGAGACCCCAGGGGGTACCAGCGCTAGCGTTGGAGAATCCCCTCCTGGACGTCACCCCTCAGTACGGAATATAAATGAGCGTGGACGCCCTGGGGGGGGGGGCTCAACTGCGCTCTCAAAATCCGCTCGGGGCAAGAGAAGGCATACCATGGCACCCCCTGTTACGTTTACCGTGGATTTTTGTAACATCAGGGGCTTACATTCTAACATCGACACTGTCCACCCCCACCTGGAGACAGCAAAGCCGGCCTTGTTCTTTTGAACCGAGACGCAGATATCATCTCCAGCGGACATCCTACCTCTGCTACCCTGGGTACGGACTGGAACACTCCTTTGTTCCTAAGGCTGGTGTATGCGTGTACGTTAGAGATGATATCACTTTTCGCCGCCTCGGCAATCTTGAAGGTAGGGACCTCTCCATCTTATGGCTACGTGTAGACTGCGACGACCATCCCCGCATCTACCTATGCCTCTACAGCGTGCTCCCATAGCGGTGATGCTGAAACGGACCGACTCATCGACCACGTCTAAATGGTTACAGACTCAGTACTCCTGTACCACTACCTTGACTGTTGGATCTTTTTCTGACCTCACATCCTGACGGCTACAAAGTATCCGTTGAGGCCCCTCTTGGCTCTTGGGAACATTGCCTGATTAGGAGTATGGTGCCACTCGTTCGCTCGCTGCGGCCACGAGTTACAGGCTGTCGCCGCGTATGGCACTATAGGTCAGCAGACTGGGATGGAATGCGAACATTCTTTGCATCCTACCCATGGAGGCAGGTTTGCTTCTCGCCGGATGATCCCAATGTCGTTGCCGACTCTGTCGCGGATGTTATGCTTCAGGGTATGGAACTTTTTATTCCATTCTCCTTGATTCCCACAGGTGGCAAATCCCAGCCCTGGTTTGGTCGAACCTACAAAGCGGCGTCCCGCCGAAAGCAGGAATGTTACCCAGCATGTGCTAATGCAGTGACAGCACCGGATGTAAAAACCAGCACATTAAAGAAACAATTTAACTTTGCCTCCAGGTCCCTCAAAAGAGTAATTGCTGGGGTGAAGTCGGCTCACATCGGCAAAATTGGCGAGAGACTAGTCGGTCTCCCTTCCGGAACTCGTGCATTCTGGTCTCTTGCCAAAGCTGTCCAGGGGAAGTTATGTAAGCCATCCCTTCCACCTCTGCACATAGGAGATAATTCGTTGGCCTACGACGCTAAAGAAAAAACCGATCTTCTGGGCAAACTCTTTGCGTCCAACTCGACCCTGGACGATGGGGGAAACGCACCGCTGACTATGCCGCAGTGCGAGAGCCGTATGCCGGAAGTCCGGTTTACACAAAGGGCAGTGCGTAACGCGCTCCTTTCCCTCGACGTTCTTAAGTCGAGTGGGCCTGACAGGATCTCTCCTATCGTGCTGAAGACGTGTGCTCCAGAGTTGGCACCGGTTTTAACGCGCCTTTATCGGCTTTCCTACTCTCTTGGCTTAGTCCCGAACTCATGGAAGACAGCTCTAGTGCGAGATCACTCGGATCCGTCCAACTACAGACCGATAGCCATCACCTCCATGTTCTCCAACATAATGGAATCCATTGTTAACTGCCAGCTTCTCCGGTACTAAGAAGACCATCAGCTCCTCAATGATTGACAATACGCCTTCCATCGGGGTCGTTCAGCTGGTGATCTTCTCGTTTACTTGACTCACCGGTGGGCACAGGCGATCGAGACCAAGGAGGAAGCCATGGCCGTTAGTTTGGACGTGGCGAAGGCCTTCGATCGGGTCTGGCACAAAGCGCTCCTTGCAAAGCTTCCTTCCTATGGGCTTCCCGAGAAACTGTGCAATTGGCTCACCAGTTTTCTTACAGACAGAAGCATCAAGGTCGTTGTTGACGGTGCATGCTCCGATTCCAAGACTGTTAATTCTGGTGTCCCATAAGGCTGTGTGCTATCACCCACTCTGTTTCTTCTGCATATCAACGACATGCTGCAGATTAGCAGCACCCATTGCTATGCGGACGATAGCACGAGTGATGCCCTTTCGCCGGCCGCGCTAACATTTCTTGGGTAAACGTCATCGAAAGCCGATCCAAACTTGTGTCTGAAATCGAAACTTCTTTATCAAAAGTTTCAGATTGGGGTCGACTTAACCTAGTCCAGTTTAACCATCACTTAGAGGGTAAGGCCATATTAGCTTCGAAGAAGCTTGGTGTGCTAAACAGATCGAGACAATATTTTACTCCGGCCCACCGCCTGCAACTTTATAAGGCGCAGGTTCGGCCGCACATGGAATACTGTTCTCATCTCTATGCAGGTGCATCCCAGTACCAGCTTCTCCCTCTTGACCGCATTCAACGGAGAGCGACTCGCATCATCGACTGCCAAGCTATTTCTGATCAGCTTGACACCTTGGCGTTGCGTAGAGATGTAGCTTCACTCTGCATCCTTTATCGCTTGTATCATGGGGAGTGTTCAGAGGAATTGTTCGGACTTATACCGGCTGCTGGTTTCCGCCATCGTCCTACGGGACAAAATATCCATCCCCACCACCTGGACGATTGGCACTCCACCAATGTGCGCTCCAGAAGCTTTTTGCCTCGCGCAACCAGCCATTGCATTATAGCATAAAAAAAAAATGAGAATTACGGACACATCGCTAAAAAACTCATAAAAAATATAGAGCCGAACATGGCACCTGTCCTGACATATGTCGTGGGTTCGGTTCCCATACAGGACAAAAATTTGTTTGATCCAAAAATAGTTGTTGCCAGTCTGAGTGTTCTTTGGTCTCCGAAGTTTACATGTTTCTAAAATCTCCCACAATACAGGAGTACTTACTAGTGCGGGATTTGTCTTTTTACATAGAACATAATATTTTTATAATCTTATTTAGACGCTAACCGTCTACCTGTTTTCTAAACTTTTATAGATTAATCAAGTGGCTTTTCTTATACTTATGGAAATAATGTTACTATGATTTATTACCTATTAGTTTTGCCAGTGAAAAGAAGCAGACAATAGATGGCGCATCATACTTTCGTATTTATAATATTTATAAATGCGAAAGTAAGAGCGCTACTGCCGTATCGATTTATACAGATGACGAATAACTTGCTTAATTTTTGTTCAGTAAATAAATTTAATTTTCTGCTAATCTTAGTTTGGATATGACCTTGTAAATTTAACAACTTAAGCTTACGTTATTAAAATTCTGTAACATTAATATAAAATGGAGGAGACAATTAAGAAAAGTTAAGATTTAACTGTATCAAAGCTGTCTAAAGTCTCTGTCTTTTAAAGCTAGCTCATTTCCTTTATTCTCACCCGTAACACCCAGCCATCCTTTTCAGGAAGTATTTGCACGCCCCCTGTTGTACCCCTCCTCACCACTTAACTCGCATCGTGACGATAACGGCACATAATTGATCCTCATTTAACATAGTTCTAAGACGCGTAATGATACAGTCAATGTAATTATATCTTTTGGTAATAATAGTAGCTTCTTTACGGATATCGCATACATTTATTATAAGAAGACATCTAGCCTATCATATTATCAGAGTGTATTTTTTTTCTGTCATACTCTGTGTATGTCGATGGAAGTTCTTGCTATCCGAGGACTCCCTGATTAATTTAGGTACGACAATACTAGATTCACTACTATTAATAAAGCTTGTGCCTCAGCATCATTTTAGGTGTTTACTAGAACAGTTAATAACACAAATATAAAGTAGGATGCGCTGTAAGAATGCTGAAGATGGCAGGACGAGCTAACTAAGTTGGCTGGGATAAATAGGATGCAGAAGGCGGAGGACTGGGTTCTATGGCGTCTTTAAACCAACATACTCTCAATAACACTCCCACTCTTACACACAGCCTCACACACTTACACACACACACTAACATTCATCCGTATACACATATGTACATATATATGTATATACACACAACAAAACACACACGCCTAGTTTTTGATAAAATTTTTGTTTTGTTCTTTTTTTTCTACTATTAACACATAATATTTCTTTGCAATTTCATATCTCCTTCATAATCTCACCTTCCATTGTAAATCGCGATACAGCCGCCTGTTGTGCTTTCCTTTTAGCTTGTTAAGCTTCTTTATGTATACAATCTGCGTTGATTTCTTTCTTTACTGTACGATAAATAGTTTTTATATCTACCTATCTATACAACCATACAGCAAACTGTGTAAAACAATATTGTCTGTCTTGGAAAACTTCTTTAACGTAGTCAATGCTATTATTTTAACTTTTCCTGTGCTGGGCTTCACTTCCTTCAAACTTTGCAAGCCTTTGTCTTAGTCCCGGAGTGAAAGATAGTGGTAGTAATAATCCAACCTTGACACAGTTA
Organism: Tyria jacobaeae; assembly: GCA_947561695.1. Lineage (NCBI taxonomy): Eukaryota > Metazoa > Arthropoda > Insecta > Lepidoptera > Erebidae > Tyria > Tyria jacobaeae. Next base: position 16,017,715 of record OX387220.1, read on the forward strand.
TGTGAGCTTAATACTTCGCTAGCACGGTTATATAACAAATACGGATATTTCAACTAAAAGGATATTTAATTGTCAGCAAAAAGACGACTTAAAGGAGAAGAGAAGAAGAGGTGCGATATGGTTTGGTCCTGGGAACAAAGTGTTCAAATTGCTTACCTCAGCTATAAAGAGAAACTGGGATTATTTAGAATTGAATAGAATTTCATTTTTTTTTTAGAATTACACAAAAATATAGATTTTGCAACCATTCCAGCTTGTTCCAGAGTTGGAGAGAGAGGAAAGAGAAGATTTTGGAAAAAAAAAGACTGAAATGGGAGAAAGTTTTAAATACGTTTAATTCATTTACATATTCCACACACTTTTCCGCTTACCTCAGTTATATGAGGGATCCATGACAAGTGGCAATCTGTAAAAACCTCGAGACCCTTGACATAAGTCGAACATGGGATAAGAGTACCGTTACACAAGATTGGAGGCATTGAAGTATAGTCGAGGCTAAGTATACCTGCCATTAACAATGACGGCTAATGATTTGATAGGATTGAGATGATATTGAGAAGATATAATTTTGGTGACAGCATTAATAATAATAGAAAAGAGTAAAGGAGTTAGTACGCCACCTTGAGGTATGCCCGCAGTAAGATCACACCAGTAGGAGAATGAACCTTCGGAGCAAACCAGCTGCGAGCGACCTCGAAGATACGAGCTTAACCAAGTGATTACAGAACTAAAGACATTGAGAGTGGAGGGAAGGATGCTTAAGAGGATGTCAAAATCGACAGAGTTAAAGGAGCTGCTAAAGTCCAATAGAACTAATACTGTCAGGCGTTGGTTTTCCATAGCCAGTCGTAAGTCGTCTGTAAATTTAAATAATGCAGTTGCAGCACTATGTTCAGAACAAAACCCAGATTGTTATAGACTCAGCAGATTATTAGAGGACAGATAACTATTCAGTTGAATCCATACAGTCCTCTCTAGCGCATTGGAAGGGATAAGGAGAATGGATATAGGGTAAAATTAGAATACTGTGAAAGGGTTAGCGGTTTTAGGTAGAGGAATAACATGGACCCTCTTCCAGGGCGATGGAAAAGTGCTTTGGAGGGAGAAACCAATTATGTGGGGACAACTAGAAGTATATAATCTATAATAGAATAGGACACAACATTTGTTGTTGAATTCCGTCATCACCTATTGCTTTCGTTTAGACAGATAGATGCTCTTTGTGTCACAATCTGTAATCGGGTTGAAAGAAAATGAGGTACATTGAGACGGAGGAAGACTAAAAAAGTTATCTAAGGATAGATTCTTTATCTAAAATATCCACACTAGTCGGTGGAGAGGAACAATACCTATTAAGCATGTTGAGATCTATTCTTGATGAGCAATTTTTTACAGATTTGCTATCCGTAAGATACCTTAAAAATCGCCATGCCTGTGGTGTATTAAAATTTTAACATCACGACACACGCGATCGCAGCGATTCCGAGGAACCTTATTGGTAATGTTTTTTTGTATCTTTGCATGGCTTATCCCGTTTACAGATAGGTTTTTTCATTTTATCGTGAAGCCAAAGCATAAGAAGACGCTTAACTCTTACTTTTTTTAAAAGGAGTATGTTTATTGTAAGGATTTAGGAGTATTTTGTTGAGTCTTGATTTTTGTATCAATATCACCACAATTGTAAATAGGAGACCAATCCATATTCACTACGTCTCCGTAAGAATTGACTGAGGAGGTAAGGGAGCGAAGTTTCAGGCTACGCACGTACGCACGGAAGACATGTGTTAAAGTCCACAAAAATAACAATGTCGTTGTAAATGGGAAGATAGATTTTTTAGATTAGTTTCAAAGGAACACAGTAATCAAGTCTATCATACTATCCTGTCAGTATGACAGGATAGTGTGATAGAAACCCATCAGAACTTTAGCGTGGTAAAAGATGATTTCTATAAAAGATGTTCAGCAAAGCCAGAGAAGTTACTACAAAACTGGTCAACTACACTAAAAATGATATCAGACTAAGATAAATAACTACCCTCGTATAAGTTGGTAACCCCGTAAGGAAGACAGTGTGGGTTTGAGAAGGGTTTCAGATATGAGAGCAGCATGGACAATATTAGAATTGAAATAATAATAAAGATCAGGATAGTGAGCGTGAAAAAATCAAAAAAATATGAAAAGTTATTATCTTATATTCTAAAACCATAAATTACCAAAGTAATTATTAATAGTATTTAACTTATAAGTATTCATTAATTAATAGTTATTGAGTATTAAAAGTATTAATTACTATTTTCATTGCGTAATAGAATAAAATCATTAGCTTCATAAACAGTACGATTTGCTAATCTTATTTTGCTTATCGTTTTTACTTTTTCAGGTTAATTTTGACCATAACAAATTTCACATAGCCCGTTCCTGAGATTTTGAAGATTTCATTTCAGGGTTAATGGGTAATTAGTAGTATTATACAGAGGTTCAACTTATTGAGACAGGTTTGTAAGTAATTCACACAGTTTTCAAAATACTTATTCGTATGGAATTTTTAGATGTGTGTACAGCACACACAACCCAAGTTCTCCACTCTCTAGAATTATTACTAGTGTGAATCAGAAGATAAGTATTTAAATTTTTATGACTGTTTTCAAGCGCACCTATAGATTAATGTCGATAAGCCGTTGAAAATAATTGCTTAACACCAAGTAACTAACAAACCATTGCTGATATTGCCCCCTATTACGAAAGTGGGACTAAATTATTATACGCAAAATGTGGATGGTTATGACTTCTCTATCTCTTAGTATATATATGAATGTATTTTTAAATACATTCATAAATATACTATTTGATATTTTAATTCTTATTTTAATATTTTTAAACCTGTCTGAATTCCATTTTCCGTTTTCCTTTACCTAAAATAATAATAAGCAGCATTTCATAAGCACATTTAGCATACTAATTATAACGAACGTCTGAATGCCGCTAAACTTTCAAAGACAGCTTTCATCATTATTCCGCCCAGCGAGTCGGTAGTGCCAACTGCACCAGAACATATTTACGCTTATCGCTTTATGATAGCTTATATTTATTTATTTTATTTGTCTATAAATGAGGACAGAAAACTAGTTTAGTTCAAAACTAGATTTCTAAAAGGGTACATATAATGTTAGAAAGAGTTTAACTACTGTATAGTTTTATTGTTGCATATATATGTATGTATATGTAAATAGATGTTCCTTAATATTATCACACACATAAATTTTAAACATCACATCACATACACTCACATCTTATTTTATTCCATTTTAAATACATGTATGAACTGTAACAAGAAAATTATGCAATATATTTACAAAAAGAGTGTCACTGGAGTTTTTTGTTTGTTTTTCTCCAAATGATATATCTATTGCAACAGCAAATTAGCTTCACTACTGACTTAACCTGACTGACTTCCCATCTTACATCCATACATATGCTCACGCTTGTATTCACTGAGGGGAAGCTAGACGTGTATTAAACACAGTAAACACCCACATTTTCTTGACAATTCACAAAAACCTATGATTACATTAATTGAAATAAGTAATTTTGATTTCGATTTTGTCAGCAGTCACTAATATACAATAAAATGTTAGTATTACTATGACTTGCCTTATTGCAGGTTGCGATCTTTTACAAGCAACAGATATTTACAGAATATACGGTTCTAATCACGTATGTGTTTAGGTAATGCCCTACCAGTTTTAGGTTGATGACCTTGTCCCTTGAAATGGACATGTTAGTATTTTTTTCAGGTTTGATTTTTTGTATGATTTAAATCAGTTCAGGTCAGTTCGTAATTTTGTATACAGTTTCTGTTTTATTGTTTCTCTTAGTTTTTACATTAGTTTCCTGGTCTTCGATAACAATAAACGTACCATTATACAAAGTATTCAGTTTTATTTTTATAGCTACAATAATTACGATATTTTCTATTCCTTTAATATAAATGACGTCAAAAAGATATTTTACAAATGTGTGTATGGTACGCTAAAGTCGTAAGCTTTTTACCGGAGAGATAATATGGTCATTGTTATTTTACTCCCCAGATAATCGCATTGAATTTATTTTGAATAGTTGAGTAATTTTCTGTCTTATTCAAATGCGTAAGTGACAGGTAGCATATTTTGTTATAAAGTGCTGCGCCAATAGTAATGCCTGAAGCATCACTTTCTGGAATTAATTCATTTTTATCTAAAAAGTCTGAGTATTTTAAAAATACTTAAGCCTATTTCAAAAATCAATGAATTGGCACAATAATGACCAAATGAAAGGAATGTTTTTACGACATAAATCATTCAAAGGAATAGTAAGTTCTGCAACATTTTTAATAAATTTTCTATATTAGTTGCAAAATGCCATAAAGCGTTTTACTCCCCCCTTTTGGAGAAGGGTAATTTTCAACAACTTTGACTTATATAATGTGTCCAAAATATTTTTTTTTCCTTAATCCGAACAAATGTAGCGTTATATAATTGCTCGGGTTACCTCTTCCTCCTCGGGTTACTTACCTTTGCTCGGGTTAATTTGAGATTCTAAGTCTCTTGGAAACATCAGTTAGGTTTTTATTGTGAGTTACTCTCAAAAATTACAAGGTCATCGAGATATATAAAAGACTTTTCATATGTAAGACCTGACATTGCAATAGTCATAAGTCTTGAAAAATAATTTGGACTTGTTTTCGTCCCATTTATCGCGTTTTATTTGATATTGTCCAGCATTAGTTATAAACGCTGTAAGCATTCTTGACTCAGGTTTTAAGGTTACTTGACTAAGATCTTAATGAGCGAAGTAAACAGCAGCAGAAAGAGACTCTAATATCAATTATGTTTTTGGTAACGGGAATTCGTCGTCTTGTATAACATAATTTAATTTACGGTAATCGATTACTAATCTTCTTTTCCTGTAAATATGGTGACACTGTCTGACTTTATAGGTACCCGTAAAATGGAGCCAGACCAGTCACTTTTAGTTTCTTCTATAATTTAATTCGCTTAATTTGTCTATATATTTCCGGTTCTTGACTATTGTGTAATAGATACGGTGTTATATAAACGGAACTAACATTTGGTTTTAAATAAACATTAGTTTCGTATAATGTATTGGTTGTGAGCTTATCCCCGCTTCCGTTTTCCTTGAACGCTAAAAAGTTGTCAACGAGTATGCTCGAGTTCCGCCATCCTCTGCATAAAAAAGTATCAAAAAGTACAAGTGAAACTGCGAAACGTACAATAAATAACACGCGAGTATCCCCTATATTCCTAATCCTATAAAAGAACGTCTTGTTGGTGATACGAGTGAACCGGCGACAAAAAAAGGTGGTTTAAAGCCACGTGTGCCCAGCCTACATCGCTGCTGCGAGGACCTTCCTGCCCCTTTAAACAGTCAAGTAAGTCATCTCCACTATCGGTTGTGAGCTTATCACACGATAGAAAAGATACTTAGAAGAAATACTTTCCGTCGTCACACGCTCACTGGGAGGTAAATGGTCCAACTGTAATAATGATATTAGTATTATTATTACAGTTAGCTCGCTCTGCGTATAACTTACATTTATCAAAATGGAATATTAGATTTTCATTTAGGTAATAAATAAAACTCTGTATAAAAAGTAGGTATAGTCATGAATTCGTTACTAGCATTTAATATCGTAATGAGAAAAATATTATCTACTTAATATTAAAGAGGCTATTTATGATTTCTCTTGTAACTGTTTGTGTAATAATTTTATTTTCTTACGTTATTTTCATTTGTACGGTACCCTCAGCAAAGGTTTTTGGGTACCGTTACGAATACCAAAAAATACTGTAACTTTTTAACATTATTTGGCGTCTATGATCTTTTTACTAATGATTTGAAATTGCAATTCGATAGCCGCATCACTATCTTTAAAACTCCTTCCTTATCGTAATAGTAGGGGTTTTAAAGGTGAGGCATAAGAAACATTTATTGTATATATTTTACTCTTTATATTATCCTATCATCTACATATTACATTTGCCAATTTACAGATAAAATGAAGAAAGTTGAATTGTATAAAACAAGCTGTGTAGGAAAACTATTTTCTGTATACAACATAAATTAAAAAAATCGCCAAGCTATCTGGATTGGCACGAACTTGTTGAGAAACAACGCAATTATGAGTACATATATCCAATACCTATGCGATTAAATCGGAATATTATTCAAATTCATAGATATCTACTTCTTTCGTTAAACATTCTAATGTGCTTTTTCTTATGCATCAGCCAGTATCGGAATCCTTGGCGTCGATATATCAAGCGAAGTCCAGTTTCGCGGTCACTTAGAGAGTAAGGCCATATTAGCCTCGAAGAAGCTTGGGGTGCTAAACAGATCGAGACAGTTTTCTGCTCCGGCCCACCGCCTGCAACTTTATAAGGCGCAGGTTCGGCCGCACATGGAATACTGTTCTCATTTCTATGCAGGTGCACCCCAGTACCAACTTCTCCCTCTTGACCGCATTCAACGGAGAGCGACTCGCATCATCGACTGCCAAGATATTTCTGATCGACTTGACACCTTGGCGTTGCGTAGAGATGTAGCTTCACTCTGCATCCTCTATCACTTGTATCATGGGGAGTGTTCAGAGGAATTGTTCGGACTTATACCGGCTGCTGGTGTCCGCCATCGTCCTATGCGACAAAATATCCATCCCCATCACCTGGACGCTTGGCACTCCACCACTGTGCGCTTCTCCAGAATAATCGGTAATTAATTATTTCGGTAATTTATTTTGTTTACCATATTTGTAACTATGAGTTGTGGTATCGGTAGGAATGGATTTGATGTTTTTTTTTTTACAATCAGCGCACGCTAGGGAAACAATTAAAATCCTGTAAGATACATACACAGAAAGCTTACACTTTTTAAAACGTTGTAATAGAATATGTTATTCTCAATTTTAGAAAAGAAAGGCTAAAAATAAAATCCTAAATACATAACACACACAATAGCAGTGAATGGTTAGAAGATGTGTGAGATGTGTCAAGTTATTATTATTATTATTAAATGTGGTGCAGGTGACGAAATACTCAATAATTGTCAGCATACAATTTGTAATTTTCAATATCAATTTGTGAATTCAAACTCGACAAGGAATTCAATACAATAATTCCATCTAACTTATACATTATTTTATTAAACAAATACAATTTAATACAAAAATAACTAACATTTGGAATACACAATGTAACTTAAACATAGCCCTCTAAAAAAACCTTACCACCGATGCCGTTTATTACAATATTGCTATTAAGCAATGATATGTACCTACTCAAAAATACCTTCTTAGTAAATACCGAAATGGACGCGCCAGTATGAAGTAACCTTGAGCCCTCTTTTTTATTAATATTAAAACGAATGAACCTAACATCATTGTAACAAGTTAAAATATTATAACATTTAAGATCAAAAAATCAATTATCATTTACCGTTTTTTCCGTTTGGGTATCGTTTTATACCTAGACAGAAAACATTTTACTTTTAATATATTAACATCCAGTACCTCTGCTATGATAAAATCTAGTATTACAATTATTTCTAAAGCTAGGAGAAAAATTATCTGTTCCTCGTAAGAGTTCCTCTGTAGTTGTAGATAATTATTATTTTGTCTTTGAGTTGAATGAATATTACCACGGTTGTAAGAACGTTGACCATAATAATTATACTGGCCGCTTCTACTAAATTTATTATTAAATCCATAGGTTGACTTACCCCGTGCTGAAGATGACACCAGAAGTTGAGGGGTACGTAAGTTTTTCGTCCTCAGCGGTACGCACCGCATCCTTCAGCTCCGAGTAGTTTCGTATAAATCATCACAAATTTTTTGATTGCATAATTCTCGTTTATTTTTCTTAATATCTCATACGCCGTTAAATTTTGCAATAGCAAGATCTTAAAATAAGTTGCATAATTTATTACATAAAAATTTGCAACTGACAGAACATAAATAACAGATTTTCTGGTATATAAAAAAAGTTTTGATATCCTTAACAAGGCTCGCAACATCATCGTAATTTTAACTTAGCAGTTTTTCTGAGCCTTGCAAAAGTGCTAAGAAAGTGAAAATTACAATTTCTATTGTGTTGAATACAAAAGAAATTATGTAAATTATGATTTTTTGATAATCAATTTTTTGCGGATACTTGTCACATAATTCTGCAGAGGCAATTATTTTCTCTGTTGTCTTTTCCGAATCATCCATCACTAGGATCAAAGCTATGTATGGGGTATGGAATTTAGTCCCACTAACGTAATATGGCCGCAAGCCTATTGCCGTCAATCGGGAACTTTATGTCTGTGTACTTGCAGACTGATAGACAACAATCCAATCCCTTAGTCGCCTTTTACGTCAACCACAGGAAGAAATTATGTGGCTCTATTCTACTTCACCGAGACCGTCACGACACACCAATAATAAAATAAGATATTTTTTACTTTGTAACTGTAATATAACACTATACACTAACTGCGCTTAAAAGTTAAAAGTTCTAATTATAATTTTCAATTTTTTTTTTGTTCACTCACGACGTACTAACGAACGGGGTACTTGTTTGGATGAAAGAGGATTTTAAATTTTAGAAGTAATAAGCCCCTATTACTACTAACTTAGCGGAAATGTTTTGGAAAAAAATGTTTAGTATATTGTGTGTATACATATATGTGAAAGTCTACCACCGTATTAATACCTCCCGAAGCATTTGGGAAATCGTCACGTCCTTGTCTACTGTTTTGGAGTAAGACTTGCCTATTTTTCAGCAATTGTACACATTATATCCAATACTTACACACATAATATATACACATTTGATTACTCTAATATTAAAAGAGTTTAACTCTCTACACCGAGGCACACAGGAATCCGATTCATTGCAAGAGCCCAGCAACTAAGTACTTAGATGCTCGCGCCCGTGCAGAGTCACCATGAAGTGTGCGGGTTACGGGAAGATAGTAATAAAATACATTTTAGAGCCATTCATGTTTTAATATTACTAACTTAGATTTAATTACATACTTATAATATAAAATTACGTATACCGGAATATTATTATGTCTCATAAACTGACAACACACAAAACAGTTTTAATTTTAATAAGTTTCTCATATTTAACGAATACTGGTAACTTGACATCAGATTTTAAGTATATCTGATTCTGAAACCTTGAGAGGATTTACAGTTAAGAATTTTATTTAAATTTAAATCGACATCCAAAATTAAAAGTATATTAAAAGTTATCTCATTAAAAGCAAAGAATTATCTTACAGTTTTATTTCTCAAGACAAAACCAATGAGACCATTCAGAATGTAAATGTGCAAAGTTTAATAGTTTTCATGTTCATTAATTATTTAATTCCGTCTGTTCACTGACAGATCAGATGATTAATAACAAATGAACGGATTAAACCTCTCAATCCGATCCTAACAACTATAAAATAATTTTATTGATTATAAACTTTGAATTAGGCACACGCAGATTAGTTTCTAGAAAAGTATAGAAATTGTAAATACTTTCGTAGTAGACGTTATTTTAGATTTACACTTCCGTACGTTTCCTCAGATATGTTTTTAGCTTCTTGAAACCACTTTAATTATTATGCTAAGTTGAGTAGCTTACTTCTCTCTGTCAAGAGTTACTTGCATCTGACAATTACTCCCGTACTACTGTAAGTTTTGTTAGATCCAATGAGATAAATTTTTACATCAAGCAAGGTATTAAAGAAGTTTTGTAAGGCAGCTTTCGTAGTAAAGTTTAAACATACATACATACATACATATGTACATACATACATAAGTTCACGCTTTTTTCCCCAAAGGGGTATTCAGATACGTAATTGAGGTCCATATTTTGCTGATTATAATTTAATCTACTAACGTAACAGAGGAAAGGTCTATTGCCATCATCCGGGCACTTTTAGGAATTGGATGAGAAAGTTTAGCCTACACTGTCAGGAAATGAGCATGGACAGGGAAGGAAAAGATACTGCTTATACAAATAGATTGAAGAACATAAGTAATAACTAAAGCAAGTCAGGGTCGCATACCATAACATTCAGTGGTAGACCCATGCTTCGGCACGAATGGGCCGGCTCGACCGGTGCAATACCACAGCCTCACAGAAAACTGGTTGTGAAGAAACACTTGCCTTGCATTTCCTCGAAATTAGTGAGGTTTTCGGAGGCCCAATTCTCTCCTTTTTCCTCACTCTTCTCCCCTCTCCCTTTTTCCATCTCCTCAAAGGCGGGCAGCGCACTTACGACTCTCGATTTGGAGGTGTCCTTGGACGGCGGTTGTCACTTACCATCAGGTGACCCGTCTGTTCGTCTGTCCCCCTTTCATATATATACATATATGTATATATATATATACATATATATATATATATAAAACCTATAACTCGAACTGGCTGGTGCTGGGAAGTCCGAGCCCTCTAACTTACATAATAGTATTCCTATTTCATAGAACTTTTTTACTTGAATAACTTTATTATAACGTATGTTTACAAACAGGAAAAGGAGTTAGAGCTGAGTCTTTTATGTTCTAACTAACTTTAAAACCCTTCTTCCTTCTAACTAACTTTAAAACCCGGTTCTAAGTTCCACTGTATGTGTTATTTTTTATGTATGTTATACGATTTCTCGCCAGTTGCCAATTATTTTTTTATTAAAAGAGCATACTTCTGCGGTGGTCACGTTGAAAAAAAATCACACTGATCATGGGCTACCAGGGAAATTACGAATAAGTTTATTAAATGCATGTATTACCATTCTCAGTATTGCGTATTACAAAGGCGCATTAAGGCGGTTGTGTACTAGTCTTAAAAGTCAGTTACATGATCAGCTGTAGTACAGTCGTATATCAACAAATTCATTCAATCCTTATACAAAAAATGTACAGAACAAGATATTATACTTTATGACGACTAAGCTAGGATATCTGAATTTTACAGAGGCAATTTCCATAAATGTAGGTGCTGTCAAATACACGCTTGTGTTGTCAGCACTAGGTTGGCACGAAGTTATTGTGACAACCTAGTGCTGACAATAACACACAAGGTGATATTCAAAGCACACGTAGCACTTTCAATGTACTCGTATACCTTGCACAAAGAATACTTGATGAACTGGGATTCAAAAACGGAAGATTCCTATTGATCGTCTGCGCATAAGGTCGGAATATTTCAACTAACAAAGCTTAAAAAACTATATATATATTAAACTTAATTTATGATTCCAACTAAAAAGCTGCTAGAAACTGTAGTAGTAGTAGTAGACTAGAGGTTAACTTCAAATAATTGTTTTGACAGAATTCGAAATATTACGAGGAGCGCAATCACCAATTGGTAAAGAAATTGCGGTTGCCTTCAGTTTCTGATTATGAAATTCAAATAAGATTGTTACAAAGTAAATTGTGAAAATAGGAAAATAATTTAATTATTGTTTATCCGTGGGTTTGAAATAAAATTACAGGAGCGTTTCTTTATTTCTGCGAAAACCAAAAAATAAGCATTTTCATTCTCCATGTGTACTAAATAGGTATTTATGAAAAAAAAAAAGTCAACACAGTCACAGTTGCACATTGACACTTATAGTAGATTTTCACTAGCTTTCACATTTGCTTAAACCCATTGGTTTCAGCGAATGTTACGTAAAAGTCTAGTGTAGTCCTTACGAGTGCCTACAGTAGGAGTATTATACTAAAACAATAAGATATCTTTAAGAAATACATATGTATATAGTGCGATATCTCCAAAAATATTGCCTTCCTAGTACAAGAATAAGGAATATATTTGAAAATATTAAAACTATACCATTAATATTTAATATAATTATATTCATTACGTTTAACTTTGAGATTTTTTTTCATATGCTTTCTAGGACTTCCTTGGTTTAATGAAATTTTTCAGAGGATTACGTTTCAACTTCAACGTGCAGCGTAAACTTTATCGAGAGCTTATGTAATGCCATCTGGCAGGGTGGAAGTTTTAAACTTAATGATATAATGTCAAATTAAGAGAAATGCTGTTTTTTATTTCTAATACCAAATGTAAAAAAGAAGCTGAAATATCAATAGAAAAATCAGTCTAATAAGGTATTGAAATTTCTTTTCTTTTCATCTATAGGAATATTCTGAAAATCGTTCAACAAATCGTTGAACGCAGCACCTCCTCCTGTTTTGAAGAGCTAACAGAATAAAAATATATGCTGATATAAAAGCAATGGTGAACATTTATTAGGTGACAAATTATTAACAAGTAGTACATTGTTTTCTATCTCGTCAGTTTTCCTTCCTTTCATTAATTTAGTTACTATATACATATACATATATATATAATTTGAAAGCCGCATCATATTTTTTCTCACATACTTATTTACAGTAAGATCAATGGGTTCTCCGAGTTCACAATAAGGTGAAACATGTTTTCTGATCAGTCTTATTTAAATAATTTCTTAATTCTTAGTCTATCTTTATCCTCATTACGTATTAAACATTTATTATGATACCAGCCAGCCCATGACTACGTTCGTTCGCATTTTGGATGGAAGAATAGTAAAGTTGCTTAGTTCCAACTATAATCTATGTATATCTGTACCTAATTTTATGCAGTTAGGTTCCGCCTTCTGGAATGATAGAAGTACAAACATTTCTCCAAACTTTCGCTTTATAATATTAGCAATTATAAGGTTTAATAAGTAAGTTTCCAATCTTAAAAAATAAGTGTTTACGTCTAAATCACTTCATCCACTCTACAAAACTTTGTTTCGTTTTGTAAAGCCACAGATTAAGCTTAAGCTAGATAAAGTCGTTTATAAGGCTCAGAGTGTTCAATTAGCGTTTGAGGCCTAGCCACAGTGATTGGAGTTCTTGTTTTAAGAAGTTAGGATGTATTATTCTATTATATATGTGGTTGCTACAGTTTAAAACTATTCTTATTTGATATTTAAAAAAAATATTTTAGACATTTGTCATCACAGGATATATCCATATATTAAAATCGTTTCAGTAGTTTAGCTTTTGAAAAATGAACTGACAGAGTTACTTCTACATTTATAATATTAGTATAGATAGAATATAAGAACATTTTATTTAATTTTATTTCAAGGTAAGCATATATAAACGAGAAACGAGGTTGGATTTAGCAGTAGGTAAGTGCCATATAAAGCCATCAAGTTCAGTATTCAGCATTCAATTCTCAGCGACTCAAGTTTTAGCTGGAGTAATACTCATACTTATAACGAGTATGCAGTGTTGGCGTGATTTCAGAGCAAATGAACTAAAGTTAGACAAATGTAAGTAAAGTTTGAATTTCTGCGGGTAGTTGTTTACAGTCACAGTATGCTAAAAAAAAAAAAACAATTTTCGGTGAAATGTTTACTATCACATATTTTTTATATTATTATTTTATATATCAAATTCAAGCCGCTCAGTACAGATATTTATCAGGCTCCTACTGCATGGAAACAGCCAGTTGATATAGGACTCAGACCTGCTTGAGCTGTTGGTTACGCTTCCGATTCCAACCATATAAGTAATATTCCTTTCTTTGTTTGTCTGTCCTCCATTTCCCTTTTAATATACTTTTATTTTATTATTTTGTTTTCGGTTGATAGCAACAGGTTTGTCTCCTGTAACATACGTTAGAGAGAGTTAATATAGGAGTTTAATACGCTTCTGTTGCATGACTAAAAAAACACTGAAAAAGTATTAACGCCATTTCATTGCATGGTTCTAAACACATGCTGGTTATGAAGGAACTACTTATAGATGTTTTTACTGTTCACATCTTTCTTGAAAATGACTGGGTATAGTAGAAGTATGTTATAATCTTAAATAAATTCTACGATACCTATTAAATGTGAATTATATGAAATATTGAATTGATAAGTGTTGTATTTCGATAAAAAATAGCCTATATACTTCCCTAGGTTCTTAAAATAATTTCTTGGACACTTAACTAGAGTAAAATCATAAAGAACAAGTATTAATATTATTTCAATGCTTTCGATTTAGATATTACATGCTAGGATTAATTCTTGTATGCATTTATTCCCCAACCCTTGACATTAATAGTATATCGCTATTTTGCGTGTCTTGTAAAGAGATTTACAGGTCATGTAAGTTACTGACTAAATGTGAAGGAAACAACACGTAAATCTTAAGAGTAATGTTACATTTTCAAATTCGAGAATGATAGAACTAAATCACGCACTACTTCACGATTGATATAATGAAAGATAAAAGTAAATAATACATATATAAAGTCAAATACAAGTGTCTCAATTCCCCACGAAAACCTGACAATATATTCATGAACTCTCAGAGAAAGCGGAGCGAGTCCTCATGGAAACCCACTTCTCTAGAAATTACCAAAATTACACAAATAACGGAGTAGGAGGATGAATATACTGCTGCAGAAAAAGTAAACTGACTAATAGCCTACAGGGTGGTAACCATGGAAAAACAAGATGGGTTATGAACGTTTCATCCCTTTGAATTGGTGGGACCAGGTGTGGTCTTTTATGCCCTATTACAATGGGAAGGTGAGGCTCTTCCCTCCATGTTTAAACATTCAATTCAGGGTGTGTTTTGACATGGATACGTTCCCAAGAGATGGTAGGAGGTAAAAGTAACCTTTATCCCTACACCAAGTGAAAGTGACTATACTAATGCAAAATCCTACATTAATATGCCCAACTTCCTTTGTTCTAAGAGTGTGCGAAAGAGTGAGAAATATCCACAAAATATACCAATGCACCCACAACAACATGCGTACCGCCAAGGTTATTTGGGGTACGTGCCGTATTATGCATTATAGAGGATGTACTTACAAAAAAAGCGATGTGCCTGGGGACCTTTGCAAACATCGAAAGTTCGACAAAACAAAATTAACCAGACATGAGGGAAGTTCAACTCTGAAAAACTATGATAGTTAATATGCTCAGTAACGGAGTCATTTTACTAGTTGAAGGAAAATCACCGATGGCTTTAGTAGCAAAGGGCTACCCGCAAGGGTGTGTCAACTTCTGCGGAATTTGGTTTATAAATTATCTAATCACCAGCCAGAATGATAACCAATACACATCACTACTACATCTTGCAATGCTAATAAGCGAAATTTTTGCGAATATACACACTATGTGAAGTTACAAATGCAGTATGCCAAAAGTATTCAATATTGTACTCCAGCTAGCAAGTAACGTAAAGTATTTAGGAGTAATACTTGAAAGCAAGCTGAGTTGGAGCGCTTACTTGGAGGTGAAAATAAATACAAACCCGAAATCCTTCAGCCAGTGCCTCAGAATGATATGAAAAACTTGGGGCCTATCCACTACCAATGTCCTAAAAAAACATATATCCTCTTCCACCAGCATGGACCGAAGATTAGAGTAGAATTTGGCGTAACAGTTAAATACAATTAAAGGACCCTAAATATTTGAATAAAGCATTAGTTGGATCGCAATTAGAGCGTGATATAGTGATATGGAATCCCTTATCCCGGAACTACAAAGATATTGAAGAAGGTATAATATCAGTTATTGAAAGCTATGGAGCATTGTTGCCAAAACAATATAATCAGAAATACCAACAGTAGTATCTCTAAAAAGTTAAAAAATTAAGTGGAAGAGCTACGGTTAAGCAGGTGCGATAGCACGGCCTCACAGAAAACCGGTTGTGAAGCTACGCTGGCTTTGCATTTCCCTGAAATTAGAGAGGTTTCCGGAGGATCATCTCCCCCTCTCTATTACCTCTCCTCTCATCCCCCTCTAAATTTTCCAAACTCCATGTATGTATCTATGTATGTATGTACATATGGCGCCCATGCAATGTATTTTAATTTCCGTAATTATTGCATGTCGTGTTTGGTACATGTGTTTGTCGAATAAAAATAGAGATAGAATAGATTAGATAATAAATACATATAATTATCTAACATAGTGTATTACGGTTTCCCAATATAATACAAAGTGATTATGATACTGGCTGAAATTGTAATGTTTACATAAAGAGTGTATAAATACAAATGTTATTCAAACTATTTTAGTAAATCGTGTCAAATTTGTTGTTATTGATGTTTGAAATAAAATTGTTAGCAATGTTGTAGAGAAAAATGTATGGCAAATTGTAGTTTATATGTTCTGATGCTGTAAATATACTATTTTTGCGACATTATGTGTTTGTGATATTGTGTATATGTAATATTATATGAATGTTATGTGATATCTTCACTATTTATTAATCGATCTCAATAATTCTGTTAAACAACTCTCATGGGGCAGATGGTGTTCACTATCCCTACTATGGTTAATTTAATTTAACATTCATAAATTTATAGAGAGGAACGCTATAAGCCCAGACTTATTATTATTAGTTTCGATTAAGTTTAAATTACGACATATAACAAGATACTAACTGGTTTTGACTGGTTATCAAAACACAGCGATGTTGAAAGCTAAGGGATTGCTCTCGAGAAGGAAGCTATTAATTTTGTTCTGTGATGAGTTAGTTAACTCAGTTCTGAAATGGGTTATTCATTATTTCTTTAAAACTAGAATAGAATTTACCCCCTGTTGCGAAGACAGCTCATAATAATTAAAGCGGTGGGCTGTATACATAAAACTTTACTGAGAAATATTTAAGTCGCGTCTGCGAACGATACAATTTGAAGTTAAATGCAAAAAGTTCAATATGTAACTCGTAAACGTCTGGGCTTGTGACAGCTGACTGCCTGTCGATGCAGGTGTGTGCGGCGGCAAACTAATGTCACGCTCCGCACCCCTTCCTCCTCTTCGACGCTGTTGAACCGGTTGAGTGAATTTACTCAACACACCCCAAAGTGAATAAAAAGACACAGAAGTTACGTTACGTTACTTATATTACATTTACTTTGAGAAGTATCAGTGCTTTCGCATCTGGTCTCGTTAATAGGACTTGTAACTTTTGTATAATTATTTTTATATCCTTTAATCTTTACGTAAAATGTGAATTTAAGCATTTCCGAGTCTATAAAGTTGGTATATGGACAAGTTTAATTCACGTGCATCATTGAAAAAAAGAATACAAGGTAATAGGTATAATATGAAATACTATAATACATATGTACATATATATGTATGCTCAAGCCTGTATCCCTTAAGGGGTAAGCAGAGTTGTATAAAACACCTACATTCTGCCAATAAGAGTTTGGTCCCACTAACGTTATAGGTACTTTATGCCTGTATGCCGTGCCGTGGGTGCCGTGTGGTTGTCGGTGGAGTAGGATAGAGCCACGACGTTTCTTCCTGTAGAAGTCGTAAAAGGCGACTTCGAGATCGGACCCTTATCTATGACATAGTATGTATTAATATAATACATATATGTTATATTTCGCTCACTCGCTTGATAAAGGTCCCCGGGCCCATCTGGTGTCAATAGATGTTAAAATGCACGTATTACGCCTGTAAATAGTCCCCTGTCTTAATATTGCTAACCTTGACAAGCTACTACAAGCTACTATACTACAAGTCGAACTTAATTGACGTAATTTGGCACAACGCCCAAACTACGATCTAAAAGCTTCAGCAATCAAGATCTTTTATAACAAAAAAGGCAACACTTGATAGAAATAATATTTGTTATAGTATAAAGAACCTACTAAGTACGTGTTTTTATAAGACCATGGTTTTATATCTCAGAGAACGAAGCGGGGGTTACAATAAGAGCGATTTAAACATTTATTCCAACATAATATCTTATAATTTTATATAGGATATTTTAATTTAAAAAATGGCTTAATGGCATACTTTAATACTAAGTCAAGCAGCGATATCATATATTTGTGAAAGATGAACTGAACTGGCGATACTAATGAAATCACAAGAAAGAAGTAAAATAACCTGCTGAAAGTGACAAATAATTAATTTAAACTAGTATTTTTCTTTCTTTTTTTTTATATTAGACTACCATAGTGACTCCACTTTGCCTGATGGAAAGCAATAGGCGCAGTCAATGCAGCATGGTGATTCAGACTATGGCGGCCTGGTGAGATGCTTTTTCACGCCCCGCTTAAAAGACCCGGGACCAAAGTGGGAAGGAACCACGTGCGCTGGTAGAGAATTCCAGGCTTTTACCGATCGGCACAGGAAAGAAGAGTTAAACCATTTAGTTCGG
Organism: Tyria jacobaeae; assembly: GCA_947561695.1. NCBI lineage: Eukaryota > Metazoa > Arthropoda > Insecta > Lepidoptera > Erebidae > Tyria > Tyria jacobaeae. The sequence continues at coordinate 16,035,920 of OX387220.1, forward strand.
GTACGTATATTTTCGACGCACAAACGGTGACTCCTCAGGCCAGCACGTGTAGTCCTGTAGAGGAAGGGAGAAGGTAGGACCAATTGGAAGAGCTCATCAGAACACTCCCCGTGATGTAGTCGATAGAGGACTGCCATAGAGGCGACATCGACACGACACGATATTGACGCTCTCGATCGGTTGCGCGACGTTGCAACCGATCGAGAGCGTCAAGCGAATACTGCGCATAGCCGTCCCAGAGATGAGAGCAGTACTTCACGCAAGAGCGAACCCGGGTCTTGTATAAAAGACACAGTTGCTCGGGCGAGAAGAACCGTCTCACCTTGTTCAAAACGCCGAGCTTTCGCGAGGCCGCCTTAGTGACACTCTCAAATCAAATATCCATGCCCACTGCCTATCCTGCAGTGGCAGTTGAGTGCTCTGAAGAGTAGGTAGTATATGAAATCTCAAGTGATTGAATTAAATACGATAGAGAGCGAAAAAAACAATGTATGGGCGCCTTTTATACCACGTAAGCAACTATATAACCGGATTGAGTTAGTACTTTAATACTAATTAGTAGTACAACAGTATCTAACAATTATTGTGAGATACTGTTGTACTACACACATCGAAAGTGTCTAGGGATGAGGTTTTTACCTTTTAGAGTATCGCACAATTACGGATCATAATTTAAACTTTTTTGGATAGTTATTGATTCGTTTTAGTGAATATCGCTATTTGAATAAAGAATTTTCTTTAAATTTTGATTAATAATTCATATACTGCTTCGGAACCGAAAAATATTACAATTTAAGTAAGAAACGATTTGACGACTAGGTTTGGTAAATATTAATTGTATTTTTTTTTTATTTAAAAATGTACTTCATCAACATCAACGCTGTTTTGTTTTCAACCTAATTTCAGATAATTTTAAATTCACATAAAAAAACTCGACGGCTACGGGTCATCATAAAAAAGACAGAATCATGCCATGTCTTTTTTTTCATTCATTAATAGTGATTAATTGTATTCAGTAAAGCTGAAAACTACAGTAGGTATATTCGAAAATGTGTTTTATTTAATACCCATAGGCAGAAAACTAATTTTCTTGCGACTGTGTATTTGTAAGCTTGTTTTCGTTGTTCTTTTTGTATCGTTAGTTATTGCCCTGCATTATACTTAAATCATCTTAAGTGGAATATAACGCAGCATTGTTGAAGTCAAATATATGCAATATTTTGAACAAAATGTGAGTTGTCGAATTGTCAATAACATAGTACATTGTTCGCTTAAAAAATATTATACTGATAGTTTTGAAGAACTACGAGTAGTTACTAAAATTAGTAATTTCAAGTAGCCGTTTTTAATATTTGCAGTCACCCACAGTCTGTCACCATTTAGTATTTACACATTAATACAAACGCTCACGTCTTTATCCCCTGAGAGGAAGGCAGAGTTGTATTACACATTTTGGTCAAAACAGGGAGAAGTCTATTGCCACCAACCAGGCACTATATGATTGTATATTTCATTTTAATTTCATTGATTCATAAACAATTAACAATGGTTCTGAATTAATACAATAAAACGGCAGTACAGATTAATAGAACACATTAACAATGACAGGTCTAAATCCATGCAAAGATTGAGCAACAAATTAAACAAAACGAAATAGAAAACCAATAAATGCAATATCTAATACAGCACACAGATATTCAATAATTTTAGTTACATCTATAATAATAATTAGCATGCATAAATAATAAGAAAAATAATCAATCAATTAACATTCAAAGGACTCCACAGCGCAACTGCATCATAATCAAGTTGAAAGAAATCGATTATTAAGATTAGATAAGATTTCAATTGTATCTCTTGTTAAATACTTAAAGCAAGCACATAACTAACAGGTTTAATGGTAACGAGGAAACTGCTTACAAATGAAAATCGCTATCGTATATTACTTATATACAATATTTTTTTTTTTACTTAGGTACCTGAAAACCAATTTAATATTATGTGGTTTTAGTGCAATTGAATGATATTAATAACGGTTTCACTCACGTATTTATTAGTATTTATATATCTACAGCAGCGCATCGTTCATGAATCTGCAGTTTCAAGATCCGGCGCCAGGTAGGAGATAATATTTATCGTGGTACTAAAGTGAATGATAGAATTTAATGATATAATATATGTACATATTATGTAGTTGTATAAAGAAAACAAGTTTTATAATAGGAAGGTAAATGTAAAAAAAAATGTGTGAAGTTTTTATATGCTTAAAACAACGTCATTGTGATTGAAAAAACAGTTAAGCACTTACACATGGCAAGAGCCATCATTTGAAACAGACTACTATTAGACAAGTTAGCCTTTGGAAACGTTCATAATTTTAAATCTGATCTATTCCGTTTTTAACCAATTGCCATAGGCAGGTTATAAGATACAGAGCAACGATTTAAATGATCTGTTCATCGAATAGTTACAAAACCTAAAAGTCTTGTAAGCTGAAGAAAGGCAAAATAAAATGTATCAAATACTTTTTAAAACACAGTTTTTATTTAATGTGAAACCAGTTAAATAAAATCGAGTGTCTTGTTGAATTGTTTGGTTTCAAGTTTGTCACTTTAGATTGGAAAGTCGGGAGTGTATCGGAAAGTGCTTATATGTATTTAAATGGAGAGTGTAAGTGAAATCATTTAACATTTTATGCACAGTCACAATTATTAACAGAGGAGTAATCTGTAGCCTAAAATTGTGCCTTTGGAATAACGTATAAGACTTAAATGTAGTGAGAACAAAAATATTCTCTGTAACAATTACGAAATTAATGAAGCTAAGCTGATCAGACTCACCATTCAAAATTTTATAAAAAACATCTTATGCCTCATTATTCAGTTGAACGTAACGAACGCAAATAATAAGTAGAAGCTTTAAAGTTCTAATGTAACTACATTATCTTCTTTTTTATGGTAAAGGGGAGCAAACGAGCAGACGACTCATTTGATGGTAAGTGACAACTACCGCCAATAGCACCTCTAACTCAAGAGTTGTTGTTATAAGGACCCCCCTCTCCTCTAGCCCCTCGGCAAGAGGAGAGGGGGTTTGGGCCTCTAGTATCGTAACTCACTCGGTAAATACAATGAAAGCATTTATAAATAACTAGTTTCCTATGAGGCCGTGGTGTTACTCCGGTTGAATGATTCGTGCCTAAGTATGCCTCTCCCACATAACTAATAAACATTTTTTTTTTATATAACGAATGAAAACTTTGACAATATAGAAAACAATGCAATTTGATTCATAAGTGCACTAACCATCTTGTTCAAAATTCATCATCCAATAGTATATACAGGCCTACCATAGCTTTCAAATTAACATACGTATACAAATATTTAAACTCAATACGTAGATTTCAATTATAATAGACCTAAAAAACGAAGAGGTTCTTGTGCTCGACAGCAAGTTTTTTTTTATTATATTCTACGATTTCTCCACCAAACGTATACCGATTTCTGTTATTATTTATTTTTTATTTACCTTAACTTTAAATAAGATACATATGTGTATATATGGACTAAGTTGAGTATCTTAACCAGGCTTGGTTCGGTCATACTAAAATAAGTTATGCTTTCAGAATATGACACTCCGTTAGACAAGACGAAACTAAGGATTAGAGATTTTTAGTCTAATTTGGTGAGTTTTACAAGAAAAGAATTGCTGCCAGTGACTTACATTTTTTTAAATACTTGCAAGGTTTTGGCTTGTCGTGTACAGGCAAGTTTTTTCTTACAGACGCGCTCACGCCAGCATTCGTCTTGCACCTTGCAGAGTAAAACAACGGGCCCACGCGTACCCCGCGATGTACCTTTCTGGGTATAACATAACATAATGGAATTGTTAAATCTGGGCTGTCGTACTTATTATTACATTAGCCGTACAGCATCATAGACGACAAATGAACATGTTTGGACTCCATGCTTAATAGCTGCTGCTTCTATTTCTGTAACAATTCTTTGTAACATAACTTTGGCTGGTGACGTCTATATTTCATAGTTCGCAAAAAAATATTTATCATATTATCATATATATTTTTTACCATTTCCAGTCTAATAACATATTTAACTCTCCAAATTTGCAACGAGTATACAAGATGAGAGCGAATGAGGGCATTGAATAGTAGAACAAAGTTGGACGCTGTCTTAAAGTTGTGTGTTTCTCTCATTACGAAACCGTACATCCTGTAGGCTTTATTACTGATATTGTCGATATTCAAATCAAAATGAAGCTCTGATTTCAGTAACATACCGAGATCGCAAATTGAGTCTACCTTATGTAAAATAATGCCATGTAAATTGTAATTAAAATTAATAAAATTCCTGTTCTTAGTATTGGATATATTATTACATTTAGACAAGCTGAGTTAAAGTTTATTATTAGAGTAGTAGTCGGAGAGAAGAGAGAGATTAACAACCTGTTGGGTTCTACTGTAAATGTAAGTCGTGAGCCATCTTAACAAATTACCCCGAATGGTGTTAACAGCGATTTTATCCGAAAAAGTTTTATAGTCCACCTTGTCAAAAGCTTTCCGAAAATCAGTGTAAGTAGTTTCTGTACAATATCAGGTTAGATATCGTTGATCTACGCTTAACAAACCCATGTTGTACGAGAGTAATAATGATATCAAAGTAAGTAATTTCATAACCTAACTGCTGGCACCTCAAAGGACTTCATTAGACGTCCATAGACGTTTGTTAATTGTGTGGAATGGCTTTGCATTTTTAACTCCTAATTCTCTGATAAATGAAGGTCTAATAAATTTCCAAAATTTTTTTTTACATACAAACATACATACGCTCACGCCTATATACACGTAGGCAGAGGTGTATATAGCACCCACATTTTGTTTATAAGAATTTGGTCCTACTAACGGCAACATTGACGACAATGGGCTTGCGCCTTATAAGGCGCAAGCCCATTGTCGTCAATCGGGCACTATATAATTATTTTTTATTTTATTATTTTTTTTAGTTCAAAATCGTTCGGTATATATTTAATAAGAACATACCCGATATGAAAATAACTATTATCAAAACTTTATTAGATTTGTTTTTCAGATGTTACACTTGATGTGTTACCACAAAAGTTTTCAAAAGTAGGAACACAAACATTTGGCATTAACAGACTGTCTTTCTCCCAATTTAGCATTACTTAGCTAAGTTTAAAACTTATACTCCGCCATATGGCATTACACAAACTCTACAAAGTTTACTCTGCACACTGAAGTTGAAACGTAAACGTAATACATAATAGCCGGAATCCGTAGAATATATAGTAAAAAGTTTCTCAAAGTAAAACCTAATGTAAATTATATTATATAGTTTCATTTTATCAAAATACTTCCATTCCGTAGTATGTTGTTAAGTACCAAGTGTTTTGAGAAGCTAGCTGACTTCTCGAAGCTATGTAACTAATTTAGCATATTACTGCTACTGTAGCACTCGTAATGAATAATTTGATACACGCCGTGTCTATCTAAAGTGTTTTCTTCATTGTACACAAAAAATAGGATAGATACAAAGTTATATTTATGTGTATCTAATACCAACTACCGTGCAAATGGCTACTTATCAGTAGTTTTCGTTTTCCTTTAGGTAAATATTGGGAGAAACAAAAATGGAAAAGAGTGTACAATAATTAGAAGCCTAAGATATATAAAACAATAACATATAAATAATATGGATATTATTTATATGTATCCTTAAAGTAATTATGAAAAATGAATATTTTGATATTTACATAGATAACAGATACAGATAAGATACAAAAACATAAATAATTAATAAATAGGAGTATCAATTACTTACAAGCTTACTTGTAAAAACCTGTTTTTATGCCACGGTGTTTATATTTTTAGAAAAAGAAAACATTAAATTAATTCACATTTCTTTAATATCAAGTAACACAGTTACACAATTAGTTAGTTGTTTGTTGGTATTAAAAAAAATACAGTAAATATTTATGTGGACCCTAATAATATTCTCATCAACAATAAGCTTATTGTTTTATTCCTCAGAAGCCTTGTTTTGTTTTAGTGATAGTTTCATAAATACTTTGTACATGTAGAGAATAAATCGGTTATTTTCAGTTTTTATAAGAAACGAAGAAACGCAACAATAATTTTCTTGCAAAATTCAATTACAAATGGTAATCAAATTCTTTTTCTCTTTTGTAAAGGATAAAATTTCGGAATGAACTTTCTTATAATCTTATTTGAACTTCAGAACCACAGACTGGACGCAACCGTAATTTGTTGTCCGTGATTGTGCTCTTCGTGATATTTCGTATTCTGTGAAAACATTTCTTTGAAGATAATCTCTTATCAACTGCTACAAAACTTTTTACTCGGAATCTTAAGTCAAATATAAAATATTTATTTTCTTTACGTTTTTTAAATTGAAATAATCAGAACTTGAGCTCCTATGCTCAATCATAATTTTATATTCTATATATATAGTATTTTATCAGGTTTTATTTGCAAAACATATTCTTTTTTAAGTCTCTGGACAAATTTGTGTAGCCAGCACAAGGTGTATTGTTATTGTATAATATATATCACGGAAATTGCCTCTGTAAAGCACAGGTATCCTAAGTATTACTAGTTGTAAAATATAATGTCTGGTTCTGTACCTTTATTATATAATATCAACGACGGAACGAATTTCAAGATATATTACTGGCACTGCTAATCATAAAGAAGACCGCTCGGATTCGTCCAACTACAGACCCATAGCATTCACATCCTTCTTCTCCAAGAAAATGGAATCCGTTATCAACTTCCAGCTCTTCCAGTACACCTCCGGTACTTAGAAAGACTTACAGATTAGCAGCAGAATTGAACACATTTCTTAATAAAAAAAAAAAAAACAGAAAAGGAACCGAATGAAATATTAAATATTTATCTGCAATATGTTAACTAACCAATGCTCATTTAACAACCTTACAAAACAAATATTACCCAGAACATTTAGTTTCTAGTGACAAATATCGTATTTAAAAATCAAAGATACTAATTGCTTAAAGTACAGGATCATGCTGGTTGGTCTCATATAATTAATACATGAAGCTTTCTTGTGAGAGCAACAAGGCACAAGGAGTCGCAAGGCAAAGTTTCTCACTATATATATACATGTTATAATAGTTCCTTGGGAATCTTCAAACCTAACCTAAATCCGTAGAAACTCGCGTCTAATAGTGGCGTATGATAAAATAAACAACAATATTTAGTTTAGTAGATGGTATTGTAATAACTTACTTTTAATGTCAGTGTTTTTTCAAGTTTCCTTAAAATATACATGTTACTTTGCATTAGATGTGAGCAGATGGTACTTACCAGATAGCAGTTTTCATGGTAAATTATGTTTCTTAATTATCTTCCTTAATGTAACATACGCAGAACATAACATAACATATCAACAGTACTGTGTATATGCAGATTTATCTTGTCTGTCCATAAATAATGAGTCATTAAAACCTTTTTCACTCTCTACATTTAAATACTGAGAACTATATAAAAAGTTTGTCGATTCGCTACCTACCTAAATTAGATAAAACCGTACTGTTGTGTTAAATCGACACTATGGATAGGACCTAATCAGAACTCGTTAAGAGATATAGTTATATCTAATAGTTAAAAGCTAAATGAATACTATCGATGCACAGGGCAGGTATGCGCTGTTTATAAACTATTTAGTAAAAAAAATATATTGTTACGGAAGAACTAATGTCTCTGACGAGTGACGACACAGTCTGTGTGCGTAACATTGCACCGAACGCGTAGCACTTGCACTGTCCCTGCGTAATACACGTAGGCCAGTCGAACAGGAGCACTTCAACACTTTTCACCTTACTGTTTCACTTCACTTTTCTACAAATTCGCTTCTTCTTCTTGTTCTCCACTTAAGATACTTGCAACTGAACTGCCCTGTAGGTGCTCTTGGAGCTCCTTATACACCAATCTAATTTCGATTGTCATTTGTTGTATTTTGTTATTCTTTACGATAGTTTTCTGAAACTTTATTTTTTTTATTCATTTTGTTTGATCTAGTGTTTTCCATTGTATTCGAATTTTCTAAAGATACCACTCCACTTTATTAGATTTTTTTATAAAATACAGAAATCACAAACCCATAGAGACCCGCCGGGGTTTCACCTCACGGCACTTAGCTTGCAACCGTAGCCACTACCGCTTAGTTACCGGACTTGTCAATTTATCTTATCATGTCACAATACGCATGAAACCCGAATGTATTACATCGAATTTTATACCTTACGTCACTTCCACTATCAAGACTATTTAAATCTCACATCATTTCGAAATCCATTTTGTATAAAGAAACATCAAAATCCATACTATTACAAATATAGATGCATATACAAACATACATTGACTCGAAAATATCAACTTTCTTGCTCAATCCTGTAAAAAAAATAACATATCGCCAGAGTCACAAAATATTATAATATGACCATTATATTGTTGATGGAGTAAATAATTTGATTAAAAAGAAGTTTGAAAAAAGAAAAGGTCTTTTATGGAAATGATTTCATAACGAAATAACATGACGAGACCAATTTATAAAACACCAATTCGATCCAAATACATTTATAAGATAAAACTTGAAGTAGTCTAATAACAACCATAATAATCTAACGCAGAACTTGGATCATTTCTTGAAAACACTTAAACAAAATCGTTTAAACTAAGTGTTAATTGTTGAATTTAAACAGCATTTCTTGCATAGAATTAGAGACGTTCAGCGTGCACATGCTGTCCTTCAGTTTACTTAGAGCCTTACAACTTTTCGAGATTTATTGCTTTCTACACTTTTGTTTATTGCGAACATGAAATAGAGAAACGTAAAACTCTCTTTAATCTTTTTTGTTATTAGCTATTGATATGGTGTAAGTTAAATTTTCTGCAAACTATATTTTGAACTTTGGCAAACGTTCAAAGGATACTTTAAAATTTTGTGACATAATATTTTGTTAAAGATTAACTTGTAAGTTATGTAGAGGTAACATTTTGTGGTTGTGAAAAGTTACTTGAAAATTACTTTATCTATTTATTTTCTACTATGTATTTATAATTTATTGTAGAATAATGTCTACCCTGGTTTCTTGATGGCTATATTATTTACATTTCTTGAAGCAGGGCTTTAAAGGATATTAATCTAGTGTTGTAAACTTCTATATCTAACTCTTAACTCACAATATTTTTGTATAAAGTCTTCCTTTAATTATTTGTTAGTACAAAATAGTTACTTTTTATGTAAAAAAAAACTATAAAACGTGAGTCGTTGAATTGCTGATAAATATGTATCCTTATCTTTGAAGTGTCAATAACTGTATTAAAAGTTGGGATTCTTACTAACCACTACCTTTCACTTCGGGAATAAAATAAAAGCTTTCAAAGTTTATAGTAACTGAAGAGAAACCTGCAGAAACACAGGAAAAGTTAAAATAGTTTTAACCGCTTATATTATAACTAAATTAGAAAAGTTTTCCAAGACAGAGATTATTATTTTGTACTGTTTGCAGGTTTAGTTGTATAGATTGTAGGTAGATAGATAATCTCTTTATTGTACTGATTGACTATATAGGTACGTGAAGAATCTTATCAAGGAAACGCCAAAGTACACTTTGCGAACTAACAGCGGTTTGCGATGGATAGGTACATTTATAGGTTATGAGGAGTTTGAGTGAAGAAATAATTGAACACATTTAGGATTAGTTATCTATAATATACAATTGCAAGTTATCTTAGAGTATTAGGGAATTAAAACTAAAGACATATATATACATACGTACACGAACATACAACTACTGTAATATGCATACTCGCTACATACACAATTTATATGTTCTAATAAATCAAAGAAAATACAAATACCTAGCCTTAAAATAAATATTATTACAAGAGAAACTCTATATTTTTATATTGCATTAAACATTTATTACTGTGTGCCAGTTTATGCATTAATAAAATAGAATATATGAAGCTCATTCAAAATAATATCCATTTTCCGTGAGTTTTATTTATGTTTACCTACATTACATATATACCTACTTTGTTTAAAGTTATCCTAGCAGTTCGGTTCTCTTTATCACCCCACTCTATTTTAATATGACAAAAATATTTAACACCGATTGCAGCGAAAATGAGAAAACACAATGAGTAGTAAAAGATAAAGATATGAATAAGAATATGCAATACAAGAAAGGGGTTTTTGCTTATACCGAAGAATTGAACCTGTAATTCGAACTGGCTGTAGCCGGATGTTCAACTCTACAGGGCTCTTCCTTTCTTCTTCTTGTCGTGTAGTGACTTTTATCTATCAGAGAATATATATAATATACAGTTTATGTAATGCCCGGGACGGCATCATCTAATTACTTTGAAAGTGCATATCGTCATTTTCGATCAAGTGGAATTGCATAAATACCTTTGAGAATACCACCCTGTGTTCCTAAAATACTTTGTCCTCTTACTAATCATTAGAATGGGTTCCTAATTTGATCACTTGCTAATTGCCCTCCGTAGCTCCCACTGATCGCAAAATAAGACTGGCATTTCACACACTTTTATTTTATACCCTGGAGAAAACCATGACTTCCAGAGAGGCTAGCGCATCCCCAAATAAAAGGTTCGCTATATTATACTGTTGCACCTATGCTCAGCAATCCACTAGAGTGTAGAGAGTGGTTTCGTTTAGACAGCCTCCTCGATTTTTTCTTCCAGACTACATATACGAAAAGAAACTTGAATAACTGCCTTATTTGGTAGAGAGAAGCTGCCTTCCTGCTTAAATAAAATAATAATAATAATAATAATTTATTGATACAGAAAAGAGATACAGTGCTTACATACATATTACACAAAAAGAAAAACATTATTTTATTACAAACTAAAGCATTCGGGCTCTGGCACCCATAGTAAGATTTAACTTGAGTCGTGTCCTATAGTGACACGAACTAAAGTTAACAGAGCCTTCAAAGTATTGTTCGACTGCACAGATGATACGCACATTTTTAAACTAATATATTAAGATTCTGACCAAAATAATGACACGAATATTATAACTGATGTATTGTATACAATTAACGGTTATTCGTTCCTTTGGTTTTATGATTTAACTGGATCAACAAACGTTCAACCGCTTTGTTGTAGAAACAATATGAAGCCTTTCGTATTTTTTATCGTTGCTGATTTTTAATCTTTCTAAGTGCAGTTGATAATCACAGCAGCTAATTAGCACAAAGAGAACTAATATCTAACTGACTAGGAATGCCACGCATCATCACACTAGGGAGGGTATTCGTTCTTTGTTCCTTTGCAGAATTATATATTGATGCTATAAATATGACCGCTGGCTATTGACCTAAAATACTGTATTCATATACGTTAGTAAATTGCATAAACTTAAATTTTTATTTACAAAAAAAAATATTTTTAGAGAGCAAGTACACTTAAGATTTTTTGTTTCGAATCACGATTGTAATCTCAGACTAAAAACACAGCGACTACTGAAGCGTTAGTATATTTGTAAGCTTTATTATACATAATGTTAAATTACCTGTAGGAAGCATTACATCACTTTTCAAATTTTTTTTTTAATAACGTGACGAAGTCGTGTCCATAGCTAGTATTTTATACTTTTTATATTAGGAAATGAAACGGTATTTGGTTTGACATTAAGAACGCATAATGTCAGGTAGGTATTTACTTCAATTCTCCCACGCACTGAAGCGAGAAGATAAATAGCACCCAAAAGACTTTTAATGTAAACGTACAAGAAATAAATTTGTCAGCAAATAGTCAAGGGACCCCGAAAAAAACACGGCAGGATTAGAATACGACCGCCTTGTAATAATTTAATTATTACAAGGCGCAATAATATCAAAGCTAAAGAGAGTACCGTAAACATTCCATGTGAAAACACTTTTGATAATAAGTCTAAGACAGTATTATTTTCATCATATATTAGTGTTAGTGTATTCAATGTCAATTAAACATTGTCATTAAAGTAAGAGTCACCTCACATATGTATTTACATACTAATAGCAATTTCCCGCATTTTCACATACGTTTATATTCACTTCTCTTCGCTTCAGTCGAAGCGTGATGTTTCATAGCCTTTATTATTCCTCAATATCTATCCGATATAAAAAAACATTTTTGAAATTAGATAAGCAATTCCAGAGATTACCTTCTATTCTAGTCTATTTATTTATTAAGTTATAAATCTTTGTGGACATTTGAGAAAAGAAGTAGGTGACCTGTTAATTAATAAATATACAATATATATATATATATATATATATATATATATATATATATATATATATTAAACAAACTATAAATAAAATAGAAAGAAAAACAGAATACTCATATTACTCGCATTTACTCGTATCTTAGTTAAATTACCAACTATGACTAGATTCGGCCAATTTTTGGAATAAGAGTTCTTTGACTTATAGCTTAAAAGAGTTACGATTTGCGGCAGTCCTGATTTCGAGAGGAAATACATTCCATAGGAGGATATATCCCAGTGCTATGAGATTAATAAAGGAGAAGAAGGTTGCTTGATGTCCAAAGGTTTCTGACATGGTTCTTACATAAGAATTGAAAGTGTGGGGGTAAATAAGTAGAGGGAGGATGAGAATTGAGGAGAGTGAATATGGTAGCGGGTGCACGTTTACTCGCTTTCTACCTTCCAAAATGCTCCCAATGTCTCCTTTTGACAGTTGACAACTGTCAAAAGAAACAGTAGATGGTGAAAGATCTCTCAATTATGTAACTCGTCTTTTAAAGAACATCTAGAAAGACCTTTAAAATAACCCTGAATAATTGGATACGAGTATACAAAATCTGTGAGAGTCAAAATGGCAGATGTATCGTAACAAATCCAATCTCATATCGTAAAGAAAAAAAATGTACCAATATTTAAAAAAACTGTAATAGAATTAAAGTTATGACAATATTTTGTGGACATTACGCGTCTTTACCGACATCTTGTTGTAAGGCAATTGGCTACAGATGCCTGAACTTATGATGATCATGACTTCTATCTATCTCTATATCAGAGGACATTGGTTCGAATCAGAGTCATAGTAAAAGCCCTGTTTAGTTTGGGATCAGACGGCCGTGTGTAAGATGTGTTTAAAAAAAAATATTATCATAGCCAAAGTGACCATGAAGCATAACATGATAACCGGGGTATAAAATGTTAATGTGCAAATTGAATTAAATATTTTACCACACGCTAATTAGTAACACAGACATGCGATCCATCTAAACGGAAAGGGTTTCGAGGTTATGGACCCTTAAAATGAGGGTTGGTGGATGTGATTAGCGGCGCAGTTGTAATTTAATTGTCAAGAGGCCTTATATTAAAAGTGTTGGCTATTTTTTTCTGCCTCGTTATAATAGGTATATTTATTTATTTTTTAAGTATATTTACAGCTATTTTTGGTAATGATACGGCTGTGTGTATTTTTTGAACCCCTTTTTGTTTATTTACTTGTAACTTTACTCCGTCACTTACTTCATTGAAATATAAATTTCTAATGCACTAATTACACGTCATGGCATGTATATCAATTAAAATTAGCCTAACAATTAATTGTTTAACATTAACAAAGTTAAAGGCATTCACAAAATTGCTTTGGCCTACTAAGCCCGGTCCAAAAAAGATTACCAACTTTTTTTTCTATTACTCTGCCCTTCTATAATACTATGGTTATTTGAGCTAACAATTTTCGAAGGCTTGCGTCTGTTCAATAGTGGGATTGGGTTGTTTACATTTGGATTAATATACTGTTAACTAAAACTATTTTGAATATATTTGTAATTGTATTTTAATTTAATTTGAAATAAAAGTTTCAGTGTTCACATCTTAGTACGTTTCTATTGTTTACTTTACTTAGTGTTTTAGTTGTGTCTACCCATGTTTTAATTTATTTAACATAAGTACTAAAATAAGTAGGTACATACAATAATAATCATTATAATAGCAACGAAAACCACGGAGATTTAGTCCCGAGCGGTAATGAGTGTGTTTAAGTTTACATTATAACTACAAAGCTGAAAACTATAAAAAACATATATAAAAATAAACAATACAACATTAGTGTTTTTACATTATTTCTATAAACACATATAATATATGTATTTATATAGGGTTGCAAACTTTAACAACTATAATATAATAAATACATAGAGAAATTTTCAAATACACATACATATGTACATACAAACATACATATGTGTGTGTGTATCTAGAATTTCAACTTCTTCATTCTCCAGAAAAAATGCATTAGGACAATTTATAATATGAATAGCAAGGAATCTCTCTGAAATATTTTGAGAACAGAATAGTTATTAACGTTATCGGGAATTTATACTTTAGAATTATGATTGAAAAACAATATGCAATAGCTTAAATTAAAAACAGAATCTAAGAAAAATATCTGGGAACAATATAAATATAATATAATGTTACATTCCATTAAAAATATAATCTATTGTAAAAGTTCATATATCTATGCTATCCGTGTATACTATCAGTTTTGACCAAATATTACACAATAAAAGGTAAAATGATTCTATCAACGTTAAAAAAAAATTTAAGTGGAAATGTATTATATGATCTGCAAGAATGTATTCATAAAAAATAATTTATTTGCCTAATTAGTTTTAAGTACTTATCTATTATTGCATATCCGATATGGGTAGAGTAGTAGTATTGTTGGGTCCTAAAACTGTAATGGTTTCCACACAACAAATACTACGTGCACCGCAATACAATAAATATGTCGTTATCTTTATCTTTAAAGTTAAAGACTATTATGCACACTAAACCGTGTCTAATAGCCATGTTTTCGGCACCGGAGACGGAGCCAAAGAGAAATCAAATAAGGTGGTTTAGTTCAACTGCTGATTGCTGTAATATTGTAATAATTTAGAATTATTTCAAACTGAGGTTGATGATTGTTCCTTTGGGGTTTGGAGTACATTAAGATTTACTGCTACTATCATTGTATTTCAAATATGTTCTTCCATTCATATTTTAAAGAGGCAGCAGAGACGGTTGACATATTTCTGGTACCCACTGTTTTCTTTACACGACTGATTTTGGTGCGATTCTTTTACTCAGAACATACATACGTACACTTACACTTATATCGGCAAATGACCTACTCATTTGCCGATATAAGTGTAAGTGTACGTATACAGAGGTTTCAAACGTTTTTAATGACACTCATAAAAAGATAGGAGGTGGTATTACTCTACTCCACCGAGATCCATACGGTCCTAATCTTTGATGAGGTCTTCATATCAATGTTAGATATACATATGTATATACATTGTACATTCATATATCAGTTACCACTTACAGGTTCCACTTAATCGTATAAGATAATGAAAATCTACGTATAACTTCACTCTATCATAAAAGTACTAATACGGATTGACTGAGAAATATCTTTGATTTTATTTAACGGCATAATGACCCGAGCGTTAGACCTAGTTAGTTACCGCGTTCGTAGAATTATGTAATAAAGATTTCAAAGTGTGGGTCATGGTGGAGCAGAATAGAGCCACCCCGTCTCTTCCCGATGGTGTCGTAGAAGGCGACTAAAAAGGATTCAGTCTGTTCTCTATCAAACAGTATGTATACAGTCATACAGTGCCCGGTTTACGGCGATAGGCTTGTGCCTTACTACGTTAATGGGACCAAATTCTAATCAGCAAAATGTTGGTGTTTAACACAGTTGTCTTTTAAGCGTCAATTTGGATTTGTAATAAACCTCCTTTTGAGTTTTTATTTTATTTTATAACTTTATTAACCCTAGAGGTTGTCATCAGTATAGACTTGTTGAAAGGGAAATTTTCAACGAACTTGGAAGTCAAAAAATCACGCCTAGGTGCAGTTACAGTACAGGTGCTGTTAAATTCTTCGTCAGATGTGTATTATATATATTTCAATCAGATGTTTATAATGAATTCATAAATCAATGCTATCTAAAAGATACGGCTGGCTAGACTTATATATAAAGGCTTATAGTTCTTTATAGTTCTATTTATACCTTTGTACATACTAAACATACCAGGAACTGTACAATTCGAAGGTCATAGTGTTGACATTGCGTGTCTTTTATTATTCTGTTAAGTTTAGTTTCTCAACCTTAATTGTATGTGCTACCTGTAAAGAAGAATTTATTTCTTCCCAAACGGCACCATGTGGTTGGTGGGGTGAGACGTTCGGATTGATCTCTTTGAACTGCGAGCTTCTGCTTCTTCAAAAGACGGCAGAACAGTTCGCTCAGCAGAAAGAACTTAACCTTAACCGCAAAATATCGAGAATGAAGTAGAAGAAGGCCCAATCTGGGATCACCGATTAATCTAAAGTGATAATTAAATATTATTATACGAGTTATTTTACTGGAAATGTTTCTCAAACTTCAATCGCGTCTTTCTCGAAACTACTTTTTTGAAGTGGTTTACATGATCAAGTTCTACCCAACCGATTCCAGTGAAATTTGGTGAAAGTCTTCTTTATATATCTCTCTATCGCGGCTAGCTTGGATTAAAAAAAAAAAACAATGTGGAGTATTTTTATAAAAATCGAAAAGGTAACAAAAAAGGGGTAAAATAAAAATAAATATTTCATGTCGACGCCATTTTGTGTTTTTTTTTTTATTGCTGAGGTCAATGTGATAGCGACATCTTTACAGATTCAGAATTTTCAATTTTTTTTTTTGTTTCGGATCACTACAAGTGCTGGAACCATGTCAACCAGGGTGCACTATTTTTTTATAGCCCGTGGCTATAATTTTTCGAATTTCAGTTTTTTTTTTACACATCTTTTTATATTCTTGATGAATGTCAATAAACATCATATGAGAAAAAAAAAGGTTTGTAAAATTTATAAAGTAAGACAGATAAAAGAATTTCTTGAGTTAATGCTCGTTTATAACGTCTATACACATACTTTAAAATTATGTCAACTCATAGCATGGCATTTAATACTTATGTAACTCCTGCCTACTTATGTAAATTTTGCAAGTTTATCACGTTTATCACATTATAAGTAATAATACTGTACAAATATAAGAACTAACCCACGTTATTAACATACTTTTTTATTGCAATGTTCTTATTAATTGAGGAACAAACACGTTACAAGTTTATTTATATTAGAAGGTACTGATATGTTAGATGAAAGTAGTATAGCATTTCATGAGAATTCTCATCCCTGTTCTCGCCTCAAATTTAACGGAGCGTAAACCGAACTTAGCTCGAGATTGAAGTCACCAGTCATATATGTGAATCACATATGAAACTGTATGATTCAGCTTGAAGTATTAGCGGTTGGTGTTAGAACCGATAAGAAGTGTATTTCATAATATAGACATCTTTTAAACGTTTGCTTTTGTTCAACCCAATTGCGTATTTGCTTCAATTGTTCTTAAAAGGAAATAACTCTTGTATGGAGTGGAGAAAGCAGAAGCTTTATATCAATAAATTGTATACTGTTAAATTAGTTAAATAAATAACAATGTTGACCTTTTGTTCCTATGGATATTATTAAATCCAAAATCATCACCAATTTAAATAAATGAATAAAGTCATGGATCGTTCATGAAAATCTTTAAAAAAGCGTTTACGAATTTTATATTACCGTTATTTATTATTACAATAAATTCAGGTAAAGGTACATCTAGCTAATAAATCGTGTTCAGAGTACAATACAAGATTCTGCACTCTGCACAAAAATCGTCCCTATTCTTAAGTGTGAAAATAGGTCACTTGAAATTAACTATTTTGCTTAAGATTTTTAATTCTGTGTGATGATTGTTAATTCTTTAAATCTGTGTGTGAATATCGGTATATTCACATAAAACGGTTTTTATAAACATAACGACAGTACTCTGAAGAGTATTAACGTTAAGAAACAATGAGTTAAGTTACAATACGAATTCCTGACACTTCATTTTTATACATATACTAGAACAGAGTTTAGAGTTTTTAAGGTGTAATTGTAATTCATATTTTTAAGTTTTCCATTTAATAAAGTACAAGTGAAACATTATAGCAGATATTGGTTGTAATAAAATATGTTAATGTTGTTTTTAAATCCTAAGAAGTTATATGTAATGAAAATTTAAGTAAACAATAGAAAATAGTAATTCCTTTATTAATAGAATGACTTCATTAATAAAATCTCTTTTATCAGATTAACAACAAAATATGGGTGGTTTTGAACATTATGGATCTAAATAAAAGTGAATATGTGCCGGTACGGTTACACGTTTTTGATTGTCTCTTTAAGCGCATTATTTAATTAACCCTACTTATATTAAGTAAGTATTCTAGTATAATATTCACTAACAATTATGAGAAACAAATTATGCTATTTCAGCATTAATCTGTACCCATTTTCAAACTAATATTCCCAATACTATAGACCACAAAGCTGATGAATTTTCAATGAGATAAATAATATACTAAATTATTTAGAATCACCTTTACAAATTCCTCTGTAATAAACCCGCCATCTTTGTACATAAATTTATTTATTTTTAAGTATACAAAATCAAATTATTTCTCAACTATATAAGCACGGTCGTTTTCTATCACCTGTCGCCAATGCGCTGGCAGAGACATAATGCTTTCCTCGTAGAAGTTTTTAGGATTTTGATCAAAAATGTTTTAAAGTCACTTTTAAACTGATCTGGTCTGGGTTAGAGAACGAAATAAATGATAATCTGAAGGCATAATATCTGGAGAGTACGGTGGGTGAGGAAGGATCGCAAGCCCAGCCAAGCGAAAGTAATTTTTCATGAGTCGCTTTTGCTACATGTGGTCGAGCGTTATCGTGCAAAAAGTATAATTTATTTTGATTTTTCGGTAATCTCGCTGCTACTTTATCCAGTTGATCACAGTAAATATTGGCCGCGATTGTAGTATAAGATGGCAACAGCTCCCAGTATATAATTCCGTTTATTCCCCAGCACACATTTAAAAGAACATAAACATAAACTCATGTCAGATTTTGGTCCAAGCCACTGGCGCTTACGCGAAAAAATTATGTACATAACCCACTTTTCATCCCTCGTAATTACATCCCTCAGCCACTCATTGGTACGATGATAACTAAATAGTTATATGCACACGTTAGGTCTCTTCTGAAGTTGAAACGGCGTCAATTCATGTGGCAACCAAACTGAATATTTCCAGGTCTTTTCTAAAGCGTTTAGTTGTTTTTCTACTGCAGTATGAGAACACTGAAGCTGCTATGCCAGACAACGTGAAGTGAACCTGGGATCCATTTCTATGAGTCTTCTGGATAAGGTTCCTGAATCAGATAGGTCATAATTTCCATCCTTAAATCTTCTGAACCAATGTTTGGTGGTATCGTAAGAGAGCATGCCTTCGCCCATCATTGCACATATATTGCGCACTACTTCAGTCGCTTTTCGACCTAAGTGAAATTCGTGAAGTAAAGGCAGCCGAAGTTCTCTACGTGAAATATCCATAATTTACTGTAGTTTTATGTTATATCTATTCGAGATCCAGTTGTTACATTTTATACTTATTTTGGTACTAGAGCTTAAACAAGTACAAGCCTGTTTCAGTCGCGTTTTATACGCTTTATTCATTTGTTGCTGATTACGTTGACTGTTTGTTTTTAATGAGTATAGAAACTTTAATAACCCGAATTAATACATTGAACTATTTTAAATATGGGTGCTTAAGGCGATCTTTTACCACGTAAGAAAGCTGAAGTTAAGGCTCTCATTAAAACTAAAAAGTTTTCTAGTAGCATAATATTACTAAGGTTGGAGGTGTCTAAAGCTAGCGTACGACGTATAAAGAAGAAAGAAAACAATAACAACAAGAAAACACAAAAGAATAAGAAAACAGATTTGTTGACCAACTCCACAAAACTGTTACAATCTAAAGTAGAAGATGCTAATGTAAATGCGCACTGTTTGTAGAAAATTAAAACATTGCAATTATGAAACCTGTCGACCCTCTAGCAAGCCCAGTTAACAGCTGCAATGAAAGCAAAGCGTTTGAAGGGGACCAAATAATCGCGGGACAAAGATGGGGGTTTCTGGAGATCAGATGCATCATTTACGATCTAATAACGACTATTAGAAATAATGCTTAGAATACTTTTTTTTTTATTTTTATCAGGTATACGGATTTTTTGCAGAACAATGCTCAGTTTGTGCGTCGTGATCAATGGGAAAAATTCCATCTCGATTACGTCGATCTGACTGTTAAACACCCCATTAAATTGATGATTTGGTCCGTCATCAGCAGCAGAGGCACTGGACGTCTGTACGTGGTAAAAGGCCTAATGAGGCATGTTCAGTACCAAGAATTCACAGGTACAAAATATATTATATTTATTTAAATATACGGTTTTACTCATGTGTGTATTTCGGGGACGCCCGACTAGTTTCGCTTTATAAATAGGCTGGCACAGCATGTTTTACCACTTGTGGCGCCCTAATATAGTACGTTCTAATATACTTATATTACCAAACATTAGCTACAGACAGCTCAGCAGACGCTAACAATACCTAATAACAAATAAACCATTCACGGCATCGAATTGTACAATATTATTATATATTTTTTTTTGTGTAAGTATTTAAGGATATAATACTAAATTATTAGGATAATTTGTCTTCCAAGTATTCATGAATTGTATAATATATATTTTTTTTGAAGTACTCTATTTAAATGTCTGTGAAATTGTATTATAGGTAACATTTTCATATTAACTGGTAAATGGTTAGACAATTTTATGGCCATACACTACGAGTTTTTTCCAAATGGCTATAAGTTAGTTTTAGGCATTATGAATCATTTTTAATCGGTCTGTGAAAACTTATTTGCAAGAGCTAAACGCCCCTCTGATATTTTGATTTTGGACTAGTTATAGCCCCGATATGTGCCCAATCAAAAATGTGTTTGAGCTTATGTAAAAAGAAGTAGACAAAGAAGCGATAACAAACAAAACACAGCTCTCTCTTAAGTAGATCATACATGTAAAGAATCATCATCCTCAAATGCAGGAGCCTCTCATAGCCGAAAAAAAGGAGCTTAGCAAAATATTCTCATTTTTCAGAATAAAAATCATAAATTTCAATTTTATTCAAGTTTGAATAAAAAAATATGTTCTATTACCTTGCGATGATTTATTTATACTATCGAGTATATTATACATACGGTCTAAATTTAAAAGGAAAAAAAAATAGAGTAGCTTATATTGAGATTTTACATGAAATCTATAATGCGTCTAATAATATGGCCAAGGACTTATAGGTTGATATATCTTAGAAGTAAATTAGGCAACGCCAACCATTACATTGTATGCACGGATAGATGCATATTAAAGGATACTGTTTTAGATGGTAAAGGGTTTTGAGAATAATAATTATTACTTCTACTTATATACTGTACTTGTACTTTGCTTTGACATAATATGGTTAGTTGTAAATGAGTCACTGAGTAAATAAATATTTTACCGCGATTATGTTTAGCAATGGCGCACGTTGGAGGAGGCCTTTATCCAGTAGTGGACAACTATCTAATTTATTATATAATTTGATTAATTACAGCCCTCCACAGCCATTCAGTAAACCAACACCAGTTAATAATAATTTTAAGTTTCGGCACTTCGACCTATTTGCTCCGGGCGATACATGTCTTTAGACTGCATTCGGAGATAATAGCAATTTATAGTTAGTAATTGTATGCCTCGAGCATAACTGTCGTCAGTTCTACTTGACTGGCACGTTACGGCAAGTGATCTGTTATCACACTCATCACTCCAGTAGAGGCAGTTAACCCGAAAATTGTTTCAAAATATGTAGATATATGCATATTTAAGTGTGAGAATGTAGGTGTGTTACTTGACTCAGATATAGCTGGCACGTATTTTTACTTTCTTGAGTAAAATTACTTGTACTGTTTCACAATATTATTATTTGTCATGTTTTAAAATTGTAAACTGATATACCATTTATATATTTTTTATATATGTCAGAACAGAAACAGGTCAGGTTTTTTTAAAAATAATAATAATATTGTGAAGCAGTACAAGTAATTTTACTGAAGATATGTAGCAAGCTCCACCAAGTGCCAACAGTCAACAGTATAAATAGTATTTTACTTTAACAATATTCCGAAAGAACGTTAGCGCTGATATGTAGCTCAATATAGAAGAAAATCAATCTTAAATTTACATTCAAAACAACTCATGTTGCTTATATTTCTCCACATCCTTGTAAAAACAATTCTATGCTCAATAACCTAAATAAATCTTGTTACCTCAAAGGCAATTGATAGGTCGATCTACGGATAAACTAGTTGACTAGTTGACCGTTATCGTATCTTGCAAAAGAGGATAAGAACATTTATCGTTAAATCGTTACTACTATACTCGTAAAACACAACAGCTTATAGTAAAATTATAAAAAAAAATGGTTTCTAAATCGGTTATCAAGAGTAACAAGTGCGTGTTTTACAAGTAGAAATTCTGCAAATTATAATAAAAATATTAAATGTGTTGACATTTATTAGGTAATATGTATTGCTTATTTAAAATTATATTGCTGTTGTGTGTACTACTTTTAATAATGAAAGCGAAAGAAAAAAACCTAACAGTCTATTTTACTTTGAATTTGTTTTCGTAGAAAAAAAAAAAAACAAAGAATTAGCCAAAAAAAGCTGATATCGTATATTTTTATCAAAAGCTACTTAGTATATTCTGCTAGTTTCGCTGCCCGACATGAGGCATATAGACTTGAATCTATTGTAGGTAGTTTAAATATTTTACACATGCCTAATGAAAAATTATCTTACTTAACTGATAGTATGAAATAACACTAATTATACCTTTTCTTGAACGCGTGGAAACCCCCTCGGGCCGTCATCCCACCACAATTCGGTTAGACGGTGTGTCGGACGTACTGCGCCTTAAATAGGAATAATACGGGAACAGCTTTACTAAGACATCTAGAGCAGTAATTATACCAGATGTTTTTCTCGTTAAGTTTGTGATGGCAATACCTATAACCAACTTAAAGTTATCGAATTGTAGTAATACATACTCAATCCGCAAGAGCAGCGCTAGAGGTTAGCCATGCCACACAAGTTGGTTAATACCTTCCAAGACCTAAATTTACTACGGTTTTTCATAATATTTGCGTTGTCAATTTAAACTTAATCTTTGGCTATGCTTTATATACAAATGACGTTAGCCAAATTTTTGTATATAAAACTTAGTTTTCGTGTTATTTGGATGTTCAATTTTCTTTTGATATTGGCGATTTCCCGTCTACACCCCAAAAGGAGAAATTTTTCTAACCGATTGTCAATATAATAAACCGAAGCCTTTTTATAACACTAAACTTGGACGTATTAATGCGCATTGGTGATGTCATATTCGTTTTTTGTTGCAATTAAAAACTTCTTAAAACCAAACAAAATGAAAAACAAACCTCAAGGAGTCAAGGGAAGGCTGCATAATTTCGAGATCCATGAGTACGATTCTAATTCTCAGTTTCTAATAGGTAGTTAAGTCATAAACTCGCTCCACTGCACTGGTTCTGTAAACAGCGGAGCTTGTTAACTTTTAGTAAAGACGTTAGCGTTTAACGATTCGTTTGCAATAACTTCGGCATCAGTGGTTAATTGAAATGTATACGACTGTGTTATCTCCTTACTTTTATATGTTCAAAATTTTATTTAAATTTAATTTAATGTTAAATTTATAAATAATTTTCAAACTACTTCAAATTTCCAACAAAGCAATTGATAACGACATTAGTTTAAATATAAAAATAATTAACTTTAAAACTACTTTAAAAGCTAATTAAAACATACGATGTTTGTATGAGAGTAAAGCGTAAACGGCTAAAAAAAGTTTTAAAGCATTAGAGGCATTAAAGATAAAAAGATTTCTCTAAAACTTTTCCTCAGTAACTTAACCTTTATAGCAATGATAAAAATTAACCAGTAAACGTGTATCGTAGCCAGAGCTGATAAAGCGGAACACAAAATACGGCCTAAAGTACTTTACTCACAAAGAATGATCAGTCTATATCGTGGTACAGCTGATGCAATTTTTAGCTTTTAATTTTAGGTATATATGTTAATTTGTTTAATATCCGTATAAATAAAAAATAGATGTCATTAATTGATGAGCGTAATATTTGAAAATTGTTTCTTCTAAATTTGGTTTTTATATAAAAATACTAGAAATGAAATGAGAGAGAGAGAAAAGTTACCACACCAGGTCCACGTTGATTAGACCACCTATACAGTTGTGTATGGATGTTTACACCTTTGATGCATACATATTTCGGGGACAGTCCATAAAGGTATTATAGATAGAAAAGGGGAGCCAGGCCTCAAGCTGTCCCTCGGTTAGAAAGAGAGAGACCATCGCGGTGCCTATCAAGTGACAATAATAGTATGAATTCAAAAAGGTAAATACATAGATATTTCCAACAATGTGATATCATCTAGGTAGTTGGAATAATATTAGTATTTAATATTTAATAATGCTAAAAGTATTATATTTCTCTTTCTAATCATTGGACGTTTCCGCTTACATCCAGCCTTATGTCTTCCCTACTCTATGTATATACCTCTATGACATAGGTCACGTTTATGTTCTTTTTTTATTTAATATGGGGGCAGACGAACAGACAGGTCACCTGATGGTAAATGACAACCGCCGTCTATGAATACCTGCAACTCGAGAGTCGTAAGTGCGCTGCAGTATACGGGGAGAGGAAAGAGACGGGTTGAGGAGATGAAAAAAGGGGCCGGAGGTCAGGGGAGAGGAATAAGGAGAGGGGAGCTGGGCCTCCGGAAACCTCACTAATTTTGGGGAAATGCAACGCAAGTGTTGCTTCACAACGGGTTTTCAGTGAGGCCTTGGTATCGCCCGGTCGAGCCGGCCCATTCGTGCCTAAGAAAGGCTCTACCACGTAATAATGTCCCCGGAGCGGTAGACCAAGGCGTCTTGAACGACCACATGTTGCCATCTCTTGTATAGGCCTACTTACTAAATAGGTAGCAAGCCTATTGCCGTCAACCAGGCACTGTATGTATACAATGTAATAAAGAACAGTCTAATAATTTAATCACATTTTACATACACCCACACAGTAACGGCAAGAGTTGCCCTATTCTATACCACGGCTAACCGCTAGTATGCTTGCTAACCACAACACCTAACCTAAATGCTTGTTAGAACCCCCAACCACTTGATCGTAAGTCTGACGCCATAACCATTAGGATACCAATTTTATAATTATGAGGCATTTAAAAAAGAAAACAATGCTTCGTTGTATTGGCAAATGAGTGACGCCTTACTCCCCAACTCCTCTTTCCCCTATCTCATTCCCTTCCCTTCATCGAATCATATTAAAGGTGGGCAGCGCACTTACGACTCTTGAGTGGCAATTGTCCATGAGCGGTTAAATAAAAAAAAATACAATAAACATTAAAAGGTCCTCCTCTCTACAGCAACTTATTTACTTATAAATTTTAATATTGTGTAAACTAGTACTTCGTCTAAATCAGTTTTATCAGTCGACCCCAATGAAAATATATATTTAAAAAATTTACGACCCAATTGGCTTCGCAATCATTTTAGTAATATCTATGTTAGCGACAGAAGGTTAACTCGCAAGTATTTGAAACTCGATATACGGTGAGGAGAGGTATTTATTACCCACCTCAATTACTAGTGATGGATCTCAAACGCCACATAATCCCTGGTGTCTAATGTATTGTGTATCAAAAGTCCTATATTAGACGTTTTGTCACGATTCCCCTTCAATAATCACTTTTCGCATAGCATGCGGAGAGATCCTAAAGTCGAGATGGTAGAGAGGTATAACATGAATTAGCGCAAGTGTAGTAGTTAGAATTGTTTGCCCGAATTTTTCTTATAAGTCTCAACCATTTAGAAATGGGCGGTTATAGATCAAAACTGACAGGTATTTTATAATTTTATCTTTTTAATATTTTAAATTAGTCAATGCAACTTACAGTACTGGTGGAATCAAATAGTTGCCCCAAAGAATTAGTCAAGTCTATTTAAATACATACTTTTAATGCCTATTTTGTAACACTTATTTTATAAAACCTTTATTTTACATACACTTAAATATACCTAGAGTATGTTTGACTTTCGTTTTTCGTGTGAAAACCGGTGTTCCGGTGAGGTGATGACTCGTCGGGGTCATCACCTCAAACGTGCCCATCACCTCATCCGCCATACCTATGACCCGTGGTGGTAAGGTGAGGCGGAATCGAACATATTTAAACCCCGTTCCGTCACAATTGCGTATATTGTGTGACCCAGGACTACCCTTAGATAATAACAATTGAGGATTCACAAACTGATGACGTATGTCCCGAATCAAACCCACGCGGCAGAGTAGTGGCGAGACAACCACCTCCACCATCCAAAATTGGTTAAAATTACAGTTTTAAAAACATAAAGCAGGAGGACAACGTAATTTTTCACACAAGGATATTAGCACATTGTTATTTGAAACACTTCCTTTGAAATGTAAATATTAAAATCGCTTTGTTTAGAATTATTCTGAAGTTGAGCTTTGTTGTAGGTATTCTTTTCAATTTAAATAATATCTATCGAATGTATGTTTATCAGGTGGATTCGGAAAAAATATCGACTATTTTGGTATCAAGGTAATATGTATGTTTTTAGGTTTCTAAAACAGTACATAATTTCGACTATCCAGCAAAATAAAACTGACCTTAGACTAAGGAACTTTTACAGACATATTTAAAAACTTACTATACTAAAGTACTTACATTACTCTCACTAAAAACTCAGTAGGCGACGATGTCGGTTTGCGTAAAGTTGCCGTTATTTGAATTATATTAATGTTGAGCATAACTAAACCTATGCCTATAGCTAGGCATAAGTTTCATTACGAAAACGTAATGATATTATGAAAGAACAGAATATAGCGATCGAAATTTATTATGGAGACATTCCTCTAAACCAGGGGTGCTCAAACGGTCGATCGCGATCGACCAGTCGATCGCGAGTGCTTTTTGAGTAGATCTTGAGAAGAAAAAAATGTTTAATAAGTAGGTAACTAAACTACAAAAATTTATTACGTAATATCACTGCTTGCGGCAAAAGGCGGCTTTATCAAAGGAACGCGCGGTACTTGTCAAAGAAAAGCCGCATTGTTTCTAGACTAGACTGTACTAGACCATTTCGGGCGGCGCGTTTGACGGGAACATTCGAGACTTTCGTTCACGCCGATATAAATGTTGCGCCTGCAGGAATTGGAGTCATTCTGAATTGTAACTTGAAGGCGATACTACGTCGATACAAAGTTTATTATTAAATAGTGCGAAATGAGTGCAGTGAAGAAATCTAAAACGTATTATTTTAGTAACGATTGGGAGGAAGAATTTTTCTTTTGTATGGTGAAGGATAAGTGCATTTGTGTTATTTGTCGTGCGTCAGTTGCAATACCTAAGCGTGGTAACTTAGAGAGGCATCATAAAACGGTTCATAAAAACTATGAAAAGGATTTTCCGCCACAGAGTGAATTAAGAAAACGAAAAGTAAGTAATTTGATATCTTGTTTGAAAAAAGAACAAACCATGTTCACAAGACCAGCCAAACAATCAAAAGCTGCTACGATCGCGTCATTTAAAATATCTCATATATTGGCGAAACACAAGAAACCATTCGAAGATGGATCGGTTGTGAAGGAAGCATTTATTGAAGTGGGTAAGACTTTATTTGGAGATTTTAAAAATAAAACAGAAATCATGTCTGCTATTAAAGAACTTCAGTTATCTCGTCCGACTGTCACAAGGCGTATTGAAGTCATGAGTCAGGACATCGCAGATAAACTAAAACATGATATCATGGAATGTACATACTTTTCTTTACAGTTCGACGAATCCACCGATATGACAGACACTGCCCAGCTGTGTATTTTTATTCGGATGGTATTCAATGACATGTTGGCTAAGGAAGAATTTTTGACAATCATTCCTCTGAAGAAGATATGGCGAAGATATATATGACGTTTTCATCAATTTTGTAAAAAACTACAAGCCACCAATATATAAATTAGTGTGCATTACAACCGATGGAGCACTAGCAATGACTGGAAACAAGAACGGTTTTGTGGCATTGTGTCGAGCTAATGAAGAATTCCCTTCATTTTTTTCATTCCATTGCATTATACATCAACAAGTTTTGTATTCAAAAGTTTTAAACACGGAGGAAATTATGGGCATTGCAACAAAAATTGTGAATTCCATCCGTGCACGTAGCTTGCAACGGCGGCTCTTTAAGTTGCAGTTGGAAGATAGGGAGTCAGCTGAACACACTGATTTAGTTCTTCACACGGACGTCAGGTGGTTGAGTCGCGGAAAATTCCTACAAAGGTTTCAAGAATTATTGCCCGAAATAACAGCTTTTCTAGACGAAAGAGGTGATGACACTGAGATGTTGAAAAACGAAAAATGGCTGACTGATTTGGCATTTTTGACTGACATCACAATGCACTTAAACACCATTAACTTGGAGCTTCAAGGTAAAGGAAAAACTATTATTGAGATGATTAGCGCAGTAAACGCATTCAAAAGTAAATTGCAACTTATGATAGATCAACTGAAAAGAAGGGATCTGAAACATTTTCCGTCTTTGAAAGCAAGGATTCCTCAGTTGAATTATGATACGTATGAGGCTGAATTATCAAATATTTTGGGACAATTCGAAATGCGTTTTTATGATTGCAGTAAATTGGCAAATATAGCATCATTTATGAGTTATCCTTTTTCATGTAAAAACATTGAGGAATTAACCACTGAAGTAGCAAGTCAGTTTAATATGAACTCATGTTCTGTTGAAAATGAGTTGGTGCAGATTATAACAGATATACATCTCAAAGCTACAGCATCTGATACAAATTTCTGGTGTTTTATATCTGAAGATAAATATCCGAATCTAAGGCAAATCGCCCTTCAACTGACGGCAATGTTTGGGTCAACTTACTTGTGCGAGTCTGCATTTTCTGAAATGAAGATAATTAAGTCAAAATATCGCAATCGACTAACTGACGATCATATGTCATCATGCTTGCGATTGGCACTCAGTGGTTACGCACCATCTTATGAAAAGTATGCTGAGGACATGCAGTGCCACGCTTCAAGATCCAAAGTCACTCCTTAGTTGAGTTTAACACCATATGTAACTCTTTTGTTTTGTAACAACGAATAAACTCGCAATTTTGAATAACTAGGAGTTTTTTCATTGATATTGTAGAGAAGAACTTAAGTAAACCTAACCCAAACCTTGACTAAGATAATGTAAATTGTGCGGAAAGCTAATATCTATATATGCTACGGTACACCCTACCTAGGTAGGTAGGGTGTATCGTGTATGTACGACAACCCTGCATCACACATACTTGCAGCCTCTCAAGTCGATCGTAAGTAGTCTAAAAATATTGAGGTAGATCGCCAGCAGTTCAAGTTTGAGCACCCCTGCTCTAAACCATATCGGAACTATATACGGTATATAGTGTATATATACTACTATATAAGATTCGTTTACC
This sequence comes from Tyria jacobaeae, assembly GCA_947561695.1. Classification (NCBI taxonomy): domain Eukaryota; kingdom Metazoa; phylum Arthropoda; class Insecta; order Lepidoptera; family Erebidae; genus Tyria; species Tyria jacobaeae. The sequence continues at coordinate 16,065,632 of OX387220.1, forward strand.
TGCGTATTGCTTGTGCCCTCACCCGCCACTCACTCGGCAGCAAGAGTGCGTCATTTACTGTTGTGTGTTTTATTTTTTATGCTTCCAATGTTTCGTGGACTTGTGAACACTTAAAACAACTTGCCATTTCCTTGGACATTGTTATTGTTTGTGTATTGTGACTGATCCAGAATAGCTTTTATTTGAACTATGATATTCTTACGATTTGGTTGCGTAACGTGATAGCTGCAATTAACGACGAAACTTAAATCGTGTTGGCCGGGCTCATACAATATCATATAGTTTGACAGCTGAGTTTATGCAAAACCATCGGTCTTTCATGGCATATTAATAGTGGTAAAGTCTTTTTGTTCCCTCCCCACATAACTCCTTACCCTCAAAAGCTTGCAGCGCACTTTTCATCAGTTTTTTTTTTTAACTGATAGTTAGTAATAATCGCCGTCCATGAACAACTGCTACTCAAAGGCGGGCAGTGCACATACGACATGTGCACTGCCCGCCTTTGAGGGTTATGGAGGATAGGGGGCATACGGAAAGGGGAAAGAGGAGTAGGAGTTGGGCCTACAGAAACCTCAATCATTTTGGAGAAATGCAACGCAAGCATTAGGATTCATAACCGGTTTTCTGTGAGGCCGTGGTATTGCACTAGTCAAGCCGGCTCATTCGTACCAGTGTCAATCTGTCTGTCTGTGCGTCCCACTTTATTATAAAAAAAAAACATATTTGGTGGCGAACGTTGTTCTGGTAAGTTGTGTGAAACCTAATAACCAAGTGTATAACAAGAACAATTTTATCTTGAACTCACTAGCAATATAAAATTACACGCGCGAGCGCTACACAATAAATCAGTGAATAATATCCATTATGTAGAGACAAGAGATTGCTATTATTAGAACATGAAATTCTGCGTTGCTCTTAATAAATTTTAAGTGCAAACTGGTTTAAAATTAAGTGAAGACTAGAATCCATCAATTTATAAAAGTGATCAAAATATATTATTTTTTTATAGGTGATTTGTCCAACTGTTTCAGAGTATCACACATTTTGTTCTGAAAACCGATAAAATTTATTTATTTTGATGATCCTTCGGCGCTGCAGATGAATAATAGTTTAACCTAAAAAAAAGCTGTACAAAGATGAGGCAAGTCTTAAGAGCAGCAGGCTTTAGGTTACTTTCATAAGGTAATTCAATTAGTAGTGTTACGGAAGTGGGTACAGGGATTGGAAGGAAACTAATGTCACTGCCGTGAGTAACAATTTATTTGCGTTTCACAATATTCCGAACGCGTAACACTCACTGCACAGAACGAGTTGTACTGCACGAACAGCGTAGCACTGTTCTACACTGTCCCCGCGGACTACACTTAACTCAGTCCAACACTGCACCACTTACTATTCACTTTCACTTCTTCTTCTTATTCTTCACTTGAGAACACTTTCCACTGAACTGCCCTGTAGATGAGTCTGGAACTCTTTATATACCCCTAATTTCGATCGTAATTTGTTGAATTTCGACTGTCATTTCGATATTCTTTTCGATTGTCTTCTACAACCTAATCTAGTACTTTCCATTATATTCGAATTTTGTAAAGAATCATCTCTATTTACTAGAAATTTCTATGAAACACCGAAATCACAAACAAAAACCCATAGAGTCCGCCGGGGCTTGCACTCTCGGCATTCGGCTCGCAGCCGTAGCCACTACCGCTCAGCTACCGTAACTTGTCAATCTTCCTTCGAAAAACTTCTATGCATTGTTTGTCTGTACAGTGACGTAGGCATCGTGTCACAGTAGGTAACACGGGAGCTGTAGACATAATTTTAATAAAAAAATATTGATATACAGCGAATAGCTTACACAATAAATAAATATTAAAAAATAAATTAATAATACAATAAATCTCATTCATGATATCAATGGGTTATCTAATATATATTCTGCGTTAGGAATTTCATGTCAACATTCTACAATGGTTCGAAGCTACTAAACAATAAAGCGCTTACAACTGTTAAGAAAACCGTTTTTTCCAAATAATATAAATTAATGTCCTTTACAGAATTTTAAATATGTTTTGGGGTGCTGATGCTGCTTTACTGCTTTTACTTCACAATCCATCCTCATAAGCAATATCCTTTTCTTCCTTTCCCTTCAATATATTTTTGATCGGCTTTCTTCCCATTACGTTAGTGAGACACACTCACATTTCGATAATACATCCTCCCATCTCCCATCTCCATCTCCGCGTAAGGGTTTGTATCTATTTACTGCAAATGGTAAAAAAATATCCTGTAAATGGTCAAATCCGTTTCTAATTTAAAGTGCTTTTTATTAGATGTTTAGTTAGACTTTGACGGAATATAATGATGGGTAAAAAAAAAACCTTTTGAACTGTCATTATCTCATGTTAAGATTTGTTGTATTACAATTTTATTTTCCTTTGCTAATTATCATGTATTTTTAAGATCGCAAACCATTTCCGTTGATAATTGCGCCATCACACCCACACATCAACCTTTTTTATGCGTTAATCTCGTCAAGACCGCATGGCCTTCCGGGTGACGGATACTTCCACTAATAAACATACAAGATGAGAAACCTACAATTCGTAACAAAATACAAATACAATACAATTTCGAAGGTGAAAAATTAAATCTCTATGCAATAAAGGTCTGTTATAAGACTTATTGTTTGACTTGAAAATTTAATAACGATCTTTTATGAAACAAATTTCAGTCAGACAAAATGTGAATAGATGAAAATTATTTCGAAGCAAACCGAAAAATATTATTTAATTTTGAGTATGTTTGCTGTAACATAAAATTGAGAAATAGCTATTACTCTGCACTTTTCGCGCTCATACTGCCGCTTCTTTATAAAAACTGACAAAATAGTGACCGCTAAACAGGACGAGAGGCAATGTGAGGCGCATGAGGAGCATAGCGGTCACACTACCTCCAAATCCCACTTCTTTATTAAGTTTATATGCCAACTCGATAATGTTACTTAAATTAGATAATCATAAAGGTTTCGTCCACACGGAGTTTCGGAAAAGGTCGGATAATCATAATTTATATAATATTACACGCAACTGCACATTTTCCCCAAAAAATGACAACCATTATGTCCCGGAACAACTGTTACTTATGTCAATTGGGAGTTAACGAGGTGAACTACCTTCCGGACAGTGAACTCGGGGCAACTGTAATGTTCAGGTGCTTTGTTCATTTCAATATATATATCGTGTATCCAAGTTATCCTCTTCAAGTAGGCTAAGTATTGTGTCCGGTCAAGTGTACTGCGTGCGGTTGAAACCTGCAACCTTCGATCGCAAGTTCAAGACCTAATCAACAAATAACAAATAACTTTATTATTTTTAAGATGCGGAATTAATCGGTAACTGTTATTTCCATCTACCACATCTTACTTGCATATAAATATGTATAACTATAATTCAAGAATAAGAATTATTTAATTCTAAACGTAATTTGGCATATCGTGGAATGTTTACAAGGCAAGATATCTTTTATAGTATATAAAAAACATCCGCAAGAATAACTAAATGTCATCTCAATGATTCCAAAATTTATATAGTTTATCATCGAAGAGCCTTAATGACAAGGAAAGGAATCCGGGTCGACCCTCAGGACCATATAAACGACGCTGTCCGGAATATTAAGTAGACCTTACTTACTTACTCAAGGAACGGACACCAGTTAACCTTTCCTCGCGCCTGTATTTTAAATTACAAACAAAGTTTATTCAACTTCGCTATTAATACTATTACTGTAATATGTAATAGTCATAATGATACAGAGAGCAGACTTATCACAAGCTGAGATCTCATCCAGACATCCTTTGGATGGATCGTATTATATAAGCTATAGCTAAAACTAACTTGGGCAAAACTATGAACAATAAATATGTCAATGTTTTAAACGTAGGCACGGGACAAATGATCCTAACGACGTCAACGCACTCCATTATTTCATTAAATAAACCGGACAGCGATGCAAACTTTCAAACTTAAACATTTTAATAAATACAACTAAGCTCCCTTTCGTACAATCTAAGGTTAGATTGGCTATGAATCAGTGATACTACTGGTATTGTGAGTTTTACTTATGTGAAATGTGTAATCCTGACTGTCTATTGTATAATAAGTCGTCCAAGTATAATGTATACTAGCTGAATATTTAACTTAATAACACAAGCTTTATAGGATGTGTTCTACGAATAAGAATTAAAATTAGTTCGTTATGCCGGTATTAAAACCATAGCGATTAATTGCAAAGAGCCCGTTCTAAAATTACAAACTGGGGTTACACTAAATGGTAATAATAGAAGCGAGAGTTCTAATTATGTGTATTAGGGGTAAGCCGAAATAACTCTGTACAGAGTTTAATTTAATTTATTTAAGTTATATATGTATGTATATCAGCCATTGTACTTCTAGAACAACTTCATGCTCGGAACTATGCGTAGAAGATATAACGCTTTGCGTGTACTATAAAGTAATAGGCTTGTACCTATATGTATGTATGTATATGAAACTAAATATTTATTTTTATTCAATTCTAGATACTTATGAGGAGTAATTTCATACTTATGTTTACACGACATACATATGACCTTTTATATGACTCACAAATGCCTACGCCGCGCCTTGACTGACCTGTTTATTTAGTAGTTAGTACCAGTAGCCGGAGATCGTGGATTCAATTGTGGAAACGAATCCACAAACAGTAATCCCCAAAGTAAAACCTGAAACAGAATGTGTGTATTGGTGTATGTATATGCACGTGTGTGTGTATGTGAGTTTTTACGAAAGTTTTTGAACCTTGAAGGCATGTGAGACCACCGTCTCGATAGTGTTACCATGGGGAGTTAGTGAAACGTTTAGCAGTAGCATTTTCACCATTTTCTACCTGACTAACGGTCGAACTACCTGTAATGTAGATGTTACTTAACAATGCTGCTTCATAAAACTCTTTAGCTGTATCTCCAAAAAACTGTTAAGCACACAGTGACCACACCCTGGGAAACCCAGTGAAGGGGAACTATAACTCGTAGTGTAGTCTCAAGTGGTAGATCCTCCACACAGTACTTAAAGTCTGCAGTGGCTCGAGAGGTGAGTCTTGCCAGTACGGAAATCGTGGCATTGTATCTGGCTTTCTAGCCAGTCGTATCGATTACTCGATCCACAAATCACAAGAATTTCAAGGCGTGATAGTGGTGTAGCGTGTCTAGCACATTAACATTTAAATTCATTTTTATTAATCTCTGAAAATATTGTCAAATTTCTATATGTTTAAAACTCTTTATAATATACCATATAATTGTTAGTACTACTTAGTTTTCTGTAAATTCAAAATTTCGTTTGTCTAAAATAAATAATTTAAATTAAATTAAATCAACATAACGTCAAACCTCTTGCCTAGGGTGTACACCGATATGATTTTGTAACCGAGGGTAGATCGCTAGCGGTGCGCTCGGGCAGTGAGATTTTTACCGACGAGATATCAACAACAATAATTCAAAACTGTGTTAAGAAATTAATATATGACTCTAAACTGTTTAGTGAAATAAAACTGTAAATCTAGTGTTCATGAGTACTCACAATAAAAACAGGACTTTCTACTTACCAAAGGACATATTTACATCGGATTATGTGTTCTTGCGGTTGGGTCCTGAGAGAGGGTCGCTTCAGTCGCCATACTGCGGACCCTACAAAGTTCTCGAAAAAGGACCTAAGACTTTTAAATTAGAAGTCCAAGGAAAGGATGTGACTGTGACGATCGACCGAATCAAACCAGCACATATGACCAGAAATTATGACATCATCACTCTCACGGACAACACCACACCTACTCCTGAAACACTGGATGCTCCAAGAAGATCTAGAAGTGGGAGAATAGTTCGTTGTCCCAATTACTATCGACCTTAAAAAGGTCTCGGTGGGGGAGTATTGTAGCGTGTCTAGCACATTAACATTTAAATTCATTTTTATTAATCTCTGAAAATATTGTCAAATTTCTATATGTTTAAAACTCTTTATAATATACCATATAATTGTTAGTACTACTTAGTTTTCTGTAAATTCAAAATTTCGTTTATCTAAAATAAATAATTTAAATTAAATTAAATCAACATAACGTCAAACCTCTTGCCTAGGGTGTACACCGATATGATTTTGTAACCGAGGGTAGATCGCTAGCAGTGCGCTCGGGCAGTGAGATTTTTACCGACGAGATATCAACAACAATAATTCAAAACTGTGTTAAGAAAATAATATATGACTCTAAACTGTTTAGTGAAATAAAACTGTAAACCTAGTGTTCATGTGTAGTGACAATATACAATCAGAACAACAGTGTGAGACCTTTATTTGTGGTGACGAACTATTACGCTCAGCTGCACGATAAAAGGTACAGTACATATCCTACACTACAGTGGATTTTTATCTGCGCTCGTACTTACCCACAATGTTTTCCAACACGGATGACCCCTAGCAATATGTAGGACTCCAACTTTGCAAACTCTGAGGCAAAAGAGACTGTGTGTGTGTGTAGTGGGATGGAGGCTGTTATAAATGCCGTTGCCGTGTCCGGTAATGGTCGTTTCGGGACTTGCAAAGCAGTGCTTTCTCCGCCTCACTTTCACCCAGATAGTTAGCCACCATCTTCTGGTCACCAGTAGCCAGCAGAACGTGCTGCAAGTGGTCTTGGGTGCTCGGGATCGTGACCAATATCACACGCACTTTAATAGAACCACCCAAAAGTACTTCAAAGAAAAGTTGAAGTTCTATGACCAATACTAAGATGTTCTCAATAGCATCCCAAAATGTGACAAGATCGATCTGCTCGGTGACTTTAATTCGGATGTTGGCACAGAGTACATCGCCTGGAAAAACGTACTTGGTAGGCATGGTATCGGAAAATACAACTCCAACTATTTTCTACTCACCCTATGTGCAGAACTCGACCTCAGCATACCTGACAAATATCAAATATCCTGAATGCATCCCTTTTAAAATTACTGACATCTTCTTGACTACATTACAGTTCGAAGGCAAGACCTAAGGAATGTACTCATTACTCAAGCAATGCACAGTTCTCTATACTGGCCGGACCATCGTCTTATCAGATATAAAAAAGGCTCAACTACAAACCTCCTCGCAGAGCAGAACAGAAGGTGCCTGAGGAGTCACCGTTTGAGCGTCGAAAATATACGTACCCGAACTAAACGGTTTGGCTCTTCTTTCCTGTGCCGATCGGTAAAAGCCTGAAATTCTCTACCAGCGCACGTGTTTCCTTCCCACTTTGATCCCGGGTCTTTTAAGCGGGGCGTGAAAAAGCATCTCACCAGGCCGCCATAGTGTGGGTCACCATGCTGCATTGACTAGACATGCAATGAGGATGGTGACCACCACTCTTTGACTCCACCTATTGCTTTCCATCAGGCAAAGTGGAGTCACTATGGTAGGCTTATATAAAAAAAAAAAAAAACTACTACTACTACTAAACTACCCAGCGTTCCATTGCTGATAATCTGAATAAATTCTCCCAACTAGTTGTGGGTAACACAAGAATAAATTAGAACACTTGAAAAAAAACAATTTATATTTACATATTTATTACATTATGTGTCTAAATGATACTAAAAAATTCTAATTAAATCTTAAAAACATTCAGAGGTGAAATTGGATAATGTAACTTTATGAAAAATTCTCGAAATCGTATACTTACTAAAGTCTTTCGTTTAAGTGACCCCGTGGGATATCTAACAGCTGCGTAATGAAAAGCTTAGAGCTTTTTTTGGGAATGAAAACAAAAAATAAGGTAATTTCAAAATATAGTTGAGCTTTTAAGATATATTTGAAGTTTTTTAAGTTATATCCTGTATTCCATGATTCGTGGGTTACAAGCAGCTTTACAAACATATAAATAAACTACTTAAAACAAACGATGCCCCCCCCCCCCCCAAATCGTGCTCCGCGTGTCCTAACAGCTGCACTTGGTAAGATCTTGATCTCGCCAAGTTCTGTACCGTAACAATTTAATATTACTAATTTGTCGACGAACCGATAAGAAGAAGGCACAAAGAACTCTTAGACCGGAAAGCTAAAGCTAAAGTTATGTATTTGTGAATCTTTTTTCCTATACTATTACAAATAACAAGACAATAACAACAAGCAGTTTACTCAATCCGCTTGTTCTGTGTTTATTTTCAAATCATTATAAATTATAAAATATTTGAAACCAAAAATAAAAGAAATGTCAAAATAAAATATCTGGGTTTAAAAGACCCATTACGAGAAGTAGATTTTAAGGGTTATTAAGTTCAGCCGTCGTCATTGTTGCCATTTACGTTGAGACACTTAAAGTACTTAAAAAGTGTTTGACTATTCATTAAAGACTATTTATTATGATATCTTGTGATTTTACGTTACAATCAATGTTTATGAAACATGTCATAGTATGTTAGTGTACATACATATGCAGTGGGTTGTCAGTGTGATAATGAGTTAATAATGTAATGGAGCGTGAATGAAATATCCATCGCGTAGCTTCATATATTCGCTAAACCGAAAGTAAGTACGTACTTAATTAGTTATGAAAATAGTAATAATTATGTTCTACTTAGCATTGCCCAGAGCAGTATTTCATCGTTATTTTCCGATTAACAAACTGATAAAAATTAAAGGTGATCTGTTCGATATAATAAATAATAATAATTAGCCATTTGACTAAGAAAATTATCATACAGTTTGTTTTGCCTAGTTATAAAATAAAAAAAAAATGGGGTGTGAAATGATAGTAATAATATAATAGTAATAATATCAAATGAACTCACCTTCACATTTATATTATTAAGTTAGGATTGTATAGATATATTTTGTTTCTCTATTAAATCCTTTTCATATATATTTATTTATAATAATTATTGAATCATCAGTTAACTTTTATTTATTCAAGACCTTGTCTGGTCACTTGAGGATGATATCAGAAGTACTTCATTCCTCGTTGTTTCATGTAGGTAGAACATTTGTCGTCTAACATTTGTCACGTTATGATAATAAATTGAATAAAAAGGTTTTTTTTTTACGGGCATTCTAATATCGGTGCCATTAAAACATTTTACCATAACCTTGAGCATCGGTATTGTTCTGTTTTTATATTTTTATGTTAGTGCTAACAAATCAACAATTCGTGTGCCAGAACATTTGACAAATAATATTGCCAAGGTTAAGGAAACATTAGACTGATACTGACTTGTAATATAAAACATGCAAAAACTATTACATGTTCATAAAAATCTGATGAAAACTGTAGCGAGGTGTAGGACAGTATAATGACTGTTACTCAAAATAAGTGACATTTCAAATTTGCTAATGTTTTTTTCGTAACGTTTACAAGGTAACACAAATTTAAGTCAGGACCAAAATTAAGTGTATTGTCAGCGTACCAAAGAGAATAACACAGTAATAAATATTAATGGATTTCATTTATACGAGTCATTTATACGAGTCATTTATACGAGTTCATAGTATACGAAGTTCCAATGATACACGTGTGTTACAGCACGAGATGATATAATCAGATTTTTCAGGTGAATTTAACTGACTTTGTTTACCCACTACAAACACTCTGAAGGTAACCTTTAAACCTTAAATATACTAATGGTAATCATTCAAAACTTTAGCATCTAGGCCTTACCCTAACTATATAAACAAAAACTATTGGCTGTTGTTTTCGTTCGGGTCTGCAAACTGAGGGTGGTTGGTCGATTTTGGGTCCTTAATTCCTATTTAAAGTGTTCAATAACTTTCGGGAGGAGTTAGCGTTTTTGATATATGATCAAGAAATAAAAATAACCTGAGTTTTAATTACGACACTTGGAAGACAGAGGAAATTGCAAGAAGCTATGGGTTAAGTGCGTTACATAGTAATTTGTATGGAGTAGCTTATTCTATGTTTTAAAGATTGTTTACTTAATTTTGTTAGTCATTGAACAAAGAAAAATATCCTGCACGTATGTATAAGAGAAATAGCCACTAAAGGTTTTTTGTTAGTAAAGCTCGTCTTGTCTACGGTTTAAAAGTACAAATACAAAAAGTACTTTTTAAGAACGTTCACAATTATTAGATTAGAATAATTATATAAAATGTATATAAGTTACTGGTTAGTGGTTATATCGGTCAATCTTCAGAAGGTATGCTAAATAAGTGTAAGAGAGATCAGTTAAGTAACGACCAAAGCCATATTTTATAATAATAACTAATTTTCCTATTATTTCCTTTTGAAATAGCATAATTTATTATATATTATGATGGTGAAAAATCTGTTTTGTTATATGAGTGGTCAACTGTAGTTAAACTAAGGAAGACTAAACCCAATTCTGTGTAACAATTTGAACATCACAGGTACTATTTTGATCAACTTTGATTTGACGTCTACGTTTTTTTTGTATAATTAAAGGCAAAAAATGAATAATTAAACAACGGTGATATATAATAGTCACATTTAAATCTACAGTTTAGTATACTTTGCTGACGTATTTCAAACGATGAAATTATACACTACCAAAACAGCAAATAATCTTGTAAGAACTGCATATGGTTGGTTTTTGTTTAATCTACTCTATGAAAGTAATGATATGAGGTTGGTGAACGAACAATTCTCGGATTATTGCTTGACAAGTTCAAGCGAGTGACGTTGTTGAAAATGTACCCTTTTCATGTCACCGTCTTTTAGTCTGATACCCCGACCTGAATTCTGAATTAAATTATATTCAGCTTCTACTCTATTTTAGTTGCAATTAGGTTTCATTTACTTGGCTTTTGCAGTACAGCGTACTGACACATTATTAGTTGACAGGAATTTAAACTGGAAGTTGATGCATTGTATATCAACTTCATTTTGTGTTTATTAAATTTTGGATAGAATAAGTGACACATACTAGTTTCTTTGTCTAACCCGTGAGTATACCAAATCAGGAAAAATATATAGTTCCATTATCAAATGTGTTTGGAGCAGCATGTGTAATGTTTCAGAGTACATTCCAAACAGCTCCAAAGTGCTATTGTTTAGAGAAGCTGTTTAAGGGAGTGACGCGCAGTGAAAAGCTCGAACAGCCTTTGTCTCAGCAAACAATAGACTACACCATTGTAGCGACGCAGATAACTGCATAATATGAAGACGGGGAGTCCCTTAGACACTAATTCCAATTTAAGTTACCATGTAAACATGAAGTGATAGGTTTTATCTGTGCTTTAATGTCACAACGAGTGTTAATAGTATTTTAGTCAACGTCGTATTTAGTGGTTTTTTTATCTATAAAGATATGTCTACCCCGCCGTAACTAATTATTATTTTTTATTATTTTATTATACTAGTTGCATTTATGTATGGAACCCATTGCAACACTAAGATTTTGTTATTGTAATTATCGACATAAGAACGTTTGCTATTTCGTCTATAATTATCGATCACACACACGAAACATTTCTGTTTTTATTTATATTTTGTACGTATAAGTTTAATCCATCAGTCAATCATTTTATTTGTTTTAATATGAGTATACGTATATTTGCATGCCAGATGTTAAAAGAAATACAATAGACAGTCGTGTTAAGCCTGTACGGCCTACAAATTTAAAGTTATTACTTATAAGTAGTTACTTTTAACAATATAAGTTAGTTCGCTCTGTAAATTTGTATTAGTAAATGATAAGACTACTATATATCTACTACTATCTATTATCTCTATTTAAATTTATTTAACATTTTCGTTTTCGTAGACCTTTGTGTCAATAGGAATTCTATTTTTATAAGTGTCAGTAGCAGTTAGTAATCAATGTTTTTTGTTTTGCAGAAACTCTTTAACGTTATAGTACACTAATTTGCAAGTAAATCCTATCATTTTTTTTAGTATATTACTAGTTTCTTTCCAGAGTTTATAAATGTTATTGCAAGTGTTTGAGCCTCTTTAAAGTATGCTTTTATTCATTAAAGTATTATAGTTTTTGACTTATGTAGGCGAAGTTTACCCTTGTCACGTCTATTGCTTTCAACCGCGTCAGACAAACATGGATATAAGTTAGGATTGTTCTTAACAAAATATAAAGAGAAGGTAGTGTCAATATTTTATATTTTATGAAAAATGGTTTACAGTTCTCCGTGACCTTCAGTTTGAACATGGTCCTTATGCATTGCTTCTGATCTTTGGAGCTACCCCAAAATATAATGCCGTATTTAAGATTAAAGGAACCTAAATAATGGTACTAATTTGTATATTGTGTAAAAAGTTTTCTTTTTTTATATTTAAGTTTTTTGTCAACAAATACACCATAAATTTCGCATCATCAACTTCATTAATAATTTAATCTCGTAGTGTGTATGTAGGTTTGACATAGCAGATCCTCTTTGTGTAAAGTTCATGACATTAGTTTTTCCATATTGATTTCTTAAGTTATTATTTTTTGTAGTTACAAAAAATAATTTATATTAGGGAATTGCCCAAGCCCAAACTTTTAACACGACTGCCCAAAAGTATGTTGTATGGCAAGTAGTTTGATTATTTTGCAGAAAAGAGTTGTTATAATTTTTCAATTTAACTACTTGTTAAAACCATATTTAAGTTCTTAAATATATTTATATATGTATGTGCTGATAGTACACGAAATCGTACTGTTTTATCATAGTATAAAGAAGAAAAACCTATAAGTAGGACGTCAAATTTGATATCGAGAAAAATGCCGACAACGTGAAGACAGTGATGCTCGTAGGGTTATCACATGTAATCAATACTTATTATTTATAATTTATTTATTGACTCGTAATCAAATTGGTAATAGATTAACATCACTAAGAACCTATCTAAATAATAACCCAAACACAACACTTCATGAATTCTCCTCTCTCATTAATAATAGATTACGAACTATTTACCCAAAAAAAACAATCGAACATCTATCACGTGGTATGAATCAAGTAGAATCAATGAATGCATAACAGAGGAAACAACTACGAATCCTAAAGTAAAGTGTTGTTCCTAAAGTATTCCAAAAAAGTGGCGCAATGTCAGTATATTTATGAATTAATTATGTTCATAACAAATGCATCTATTTATAAAACGATCTGAAAGATATATAACTATATAACTATATAACTAGAGAACAAAATAAATGAGTTCAACCAAAATTTTGATTACCAGTAGTACAAACATATTTTATGCGGTACTATGTATATATAATAAAATACCTTTTATATATTCTTCAACTCAATGAGAAGAAAACAAAAACAATATATAAAACGCATTTGTAAAAAAGTTTATTGCAAAGTAAATTAGTTGGTTGACAAAAATGTTAGGCTACTTCCTGGCCCTGCTCCACTCCAGAGCCACACTGTACATTTTAATATTTGACATGTAATTATTTGTTGATATTTTCAGTTATTTTATGGACATATATATTATACTTTTTACACAATATGGACATAAGAAGTCAAATAACTCACGTGATTTACATTGTAGGTATTTTATAAGTAATATAAATTTTGATTTGTGCATGTGAGATCTGTGTAGTCAATTATTTAGGTTTATGTTCTCCTGGCATGTGAGTGAGTGAGTGTGTCATGCTCGCCTAGAAATTCTGCTAATGGTGGCGTATGTGTCGGGTCATTCGGCTCTCTTTGATATGGTTCAGATGGATGGTGGCTGGTGCCGGCGTCATGCTCGTGAACGAGTGCCGTTGATCAGGGCTGGTCATCTCCGCACTGGTATTACTTAACATAGAATAGTAATTATCATGAAAGTTATTTTACAATGACATAATGCATTGTCGTCACATCTTATCGTTTTCAGGGTTCCGTACTCAAAGGTTAAATCGAGACCCTATTACTAAGGCTCCGCTGTCCGTCCGTCCGTCTGTCTGTCTGTCCGTATGTTATCAGGCTGTATCTCATGAACAGTGATAGTTAGACAGTTGAAATTATCACAGATGTTGTATTTCTGTTGCCGCTATAACAAAAAATAATATTAAGGGGGCTCCCATATAATAAACGTGATTTTTTTGTTCGTTTTTGCTCGATATTAATAAGTTTGATAACGGCAACAGGTAGACGCTTGAAATATTCACAAAATATTTAGTTATATATTCACTTTAAAAATATATTATTCAATTAAAATAAAATAAAAATGATATTTAATTAATATTAAATAATAAACATTTAAGGGGGCTATCATACAACAAACGTGATTTTCTTGCCGTTTTTATAAATGGTACGGAACCTTCGTGCGCGAGTCCGACTCGCATTTGGCCGGTTTTTTATTTTACTTGCACTTATGAACTGTAACAAGAAAGTTAAGTAAAATATTTGAATAAGAGTGTCCTTGGAATTTCTTGTTTGTTCTTCTCCATATAATCTATCTATTGGAACAAGCAACTATATTCTAGTCTGACCGACTTCCTATCCTGAAAATTCAAAAATGCCTATAATTGGTTATGGTGACATAAACGATTTTGATTTTAATTTTTGATTTTCAAGTGAAGAAACCTTTTTCGTGACCACTGTATCTGAGCTTTGATCAATATTTCTTAACCAATTTTTGTCAGTGTTAGGAGTTGCGGTATTTAACAAATTTCTTAAGTATACCTACATATTTATGTATTCGTTATTCTTAACATAATTTTGAGCTATAAAAATCAAGCAGTTTTTGTAGCTTATGTTCAATATTACTAAACTAATCTTTCGTAGTTGTATTTGGTAGGGTGTAGATAATGGCAGTTGTCAAAATGTTCTAAAAATATTTCCTAAAAGTCAGTGTACTTTTCGTGCAGCCAATTTATTTTCTTATTTTGATGTCAATTTGATGTCTTTTGACTTTTTATTAGCAATGTTACATTGTTCGTTCATATTGGGATAGTCTGTGTTTCTTTATTTGACATGTGAGAGTTACTATGTTCGTCATTATAATCTGTATTTTGAGCTATTTATCTTGTGTAACAGGCGATTCCTGCTGCCTAGACTTTTTTTACGAGTTGAAGACGGTGTGCTATTTTTTCTATCCGGAGTTAGGCAGATATTTTTATAAGCTTCAACAGTTTTTACGATTTTTGTATAACTGTTTCAAACGAAAGTTTTAACATTTTTTTTTTATTTCTTGATAATTTACTTCTCATTAGTTGCATCTTAAGTATTTTTATATATTCAGTTAAATTTTTGACTGTCTTTTCATGACACTGCGTGCGAAACTTGAAATAATGATCAACTGCTGGTTGACAGTGACAATTTATTTAAGTTTTATTAAATTTTTATACAATGACTCAAAAAGAACGACTCAAACAGACGGTATATACGGTAGACTATGTGTCGAGCTTCGAGACAACATTTTATATAAGGGTCAATTAAAATAAATATAATTTTATACTAATGAACAATGTCATTATCGGTATTGTTATGTAGGCTATCTGTCAAGCTCATCTTAGTAGTGTCAAGTATCATTTCCGCATTCACATCATTCGATAGACACAAGTCAACTATTGAGTCTGGGCGTCTAGCTGTATGCAATTTGATAATTCGGTCTCAAAAAGTAGACAATGATTATGACAACTCCAGCCTCTTGCACCGCTTTGTCGTTTATATGCCTCAGTACTCTTACAATATCATTTGAATTAGTGGTTCATTACGTAGATCATAGATTTTTAAACTAGAGTCTATTGCTATTTGATCAGTCGTTGTGATGCCTTATCTTTAAAAAACAAAATCTTGACATTTTGCTTGTCATTGCACAATTAAAATATTTTTAAGAGCTAGTGTACTTACATAGAGTATATTTAGTGACGTTTACATTACTTTACTTTTATATTAATATTAATTTTATACCTAAGATTTTATACTCACGAAAGTAATACATACGCTTTATCTATCTTTAAGAGAAATTTAAAAAGTCGGTTAAAAATTACATAAATGGCATGCTTTGTAAACAAGCATATTACAAAGTGGATGATTATTAGGCCTAATAATCATCCACTTTGTAATATGCTTCTTTTCTTCCCAAAGAGTTCCTAATTCGAAATTTTAATACATTCTTCATCGACTGCTTTTCTTACTTTCTTATTCGAAAACTTTCAGAGTGACAAACGTTATAAAGAATTACGATAAAAGGCACCAAACCGACAATAAAACGACTAAACGTACCATACAACAAGTGACCCTTACTTTAAATACATAAGAGCAATTTACTGTTACAATACACCTCCGATTTGCTCAGGACGGCTAAAGCTTCGAAAGGTTTCTTTGTTAACGCCTATAACCCTACATGTGTATGTTTGTCATCGATATCTGCGTAAATACAGGTAGATATAAGAAATTGTTTGTTTTTCAATTAAACTTTCAATGTATTGAGGAATGCAAACCGCTTAATATTGTTTTTTACCATGTGAGAGAGATATGCGAGGGTATCACCCAATTCCCCCTCTCCTATTCCCCTCCACTCATTCCCTTCTCTTCTTTTCCATCCCTCATCTCCCCTCCTCTTTCCCCTCCCCTCATCACCCTGAAAGGCGGAAAATACACTTAGGACTCTTGAGTTGGACGTATCAATGGGCGGCGGTCGTCACTTTCCATCGGGTAACCGGACTGTTTTTTTGTCCACATATATCCTAAAAGAATATATATGTATTAATAGTTTGTAAAATTGTATGCCGGGTAAAATGAAGGTTACATTTGAGTACAGAGGCGTTTTTTGATTATCTACTTGTGTAGTTGGCTACGTACTTCATATAATGATTAAAGCCTTAGAAAAAGAAGAGCCGATTGATTTTAGAACCACATCGAATATAACTTATATTTTATAATTATATAAAAACTACTTTAAGCTCGTCCTTTCATTGAAAATTATTTGAAGTGGTATTAGTCTGAAATATTTTCAAGAATAAGTATTATTGTTTGTTAATTATAAATCAAACTCACAGATACATTTGTTATACT
Source organism: Tyria jacobaeae (assembly GCA_947561695.1). Taxonomy (NCBI): domain Eukaryota; kingdom Metazoa; phylum Arthropoda; class Insecta; order Lepidoptera; family Erebidae; genus Tyria; species Tyria jacobaeae. The sequence continues at coordinate 16,082,623 of OX387220.1, forward strand.
TGCATTGTGACTCACGGTATGTCTATTCAATATTGTTTTAGGTGAACGGTGACTCTTTGATGTGAATAATATTGTAAAAATATTAGAAGTAATATTTCCGACTAGGAAAAACAATGATATGAAATAATACCAGTAACGAAATCAAATGAAAATAAAATTGAATAACATGTAATGAGATTGGACTATCTACAACTGTTTGGTTTAAATCAATTCTTTTATAACCTCCACATTTGCTTCCTACTGGCCGTTAAAATTGATAAAAAACAAATGTTTATATAAAGTCATTAGTTTAATTACTAATTTGAGTTTGCTGGCTTCTTTTTAAATTATGTCATAGTAATAACTTTTTAATACTTTGTTTATTAATTATAGTGACAGTTCTAATCCTAATTAATATTGTAAGTAATAAGAAGCGAGAGTGCATTTGTTTGTGTTTTGTTTTTTACGCTTTCACGACTAAGTGAAATTCTGCATAAAAGTTTTTTAGAGATACACAAAATGACATAAGGTACCTTTCATGAGAAAACGATGTTAGTTTTGTGGTACATAGATCCATATTCTTTATTTATTACTTGTCATTAGAAATTGAAACTTTGCCGTATATAATTATGGAATGTATAATGTGGAATGTTTTAAACAAGGGTTGTATCCATCTAGCAGATATTCTTACATTAAACAACACTGCGTCAAGATATTTTATCATCCAGTACAATGTTTATAGCGTTCGATGACAAAAGTTGTGTATTTGTACTACTATTTGTAGTCAATACGTCTTTTTTGGCATCAAAAACTTCTGATGTTATCCGAGTATTCTTCATCAAAAGTCCCTTACATACATACATATTGACTAGCCTGTTGGTTTAGTGGTAATGATTCTCACTGGTGAGCCAGGCTTCAGTTCGACAAAAAATTGTGTGACCGACAACTAGTTCTTCCGAGTCTGGGTTGTTCTTTTCGTTCGAGAGCCGTGTTTCAATGTTTTAAAAAGTTAGGCAAAATGTCATCGTCATTTTAAATAAAAAGATACAAAATTTAATGGAGTAATAACCTTGTTTTTTTTTTTGTGTTTGCATTTTGTTTTTCGTGTGTGCACCTCTACGGTTCGTCACCTCACCGGAGCTGACGATGACGATGAGGTGGTTGAGGTGGTGTGTCGGACTCAAACCTACTAAAACTACACGGTGTTCCGTCTAGTAGGCGTCCACACCTTAAGAGTATAGGAGCCTTACGCCACCCGTATCAGAGAGGCATGGGTGAAATGTCTCAGGTCTGCTTCTGCTGGAGTAACGGTACTACCCACAGGCCAGCGCTCATAGAGGTCGGACATCAGCATTTGGTCTCTGATGCCTGGTGGGTCTTCTACGGGATGTGAGAGTGCTCTCCCTTTCCCGATACACCGCCTCTTTGGTCAGCATCTCCTCCTCACAACTCCTGTCAACGAGGCGGCAGAATCCCACGCGCTCTCACTTTGGACCATGGACAGAACTATATTCTCTAGCGAGAGGTTTCCCACACCAATAGTCATCACGTGGTCGTGTCGCTGTTGCGCTCACAATGCAGTATCCTCGTGACAGCCGCCGCAGTGGTGGCAGGCTGACATTGCCTATATTGCCTAATATATCCAAGTTAAATCATTAAAAGCTATTCTGATTACACAAATGAAATTGAATTCTCTCATTCTCTTTATTATTTTCTGAACTACATAACATAGTACATTATGCAAACAGGGGATTTGCTCGAAGGTCGTGGGGACCCATTACATTTTGTACTTTATATAATAAAAGATGTTTCACCTTTCAGTGACGGGGAAGCGTTTAGAGGTTTTCAAACATGTAATAAAAATATAATTATTATACTGAACTACTTGAACGCTTCAGCTGTTGCTGTTTGATAGTTTAGTTGCCCCAAAGTGTTTCTGGTATCAAGGTATATTCATCATCTGCATATTGCGCGGTGGGGAAGATCCCAAAAGGTAGAAAATACACAAAACATTTTATTTTTTTCGAGCGCGTCAGGTATTCAGGGGAGGTATGTGACGCAACTGCATAGCTTATCAGGTTTAAATTATTGTTATTGAATTTTTAGTTCTTTCTAGTAACAAGAATACAATAAAAGTTTTTTATTTTTAAGTTTTTTTTCTTTTATTTTTTATCTATTAATGATTACAAATAAAGTTGTTATACACACCGGGTCACTTGATTACTCTCACACAAAAAAATATATTTTTATATAGAACGTTCTAGAGCTTGGCGGAGACTTCTCGTTAAAATTTACCTTTAACAGTATTACACGATATTCTGGAATACCCTTTGGATTATTTCTATTTAGAACTGGAAATTGCTAGAATAGTATGCCAGGACTATATAATGAGATGGACACTTGTTTACTCTTATTAGTTGTTTTAAAGCAATCGTTGACGTTAAACGTGTGACTTTTTTTTGCGTGAATCATTATACTGTGTCTATTCGAAACATTTTCGTGTTATAGCTAAACGTTTTAAATACGTTGCGCACAATGGGTAGAGGAAAGACCATGAGCATAGAAGAGACAACTAAAATTTCTACTCTTAAATCAGAAGGATATTCAAATAGAAAAATTGCTGGAATGATTCATCGGAGTACTTGGGTTGTAAACAATTATCAGCGAGACCCAGAAAATTACGGAACAAACCGCAAAGGACGTACAAAACTGGCTACGACACCTCGCGAACGTCGTCTTATATTAAGAGAAGCATCGAATTCGGCTAGTACAGTTAGACAAATTGCGTCAAGAGTTGGTACTTCAGTAAGTATTACAACTGTTAGGCGAATAATCGCCAAAGCGACTCATTTACAGCGCAAAAAATTAAAAAATAAGCCACCATTAACTAATCAACATCGTGTTACCCGATTGGAATTTGCTCGAATTCATATGACGTGGAATTATGAGTGGAAGAATGTGGTCTTTTCTGATGAAAAAAAGTTTAATTTGGACGGACCAGACGGATTTGCTTATTACTTTCATGATTTAAGAAAAAATGAAAACTTTTATCGAGGCGACATAGTAGCGTTGGATCTGTAATGATTTGGGGTGCCATTTCTGTGCATGGGGCGGTAAATTTAGAGATTTTATCGGGAAGACAGACTGCTGAAAATTATAAATAAATGCTTCAGTGCAAATTTAGTGAAATTAATAAATTATTTAATGGTCAGACATGGATATTCCAACAGGACAATGGCAGCATTCAAACTGCAAGGGTTGTTCAGAGCTGGTTTGACAAGAATAAAATTGATGTTCTTCAATGGCCAGCCCATTCACCTGACCTAAATATAATAGAAAATATTTGGGGGTGGCTTTCAAAACAAATATATGCTGATGGAATGTAATATAACGATAGAAAATCATTGATTTCTTCGATTAAATTCGCTTGGTCAAAGTTACCGCAAAAGTATATAATTAGTTTATATGAATCTATCCCACAACGAATCTATGAAGTGATATTAAATAAAGGAGGCTATACACATTATTAAAATATACTACTGTGGTTTAGCTTTCAGTTTTTCTTTGATGAGAGTAATCAAGTGACGTTCTCTATTAAATTGAAGAAGAATTTTTAGTTGATTATTTTTCTAAAACTAGGAATAAATGACATAAAGAGTATTTCATTGATGTGCTTTTTATTATTATAAATATGCGTCTTTACTAAGTAAGAAAAGTTGATTTTTTTAAGTGAGAGTAATTAAGTGACCCGGTGTGTATATATATACATATGTATGTATCTGTCTATAACTACGCTCTAATCTTCAATAACAAGTTTGCTTACTTCGGTTTGTGGTACTAACTGCTCAAATTCATCTTGAAAAGATTGGGTTTAGTGGTCTGTAAAAGCGTATTTTTTTTACTTCTGGTTGTAAATTTCTATTTGTAGAATATTATAATTAGTTATCAATAATTGTGATGCTGCTCTATATTATTTTAAAAACATGTTTAGTACTTGTAACTACTATTACGTTATCGTGTTTAGAAGAAAAATCATTAATCTCTGTTGCTTTTATGATTATTAACTGCCAATAAACAATTAATTGAAATTATTACCGACCTAAATGATACTTAATGTTTTTATTGCGATTTATTAACTAAGGAGGATATCGTAATTTTAGTGTCTTACATAAATTACTTGCGATAACTATTTATTAAAATGTATTTAAATAAATATTGTTGTATTTGCACATAAAATTTAGAAGGTAATTTGGTACGCTATGATTGCTTGATTATATGGTTATGTAAAAACTTCTTAAAAATGGTAAAGTTTTTAATAATCTTTTGTTTGATTTCAAAATAAACTGGAAATCCTCTATATAGTTCACTATATACTTATACTTATTATTATACTATATATATATATATACTTATACTACAAATATAAAAGATAACACGAGTGTGCGCAAACCCTTAATACTAAGTTAAGGCTTTGCGCACACTCGTCTCAATCATAGGTTCTTCTGTCGTCTGCAAATAATAAATAAAAAATATAATTATTAATAAAAGAAAGTTTTAGTTTTTTAAATACCAATCACAATCACTTTAAATACAATATTAAATCTAACATAAATTTTCATACAGATACAGGCTACGACGGAAGCATTAAATTTGAGATGGGTCATCTGCCCATATACACTTCTTCAAGTACTCTCACTTACTTGGCAATACAATGCAAGCATTGTTTGACTACAGGTTTTCTGTAAAGCCATGTATTTGTATATATGTATTTGTATATATATATAGAATTGTACTTCACTAAACGTACTTTTTAAATACAACTCCCGTATTAGTAATGATTCATTTGTTGCGGAGGACTTGATAAACAGAGAAACAAATCATACAAAGAACATCCATACTCAGGACGAGTCTGGCTCAGCAATCAGGATCACTAACTATTAGGCCACCAGGCTAATCAAATTTACTAATTTTATATTTTTTTAATTAAAAATTGCACTCCGGGAGTGCCGACAGAAGTGAAAACTTATTTTGCCGCGTTAGAATTTTTTTAGATGGGTACTAGTTTTATTGGGTTATTGGGTAATGAATTGCATTTTATTTATGAATTGTATTTTATTAGTTATTAGAAACTTTAAAATACATTTAATATTATTTTATAAATCAACGTTAACAATTTCGACAACTCTTGCATCATCATCATTATCATTAAAATATTACAATCTAAAATAGAAACTATAGGTTCATGGTAACTAAAATAGAAAATAAACAATTTTGATTCGAAGTTATTTAAATATCTCGTGAATACCGTATCAATTGTACTTTTATATCTCGTTGTGCTAATATTGCGTTGATTGGACATTTGCTTCTCGTAACGGTGTTGCGAGTCCATAGATTTTATCTCATCTAAAAATATGCGTACCGCGCTAAAAGAAGTTTTCAATTTAATAAAACTTTTTTTTTTCTTCATTCGGTATTGTTACATACATAATCCTTGAAGCCCTCTGGCATCATACATACTTGTATATATATAATCAAAAAACATAACCTTCCTTTATGCACAGTATTTATCTCGTAGGATTCCACGAGTATTACTCCTTTTATAGAAAAAACAAGAGTTTTAAGCTTTAAAGTGTAAATGTTCTTTGTATAAAGTGCTTTATTACACTCGGTTTTTGAATATAATACGAGCAAGTTTAGCTCGGCAATGTCTAGTAATTATTCAGTAATGAGCAGCAGACAGTCAACAGCAACAACGTATCTTGTAAAGTTCAATTACCAAACACACTTAATAAAACTAACGTACTGGAAGTGATATAGCGTTAGTTTACTGTTGGAATGAAGTGAATGTTCATTTTAGATAAATGTTAATGCATGTGGAGGCTACAAGCGCTATTAAGAGGTCAAAGCTTTTTTAGTGAAAGTAGATAGATAGATAGATAGATAACTCTTTATTGTACAACAAGCAAAAAAAAAAAACATAATAATAAAACAGTTTGTACACATTGCTATAAGTTTTATGAGCTAAAGTTAGAAAGATGAAATAAATAAAATAAAATATAAAAGTTGTACAATTGACGGCCTTATCGCGATTAGCGATCTCTTCCAGGCAACCACTGGATGGAGAGGGACATTAATAATGAGATGAGAGAAGTTGCAATTTGCACATCAAAGTTCCCGGAGTTTGAAGTAATTAGGACTATTGTTAGATAAAAACATATACATAAACACACTACTAAACATCAGATTTTTTTTTTAATGTTTTTCCAAGATTATTGTGACCGTGGAACGGCTAGAGCTATTCGTGTTCAGAGTTACATAACACTTAAAATATTAATAGGCATATTAACGATACTTTTATTAAAAGCCTAAGGGCGACTTAGGAATTTGACTTGTTAAAAATATACCTAAGGGCGACTTAGGAATTTGACTTGTTATCTAACAGAGTATATACATATATGCAGTGCCCGGTTGACGGGAATCATCCTAATTAATAATTAAGAGGGATAAAGCTATGGTTGGCAAAGTGTGGGCGTTTGATACGTTTCTGCCAACACCTTCAGGGATATGGGCATAAGTGTATGTATGTATCTGTGTATGATTTAGTGCTGATGATTTTATTGCTTAGGTGTGTACGATTAGTAAACTCTTGTTAACTATATATGTATATTACTTAATAAAATTCTAAGGACTTTGTAACTATAAAAAGCATTTTTTTTATTGTTACTGATTTTTTTTTACATAAGATACTTCACTTTCATTAGTTAAGAAAACATACAAAGAGTCTTCCAGAAAATCTACATCCTCAAAACCCTTGATCTAGTTAGCGGTAATGGTGCGGAAATTCTACACACTCGCACTTCGCCTAATATTAACACAAATCACGCAACAGCTGATAGTGAATAGTAAGGTTTTGGCCACGTCAGCGGTTATTCGGAAATTTGGAAACACGCAGAACTATATTGCGTGTCAGCGACATTTGAAAATGAGCGATGGAACTTTGTCTGCGTTCGCAATTAAAACCTTTTGGTTTCACACTATATAATAATAAATATTTTATAATATTTTATGATAAATTTGACATATAAATTAAATATTTGTTTGACACATGTACATATGTATACCTGAAATAGGTATATGACTATTTAATATTTGACTATTTGATATTATTATAAAATAAATCATAAATGATATTTGTCAAATGTTTTATTGTCCTTAGTTAGTTTAAGTATTTTCATTGCAATTGTGGTGTGTTATATTTTCGTGTAGTTTTCAAACATTCTAAATAAAAAATTCAATCTTAGCCTTTCTTTTAGTAAAAAATGTTAATCAACATGAGTCTATATAAAGAGCTAAACAAATTCATAGGCAATATTCATCAATATGGTTATTTATTTTCAGAAAAATGGTTATTTATTTTCAGAAAAATGGTTATTTATTTTCAGAAAAATTGGGAGTTTACATAAAAAATAAATAAAAAAAAGAGTAGAAAGAAGAATGTAATTGTAGGTGGTTTTATTATAAATAAACCACAAAGACTACGTAATGAAACATTCATCACCTACGCTACATTGCATCATATAGAGGACTTTCCTTTAAATCGATAAGTACAATGCTGCGGACGAAGAATATTAAACAAAATCAAAAATAAGTATTAAGTTCTACTGATATTCAACATTTATATTATACAACCAACATCAGTTTAATAACGACGACAGGTGTATTTTTAAATACTGTCAAATCCTCCTAGTCCTTTTTCTGTACTACTTTTTATTTATTTAGTTTTTATGCTGTATTCAGTAGCTCAATGATCTTTTTTTAATGTTATTATTTTCATTGTATTTGTTGTATTGATCAAAACTAACGTTTAGCTTTCATTATAAAATTCGTGGCTTAGGAAATACTATCTACATATTTTTTCTGTTATTATTTAGTTTACACTTTTAAAGAATAAAAATTATTTTATCTAACGGCTAACATAAATGCGAAAGGTTTTTATGCATTTTTATTTTTGAATCGCTCCAGTTCAACTGAACAGATCTAGATGGAATTTGGCAGATAGTTAGATTATAATGTGGAATATAGCACATACGTTCCTTGCATTTCGGAAAAAAATATAAAAGAAAAATTTCCAAGGTCGCGGGTAACAGTTAGTTAAATAAAAAAAACATAAATTTCCTTTTTTTGTCATTCTTTGTTGGTTTACATGCTCTTTAAGTTATATTATATAGGTTGTTTATTATACAAGTTGTGTGAATCTACGCCGATAAAAAATGGAGGATGAATTGTAAAGGGTATAATAAAGAAAACTAAACTTAATTATATCATTGAACCATGTAATGTCGGGACCTGACCTGGCTTTTGTTTTGTAGCGGAGAGGTGGTATGTCGGACTCGAACAGAGTCAAACCACACAGTTTTCCGTCACAAATGGGTTCATTGTAAGGGACCCAGGAACATCCTAACAAGGCAGTCTCCGGGAACCCCTGCAGGGGCTAGGCCCACTACACGGTGTGGCCACCTGTTGAGGTGCCACCGTCTCAGGACCTGACCTGGCCTACAATTTCTAAACCTAACACAATTTATCGCTCCTCAAACTTCTTTTATATTTGATGCAGCTTACAGAATACGCATATTTGTTTCCAGAAACGGTAAATAATAACACATCTCGCGATGTTAACGTAATTAGGCTTTAATATAACTTGAGTTAATGATACCGACAGTTTGTTTGTTGTTTGAAAGGGGACTCGGTTTTGCAACGTGTATCAAGACAAACATAAACTCACAGACTCTCGTAACATTGTTATTAAATTATAAACAATTTCTAGGACAAGCTCATAAGCAATTTTGTCCGTTATTCAGGACAGTCAATATATTCTTATTACTACGAAGAGTAACGTAAGTTTAGGATGAAAAAAGTTTTCTCAAAAAACAGAGTTTGCCACAACTTTTTTAAATCGTTGATTTATTTTTTATTATGATCAAAATAATAAACGCAAATTATAAAATTACATAAAATCATATCAAGCCAACGCAATCAATACAATTACATTGACATAATTGTAAATAAGTGGTTAAATTGAACAAAAAGAAAGTTAGGACATCAATGAAACTGTACTGCTTATAAGCGGTGGTCAGCGCGGCGTAGGTAGTGTGATTCCGTGGTGTTCGTACATCGTGGCGTAATGTTGACATACCGTCTCATCTCTATAAATTTAATTTAATTTATGTAAACCTCAATTTAACTTTTGAAGTTATTTCCTAAAGTCAGTTAGAGATAATATTGTTCAAATTTATTTCTGAAAGATCCTATACTGTTATATCTATTTTCTAATTGTCAACCACCCGTAGTTATATGTCAGTTATGTATATTGTCGCCTCAAATATATTTAAATACCACACACAATATTAATGTGCTATGGGTCGCATACCACGTATTCTGATGTGATTGAAACTTGAAAGTCAAAACACCTCTACCTAAACAACTGTTTTGTAAATTTGATATTTGAGACTTTTTAATTCAATCAATCAATTAGCCTACAGCAGTTCACTGCTGGACATAGACATCCTCCAATGTACTCCATGGCACCCAACTTATTTATTATTAAACCTTATTACAGCTGACTTTGCATACAAAGTTTAAGCTTTTTTTTTTCTTTAATTTTTTAGACTCATTTACTCAAAACTGAATAAGAGGTAGCTAGGATAAAAAAAAAATCGCCCCCACTCATATTTGCTATATTATATGGCTTTTGTGGATTGACGGTAGTAAATTACACTGCATAAATATGTTATACGAGTACTATTATACTATCGATAGTAATTGCAGATGTCACTGGCCATTGCATGACCTGACTGCCAGTTTGCCCCATGTTATTAAAAAAAAAAATCTATTGAAAATAAATATTTCGTTATTTATATGTTTTGTGATAAGCTTTGGTTTAAGAGTTTTTTTTTTTAGTTTTTGAAGCATTAAGTTAAACATAAAGGCTCACAACACTAATAATATTACTTGAGTTTGTTTTTATTCTTCAGTATCAAAGTAAAACAATCAAAGACGTGCTGTTTGTTTGAAAGTACTTTTTAGTGAGACATCTTTCAAATAATTTTAAATGAACTTTAAGAAGTAGTAAGTTCTTGGTAAAATTTCCCCGGTTGTTTTTTATTCGCAATTTATGCAAAATCTACACGAATTCAGTAACACTTTCAAAAAATCTTCGTTTATTTTATCAAAGATAAACTTAAAAAAAATAGGTATAAAGCTTTTTTTTTAAAAGGTTAGCATGACTTGAAAAATGGAACAGTAATTTACTTGACAAACGGACGCTTTTGTTACTTTGTGCTGCGCGTAGAATCCGTTGACTTCACTAACTACAAGTTGAGGGATAGCCTTTGATGAGTTGGAACACTTCCTCCTTAGTCTTAACTGTATAACACTACTATTCATTGTTTGAAATATTTATAGCCAATATTTAAAGCCAATGTGAAGCTTCTGAAGGATATTTCCTGTTTAAAACTGTTCTAAGGTTTTGTATTATTTTTGTTTATTAAATTACTTTAGTTGAAGCTACGTGATTCCTTTTTTAAATTATAACTGATGGAATGACGAACAGGAAATGTTTTGAATCAATTTACTTTTTGAAATATTAAACCATACCTGTTACCGTCAATACAGTTCAAGCTATGAATAATAAGCAAGACCGTTCACAAAACAAAAACATGTTTTTTCCAGAGAAATTTGAGATTGAGAAATATTCAGTAAATAAAATGTACACTGTTCTTGAACGATAAAAAGGAAATGGTAATGATGTGGTATTAAATTTCATCTTATAATAGTAATAATAAAATTAGTTTTAAATTTGTGTTAGTTTAAAATTAGTTTTAAAGTGTTTATCTTTACTTTTATTCAAAATGTAAATGTAAATTTGTTTGTTTATTTATTAAGCTCTCACATCTGACTGGCGCTCACTGAATCGATCATCATAAAATTTTGCAAATCCGTCCAGCGGACAAAGGGCACTTATCATATCTATTAACATAGGGCTGTTTCAAAAGGATAGACAAAAAACTTTTAAGAGGAGAGGAGTTGCTGTCAAAAGCTGGTAGTATAACAAGAATTATACTTACCTACTCCTCTATAGGATTTTTATAAAATCTTTATATATCGACAGTTGAGGTTGAGTTGTTCAAGTGGATAAACAGTTAACCGAATCATGAAACTCAGAATTGATTTAGTCCTTAATTTAAAGTTATTTAGATTTCAATCTGGTAAGGTTTCAAAGTCATTGGTGGCTTCATACGTTAATTTCTAAGTCGGAAAAACTAAAACGGTCAAAAATTAATCAGCTAAGGTACATATTTCTTTTTAAACTATGGGATGACAGACGAACAGACGGGTCACTTGATGGTAAGTGACAACCGCCATCCATGGACACCTGCAACTTAAGAGTCATAAGTGCGCTGCCCGCCTTTAAGGGTGAGGAGGGATGGGGGATGCTTTGAATGGTAAGAAGAGAGGGGGGATGAGGACACGGAAAAGAAGATAGGGTGTATGATGGGAGAGGAGAGATGATAGGCGGAGTTGGGCCTCCGGAAACCTCACTCATTTCGGGAAAATGCAACGCAAGTGTTTCTTCACAACTGGTTTTTTGTGAGGCCGTGGTATCGTACCGGTCGAGCCGGCCCGTTCGTGCCTAAGCATGGCTCTAACACTATATTTAGTTATTGTTTTGTTTGACTTTACTAGAATCTTACTTTTGGTGTTGTGAGAAGATAAACCCTTTAGATCCTTACTTACTCTGATTTTGAGTAACGAGAACCATTTTTTAGTTTTTTTTTTAAAGACTGTTCCCCGCATTAGACCATTAAAACAACACCCAGACTTTAAACTCAAGGCTTAATTCTAATTTTCTGATTCGTATATGTTTTACACTTAACATTAAAACAAATGGCATATCTTGCGTCATCAGTGCACAACTTAATTTGATTAACTAAGTTAATTTATCTAGGCAGTTCAGTTAAAACTTGAATGAAACTCGTGAGAAGTGTAAGTTATTCAAAATTTTAATGTTACAATTATAGTAATAACTTATCACTTTCTCAATGAGTAAAGGTTACTTCATACTTATATATAAAAGTATACATTTCGTATGTTGACAGTTGGCAGCGATAAGACTATTATATATTTAACTGTTATTTTTTTATAAAGGTGAATTATAATAATATGAATATGACTGTAATGCATGCAATGATATTCACGCTTCTGAAAGTTTGCAGATATTAGTGATAACAAAGATAAGTCTTTTTATTGTATTCTGAATGAATAATTTAATCATTATTATATTAATTTGACATACCGCCTAAGGTAACCGGAAAGCTGATAAACATATTTATATTTTATTTAATACCTACATATAATATATAAATTACATCCAGACACAGAAAAAATGATCAAGCTCATTACACAAATATTTGTCCTGGGTGGGAACCGTCGACCTCTGGCTTAGCAGTCAGGGCCACTAACCACTATACCAACAGGCCAGTCAACTTCACTTCAAATTACCTTATAATTATTATTTCACTTACTGTTCAAGAAATGTTTAAACGTGGAAGAGCTACTACAAACCACGGCACAGCCGACATAATACCACGACCGTACAAAGCACCGGTTGACAAGCAACGCATACGCTGTTTCACCGGCTGAGTGAGATTATTGGTGACTCAAAAGCCCCTCTCCTCTTTCCCCTCCCACCACTCCCCAATTCTAAAGCTGGTAACACACTTGAGACTCTTGAGTTGTATTATATTCATGGCATGAATAAAACATTTCAAATTATGTAATTAATAAAAAAATATATTCAATATAATACAAAAGACTAATATCGATTTCAATAAAATAGACCGCTAAAATTGAAAAATAAATTTATTCTTAGAAAAATGAATAAAACCTCATTTCAAGACTAAACCTACATATATTTAGAAACTTAAACTAAAAAGTAGAAAATTTATTTACTTCAAAGCAAGGGACTGAACTATCCAATCGCGGGCAGACGCGTGAGGTTAGACGTCATTGAAGGTTTGTACTAAATGCATACAAATTTTGATGAGCTTCATTGCAATTATCAGCTTTCGTTTGGTTTCGCATTCAAACATTAATAGATTAATCAAGTAGGTATCTACATAGGTTATTTTTCTTTGGCACCAACTACAAAATTAACTGATTATAAATTGCAAATAGGTTTATAAGTGTGAATAATTCTTATATATAATATGGGTAGGCCTAATAAACGCGCTGGTCAAATGAGACAGCGCCATTTGAAAGAAAGTAGTGACGAGAGGGAAGATCGTTTAGAAAAGCAGGGACAGAAATGATAAAAACATTTTATATGAGATTGATAAGCAGCGGGCCTATAAACTTTCTCAGATAAGGTATACGTTACGAACGATACGAACTTAGCAAGGTTTAATGAAAGTCCAGTAATTATTACCTCTAAACCTTAAAAGGCATTGCCTTATCTGATTTGGATGCAAATAAGATTTAGATCCACCCCATTATGAGAAAGCTTTAACTGAAATGATACGGTTGAGTAATCTTTCCAACAATCAGGTAGTTCAACTTCTTTATTTAAGAATAAGTATTATATATATATATTTTTAGAGTGGTAGAGCCATGCTTAGGCACGAATGGGCCGGCTCGACCGGTGCGATACCACGGCCTCACAGAAAACCGGTTGTGAAGTAACGCTTGCGTTGCATTTCCCCGAATTGAGTGAGGTTTCCGGAGGCCCAATTCCCCCGCCCCCCTTTTCTCTCTCCTCATCTCCTTTGTCCTTTTTCCATCTCCTCATCCCTCCTCTCTTCTTTCCGCTCCCTGCATCCCCTATCCCTCATCACCCTCAAAGGCGGGCAGCGCACTTGCGACTCTTGAGTTGCAAGTGTCCATGGACGGCGGTGTCACTTACCATCAGGTGACCCGTCTGTTCGTCTGTCCCCCTATAGTATAAAAAAAAAAAATGTATAATAATTATCATGACAGCTCCAAATACATATAATTGTCATTGTTTTTGGCTTATGTTTCTGTGATGACAGTTAAAACATAAATTGAAAGTCCTTATCGAAACATTATCTGTGTAATATTTTCTTTTTTGTTGAAAAAAATAACTGTTTTGTTTAAAATTTATATGGGAAATCTCTGCAGTATGAACTACGAAACAAACAATCATTAAAATCGATTCATAATTGGCGAAATGGTAGCGTAACAAACATACAAAAAAAAAAACAAGATTCAGTCGAATTGAGAACCGCCTCCTTTTTTTGAAATCTATTAAAAAACCAAGACATCGTAGCATTTCTTTTTCAGCATTCACTTTTATATATCACGTGCTCTCTATGGCATATATTTTGCAATTATTTGGCAGAATTTTATTTATGTTACAAGACGAGCGACGCTAAAAACAACTGTAAGAGAAACCGGATATAGAACTCAAGAGATTACGGTAATAAAATCAAGCGCTAGTAATCAAAAACTGCTAACCCTAGAAACTGCATAGCTGCAATTAACCGAAACTTATAATGTTTAAAACTAAATAATATAATATTTGCATACCATTGTTATGGTTGAACTGTTACATAGCATGTAATTACTTGTGACCACATGGTCGCGCATTAAATGCAAATAAATACTACAACATTATATTCTAAAGGAAAACATTTAATTTGATTTCAATAAGAACTAAATTACACAAACGCGCCAACAAGAGCGCCAAACAAACAAATAATTTATTGTGACGAAAATAATATTCTCACCAACTTACTGTATTATTCATTAGAAGCTATTTAAATAAAATAAAGTTTTGTTCTAGTGTATCATAAATATTTAAATTTCAATTTTAAAAACGAAATAATAATTTTCTTTGATACCCAATGATACATGATTTTCTTTTATCTGTTGTCTGTTTCTGTTGTCTATAGTCTCCCTTTAGTTGTGCACCGCAAATTATCTTATAATTTATGAACCCCAAAGTAGTGTAACATTGATATTTCAGTGTATGTTACTGACTGCTAATTTTAAATTTGTTTTGCAATTAAGAATATCAAAATCATAATACAATTAATTGCTTTTTCATTTTTAGAATATACTTTCTAATAAAAAATCTAATTTTGTGGACACTTCATTCGTCAAATTTGCGATTCCTTAAAGTGATACCATACAAAGTCTGATACTCTATTTTTGTTCAATGGAACTACCTTATTTACGAATTAAAATGCGTTTTTTACGAATTAAAATGAATCTAAACATATTAGTTGGTCAAATAAGATACATAGAAAGAATAGTTTATATATTTTTTGTAGTTTATATTTATATATATATATATATATATATATATATATATATATATATATATATTTTTATCAAGTATAAATTTATATAACGTAATTTTTAAATTGATTTTTTTTTCTGTGACATGATACCTAAAAAAAACAAATGTGGTTACCCGGTATCACTCGGTAATCTTCTATTTTCAAAAGTCAATTATAGTGAAAGGGGAAAATTAGTAATATAAAAAAATAACGAAAATATCCAAAACTAGTAACATAAAAAATTATGAAATTTTAATATAGTAGCATATAGGAGCTATATAACTCACTCCTTCCCTTTCTGTTCTCTCGAAAGCTGACCTGTGGTGTAAAATAATAAAGCACAAAATAATACAAAGTATAATAATAATACAAAGTGTAATAAGCGTAAAAAAAAATACACAAGAATACAAGCATAAACAAAAGAAAAGGAAAATTTGGCTTCGGATATAAGAGCCGTATATACCCTATATCACGTGCACTATCTTTGTATAAATAACCTTTTATATCACGGACGCAACCACACGGAACACAGCGAAATAGTCCCGTTTCATCTTTCCCCTCACGTTGATAAAGACATAACGTCCTTTCGATATTGATCACGTCATTTATCTACTAAGCCTCGATCTGGATATAGCATGTACATTTCTGGAGATCAATAAGACCTGTCAAAAGCTTTTATCACTAAATGATAAATGTTGTGTGTGTGACTGAGGCACAACATGATTTATTTTTGATTTTCTGCATGTAGTACGACCTCAACTTGCCTGACAGTAAGGTAAATTGGGGTCCAAGGATTGAGGGCCACCATTGTAGATGGTCCTCAATTTGACCACCTAGAGAGATGTTGTAAGTCGAAGGGAACACGTGGGGCGGTAATAAGGTCCATATTTTAATGGTGTGGCAAAAGAAAGGTGGTGCTGAATTAGCTCATCGGAACACTCGCCATGGTAGAGGCGATTGAATATTGCCAACGAGGCTAAGATTCCACGCAACTTTAAGGGTTCAAGGGAGTAAGTGACCTCAGAACGCCCATGTTTGGCCGATCCACTGTTCTTATTAAACGCATAAGGTCAGTGGATCGGCCAAAAGGCCGACTGAAAGAAAATGCCTACGGCATTAAGTCCACCTTTATCACCACCACATTTTGTGCATATTTTTTTTCATCTGCACACATTATTCAAGACTTCATTATTTAGTAGCCTATACATATATAAAAAAAAATACATTTGAATTTTGGAAAGTAATAGGAAATACAAACTTGCGATTGGATTCGCTGTTTCAGCGAATATTATAAGCAAATAAAGCCTGTGTGGCAATTTTATTTTTATCTATTTCCAAAGTTGGGAGTTCTTAGTCGTCCGATTTTACGCGACCGTAGTTTCAGATTTGTTTAAAAAGTTGCATCTTTGTATAATGAAGTCTGATTTGGATATTTATTTTTGAGTTTGTTGCTGTTTTTGGCTTGCTACTCAGAGATTCAGATTAAAATTATTTGCAGTTTAATATAGTGTCTGAATTTTATAATTTAGTATTCTGTTTATCTACTTCAACAACTTAAGAACAACTTTTGATATAGAAAGTTCATATAAAAATTCTATTGCAATACAAATGTACGTATAATTTTATATGGTTTGGATAAATGTGTATTGAAAATGATAAAATATGTATACATATTATAATATGGACTAAAAAATCTAAAAAAAGTGGGATATACCTGTAGTAAAAAATACCAACATAAAAGAAAACAGTTTCCATCACGAAGTTATCAAAGATAAGCTTCCGTATAATGACACTCAAAAGGAACAAAATAACTTAGCTTCCGTATAATTTACTCGTATATTGTATGAATTACAAAAAAATAATCACATGATCAGACGAAATAATGATTTGTACCTTACTTAAGGGAAGGGGTACAAAGAGATGAAGATATATATAAGGTAAAGGGAAGGATGGACAAGGTGAGGAGAACGGAGAGGGGGAGTTGGGCTCCCAATTTCGTATGTTAACTTACAGTTAGGCAGGACCCCGGTGAAGGAGCCTTTCTTGTAGGTACTTTACTATTATATTTTATTTCTTTTATTTACTGTCGTTTATCTCTATACAAACCTTGCCTCTAAGAAATTGCTTGTATTGATAAGGCTGCCATAGAGTATGTATATGTATAAATAAAATTTTAAATATTATAGAAGTCAAATTTGGAATTTGTATATTAAACCCTATAGTGTGGGTAATTTCATGCTACTACGTTTAATGCTTATTTGAGAATGATTATTGTTACTTTGAGTTTACTTTGACTTTTTTTAAATACATATATATTATTTAAATTTTATTTAACACGATGTATCGATTTCTCTCTATTTTTGACTATGCAGATGCCACCTATCCAGACCTCACCGATTAATTAGATAAACGAAAGTGACTTTAAAACTTTTTTAGGGATGCGTAACTCAAAACGAAAAAACGGATCCCTCATAGGATTACTTTGTTGTCCGTCTGTCTGTCTGTCAAGACCTTTTTTCTCAGGAACACGTAAAGGTATCAAGCCGAAATTACTAAAATGTACAGAAGATTTGAGTATTTGATTTAAATCTCCCTTAGAGCTGTGAAAAAAATCAAACTTCTAAGCCAACACAATCAAAAGACACGCATTTCTGCTGCAAATTTTCTACACTCGCAAGGGAATCAAAACCTACGGGGTACTTCCCGTTGACATAGAATCTTACCTGCAGGTTTGTACGAAACCCTCGGTGCGCGATTCCGACTCGCACTTGTTTTTTATGGGATTGTCGGTTTATGGGATAGTACGGGTCAGGAGACCCTTCTGCTCGCCTGCCCTCTATCCTAGTAGTAGTAGTAGTATTACTACTGACTACTGACTATCGCCACCCATGGACACCTGCAACTCAAGGATCACAAGTGAGTTGCCGGCCTTTTAGGTATGCTCTTTTCTTCAAGGTTTGAAATGGTCCGGAATTACGGCAGGCGACAATTTGTACTACAGGTTTGTTGCGTAGCTTTGAAGAAGCGCACAGTGGTGTAGTGCCAATCATGCAGGTGATGGGCATGGATATTTTGTCACGTAGGACGTTGGCGGAAATCAGTGGCCTATATATATAAGTCCGAACAATTCCTCTGAACACTCCCCATAATAACAAGCGATAGAGAATGCAGATTGAAGCTACATCTCTACGCAACGCCAAGATGTCAAGCCGATCAGAACTCACTATACTGTTTATTTACCCTTCATTCACAATCCTATATAAACGGGCGATTTGAGTTCCTATTACATAAGGATACTCACACGAGGTTCAACTAATTTCTTTCACAAGTCGTTTAGGGCTCTTGCTACCTACAATGCTACAGTTAGTCAAACACATGTTAAGGAAATTTAATTCAAAAGGATATAATCGTAAAATCTATATTACAATTATAAATATTTAATTTTAGAACGCTCACAGAGTTTGTGCTGGATGCTGATGAACAGCTCTACCCTGTACAATTGGACGGCCTTGCCGGGGCCTATGATCAGTGCTGGAAAGGGAAGCTTCTATGGCAGGTACAAGAACTGGCTTCTTGTGTTTTACTAGCAGCGCTGCTAATCGAGGTGGTCACTTCCATATTTTTGGTACCTTAAACCGAGCTCGGTGTGCAATGTGTAATATACAACAGGCGCAATGCAATTTTTTTTGATATTGCATGCTTGTTATATAGTTCACCCCCCACTAAAAGACATCTGAAATGAAGAACTGCTCGCTGCTTTCAGTGCATACTATTCTATATTGCTATCAAGTGCAATAAATAAATACGATGATTTTACTAAATATAGCTATGTACATAGGTATATTTAGTAGTTATTTAATACCTTTAAGAAATTATACCTAGATTCTCCACTCTCAATTACTTGATTCAAATACTGATTTATAAGAAGGGAAACGACCCAGAGGCTGGTGTCCTAGAAGATAGTCAGACATGATCTCTGAACAGCTGGAAATACCAATAAGTATCCCACTTCCCCAAGAGACTCATCGTCACCGATGGAGGCAGATAGTCGAGAAGAAAGAAAGAAAGAACGATTGGGAAGAAGAAGAACTCATTGACAGATGGTCTCTCCAAGTTGTAGAATCATGTGTGCTTCTGGGTCAAGATGCGTATACACAAGTTACATTTTCGTCAATAATATAAGTCTGAATGGACAAGTCACTTTGATAACTAACTGTAACCTAAATTTTATAATAATAATTTTATAATAAACCTATACTGTCTCTTCACTCTCATATTGTTTTATAATGCTGTTCTTATTTGATGTCACACCGAGGTTTGATGCAAACCACTCCTATAAAATTAAAAAGCAATCCAAACCTAGAAAGAAATAAAGTCATCTACCATATAGGTACTATTAATATGTTTTAGTAAGTAATCACCGTCACAGCCGCATCAAATACAATCAGTCAGGTCTTTAGGCTGAAACAAAACATGTGTTCGAGTGGAACCCGTGACGGATTGCCTGCGTTACGAAGGGCCAACGTCTAAAAGAAGGTTGCTGCCAAGATCGCACCGGGATAGTTGGCATTTCTTGGGGAAGGCCTGACTAGATTTGCCGCCGTGGAGGTGCTCCAGCCGGTCATCGTCGAATGGGCAGCACGGGACTTTTAATAAAGCTTTAGCTTCCCGGATTCCTCCTATTTTAAGCGCAGCGTAGCACACCTCAAAAAAAAAAAAGGCCTTTGTTAAACAGTGGATGACGATAGGCTTATGATGATGTGGGAAAACTCGTAAGGACATTACAAGTTTTACTAAACTGACCTTCAAATTTCTCCGGTGGATTTACGCAATACGACAACTTTAATTTAAGTCTTCACTCTCTATTTAATAAACGTCTCCTTTAAGACAAATGTTCAACACGGTTTATTATCTGTTTTTGTCTGAACACAAAAGTTTATTGCAACAAAACAATAAATAATGTAACGAGATGCTAATAATATTCAGTATCTTCATAGAGTGTGAGTGGTATATCAAGTTAAAAATTATTACCCTCGCATCACACGCCACGTTGGGTGCGGTGCAAGTTTCATTTCGAGAGCGATTTTGTTGGGAGTGGTTATACAATGTGTGACGTCTTATTATATTTTTATATTTAAATAATTGATTTTGTGTTATGAATGTATAATATATGTGATACTTAATCAAGTATTTTAGCATCCTATATTGACGTAAACAATATAATAATATTAGCTACATATATTATATTTTTTTAATATTAAGGTTAAAGTTAATGTTGTTTATGAATTTGTATGAATATATTATCCCTACTAATATTATAAATTTGAATGTAAGTTTGTTTGTCGAAACTACTCAACCGATTATCATGAAAGTCACATATTCTAAAAGGTATTTTTTTACGGAGTTTAAAAAATATTATTGCAAATATGATTGTAATTTATATATTTTTAAAATTAATATTGATTCACGAGTATTTCTTTTTGATCATAATTAGATAAATCTGTATATTTATATATTCATAAACTTTTTCTTTTTTAGAAAATGAAACTAGTTACTGCTAATCAATTTAAAGCAAATTTTGTCATTTGTATTAGAAACCGAAGTTTACGCCACATCATTAACATTTTTAACTAATCAAAAACAGAGTAAATTTTTGTTTACAGGATATTCCGTAAACTGGAGAAAACATGTTTTTGTTTTGTGAACGGTCTTGATTATTATTCATAACTTGAACTGTGTTCACGATAACAGGCATGGTTTAATATTTCATCAAGTAAATTGAAACAAAACATTTCTTGTTAGTTATTCAATCAGTTTTACTTTGAAAGTGAATCACGTAGTTTAATTAGTAATAAATAAAAACAATACAGATAATCTTGCTGTTGTTGTGATTTAGAAGATGCTTAAATTAGTAGTTTTTCAATATCCCAAGTTGCCTTTCAGTTTCAATATATCAAATTGTATTTCAGTTTTAATGTCCCAAATTATTATTAAGTCTTAATGTCGAAAACGTACAAGCAACAATTTTTTTTTTAAATTTAATCATTTGAATGGTTAAACAGGAAATTTCTATCAGAGGTTTCAAATAATGAATCAAGCTATCAAAGCATGTTGATTCTTTGATCATGAATCTATCCAAGATGGTAGATTTGTACATTTAAAACAAAAAATGAATAGTGTTTCAACCCTTCGTAGCCGATTCTTCAACTTGTAGTTTGTAAGTTTAGGGGTTTTCCTTGCAATTTAAAAATAAAACCGGCCGTTAGTCAAATAAATTAGAGGCTAAATGTGAAGACAGATTGTTGCGCTATCAAAGATGAAAATAAAAAGTAAAACTCTATAACAGAAGCATATCGTAACATTTTTATTTTAATGAGATATAGCACAAACTATCGGTCAGGTCACGTGATGGTAATGGACTTCCGCCGTCTATAGACGTCTACAAGTCAAAATTCACAAGTGCTCAGCTACCAATTGGGGGTATGCCTTGTGAGAGGCAGGGGGTTTCCTCCGATAACCTCACTGTCAACCTCAAGCGGCGAAACACAACGCAAACATTGCTTCACATTGGTTTTCTGTAAGGCCGTAGTTATTACTCAGGTCGAGGCATCAAATACCTGCTTAAGCATGGATCGCCTATTTGGACTTCTTACTTACTTCTAATTTTACGGGACTCGAACATGATGACCTATTAAGTGGCAGCCTTATGTTGTAAATGCATTACCACCGCTTCACAAACGTTGAGTTACATAGAAGATACAAAAATAACGAGGGTGAATAATTTCGACTTATCTTAGCGACCTCGCATTCATTTCTGAATAAATAAGTCATAAATATTAAAGAAAATGTTTGTCACAGAATTTTGGCTATTACTTTGATGACTTATGCTTTAATTTTGTATGCAAATTCAGCTGTAATAAAGTTTAGTAATCAAAAATTCTTAGAATCCCTATGATTGTACCAGGTTCACAAAACATTCGGTTAGGGCTCGGTCTTTACACCGTTAATCAGTTCGAGCTACATGGTATGCGACCCAAAGCGCGAAAGTTATTATCTTATGTGCTTATTATTATTAGTAGTAAGTTATATTTAATATGTCTTTTCGTGGTTATAATATAAAACATTTAAATTGCGTATGATTTAAAATACACAAATATTTCATATAATATATGTAAATGATAGTTGTTGAGACGTAGTAGTTGAGAAATAGAAATTATACATACATATGTATATCACAGTGGGATCTTCATTTTCAGACATAAATTTGAACTTTATTTTCTTTAACAGACTTTAGGAAATAACTTTAAAAGTTAAATTACAAACAAATTTAAATTTATAAATACATTTACACAAATGACTAGACATTTTCTTAATTTCACAAGTTAATTTAAACTTTTATCTCTTACTACCAAAGGGAAATTTAAAACATAAACATATTTAATAGTCTCTGTGTAGATCCTTTAGGCCGGGGATTTCTTTTTATTATATAGGGCGACTGACGAAGAAACAGACCACCTGATGGTAAGTGACAATCCCGTCCTTAGACACCTGCAACTCGAGAGTCGTAAGTGCGCTACCCGCCTTTGAGGGTGATGAGGGCTGGGGATGGCGTGGTGTCGCAGCGGTGAAGCTGGCCATTCATGACTAAGCATTTACTCGTAAATAATTATTTAACATTTAAAAACACTAGTAACAGCAATCTCTGTGGGTTAAGTTTGTCATGATACACGATGCAAAACGAGCCGCTATTCAAACAATAGTCAAACTGTCGGTATTATAATTGTGTTAACGTTGCGAGTTGTGTTATTATTTAACGTGTATGTAAGCAAACATGTGTATTCTATAAGGTGCATGACATAGAAAAGAAGTTTTGAAAGTGATATATTTTGTTAGCTTCAGAAATTGTAAGCTAGGTCAGGTCACGAATCGAATTACATCATTCAATTACATGATTAAATTCAGCTTCGAAAACCGACGTTAAATAAAAATATTTAATATTCAGTTTTATTTATTTTTCAGTTTATATTTTATCAAATTGTCACTACGTTTACAGTGGAATTCTTTAATACTTCACCGTATTAGTGATTTGATGTCAATATATTGTACATAGAGCATAAAGACAAACAGGGATGATTTTTTTTTTTTGTTAAAGGTCCTATGTATACTAAAAAATATTTCTGAATCTATACAGCAATACATTAAATCAAAATAGACGCAATTACAACTAATTAATTTTTATTACAATTTAGTATATTTATCAAATAAATAGCTTATTATTAGGTAGTAGCTTTGTTATAACGTAACTAGTGAATTAGAATATTAATTAATTGTCAAAGCTTATTGCAACAAAATGTTTAGTAACAACATTTAGTTTACCAAAATTATTCCCTGATCAAGCGTACCATACCTAGTCTCCCGAGCTACAAATACCAGCATATCTATTACTTTTTGGGAACTAAGTATTAAGAACAATTTAAAAAAATATTTGCAGTATATTTTAACAGACTTCAAAAAATGAGGATGTTGACTGTATATTTTTTATAGATATTCTCCGCAAATTGTGGACTGTTTTTTCAAATATTTTTGTTTGATAAAGTATACTCCTGCGGTTGTTCTATTGTAATCAGATTTTATTATTATATTATATTTAGAAAAATCTAAAGGAATCCTCAAATTTTATAGGTTTTTTTATGCTTTTTAAAGCTATTAAGATATTTGTGTCTCATGTTGCCGAGCTAATGGTGAAAGATTCACCTCCTAAATGGTTAGGAGTTAGGGAATATTATTTTAAATTACATTATATTAATTATCTATCTATCTATATTAATTATAGGCGTTGCCATTGAAGGCTGTTACTTTATTTTCTTAAAAGTCAATTATTAAAATAGTTCGTGTCTTAAATTTAACATGAATGTGAAATGTGACCACATTTACAACCGAAAATTCTAATTCAGATTTTTATAATACCACATTCATCATTTGAAAATGTCTGGGTTGAAATTACTTTTGGTGCTTAAATTGCTTAACAGTAATTTATTTCTGTTAAGTCTAGACAACGCTTTTGTATCTCAAATAAACATGATATGATATACCTAGTTGCTGCTCACGACTTGTATTCTTTTTTTTTATGCGATAGGGGGCAAACAAGCAGACGGGTCACCTGATGGTAAGTGACTACCGCCGCCCATGGACACCCGCAACTCAAGAGTCACAAGTGCGTTGCTGGCCTTTTAGGTACACACTTTTCTTCAAGCAACGGACTTAACTTTTCTTCAGCATAGTGGCGAGGTGATCAATTAAACCGCTACGCCATCCGTGCAGTCAAAATGTAGGAATCGTATACGAAGGCGTACGCAACGCCTATATTTTCCCGAGCAAGCCGATTGCCGTCAATCGGGCACTGTATATATACTGTCTTATAAATAACAGTCCATTCCCCCTTAGTTGTCTCTTTCGACAAATACGGGAAAAGACGGGGTTGGCTCTATTTAACTCTACTGAGAACTATCGTTGAATTGTCTATTAACGTTTAATGTTCTACACGCACTGCACTAGCCGGCAAACGTTCCTAGCCATTTCTCCAATCATATCTATCTGAAAGAAAAAAAAAATAATAATAAGTCATATCAAGCTTTTAGTTACTTCCCACAATCAAAACCATTAACTCTTAATAGCTAACTAGCTTACTGTAACCATCACATGTATTTTCATTAAACTAAATTAAAAATTTCCTAGATTACTACAGCAAACTAACACTATGTCACTTCTAGTACGTTAGTTTTATTAACTTGTTTGGAACTTGAACTTTATACGACACGTTGTTCCTGTTGACTGTCTGCTGCTCATTATTTCATAATGTCTGGATGTTACCCAGCAAAACTTCTTCACATTACATTCAAAATATGAGTGTTACAAAGCACTCTTCACAAAAGAACATTTAAACTTCAATGCCAAATAAATCTTGTTTTTTCCAGTAGGGTGTATGTTGCATATGGTTTATATAAAGGGACCTCATAAGACATAAGAGTGGAATAAAATTCGAATCGTGAATGATATTTTTACCCGACTGCGCTAGGCAGAGGGTTATGTCTTTTAGGTGCATGTATGTAAGTATGTACAAGATAAGTAAAGTTGGACGATTGGTGGCACGTGTGTTTATTGAGGCTGGTCATCTCCTGACTGCTAATATTTTAATATAGTAATAATAAAAGTTATTGTTAATAATGCATTTTAACGGATTTTACATGCTCTTGTTGAAAAATGTAACAACAATTTGCAGAAAAACATGTTGAAAAAGAGTGTTCATGGATTTTCTAGCTTGTTCTTTTCCATGGAATTTTCGTATTGGAGCAAACAACTGACTTATTTTAACTTCTGTATTCTGCTTCTGTAAATTCAAAAACACCTCTAGCCGGTTCGATTGAAATAAATCATTTTGAATTTGAATTTGAAATTAAATATTAATAATTTACTTTCAATTCTTCATTCAAGACCCGGGCTGAAGACAAAGTTTAGCTTCCCCTTCCTTGGTTATAATTCAAAATTAATACTTAATTAATACCACGATATTTGATTTAGCTACCCATTGACATACTAGTAGTAAGAAGCCCACTAAAACATACCAATGAACTCGGTATACTAATGAGTTACTTAATAACTCCTTTAAAAGTTACTTCTTACATTTATTCAAAATTGTATCGGCTTAAGTGGTAAGTGTCGCTTTGTAGCTGTATTTACTCCTAGCAATTTTTATTTAAAAGGCAAGCAATTTTTAAATTATTTCTATTTAAAAGGAAGACAGAGAACATTATTATTCATGACAATGATTCCATACATATTCTATGCTAAAAATTGTTGAATAAATATTATATTACAAAAATGTAAAGAACAAAAAACAATTAATACACGGGGCACACTGAAAGTTTCGCACTTCTGGTTTCTCAAAAGTGTTTAAATTTCGAATGATTTATTTTTTTACACAGGAGTCCTTGATAAATTCAAAAAAAAAACTAGGCAAGAAATTATCTGTCATTTGTTTTTTATCGCACTTTTAATTTCGTCATCCGCAGTGAAAATGGAATTAACCCGAAAGGATTTTAGAGCGATGATTTTTTATGATTTTAAATTGTGCCGTTAGTCTTCAAAATGCTTTTGAGATTGAAGCACCTCAGATGAGCACAGACGGACGGATTTCCCTACATGATGAAATTCGTGAAGGACGGCCCGCAACTGCAACCACTGAGGAAAATGTGGCTACTGTGAAGAAACTAATTGAAGAAAACAGACGCATCACCTATTTAGAGACCATTCGGGGACATTTGGTGATTGGTATAAGTCAAATTCGAAAAATTCTACGTTACGAATTAAAAGTTAGAAAACTTTGTTGTTGTTGAATTCTCCATAAACTGACCTCAGAACAAAACAGGTTCGTGTGGATAGGTGCAAAAAGATGTTACTTAGGTATGACCATGGACATTCTAATGCTGTTTATGACATCATCACAGGAGATGAAACTTGGATTTATTGTTTTGAACCAGAGAAAAAACAACAATCTTGTGAAAGCGAGAACAGACCGATATAACTGAAGCAGACGAGGAACCTCGGAAAAAATTATTGCAATTTTTTTTCTCGCCCACGGGTCCCGTTGTGTTGTGTTAATGACGAGTGATACACCACCATTTATTTATCCACTGTTCTTATAAAAGTACGAGAAAGAAAACTGAGAAGCCGCATCTACTAGCACCACGACAATGCTTCTTCGCGCACCGCCAAAAAACAAAAACATTTTTGGCCTCTGTAAAAGTACATCCAGCACAGCAGCACAAAGTCCGACTTCGCATCCTGTGATTTCTTTTGGTTTTCCAACTTTTAAAACCTCGGCATTCAATCAGCTCGTTGAAGCCATGCCACCAGACCAATGGTGATATTGTTTTGAAAAATGGTTCGAACGCATGAAAAAACTTTTGAAATGTAAAGGAGAATACTTCAAAAAACGATTAATATATTTATATACTTATAACTTGTTTATATACAGAAATTTCTGGATATTTATATTTTGTAAAAAAAAACTTACATAGATACAAATATTTTTATAGGCAAAGGTGATTCTAATTCCACTTACGTAATAGGGGCCTATTGCCATCCACCGGGTAATGTTAATACTATCTGATGGATAACCAGTCAATCCCTTAGTCGTCTTTTACAACACTATTCTGGTGCACCAAGAACCTATCTTTATTGCTATAGGTTGAAACAATCTCATTTTAAACTTTAGTATTGCGGATGTAGCCGCACAAATGAGGCCACCTATTTAATGCTTAAATAGAAATGTTTTTTTTTTTTAATTTCTGTAACCTTGTTGTTGTTCCTGGTATCAATCATGTTTTTGAATAACTATTATCTAAACCTTATTTTGCATGTAATGTTTCTTAAAAATATTGTATTATGCCATGATACTTTTTCACGAAGTTTTTATTGAAGCGCGGCTCATACTGTACGAAACGACTTCCAAAAATTCATGTTCAAATACAATTATATTTATTTAATTTGTTTTACATAATACCTAACTTGCGATTACTATGAATCGTTAGTTTTTTTTTTTTTTTTTTGGTTGACCGTGTGGAAGATCAGTGGTATGTCGGACTCTTACCGACCAAACACCACCTCGGTGTTCCTCTGCTTGCGTATGATCGAGAACCGAGAATCACCATTGCATTCTTCTGCTGCCCCCGACAGAAATATACCCGTCTCACCCAAGACGGGTTACGTCACACGCTGTAACCATCACTCTTCGGCCACAGTCTTCTGAGAGCGCACACGGACCTGGCGCTGCCTCACGGGTATCTCGGGTTCTCTGTTACCATGAGAACCCTACAAATACGATATCCTCCTCAGTAAATTAATTGCAATATAAACACAAAGTACTTAACCTTTTAACTCGATAATCACTTCAGTGAATTGTTTATTGGCAGGTGTTAGTCATAAAAACTCCGGAGTTAATGATTTTTCTTCTAAACACTTTACGCAACACTTACAAGCACTTAACCTGTACTTAAATAATGTAGAGAAGCATCCCAATGACTGATAACTTATTAAAGTATTATCCAAATAAAAGTGTTCAACCTCAAATGAAAAGAACGTTTTTAAAGGCCTCTGGAGCCGTTTTATTCATGATGCGTTTGGTTAGTTAGTGTTTCAATATAATATACATATATATACTAGTTATGTACAGGATGCGCTACTAGAGATCTCAGTAAATGTTATTAGTATCCATACTACTTTTTTTTTTTTTTTTTTTCGTGTGGAAACCCCCTCGGGCCGTCATTCCACCCGAGTTTTCAGTGGAACGGTGTGTCGGAATCGAACCGACTAAAACCACACGGAGTGCCATACTGCGCTTAAAATAGGAGGAATCCGGGAACAGCTTTATTAAGACATCCGGACCCCTCCTAGCGCCTGCCCGCACTATGCGGGCACCACCTGCGGGAAACCTATCAATTAGGCGGCGTCCAGACACACGTGGACGTCACCCCCTCGCGGCTAGCTATATGATGGATGGAGGGGAAAACCCGTCCCGACCACCCGCAGCCACACTCAGGGCGGCATGAGGCGCTGGTAAGCGCGCCTCCGCCGCCCGGTTCGCCGGCGGCGAATTGGGTCCGAGTGGAGATTATCCTCCCGGGCCCGCTCCGCCGCCTCCTTCTGTGAGATGACCTCCTTACAGAAGGCTGCGACCGCGGTAAAATTCCTGTCACTGCCGACCACGGAGCGTATGATGGCCGGCAGTGACAGATCCCCTTCAATGACTGAAGTGAGGGCCCGACGCTGCGTCGCCCAAGCGGGGCAATCCGCGAGCGTATGCTGGGCCGAGTCCTCACTACAGTCGCAGTGGTGACAGACGGGACTCAATTCTCTCCTAGCGACCGAGTGCAGGTACTTTCCGAAGCAACCGTGCCCGGAAAGAACCTGCGTTAGTCGGAAAGAAAGGGTCCCGTGCTGCCGCCCTGCCCACTCGACGATGACCGGCTGGAGCGCCTCCACGGTGGCTAAGCCAGCACGTGAAGCCTCAAGCCGGGACGACCAACGAGCCATAGTGACTCGGCGAGCGGCCTCGCGCCTCTTCGGGCGGGGGTCGATTGCCACTACCCGCCCGGAAATCAGTCGTCCGCCGATATACTTCGGCGAGCACTTCTGCCTCCAAGTCCCACGGGGGAGTTCCGGCCAACGCGCACGCCGCCTCCGTCGACACGGAGCGGTAACCGCGTATGGCTCTAACTGCCATGACCCTCTGAGGGCGCCAGAGGCGTGCCCTATTCTGGGCGGTCAGAGCTTCCGCCCACACCGGTGCACCGTATAGTGCCATTGACCGGACAACCCCCGTGTACAGCCGTCTTGTTGCGACGCTGGGTCCACCCAAGTTGGGCAAAAGTCGCCCAAGGGCGGACGCAGCGGCGACCAGCTTTGGAGCAAGCTGCCGGAAGTGCTCGTCGAAGAGCCACCTCCCGTCAACGATCAGGCCCAGATATTTAATGTGGGCCCGAACCGGTACGAGGACCGAGTTGACCATGATGGCAGCGCCAGCGGGTGGACCACGACGGGGACCATGAAATAAAATGACCTCCGTCCTGTCCAGGGCCACCCGCAGGCCTAGCGCCTCTATGCGCTGGACCACCAGTGAGGCTCCCCTGGTGGCGCCGCCTCCTGAAAGTTCGATCCCCGGGCTGTGACCAGAGTGTCATCGGCGTAACAGATTACGCCCAGCCCGGGGGGGAAGTCACCACGAAGAGCCCAGTCGTACCCCATGTTCCACAGGAGTGGTCCAAGGACAGACCCCTGCGGAACACCGCACGACATGGGCCGATGACATAGGATTCTATCTCGGTCCTCGTACATGACGGTACGCTCCTCTAAATAGTCTGCCACTAGTCGCATCAGGTACTGTGGCACTCCGTGATAGCGGAGAGCTTCCCTAATGCAACTGAATGGCAGACTATTGAATGCGTTGGCGATGTCCAACGACACCGCCAACAGCACGCCGCCACAGCTCACAGCCTCTTCGGTCACGGCTCTCAGACGCATTACAGCTCCGATCGTCGAACGAACCGCTCGGAAACCGAATTGGGCGTCCGACAAATCGGGGCCAACCTCATCAATAAAGCAATGCCCTGTTTGAGCTATCTTACAATACATATCAAACAATGTACCTCACTGCTGAGCCAGAGGTCATGGGTTCGATTCCCATATGGCAAAATTTGTGTGATCCACAAGTCTGAGTATTTTTATCTCCGTTGTTTTTATGTTTGTAGAGCTCCCTGTGACGTGATGCAGGAATCATTCCTAATGCGGGAGTGAGCTATACATACTCGTAACACTGACAAATAATGCCATGTTTTTTTAAACAAAAACAAGTTACTTGTAAATATGATGAATAAATTGGTAATGTAGAAATTGTAGTGAAGAATTAACATACGTTTGCTACAAAGAGTACTTAGCAAATAGTACTTCTTATTTTTGGGTAACAATATGTGTCCTGCTTTTGAAGTTTCGGCTTTACCCTTTCGGCTTCGCCTTTAGCCGTTACCCTTTTGGCTTATGGGTAGTAAACATGATTGACCCTTCAGAGGCTTAACTCATTGTTGGTCTCAAGCTTTTTAGAAACTTCACATTTCACCACTAAGCACGATATGTAAATTCTTTACGTTCATTTATCCTGCGCTATAAAAAACCCTTTCCTATTCTATAGCCATGTAACAGTGACTTAGCAATTTTATTTTCTTACACATTTCAATCATATCCATACAAATGAACTCAAAGATCTACGGTTAAATATTGCATTTTGCCTCGTACATTCTTCTGTTAGTTGTCTAATAAATAATTACACGCTGATCAGAAAAAGAGAAGAAAGAAAATATTTTTCATTACCAAACCAGGCTTACAAATTATTTTAAAACCTAAAAAAATAAAAAATAAAAATAGTTAAAAAAATTAATTCGCAACATTTACAAAACAAAATTATGTCAATGTCATATGATACTCGTTGACACGTCGATGCATTAATTACATGACCAGGTTTTTTTAAATTTTTTTTTGTTTGGGAATATGTACTTTTGGTTGCTGGAGTTGACAAACATTTCGATATTTTTTTTAAAAACTGTTGTTTTTTTCTCTCGAAATACTTGACATTGGTGGAATCTCTGCGTTGAATCTAGAAGCGAGAGAAAGTCCATAAACAACTAATAATAAATATTATTTTATTATGTTAATTTTATGATATAATTTTATTTTATCATTTCATATCATATCGTATTATAAGCCTACACATATAACAATAATATCTGTTACTGAGGTGGCTCCGCATTATTCACTGCGATGGACATAGGCCGCACCAACAGCAACCATTGCCATTTATTGATGAGGAACATAAAGTATTATTCTGTTGTCGCTTGTAGTTAAACTTAAACATGGTAAGCCATAACTTAACAATAATACTAATCTTCTATTATCATCAATGAAATATCAACATAATATAATTCTACATAAGATGAAGTACTAACATATGTCATATGTTCATACTGTCCTTATGTACAATGATCACTAATCACTATCCATTTCAGGCACTTAAGAGAAAATAAGATTATTTTTCTTAATGGGATAGCGGGATAAACGAGCAGACGGGTCACCTCATGATAAGAGACACTCATGACACTTGGAAAGAGGACAGATAGAGTTGGTTCTTTGGTACTCTCACTCACTCGCCAATACAATGCCTGTTAAGCCGTGGTATTGCATTCGTGGCTAAACATCGCTCCCCCACGGTAAGTTATTAAATTCATTTTACATTACATTTCAAATAGATATAAATATGGATGAAGCATACATAATACATGTCACAAGTAATGCTAAGAAGCAATTTATATCAAGGAGGATCCTATATATAAAATAATAATAAGAAATAAAATTTATAAAAACTGTTTCTCATGGCGAAAAATATTTGTAGTACTAAACCCTTTTAGAGCAATGACGTAAAGTTTATTGTGTATCATATATGTATGTAGGTTGGGGGTACCTGCCTACATACATGATACACAATACACTATATTCGGAAATATGAGGTAGAAGGAGCAACAATGAAAAATGTACAGTAAAAAACGGTAAGGGAATTTCCGATTCACTGTGACTTGTTGAAATTTATTGCGACAAAGGAGGTACTGACCCATTGGAAATTTGATAAAGTGCAGATTGTGTTCATTCTTTCTGAACAAAAGAGACGAAAACCTTCACTGTGTTACTATTTTTTATGAAAAATAAAATTTTTGAATAGACCTTTGTCTAGAAATATTATATATACACAGCATGTTAAGACTAATTTTAAAACTGAGATTTAATTTGAACCTTGTCAATTGACAATGATAACATTCATAATAAAAATGATTTACATCAAATAATGTCACTAAATAAAGCAATCTGTTGATTCGCAAGTATTAAGATATCAATAAAAATGCCCTATTACGTAATACCAAATACTAATTGGCAAAAGTTGGGGTTTTTATGACACCTCTGTCTTCTTATTCAGGGAAACAGACGTTAGCGCATGTATGTATTTATGTGTAAAAGCTGTATCTACTCTATAATATGTATATATATGTATAATATCGTTTACTGAATTTGAAGCGTTGTTCATAAATTTAACGCAGATCTATAATAATATAATCGAAAATAATATATTTGAAAAGTGTGTATTATTTTTATATAGGAGTCTAGAAGTATACCTTTAAATTTGAAAAATTCTTCATGTAGTTGATGGCCCTGTTCCCTTGAAATATGCAAATGTATCATCACTTTATGCTGCTTAAGAGGGGAACAATGGTCGTAAACTCGGGTGAAGCTGCGGGAAACTATTACCTATATTTATATATGTAAATGTACATATCATTTGTAAATTTTATTAGTTTGATTACTTTTTACCTAAAATTTTGTGAAAAAGTTCGGTTAAACAAATCTTTCAACTCAATCATTACAATCGAATTAAATACTTACTAAAATGTCACATCAATACACTCCCAATATCAAAGCGTTGTCAAAAGTAATTAACGTAATGTGGCCTTTGAAATTTCTTTGTTTGATAAAACCCCTAAAAACACTGGAATTATCTTTGGGAATGTATTTGGGATATTTTTGTTACATAAAAGTATAAATTATTTATCTAGTTAATTATATAACTAATTTATAATATACATAGTGCTAAGTCTAACTAAAACAAGTTTTATTATATTATATGGTCGGACGGGCGAGGAGTAACAAAACCGGCTTCGCGGTGCAAATGCTTCTCGCAGTTATTATATTAAATTGTGTAGATAAAGTAGATAATGCTCATTAAAATTAAAAAATAAATAAAATTATATTTAATAGTTTAGTTATATACATATAAGAACATTGTGTTTATGCTTTCACTGTAACTGTGGAGTTCTTGATTTGTTTCTGTTTATATTGTGTGATGTAGATTATGTAGTAACAAGTTGGTATAACATCTATCGACTCACTGGTGTACGGGTTAAATTCGAATGAATTTGTAAAGCACCAGCTATGAATATTGTAAAATATATTTCTTTTTGATAAATAAATGAAAAAAAAAAATAGGGTCTATAAAATCATAGGTATTTAGTAGAGGTTCAAATTAATAGAATAATAGCAATCAAATATTATATTAACTTTATACGTGTACCACAGGTACTCTATTGTAAATACAATAATAAAACCATTTCTTAAAATAAGCATTCCAGACTTGTTTTAAATCAAGCGTAATCTGATTACATTATAGCAGTGAGACAAATAAGGTTTTAAATAAGGTTCCGAGAATATCATCTGCGACTAAATAGTTACTTTCTGAACAATGAGGTTTTTAAGTACCTAGGTATGTATTACATCTTTATAGTAGTAGAGCCATGCTTAGACACGAATGGGCCGGCTCGACCGGTGCGATACCACGGCCTCACAGAAAACCGGTTGTGAAGTAACGCTGTCGTTGCATTTCCCCGAAATGAGTGAGGTTTACGGAGGCCCTATTCCCCCTCCTCTTCCGCTTCCCTCACCTCCCCTCTCCTCTTTTCCAGCTCCTCATCCACCTCTCTTCTTTCCCCTCTCTGCATCCCCCTATCCCTCATCACCTTCGAAGGCGGGTAGCGCACTTAGGACTCTTGAGTTGCAAGTGTCCATGGACGGCGGTTGTCACTTACCATCATCTTCTGTCCCCCTATAGTATAAAAAAAAAACATTTCAACTTAGATGATGGAATAAATGTAATGCGAGAGGGGTTTTAACTCTAACTCTTTAACTCTAATTAAAAAACCGTGCGGTGTCGTGGGACACCAGATAGGAACGAAGTTCGTTATTATAAGGAAAGGTTCAAAAGGAAAGGTTTAACGTTACGGACTTCGTTCCAAAAATACTATTATTATTTTGTATGAACTGAATAGTATCTTATCAGTAATAATCAATGAGTATAGTAATAATCTTATTTTTATAAAACTTACATACGTACATATGTAAGTTAGCGTCTGTGGCTCTGAAGGGGTAGTCAGAGGTGTATTAAACACTCTCACCGCAATTCCGCTTCCGTCAATTTCTGTAATCAAACGGTTTAGGAGTTTATTTTTCTAATAACATGGCGTATATTAAAACGAGAACTACAACTACATGACAATTTAACTTTGCCTCCAGGTCCCTCAAAAGAGTAATTGCTGGGGCGAAGTCGGCTCACATCGGCAGAATTGGCCAAAGCTGTCCAGGGGATCTTTTGTAAGCCATCCCTTCCACCTCTGCGCACTGGAGATAATTCGTTGGCCCACGACGCTAAAGAAAAAGCCGATCTTCTGGGCAAACTCTTTGCGTCCAACTCGACCCTGGACGACGGGGGAAACGCACCGCCGACCATACCGCAGTGCGAGACCCGCATGCCGGAAGTCCGGTTTATACAAAGGGCAGTGCGTAAAGCGCTTCTTTCCCTCGACATTCTTAAGTCGAGTGGGCCCGGTAGAATCTCTCCTATCGTGCTGAAGACGTGTGCTCCAGAGTTAGCACCGGTTTTAACGCGCCTATATCGGCTTTACTACTCTCTTGGCGTAGTCCCGAACTCATGGAAGATAGCTCTAGTGCACCCAATCCCTAAAAAAGGAGATCACTCGGATCCGTCCAACTACAGACCCATAGCCATTACCTTCTTTTTGTCCAAGATAATGGTATCCATTGTTAACTGCCAGCTCCTCCGGTACTTAGAAGACCACCAGCTCCTCAATGATCAACAATACGGCTTCCGTCGGGGTCGTTCTGCTGGTGATCTTCTCGTTTACTTGACTCACCGGTGGGCACAGGCGATCGAGACAAAGGGGGAAGCGTTGGCCGTTAGTTTGCACGTGGCAAAGGCCTTCGATCGGGTCTGGCACAAAGCGCTCCTTGCGAAGTTTCCTTCTTATTGGCTTTCCGAGAAACTGTGCAATTGGCTCACCAGTTTTATTACAGACAGAAGCATCAAGGTCGTTGTTGACGGTGCATGCTCCGACTCCAAGTCTGTTAATTCTGGTATCCCACAAGGCTGTGTGCTATCACCCACGCTGTTTCTTCTGCATATCAATAACATGCTTCAGATTAGTCGCATCCATTGCTATGCGGACGATAGCACGAGTGATGCCCTTTACATCGGCCACGCTAACATTTCTCGGGTAAACGTCATCGAAAGCCGATCCAAACTTGTGTTTGAAATCAAAACTTCTTAATCAAAAGTTTCAGATTGCGGTCGACCAAACCTAGTCCAGTTTAACCCCACGAAGACACAGGTTTGCGCGTTCACCGCTAAACAGATGCCATTGGTCGTATCACCTCAATTTGAGAGCACTTCCCTAACTGCATCAGCCAGTATCGGAATCCTTGGCGTCGTTATATCAAGCGAAGTCCAGTTTCGTGGTCACTTAGAGAGTAAGGCCATATTAGCCTCAAAGAAGCTTGGTGTGCTAAACAGATCGAGACAGTATTTTACTCCGGCCCACCGCCTGCAACTTTATAAGGCGCAGGTTCGGCCGCACATGGAATACTTTTTTCATCTCTATGCAGTACCAGCTTCTCCCTCTTGACCGAATTCAACGGAGAGCGACTCGCATCATCGACTGCCAAGATATTTCTGATCGACTTGACACCTTGGCGTTGCGTAGAGATGTAGCTTCACTCTGCATCCTCTATCGCTTGTATCATGGGGAGTGTTCAGAGGAATTGTTCGGACTTATACCGGCTGTAGGTTTCCGCCATCGTCCTACGTGACAAAATATCAATCCCCATCACCTGGACGATTGGCACTCCCCCACTGTGCTTTTCTCCAAAAAGCTTTTTGCCTCGCACAGCTTATGGAACAAATTGTCGCCTGCCGTATTTCCGAACCGATACGACCTTCAAACCTTCAAGAAAAGAGCCTACTCCTACCTAAAAGGCCGGCAAAGCACTTGTGAGTCTTGAGTTGCGGGTGTCCATGGGCGGCGGTTGTTACTTACCATCAGGTGACCCGTCTGCTCGTTTGGCCCGTTTGGTTTGGTATGGCATAAAAAAAAATGACAACTTATTTATTAGTTATTGGCGTAGGAACCTATTCACTCTACTCTAATGATATATTACGATAGTATCGCTCCGGACAACTTTTCTTGTACTAGCCTTCGTGCTGTGGATACAACGACGACCAAGAAAAAAACTGTAAATAAATCCAACTTAAATATAGGGTTTACAGACCAATATGTATCGGTCGCGCTTCAAACATAAGAAGAATTAGATACAAATATGTAAAATCCGTTAATACGCGTTGAGAGTGCACAGAAGACGTGCACCTAAAAAAATGCCGTGCAAAGACTAACATGCTGGCGGTGAAGCGTTTGCTGAGCGTCTTGATTGCGTTCAGTACGCGTCATTAGTGCATTAAAAAAATGTGGTTTGCGATGGCTCGAACAGTTTGGAAGGTGAATTTAGGTCTCATGTGTGTAATATAGATTAATTTAATTTTTGTTTAGTCTTTGCATATAACACGAATACGCTAGAAATCATGTTCTTAGTTTATTTTCGGATAAGTAGTATATTTTAAATATACACAATTATACATATATACACATAAAAATGTCATTTACATAATCTGTAATCTAGTATGCATTGATAAAGTTGGTTATGAATACTCTTTGTAGGTACTCTTTCTCTCTCATTCACTCTTACATATATATATATATATATATATATATATATATATATATATACTAATAAGATGGCTCTCTGTCCGTGACATTCACTAGGTGTTAGCATAATATCAGCGCTGCTTCTTACGAGGTAGCACAAAGCTGAACTAACGGCCATTTTTGTCTCATATAGTGGTACTTGTTGGCACTAACGTCTGATGAAATTGTTATCCTTGCCTTGTATGAGTACAAAATAAATATATTTTCTTTCTTTCTTTCTTTCTAATTTTTGATTGCTTACGCGGTTTTGCTTAACACAGTTTTATATTTATATCAAGTTTTTGATACACATACACTTAATTTTCATCTAAATCGAATATGATTTTCGTTACAAATCGGATTCAAGATAGTTAAACCTTGCTTGAAACATACCTTTTATCTTAAAAAAAAAAAAAAAAACAAATATACGTCTTCGGTATAATTTCAAAACTTCCATTACTAATTTGAAACTTTGCCAAAATGTATTTGGCACTATTCAGGTTCCTGTAATACTGAAATCTTTTTTCGTCGTAAATACAACCATTTTTTTTGTTTGCCGTGCTTTTTCGTTGGCGTCATAGACACATATAATATTTTTGTTCTTGAGCTAGGTTTAAGCTCCATGACTTGAAAAGAATAATCAATTCTTATAATCTATCAACGGTAAAAAAATCAGCAATTATTGCGAAAACTGTTTACCTATACGCATTTACAGTTCTAAATTCTACTTTTCAGTATATTTGTTTCTTAAAAGACAGCTCCCGCAGTAGGAATTATTCCTAAATCGGGTACTTTACCATACATATTACGGACATAAAAAATGCCCATATCCAGGACAACTATTTGTGGATTTTTTGTCCCGTATGGTAATCGAACCCATGACCTCTGGCTAAAGCAATCAGGATCACTAACCACTAGACCAACAAGTATGGCAAAATTCTTTTCCTCAGGAACGCGTGGAGGTCATTACAGCCTTAAACGTTAACGTATTTGAACTTTTCCTGGGGTATATCAAAACCTTTAGAATGAAGAGTTATTTAGTTGGAAAATAGTAGTTATATAATATGTTATTAAATATATAGATCTACATCAAAGGTCTTTTTAATACGTCTACTGAAGCTATTTCAGCTCAGCGTGGCTTGAGTTACGCCATAGGAGTTGAAATGTATGTATTATATTTTAACTAATTTATAACAGACTTAAAATTATAATACTATTTTATTTCGTAAAAACCTTTAACCTTTACAATATATCATAGACGTTCTAGATAAGCTACTTAAAAAACCTGTATTAAAAACAGTCCGTTACCAAGTTCTACAAAATTAAGGAAAGGTATAATACATATAATATATATACCTATAAAAAATTGCAAATTATATTTAAATTTTAAATACTAGATTAGGGGGTGTGTGTATTGCTATTGGACGAGGCGGGTAAACTGTTTGAGAGCGTACTCTCTACCCGCATCGTCCGGCACCTGGACGAGGTCGGCACCGATTTTTCTTACGCCCAATTCCGTTTCCGAGCGGGTTGTTCGATGATTAGTGCTATGTTGCGTGACCAAAGAGGCAGTGAAGAAAGAAGTAGCTACAAAGCGCTGAGGAATCAGATGTCCTGCACCAGCCCGCAGAACGATGGTCCTTTTGTAGGAAACAGGATCGGGAAACAGTGTTTGATAGTATATATAGAGTATTATCTAGGACCGCAAAGAGAGAAGAAGACCTGTTGTTAGTTAGGGATGGACAAGTTTTGGACGCAACAGGATTGGCAATCCTACTTGCTGAAACGTTTTACCCGAAAGATTTGAAGGAAACAGATTCATTTTGTCATAGTCACATTAGGCAGTTAGCACTTCCTGTGCTGTAAATGTGAACGGTGAAAACCATAATGACCAATGCGATGCACCGTTTACCATGACGGAACTAAAGACTTTGATAAATACCTTCAATCCGAAAAAAGCTCCTGGCGCCGATGGGTTCACCGCGGACATATGCCAACACGCAATAAAGCATAACCCATACTATTATTTTTAAGGCTCCTCAATAAGTGTTTAGTGTGCAATTATGTGGGTATTATGCAGGTAATTGATACGGGCCGTTGTAGTCATACTTGAAAAACCTGGGAAGGATAACTAGACATTTCCAATTGCCATGCTGCCGATTCCTGGGAAAGTATACGAAAAGCTTTTGGTAGGACGGTTAAAATACCATTTGCTCCCAAAAATGAGCGCCCACCAATACGGGTTTATGCCGTATTGGAGGGCGCTCATTTTTGGGAGCGGGATAAAGCGGGAGTAAGATTAAGGGTAGGGTCGGAACAGCGCTATCCATGTGGCATGGCACGTCTTACTGCACGGTCTACGAGGCTGAGCTTTTAGCCTAGTGGAAGGCCACCGCTGTTGCACTCAAAAACCCCGCAACCAATTTTGGAATTTACAGTGTCTCTACGGCGGCACTTAACACCATAAAAAACTTAAAGTCCCCTCATCCTCTTGCGGTTGAAGCAAGGAACAACCTAAGACAAGCTGAAATCCAGGGCAAAATTTTTAACTTATACTGGATAAAGGCCCACGTTAGATTGGATGGTAATGAACGTGCAGACCACTTTGCCAAAGAAGCCGCTCTAAACTCCAAACATAAGCCCGATTATGATCTCTGCCCTGTTTCGTTCGTCAAGCGAAGCATTCGTATAGCTTCGCTCGAAGAATGGAATCTTAGGCATGAGAACGGAACCACGGCGAAAGTAACCAAAATCTTTTCCCTAATGCAGTTGCGCTGTACAAAATAAATAGAAAAATTGATGTAACGGGTATCATTACCCAGGTCATGACCGGGCATTGTGGGTTCTCAGAGTACTTGAACCGCTTCAGGTGCAAGGGGGACACATCGTGTATCTGCGAACCTGGTGTGGGGGAAAACGTGCCACACCTCCTCTTCGAATGTCCTGTATACTGCAAAGAAAGATTTAAAATAGAGTTAGCATTAAGCACAAGTATTAAAAATAATGTATGAGAAATTATGTTAGGAAAAGACGACTAAATTTTTCTTAATAATGTAAAAATGTAGCAATAAAGTTAATATTAGTAGAAATAAGTAAAAAATGTAATGCTGTATAAATATAATGATTATATTTTATGAGAACATAAATATATGTAAAAGTATAATAATAAGCATGCACTAAATAATAGCCACATAAAGAACTACAAACAACAATACTTAAATTTAGATATAAATATGTAAATAATAATGTCTAAAATAAGAATAAGATCTAAGCAAGAAATTAAGTAAAACTCTGAAAAATTAAAATTGTTGTGGCATCCTAATATAATAAGTAATTAGAATAACTTAGTAGGGAATAAGAACAAGCCATAATTAAAGTGTGTGTATAATAGTATATATTGTAAATTACATAGAAAATAAA
The DNA here is from genome assembly GCA_947561695.1 of Tyria jacobaeae. Taxonomy (NCBI): domain Eukaryota; kingdom Metazoa; phylum Arthropoda; class Insecta; order Lepidoptera; family Erebidae; genus Tyria; species Tyria jacobaeae. Next base: position 16,123,613 of record OX387220.1, read on the forward strand.
ATAATCCCACCTAATTCCCAAATCCCAAATTAATTGCGGAATCCCAAATAAATTAAAGATGAGGTATGAAAAATAATTTGTATGAAAGGTCTCTGACTATGTTAGAGGTAAATGGAACACCCTGTGATGGAGAGAGCAATAAAAAAAAAGAGGTAGTAAGGTATGGCGGCGTACTGTTGGCGGTGTCGTTGGACATCGCCAACGCATTCAATAGTCTTCCATTCAATTCCATCAGGGAAGCATTCCTCTATCACGAGGTGCCACAGTACCTGAGGCGGCTAGTGGCAGACTATTTATAGGAGCGGACCGTCATGTGGGATGGAGATCATGGACCGAGAGGGACATCTGAGTCGTCGGCCCATGTCGTGCGGTGTTCAACAGGGATCTGTCCTTGGAGCGGTCCTGTGGAACATGGGGTACGACTGGACCCTTCGAAGCTACTTCCCTACCCGCCTGGGCGTAATCTGTTACGCTGAAGACACTGGTCACGGCCCAGGGGGCGAACGTTTAGGATGCGATGCGTTTGGCCCTGGACAAGATGGAGGCCCTTCTATTCCTTCTATTCCGTCGTGGTCCATCCCCCGGCTCCTCTATCATGGTAAACTCGGCTCTCGTACCGATTCGGGCCCACATAAAATATCTGGGCCTGATCCTTAACGGGAGGTAGCACTTCGACAAGCACTTTCGGCAGCTTAGTCCAAAGCTGCTCGGCACTGCATCCTCCCCTGGGCGGCTTTTGCCCAACTTGGGGAACCCAGCGTCGCAACAAGGCAGCTTTACACGGGGGGTGCCCGGTCAATGGCAATATACTGTGCACCGGTGTGGGCTGAGGCTCTGACCGCCCAGAATATGGCACGCCTCTAGCGTATCCACGGAGGTGACATGCGCGTTGGCCGGAACATCCCCGTGGGATTTGGAGGTTGAAGTGCTCGCCAAATTCTATCAGCGAACGGCTGACTTCCGGGCTATTGGCGGCAGTCGGCCCCCGCCCGAAGAGGTACGCGAGTGGCGTGAAGCCGCACGCCGAGCCACGAATGTTCATTGGCCGTCCCGGCTGGAGGCTAAACGTGCTGGCTTTGTCGCCGTGTAGCTGGTCCAGCCGGTCATCGTCGAATGGGCAGGGCGGCAGCCTTGCTATCCGATCCTTTCTTTCCGACTAACGCACGATTGCTTCGGGAAGTACGCGGTCGCTAGGAGGCTCAGCATACGCTCAAGGATTGCGTGGACGTAATCTCGCAGAAGGAGGCGGTGGAACGGGTCCGGGAATACGATCTCCATTCGAACTAATCCACCACCGGCGAACCAGGCGGCGGAGGTGCACCTACCAGCACCTCATGCCGCCCTAAGTGTGGCCGTGGATGATCGGGACGGGTTTTCCCCTCCACTCGCTATAGTGGGCAGCCGCGAGGAGGTGACGTCCGCGTGTGTCTGGACGCTGCTTTATTTATAGGTTACCCGTAGGTGGTGCACGCATAGTACGGGCAAGCGCTAGGAGGGGTCCGGATGTGCTAATAAAAGTGATCCTGGATTCCTTCCTATTTTAAGCGCAGCATCGCACACCGTGTGGTTTTAGTCAGTTTGATTCAGGCACACCGTTCCACCGAAAACCCCGATAGAATGACGGCCCGAGGGGGTTTCCACACGAAAACAAAAATTGGGTGTGTGTGTATGTGTCCAGTAAATTCTGAAGTTATATAAGGCTTATAAGGAGGGTAATCTTTTTTATATTATTACTCGATAATCTCGCCATTTTTGAAATTATTTTAGAAAAACATTTTCCATTTTGATTGTCCCATTTAAATTTGAATACAATATTTAAATTTGAATAAAGTGTAAAATGAAGGGTAAAAAATTCAGCCTCTTACAATGAATTATGAAAAGTGCTGAGAAGCCGCTGATATAGGTACTTTGTGAAAAGATAATTTGGTATAATTTTTATTAGATGCATGGATTTTTTTTAGGTTACAGTAGTAGGTTCTCTCGGACAAGTGTGAATCTGACTCACGAGTCACACTTGTCCGGTATATTTTTAATGTCAATGCGGCTTATGATTATGCACTGGTTGTTTCAATTTCACTACATAAATAATACATTATTTATTAAAATCTACTTTCATGTACATTTTGGCGTCACGTTGAAAATAGAAGTAAATTAAATCCATCTACATATTTAGATACTTTTTAAATCGTTGTATAGAAAACTAAAGTACAGAAATTTTAGTTCTGATTTTGTCTATATAAAACTAATATTTAATACTAAACATGGTTTAAATGTAATTATCAGAAATATATTTTAGTCACACAAAACAATATTTTGAGGTATATGGGTCGGACTAAGGTTCTTTGGGTACCTGTTTTCTGTGGTACAGAGGCAGACAAAGTAAACAAATACTAAAAAAATAAATATTGTTTTTATTTCTCTCATCACAAAGGAAGGAACTTTTTTTAAATGGGATTCATTATTTTACGGGATAAGGCCAAAACGAGCATACGGGTCATCTGATGTTAAGCGACTACCGCCGCCCATGAACACCCACTGTAAAGAGTCGCAAGTGCGTTGCTGGCCTTTTAGGCAGGAGTATGCTCTTTTCTTGAAGGTTTGAGGTTTCCTTTCTATTTATACTAAAAATACCGCACTACCAAAAATATCGTATGTTGGTAAACAGATCATTTGTCTTGTCTTGTAATTGTTTGTCCTAAGATTTAGACTTATATAATTAGCGATACTGATGAATAGCCCCGTGGATATCGGAGGGATTAAACAAATTTCTATGTTAAGTTTAATTGAACTGAAAACACAGCAAGCTTTTGTTCCCGGTCTTTTATTTTTTACTGACAATAATCGCCTTTGGGCCAATATAGACATTTATAAATATAATGACCTTATGTTAAATGTTAAGGCATGATAGGAATTTAAAATTATATACATACTGCATGGATGGCGTAGCTGCTTAAGTGGTTACCTACCACTACAACTACCGCGCTGAGTATTGTGGGTTCGTTCTCCGCCCGTGACAACACTTTGTGTAATCCTCAAATTGTTGTTCTGAGTTTGGGTGTTCCTTGTGTTCGTTGTTTGAATGTTTGTGGGCCGCTACACGAGAATGAATCCTAGTGCGGGAGTTATCTTAAAAAAAAAAAGAGTATAATACATATACTTATAGAGACGTATCAAATGGCCACTTCCGTAATAGGGGGCAAGCCTATTGCCGTCAATTGGACACTGTAACATATAAACTGCATATATAAACTGTCTACACTATCGCATAGTTAACAGAGTAATCTCTTAGTCGCCTTTCAAGACACTTACGGACCAGTCCAAAGAGCGTAAAGAAGCTACAAATAAATAATAGATCTATTTAGAAAGTTTGTTTAATATAATTTTAATTTAATATTCACTAAAGTGTAAAGATATATTACAGTTCGAGACATTTGAGTCCTAAACCTTGAATCCCAATCAAAGAAAGTGCTGAAGTTTTAACTTCACTGTAATACGTGGTGGGTAGTGTAAGCTACCCTACTTTAATTAGTTGGATCAGAGATCGGAAAACGCTCTATGTCACCGGGTGCATTTTTGTACACTAAGAGTTCTGTCTCTATCTGTTCTTGTTTTTTCTTTCAATATCGTTATTATTAGGTGTATTGAATATCGTTGCAAAATTTAGCCTAATGCTAGCAACTTTGGCTATGGATCATTCGAAATTTTTTGGTTACTTTCTACAAACATTTCTATTTTCGTTAATTTAAAGCGAATAAAAATATTACTGATATACTACTGGTCAGTAACTTCTGTTGTAAAAAGTGAATGCAGCAACCGCTCTACAAATTTTAAACACTGATAGCTATAACTATATCAAAATATATGTAGCAGTAGTTTAAAGGATGTGCCATTAAATTTGACACGAAATTAAACCTGGACTTTGTTATTTTAGGGCATGTGAAGATGTCATTAATACTTTAAATAGATCTTTTTTTAAAAATAAATATGTTCTCCACCTAAGTAAGTAACGAAAAAATATTCTGAAAATTGTCTAGAAATGATTATGTTAATGTCACCTACAATTCTGAATATCCGGTTCTTTACCTCTGCAAACATTTTAATTTAATGTATGATAATCACACAATGGGAGCAGAGCTGAACATACGACCCGCATTGTTGCCATTCGCCTTTAAAGAAATTATCCAACCAAATTCTAGTCCAACTCGACTCGGGATTTTAATAATGCTACAATATATTCTAATAATGAGCATTTACTTAACCAACTTCAATTTGCTAAAGTTATTATTCTTATTAAGATTAAGAACAAATTTATTCATACGTTTCTGGCTTGCTTCTCGTGTTTATTTTTAATCCAAATTGGATCCATTGAGCTGAGTATTTAATTTCTTACTCGATTTCAGGACTTTGTCTTATCCCTCTGAATACTTTCAAGTGTCGATATTTGAGTCGTCGTTAAATAATTAGAATTGTTCGAAGCAACGATTATTCCCAGTCTTTGTTCTCGGATTGACTGTAGACAAAACCGTATACTTTATTGTCTCTTTATTCGGAGTAAATTCATTATTTGGTTGACTTTGTTTAGTGTTATCTTGTGGAACATATACTTTGTACATAAGCGCCAATGTTCATAGCTATTGCTTCAGTATATGCTTCTGAGAAATAATGAAATAATTGAATACTAAATATTTACCCCGTTACTTTGTTACCTGTTTAGACACATATTTTGTTTTGTAAAAATAGAAGACCTACTTAATGAAAAAGAAAATTTTATATTCCTATTAATATTGGATAGTAATAGTCTGGGTACATTACAAAACAGCTTAAAAATATTATAATTTCTTTCCCATCCGTCCCGAATATTGTTAAACTATTATAAGTTCTGTAGAACTTCATATCGCTGCCAATGTCTTGATTGATTCAGTTCAACATAAATATATATATATATAAATATAACATAATATATATATTCAATATTATATACATATACATATATATATATATATATGTATTATGTATGTATATTATATGTTTGGTCACTAAACTGTTTTTAGTGATTTAACTGCCCAAGACCGGGATAGTTGGCACTCCTTAGGGGTTTGAGTTAAGAAGTTGGCAGGCTTTATAAAATAGGGAGATTTTTATAAAATCGGGTATTTCAGTTTATACTACTTTGTATTTGTAATATAAAGTCTGCTCAATTAAACTACGTCAATTGTCAGTAAAACTATAGGGACTCGAGGAAGATGCAGCGGGTAATACTCTTTTCTTACTGGCAATATTTTACTTCTCTAAATGATTGTGTATGTATTTTCTAAACAAATAACAACAATACGAACAATTCACAACATTTTGTGTTTTTGAGCCACATATCATATATAAAAAATTCTAATCACCTAGTGGTATGAAATAAACTTTACGACCTATTCTCATACCTACCAAATATTCATATAAAATAATAAAAATGGGTCTAGCCGTTTAGTAGAATTACGACCACAAACACAGTGAGACGAAATTTTTATATATAGATTGTTATGACTATTTTATACCATTCCGGTAGTAAATATAGGAGGGAAAAATGATCACTTCACCTAGTCAACTAACAAAGGCAACAATATTTGTTCCATGCAGCACTTGCTCTTCTAATTCATTAAGTGTCACCAAATTGAAATAAAAATACAAGTTAATACATACATACAATGTATAGATAATTTAATGTCGTACGGTATTCTGTTGTGGGGAAATGCCGCCGATATTCAATCTATTTTTGTTTTACAAAAAAGAGCTATACGTGCAATTTATAAATTAAGTCCCAGAAACTCCCTCAGAGATAAATTTAAAGAGATTAATATTATGACTGTTCCCTCTCAGTATATTAATGAAAATGTCATGTACGCACATAAAAATATTAATCTGTTTAAAAAATACAGTGATATCCATATCCAGTGTAAATACTAGGAACAAAAACAAATTTGTTGTTCCTAAAACCAGGCTCAAGAAAATAGGTGGTTCGTTTAAATGCCAAAGTATACATTTCTATAATAAACTTCCTAGCCAAATACAAGAACTAAGCAATAATAAATTTAAATCATTTATCAAAAAAAAAACTAAGTCAGAAAGCTTTTTACACAATTAAAGATTACATTGAGGATAAAAAGGATTGGGAATGAGCTGCTTCATTAATGTACATGAGCCTTTGTTTTTTTGTTTTTCGTTTATGTTTTTCGTTTATACTTTTTGCTTTTTTTATACACATTGACATTTTATATTTTACTTTTTGACATGAATACTTACTTTGTTAAGTATTATATTGTTTTTTTTTTATTGTTTTAATCTTTGTACTTTTTGACATGAATACTTTGTTAGGTATAATATATTATATATTTGTTTCTTTTTTTTTAATTTATAAATTTAATTATTGTAAATGTGAGGACTATGTAGGTTATTTCTTTTTTTTTTCCTTTTTTCCAGTAAGTTTGCTTTTTAACGATGTCTGACTGTTTGAGTACTTTTGCGGCCTACCCAAATGTCCTTGCTTTGGTACTGTTCGTCGGTCCGTTGAGCTCCTTAAAGTTCTAAGTTGAGCTACACGATAACTGACAAATGCTTGCACTGTTTGGACGGGTCCACTCAAATGAGCGTGGTGCTTTCTTCAAAAGCTCATCTCAGACGTTAGCGTGCATGGTTCTCATATGTATTTGACCAGTACATCTGTATGGACTTTAAAACAGACTTTGACCTCTGAGTTTGTTTCGGTGTTTCTTCTCAGGGTAGTCTAAAAGTGTTGCTATAACCCATTTACAAAATAAAGATCATTTATCATTTAAAAGTATTGGCATTCATTATTAAAATACCTACTTACCTACTACACTAACCCAGTCTCCAGAAGGCAGTCGATCAGAATGATGGTAATTTGTGGAATGTGGAGTCCTAGAGATATGACTACTTATTTTTAAAATATAACTTAAACGCTTAAACGAAACGGTTCCTTAACTAGTGAAGGAATATGTTGGTTCATTTGTGGCCAATTTTATTGAGAATACTGTCTTTAGGTGTAGTAATAGTGGTCAGGATAATAATAATACTCTTTATTGTATACCAGTCATTAAATAAAAGAATCTTAACAACAAAAACTTAAAAGTACGGACAAATTGTACAATTAACAACCTTATTGGAAGAGGCTATCTCTAACAGGCAACCATAGGATGGAGAATGTCAAAGAGAAGAGTAGTTGGGCATTGTCGCTAAAAGAATATACATACACGTCAAGGATATTTTAAAGATGCATACATACTGCGAATGTAATAAACATGCAACAAAAGGATAGTACACCAAGAACTAGTCCTCAATTCCAATCTTGTGATTTTAGAGGTGCCATAGCACAGGTATGTGCACTATCCAGTACTCCGAGAATGTTCGATCCCAATACAATAGTATTGGGACCGATCTATCGTTACTGACAGGACGGTTGTCGCAATCATTGTCAATGTCGTTGTTCCTCATAGCCTGAATCTCGTCAAAGTTGAAAAAAATAAACAAATTATGGATTGTGTGGAATATCCATTTAGCAATCATTGTTCGGATAGTCATACCTGCTATAACATTAATTAGCTTAAAATATAGGTGGGTAAACTTGTGCCAAGGCTTTGAGGGCACTTACATACTTTTACGTAATCAATTAATCGCAACAATATTTATGAAATGTACAGTTTACTAACAGATTTATTTATGTAGATTATAATAATATAAGAAAACATTAGCATTATACTATTATTTATTTAAAAACAGTAATTAAATCTTCAGTCTGGTTTTAGTTTTAACTTTGCAGATACTGACTGACAACATTCTTTGCTTTAGTAAAATAGTTGAGTATGACTGCTCATATATGGATGTCTTTTTATTTATCTTACTGTAATGAAAAGGACCCAAAAATTCAAAACAGACAGACAATATCTGTACAGACAATATCTTTCCGTCTTTCAGTATCTGTTATATATGAGAGTCATGTGTTGTTTTAATACAGTGTAAATTACAAATAGTCGTCAGACAGTTACAGTTGTATGACAATGCCCGGCTTCAAATAGGTCGGATTGTAAATGTTGGTATGATATGATACCTTCAAGAGATGAACATTAACTATTTCAAATGGTGAAGACGTAGCCCGGAACGAGCTCAGCCATCTTTATAATTCATTACTCTTGAGTATTAAACACAATAACATTAGAGGTTATCCAGTAAACACCAGTGTTAACAAACTCATAGCTGTTTGCCCTTGATCCTACATAATCTCATTACATAATAAAACAAGTTTAACTTGTTTCTTGCTTGTTTCCATTAATCATTTAATTAAATTAGAAACATAGGTACATGCATTCACGTCTGTATTACCGAAAGGGTAGATAGAGGCGTATTCACGCTATTTGTGTACTAAATTAAATTGTATTAATGTTTATCAGTATGGTCAGATGACGTCACCAGAGATATGTATTTGAATATCTAATATTTTGACGAAGTATTTCGAACATGGGCTAGTTAAAAGATTTCTTTTGTATATAACACTTAAGTAAACTATTATTGTTATTTTCTTTATTTTATTCTTTTTTATATTTTACAAACATATAAATGACGTTATTTTTTTCTTTTTTTTTTTTACAAATTTATTATTATTATTATTTAATATTACGCTCTAGAAATTCAATTTACAATTAAAACTCAAATTAAATCACAACCGAAATAACTTACAATCCCCATAACGGGAAAGTATAAAGGTTTTGTCAAAGATTTAATCCTAAACACACTTAACAGATTATGTTAGTCGTGGCACAAAAATCCATTTGCTTCGTCTGCAGGAGCGAAGGGAAAAGGCTTTTCCTTCTTATGCAACATCACAAAGAGAATAACAGATGTAGCCGAGTTGGTAAATAAAATTGCTCTACAGATTCCTTTCTTGGAGGTATGTGTAAGTGTAACCTTCTTTACACCCCTGTCAATCAAAGTACCTGCAAGTAGAATTCATTTATCATCATTCGTACCTTTTCAGAAATCAGAGATTATTAATATGTAATGTATATAATGATTTTTAAAGTAGGTATATGTATGTCTTTAAATCATCGTCTTAGTTCTATGAATATTAATTTATGTAATATAATATATAAATATAAAAATATGTCATTACTCATTTTTTTACCTTTCAATTTGTTAACTCAAATCACAGGTATTTAATGAAATTATTTAGGCTTTATAAAATTGCCTCAGGTAAAATTTAAATTCAAACACGAGAGACAATTCATTGCAGTTTTTTAGATATCATTAACAATGCAACAGATTTTGGTAGGCACAGCCTTCTACCTAATAATGATTAATATAAATTCATGATAAATATAAGTTTATCGACACTATCCTATTTTATTTGGTTCATGGTAGAGTAGACCACCCCATCTCTTCCTGTCGTAAAATTGACTAAAGGATCGAACTGTTATCTATCAGACAGTATGTATAAAGTCATACAGTGCCCAGCTGCCAGAAATAGGCCCCTATTACGATAGTGGGACCCAATACGAATTGAAAAAATGTGGGTTTCTATTATATCTCTACCCACGCACGGGGACACAGGCTTGAGCGCATGCATGTCTGTTCATAAAGTCTACTTAACCCAATTTAGAACAATTAATAATATTCAAAAATTTTACTAGTCGTAACCGCCAAAGCACATTGAAAAGGGGGATCTGGAAGCATTAAGTTTACACAAGAACCTAAAAATTACTAATGTTATGATTACGAAAGTATATTTGTTTGTTGTAATGCTTTCACGCCTTAACTACATAATCGATTATCATGAAGTTCCGCATACACGTTTTCGGTGCAACAACAACATTTTTCATCCAGGATCAAAGTAAACTGTTCCTCAAGGATAAAATAATAAATTTTAGATGGTCTTTTGGCATAATAAGTACACCTTCTGACTTAAATAAACTGCAACATGATGCCACGAGTATAGAGAAAGAAACCAAAGATATCCCAATTGGAACATTTGTAATCCTGGAGAATATTGCTCCTGTATTATCTCAGATACATCTAAAAATAATTACATTAAGCTAACTCAGCCAGCTAATCACGCCATTAACTTACCAATTAGCAAAATAGTTAAAATAACCTTGCAGTTTTATATAGTAAAGTACATCCGTATCAAACCTCCTATACTATAACCTAATATCTTAAGTAATAATTAATAATTTACAGTACACACTAGATTCGTCGACCGTCCTCAGTAACATTAGCAGAAATCAGTGTTTATCTGAACTAATCTTGTATGAAGAAAAAATATATATTTTTTTGTATGTAATGAATAATTTGAAAAAGTGGTAAGAGAAGAGTGAGAAGATTTAAAATTCTTTAACTTTAAAAAAGAAAAAATGAAATGCCTAAATTTTCAAATATTTTTTTTTAAATAAAATTTTAGATAAAAAAAAACAATAAAGGAATAGATTACCAAAAATAAATTAACAAGAGCCGCATGTAGAATCTAGTATGAAATAAAAGTTAATTACACTTTATTACTTCCTTACTAGACTAATAATTACAGTTTCGTGTTTTACATATCATCTCTATCAAATGTAATGAACTGAATAACACTAAAGTTTAAAGGAAGCCAATCAGTATCATCTTTGTTATTTAGTTTTAACGCAAGTTCACTTTACTCATTATTGTAGTGAGACCTAAAATAATATTATGTTTTAATATTTTAATATGTATAAATGCGTAATTTCACATTTTTTATCCTCAGAGCGTTTTTTTTTTTTTTTTTTTTATACTATAGGGGGACAGACGAACAGACGGGTCACCTGATGGTACGTGACACCGCCGTCCATGGACCCTTGCAACTCAAGTGCGCTGCCCACCTTTGAGGGTAATGAGGGATGGGGAATGCAGGGAGTGGAAAGAAGAGAGGAGGGATGAGGAGATGGTAAAAAGGAGAAAGGAGAAGAGGGGAGAGAAAAGGGGGGAGGGGGAATTGGGCCTCCGGAAACCTCACTCAATTCGGGGAAATGCAACGCAAGCGTTACTTCACAACCGGTTTTCTGTGAGGCCGTGGTATCGCACCGGTCGAGCCGGCCCATTCGTGCCTAAGCATGGCTCTACCACTGTAAAGCGTAACGAAGGAAGTAAATATACAAAAAAAGATATATGAAGCCATATTAGGATAGCAGTATAGATAACATCCCATTGTCATCAATCGGGTACAGTCCGTATTTCACAACAATAAACAAACCCAAACTCGGAACAAAAGTAAACTGAACCTTGGAATTGAAGGCCCAAATCGCCCTCTTCCCCTCTCTCGGGGTGACCATTGCACCATCAAAGTCCGGCAGTGCACTTTCGACTCTAGTGTTGCAAGTCTCTCGGAGCAGTGGCAGTCAGTTAGCGTCAGATGACCCGTCTATTCGTTTACCCTTTATTGTTTCATAACCAAATTCAAAGTGTGAGTCAGTTTTTAAGTATTGCTCTTTCTTGCATAAGTATTTACCGTCATATAGTCTTAGCAAGTACAAATTCAATCGAATAACTATTGCATGAGTTGTGAAATCTGGAAGTAAAGATTTAAAAAATGAATAAGGTGTGAAGGACTATATGCTGCAATCGGTCATTCACCTAATGTGTACGTAATGGGAAAAGTTACACCCAAATAACTTGAAAAAAATCTATAGTGTATTTGTTTGGGTAGGTATGAGTGGATGTGCAATAGTTGAAAAAAAAAATGAAACTTAACACATTACTGAATATAAAATAAATATCGTAAATATGATGCAATCTTTTGCAAGTATGATGAAGTTAGAACTAAGTGATATAACTTGGCAGAACAAAAGTAGATTCTGCAAAATTAATTATTAAAAGACGATAAAAAGTTTTGTAATTTTCTATAATTTCGGTTCATTGGATTTTTACTACTAGTCCAGTCCAGTCACTATGATTTGGTAACAGGAAAAGAGGTATAAATCTACCGCACGAATGGAACACTGTTTAAAGTGGCCGCCATGCGACTATGTTGCGCTATCGGGTGTTGTGGATTCCCAAACTGGACAAAACTTGTGTGATGTGACAAAACAGTTGCCTTGAGTAAACTGGCGGTGTTCTTTGTTTTCAGTCTTCAAATATTTGTAAAAACCGTGAGACATAGGAATTATTCCTAGTGCGGTAATTCATAAGAAAATATAAAATAAGTTTGCAACTTTTAAAAAACAAACTCTGTATCTCTATATCTTTTTTGCCAAATAACCCACCTCACTTTCACTATTAAGACGATTAAAATAATTCTTCAAATGCCGAATTCCATCAAGCCGTCTAGGCTCTGGAGGGGATATAAAAACATTATATATACATACACACATACATAGATTCATCCGGTATAAGATACTCTATGATATAATATTGTGTACATAGTCGTAAGCTGTTTATATGAAATACCATTAATTTAAATTGAAATAATCTTATATTACACGCAGTTAGTGTATGTTATTAAATTAACAAAGCTTTACAAAAGAAAACAAATCCTTTAACGAAGAAATTATAAACTGAAATGCAATATAAGCACAAAGTACCAAGTTACCGTAAATGAAAAAAATATTTTCTTGTTTCATCGGAGACACACAACAACTCCACGTTAATTCAAATTGTAATTTACTTAATGTGTAGTACTGCAGCTATATTAGAAAAGTAAATAAAGTTTTACTGTTAATTATTGGGAAGTTTGTTGGTAGTTATTTGAAAGTTATATACTCATAAAATTCTCAACGTGGCTCTACATAAAATCTCACAACTTTTGAAGGCGAACGAGTGTTGGACTTGGATTATATATTTAACATAAAATGTTTTTGATAGAATTATAAACAACCCAAAGTTATTTAGAGGCCACTCAATCGAATGTTGTAATACACATTAACGTAGGTTTGAATAAAACATATGGTATTGGTAATTAGTAATTACTATTTCAACATGGAACAGCGTAATTATTAAAATATTTTGATTATTGATTGACCAAACAATGTATTTCAGAAGGAACCTTTTAGACACATCCATCACTTTATGCAGGGTCTAAGGTTGATCCAGAGCCAGCCATTTCCGGATGTCTTACTAAAGCTGTTCCTGGATTTCTCCTATTAAAAGCGCATTGAAAAACAGGCATTTAGCACGCAAGCAAGCAGGGCTCAAGCGGGCGTAATAAAGTTGTCTCGGAATCGAAACAATACTCGCGATCTTTCCACAATCTACTCTCAAGAGCACCGTTATTTTTTCCATCGGTTGGTCATCATATGTGATAATTATTAGAAAGTGAATGGAGCGTAGCAAATGGAAGGAAGTGGTCTCTGCCTACCCCTATGGGAAAGAGCCGTGATATTATGTATGTATGTATGTATAAATGGAGCGAGAAGGTGAAAATTATTTTAAGAAATGAATTAATAGAATGCCTATAATATGCATTATATGTAAATTTTCTGTTTTGTCTTAGTTACTTTTGGTTTATTTTTTAATTTTATATTAATAAAAGTAATTGAAGAGGGCTTAATTTTGTTTTGTCATTCAAAATTTTTGTATAAGGTTTATATTTGGCCTACGCAAATATGACCACGTATCCGAATACCGCAATTTGCTCAAGTGGCTCCCGATTCGCTTCGTCGGAATACTTATATTCTTTCTCTACTTTATAACATATTGTTCAATCCCCTTACTCCACCTTATCTCAAGCAACGTTTTAATTTCCTATGTGACACACATTCGAGATTGTTGCGATCATCGGAAAACTTAAAACTGCAAATACCACTGCATTCGACAAAGTTTGCTGACAAATCATACACAGTTGAATCATCAAATCTGGATATGATGAAGGAATACTAGGGTATTTCTTTATTTTGTTGTCTGATTTTCTAAAAGTTGAGTAAAAATGAAATTGAGTTTTTTTCTTATAAAATGAATTCATTTATTTCTTAAATCTGTAAGTTATCTTTGTTTATAATAATGAAACAAGAAAAAGTGTAGAAATAAAAAATACCTTCACTGAAAAAATATCCATTGAAAAAAACTAAATGTTGTTTTTTTGAAAAAATATATTATAAAACTCAATGTACATTAAAGCATAATATTTTTATTTTGAACTGAATGAAAAGCGTGAATGAAATAATTATCATCAAAGAATATTTGGAACAGTAAGTCTTTTGAGTTACATTCCTGCAACTACTATCACATGGCAGTTAAATATCTTCTAAAATTTATTACTTTAACATTTTCATAAAACGATGACATATAAACATAACACTTGCATAGCATAATCAATAAAATAAAATATGGGGACAATTTCTTAATGTAATGTAACTAAAACGCAAAACCTATTATTCTGGTTAACATAACAAACATGAATGAGAAACAACAAAAAAATATAATTATTATGATTGAGTTTCGGGTCTTGTAGTTTAGTTGAGAGAGAGAGTGGACTGTACTTAAAATAATTTAATTTTAAGTTACAATTATCTTGATTCGAACGCGGGTGTCGTGAGCACCGCTCGGTGTGGAGTCAAGGGGCTCTATCACCCATCAGCCACCCGCCCCAGCCGCGCCCTCCGCTCCGTCGCTGGTTGCCCACGCATGAGGCGCGTGGACAAATAAATTTTTAAATTGCACGTGTTTGCGATTAAAATATTGCGAAAACGAACTAGAAAGATGTATTGAAAACAATTATTTACTTTTTATTATTTACAATTATTTAATATTAAAAGTGTCCTAGCTATGTGCTGCTATATCAGTTATTTATTGCAACGTCTTCATTCAACCCACTTAATTGTTACTTAAGGGAAGATTTACGGAAACCACGAAACTCGATAATATAATTTGTACCTACAAAACGGTTACTGAATCTACCTAGTTACCTAAATAATTTCAGTTTAAAGGGGCAAACAACCAAAACAACATTTTGCTATAAACGTATTAAGCTAAGAGGTCAGGGTGCTCTATGGGAATTAAGGGATAATAGGTTTCTGCTACAAGAAAACCTGACAAAAGAATATTTATTGCAATCACTATGGTCTGGTCTGGTCTGATCAAGAGGTCTCGGGTTCAAATCCCCGGGTCAGGCCAAAACGTGCTATTATGTTTTTGGAAGTTTCGGAGTTTGGAAGTTGGTAGTGTACTCGGAGAGTACGTTAAGCCGTAAGTCCCGGTTGTCTTGAACACCTATGAGTCGATATTTGGATGTCAGTGCCCTCAAATATTCTTACAAATAGTAGTAACTATCGCATTAGCCGCAGTTAGCGCTCCGGGTTGTGGAGGTCAGATACGAGACGCTTGGTGAAAAATCTGATATTTAGGCAATAAATGGTTTGACCTTACCACTAGTAGTAACATCGCATTAGCCGCAGTTAGCCCTCCGGGTTGTGGAGGTCAGATACGAGACGCTCGGTGAAAAATCTGATATTCAGGCAATAACTGGTTTGACTAGAAGCCAACCCCAATAGTCATGGGAATAATATGGCTAGAAAGAAGAAGAAAACTATGGTCATGACATCAAATATATACATATATATATTTAAATCACAAGTATAGTGCTTCATTTTTTCCACTTGGAATTATATTTCCTATGTTTAACAATTTTTTTTATCATTCTTCTCATTGAACTCAGTCCTAATAATTTATATTTACAAATAAATTTATGAAAAGAAATTTAAATATTTTTTTTTTGTGAACTAAATTACTATTATATTTTCTTATGACCACCAGGAAACGCACAAAGCCGTATTTTTTATTTTACGTATTACTGATGGTATAAAGTATAATTAATAAGAGAAAGAACAAGTAAATTAAAAAAAATACATAAACCTGAATTGCATTATTTACCTCTCCCTGTCATTATCTGAAAAGGTACTTGTCCCTATGTCACTTATACTTATTAAGATGATTGAAATAACATCTTGGGCCCTAGGCCCTAGGCTGATAGAAAGAAACATTATGCACACTCAACATGTATTCGTACAAAACATACACTTCATAACTTTTCTTCTTGCGTCATCGGGTCAAAATCAGCACACAGTCACAAACATTATGTATATTAAAATTTAATTATAAATTTGCAACGCCATACCAATTTGTTAATAAATTCTTAGCTTGTCAACTCCGTAACTTCTGAAAATGCCTTTTGGATATTTTTGATACTTTTTAAAAGCAAGACAAAGTTTTTTACTTTATCGGTTAAAAACTTGATAAATCGTGAATTTTATACAATGCCTCCAATAATAAAACTTCAAAAATCTTTGGACATAATCTGTCTTCTAATTAATTGATGGCAGCTCAAAATGTGATTTATCATTGGTAATGGTGGAAGTGGAAAACAAAGAAGTAACGGTAAATTCAGTTCAACATGTATTACGTATGCCTCTACAGGTCCCATAGCGGTGATGCTGAAACGGACCGACTCATCGACCACGGCCAAATGGCTACAGGCTCAGTGCTCCAGCAGGTCCCATCCGCAGAGATCGTGATTCTTGGCGACTTTAACGCCCATCACGCTGAATGGCTTGGTTCGCGCAAAACCGATCATGCGGGAAGATCTGTTCACGATTTCGGCTTGGCATATGGCTTGACGTAGCTGGTAACAATGCCTACGCGAATCCAAGATGCAGAAAGCCACGTGCCTTCACTGTTGGATCTTCTGCTGACCTCACATCCTGACGGCTACAAAGTATCCGTTGAGGCCCCTCTTGGCTCTTCGGACCATTGCCTGATTAGGAGTATAGTGCCACTCGTTCACTCGCTGCGGCCGCGAGTTACAGGCAGTCGCCGCGTATGGCACTATAGGTCAGCAGACTGGGATGGAATGCGAACATTCTTTGCATCCTACCCATGGGGGCAGGAAAGCAGGAATGTTACCAAGCACGGGCTAATGCAGATGTAAAGACCAGCACATTAAAGAAGCAATTTAACTTTGCCTCCAGGTACCTCAAAAGAGTAATTGCTGGGGTAAAGTCGGCTCACATCGGCAGAGTTGGCGAGAGACTAGTGAGTCTCCCTTCCGGAACTCGTGCATTCTGGTCTCCTGCTAAAGCTGTCCAGGGGAACTTTTGTAAGCCATCCCTTCCCCCCCCCCCCGAGATTCATTGGCCCACGACGCTAAAGAAAAAGCCGATCTTCTGGGCAAACTCTTTGCGTCCAACTCGACCCTGGACGACGGGGGAAATGCGAGGGCAGTGCGTAAAGCGCTTCTTTCCCTCGACGTTCATAAGTCGAGTGGGCCCGATACAATCTCTCGTATCGTGCTGAAGACGTGTTCTCCAGAGTTAGCACCGGTTTTAACGCGCCTTTATCGACTTTCCTACTCTCTTGGCTTGCACCCAATCCCTAAAAAAAGAGATCACTCGGATCCGTCCAACTACAGACCCATAGCCATCACCTCCTTGTTCTCCAAGATAATGGAATCCATTGTTAACTGTCAGCTCCTCCGGTACTTAGAAGACCACCAGCTCCTCAATGATCGACAATACGGCTTCCGTCAGGGTCGTTCAGCTGGTGATCTTCTTGTTTACTTGTCACCGGTGGGCACAGGCGATCAAGACCAAGGGGGAAGCGTTGGCCGTTAGTTTGGACGTGGCGAAGGCCTTCGATCGGGTCTGGCACAAAGCGCTTCTTGCGAAGCTTCCTTTCTATGGGCTTCCCGAGAAACTGTGCAATTGGCTCATCAATTTTCTTATAGACAGAAGGTTCAAGGTCGTTGTTGACGGTGCATGCTCCGACTCCAAGTCTGTTAATTCTGGTGTCCTACAAGGCTGTGTGCTATCACCCACGCTGTTTCTTCTGCATATCAATGACATGCTGCAGATTAGCAGCATCCATTGCTATGCAGACGATAGCACGAGTGATGCCCTTTACACCGGCCGCGTTAACATTTCTCGGGTAAACGTCATCGCAAGCTTCTGATTGGGGTCGACTTAACCTAGTCCAGTTTAACCCCACGAAGACACAGGTTTGCGCTCTCACCGCTAAAAAGATGCCATTGGTTGTATCACCTCAATTTGAGAGCACTTCCCTAACGGCATCAGCCAGTATCGAAATCCTTGGCGTCGATATATCAAGCGAAGTCCAGTTTCGCGGTCACTTAGAGAGTAAGGCCATATTAGCCTCGAAGCAGCTTGGAGCGCTAAACAGATCGAGAAAGTATTTTACTCCGGCCCACCGCCTCCAACTATATAATAATAAACTTATACTCGTTTGCCTTATACCTATCGCATAAAAAAAAAACGGTCTCGACAGGAGACCTTTCTTACGGAATAAAACGTCAAGCCGTGATGGTATCGAATGTCACACTGTCGTCACACTACGTGAGTAAAACCGTATATTTTAATAAATAAACATTTCAGAAATACAATAGTAACTCTCAATTAAAAACAAGGTAAGGAATATTAGTACAAGAAGATACAATTTGTTTTAAACAGATAAAGTAGTACACCATTTTTAAATGCATTTTCTATGCATTATGTATATCAATTTTTATCAATCGCGCATTGTTTTAAAATAATAGACAACGTTATCTTTAAAAGTCTTACTTAATCCTATATTAAATACTCAAGTCTATTTGACAATTTAAATACGCAATACGGATGCTCAGCCGCTGGAATAAATTTCAAAATACAATAAATGCTTACATATTATTTCAGTTGTTGCAGAAAATTCTGTTTGCTGCGACTGCAAGAGCCAAGGGAAAAATACTATCACCAAAGCAATATCACAAAGAGAATGACTGCTGTAGCCGAGTTGGTAAATACAATTGTCTTACAAATACCTTCAGTGCTTCGTCGAATACGTAGGTACAATGTATGTTTGTATGTAACTTACTTCACACCCCTGTCAATGAAAATGCATGCAGAAGTAATTTATCATCAATAAGTTATACATACATACAACATATATACCTAAACAAAAGTTATACAATAAAAGTATAGATCAAATAATATGTATTGCATACGTAATGTTTTTAAAGTATTATTTTGTCTCTGTATCATTGTCATAAAATTGTATAAAATAAAGATATATATATAATACAAATCAAATTTAATTTAAGACGTGAGAAATAATATTATAAAATCTTTCAACATCGTATTAACTTCACATTTTATCCTCGAGAGCGTAAGCGAGGAAGTAAGAAAATCAAACAGGTGTAGCCATAGGGATTAACGTCGGTCCTCTATGAGCCGGTACCCATAGGACGTTCGGAAGTGTGTCCGGATACATGTCCGAATTTTCTGACAGTGAACTAACCCAACAGCTGTACAGCAACAACCCAAGTAAATCGAATCTTGGAACTGAAGTCCCAAGCTTCTATTCTCTACCCCCATTCCGCCTGGAGGTGCCCATGAGCAGAGGCAGTCGCTTAGCATCATGAAAACCGTCTGTCATTTTGCCCTCTATACCACAAAATAACATTTTAAAATACCCTTTTGTTGCATAACATTATCCAATGGTATTTTAAACGTAATTGATTGGATGACTCAGTCGGATTATTAGTCAGTATAAATTTTAAGTATTGCTCTCTCTTGCATATGTATTTACCGTTGTATAACCTTAGCAGGTGTAAATTAAGTCGCATAACTATCGCATGATTTGTGAAATCTGATCAATAAACATTTTAAATAATGTTTAAGCTTGTGTACAATATGATATTCTTTCAAAAAGTAATGAGCCAACATTAAAAAAAAGGCAAAATTACAAAAATATTGGGTATTTTTATTGCCAGTTTTATTAATTATTGCGTATTAATTTGGGTAGGTATGAGATAGGTAAAGGCTAACTGTAATTGCCCGCAGTAGGGGCACCGAGCGCCGGAGGGCATTTGTCGATCTCCTCTTGACTCTTGAAAGTGGCCTGCGGGCGACGATTTTGGGGAATTCATCGTCCGATCAGTTAAAGGCCTAAGAGGCAGCACGCAGTATTCCATGCGTGCTTCTTAGAGGACTGCGACCGAAGGGAGACGGTGGAACCCGGGCAACGAGACCCATCTTGGGTGATACGGGTCAATGCCTTGGGGATGGCGGAAGAATACAATTGTAATTCATTGGCAAGAAGAGGAACACCGGGGTGGTTTTTAGTCAGTAAGAGTCTGACAGACCCCTTTGCCCTCCTCAATGGGCGAAAGACATCCATGAGGATCTTCTACCCTGTAAACAAAAAAAGGCTAACTGTAAAAAATTGTAAGAACAGAAGTAGGTTAACCAAAAAATACATTTAAAAGAAGATATTTTTATATCTGAATTGGTCCTTAATAATCATTCAGATACTGAGATTTGGTAACAGAAAAACTGAATACCAAATTGCTCTACATACTGGGTTTGATACCTACACTAGGAGAAACATTGTGTCAAATAACAAATTGTCACCTAAAGTCTTGATGTGTTTGTAAAGACCCTGTGACATGGAAACCATTCCTAAAGTGAGTTACAAAATTAGTACAAAGAAACTCAGCAAGTAAAAGTGTAAAAAAAATACAAAACCCAACAGCATTTTCTCTCCTTTTTTGCTTAGGTTTTATCGAAATGTTACAGGTAGCCTAAGTAAGACTAGATAAGACGATTCAAATAATACCGTATAAGTCTGAATTCAGCAAGCCGTCTAAGATGTACAGTCTGACAAAGAAACATCATACATAAATCCGGTTAAAGATATTTAATCATGTGTACAGAGAAGCAAGCTTTTTGTGTCAAACAACATTATTCATTTCATTATAAACTAAAATAATATTGTAAACAACGTAGCTAAGTTCCATTTCGTTAATAGATTCTTAAAATCGACAAAACTTTATCAAAGAAAACAAATCCTTTGACGAAGAAATGATTAACTGAAATGAAATATAAGTACAAAGGACCAAATTACACCCAATGGAAAATTATTATTTTTTTATCGGAGAAATACAACACTCCTTGTTAATTCAAAAGTTTTATATTTATTTTTAGATACTACTTTTTTGGTTTTCTTTCAATGCCTTTTCAGGATCACTAACCACTAGACCAAAATACCAGTCAAATTATCAAACTATTTATAGAGACATCTTTACTCCATCCAACTTATTACTTAAGGGAAGATTTACGAAAACCACGAAACTCCATAACATAATTTGTACCTACAAAACGGTTTCCGAATCTAATTGACCTAAACATTTTCAGTTTATAAGGGTCAAACACCCAAACAACCTTTTGCTATAAACATATAAAGCTAAGAGTTCATGTCAGGGTGCCCTATGGGAATTAAGGGATAATAGGTTTGCGCTACAAGAAAACGGGACAAAAGAAAATTTATTCCAAATCACAATGTTTGCAGAAGGGTCAAACGTTCACTTTTGACCAATCATACACCGGACACTGTATGACTTTACACTGTATTCTTTAAGTTAATTAAGTAGTCACCTCGCTACTATGCTGCTGTAAGTCTTGTAGGTTCGATCTTCATATGGGCCAACACTTTGTGTGATAATCAATGTGGGTGTTATTTGTGTCCGTTATTTGAATGTTTATAAAGACCCACACACAGGATTTGGATAGAGGATTTGATCCTAAGTACTATAGTTGATGCCAATGTAAATTATATTTCCTATGCTTAAGTATTTAGTCATCAAGGTATGTTCACTTGCTATATGTACTCCGTTCCAATCACTTTTATACTTTACTATATAATTATATATTTTTTTTTGTAAATTCTTTAAATTCCAAATATATTATTAAATGATCACCAGAAATTAATAATAAGCATTATTTTCTCCGACAAATTCGTTTCACAAAAATGAAGATACGATGTAATAAAAACCTTGAAGGATGTAATAAGAAGTCTTAAAAACATTAATGATAAACAAATCAAATTCATCTCTATCCTTTTCGCTGACCTGTCTTTCCTTTAACCTTTCTTCAATCGTATGACACCCCTATGTCAAAATCAATCCGGCCGTCTAGGTTCTAGATTATGATTATAAAGAAACATTCTACATACATACATATTAGACCACCAATAGAACTCTCCTTCTTGAACAATCGTGTAAATATCAATACAAGCACTACGTGTACTTAAAGTATTTCCAATATTACGCTAAACAATAAACTTATTATAGCTGTTCCGCTCTTTAAAATACCAGTCGGATATTTTTAATATTTTGTAAAAGCAGGACAGAGTTTGTTACTTTATAAGTAGTTAAAAAGTTGATTATTAGTAAATTTTATATAAAGCCTCTCAAAATAAAACGCCCCAAATCTTTGGGCACAATCGTTCTTAAATTTATGAAAAGTTTGGAGGACGTCGATAGCCTTTTTTTAATTATTGGATGACAGCTCAAAATGTAATTTGTCATTGCTAATATGCATACCTTTTTGAAAAGAAAGGAGAAGAGATGAATTTATTTCAACATGCATCAATCGATATTGTACTTTGCGAAGTTGAGGAGAATTTGTTACTTGCACGGTCGATTTCCATCTTTTTTAATATAATTCAAATAAGTTAAAAATAATGGTTTAATTGGAGAGTTTATATAGTTAAGAGTAGAAATAGTTTAGCCATTTTTAGCACTTTTCCAAATGTCTCCCTTCATATACAGTTAATAGGTATTGTTTCATAAATTGAAACTATTTACGAATACGAAAAGTTTTAATAAATTAGGTCAAATTTTATTAAAACTTTCCTTGAAGTGATAGTTTGCCCATGTAAGGAATATGTGTATGGGGCCAGACTGGTTTTGTGTTAGGAATTGTTAAGATGTTGTGTTAGAAAGAATGCGAAAGATTTACATTTCTAAAAGACTATTATACAAAAAAATTTA
This sequence comes from Tyria jacobaeae, assembly GCA_947561695.1. Taxonomy (NCBI): domain Eukaryota; kingdom Metazoa; phylum Arthropoda; class Insecta; order Lepidoptera; family Erebidae; genus Tyria; species Tyria jacobaeae. The sequence continues at coordinate 16,146,435 of OX387220.1, forward strand.
AATATATTTTTTTTTACAAACATAAAAAGCTGTGGTTACCTTCAGTCAAAAGAGCTTGGATAGACTAGTAAAGATATTTTGACTAAATACAAAGACGAACCTTTAGGATTTAAATAATCCCAGGTACGCAAGAAATATTTTAACATTATTATAACATGCTGTATCGTTTTTTTTATAATTTCTTACGTAAAACTAAATGGGTACAAAATAGAATAAGGTATTTAAAAAAAAGGTGGACTACCAAACGGGGGTCACACTGAAAGTTTTTAGAAAATAAGAAACGGAATGATATAGAAGCTTGTTAATATTTTTATTGCTTTTCGAAGTAGTCTCCTTTCCTTTCTAAGCACCGTCGCGTGCGATGGAACCATTGACTGAAGCAGTAAGCCCACTCTTTTTTAGGGATCTCTTCCACGCCCTTTTCAAATGCAGGCACGGCATCTTAAGGGTTCTTGAAACGAATTCTTCTAATTTTATATTTTATTTTTGGCAATAAATAAAAGTCGCGAGGTTCCAGGTCAGGACTGTAAATAGGGTGACTTACTAACTCTACATCTTCAATAAACAAATATTCGATAGCCCGTCTGGCAAAGAGAGCTGGAAGTTGTCATGGTGCAGGAGAATCCTGCTTCTTAGGGGCTGCTGTCTAACATATTCTAAGATAACTAATAAACAATGACTGACATACCAATCTAAAATAACAGTCCTTTTATCTTCTAGTATGATGTTGTTACGAAAAGACCCGTCCGTATAAAGAATGAGGCAATCATCAATTTCCCTTGACTTATGCCCTTTTTTAATTTTGTGGGCATCTTGGAACGGAATTATACATTGAGCAAATTGTCTTTTGGTTTTCGGTTCTTAACAACATTTCCAACTATCATCACCTGTGACGATATCATATATAGCATTTGAGTTGCCTCAGTCATACTTTTCAAACATTGGCCAAGACATGCGACAGCTTTTTTGATCTGCCGTCAAATTGTAAGGAATACATCTAGAACAAAGCTTTGTGATACCTAAATGATCATTTAACATTTTTTTGACTTGTTAGCCGCATAGCACTGATGTTTTCTTTAGTAGTCACTGTAAAGGGACGTCTTCCTCGAGAATCATCAGTAAGTTTGCTCCGACCACGTTTAAACTCATTAAACTAGTTGTAAACAGTGGCATGACATAGGTTTTTGTAATGACATGCTAATCGAAGTCTATCGTGACATTGTTGTTGAGTAAGACCGCAACAAAAGTAGTAATGGGTGGCGGTAGTCACTTACTGTGGGTGTTTTTTAAAGGCGGTTAAGTAATAGGACTTTTCCATGAGACAGTGTATATACATTAATAGAGAGCCTGGAATGATGGTGATAGGCTTGCCTCTTATTACGTAAATAGGACGTAATTATAGTTGTCTAAAATTGGGCGTTGCAGACGCCTGTACCTACTTCTCCTGACATAAATTCTTGAGTGTATGTATGTATGTAAAAGAGAAATATTTTACCAGATCACCTTTTCTATTCATATAATGTAAAAAAAAAGACTAAAGAAATACAATAACAACATTCTGACTAACATATATTGATCGCACTCTAGCAAACCGTGCCGTAACACTCATTTCACGGTCAGAGCCCAGAGACCATGAACCAAAATCAATAATTTACATTTAAGCGAGCTGACAACTTTTATAGTAGTAGTAGTAGTGTCACATAGTATGTAATACCCTCATAACACATTCTAACTACTTACTATAGACCTTATGATTATTAGAACAAATAACGTGCGTTGACTGTATGGAGAATATCAAGAATATGTATTTAGTCTGAAACTCAAATATAAATTGAATTATGCAACTTTGTAAAAGATTCCAGAAACTATATTTAAATTATCAAGGCCATTTTCTCTTTTCAGGAAAGTTAAGTAAAAGCATTTTTTCATAGTTTAGGTTAGCAAAATTGTTTAAGCATCTTTTTCGGTCTATAACTAGTGTCGTCCTTATTCTGCATACAACGGGAATAATCCCTGATTTTAAAATTGCAACTGAATATTCATTGAATGAATTGAGCAAACAAGTAAATATCGTGAAGATTTTTTCTTTGAGTAAAAAATGTTTGCAAAATCGATGAAATAATTTATAAGATTACATTAGGTTATTATTTTCCTCATAAATAAGGAAATGTTATTGACCGAATGATGTCATTGTTATACCGCTATAATAAACAGTTGGTAGAAAATGGTGGTAGAAAAAAGAGTATTTAAAATTAGAGGTACTACAAAAACTGGATCCGAAATGAAGGTCACGGAAGGAAACGTTTTACTTAATACTTATTTGCAGATGAACACTAACTTAAATATAAATTAAGGAATATAGGTAAATTATTATATGATTTATGTTCAATACAAATATATTGGACTGTTAGAAAGTTGAAAACCGCCTTCAATACTCGATCCTATCACGATAAATATTAGAAACGTGTAATTTAAAGACTCATTTGTAAACCTTTTAAAATTTTAGTACCTTTTTTCATCATCAGCTCAGCAACAAGAGACGCAATTATCCTAAAAGCTCAATAAACATTGCTAATCGCTATTAAATTCAAGGGTTACCCTCGTTTTTCCCTGATATGAATTACATCTTTATGAAATTCTGACTTGTTTGCAATGGGACCACCGCCAGTAGTATACTATTATATACACAATCGTAATAATAATTAGAACATAGACAACTGATTCTTAGTCATCCCAATGAGTGTCAACTAAATAATACAGTACATACATTAATTATTGCAGTGGGTACAATCCGGTTCAACATCAATGTAACCAGGATCTAAATTTCTATGTAATGACTGAGACACCCGAACAGGATATATTTAATGGAATCTATTTGTTCTTAATCATTGGAGTGGTTTTAAGATCGTTATTGTAACAAGCATACAAGGTAACGTACGAGAATACAGGTGAGCTGATTCATCACACGTGTACAAAAATAAACATTAAATTTTTGAAGATGTTTATATATGTTCTGGTAAGATACATTTGATTTTGAACGCTTGACATGTAAAATCAATAAATACGAATAATATTTTTATGTAAAAGAAAAAAGTTTCCATACCCTTTTGCATATTTATTTTTCTTTCAATCGCTTTGAAAGTTTAAGTATTATCAATTGCATGCAGAGGACAAGTTATTACATTATTAATTGCAAAGAAAAACAAGGTACTAAAAAACTAAATACCCAAAAAAAAAACTCATTTTTTTTTTTGGGTTTATAATGATACCTCAATCATTTATTCTGTTCAGGCATTTACAAGTATCACAAAATAAAGAAATCTGATATATTATACTTGCAAACATACGAGAACCCTAAAAAATATCTTTACGTAAGATGGAAGCGAAGTTTGTGAATAGGAAATTCATTTAAAATTGTTAGGGAATACTTAAAAAAATTATGAATTATCATACACAGCTCCTCTCAATTTAAGTAAAGAGAATAATAAATTTAAAAAAATACAAGTCAAAGAAGTTCTTTTAAGCAGAATCTGCATAAGATAATTTCAAAAGGGATCTTTGTATTAGACTAAGGTTTCGGAAAAGTAAATTAAATTATTGTAATTTACTTCAACGGCCACAGTGAGTCATTTTCACCTGATCGAATTCGATGTGACTCAGCCAGTTAAAATTCTTAGAAAACACTTTTTAAATTTGAGAGAGTGAAACTGGATTAGAAAAGGGCTCTGTAGCAACCGCAAAAGTTAATTAACTTTTTCAAACGGTTAAAGTCCTCTTTGAATAAAAATGTGCTTTACTATGACGTTTAAATATTGAAGGTCTCAACAGGCCTCTCATCGCATCAGCCGGTCGTCTCGCGTGAATGATGAGTCAAAAGAGAATTTAATTTACATACATACATACATGAATAGATGAGGATAGGTAAAAGTGTGAGATAAGGTTTACGCCTTCTGCAAAGGGATAGGCAATATATCTCACGCTGACCTGTTTCAGCTATTGCATATACTCCCCCGTCCATACGTATAAGCCTTACTCCCTTCCCTCGCTTCCATGCTCCAATTCCCTTTAAATATACTAACATTTTTTTAAATGTTTTATAGTCAAAATGTCTAGTTAACGGCTATAGGGTTGACTACAGGTTGTCAGTCACGTCAGTTAGACTAAATTATAGTCAGCAAAATGTGGGCGGGTAGAACGCCCGAAACTGTTCGCGGAAATATTTATATCGATCGTAATTAATTTGATAAAAAGGCAACTTTGATGACACCAAATGTGCAGTGCAGTAGTTCAACATATCTTCAAACATAATGTAATGACGTGCTACTCTATCTTTATTATAATCGAAGAGCTTTATTTTTAAGAAACTTGACTAAATTTGTGAAATAGTATGGATGGATTAAATGAAGGAAACTGGAGGAAACTGAGGCGAAATTTTAAGTTAAAAGTCTCATCCATGCAGTACTGTAACAAAATCTATGCAGACGTTAGAACACAATTCTTTATTATAATATCTTGATCTCTATCTATGTGATAAAAATGTGCATATGTACATATATTGAACAAGATGATCTTGCTTTATTCTTGTCTCATTATAAATAACGTCATTAATCTTTTGTACGGTACCATTATTTAAATAGACTAATATTAATATTTTATTGTGGTAGAGTCATGCTTAGGCAGAAATGGGCCTGCTCGACCGGTGCGGTACCCCGACCGCACATAAAACTGGTTGTTAAGCAACACTTGTGTTCAATTTCCCCGAAATTAGTCAGGTTTCCGGAGGGCCAATTCCTCCTCTCCTCTTTACCCTCCACTTATCCCTCCCCTCATACCCCTCTCCTCTTTCCCCTCCCCCCATTCCCCCATCCCTCATCACCCTCAAAGGCAACTCTTGAGTTGGAGGTGTCCATTAATTGCGGTTGTCACTAACCTTTAGGTGAACCGTCTGTTCGTCTGTCTGAATATAGGGATATTATAAAAAAAAAATAATATCTGTATCTATATATATTTTAACCGATTTCAATATAATGCAGTCGGGTTTTATATTATTTAGCGTATGAAGGAATAAGAAAAAAGAAAAGGATTAGTTTTTTTTTTGTAGGTAATATTGCTGGTAGCGCAATCACGTCGGATTTCTCAAACTCAAAGTCAATTGTTGTTCCACTCTAATGATGAGCCTTTTTTCATTCACGTAATATAAAGATAAATTCTCTCTGCCCTATTTGATATAAATCGGTTCGATGCCTTTTTATGAAGTTAAGTAATAGTAGGTTTTGAACTGCTTTAATAAAAAATATATATTTTAAAAGACAACAAATTATCACACAGTTCATATTAATTATAAATGACTGACCTGTTGGTCTAACGATTAATGATCCTGACTGCTAAGTCAGATGACGGGTTTGATGTCCCACCTACGAAAAATAGTTGTGTGAATGTAGACCACAATGATTTGTTCTGTAACTAGTCATTCCCCCAGCTTAACTTGCCTTTATGCTTACTAAGCTCTGAAGGGTCGTAGCATGATATATAGCTCACAACCTTTTTCAATAAACAAGCTATCTAATGCAAAAACATTTTAAATCGGATAAGGAGTTCCTAAGATTAGCGCATTCAAACAAACACACAAACATACATACTCTCACGCCTCTATCCCCAAGGGGGTAGTCAGAGGTGTATTAAACACCCACATTATGCCAATTAGAATTTAGTCCCACTAACGTATACTCTCTAATAGATAACATCCAAACCCTTAGTCCCCCTTAAACACCCGCGGTAAGATACGGTGGGCAAACCTACTTTACTTCACCTGTATACCTACATTTGAGTTTTTGGTAAAGTAGATATATAAGTATGTATTCAGTAATTTAGGTGTTTATCAGCAGTATGGTTACCATAGCACAAAAGCTGCTTAGTTTAGAATCCGAGAGCCATTCCTAAGGTGTCTTTATTATTTTTATTCGCATAACAATCTTAAGTGCATGACATCCTCGGCTCTCCTAAAAAAGGTGATATTACTAAACGGAATCGATAGATTTCGATTTTTTTGAAATATACATATAAATACTGCGTAAATAGCTTGTGTTAACTACGTCATGAGATTGTTCATTGTTTAGTAATGATTAGTAAAAATATTAGCTCATTGCGAAGTTCTACACAAAAACATTGAAGTCATTATAATCTCTGGGTTATATCAAGTACTCGTGGCCTTGTACGGTCAAATAAGATAGATTTACTTGCTGCCGCTGATATTACAGGAAAACGTGCTTAAGGATTGTTATGATGTGAGTGAAATGAACTTTAATAGAATTTGTCTTAGAAACAGATAACAAAGAGTAGTATAAATACAGACCTTGTTTTCGATGATGATTTCGAGAAGGGCGGCCTTTGAGCATTATTGATTGATACTTTTAATATCATTGATTTATCATAAACAAAACACACGTATATAAATGCGAAAGGAACCATCCTCTATATAGAAATATATCAGAAATATATCATCTCTATATAAAAAAATAAAACGAAATTTAATACGATTCAGCCGTTTAACCTAGAAATGGTAAAATACCATTATTTATGCGATAAGGGGCGAGCAAGAGGGTCACCTGATGGTAAGTGACTACCGCCGTGCATGGAAACCCGCAACTCAAGAGTCACAAGTGCTTTGCCGGCCATTTTGGTAGAAGTACGCTCTTTTCTTGAAGGTTTGAAGGTCGTACGTGCGAAACCTGGGAAAGGATATAGGCGACTGTTTTGTCGACATACTATATTTAGTATTAATTTACACTCCTTGTTTAACAATATCTACAAAACTGAAGAGACCTCTTTCGGCGGCAGAAGTTTTTGTATTAAAACCACACAGTGACCTTACGAGTACAACCTATTCTTATGTCATTCAATAAAAAAAACTGAATATATGTACTGTATATATGTATAACATAAATGAATATTATGTACATATTTTAATGTTCATAAGTATGCTTTTTCAAGTATCGCTGCTCTGTAAATGTATGAAATACCGGTCTGTGGGACTTAACCCTAGAAAGCAGTGCCATTCTGCAAAAACTTAAGATAGAGTCTTAATGTTTTCGTTAATTTTTAACACTCCGTTTAGCTTTATGCACTTGTAACTATCTAACTGTGTAAACAAATCTTGCAAGTCCATTTCAGCCTACATGTGATTATTGCAATAAAGCTTTAAATATATGCATTTGGGAAGATCATACCATGATTTTTGAGCCGTTATGATGATGGAGGGTAGATAGTTGAATTCGTGAATGACCAATAGTAAATTCATCTTGAGTTTGGGTCCATTTGGTAAGTTTTTAAGTTAAATACATTTCTAATTCAATTGTATACCAGTATGTTGACAATTTATGATGTTATCTACAGAATATATTAGTGTATATTTAGTTTACATATGAGACCACTCATTGATGAGGGCTATAATGTTGATTTTGTAATCATGGCGCATACGCTACGCGTTCAAAGAATACTTCAATAAGTTATATATTTTTTCATAGTATAATAACTCTTGAACTCAACGTTCAGATTTATATAATTATGATATTCAATCAATAAAAAGAAAACTTTTGCATAAATGTGTCATAACATTATTGGGTACCTACCATAAAATATAAATAAAAAAAATAAAAAAAAAATTGCAGAATGACGCGCTAAGTTCCATTCATCCGCTAATAAAAACTCAAAGCCAACGTAACATGTTCATTCATTTGTTTACAACGAGTCGCTGCACAAGGTCGTATCGAAAATGTCCAAAGTAAATTTTGTGATCGTGTTCCTGTGTTTATTAAACTTAGTGGAGCTCAGAAAACTTTATCGGCCTAATCCTGATGATCCCTACGCAATTGCATTCGACGGACCAACAAACTATCAAACTAGGAAACAATCTGAAAACGAAATTGATGATTACTCCACTGATATTTGGAAGCTGGCTGACGTGAGATTTGCTGATGCTGATGAAGATGTTAGAAAACCCGAAGTGAGCGACGTTGGCGTTTTATTTCGTCAACAGAATTATTATAATTAAATACAAAATATTTGTTAATAGTGAGAGTTATATTAAAAATGGAAGTACGCTCGAAGATTTAAATCACAAATCGAAGACTGGAAGGTTTTTCACAGGAGCCTTAAAAATGAAATATGGTATTACCTCTTGTGGCTTTAAAGTTCTATTTTTAATGACGTTAGCAAAGAGACTTATATAATGTACCCGTTTGTGACCGTGAACAAAAAGTGTATGATCATTACTGTTTGCTGAGAGGTCTCAGGTATTTAAAGTATGAGTCGTGTTAAACTATTTACAAATAGCCATAATGGATATGTTAATCAGAGTTGCCATATTTATACTTAATATACTTTAAAAATTATGCTGAAAAATATAGAAAAAATAACCGATTGCTTTAAACTTCTACATTGTCACTCCTGCTATGAAGGTAATTAAAATGAAAATTTCCATTTCGTAATCCTTTAAGGGTAGTAGGGTGTGACAAAAAAAAAGCTTCATTGATACTTACAAACTGTCGGAACATATAACGTTCTTTCTTGCGCAGTCAGGTAAAAGTATATAAACTTTTATTATTAGAAAAACTAGCCACTGTTTAATTTTGAGTGTTAGAAATGTTGCTTACCATCAGGCAGAGTGTAGTCATTATGGTAGGCTTATATAAAAAAAATGTAATAAGAATTCGTTAACTTATATTTACTTGTTAATTTCAAAACAAAGCTTGAAGAAGGTTCTGTAGTATTATTATTATATATAAGCATATTTGTTAGTAAAATGACGTCATAGCATAAGTTTTATTAAGTAAAACAATTTTTAATAACTATAATTTTTAGGAATATATTGTTTATGTAATTATGACTGATATTTAATAAAATATATTTGACTTGGATAATTTACTAAAAGAATTTACTAAAAGACTTTGATTAACCTTCAATACAATAAGAGGACACCACGTCTTTTTAGCTATAAAGTATGCACTGAAATAATACCCCCAGTCGGCTATCATCCAACCGAGGTATCCTATAAAGGTTCCTTTTTTCTTTTGAGGAACGGAACCCTAAAAAAGGCATTTTATAACACTTCTTAGATATTTTGAGCGAGTCCTCCACTAGTCGTCCATTAACGGGTTTTAACAGCATGGTGCTTTGTTGTAGTCAAATGTAATAAACTGTTAAGGTGTTTGTTCCAAGTGTATAATTATTACATATACCTATATGTTACTATAATAAGGCTATAAAACCAACCAAATTTACGTATATTCTGTATGTTATTAACTCATTACACCAATTAAGACTATATGTATCTTCCATAAACCTGCTTATATATCTATTACTTACATACATATTTATAAAGCTTTCACTTAGCTAGCCTAATGTGACGTAGATATCATGAATTCCATTTTTATTTGGGTGTTATTAGTAATACGCATAGTTTATGTGTTATACATGACATGAGATAGTCATCATGAGATATCTGATCTTAAATACACGACAACTCCCTCATTTTGATTGTCAAAGTCAGTTCAAATGATTAAATACCAATTAAAGCAGGAACATTTGGACAACCAGCACTCTGACAAGATAATAACATGGAATTGCACTTTTATCCTATTTAATAAAATTAGGAGATTGTTATCAATGCAAATGGTACTGATACTGCAAATATTGACATGAAATATATATATTTTTATGGGATAGGTGGCAAACGACCGGACTGGTCATCTGATGAAAAGCTACAAATCCATGGACACTCGTGACTCAAGAGTCACAAGTGTGTTGCCGACCTTTTAGGTAGGCGTACGCTATTCAAACCGTTAACTGTATTTTGAAAGTATTTACGTCACACAACGTCATCCAACTTGACAATTCCTTGGCATAAAATCATCAAGATTACAATATTATAGTTTGTCATTCTACTGTTAAAAAAATAATTAATTTAAGTAAAGAATATTAAAGATTAAAAAAATATGAAACAGAGATTTCAAACCACCGATACGTACCTTAGAAATAATGATTTGATTTATGTTTTTATTTTGTATATAAATCATTCCTAAATTATTTATTTAAACAAAAATAGAAGATTTGATACGAAATAATCCAAATCAAGAAGGCGTTGCCTTTAGACTATTAATATATTTATGTATCTAATAAAAATAAAACGTGCAATAATATCTTTAAGAGTTGTCAGGTCAAGGTTCTACATTCACTGAACCGATCCTATTAAACTTATCACTAGAGCGAACCAATTTCTTAAGAAGTTGATCAAATGGAACTCATTCCTTGGTATATATAGTTCACGGTTAACCGGTTTTATTGTTTTGTGCGGACGTAAATGTATTTCATTGGGGAACAAGGAGGGTAGAACTTTAGATAGTAGATATAACGACTGTTGTATATATGTATATACATTTTAAAACATTATGATTTTATCTCCCCCTAATGCTACAAAGTTTTTAGTTTAGAGTAATTTCTGATTTTGTTAAATTAATTTATTAAATTGAAGTACTTATTTGAAACCTTTAACATATTTTAAAGTAATTGTTTCCTGTAGCAACATCTGCTTTCATGGTCAGTACTGCTCCAAAATGACCTAATAATAAGAATTGGGATATATTGTAAATATCAATTCATTATCAATTATCATCGACTACAATATGTCTGTCTGTAAATTAAAATTACAAATGCTGTAAATACAGTTCACAGTATTTATAATATAAGTTTTCCTGCAGGAGACGATCGTGAGCATAATTAGTTTGACGGGCCTTTTGGTCTAGTGGTTAGTGACTCTAACTACTGAACCGGAGAACGTGGGTTCGATTTCCGCACGGGACAAAAATTTGATCCACAAATAGTTGTCCCCAATTTGGGTGTTCTATGTGTCCGTTGATTGAATGTTTGCAAAGCCCCCAAGATATAAAAGTTAAATTGATCTTTATCATCTTTTTCGCTGATCTTTCTTTCCTTTAAGCTTTCTTCAATCATATGACATGATGCCTAAATCAATCCAATCGCCTAGGCTCTACGCCATCACAAAGAAATATTCTACATACATACATATTAGACAACTTACATAACTCTCTTTCTTGAACAATCGTGTAAATATCAATACAAACACTACCTATACTTAAATTATTTCTAACATCATGCCAATTATGTAAAAGTTCATAGCTGTTCAACTCCTTGAAGTTGGAAAATGCTTGTCGGATATTTTTGATATTTTTTATAAGCAGAAAAGACTTTCTTACTTTAGAAGTTAAAAAGTTGATTTTCTGTAAATTATAATTTACAATTATTCTGTAATATAAAGACCAACAGACCGGGTCCTCTGATGGTAAGTGACTACCGCCGCAAATGGTCACCCGCAACTCAAGAGGCACAAGTACGTTGACTGCCTTTTAGGTAGGAGTACGCTCTTTTTTCGAAGGTTTGAATATCGTATCGGTCCGATAATACGGCAGGCGAATTTGCGAAGTTCAGAAGAAATTATTAATTGGATAGTTAATTTCGATCTTCCAAAATAAAACAAAAATGTTTAGATCCTACATGATAAGAGCAATAAAAATTTGTTTATTTTTTTTTTTCAAATTCAAATTCCGACTAAACACTTATTACACTATATGGATGCTTTTTGTTTTTTTTTTTATATGTAAAACTACCATAATGACTTTACTCTGCCTGATGGAAAGCAACAAGTGGAGTCTAAGAGCGGTGATCACCATCCTCATTGCAAGTATAGTCAATGTAGCATGGTGACCCACCTGGTGAGATACTTTTTGACACCCGCTTAAAAGACCCGGGATCAAAGTGGTAGGGAAACACGTGCGCTGGTATTAAATTCCAAGCTTTAATCTATCGGCACAGTAGTAGTACTAATAGTAGTCTTGTGCAGTAATCTTTAGCAAAGCATTAATGCTTCTGAAACTGCCAAAGACACAATATAATAGGACGTATAAAGCCACTCTATTGATTTCAGAGGTATGTTTAAAGTAAAGTACTGGTTTGGTGTTGAACTTGAATTAAAAAATTGTGAAGATAGGTGTATGGTATCCATCTTTTCTTTGGAACAAAGCTCCTTATGGAGCGTTTAACACAATTTGAATTCCAAACCATTACTTTATATGTATATAAACGTGGAAGAGCCATGCTTCGGCAGGAATGAGCCGGCTCGACCGGTGCGATACCAGGGCCTCACAGAAAACCGGTTGTGAAGCAATACTTCCGTTGCGTTTCCCCGAAATTAGTGAGTTGTCCGGAGGCCCGATTCCCCCTCCCCTGACCCCTCACTTTTCCCATTACCTCACTCCCCCTTTCCGCTCCCCGCATCCCCCATCCGTCATCACCCTCAAAGGCAGGTAGCGCACTTACGACTCTCGACTTGCAGGTGTCCATGGACGGCGGTTGTCCTCACCATCAGGTTGTACTTGACATCCTTCAAATGGATAAAAAGCTATTGGGCCGAATGTGTTTCTGATATCTCGAAATTCTACACGTGAGAACTTCTTATTTAACGGTTTTATTTAATGTAGACCTGTTTGGGTCAAAGTAATTAAAATTTAACCTCCTTCCTTGACCTATTGATCATTACACATTAGTTCCGATGACAATGTATGTATGTACTTATGTATGTTCAGCATCATGGTAAATCCAAGATGGTCACTACCACAATGAATGACGGAATTCATATATGTTTCAATACCCTACATATGCGTAATGGAAAAATTACAAATTTTATTTTAGTAACTTAATATTAATAGGTAACGAATTAATAGCTAAAAACTAGAAAATAAAATAAGTACTTTTTTATCAAACGCTTTTATTGAAAATAATGAAATTGATGACGTATTCATTGAACTAAACTAAACTAAACTCAAATAAGTGTTCCATTTTCAAGGTCACGCTGTATAAGCTGTTGCTGTCGGTATTATTACGTATGATATACATTGTATTTGTTTTCTTCATCATAATCTTCAACATTCAGCCTCTCGCTGTCCACAGCTGGACATGGGCTTCTCCCAACGTGCGCTATACCATCCGGTCCACCGCCTTTTGCATACAGTCTATCCCTTCAACCTTCTTAAGGTTGTCACACTATCTGTTGTCATTATGCTTTCTTAGATATAAAAAAAACAGTAACTCGTTGATAGATTACAAAGATATTTATAATTTTACTACAAGAATTGCAAAAAATATATTTGGTAGTAAAATAATGTACTTAATGAATTTTATGACATACTATATTCTTTATTCCTCGCAATCTATAAATGTAATGAATTGAATCGAAGTTGAATCATTTAAGCAGTATTTAAAATTATCTGTTAAATACAAACATAAAATATTTTCCTTTATATTAATGTCAGTTAAGATTAAACCTGATTGCTACTAATGTTACTGAGAACTCAAGTAACGGATTTAGTGTGTAATTTAGTTTAATAATTATACTAAGGGCAAAGAAAGGAGAAGAGATGAATTTATTTCAACATGCATCGATCGATATAGTATTTTGCGAAGTTGAGGAGAATTTGTTAATTGGACAGTCAATTTCCATCTTTTTGAAACACATTAGATTATAAGTTGAAACTACTTACGAATACAAAAAGTTTTAATAAAATTATACAGTGTTAGGACTGTCATAAAATGACCTATTGACGGCAATAGGCTTGCAGGGGGTAACCCCAATTACGTTAGTGGCAAAAATTCTTATTGGCTAAATGTCGGTATTTTATACACGTCTGCCTACCCCCTAGGAGATACAGGTGTGAGCGTATGTATGCATGTAAGTTTAGATATTCGTTATTGTATAAGAGGTTAGATTCTTTGTAAACAAGCTTATTATAAATAAGAGGATTATATCAGAGATAAGAACGCTTGGAAACATGCTGGTCCTGCTCCATAGGACAATTTTAAGACAAAATCAAACTGGTTGCTAATTGTATTTTATAAGGAATTATATTTTGTAATATTGTTTTACACGATTATTTCGACTTATTACTCGTTAATAGTCTTTTCATTTTTTATTATTTATTATTCACACACTGACTTATTACTTGTTAATAATCTCTATATCTGTGTAAATCGTATACTACTTTTACAATGTTTGTTAATGTGTGAGCACCATGTATTTTTTTTTTATGCGATAGGGGTAACGAGCAGACGGGTCACCTGATGGTAAGTGACTACCACCGCCCACGGACACCCGCAACTCAAGAGTCACAAGTGCGTTGTATGTATCTATCATAAAATTAATTTATCTGTCCTTGCTTCACTTTAATTCTTTTTACCTATTTCGGTATAGTGATATTGTTCTGTGCATCGTTTTTACACATAATTTTAACTATATATTATGATTGTATGTAAACAAAACATTTTAAAAGAGTAACGGTGGAGTTTTTGTCCATTACTCTCATACGAAACTACATTTTGGAATGGGCGGCTATAATCAATTCTATTTAAATGTAATGTAAATGGTGACTTTCAAATGTGCCTTTTGAATTTATTTGAAATAAATGCTTTGCCTTTAACTTTTGATACGGATGTAATGTCACTGTATAAAATCAAAAGTAATTTCCAATGTTTTGCTAATTGTCCATTTAACCGCCCGGCCGGAATAATTAGCTGTATGTAATAATTTTAAGATGTGCCTGCGGTAACTATAAAATAAGTTTCTTAAGGGAAAATCCCGATTTTCTATCGGGATCTCATAAGTCCCATTATTTCTTTCTCTGTACTTGAGGTAGTAAGTTTAGTTATTTTGAAGAATGACTATCTAAAAAAATTCATTCTTTTTCCCTGTGAAACAGTATCACTTTTTTTCATGGCTTGAAAAAGTTAAAAAAAACAAACTTAATTTTGTATTTATAATAATAGCAGAGATAAGTACTCGCATGCCTTGTCAAAGCTTAAAGTCTAATGTGCTAAGGATACTAACTCTGCAACAAATACAATATGTTATTACAAATTTAATTGGTAGCTCTCATACTAAATCTAATTTTTAAAGTTAAAGTTCCTTACAATATTATAACTTTAATACATTGCTGGCCGTTGACAACGTCTCTCTCAACTAATTGAGAACTTTACAGTTGTACGTACTCAAAGTTTTTTAATAGTTTGTGACAAACTAAGTTACGGAAGTTAAGTTGTAAGTTTCATGAATACATGACTAGTAGCTACATACATACATCAGCAGCTAGCAACTGTAGTTATAAATGCACACTAAAATAATGAAATGGTCGATTATTTATGTGACTGCTACAATAGGAAAACTTCTTTGGTAGTGGGTGTATTGTTAAATTGTTATTTTTTTATATTATGGGGGGACAGACGAACAGACGGGTCACCTGATGGTAACTGACAACCGCCACCGTCCATGGACACCTGCAACTCAAGAGTCGTAAGTGCGTTGCCCGCCTTTGAGGGTGATGAGGGATATGGTATGCGGAGAGGGAAAAGAGAGGGGTGAGGAGATGGGAAAAGGAGGTTTGCCTCCGGAAATCTCGCTAATTTTGGGGAAATACAACGCAAGTGTTGCTCACAACCGGTTTTCTGTGAGGCCGTGGTATCACACTGGTCAAGCCGGCCCATTCATGCCTAAGCATGGCTCTACTACGTAAAGATATCATTATATAATTAACATTATACTATGCTAATATGTGCAGCATGGGAATTACGTAAATGGTAACAACGGTCGTCCCTTTACATTCATTAATACTTACCTAATCATCGTTATGTTTACAAAAAAAAATGTATTTTAAATGAATAAAAGTGCAAGAATTGAATTACGTAATTTAGGAATATGTTTTGGACGAAGATTAGCTACACCACCCTCATTTGTATCTGTGTCACAAGCAACGACCTTAGAGATTATTGCAGGATACATGTCCAGAGTTAAGAAAATATTTCATTTTCAAGTAATTTATCACATCTCGTTCTATATACATCAGGAAAAAAAGAGTTGCTATAAAAAAGCTATTTTTAAGTCAGTTAACTGGAAGAGGTTTCGTATATTTTTTTTTTAATTTCTAGAACGTGTTCACAAAAACTAAAAAAATAACATGGACTCACTTTAAAAAAAAATGAGTTTTTTAAAGTTTACAACCTCAATTGTTCAGCCGCGTACACCGTTGAGTTTCCCGTTTGATTTTTTAGGCGGTTATGACCGAAAATGGTAAATGCTATGTAAAAGTTTTGGAAAGATGTTGATGAATATTTTTATTTTATTTAGATTTGTAATATAATTGTTTATGTAGATTTGCTACATTATTCATTCGGCATTACCGTATGCTCCTTAATAATTATTTCAACGTTTATCTGCAGTCACCTCTCGTGTGTATTCCGAGGATGGCATGACTGCGCCTTATAAAATAGTTATCGCAATGAGTACTAGAACCGTAATCAGACAGCCTATAAACCTATTAATGTAAAAGGTGAATTTATATAAGCTATAATACACATTTGTCCATCAGGCCATAAACGCCGGCAAAGCCATAAACATAAGCTAGTTTTAGCACAGATTACTGAAACTAATATTAATATATTAAACCAATGTATCAATGTCTGTATTGTATCAAATATTAATTAAATCCTTCCTTAAAAACATTATAAACCGTCAGTTTTAATTGTCTATACTCTTTTCACATTGAAAACGGCAGTGGCAACGCACTTGGAACTCCTTTCAGGTGTTCATGGGCGGCGGCACTTACTGTCTATCTTGGTGCTATCCTGATGACCCGTCTGCTCGTTAGCCCCTCATAATATATTAAAAAAAAAATATTGCGTTGTGTAAGTTGCACCACTCTTTACTAATAATATTTAGTATAACTGGGTCATGCGTTGAAATTCAGTATTCAACAACGTGTAATTTGTACATGTGTAATATTTTTAGTCAAGAGAATATCACCCTCCTATACAAAATTAAATAAGAGAGCAGTTTGAAAACTTTTCTAAAAACCTCTCAGTTTTCATTACGAAAATGAAGAAAACCCAACTCAAACTTTAGCTGAATCTCGAATTTCATTTCTTGGTATCTACTGGAGTGTAACGAGGTAATACGGTAATACGATGGCTATGCAGGGATAAACCACTCCAATTTGAGGTTCGAGTATAAATTACAATTGTAGATTCGTTGTGTTTGGTAGACCTCGTTTATTTATTTAAATGTAATCTTACTCCATTTTAACATAATTTATTTAATAAACTTAATTGTAATTTAATTGAAATTCAACGAAATATTTACACGTAATAAATATTTGGATAACAGATATAATACAATATGGTTTTGTATACTGGATTTTGTAACTACAAATATAAGAGTACAACATTGCTGAATTTTAACGAATGAAAATACTAAATCCGTATATGTATCTAATATGTATGTGTGTGTATATATACATATATCATGATAAATGTGTGTTATATATATATCATGATAATTTAAATCCTAGCCGTTAAGGAGTTGTACGTTCCACTGTCGCTCAGCCACGTGAGACGCAAATATGGGAAGGGAGTACTATGTACTCCCTTTTCCAGATATTTCCAGCAGCAGCAGTATTATCTTTCCAACAAAAAAAAAAAGTATAGAGAAATAAAGATTTAGGTCCTTAAATTGTATTACAAAATACTGCTAAACAAAGAATAAAATTATTTAGTTTACCTGATTTAAATATTCATAATCGTTTGTGTTGATGACGTAAATTGTCATTGATATAATAAGCTAACTCGTTTGTTTCCACGTCACATCGTCAAGATATCCTCAAAATTTATTAAGAAATCAAAACAGAATAGCTGGGAAAATATGTTTGTTATATGTGAATTCAATCTTTAAAAACATCTTACATCGTATTATGTAAACTACAAGGAGCTTGCTTTCTTTTACGTAAGCAGGATTCGGCAAAAGGATTTAGAGGAAAGGAAAGGAAATTCGGTTTTATACGCCTCTCCCTACTGCTTCATGGACACAGGCATGAGTGTATGTATGTGTGTATGGGTTCGAGTGGATATAGTGGTATCATCATATTATTTTGACTAAGGAACTAAAAAAATGTGGTAAAGAAAAATGTAAACTAATAATATTATATTTTTATTTTTTATTTTTATTTGTCAAATAGAAAAGAAAGTCAGTTATATAAAATAGTCGAATACCTACCAGCTAGTACGCATCACTAGGACTAGGTAGTAATCATGGGGAATACATCGCTTAACAATTATTTAAAAACAATTAGTCGATCCCTTACCGCCTGTTTTGAAATGGTAATTCTTAGTGATTACTGCTGAACAGTTTCACGAGTGAAGTGTTATTAGTACGGAGCAGCACCGATCTATACAGCATGACCTTAAATTTAAGATCCGCGAGATGAAGAATAGTTGGTGGTACCGTAGAGCCGAAGAACTTCAATAACTGGTAACAAACCATAAAGTTTTTTAAGGATTGAGTGTTGTGTTGTGTTTGTTGGCCCTCGCAAAAGGCCTAAATGTCTGAAAAGTCGAATGGGTGTCAATCCGGTATTAAAATTTTTTAAGCGTGCCCACCTTAAAGATGACACCAAACATCAGGTGCAAAAGACCCGACGCAAGGGTATTTACGCCTATTCATATACATATATAATAATATAATTTGCAAGTCATCGTCAGTTTCCTGAGTTGGGCATGGTATGAACAATTGTACCTAAATGCTATCGACTGAGTCTTACTGGTTGCAGGACTTAGTCTTGCAACCGGTAAGACTTAGCAGTATCTTAAATACCACAAACCTATAAAAGACTTAATAACGTAAACACATCTATTTTATCTACCCCAGATAACATAAATGTGTGGTGAAAGTGAAGAATTCTATTTAACTACATATATCAGAGACTGACCAGTTAATCAAAATATATACATATTATCTCGACTACATATATTTTCAAAGTTGTAGGCAGAGGCGTATCAACCGTCTTCATATTGCCAAAAATAATAAAGGCCCACTTACGTAATAGGCCATTACCGGCAACAGGTCAATGTAAATATACTGTATTATCGATAGAAGTCCAATTTCTTAGTCGCCTTATACGACACCCAGGGGAATAAATAGGGGCTCTTTTCTCGTCCACCGCTAATTACGCAAATTAAATGTATTTTTAAAGAGATTCTGATGGTGTATATGGCCTGAGTATGTATATGAAAAATAATATTTTGTTAAACTTAACATTCGTGAATGTTGGAAGGAATGTAATTTTGGTTTGATTTTAGTTGTAACTTTTTTTTTATTTGCAAAATATACTTTTTTTAATTTCTTTGCTAAAAAGAGTTAATAAGGTTAGTGAGTACAGTGGTAATTAAGTAAAATAATTACAATAAATAAAGTAGTTAAACGTCATCATATCAAAATGATCGTGTTCTCCTTTTAATATAAATATTTAAGAGTCATTAGTGTTTAAGAACCATTGTTCTATACGTTCACAAGCGTTCGGGGAAGCGTTGGAAATCATTATCAGTTTTTATACGTATCAAATTATGTTTCACTAAATAATTCTGTCGAATAGTTCATATTTTTTCAAATTTATGAACCAATATTGGTTCTAATATACATAGATTTATATGAATAAAGATATTGTCATTTTGTTGTTAAGGAAAGTTGTCTAAAGTTTCGTTGAGGTACTAAGCTAGGTAATAGATGTGTTGTGTATTTTAAGACACATTGAAGTAACGTGAGAAAATTCGTCTGTGAATTGAAATTGTTTGTTAATATATGCAAATTTTGTGAAATAGCAGTTTTAAATGAGCAAAGAGCAAGCAAATATTTTAGAATCTTTGGAAAAAGTCATATAAATATATAATGAAAAGTATACGTTCGCTAAAACGTGGTCTTCTCACGCTACTTCTTTGTATATTAGGCCGCGTTACCTTACAGGACCCGAATGAAAAATTTCAAGTTGCAGAACTATATCAACGAGGCAGAAATGATCATCGATTATAAAAATAGTTTATAAATAAACACTATTTAATTGAAGCGCCTGATGTTCCGATTGAGCATATATTAATAAATAAAAATAATAGTAAAAACATGCATATATTTTGATGATAAAGTTACATCTGGAAGACAGTTTTGCTTAAAAGTTAATGTGTATCGCAGTGTCCTTCGAATAAGATCTGATTCAGCACAGGGCAGCATGTACTAGTAGTAGCAGCGCATTGGTGCTAGCAGTATACATAAACGCATGGTTAGTTTATCGTTCGATATCCTCTGTTCTGATCTCAACAGTGATCCTGACTGCAATCAATTGGTAATTATGACAAATGACAAGCAATTGTTGAAGCAGACCAAGTTCGAAATAACTCGGAAAAAACAGTAGTCTTCGGCCTGAGTAAATAGATAATCATTCCAACTTACATCAACTTAAAATATAAACACAAGCAATGAACCACAAAATCCATCATCCAAAAGCTTATAAACTAAGATAATATTGGTTAAATAATATTATTATTGTCTGTCATTATTGACATTTCTTCAGTTTTCTCACGGGCTTCTTTTTTACAAGTTTATTTATATCGTAACAAAAGTATAATTATTTAAATTTAAAACTGTTCAATTATGCTTTTTGTACATTTGTGGCGGCTATTGCATGCAGTATAAAGGTGCGAGCGACAATAATTACATATTCATTTTATTTTCCGAAGGCACAGCACACACACAAGTGACGGTGAAAAATAAATGGTCAATAATTACCTAACGTAAGTAAATTTATCTCATAACTTGATTATATTTATAGAGACAAATCTCGCGACATTGAGAATTCTAGTATCGAGGGGGAAATGCCCAACATCGATCATAAAGAGATCATCATCTAGACTCGGGACAACAATTTTTGTGGATAACATGCGAGAATCGAACTAAAGAACCTTTTTTTTTTCTCTTTTACGTGTGGAAACCCCCTCGGGCCGTCATTCCACCCGGGTTTTCGGTGGAACGGTGTGTCGGAATCGAACTACAAACACACGGTGTGCCATACTGCGCTTAAAATAGGAGGAATACGGGAACAGCTTTATTAAGACATCCGGACCCCTCCTAGCGCCACTAAAGCATGTGGAGGGGAAAACCCGACCCGACCACCCGCAGCCACACTAGGGCGGCATGAGGCGCTGGTAGGCGCACCTCCGCCGCCCGGTTCGCCGGCGGCGGATTAGGTCCGAATGGAGATCGTCCTCCCGGGTCCGCTCCGCCGCCTCCTTCCGCGAGATAACGTCCTCGCAGAAGGTTGCAACCGCGGTAAAATTACTGTCGCTACTGGCCATGGAGCGTATAACAGCCAGTAGCGACAGATCCTCTCTGATAACTGCAGTGAGGGCCCGACGCTGCGATGCCCAAGAAAGGCAAACTGCAAGCGTGTGCTGAGCCGAGTCCTCACTACAGTCGCAGTGGTGACAGACGGGGCTCATTTGCCTCCTAGCGACCGAGTGCAGGTACTTCCCGAAGCAGCCGTGCCCGGAAAGAACCTGCGTCAGTCGGAAGGAAAGAGTCCCGTGCTGCCGCCCTGCCCATTCGACAATGACCGGCTGGAGCGCCTTCACGGCGGCAAAGCCAGCACGTGGAGCCTCCAGCCGGGACGACCAACGAACCATTGTGGCTCGGCGTGAGGCCTCACGCCACTCGCGTACCTCTTCGGGCGGGGGCCGACTGCCACCAACCGCCCGGAAATCAATCGTCCGCCGATAAACTTCGGCGAGCACTTCCGCCTCCAAGTCCCACGGGGGAGTTCCGGCCAACGCTCACGCTGCCTCCGTTGACACGGTGCGGTAACCGCGTATGGCTCTAACCGCCATAACTCTCTGAGGACGCCAGAGGCGTGCCCTATTCTGGGCGGTTAGAGCCTCCGCCCACACCGGTGCACCGTATAGTGCCTTGACCGGACAACCCCCGTGTACAGCCATCTTGTTGCGACACTGGGTCCTCCCAAGTTGGGCAAAAGTCGCCCAAGGGAGGACGCAGCGCCAACCAGCTTTGGAGCAAGCTGCCGAAAGTGCTCGTCGAAGAGCCACCTCCCGTCAAGGATCAGGCCCAGATATTTTATGTGGGCCCGAACCGGTACGAGAACCGAGTTGACCATGATTGAGGTGCCAAGGGGGCAGACCACGACGGGGCCCATGGAATAGAAGGGCCTCCGTCTTGTCCAGGGCCCGCAGACCCAGCGCCTCGATGCGCCTGACCACCAGTGAGGCTCCTCTGGTGGCCAAACGCACCGCCTCCTGAAAGTTCACCCCCCGAGCCGTGACCAAAGTGTCATCAGCGTAACAGATTACTCCCAGCCCGGGGGGGAAGTCACCACGAAGGGCCCAGTCGTGCCCATGTTCCACAGGAGCGGTCCAAAGATCGTCGGAACACCGCACGACATGGGCCGACGACTCAGATGTCCCTCTCGGTCCTCGTACATGACGGTACGCTCCTCTGAATAGTCTGCCACTAGTCGCCTCAGGTACTGTGGCACCCCGTAATAGCGGAGTGCTTCCCTGATGCAACTGAATGGCAGACTATTGAATGCATTGGCGATGTCCAATGACACCGCCAACAGCACGCCGCCACAGCTCACTTTCTCTTCGGTTACGGCCCTCAGACGCAACACAGCACCGATCGTCGATCGACCCGCTCGGAAACCGAATTGAGCGTCCGACAAATCGGGGCCGACCTCGTCCAGGTGCCGGACGATGCGGGCAGAGAGTACCCTCTCAAACAGTTTACCCGCCTCATCCAGCAGCACGATGGGTCTGTAGGCCGCAACCGAGTCTGCAGGCCGTCCCGGCTTCTTTAAAAGCACCAGCTTCCCGCTTTTCCAGCAATCAGGAAAGCGTCCGGACGACAGGCTAGCGTCGAACACCTCCCTGAGGCGGTCTGCCAAGTGGTCAAGGGCCACGAACTAAAGAACCTAGAATTACCTACCAATATACCAACAGGCTGGTTAATGTACCTTACGTTATTAAATTATAAAGATAGGATGCATGAAAGGAGCCTCTTAGAATGATGCAACACTTACGTCTGGTACACTCAGGGCAACATTCGACGAGACCATTGGGCCAATTGGCCAATCCGTTAACCAAATAACAAACTTAAACAGTCAAGCTTTATGGCCGGCCATATGCGTACTCTTTAACATTAAAGGTTTCTCTGAAAATAAATCAGAAATACTATGTGCATTATGTCGCACTGTAACGTCTTATGTCCAAGAAACCCATAAAAATTATATTCAGAGGCGGCCACTTGGACTCACGCTTATTGCCGAGATCTGTTACCTGATATCTGAAGGCTAATGCAGTGTATATTGTTTAAGTTTAATATTGTCAACGAACCGATAAGATGATTACTACTTTCAGGATTAAAGATGCATTAATAGAAGAGGAAGAGTCTTCTTACAGTTATCTTATTGAATGTATTTTTTTTTACTTTAACATCATTAACTCTTTTTTTTTTCTTTTTGTTATCTAGAACATGTTAGTCGCTTCGTCAGCTTTTAAGTTTTTGCAAGGAGTTCAGGCAGCTCTAAGTGTGTTGTCTGTCCTACGTGTGAATGACTACATGTGGCCAGAGATGCAGTCGTAAACGGTAAACAGAACTTTCAAAAACAATTTTGCAATGTACTTGACATTCTAAATAAGTATCCGAAAGTTTTGACGATATATTTTGCTATTAACAAACATTTTACTTTGTTGAGTTGTTTTTCAATCTTTTTTAGCAGTTACTTTAGGTAGATTTTTAATTATTAATTTTAATCATACGGCACGTTCCAGGTGACTCTAGCTATGACTTTATTATCGTCGGTGCTGGTACTGCGGGGAGTGTAATCGCTAACAGACTTACAGAAATTGAGGATGTCAATGTTCTTCTTATTGAAGCTGGTGGAAATCCACCTCTAGAGTCCAACGTAAGTTTAAGTTATATGATTAGTTTTGAAACTAAAAAAGGTAAACAATAATTATGATATATATGAATCTTAAGTACAAAAGCGTCTAAGGAAGTAATTCTTAAAACTATCTATACACATTTTTTTTTGTATATAACGTGAGTGTTTACAGCAGCAGCTAAAAGAAAAATATTTAAAAGTACTTCTACTTTTAAATATTTTACTTTTAGCTGCTGCTGTACTTCTACTTTTAAATATTTTACTTTTAGCTGCTGCTGTACTTCTACTTTTAAATATTTTACTTTTAGCTGCTGCTGTAATGTTATATCATAACTGCACTGCATAAGTTTATCAGAATTTGTTTAGATTAATGTCATGTTATAGCAAAGTTTGAGAAAAAGAAATAATAGAAACTCAAGAATATAACAGAAACTGTTCTAGAAATCTTAACAACTACTTATGTATATGAAAAGTAAAGGAAGTATTCTAAATGTATTTAATGCATTTAATACAGCTTTGTTTCTACATTTAGCTTCTAAGTTCAAATGCATAGGTAG
This sequence comes from Tyria jacobaeae, assembly GCA_947561695.1. Classification (NCBI taxonomy): domain Eukaryota; kingdom Metazoa; phylum Arthropoda; class Insecta; order Lepidoptera; family Erebidae; genus Tyria; species Tyria jacobaeae. The sequence continues at coordinate 16,170,877 of OX387220.1, forward strand.
TCGTAGTGTCATGACTAAAGCTTTCTAAAATATATAACAAAATAAATATGAAATTAACGATTGATCATAATTATATCATTAGATGACGGTTTTTTAGGCTACAAACAAGTTAACCAATTCTAAATGCAGGAACTTTTTGTACATTAAAGCCCTTCCTAACCATAAAAAGCATGTATTTTTAACAAAGCACATACAACATGTACTGTGTATGAATGTTTACACTTTTAATAATAATAATAGTTACAAAAAAATGGATTAAAGAAATAAAAGTTTTAATTATGTTTGTTATTTCTGTTACAGCTTCCTGGGTTGGCTTTCCTGATGAAAAGGTCCCGGTATGATTGGAATTATACTGCTGAAAATCCTACCTACGACAATACTTGTCATAGCACTCCTAATTATGAGTTTACTCTTGGGAAAATGTTGGGTGGGACCGGTTCTCTAAATTTTTTGGTTTACCACAGGGGCCAACCTCGGGATTTTGACACTTGGGCTGAACTGGCAGGTGACGAAACATGGCAATGGAAAAATGTAAAGCCATATTTCCTTAAAAGTGAAAGGTTGGAAGACCCGGAATTACTTGCTTCACCTGACAAAGAATTATACGGAACTGATGGTTATGTAGGAATAACTAGAGATCATCGCATGGCAATGGACAAGATTTTGAGTGCTTATCAAGAGTTAGGCCATGAAGTAGTTTTAGATTTAAATGAGCACTATCCTTTAGGATTTGCATCACAAAAAACTACAATTTCTGGAAAATCAAGTCAATCTGCAGCTTATGTATATTTGTCGCCTATAAAAAATCGTAAGAATTTACATGTTATGAAAAATACACTAACCACTAAAATAATCTTTGAAGGCAAAAAGGCCGTTGGAGTGGAGGTTAGAACACAAAATGGCAGAACTCTATATTTCAAAGCAAAGAAAGAAGTAATAGTATCCGCTGGAACAATCAATACTCCAAAATTGCTCATGCTGTCTGGTGTGGGGCCGGCTAAGCATTTAGAAAATCATGGCATTGAAGTAATATCTAATGTGCCCGTTGGAGAAAACCTTCAAGAACATATAAGCGTAGTGATAGTTCATGCCTTGGAACAATTAGAAAAACCATTGGAAGACCCTACTGTATATGAACTCTTTGGTGCTTCAATCACAGGTCAAATTGCACTTAATAAGACAAGTAATTATCCAGACTATCATGTTATATCTTTTTTGAGCAGTGCAAAAATTTTGTTACTTTATTGCACTTTTTCTTATAGATTTAGTGACGAGATTTGTGATGCAATGTTCAAAAGTAATGATACTAGACTACACGCGTATGACCAAATACTTAACATTCATCCTTTATCACGAGGGAAGGTAGTGTTGAAGAGTACGGACCCATTAGATTCACCTCTTGTTCATAACGGATTTTTTTCAAATAAAGATGATGTTGATAATCTTGTTGATTATATACAAGATTATGCAGCCATAATGAATACTACCTACTACAAGAGCGTAAATGGTAGAATGGCTGTTGCATATCCTAAATGTAATACATTTGAATTTGGCAGTCGAGACTATTGGCGATGTTATATCATGTGTGTTTCTACCGGCTTGAGTCATTTTACTAGCACATGTCCAATAGGCACAGTAGTAGATGCACGTTTACGAGTACATGGTGTAGAAAATTTACGTGTTGCCGATGCAAGTGTGATGCCAAAAATTACCAGCGGAAATCCTTGTGGTTCGGTTACAATGATAGGAGAAAAGGTCGCGGACATGATTAAAGAAGACCACAATTTGTAATACAAGAAGATGTAGCATATATGTATATTAAATATATATACAAGTTGGTTATATACTAATAATACTAGGATAACCGATTTTGTGCCTACATCATATACATATATGTATCTACATGTTAGTACTAAGTCAAAATATACATTTTATGCATATATAAAGTAAAGTCAAATAAAATATTTTTGTATTACTGTAATTGTTTCAGATATGTGTTATTATAAATTGAGACACTAACGTAGCAGAAGATCTGATCCCAAACTAAACAAATCTTGTACTATTCTAAGACTGTAGATAAACATATGTACTGATTGAACCCACGACCTCTGACTTAGCGATATGGACCACTGGATCTGATAAAAGGGAATAATTAACTAGTAAGAAGTTAGTTAGTCACTGTAACGCTTGAATAGTTGCTGTGTACTTATCAGTAGAATTAAGCAAATATTGTTTGTCTAAATCTTTTCGAATGTGGTGGGAACAATAAAGTTTTATTATTATTCTATTTATTTATTTAAACAAGCATCTAAATTACATTTTTAAATATAAATCAGTGACCCATCGCTACGGGTACAGGGACTAAGCTGCCGGTGGTTAGGGCTCTAGAAGCAGGAACCTCCGCAAAATACGTACCGTATCAAGAAGAACTGCCTTTTGCATCAGGGCCTTAACCCGGTTACCTAACGTGAGCCTCTAAAGGTGTTCGTCTATCTCTAATAGCAATCAACCCATGGTCTGTTATGATTATCGGCACTATGATCGCTGAATCCACATCCCACATATCGACAATCTCATTAGTTAAATTTAAATATTTTAGTTGTGTTTCTTTTTCAGTCTTTATGAGATTGTTGTCATTGAGAATGAAATCAACAATCATGACAACAATAGTCCTGTAAGTGAGTGTAAATCGATCCCAGTGCAATAATATTTTTATGGATATAAAAATTCAAAATGTAAGTTTTGCTCCAATAGATTACACAATTTTTATATATTTATGTTCGTATTAAAACCCCCACGGGCACCTCACCGGAGCTGAGGCTGAGGGTTCATCTCGAACTTGAACCGGTTAAAAACACACGTGCCGCTGCTGCTAAAACTAATAAATTTATATTTTTATATTCATTCTTGTATCATTTACGATAAGGATTTGAATGTTAAAATTTATAGGCAAAATATTTACATAGAGTGAACTAACATATGAAAATGTGTCTCAATAATGCCTTTCACATGCCATATTATTGAATAATGTGTTGTGTTGATTTTTTTATGTATATTTGGTAGGTGTGAGAATAAGTCATTCATATAGTATACTTCATACCGCTCGATGCTTAGGGTGTCCCCACCCAGGATCAGTAGGTATTATTATTAAAAAAACATAACCTGAAGTACCTTCTATTAAGAAATGTAATGGGCGTTAGTCTTCCAAGCTCACTTAATGGACAGTGATGATGAAGATAGTACCTAGACGCCTGTTGATAACGTTATATTATTAAAAAGAAAACAGTTTAAGATCGTTGAAAAGATTTCAAATTTCCTGATTCTTCCGCAAATAAAAAACAAAAACAAGTTTAATATAAAATGTTAGTCCACATAAAATCATGTAATATACGGAAAAGTTGGAATCTCTAATGGGTGTGAATACTCTATTATTAAACAGTAAAAAAAAAAACATTCACTCGTCTACTTATGTCTAACTAACCTAACTCCTATTTTTGAATTATGTGCATATTGCTTCAGCGGTATTGACAAACGGCTGTTAACTTAAGTAAGTTTATCCATTATCTCTGTTTTACCTTTGGCTTAAACAAAATATTCTTGTTGTTGTTTAGTCTTGATTTTTATGTAGACTATGAAAATAGGTTAAACATTACGATTACATTTTTCGATCTGTATATTCTCATTTATGACTCTCTTTAATAGTATGTGTATACTCACAGTATACATGAAATAGAATGTCTGTGGTAGTGGGCTTGAACCGGTTCGAGTAGTATGCCACCCTGATGCCCTAGAGCTATTGATAACACTTTTCAGACCATTTGTACTAGCAACATCCTTACCATATGTTTATGTTTTTTTTTATAATAATACCCACTGATCCTGGGTGGGGACACCCTAAGCATCGAGTGGTATGAAGTATACTATATATATATGATTTAAAATAATAATAATAAAATATAACCTGGCAAAACTGCATGCCGTGGACTTATTTTAATAACGCGACTCTGATAGTTATTTTTTTTTAGAATAGTTATATATTCACCAGTTTCTTATACCATTTAGTTACTCTAATATCCTGTTTACCTACAAAAATGCATACAATATCTCGAAAAGTACTAAATGAAAAATAAATTAAGAACAAAAACGACATGACATTAAACGTCATGTCACATGAAAAGAAAAAAATCACAACAAATAGATAAATATATATATATCTATTATATAGCTGATAGTTGCCGACAAATATATATGTTGACAAGATCCAGGTCGAAAGTACAGAGGGAGGAACTAACCTCACTACATACCGTGATTATATGCTGCCTTTGTTTCAGGAACTTGAACCCGCTATTAATGTTTCGACTCAAAGACTTTCGGATCAAGTACGGGCCATTCAGCAATGTCATCTGTTGGATAGCTCGGTGCTTGAGAGGCTACGTTTGGGCTTGCAAATTAGCCCTGTCATCTGTTCTCCAGTACAAATAGTGAGTATTGTTAGCTCTGAAGAACCACCATCTAGTTCTGCTGTGGGAGAGGAGGATAATACTGTTTTATCTGTAAGTACCCAGTATAATGATAAAATAAGGAACATTTTGGAAGGTTCTATTCTGGATTATCTGTACATAAATGTTGAGGATAAAGCACGTACACCACGTTTGCCAATGCATAAACGCAATAAAGTGCTAGTGTCTGCCCTTCATTACCTATATATTTAGATAAAAGTGATAACCTCAATGATACACATTCAGTTCTTTTCTGTGCGGCGGTTGTAACTTGTCGAGTAGCTGGTGTTAAATTCCATGGAGTTGATACTACTTCTTGACAAAAGCTTTGTGTTCCGGCGTGGCAATGCATTACTGAGCGACGTATCGCTGAGGTGAGGGCACTCATTGGCTAGCTTATCTGTTTCAGACCGGGCAACACACGCCCGAGAGTAATGTGTTTTGTGAATCGGGCTTTTGCGGGATCTGATATCAGTTCCTATGATTATGCAGCACGAGTGACAGTGCGCATTGACTTTCTGACGCAGAAAGTTTATGCGTGGGCAAACCGTATACGCAGATATAAAATTGCATGATAATGACCACAGGTGTAACTCACCTGCTCTATAAGTCTAGTAGTGCCATGGATCCTAAAAACTACAGACCCATTACCTGTTTGCCAACGGTGTACAAATTATTTTCGTCCATACTGAGAGTTAAAATAACAACACACATAAGTAATAACAATATCGTGGCCTAATCTCAGAATGGATGTAAAAGTGGGGCACGTGGCACTAAGAGTTTCTTATTATTGACACGACTATTAATCAACAAGTTCGCCTTAACTGAAAAGATTTTGCGACATGTTGAATATATAATAAAAAATCCTATGATTCTGTACCGCATACGCGGCTCCTGAGAGTGATGCAGTTGTATAAAATATTGGATAGGCAAGATTGTGGAATCTGAAGGGATTGAACTTTCAGATTTCACCTAAGATGTTTGACCTAAGATGTCTTTCCGCAAAGTACAAGTATCTAGGTATATCACAGGCGTTGGGTATAAATTAATTGACTATGAACGACGGTTCTAAAAAAGAACTAATAAGTCTTTTGGCGGACGGTAATAAGGTGCGGGCCTCAAACGATTGGGTCATGCCAGTCCTCCTTTGGCGTACTTAGATGGACTCAGACGGAATTGGATGCCCTGGATAGAAGAGTCCATCACTGTTAACCGCTTATCGAATGCACTATCTACTTTCATCGATGATGAAATTGTATATCCCGAGGAAATATGGGGTTCGTGGTTTCATGATCTTGAGGTATGCAATCTTAGAGAGTACTTTCTCTCTGTTAACATGGAGGTACACCGGGATGTGGTAGCAGTTGATAAAGGACCTACTTCACCTGGTCTACTTAAAGAGAACTAGCGCAAACCAATACTTGATGGTACAGATCGTAGGGATATGTGGAAGAGCAAAGCATGGACGTTTTTATCGGGCCTTAAACGGGCCCGGTGTAGATCTATTGTCATCTGTGTCTTGGCTACGTTTCGGTGATCTCTTCGGAGAAAATTAAGGTTTTATCTATACAATTATAGATGAAGTTCTTATGACGAACAACTATCGGAGACATATACCAAAGGATGGCACAATTGACATTTGTCGGTCATGTCATATAAACCCCTGTTGTTCTCGTCTTGCCAACGGCGAGTACTTGCATACACATAATCTAGTGGCCAGGATAGTCCATCAGCAACTAGCACTTAGATATAACCTTGTGACTGTCAAGTTACCATACTACAGGTACAGTACTGGGCAAGAAATAATGAAATAATGAATCTAAAAAGAGACAATCGGCTAATTTCGGCTTTGTAGAGCGTTGTAATTTTCGCACGAAATATTAACAGTCCAGTATCTATTAAGAGCTGTTAAAACAATTATTGTGAGTTACTTATTTTGATTATTCTTTTATTTATTTTTTATAAAACATTTTTTTTTTCTATAAGCGTTGTCCTTAGATTAGATTAGTAAAAATAAAAAAAAACACGTATGTTTACGTATTGATTTATTTATTTCGAAAAGTGATACATTCTGACAAAACAACTATAAATCCTCAATTCCTTCTGATTCACTATCAGTGCTCTCAATGAAGTCAATATCATTGTTGCTATCAGCGGTATTTATTACCAGTCTATCAGTGTATTTATCTAGACCGTGTTGAAATCTTCAATATTCATTCTCACATTTGCATGATTGCAAACCTTTTTCTACTCTTCAGTCACAATCATGTTTACTTTTTCTGCCAATAATGTTCTTACTGTAGTTAAATTCATAACCACATTTCTGAGGCTACACAACCTTTCAGTTGAGACCATATATTTTCAATTGGATTAAAATCCGAATGATATTACAAAGCCGAAATTAGCCGAATGTCTCTTTCTAGAGGTCGATGTGCATTATTTCTTGCCCAGTACTATACATATGTGCCCGATCCAGTTCTTGAAAATGGTCGTGCAACATTATGCTGAGATCGATATAGGATGTGGATTCAGCATTCATTATGCCGATAGTCATATCAAAGCGTGGGTTGATTGATAAGAGCCTCGACCAACACCCTCAGAGGCTCACGTTAGGTAGCTGAGCTAAGGGCCTGATGCAAAAGGCAGTCCGTCTTGATATGGCACGTCAGTCAAGACTGCCAGACTGAGAGACAGGAACCTCCTCACAATTGAGGAGGTTCCTGTCTCTGGAGTCCTAACCACCCTTAGCTTGGTCCCAGTAGTTTTTATATTTTTAAATATATTTTGTTTTTTATGTTATGTTTAAAAATGAAATTTATTTTGTTTAATTGAATAAAGAGTATAATAATAATAATTCCAAAAATCTCACACACGGCCGTCTGATCCCAAACTAAGCAGAGCTTGTATTATGGTAACCAGACTGCAGATAAACATACTTATATATTTGAATACACATATTTTTTTTATTCATTCATATCATTATATCTTGTCTACATTAAAAAGGAACCTCTGCACAAATTTCGGCTATCTAAGTCCATTGTTATGGGCTAGGCGTTGATGAGTTAGTAAGTGCGACTTTTTTTATATATTAAGATAATATGTTAAGTATTTGCTTCGTAATAATTATACTATACACATGAATTCATAAAATAACAAGTAATTATTGCTCGTTTTTAGGTTCTAAAATATATATCTATTAATACCAATCAAAGAGGGACAGGGATAACATTCATTTTATGTCTGTTTCTTATATACTTAGATTGACACTTTTTAATTATATTTTCGTCCATAACCCTTTTCTAAGATTTTTAAATTTATATTTCTGTGTAAAATTGAAATTTTATATTTTATTTTTCTCTTATAAAATGTTAGTGGCATCCCCAGCCTATACGTTTAATACAAGGTCTACAGGCAGCGCTAAAATAATTATTTGTGTTACAACTTACCAAGTATGCATGGCCACAGGAAGCTGTGGTAATAATATCAAAGACTTGTGTGTCAACAATATATATTAATTGTGTATTTATTGTAAAAACTATTAGTAATTATAAATGGTGGAAGCTTTAACTTCGTTATAATCGGAGCGGGTACAGAAGGAAGTGTAATCGTGAACTGATTGACATAAATTGAAAATGTCAATATTCTTCTCATAGAGGCTTGTGACGATCTGCCTTTAGAATCCAATATACCTAATGACAAACCAGAATTTACTGACATTTAAACTTTCAAGTTCTATGAAATTATACTAAGATTACGACACTGACCAGGTTACACTGACCTGTTAAAATCAGCCTGTAATCTGAGTTTTTTTTAACGTGTGGTGGTTCGGACCGACTAAAACCATACGGTGTACCTACTGCGCTTAAAATAAGAGGAATCGAGGAACACCTTTAGTAAGACATCCAGACACCTTCTAGCGGTTGTTGCCCGCAAAAGCGCGGGCACTACCTTCGGGTAACTCTCAATTAGGCAACGTCCAGGCATACCAGGACGTCGCCTCCTCACGGTTGGCAACTAAAGTGGGTGGAGGGGAAAACCCGACCCGAACACCTGCGGCCACAATCAGCTTACAGACGAACTGTGAGGCCCTGGTATCGCATCGGTCGAGCCGTCCATTTATGCCTAAGCATGGCTCTAGCAATGTTAGTATCCTAATTATAATGTATTTGAGGCTAGTAGTCGAGATTATTGGCGCTTTTACGTCATTTATTTTACTAGCACATACACCCCGTAGGTACAGTTTTCGATAGTCGTTTGCGAGTTCACAGTTTAAAAAAGCAATCGTGTCTGATGTAGGTATAATGCCAAGAAAAAAGCAGAGAGCGAAAAAGCAGCATATATGATTATTGATTAAAGAAGACTACGGTTTGATTTAATATTCATGTTATCCTTCTATTTAATAATAGATAGGAATTATAAAAATTGGCAGCAATTAGAGAGCAATTCTGTTACATTGTCCTTTTAAATAAAATATTTTATGGCATGCTTAGGGTGTGTAAATAGTTGCACTACCTCTGAATTGGCGACAACATATCAAAAACGATGTAAAAGGGGAGATTATGTTGAGTATAAACTACCCCCTTTATCATCATCATCATAAGCCTATCGCAGTTCACTGCTGGACATAGGCCTTTCCCATTGCATGCCACTTCAATCGATTTTCGGCTTCTTGCATCTACCTACCCCCTTATGGTGTTTTTATTTCCTATTAATTTTTGATAACATTATTAATAATTTTATTTTCTACTACTATGTTAATACTATTATCAGCACAAAGAAGCGTTGATGTGTATAGGATGATCGTGCTAGATTTTCTACTAATTATTTTTTTAAAAGAATTATGAGAATACCGGATGCAAAGATAAACTTTGTTTCCATTTCTGTATTAAGCAACAAACGGCCTGAGTTTTCCGCAAACGTCTTATGCGTCGGTTCCTTTTCTTTTTATTTTTATCTTACCACCCGACACCCTTTATTGATGGCTGCCATTCCGCTATTACTGTTGTTAAGGTTTTGTGTTGTGAAAGTTTATGTATTTTGTCGTTTGTTTTCTTTTTGTGAGAGCGATTTCAATATTTAGAACCAGATCTGTTTACTGCTATTTTTTGTATGTTATTCAAAGTAAATGACACCGAGATAGGCTGTTGTTTGTAATAGAGAACAGGTGCAATGTATTTACACAAGACTATAAAATATGCTTATTTAATTTTTTTGTAGACCCCGTTAACAACTACTTTTACTTATTTCGTAAACGTGTTAATGCTTGTTATCAAAACATCTGTTATGATAATTACGTTATCTCAACATTACTTAATAATCATTTACGCTTCATCGGCAACTATGGCAAGGATCAGATGACATATTAGCTTAACTTAAATCTACTGACTAATTAGGCAAATGTGTCCCAAATCTTCGTGTCCACAAACAGCATAATATTGCTATTTCATCATTTAGAGACAGATAAAAACCTTTCATGTCTTATTTCTTTGAGAAAACCTCTAATTGTCGCCCGCCTTATTTCTACACCGATACGACCGTAAAAAACGTACGTACACATGGAGTTGCGGGTGTCTATGGGCGACGGTAGTCACTTGCTATCGGGTGACCCATCTAATCAGTTGCGCCTATTCCTCAAAGTAGTAGTAATATATATATATATATGTATATATATATATATATATATATATGTGTGTGTGTACTACTACATATTTATTATTTTAAAGAACAAATAACGAGTAAAGTCATTGGGATATGATCCACTTTAAATGTCCTCTTCGTTTTTATCTTATAACAGTATATGTAATATAAATAATATGTAATATTTTTTAAAAGTGACCCAAATGGAAATTCACATGTGCTGGCAAGAATATTTTGATGGGAAAGGTATTTGGTACCGTACAGCCCCAGGTATCTGATGAGAATATGGTACTTGATAGAAAAACTTTGGTAACTGCCTGAAGGTTAAGAACGGGTCATGTAGCTTCTAAGAAGTTAGCATTTTTAATGGGGAAAGTCATCTGTCACTTCATCACACCGCAGTCCTCACAGTTGGGAGACGATCCCAACTGTGAGGACTGCGGTGTGATCGAAGATGTGTTACATATCCTTTGAGAATGTGTAAGAAACCAAACTCACAGTGAACAATTAGGTGTCGCGAGAGTTATGAATATCAGCCTTTGTAATAGTATCCTGGCCAACCCAGCGTCGGTTGAAGCTCAGACGTTATATAAATTAGCAGAGTTTTGTTTATGCTAGATGTAAATTAATATTACATTTGTACTGTCACAGGGCGATATGGTCGTACAACGGCAAAGCCCTTTAATAAATAAAAAAAAAACATGTCTCAGGGTAACATTTAAATCATTGAACTGCCTGAGTTTCATTGGTATATGTGAAAATCCCGTCAAACTCTAAAGCGATTTACAAAAGCTATTTGTTGAAATACCCATTGATCTGATTTTGGAAGTTTGATCCTTGAGTTGGAATAAAACGAAAAAGAAAAAGTTGCGTATTTTAGTTTTCCTAATAACAGTCTGAAAAAAACGTTTACGAATTCGTTCTTACAGGTACGAATCTGCGACTTAGAAACTTATCTAGTTGTTCAAGAGAAATTTTCTCCGTAATTTGATTCTAAAATGAAACAATTGAAGCAGGCTGTAGAAGTCCTTTAAAATAAAAAATAAAACAGAAGAACGTAGTGAAAGATAACTCTATAGTACTACTCTTAGTTTAATTATATTAATCCTATATTTATTTATTATAATTGTTTGCACATTTCGCTTTGCCATTTGCCGAAAATTAATCATACTATAGCAGTACACTAATTAATCGGAATGTAGATAACTTGGCAAAACTTGTGTCATCCAAATCTTTCTGCTATCGAACTTTTCTAATAAAATTCAGCAAATTAACATTTGTAACTGTATGAGTTCATATGCTTTATTTTACTTCGGTCACTTAGAGGGTAAGGTTTCGAAGAAGCTTGATGTGTTAAACAGATCGAAACAATACTTCACTCCGGCCCACCGCCTGCAACTTTATAAGGCACAAGTTCAGCCGCACATGGAATACTGTTCTCATATCTATTCTCCCTCTTGACCGCATTCAACGGAGAGCGACTCGCATAATCGATTGCCAAGATATTTCTGATCGGCTTGATATCTTGGCATTGCGTTGAGATATAGCTTCACTCTGCATTCTCTATCGCTTGTATCATGGGGAGTGTTCAGAGGAATTGTTCGGACTTATATCGGCCCCAGGACTTATATCCGCCATCTTCTTACGCGACAAAATATCCATCCCGATTACCTGGATGGTAGGCACTCCACTACTGTGCGCTTCTCCATAAGCTTTTGCCTCGCACAACCAGCCTATGGAACAAATTGTCGCCTGCCGTATTTCCGGACCGATACGACCTTCAAACCATCAAGAAAGGAGCGTACTTCTACCTAAAAGCCCCCCAACGAAGTTGTGACTCGAGTTGCGGGTGTCCATGGGCGGTGTTAGTAGTTACCAGCAGGAGACCCGTCTGCTCGTTTGCCTCCTGTCACATAAAAAAAACCTGCAGTAACTTGAACTGCTGTGTTTGCAGATATCATAATTTTTACTTCAATTTCAGCTTACATTTTTTTTTGCTGCATAGATATGTAATAAACATATATATGTATATGTTTCTATGGATAAATACTTAATTCGTGGCCGCACGCAGAATGGTCCGATAATGCTAATTCGCTCATAAAAAAGTCAATTAGGAGATCAAAAACATCTGGTCCTATCTACATATATTCCGTACAAGTACGTTCAAACCAAAATTAAATTGTCTAAATTAAAAGTTGTACGATTTGTAAAAATAGTGAAACTTAAAAAAATATTCATACGGAAATGAATAGGTAAAGTCGTAGATAATTCCTAACAATATGCATAAAACTCGTTCAGGTAATAATTTAAATTTTTATTAACTCGCTCAGAAACATCTTTTTATATATATATATATATGTTATTCTGGGGTTCACGAAAGCTTTAAGTAATAAAATTTGTATAAGTACAACTTTTTTGTTTTGTTTTTAGTTTGATACTGAAATAATTATAACATTCCTTTGATATTTAAATATTGGTATATATGTATGTAGTTGTTTTACACTATAACTAAGACTGTTGATTTGGGTATATAGTTAAGTATGTAATGTGTAAAATGTATGTACATATGTCTATCTTTTACTCTTCAGTAAATTTTAATGATTCTTGTAATCAATACCTGTGATTTTTGCCATTATAGATAATAGATACCCAGTAAAATAAAAATAAAACTACAATAGAGTAATTATTGTGATAAAAGTCAGGTTTAATTGATAGTAGTAGGATACGGTAGGTACTAGGCTCAAGTGTAACTATAGATTATTAAAAGCAATAACAAATTAATACATCATGGTAGCCATAACTATGTCACAGCTGCAATAGCTTTATTATTAAAAAGATATGTTGATTGATTAAAAAAAACAGAGTTCATTTATAAGACTGTAAAAAGGCGCAAGTATAACTACACGAATTTTCTTTTTGTAGGGCTAAAACGCCATAACTATATGTGTCTTAAAAATGTTTTTTTTTTTTTGTACAAAGATATGGATTGGGTTTATTAGAAGAAATGTGCTATTTTTAGAGGTAAGGGTTCATTTTAAAAAATAAAATAACGACAGTCATAAACTACATGAAATGTATAAAAAAAAACAGTTATGTCAAGAAAAGTCTTAAAACTGGCGTAGTGTAGAAGATATTTAAATAACTTCGAATCAAAATTGTTTATATCCTATTTTAGTTACCATGAATGCCATGATGATACAAGAGTTGTCGAAATTGTTAACGATGATTCATAAAAGAATATTAAATGTATTTTATAGTTTCTAATAATTAATAAAATACAATTAATAAATAAAATACAATTCATTACCCATTCACCCAATAACCCTAGTACCCATCTAAAAAATGTCTAAAGCGCCAAAATAAGTTTTCTCTTCTGTCCGTACCCACTAAAGCAATCGAAATTTTTGACAGATTTTTGCAGTGTTCTGAAATTCATTTAAAATGAAACATATTAATGGAGTGATGAATATGAAGTTTGTTAAACAAAATGTATGACTCTTACTAAAATCACATGCATATTTCCTACTTGTTAAGAAAGCCTGTGGCCGTATAATCTTTTTATTAATTGATGCTATGACAAAAAGAGTTTCAGGTAACCCTCAATTTTAATTTCAACATGAATATATTATAAACCAATTCTAGTCTAGTTAAAATTAATAGACATCATCAAAAAATATTTTTTTCTACCTTTTCATATTTCATTCATAATTCAAAAATTTTCTAGAATGAATCCTACTTACCGGCTCTCTCTATTTTTCGGTGACATCATTTACTTAAAATTTAAATTCTGTCCTCCACTATTAAAACGATTCAAATGATATTGATATGACAAAGAAATATGATACATATGTTAAGTATGTTCTTGAATTGTATGCCAACATACAGTTCTCTTCCTCTGCTTTTTTTGTACTATTGGAGTTACATACGAACAGACGGGTCTCCTGATAGTAAGTGACAACCGCCGTCCTTGGACACACCTGCAACTGAAGAGTCACAAGTGCGCTGCTCGCCTTTGAAGGTGCTAAGGGATGGGGGTTGCGGGGAGGGGAATAAAGAGAAGAGGGATGAGGAGAAGGAAAGAGGAGAGAAAAGAGAGGAGGAGGAGTTGGGCCTCAGGAACCTCACTCATTTCGGGGAAATGCAACGCTAGCGTTACTTCACAATCGGTTTTCTGTGAGGCTGGTATCGCACCGGTCGAGCCGTCAGGTAAAATAATCTAATTTAGAATTCAGTTTTAGATTATATAAAAAAATATTATAAATATATATATATATATATATATATATATATATACATATATAGTGCCACATTTGACTCCGAGCTAAGGCAAGTGATTACGTGCTGGAAATAAGATCACAGAAACGTTTATATCACATGCTTAAAGTTTATTCACTTAACTTTCACAGACGTAGGGACATTGGATAAAAGTCTAAAATACTTCTTCAAAGATAAAACGTAATATATTCAAAATTTTCAGTGAACATGTTTGAAACATGAATATTTCAAAAAGAAAATACTGAATTCCCCTTAGACGTAATAATACAGTGTCGTTACAATGTTGAGGCATCTTTCAAACAACGCTGAACCACGTCATATACAAACTTGATTTTCTAAAATGAGCAATTTATTCTGCTAAATTAATGTTTATAAAATGTTTCAGAGCCTTTTTAGAACAAGTTGGTAAATTAATTATTTTTGTAATGAAGATAATGTACGTACTGAATAAAAAATGAGTCGTTTATCAACCAACGAAGCTAGAATTTATTTTTATAGCACTTAAATCTTATTAAGACTTTATACCTAGATAATAATGCTGATTTCCTATGTACTTGTCAACAAATTAGTCATTTCCTTTGTGTGCGGTACTATATATATATATTTTATTACCACCTAGGGCCATATATGTCATTTAGGCAAATATGCTCATTTTAGGAAGATTGAAAAAGCTGTTTAAAATTCGAGTAGCTCAGAATTAGAAGAATCTTAATCTTGCAGAAGGTCTCAGTTAGACAAAGCTATTAGTGAGATAATAATTTTTGTAGCGTTGCCAATCTCTATGTAAACGAGAAAGGTTGTAGGATTGGCAACGTACAAGTAACCACTAACGGGCTGCCCAATACCGGGATACTTGGTGCTCTTTGAGACCAATATTCACCGATAAGCTAAAGATTGATTGATCGAAGAGAACATTGATTATCAAAGCAGATACGTACTTAGTCTTCTTTGCTATATTCAATCGATAGGTCTGGTAGATCAGTAATACTATAATACCAGGTATTCTAGTTTTCACAACTACTAATTTACTAAACTTTTAAAATTGTTGCTGTAAACAAGTTTTGTTTATTACATTTGTATGAGGGGTGAACGAACAGACGGGTCACCTGGTTGTAAATGACTAGCACCACCGATGGACACCTGCACCTACAGTCCTCGAAGTAGCCTCACCTCACCTCACTCAGTCGACAAAACACAAAGCAAACATTCCTTAACAAGTTTATACCTGCGAGGTCTATGCGTGCCTAAACATGGATCACCCACATGTAAATGTGGTAATAGGCTTGAAGTCGTGAAGGCCTGTCTGATATATTTTATAATACTGAAAGTTTTAAGAATAGACCAGTAAGAGAAGCAGCCTATGAAAAATTTATTTAAATTTCGAATTAGGAACTTTTTGGGAAAGTGTCTGTCGTGCATCGAAATGGATTTAAAATTTCCGATCAATGATTTGTTACGATTTTCGTTGCGGTCTAACTCAATTAAAATGTTACGATAAACTTTGATTGGCATTTCATTGTAAAGCCCCATATCGTGTCACTGTTTACAACTGGTTAAATGATCTTAAACGTGGTCAAAGCGAACTCACTAATGATTTTTGATAAGAACGTCCTTCTACGGAGACTATTGAAGATAACGTGAGTGCTATGCGGCTAATGATAGAAGCTGATAAAGGGGGAATTTTTCAACAGATTTGAGCAGTTTTAAGCATTGGTATAAGTCCAATACTAAAATTCTTACATGAACATATAGACGTAAGTAAGCTTTGTACTAGATGGATACTTCATAATTCGACGAAAGACTTTATAATTCGACGGACGAAAATATAGTTGTTCTGATCAGTGCCGCTCAATACTTAAAAATTATGACGGAGATGATTCGAATGCTGCATATGACATCATCACAAGTGATAAAAGATGAATATATTGTTACGAAGCCGAAACCAAAAGAAAATCTGTGCAATGGACGTTTCCATTGGAAGATTTGCTGACAAAAGTAAAGAAGTGTAGAAGTTAGAAGAAAAAGATTATAGCCTCATAGATATTATCGCCTTGTTTTTTGGACGGACTAGTAATTTTGCAACAATCGTACTCAAACATAAAAAGTCTATTACTGGAAATTGGTATGTCAGTCATTGTTTACCAGTTGTCTTGGAAAATGTTATAGATGAAGAAGCAGGATCCTTCTTCATCACGACAACGCTCCAGCTCACTCCGCCAGAGGGAATATCAAATATTCGTCTATCGAAAAGGTGTGGAGTTAGTGAGTCATCCTCCTTGCAGTACCAACCTGACACCTTGTGACTTTTATTTATATCCAAAAGTAAAAGATTAACTTAGAGGGATTCGTGTTATGAACCCTGAAGATGCCGTGGCTGTATTTAAAAAGGCATGTAACAGATCTCTACAGAAGAATGGGTTTACTGCTTCAGCCAATGGTTCCATTGCATGCGAAGGTACTTAAAAAGGAACAGAAACTACTTCGAAAAGCAATAAAAATATTAAGAAAGTTCTATGTATTTCAGTTTTTTATTTTCTGAAAACTTTCAGTGTAATCCCCGTAACTTTTTAACGAGGCTCAAAAATATAATTTTTATATCACCGGTACCGGTAACCAGTAATTAGTTTTGCACTAGTCAAAACGTGTTCACTTAACGATGTTCTAGAAACACGTAATCGTCTGACTGGCAAATTAATTCGCCGTGTGATTTTCGGTGGAGTGGGATAAAGCCCACCCATTTCAACCCGTGTGTGTCGTAAAAAGTGGCGTAGAGATCGGACCGTTATCTATTTGAAAGTGTGTATACGGTCATAAAGTGCTCGATTGATGGCAATATGCTTACCCCTTTTATGTTAGGGGTACTATATTCTTCTTATCAGAATGTGGGGGTTTTAAACACCCCTCTCTACGCCTTAGGGAATACAGGCGTGAGCGTCTGCATGTGTATGAGGCAGATGGCGTTTCTTCTACCTACTTCTACCATCTCTGCCTACCCTTGACTTGAATAAGCATATGTATGTATAAGTGTCTAACCAAATATTCTGTTAGCGTTCCTCATGTTATTATAGTATTTAGATGGGATACTATCTATAAACAGAATATTGATGATGGAGTACGTATTATAAAACCCAAATAAGGCTTCATCAATCTTAATTATATAGAGGCTTTTACTCCAATCTTGATCTTCTTGCTGTTCATGTTATCATATATGTATATGAGGTAGCAATATAAAGAATTCAGTATACCTACATATATTTCAACGGGTCCTACACAAAGAGATAAAATTCGCTCTTTGTGTTAGATATCTCTTTTACATTTCCATTCTTGATTGAAATTTATATTATCATAAAATATGAGTTCCAATATAAAATCTACTTGACTCGTTATATTTAAAATTATCAAATATCCTGAACTGGACAAATATCATCATTAGCATAAAAAGCATAAATATCACACGTAGCCTAATAATACTTTGTATGTATGTACATGAAAGTTTATCTAATTGATCTGTTCACACTTTCATGGGTATATGATATAAATCATGATTTAAATATTTCTCTTGTACCTAGTAGTCTTCACGTAGATGTAGCCCCGGTCAAATAAACAAATGTATTCAATCAATTTTTTATAGATTAATTTCAAATCGAATTACAGATGATCTCTATTTTTAATGTTTTGACAACACTTTCAGTACCAAAATTCAAAAATACTTCCTACACCGCAGATTTTGGTTATCATCACAAGGCAGCACAACCTACCGTTATATAATATGCGGTTTTGAAAGCCTGCATTTATAATTTTACAACTGCACTATTAAACAATCAAAGTACATTATTTTGCTTTATCTACTGTCAGGAATTAAGCTTAAAAACCTCTTTTATGAAGATATTATATTACAGTCACTGTTTTAGCTTCCATTTTAGGTTTACTTTACTAATAAATATAAAATCAAAATATAATATCTTCATAAAAGAGGTTATTTCAGCTTCTAACAATGCATTTTTTAAATTTCATTATTCAATTTAGCATTTAAACCCAAGACTCTAGTTAACAGCACTTTTCTTAAAATCATGAAATGAGTAAATTTAATCACTAAGGACATTTTTTCTTACTTAGTAGGAAAACTTTGTTTCACTATTTACGCAAAAGTTTTTTCAAAGAAGCTAATGCCATAAAACTCATAAAGGAAAAAATGTTTTGAGTTCGTCAATTTCGTAAAATAAAACAAAAGTAAATTCAGTTTTTTTTTATTACAATCAAGGAAATAACAAAATGAAACATTGAAGTCTAATATCCCCTTTAAATAAGGGCTCAAATTATTTCAAAGGGATATACAATCGTCAAAGTATTTTTTTTTTTCTAATGATGGAAGTATCTTGAACATCTTAAATACAAGTTCTACTATACAATTCTTCGAGTATGAACAATTACTATTAAGATAATTTACAAATATCTGTTACTTATATATAACGGACAAAGATATGTATGTACATGTTAAGATTACATAGTTGAAAGTGTTTCGTTGGTTATGATTTAAATAAAAAGTTATTTTATTATATTCTATTTACACACATATAGAAATGTAAACATGCTATGCGCTATTCAACCATTAGACACACTCTACATTATTTGAAAATTAAGACCTATACTTAAGAGTATTTCATTTGTAGTATTCATGTTTCGTATTCAGGAATATTACATTGAGATTCGTATTATTTTACTTATAGTCTATACGCATATTGGATGCCTTATTATCTACATTTATTTTCGAATAATTCAAACTAATTTGAGCAAATCAGCATGAGTAATCATTGTAAGCATATTTTTTTCTTATACTGTTAGCTTTTGGCACGTTTACGGTTTCATACAAAGTAACTTCTTAAATGCTCTCCTGAAATCCATATTGAATATAGTGTATATTAAAGGGTTAAGTGCCGAATTGATGTAGCCCAGCCATGTAATAAAATTGATGAATTTATTTGACAAGCAGCAACTAACACAGAAGGGTATCACAAGATAAATAACAAAGAAGGGCAGCCAACAGAATACAAATACTCCCATTATAATGCCTAGCGTCCTAGCCGCACGGCGCTCTCGAGTTAAAGAAATACGTTGCTTTTCTTCAATAAATTGGTACACAGTGTTTTGCTGGGTGGGTTTAGGTAGTTTATGACTTTTAACTTTTTTCTCAGTTTCATTAACTTCAATCAAGTCTTCTTCGTGAGTTTCCTTTGAGTTACTTTCTGATGACGTGTTCCTATTTTCCATGTTTTCCCCTACATCTGTAACTGAGTTTTCATTTGATAAAATTGGTATTATAAGTTTGCTTTGACATTTATCATCCTTGCTCCAATAACGTTTCTTTGTCTTTTTCTTAGGTGTCAATTTTCTAGTTCTTTTTTTCTTTTCTGTATCTGAGACTAAGCGAGTCACTCCTTGATGTTCGTTGTGATTTGCTTCTGAACTTACGGAATCCTGATCGTGCTGGTCATTATCCTTATTAGTGCATCGATTCTGACCACTTGAAATAGTACTTATTTTAGTTGCCTTTGCACGATCTCTAAGTCTTTTTTTAGTAGCCAAATATATCTCAAAATATACTACTGTCATTATAAGTAATGGAATGTAAAAAGAGCCAGATGAGGAAAAAATTACAAAGCCGGGTTGTGATGTCAAACGACATGGCGTGTCAGGTTCAAACACGTCTGGCCAATCATTCCACCCAAGCAATGGTGGTGAGCTAATAATCAATGAGAGAATCCAAACTACGCCAATCATAAGTAGTACTCTTTCTAACGTTCTTTTTTGTGCATAGTTTATAGGATCTGTGATAGCCCAGTATCTATCTAAAGCGATGGCACATAAATTTAAAATGGATGAAGTGCAACACATTATGTCGCAAGTAAGCCACATTTTGCATACATATATGCCAAATACCCACTGTCCAAGAATAGAATATGCCACATTCAGGGGTAGAACTAATATTGCTACAGTTAAATCTGCTACTGCAAGAGAAACTATGAAGAAGTTTTGGACAATTCTTAGGGGTTTATACGTAAATACACTCAGTATGACTAGAATGTTTCCAATAATTGTCGATATTATTATCAATGTGAGAACTATCGCTGTGCATATTGCTTCCCACTCCGGCACTGCTAGCGTAATTCCAAAACTACTTGGATATTTTGGATCATCAGCGACAGCACACGCGTCTCTGTCATCCTGTATTATATCTTCAGTGTAATTTATTAAAGTTAAGTTAGTGTCGATGTGTGTTGCAGTCTGCCCCATTTTGTTGTTTTCCTTTTTTGTACATCTCACGTTCTATTATTATTTATAAGAATATTGAGACGTGAAAACTTTTCAAAGTATTTAGTTAGAAGGTACCGGCAATTTTTCTTGTGAGGACTGGGTACGATTCCTTTATACATTTTTTCATATTCCAGTTTCCTGTAACAATAAATATGTATTTTAAGGTACAGACAATAAAAAAATATCACCAACATTATATTCGAAAGAATTTCTATAAAGTATGTAAATTTCAAATTACCTCCTACTGGCAATCTTTACTAGGAAGTCCCATTTGGGTGACTTGTTCATATTTTGATGCTTAAACAAATCTGTAACAAAAGAACATATACATATATAAGAGGCAGTCAAAGACGAAAATAAAATATCTTTTACGAGGTTGTAGTATTATGGAGAGTAAGAGTGAACTCGGGAAAGCCTTAATAGGATAAAGATAAATGTTACAACACATAAAAAATAACAAATTAAATTTTATGTTATTGTATTTACGTTCTTTAAGAGACAAACGTAATACAGTATTAAAATACCAAATGCTCTTAACTTTTTAAAGACCTGTTAATTTCTAAACGTATGAGAGAGAGAGAGAGAGAGTTATTATATCAAACGTCCAGCCTGTCTAAAATCAAACTCATTACATGCGAATTCTACTGAATAGGCAGAGGAACTATATGTTGCTTCTACGTAATATGAGTTGAGTCTGTAGCCATCTGATAGGTGCATTTGCAGTTTGTGTGACGTTTTACTTGAATATAAAAACATAAAAGCTTGTGATCTGACCTTGAAATCTAACCTACTCAACAATCACTGTGTTATGGTAATACATTTGAAATGTGACAGAATATGTGTGTATGTGTACATGTGTGAATTTTTATAATGCAATGTAACTGTATCTCTATTTGTTTTATAATTAAAACGTTTTCAAACCTTAATACTGCGATTTCATACTTATTGTTTCTTACCCTTTAAACTTGTAAAGTTATTATTGAAAGCTTATTTAAAGGGAAGGATAGATCTTGTAAAAGAAAATTATAATTTGAACATGAGATATTCTAAGGGGTTTAATGAATGGACTCTTAAGATGTGTAGACTGTTTTTTTTTTTCAAAGTGACAAGAATATGACCGAATCGTGACATTTTAATGTAAACGGTTGAATACAGTGCATTACAATTTGAGGAACTGTATCTATATACAAATATTTACTGTACATAACCGTGTAATTTAATTTGTTTGTAGTTATCCTGGATTTTTTCATGTATATAAATATAATATAATGCATTATTTTCGGTAATATTCTTTTGCTGTATACCGTAGATTCCCTATACAGCACATACGTAACCATTTAAGTAACCAGTATTACATAACCACGTTTTAGTGTTGTTAATTATCTGCTGGATAAAGCAATTTGCTTGACCATATAAACTTAATAAAGGGAGTAATAATAATAAACGTTTATTTCATTATTTTTTTTAAATCCATAGTACATAGATAATGAATGATGTCAGAGTCAGCATTTAACTTAATTTAAATAAAAATTTAGTCATGTCCTGTTATTACACTAATCCACTTATACTGAATTGGACAGTCCGTCCTAGAGGCAATTATTCTTAAGATGCCGTTGCTACTGTCTCTCATACGCCTGAACAATGAAGCCACTTTTTTACGTATTATGGCGTGAAAGCCATCCGTCTGTGCTTCGGCAAACATTAGAGACGCACTGCAGTGTGGAGGTAGCCGCATCAGCATTCTAAAAATGTTGTTGTATTGCACACGTAAGACATTGGCGGCCCGACGGGTATGTCTTACCCATAAGCTGCTCGAGTAAAACGATTGGCAATATTCTTTAAACAGCGTGATTTTTACTTCAGATTCTCCGGGCAACCATGTTCCCTCGGACCGCCAGTGCCCTACGCTCACACTCCAGATCGGCATCATCGGATAGTTCCTCATTTACCATGTGTCCCAACTATCTAAAACTGCTTAATCGGCGGTGGATAACCGGGCACACTGAGCTTTCCTTTATAGAGCAATATTTTGCTTTTTTCTACTTTGTAGGTGAGCCCGTGCTCCGCCACGTACGACTCGCAAATCGCCAGTAATTTACGCACTGCGCCCACCGATGGTCCCAGCAGCACCATATCGTCCGCGTAGCTTATGTTACTAAAGCACAAAATATCAATATGGCAACCGGTATGAGTGCTGCTGAGCTCACCGATTAGGTAATTTATATATAGACTAAATAGGAGAGGAGAGGTCAATCCACCCTGCCTAACACCGTATTCCATGCTGTATGGGTCAGACAAATTTCCCGTCCATCTCACCTGGTTCCCCTGGCAGCGATACCATTCCTTTAGGAGGGCTACAATTTTCACCGGCACACCCGCATCTCCCAGTTTACACTACAGCTTGTCATATAGGACGGTATCAAATGTTTTGATATCTCTAGGAAACACGCGCATACCGGTGTTTTTCTGTCCGTATAGTATCTGACAGCCTGTTTAAGACATAATATCGCACTTTCAGTGGAAGGCCCACTTTTGAAACCAAACTGGGCATCGTGCAATTTTATGTGTTAGCTAAGAATGTTCTATTTTTAATAATAGGCACTGCTATTGTTTTGGTAAGTTCCTCCGGCAGCTATCCGTGGCAATTAATGTCAGCCTTCAACAAAAAGTGTTTTTTTTTTTCATTTTCAGTCTTATTTGTATGTAAAAAAAAATCTTAGAATGTACGGTTCCGAAATACAACTTGTATTAAGTAAGTCTTTAAAAACTACAAAGTTTATAAAGCATAAGGATAAAGAACAATCAATAATGATGATATAAGCCTGTACCACATATCGTCTAAGCTATTACCAATATAAATTCTGACTTTGAAAAGGATGCCAATCAAACGTACGCTTAGAGATATAGAAATGCCCATGACTTTTTGCTATACATTGAAGCGAGGAATAAATGAAAAGCTTCTACAATATCAAACCAATTGAATGAAATATCACGTCTACTCTTTTATCACTTTATAATGATAAAGAAACTTAGGCACAGGGCGAACCTCCTCGTAGTAATCTTTATTATACGTTATACACTTATTTTAATTATCATATTACATTTACATATAAATTATATTTTTAGAGACGTTCAAATACAGTAAAAACTATATTTAAAAATATAAAAATAGTGTCCCACCGGTATGGGGTTTCACCGGCACGATGACTAATGTGTGTGCCGTCCTTCAAAATATATGTCTGAGTTGTTCGTTATAACAACTTTATCCGTAACTGCACATATAAAATATTTAGTTTCTTCAAAGAAGTCACCGTAACGTAGAAATGCGTAGTATGTGCAAACGAGAAACCGTTTTGATAGTGTGAAGTATGTTTTTTTTTATGTAGGATGATAGACGAACACACGGGTCACCTGATGGTAAGTGATAATCGCCACCCATGCAACTCAAGAGTGATGTTCAGTTTTGATTGGTTTGTTTAGTGGGACTTGGTTAGATGGCGGGTCTTATTTTATGGATTTTTTGGATATCTAATAATTATTATTCATATTTATGTCAGTTAACTGATAAGGTTAAAAGCGAATGTAGAGTTATATATTACGTTACCTTCCCTTTATTTTACATTTAATTATATCTAAATTTTCTTATTCTCATTTAAATGTTGTTATTAAAATTACAATCTCCTTCAATACCCAAAAGATATTTTACCAATTCACTATCGATATCCAAATATCAAAGATAGGGCAAAGTTCAATACCACTTTCATAAGCAGTCGCTGTGGCTCGCCTGTCCGTCTGTCCAACATAAAATCGGCTGCGGGAGAAAATGAATAGAGTACCAGCCATATTGTCACAAGAAATTGGAATTAAAATATTACTGTATACAGAGCATTTCATGTCTTAAAATTAAACTTAAAATACACATATCATGTGAACATAACTATATGTATCCGTCTTTGAAAATATCTAAATTAAGTTTATTGATTAGAAGTTTATTAAGTTTCAACATGTGTTGTGTGCAAAAATCTCCTTTTAAGAAAGTACGAAACTTTCTTAAATGAAGATTTTATATTCATAAAGCCTTAATAAATTTGAAGTTTGAACTCTACCAAGTGCACACAAGCATATAGCTATTTAGGTCAGCTGGAGGTAGTACTAATGTGTGACCCACGTTTATACAAATTAATAACTTAAAAGAATACATTTATGTCTATTTTTTTTAGTTTAAATTAAATATTGGAATAAAAAATGAATAAAAACGATATAAAAAAAATCGTAACTGTTGAGGCAACATTTAAGTTACCTATATTAACTTATTTAAAAATAGCTGCTTATCAGTTACAAGTTACAAGAAATAAATAAATACATAAATAAGAATATTGATATACTGATATTATAATTACGAAAGTAACGATGTCTGTTTGTTCGGCTTTCACGGCTGATCCATAAAACAATCTAAATTAAATTTGGGGTATTCCAGTTGGCGCATCAATATGAACTGCGCCTAAAGTACCTATTCTTTATAGCTCACCTACTTGTTGCGCTCAGAAAAATAATTAAAATTTTTATTTTTCCATTAAACTTAGCACACAACAAGCCTATCCACGCTTGTATACAAGCAATGACTTAATTAATAAAATAATAAACAAACATTTATACCAGAAAATGAAATTCTTATGACTTCAACGAAATCGATTGTGTGTGATCGTAATACATTATGTTTTCAAACCTGTACTCTAGTTTTTCGCTTAGTTATCTGACCGCGTAAGAATATATTGGAATATTGGGTTATTAGAACGTTGGTTCTAATTGGTCTTCCCAAAGTGAACTAATTTATTGTTATTAAAAAATGGTTGGTTGAAAATTACTCGATAAGTAAATGGAAATACCCCAAATTTAGGGTATTAACAAACCGGGTCTTCGGATAGAACAAATACAACTTTTTGTAACAAAAATAAAACTTGGTAGAAATTTTCCACCAACCATGTTTTAACAACAGTAAATTAGTTCACTTTGGGAACAGATAGGGTGGCCCTTTTCTACTAAACCGTGAACCATACGCACCTTATAATTTGACACCAAAATGTATAGGAAAACGTATTACTACAACTGTATTGCTAAATGTATTGTATTGCATATGCACATGCATATGCATATTGCACAAGTCCTTGTCATCGGAACTGAAGGTGTACGCAAAATGACTACACAATCGGGTCAAATTAAGCGTGCAAGATATGACCTGAACAAACATATATTGGAAGTTAAACAAAAGCTTGTAAAAAGTAATGTAAGTTCCTAGTATGTATGTCCTTTGTGAATACTTGCGATTTATCTTCCTTACCTGACTTCAACTTCTCCTTGTCTAATTAATTACCTTGGATTTAGATGTAGCACTTAATTTAGTCTACTCAGATTTCTATTCTTTTATAAAAAATAACTTAATATAACTTAGCAAACTGCATCTTGGTAGTTTTTTTAGTTACAATTAGTAACTATAATTGATTTGAATAAAAAAAAGTAGTTAACCGACTTCAATTCGCCATGTCTTGTTAAATAGTAAAATGTGTATTTTAAATACTCACTTGTAACTTAATTTAAAGAACGATTTGTTCTTTCCACCATCAACATGGGTCCAAATATCTTAAAGGCTTTAGAAAGTATATCCAGAAAACATTGTTAGTGCCTATATAATTTAAAGGATTCTCTCGGCTTCCCTGGGATCTCATCATCAAATCCAGACTTGTTTTCAATGAGACTCTCCAGTATACTCTGGAGTTTACTCTTTCAAACAAAAAAAATAATCAAAAGTCGGTCAAAATTGGCGAAGCAATCGATTCATATAGAGCGGTAAAAACCCGTCCTTACACTGTCTTTACACAAGAAGAGCTCTCAACTGTTGGTTCTTCAGACAATGTTAGCTGCCAATCCTTACTTGAACACCTAATTATATATTTGCAATCAATTAGTTTCGGAGATTCACTGGAGGAGTTCCACGAATATTTTAATTACTAACACAAGTGAACTTATGAGTTATTGGGTTGTTTCATACATGCAACGAATGATATCGATACAAATGACTAACGTAATAATAATAGTGAACAATAGGTTTTGTTCTTCTTGACGACTGGTTGGGTACAACTTCACCCTACAAAAGGCTGCGGTGAAACTTCTATTACAGCAGTGTATGTAAGGTCGCAAGGAATAGGGCATAAAGTTATAATATCAACACTTTTTTTTGCATCAATGAGCGATCTATAAAATTTCTCTGCTAATTTATTTGCTGTGTGCTGCCTGTTTGCTGCTTTGTAAAATGTATAAACAATCATAAAGCGGTGATATTTATCACATCTCACTTCTAGTGGAGATAAGGAATATTTGTGAAACTACACATATGTATATATAACTATACTATTTTTTTATGACCCGGAGGAGGGGGGGGGGGGCAAACGAGCAGACCGGTCACCTGACTTTAAGTATCAACCGCCGTAGAAAAGAATAAGAAAAGTTGATAGCAAGTTTAGACACAGATAACAGTCAGATCCCTTAGTCGCCTTTTAGGACACCACCGGGAAGAAATAGGGTGGCCTCAGTCTACACTACCGTGGACTACACGGCTAAGTGCAGTTCTTTTTTTAAATCGAAATACTGATATATTTCTGGGTCTGCAAACCAAACTTGAGTGTTATTTATTAATGTATTCGGAATCAAACCTCAAAGTATCATTTTTCTGATAGAAGGTTATTGGAGAATGAGAATATGTAAGTATAAATATCTTATTAATATTTTATATGTAAATTTTTCGTCAAAATGTTAATACTGGTATATGAAGATTTAGGTAAAAATACAGAAAGACCATTAGCATGTTTTATTTTTTGTATTTATTTATTTAAAACTTTTTGTAATAAAATATTGTAAATCGGTAGACCTAACCCACAGGGTGTGCCTGTGGGTTAAGTCTATCGAGCCACAGACATTTACTTAAAGTCTACCATAGTTTAGTATAGACATAAGTCAATAGGTTACTAGAAATAGGAAAACAGAAATAGTAAGAAAGAAGATTAACTGTGAATAATTACATGAATATATACAACACAATAAGTACATATATACACACACATACAAACATACTTGTACAACAAACACACATATACATTCATATAACAATATGATATCAATATGAAGCGTATTTTCCGTACACCTTTCAATGTTACACAAGTGTTATGTTCCTCCAATTTAAAGAAAACCTTTTCAGGCCGAGTTTAGTAATTATACCCGGCGGGCTTCGGCCCAACAGTTGTTATTTGGAGTCACTAATATAAATTTTAATAGCTTGTGCTTGCTATGCATGTAACTTCTAAAGGTACTATTCTGTTGTGAATATCTCTAAAAGTAAGTTACCATACCATCTCGAACTACACGATTTGCCTCTTCCTTCCCGTGACGATAGGGTAAAGCCTGGAATTCAACCAGCGCATGTGTTTCCCTCCCACTTTGTTACCGGGTCTTTAAAACGGGGCACGAAAAAGCATCTCAGTAGCCCGACGTAGTGTGGGTCACCATGCTGCATTGACTGCACTAGCAATGAGGATGGTGACCACCACTCTTGGACTACGCTTTCAGAGTGGAGTTATTTTAGTAGGTAGCAATAAAAACCTGGAACCTACAGAATCCAATTGTAAATCTAAACCAGGTCCAGGTTCTAGGAATATTTTTTTCTACTTTAAAAAAGTATATAACAACATTAAGGCGTTTAATTTTCAGTCTCAGAAGACGAACATTTTGTTTATATTTAAGGGAAACATTGTTATAGTGATTAGCAACATTCAACATGAAACAAATGAAATTATACTAATTGAAATTATTAATGACCTCCATCTATCGCTATAATTTAATGTTATAATTTCAATAACACTAAAAAACCTTATGTCAGGTGAATATAATAACAGCTAAAAACGAATACCTGTCATAAACAGGCACTGGCTGTTAATTGTTATTTTACTTGCGAAGAGCTTCCATATTTAAAAAGATAACAGTAGTAAATAATATGAATATAATTGTTTTTAGACTGTCGCTTTCGATACATGTGACAACGGACAACAGGGAACAACAGAAACAATAGTGGTGGAGCAGTTTACAAGCCATGTTTATATGAAATTTACTTTTGACATATAGTTACTAAAACAGATTTTTTCACTTTTCTCGTTTTTCTCGTTCAAGACGTTTAAAGGCAAACCTGAAACCAGGACGCGTAGATGTGTTGGATACCTGTGCCAGCATATTTACCACAAATCAAGGGAGTGACGGATAAAGTTGGAACAGTATTGAAAAAGTACTCCATTAAGACTGTATATAATCAACACTCAAAGATAGTTAACTCCTTATGAATACTGAAGGATATAGTTCCTTTATAGACACCCGAGTCTGCAAGATAGATTGCAGGTGTGGCAGTTCATACACCAGATGGACTAAACGCAGAATCTCAAAACGGGTCAAATAACACATGTAAGCTGTAAAGAACCGACAAATAGTTAAGTCTACGATCGCGGTGCATTTCTTGGACTGGATTGAACTACACCACTCTCAAGTTCTCTCCAGCGACCGAAAGTTTTAATCCAGGATAGTACCATAAGTAGTTGAAATGAAAATATTTAATAATTTTCAAAGATGGGTACCGCTTGTCAACATCTTGGAATCCTGTCATCATCAATATATCATGTATCGTCTATCATCATCAACTATACACTCTACTCGATAACAGCCAACTGACGTCGTAAGCGAGCCAAAGTACCAACAGTATTAAAATTATAAAGACCAAGTGCGGGTAGTTTCCGAAACTCACACTTCACGGAGGTGTCGCTAAGCTCTCATCAGTTCATCCGTGACCACAAAGGTATTTTTTATTTTCAGCAAATACAACAAAGACTGGCTGGTTGGTATAGGTTCGATTCCCACATGGAAAAAGAAATGTGTGATTCAATAATGGTTACCCTGAAGTAGATTCCAGACGATTATTGTTTGTGTCAGTTTTTTGTATGTTTGTGAAATTTGCCGCGACACAGGAATCGGTACTAATGCTGAAGTTGTCTTAAAAAAGAAATCGAATAGAGAATAGGCGGAGTGAGTTGAAACGTTGTCGTGTTGGAGGAGGATCCCGCTTCTTGGTCACCGCTGCCTAACATTTTCCAAGACAATCATCTCCGATGTTATATACAGCACTCGAGTCACATTCGTCATATTTATCAAGCATTGTGGGCACCGATCCACCGACTGCGTTTCTGATCTTCCGTCAAAATTATGAGATATCCATTTTGTTAGTAAATATAATAATTCAGTTACTTGTGTTTTTAATGTTATTGGGTTTCATGCTGCATGTTATGTAGTAACCTAGTCTAGTAACGGACCATTCAACAACATGCTATATACGAGTATAACAAATCAAGCTAGGTACGCGAATAAAAAATAAACAGCGTGGTCTTACATGTAGCCGTGTTTCCCTAAAAAGCTTTTGCGTAATATATTTCATAACTTTGTCAGTTTAATAAACATTATGAGTCTGACCCTAATAACATGACATAAATGCCAAACGAGGAACAAGATTTAAAAGTATTCATACCGTATATTTTATGCAAAAACAAGGCAGTGCCTTTGAAGGTTTCCACTTACGAAAACAACTGCTTATTTAGATACAAAGTAAATTAGACACTCCATATGCATTCGCATCACCTAATTTCTACCTAATTGTTAAAAAAATTGAGAAGGAATAAAAGTAGTTCATGTTTCAAATTAACAAAATTAATAATAATAAACATTTAATCAATCAGATCAAACAGATGAATAATCAAACAGATTTATTGTGGGGCTTAGGCATAAACGGGCCAGCTCGACCGGTGCCAAGCCTCACAGTAAACGAGTTGTGTAGCAACGTTAGCGTTCTTTCTCCTCCCCTTTCTTCTCTTTCCCATGTCCTCATCGCCCCCTCCTTTTTCCTCTCCCTGCATTCCCCCATCATCATTATTAGGAAAAGCACATCTTCGTAATCATTCTAAATATATTTACTATTAAAACTACTATAAGGTAAGGCCCTGCATTCCTAGGTATGCCCTGCTGATGATGAAAATGGCATGCTTAGCTCTGATCTACTGATTACGACACTTTGCAATACATTGTGAGATCATAATTTTGACTAATTTGATGAATAAAACTTTAAATATGAAGGTTACATTAAAAAATTTTGAATATTAATTTGACTATTATTATTTTTGATTTTTTTCAAGTTTGTTCAAGGCTGTAAGGAAACTCAGAGCCTAACCTTATTGGTAAGTCCTACCGAACCCTCTAAATTAGCTAGACATTGTCCCGTCAGACTATGATTTGTTCTGGTCCATGTAGCTTCATCTGTGTAAGGAGTACTTTACATTAAAATAGGGTCCATTCGTAGATAGCCTCAAATGATGAAGAGCTATCAGCACGATAGAAAAAATATAACATAATAATGGACAATACTTTGAATAAAAAGTAATGTTCTGTTCTATCACAAAAAGAAAAAATCCAAACTTCGAAAAGTTATTTATATATATGTATGTATAGTATTATATTTAAACTCTGATATACTGGCAAGTCCAGTGGTCAGTGACCCTGACTGCTGCATCTGAGCTCATACAGCCAGGAGACAGTGTTTAATTTCTAATTGGTACAATTAAAAGAATGTGTGATCCATAATAACCATTATATCCATATATAGTTGTCTCGAGTCCGGGTGTTCTTTGTTACGTATTTTGTGTGTTTGTAAAGTCCCCCTCGACATAGGCATAATTCCTAGAGTTGTTCTTTATTTAAAAATATTTTGTAAAATATGAAACTAAACTACAATCACTTGTCACCACATAATTGCGGTAATATTGCACTTAACTGTGTTGATCTTGCTTGTGGTATATATTTAGTTTTTTATGCGATAGGGGGCAAGCGAGCAGACGGGTCACCTGATGGTAAGTGACTACCGCCGCCCATGGACACCCGCAACTCAAGAGTCACAAGTCATATATATAGTTACTTATGGTATATATATAGTTGTTTGAGCTTATAGATTTGAGAAACAAAAAAGTACCAAAAGTTAGTAGTTAATATCTTGTCCTACTTTAAACCCGTTGACTTTAAAGTCATATTTTTAGAAAAATCGTTGAAATATAACTAAGACACCTATAGCTATTGCT
This sequence comes from Tyria jacobaeae, assembly GCA_947561695.1. NCBI lineage: Eukaryota > Metazoa > Arthropoda > Insecta > Lepidoptera > Erebidae > Tyria > Tyria jacobaeae. The sequence continues at coordinate 16,202,807 of OX387220.1, forward strand.
TTATTTTATGAGATAATAAATGTGACATACAGTGACATGTACAAATAAAAATAATAACGTTCACAAAACCTTTTCTGATCTTGTATCTGCAAATATGAAAAATACACCCCTCCAAAAAGTTAATAACGCGCCATACAGTACATACATATTGAAATTTAAAAAAAAATCAATCATGCAGAATGATGTACAAAATCTGATACGAGACGCTACGATGATTGTATCGAAATCTGTTTAGGTATCTACAAGTTATGATATAATAAAGAAACTCAGTGACTCTAAGAATAGGATTATTTGGGTATATTTTAGTAGGAACATTTTGGGTACTCATGTGAAAAACCTTATACATACATAATAATTTACTCATACATACTCTATTACAGCAGTAAGTTTTTTGAAAGTTTAAAATAAAATATTAACGGTAACAGTGGTACAGCCACGCTTAGGCACGAATGGGCCGACTCGACCGGTGCGATACTCTGGCCCCACAGAAAACAGTTCTCCTCTTTCCTCTCCCCTCATCCCCCCTCTCCTCATTCCCCTCCACGTATCCACTTTTAGTAACATATTAGGACATTCGAGTTGTCATTGGATGATGGTTTTCACTTACCATCAGATGACCCATCTAATCGCCTGTCCCCTTTACAATAGTAAAAAAAAGCAAAAACAATAAAGGAAAGACTTACAAGAAGAAGCAATTCACACGGCAGAACAAGAAACGAGCATTCTGTTAGGTAGCTGGCTAACAATTTATTTTATAACTGAGGTTAGTCATTAGTTCGGAAGGTTCGACTGGAAGAAAACACTGCACCGGAAAAAAATACTTACGTCTAAAACTTCTTATGGCTAAATTACTTTTCACACTTTCTATATAAACTGGGCTGAGTTGTCTCCATAGATTTTTTACTGGCAAATAGTTGATATTATAAGGAATTTACAGGCTACTTAATTTTGGAAAAAGAATAAGGGTTCCGTGCAAAGAATAAAATATTAAAAAATTGTTTTAGCAAGCGAGCTAAACTATTGTGAGTACAAACTAGATGTAAAATATATAGTGACTACGTCGGTTAGTGGTCAGAATGTTCATGATTATAATGTCAAGCAGCGGGCGCTACCACGTGACCGATCTGCAGACAACATCCCACTACAAGGAAATTAGTATTAATATCACGTACAGACAGTTGTTGCTGCTGCTACTGAATTTATATATACTAATGTGATAAGTAGAGAGCCTAACGTATTTTTGTTTTTGTTAGAAGCAGTGATTTATAGGGTAAAACTATATGTACTTAGGCTGGCCATAAATAAAGTTACAATATAAAAACATAATATTGCATCTAAATTTGGAATATGTCATTCTTTTATGAATATTCATGTTGTTTTCTCATTTTTGCGCTCATCGGTGTTAAATATTTTTGTGATATTGAAATGGAGTTTGATTAAAAGGAAACCGAATTGCTGTAATAGCATTACATAAATGCAATTTTTGAAACCCTCCATTCTCTTAGTATTAGTCGAGTGTTTGTCTACCAGGTTATTGATAGGTACAATGAAACTTCTCTTTTTGCGTCAGAAAAAGATCTGGTCGTCCTCGTAGTATTCGTACGAAAAAGGCGATCAAAGAAGTAAAGGATAGAATTCGAAGAAATCCTGTCCGAAATCAAAAGGTTTTATCTCGGATAGTAAATTTAGCACCTAGAACGATACCGCGAATTATTGAATTGATAACTGAAAAATGCATAAGGTGGTAAAACCAAAACAACATCTTAAACAGTAGACAAAGGGTGTGTCACAACAAAATTACTATTGAGAACTTTTTTACTATTGAGCAATATTTTAACATCAGAATGACCGAGTTTATGCTCAAAGCTCCATAGAAGTTGCCAAATTATTCAGCAGAGTACAATGTGAATATTATCCGACTTCAGAGTTTGAGGTCTGGTGGATTGTTAACTATCAGGGCCTAACTGAGCCATATTTTTATGAAAAAGGTGACAAATAGTCGGCAGAAGTATATTAAAATATGATTTTTAGAAGGTGGTTCAGCATCTTAACAACAACATGTTTCTTAACCAAGAATGATCCTTTCAGAAAGAATCAGCAATGGATCATAAAGCTTGATCCACCCAATCGTGGAAACGAAGACTGGCCATCATTTAGTCTAATCCCGATCTTCCTTCCGTCAGTAAAGTAGACTCTCTAATAATTTATATAAATCAAATTAAAATTGTTAATATTGTAATTGATTATTACACATAATTCTGTAGGTTAAAAGTATTAATCAATAAATTAACTCTTGGCTTAAGAAAGCATATAAGTATGATGGAAGAATTATTTAACGGTTGTAATATACTGACGATACTTAAAAATAATAATTTTACTTCACAAAGCAATAGTTACTACCTAATAGGTTGACACAGAAATTAACTATACTAGTGCGTACAACCAGTGGTTGAAGCACTATGCCCCTAGCTAGCTTATGGAATAACCTGTATTGAGGACTAACAGTCCCGAACCCCATTCGATCTTAGTTATTATAATATAGTATGCTTCTGCTTGTTCTACATTTATATATAGTTAATGCAACTTTACATATTATATTCTGTGTGTGCGTGTGTGTGATGTGTTGAAATAAAACGAGAAGCGATAAAAATCCTTGAGTTTTATTATACTTTAGTGTGTAATACGGTACAAAAATATGAAATATAGAAAAAAATTAATAACGAAAACGTTTTAAAAATGTACAATGAGAATAGAATAGTTTAGAATTTCAATGCATAATACGAGTATAACAGACAAATTTCTTTGTAACAGTTTGTTTTGGTCATGGAAACAAATGCATGTTAACCTAGATATAATGTTTTTTATCACTTTTTTATGTACACCAAAAGAAATAAATAATTTAACAACCAACATTTTTCGGAAAAAGGAAAACTAAAGTCAAAAGAAAACGTGTTTTCACTCACTTCGTGTTTTTATAAAACAATGGTTTGCTACAGAACATTTTCGTTAAATATTTCCCTTTGTCTTAATTTTCTTGCTACAGTAGCTATAATAAATATAATGTATTACGGTCAAATAAAGGAAATACTATAAGTTATATTAGACAATGTTAAATATTTCACCACAGATTGGCAGAAGAACAGAGATAGACGATAAAGATGGATTAACAAGAAAGGAACAATGCACCCAATTCTGACCCAATATGAGAATGTGTACAATTTTAAATACTACATACTTGCTGTTTTCTGTATTATATATAATATATAGTATGCATTTATACTGTTTCTTTGTCACGCCCTGCATCCTAAACGGCTGGATGAATGCGAGGTGTCATGAATCGTCTTGATAGTGGAAGTGGCGGTGGGGGGTCACACTGAAAGACTTAAAAGAAAGAAAAACGGAATTATATAGAAGCCTGTTAATATTTTGATTGCTTTTTGTGGTAGTTTACGTTCCTTTCTAAGCACCGTCGCATGCAATGGAGCCATTGACTGAAGCAGTGAAGCACTCTTCTTTAGGAAACTCCACCATGCCTTTTGAAACGCAGCCACGGCATTTTCAGGGTTCATATAACATATATTATTTTTATGCTTACGCATATCTACTGATTAAACTTTGCACGGTGGAAAGCAATAAGTGGAGTCCAAGATTGGTGATCACCATCCTCATTACATGTCTAGTCAATGTAGCATGGTGACCCACACTATGGCGGCCTAGTGAAATGCTTTTTCACACCCGCTTAAGAGACCCGGGAACAAAGTGGGTAGAAAACACGTGGGCTGGTAGTGAATTCCAGGATTTCACCGATCGGCATAGGAAAGAATATATTTTTTTACTATTGTATTTTACATTCTCTTAGTAGTACTTAAGCCTTTCACTTATCTCCTAAAAGTATTACTTAATTTTACATTAAGGTGCTTCTGTCTGTCTACCTCTTTGTGTATATAGGTTGGCAGGTTGCCTATCAGTTTGGCTCAAATGGCACAATAAATAGCTTTTATTTAATTTATATTGAATAAAAGACATTTGAATTTAACAAAACTGTTTGATATCGTTATGCTTCAATATTGGAATAAAAATGATATTAATTTGCATAGTAATTGGAATTGTTATAGAAGAGAGTATGTGAGTAGAGATTTTTATATTGTATGTGAACTTTTTACCGTGGTTTTAAAAATATGCAGGCGTAGTTTCAATTTGGACGGTGTTTGCATAACATACCTATACTTACTGCGATATACCTTACGTCTCAGGAGGCAAGCCTATATAAATGTACTGTCTGATAAATAATAGTCCGATCACTAAGTCGCCTTTTACGACAGGATTTGAATAGAGATGAGTTGACACTCTGTTCTCTCGAGAACCATACAGTATAGTTTTTAACCAGGAGGAGATTCGGTGTTTGTTGCGTGAAATGTTTTTTTTTACGATACAAATTACCATTGAAGTTGCGTTGCAGTTCACATTTTTTTAAAGGAGATTATTATTAAATGTTTTCTTATATGTTGACAATATACATGTAAATGAACTTATAAAAAACTTTATCTTTAACGGTCTAATAAAATAGTTAATCTCTTTAGTTTTTTAAATTTCAAAAGAACTTTCCTTCATTCACGTTTGGAATAGGGGTTTACAAAATATATTAAACTTAGCTAAGCGTCTTTCTAACTTCGGAATCTAATAAACTAAGTTTCCAAGTAGGAAATTCTTCACGTCATGGCAGTCGGAACGAACTTACTTGAGAATAGTTGCATTAACTTATAAAAGACATACATACAAAGGTCGCACAGAACATTTTTGGAATAGACCAGTAAGAAAAGCAGGCTATGAAAAATTTATTTAAATTTGGAATTAGGAACTCTGGAAATCTGTAGATGTATATTGAATTTGTAAAGCATTTGCTTTGAGAAATTGTTGGCAATTTATATAGTGTCTGCCCTGCATCGATATGGGTTTAACTAAAGAAAAATTTCGCTCAATGATTAATGACGACTTTCGTTGCAGTCTTACTCAACAACGAGGGTATTATAGACTTCGAGGGCATTTCATTACGAAGCCCCATCTCGTTAATGAGTTTAAATATGGTCGAAGCAAGCTCACTGATGATTCTTATGAAGATTACATGAGTGCTGTGCGGCTTATGATAGAAGCTGATAGAAGGGTAATATAGCAACAGATTCGGGCAGTTTTAGACATTAGAATGAGTGAAGTATCTACAAAAATGTCTTCATGAAAATTTAATTTAGGTTAACCGACAAAAGTAAAGAAGGGAAGAAGCCAACGGTAAAAAAAAAATATTGCCTCATTCTTTCGATAGACGGGTCATGCGCAATAATCATTCTAGAAGATGAAGGGACTGTTACTGCAGATTTATATGTCAGTAATTGTTTACCAGTTATCTTATTAAATTTTAGGCAATTGTGCATAAGAAGCAGGATCCTCCTCCATCACGACAACGCTCTTGCTCGCTCTGCCAGACGGTCTAATATTTGTCTATGGTGTAGAATTTGTCGAAGGTGTAGAGTTAGTTGGTCATTCTTCTTACAGTCCTGACCTGGCACCTTAAGACATTTATTTATTTCCAAAAACAAAAGATAAATTTAGAGGAATTCATTTAATGAACTTAGAAAATTAACCCCGAAGAAGAGTCGTCCCACTGCTGTAGTCCTTTGACGTTGCGACTATTAGGTCCATCCATGTCGCATGGAAAGGAACAGAGACAGGCTTCAGGCTTTTTATTTTCTAAAAACTTTTAGTGTAATCCCCGTACTCCAGTCTATCCATCTCCATATACCTTTGGTATTTAGAGATTAAATCGATGAAAAATAATTTAGAAATAGATTATTTCGTGCATTTATAAGGGCTATACTCAGTTAATTTTCTTTCATTTTTTTTTACCGACCATATCTGGAAATGTTATAACCTCATATAGTCGAAATCCATCCAGCATGTAAATACATATACAGTAGAACCCCAATTATCCGAATTAATGGGGACCGGGACCCATTCGGATAATTAAATATTCGGATAATCGGATTTTTTTTAAAAAAATTGCCATTGTAGAGAATAAAAGCTACGTTTTGATATTGCACTATTTTTTTATTGAATTAAATGAAAGAAACATAAAATTTTCACATGTTTTAAATATAAATAAAATGTACTTATGTACAAGTTTAGAAATAAAAATCATTGTTTTTTAAACATCTCCGTCAATGTAAGCTGTTTTGCGGTCTTCAACCGTTTTCGGGCAGCCAGGTCACGCATTCGCTTGACGGTGAGCAGTTGCAAGTGGTCACACTCGGGCTGACGCTCCATCCACTTCAAAGCAGTCTCGAGGCCGGCAAATGCTTCACTAGCTGATGGTCCAGCGTCTACTTCAACATCAGCAGAAAGTTCTTCTTCCACTTCCACTTCAACATCTTCTCTCACACTTACAACAATTTCATCGTCATTGAGAATTTGAAAACCAGGGTCAGACGTGTCACAAGCCATCCACTCTCCTACATCTTCAGCACTTACTTCTGTACAACCAGGAATTTTTACAATCATTTTTCTTATTTCCTCTAGTGACAACGCATCTTTATCATCATCATCCTCTCCATATTCTTGTTTCTCATTTTCTTCAGATTCTTTTTTTTTGTTCTTCTCAGACGGTAGGCCTTTCAGTTTATTCCACGCACGTCTTAGCGTCACTACCGTAACCAAACTCCAAGCTTCCGCTACCATGTAACAGCAGTCCTTTAAATTTATTTTGCTATGATTTGCCAAAACCAATTCTTCATCTTCAGCACCTTCGATCAGCAGTTTTCTCAGCAGTTGCCTTCTGTAATGGCGCTTCATTGTTTCAATAACAGACTGGTCCATGGGTTGCAGCAAACTTGTAACATTGGGAGGCAAAAACGTCGTTTTAAACTGCCCATTCTCTCTTTCCAACAGTTCTGCTGTAGGATGAGTGGGTGCGTTATCAACAATTAAAAGCACCTTACTGCCTTCTTTTCCCACCGATTTTTGGTGCTTTTTCACTTCAGGAATAAACACTTCATCATACCATTCGGTAAACAAAGCTGCAGTCATCCAGGCCTTGGGTTGACTTTTGTAGAAGAGTGGAAGTTTTTTACGTTTTTAAATGCTCTTGGATTTCTTGATTTTCCTATCAAAAGAAGTGGCAGTTTATGATTTCCAGTGGAGTTGGCACAGTTAAGCACTGTAACACGTTCTTTACTGACCTTATGTCCAGGGGCACTAGATTCCCTTTTAGAAGCCAAAGTGGTTTTTGGTAATGCTTTCCAAACAAGGCCAGTTTCATCGGCATTATAAACAAACTCCGGATCATAGGATTCTGATGCAGTTTTAAATTTTTCAATAAAATTTTCAGCAGCTGCAGAGTCTGCTGAAAGCTTCTCACCAGCCAAATCTAGCCGTTACTAGCCTTAAAAGATGAATAACCAAGCTTTTCTGCTAAGATTTTGGCTTTTCCACAAAGGATTGGACCTGAAATCGGATTTCCCATAGAACGTTGCTGCAAAAACCATTTAAACACGGCATCTTCCAAATTTTTGTTGGTTGCTGTCTTCATTGTTTTCCTGGAGGAACTTCCATCTTCATTTTCAAGCACCGAAACAAAGTTTAAAAGTGTTGACTTACTGTTTTTAATGTCAGAAATTGTTGCTTGTCCAACACCATAAATCTCAGACAATTTCTTACCCGTTACACCTTTATCGAGTTGCTCTATAATTTTCAGTTTGTCCGCTAACGATAGCACAACACGTTTTCTTTTCGAAGCCATGGTATAAAAACAATACAGTATTGTACACGCACAAACAAAAGTAAGCCGTAGCGAAAGAGTAGCGTCCTCGAGCAAGGTCAATAGCACACTGGCTAATCAAAACAAACAATGACAGGTGCGCCGTGACTGCAATGCGCCGGAACTTGTCTTAACTTGCCGTTGTGCCTACACACGCGGGGGGAAGTCAGTGTAGGCACAACGGCAAGTTAAGACAAGTCAAGTCAAGACTTGACGCGCAAACACTGGCTTCGCGGGGGGAAGAATAATAGCGCACTTAGACTTTTTTTGGACAATTTTTTGTGATTCGGATAATCGGCGATTCGGATAGTCGGAGTTCGGATAATTGGAGTTCTACTGTACTCGAAAAATGTCACTCGCCTCCGTGCAGTCAAGTAAAAATGTTAATTAACAAGACGGGAAAAATAAAAAAGGGGAAAAAGTCTTATTTTAAACATATTTATTTGTGTCATAGGAACGCTTCCTTCCAAAAATCCTTCAAAAAGCTTCAAAAGCTTTCTCTCTCTTATATCTTTCGAAAAGGAGGTTTGCAATAGCGTTTTTTTAGTGCATATATTTTTAATATGGTCAACTTCCTTTGAACATATCAGAAATGCATATGATACCATATTAATACTGAATTCTCGATTGGAAATTGCATGTGTTTAAAAATTACAAAAAGCCAATACATTTAAAAAGGTGACTAATAAGAAGAAGTTTGTTACATGGTTATTTATAATAAGTCAGATATTGCGCGATATAAATATTTTACATTATTTACACTTTTCAAGCACGTGTAGTAAGTAAATATGCTATAAGATAAAATACATTTGCAAAAATAAAAAAGAGTTTTCACTTCTGCAATATTACATAACATACTTTGTCGACTGTATGTCGAAAACAGAAATACTTATTATGCATTAGAAAAAAATACTGTGTCACGGGGGGCTTTACAAACATTCAATTAAAGCACACAAAGAACACCCAGACTCGGGACAACTATTTGTGGATCACACAAATTTTTGTTCCGTATGGTAATCGAACCCACGACCAGCAGTCAAAGTCACTAATCACTAGACCAACAGCCCCGTCAAAAATACTAATATAATATAAAACAACGGGTTTGATAATACTATGGAACTAATATACTTTACTAATATACTTTTGGAACACAGAGAATAGATTTTTTCACCTGAACTCGTATTCATGTGTAAAAATATTTCGTAACTAAGCACATAATATTGATATCTTTTTTAAAATTTAAATAAGAAAACATATAGATAGAAGAATAAGATAGAAATTTAAATAAGATAGCTACGACTTGGGATAACTATTTTTGGAATACACAATTTTATTCCGTGTGGCATTCGACTCCTCTCTGCAGTGAGGGTGACTAACCACTTGAAGAACAGGTCACATGGTCACAGGTTAAAAGTAACATATCTATTACAATAAGTTTCTTTTTAGCTAAGAGTTATTTAAGCTTACATTTAATAACACAACACGGATAATTTGGTTTTACTCTCATTGTAAAGTGTCTTCAATATTAATCAAAGGAAGCTGGCTTTTGTATGAAACCTTTTATTTCCACCTATTACCTACGACATAGTATCTATTTATGATATTGTCATAGAAGCTCTCTGAAAATAAGTAATTTCTACACAATGAAAGCCAACTAGACGCACTGACACGTATAATTACCTTTCTGCACCAACACAATAGAAAGATACTACCAAAGGCCGGCTTAGACGCTGTGACGTCACCGATATTGAACTTGAATGAATGTATTTACTTTGCTCGTTCAGTGAATGAGTGTGAGTAATGGTGCGTTGTATGTATCTGTATTAATGATGTTGGATCTCATGATGTTTATAATATGGCTTTTTAACTTTCTAAGTAAAATATGTTATAAATAGTTATCAGAAAAATATAAAAAAAAATCTTGAAAGACGTTGTAGCTAGATTCAAATTTTAGGCCAGAGTATACAGACGCATTATTTAGAATTAAATGACAGGTAAAAAAATCATAAAAGTAAATTATTGTAGCAACATGAGTGAAAAGACCATCACGAGTGTAGTCTACACATCGTGACAAACTCGGTTTTATTTTAATGTCTATAATTTTTAGAATCTAAGGCATTAATCTAAGGCTTGTCCATTTCATATAATATATATACAGTCGTGGTCAACTAATTAGGGACACTCTCTAGTTAATCCAAATTGTGAATTTATTTTTTATTTTCCAACGAGTCTAAACAATATTCCACATCTTTTACATGTAAGTATAATTAGTCATTTATGTGCCTAATTATACAAACAATAACAACTTCTTAAACATTAAACCTCTTTACAGTATAGCTGATAGATGATCACAGTGCTATTTGTTCAAAGAATGCTGGCTGGCCATTTAATTAGGGACACTGAGATATTGCGTTCTAGTTTCAAAATCTGAATCTCAATTATTATTTTCTTTCTTCTCCTATTCTTTGTGGTAGTTTTGGCGGCAAACTATGCTTCCCTATGCTGAGGAACATCTTCCTATTATATGGACTTTTCAGCATGATAACGACCCAAAACATACAGCCCGTTCAGTCAAGTCGTTTCTTAACAGACAGTCGGTATCAGTGCTAGATTGGCCAGCAAATAGCCCGGACCTCAACCCAATCGAGCACCTTTGGCACGAAATTAAGAAAAAAAGTTGCCATTTATCGTACCACAACTTTAGATGAACTTAATGAAGCTTTTTGTGAGGCATGGGCAAACATTCCTGTTGAAATATGTCAGAAACTGATAATGTCTATGCCACATCGGTGTCAAGCGGTAATTACTAACAAAGGTTTTGCTACTGGGTACTGATTTTACCCGTAATAAAATGAAGTTGTTAAAGAAATTAAAATACTGCAGATTATTAGTTCTGTTTAACTCTATTTTTCATTTTACTTTACTGTTCTTAATTAAATGTCCAGCTACAGAATTGTACCTTAAATTGAATACATGGTTAACCTTTGATATTAAACACTTTTTTATATTTATTTAATCTTTTATTTACAGCCATTTATAGTATAATAATCGGATCAAATTATGCAAATAATAGTTACTGAGAAATCAACAGGGTTTTATATTTATATGTACATAGCCGGTTATTGCTGTCCACTATCTTGAATGTCCTTAATTAGTTGACCACGACTGTATATATGTCTGTGTATATATTAATTAAAATTCTATATCTTATTCGAAACAGCCCTTTAAAATATACATACATAATAAATCAGACGACGTGTAAATAAAAATAGGTTTTTATTTATTTTAATATACACCTATATTTTTATTTCTACAGTATGAATGGTGTTCCAATTTCAATTTGAAATTTAATATTGTTGGTTGTGCTCTCAAGTTAGATGCGTATACTAAATGGGTCAAGTTTTCGGGCTCAAAGATTACGTTCTTGTTTCAAAGCAATTTACGAGGTCAAAGATTATAGTGTGGAATTTTCGCTAAGAGAAATTTTCCTTGTACCAAGATATACACATTATCTGCAGTTCATTTCTTAATAAAGTTTTTATAGGTATTGTATATTTTCCCAAGTTACTCAGAGATCGGATCGGAGACATCTTCGAGTGACGAAGCAGTTCCGGCTGAAGAGATGCCGATGTTGCAGAGCTTATTTTATAGCTTATATTATGATGTTGAGAGCTACCCCAGAGATGAAGTCAAGCCATACGCTCTGGCGTATATGGTAGTTTCTAATGGGCCGGTTCGACAGGTGTGTTACCACGGCCTAACAGAGAACCGGCTGTGAAGCAACACTTGCGTTGCATTTCCCTGAAATTAGTGAGATTTCCGGCAGCCCAACCCCCTCTTCCCATCTTCTCATCCCCCTCTCTTTCCCCTCCCCGCATACCATCATCCCTCATCACCCTCAAAGATGGACAGGGCACTTACGACTCTCGAGTTGCAGGTGTCAATGGGTGGCAGTTGTCACTTACCATCAGGTGACCCGTCTGTTCGTCTGTCCCACTACACTATAAAAAATAAACTTCTACAACTACTACAACTACTATAGTTAAGCAACAAACTACCATTTATACCTATATAAAAAACATATCTGTGACTATTTGGGTTTGCGTTTCATGTTGCCTAACTTTTCTGAGAATGCCTCCTATCGAAGTAAAACGTGTAATAATATTATTACAGAAAACCAGAAGAGAGAAGATTTGAATTCGAGGCATTTCACTGCCACACCTTGTTAGTAAAATATATGTATGTAATTGGCATATTTCGTACATCGATAGACAGCTTCACAGTTCGTTTACTAATTTGTCTACGAATATGTAAAAATATATTATAATTTAAAAGTACATTTATAAATTCAATAAATAACCATCCACGTTAATTGGATCCAAATAACTTAATTATTTAAGCTCTCGTGAACAATATTCCTATTACGTTTTATCAACCGAGGAGGTTCTCAATTCGACTGTATTTTTTTTTTTATTATTGTTGTAGGTATTTTTGATTTGTCAAGAGAAGTCGGTCAGACTAAGTCATTCCTGAAGCTAACTGCCTGTTCCAATACGTAGATCCTATTGAAGAGTACTGGTAAGAAACTCACGGACAGTCTTTTTCAGATATTTTATCCACTTTTCTTTCACTAAAAAGGTATAATAATATATTAGGATAATGTAATACATCATTTTGAAATATAAATTTTAATAATTACTACTAGGTATATTTTAAGTAATAGCAGTCCGTAGATAACCAACCTCGATCAACGGCACTCGTTCACGACGCCAAACGTCGACCTCATCCATATAAAAGGCCGAACGTCCGGACACATACCCTACTATTGGCAGGACTTACAGGCAAGCATGACATACTCATAACTACAATCTAAACTCATTTTTTTATTTTTATAAAAGTATGACAATATAATGTAAAATGAATCAATGTTTATAATCAACAGTAATTATAATAATAATAATTGAAAGCTTCAATAAATAAATCAATATCAAAAAATAAAAAAAATGTTAAAAAACGAATACGTACGTCATTTACAGTGTCTGTGGAGCAAGGACCAGCAAGCTTATATGCTTATTTACAAAGCGGGTGTTTTATTCAGTTTTTATATTTATTTATGTTTAAAACAATGTACTTTATTATATAGTTTTTTCTTTTTTAGCCTTTATGGGTAATGGTAATGTCAACAATCATTGCTCGGCCCTAATCGGTATATCAACACTATATTATTAGGTTTATTGGCAACAATAATCCTGTCAGTGATGATAGCTCGATTCCAATATAAAGTTGCACAACTATTTTTAAAAACTGGGTAGGTAGGTTGGTACCTATAATACGGTAACTCGACAGCCACAAACTTATATCTAAGAGCAAGTTGACGATAGACTATCCTGGCCTTTGGTTATGTCACTGGAAATACTCACTACTTGCAAGACGAGAGCATCCGGAAATTATATGCCTGAGTGTTTATCCGGGACGATGACATGCCCGAGAAATGTCGATGGTGCCATTCTTTAGGATACGTTTCCATAAAATACACGTTCCAAAATCTATATCTTTCTGATCTTGATAAACCGGTTGACATTAAGACTTTTTACCTGTCATCTACAATAGTAAAATGTATAGCATTATCTAAAGATTGCCTGTCAAAGCCTGCTGTGAATAATGATATAGTTAGTCTGCTTTTAGCCTATGAAATGTCTAATATATGTTCTTAGTTCATAATTGAAGTATGGAATTGGCTTGTGATATTTTGAATATAATATTTTTTTAATAGTTGATCTATCAAAAACAAAGACAAAACATAAAAGAAATGAACTTCCGAAATGTCTGGAAACTCTTGCAGCACGTCAAAATCTAGTTTAAATAGAGACAGACAGACTTATATACATAACAAGTAGAAGGAATAAGATTATTCCTACAGTCATAATCTTATACTTATCCTAATTAATATTTTATATTTTTGAAGTGATAACATCTTTAGGCGCGTTGAGCACTTTTTGAGTGAACACAAATCATGAAACTCGCGTCTTCGTCACCGAACACTTTCCATGAGCTATACCGGCTATACGTATACTGTGTATGTATGTATTTGTACTTTTGGGTGAATCAAAAGCTATATCTATGCTGTGTATAATCTAATAGCTGGACGATACAATTCATAGGTTACTTAGTTTTTATTTTTATCGGCAGTCCCCAAAAACTGCCCGCATATATTTTTCTAATTTATTGAGGTCTCTCAACTGACCATAATATACATTGCCACGGGTATGTGAGGAACTCCACATATGCCTGAAACATACATCAACGTCATAAAGCGTAGAAAAGATGAACTACGTTTAGTCATTTCACACTTTCGAACATTAAGCGCTGGTCCGCGGTCCGAAAGGCATGATCGTTGCACATAGCTCGCCTAGCTGGAGGATAATTCTTGTATTGGTTTGACATAAAAGAAAGACAGGCACTTACAGAAATTAATTTATGGTAACTTTCATAAGAAAATAAAATTACCAATGACGGATACAAAAATATTAATTACGTAAATAATTAATTATTAATCATGAAATCAAGATTAAATATAGACATAACATTTTTACTACTACCTTAATTCAGTATACAGCAAACTGATAACATGTATATTGTATAAGTCAGGAAGGGTCAGTTTACGGTACCTAAATGCTACTTGATGCCATACACACGAACAATCTGCCATGATAAATGATCGGAAATGCTATAAGTGCTATGTTTAGAACGATACAAGATATCACAAGTTTCTTTTTACAAAACTGTTACAATGTCAAGAAATTGATGTATGATAATGAAAAGAACAAAGCTAAAAGATAACAATATCTATATTAATAAAACAAAATACTTTTTTGTTTGTTAATTTGTTTAATATCTGAACCTAAAAGTCGGATTTGAGTGTTTCATTTGTTTTGTGCAGATTATATATTTGTGGATGAATAATATGGCTTTTAAAAAAATCACGGTGCGAACCTTATTAGCCCAGCAGAGAGATCAAGCGCTGGTGGAACTGTAATAATCGGTACATTTTACATATCGCTATATAGTTTCATGATTATTATATATTAAATATGATTCATGATACTTAAGTAATTAGGAAACAATTATAGGAAAAATGAAGATTGAGATACAATTAAACATTTGTTGTAAATATCCACATATACTTTTCCGAATTCCTATGTCGTGGGGAACTTAACAAACATAAAACAATGGACACTAAGAAGATCAAGACTCAAAACCACTATTTATAGATAACATAATTTTCTGTGTGACCTTTAACTTTATTCTCTATCTATTTCTCGTAAAAGATGCCGACTTTCAGCAGTCCAATAACCGTGTAGTGCTGGTGTTCAAGCGCCTAACCAATTTGCCACCGCAACGTGACACAACGTATAGAATGAAGTTAGTTAAAAGTACCTTACTACAATTAAGTATAAGAATTGTGTTTTGAGGTCATTAGACGAGTTCTACACTTGACATCGAATCATCCAGTTATTTTTCTCAAAGTATCCTAGTTATCCCGCTCATGTTGGTCCATTATCGTTCCGGATTCTGAATTAGCGAAGATAAGTTATATTTACCGTGGATTATTGAGGAACATAAATTAAATTTGAAGAAATCAATTCGCCGATTAAGATTGAAACAAGTCATAGCTGGTTATGTGGATGATTCCAGACTTTTGGAAGTTTAAAGTGTAAAAGCCTCATTTAATATCATAACCCAAAACTCGCAAAGGTTATCTATAAGTTAGTTAAGAATTTATAAGGTTAGTAAAAAACTTATTATTATTACTCGTATATTGCCCAAATTTATAGTACTGTGTTCCGTTAGTTACGGTCATCAAATAACGTTGATAGTGCATTTTGGTTTAGTGTAATAGTTATTTGCAAAATAAATAAATTTATATTGTAAAATAATACAGTGTAGAAAGCACATGCTTAATTATTTATTTAATTGATATTGCGGTAGGTATTGCTAAGTCACTAAACTAAGCCACTTATAATGTGGTATTTTAACAAGTTTGTTGCAAATATTTCTAACAAGACGTAGTGATCTGATCAGAGATAAGGGAATTAATTGCATCGCACCGCATGACCATATGGTGACTGTGGTGAGTCATTGACTACCTGAACGTTTATAAAACATTTTGCTTACGTTAACGAGTTAGTTCAGTAAAATTATTTGTATTCAAAATACAATTAAGATTTAACGTTTTATTTTATTCCTTTATTTGTATTATTTTAAAAGTAGTTGCATTCATTTTGTTGTATTAGTATTTCGATAGTTAGGTGTTCGATATTCTGTTAGTTTTTATATATTACATAAAGGGACGGTATCGCTGTTATATCTTTGATTTATATAAATTCCAGGTTGACGACACTCGTATCCCAGAATGGCTGAGGAAAGGGACTTGAATTAAACGCGAGCCAGCCATTTTGTAAATTACCTTGACCAGCTCAGTGATGCAACTCTAAGTAGTTGTGACATTTCTGAATTGCAGTCGCGTATTGGGAAGATAAAATCTTTATACGACAAATACGATGAGGTACAGTCGCAGCTTGAATTAGAAGTAGAAGATATGAAGGTACAGTTAAACGAGCGTTCCGAATTTGAAGCCTTGTATCACTGTCTAGGACACAAACGTTTATAAATGATTACAACAAGGATACCCAATCTGTAAGCAGTGATAAAAACGTACGTAGTAATACACAAAGGCCAGTTAAGTTACCTACTATACAGTTACCTAAATTTAGTGGTTCATACTGTAATTGGTTAGATTTTCATGTCACTTTTACTAGCCTTATTCATTGCAATGACAACATCGACAATGTAAACAAGTTACACTACTTGCTAGTATCTCTGGAGGGTTCCGCTGCCGTGGTGATTAAATCCATTGACTTCTCAGCTATAAACTATACTGTTGCGTGGAAGGTTGTTATGCGAACGCTTCAACAACAGAAGGTTATTCAAACCATGTGTGCACATTATTTAATTTAGATCCCATTGTCAAAGAGTCTTCTACTATTTTAAAAAACTTAATAGATCAATTAAATAAGAACTTACGAGCACTTGAATCGCTAGGTGAGCCAGTTAAGCATTGAAGTACTCTTTTAATTTATATAGTAACTCGTAAGCTTGATCAGAAGACTTATCGTGAATGGTAGCAACTGTCAGAAGTGTCTGGCAATGGATGACGAAATTTCTAAAGTTATCCCAATAGAAAATATAAAAAAATTGAGCTTTACACTTTAACGAATTTAAGATACTATTTTATACACCTTTAATACCTGTAACCTGCCCAAGTAACCACAACCCAAACTCTATAGTCGCTGGTCGTTCTTACCTGTATAGGGGACATGCACAGAAAAACTTTCAGCTTTTATAAAATAACGAAGGTCTGGCCGTCGTGGGCTCTTGGGCCATAAACAGCGCGACGTGTTTTTGTCTACCGCTTTGATAAAGGTATTCGACTGTGACAGTCGTGTGCACATAGTGTACACATCTAGTTTTATAACCTAAAGGTTGTGTAACTTATTAAAATTAACTACAAATCAGGTAAATAAGTCAATTCTTGGCATTAATAACATATCGTAATATGTTTAGTTTTTTATACAAGTTTTATATTTGAACATAAGTTAGTATAGTTTTCATTAAAATATTGAAGTGATCCTCCAACTACCTCTGTCTCTCCGAATGATTTTAATCCATTCTAAGGTTGCCTGGAAGAGATTGCATATAGCAATAAGGCCGCCATTTGTACATTATATAGTTGATACTTGTACTGTATCTATTGTATTTAACTGTAAGAATGGTGTACAAATAAAGAGTATTCTATCTATCTATCTATCTTCACACGTAGGTAAAACATGTCATCTAACCATGGCGTCATTAAATGATTAATTTTGTTGCAAATTTAATTGTTTTGCTTTGCCGTTTATTACAAGTACTGTGCCATGTCGAGAAATTAACATCTCCGAGTTTAATATACCTTCTAATGTGTGTTTAGCCGATCCTACTTTTTACAAACCCAGTGATATAAATATATTGATAGGCGCTGACCTTTTTTGGGACTTGTTGGGATCGCAAAGAATAAAACTCGGTACTGGTAAACCTATTCTTTGCGAGACGAGACTAGGCTGGAATGTTGCTGGTCTGTTTACTCAGAATTACTTTACATTGAATTCAAATGACGTTAAATGTAACTTTAGTACAATTTCAGAGCGTGATGATAATAACTGGAAAAAAACAGGTCTGACTTATCGCGGTTTTGGCAGTTAGAGGAGGTCAGTTCTCACTCATCTCACTATTTACCTGAAGAGAAGATGTGTGAGAATCATTTTAAAGAAAACACGACGCGATTAAGTGACGATCGTTTTTGCGTTCGTATACCTCTCAAACAAAATCCGTCTGTTCTAGGAGATTCTTTAAGAAGAGCAACAGAATGCTTGTACTCATTAGAGCGTAAGTTTAAGGCAAAACCTGATTTCAGTAAGATGTACTATGAATTTATGTCAGAGTACGAGAGATTGGGTCACATGACAGAGATTAAAATTTATGTTGTAGATTCAGATGGTTATTTTATACCACACCATGGGGTACTACGTGAGAGTAGCAGTACGAGCAAGCTATGTGTCGTATTTAATGGAAGTTGTCCTACGTCGTCTGGCGTTTCGTTAAATGATTTGCAAATGAATGGGCCGACAGTGCAAGATGACATGTTGTCTATACTTCTTAGGTTTAGACAGCATAGGTACGTGTTAGCAGCTGACGTCAAGAAGATGCACAGACAAGTAGTCGTTCACCCCTCAGATAGGCACTTGCAACGAATCGTTTGGCGTGGTAATACTGACGGACCTGTTAAGGTCTACGAGTTAAATACTGTTACGTAAGTGAGCGCGCCATTCTTAGCTACACGCTGCCTTACGCAGATAGGCCTCGAATACAGCAACGAAAGGATTGCTGAAGTCATCCAGCATGACATATTTGTTGAAGATTTATGTACAGGGAGTATGAGTTTAGATGAGTTACAATTCATACGTACAGAAGTTACCAATGCACTATCATCGGCTGGTATGTCACTCAGAAAGTGGAAGTCCAATGAGCCACAGTTAGTGTCTGAGTCGACAGACTTATCTTTTAACTTAAACTTAGGATATAGTGAACCCGACAAGTTGCTGGCTCTCAGTTCTGATGAACTTGGGTTTAAAATAATCATGGATGTATCTTCTATTAGCACGAAACGAGATTTACTTTCAGTAATTGCACGGAGTTTTGATCCATTAGGACTTTTGTCTCCTTGTGTAATTATCCTAAAGATGATGTTACAGCAGATGTGGTTAGATCCCCCCCCAACTGTATCCTTACGTTGTCGTCGTGGGGGGGGGGGCTTGCGCGAGTCAATGATCCCTGGGGCTGTGGCAGTAGAGCTACTCATGCCGTATTGGTCCAGGGGGAGACTCCAGACAAAACAGGATACCCTGTGGGACCCTTCCAAGGGTCACTCAGAGTTGCTCCGCTGTCCACAGCGGAGGAACCAGGACGGGCTCAGCGTGCACTCGCACTGCCACCGAGCAGACATTGGAGATTTGTCTCGATGCCACCGTCGGCATATCGTAATCCCGAAAGGAGTGTCGTGGTTAAGTCTCACGGCTCTGATCGGGAACGAGGGTCTTGGCTTAACCGCCCGGACTGCGAGGAAGAATACCTCTATAATAAATTACCCCGAATCTCGTGTTCTGGTGCGTGACCATGGGATGCATGGCTGATGGGTAGTTCAGTCGCGAGCGTACTCCCAGCCGGGGTACCTGCGGGCCCCTCGGTTGGGCATAAATTTTCGCTTGCCCGGGTATTGGGGGATCTCTGCCCGGGTGGACTTCTAGTTCTCCCCTACTCGTGGGATTAGTTATGGATAATAGTAAATTTAAAAACACAATAAATGAAGAAGAAAAGAAGGAGAAGAGGAAGGAAGAGTTTAACAAGACGGAAATCGCTTTGTCTAACGGCGAGGAAATTTTACAAGGAACACCCATCTCGCAGGAGCTCCCAGAAGTCGATTTACCTTATGGGAGCAGAAGAATTTCGGAGCGAGTGCGTTCCAGGGCCGCTAGCAGAACTGCTAGTATAACGGTAGACTCTAGCGAAGAAATAGAGTTGGATTTCCGTGTCACCGAGAGTCGTAAGCGTGGACGCTCTAAAGATTCGGATGGTGACACGTCCCAGGATATGATGCCACCCAAGGTTCCCAGCAGCCAGCGAGGGAGATCGCGTACACCGATCTCGGCCCAGTCAGGTTCCCAATTCTCTCGGCGGAGAGTTCACGCCCGTGCTAAAGAGTAGGGTGAAAACGTAGCGGAGGAGGAAGTTGCAGATCTCCTGCTTAAAATTCGCATGCCTAAGGTGGGGGGTTCTGCTCCCCAAACACCATCGATTATGCAGGAGCGAGCGAACGCGGCGGTGGCCATCATCCATAAAGTGGCCACCAAGTCGAAAAATCTTAAGGGCTCTTTTGTAAAGGCCCTTAAGGACTCCTCCTCCGCCGTCTCTGGGGTCGTTGGGTCGTTGATTACAGACGTCACGCGTCTTCAAGCGGCAAACGACTGTCTGACCGAGCAGGTGGCCGAACTCGGTGCACAGTTCGCCCAATTTCGGGCGAAAGCAAATAACTCTGAGCGCCAAAGACCGATGAGGTGTTTTTAATGGCTAGGGTGGCAAATGCAGCAGCTGCTTTGACTGTAGCGGACTTTATTTCCGCTGTGGTCGAGGGGGGCACAGAGTAGCGGAATTTTCTGCCTCCCCACACTGCCCAGCGTGCGCGGCGGGTAATTTGCCCGCCAATAACCAAATTGGGTAAGGCGGCTGCAAGCCTCCCCGCACTATTCCGCAAGCATCAATGGCTAGCCAATAGGCCCAAGCTGCCTCAGATGCTAATCGGGCGTCATCACCGTCGCCCATGGAGAGGCTGTAGAGACGATCCAGTAATAGACCAAGTCTCCAGCCTCCTTGTCCAGACGAACCTAAACCACTGCGCCAGTACGCAGGACCTTTTCCTGCAAAACCATGGCGGAGTGGCCCATCGGAGTGGCCGTAGCCGCGGAGCCCTATTACGTTCCTCCCCGTCCAAACTGGGTGGGTGACCGAGTCTGCTCCGTGGCAGTCATCAGCTCCACGGCTGCTCATTCCCCGCCCTTGTCGCTAAGAGACAAGGGTGCTGGATATGTTGCTGGCGAATGGGGGGGTATCACCATATACGGTATCTACTTCTCCCCCAAACGGAGTCTGTGCTACTTCGAGGTCTTCCTTAACAACCTAGAGACCTCGATATGGCGACTAGCGTCTGGGCACGTCCTCGTGCAGGGGGACTTCAACGCCAAGTCTGTTGCTTGGGGTTCCCCCAGGTCGGACGCACGGGGAGATGCGATAGAGGAGTGGGTGACATCGGTGACCCTCTGTCTCCTAAACAAAGGCTCCACCGACACGTGCGTGTCGTGTGTCGTGGTCGTATAGTGGTTCATCCCGCTTACCGCGGTGAGCTATCTCGAAATTAGATAGGGATCTACTGGAGGAGGCAGCCATCATCTACTCCTGGCTGTCTCCGCAGCCTCCAACCGAGGGAGTAGACATAGGGGCGGGCCGCTTCCGCGATGCGATCACGCAGATCTGCGATGCGGCCATGCCCCACGTTACAGGACGTCGGCCTCCAAGGAAGGAGGTCTACTGGTGGTCCCAGGAGTTGGTGGACCTCCGTGCGGCCTGCATTCGTGCCCGGAGGTCCTACACCCACAGTCGTCGGCGTCACCGCGAAGAGGGGAAAGAGAACCGGCTTCATGAAGAGTACTGAGAGGCGTGGAAAACTCTGAAGCTGGCCATTAGCCGCCCCAAAGAATCGAAGAGAAAGGAGATGCTGGAGGGTCTTGATCGTGACCCCTGAGGTCGCACTTTTTCAACGTGGTAGAGCCATGCTTAGGCACGAATGGGCCAGCTCGACCGGTGCGATACCACGCCCTCACAGAAAACCGGTTGTGAAGTAACGCTTGCGTTGCATTTCCCCGAAATGAGTGAGGTCTCCGGAGGCCCAAAATCCCCCACCCCCCCTAATGATAGCGCTGTTAACAAAAAGGATACCTCAGGGGGGTAAATTGTTTGAGAGGGTCCTCTCTGCCCGCATCGTCCGGAACCTGAGCGAGGTTGGCCCCGATTTATCGGACGCCCAATTTGGTTTCCGAGCGGGGCGTTCGACGATCGGTGCTGTAATGCGCCTGAGGGTCGTGACCGAAGAGGTAGTGAGCTGTGGCGGCGTGATGTTGGCGGTGTCTTTGGACATCGCCAACGCTTTTAATAGTCTGCCATTCAGCTGCATCAGGGAAGCGCTCCATTATCACGGCGTGCCATAGTACCTGAGGCGGTTGGTAGCAGACTATTTGGAGGAGCGTACCGTCGTGTACGAGGACCGAGAGGGAAATTTGAGTCGTCGGCCCATATTGTGTGGTGTTCTGCAGGGGTCTGTCCTTGGACCACTCCTGTGGAACATGGGGTACGACTGGGCCCTTCGAGCTGACTTCCCCCCTGGGCTGGGCGTAATCTGTTACGCCGATGACACTCTGGTCACAGCCCGGGGGTCGACCTTTCAAGATGCGGCATGCTTGGCCACCAGAGGAGCCTCACTGGTGGTCGGGCGCATCGAGGCGCTAGGGTTGCGCGTGACTTTGGATAAGACGGAGGCCCTTTTATTCCATGGGCCCCGTCGAGGTCCACCCCCTGGCGCCTCCATAATGGTCAACTCGATCCTCGTACCGGTTCGGGCCCACATTCGATATCTGGGCCTGATCCTCGACGGAAGGTGGCGCTTTGACGAGCACTTTCTGCAGCTGGCTCCAAGGTTGGTCGGCGATGCGTCTGCCCTTGGGCGCCTTTTGCCCAACTTGGGTGGACCCAGCGTCGCTACAAGACGGCTGTACACGGGGGTTGTCCGGTCAATGGCACTATACGGTGCACCGGTGTGGGCGGATGCTCTAACCGCCCAGAATAGGGCACGCCTTTGGCGCCCTCAGAGGGTTATGGCGGTTAGAGCCATACGTGGCTACCGCACCGTGTCGACAGAGGCGGCGTGCGCGTTGGCCGGAACTCCCCCGTGGGACTTGGAGGCGGAAGTGCTCACCGAAGTTTATTGGCGGACGGCTGAGATTCGGGCGTGTAGCGGCAGTCGGCCCCCGCTCGAAGAGGTACGCGAGTAGCGTGAGGCAGCTCGTCGAGCCACGATGGCCCGGCTGGAGGCTCCACGTGCTAGCTTTGCCGCCATGGAGGCGCTCCAGCCGGTCATCGTCGAATGGGCAGAGCGGCAGCACGGGACTCTTTTTTTCCGACTGACGCAGGTTCTTTCCGGGCACGGCTGCTTCGGAAAGTACCTGCACTCGGTCGCTAGGAAGGAATTAAGCCTGCCGCCTGCCACCACTACGACTGCAGTGAGGACTCAGCTCAGCATACGCTCGCGGACTGCCCCGCTTGGGTGGCGTGGCGTCGGGTCCTCACTGCAGTCATCGGAGAGGATCTCTCGCTACCGGCCGTCATACGCTCTATGGCCGGTAGCGACAGGAATTTTACCGCGGTCGCAACCTTCTGTGAGGAGGTCATCTCGCAGAAGGAGGCGGCGGAGCGGGCCCGAGAGGACGATCTCCACTCGGACCCAATTCGCCGCCGGCGAACCAGGCGTAGGCGCGCTTACCAACGCCTCATGCCGCCCTGAGTGTGGCCGCGGGTGGTCGGAACGGGTTTTCCCCTCCATCCGCCATATAGCCAGCCGCGAGGAGGCGACGTCCTGGTGTGCCTGGACGTTACCTAATTGAGAGTTACCTAAGAGTTCCTTGCGGGCAACAGGCGCTAGGAGGGGTCCGGATGTCTTACCTTATTTCTATTTTTCCTATTTCTCCTATTACAGGCGCAGTATGGCGCACCGTGTGGTTTTAGTCTGTCCGATTCCGACACACCGTTCCACCGAAAACCCCGTTGAGATGACGGCCCGAGGGGATTTACACACGTTAAAAAAAAAAAAAAAAAGGGGGGGGCAGTGCTAGCGTTGTAGAATTACCCCTTGGACGTCATCCCTCAGTACGGATTATATCTGAGGGTGGACACCCAGGCTGCCCCTCGTACTCTGGGGGGGGCTCAAAATCTGCTCGGGGCAAGAGAAGGCATACCGTGGCACCCCTTGTCACGTTTACCGTGGATTTTTGTAACATCAGGGGCTTACATTCTAACCTCGACATTGAGAGACACATCCTACCTCTGCTACCCTGGGTACGGACTGGAACACTCCTTTGTTCCTAAGGGTGGTGTATGCGTGTACGTTAGAGATGATATCACTTCTCGCCGCCTCGGCAATCTTGAAGGTAGGAACCTGCATCTTATGGCTACGTGTAGACTGCGACGACCATCCCCGCATCTACGTATGCCTCTACAGGTCCCATAGCGGTGATGCCGAAACGGACCGACTCATCGACCACGTCCAAATGGCTACAGAGTCAGTGCTCCAGCAGGTCCCATCCTCAGAGATCGTGATTCTTGGCGATTTTAACGCCCATCACGCCGAATGGCTTGGTTCCGAATGCGCAAAACCGATCATGCGGGAAGATCTGTTCACGATTTCGCCTTGGCATATGGCTTGACGTTTCGTTCAGGATCGCATACGTTCGACTCGCAAACGGTGACTCCTCAGGCCAGCACGTGTAGTCCTGTAGAGGAAGGGAGAAGGTGGGACCAATTGGAAGAGCTCATCAGAACACTCCCCGTGATGTAGGCGATAGAGAACTGCCATAGAGGCAACATCTCTTCGCAACTGCAGGGGCTCAAGAGACTGGGTGACCTCAGTACAGTCTATACTGATCTAATACGGACTGCGCGTCGCTGCAACCGATCGAGAGCGTCAAGCAGATACTGCGCATAGCCATCCCAAAGATGAGAGCAGAAAGACACAGATGCTCGGGCGAGAAGAACCGTCTCACCTAGTTCAATACACTCTCGCTCTCGATGTAATCACGCGGATTGAGATCCCGACAGATGTCCATACCCACTATACTAAGCCTATCCTGTAGTGGCAGTTGAGTGTTCTGAAGAGTAGGAAGGAGAAGGAATGGAGACTTTTTGTTTGAAAATGCGCACGCCTATGTTTTCTTGGCGATGAACTCGACCAGATTCTCACAACCCCATTGAGAGATGCGGCTCAAGACCCGGTCAAGCTCAGCAACAAGCTCCTGTCGTTTTCCCTCAACGTCTGCTAGCTTGACAGCAGGATGTCCAAAATATCGCCCGTGTACTGTGCCGTCGTCTGCATAACAATGTATGTTGCCAAGAGCCAACATATCATTGATATGCAGAAGGAACAGCGTGGGCGATAGGACGGAGCCCTGAGGTACACCAGCGCTAACCTCCTGGAAGTCAGAGGCCGCGCCGTCACAGAGAACCCTAATGCGGCGCTTGTGGAGGAAGGCAGCAACCCAGTTGCATAGCTTAGATGGCAGACCAAATGCAGGAAGTTTGGAGAGAAGCGAGCGATGCCAGACCTTGGCCCCCGTACCCTCCTGGAAATGGACGCCGGGTCCCACCGTCCGGTCACCAACCGGCATGACGAGCCACTCCGTGGATTATGCGAGACCTGAGGGGGCTTCCTTCCACGAAACTTGCGCCGATATATCGTTAAGCGCCGTTGTTAACGAAGATAAATACGATAATTCTTTGATAAATTTGAATCGATTTTCGAAATATTTACGGCTAGTGCGCCCCACTGCTTACGTACTTATTGGCCTCGATTAGGGAAAGTTATTGGCCTATTGGTGGTCGTAATTTGGCAAGTGCTTGTTTTCATTAATGCATATGTTGCCACAGAATAAAGGGAAACATTGTGACTCCCTTGATGGGAAACTTACCACGGCAGCGGCTTCAGCCAGGTTACCCTTTCGAGAGCACTGGCGTAGATTACGCAGGTCCCGTCATAAGTGCCAGTCGCCAAGGTTACGGATGCAAGGTAGTAAAAGTGTACATTCCAATTTTTGTTTGTTTCACTACCAAGGCAGTTCACTTGGAGCTTGTGGGTGATTTAACTAGCAATAATTATTTACTAGGTTTGTATAGGTTCATTTCGCGAAGAGGTAAGCCCGTGAATATTTATTCGGATAACGGTACCTCATTTGTTGGTGCGTATAACGATCTCTCAAAGTTTTTGAAGTCTAATGCAGTTTCTTTAATCGAAAATTAGGCTGATGACGGAATCCGGTCCCATTTAATACCTGTCTATAGTCCTCACTTCAGCGGACTCTAGGAGGCGGGTGTCAAGTCGGCAAAATATCATTTACAGCGAGTGTTGGGAAATTGTTATTTAACATTTAAGCAAGAGCTTTACACTACACTGACTCAAATTGAGACGATATTAAATTCTCGTCCACTGACACCGTTGTCTTCAGATCCTAGTGACGACACGCCGCTGACACCAGGACACTTCCTCATTGGCCGATCACGTTGCCGCAACCTAACCTTCAAGACCATTTGACAAATCAATTGTCCCGCTACCACCGAATCGAACAACTGCGTCAGCACTTTTGGGCCAGATGGAGTAAAGAGTACATTGCCGAGCTTCAGCAGAGAACCAAGTGGCGCTCCTGCAAGAATGGTTTGGAGTTGGGCTCTTTGGTCGTGATAAAGGAAGATGGTTCCACCCTTGAAGTGGAAGTTAGGAAGAGTAGTCGCAGTCTACCCTGGTTCCGACGGAATCGTTCGTGTGGCTGATCTTCGTACGTGTACAGGTGTTATCAGGAGGGCCTTTAATAAGATATGCCCGTTGCCTGCTACTACAGATTAAGTTTGTGGTTGAAGACGAAGTCCTCAACGCCCGGGGCATGTTCAACGATTTTGACATTTAAAGTGACATTTGTCAGTCACCTTAACTATGGGAATGAGAAAGGGTTATGACATTATATTATAATAGCGGTATAATAATGCGGTTGGATTTTATGTTTACTTACTATTTTTAACGAAAACTCACCGAAATGGACTGAATAATCAGGAATTTTTATTGAGAAAATTTACATCAGTCACTCAAAACAATATGGACGTGTTGCAACCCGGGAGTAGAAATTAACGTGAATTGACATTCTCTACAAAATATCAGTTTGTCGCTAAAGTGTTTTATTAAATGTAACTGGATATCTCATATTTCATGCATAATATTATTTTATCCTCATGAATAGTGACAACATGGTTGTAACAACATGTTATTCATATTAATTGTTTGATTTAAAATTTGAATAATGACGAACCTTTTGAAATTGCTTTGGTAATAAATAATGATACACATCTGTTTGTATACATATGTATAACCTACTTTTGGCGTAGACTTAAATCTCATGATGGAGCGTTGTGTTCATAAATAAATAAAAATATCGTTAAGCACTATTCAATCCAAGACAACCTATGTCCTACTAAAATAAGCAGTTTTTTTTTTTAAACAAGCTTCTATTTAAAAGCACTAAAAAGAAGTTAGCAGTGGGCAGTTAGGTTTAGATTTGAAGAATTTATTTCTCATAAAAACTGTACAGTTTACTTACAATGAGAACTTTACAATCGTTATTAATTACTTAAACTTACAATGGTCTCAAGTGTTGTACAGTTGACAATCGTACTGAGCCTTGGTTTGAAATTTTAATGTTATACAAAATATAAGCAAACATATATAAACATTGTTACATAATATAATACAAAGTAGTTAGGTATAATCTAATTTAATGTAGGCATTATTATATAGCATGTATGTGTAATTTTAATGTATGTTTAAATATAGGGCGTTCCCATTCTTTTATAGGGTGAGGTAATTTATTATACAGCAATATGTATCCTTGAAACAAAATCGTTTTCTTGCCATAATTCGTCCTTGTGTGTAATCTTCATTTGTGACTGCACGGATGGAGTAGCGGTTTAAGTAGTCACCTCGCCACCACGCTGCTGCGCCTAGTGTTGTGGGTTTGATCCCAGGTTCGATTTTTTTATACAATCATTTTGTTGGAGTAATTAAAGACTTCCCTAGTCGAAGCCTGTACTGGATTTAATAGTTAGATCATAGTTAACTTTAGAACAGACTTTCATGTATCATGATTCAATGCACGTATTTAGGTTAACAGTTAAAGATTTCCCTAGTCTGTAGCCAATTCTGAGTAAAGAATCAGGTTATCGTGAACATGATGCTGAATTGTCATGCATGTTGCGGTATGCAAAAATTCAGCTCAATCGGACACCGGGAAGTCAAATTGAACAAGAGTTGACCTGAACAAACATTCATTGCAAGTTAAAGAAAAAGCTTGTAATGGGATCAGTTAACATTGTCAATATTGTGTGTTAAGCTTTGTTTAAACTACTTCATGTTTACCAACGAATGACAATAACAGAACTAAACAGACGTAAGTGTAAATCAATTACAAATAGTGAAACGGTAAAGTCAAGGGTCAATTGATCAAAGGATTTTGACCCTAATGGATAGCAAAGGAACTCAAATTGGGACCTTAACATCAATCATTGAGGAAGGGTTGAGAGAAGTTATGGTTACTACGCTTCAGCGGCTTGTTGATAAAGGTTATGTAAAACGATAGTTGTTATTCAAGACAGCACTGTGACCCAGATCATATGTCTCTTAGCTTCTGTGGCAAATAGAGAGGATTCTTACATTGTAAAATAACGCGTAATAAACTTATTTCAAACGTATTTGTTTTTTGACCAACTTTTAAGTCTGAATACAATAACATGTACAAGACATAAAGTTGTTTAATCAATTTTGTTAATTTACACAAAAGAAGCGATATAGCCACATTATGAAAAACTTCAAAATTTTAAATTCGAATTGGTCTCGTTAAATGAAACCAATTTTCTGGCACTTTCATTAATTCGTTGCCTGCCTATGAGAGGTTTAGACTGTCGACTTTTTGTGGTCAGCTACGGTCACGAGTTACCCTTTGACATCAGGCAGAATTTTTAATTTGAGTAGAAGCATAGGTTTGTTACTGAAAGTAGTAACAGTAACATAATTTGATACTAACTTGATGTTTACAAGTATGAATTTTCTCTTAAATTTTATTAGAAAAAATATTCTTAATATTGAAATTGATTGTTGGGATATTTAATTCAGTACAATTTTTACCTAATATAACAGTATCTGTAAAATTATAATCAAGTAAGTGTTCCCTTGAGTTCTAAATATTTAATTGACTACAAATTTTAGTGAGTTTGATTATAACCAAATTTGCTACGTTACGTTTGTATACGTTAAAATAGATACCACTTTTATATGCCAATTGAACGTATTTTTAGTTAAGTATTTATAAGCTAATATTGTATTTGACTGTACAATAAAGAGTCAATCAATCTCTCAACTAAAAAACCACATTGTGCATTAATAATGCGAGCAATATCTGAAGCAATGCTTAGCAAAAGAGAGTCAGTACGATAAGGTAAGTACAGAACAGAACAGAACAGTACGATAAGTAAATAAATAACGACTCTGTTCAATCATCTATGTTCCTCAGAGACAGGCAAAAGTTTATCTTTAAGTTTAAGAAATTTAAATAATAAGGGCATAAGAGCAACGAAATATTTCCGTGTTAATGTTCAAACAGACGGAACCCAACTTCCAATAAGAGACCCAGTAAGATGTATCTTGTACTTCAAATGTATCCTCGAAGTTAAAAAATGGCTAGATTTTTCGTTAACTAAAGGAGGACGAAGAAATTAAGTCAATATATTCTAAAACATCCCAGTGCCCCATGAAAAAGCGGCTTTCTGGCCACTGCCGCCACTTATAGTCGAACATTCCTCATAAATTCTATATATCAATCGCTCGTAATCTTTTTTAAGCGGCATATTTGATCTAAAGCCACAATCCTAGCCTCCACAAATAAATTTTGATTTCCCTCAACTCTCGGCTGTCGACAAATTGATACGGGATATGGGTGTGGTAAAGATAATCCCTTCAATTTATTTTACGAAAATCGCTCGGGATTACTGTTGACACCTGCATAAACCAATTTTGACTGAAGTATTATTAATATCTTGAACAAGAAATGATAAAAGTGGTGCGCATGGGAAGGAATCATTATGTATGTAACTAAAGCAATGGACAACAACTTTTGTAGAAAGTTTTCAACGGATATACGGTTTTATAAAAGTGTGTATTTTGGAGATGCTTAGCTGGTTTATGATATGAAGGTAGTCAATGTGAAAGGCTACCTGCTGCGTCGGTGTCAGGCGCCACGTATTTATACATGTGTAGATATAGGTAAATGTCATAAATAAAGCGTGAAATGATTTTCTTTTGTATACTTCAGATACTCGTAGAAAAGAATGCTACCGTGTAATAAATTATTCATGAACAATAATTTGTGCGTCACATAAATAACTCAAAATGGAACAACGCACGATCCAATTGCTTAGTTGCCAAAAAAATAAAATACTTCTTATTTAAACTGAGCATGATACGAGAGTAATAAAAGAATTGAGCGCACATATGTTAATATTTCCGACTGTGGTATTGGTGCATTTAATACAACATTTTTATTAAAGTTGTACAAACTTTTAAGTTATGATCCCGCTTGTGGCTCGTGTACATTAATAGAAGTAAAACGTTCTGCCTGGTTCTCATTTCTCTTTAATTATTCTCTAGATAGACGTAAGCCTTTATTTACTCAGTTCGGTTATCTTCCGCGAAGACCTTCAGAAATATACATATATATTTATATATATTTTTTTAGGCTTAACTATACACGCCCTAACCAAACGTTTTACAAAATTAAAATTAGACTGTGAATTTAGTTAGTTGTAGTAGTTTTACACACTTACGCTGTTAAAAGTATATTATAGTATTGTTTAAAGGTTGTACTTACTTTAAGTTGTAATCTTCTCTGGATAACTCCTGAGTCGGTCCCAAGAAGTAACCTTTATAAACTTCATATACAAAAGTTTACAGACGTTTTATTTACATTTTAAAAGCAATAAATAAGATTCGCAAACAGACTCTCATTTAGATTCCACTTCTCGTTGAGAAAAATATATCTGATTACTCCAGTACCCATATTTCTTTTTTTTTACTAGATTTTCACTATGAAATTTAAGGAGTGTTGATGGTTATGAAGCATCGCTTGAGTTGCTTTTCCCCGAAATTACTGAGTTTTCCGGAGGGCCACTCCCCCTTTCCATTTTCCTCTCCCCTCATC
Source organism: Tyria jacobaeae (assembly GCA_947561695.1). Classification (NCBI taxonomy): domain Eukaryota; kingdom Metazoa; phylum Arthropoda; class Insecta; order Lepidoptera; family Erebidae; genus Tyria; species Tyria jacobaeae. Next base: position 16,233,869 of record OX387220.1, read on the forward strand.
CCCCCTCATCTCTTCCCCATCTCCTCATCCACCCTCTCCTCATTTCCTTTCGCCTAATTTCCTCCCTTCATCCCCCACCCCTCACAACCCTCAAATGCGGGTAGCGCACTTACGACTCTTGAGTTGCAGGTGTCCACAGACGGCGGTTGACACTTACCATCGGGTGACTCGTTTGTTCCTCTGTCCACATATATACCAAAAAGGTGCAACCAATGCCTTTTCAAACCATATTGCTACACTAACAAACATACATTTATTTAGTAATTCAGTTTTATTCCTAGCATTCCTTATTCTCTCATATTGAGATCGATGAGGATTATTAATAAATAAAATATTAATAAATAATCCTCATCATTTTCAGTATTCATAAGATACGTTAATAACAAAACTTTAAACCAGATGGTAGTCTACTTTCTTTATGCTACATCAATCAAACATCAGTAGCTCTTAAATTGGGCTGACTCGAACCGGCTAGCTCTCGTATGACACTGACTTGAAACAGCAATATTTTAATGTAGCTGTATTTCGTTCAGTAAGTGAGAGTTTCTGTAGATGGATAGATCCGAGTATCCAGAGAGCCGTTTCAAATGGCGGGTTATTGGTGAGCCGGGTGGCTCGTCCCGGGCTTGAGCCATCATGAAGGTTGGCGACCGGGAATGCTCCTTTACTGAATATTAGGTTCATTTTTGATATTTATACATTTTTTAAAGTATATTTTAAAGGTCACAACTTTGTTATTTATAATAATTGATATATATGATAATATATGATAAAAACCATAAGTAATACATATATTAAATAAACCCAAAACCAATAAAATTGTAGTTTATGTAATTATTGAAGCTTCTCGTTTGATTGATGGGCAGGCATAAAATTATGTGTCACCGGCTTTGCTTAATACCGTCCGTTAGTAATATCGTAAGTGCGTTGACGTTATTGTTTATCGCGCGTGCTCTTGTGGCTTTATAAATCGCAAAAGTGTAGACTGTAGACCTGGATATGGACAAGTCATGCTATAAATATAACTATAATCGCTTTTAGTAATACAAATTGTTATTTTGTAATAAAATAATAGTGAAGTTTCTCGACTTGCGTTATTTTCGTACCTGCTAAACTTCCAATTAATGGTGGAATAGTAAGGTTAGTTTTTGCTTTTTGATTATTATGAACACACATATACTCAAAACTTAATTACAAATTTTTAAATACAGTCCATTTAATTTAAATCAAATCGTAAAACCTTATATCCTTTTTCTACTTTTCTTTTCTTAAATCTAGTGCACCTACTCACTTATAGATAAGTGACACACACCACCTTAAGGTAGACTGATAATTAATAGTAAATTTCTTTTGTGCTAAAAGTGTTAAAATAGATAAATAAAACCCATTGAAATTTATTGTTTTTAAACTACAACAGAATCCGACCGCATGTAATGTTTTTGATTTGAGCGAAATGTTCACGCTATCATAGAACTGCTTTCTAGTTTTTACACAACAGAACAACTTCGACGCGTGGCTTAGTTGTGTCATTCATGGTTTTATGGCATATATACATACATACATATATACAGTAATTTCTATAGAGTCAAAGCAACAATAGGTTTTGTTATAACTTTTATCAAGTAACAGTTGCTTTTGTCATCCTTTACGTGTTTTGTTATAAAGCTTGTCTTTTGTCATCCTTTGTGTGTTATGGTAAAAAATATGAATGTAATGTATTTATTGATCGCTGTCAACTTACCAAATAACTTTCATATCTTGACCACAATGCTACATCATACAGTGCATATATGAGTTTAAAGATCGACTTGGGCGACCAAGAGCGGGCCACGCCACAATTCTTGCTTTAAGGCTCACTATGAAGAAATCGGTAGAGAGGCAACATAGCATGCCCTCTCGTACCTTTATGTCAGGCTGGATGCTTTGGAAAGTACCCGTATCACATAGGTCAAAAGCCAACGCCTGCATGCTGTCATTGCGGAGGCTGTACCGAGGATACTGCACTACAAACCTCGGTGTAGTGGGCGTGGGGCCAACAACGCCACGTCCTCGAGATAGCTATAGTTGTGCTAGAGACCAGTATACATAAAGGGAATGGGAGAGTGGCTTGCACTCTCCTGGATGCACCAGTTGCCATAGAAAACATCTACGGCCTTCATAGCGCTGGCTTGACGGACGGCTATATTATATACATATATTATATTATATATATATTATGTACATATATGTACATATATATATATATATATATATATATATATATATATATACTACTTCTAAAATTACTCTCCAGCTTTTTATCCAGACACCCAAGCTGGATTCTATTTCTCATTCAGATCGAGATTCATCGGAAAAAGGCTTTCTCACTCACAATTCTACTTGAAGAATTGTTTGTACCTGTCTCATTCATAAATCAGGGCACGCAACATTTGCTCAATCACTGCAAAATTTATTTATATTGCCAAAGTTTAATACGACCCGATGAAAGTTCCAAACCAACGATAGATAAATATATGTTTTTGATTCTTTGAACTATTGAAAAATTCATGCTTGTGCTCCCTTTTATATTTATCACTGTTGTTTAAATTTTTGGTATCATAATCTTGTGTAGTATGAAGCTGCCTTAATCCGTGCTGTCACTGAGGTCAGACCTATTTTTGACGGTCTTATTGCAAACCGGAAACGCAGGTCTGTAGCCCCTTTTAAATTTGGCAGAGTATGTTACAGATAAACTTGTGAACTTCTCCTCGCTGAATTAGCAGAATAACCACAATGCACTTAACTGTATACTTATTTATATGTGTATGTTAGTATATATGTATATATATATATATATATATATTCTTCCATATATATTTTTATGTATGTGTATATTTGTTATATGTTATTATTTGTTAAAATTCCAGATGTCTGCACCTACCTTATCACTTTTCTTCAACACCTCAAGGTTGACTGGTAGAGAATGCCCTAGGCATTAAGTCCGCCTATGTACACGTGTGTATGGAGTTTTTAAATAAATAAATAAACAAATAATAAAATTAGGCATCATTTCGGGATATATTTATTTATTTTTTTTGCTCAAAAAGAGTCAAATATATTAATTATCGTCTGTTACGGGAAGCGAAACGGGATAGGTTTGGGCATATCTGTATTCTTTTCGAGCAATCGAAATTTTACATACATTTTTAAATTCTGATCTGCAGAAAAGAGGTTACATCGAAAACATGCTGATACGTAAAATATCTTATTCTGTATTCGTCTGCTTGTCCTTCTAAATAGTTATTATGACCACTTTAAAAAGAATAGTGATTGCTGTTTAACTTCAAAATCATCAGAAAAACAATTTTCTATTAAATAAATCTGCTCTGAAATAAAAATAAAAAGCCAATAGGTACTGTACTTAATTATGTGTAGCAGAACACTCCAATAATGTTACCCAAGACATACTTATAGCAGAAGTACTGAGCAAATTATCAAGTGCCGTAAGTTATTCAATTCAATTTGAGGTAAATTACCTATGAATTATGTTTGAAAGCTGTTGTCAATTTTTACTTTAAGAAATATATATCTACTGGGAAACCTACCATAACTTGAAGTATTTACAATTATTTTTAGATACATTTATAGATATAGATGTATACATATATACATATGATACAATTAAATCAAATTTATATTTCAGACAAACAGTCTGTACTGTTTTGAGGGACTTAAAAACCTTATTAATGCATTTTCCTGGCTTCACATTATTAGCTATTGTGAAGGCAGAGGTAGAATAATGATGAACCACGAAGTCGCACACGAGCCGTAGCAAGCATTTTTGCATTGAATTTAATACAGTAGTGGGAATATGCAAACGTCTGTGTTTCATATTACTTTACTCGCACGAATAATGCCATTTCAACGTTGAGAAAAATAGAAGTGTCATTTGAAAAGATAATCATTCTAGAATTGTTTTCTGTAAAATCTATAATTTTTTACTTGATAATTTGTTGTTTTGCTACTGCATTTATCATCATCTTATCAGCTTATGAAACGGCCCGATTAGTCTACTTTCTTATTTTCATATTATTATTTCGTATGGTATTTCACTGCGGTGCAATGCTTCTGATATTCAGTCTGTCTTTGTGTTACAAAAGAGGACTATCTGAGAAATTTATAATTTAGATAATCTTTTAACTTAACTTTTAATGACGGTGGCATGTCAATGTACCTATAAATAATTTCATAAAAGTATAGTAGGTCAATTTATTAAGATTTTATGAAAGAATCCCTAATAATATACAAACGTTAATCTAAATAAATTTAAGTCCTCTGTGAACCGAAATTTGTGCTTTATAAATTATTACTCATTGGTAGGTTACATTGGGGATAGAAGCTTTTGGGATTAAAGTAGAACATTCTACTAATTATTTTAAATAGCCTGTGAATGTGAGCTAATATTTTTCTCATTTTCTGTCTTCTGGTTCTGTGTTTTTTAACTTATTTTCACTGCCTATCAGTTACCTTATTTTAATTAATTAATTTTGGCAACATAAAATGGTAAAAATAGTTATTTGTTATGTAGTATATGCTGTACACTAAATTTTATAATACCTATCTGGGGATTTAAAAGAGTGGCCATGAGTTTTATATATGGTATATGGCCTCTATCGCGTGTAGACCTAGCACTAACACACGTTAAAAATATATCTACTTTAATTGTAAAAGGAAATATTCAAATTATCTAATTATAACTGTTGCCCGCCTAAAATATAATCCACTTTAGGAATATTATTATGGCCTTCACGTGTTTGACCAGATTGTTTATTATACTTCGTTTTAACTTGATTACGTTAGGTCACAGTGAAATATGCTCCTGTAAAATATTACTTTATTTTAATTTATTATTTACATTGAGTGGATATCATGAATATTGTTCTGTCATATCATCTGTCTTGAAATACTAATAAATATTAAAAAAAAATACAGACGTGTAAGAAACAACCACATGACTATAACTATATAACTTTCAAATTCATAAATAACAGTAACTGCAATGTTGCTTGTATCTCGATCAGAACTCAAGTGACCAATATAAAACTTATCAAGGCATTTCATGGCCCCACTTGCACTTACATTCGCAGTCACTTGCCAGGCAGACCAATGGCGTGGCGCTTCCAGTGTAGCTTGTTATAATAATGTCTATTAACTAATTTTATTAAATAAAAACTGTTTTATGTATCCATTATTATATAGTTTCCTATTTTTAACAGAATAAATACTAGATTTTGATGTGGCTATAACATACGTGTATTTTTACATAGCCTTAGTGGTACTTGTAAACAAGTAGAGTGAGAGTGTTCTCACAGTATACCTGAAAAGTTCGCTACAAGGAAAATCGCTGTGAGATAGGTGTTCCCTGAGGCATTAGTCCAATCATATTGGTATCTAATGATATAGTTACGCATGAGCAATTTGTGAAAATACCGTAGAACATCCATACGTGTACGTTCGTTATAAGTGTGTCTTAGGGAAATTCCTTCAGAAGGCAATCTTATAATCTACCAGTCTACCCATTCTGATTTATTAAACTTTGAGAAAATAGTAGCGTAGACATGATGCTGTTAAAATAGTATGTAAAATTGGTTACTTATTTTTTCAATTTAGTGCTAGATAGTAATAATTTGCTGCAATACTCAACAACAAATTTCTATTCACGTAGTTCACAATGTAAGTTCTAAGAATATGAACAAATTCGGCTCAATTCTATAAATTTCCAGTGAACGCAGAAATCTGCAAACTAAATTTGTATAAAAACTAATTGTGTGTGTGGGCACTTTAGATGCATCTACTTACCTCTTCGAACGACCTCTACGGACTTCTCTTCGTCACTGTAACGTCCGTCAACTGTTTTTTTTTTTATTTTTTTTTATTTCGTGTTTATTTTAATTTTTTGTTTTTTTTTTTTGCAACAATATCCGAGATCTAATGTGTTCAATCTCTTCCCACATACCAAAGAGGTTGATGTACCACAGTAAGTACATATAGCCACCGTGGAGGCACTCCAGCTTGTCATCGTAGATTGGGGACGACACTCTAGCCTAGTGCAAACGACAGCCACCTATTAGTAGAATGCTTGTTTGTTTAATAGAACTAACCAAATGTGTTTAAAGTAATTGGTTCTTTTTCTCCCGCTTAAAATAGTGATAAGGTACTTGCATATATATATATATTTAAAGTGAGATCTTAATAAAAAAAAAACTCCACCTTTATTTCTCAGTGATAAATCTACTTTTAACTTAAGTCCACCATCAGATGACCAGTCTACTCATTTGACCCCTATCCCATAAAAAAATATCAGGGACGAATCTTATATATATATATTTTCAACTAAATAAATTCTATTTAAGATAATTGTTGACTTATCGTGAGTTTTATACAAAGTTAAATAGTTGAGAAAATATAGAGTAACGCTGTAAAACACTAAAAATAGAACAATAAAATCTATATAATTGATCGGAAATTATCGAAACTCATAACATCATGGAGCTTCTACTGATTAATGGATTATTGACGATAAAACAAAAACATACTATTATCGTGTTTAGAACATTAGTGCTCCTGACATAGGCTATTCATAGCGGCTAGTTTTTAACCTTTTCAAATATTAATACCTTATTATCCTTAGGCCAAGGACACACTCCCTATTTTAGAATATTGTATATATATATATATATATCACATTTATTACATAATATGATCCTGAACCGCGATATTGAATTTCTCATGCCGATTGATACGTATATTCATTGATTCAACAATAAAATCATCGATACTCATACGAAGAAGAAGAAGAATTCTGAAGTAGAGATAGTAAGCAGAAACATTTTGTACACAGAAATATTTTTTTATATCTCTACGCACTCTCGAACTAACTTCAGTACTACACTTTGGCAAAAAGTGAATTATTGTGACAGCGAATTATTCTTATGACAAATACACGAATGAAACATATAGACAGGTTTATAGCCCCCAAAATTATCATATAATAGTAGCAAAAGTTGTTTTAGTAGACTTTCTTTGAGAGTTTGGTGGCTTTCATAACTTTTTTCAGAATGAAAGCTTTTGCTTGTTGTTCAGATATTAATTACTTTTATTCTTATATTATGTATCATGTTATTGTTTAAGGTTTATGGGGACGTTCATTAACTAAACTTCTAATGATATGATTAGCCATATGGCTCCTGGTGGAGTAGAACAAGGTTAGCCTGTCTCTTCCCTTGGGTGTTGTAAAAGGTGATGAAACAGTATATACACAGTCGATGTCCGTTATACAAGAATAGTCTTGTAACAATATTACGTAACTGAGACCAAATTATGGCTTTCAAAAATTATAGCGTTTACTACCTTTCTGCCTCATCCTTTGGAGATACAGGCGTCAGTATATGTATGTTTAATGACAAAAAAAAAATCCAGGTCTTAAAGATTTGGTTCATATTTAAGTACCTTTTAAAGTAAGTCAGTTCATGATTAAGCAAGCTTTTCATTGAAGTTACCTTTGAATTATTCAAGCTAGTTAAGTTAGCATAGAAAAGCTACGGGTCTCCAGGCTTGTCCTTTTAATATTAAATATTAAGTTTGACCCGCAATCTCGTCATTCATCGCTCTCTGTTCCTTCCTTGAATACTCTTTGAAGCAGGTTTAATTTAGTTTCACTGAGGAAAAGACCTTTTCCTTTCATATAACAGTAATTTTCTTTTTGTTTTTACAGTTTTTTACATGTTAATTGCTTTATTGTTTTTTTTTTGTAACTTTATTGTTAGCAAGTATATTTATTTGGGATAAGGGTATATTATATGTATATATATACATCTCTCAGTTTTTTTAAGAAGTATCGAATGGAAATTAAATAAAACGGTTCGTGAAGGTTTCTATGAGTATTTACTCATAATATAATAGTATTCACGACGACTGGGCAGGCTAGTCTAGAAGCTCAATATTGTTTTCCCGAAACCATGCAACAATATGGAAATATTTATGAAATGGTGCGTATAATTTGTCAACTCCAGTATTCAGTCATGCAGAACCCAGACTATTATGCTGCTACCACTGTGTTTTACGATTCATACTACATACACTTTGCCAGCCATGCCTATCTGGTGACAGACAAAGATCACATCAGGTGTACCAAAAATCTGCAATGAAGAGAAATATATTGAGTTTCAGAAACTAAAATAACTTTTTCGTGAAGGCGGCTTGTTCAAACGCCTGTATTAAATATTATTAGATATTGAAATTATCTAACTCACCTCAAGTTTCATTCGTCTGACCACACATCATCTGTGGTGAAACGTCGGTGTGTTAAACCGACGGTGTGTCGGAGCTTCTTTTGTCGAGAGAGGAGAGAGATGGCTTTTCTCTGGCTCTACAGCCTTTCCAGTCATTTTAATGAAGTCGTCTGTAGTAGTTTGAGCAGAAATCGTTTTCATTATTTCTACTGACAACTCAGCAGGAAGCTCTAAAGAAGTTTTTTTTTTTTGTATATTTTAATGATTCTCTCAGCAAGTGACGATCTTCACGGTCTGCGGTGATGCATTTGCGCAAGGTTTGGGGTCTATTTTGATGTGTTCCAATAGCAGACAATCGCTGAATAGCATATTGGACTGCTCAGGGCGAACATTTCTTTCACATTTCTTGAAATCTCTACCTGTTATTTCCCTTATGCAGAAACTGTATCTGCACACGTTTTTTTATTGAAAGTTTGATTTTTATTTGACATAATGCAACGATATTACTTGTTTCTTACTAAAAAAAAATACCTAAGGCACACTAAATCACAGGGTGTGTCCACAACAAGCGATAGTAGCAAACTGATATAAATTGTATCAATCAATGTTTAATAAGTGAATTAAAAATAGATTCGAATGATATGCTATTAGTTAAGTGACAACATAAAGTATTTAACAAATTTAATAACATTGTAAACGCGGGAGAGCCTTGCTTAGGCACGTATAGACCGGGTCGACGTAGTGACATACCATTAGGGGATACGTCTGCACGTTTGCTTCTCTGAATATTTGTATACCTAGCCTGGTTATAGAAATATAAATTATCATGCCATCTAGTGCAGTGTGGCCGTGTGGTTCACCGTGAAGTAGAATAGGGTCACCGTATCACTCTTCCCGGTGGTGTCGTAAAAGTATATAAAGTAGCGACTAAGGGATCGGATTGTTATCTGTCAGACAGTAAGTACACAGTTATACAGTGCCCGGTTGATGGCATTAGGCTTGCCCTCCAATACGTTAGTGGGACTGAATGCTAATTGGCTAAATGTGTGTGTGTAATACACCTCTCCTTGCCCCTTAGGAGATACAGGCATGAGCCTAAATACATACGTATGTAAAATGTCATCTACATCAGTCTCTCATTGTCCTAATAAATTATCGTGACAAGTAATAACATAAGAATCATTATAAAAATTAATATTTCGTATTACTCACATTTATAGAAAGTAAATTGGAATCAGGTTAAGTTCTTACATAAGTAATGCCCACTTGGGCCTAGCTAAGGTTCAGAAATTATTATTAATTCCTTTTACCAAAAGTAGTCTGACAATCATTTAACGTATGTACAAATATATATTGATCTTCAAAAATACATAAAAAATTCTCTTTATTCTGTGCATTGTAAAAATCTATAGAAGTACTCCAATACGTATATGAGTCTGTTTATAGTAAACAGACTTAACATTTTGTACGGTACGTTATTTTAAAACTGACTTAAATGTGCCTTCTCTAAAATATGACCCTGATGGAGCTTATTTCGGTTATGAAATAGTGTTTTAAAAGCTTAGTTGGTAAACCAGTTTCAACTATGAGCGTATTGTCCCTTTCTAGAATATAAACAATGTTTAACAAGCCACATAGAGGTACTACTTAAAGTTTTGAATGAAACTTTGCGTTCGCTTCTATTAAATATAACAAATATGATACGGGTATAATATACCAGTTATGTTATTATAACATAAGAATAAATTATGTTAAAGGACTGGGGTTTCCCAGCATCAGCTACATTGACTTGCTTGTGCTATGGCTTGTACTCCCCGAGCCATCTGTGTCAATAATTTCCCTTTCCTTTCCTTTCTCTTTTCCTTTCAATCCTCTTCCAATTTTTCCTTATTACGATGATGAGACTGAATTATATTAACATGGGAAAGCCATACTTCTGAAAAAATATTTCTTTCTAAAGAATTAAATGAAAGTCAATGCTGTATACCGCCAAGGTAGATTTTAAAGTAAAGCGTCGTACGATCCTGAATCACGATAATAAAGTTCTCGGAGCGATTAGTTTATTTACGACTCTCTAACATCAACAGTAGGGCCGCGGTCCGCCAGGCATGGTCACCTCCCCTCTCCTTTGTGTTGAAGGGACACAACACCCGTTCCTCAACAGCTAAACATTACAGAATACTTAAACAAATTTATTGTTATTTTCATACCTTTTAGTTTATCGTTTAGAAATAAAGAAATATTCGAGTCTGTGCCTATAGATTAATAGACAACTTAATGGCAACAAATTGCGCCACGGAAATTTTTCTATCTTAAAGAGAAATTTTCTTTTCCTAAGAATTTTCTTTGTAATACTTTTTACTTAACAATTTGTCAAGCGACGGCCGGCATCTCTGTCAGGCCTTTTTTACCTTTCGCTCTAAGTATCTGTTCTATTGACACATGACAAATGTAGTAGAATTTGTGAGGGTAGTTTTATTGGTTGATGAGAAATATATGATCTACATATACATATGTACATATATTGTCACTAGTATACACTACAACACAAATGAATAAATAAAGTCTTAAATTGTGATGTTGATTATTCAGTGTGTGATGTGTTCTTTAAATGTCGTTAGTCACACACGTCTCTTTTGTTATGATGATTTTCTGTATTGTAAAGATATTTTTATTCAAATAATAAACACGTTAAGGTTTACAGTTACAGTATCTGTAAACGGTTACTGTTTTGTTTTTAATTTTGGTTTAATAATTGTTATTGTGATATACATATATAGCTAAAAGCGCTGAAGTGTAAACTTTTCATAAATAGTTAAAAAATAACCACAAAAAACTATTTACAACTCTTGTACTTTTACTTAAGATACACGAATAAAATAGTACAGCTTTTGAAGGCCACGTTACCCCTGTAGTATATAATAAAGAAAGGTTCTATAGAGGCTTACGTAGACACGCAGTCGATAATTGCGATTCTTTTCAGGCGAACCAACAAAACGAAAGAATAGGTTCTCCATCTTCCGCGGCCGTACGGAAAGATCCTTGGGTGAACGTCGTTGCCAGACTGTTTACTTCAACGATTGTTAGATCTAGGCTATTGAAGAAGAATTGTAATGGGTGTTTCCAGATATCTTTATATAGAAAGATTACTCTAAGTCACTTTGAGATAAGATGTGGTTGAAAATTTGAGTACAGTTAATGGATGATGAAAACATTTACCAACGCACCATAACGATCTAAAAAAGGCGGTCTTCTTTCGATAATATTTGTGTGTAGGGCCCATTTTGGACAAATAGTCAATTATTCCTGGACGTTCAATGTTTAACAAAGTTTATTTCGTCAATATTTTTTTTAATACTACCCTTAATTTATTTGCTTTCATAGTTGCACGAATTGTGATTATCGTTTCTAAGTATTAGAAGGCACGACGAATAGACCTTTAAAAAGCAAACGGTTCGAAAAACAGACTAATGGGCCCTTTAACTAACTAAATATTAAAAGGTATAGAAATTAAAATAAATATTGGAATGTTTATTCGTATAAAAAGCTGTCTCCAAAGAAGGCAATTTTAAAGAAAACTATTCTCAAAAAAAGAATTTCTAGAGAAAGACTGCTTTGACATAGCTATTGGAAAACTGGTAGGTATAAAGATACTGTACTTTTTGAAATCATTCCTCTGTTATTCTCATACTAATATTTTCTTTTTTCTATACTCCAGGAGTAAATATGTCCTAAACAAAGCTGTAGCAATATTTTATAATCTGATACATCGCAACATTGAAATAGAATTTATACTGTCAAGTTTTTATTTGTGATATAACAAGGTTAACTAACTAACGCCCTATTTCCAACTGTTTTGGCAGCATCACCATCATGGTGGTCGTTTTAGTAATTTAATTTTGGATGTAGGTTTCTTCCCTCTTATGTATCTAAGTGTTACTCTAGAATAAGGTATAGTATACTTTACCTGTACCAACTGTTTCATACAAATCTATCCAACTATTTCAGGGTAAAGGAAAAACTATATATTCTAACTGATAAATATTATTAAGCCATTGCTTTATGAAGCTTGAAATATTAACATAATGTTCATACCCTTATCTCTACTTTATTACACGCAGCCTAGACGCAAAAAAATAATGTTACTTGTTAGTGTGTAAAAACACCTGCAGAATTCCACGCAAATTACGAGTACCGTATATGAACCTTCTATGCAGGGGATTGCGTCTAGACAGCCGATTTTGTATTTCAAATCGACGCTAGGCAATATGATTACAACAATCGTCCGATATATGCACGTATACTTTTTTTCACGATTTACACGTGTCTTTTAAGATACACTTAATTATAACCTTAACACCCAAATAATAATCTACAAACAACCATAAATACTCATTTTAAGCATACAATATAGCGTATCGTCAAGTAAGACTTAATCAAGGAACATTTATTAATTTAAAGGAGAATGAAAAAGTCTGTAATACAATTTCCATACGTACGAGAGTAACTTCATCGTCTGACGATAAACTGTGTCAGTTCGCGGTTACAGCTTGAGTATTAAGTGTTCTATATAAGAAGGGGCTCTTTGAACATGCGAAATGTGTTACGTGAATTCATCTACGTGTAACTGATATTAGTACACGAGTAAACTATACGATGATGCTGATATTAGTACACGAGTATATTCGTATTGGTTATACTGAAAGTTCGACGTTAAATATTAAACTAAATATTAATGTATTTTTGTAATTTTACTTCATGAACCTAATCGTGTACAAAATGGTTTGCTTTGAAGCGACTTCAATAAAGGAAGAGATTCTCAAAGCGGTTGTATTTTGTTTTTTATTTTTTTTTTTTATATTTGTTACTCCGTTATTTATTAACCGACGTCAAAAGTTTTTTTTTTTGTTTGAAAGAATATGCTCTCCGCTTTGTCGTATTTAAATATCCAAGATAACATAAAATTTCCAAAGTACAATAATTAGGGATATGGAATACAGCATTTTACAAATTATCTTTGAAGTCTATCATATACTTTTTAAAAGCCATCTTTTTGTGGTTTCAAAGAGTTTTAAGAAAAAGATTTCACACTAGACAGAGATTCCAGAAAATACTCCAAATCTTTTCTTAGATCCTTCTCACGCCTTGACAACACACTTGCTCTTCACATTTTTAGCTGATTTCAAAGCATTGCTTTGAAATCAGCTAAAAATTGGCAAATTGAAAAGCAAATTGTTTTGGTGATACATACATACATAAAATTCCCGAAAGGTTAGGAAGAGGTGCATTAAACAGCCACATTTTTCCAATTAGAATTTGGTCCTGTAGACCGAAAGGTGTTAGCTACGTGAATACGTATAATAGCAATAACATCATACTGTTTTATGTGCCATTATACAGACAGTTTCATTATACATTTAACTGTGGTAGAGTCATGCTTAGGCACAAATGGGCCGGCTCGACCGGTTCGATACCATGGCCACACAAAAACACGTTGTGAAGTAATGTTTACGTTGCATGTCCTGAATGAGTGAGGTTTCCGGAGGCGCAAATCCCCCTCTCCTCTTTCCTCTCCCCTCATCCCTCCTCTCCTCTTTCCTATATCCTAATCCCCCTCTCCTCTTTCCCATATCCTAATCCACCGTCTCTTCTTTCCCCTACCCGCATCCCCCTATTCATCACTCTCAAAGGCGGTTTCACTTACCATCAGGTGACCCATCTGTTCCTCTGTCCCCCTATAGTATAAAAAAGAAATGAAAATCGATGAACATCCAAAACATATAAAGTATTAATTAGTTTTACTTACATTGCAGTACATAAAAGTTTCTCTTATCTACCTATTATACTATTACACCCCGCCTCAGTAAATTACACCTTTTATCCATTCCTTGTAATAGTTCTACCTGACAAAAAAAATCTATAAGTCCACTACATACAAGATATTTCTTATCAGAATTTTATAATTTTGATATGCATTTATACTTATATCTCCAATACACTTTACTGACAGTGACTTCTTGTTTGCCTAATGGATACTTTGTAGATGTAGCTTGAGTACATTGCACATAAATTCGTTGTTACAACACATGTACATGAAGTCACTTGAGTCAATGTACCACATCTGGCTACTTGTACTTGAAAAATCCGAGAAAGCTACAATTAGACTTTATCGAACCTTATTTTCTTTTTTATTGTTTTCTTTGGCTTTTTACAATACTTCACAAAGTGTCCATGAATATTTCAGTTAAAGCATCGGGAACCTTTCGTGCTAATAAAGGCGTAATAGTAGGCGGCTTTGACTTGTTGTGTTGTCATCATTTGACAAACATATGTAGTCCTTTAACCAGGTTCTTAGTTGAAGGAAACTATTGATTAACTCCTTAACTTGCGCTTATTTTTCTTGTTACATTGTAATGAAAGGTATTATGATGACAGTCCCTGTCTGTTTGTTTTATCATGTACATAGTTTTGACTGATATTAAGTAAAATAACTGGATTTCACGTCCATCGCTGGGCCCACACGTGGTTCTATACTACTCTATAGATCTTCATTCTATAGATATGTTTTTACACTGTTAATTATATATAATAATTCTATAGATATGTTTTTACATGTTGTATTTCTACTATGTGAAGTTATCTCTGCCGTGCAGCTTCTCGAGATTAAATGCAAACTTTGTGCTGGCCACGAGTAACCTCAATTGCACTTTTCGGTAAAACTTTACAATTACGACTGACCTTATTTACAAACTACGGCCTGCTACTTGAACGTGAAATGATATTACAAAACAACGGCTCTCCGTTTACATCTATCAGATTATAATATAATACTTATTTTATATCTTAAGGAAAGTCAATATTTTTACACTTATAATAAAACAAAACCATACTGAACTGTCTTTAACAACAAGTTCTAAAGAGTTCCTCATACAATTAAATACAATTTAAAGTTAAGTTAACTTGACACTATATCTACTTTGAGGGAAAACAATCGAGGTTGCTTAAACCTGAAATAGCATACCATATAATCCAACGTCAGTTTATCGTTTCGAGATGCACCGCTCCGTTCCGCTTACCAGTTTGCTTTTATACCCCAGCTTTTGAACAGCGGGACGTACAAAACATTTTGTGCGTATTCCAGACAATATTGCGAGAAGTGCAAAAAATAGGTTATCAAACTTTTTCCGTAGAGTATGAAATTGCATTTTTATTTTTTATTTTGAATACAAGTTTTACTTTCTCACTAAAAACTTTAATTAACCCTGTTTTTGTTGTTCTCATTATATCATTCGGACATTTTATATTTTCTGTAATATAATGTATATTCTTTAGAATAAAGAATGAGAAGATCTTTACAATGTCAGTATTTTTTATAACTAATAAATATTTCATAACGAATTCATATTAAATGTATTGACAACAAAAAGGTTTGCAAAATGTTATGATTAAGCATGTTAAAAAAGTGTAAACTACTGTTGCTTATGATTCAAAAAGTCAGCCAAGCAAAGTGAGAATCAAGCGATTATGAAGCAAAACTCAATCATACATTGAAATGTTGACGATTTTGTTTAAGACTTTCACAATATCGTCACTTTACACTCGTTGAAATAATATAAAGATCTTAACAATATACAAGTAAACAAACATTTTCTTTTAGACGCGCAGACTGGCCCACTGAAATTAGTTCAGTGTCTACGTGACAGGAGTACAAGGAAATTGTTTACGAGTATTAACCTCCTTTCTTTACTTAGTAGAATAAAAGTTACAAACCTAAGGCTAACAGAAATTAGAATTTTATGTTACAGGCAATAGTAAACTGAATATTCAATGACTTTGAGAATCTTCTGTTTAACTGTTGGCAGCCTTAAAATTTTGTAGTACGTCAGTTATATTTGGGGGGTAATAGAAACGTTATCATATTTAAATAAAAAAATCCTTATTTCATAAAATTGCTTAACATACATATGTATATACAACTATACCTAAAGCTTGTCTGCCCGAAGGAGTAAGCATTGGCGTAATTAACGCCCACACTATGCTATTGAATATAAGGAATTCAAGAGTCGTTAGAGCGCTGACCGCAATGGGGGGTGCGGGAAGGGGAAAGAAGAGAGAGTGATGAGGAGATTGGATAGAGGAGAAGGGGAGTTAGGCCTTCGGAAACCTCACTAATTTCAAGAGTTACTTCAAACCGGTTCGATTGGTTCGACTGGCTCGACCGGTGCGATACCACTATCGCACCGGTCAAGCCGGCCCATTCGTAGATGAGCATGGCTCTACCACTGTTGCTGTGTCAAATGTAAAACTACTATCAAATATATATATGTATATTTTTTTAGGTATAAGGGGGCAAACGACCAGACAGGTAACCTGATAGTAAGTGACAACCTTCGCCCGTGGACACCTCCAACTCAAGAGTACTAGTTAAGTTGCATTTGAGGGTGATGCGGGCGGTATAGGGAAGAGAAACAGGATAGGGGAGGGCTTGGGTCACCGGTACCTCACTGATACGATGAAATAAAACACAAGCAATGTGTAATTGCCAGTTTCTTGTGAGGTATTACTCCGACGTAATATATTTCTTTCGGGTCTGGCACAAAGCGCTCCTTGCGAAGCTTTCTTCCTATGGGCTTCCCGAGAAACTGTGCGATTGGCTCACCAGTTTTCTTACAGACAGAAGCATCAAGGTCGTTGTTGACGGTGCATGTTCCAACTCCAAGTCTGTTAATTCTGGTGTCCCACAAGGCTGTGTGCTATCACCCACGCTGTTTCTTCTGCATATCAATGATATGCTGCAGATTAGCAGCATCCATTGCTATGCGGACGATAGCACGAGTGATGCCCTTTACACCGGCCGCGCTAACATTTCTCGGGTAAACGTCATCGAAAGCCGATCCAAACTTGTGTCTGAAATCGAAACTTCTTTATCAAAAGTTTCAGATTGGGGTCGACTTAACCTAGTCCAGTTTCACCCCAAGAAGACACAGGTTTGCGCGTTCACCGCTAAAAAGTTGCCATTGGTCGTATCACCTCAATTTGAGAGCACTTCCCTAACTGCATCAGCCAGTATCGGAATCCTTGGCGTCGATATATCAAGCGAAGTATAGTTTCGCGGTCACTTAGAGAGTAAGGCCATATTAGCCTCGAAGAAGCTTGTTGTGCTAAACAGATCGAGACAGTATTTTACTCCGGCCCACCGCCTGCAACTTTATAAGGCGCAAGTTCGGCCGCACATGGAATACTGTTCTCATCTCTATGCAGGTGCACCCCAGTACCAACTTCTGCCTCTTGACCGCATTCAACGGAGAGCGACTCGCATCATCGACTGCCAAGATATTTCTGATCGTTTTGACACCTTGGCGTTGCGTAGAGATGTAGCTTCACTCTGCATCCTCTATCGCTTGTATCATGGGGAGTGTTCAGAGGAATTGTTCGGACTTATACCGGCTGCTGGTTTCCGCCATCGTCCTACGCGACAAAATATCCATCCCCATCACCTGGACGACTGGCACTCCACCACTGTGCGCTTCTTCAGAAGCTTTTTGCCTCGCACAACCATCTTATGGAACTAATTGTCGCCTGCCATATTTCCGAACCGATACGACCTTCAAACATTCAAGAAGAGAGCGTACCTCTACCTAAAAGGCCGGCAACGCACTTGTGACTCTTGAGTTGCGGGTGTCCATGGGCGGCGGTAGTCACTTACCATCAGGTGACCCGTCTGCTCGTTTGCCCCCTATCGCATAAAAAAAAAATTCATTGAGTTTTTTTTTATCACAATTTTTGCAAAAATGAAATTTTCTAAAATCAACAAACAACATATCACAAATATTCAATAATATTATAAGGATTGTAACTTTACTTTACTGTTTTTTTTTTATTTGCTTTTTATGATATAGGGGACAGACGAACAGACGGGTCACCTGATGGTAGGTGACAACCGCGCCCTAAGACACCTGAAAGAGCAGTAAGTGCGCTTTTGAGGGCTTAGTAATGAGTACACTGGTACCCTCACTCACTCGGTAGTACAATGCAAGCATTGTTTGTCTACTGGTTTTCTGTGGAGCCGTGGTATTACTCTGTCGAGCTGGTCGAGCCTAAACATGGCTCTCCGAAGGAAAACATATAAATTTAACATTAAAATACAAGTATATAATATCTATTAACTGCAAACACCTAGACAGGACTAAAGCGTAAGCATATTTATGTAATAGCAGGTGTTGCATGTATTAACATCTCTTACTAATATTATATTTTTATATGCTATTTTTATTAGAGCTGATTACAATTTATGTATATACATTTAAAGGTAAATTTCTAAAAACTCAATTTAGAATTTTACCTTCTTTTTAAACAAATAATTATCACTATTACGCTATAGCTTTCAAAGGTTACACACTTTAAGCAGTCATCAACATGATCAGATCCTATATAACGGTTATGGACCGGCAGCCTTATTAAGGCATGTTCCCACAAATTAGAGATAGTTTAAATATTTATTTTTATTTGTGGCCTCGTATAGATGTAATGCTACTGCAAAATTTTTGTTATACTTATAACATGCATAATTTTTGTATAATGTATTGGGCCGTGGACAAGTATATACAAGATTTTTTCAAATATGAAATCTCCATAATAACACGTTTTCAGCCGTGTAATTACGTAATCTTATTATAGGTCTTTCGGTTAGTTTTGAGGGAACGTGTCAAGTAGCTGTCGCGACACGTCGGTACAAGTTAGTTAGATATTCGATGCGGCGTGTTTTAGCTTTGACTTTAATTATTCGAAGTAATTCACTTACAGTACACGCAACCAAGTTTTTACTGTGATTAAATATGGAACGCGATAAATATCATTTTCGTCATTTACTACTATACTTTTTCGATTCAAGAAAAACAGCAGCAGAAGCTCACAGACTTATTGTAGATACGTATCATGAATCTGCACCATTATTAAAATATGTGAATACTGGTTTCGACGATTTAAAAGTGGTAATTTTGATTTAGAGAATAAAGAACGTAATGGAAAACCAAAAAAGTGAAGACGGTGAATTGCAGGCGTTACTGAACGAAAAACCTGCCCGCACACTACAAGAGTTGGCAGAAGAATTAAATGTAGGTAAATCAACAATTTCTGATCGTTTACACGCAATAGGTAAAATTCAAAAACAAGGAAAATGGGTTCCACATGTTTTATCAGAATTAGCTATGCAAAATCGAGTAACCATTTGTGCTTCACTGCCGTCTCGTTACAAAACGGTTTTTTTTTTTTTGTATCAAATCGTAACCGGCGATGAAAAAACGTAGGCAATAATGGGTAGATCCTGGTCAACCGTCCACATCGACTCCAAAGCATAACATTCACGTGGGTGGGACATGAAAGGTGTTATTATGAATTGTTAAAACCAAATGAAACTATCACAGCTGAGCGTTATCAACATCAATCAATTGGATTGAGTCATGCATTGAACCAGAAACGTCCAAGAATCGCACCTAGAAAACAAAAGGTTATTTTACTGCATGACAATCTTTCTCTTTCAGATCTTCAGTGGGAAGTGTTACCGCATCCCGCATATTCACCAGATTGTGCTCCTTCTGATTACCACCTATTTCGATCTATGCAATACAGCCTTGCAGATCAGCACTTCAAATCTTACGAATGTATCAAAAAATGGATCGATGAATGGATCGCTTCAAAAGATGATTAGTTTTTTTATGATGGAATCCATTTATTGGCCGAAAATGGCAAAAGGTTGTAGCTAGTAATGGAGCATATTTTGATTAAAATATAAAGTATCTTTTTTATAATACAAGAGTATTTAATTTTTAAAAAATCCGTCAAAACAAATCGGAAGACCTCATAAAAACAGTATGTTAGTAGTAGTAGTGATTGTTCGCTGCCGAATTGCCATTGATAATTCTCCCATTGGTGTATATTATAGATTCATTTTTAAGTCAACCCGTGATTACGATCGATAAAATTCGATCATTCTAGTAACCAGAAAAATAGTGTACCTCTTAAAAATTATCGTGAGTAAGCCAAGAGTTAAAAACTTAATAAATTTATTTGTATTCAGTTCATTTTCAAGCAATTTAAGCAATTATTTTGTCTTTTTAATATATTCGTAAAAAACATTTTTTTTTATATAAACAGAATTAATATCGAAAGTCCAAAAGTTACAGCCGTAACTAAAACGTCTCGTGTGTGCAAGCCTAAACCTACCAATTTGTGTTACGCCTCTTCGATGAAGGCGTCTGAGTGCTCGGCAATCATCTGGAATTATCTAAAGTTAGATCTATAGTCGTATGTTTTGGTGAATAGTAGGGTCGGCCAAAATGCTTTTGGTAATAGGCATTCAATATATATTAAGCTACATATTACATTGGATGTTGTCCTTATATTTTGGGTGTATTAAATGTTATAACTACGTTTTTCGTATTTTTATCACATATCACCATTTTTTTCTGACTGCTTAATCAGGAGGGCTTTGTTTTTGAAGTGTGTGTATGTATGTATGAAGTTTTTTTGTCACGTGCAGCCTGAAGGGCTTGATGATGTCTACATGTGAGGTGTCAATTGATCGCCTTAATAGAAGACGTGACTTTGGGTCTAATATTTTAATATAGTGCAATTGGGTTTTATATATTTTTTGCTTATGTAACTGTTTTAAATGTTCTCAGCTCCTATGCAAATCAAATGTATGGGTTTGGATTTAATCGCTGTTATACTTAACTTAGTAATATTTCTAGACGTTGTATGTATTGCGACCTGTTATGAGCAGAAGTTTGGGTAGTTACGGCAACTCTCAATTAAGGGTGGCTCAATAGACTCTCATTAGTCCAACCGTTATTACGATCAATATTATTCTATCAACAAAGTGATTAATATAAGTTTTATTATATGTATTCTAATACAGTGTTTTACAGGATAACTATAAATGTAAAAAAACCATCAAGTGATTCTGTTTGAATAGCCTCTCCAGTCACTGTAAGTTAAGGACATTCGAGTACGTACCTCAACTTTTGCGGGCTAATGTAGTCTTACCTTCTTTACCTCGAGTTGCTATGCACAAATTTCTTCCTTCTTTACCTTAGCCAAAACTTCGATTGTCCAATATAAATTTAAGAGAATGGTAGAAAGATAATGAACGAAAGCGGAATTTATCAAAATACTCTTATCAAACGATATATTTAAAACCCATATCTCAGTGATTTATTCAGTAAGTATTTACGAGGTCATTATTTTAATCTGGATCCGTGATAGTATCCGTATTGTGGTGAGATTAAACCCATGCATGTAACAATGTGTTTTCATCCGATTACATTGAAACTAAAAGGAAAGGGTGTAATTTTATCTATAAGGGATAGCTTTCATTGTTCGAATTAAGATGTTGCTTAGGGTCTCTCAACAACAAATATATCGATCTAAACTTTGCTTGTATTATATTTTCACAATGGTTGAGGGTCTAAAAGTAAAATCAGAAATAGATGTGGTTTTGAATATAGTCTTTTAGCAAAATGGTTTATAAATAAAATTAATCTAAATTACAAATTACTTTCTATAGAAAGGTTATTCTCGAAATTCGAGGCCTTTCAATATTTTCAATACATTCATTGAGTACCCAACTGAATTTCGGAGTAATTCAGGACCCAGATTTAAGAAGGAAAAAGAAATGTGACGAATAAAAGTGAGTTATAGTAAGCATTGATTCACCCCAGTATGCCACTGTGAGGAATGGCCTTACATTGGATTAGGCAATATGGCCGTTGTCATTGAAACGAATACCTAAGATCTTCACTAGTAAATCCTGTTTGAATCAAATATTGAGGAAAGATTTTTGATACATTTTAAAAATAAAGATTTTATTGCGGATGAACCAACGATATCTCAGTATTAGTATATGACTGGCCTTTTGGTCTTGTGGTTAGTGACCCTAACTGCTGAGTGCTGGGGACAAAAATTGTGTGATCAACAAATAATTGTTCCGAGTCTGGGTGTTCTTTGTGTCCGTTTTCTTTATGTTTGTTAAGTCCCCCGTGACACAACAGTAATAATAATAAGTAAGTGCTGCTAAAAAATAAATGGCTTGTATAATTACATAATGTTTTGCGGAGTTAGATATTATAAAAGTAAACGCATTTTATGATAGTGTGTATTATTGTTATGGATTATTACATAATTTTACATGTTTCTTGAATAGTTACAGTAATAATATATATAGGTATAGATTAATTCGTTCTCAACCTACAATTTAGTAGTATACACACAAATCACAAATCTGAAGTGCAGTTATAAGTATAACTGTCGAGATGAAACGAATGCAAACAGTTGTAATGACAATAGTTAATATATTTTTATAGAGTACAAGTTTTAAACAAAATACTGTTTGCAATCCGAGTATTTTTTGTTGTATTTATTTTGTTTAAAAAATGCGTTGCTTTATTTATAATTTAAATACTTGTTCCTGAGTGTTTTTATTGAATTTATTTTGTACTGAAAATGCATTGTTTTATTTATGTATTAAATACTTGTTTCTGTATCTTAACTGATATACATATATTGTCAAGTATAATCTGATATATCATTTACTACGGTGACTTTTAGAATAAACTGTGTACATACATTGAGGTTGTCGTAAAAACTGTCGACCTGAGAACATGTAGCATTATACTGACCACACATTCGTGACATTGAATTATTTTGAGACATATTGTTATTGCTAGCAGGAATAGAAAACAGTTTTGAAATACGCACAGATCTGGTTCGTATCGAGGCTACCATTTACAGTTTTGTGTAGGTGCACATGTCGCTCATCTTCTGTTCTCTAGACTGATGATATTACAGTTACAGTCGACTCTCATTATCATGTAGCTTACGGCTTAAGCCAAACCTAGAGGATATTGCTCTTACGAAACATCTCTGAACAGCTTCTAGTATATCTATATGAGTTCTGTAAATGGGAGACCATATTGATGAACAATACGTATACTTTTATTAAGCAACAGTATCATGTTACTGGAAATTTTAGTAGCATTTCGGCCACAAAGGAGATCATTATATTACCCTGTGTGCCAAACTGTTTTTTTTTTTTTTAATAAAAGTTACAGCTTGTCATTATTTTTTTTATAATTAATGACAACGAATTTCTATTGCACCACTTAACAATTATGTTTAAGTCAGATTGGAGACTTTCAAAATTACGTAGATCAGATATACACCTAAAGATTTCTATATCATTTGCGTAAACTAGAGTTTTACTAACAATTTTATCAAGTAAATCGTTATTAAAATCAAGAAGAGTATGCGACCTAGATTAGAGCCTTGTTGGACTCCGGATATCGCAAGAAATGGGTTAGATTGCGATTAAGTAAGTACGATGTAAGCCATCTGTACAAATTACCATGTATACCAATATGTTGTAGCTTTATGAGCAACTTCAAAGGATCAACACGATTAAACGTTTTAAAAAAATCTGTATATATTGAGTATACCGCTTGCTTTTCACGGTTAAGACTCAGATATAGGTATATTTCGTATAGCAAAGACATTAGTAGTTTTTGATGTACCTATTATAAAACCATTTTGCTGTGGACTCAATATATGCTTTAAGTGTATATACATATGTTCGTAAACATACGAGTACCTCAAAGACGAGCCTCAAAGATTTTAGAAAAGGAGTTTAATATAGTAATTGGGTGATACTTTGAAATATCGTTCATTTTACGAGATTTATGTATGGGAGTGAATTTAGCTATTTTCCAAGGAGCTGGAAATGCGCCTTCTGGTATCGACTAGTAGAAAATAATCTATTGCGGCTTAACCAACGCTGTGGCACAGAACCGTTTAAATACAGGAGGAATGCCTTCCAAACCACTAACGCTTATCTAAATCAGTGTTTTGCAATTTCTTAACAGATCTACTCTTTACAACTCTTTTATTTATTTTAGTATAATCATATCATTTATCGTCATAAATATATACTTTGACAATAAGAGACAAGATAGCCATGCTTATCTAAATAAATGATCCTGCTGTGTCGTCGGATATAATGATTTACATTAATTAGTTACTTGTTTATAAAAAACAGTGGCCGGCATTTAATATCTTTTTATCTTTTAATTTCATTACGCGTAGTTCAATAAACAATATTTCAATTACTTAAAACATACTTCTCCATATTTTTTTTTCTTTTTACGAGTTCTTTGCGTTGCAGAGAGTTTTTATTTGAAGCCTATCCCTTCTCGTTTGCTTTCAATTTTGTTAATTTAATTTATTTCTCAATTCAGGCGAGTAAATATGTAAATATTTACACGCTATCAGACGTTAATCCACCAATTGAAATTGAATCTAACAAAGTTTCTAATGGAGCACAAGAGTTTATAAAACAGATTTCATATTTAAATATATAAAACGGTTTTATGGAAATAGCAATTATGCCAATATTTGCTATATTGAAAAGTTATTTTCGATTATTACACCAATTATGTAAAACTTGTAAATCCTCCTATAGCGTGTCCAGAATACTACTTAAAAAACTTTAGTACCTGTTTTATGACTTAAATTACAAAGTATGCTAATATTTTCCAAAACAAAGGCAAACTGGTAAATAGAATTTTATAAAGATAAATTTAAATTGTTAGATTTGCAAAATGATTTGCAACACAACGAATGATGGATGTTTAATTAAAACGTTTAATGAGTTGAAGTAAACAGCAAGTTTGTCTAGAATGAAAAAGGAACGGTCATAAATAAGTAAAGTTATTAAAAAAATATAAACTTTTTTTAACTGACATTATAGAGATATTCAAATTTTAAATCATCGGTTAAAATCCATATAACCGTTTAGGCTGACAAAGAATCATTAGACATAAGTATTTACACCCGAAAGACATAACCCTCTTCGGCGGTTGGGTAAAAAAACCCGACTTCGTTTAAAATACAAATGAAAACAAACATATTCGTAATCTATCTACTAGCATAGGTCGTAACTAAGCCGAATCTACTTTTCTTTTTTTCTCTCTTTTTCTTTTTAAAAATACAACTCCCGCATTAGAAATTATTCCTGTTTCGCGGGGGACTTTACAAACATACATACAACGGACACAAATAACACCCAAACCCGGGACAACTAATTGTAGATCACACCAATTTTCGTCCCGTGTAGTAATAGAGCCACGACCTTCGGTTCAGCAGTCAGGGTCACTAACCACTAGACCAAGAGGCCGGTGCTACTGTACCAGTACTAACACCTTATGTCTAAGATCACATAAGTATATAGATATAAAATGTATAAATACTGATATAACGATAAATTATATAATTTACTAAAATAAATATACTTTGGTTTTTGTTGATTTAACTTAAGAACAATGACGTACTATCCAAAAATTGTGTACGTATTTTTTTTTAAAGAATACTAGCAACGCGGGTCACACATTACTAGTAGGTCCGATTCCGACACACTGTTGCACCGAAAATCCCAGTGGGACGAAGGCCCGGGGGGGTTTCTACACGTTAAAAAAAAGGGGTAGGTTTACGACGGTAGTGTACTGGGCGGGAATTGAACCTGCAACCACTTGATCGCAAGTCCGACGCCTCAGCCATCACACTATCGCTGCTTAATTTGGAACATCTACCTCCTTGTCTTGCATATAATAAAATACTCTTTAATTTATCAGCCTCATATTACATTTTGACGTCTTAATTAACATCTCTTAAGCTTTAAACCGTATCAGAAGCTCTGAGGATTTACTTAATAAGAGAAATATACGAGAGTTAATGAACCTACTTTAAAGTAACTCAACACAAATTTCTGTTAGCGCCAAGTAACCTAATGAGCTCGTTAGAGATTATGTTATTTATGGCATTCTTACAAGAATAAAACAAGAATATTACGTTGTAGCGTGCTCTGAAATAGTTGCAAATCATCAATATATATTTTTTGTGCCCTGATGTTATAATTATGACTATCACACAAGTATATATTGTTAGAATTCAATAAACAGGTCTCAGTTACTATATCAACAATTTTTTATTCCATCTACTAGTAATTAAGTGCGTGTACCCATTAGGTTCCTCTTTGTAAATATTATTGTGCATGTTCTTCAGCTTCCATCAGTCTGAAAATACCCCATGTCCATCCCCAAATTAAAGATATTTGGGTCGAGTAAATGGCACATGAAAATGTCATGGTTTCTATCCATTAGGAAAAAGTTAGCAAATTCCTTGGAAAGTTGTCCAAAGAAAAATTAGAACTAGGAACAAATTTAGTATTTTATTACTCACAAATTTTTGTCATTTTTTTAAATATTTGGCTTATATTTTATAATTATAAATATTTTAAGGTAGTAGCTAGTCCTTATCCTAAAAATGCAAAAGTAAGCTCTCACGTTTTAGCTACAGAACCGATGAGATATCGAGTCCATTCCAAATATTGAATCCAAATTATTGGTATACCTTTCAAATATTTTTAAACAAATGCTAATATAGCTAATGGTACATGTTGGAACGTTTCCACCTCTTACTAATAAAGTGCGGAGCTACATTGAAGGTTCCTTTTATATCTAAATTATGTTGTTTACCTTCTTAAACACCAAACCTCACAAAAGCTCTCGACTTTTTTCAGGCGGTTTAATCTACCTTGTGCAAATTTTAGGTTTTTTTTTTTTTATATTATAGGGGGGCAGATGAACAGACGGGTTACCTTATGTTGACAACTGCCGACCATAGACACTTGCAACTGGAGAGTCGTAAGTGCGCTGCTCACCTTTGAGGGTGAAGAGGGATGAGGGTATGCGGGGAGAGGAAAGAGACAGTGACGAGAAGATGGGAAAAGGAATAAGGAGAGGGGAGTTAGGCCTCCGTAAACCTCACAAATTTCGGGGAAATGCAACGCAGGTGTTGCTTCACATCCGGTTTTCTGTGAAGCCATGGAATTGCACCGGTTACTATATTTTCATTTCAGTATTCCATGCAGAACTAAACTGTACATAAAATAAAATTATAAACTATTAAAAAAACACATTTCAGTATAAACGTCCCCTTTTTCTGCGTGAAGCTTTGAAGTTAAAAAATAATAAAAAAAAAATAAAAGAAGTTCTCGGTGGAACAGAATAGAGCTACCCCCCCCCCCCCCCCTTTTCCAATGGGTGTCGCATAAAGCGACTAAGGGATCAAACTGTTTTCTATCAGACTGCATATGCAGTCACAGAGTGCCTTGTTGGCACAAATAGGCTTGCATCCTATTACGTTAGTGGGACCAAATTCTAGTTGTTAGTATTTAGGTGTTTAACATACCTCCGCCTTTTTATGCAATAGGTGGTAAACGAACAGACGGGTACAGTAAACAGGGTAGTACACCTGATGGTAAGTGACTACCGCCGCCCATGGACACCCGCAATTCAAGAGTCACAAGTGCGTTGCCGGCCTTTTAGGCAGGAGTACGCTCTTTTCTTGAAGGTTTGAAAATACGGCAAGTGACAATTTGTTCCATAAGCTGGTTGTGCGAGACAAAAAGTTTCTGGAGAAGTTTCTGCACAATACATGAAAATGTTTATCTTTTTTAGTTTCCTGTACGGGTAAAATCAGCGTCGCTAAAAGCTACGTCAAATACAGATTAGGATATATATGATTGCTAAAATATGATAAAAGACTTTGATAATGACTTTGATACTCCCACCACATAGAATCCATTAAAATTTACAAGAATTATTTTAGTATTTAGCCCTAAGTTGTGTCCACGAAATTATTTAAAACTTACGAAAATTGAAGCAGTTTTATTACATATAAACTTTTAAGTACGTATACAGAATACATACACTCAAAAAACAAAACACTTATATTTGAGCATTCGGTTAAAAATATCACATCAACTTTCTGTTACGCTGGAAATTCTTATTTATGTTGCTAAAATAAAATCAGTAGTTATATATAACTACATATGTACATTATTAAAGCAATTCGGTACAAAAAAACCTCATTATTAGGTTATAATTATTTTTTGCAATGAACTACAAGTACATATTATGACTTCTATTTAAGCTCAAAGACAAAATAGTGGGCCATTAGTAGGGCGTTATTTGCTAGAAATTAAAACTCTTGGAAGAGCCATGCTTAGCCACGAATGGGCAGGCTCAATCGGAGTAATACCACCTCACGGAAAACCGGTAGACAAACAATGCTTGCATTGTATTTCCGAGTGATTGAGGGTAACTGAAGCCCAACTCCCCCTATCCTCTTTCCTATACCCTCATCACCCCTGTAATTTTTCTCCTTACCTCTTCCTCCTCCCTTATCACCACTCTCCTCTTTCCCCTCTCCTCACAACGCTCTCTTTTTAGCCTCCCTCATCACCCTCAAAGATGGGCAGCGCAATTACGACTCTTGAGGTGATAACCTCGACCAATAGACACAACTCAAGACCAGGTGGTACGTCTATATTATAAATGTTAAAAAATCTATAAAACTTGCTATGTCATTACTTCTAATCCGTAGTGATAAGCCGTCCACATATAATGTTTCATCATGTGCCATGTTTTCAGAATCAAATTGGTACAAAAGAGTGCGTAAACATCTATGGGAACCAGTGCCAGTGTATGATGGTGAAAAACGAAGAATACGTCAACAACAAGTTGTCACTAAATAAACTGTCGCAAAACTTCTTTATCGCGTACGCCTTTTTTTTTAATAGGACCACTAAACAAAAGATATAAGCATTTTATTTTCTATTTTGGCATCAGTATACACGCAAGAACGAATTTAAGTACTAGGTTGTTTTTATTTTTTAAAATGGTTCTTTATACAAACAACTTTGGTCGTTTCAATTATTTAAAAATCCATTTCATTGTTTTCGTTTACAAACATGAGCTTTATGACAATAGTTTGACAACTCACAAATGAAGACCTATAATCCTCGAGGTATAAATTTGGTGATTTTGTTGTCTAAGAGAAACTAAAAGTGCAAACTCCTGCACAAGACTTTTGTTACCTAATTCAAAACTTAAGATTTTAGTGTTACAAAAACTACACTCTTTCGACTTCCTAAATTCGGACTGACCTTCCTCAGCTTTTATGCACCTATTGGAGCTAGTATAAATAAAATTGAGATCACTTGGATCAAAGTTCTTCTTAATAAAAACAGTGGCTTTCTGGATAGATATTGTTTGTATTGTATTGATAAAAAAATGTTTATTTCTATATTCCTAGTGTGAAGTTCATTTAATGAATATCGTTAATATTTTATAAACCTTTCTTCACCCGATAACGGCAGTAACTTGTACCACGTCTAAAGAGTTTATTATGTAGACGTGAGAACGTTTGTCTAAGAACTAATTTCCTTTGTCCAAGGACGCAAGATCGATGCGTCTACTTACCAACATTTTGTATGAGAAGAATTATTTCCAAGACAATGACGCAAATAATTTTAAGGTCCACATTTGGATTGCTTTAGGAAATATGTAGCTAATAAGTTACTCGAATGTAATAGCCTTGATGATAGCTCGAGTTGGCGTTTGTTTCACTTCATTAATTGACGGCTGATTTTGTTATAATCAACTCCCTTCTGCAACTTTAGTAATGAATAACTTTACGCCATTGTGTGATATATGATTTATTTTATTCACTTGGCTTATATGATAAACAACGGAAAGTAAATATGGGCATATCGAAAACTTAGTTTCGCAGTTTAACGTTCTTAAGATATCATCCTTAACAGAATGAAGTGATTCCTTGTAACCGTGCTATGAAGGCAGGCGGATATGTACATTTGAAAGCACGACCAAAACTTAAATGTTTCTAATGCTTTGGAACCTTGAACTGTTGCTTATTGTTTTTATAGACTTGTAAGTAATTATCAAATAGTAGGATTATTGTAGGATCTTACTTTTCAATAACTTGCAAAGATAACTACAGAAATAGAAACAAGTCGATTCCCTTTAGTGTTTACTTAATTTAAAAATTGATTATAAGTATTTCATAGTAAGCCAAATGATATATTGTTTTGAATCTTGATTTATTAAACAACTAGCGTCATCAGTGCTCTTTCATTCCATTTTATATTCGGTTATCTAAAACAATTACTGAAATCGCTGGGTATAAAAATTTACTGGCTGGCAATACTTCAGTAGGCAAAAAGATATACAATAATATAATATGGCCTTTTTACTCATTTGAAGGGACGAATATTACGATCTCGCAGACTGATGTTTGAGTATACATCGTAACATCTGACTACAAAGCTACCAGTTTACTTTTATTACATTTTTAGGTCCTGAGTATCAAGTACTTTATGTTGTACAAATTTTATTGGGGGCGATCAACGTTTGACCTCGTTTCAATCATTTGAACTCATCATGCTTAAGCCTTTGAGGGCTAAAATTTATTATGTACAACAATCACATTGAAGTATTTATTACATGTTGGCTGGCCCGGCAAATTTTGTACCAATTTAGAATAAATTTATGTTGTGTTAACTTACAACTTAACCGTATATATTCTTTATTATTGAAATCAGTTTGTTTTTATCTCATCTTTTTATTTTTAATTGGTTATTCTGCCTTAGACCTTTACAAGATTTATTTAAGAATTTATGAATCGAATATTTACAATACCATGTTCTTTATTAAATACCACAGAGAAGATACAATATAAAAATAAAGAATAATATACAGATTGCTGGTACAATCGGCGGTCTTATCGCTGGTTGATTTTTTTTCCAGAAAACCTTTGTAATGGACAAGTGCAATGGATTAGTACATAAGATAGTTTGTATATGCGTAAAGTAAGCTTACTATTTTACTATATGATGAAAATGGATACTTATATAGTAATTAGATAATTAAAGCTCAAATGCATTGATATGTTATTTGAATATTGCTTTATATATAAGGTACGTAAATATGCTAACCATGCATACTTCTCATCGATCACGTTCACGTTCACGTCACCCAGATTTTTACGATCATTTGGTATAAAACAAAGGCCTCCAAAATACGGGTTAGCCTTTGGCTCAATTCGAGTGGAAATTTTGCCTCTCCTAGAATAATTAAAAGTTTCATACAGTTGTAGACTTGAATGTTTTAATCGATACACCTGCAGTGTCTATTGTCCTCGTAACATAATAATACGAATGTATTATAAAGCAATTTCTAATAGTTGGTAATATTTCCGTCACCCTCTCGTTTTTACTTTATGTGATAAATCATTGTTATTCTGTGATTGTGTTCTATAATCGGCCATATTCATAGCGTGAGTTAACTTGCCGATGTATGTAGTTGATTAGAGCTATTGAATGTATAATATTGTGTTTTTTTTATTACTAACTAGGTGGCACAAGAGAGCCTGTCCAGTCTTATTTTTTATTAATTTCTTTGTAATTATTTTGATACCACAGAAAAGAAAAACAACCTTTTTTAGCTCCTACAAGTGCTACTCTTAATTCCAATAACTAAATTACTTTTTTATGAACGCCGCATTCGCTTTGAAAATGTAAGCATACTTGGAAAGTCGCGTAACGCTTTAGTTTCTAAACTTTTAGACTTCTGTTTTATTAAAATTCAAGAAACTAGTTATGAAATATGTCAACTTCAGTCTGCAGTATGAAGCCAATCTATTTAATGGATAACTCCACCAGCCGTAATTTACAAGGAACTCACCGGTGGCTTATGTATATGTTATTTGTGTTTTAAAAGATTTAGGACCGTATGTTTGTGGGTGTATTTTTTTTAAGATATAAAAACAGATCTAAAAATATACTTATTCGGTAACCTTGAAATTTAGATGTTCCAAATGCAAGTAATGGATGAAGTCAAAATTCAATTTTTACATTATCCATTACTTTACGCGTCACACTCGACTTTCTCGTGACATAATTAACCGAACACAAAATGTAATAAGCTGTAATTCTTCATTCTTTGATTTTGAACTTTAGAATCGTGAATGTAAACTTTTACTCAAAAAATAACTTTCTTGAAATCGGTTCACAAATGGTGTAGATATCGAGTAACATAGAAACAAAAAAAAGTAGTTGAATTGACAACCTCCTTTTTCTTTGAAGTCGCTTTAAAGAGATTGATTTTACTACTGAATATGTCGTTTTAGCACAAGAAGAGTGTTAAATTGTAAAAAAAAGAACAAGACTTATGGTAAAATCTATAACGTATATTCAAGTTCCGTTGTCCCTGTTGTTAATTTAAGCTGTGATTTATTTTGAACAAAGTTTTGTACTAAAAACGCTATGGACTAACAGTATCATCAAGAATCCATGTTAAACAACTTTTAAATACTACGTAACATTGAAATGTGGATCAAAAACTAAAACATTGCTTTTGTTTTATATTTTATTTTAAAGAAGAAGTTAAACAACAGAAGCAGTATAAGAGGCTTCGTGCTAATTCTAGATAAAACAATACAGGGCATACAATAAATTGCAGTAAAGTTGTTTTAAGGTTAGTTGGCGCTGTGACAAAACAAACTCAATAAATTTAGTGTACATTTTTCCTTTCGAAATAAGGAGACAACGAGACGCTATTGCTATTAAAGCTTGTTTAATGTAATATTTTGTTATTTGCAAATTTAATGCTTTTATCGCTTAACCAATAACCGACTTAACACCTAGGACACGCCAATGTTAACAAAATATATATGACATCCCTTTTTTTTTAAACAAAAAAGATTATTACTAGTGGACAATGCATAGAAAATTACTGCTGAACAAGACTACAGAAAATGTGTACAAATGAATGGATAAGATATTTATTTTTGAAACCTACAAAAAGGAGCAGCACTAAACATGATGTTAGAAATGTAAATGATTTGATTTATTCATGATTCATTTTATTTTCTACGTCTTTTGAAACGTGACTGAAAACTCAAACAGTATTTTTTTCGTTGTTCGTAAGTTTTGAACAATTTTATTTACTGTAATGTCAGCACTGATCTTCATTCAATGCTTACGAAAGAGGATATATTTTAATTTGACTGGCACTGGCTACATTGATGTTGTGACACAAACGAAATGAAAGAACAAAAAACAAAGGAGAGAGGCCCACTGGTTTTGGCGTGGCTAGGTTTTGAACGGGCTTCATGTTTTGATTTTAAATTTTAGATAATTTTGATAATAACACTGTTTTAATGAAGATTGAGTTGAAATACAAGTTTAAATGAGCACCTACAATAAATATATTTTGTATGTTTACTAAGATTATTTCTGAGTGATAGTATACACCATAAACGCTGATATAAATTATTTATGGTATAAACAAGATATACCTATTATAACATGACATACATCTCTAGAATAGCCTTCTACCCTGGGCCTCAGACATACAATGGTATAAGCTTAATGGAATTTCCGTTATTCCGTTCCGAATAAGGTAGCATAAGGTATTACTGAGCAACATATGTATAAGAATATGTTTTACATTTTTTAGTTCTCAGAGTAACTGATCATTTTCTTTGTGCTTAAAGTCTCAATTAAGTGCAAATATTCTATTAGTAAATCGCTTCTGAAATATTCTATTTGCAAATTATTTTTATAATAGTAAGATCAGTAGGTTGATTTCTGTGTGTGATTTCCAAAATACTTTGTAATGATTTTATGAAAAGGAGTTAAGACATGATATAAATGTTTACTACTGTAGATTAGAATACACATAGATATATTTAAAATAAAGAACTTTCTATTTTCACAGTGGATGCAGAAATTATATGTGTTTTTCCTTTAGAATTTACGATTCGTGTGAAAACGTCTAATCCAATAAAAACTGTTTGTAGACAAATTCTAATGCTGTTTGGTTTTCGTTCATGCAAACTACCGCATGCAGCTTGTTAGCGTTTGTGTGGGCGAATTTTTATTTGTATTATATCTTATAAATATTTTAGGTCATGTTAGAACGTTATACCTTGCAAAGTTTGTGGAGGGACAGTTTAATTTAAAGGGTAGGTTTAACAACGCAGTAATATAACAGCCAAACTCATTTGGAGGCAAAAGATAAGTGCTTATTGTATTGTATATATACATAGTAATATATATTATACATTTACTTATACACATTTATAATATTTCACGGCATATAATCAATGTGATATCCAAAATCGAGGTCTAATATTTGAATATATTGACTCCACATATTCTTTGTAAAAAGTTTTGATGACGGGGTGTCATGAATATCTGTAGCCCCAGAGGAGTGCCAAGTTTCATGCTGTTCTTTGCATGGCATAGTGACGTATCAAAATTTATTTTCCACTAGAGACTCAAAAGAATATAAAGTGAGCATGGCAGGTTGTTTTGGCACTATTACAGGTGTACTAACAAAATTTTATAGTTGATTTTGGCAGCGCAACAAATGTCTTTCATTTATTTATTTATATACTCGTAATTAAAGACACAGTTACATATTTGCCTATAGACATTCGTAATTTATTTTTTATTCACACTTACGTTTCGTGCCTAGATTAAGTGTCCTTATTTACTGAGGTGAACTATAAAAGTATGGTTAAAGCAAGCAAGCTGTCTAAACAGTTCATATATCTCGGGAATCCTTGAAAGTTTTGTCCGAATATTTTCTCGCTTACATTGACGTAGCTTTTAGGCGCAAAATATAAGTTTGTAATTACAAAAACTTTTATTTATGTAACATAACCACAATTTAATGTATATTAGCTTTTTATTGCTTGTGCATGTGCTTACGTCATTGGAATTACCTTTGATTTACCTGCGAAGTGTTCAAATTTCAAATTTATCCATATACATAATATCAATCTCGACATATTTAAACACTAATATTTCATTGTTTCACAGCGTAGCACAATTCCAAAGAGACTTTATAAGTTGCTCTATAGCTGTACCTTTATTTCGAAGTAAATTTTCTTACATTAAAGTCAACATCGTTTTGGGAGTGAATTTATTTTCTAACAATAAGTTATTACCTTATATTGAGCTCCGAAAAGTCAATAAAATGAAATGCGCCTTTATTCCAATATTTATACCTAGTAAAACAAAGGGGTAGGGCCGGTTACAGATTTATCTTCATTTTGCATGGTTTTTTTACGGCCTGGGTCCCTTAGAATTAGGGCCACAATTCACCCAGAAATATATTATTTACCGAGTTTCATACCTGTTTATGAATGTAGAATTGATAAATAGTTTTGATATCGTTTTTATAACTTACTAAAACCACTCGCGTTTGTGTAACATTGTTTTGCTTTTGAAACTTATCTTTTAAAAGGTTTACTATATTTTAAGAGATAATATAATGAATGACAAAACTGTAATATATGGAATGAAATATATAAATTATTGATTCGCTTAAGTTTTAGTTTGCCATGCTTTTATTAAAGAGTTAGTTATCTCGGCATTTTCACTATTCGTAATAGAAGACCAAAATTCATTTGTTTTGTTTCAACGATAACATTCTTAGTTGCCCGCAAATGTTGCCTTTATGCCACAAATATCTCGTCGCGGGTATTACTAGCCTATTATCATACTGTGAACGGTTATCGAAACTGCAGCAGGATTTTATCATAACTACGTCAGTTTCTATTTGAAATAATTTCCGTTTTGATATCTACGTGTTAACTATACTTATTATTATAAAGAGGCAGAATTTGTATGTTTCATATAATTGCTAATCTCAGGAACTACAAACACGATTTATAAAAATATTTTATAATTATTATTCATAGTTTGTTTTTCTTATATTATATATTTCTTATTTTCAGATATCCCCTTTATTAATGAAGGCTACAAAATCACGCTGCAATCCTTAGGACCGGAGCAGTGAGCATTAACGCTGGTTACACTGCGTGAAACGGCCAGTTATTAATAAACTTACACCACTAGTAAATATAAACATGAAGGTTTTGAGTTGAGAAATTATTACTAGTTGTAATTAAATTAAAATGGCATCTAAAGGATCAATTACATTTTTTTTATGTTAAGTTTATAGAAATATTAAAAAGAAATATTCTATATTTGTAATGCCTATTTAACGGCTACTTTACTTATCATACCCTTTCTCACAAAGTTTTGCAGATGGAACACAATTTTTTATATTATATCTAGGAAATATCAACTGTCAACGGACATTTTCCGTAATTTGTAATATGATCGAATGATACAGTTCGATACCCACCGCAAATATGTTTATTTGTTATCAGCAATATCTCTTGCATTTCCCCGAAATCAGTGAGGTTTCTGGATCCCAAATCCCCCTCTCCTCTTTCTTTTCCCCTCATCTCCCCTCTCCTCTTTTCCATTTCCTCATCCCCCTCTCTTCTTTACCTTCCCTGTGCGGGATGGTCATCCATCCAACCCTCATCACCCTCAAAGGTAGGCAGCTTAATTAGGACACTTGAGTTGCAGGTTTCCATGGACGGAGGTTGTTACTTACCTACCGTCTGTTCTTCAGTCCTTCTATATTATAAAGAAATATATATAATATATGTTTTTATTATAAAAAAAATATATCGTAAGGTGTTCACAACACGATGATTGTGATGTGATGTTTTGAAGTAATATTGTGAACTCTTAATAACAATTAAGTAGTACAAGTAACGTAAAACATGATGAGGCCAGAGGCAAGCACTAGCAAAAGCGCGAGAAATGAAGGTACTGAGAGATGTTTTAATCATATGAAACACTAGAAAAATGACGACAAATAGCAGACTACACAATCCGTACATATAAACCACAATTACTAGATATGCCTTTGTCTCTAAGAAATGAAATAACAAAATATTTATATTGAGCTTGAACAAAATATTATACAGAAAATAATATTTGTTGTTGGTTTTCTTATAAAATAATAAGAAAGGTTTGTATTGCTAGAGTCTTTATTACTTTGAGTAGCGTCTGATGGTCAACAAAGTTATTTATATAAAGGAAGCAAACTGAACCGTAAATTGGATTAGTAAGACAATGTATACAATATTGTGAACAGAGTTGGAAAAGAGAGCAGTTTTATAATTTATAGTTAAGGTATGTACCCGAAGGTACTGTAATTTAATGTATATAATGAATTCAAAATAGCACAGTTTTAAATAAGTATATCAAAAGGGAAACATAAGTAACAAAAGAAGGCAATAAAACTACCAACTTTAACAAAGAGTTACATTGAAAATATTGAATTTCAAAATAAGTAAAAAACCGCCTTCAATTTAAAAAAAGACGGGGAATTTAAAAATTCATTCGTAACGTAACGTATTTAAAACAATTACCTCCTAACTAGACATTAGGGGATAATTGTTAGGGTGAAGGTGGGAGGTGTACCTTCAACCATCAGCTCAGTAAAATAAGACGCCAAATTAATAATTTTAGAAAGGTAATTGTTAGTGCCTGTAAATTTTCGAGGGTTTCAATCAATTTCCCTAGGATCAAATCCTGACAAGGTGACAGTGGGACGGAACACCGCAGGAGTATACTCTTTCGAACAGCATATTCACTGCGATTCACTGGTTTTATTACTTAGAAATCGTTAAAGAAAAAAAAGTATACATAATTCAACATAGAATCTCCTCCATTTGTTAGGTCGGTTAATTATGTTTAATAAAATAACCACTTCATTCTAAAATTTGCCGTGGCTGCTGACATCCAAAACATATAAGATCTTGGGATATAATATATGTACATACATATATTAAATTATTAATAAATTTTATGGAATAAGACTATGTGTGTGCTAGTACGGTTTGCAGCTCTGTATGTATATGTGCGTGTGTTGTATGTATTGTGTAAGTATTGTAATTAGTGTGCGTGTGTGTGATAGAATGAAGCTAACTATTCATCAGTAAGTCTTTTTCACTCTCTGAATAGGTGTGGACAGGTGTTAACATTGTATAACTTTGTTGTATGACGCGGGATCAAAATAAATAAACTGGCCTACAAATATTTGTGTTTATATCTGTATATGTTTGGCAGTAGAATGTCAGTCATGAGTTACCTTGAATACAATAGTCAATTAGTCGCTACACTGTTTTGATTGAGATATTTCATAATACATAATACATGCAAGAATGAAAAGATGCTCGAAATACTTTAATTTCCCAAAAATAAAACTGTTTGCTACCACCTATCTACTTATGCACTTGTTACTTAACTAAGCAGTGTATGGAAATATTTATGGCCATCGAAATCATAATATAATTTAACACTACTTGTTTACTGATTGAACCGAGGCAGTCCTCTATTTCCAGTTCATAGCAACTGCTTTTCCCCTTTAATATTCCCTTGGTCTAGCAGTGATTTCCCCGCTAACTCAATTTTCCGGCTATTTCCTGCTAAAACAGATTATTCCGTCGTTTTATAAATAATACACAAGAAAACTTTAGTTTTACTACTACTATTTAAATATTTTTATTTTAAAGGGATTTTACAACTGTGCTGTACTTGGCTATGGATTTTATAGATGTTGTTGTATTATGTAGTTAATTAAATAAACACAGATACAGATATTATTATATAAATCATAAATAGATCTATATGGCGATTAAATCACTATCTATATCTAAGCGTATTTCAAGAGGGAAAGTTATCATATTTCTTTGTAACTTAAAAATAAATGCACTTATACAGACAATAATTACAATAAATATAAGTTTAGCTCTGTTGATTACAAATTTAAACATACAAGTCTCTATATACATTATAAGTATTTAACCTTGTCATTTCGAGATATTGTGCTTTAAACAAAAGGTTAAGAATCATCAAATTCTTATTTGTAAAGAGTTAACTTTTGTAATGATAAAACGGTTTGAGTTTTCTCTGCCACGAAAAATACGTTCTCTTTCATTACTTACTCACGCTTTTATTAAAAGAGAGGTAGGCTTAAGCCTAATTAACACACATTCGGAGTGGATTGGAGATTTTGGAGATTCTAATTTAGTCCCACACCTATTGCCGTCATCCGGGTATAAGATGGGTAAATAATATAAGGGAAGATAAGGTATAATGCTTATACAGATGGATTGGGGAGTATAAGCAATATCTATAACTCGAAATGGCTGGTGCCGATAAGTCCGAGTCCTCTAACTTACCTCGCTTGTAACTTGACCTCGCTTTTAATATCTTTACCCTTATTATTATACTTTCTTTCCTTTCTTTCTCCTTTATTTAACTAGCTGGAGCTGTGTTAATGCTTAGGCTTGACTGGAGTTATACCATGACCCCACAGGAAACAGGTTATCAAAAAATGCTTGCATTGTATTTAACAAATGAGTGAGGGTATCGTAAGCCTAAACCCTCCTCTTCTACCTCTCCTCTTTTACCTCAGAGAGAATAAAAGTAGGCAGTGTATTTACAACTCTGAAGCTAGGACATATCATCAATAGTTTCGGCAAGAAACATACAATATACGTTACACTTATATTGTATGTTTTTTGCCGTACACACGTATTACACGTATTTTATATATAAATGACTACCCAGAGCTATAATAAATAATCAAGATTCGCTATTATAATAACTCTGGACGTTGCGGCATAAAAAATACTTCTGAAAAATAGTGTAATATTCGTTCATCTCGTATCTTCGTAAAGATGATGATAACATCTTTATACGTCACGTCGATAAGCAAGTTACTCACTCCCCCCCCTCCCTATCGTTATCTGTCGCCCTAACACAAGCAAACTCGAGACGATGATGCCCGAAACACGTCGCACCAACGTCTCGAGTTTGCTTGTGTTAGGGCGACAGATTGCCCTGACCATCGCCCTCAGACAAGCGCTCATGAGGGCTGGAGAACGTTTAAGGGGTCTCCGTCACTGTCGCTCTGGACGACAATGATCTCCAGCGAAAGGCTACCCAAATCTATAGCTGCCACTAGGTCAGCACGCTGCTGGCATTATTGATTTAATTTAGGCTTAACCAGCTGCTCAAGACATCGTACACTAATACACTTGTACCGATGTTTTGACACCGTTTTCAGAAAAATATGGAACAATCACTCCTTGATAGCTAACAACACCCACGAAACCGTCACTGAAGTCGGATAATGCCCACGTTGTACTCTGCTGACTTAGTGGGAATATACTATGGAGCTTTAAAAATAAACACGATCATTCTGCTTGTTTGAATTTTTTTTTCTGTGATCATTGCGTACCGCCTAAGAAGTTGTTTTGATTTTTTTGGTGTTATTGGATTTTATTGGTGTTGATATTAATTTTAAATTATTAGTTAAATAATGAACAGTGCGTTTCTTATAGGCTGCAAGTCCTAAGTCATAATAAAATGTCAAAAAATACATGGTTCTAGGTGGTATATTCTTTGTCCGAAATAAAGTCTTTTGCTTTCAGATAGAGTTTTCTTCGCTGTTTTATTCGCCCTTTTTATGTAAATACTACGTCGACGGCTAGATCTTATTCTGTCACAAACGGAGGAGGTTTCATTGTACCTTTCAATAGCCCAATACACACAAACATTCGAATAATAACAAGTGAAAGGAGAGTTACAAAAAATGCATTGCATACCTACTTTATGTAATGCTAACACAGTAATTCAGTTTTTTATATTACCCCAATTGCGAAAATGAGAAAACACAATGAATATTCAATTTATAATGGCAAATTCTAAATTCAAATGTAAAATTATGTTTTTTTTTAATGTAACAGTATTTTTGGCCAGACTAAGTATTATTCTCATCTTATTGCTATCCATATAATAACAAAACCCTGAACTATATCCTTAATCTTTTGCAAGAGTTCCCTTGGCTACGTTATTTTATTTTTTC
The DNA here is from genome assembly GCA_947561695.1 of Tyria jacobaeae. NCBI lineage: Eukaryota > Metazoa > Arthropoda > Insecta > Lepidoptera > Erebidae > Tyria > Tyria jacobaeae. The sequence continues at coordinate 16,274,859 of OX387220.1, forward strand.
AACGCTTTCGTTATGAAGAATGAAGATTGAGTGGTAATTGCCTGCGGCTTATAATATCGCTAGAAACTGTATACTAAAAACGCCAGGGTTCAATATTGAGTGGAAGTGTAGTTTTTTATAAACAACGTAATACATTTTTGCAACTGGCAATTAAATTTAGTGGAAAGATACCTCTTTCCGGAATACTAATACCAATGAAATATAAAAAAGTCACAATTATTAAATGTAAATAATATGTAAATTACATTAAATTATTTTCATTTTTTTGTTCGCATATTTATTGTAACCATAAGGATTACAAACAGGTTTTTCATTCATGATGCCGTTATATGTATAAATTGGTTATTTTTTCTGGTTTTATGAGAGGTCGATTATAGTTAATGGAAATTAATGGACCTTGCTTTATGACTGAAGCGAAAGCTATCACAACAAAATCTTACACACTTATCAAATTTGAGCACAATATCTAATTTAACGCTACTGCGCTCGGGCTAATTTTAGACAGTTTTGTCTATTTAAACTGGACTCAGTAAACAATGGTAGCTTACGTCATCATACCTAAACCTTGAGAGATAAAAATAGATTTTCATTCTACTCATTGTTTTCAAATTCCTGTCCCTAAGATTATTTTAGGAAGATTTTCTCATTGTATTTTGTCAGACGTAGCATCTTATTTATCGCCAAGGCAAATAAAATATTTTTTTTTTTTTCAAATTTAATTAACGTTGTCCATCCATACGCTGGTTGTAGATCACTTTTTTATTTATTTTCATGTTCTTATTTTTTTTTTGTACGGATGTAGGTATCCTAGCAAATCCAGACAGTGTATCGACATTTGTGGTATTAACTACTTTTAATAAATTTATGAATAAAATTCAATCATTAAAATAATAAATTTTATATTGTCAATTTAATAATAGATTTTAAATACTAAAAATCCATTCATATAGCCTCGCTTTCCTGTAGCACCCATATACATATGTAGCTTTATTAGACGCTATCAAGCTCGTCTCACAAGTTTGACATTTAGTTTCAAAGGAAAAATGAATTAAGGTCGAGCCCAACCGACGCGCTTACTTAAATTTGCTTAATTACTCTTTCCTTTAATGTGCTGAAACCGACTCAACGTACCTTAGTAAATATAGTACCTTTATCTTTTTGACTTACTTATACGTACATGAGACTCTTATATTACCTCTCCAGTTACTATTTGACTATTTGGACTACGTTAGTCACACATTATTATCATTAACTGTACTATTCCCGGCGTTGTGCCCTTGTGTCACCTACAAATACTTGTACTACTATTACTACTTACTGTAATTTTTACGCAACCGCCGATTTTACCTTAGAATTGGATCTGCATAAACGTTGACTTATATAGGTTATAGTATAAATTTATGTGCATTGAAGCGCTTGTATATCCACAACAATTATTCGAGACAACCTTATAAATTCGGGTAATGAATTTAATATTCTATTAACGGTAGGCATTCATCGGCCTTGGTTTCAAATGTGTTTCCCCTTCACTTCCCATAAGGGTCGTAAAAGGGACCGCGGTCATACAAATTCCAGTTTATCTAATGTTATTTGCTTTATATCAATTTCATGATGTGATTCAAGTAAATTTTCGAGTTTAATGTGTTTTATCACATTTTTTTAACAGGACTCACATTTACGTACGTTACATATATTTTCTTATTTCTGTTAGATATGTAAGTCGGGACTTAATCGCGATCATGTAATTTACAAGATACCAATATCTTTGTTTACCCGTTTCGATAATGTTGAAACGACCGCGGTCACTGATAGACTAACAATGGTATATACATACATACATAAATTTAAGCTTATATAGTACACGTAATAGGGGGCAAGTCTACATGGCCACTTTTTGGTATTAGATGGGAAAATTTTGAATAAATTGACAGGAAAGAATGAATAGAAGAAGGAATCGCATACCTATATCTCGTACGAGAAGCTGAGCCCTTTATCAAAGTTTTTTTCACAAAAAACAAAATACGATAGTATGATACGTCCAATATACATATATAGAAATCGCAAAATTTTTAAAAGTTTATTATTTGTGTGTACTTTAGAATTATGTATTTGTGTATATATGTATGTTCTCCCATACCATAGATAATTGAGAACTTAGAATTTGACTAATTTTGATGAGTGTCGGAGATAAAAAAAAAATGTTTTAGTAGTGAAAACTCATTTTTGAGCCCTATTTAATAAATTATGTTTTCATTGACATTATAGTGTAGAAGGATACTTTCAAGCTTTCGTGTATCCTACTTTATGACTAAAACTGAGTTAAGTAACATGAGCTGTCTCATTTATTTATATATTTTGTGTTTATCTAAGTTTCATAAGTGCATAGTTTGTTGTTTTTTTTACCTTCAAAGAAAACGAAAAAAAAATAAAACCGTAAAAAACTCATTCAGCCAGCATGTTGGGACAAAATAATGGGCCAAGTTGACCATTAAAATATTGGAAGTGCTCATAAAATGCTGCTAAACTTAGTCCGCGGACTCAAATAGCCTAGAAGTCGTTTATTGATTCAACTTCCATGGTTATTACATAAAAAATACTTAACTAAATAAAACATTTATACGTATGTCTAGTACCAAAATACAATAACATTTCAAGTGATCACAATAATAATTAAAGACTTCAAACCCAAATATACATATTTTTCACAATTTCAATTCAAATTAAATTAAGTATTCAAAAATTCGAGAACATCTTAAAACTCTTCAACAAAATATTTAAAAATTAGTTAAGAGTGTGTTCTTAATTTAAACGCGTTCTCCTACTTACAAAGTTAAATTAACCCATTACCTTTGAAGAAAGTAAATTACACATACCTACGTAGGTTGAAATAACTCACGAACACATAAAATCATTTTGTGAGTTCAACCGCGAACTGCCTTCAAAATAATTCCCTCAGGCTTGAGGCTAAAACATTGCTTAAGTTGTCGCGGTTTCACACACAATTTTATTACAGGAAAATGTCGTAGTAATATTTTCTTGCATGTTCTTTTCGAGTTGACTGTTTTTGCCATGTTGAAAAATGAAGAAAATATATTTTTTATAAAAGGTTTTATTTATACAAAGGGTGTGGCGTCAGGCAGCCAGCCATAAAAGAAATTATCCAAAACTTGCATGCAGCACATTGGATGAACACCAAATAGCTTTAGGACAGGGGTAAGGAATTTAATATTACGGATCCTTATTTATAACAAGTTTTTAGTTACTAATAAAAAACATCTATAATGTAGAAAACATTAAAATTACTTACTTAAATAATACTTTTGGCTTTCGTAAATGTTCTCATAGTTTATTATTCTTTAGTTAATGTTCCATTTATATTTTCACAGCATAAGTCTTAACTTTACAAGTTCATAATAAAAGTCATAATTATTAAATACTGTGCACTTTAATAATAGTTAAAGTTAGTTTAATAGTTACATTTACAGTAAAAATTTGAGAATTAATAATAAGAGTACAGTCACAACCACTTCCATTAAATTCAGTTCAAAGTTATACTGTATTACTTTCGCAAGTGAAGCTAACAAAACGACTGTCGTAGCGGGCGCACTCCGTAGCGGCCGACTATCAACTGCCGCTACGAGACCTCTACGCCGTAGTACACTTACAGGGAGTACGAAGACTTTTTTTTCGAACGCTTTGATCAAAAATATCGATTAATAAATTCTATTTTTATAAGATGTATTATTGTTTCTGATTACAATCTTGCTAATTGTTTGATATTCCTATTATTCCAGATTGAAATCGAATTTCGTGAATAGGGAATTAAACTACAATAAATCATTTGATGATGTCACAAGCTAATAGAAATTTAAAAGCCTCACTTTTGAATCTAGGAGAGATTTTATACTGAAAGGAAATAAATAAGTTTTTTTAATTTTTTACTTTATTTCTTTTCTACTTTGAAAAATACAACTCCTTCACTAGGATTAATTCCTGTGTCACAAAGGGTTTTACAAACATTGACATAATGTTCACAAAGATTACCAAGACTTAGATAAACAATTGGAAAACAAAGTGTAGTCCCGTGCGGGGAACGAACCCACAACATTCGGCGCGGCAACAAAGTGGCGAGGTGACCACTTACACCGCTACACCCGTGAAGTCATATTATTGAATAGAAAATGATGTGTTTCTTTTTTATTTCTACAAAACATTAAACAAAAATGTATTATAACAAGTATTATACTACACTTCTTGTTTCTCACTGATGGTAGTTTTGGATATTTGCAGTATTTTTGTTTTTGTGTATGTAGTTGTTATTATGTAGGGTAATACAACGAAGGCATTTTTTTTTATTATTGAATAAATATATATTAAATATTGCTTTATTTAATAAAAATGCACTCCGGGAGTGCCGACAGAAGTGAAAACTTATTATGGCGCGTTAGATATTGTTAGAACCCAATAACTAGCAATCCTAGTTATTGGGTTATTGGATAATGCATTGCATTATATTTATGAATTGTATATTATTGATTATTAGAAACTTTAAAATACATTTAATATTATTTTATGAATCATCATTAACAATTTCGACAACACTTGTGTCATCATCATTATCATTAAAATTATTACAATCTAAAATATAGACTATGGGTTCATGGTAACTAAAATAGGAAATCAACAATTTTGATTCGAAGTTATTTAAATATCTCGTGAATACCGCATCAATTGTGCTTCTTTACCTCGGTGTGCTAATATTGCTTTGATTAGACATATGCGTCTCGTAACGGTGTCGCGAATCCATAGATTAGATTTTATTTTATATTTCGTGAATTAGATTTTTTTTTTCTATATATTAGCCCACCATAGTGACTCCACTTTGCCTGATGGAAAGCTATAAATGGAGTCAAAGAGTGGTGGTCACCATCCTCATTGCATGTCTAGTCAATGCAGCATGATGACCCACACTATGGCGGCTTGGTGAAATGCTTTCACACGCCTTTTTCACGCAGTTTCATATTTATTTAAATATACAGTTTTACTCACGTGTGTATTTCGGGAATGCGCGACTAGGACTTGTTTCGACAGGAGGCCTTTTTCAAGGAGTTACCTGACTTATAAACAGTCTTTTATGTTATTAGGTTTTAGAGTAATTCAGTTAGTATTTCTTTAGTAGTAGTATTTATTATGTTTTGGTAAATTATCGCACACTCTAAAGTGAGACCGACTAACTGAAATTAAATCCTGAGTATAAAATATAAAGTATTTTACTCATGACTACATTTCAGTAAGTGGGGGTCTATGTCAGTATTATACTTACTATAGGTAAACGAGATTAACTGACTGATAGTATTACGGCCATACACATGAGTCCGAACGCAGTGCGCGATAGCACACAGAGCAATATATGACTGACTGATGGAAGAAATTGCGGTACTTTTAAGAGTAGATTGTGGCCACATAGGGAGTATTTTTACGATACCGATTGAAAGATCTCCATGTAAAACCAATTTACCGCCGATGTATCGGCGGTAAGCGACCTTCTGGATGGTGTAGGTGTGCTCACGTACACTTCATGCTACACTAAAACTAGTTGCAGGTAGATGAGACTGTTTTATATTCTTCGCTTGCAGTTTAGCCCCCGTGTAGTGGCTGCCTGGACATCCCAATGTTATAACGCAGTCTGCTTACGGGGTTGCAAACTAAGTATTTCAGCCTTTTAGCTTAATGTTTCAGACGTTTGATGTCTTGATATCACCAATGAGAATTTCAAATTTTAAAAAAAAATGTTAATTAATTACAGCCAACTTTACGTACCACGTACCACGGGTTTAGCAATTATGACAATATATTTGAAGATGAGCTCTTTGTGTTTAACATTCACAGTATAAAAAATCTGGATCCAACCTACTATATTATAGGTGACTATATTATAAGTACTTTTTTGACATAAAAGCGAAGTAATTCACAGATACAGATAGTATATAATAAAGACTAACAGTTTTTTGCTTGTTTACACTAACAATTCTCAAGAAGTACCTTTAAAAAAAATATTCACGTCATAGAAAGCATATTCTTTAAGAAATAATATTAGCGCCCTTTAAGAGTAACTTACTTGAAATGTAAATGTAGATTTATCCGTTTTAATTGCAACTTACTTTAAATTTATTAGATACAAATTAGTGTAGTACTAACAAAAGTTACAATTAAAAAGTTTTTTTATTTTTTTTGGAAGTTTAGAATATTTTGCCTGATTTATATTAATTGTTGGTATCTTTGTTTTTAGAAAGGTAGGTTTTTCGCAGATTTTATATTGCCACCCCAAAAATAATATTTAGTTGTAACAACTTTATACATTTCACATGGCCGAGTGATCCAAAACTAAGCGGGATTTATACAATTTTACCAATACAAGATTTGCCTTAAAATAATACATTATATATAGAAATTACACCTGTAAAAATTGATCCCTGACATTAAATATTTGTCCTTGGTTGATATCGGCCTCGGCTAAGAAGGTAGGAGCACTTACCACTAGACAAACATGTTAGTAAATTTCTTTAAACTATATGAATTAAGCAAGATTAATTCCAGTATTACGTCAGGACTAATGTTTTAAATCATTCTGCAGTAGTAAATCGAGGGTCGTAGCTTTAGAATTGTAGCTGACTGAACATACATAATTTGTATTACGCCACCTTGAATATTATTCAAGGTGGCGTAATACTTTGAAATGTATGAGATGACTTAATAACTATACAACTGTAGCTAGGTAGGCTAGGTAGCTACAGGTTAACATTACTTTAAATTAAATTAAACATAAAAAATAAATATATTAAAAGTGATAAAAAGAATAACACTAAAAATAATAAATGTATAGGCATCAGATCAGGGATCAAAGTTTTACATATTTTCAACCTATTTTTATCTAGTAATATCGATCCTAAGAGACTACCCGTACCTTTTAATCGTTACATAGACTATATGTTGGTACGCATTACATTTTTGACGTTTGCACAAATGGCCGTGGAGTCGCAATGGGTTTTTATGTTTTAATGATAAATCTTTTTATGGAGCTGTTCGAGTCATGTTTTATGTCAAAAAAGATATTAATGAGACTCTTTCGTTCATCACGCTCACAACAAAATAAAGGAGTTAAATAAGTGATTCTGAAAGTTTGACCAGAGGGAATCAAATTATTATTAAGAAGTAGATTTGTAAAGGTACCTACTCATTATCATCTTTTTATATTATTTTTTACTTAGACTTAAGGAGCTTTAAATATAACGACTTTTACCGAGGTTGAAACCGAATGATGCCTTAAAATAAAATCCTTATCTTCTACTGTAATTTCATACCATAATTAAAAGCTATACCGAAACACTGCACTACTAGTAAGTTTAAAAACATACGTGCTAAATAAGGGAGACTACTGTATTGAATGGACCTGAAATTGAAAAAAAATCTCTATGCACATGAAAAACAAAGAATTGCTGTGCCTACAACCTAAAAAAAAACTCTTTTTATAACATAAAGTTACAGTTCATCTTTAATATTACCTTGAGTATATAATTTTGTCAAAGTTATCCTATAAAAATTGGGCTAAGACCACATTAAATTTTATCTGCGGAACATGCAAACTTTATAATGTTGACGGAACACAAGTTCTGAAGAAATTTTATTTCACATCCATCAAAATTTGTAATTAGATATTCGAAAGATTTTGTTCTATGTTGCGGAAAATAATAAAAAGTCCTCAACAATGTTTTACAAATTATAACATACACAAAATGAGACCGTATATTCATGTTCATTAAGTTACAACTTACACCAAATAAACTAGTGTTAGGAACAGTTGAGCATACACCATTAGTTAATTACAATCGCGATCGAAGAGGAACCTTTGAATTGAGATGGAAGTTATTTTTGCAAACCCGTTCCTAACCTTTTACTAACTTCTCTTTTGAATGAAAGTAAGCAACTAAAATCAACCAAGCCAAACCAATATCTTCGGTCCTTAATTTCTTCAAAATTTAAATAAGACCACCATTGAGTACAACCTATTTAATTAAAATAATTCTTGAATTCGACGATTTAAGGTACTCCAAAAATGAGGAAGTGCTCAATTCGACTGTTCTTTGTTTTGTGTATATGTCACACGATATCTTAGCAATTAGTGAAAACAAAAGAGAAAAACAGTTCAATTAAATGGAACTCTCTTGCTTCCAATGCGGATACGGTAACCAGGTCAGATGCTTTGAATATAATTCTAATAAAACGGATATACTTATTGGTCCCAACACTCGTATGGACCAAACTGGAAACTGGAACTACATTTTATTTTAAATCTTGAAAGCTTATCGTAAATAAATAGTTTTTGTTTATTATTTTATAGGATGGATGTTAAAGAGATATTTTGTACTACAGTTTCTATTCTAAATTCACAAAAGCAAATGTCAAAATCTACCATTTATTATTAAAAGACATATTAAAGAAAATTATTAGAAAAACAAAAGAAAAGTGAGAAATGAGGCGTGAGTATGTATTTAGATATATTAGAATTTAATTATAATATATCTATATATAGATAGATAGAATACTCTTTATTTGTACACTATTCTTACAGTAAAATGCAATAAATATAATACACGTGTCAACTTTATAGTGTACAAATGGCTATACGCCATCTCTGCCAGGTAACCTTAGGATGGATTATAATCATTCGGAGAGACAGAGGTAATTGGGGGATCATATTAACATTTTAATGAAAAGTATTTTAACTTATTTTCGAATATAAAACTATATAAAAACTAAACATATTTACATACATACAATATAAAACATACAACTAATACAAATACAGATAAACATACATACATACTAACACACCTATAGATACAAATACATACATACGCATATAAATACATAATATACATACATTAATATGGAAATAATATATATTGGATAACAGAACTCAAGTGATGAATAATAGTCATGAACCATTTTCTTAAAAATGTTCAATGATTCCGCTAGCCTAATGCTTTTTGGCAAAGCATTCCACAAGCGTACAGCTTTAACAGTGAAAGATTTGTCATAAAACCTTGTGGAATGCAATGGCATCTCCAGTCTCTAATTTTCCGATGAACTTAGATATTTTTCATGTGTGTCATGAAGGAACTTGAACCGTTCTTTGAGATAAAAAGGTGCTTTAGGATTGAATAAGATGTTGTAAACAAAAGTTAGAATGTGAGTATTCCGGCGAAAATGAATTGGAAGCCACTTGAGCTTTTGACGGAACTCAGAAACGAGATCATATTTTCGTAGCCCAAATATAAATCTTATACAAAAATGCAATAAATATAATACACGTGTCAACTTTATAGTGTACAAATGGCTATACGCCATCTCTGCCAGGTAACCTTAGGATGGATTATAATCATTCGGAGAGACAGAGGTAATTGGGGGATCATATTAACATTTTAATGAAAAGTATTTTAACTTATTTTCGAATATAAAACTATATAAAAACTAAACATATTTACATACATACAATATAAAACATACAACTAATACAAATACAGATAAACATACATACATACTAACACACCTATAGATACAAATACATACATACGCATATAAATACATAATATACATACATTAATATGGAAATAATATATATTGGATAACAGAACTCAAGTGATGAATAATAGTCATGAACCATTTTCTTAAAAATGTTCAATGATTCCGCTAGCCTAATGCTTTTTGGCAAAGCATTCCACAAGCGTACAGCTTTAACAGTGAAAGATTTGTCATAAAACCTTGTGGAATGCAATGGCATCTCCAGTCTCTAATTTTCCGATGAACTTAGATATTTTTCATGTGTGTCATGAAGGAACTTGAACCGTTCTTTGAGATAAAAAGGTGCTTTAGGATTGAATAAGATGTTGTAAACAAAAGTTAGAATGTGAGTATTCCGGCGAAAATGAATTGGAAGCCACTTGAGCTTTTGACGGAACTCAGAAACGAGATCATATTTTCGTAGCCCAAATATAAATCTTATACAAACATTTTGAAGTCGCTCAAGCTTATTAAGTTGTACTTCAATGAGATTCAGATATCTGACATCAGCATAGTCAATAATTGGAAGAAGAAGCGATTGTGCAACCTTAGTGGTAGTATGAAAAAAATTGCGTAGCCTTCGCAGAGACCCTGCTGAAGCAAAGACCTTGCGGCTGAGTTCTTGCAGCTTTGAACCCTAAGATACGGTACTATTCATGTAGATTCCTAAGTTTTTGACAGTGTTGCTGATTTTTAAAGTTGTGCCGTTAACTTAATTTGGGGCAGTTGCGACCAATCAATCCTTGAAACCAACATAGGATTGCCAATCCCGCAATGCCATTAACTTGGAGATCATAATTTTGACTCCATTGGACAATGTGTGATAGGTCGGAATTGACTATGTTAATGGCTTAGTAAACAAATCTAATTTCTTAAAATAGACTGTGGCAGATAAAATATTAGGTTGGCAACTGATAACCCCGCTCTCTCTGTCATAAACCGCCCGTCTCCGCCGACCCGAATGTCTTGGAGTAGTATATAAATAAAGCAAGAGTTATATGTCAGATCAGTTGACAACTGGATCTCAAATAGTAAAACTATAGTAAATTATGGATATAGAAATATCGTAGAGAACTTCGGCTGCTTTTACTTCACGAATTTTCCTTAGGTCGAAAAGCGACTGAAGCAGTGTGCAAAATATGTACAACGATGGGCGAAGGTGTGCTCTCTTATGATGCCACCAAACATTGGTTCAGAAGATTTAAGGATGGAAATTATGACCTATCTGATGAACCTCATCGAGAATGACCTCCTACAATAGATTTAGATGAGTTAAAAAACTCATAGAAATGAATTCATGGTTCACTTCACGTTGTCTGGCAAAGCAGCATCAGTGTTCACATACTGCAGTAGAAAAACAACTCCACGATTTAGAAAAGACCTGGAAATATTAAATTTGGTTGCCACATGAGTTGACACCGTTTCAACTTCACAGGAAAGATAACGTGTGCATGGAACTACTTAGTTATCATCGTACGCGTATCGACGCAAATAAAATACCACTTCAAATTATAAGGGGAGCTTGAAGCTTCTGCTTAGGTCCGTAAATAAAAAAAAGGCTAGCTTGAGGCTTCTGTTTATATAAAAAAAAATCTTGGGAATCTTGATACCGGTTGCTTCGGTACTTTACAACTTTACCATAACGAGGACTGGCACATTGCCTCAAACTCAGTGCATTTTATTTACTATCGTTTCTGTACATTTTTGTCTACTAAATCTACTACTAAGACTAAACTATGTTAGGTGTTTCCACGGGATGAACGGGATTTGGATGATCCTGTGGTCATCTATCCGATCCGATCAGAAGATAAATAAGTTCGTAAGTTTATAAGAATTTAAGATGCTACACACTGTTCGATTGAAGTTATCAGACATAATTTTAAATCCGTCACTACACAAATCTGGAAGTATAATAACGTTTGGCTCCAGAGTTCCATGTGAAGGTTGATTAAATACCCTAACATACCTGTATTTCCGTAGGGGTAGGCAGTGGCGTAATTGACACCCACGTTAAAATTTAGAAGAATTAAAATTTAGTCTCAGTTACGTAATAGGGGCCTATTGACGTCATCCGGGCACTTTTGGAAAATAGATGAGAGTTAGGGTAAATTAAGAGGAAAGGAATGATATAAAGTGAAGGGGAAGGTATTACGTAAACACATGAATTGGGGAGTAATCTCAATAAATCCAGCAAGTCAGGGTCACATAGCTTTAACTCCAACTGGCTTTTGCAGGGAAGACCGAGCCTTCTAACTACCTTTTATTATAATAATATATGATTATGTTGAAGTTATAAACAAATATAAGATGAGACTTTTTTTATTCAAATATAGAAATATTTCAAAAGCTCAACTTATATAAGCTCACTATAACTTAAATAGGAAGAGAAATATATTTATATAAATCTTATAAACAACAGCCGTCAATTTTTAAATTTTGTAATTACTCAATACCATTAACTAGTTAATATGGGTAACAATTAGCTGTTTTTTTAAGGGTCTAGAATTGCAGGTGCCAATGAACGGAAGTTGTCACTTACCATCAGGTGACTCGTCTGCTCGTCTGTCCCCCTATATTAATGATTTGAGACTTAATGATTCGAGACATATGTAAATACTACAAAGCCAACAGCAAAACACGACATAATTGAAATCGTTCGCAGTAAAACGTTGAATTTATTTGCTGACGCGAGTCATCTTTAAAGCGAAATTCATTGTAAGAGCTCTTTATACAACATCTTATTTTCTCACATAGACATAAAGGCAAATCAAATGTGCGCTCGTTAGGTGTTTGATGAATCAGAAATTCAGAACGTTTCATTAAATTTAATGGTATTCTACTTAGTATTACACATTGAGATTCTGTGAACACCTATCAACTATCCATAATTCATTGATGGAATATTAATAGACCAAATTGCATAAACAAGTATAATTTATATAGTTGGCCAATAAGTTTTAATCTCATATTGCAATTGAATGAACTATCTTGTAGAATAAAAGCTATCCAACTTTAAAAAAATAAGTTAATTTACATCAATAGTCAATTTATTAGATTAAATATATATATATATAGGCACTAGAAATAACGTCTCTAATAGCACAACTTCAAGAAATTAATGCTTACGTTAGCGTTAAACCAGTGAACCACTTTCGAAACAGCGCGATTTACATCGTCAAAGTTTGTAGTTTTATATTTCGCTTTAAATAAAAGTAAAGTATCATCTGCAAATAACAATATCTCGTTTCGGTTCTTTACAAGATGAGGTAGATCGTTATTATAAATTAAAATATATAATATTATAAAGTGTCTCTTATACCGTAGTGATATAATTTCCTGATCAGTTTCATGAACAACACAATCGAAAGCTTCAGTCAAAATCTTTAGTCAAATCAAAAGCTTTAGATAAACCGCAAAAAATACCTAGGGCATCGTGAGAATCGTTCCAAGCATCAAAAAAAATATTTACAAGCTCTACACGGGAATCAATTGTGGAGAGACCCCTTGTAAGACCGAATTGCTTTTTATGTAATAAATTATATTATGAAAGAAAAATTTACTGAATACTAGTAGTACTGAAATTGGTCTAAAGATATTTGGGGCTGAGGTACTACCAGATTTATACAGTGGAGTGATTTTACTACATTTCACAATATCAGGAAATACACCACTATACACGCAGTGATTAAATATAAATAATGAATGATTTGCAACAACGGTTTGGTAATGGTTACAGAATTTCCGTAAAGGTAGTTTTTTTTTTTTTAAATAAGGTGTATTAAAGGCTTTCTAGAGGATTGACATGTTGAAACATAAATTTACGTAATTATGTCCTATATCCGCTAACGACACCAAAACATTTTCCGGTTTCCGCCTTTCTCCAGACAAGTTTTATGGTAAGTTTTTCATGTTATTACCATTTACAATGGTATAGGAAATTGTAGGTTATCCCTTTATCGCGGATTGTTTACACTACCTACTTTTATAACCCTATTTTTGTAAATAAAATCTTGAATAAAGCAGAAAAACCTTTCAAATATGTTCTACATTTGCTATTATGCATTTTACTAAAAAACTATATTCATTAAAAACCCTAAATAAAAGGTGATACTATTTATGTTTTATATCATCAACCTCACTCATTCATAGAATAAATAAACTATTTGAACGCTAATACTAATATTAAAATCTACTATACATATTTTTTTTTTCTCCTGGGACTACCCACAATATGACCTCGTCTAAGAAAAACATCCAGAAACAGGTCACGCTCTTGTCAGCAACCGCTCACACAATGTAGTGTAGAAACGTGACGTGTAACCGAGCGGAATAATGATTTATTTTATCACTGAAGTGCCAGTATCTTCTTACTAAAGATTAATAATAATATATGTATGCGCTAATTGCCGTTTTTGTGTTATGTTGGTTGGCATTATTGGTCACGAATATGAATACAAATTATCTGTCTCCTACTATAAATATGAAAGTACGGATAGATGTTTTTAATTATCGACGTCAGTACACACGTCGACAGTACGCCAGTACGACTTAACAAATCTGGATAACATTTGGTACACAGAAAGATAAAATAAACTAACAGCTACCTACCTACTCATTTATACTCTTGGAATTAAAGCAGACGTCTCTAAGGATCATATATCAAAATGAAGTAGGCCCCGGTTATATGAGGAGAGTTGTATCATTGGATACTTAGAAAACGATGTATTTGATAGCCCTTTGAAACGAATTTACAAATCATTATTTTGTGCGTCACACCCCCATTCCCGATTGTACAAAGATGTCATATAACTGGCAGATACTATATCTCGTCACCTGAATCTATATATAAATTATTCTGAAAATAATTAACAATCGTTATTAATCGCTGCACTCAAATTAAGTAGAGAAAACAAATTTCCTTCGCCAATTCCTAGGTAATTCCAAATATTATTATAGTAACAATAAACATTCCAAAAACACGAAATGTTTTGGAAATAATATGTGTTTACTGGGATAAGTCAGTATAACATAGCTAGCTTTTATTAATTAATAAATCTATTTAACGTTGCGCGTTGTTCATCCTCAGTTTCTCCTGTTTTTGTCTTATCTTATGTCTATATATTTGTGATAATAATCATTATTTGCTCCCAAAATGATAATTACTTTAGTAAATAAGAATTCGTATTCAGTATGTTACATGTTTTTGTAGGGGAGTTATTTTTTGTGTCAGCATCTACTGATTACCAAAACTAAATGCTAAGAGCAAAATAATAGGACATAAAACAATATATAAGCAAGGTGGTGTTAAATTAAACATTTATTTACGTCTTAATATGTATAGGTATGTAAAAGACTACAAGGACTATACCCAAAAATGAAATAAAAAAGAACTCGAATTTCAATAACTTTTAAACACAATAAGAATAGTTGAAAAAAAAAAAAAAACAGTAATGATATGCCAAAGTGTTGAGCTCACTTTATATTCATGAGAAGAAGTCAGCTAGAAACTCATGAGATGCCACATTTTTTGAATTCTCAATTGATTGCAAATTTTGAATGAAGATGGTTATACTCGTATATATGCAATGAGAAAAACTTTATAATGTAAAAGGTTTTAATGCGTGTACGAGTATTATGTATATTTTAGAAAATATTATCACACACTCGTAATGTGTGTGTGTGTGGTAATATTTTCATTTCCCATCAATATTAGTCATATACATAGATACACACACATACGCCTGCATCCCTAAGGGGTAGGCAGAGATACATTAAACACCCACATTTTGCCAACTATAATTTGGTATCAATAACTTAATAGGCACTGTGGGACTGTATACGTACATTATCTGATAGATATTAGTCCGATACCTAAGTCGCCTTTTATAACACCACCAGGAAGGGATGATGTGAACCGATATTACTCCACCGTAAACCACACTTCACATATTTATAAAAAACGCTTAGAAACAGCTTGCTAATTCAATTTCTATAAAAAAACAACTTCCGCATTTTCGACTGAATCCCATATCGCGGGACTTCAAAAATGTGCAAATATTTGACACAAGGTACAAACAACTATTTGTGGATCATCATATCAGGTTCTCATTTTCAACGCCTTATTCACCTCATTTTAATTTCATGGCTTAGGCTGCAGTTTGCTCTACCAAGCACCATTTGAGAAGGTTGTTAAGTTTTACTCACTTCACCTACGAAGAGTTTAGCAACCTGTCCGTGTCAAATCGAGGCCGTTTTAAATTTCCGTCCTTTGACACCTCTGTCTACTGATCCTTCCGATTTCTCTCCTCTCACTCCTTCCCATTTTTATCCTGGACTTGGAGTTGAAGACAAGAAGAGGCAATGTCATAAGAGGGTTCAACAACATTTGCCCTTTTCCCTTTGAAGAGGTCAAAAGGTGAGAGTATGTCCTAGCGACGGAGTAGAAGGCGCGGCGGGGGCGCCATGGAGTGATGGTTGCGGCACTTTGCCGCGGAACAGCCCAACCACTTGACGACCGAGCGGCACGCACAACACTCGCGGGCAACCATTTTATTATAAAATTATTGTAAAAAGAATAAATTAAACGCATAAAGTACAGTCCCCTATCCTTTCAACTCCAAACATGATCCGAAGCTCAAACAAGTAGTTAGCGATCCTGACTGCTAAGCCGCGGTCGTGGGTTCGGTTCCCACCCAAGGCAAATATTTATGTTATAAGCACGATCATCTGATCGGTGTTTGGGTATAATTAATTATTTAGAAATATATAAGTAAGTTTATCAGCAGTCTGTATAGTATAATACGAGTTCTGCTTAGTTTGGGCCATGTGGTGGTGTTATTATAATAGAAAAAAAAAAAGTAAATATGTTGTCTTATGTGGAAATTGAACCCAGGTGCTGGTTTAGCCGTCCCGGTTATTAACCAATATTAAAATACTAAATAAATAAATTGAATTACTAACACCCATACTTCAAAACTTCAAATATTTACTTAGACAAAAGAAGAATATCAATATTCTCAACAGTCGGAGCATAAATCAATAGAAGCAGAGTATATCTTGATTGGAGCTCATAGAAAAGACCTATTGTTTACCTAAACCTATCCCCCGCTCAAGGTATTGAAGTTAAATGGAAAACCCAGTAGAAAGCAACTTCATTTCGTTTCACGCTTTGGTTACGACCTATTGCGATAATGACACCAGGTTTGTATGCCTGGGTAAATTGGATAGTTTTGTAACATAAAATTTAATTTTATATAAGTGATTGCTTATTTAGATACCACTTTTTTAATAATGAATAAATTGCGAATATACCGGTTACCGGAGGTTATAAAAAGGTGTGGTCATATTTTAGAAGCACTATGTGTAGCTGTAAAAATGTTAGTTTTGTTTAGGTGCTTTTCCTGGTGTACAATTTCAAATATTTTTATTATTAATTATATCATTCATACCGTATTGACAAAATTTATTTACAGCATATAGTTTATTGGTATTAAATACCTACAATTTTACTCATATCAGCCTTCTCTCACGAAAATATTTAAAAAAATGAGTTATCAGATTCAACTGCGAACTCCAAACTGCACGATGCAGTGCGTATGAAAGTTAGGGTCTCTCTAGCTTAACTTCCTGCCTCATGACTTTCAGTACTTAGGAACACGATGCAAGGAGTTCAGTATCTAAATAGGACATTTTTAACGTGTTTTATTAAATTTTTGAACAATATTACCATACCTTTTTGTAACACCCTGCACAGAGTAGAGATATTTTAAAAGAATAAGATTCGTGGGATCCAAAGATAGTCGGTTTTCCCCAACATATACTTAGGAGATAGAACTTATATTTCTTAATAATTAAGAAGCATAATAAAAGTAAATAACTTTCTGATCTATTTCAGAACATTTGCACTGGTAAAGCAATGCTTGTGCAAGAATGATGCGGCTAGACCAGACAGAAAACCGGTTGACAAGCCACGCTTACGGTGCATTTTGTGCGCTTCTCACTTACCATCAGGTGACACGTCTATCCGTCTAATATAAAAAAAAAACTATTTTGCTATATCAAGGAACAAAGTATTAATTCCAAGGTATAAGAAAAAAATACATTCAATTAAAATGCGTACGTTTTCGCACTGAAAGTGTCAGGGTAAATGGTTTATTTCAAGGCCACTCTGTTCTAAGTTATATTGAGCCTCGCTAAAGAGAAGACAAGAAAATTAAGTTAAAACCGTTAATTTGGCACCATGTTAATGTATATACGAGATATTAATAAGGTAATAAAATACATTTCTTTTTTTTTGAAAATACACGTGTATTTGCAAAAACTAAGCGTAAAAACTAGTAAATAAGTACGAAACTTATATGTGTGTGAGAGTATGTATTTGGTAAAATATGTCCTTATTTGTACTGCACTTATTCTTGTATATATTTGCCTTGTCAGTGTTACACGGTGATGCAAGAAAAATTTGCACAGTATATTTCTTTTGTTCTAGTACAGTGATTAATTAAAAGAGTATATTCGTTCCGTTAGTATGTTTGAAAAGAAAACAACAATGATTTTTCTCATCCGATTCTAACTGTGTTTTCAGTCTTAAAAGAAACGATATACTATGAATATTCATAATTTCGTTCATTATTACTATCAAGGATTTATTAACAAGAAGGTTTTTGGAGAATTTGCCTGTAATTGTTACTAAAGCTCACGCTCGCTCCATAAAATTGGGCTCAGGCAATAAAAACGCTTTTTGTGTTTAAGATAAAATCTAGTCGATCCGGTGGGATAATTTACTAAATATAATCTTCCCTAATTATACAACAAACCTACAAAAACGATCGTTTACATCTCAACCATGCAGTTATAAAAAAAATGTGAATATAAAACAACCCGTGTAAAAGTTATGACTATTTTACTTTCCAGGTATTTTCACTTCAGTTTCTCATAAGTTCAGGTGGAATGTGTAAAGTTGAAAATTTAAAATCTTACGTATTTTTTTGTTTTTCATTTTATTCAATCCGTCATTGAACAAATCCATAAACACTACTACATATAGTAATTTAAAATCATAAATCTTAGTCACACATTACATAAAAAAGCATTAGCATAGCTGAAATGCGAATGATGAGCATTCGTATTACAGCTATATGCGGACGCCTCTCATCCGTTCTCTATGTTTGCCAATGTTAATACATTTGTATAATTCACTTTACACGATCATCAATGTCAAATGTATAAAGAGTAGTGTAATTGTAAACTACTTTTTATATTTTTTTATTTTTATTAAACCGAATATCAGGTTAGGGAAATATCTTTTAAAATAACGATCGTTTTCGTCATGTAGCCTTTGACCGGACTTAAAGATTTGAGTACTAAAATGTGTCTGACTAAATAAATTTTACAGATATGTGACAGTTTTACAGTATTAGGTACAATTATACATTTTGAGATATTCACACTATTGCTTTAACTATCAAATTCATTAAATGAAAGTTACCGTGACTTTGTTCGTCTCTCCACCCGAACTCAATTTATCACATCACACTCACATCACAATTTATCAGGTGGACTAATAACGCTGCGCTTCCTGTATATCTATTCATAATAATGTATATTGACTATCATGAAACATCGTAATCTTTTACTATGTTTTAAAATACACTCCTATTTCTATAAAAATTAATATGAGTTTTTGATGTGGCTATAACAATTTCACACTTTCATCACATAATTTTCAATGTTAGTGTTCCACTCCATGAAATCTACATACTAAAAAAAAGTGTCGACGTTTTGACAATGACATCACAAGATCGTTTCAAGAATGCTTCAATCCCATTTGGAGACCGTGTCCATCTTCACTTTAATATCAGCTTTTTCATTTTATATGTTCAATGTCCTTCTGACAGAACTGAAATTATATCTGCGATATACTTATTGAAGTACTGAGAACTGCGGTACTGGAGTATGTAAAAGCCATAACATAATAATTGTAAACATGGTAAACCAATCAACCTGAGCCCATTTGTGGCTCCAGTCTACAATTCTTACACGTGTTTTATGTCTGTTTAACTGTCTATTTAGGAAATTCATAATTTTTAGAGTTTTTCTCATGTTATGTAACAATTTTACTGAGTAGTTTAAAGAAACATGCCGTTTAAAATTATCCTTTATTAGATTTTATACTCAATCACATTCTAATTAGTTTTACTTCATTTACCCAAACAAAATTGAATAAGTTTTAACTTATTAATGTATATTATTTTTAATATTATTATATTATTATTATTAATATAAAAGTTTTTTCAACAGAAAAAAAAACTAAACTTACTATTTAACCAAAGTAATACATTTAATTTATATCACAATAAATTAAATGTATTAGTCTGCAGGTAGCTTAATCTAGTTCAGTAGCTATAAATACCCTAAATAGCGAAAGTCCTAGAAATTTTAAAATGACTATACCGAACATTTGAAATTCCAAAGCCTGGTATTACTTACTTCGGTACTTACTAAATTAAATCGAAAAAATGAATGTTTAAATTATTAATACACTGTAAATTATGTTCAAATGAATAACCAATTTTTATAATGCCTTCAAAGGTAACAATTTGTCTGTTTATAAGGGCTTATAAAATATGAATACTTCATGGTTCGTGGAATCTTATTTTATTTGTGTTTTTTTTTTTATAAGTTTGTAAAGAATTCTCCAGTCGTGCTGATTTGCTACCTATAGATTTGTTTATTATGATGTGGCATGGAGCTGATCTAAACATGTGATTGAAAACTTTTACATATCATTTTTGAGTAAAATAGGATACAATAAACGAAATATTCTTAAACTCAAAGTAATTTGTACCTCATTTTGAATAGTTTTTCTTTTAAATGTCCCAAACGAATATTGTCTCACAGGCTTGCGGTATTCCTTTCATTCCTCCTTTCATTACAAATGATGGCTTCATAATATATTTATCATATATATATCAAATATTATATATTATTCATAATATGATAAGACTTAAGACTAAAAATCTTAACTTAAATATACTTATCGTCTGTAATGATAAAACCAAAATTCCTCAATCGATTATGACTATGTATGTATAAAAACGACGATGAAAATACAACCGAATATACTATTTGTGTATTTGGATTACACCAAAAACATTTCCGCAATTGATTGATGATTTGAAAGGGAAGACGACATCAACAAATAATAATATATAAATAAGCGCGAATAAATAAGATAGTGAAAACAAAAAACGCTTTGATAGCACGTGCGTCTCTAACCCCATTTGATTTAAATAACAGATCAACATACAATGTTTTATTTAAATAACAGATCAACATCAACAGACTCAAGTTAACATATCCGAGTCGCTGATTTTACAAAGGTTATTGTAACATGATAGGCTAATAAACGTTTTTGACTGATTAAAAATTTAAAATATTCACTCAATGGATTTCCTAAACTACTTAAGTATTACTACACAATAGGGTACGACCCTTTATATAGAAATCGTAGGATTACTAATGTTGCATGGGGGCGATGGACGGGGCTAACAGGTAGCCCTAGCAGAAGCAGGCCTGAGACGCTCCGAGCGCGCCTCTCTAAGTATGAGTTATATTATGGTGGGGTCACCTAGCGACGAAGTCTGCCGGGGTCACAAGGTTTTCCTTTCTAAGTTATACCTGAGGCCTCGGCCACAAGACACGATGACGGAACACTGTGTAGTTTTAGTGACGACCCGTGGGGGTTTCCATACAATTTATAATTCACCTTTAAATACAAAATTCCCTTACCCGTTTGTTGTCAATTTTTCTCCTCATAATCCTTCTCTCCAATTCTCATTTTTTTTTACTACGGATTAAAAAAAATACAACTACTTTAATTGCTTTACATGCGGCAATAATAAAAATAATGTCACGCCATTTTTTTATGATAACGTTTCTTTATATTTATAATATGTAGTATAAATAATCTGCCGCTGTTGTTTCAACCTTAAATAAATGCAGAATTTCTATAGTAGGTAAATGTAAGGAGATTTGTAACTTTTAATAATAATAATTAATTTAAATTTGCTTAGCGATTCTTTTTACAATACCCGACATTTTTTAATAACTGACAGTTAGACTTAGCCTTGAGGGGAAAGAGGAGAGGGGGGATGAGGAGAGGAAAGGGGATAAGGGGAGTTGGGCCTCCGGAAACCTCACTCATTTCAGTGAAATGCATTGCAAGCGTTACTTCACTACCCGTTTTCTGTGAGGCCGTGGTATCGCACCGGTCAAGCCGTCCCATTCGCGCCTAAGCATGAGTCAACTACTGTTGTTATATGATTATTTGATCCTCATTCCTACAAAAATTTACCATAAAGAGCTCGAAAAAATGTCGGTCAACCCGCGTCATCCAATGTCAACTCTACGTGAAACTGAATATCGAACGCAATGAAAGGATTGCCTTTTAGAGAATTCATTGTGACAAATGCAAATGTTTTCTGCCAGTAATTTACACAGAATGGACATTGAATATGAACTGAACATTGAAATTACGATGCAGTCGAAAATTGTTAGCAGTAAAGTGAAAAAGTCTGCTAATATTTCCATGCATTAACGTCTTCTGTTGCAAATTGCGATAAGTTGTACCTGCTGAATTTGACTATAGACAGAGACAACATAATTGCAATTGCAAATAGTTAAGGTAATGGCAAATATCCATCACCTTTTTTCTCTCGTATCCGACCAACAACAACAACATTGCACCTCCATAAAATATTACCAGCCGTGACCCGTATTTTCACCTGTATTTATATTCACAACTCTGCTCCTGAGAGCCGTAGCGTGATATTTAAGATTTCATATTATTTCACAATAAATACTCAATTCACCACAAAACAAATTTAGAGAAACCGATTGCGACGTCACAAAATCAAACAAACAGAATACTTTTTAGCTTTAATATATTAGCATGTTACAAGTCTATGTAATTGTGAAATTACTATTAAAATAAATTGAATATATACTTAATGAAAAATAAAGTATGACAAAAGTAACAAATTATAATAAATTACTATTTAGCAACGAGTACAATATATAATTATATTTTTTTTCGCTATATTTGTGTTTAATTTAATATAAAAACTTAAATTTAAAATTAATATTAGTATCTATATTTTACTGACTTAAAAAGCCTTTGGGACTCAATGCGCCGATATAAAATTGGCTTATATTAAATTTTATACACACATATTAAAGTCTTGGTAATGAAATTCATTAGAGAGCTCGGACTTTCCAGCACCAGTGAGTTCGAGCTTTAAGTAAGCCACCCTAACTTGCCTGAGCTATTGTTTATACTCCCCTAACCACCTGTTTGTTTTTAGAAAATAAAAAAACTGAATTATGTAGACGCCTGTTAGGAATTTTATTGCTTTTCGAAGTAGTCTCCATTTCTTTCTAAGTACCGACGCATACGATGGAACCATTGACTGAAGCATTGAGCCCACTTTTCTTTTGGGATCTCTTCCACGCCTTTTCCAAACGCAGCCACGGCATTATCAGGGTTCATAAAACGAATTCCCCTAAATTTATCTTATATATATCCATCCATCTGGCCGAGTGCGCTAAAGCGTTGTCGTGGTGGAAGAGGATCCTGCTTCTTTGGCGCTGCTGTCAACATTTTCCAAGACAACTGGTAAACAATAACTGTTGGTTTCGATTCAGAATAATATATTAATCCAGCTTTCATCACCTGTGAAAATATCATAATACAGCATTCGAGTCACCTCCTTCATACATTTCAAGCATTGAGCGACACCAATTCAAATAACGGCGTTTTTGGCCTTCCGTCAAATTATAAGGTATCCATCTGGTACAAAAATTTCTGATGCCTACATGTTCACGTAAGACTTTTTTACCTGACTTATACCATTGCTTTAAGCTGCCGAGTCTACTTATATGTCACATTTCTATCAGCTTCCATCATTAGCCACACAACTCACGTTATCTTTAGTAGTCGCCATAGAAGGACGTCTTTCTTGAGAGTCGTCAGTGACTTTGCTTTGACCATGTTTAAACCAACAGATGTTTACAACTGTAAATAGTGGCAAGAAATGGGGCTTCGTAATGAAGTGCCAATCGAAGTCTATCGTTACATTATTGTTGAGTATAGGCAAAGTCGTAATAAATTATTGAGCGAAAATGTTCCCTAGTCAAATCCATTTCGATGCACGACAGACAATTTTTAAATGGCCGCCAATTTGTAAAAACAAATGACTTATGAATCCATTATACATCTACAGATTCCCATAGAGTTTCTAATGCGAAATTGCTAATGCTGTTCTTATTGGCTTATTCTAAAAACTTTCAGTGTGACCCATATATAAGCAATATCCCTTTTTTATAATCCCTTTCCTGTCTATTGCCAGGCATGTACTTCAAAAATTCCCATATAATGCCCTAAAGTGCCCTGACGACGGTAATAGACTTGCCTCCTATTACGTAAATGGGACTAAAATATAGTCGCGTCTGCCTACACTTTCCGGGATACAGGCGTGGGTGTATCTATGTATCTATGTATCTATATTAAATCTTTATTAAATATTGATGATCATTTTAGGGTAACAATGTAAGTGAACACTGAAGTAAAATAATCATAATTATTTACACCAAATTCCTCTAAATAGATTTAGGGATCGAAAGCAGACCTGTTCGATGCCAGATACCATAATACTACTACTCGAATTATAAAGAAATAATAAAACATATTCTTTTCATAAAACGCTGAGTGTCAAACATAGTTTGCATAACAAAGCATCCAAATAGCATAACACTATTTTCATAAAAATGTTACTTTGCAATTTACATAATGTGTTTTGATCTTTTTCAGTTAAAGTGAGTGAGTTAGTGTATATGTACATATATACATGTATATACACACATTATCTATATATTTTTAAATGGCATGTGTAACCTGAAGAAGTCGTTCAAAAAATAGGCTAAATTTTTTAACTTTTAATAATAATAATAAACTTACTAATTGGCTTGTTGTAATTGGCTTAGCGATCCTTTTTACAATACCCAACATTATTCTACAATATTATGCAGAAAGATACTAAATCGATGTATATTAATAATACAAACGAAATTATAAAATTCAGTACTGACGGATATTGTGTTTCACCTGTTGGTATTATTTCATAAGTTGTCATTTAGATGCTTAAAATAGGCTAAATCTGACATATGAGCATCTTAATTATCCGCTTATTTCATTACAAAAAAAATCGTTATCTTATACTCTATAAAATTGTTTAAATTGTCACAGGAGCCTACTTTTGTAGCAAAAGTTTTATTGGAAGTAAACATAACACAATAAGTCACGTTACAATAATTAGGTTACTGAAATTATAAACAAAAACAGCATGAAATGAAAATGACGTGCGTGAGTG
The DNA here is from genome assembly GCA_947561695.1 of Tyria jacobaeae. Classification (NCBI taxonomy): domain Eukaryota; kingdom Metazoa; phylum Arthropoda; class Insecta; order Lepidoptera; family Erebidae; genus Tyria; species Tyria jacobaeae. Next base: position 16,299,908 of record OX387220.1, read on the forward strand.
TGTGTTTATGTGTATATGTTGTATGTGAAGTCATTTTATAAATGACAGTTTAAGTTATACTGGTCAATTGACTGAATAACATTCACCTAAACTATTTTAAAATAAAAATCATTTAAATTTTTAATGAACTATTGTACAAATTCGACATATCGACACATGTCTATTTCACATATGTATATCATTACGTGAGTCAATAGTAGGTATTTCTACATTTAAAATAATTTTAATTTTACAATAATAAAAATGCGCTGTTTTTTTCATTAAGTTCAGTTCACTGCACTCAGTTTGTTTGTTTTGCAATGTATGTATCCAAAACGTATTACCCAGGCAAGTATTCTTGTAACACGATCGAAGTTATGATTAATTAATGAATTTTTAATCGACTCTGGTTCCGTATTGTTAGTTAAGTAGCATTCCACTTTTATAGTAAAAAAATCTCTGGACATGAAGTTTCATTCCTCTCGTTTCTTAAGCCACTGGGGTCTTTCGTATCACAGAGAAAAATTTACTGGCTTTGATAGCTTTCGTTGCCCAGTCGGCAGGATTTTCGTTACTCTTCACGTAACCCCAATTTATCGCAGGCACGATGTTCATTATTTGAGTTCTTCTGTGTGTAATATATTTTTCGTATTTAGTTTGACTTCCTTGCAGCCATGCTAATACTTCTTTAGACTCCGTCCAGTTGGAGATTCTTAGATCGTAATCTGCGAAGATCTTTGTTATCCTCTCTAGGACTTTCGTTAGCAAGACAGTGGCAGATAATTCCAACCTCGGTATGTTAGTTTTTTTTTTGAGTAGAGTGATAATATTAGCTCCAGTATCGATCCAGTTGACGTAGTTCGACTATATATAACGTAGGCGTAGGCTTGTTCACTCGCTTAACCGACGGCTTTCAATTCGTTTGTTTTCGTTTGTTATCCATCTCGGTAAACTGAAATGTGTTTTATATGCTGCTGCATTTAGTGTTTGGTGAGTATTTTCTTAGGTCAAAAATGGAACGTCTGGAGACTACATCTGTTAGAGCTAGTTTTTTATTGCTCTTTTAGTTCTTTGGGAACAGATGGTTAGTTCGTTGCCGTTTTCCGTAAAACAAAACCACCTTTCTTGAATAACTCGTAAAGTTTATTTTGTATTAATTCGTGAATTCTTATTCTAATTGTATATCGTCCCGTAATGATCCCTTCCATGAAGAAATAGCACATTTTAAGCTAGGAGGAAAGAGTTGCCTTCATCTTGAGGCAGTTGTTGGAGAGTACACATTATGATGTACGGTGCGGCCTTGGTGCTCTATCCGCCGTATCATTCAGTGGGTCTATTACGGAGTCTCCAAATTACTTTTTAAAGATGCTTTTGATCTTGATGAATAAGGATTTTACGATACATTTTATTATTCAGAACTCCACCATTTCAAGAAAAAATGTATTTTTGGAGGTTATGCCCTTTTCCATCAAATTGCTTAGGCTGTAGCCGGAGTCTGTCTTCATAGATGCGTTGAAAACAGCTCGTAACTTGTGTAGTTGAGCTCTGTTTTATTATACTATGGTACGGTAGGTAGGCATGTATTTGATTTGTGGTTTTTGTAGTTGTTTTTATGTGACTTAATTGTTTTTTTTTTTTACTTCATGGATAATAGGCAGTTAAACTAATTTATAGCACAGTATTCAGCCTAACTTCGATTTGAATGTCTTTAGTTGATTTTGAAGTTGCTATTTCTCTTTTATGTCATCATCGTTCGTTTTAGAGACCATTCGCATCAAGTCCTTGATGTTACACGTATAGAGACGTAATAGCGACGACAATTGCTCGTCCGCGTCTTCTTCCGTATTCCAGTTATATCAAAACGCTGTGATCCACGAATTTCTGGCATTTTCAGTTTTGATATACCCGAAAACCCCAATTCAATTACGGGTTAAAGTAGTAAGTGATCATTACCTTGTCCCATAATTGAGCCATAGATTACATATTTTCATCAGCTTTCTTCTTCGGCTTCGGGTTATATCGTAAATGTTCTGCTAGAAGTTGTTATGGTTCTCTTGGTATAACATTCTTCTTGATGATCTCGCGGATCTCTCTAAATTCATCCCAAAGCTTCGATACGTTTGTAAATGTAATCTGTAGATTTTATGCTCATAGAAACCTTCTTGTAGTTCTTTTGTAGAGTTTTGATGATGTGTTGATTATTGTTAGTTTTTGCCACGTGAAGTCACAAAAGTTCGGAGAGTTTTGTTAAAGTAGCAGTAGACGTAATCCCCGCTGTTTACTGTATTTTTGTAACAGTAAACGTAATCTCCACTGGTTCGTTGCCAGTTATCACTCAATTTAGATTTCAAACCTTTACGTAATGTGCAATACCTCAATGCTAGTGTAGTGATACCTGGTTTAGGAAGGCCAACAGCACCGATCTGAGGGGGAGTCACATCACTAAGCCCTCGCTTGAAATAAATAGGCCGAAGGACCAAAAAGATGTTTGGATTCTCTCGTCGTTAACGTACCCGGTCGTTATTGTTGTAGCTAAATAGTTTACATAAAAAGTTGGGCTTTGTTTAGTTATGTGAGTCTCACTTTACGTAATGTTATAAATTATCAACACAAGTACAGTTGATGAAGTGACGCTTGACAATATTATTATTATACGGTACAAATAAAAACAAAACACACAGCAGACTAGAAATAATATAAAAAAAACATACATATATGTACCCACAATGTTTAAAAATTATGTCTCGCGACTATACTGAAAGGGTATCCAGATCTATTAAAGTACACAGATCCAGAAAAAACTGAAACGTTTCATCTTCAAAACAGTATATTTTATCTCTTTAACAGTTATATTACAATAACATTCCAACTTTTGTAATCCTTATTTAAAATGTCGTAACAAAAATCAGTTCAAACTGTAATGAAATTCTTATTCCGACACCGAGAACAGTGTTAAAACTGCAAAACTTTTAGTGCGGATGTAAACAAAGGTTTAGAGGGTTCCGACGACAATTATTATGCCTTTTCTTGACTTCTTTCTTGTTACCCTCTTGTGTTACCACTAACCTAGTTTCAAGGGCCCATGTTTCAGATTAATACGCTTCACTAGTTAAGAACTAGATACATCTCATCTGTAGACTAGATATAAAAACAGGAAAAGGGGGAAGATCTTGAAGTATTTCAACAAGTTTTTTATAGACCACTTGTTACCTCATTTCTGGTTTTACTTCCCTAAACTTTTATCCCCCAAAGAATCAATTGGAACACAAGACTAGCTTCACGACTTATTTTGTCTGACTCAATCCTATTTCTTAGAAATAAATACCAACATACATGTGGTGAAAGTGATTTATGAAATTTATGTCTTTTGGTGTTGGGTGCTCCCATATTTACCGAATTACTGTTTTTTTGTTACTTTAACTATATAAAAGTATGTTAAATATAAAGTAGCGTTAGTAGTTTGTTACGAAACTTGTAAATTTTTATTTTTTTGTAATTTTACTTTGCCTTTTCAACAAAACATAATGAAATTGAGTGTTTGTTATTACATATAAAAAAAAATTAAACTCGCATTAAATACTCATATTATGAAAATTCGTGAGTCATTAGCATACTAACGAGCTATTTATTCCTAAGTAGGTAATACGCAATGTACTGTTCAGTATTTATGCCTTCTCGCCCTGGCATATAACAATTAAATAAACATTCCACATCTCATTTTAATATGATCAAGTATAGCTTAACTGCATCAATTATTTAGGCTTTAATTTACAATTGTGCATAAGTCACACTCGTTGTTCAAAGAGTTATTTTGAAATAGTTACGTTCGTAGTAAGGGTTTTCAATGCGGTTATTATGTTTTTAGATAATTCAAATAAAAAAAAACATCAAAGTAAATTAATGTGATAGTTTATCTGTATATTTAATGTACTTATGACCCCGGTTAATGTAACCGTAAGCATAATAGATAAAGAATCAATAATCAACGGAGAGCGACTCGCATCGATTGAAAAGATATTTCTGATCGGCTTGACACCTTGGCGTTACGTAGAGATGTAGCTTCACTTTGCATTCTCTATCGCTTGTATCAATGGGAGTGTTCATAGGAATTCTTCATACATATACCGGCCGCAGGTTTCCGCCATCGTTCAACGCGACAAAATATCCATCCCCATCTCCTGGATGATTGGCACTCGACCACTGTGCGCTTTTCCAGAAGCTTTTTGCCTCGCACAGCCAGCGTACGGAACAAATTGTCACCTGCCGTATTTCCGGACCGATACGACCTTCAAACCTTCAAGAAAAGAGCGTACTCCGTCCAAAAAGACCGTCACTTATGACTCTTGAGTTGTGGGTGTCTATGGGCAGCGGAAGTCAGTTACCATCAGGTGACCCGTTTGCTTGTTGCCTCTTATGGCATAAAAAAATAATAAAAACCTTTGCATCTAACATACAGGAAAAAACAAGTGCGTGAGCCCGCAAGTAAGCACGAAGTCCTCTGAACATAATGAGGAAACAAGAGGCTGCATGTATTGATTATATATAATCAATTTAGTTTTGTAGTAAACAAGAAAAATTACAAAACTAAGTGGCCGATTGTGCTCGTTGCCTACAGCGCGAAAATGTATGAGTTTATGTATGTGTATGTAACACATACTTTCCTACCTCACGATCTTACGCTTCTTCCATTGTCCTTTTTGCAGGACATCACTATTTGTTCATGTTTATTACATTGTTTATGGTCCATTACTAACGATCTTGCCACTAAATTTAGCTTTATATATTTATTTTGTCTTGTTGCTTTGTCATTCCTCACTAATTCTTTCTAAATGCCCAAACACTTTACCATACCCTTTTTAAATTTTAACAAATTCTCTGAAATATTTACTGTTTATTTACAAAGAAAAGACAAACAAATAGCTTAAATACAGAGTAACAAAGAAATTAGCAGATGTTCGTAAAGTTATAACCATCCTACATCCTTCATTCACATACATACATGAAACAACATAGTACCACTATCATAAGTATAATATTACGCTAGAACTAGAATGAACAAATCCTGTATTCTAATCATAAATGTCGAAAGTTTTATTGCATCCACCCCAAAGTAATTAAGATAAGAGCAGGAAAATTATGATGATGAATTTATAGCTTGTGTTGTTTGAAGCTTTAAGATAAGAGTGGAACTCTACGAGTCTTGACTAAGTTTAGTTTACTTAAAGCTGTTAAGACATTTCTTTCATTTCTTACCCCAAAAAAAAATGTATACCTATTGTATTTGTTTGCTTTTTGTTTTTATAGGTGCAAATAAGCAGAAGGGTCACCTTATCGTGACTACCGCAACCCTAAATACACATATTGACAAGTGCGTAGCCGGCTTTTAGGGGTTTCTCCCTCCCCAAGACAAGGAAGGGAATAGGCTCAAAGACCGGGGAGTTGGGCTTTCGATATTGCTCGGCGAAACTGCAAGCATTGTAGATTTTCACAACCGATTTTCTGTGAGGCCTTGGTATCATAATATGGATCTTCCACATCTTATCGCTTTTTAGGCTAAATCAAGTTTTGATAAAATCTTTTTTCTCTTTTGAAAGTGTATTAGTTACATCCACTTTCCTCAATCATTACACATTTTATTTTGATCTCGAAAATCGCAGTGAAAAATAAATACTTAAGAACCTTTATCCGTAAAGACACCATTCCGCATTTTACATAAAATTTCAAGTTCTATAATCTCTACTTTACTGTTTTTAAGAGCTCTTGAAGCGGACCGTTATCAAAGGACTTTTTACCATTTTTTAAAGCAAAACTCTTTAATTGTGTTTACTATAAGTACCTATTTAATTTTAGTATGCACCAAAGCGTTATTAAATTCACTTTAAAAGCATACCGCTTAAGTTACCAGATGTATAATGAAAAGTGTTAGTCTAAGTCTAAATGATAAATTTGATTACACAAAAGACTCACCAATATAGCCTATTAGTTAGAGGACTCTTCAAATATTTAATCAGAAAACCATCGTGTATTTTATAAAAATACCTTATCATTGAAAACATTTTACCTGATTCGGATTATTTCTAAACCAATATGTATACACACAATATACAATGAAATAAAATTGTAGTTTATGTTAGTATTGCATGGTTAACATGGTATATAATTTAGTAAAAATATACATCTCACCCATTGATCCGATCAGACTGCTAGCTATTATTCATTATATGGCATGTACGAGATTCCTAAAGTGCCAGTATCATAAGTGGGATAAATTATTGTCGGCAAAGAGTGGACGTTTGGGACCCCTGTGCCTTTCGTTATGGGAATATAGGCATGTACAATGTAAGAATTCAGCATTTAGGTTTATAAAATAATCCAAAAAGTTGTCAAATAAAATAACAAGAGTAACAAAAACAAAGCTTGACAGCAAGGCACGGAAGGAATACAATGATAAAGCATCTGTGGGATAAGGAAATGAAAAGCGAAAGCTATTAATGAAATCTTAACGAAACATCTTTCGATGCAAACGAGCTCTCTGCGGCTATACTTATAGGGCGGTTTGCACGTCCAAGCATGCATTTTTCTCTTGGTTTGTTACTGTTTGGTTTATACCCAAACTGAATTAACAACGATCTTAAAAAACATGATTTTTAACGTTATTTTCACCGGACCGAAAGAACACCCAGACTCAGGACAACTAAATGTGGATAGAAATGAAAATGTAAAATTTTGTCCCATGTGGGAATCGAACCCAAACCTCCAATTAGCAGTCAGGGTCACAATTTATTTTATAACCTAAAAAATATTTTAGTTGCGCCGACGTATGTATTATAATGACCAAGATATTTTATAAAATTTAAATTTTACTTGTTTTGATGCTTTTGGGAAGGCCACCTATAAATAAATGATTACATTTTCTTCTGATTAGAAGTCGATGCAACGTTTACATTGCAAGAAAGTTTTGGTTAGTCTCTTTTAGGGCCCTCTGGCCTGCCTGACGTAAAACCTCCTTAGAATATAACCATTTTAAAACTTGAAAGTAGGAAGAAAGGTAGATTTGCAGAAGATCAATGGGTAGGGACTGTGAATGACAGGGATGCGGATATCGGATAAGTCTCGAACATTTCTTCTTCAAACGCTTCAAAGTTCAAAGTTCAAGTTAAAGTACACCTTTATTTCAAAGGTCCATGTGCGATCCAATCTATGGTTCAAATAGCTCATTATGTTTACGAAGTACCCTTAATGACCTATTTCTAATAGTCCCTCACTAAAGGGTAAAAAAATAATCTCCTAATAGTGAGCTGTGCATGTGCTTGTCATGTCATGTCATTTAAATTTATAGTTAGTGTAAGAGTGTTTCCCATTTTCCTCTTCTTTCTTTTCTTCCCCTCTTAAACCTCTCCTTTTCTTCCCCTCTTAACCCCCTGCGCTCTTAACAACGGACAGCGCACTTGCGACTCCACTAACTATCAGGTGACCCGCCTGCTGGTTTGTAACAATATCATAAAAAAAAACCTTTTAATTGCTTACTGATTCCAGATTCCAATTCTGAGCGTTCTTGTCAAAGCAAGAAACGGCAATGCATTCATCACGTTTTCCATGGAAAGAAGTTTCCATGTCTATGTTATCGTGAAAATGTGAACTCTGTCACTTTTAATTCTAACCTCGTTACATTACAATCTAACTTAACCTAACCTACTGTCATTTTATTATCTCACGCATTATATTGTAAACTGACGGAGTTCACAATGTTAAGCTGCTATCTACATTGTATTTATTACATTAACACCTACCAAAACAAATCTGACCACATCATTCCATTGCCAATCTGGATAATTAACAGAAACAATCTTATTACTTGGAGTGTTGTAGGTTTCGTGATTCCAACTTAATAGAAGCAATAAGCAAAAAAAAAACTGAGTGAACCGTAAATCGCCACCAAAGTGCGAAATCATTTGTTACGTGGTCGCCTTCTGAAATACACTAACCAAAATACATATAAATAGTATAGGATACACGAGTACTACATAGTTTTCTACTAAGCATATTTTTTTCTAACAAACTATTTATTCCTATACCTAATTTACTTTATATGGAATTCATGTTTTTTTGTGTCATTTCAATACGAAAGTAAATAGCTTTGGCTGTTTACAAGTATTAAAATAAATATGAAGACTTTTATTAAGCATAGCATAGCACTAACACTTTTTCTTAGGAAAGCTTTTTTACATTTGGTACTGCGCATTTGAACTGTCAACTATAAAATCAAAGCAGGATTAAATTTATAGATTTAGAGATATAGAATATAGAAAGTAGATTTAGATATTATTTATGAAATCATGCTATTCGCCAAAGAGTAGTTATAGACAATAGCCCGCAACTTCTTTTTTTACATACAATTCAAGCTTCGTTTACTTCTTTTAAACATTTTATACAAGTCCGTCGGTTTCGGATACCTCTGAGCTGTCCTTTCCTCAAAATATCAAAAAATTGGTCGTTGTATGTTCTGCATTGTCAACCCACACTTTCACGTTTACCCTATAGGCCCAAACCACCTCAGCAAACCCTTTTTAATTTTCGTCACTACGTCTTCTTTGAAGCGACACTTCTTCCGAATATATACAGTCGTGGTCAACTAATTAAGGACATTCAAGATAGTGGACAGCAATAACCGGCTATGTACATATAAATATAAAACCCTGTTGATTTCTCAGTAACTATTATTTGCATAATTTGATCCGATTATTATACTATAAATGGCTGTAAATAAAAGATTAAATAAATATAAAAAAGTGTTTAATATCAAAGGTTAACCATGTATTCAATTTAAGGTACAATTCTGTAGCTGGACATTTAATTAAGAACAGTAAAGTAAAATGAAAAATAGAGTTAAACAGAACTAATAATCTGCAGTATTTTAATTTCTTTAACAACTTCATTTTATTACGGGTAAAATCAGTACCCAGTAGCAAAACCTTTGTTAGTAATTACCGCTTGACACCGATGTGGCATAGACATTATCAGTTTCTGACATATTTCAACAGGAATGTTTGCCCATGCCTCACAAAAAGCTTCATTAAGTTCATCTAAAGTTGTGGTACGATAAATGGCAACTTTTTTCTTAATTTCGTGCCAAAGGTGCTCGATTGGGTTGAGGTCGGGGCTATTTGCTGGCCAATCTAGCACTGATACCGACTGTCTGTTAAGAAACGACTTGACTGAACGGGCTGTATGTTTTGGGTCGTTATCATGCTGAAAAGTCCATATAATAGGAAGATGTTCCTCAGCATAGGGAAGCATAGTTTCTTCTAATATTGCCTTGTATTGATGTTGGTCTAAGTTACCCTGAACTTTCCTCACAGGTCCCACTCCACGTCCAGAAAATGATCCCCACATTTTAATGTTTCCTCCGCCATGTTTCACCTGCTTTTTTGTGAATCTTGGATTCATTTCCGCTTTTACAGGACGCCGTACGTATTGCCTTCCATCTGAAGAAATCAAATTAACCTTGGTCTCGTCAGAGAATAATACATGTTGCCATTGGTCGTAGGTCCAATGTCCATATTTACGTGCAAACGCCAAACGTGCATTTCTATGCTCTTTCTTTAACAACGGTAATTTGCGTGCCACTCTTCCGAACAACCCTGCTTCTACCAGACGTCGTCGAACTGTCCTCGCTGATACACTAACTCTTTCGTCTGCCCCAAACACTTCATGTTTAATTAAAATAGAGCCTAGAAACGGATCTTTCTTAGCTAACCTGGTTATCATTCTATCTTCTTGCGGAGTTGTTTTTCTCGATCTTTTTTTTCTGGGCACATTTAAAGTTGTGTTATTGCGCCTGAAATGTTGCACTGCATTGCATACCATAGTTTTTGAACAATTTAAATATCCTGCTATCCTTCGGTATGACCAACCACGCTCGACAAACTTCATGATAATTTTTCGTAGTGTTGTGTTGTGTTCTTCAAAATAACTCTCAAAACTTGAAATTACAAATCTAGATTGCCGCCAAAACTACCACAAAGAATAGGAGAAGAAAGAAAATAATAATTGAGATTCAGATTTTGAAACTAGAACGCAATATCTCAGTGTCCCTAATTAAATGGCCAGCCAGCATTCTTTGAACAAATAGCACTGTGATCATCTATCAGCTATACTGTAAAGAGTTTTAATGTTTAAGAAGTTGTTATTGTTTGTATAATTAGGCACATAAATGACTAATTATACTTACATGTAAAAGATGTGGAATATTGTTTAGACTCGTTGGAAAATAAAAAATAAATTCACAATTTGGATTAACTAGAGAGTGTCCCTAATTAGTTGACCACGACTGTATATACATTCCTCTTTCTGTGAACCAGTCTTAACCCTAATACAGGATAGGCTTAGTATACTGGGTATGGACATCTGTCGGGATCTCAATCCGCGTGATTACATCGAGAGCGTCACTAAGGCGGCCTCGCGGAAGCTCGGTGTATTAAACAAGGTGAGACGGTTCTTCTCGCCCGAGCATCTGTGTCTTTATACAAGACCCAGGTTCGCTCCTGCGTGGAGTACTGCTCTCATCTTTGGGATGACTATGCGTAGTATCTGCTTGACGCTCTCGATCGGTTGCAGCGACGCGCAGTCCGTATTATAGAATGTCCTGAGGTCACCCAGTCTCTTGAGCCCCTGCAGTTGCGAAGAGATGTCGCCTCTATGGCAGTTCTCTATCGCCTACATCACGGGGAGTGTTCTGACGAGCTCTTCCAATTGATCCTGGGTCTTTTAAGCGGGGCGTGAAAAAGCATCTCACCAGGCCGCCATCGTGTGGGTCACCATACTACATTGACTAGACATGCAATGAGGATGGTGGCCACCACTCTTGGACTCCATTTATTGCTTACCATCAGGCAAAGTGGCTTCATTATGGTAGGCTTACAAAAAAAAAAAACTTTCATCATTTTGTCATATACAACTCTCACTGCCATATGAAGGAGTGCCTTATTTTGTACCATATTGATTAAATTATTTTTTATTACTTGGTTCTAAGACGTTACAATATCTGGTTCAGCTCTAAGTAATAGAGGCATTATCTGCAGTATTGTATGTGCTGCACTAACTGTTCGACGAGATCGTTAGTCAAACTATTTAAACATTGCAAACATAGCGCATCAAAGCGCAAACGGTTCTATTAAACTTTAAGCAGTTCTAGATGTAACTCAATACGATCAACAAGTCTTCTGCCGAATGAGATGTAGTGTTAATGGAAGCGATTATTATTATCAACTAGTGTAAAACTACAAATTTACTTATACTAGAAGACGGAAACAGTATGGCATTGTACATATATGTAAACATATTGTAAATCTATTTCTTGTAAAACAGATTGTTTTATTTAAAAAAATCTAGAACCCTACTGCAGCGGCTCCTTGTAAATCTAAACGAAGAGGCCCACACAAACACATAAAAAACAATTTGGCTGCATTTTTCGACAAAGTTAAATACTTCAATTTAATAATTATTATAAATTGTCTTTATTGCGCACCAAAAACGAAAATTACAAAACAAGTAGGTATACATTGTCAAACGTAAATAACCAAAATTCAGAATGGACGGCCTTACCAAACAACATTTTTTTCCAAGCAACCTTGGGATGGACAGGAGTGTATAGGTTAACATCGGTAGTTTTGGTGCCAAAAAGACAAAAATCATTATTAAGCATACCAATGAACATATACGCATCTTAAATGTTTAATATATTATATCAGTATTTGTATATGTCGCTTCCTAAATATATAACTATACATATGTATACACTCTCTTAATTGATTTGGCAAATAGTTTATTTTAACTTTGTCATTTGCCCGATAGTAGAAAATTACACTAAATTACAAAGTGACTCTAATATGGACAATAGAAAGGGCGAGGAGTTACATTAAGTTCAGGGTACTAGTTCCAATAAAATTTTATACTGCATCAACATAAATGGTCTCAGTTTAAAATATTAAAATAGTTTACCTTTTTTGAAAATTTAAATATGCATTGTATTAGTAGACAACCGGAACGAAACCTGGATTAAAAATAAACATATTCAGCAAACATTTAATTTCTTATATACCTATTTTAACAGTGGTAGAGCCATGTTTAGGCACGAATGGGCCGGCTCGACCGGTGCGATACCACGGCCTCACAGAAAACCGGTTGTGAAGTAACGCTTGCGTTGCATTTCCCCGAATTGAGTGAGGTTTCCGGGGGCCCAATTCCCCCTCCCCCCTTTTCTCTCCCCTCTTCTCCTTTCTCCTTTTTACCATCTCCTCATCCCTCCTCTCTTCTTCCCACTCCCTGCATTCCCCATCCCTCATCACCCTCAAAGGCGGGCAGCGCACTTAAGTTGCAAGGGTCCATGGACGGCGGTGTCACTTACCATCAGGTGACCCGTCTGTTTGTCTGTCCCCCTATAGTATAAAAAAAAAAAAAAAAAACCTACCTTATTGCATACAAAAATAATCACAGGTATCTTTGTCTAAACGCAGAATAGGTACTCAGTACCAGAGAAAAAACAACTTGCAGTAACCAAGAAGGCGTAACATAATGCTTCAGCTTCATGAAACAATTGATTTGCACCTCAACTACAGATGTGTTAGGTTTTTATTGAACGTTAAGTAGCAGCAACAATAGTTAAACAAACATGCTTATGCTTATTAAAAGCGGGTGAAGTGTGACCGTGTCTTTATATGTATGCTAGAGATTGGAGAACCACTTAAAGTTTTGTACCGGTGCTAGACAACGTAGGTGGTTGAGCAATTGGATAGTACGACTAGTTGTGTGTTTCTTGTTTATTGTACTTCAATTACTGAGCGCAATTTATATAATTACATATGTTATTTAAGACCAACATTTTCTTAGAACATATTATTAAGACCATGCCTTCGAATTGTTTTATTAAATATGCGAATATCATTTTGTATTGTAAAAAGACAAACCAAAAAGGATTTGATATGATCCTTACTTTGCCGTTACGTCCCAATTTTTGGCAAAATAATACAAAGCATACATAAATGGACACAGGGAAATTCCAATTATTTGTAGCATGAGCTGAACATTTTTTTAGCTAAAGTAAATAAAATATCTCCTAAGCACCATTTATTTTCCCTTTAATTTACAAGGTGGCACCCCCTTAGATAATCTTAGGAATAAAAAGCCCTTTTATTTTAAATTTACACATACACGTATTACACTATCTATTACAGGGGATCCGTAAACAAACAACATAACATTGACCTTAATCTGCTCGTTTAAAATGTATACAATACTGCAGTTATAAAAGCGAGTCCTATGTCAGGCTACAGTAACAAAAAGCAAAATAATTCCACAAAAACTATGCTGAGACAGAATATACGCTTGGAATTTTCTTTGCTCTAATGAAACAAAGGATTTCACTACTAATCAAGAATTTCTCACAAGTCTTTGTATAATTATGTGTTGTATAAACTTTATTAATAGAGTTATGTACTTATGAAATATAAATTCAACTCAATAAACGTACTTAAAATGAAATAATTTATGTTTTTTTTAATCCCTATCAAGAAAGTCCGTACACAAGTATAGAATCTGACAATATAATCTTAGCAATATTATTATTAATAATTGAAGGTCAATGCATATAATTATAATTCTCAAACTAATAGCACCACTAATTAAACTAACAAGATATTATGTTGTTGACATACTAACGTCATTTTGTCAATCGACTACGAACACCAAATTTTGTATTTTAATCAAGATATTTAAATTTTTTAGTTGACAAATTTGTGTTTTAGTAAAACGTGTTTTTTTAGTAAAACATCCTAAGTACATTTTACATAAGTAAGTCATCTTGAGACTTAGCAAATGTATAGTTGGAATAATGGATTTAAGGGTAGAGACGATCTTGAAACTTACTTAACAAGGACTTACTTTTTCGGAGCGATTGAATCGAATTGCTACAAAGTTAGCTATGAATATAGTGCTTTAGTACTTTTTACTTTTTCAATTTCTCTAAAGGTCTTAAGCTTTAAGGTTTGTATTATATAAAGGTTATATATTTTTATATTTACTAGTTAGATTTAATCTTATGACTTTATCTCAAGTGTAGATGTAGTAAATATTTTAGGTATGGTTAATCTGAAACAATTGTTCCAAGGCTTTGTGAACTTTATGTTCGTGGCTGCTGGATTGTTATATCTTCTTTTAAATAAACCCAACTCAGTATGTTATCCTGTTTAAAAATGAAAAAAAAAGTACTTTTTATTCTGTAGTGTCTATTATCTTATTCGACATTTCAAACTACATAACAAATATGTTTAAATATAAGTATTCTTCTTGTTATTTTTGTGGTATATTTCTTGATATTTTTTAGAACTATAACCCTCGCCAATTTTAAGCAGTTCGGTTGACCAACTGTTAATCGTCGTTTACGATCGGGTTGTAAAAAGATAAATAAAATGAGAAGAAAGTAGCCCAATTTGGCGGTACAGAAAACTTATAAGGCAGATGCACAGATGCTACATATGAAATTACTAATCATAATTTGTTTAATAAAGTCCAAATATCCTATGACGATTGACATTAACGTAAAAGTTAAGGAAATTTTATCTAATGAGGTCTAATACTTTTATGGCCATTATGTCAAGAGTCATTGGTATGAATTTGTGTTTATCACTAAAATTCCTACATGTATGTATGTGTTTCTTTGTTAAGCCATAATTTCTAAATAAAGGATATGTTTGGATGTATTGGATATCGCTAAAATCCTTTAGTCATTCAACAAGTACAACATATTTCGAATTTAAAGGACTTTTAAGATTCTAATTTCTTATAATTTAAACCTACTTTTTTATATACCATATATTATAATTGTAGCAATATTGTACACTTTCCATTCAAGTAACATGGTATACGACCCTGACCTGAACTCTTTCCTGAACTTAAACTAAAACTTAAATATACTCTAAATTTTCCTATTTAATTTCCAAAATTCCCAGTTAATGGCAATGGTCGTTTTACGAAAGTCCTACTAAATTATTAGACGACTAAATGTTAGAATTGAATAAGAATCTGCGTATCCCATATAACGCGGCTCATAGCCGTAAGTATGGATTTAATTTAAGCAATATTAGAATTTACGAAGGTATTCTAGTTAGATAGTCTTACAGTTAGAGGACTTGGACTTCCCGGCACTATCCAATTCGAGTCATATATATATACATAAATACTTCCCAATCCATCTCTGTAAGCAATATCTGTTATCTTCTCATTCTATCTCTTCTTTTCTGTCTACATATTTTAAGTTTTCCCATTTAATTCCCATATACGCCCAGATGACGGCAATAGTGGGACGGATAAGTGGCTTTAATTACGCGTCAGCTCACCCCTTCGGGGATAAAGGATTGAGTCTATGTATATATGTATGCAACGGTGTTCTAAAATAAACAGGAAAGTCCTATATATTCTAGGTCGTTTGGTCCTAATATAAATACCCTGCTCGTCATTCCATTATACACAACTGATTCGGTATTTGCTCGACAATCGAATACATTGTTGGATGTTCGTAATGCAATTAGTTTCTATCTCTGTTCAAAATTGCAAATTTGGTTGTAATTACCACATTTTTTATTTATGATAGTTTCGGAGTAGATAAGGTTTAAAATTGAGTTAGGATTTAATCAAGCATTGTTTTATATTGCCATACTAGGGAATACGTCGGTTTGTATTGGCTTTTCTATTACCATACTTTTCTATTAATGGGACGGAAGTACCACATATTAATATTATAATTAGACAGATTATTGAGGGACCTGTTGGTCTAGTGGTTAGTGACCGTGACCGTTGCACTGGAGGTCGTGGGTTCGATTTCCGCACGAGACAAAAATTTCCGTAATCCACAACAAATAGTTGTCTCGAATCTAGATTTTAATTGTATTCGTTTATTGAATGCTTCTAAAGCCCCCGCAAAACAGGAATTAAAGAGATGAGAAGAAATGATTTAATTAAATATATGTTTATATTATATAACTTTAAATTATATAATTATAAGTAAAATTATTATATTATTATAATTAAAGATATTTTAGTGACTGTGTTGTTAAATGTATCTGATGTATATAAATCTGATAAATGCTGACTCTTTCGACATTATTCATTCACTATGGATTTAAAATCTGATAGAAACATTTATTATTATTATAAAATCAAAATACTAATTTCTTCTTCTTCTTCTTCCTTGGTCAGTCCGACTGAGCGAGGTCAGGACACTCACAGGACACTGTTCTGGGTGGTGTGGTCGGAAAATTCTTTCTAGAATTAACGTTTTTCGTTTTGTATTGTATTTCGTTTTCAGATATATTAATGACCTTGAAACTATTACGGATTTGCTTGCTTCTCACCTTGCCTAATCTCGTCACACTCCTGGATCACTTTGGAGACATTTTCATTTCTTTTGTTTCAAAGCTCTGTATAATTTTTCAATATATTTAAAGTTATTTGTCATAAGCACTTATAATTCAATATAAATCTTGAATCCGTTTTATTTAAATTTAGACTACGCTCAAAAATGTATAATTAATCATTTCTCATTGTCAATCTACAACAGTGTTCCTTTCAGGATACTAACATAATTAATGGTCAAGATGGGGAGTTACTCCTCTATTTTGCCGAGCTGTCATCTGTCAATTGCACCTGCATGCTAGTTGAAGACGGTAGCCAATAATAGGATATGTTGATCTGTTATTAAGTTACAGTGTTCGTATTCAGGGAGTATATATATTGAATATTAGAGGATAGACAGGTCAGAGAGATTGCAATGTTTCTTGATACCGAACCTGTTTACCCAACTGCAAAGGGTTACGTTTTTCGCGCGTATATAATGTTTGTAAATTTCTATATCTATATTCTTTATCTTCCAAACGGATGATTTTTTTAGTTAATGTAAAAAAAAGTGACGGATTCTTGGCGTTAAATTGTAAGTTGGTAATAAAAAACTAATTAACCAAACCTATAGACTCGATATCCAAATGTAGGATATAATTATATATATACATATGCATTATATGATTGATGTATATTTATATGAATATAATAAAGTGTTAGAAACGTTTGTCATATTGTGCTTCACCAATTAAACAAAAACTTTCAACATTTATTATTAGCAAAAAAAAATTACATTCATGTATACATAAACTCACTCAAATATCCCACAAGGGGCAGGCAGATGCGTCTTGAACGCCTTTCTACAAACAAACTTAATAGGGGCCAAACCTATTGTCGTAAACCGGGTACTGTATGACATATATATACGTAGATATGTATACTATCCGATAGATTGGAGTCCGATCACTTAGTCACTATTTACAACATCAGCGGGGGGAGATGGGGTTTCTCTATTTTACACCACAGAGAATCACACAGCACAAATCTCTTCATTTTCCTAAATTATAAGTGTCAAACTCACCTATATAAAAAGTTCAATATTTCAAATTAAAACCAGAAATATAAAAAAATATGTTCACGAACGCTCAATATATATGACATTACAGGGATCACTTAACTTACTGTATGACGGATACACCACCAATGTTAGGTTACATATTTATTTAAATTTCATGCACTAGATACAAGGGCTTAAAGCTATTGAGTTTTTTTGAAATTGGTCCGCTTCAGAGATATAACGAAGAAGAGGCCGTTATGAAGGATTTACTAGAGAAGATGCAAATTTGCAAATTTTTTGTAGATATAATGTATGTTTGTATACGTATATGAATTTATGTATATATGACCTAATAGATTTCAACAAGTGTGGTGTCACTTGATTCTCCTTAATAGTTTGAGTGTTTGTAAGATTTCACGTTTACGTCAGAAAAATTGAGAAGAAAATAATGATATGGGTTAGTAATTTAACTAATTTGTAATTTAATCTTATCTTCCAGTGTAATCACGGCCTAAAACTCATTTGAAAGTCAGTCAGCATCTCTCTTTTGTCTATGTTTATGTATGTCTGTTGTACAAAGCTTCTTCCTCTGGCGCATGTATCTTTTGTTCTGCACTCACTTGTTCACGTGAAAACACTGTTTGTCTTTTGCTACACGACTGTTTAATGACGTCACAGAGTTGATATTTCAAAGTTATATGTGTGTCAACAAAATAAAGCCTAGGATAATTTTGTGTGATAGTTACTAGTTGCGTATTGTCAGTTCAGTGTCGTGTTATGTTTTCGTATTACAAATTGCATACCTGTAGGTACGTGTAAATATACAGTTTCAGTAGGTTGACAATAGTTTTTATAAAAACTTACATAAAATGGTGTTTTCTGTTTCTCTTGATATAATAAGAGCCGTGGCAATATGTTACCCAAAATTAAATTTAATTCAATTTTTATTTTAAAAATAAGACAACTGCATTTTGAGTAATTACTGTGTTGCATGGGACTTAACAAATATATAAACAATATACACAAATAACACCCAATATGGAAAATGAACCCATGACTTTGACTCATTAGATAGGATCCCTACACCAATATAGGCCAGTCAATAATCCATAACAGTGTTATAAAACCTTTAAGAGACTATATGAAGTAAATGCGAATTGCGTCGGGTAAATACGTATTACGAATATTTAAAAAATATACCACGATGTTATATAATCATGGCAGTCTATAATTTGTTACATGTGTGATAACTTTATTAATAATTTTCAATATGAAGGTTACATTTCAAACAAAAGAAAATCGTCGTGGAAGAAAAATACTCTTTAGTCTCAGTATATGTAAGTCCTAAAGTAGATTAAAACAGCTTTGTCACTGTAACGACCATTCTGTTGCAAACTAACTTTTGAATTTCATAGCAGCGGAAGGCAATTAACGAAATCTGATCCTGAGATACTGAACAGTTAATTATTCTACGAAACCAAAACCACGTTTAACACAGTGTGGTCACTACCACACTGTGTTAAATGATAATAATTGAAGTTGGTTTTGGTTTTGTAAAATAATTAACTATTCAGGGTTTTTAAATAAGTAAATATACATATGTATATACACTCATGCCTTTAATAGGAAATAAGCCTATTGCATATGGATGAGAGTTCTATAAGAAAGTCGCCTTTTTACGAGACCCATGGAAAGAAATGGATTGGCACTAGTATACTCCACCAACAACCACACAACATGCATGTAACAAAATAAAGCATAGTAGAGTATTTCTTCTACGTCAATTTCCGTGCATGATTTTAATGAACCTGCAAAGGTGTAAAATAATAATGTGTACTGCTACTACTTTCTAGTATTGGTAAATATAATAAAAAAAGTAAAAGTATAATTATTAAAAATTTAAAATGTAGCTCCAGAATTTAATATAATAGTTAAAACAACCATTGTAAGTGCTAGTACTAATTCAGAGTACGGAAACCTGTATACGTAATAATTCTTGAGGCAAACAAATATGTAAACTTTACCGATATGAGCGTCTAAATCACACTTTATTAGTGATACAAGAAATTATAGTCAAACTAATTTAGCGATAAACGTAAGGGTAACTATCGAATGAAGCTAAAAGTGTCACGTTAATTCAGTAAGCATTTTGTGACGTGTTTTGATTGTATTTATGTATAAAATATCTTAAAATAGATGATATAGATATTAACATATATCCTTTTTTAAAGAGAACCATCGTGACACATATATTTCTGTTACTCTCACTAAGCCCTATAACTGTGCTAAATAGTAAAATAAAAATTCTAATAATTAAATAAATACAGATAAGGTAGATATTGCACGCTCAAAAACTGTACACTTTCTTTTATATAAAATATTGCAAGCTAAAACATTAAACTGCTTGTTTCCATGCTGCACTTGAGCAGTGAACTTGTTGTATATCCACTATAATTAGGGGCGAAGCGTCTCTGTTTACTCTTGCGTCTAAACACTTCTAACACCAATGGCATCCGTTTTTAATTGCTGACATCCGTCCGTACGTCTTGCACCCAGGACAAAAGTACTTTATGTATTTGTGTTTTAGAAAGACCACAAATAAAAAACGGATGCCATTGGTGTTATCTACCTTATCGTTATTTATTTGATATAAGAATTTTTATTTTACTATTTAGCACAGTGTTTAGCGCGAATACCAGAAATGTATGGACTCACGTTAGTTATCTATTTAAAGAAAGATATATGTTAAGATCTATGCTATCTATTCTAAGTAATTTTATACATAAATACAATCAAAACACGTCACAAAATCCTTTCTGAATTAACGTGACACTCTTAGCTTCTACGTTATACGTTTATCGTTAAATTACTTCGACTACAATTTCTTGTATCACTAATAAAGTGTGATTTAGACCCTGATATGGGTAAAGTTTACATATTTGTTTGCCTCAAGAATTATCACATATATTACCGATAGTATAAACATATATATATATATAAACTTTACTATATTTATGTATGAAACTTTACAAGTATACTGACTAACTTCAGGTTTCATTTGGCGTAGCGGAGAATAAAACCGCTATTATATACATTTCATTCTCTTTTGGACAATATTTTGTTTCTGAAATCAGGAATGGTCATGTTTTATAAGAATGTGCACGAAAACAATGAAAATAGTTGTTACACCGAAAACACAATGGACAATTGCGTCTGACTCGTGCCCCAAGGGTTCCGTATCCAAACGAACGTCTAAATATCTGATATAAAGTATATTTGACCTAAAAAAATATATATTATGATAAATTGTTTCGTAATATGTTTCACACCTTAATTTTACACCTTAGAGGTGGAATAGTTCCTTCTTATTTAAACCGAACTAATCTTTATTACATACAATTCAATTTAAAAAAATAAAAGTATTAATTATTCTTTATAAGATTCTGAAAATACACAGAGCGTAGAACAAATTCATTATAAAAATATTACAAATCGGTTCACAAATGATTAAATAACGAGTAACATACCCATTACAAAATAACCCTAATAGAGAACCTCTCCCTTTTGGGAGTATTGAGATGGATTGAAATGACACCTCACAGGTCAAAATTCATCAAGCCGTTGAGGCTTCAAGGGTATATTCTACACACATGCGTACATATATACACACATGCGTACATATATACTTATGTAGGTACACGCTTACATTTATATGCACCCGAAAATAATTAACCCTCTTTCTTGCACACTCTGTTAATAGTGCACTTAATTGTTATGAGCGATGTCCTCATTTTCCCAGAACTTTGTAATCTCGTTTATGTTAGTCAACATGACATGACAATGCAATGTTTGCAGTTTGCCACACAAAATCCACTCTAAGTGAGTTTTGTGTGAAATAGGGGATACTTGGCCAACTTTGAGAACTCCATTCATAATGATATCATCATAAACCTGTGCTCGAAGTAGAATTTCTGAAGGACGCAACACATTGAAGTTTGCACTGGCTAGCTTCAAGTTTTCCAAAGGAGGCCAGTTGGATTTCTCAAGAGCTGGGCATGTTTTTGGTATGTTTAGTTAGAACCAATGTTTCTGTTTGAAATGTGTAATCAGAGCATAGAGACTTGCACGTTAGGGGCATTTTTCCTTTGTAGTTTCCTGCTATTTCGGGAAACGATCAAAAATTCATGACTATAAATTTTTGACTTCATGACTATAGGGCATTGAAAAGTACCCTGTAGGTTTTGATTTACAAACGAAAAGTAATTAGTTAAAAAAAAGTAATTAGTTAAACTAATTAGTTAAAGTTTAAGGTTTTTATGACCGTGTCTGTTTCTAGGGACAGCAGCAATCATTTTGATATCTCCATGCCTTCCGGAGAAAAAGGGTCTTGATAGACAGACTGACGGATAACCGAGTGATCCTATATGGATTCCTTTTTTTCCTCTTAAGTAACGGAACCCTAAAAATGAGACATCTTACGTTGGCCAACGCGACGCAATGAGTGGGTACTTAATTATACTTGCTAATGTCAGTGCTTTCTCTCGGGATAGATAAATACAAGAAGAGTGAGACTATTAATTTTACGATACTTTTACGTATAGTGAAATGGCTACCGCCATATAAAAAAATATCTATTTAACAATCGTAATCTGCAATTTATGAGACAAACTATTTACGGTATTCAGAGTAAAATAGCTCTGACTTATATAGACTGAACAGGGTAAACTCATTACTGGTTAATAATTACAAAAACCGGATCTCACTTACTCGGTGTAATTCGACGAAGAAGTTCTAATTATGGTAAAGAAAGACAGACAGTTACTGGAAATTTTAGATAACAGAAGGGGGTAAATGGTTGGCCGTTCGATAAGACACTACAACTTCTTCAGAACAATATTGAAAGGAAAAGAAGAGGGAAACAAGAAAGCGGGAGTCGTGAATTATCGAGACGTCAAAAAGGTCGCAGGC
Organism: Tyria jacobaeae; assembly: GCA_947561695.1. Classification (NCBI taxonomy): domain Eukaryota; kingdom Metazoa; phylum Arthropoda; class Insecta; order Lepidoptera; family Erebidae; genus Tyria; species Tyria jacobaeae. The sequence continues at coordinate 16,322,301 of OX387220.1, forward strand.
AATAGTAAAGAATTACGATTGCTCCGCCGTCAACAGCTTTTAAGTAGAAGACAAATATTAGTTTGACTTTTTAATTGTCATTTTCTGTTGAGTAATTCCCTAGTTCTAAATAAATTACCAGCGTAAATTTACTATTCTATTTTCGAACTTATATACTACAACAGTACATAGTATAGAGTGAAGTCTAAATTTAACCACCACCGTTCCACTTCGTCTAAATTTTCTTTTTTTTTAATAAACTTTATTTACATTTAAGTAAAACTTTTATACAAGGTCTCCAATCGCCAAATTATTCTAGCTGTTTGTAGGCGTTCCGATCAATTAATAACAACATTAGTACTTAAATACTACTTTTTAGATTACTATTACAACTGTACACTAACTACGAAATAAAACATACGCCACACTTTTTTATAGTTACGACCTTATTTTTGTATACTTTTAAATCTATTACCTGTTAGTTGTTTCTACCTAATTGCAATGTCTAATCGTGGTATACATATTTTTGAACAACTTTCAGAACGGTCCCGTGTACTGCAATCGGTTCTGGTAGTACAAGTTTACTGAACATGATCTTGGTTTTATCCAAGTTCATCCGTAGGCCGATGCGTACAGAAGAGTCATCTAGGCCCTTTAACACTCATATTCGTTTCCTTTGGTGTAAAAATAAAATTTTATTAATATATGCTTGAATTAAAACTATAGAATATATAATCTAATATCAGTTGTCAATCATCAGTACTAATATCTAATATCAGTAATATCAGTCAATATCAATTGAGTATTATTTATTGAAATCGGTGTAATCACGACATGACAAAGTTACATAAAATCACACAAACAGTTAATACTTTCTGTTTAGGGTTTTAGAGATTACTACCTTTTTCCATACCTAAGTCTATTTAATACCAACAGCTCATATAGTTAGAAAACTATGGAACGCTCCTTAACTATGATCAAAGTTATAATACTCTGTCAAGAGGTGACATTTATTGGTGCAGAAGTGAATTACTGGTGGATTTAACTACGAGGCCAGTTGGAAGTTACATAGTCTGACTAGTTACTATTTAGCATAAAGTATAAGAATGTTTTACCCAATTAGGCATTGCTCCACAATCATTTATTACCATACCTAAAAACAGGATGTTTCAGAAAGATGTGGTCAGATTTTAGGTGAAAAATAAATAGTTGAATGAGCTTGACAAAAAATGTAAAGATATATATTTTTTTTATTATTATTCTTGTAAAATACCTTTTCTTGTATGGTTACACATTTCTTTACAAGATACTACGTATTTTACTCGTTTTTTCAATTTATTTTTTTGTTTTTTTGTACACATTTTTGGAATAAGCCGTGCTTTCATACCAACAATCTAGATATGAAATAACTACAGTTTATTTCATGTCAGCCGTGTGTCTTACAATTTGTTAATTCAAAAAATACAACCTTTTTTATTTTGTTATCGATTTGTTATATTTTTTGTCACGGGGTCAACTATACCATCCTAAAATATGAACACCCCTTTTCATAACCTGTATTATTTTTAAGTAGATACACAGGTATTAAATATTATGAATACATAGGTAATGCCAGGGTCAACTTTTCTAGACATTGAGTCCACTCAAAGGTTATCAATTTCGCATTAGCAAAAAAGGCCTAGTGTTATTACTCGTAAACTTACGAACTAATCATGTAAAATTCTATAATCCTTTGAGGGTAACGTGTGAGATGATTGAGGGAGGGTAAAATAAAAGAGCGTTGTAAGGGGATGGAAAAGAGTATTAGTAATGATGAGAGGGGGGAAAAGGGAAGGGGAAAAAGGAGAGGAAATACAGGAAAGGGAAAGTTGGGCTTACGTTACCATCACTCACTATGCAATACCATGCGAGCGTTATAAGTCTACCGGTTTAAGTAAGTATAGTAAAACTAAAGGGTTATACATGCATACACTCACGCCTAAATAACCGAAAGGGTAGGCAGAGGCAAGGCCTATTTTTGCTAACCTGTTGCCATCATACAGACTGTATGACTATATACTTTCCTTAAATTCCAATCTTTTTACGACACCCACGGGAAGATTTGGTGTGGCCCTATGATACTTAACCGAGAATTAAGTATATTATTAAAAAAAAAACTAAAGGCTTAATCATCGACTCGCTAAAATAACGTTTTTATTTTTAAATAAATAAATACTCTACACATCTCGCTAACAGCCGTCCGATCCCAAACTAAGCAGACCTTGTAATATGGTAACCAATGTTTGCTGATAAACATAGTTATATATTTCTAAATACATACATATTATACATAAACTACACCTAGACACAGAACCGACTATCATGCTCATCACACAAATATTTGTCCTGGGTGAGAATCTAACCCACGAACTCGGCTTAGTAGTCAGGATCGCTAACCGCTAGACCAATAGACCAGTCAATTAGACCAAACTCGATGGGATTGCCTGTAACCATTTAGGAGTTTCACTATATACTTCCTTCCTGGTTTAGTCGTCAGACCGTCGTTAACCGTCGTCACCTAATCTGTTGAAATAGTCAACACAAATTACATGACAACTCCTTTTTGGATAGAGTCGTCAAAGTTTGGAATGAAATGCCTGCGGCTATTTTTTCAGAGAACTACAATCCCGGATCCTTCAAAAGTAGAGTGATAAGTTTCTCTTGGAGAGGCATGTACCACCTTCGTCTACAATATCAGTTAAGTTGAAAGACAAACGCCTACGCCAATTACCAATGTCGTAAACAGCTGTAATATATGTGCATACTGTAATTGCCGTCTACATACACACATACACATACACATACACATACATATTAAGATGACAATAATATCATATCAAGTTACAGCCATTAAAACTATTTATATATTTTTCTAATATTTTGTTTGCCACCCATCTAAGATCCATCGCCGATTAGAACCAAATATTTTAAAGAAAACCGTCTCTAAATTACTGTATAAGCGTATGTAAACACACAGTAACACGTATCTCAGAAACATTGCCACTAAATCACAAACATTTTGTTGAAACTTCTTATCGACAAAACCATTTCGGTGAGAGATGGGAACATTGGATTGCCTACACAAATAAAAAATAAACTCTCTGCCTAAGAGCATTCCACTTTCTCTGTTCCGTCCTAGTTCAAGATATTCAACTATCGATTATGTTGATTAGTGTAAGCACTTTCGACCTATTCTAATTACTTAATTTACGAATGTATTCAATTAATGGATTTCTGTACTTCTCTTTCACAGCAAATATGATCTTGCTGACATACAAAGTCATCCATTAGCTGAACTGTTGTTCTGAACTATCTTAAAACACTTTTATACATCACATACGTATAAAACATAAAAAAAGGTTTATCGTGAATTTAACAGACAGTAATGGAATAGACACTTAAAGTTTTGTGACCCTTTTTTTTTTTCAGTATTCCTAAACTTAAATAAAAGAACGTATACACAATCACGCGTATATACCCAAAAGTGAAGATAAATAAAAGTCTATGTAAAATTTTATAGACATTATATAAACGGTAGAATAATAAAAGAAAACTATTGTGTATAGAATCATTATTATTATTTTTTGGTTGTTGGGACCTATGGAAGAGAATAAGGAAACAAAAGAGAAAGTTTTGAACCTATAAGCCAAATCATGGGAAGTGTTCAGAGGAATTGTTCGGAGTTATACCGGCCGCAGGTTTCCGACATAGTCCTACGCGACAAAATATCCATCCCAAAAAAATTTTTTTTTTTTTCAAGCTTTTTGCCTCACACAACCAGCCTATGGAACAAATTGTCACCTGCCGTTTTTCTGGACAGATACGAACTTCAAACCTTCAAGAAAAGAGCGCAGTTTTACCTAAAAGCCCCCAACGCACTCGTGACTCTTAAGTTGCGGGTTGCCCTGGGCGGCGGTAGTCACTTTCCATCAGGTGGTTACCGTCTGGTCGTTTGCCACATAAAAAAAACAAGCATCTGAAAAATAATGCATCTTGGTATGAACATGACATTTATATGATAGATTGTTAATATTAAAAGTAGGGTAATGATTTACTTCCTCTTAACAACTCAAAATAGAACATTTTAACGCACACATTCACATCGATATATGTATGGTGAATAGATTGAACCAAGGTTATCGTAAAACAAAATCGTGATCCCATTTCCCTCAAACGATCCTTACGATGTTAGATAAACTATAAGTACCTATAAAACTTTATATAATGTACTAACGTTACGGGTAAGCATATATATTATTATAGGATCTGAAACATTTCGCGTCGCGACATATAAGTGTATAATTAAAGGAAATCGACTTTAACTTTTAAAATCTGAGTTTGATGCTCAAGTTTGATTTTTTGATTATTTTATAATGTCTTTTGCAATTGAACGTCGTGCGAGTAGGCTAAAGGCCGTCAAAGTCAGAATGGCCTTCGAAGTGAATTTTAAAAGATAAATTAAATATACACTGTGTTGTACCCTTGCAGTTTGATGCTATATAAATTTAATAATGAATTAATAAGAAAATTTACTCGTTTAGGTATATCTCACTGTCAGGTTTATTGGCAACAATAGTCCTGTCAGTGATGATATAAGACCGTTTTCAAGAACTAGATCGCGCACATACCCGTAGTAGACCGACCCGAACAACCGGAAATTATATGCCTGAGGGTTTTTCCGTGAAGATGACAAGCCCGACCAATGTCAATTGTGCCATCCTTCAGGATATGTCTCCGATAGTTGTTCGTCATAACAACTTCATTTGTAATTGCACAGATAAAACAATCAATAGGAAGAGATCATCGAAACGTAGCTAAAACACAGATGATCTGAGATCTATATCGGGCCCGTTTAATATTATTAATTAGCAAAGATTTTGTTCATTTAAGAGTTCTATCAACAATTGAACAAATTTCTTGATGCCTTTTAAAATCAGTCAGCCGTGTACAGTTCGTTACTGTTTTCTGTTAATTGTTAAAATAATGAAGTTTTTTTATGAACATCCTTACACTAAACTCAGAAACTAATGACTGAAAATATTTTGACACAAACAGTCTCATGGAAATTATAAAAAATACATAAATACATACATACACTCACGCCTTTATCTACGAAGAGGTAAGCAAAAGCATTACATTTTGTCCATTATAATTTGGTCCCATTTACATAATAGGAGTAAGCCAATGCCCGTAATTCATGCACTTTTGGGAATTAGACGGGAAAATTTAGAGTATATTGACAGGTAATTAAAGACAGAACGGGAACGAAAGGGATATACAGAAGGATTGGGGAGTATAAGCAATATCTAAAGCAAGTCAGTTTCGCATACCTATATCTCGCAATGGCTGGTGCCGGGAAGGCCGAACCTTTTAACTAAAATTTAGGCATTAGGCACCTATTAAGGTACTACTATCATCATCATCATCATCAGCCTACAGCAGTCCACTGCTGGACACAGGCCTCTCCCATTGCACGCCACTTCGATCTATTTTCGGCTTCTCGCATCCAGCTCCTGCCAGCCATCTTGCACAAATCGGCACTCCACCTGGCCTGTGGGCGTCCTACTCTACGTTTGCCGAGACGCGGTCTCCACACAAGAACATTTCTTGTTCTTGAGTGGTACTACTACTAATATAATAATTAAGTGCAATCTTTTTTGATCCTAGATAAAATAATTAAATAAGTTAACATCATTTCAGTCGAAATCTTTTCAATTTTAAAGTGGACTATCTCAATAATTTTATTAATCCCTCCACTAAGCTAATTTACTGAAGCATGCAGTATGTTAAAGATATAGCTTAATATGTTGTTTGTACGTCATTTATTCATTTTGTGATGGTAAAAAGTGTATGAATCACCATTGAAAAATGCGATGATGAAATAAAATAAGGACGGGTGTCAGATTAAAGTACAAAATTAATTTCGCATATTGTCGTGAAGACCAAACCAGTTTCCTATTATATGCATACTTACATACATCTAACTTATGTCAAAGGATTAACGACTACCTCCACTTTATTAAAATTCTGTTTTAAGTATATTATAACAAGGGTAGAAGAGTAACAAATAAAACTAAATGCAATAAAAAATAACTTACAATTTATTATTATTACAATTACGACTTCTAAACTTAAAAAAGTCCCACATAATCACTTCACACCGCTTTTATAAACTTCATCCCTCCTCTCCACGACACGCCCCTCCACATCTCAATGTTGCCAGTCGCACCTCTCCGCTCCACAGTGTTATCATATGCACCTCGCCACTCTCCCATGTCAGTTTTATTGTTACAGTCAGCCATCCTGAAACAATTGCACCGCAATTGGTGCACACGCTGAATCAGCTTTCTAATAAATCAATCAGGTCATCCCTGGTAACTATATCATCATCACTGCTAGTATCACTACAATTAGGGACACTCCTATAAGCATCGAAGGCCATCTGCGGCTACTGCCCCCGTAAATTTCTTGTAACCACGCATACCCTAATATACTCATCTGGTATTAATGGTCATTGTAGAGAACCTTTTGGACAACGTATGGGCCCGAATACAAAACCTGCAACTTATTATTTACACCTTTAAGTTCGCCACCAGATGGCGCTTGTTTCCTAAGTACCAAGCCTCCTCGTTTGAACGATTTCTCAGGCTTATGACGTTTATCATAGTTTCGCTTCATAACTTGAGATCTGTGCTCTAGACGCTTAGAGGCATTTTTACGTTTTTCAAGTACTGAAACTGAATGATCGTTACCTACTAAATCAGGCATTAATCTACCTCTATAGGTTAACATAACTTCATACGGATGATAACCTATGATTTCATTAAATGTGTTGTTTATGCCCCAAACTACATCTGGTATACATTCAGTCAACATGTTTGAATCTACGTTACGAGTGCGCATGGCCTCTAACAATGTTCTATTGTAACGCTCTACCTGACCGTTATCACGAGGACACGCCACCGCATCAAGGGTGTGATGGATTTGGTATCGCGTTGTAAACTCCTTGAATACTCTACTTGTAAAAGCTAAATTTCTATCAGATATAACCTTCTTAGGATAGCCAAATAAACTAAAGACATCCTTCAGAACAGCCACTGTTTCTACGCAATTTATAGTCCTAGTTATACGTGCTAAAAGAAACTTGGAAAATGCATCAACAATCATAAGTATATATTGATAATCTTTTTTTGTTTTAGACAATGGGCCAAGGTGATCAATATGAACTACTTCCATTGGGACGGTAGGTTTTTGTATTGGATGTAATACGCCGCTCTGTTTTCCATAATTTCCTTTTGCATGTGCACATTCCAAACAAGACGTTACATATTTCTTAATGAATTTAATCTATTAATCCAATGCCTAGCCTGCCCTTACAATTTAGATTGCAAAACAAAAGATTTAGTTTCGTCATTCCAAACTAATCCACTAAATTACCCCCAATTGTTATATTTTGTTAATAAAACTATTTACATTCAAGTCCCGATTATCAGGATCAAAATCAGGTACTAAATTTTCAGCTTGCAATTTGCTTTCATTTGCAATTTGTTGAATCCGATTCGCAAAATCTCATCATCATTACAGAGTGTCTTTTTAATAGCTTGATCAATTTTTTTTTTTCAATTATTTCCTTGACAGAGGCCCGACTGGTATTTTTATTGTTTGAAAGACTCACGTGCGATTCTCGGCTTCTTTTCGGTCTCCCGTAATTCCCTTGTAATTCTCGAGATCTCTTCATTTTGGAGATCATCAAACCTACTTCTGATTATAACAAGAGTAGAAAAGTAACAAATAAAAACTAAATGCAATGAAAAAATACTTAAGACACTTTATTATTATTACAATTCGACTTTTAAACTTAAAAAAGACCCACACAATCACTTTACACCGCTTTTATAGACTTCCTCCCTCCTCTAGACGACACGCCCCTCCACATATTAATGTTACCAGTCGCACCTCTCCGCTCGCTTGTGTAACAAGCCGCTAACTTACAATTAATTAAAGCATCGTTTTGATATATTGAAACACAATAACTTGTCTATTCGGAAATTATTCCCAGAACTCAGAGGTTTTATTTTGAGTTTTAAATTTCTCGTTTTCGTATAACGTATTTTAATTTAAATTAAATATAATTTTATTATATATATACATATATATCGAGGGAGTGTTCGGCTATTAAAATGTTTTGAATTGCATCAAAATTTATAAATATATAATTTTAACAATTTCTATTTGTGATTGTTTGCATCAAAACATTTTAAAGCTAAATATTTTCTATCAAAATATGCTGCAAACCACAACTGGAACCCCAATTTGATTAACCAATGAGTTTCTTAGATTAGATTGTAAATATTAAGTTAATTGAAACCTCGTTATTCTAACAATTAACAGAAAACAATTAACAATAACGAACTGTACAGGGCTGACTGGTTTTAGAAAGCATGAAGAAATTCTTTTAAGGGTCGAATAACTCTTTAATGAACAATATATTTGGTTAATAATAATAATCTATTTCATTAAATTTCATATTATCATGTATATTATTATGTTTAGTTGGGTTTATTCATTAATAAATTATATTAAAATTGATATTTTGAGTTAATAGTGGTTTCAGGTAGATTAGTCACTCCGTCGGATCCGTTCTTTATAAGGAGAAAAAGAACCCTTATTGCACCACTCCGTTGTCTGTTGATCTTTCCATCTGTCATGACCCTGTCAAGTATGCGTAAGGATATCAAGAATAAATTAATGTTTAATAGTTATGTCTAGATTGTATTATAGCTTTCAATGCAATTAAAAAATTTAAAAATGCAATTAATCGCTGGCAAATGCAGTCACCCTAAATAAGCAACTTTGGTAATCCCATCTACCTAGAATCCTAAAACTGGACAAAAAGTAACATGTTACAATAAAAGAATAAGAAAAATCTAAAAATTCTTGTTATGTTGTTGTTATGTTATAACATAAAAAAAAAACTTTTCTCAATTAAAAACTTATATTTTGCTTTTGAAAACCAAGTCATTAGTAGAATATTAAATTTAATTTTCGTGAGAAAACGACAGCCAAACTACTCAGATACATATAAAAAAATATCGTGCAGAGTCAATCTTGAACTGAAAAAAAGCGCATTGTTAGTAGTTTAAACATATCTACAAAATGCTTTGCTCATTGATATACTGGCGTTTATACATCATTGTATGACGGTTTAGCCAGCCATCTAGTTGATACATGCCACAGGATGGCGTTTGTTCCACGAGATTGCGAACAGGACAAGTGTATTGGATTACAATCCAATGGTATGTAAATCAGTATAGAGCTTTATAGAAAGTACAGTTTCTCGTGTGAGCTGAAACTGTATAAAGCCTGTAATGAAAAAAGAAAGAAAGGAAAATAACATATTTTATTTCCAAAAACACAGATTTTTTAGAACACTAAAAAACAATTAAAATACAATATTATAGAAGACACTCTAAACTTATTTATGTAAGTAGTGACCATGCGCTATAAATTCAACGTTTCAAATATACTATGTCACTCACGACCACGTTGTAAACTGGCAACGTGGCACTCACGTGCCAAATGTGTGATGTGGTAGGTCTTGTTTCACTTTTCTAAAAAAAAAAATGCCACAACGAAATAATGAAGAAGAAGAAAAAAGTTAACGTTGTTAGTGAAAGACTACGTCGTGCTTCAACAAAACATTACTTCTAACAAATATCGAGAAAAAATATTTTTATTTTTATATCCTTAGTTTGCTACACTACTATTATAAATATTATATATACGTTCTATATATATTAGGTTACTATACTCAAACTGTTACCAAATAAAAAAAAAATACAAATTGCCTGTCCCAAGATGTATTTAAGCGCCATATGTAAACACTGTGATGATGTAAAAGTTCCAATGAATCTGTTCAGAAATATCAAAGTTTTGCTAGAACAAAGAAACTCACAAATGCATTACTTTTTTGTTATGTCATTTCATTTCATTTACTTCATAAACAAAAATAGATTTGTGTCGAAATGTAAGATAGGTACACTATTCAAATAATATTACTATTGTCATTACACTTTACTAAAGACAAGGATACACAAATATCAATTTTAATTAATTATTAATATAGTAACAGGAACACATACATATCAAAATTTCTTAATTATTACATGCTAAAATATTATTGCCGATATACGAAATTTTGCAATATATTCTAAAGTTAATCATTTACCATTTTTTTTTTTTAACATTACAAAATTCGTCAATACTATAATAACACTTCAGAATTAATAATGCTTTTAGTTTGTTTCTAAATAAATAAGAATTCGGATTATTCTTTAATTCTAGTGGTAATTTGTTAAATATATTTATAGACTGACCACTTGATGAGTGTTTTACAACATTAAGTTTTGCTTGGAGGATAGTAGGCAGATCATTTCTCCGAGATTTTACTCTATATTATCTTTCAGAGTCTGTCTCAAGGTTGTTAAGATTTTTATGTAAATGAGTAAGGAGGATTAACATATAAAGGGATGGTACTGTTAAAATACTAAGCCTGATGAAATGTTCCCTACACGATTCAGTTTGGTCTAATCGAAGTATAGTTCTCACCGCCCTCTTTTGCATAACAAAGGTAGCATTCACGCTATGTTAGTAACTGTTTCCTAATCTAAACTTAGGTTCAGCATAAAAAAAAATATGCTGGACCTAAGTTTAAATTAACCTAGGGCAAAGAAACTGTACGAAGTTGAGCAATTGATAAAACGTCGCTAAGAGATCTAATAGAATTACATGCCTATTTATTACATTTGTAACTGAATTTAGTTCTATCTTCCAGGAGAGAAAGTCGTGAAAGAAGTAAAAGTAATTAGGATGTTTGATGTTTCCATAAAGTAATCATATCATTATTCAAAATGGTAGTAGTATACATACAATAAAAGAAGAATATGAACAGTCTGAGCTTATAATAAAATAAACACATGCACACAAGCTTGAATAACCTTACCGTTGACCGTTGACAAACAAAAGAAGGACCTTTTTTTACATTCTACGTTCCTTTAATTGTACATGTTCGTACATTCTACGGGATGGAGAACGAATCTTAAGTTAGGTGTTAGTCGTTGTTTCTCTTAATATGTACATATAAAAACGAATACGAAACAAAACAAAAAGGTGTATATGCCTATTTTATAGAAAATAAACTTTCCTACGGGCTAGATTTTCAGAATACTTAATCAATTCCGTATGAAATCAAATCCACATAATTTACCGTCCTTGCATTTAAAACTCTAAAATCATAAAGAGAAAATTAAAATTTAAGGAAGGAACTAAAAATTAAGAGTTTGCTACTACCTATATTTCTTACTTTAATTAGCATTATGTCAAAGGCAGCAAGTTCGGAGGCTAGGAACAATGTTTTTTTTTTTTTTTTTTTTTTTTTTCTTTTTTTTTTTTTTTTATATATTAGCCTACCATAGTGACTCCACTTTGCCTGATGGAAAGCAATAAGTGGAGTCCAAGAATGGTGGTCACCATCCTCATTGCATGTCTAGTCAATGCAGCATGGTGACCCACACTATGGCGGCCTGGTGAGATGCCTTTTCACGCCCCGCTTAAAAGACCAGGGATCATAGTGGGAAGGAAACACGTGCGCTGGTAGAGAATTCCAGGCTTTTACCGATCGGCACAAGAAAGAAGAGCCAAACCGTTTAGTTCGGGTACGTATATTTTCGACGCACAAACGGTGACTGCTCAGGCCAGCACGTGTAGTCCTGTGGAGGAAGGAAGAATGTGGGACCAATTGGAAGAGCTCATCAGAACACTCCCCGTGATGTAGGCGATAGAGGACTGCCATAGAGGCGACATCTCTTCGTAACTGCAGAGGCTCAAGAGACTGGGTGATCTCAGGACAGTCGATAATGCGGACTGCGCGCCGCTGCAACCGATCGAGAGCGTCAAGCAGACACTGCGCATAGCCGTCCTAGAGATGAGAGCAGTACTCCACGCAGGAGCGAACCTGGGTCTTGTACAAAAGACACAGTTGCTCGGGCGAGAAGAACCGTCTCACCTTGTTCAAAACGCCGAGCTTCCGCGAGGCCGCCTTAGTGACACTCTCGATGTAATCGCGCGGATTGAGATCCCGGCAAATATCCATACCCAGAATACTAAGCCTATCCTGCAGTGGCAGTTGAGTGCTCTGAAGAGTAGGAAGGGTCTCACAGCCCCATTGGGAAATGCGGCTCAAGACCCGGTCGAGCTCAGCGACAAGCTCCTGTCGTTTTTCCTCAACGTCTGCCAGCTTGGCAGTAGGATGCCCGAAATATCGCCCGTGCACTGTACTGTCGTCTGCATAACAATGTATATTGCCAAGGGTTAACATGTCATTGATATGCAGAAGAAACAGCGTAGGCGATAGGACGGAGCCCTGAGGTACACCAGCGCTTACCTCGTGGAAGTCTGAGGCCGCGCTGTCGCAGAGAACCCTAATGCGGCGCTTTTCGAGGAAGGCAGCAACCCAGTTGCAGAGTTTAGGTGGCAGACCAAATGCAGGAAGTTTGGAGAGAAGCGAGCGGTGCCACACCCTATCGAAGACCTTGGCAATGTCGAGGCTGATGGCCAAGGACTCCCCATGCCTATCCATAGCCTCACCCCAAAGGTGTGTGACGTACGCTAGAAGATCACCCGTGGATCGGTTCGGCCGAAAACCATATTGCCGATCATTTAACAAGGAGTGATCCTCTAGGTGGCGGATTAGTTGGGTGTTGATGATCCGCTCGAACACCTTACAGAGTATGGAAGTGACGGCTATAGGTCGGTAATTGGCTGGATCGGAGCGGTCGCCTTTTTTGGGAATGGGTTGAACATTCGCTTCTCTCCAGGCCTCCGGAACAATTCCTGAGGAATAGGACAGGCGATACAAGCGCGTTAGTACGGGAGACAACTCAGGTGCACAGTTCTTAAGAACCACCGCCGGAATGCTATCGGGTCCGGACATCGAGTGACCGAAGCTCCGCACGGACATCCCTCTGCCGGATGCGAGTATCCCGCATTGCGGAGTCGCGGGACGCAATGGTGGGCGTGTTTTTTTTTTTTTTTTTTTTTTTTTTTTTATATTAGCCTACCATAGTGACTCCACTTTGCCTGATGGAAAGCAATAGGTGGAGTCACAGAGTGGTGGTCACCATCCTCATTGCATGTCTAGTCAATGCAGCATGGTGACCCACACTATGGCGGCCTGGTGAGATGCTTTTTCACGCCCCGCTTAAAAGACCCGGGATCATAGTGGGAAGGAAACACGTGCGCTGGTAGAGAATTCCAGGCTTTTACCGATCGGCACAAGAAAGAAGAGCCAAACCGTTTAGTTCGGGTACGTATATTTTCGACGCACAAACGGTGACTCCTCAGGCCAGCACGTGTAGTCCTGTAGAGGAAGGGAGAAGGTGGGACCAATTGGAAGAGCTCATCAGAACACTCCCCGTGATGTAGGCGATAGAGGACTGCCATAGAGGCGACATCTCTTCGCAACTGCAGAGGCTCAAGAGACTGGGTGATCTCAGGACAGTCGATAATGCGGACTGCGCGCCGCTGCAACCGATCGAGAGCGTCAAGCAAATACTGCTCATAGCCGTCCCAGAGATGAGAGCAGTACTCCACGCAGGAGCGAACCTGGGTCTTGTACAAAAGACACAGTTGCTCGGGCGAGAAGAACCGTCTCACCTTGTTCAAAACGCCGAGCTTACGCGAGGCCGCCTTAGTGACACTCTCGATGTAATGGCGCGGATTGAGATCCCGGCAAATATCCATACCCAGAATACTAAGCCTATCCTGCAGTGGCAGTTGAGTGCTCTGAAGAGTAGGAAGGGGAAGGAATGGAGACTTTTTTTTAGAGAACACACACGCTTGTGTTTTCTTGGCGCTGAACTCGACCAGATTCTCACAGCCCCATTGGGAAATGCAGAAGAAACAGCGTAGGCGATAGGACGGAGCCCTGAGGTACACCAGCGCTTACCTCGTGGAAGTCTGAGGCCGCGCCTTCGCAGAGAACCCTAATGCGGCGCTTTTCGAGGAAGGCAGCAACCCAGTTGCAGAGTTTAGGTGGCAGACCAAATGCAGGAAGTTTGGAGAGAAGCGAGCGGTGCCACACCCTATCGAAGGCCTTGGCAATGTCGAGGCTGATGGCCAAGGACTCCCCATGCCTATCCATAGCCTCACCCCAAAGGTGTGTGACGTACGCTAGAAGATCACCCGTGGATCGGTTCGGCCGAAAACCATATTGCCGATCATTTAACAAGGAGTGATCCTCTAGGTGGCGGATTAGTTGGGTGTTGATGATCCGCTCGAACACCTTACAGAGTATGGAAGTGACGGCTATAGGTCGGTAATTGGCTGGATCGGAGCGGTCGCCTTTTTTGGGAATGGGTTGAACATTCGCTTCTCTCCAGGCCTCCGGAACAATTCCTGAGGAATAGGACAGGCGATACAAGCGCGTTAGTACGGGAGACAACTCAGGTGCACAGTTCTTAAGAACCACCGTCGGAATACCATCGGGTCCACTGGCTTTCCGGACATCGAGTGACCGAAGCTCCGCACGGACATCCCTCTGCCGGCTGCGAATATCCCGCATTGCGGAGTCGCAGGACGCAATGGTGGGCGTGTGCGCGCAACGGTCATCGATTCGGGAGTTAGCCGCAAAGAGGTCAGCTAGTAGATTCGCTTTCTCTTGCGGCTCGTGGGCCAGTGATCCGTCAGGGTAGTTCAACGGCGGCAGCGAAGGTTGGCAATAGTTGGACTGCACGGCTTTGGCCAATCGCCAAAACTTACGGCTACCCGTAGGGTACGCGACGAGTTCTTGACCAAACCGTGCAATGCGCTGGGCATATGCTCTGATGTAAGCCCTCTTGCATTCCCTAGTGGCTCTGTTTAGTGCTGCTTTTAGGCGATCAATGTCTGGGTCACAATGTGCGCGGGCCCTGATCCATGCGCGGTAGGCCGACTGCTTTTGAGCAACGGCCCGGATGCACTCGCGATTGAACCAGGGACGGGTCTTCGTGCTGGCGACTTCACTGTAGGGGATATAATACTCCATACCGACAGTGATTTCGTCAGTCACGGCAGACACACTTTGCGACAGATCCCTATCTTTAAAGCAGCGTTGAGCCCACGGGATGGATGCAAAATATTCCCGCATTCCATCCCAGTCTGCTGACGAGTAGTGCCATAACCGCCGCCTTGTTACCACAGGTCGTGGAGGCGTAACAAGAGGCACTGAGGTCGACACCAGGCAGTGGTCGGAGGATCCCAGAGGGGCGAGAACCGATACGCTGTACTGCGCTGGGTGATTCGTCAGCAGTAGGTCCAGCAAAGAGGGCGCTTGACCCGTTATGTCTGGTATCCTGGTGGGCTGGAGTACCAGTTGGGTAAGGTCATGCGTGAGAGCAAATGCGTGGGCAGTTCGACCAGCGTGGTCAGTTTTGGAAGATCCCAGCCAGGACTCATGGTGGGCGTTAAAATCTCCCAAAAACACCAGTTCGGCGGTCGGAAACTGCTCCTGCGCTTTATCCGCTGCTTGACTCAGGTGGTCAAAGAGTCGAGTTGTCTCGGAGTCTCCGGAATGGGAGCGATAGAGGCACACGTAAATCCGGCTCGTAGAGCCAAAATCCACGTGGAGCCAAAGGATGGAGAAGGATGTGTCTTCTAGGCAGTGCAGACGGCGACAACAAACATCCGCCCTGATGAAAAGGCACACTCCAGCCCTTGCGAGGAAGCACTCCTCGAGCACGTAGCCGGGATAGTGGAGATATGCCGTGTCAGGCAGGCAGGGCGGCGTATTTGTGTCTCCGTAAGAAAGAGCATGGCCGGCCGAGCCGTCTCGAGGTGTTGGTGTACGGCGCTGAGGTTTGCATGGAGTCCACGTATGTTAGTGAACTCCACCTCAAAAAGCGGGTTGGTGGGAGAGGAGGATGCCGCTGTAGGACCACTTTTCTTTTTTTGTGCTGCCATGATAGAAGAGGAAGGGGGCGTAAAAGGCATGACAGTCATCGTGGCAATGTAAACTGAGACTAAAAATGCTGTGTCATCATGTATCGGTGAAGCATGACGGTGACCGAACCGCCGGACGGAAGGGCCCCCGTACCCTCCCGGAAGTGGTCGCCGGGTCCCACCATCCGGTCACCAACCGGCACGACGAGCCACTCCGTGGATTATGCGCGACCTGACGGGGCAGCCTCCCAGGGTGGTTAGCCGTGGTTGGGCCCCTCTTTATGCAGCGGGCGGCCAGCGGCACCACCGTTTCTACGGGTCTCCCTGGCCGACGGTTCGATCCACGCCACCCTCACAATGACTCTACAGCACTCCACTGCTCACACACATACCACGATAACTGTCACCCCTGCATCGATGGGCCTCCGGTCTCTCACTCACCAGCGAAAGGCGACACCACGAATGTTGTCA
The DNA here is from genome assembly GCA_947561695.1 of Tyria jacobaeae. Classification (NCBI taxonomy): domain Eukaryota; kingdom Metazoa; phylum Arthropoda; class Insecta; order Lepidoptera; family Erebidae; genus Tyria; species Tyria jacobaeae. The sequence goes on from OX387220.1 coordinate 16,338,765, forward strand.
CTTTAGGCTGGTTTTCTGTGAGAGGGTAGTACTGCCCCGGTCGAGCCGGCCCATTCCTGCTGAATAAATCAGCGTGGCTCTACTACCTGTGAAATATCATGTGTGTATAATATCATTATATTTCGTGCAAAATACTGGTTGTGGAATTACTGTTAAGCTGTTAAGCTAATTGAAGTGATTATACAATTCTGTTTGTTGTATTTTAAATACTGTCATAGGCATTAAGTCCTCTTCTGTACCAAAATATGAACGTTATTGAATTATTTTCATATTGCCAATATCACTCAGATCATTTCGTGATACAACATAAATGCTTTACCGTCAGAAAACTTGTCTTAAATTTATGATTTAATTTAGGTTTTTTATCGTGTGGAAACCCCCATAGGCCATAACCTCGCCTAAGCTAACGATTTTGTTTACGACATGGATAATAAATAGTTGTTTAACTCCTGTCAGCTCGGTTTTCCTATTTGTTTTGTTGTTTATTAGGCTTTAAAACCTTTCGTTTCGATTCTGCTGATCCATTCAATATAATAGTATTTTTTTCGGCTATTTTCCTTTATAATAATATTTTTTTATAAACGAAGAACAACCATCTTATGTTAATTCTTTTTTTGCACATTTAAATATAAGCTGAATCATAAATGTTAAACTTTTTTTTACTGTTAAGAGATTATCGCCATTTTGATTATCTAATTGATCGTGTTATAAATTTATACTTGTTTTGATAGTATTGCATTCAAGATATTAAAAAAGTAAGTTATTCGAAATATTGATTGCAACTAATTTAAAATTCTGGCTTATTTCCTACATGTGTGCAAAGGGTCATAAACTATTCAAAAATAAGGGCCGTACAAAAAGAATACTTGTACCCCATAAATTCTAATATTTTATTATCTTAAATTTGAAGGTCTTTGAATTGTGTACTGAAACACAAAACTGTACATTGCTATGTGTTGGTCATTGAGATATAGCCAATAGGTCTGTATCGTAAAAAGGCTCGCTATTGAATATTCCGGGACATGTTAGGTACAAGTGGGAGATAAGCAGTTGGCTGGGGACGCTGTAGAGGGAGTCAGTGTTGTTATTCAAATTAAATTATAATAAATATATAAATTACTCACTTGACATACAATTGGGAATATTGTAGTTGCATTATCTGTGAAATCTTTGAGTATTTATGCAAACTAATACTACTTCTCGTAGTGTCAAATCTGTGATCCACGTAGGTGCCGTATATACTTGGACAACTTTGGATTTGAGAGAATTTTGGGGTATGTATAAACAACGTAAGAAAAAACATGTTAGTGCAGTAATTTTGCTAAGATATTGTTAATAAAACTGTAAGTATTCAGAATATTATTTGGGTTATGTAATAGGTTGACTCATAAGTTATCGTGTTTAATTGTAAGATAAAAGGACGTAAGAAATTATATAATGAAAATAGGGTCCATTAGCCGCTAGGATAACATAATTCAAGTTAAATTACTAGATGGTAATAGAGTTATAGAAAATTGGGGATCTTAAAGTTTTAGGGAAAATTAATATTCATATACTAAGAAAACTCGTACACAAATTGATTTTATACAAAACAATTTTTTATGATATCGGAGGACAGATGCCGCCCATTGACATCTGCAACTCAAGAGTTGTAAGACACCGACTTTGAAGTTGATGAGATGGGAAGAGGGTTGTTGAAAGAGCAGAAAGGGGATGAGGGATAGGAAAGAAAAGAAGAAGATGAGTTGAAGAGACTGAAGAAAAGGGAAGCTGGGGTGCCTGCTTGCAGTGCAGCCTAAACAGTTTTCAACTATGACGAAATTTGATTTGAAGGAAGTGATTTACTTATTGGCAGTTTCATCTGATGATAAAGATAATATAAAAACTTATAGATGGGATCTAATACAATAGCTTGGATCTGGAAAACTACTACTAGTACTAGTACTAGTAATTTAAAAAAAAATGTGATAATGTTATCACATTTTTTCCACTTATGAAAGTGTCAACGCTCTTCTTTCGACGAAAAAGTCTATCATCACAGGTAACACAGAGATTATATCTCTGTGTTACCTGTGATTATACTATGTTTATATATAATACTTAAATTTCTATTCTTATTGTCATGTGAAAAGATTTAAAAAAAAAAACATGTATCGTATTTTTTTTTCTCTTCTACGGGGGACGTGTGGTGTGTAATGTATATTTATGTATAATAATGTTTATATTTTATTCAATAGATGTATGACTGTACATACATACAAAAAATTACATATATAAATGTTTCAGCAGCCCTGTTTTTATCATTTCAACGCCATCCTTAGAATCGTGTGTTTTTGAGTGCGGAGCAATCTATTTTAATCCCTCGTCGGTAATGAGTGCTGATTGTATAGTGAGGATTACACCCGTGAAGAGATGTTAGATCGGGGTTTCAACTCAACTGAAATTATAACTGTGTTCATATATACGGTGGAATGGATGTTAAAAATGTCCAGCCCGGTGTCTAGTCTTACAGTCTAACTCGGAAGATGCGGGGCTCCCTCCCCCACTGAGAAGGGCTGATTTCCATTTAAAATACACAGTATTTTCTCAGTCTGGGATTTCCGGGATATCATCACATTGTCATTTGTAAATTTCATTTTTAAAATTTAGTTGTGATCATTGTAGACGAAGTAAGAACGTATTTTGATTTTATATCTGTATTAATTCACAGAAATTCTTAAACAGAATTGATTTTACTAATTTATTTCTAGATACCTAAATAAACAGGGTAGGTAAATAATCACGAAATAGCCACATATAACAAATTAATCTAATAAATCATTAATTTTCATCTCGTTCAACATACTGTACTGTATATAAATCTTTGTAAAAAGGTATATAACGGATGCTACTCTAAAAAGTAATAACATTCAGCGGTGATCTTAATGGCTTACAATACTTTCCAGATTAGAAAAAAAGGGTACCTATGAGATAAGTAATTTCCTTGTGATCTCCATAAACAGATATATATACACATACTCTTTACCTACAGTATACGTCAGTGTACGTTTAAGTTTGGGTCCTAATCGTCATTTGTGTTTTATTTTACGTTTTGCAATTATAACCTTGACCTTCTTTGTGTGGCGTATATAACTAGACTAACAAAATATGAAATATTTTTATTACATTTTTTTATAGTATAGTGGTACAAACGAGCAAACAGGTCACCTGATGGTATATGATGGATAGTTCCGCCGCCCATGAACATTTGCAACTCAACAGTCACAAGAGTGCTGTCCTCTTTTTCGGGTAGGAGAAAGGGAGGAGTGTAAAGAGGGGATGGGCAAAATGGTAGGGGAAAGGGGGTTTGGCCTTCGGTAACCTCACTCACTCGGTCACACAATGCAAGCATTGCTTAGCAACCGGTTTACTGGGAGAAAATCGGACATACGTACACAACAACTTGTTACGATCGCTTTCAAGGGTGCACTTCATTGACTGACATAGTCATAGAAATCTTGTTAATTCTATAAGTAGCTCATTAATAATAATAATACACATACATACATGCAGTCATGCCTATATTTATTTTACTCAAAAAAAACCGTCCATTTGTAACGCACGTGTATAAAGAGTTTCTTCACGATACAACACCGTGATACTTGATAGCGCACTTAAGCTTAAGATACATGATCATTCTTGTAATAGAGACAATGTTGACTGGCGTTTCCAAAGTTTCTCGTTACAGTACCTTTGTATTAAGTTTCACTAATCACTTTGTTACAATAAACAGGTCCCCTCAGAAAAGCTTGCTGTATCAGAGAGTCATGGGGAAAAGTATGGCTGGTTGTGAACCTCGAAAAAAACTTTAAAACATTAAGGAAAAAAAGTTGCTGATATGCTGACTTGTATTGATCAACAAAAATGGTGGTAGGGGCATATGATCCCACACAAGTGGAGCAAGAAAGTCACCGTATGGCATCCAAGAGACTTTTATTCATCTTTATTTCAATATTTTCTATTATTTTGTTCAATATTTTTTTTATGATTCGATGCGATACCATAATAATTAGTTTCATTATGAAGCTCCATCTCGTGCAACTGCTTACGACTGGTTTTAACTGGTTTCAAGTTTAAACATAGTCGAAGCAAACCGCCTGATGAGTCTCGATAAGGACGTCCTTTTATGGCTACACTGAAGATAACGTGAGTGTTGGGCTAATGTTAGAAGCTGATAGAAGGGTAACATATCAAGAGATTCGGGCAGTAGTAGTACAAAGAGTACTACATGAGCACTATCTTGTGCAAAGCGTTCTAACGCCTAAATGTTCATGTAGTACTCTTTGTACTACTACTGCCCGATATTATGTCTAATAGACATGTCTTATAGACATAATATCGAATATTGGCTGGTCGCCGTTCAATTCTGAAAAGTATCACGAAGGTGACTCGAATGCTATGTATGAAATCGTCATAGGTAATAAAAGCTGGATATATTGTTACTAAACCGAAACCAAAAGACAATCTACGCAATGGATGTTTCCATTCGAAAATTTTCCTTCAAAAGTAAAGAAGGGAAAAAGATGATTTCCTCATTTTCTGTTACTGCAGATTTGTATATCCGTTATTATTTACCAGTTGCCATGGAAAATGATAGACAGAAGCGCCCAAGAAGCATATCCTCCTCCACCCCGACATCGCTCCAGCTCACTCCGTCAGACGGACTATCATAATATAATTTGTCTATCGAAGGTGAGGAGTTAGTAAGTCATGCTGCTGACAGTCCTGACCTGGCACCTTGTGACTTTTATTTATTTCCAAGAATAAAAGATAAACTTAGAGGAATTCCTTTTATCAACCCTGAAGATGCCGTGCATGCATTTGAAAAAGGTATGAAAGAGATCCTTGAAGAAGAGTGGGCTGACTGCTTTAGTGAATAGTTCCATCGAAGGCGACAGTGCTTAGAAAAGAACGGAGACAACTTCGAAAAGCAATAAAAATATTAACATTCTATATAATTCCATTTTTTATTTTCTAAGAAGTTTAAGTGCGACCCCCGCGTATCCAAATTCAAGTTTTTTTTTTTTTAGGTTAATTATATTTAATCATTATATTTATATATATATATAATGATTAAATATATGTTTGATAACTAGTTGCCATCTTGTAAGTGGTGAAATCTATGGATTTATTAAATAATAACAATTTTCTTAAGACAACTCCTGCACTTAAGATGACTCCTGTATCGCGGGGTAACATCGGATACGAAGATCATCTAGACTCGGGACAGCTATATATCGATTACATAACCTGTCCCGTGTGGGAATTGAACCCATAATCTCGAACTCAGCAATTAGGATCCTTTCTCTGAAAAGGTGTTTAAGTACAACGCTAACGAACGTATCTGTTCCAAGTTGAGATTCTAAGGCTGAACATTAGCAAATGTTTCATCAGTACCATCAGTACCTGTAGTAGTGCTTTCAGTTGACCATGTAACAAACCAAAACAAGTTACCAGAACAATTAATAAGGATTGTTGTATTACCTGCATACATTTTAGTTTTTAATACCCTTTCTTACGATATCGGGTGAGAGGAGGGCGGGTGCAAACAAGTAAGTGGGTCACCTGATAATAACTATTTATTATAGAAATGATTCATATCAATAACACAAACAGATCTGTAACAGACACAATGCATATATGATAACATCAGTATTTAACCTCTACTAGCTAACTACTACTAACTACTAACTAACTACTACTCAACTACTACTACTCTACTAACTAACTACTACTAAACTACTACTACTAACTTCATGGACAGTTAATACTTTGATTTAAGTAAGTTCTCCACTATTGTAGGAATGTTGCAAGCAAGGACACCAGAAATAATACTCTCTATTTGATTCTACCCATCTGTTATTTCGAAAAAAAAACCTTATCTGTTTGGTTTCTTTTATGATCGTTTTAAGCTAATTTATGTGGCATTAGGAATTTCTGTAACGCGTTTTCCTTACGATTATTTTAAATGTGAAAGTTTTGATGGATGGACCAACAGTCCATGTTCTTTATGTTGCGATTGATAGACCATAGTAAGATGTGACTTTACACTGAGGAGGAGTAGGAAGAGAGAGATGGATTACTTTAACAATTTTGTTGAAATACTTAACTAAAATGTTAGCAAGAAATTCGTAGTTGAATTTTATTATCATTTCCTTTGTTTAAGACACTGAGACTGAGTATGAATGCAAAATGACTAACAACACATAAAAAAATTGCGGTCTAGCTTGTGTATTCGCATATTTTGTGATGTCTTGCTTTTGAAAAAGTCCCGTGAAACTCAAGTGAGGATTTTTGGCAACGGCACTTTTGAGACTAGACGTCGTTGCGACTGTGATATTTTGACAACTTAGATGAAAAACAAGTCACTAATTGATATATACATACATATTTGATGTAAATATTCTAATAATATACATCTTAATCGGTTTAAGCATTAAGAAGTTATAGGGGATTGAAAAAAAAATTACAAGCGAAAACATACGTTACAGTCCTTTTTTAAGGCAGTTTTCTTAAAAGTGAATAAGTGTCCCATAATACCGTTGTTGATTTATTCAAAAATATTCGTGAAAGTGTAATGTTACGTCATGATATGTTTAGAAAAATAAGCATATTTTTCTAAACATTCTTGAGTAAGGATTACCTACAGCGTGTCCCAGAAAATGGACCACTTATTTTAATCACTTTAAATATGTATCTCTAGTATGCAGTGTAACCCGTGTTAAAGTTATAACTAGGTATTTTAATTCTAGGTAGTAATTCTCAGTTTCTTATAATTGCAGGTGAAATATGCAAATTTTATGATTTTAAATCTATATTAGATAGATATTCAGTAAAGTTCTAATGATCCTGGTTCCATGGTTTTATCAAATTTTTGAACATCGTCAAGCTGGTAAAAATTAAGCAATTGGAGAAGCAACTCAAAGCCATGACATTTTTATTTATTTATTTCTATCTATTATTACCCTATTATTTATTTATAACATATTATAAATAGTGTTATCGTAGTGAATTCACTCAGTGAACAATGAAATATGTCTATCTCCTCTGCTACGAGATTCAGTCCGCGAAACGCTCGAGACAAGGGCGCCTCATTGAGAAGATTGACATGACATGATATAATTCTTCCTGCAATGGGGTGACCCGTTATTTCATCTTTTGAATAATAACCAGGCTGTTTTGGAAGCTTTATCAATTCCATAAATATAATTAGTGCCTATCATCCTATCCATCATTAAGCCTATCATCTCGTGCCCATTAGTCGGTGTCCAATTACGAATTCGTGCTGCCTTTGAAGTTTGGCACCCGGTTTTTGTCACCCGGAATTCTGTTAATAGCAAACTGATTCGTATCCTCAACTATCTGCTCAAAAACATCACCTTGAACCAAAAGGAAGTAAAAATCAGCAGGCAATTCATTAGTCATTGCCAAGCGAAGATAAGTAGGCAAACCAGGATTTTCTGTGAAAGGTATAATGGTAGGTACTATCTATGTGGGTGTAAACGTTGTTGTTTTCAGTAAGGTAGCTGGAACTGGACGATCTTCTGACTCACTTCCTTCATTTTCTACCACCCTAATACGACGACGTAAACGCGGTACTGGATAGATATTTAGGTCACCTTCATCCGAGCTTACGTAAAAACTATTATTTAACACAGTTATTTTAAATTCTTTAATTTGTTATAAATCATTTCAAGTCAATTCATAACAAATTAAAGAATCAGGACTTATCGTCCTGATTCATCTCAAAATTCTCGAAAAAAAAAAATATAAATTAAAAATTCAATTTACGTAAACAGACAGAACAGTACCAAAATAAACAAACAATGCAATTCGAATGGTTACTAGCACATTATAAGCGCGAACGCACAGGAATCGCGACGAGCGGCACCAAGCATGAGCAGAGATGACCGACATCTCTATCCCTACAGCCCCCGAAAACAAAAACGCGAATTTTATACGGCGGGCTCCTATACGGGGGCATCAAATGAGTGACAGTAATATTTTTAAAAAACATAGTTACAAATTACATTGCTTCAATTATACTTCATCATTTACTACATTTATAGCACCTAACGTTATAAACTCTTATGCATAGTTATGTATACTTTTATGACCAAGTGTTTTCAGTATGGCTCTTTCGACTATATAAGTGAGACCCATACGTTGTTTCCCATTTTATTAACGATTCAACGTAAAGCATGACGTTAAAAAGTAGTGACACGGGTTGTTTTTTTTTTATTTATATTTACATCTGCATTTATATTTTTTTTACAGAGAAAGACATTACAAACAGAGAAAGACATTACAAACCGAGACAGACATTACAAACAGAGACAGACATTACAGACAGGCATTTATATTTTTTGCAACTGCGTGCAAAAAAATATAAATACAGATGTCTGTATGTACATTTTCAGTGGTTTAAACAAGTGCTCCATTCTCTAGGACACGCTGTATAAATTTTCTTTTATATTGTTAGGCTTTTTATTAAATGACGGCATTTACTAGTCATAAAAATTATAACAATTGAAAATAATTTTTATTTTAACAAATTATTTGGCTACATTCGTGACAGTTACCTTTTAGGACTAAAAGATAATTGCCTCTAAACACTACTAAAAATTATTGTCTACATGGCTCCCCAGTTGAGGATTTACATATTATATGCATATACGAGTATGTATGCTTTTCATAATATTAATGCAAAAGTTTGTTTGTTACTAATTTACTAGCGTCAATTTAAAGGGAAGGGAAAAGTACTATTCCCAAGGGATAGAGAAAAAATAATTTAACAATTTTATAAATTGTAAGTTTCCCTTTCTGTAGAAACATACTCCATGACGTTCGTAAAAGCCTGATATAGTAAAATTAACCAGAAAATACCACTAATGAAAGGTTTGAAAAACTGAATTGTAAATTGAAAGTTTCCCTTTTCTGTTGTAACATACTCCATGACGTTTGTAAAAGCCTGAGGTAGTATTTAAAATTAACCAGAAAATACCACTAATGAAAGGTTTGATAAACTGAATTGTAAATTGAAAGTTTCCCTTTTCTGTTGTAACATACTCCATGACGTTTGTAAAAGCCTGAGGTAGTATTTAAAATTAACCAGAAAATACCACTAATGAAAGGTTTGATAAACTGAATTGTAAATTGAAAGTTTCCCTTTTCTGTTGTAACATACTCCATGACGTTTGTAAAAGCCTGAGGTAGTATTTAAAATTAACCAGAAAATACCACTAATGAAAGGTTTGAAAAACTGAATTGTAAATTGAAAGTTTCCCTTTCTGTAGTAACATACTCCATGACGTTCGTAAAAGCCTGAGGTAGTATTTAAAATTAACCAGAAAATACCACTAATGAAAGGTTTGAAAAACTAAATTGTAAATTGAAAGTTTCCCTTTCTGTAGTAACATACTCCATGACGTTCGTAAAAGCCTGAGGTAATATTTAAAATTAGCCAGAAAATACCACTAATGAAAGGTTTGAAAATAAAAAATTGTAAATTGAAAGTTTCGCTTTATAAATATTTAAGGGTGCTCCTATACAACAAACAAACAAACAAACAAAAGATTTTTCTGCTCGTTTCTGCTTGATATTAATAACAGCATCAGGTAGAAGCTTGACATATTTACAGAATATTTAATTATACATATATTGCTTAATTAATTACTTTAAAAATAAATAATTAAATTAAAACAAAACAAATATTTAACGGCTCCCATACAACAAACGTAATGTTTTTGCCGTTTTTATAGTAAATGGTACGGAACCCTTCGTGCGCGAGTCCAACTCGCACTTGGCCGGTTTTTTACAGCAATTACATATTTACATAAGCTCACGCCATTTTTGAGCTCGTCTCATACTTCTATGCTTACATACAGCTCAAGCTGCCTCTACTTTTATTAAACCTTTACATACAAGCTCGTCCGTTTCGGGTACTTCTGACAGGTCCTTTCTTCAGAACGTCACCAATTGTTTATATAAAAAGTAAAGGTGTTATGATTAAATTGGATTGAGTTTTATCTGTCTTTTATTATAGTCTTGTGTCTTTTGTTCTGATTATACTACATTATACTACAAGAGGAAACAGCATGTGAAATAGCTTATTAAGCACGTGAAATAGCTACACCTTAACAAACGAGTTTTGCTCTAGGGGTCGGAGGAAGTTAGTTATCATGGGTTTTTCGAAACTGCAATATACCAGATTTTTTTCTCAGTAGCTCTATAGCTCTATAGCGTTGTAAACGCATCACTAAAATTAAAGCTTTTTAAATCGTAAAGTATTCCACAAATGAGAATAACTTAGTTTATTTTTTATTTAAAATGTACTTTACTACTACTAAGTCATCACTAAAAACTCAATCTCGAAGAAACTTTGATCTAAGAAATGTTTATTAATGGGGCTAATTTAGATTTTTGGTTCTCAATTATAGAACTAATTGGCACAATGATTGATGTTATTTGTTTGCATTTGCATTATATTAAGCAAGACAAAAATAAGTGAGTGCTTGAATAAAAGAATTATACAAAAATAAATTATATGAAGCATTAATTTTAGTCGTAAAAAAGTAAAATTATACAAGGTGTGGAAAAAGTATCTTCTTGTTTCATAAACACATTTAAGACAATTTTTAAAAGTTTGATAACATTAAATTATAATATGTATGATAACATTTAATTATAATATGTATGTGCCATTTTGTTCGATAACTTGTTGCCATCTTGTAAGTAGTGATAAAATTACGTCGCTGTAGAAATCATGGGATTTTGATCAACAAAATGCGACTAAATAGTAGTTTAGATCATCCTCTCTGGATGTTAACCTAACACTACCAAAAGAATTCTGGAGAGACCAAAACAGGTGAAAATCTGATGGGGCAAGGGCAGGACTATTTGGCGGACGTATTAACACTTCCTACCAAGATCCAAGGATGTGTGTGGTCTGGCGTTATGATGATTAAAGACTACTCTTTTTCAGCTTATCAATTCCGGAAGTTTTATCTAAATTTCTTGCTCAAATAAATTATAGATGGTTTTGCATGGCGATAAAAGCTCCGTGAACGATGCCTTTCTAATCCCACCATACCCACGGCACACCTGTGGAGCTTGCCTACCCTTTTACCATGATCTTTCTCGCATGTTCTTGATAATTTTTTTTATAATGAGAATCAGGTTATTATCGCTCTTTTTTGGAATGTTACTATTACATGATGGAACGATAACAACTCAATGCCATTCACGCATCAGAGATAGGTCAATATGGCGGAAATTAGTTCAAGGGGGTATAACACGGCTTAAGGCGGAGGATCAGGCAGTATGTAGGAACACAGTGCCTGGATGCATGCAATAGGCTGGCCCCAAATAACATACGTGAGACTAAATTATAGACGGAAAAAAGTGAGCGTTAGTTGGTGAGTCACCTCTACCTTCAGCAGATATAAGCGTGAATGCATGTAATTAAAAGAGTAACCAGATAGAACTCTTATCAGGGTTAAGTTATATTTAAGTTTTTAATCTTAACTCCCAAAGTGTCATGTTTATAGCTAAATTATGTCGTACATTTAAAGAAGCCATAAGTTAATCCTCAATAATGTTTTATCCTTTTAAAGCGTTATTCTTTCTTTGTAAGAACCGTTATAAATACAATACTGTCAAGAAGATTGATAGAAAAATGTCATCAATAGTTATATGCAAATAATTATTATTATTATTTTTATACTATAGGGGGATAAACGAACAGACGGGTCACCTGATGGTAAGTGACAACCGCCATCCATGGACACTTGCAACTCTTTTTGTAACTCTGCCCTCCTTTAAGGGTGATGACGGATGGGGGATGCATAGAGGGGAAAGAAGGGAGAGGGGATGAGGGGATGTGAGAGAGGAGATGGAGGATGAGGGGAGAGGAAAGAGGAGAGGGGGAGTTGGGCCTCCGGAAACCTCACTAATTTCGGGGAAATGCAACGCAAGCGTTACTTCACAACTGGTTTTTTGTGAGGCTGTGGTATTGCCCCGGTCGAGCCAGCCCATTTGTGCCTAAGTATGGCTCTACCACTGTCAAAATTAATTCCATATCTTCAAACATTGTTCTCGCATTTTCTTCAAACTCGAGAGTCCGCCAAACTCTCCATAATAAATCGTCTTGAACTTCCCTGTTGTCACATTTTGTGGTAAAATGTGGTGAGGTATCTCACTGATTTTTAAATTTCAGCAAAAAAGTTAACAAAGAAATTATTCAAACTTTAACAATATACGTCAAATTTATATCGAGGTGGGGTCGTACATAAAATTTTCTCAGAATTGTTCTCGGCAAGCAAATTTTGTTCATATTTTATAATTCAAATGTTTAGGCAGTAGATGTATTACGAGTGGGTACTGGATCGTGTGAAAAGTGAGAAATCTTGTTACCAAACAGTTACCGAGTAAAGAAGACAAAGCAATCACCAGGTAGTAAGTGATATGGCTGCACGGATGGCGTAGCGGGTTAAGTAGTCACCTCGCTACCACGCTCCAGCGCCTGGTGTTGTGGGTTCGATCCCCGCACGGAACAACACTTTATGTAATCCTCAAATTGTTGTTCTGAGTCTGGGTGTTCTGTGTCCGTATCTTTAGTATGAGTCATACCACTTACTACCTGGTGATTGGTTTTTTACACGATGAGTAAAATTAAGAGTTTCAGATTCCATTAAGTTATTATACTTATGTAAAGCGTAATTTCAAAAAGATTAAAATTATTTTAAAATACGTATGTTGAATGGAGAGTCGTTAGGTAATTCGCCACCAAACTCGCTCCAGGGCTCTGACGCAGCACCACAGTTGCTTGCGGTGGAAGGACGTTCCTTGTATCATTGATAGACCGTGACTGTGCAATGTATTACATACAACATTAACACTGGTGTAGTGATCGTGATCACTTTAAAGTGCCGTGCACGCCTGGTCTACGCCTTCTGTCCTACATCAATTAGTCTTCGTGGTAAGAGGTGGTGTGTGGTGGTAAAGATTATTTTTAAAAATTATAATTCATATTCAAATGATTTATTGACTTTTTTTATTGACTGGAGGTCTGCAAGATCTCCAGTGGGTTTCCTTTTTTTTTTATACTATAGGGGGACAGACGAACAGACGGGTCACCTGATGGTAAATGACACCGCCGTCCATGGACACTTGCAACTCAAGAGTCGCAAGTGCGCTGCCCGCCTTTGAGGGTGATGAGGGATAGGGGATGCAGGGAGCGGAAAGAAGAGAAGAGGGATGAGGAAATGGAAAAAAGGAGTAAGGAGATGAGAGGAGAGAAAAGGGGGGGCGGGGGAATTGGGCCTCCGGAAACCTCACTCAATTCGGGGAAATGCAACGCAAGCGTTAATTCACAACCGGTTTTCTGTGAGGCCGTGGTATCGCACCGGTCAAGCCGGCCCATTCGTGCCTAAGCATGGCTCTACCACTGAAAAGGATATATTTGGGTACCTTCCACTAGATCAACTTTTGTGACGGAACTGATGATCATCTTTTTTTAGAAATACACTACTTTACTTAGGTCATTAAGATATTTATTATAGACTTTTATCACTGAATTGACTGTACCGAATAACAGATTAAAATACCTCTTGGTGCACTTTACTTGTTCAAGAAATCGTTCTCTTCTTCAAGACAAAGTGGCACTTTACAGGTAGCAAGATTCAATATGAGCGGAAATGAAAGTTATAAGAAGACGACGACTAAGAAGGTGAAGTATCCGCACAAACTTTAGCGGATCTTGAAAGGTTAAGGAAGTTATTGCTTTGAAATTTTTGTAGGATCACTTAACATCTTACTTTGTCGATTGTTTTTACGGCTATAATAAGTATGTAAACATATACACATATTTACTCAAGTCCAGGGTAGGCAGAGATGGTAGTATGTCATTTGAAAATACGTTTTACAATTACCTAATTGTACCTAGTGATATTTTGTGTTGCAAGACAAATGACAGGAATCCGTCCTATTTGTACTTGATACCAAAAATACATTTATCTCCTAAGAGAAAGCAATTTTGAATGTTTAAACATGTAATATCTGTATTCAGCTCTGGCTCCTATGATGTATACGAAATCGCTGTGAAGGTATATATGTAAGCAAACTCATAAGTTTGCCGAATAAAGCCAAATACCTTATTGTATTTACATATTTAAACAAAGGTATGTATATGTGAAGTACACGTTGACCTAATAGCAAATGATAATTACGTAATATGCTTTACAACATCATAAGCTAGACGAAAGACCTAGAACTGTCAGAAACCGCGTTTGCGTTTTATTTAAGCAAATATTTCCATTAAACCATGTATAGTTATAAGATTTTAATTTATAGTTACCTTCAGAGGCACATCAGCGTAAAAGTTCAAACTGTGATAGTAAGACTTGGCCAAAGTAGCATCCAGTTAATATAATTTGGTCATAATTATTCTTCGACTACAGTATCTTGGAGTGTAAACAGTTCGAGACAGTATTTTAGTCCAGCCCACCGCCTGCAACTTTATAAGGTGCAGGTTCAGCCGCACATGGAATACTGTTCTCATCTCTATGCAGGTGCACCCCAGTACCAGCTGCTCCCTCTTGACCGCATTCAACTGAGAGCAACTCGCATCATCGATTGCCAAGATATTTCTGAACGGTTTGACACCTTAGCGTTGCGTAGAGATGTAGCTTCACTCTGCATTTTCTGTTTTCTGCTTGTATCATGGGGAGTGTTCAGAGTATTTTTCAGACTTATACCGGCTACGCGATAATATATCCATCCCCATCACCTGGATGATAGGCATTCCACCACTGTGCGCTTCTCAAGAAGCGTTTTGCCTCGCACAACTAACCAAACAAAATGAGTAGAACAAAGTGTCGCCTGCCATATTTCCGGACCGATACGACCTTCAAACCTTGAAGAAAAGAGGTTACTCCTACATAAAAGGCTTGCAACGCACTTGTGACTCTTGCGGGCAGGTCAATGGGCGGGGTAGTAGTCACTTACCATCGGGTTACCCGTCCGCTCGTTTGCTCCCTATCGCATAAAAATAAATTTGTAGTCAAAGCAGTGTCATAATTCAATAT
This sequence comes from Tyria jacobaeae, assembly GCA_947561695.1. Classification (NCBI taxonomy): domain Eukaryota; kingdom Metazoa; phylum Arthropoda; class Insecta; order Lepidoptera; family Erebidae; genus Tyria; species Tyria jacobaeae. Next base: position 16,353,890 of record OX387220.1, read on the forward strand.
ACAAATTAACAAATAAAGCATTCTTAAGTCTATTTCTCTCTTCTCAGACACGTATTCTTCTCTCCGCAGTCTCAAGACGGTATGCTATTTAGTGTTTAAACATAAAACGTAAGTAAGTGCGGGTAAGTGCTTGATATTCCTCTATTTTCGTATTCTTTTCTTGAGGTTGCAAGGGTTGTCTTAGAAAATTTGATTTGTTGGGATTTGTATACATACAAAGGAAAGCGGTAAATAAGCCTTACCTATTCAAATTAGCGATACAAAAAAAAATACCAAACTCATGTTAAATAAACTTAGGTGATATTTTAAATCAAAAACGTCGAGGTTTAAGTTAATTTCCGTTCATTAGGGTCCTCTGTTCAGAAATACATTTGTTTTTTCTATTTTTAACAACTTTGGGGATTATGTAGTATATCTGAATTTTACACACTTCATACTACATCTCCCAAAATGTTAAAAACTTGTAAATAATTGAGTAGTCTTCCTTCTACTCTTCTTCAATTAAGTAAAATGCCAAAAGAGGAGAAGAAATAAAAAAAGGATTGTACCTAATTAATTAAAGAAATATAAAACTTAACTACCTTAGAAACTTCAATTATTCTTACTGACGTCATCATGAAATGTTTATGTCGCTTACTATTAAGGCAATTTATATGACAGAACAAATGTCAAAATCCATCAAGGCGTTCAGGGTCTAAGCCGTGACAAAAAAAAATCTGTTTCTGTTTTTCCATTTTTTTTTTCTTTGAAAAAGATAACTCCCGCATTAGGATTAATTCCTGCATCGCGGGGGAATTTACAAACATTCCAACAACTGACACAAAGAACACCCAGATTCAGAACAACAATTTGAGTATTACACACACATTAGCAAATATCTCTCCTCCGTCTGCTTCCCAATAGGAGAAACAGGCTTGATTTTATGTATGTTTATAATATATTATTATATATTACTCTTAATATAGACTTTGAAAACATATGTTACTAAATTGTATTTTGACACGTGTTTACTCGCTATAAATATAAAACATACTCTGAGATTTTCTTTCAAGTAAATCTGACAACTGACAGCGGAATCGCTAGAACGAGGCTCGTGTATGACTTATCTCCGGTGTTTCACAGAAAATCTTAGACCAACTTGGGTGAATACGAACTGTCGCCAAGGGATCTATTCACAAACTTTACTACGCAATGGGAATTTATACGAAAAACAAGGGTTTCATAATGAATTTATTTGAAATGGTTGGACTGGTGGTTGGAATTTATTTCATTGGTACTATTTTAGGCCGAAGGAAGTATTTACATTTTTATATTAACTTTAAATGGCATTCCATGATATATTTTTAAAGGGTATTCAAAATGTACCTACTATGAAACACTGCTCCACTCCTTAGTTTCGTAGCATGGTGCTGTAAACCTATATTGCTCCTCTGTAAATACTATATTAAATACAAAAAAAAACAAAGACTTCTGGTAGCAGCAGATTTAAACTCATTAAGAAAAACAGACCAATATACATAAAAGTGTAACACATAAGTATACAGATGTTCTGTATATTCAGTCTTTTAATCATTACCTATTAGTATTAATAACAATCAACGCTCGATTAATAACGTTTAAGCAAATAAAATTTGGTGGCTATCAACCACTAGTGGTAGCAAGTCTTATAAAGTCAATTCAGCATATATCGAAAGGAAAAGAAGTATGGAAGATAATGAGAGGAAAATAATAATACTTATACTAACGGAAGGAACGGGGAAGTGAAAACTCAAGGATATTAGAACTCCCTACAGCTCTTTCTTGTCTCTATCTCTTCTGTCTGCTTTGGAAACCCTGTGTTATGTTGGAATCGAACCGACTAAAACCACACTGTGTCACATCACGAGAGCTTTTATTGCTAGGGACCTGGAATACCCTCAGAAGAAAGCATTCGGGAACCTTAATGATTTAGTATTTTCTTCGGTGCAAAGTGATATAATTTATAAAATTAATTAATTTCTTTACATTTTATAACCTTTCAATTTCCCCATAAAAATCAAAGAGCACATTAACATATGTTCATATTTATACTCAAAATAAAACCCGAGAAGCATAAAACAAGCACTCAGAAACAATATATTATTACGTGACACCACTTATCTCAACAAATATGCCGATGTGCTCTCGCATATAAATGAAAGAACCGCAAATCCGAAGCCTTTAATGGATTCTAGTCCATTTAGATTTTGCGTACAACTAATTTATTAATTAATAACGTATTAAAAATAAAACGTATTAGAAATATAAACAAATAATATATAGTATCAATCTCCATATCTAACTTATTATTAGATTTTCTGATAGGGCTCCACCATTAATGGGTAATGAGATTGGAGCAACTTGAAATACGCATTGTCTAGATTTAGATGACCATAACAATGATACATAAATATACTACGGCGTTAAGTTCGCCAGAGCAATATTAAAATAGCAGGAAGTGTAATAAATAAATAAATAAATAATATACTCACGCCCATGTCCTCGGAGCAGTAGACAGAGGCAAATTTTTGCCAAACATACTTCAGTCCCACTTACGTAATTGGGGCAAGCCTATTGCCACCATCGTTGACTATAGGATTGTATATATGTTGTTGTCTGATAGATAACAGTCCAATCCACTGATTGCCTTTACGACACTTACGGGATTTGATCAGGTGGCCCTATTCCAATCCACTGAGAACCACCCGACTAAATAAAAAATATATTGTTGATTCCATAAAACTTTGATCTGACTGGTCAATTATTTTTATAATGGTGCCGGTTCTTTGCCCGAATTTTTGTTAACCTAAAGAATACGTAATACCCGTTAGTAACAAAAACGTACAAGTAGTAGTAGTTATACAAGTATTAGTAGTAGTAGTTATACGAATGTCTTTGCATTAGCTCCTTCACCCCGGAGCGTGAAAGAAAACAGAAGTGTGCACTTAGTTAAAAATGGCTTAAATTTAAATTAATATACTATTAAAATATACTTAATAAACATTATAAAGCGCCATAACACAAGAGTGTTCACTGCGAGCCCGCTGAGTTGGCGCAGGAACAGAACACCAACAGTTGAGACGGTGTTTGATGCTTGAGCCTCTCTGCACATAAGCATGCGTAAAAGCAACAGCGGGTAGCGGATTGTTTTGTTGGGCGATATGTATCATAACTAAAGTAATTGACTTCTATATATTATGCCGCTGAAACGCACACCGCCAAGTACGCCTGTTGCAGTACAAATTGAAAGAAATACAATCTCTGCTGCGTCTTGGTCTCTACAGTATTTACAAATGTCTACTGTCATTCAAGAGGCTAATATTACTACTCGTCTGAAACGTAAACTTGAATAGTGTGAATGCATGTCTCGATTGAATGAAATAAGCTCCTTGGTATCTACATCTATAGCTCAATCGCACAGCAAGTTTTTGGCATGACAAGCCACATGCCACAGCCAATAAATTCTATTAGCTTTATTTCCAAACAATATGATGACATTAAAATAAATATGCCATCTGAACAAGAGAAAGACCGTCGTCGTCGTTACATGCCTGAGTTAGGGGTGAAAGTGGACACTATGGAGCGTTAAAAATATTTTCTAACCCAGTTGAAGTAATTGTGCCTCCATACATAAATAACAACAGAATGTTCAGATTAAATATTTAGCCAAACAAAAAGAATGCGTTGTAGTTTATGTTCGGGAAGTATTTAAGGAGTACACATTTGAGCCCCAATGTTCTTAAAGAAACTAAATTGTGAATGTGAATTGTGTGGAACTGTGAATATTTCAGAACAATCCATATTTATTATTTGCACCTACCGTCCACCTTGCTTTATAAATTTGCATAGTTGTATTAAATATGTAGAAAGAATAAAGTAGTTATTTTGACTACTGATTTTGAATTTGGGTATTATGTCAGAGAACCCTAATGCAAATTCTGCAACATATCGAAATCTGATGGCAAGCCACGATCTGAAGCAGGAATTTATTTGTCCCACTAGACAAAATACGAGCTATAACCTTTTATGGTGAAAGCTACTGCAAAAATAAAAACTTATGTTTCTCACGAATTATCGGAATTCCAGTCTATTAGTATTATCTATTATTCCACTTCCCATTCTATTGCAAATTGATTATACCACCATATCTACATTAGTAAAATGAAAGTTGATCGTAGCATAAATAAAATTGTTCTTGTTCGAAAACAGAAAAATACGTTTTTAGTAGTATAGGGGTTTAATTCTTGGAATACTATAGATTTACAAGTTTTTGTGTGGTCATTGTAAATCGTATCTTTTAATGTATATGATAAGAAAATGTGCCGTTTTGTTATCTTTGTATTGCAATGTATAGTTATGGAAAATGGTAGAAAGAATATCTAATTTAGAACACGTATTGCAATTATTTTCTGACAAATTCTGAAACGAACTACTACAGTCTAAGTCACCCACTCTTTTATAAATAAGAGGGCGATTGGATTGCCCTGATTGATAAACTAAACCAGCGTCAGAGTGGGGTAGAATGATTTTTGGGAGTTTAATAAAATTGTTCTTAGTCCCACCTTAGGTGGTGATCATTTGCACTCTTTCAATACGAGTTCAATATCCGGTGATATTTGTCACATATTCCCTCCAATTTCGCTGATTTCTGTCTTCTAGAGCCGAAGGATTACACACTCTTAATGAAAAAGGTGTGAACTGTAAGATTAATAACGTGTTGCGCACCACCATAAACATCACCACCACTCCGCCGTGTACCCCCCAAGCACCGCCCAGCGTTAAGTAAGGGCCAAAGGACCAAGCGCAGTCCTCTTTCTCCCGGCTGCAGAACCGAAGTTAAGTGTATCTGTATCTCTATCCCCAGCTGGACTGCAATGGAAGCCTCTCTGAGACCTACCCTGAGACTAACTTTCATTTCCTTTTAACTCCAGTATCTGTAGTATCAAGCTGTAATAGCTGTCCTATGTTCGCATGGATTCTACGTTGTCGGTTCCTCGTCGTCGTCCCTCTTCTAGTCCCACTGACGGAACGCGCCTTTCATTCAGGAACGCGTAGACATTCGATATTCTCTTTAAATAGATGATGGTGTGGAAGATAGTGCGCATTTTAGATTTATTTGAGTTTCTTTAGTTAGGTGATCGAGAACCTTATACTCATACATATAAAATCGATTTATGCTTGTTTGGTTTCCGACTGCTTTCGGAAACGAACTCCTAAGCTCATAAGAAAATGAGCCATAAGAAACTAAGCCATAGAATCTCCTAAAACAATTGGGTCCTCGCGAAAATTCAGTGCAACACAAAAATAACCACCAGGAGTTCATGTAATGTTAGCGAAGAAGTGTTGCTCTCAAAGCTTTTCTTCTTTACTGAGAGCTTTTGTTTGTGGGAAATTCTTAAGTTCCTTTGATCTTTGGCGATACAAAATAATACTTCAGGAGAAGATATGGCTGACATAGAAATAAACTCATTATTTTTATATTCTGGTTCATATTACTTATAAAGCAGAGAGTTGTGTCGCTTCTTACAGATACTGCAAGTACCTGGATGCCGGCATTACTGTAACTTGTGCCCACCTCAAAGACAATTTTGCCATCAATTGTGAGAATTAATAAAATTATATATTTTTTCTACTGATTTGCCTTTGAAGGCATTGCATTGGTTGTTTGATAAATGCCATATTATGTTTTGTTATTGAAAGTAGAGTACATGTTTAGCACAGTACATAAAGCCAGTGGCATATATATATATCTGTGATCTTTTAAAAGCTCACTCGCTTATATAGGCTGGAGGCAATCTACTACGATTATTTTGTCAATATATTTGTGTGTGGGAGTAACGGGAGCACTTTTCTTCTTAAAGCCCTTAGTCATTGTTTCAATCTCGAGAGACATACATATTTTATTTTACTTTTCTCGCTAGCTGACACTAAAAAGGATTTCTAAAAATTATTTTTATTTTAGACACTTGGTATTATTGAACATAACTATAATAAAACTCTTAGCTTCAAGACCGTCCATTATGCAAATCCACTTTGTAAATTTAGAGTTTATCTTTCGTGTACAATAAAGATAATTCTTATCTCATTTTATTTAATTATTTCATGTACCTTGCAAGATCATAGTAACATTTTAACAATTACACACAAACATAGTGAAACAGCAGTGGTAGAGCCATGCTTAGGCACGAATGGGTTAGCTCGATTGGTGCGATACCACGACCTCACAGAAAACCTGTTGAGAAACAACGCTTGCGTTGTTGTGTGCGGAGTTTGCCCAACTCCTTTACCCATCTCCTCACCCTTGTCCCCCCTCCCTTTTTCCCATCTCCTCATCTTAATCTCTTCTTTCCCCTCTCCTCATCCCTCATCACCCTCAAAGGCAGCAGCGCACTTACAACTCTCGAGTTGCAGGTGTCCATGAACGGCGGTTTTCACTTACAATCAGGTGACCCGTGTGTTCGTCTGTCCCCTATGATATAAAAAACAAAACTATAAACCTATTACAAATTACAATATCTCACCCCATAGGATACTTCCTGACAAATGAAGCCGCTTCTTATATTTAACATTTTAAGAAAACGACTTGCAGCTTTGTGTCTGTTTTATATTTACTAAGATTTTTATACTTATTTTTTGGAATATGAAAAGTTTGTTCACATCCACACTATTACCAAACATTAGAATCCCGTAATTTAACAATGAGTATGGGTTAACGTAGTTAGCTGTCATGCGTGTATTTAGGTCTGTCACTTTTTTAATTTCAATTAAACCATGTGTGAAACTTGATAACTTATTTCGTATAATTTGTGTATAGCTTTTATAATTAAGTGCTATACCTAAAGCCAATAATAAAAATTTTAGAATTTTTCGACACATTCAGTTCTATTTGTACAGTGTTGCAGGAGTAGTTTATTTCTATCAGGCGTTTGTGGTGTGGTTTACATTGCACTATTCTGGACTTAATTTGAGATTTAGACTATTTATAGTTTTAATTTAAGATTTAGGTTTTTGCTAACTGCTGTAGGTGCTTATAAAAGGATTTAGTAAAATAGGTTTTAAATGGTATTACTGTAATAAAGCAATACAATATTCGGATTTATACTCTTTCATTGATGTTGATATAAATAAAATAACTATCTACTGATTCAAAACCAAGCAGTGTACTATGGTAACCAAGCTCCTGATAAGCATACTTAAATATTTCTAAATGCATCACTTTTATATGTAAATTGAACCCAAAAATAAATAATCATCCTCATGACACAATGATTGGGCTCTACCTCATCGTCGTTAAACAGTTGCTCATAACTGACAATTATTGGATCATTGAATGCAATGTCTCCATTATATGTCGAGATAGGGTTCAATCCACGACTTCTAGCTTAGCGGCTAAGATCACTTACCACTAGACCAACAATCTAATTTAATGATTTTAAGTATTTTGATATATATTTGAAAAATCTCCTTTTATATCCAACTTAATTTTTAGCTTGTACAAGCTAGAACTGGTTACGCGTAAGAGTATACGAAAAAATACTTATGGGTATTTTTAAATCATTATCAATGGTCAAAGACTGACCATTGATAATGATTTAAAAATACCCATAAGTATCGCACAATGATCTAAATAGATATATATCTTAGATGATACGTGTCTTGTCACCAGAAAAATATTTTATGAAGTCCTAACAGAACAAAATTTTCATGAGTATTTATCCAAACAAACGCACATTTGCATTGCTCTCTGTAAGCGCGCGTTTATAGCGATGCAAACGCGCAGAAAGCATCCAGTTGTCAAAGCAGTCTATGTAGGAGTTATGATATCAGACAACTTAGCTTAGTTGTTTTTAAAACGACGAGCTAGAAAAAAACATTAAAAATAACACACAAAACACTTTCACATTTTTTATTGATATAAAATGTATACAAATATTTAATTTATATGTAAACGGAATAAAATAAACATTATAATATTAATAATTTATTTCTTGTCCACGACGGTAACCTAAATCTTTGCCTGTTAAGAACTACGCATATTCAATATAATAATAATAGTACTCATTTATTTCAGGTAAGTCGCCATACAAATTACAGTTTGATAAATTAATATAAAAGTAATTTCATTGCTTACGATAATTACAAAAAATTAAAACAAAATGAATCAAATTAAATCAGATTAAATATAGACCACTGATATCTGCACTAGAAAACCTTGTCGCACAGATTACTTCTAGCAAGAAGTTTTATCTTTAACCAAAAATGCGTTTGAAAACATAAACCTTGCCATATATACGGGTTTTGAGATAGCAGTCGTGTCTTTTACCATTTATGATTTTATAATTCAAAGCCAACGATAGTGTAACTTGCCAAAGACAATGAAAAATATTCCTTTAGAAGTGAAACCATATTTATCAATTAACACTAGTAAGCATACAAAATTAATGACGCATATCATTTAAATCAAGAGACTTTAAAAGCACACTAATGAAACACGAACAGTACTTCTACATATTTCTGATTCTTTATGGGCTATTTTATAAGTTAATAGTTTGTGAATATATTTCACTCACAAGTACAAAAGTTTCCCATGATATAGGTAATTTATAGTTATTTGCCATATCTACAATGCAGACTTTGCTAGGAGAAAGTCACAAATATATGTCGTATTGTAACCTAACTCTTCTGAAGTTCGATAAATAATAAATCATTTTCAAAATGTTACTTCAAAAAATTAAAGATTTTTTTCCCATTTGCTTATCAGTTTCTAGGTAGTAATTTAATTTATTTACCTAGGATTAATTTATAGGAGAGCTGCGTATATGTGTTAGTAGAAGAAATAATCGATATATATACAATCATTCATATTTACTAGACAGAAGTTTGAAGTCGCACCTAAATTTTATTACTTCCAAGCGTCGGCGTAATTTCCGCGATGTATTATTGCTATAACATAAATGTCGAGACAAATACGTATAGGTCTTGAATCAACGACGTGACTTGAAATGTGATGTTTTACTTTCCGTAGTAGGCGCACGTATTTATAAATTGACACCTCGCTAGCTAATATTTTGTATTGGGTCCAAAATAAAGTTACGACAACACATCGTTGTACTTGAAGAATTATTTTGCTATGCAAATTTCTCAATCATTCATCGTCATTATCACATTAAGTCTATCAAATCCAGTGCTAAACAGGACGTTGGTTTTTTAAATTTTCGGCTTCCCGTATCTATTCTTTTACTAAATCTTTTTTCGATTATATTATACAATTTATGCAATTATTATTTTCAATACAAATACATACATATAACAGTTAAATATGTTAAATATTTAAATATGTTTAATATTATTCTGGAAAAAAAAAGTTTTGACAAAGGGAGTCTTCGATTGTTCAAATATTCAAACACATTTTCACACACAACAAATTTGAAGCAAACGGATCTACAGACTGAAATAACCGCGTTTAAGTGTTTTTGTTCCCACTACTTTTAACATTATCATCACTAATGTTACTCGTAAATAACTAAAACACATTTTCTAAACTCACTTTTGCACAAAAAAGTCTATAAAGTATGTAAGGTATCATTATTCTCGTCAGCCAATTAAAACGTAGCGACCAAAAACTGAATAGTAGTACTGAGTAGTTTTGACCTTTGCAACGCAGCGTTGTAAGGAATGTCGTAGACTCACTTTCTCGTTTTATTTATCTATTGCACTAAAATACAAAAAAAGACAATAAAAAGAACTAAGGATTGGAAAAGGTTTATTACCTTCCTAAAAAGCTACCGCTTTATGATTTTGCAATTATTTCAAAATTAAGGCATTACATATTCATTGTAACTGTTAATTAAGTCATTGATTGATCCCTTAACAGCGGTGGAGCCATGCTTAGATGCGAATGGGCCGGCTCGACCGGTGCGATACCACGGCCTAACAGAAAACCGATTGTGAAGTAACGCTTTTGTTGCATTTCCCAGAAATAAGTGAGGTAACCAGAGGTCCAACTCACCCCTCTACTCTTTCCTGTCCCCTCATCCCCTCTCTCCTCTTTCCCATCTCCTCATACCTCCCTCTCTTCTTTCCCCTCCCCGCATCCCCCCATCCCTCATCACCCTCAAAGGCGGGCAGTGCACTTACGGCTCTTAGAGTTGCAGGTGTCCATCGTCGTCTGTCCCTCTATAGTATAAAATAAAAGTCTCAAGTAAACCAACATTATTGAAGCAAGGTAAAACTCACCACGTAGTCAAACACACGAATAACTGAGATCTCTGGGATGTTTTTGCCAAGCAACAAGTTAGTTATATATACCTCGACCCAAGAGCAATAATAACTTAGCTATAAAAGCATTCATTGTTTACATTTGGTGCTGAAAAGTCCCAAGAGCAGTTACGTCTTACTGCTTTTGAGTTTTTAAAGAGATATTCAGAATCATTAATGTGCTTTCATAAACACAATTTTGACAAAAAGGACTTTTCCTTCAGGGTTCATATGCATATGTATGTATATATGTAAAACTTTTTCCATCACATCTTTACATTTCGAAACAAATTTGAATATTTGGGGTTTTGTTAGATTTCTTTCATTATTCCGAGTAGCACTGAATATAAGATTAAAAAAAAAGTTGTATGACTGCTTTATTTCATTTAATAGATTTTTTTAATAGCAATGTTTTTATTATTATTTACTTGTTTTATTTTGCATTGTAAAGTATCTATTGTATAATTCATGATTATTAATCTATAATTCAAACACATCTGTACTGAGCGATCATTCTTAAACCCAGCAATTCAATAATCAGGCCACATTACCCGATAAATACTTGTATGATGTAAACTGGAGCGCTCTGAATTTCACTACCCTCCAACACCGCTAAATTTGAATTTAAGGGACGCTTTTAAAAACTTGTTATGTACTTACAAATCGCTAAGCGATTGCATAAAAGTTAAATTATTTTTTAATGGTTATAAAACAGCATAAACGAATTCCCAAGCATAGAATTGATAACTATCCACAAGTGAGGGTAAAAACTACTTTTGTCCTACGTACATGCAAGAATTTAGTCTTAACTTTATATACCTGTAACTGTAATTCCAATCGTAAACAGAGGAGACAGAATCTCTCATAAAAGTATGTTCATTAACATACATACTCGCACACCCACACACACTCGGTGTGACCACACAATCGAGAACCATCCTTCATGTTTGTTTTAAATGTTTTTGTCACGAAAAAACAAAGTATTACGGACGCGTTCATCGCTCTTATAAATACCATTATATTGTTGTGTTGGTGCTAAGCTCATGAGTTAATCAACTTTCATATGAGAGATTATATTTACCTACTACCGCCTGAATGAAGCCGCAATCAGCATAAAGTACTAGGAATACATTCGGTTTGGCTCTTACATTAAATATGTATGTGTGTATATCTCTTATCTGCCCGCACTTTACTCTTGAGTGGATTTGTAATTCTCAGATATTGTTCAGTGATCTATTCTTTATCATTTTTTGTTTCTACTAAAATATTAGTTTTATGTATTTTGAATCGTTTTCTTCGGCGTTTTCGTGCGCCATCTGTTTTTAAGCAAAGAATAAAAATATATTTTTTATGTTGCAGTGATAGTTTTATTCAACTGCATGTTTTTATTTATGTATGTTATCATAGTTTTAACATAATAAGTAACAAGTAAACAAAAGCATGTTCACATATATTGATTTTAAATTGTTGAACGTATTTGCACTGCTTCTAAGTATTTAAAGAGAGTACCAGAGATAGTAAACTATCCCAATATTTTGCCATTACTTACTTTGACACATATTATTTCTGCCTTACTATTTATCATATTTTGTCTACCCTTATCGCAATATTGCGACGACATGGATGTATCGCCATCATACTGGCAATATGAAGCGCAATTGCTATTTCATGTATCCAAACACCTATTAAATTTAACGTACTCTTATCAGATGCTTTATGTTTGTATAATAACTTTGGAGCCAAAACCAGCTTATAATTTTTAATAGAAACGATGTTTAAAAAGCACTGTTATTTACAGTAATTTTACTTTAGATATCGGTTAGTTTTATTTCAAAATTTCGAAGTATTGAATAATAACATTCATCTTATTTACTAAAGTAAGAGTTGCCAAACACTATGGTGACGGACAGTGCACTTGCTCTATGACAAAAACTCTCAATATCCAAGCATATAATCGGCTTACAAGAACAATTTTTTAATGAAACCGAGGCATTTGTACTAAAATACGAGCCCATCTAACTTGAACTGTCCCTGGCCTTAACCTACAACACATTCTTCGATATTAGAATACTAAAGAGATTGCTCAGAATTTCAAAATATTCGATGTAATCGAATGCAGCGCCTAAATACGGCAATTGTTCGGGATTTTTCTTTTGAAAATCTGAAATCAAACTTACATTTAATATAAATCCAGCTTAACCATTTGTGCCTGTGCAACAAATACGGAAATTCCGCTGAAATGGTTCATGCAGTTATACTTTTCGAATGAGGTTGCAATTTCGATAATTGGTTCCTTTCTGTTGATGTTTCATCATAGTTATTAAATATCCTGATTATTTGTTTATCGAAATTAATATTTTACCATACAGTGATAGTCCCAATTCATTAATGATGCATTTTATGTCATTCTTTAATATAAAGATAATTGTACTGATAATTGTAAAATCTGAATGAAAACTTTCCATCGTGGTAATCATGATTATGGATCATGGTAACAAAAAGAAAGATATAAGATAGAACTGTCAACCGCTCTGTAAATATGTTAGTTTGGGCTGCGTATTTTAGAGATCCAGATAGACGAATGAATCAAAATTTTCTATTCTATTGTTACAGGTAAAAACCCTAGAATCATTTCAGTTTGGTCCATCAAGCTACACACGTTCTATTTTAAGCAAATCTTAAAACAAGAGTTTCTTGAAGCCCGAATAGTCAGACAGAAAATACCATAGCCTCACATAAAACCGGTAGACAAACAAGTGGGCATTGTATTGCCAACTGAGTGAGGGTACTGAAGGCGCAACTTTCCAATTACTTTTTTCTAATCCCTCTTCCCCCTCGGTCTACCCACACTTGAGTTATTAACTAACACTTCGTTTTATATACATATATACTTGCATGTATATAAAAATACACATTGAACGGATTCAACATTAAAATGTAGTAGGTAAATCCCAAGGAGCAAAACCTTCATCGTAGCTTTTCATGATATAATATTTATGTTAAAAAATTTATTCTACGTCATGTCACAAAAAAAAAATAAAGGCAGTATTGGTTATTGAAATCAGTTTTGTTTGCATTTGGATATTTATGAAGCAGTTCCTACGGGAATTTTCGAATCATAGAATATTCCATACAACAGTTTACATTTTTTCAAGATTTGATACGCTGGAAGGATGTAAGTAAATATAAATATATAAAAAACTTTTGAAAGTAGATAGGGTAAAAAGTGACTTATTTAAATAAGCTATCCTTGTATTTATTTTGATCTACTTTCAAAAGTTTTTATATACTTCTTGGAAATTGCTGAAGGCACTAAATGGTTTATTGTGTGCACTCTAATGTATTATTGTATTTTGATATATTATTGTAAAATGATTGTTTGGGTGACCTTTCTTTCTTTTTAGCCAAATCGATGTATTAACATAGCTGTGTATTTATGCAGTAATCTACAAGATGGAGTCATACTCCTGCATGTAGGATCTGGCGTGATCGAAGTAATACCGGACCACAGCTTTACAGAAACCAGTGGTAAAGCAATGCCTGTGTTGTGTTTCGACAAGTGAGTGAGGTTATCAGAGGACCAACGGCTCCCCCTCTGCGGGGTGAGCAACTCGAAAGACCGGCTAAGCCCTTTCTATTCTTTGGTTGCAGTTGCACGTCTATAGGTGCCCGTAATAACTTTGCATCAGATGGCAATAAAAAAATAAAAGTGTAAAAAAAATTGCCTAGCATTTTTTAACATAATTTTCGTCATCTTTATTCTGTCCATTGTTTCCTCCAGATTAATTGCTACTGCTAAAAATTTTGTCTTCGGTATTACTCTTATTAGCAAAAAGATAAAGCGAAACGAGAATAGGAAAACACAGGCATTTGAAATACAGTTTAAAATAATTTGTATTCTGAGTAAACAAAACGACATCTAAGCACTTTTGAATAACCGTCACCATATAAACAATTTTGAACTTACAAAATTTGTATTTAATATTGTCACTACATTTTCCATCAAATTATTTCTTAAAGTTGGCATTTTTCTTTCAACTCACCTGATGAGAAGTGATGATGAAGACGACGATAGTACAGGCTTATTCAAGAAAAACCGTATGTATATATTTTTGAGTATTTTTAATAAAAATGGCCATAATATCGTCAAATAAATAATGATAAGAATTTTGAGGAGCTCCATTTATTGGTTCGGTGGCCTTCCAATTCAATACATATTATACACTATTTAATTTTAGAAAATTCTGGAAGGTGTGGTTCTGGGTAAGAAAGGATTAGACTGTATTTGTATCAGACAGTTTACCTATACAGAGTGCCGGGTTGACAACAAATTCGGTGTGACCATGTTAAAATTGACAGCTAAAATTGAAGCGGTTGTGTTAGCGATCAGGTCTCCGACTAAGCATGTAGAAGATATATTCTGATTTATCCGGTCTAATTGACCACGGCATTAAGGGAGGCCCTTCTTGTAGCCATTTTTACATTTTTGTATTACATACATACTATTAGTACATATTTGTATACACTCACGCTTGAAATTCTAAAAACGCGGCACCTTGAAGGCACGCAAGCAAGTGAGGACAACTTTTTAAGTTCATTAACAACTGTCTGTCTGTCCTCGTGTAGTTCTAAGGAATCAAATATGGGTTCATTATAATATATTGTTAAAGAAATGAAGGTAATAAAGAAGGCAATTGAAGGCAAAAGGCGATTTGGTAGATAAGAAGGGATGTAAAAAAATAAATATAATGAATATAACAAATACGCATACATGACGTTTTTTTGTTGAATTTTCGTAATAACGATAAAAAAAAAACAAAATAAATATAATGGAATACATCACCGAAACCTTAGAAGATATTATTTTTACATGTTCACATCCGTTTCAGCGAGTAAATACTAACAGATAACAACTATTAGTATGTACTGTGTGTCTGTCTGAATCTTTTCTATTTGAGTGTTGAGCTAATTCTCCGCCAATTGTAGACCGATTTTCAATGTTCAGTATTGTAAATATGACTATATGTTTAAGTTAAAACATGTGTTCAGGTTATAAGACTTCCCCGCTGGCTGTAGCCAGTTCTTGTTACGGATATGCGACCCTGACAAAAACAATTGCTAACACTCCCTAATGCCTCCCTACAATCGATATCCTATATCTCTCATTGCCTTCCCTATCTATCTACGAGTACATTATCCTGACAATATTATTCCAAATATCCAATCATTACTTCCTTATATACTACGTTTACAGCAATTAGCTTGCATTCCTTGGCAATACGAGTTGTTTAATCACATACAGGTACGAATGTTATTATGTATGAGCTTAATTTAATTCGGTCATCACTTCTACCTGGTAGAGTCGCCAAATTCTGTTTTAAAAGAAGGTAACTCGGACTCCACTAAATAAAGCTCAGGTTACACTATCAGACCCCATTCATACTCCACACATATTAACAAATACTACAATCCACGCTACCTATTATAATTTTATCAACAAAATGCATTCATTCCCGCTTCACTAGTCATCAACAATTACTTACAAAGTTAAATGAACAGGAGAGTCAATTGTCATATTTGGTAAACTATATTTTATTATAATGAAAATCAATGCATAAAAAATGAGGAAGGTAGTCATAATATTTATATTATTTTTTTGTTAGTTATAACAATAAAAAAAACCTATTAATATTGCTTTTTAATGGTAACACATATATGGGATCGTATGTTTTTAATTATAATGTATAATTGACTTTTAAACAAGTAATAGTTTTAGACCGTAGTTCGTGATTTTTCAATGATGCACTAATAATATTAAAGAAATATAAATAGACTAAATTTTAGTTGCACGAAATTTATTTAGTAAATACTGTCTAGCTAGATATTCAAAGCTTGTGTGGTAAGTTTTCTTTTTATGAAACATCAAAGAGTAATGAAAGTATTTAATAGAATAAATCAACTTTTTAGCTCTTGTATCAGCTCATCTATCCCTTGTCCTTTCATGTATTCTTCTTGTTTCTTTATCTTTCTAGTAATAAGAAATATTTTGTCGGATATTCTAAGATATTAAATTCTAAGTAGGAGTCCTTCGCTTTATGGTCGACTCTACTTCCGTATAGTTACTAAACTCTTCTCTCTCTTTCTCTTTGTATTTCAAAGCTCAGTCAATGAAGAAGTAAGAAGAAATACTGAATTTTTTTATGAAAAAACTTTGCAGTCTCTTATTTTATTACCTTTCCTATCAAATAGTAAACTAAGCTAGCTGTCCGGTGTTTTTAGGAGGAATCTAAACTTTTATTGTTTTTATAGGCTGAGTAACTACAATTTGAGTTATAAATGTTTCTGCCCATTGAAATCGGCTATTTATAGGCATTTTGGCATTTTATTTTTTATTTTTATTTGAAAGTTGGAAGATGAGATAATAGACTTAATGATTGATTTTTATCCTGAAACCACTTCTGGATAAATCCTTGAATTGTTCTGTCTTCAAATTATAACCATTCATTCTTATTTGTTTTTATTCTTAACAATATCTTCGCTATCGCTGTCAATACCGTGATAGACTTGAATCTTAGAAAACTTGAAAAGGAGTTTGCTTCCCAGTAATTATGATAATTACTGGGAAGGTACTACAACGAATGCCACATTATGTACTTCTATTACGTACTAAATGCATATAAATACCTATTTAAAACAAATTACAAAATAGGTACCACAACATTTTTAACAAATAAACATTAAATGTAAATAGGGTAAGAAATAAAATCATTTTGAAGAACAGAAGACTTTACCCTAATTAAACGTTTGTAATTTGTAGGTACCATACCTTTTTAATATGTCCCATGTCGGTTCAACATTACGCTCACAAAATATTACTACACAAACACTATTTAGTTTCTATACCGGCAATCGCACTATAGCAGTTAGTAAAAAGAATTGAATTGAATAAGTGAATATAATCATAAAGTTGTGGTTGAAAACCAGCGCTAGACACCTGTGTAGCTAATGCTGAACCAGGTCCTTTTCAGTCGGCGTGTGAGGTTTATCAAAGGAAATAAATTTAAATAAAAAAAACTCTTATTTATTGTGCTTGTGTCAATGTATAAATTAGTTTTCTTTCTTTCTCTCTAAAAATTCATTAATGGTTCGCTAAAACATTTACGTTACTCTAGTGACGATCGACTGTCCAGTTTCTTGTTCTACCGACACAATACATCTATTACAATACACCTTATTTAACTATTGTGATAACAGATATTTGCTATTTGTTAATAACTAAATGATAAATGATAAATGATCTTTATTTTGTAAATTGGTTATAACAACACTTTTACTCGTCAATATATATTTTTTTGTCAGTTTAAGCTAGATGAAGCCGGTGTTTCCTAGCTGACTACCCTGAGAAGAAACACCGAAACTAACTCTGAGGTCAAAGTCTGTTTTAAAGTCATCATACAGATGTACTGATCAAAAGCATATGAGAACCATGCACGCTAACGTCTGAGATGAGCTTTTGAAGAAAGCACCACGCTCATTTGAGTGGACCCGTCCAAACAGTGCAAGCATTTGTCAGTTATCCTGTAGCTCAACTTAGAACTTTAAGGAGCTCAAGGAACCGACGAACAGTGCCAAAGCAAGGACATTTGGGTAGGCCACAAAAGTACTCAAACTCAAACGTTAAAAAACAAAATTACTGGAAAAAAGGAGATCGGAAAAAAAAAGAAATCCTACAACACCTACATAGTCCTCACATTTACAATAAATAAACTATAATTATTTTGTTAAATTTAAAAACAAAAGAAATATACTTAACAAAATAAGTATTCATGTCAAAAAGTACAAAGATTAAAACAATAAAAAAATAATATAATACTTAACAAAGTAACTATTCATGTCAAATAGTAAAATATTAAATGTCAATGTGTATAAAAAAAAAGCAAAAGCCCCAAGCCTTTTTATCCTCAATGTAATCTTTAATTGTGTAAAAAGCTTTCTGACTTAGTTTTTTTTTTATAAATGATTTAAATTTATTATTGCTTAGTTCTTGTATTTGGCTAGGAAGCTTATAATAGAAATGTATACTTTGGCATCTAAACGAACCACCTATTTCCTTAAGCCTGGTTTTAGGAACAACAAATTTGTTTTTGTTCCTAGTATTTATACTACGGATATCACTGTATTTTTAAATCAAATTAATATTTTTATGTGCGTACATGAGATTTTCCTAAATATACTGAGAGGGCACAGTCATAATATTAATCTCTTTAAATTTATCTCTGAGGGAGCCTGGGACTTAATTTATAAATTGAAACTAAGATGTATTTCTTATTTTGTATTTTGATTTCTTGTTTTGTAAGGTTTTTAATTTAAACTTCAATAAGTAATTTGTTTAGATTACGTTTATGCATGCTTCGTCGCAAAATGACACTAATTATTCTGTGTATCTCATATAATTAAACTGTTTGTTGTTCTTATGGGAATGAAGTTTCTTTAAACCATAATTTAGATTCTCGTGCCAATCATTCTGCTCCCTATATCTCCAAATCCAAAAAAAAAACTTTAACTATAGGCTGTTATAGTAATAATACGATAATGCATGAATGAACGACCGCACTTAATATTTTTTGCGTTTTCTGCCGTCTCGACGATATTATCCATAAAATTTGACGGACGCTTTTATTTAAGTTTAAGAATATTGAGGCCAAAAGGGTTATATAACTTTAAGTGTCCATTCCACTACCTGTGTGTGTTCAACTCGCGATAAGCTGTTGTATACTTTACATGATAGTTTAGTATATAATGGTTTACTTAGTATATCCCAGCAAGATAAAACTTGAAAAATAAATAGAAATTCAAAAATCAGTTAATGCAAATACATAAACTACTTGGAGTAGTACTTATAAATTTAATAAGATTTAGGTTTAATTTGATTATATAACACCAATCAATATCATTAATAGTTGATTTTTTTACACAGGGCGGAACAGAGCAGGTAGTATGCTATTAGGTTAAAAGGTTGTTTGTTTGTTTGTGTAGGCAATCCAATGTTCTTATTTCTCTCCAAAATATTTCGATCGATTATGGTTTTCAACAGAATATGTGATTTTTGTTCGATTGTTGTAATTATTCTTAGATAAGTGGTAACAGTAACGCGACAGGCGATAATACAGTATTTATAACCGATTTTTAGTAAAATATTTGGTTTTAATAGGCTGATGGGTGGTTGATGGGTAGGTCTTAGTTGGTGGCAAACAAATTGGTAAAATATTTAGAAATAGTTTTACTGTTTAAAATAATAATAATGTTTAATTTAATTAAAGGGGATTCTCAATTAAATATAATATCATTCGTAAATGGAGGAGCTCTTTTAGTTGTAGTATTGCCAATAATTAATTATTGGCAACATTTGACAATTTGTATTAGATATTGTTTTATAAAAATATTTTCAAAATTGTAAACAATAATGAACCTAATGCAAAAACCAATAGGTACACATTCAATCAGTTTCTTATTTCTATGAAAAGATTTAGATCAATGAACCTCAATTAGCAGAAAACAATTAACTAACCGAAGACGACTGATTTCAAACGGTATCAAGTAATTCATGAAAAGGTGGAGTGTACTCTTAATTGACAATGTCTTTTGTGAATTCGGTAACAACTTTTAATAAAATTTATATTTTAAGTGGATATTGGTTTCTGGTAAATCATTTGTCGCATTTTTCGACTTCAATCGGTCACTAGTCAATTTTATTTATAGGGTTCTGTTCTGTTTTTTTTTTTTTGGCATATGACTACTACCGCCCATGAACATCTCCTCAAGTTATAATTTTAGCCGAAATTGAGAGCCCGAATTTGAGAGTGATGAGATGAGGGGAAAAAGGAGGGAGAGCGGTTGGGCCTCTATTTTTTGTATGTCAAAAGAAATCTTAGAGGACAATTCAGTTGTCAGTCTGTCTGACTTTCAAGAAGGAGATAAGTATAAATTAATATGTCATATTAAGTCTTCGGCCTCTTGAAGAATTAAATTTAAATTAAATCAATTTAAAAGAAAAATCTATCAAAATCTAAAAGTAATCTAAGTTTTTTTTTTATGCGATACGCAAACGAGCAGATCGGTCACCTGATGGTAAGTGACATCCGCAACTCAAGAGTCACAAGTGCGTTGCTGGCCTTTTAGGTAGGAGTACGCTCTTTTCTTGAAGGTTTGAAGGTCGTATCGGTCCGGAAATACAACAGGCGACAATTTGTTCCATAGGCTGGTTGTGCGAGGCAAAAAAAGTCAACACAATCAGAAGATAAAGCCTAAATTTGAACAATTTTGAGCATTTTGCAGGTAAATAAAAACCTATAGGGTATTTCCCATAGACTTAAGATCGTAAAATTTCATCAAGTAGCTTTCAAAAAGCTATTTAATAGAAACAAACTAACTACCAGTATGTTTTAGACAGCATATAAAAAAATCTTGTTAAGCTACGTATTCACTGATAAAAAGCGCAATATTTATTAATTTAAGCGGACGCTAAAATGCTTTGTTCATGGATGTACTGGCGTTTATGTGAAATTGTATGACGTTTCATATACAAAGCTAGTTTTAGGCTAGCCTTTTGTTCCACGAGGAATTGTTACCGGCTGATTGCGAACCGACCAAGTGTATTGTATTACAAGCCAATATTATGTAAATGAGCACAAGGCTTTGTAGACTATACTGTACAAAGCCGATCGTTAAAACATAAGATTTTCATTTATTTTTCAAATCATCAAAATCTTGCTTATCTTCAACCTCCCAAGACAAGTAATTAATAAACGTAAATCATTTACGTTAAAAAAAGTTTGTTATATAATGTGACATAATTTTTTGTTTTACTGCCTGATACAACCACACTTCATTACCTCACCTGACTGAGCTGGCGATTTTTTTAAGACAATATTCTGTAGTATTAAATGTAATAGTATATTTCTGTCTGTTTTCCGTCTCAATAATTTAAAAAAAAGGACAAGGCAAGCAGATGTTTTGTTAGTTTGTTAAACACACATTTAAACTTAAGTCAGATAGAGAGAGTCGAATTGAAAACTTTTAATAACCTCTTCAACAGTTTTTTTTTTCCAATAATATAATTATTCATACTAGGCGGGATAAGTGCCATAGGTGTTCTCTGTACTCTCGTTCTCTTACAATAGATCTAGTGGTAATTGTGTCATTGTAGTTTATAAATTGAAATTGAAATTGCCAATTGGACAAACATAAACGAAATAAAAACGTATTCTATTCTATTTCCATTTTATTTAAATAACGGAGGACAGACAAACAGACGGTGGTAGAAAGCGACAATGGAAACCTGCAACTCGGGAGTCGTAAGTGCGCTGCCCGCCTTTAAGGGTGATGATGGGAGGGCCGCATGGGAGGAGGAGGGGACATAGGCAAGGGGAGTTGGTTCCAGAAATCTCACTAATTTCAGGGAAATGCAATGCAAGCGTTGCATTACAACCGGTTTTCTGTGAGACCACGGTAACGCACCAAGCACAGTCATGTCTAAGCATGGTTCTACCACTATAAAGAAGATAGAGATGGATAATAGATAATGTCAGTAGTAATAAATATTATAATGACCGTGTTCATTTGCTTAAATCAAATTGATTCCAGTAATTTACTACTAGATATTAAATAAGTAGCGTAGGTAAATAACCAAAAAAATTAAGGTCCACAACAAATTCTGGTAATAAACTGTTTATTATCATAATCTCCTACAAAATACTACATTGTAAAAAGATTGCCAACAGAGGCTACCCTGAAAAGTAATAACATTGAGCGGTGTTCTTAAATGGCTGGAAATACTTTTCAATTTAGAAAAAAGGGTATGAGATACGATAATTCTTGGCGATCTCCATAAATAGATGTACAATACGTATTTTATAAAGAATAATTGCTACGGAATCAATACCTATACCCACAATGGCTATTCTTCGAAGTTTTCAGACGATTAAGTTTGGATCCTAAACGAGATTTGTGTTTTATTTTGGGTTTCACTATTGTTACCTTGACCTTTATTGTTTAACTTACACAACTAGTCTAACAAACGACGAAATACGAACGAAGATATTAGCCGGGAGTTACAACATATTTTTGTAAACCCGACGATCGATAGAATTGTACCGATCGCTTGTCTGGGTCACTGACTGTACATTTAAGTACCAATTAAATACACTATAACTTAAATGAAAGTAACATTTTTTAAGTTCCTCCTATCCCTCACGTTGTGTTGTTTCTTTTTAATGATTAGTTAATCAATGCAGGAAATATTAATTATCTAGCAAACTCATAACAAAAATATGTCACTAAACAGGAGCTCTTTTGTTAATATCAACAAAAGTGGGATAGGCTTAACATGATTCTATCTTACGTTCCAATCTAGGCTAAATGTCTTCTGATTACATTGACTTAGGCACGCACGCACATACGTTTCTAAACTGAACTGTGATATTTTATAATATATATGAGGATATTCTTCACGCGAGCAAACCAAAAATAGGTGTTGTTTATAATATATTGTGACGCCATGCCTACGTCACCGCACAGACAAACAATGCATAGAAGTTTTTCAAATGAAGATTGACAAGTCACGGTAGCTGAGCGGTAGTGGCGACGGCTGCGAGTCGAATGCCGTGAGTTCAAGCCCGGCGGAC
Source organism: Tyria jacobaeae (assembly GCA_947561695.1). Lineage (NCBI taxonomy): Eukaryota > Metazoa > Arthropoda > Insecta > Lepidoptera > Erebidae > Tyria > Tyria jacobaeae. The sequence goes on from OX387220.1 coordinate 16,376,848, forward strand.
TCTATGGGTTTTTGTTTGTGATTTCGGTGTTTTATAGACAATTCTAGTAAATGGAGATGATTCTTTACAAAATTCGAATATAATGGAAAGTACTAGATGAAGCAAAATGAATAAATAAATTAAGTTGTAGAAGACAATCGAAAAGAATAACGAAATGACGGTCGAAATTCAACAAATTACGATCGAAATTAGGGGTATATAAAGAGCTCCAGACGCGCCTACAGGGCAGTTCAGTGGAAAGTGCTCTCAAGTGAAGAATAAGAAGAAGAAGTGAAAAAGTAGTACAGTGAAGTGAAGTGAACAGTGAAAGTGAATAGTGAGTAGTGCAGTGCTACCGTTGGACTGAGTTAAGTGTAGTCCGCGGGAACAGTGTGGAACAGTGCTACGCGGTTCGTGCAGTACAACTCGTTCTGTGCTGTGAGTGTTACGCGTTCGGAATATTGTGAAACGCAAATAAATCGTTACTCTCGGCAGTGACATTAGTTTCCTTCCAATCCCTGTACCCACTTCCGTAACAATATAATATTATACAATCACACTGTTACAAATAATTTTAAAATAACCCAGTCACTTAACGGTGACATTTCTATGTTAATGAACAAACTTTTGCACTATGTAAGTGTTCCTAACAAATATTGTAAGTAGGTATATAATCTGAAAAATACCTACTCGTTTAATTATTTAAGTAACAACTAGCATTTCAATCAACTTCATTACTTCACTTTAAGATGATTTTATTTGTACGTTTGTATGTTGATGAGTTTTTTGTTTTTCAACTGCAATTTTTTCTTGAATTCAATGCACCTAACTTACCACTACTGTTTTTAACTTTCGTTCTAAAACCAATAAACTTATAATTCAAATTTATGTTATCAACTTTGCCATATTCTTACTAATATTAGAGTTTTTTTTTATTTATAGTTTCGTCATGGAATTTTACACAATAACAACTTATTCAAGACAGAGTCACAGCTAAGGAAAAAGCCTGTTTTTAGGGCGGTTAGAAAAGTTCCCAAAATCCCACCTAAACGCGAACAAAAGCGTTACATTACATTTAATATTTGCCAGAATTAATACTCGTAGCAATACTGTACAATCTACAGGTAGGTAGTTCTAAACCAGCTTATGTCACTATTAGTGCTTAAGCTATCCATACCCCGAGTTGTGTCTACACTATAAATTAGCTTCGGATAATTTATGGCTATGTTAGCAAGCACAATGTTCTATATTAGTACATACTGTAACTCAGAATGCTAAATTGGCACGGCGGGTGTGCCGCATCAAAGGGTATTCAGACGCGTCTCATTCGCCCACATATTGCCAACTATGATTTAGTCCACCTTACGTAATAAAGGACCATTTGGGACTATTGCCGTCAATCAAGCACATATATGTATATATCTACTGTCTGATAGATAACAGTCTAATCCTTTAGAAGTATTTTACGACACCAACTGGAAGAGATATTCCATACTATCGAGATTCATACGGATTAATGAAGATAAGGTAACAATTTTTGAATTTACTTCTTTTTCTAATGGATTCTATTACAACTTTAAGCCTGTAGTTCCATAACTTAAAAGGTTTCTTTTATACTATAGGGGGACGGAAGAACAGACGGGTCACCTAATGGTAAGTGACAACCGCCATGCATGGACAACTGCAACTCAAGAGTTTTCAGTGCGTTGCCTGCCTTTGAGGGTGATGAGGGATGGAGAGATGCGAGGAGGAGAAAGAAGAGAGGGAGGATGAGGAGATGGGAAATATGAGAGGAGGGGTGAGGGGAGAGGAAAGAGTAGAGGGGGAATTGGGCCTCCGGAAAAGTCTCTCATTTCGGGGATGCGACGCAAGCATTGCTTCATAACCGGTTTACTGTGAGGCCGTGGTATTGCACTGGTCGAGCCGGCCCGTTCGTGCCTAAGCATGGCTCTACCACTGTGAAAATGTTTATTAAGGGATAGCAGGTAGCAAACGAGCCAGGGCCAGGAACACCCGCAACTCAAGAGGTGAAGTGTGTTGTGTGCCGTCTTTTAGGTAGTAGTACTTTATTAGTACTTTTTTAACTTTTTGGTAGGCCTAATTTTTAATTGATGATTGTCATTATGGAACAACTTAAATATTTATTACAATGCTTATTTCGGTTTTTAATTATGGTTGTCTTTATGTGAACCAAGATATGTTTCGGTTGTTTAAGCAGCTGTTTGCAGAAGACGACTTTCTACTGATGAGTATAATCGTCAAAAATCCATAATAAATAATAGAACGTATACAGTCAGAATCGCGTAAGTACTACCGATGCTGCGAAAAACAATTACCCAGCCAAAAACACTGATAATGGACTGACGACGTTTATATATTTTTGGCGAATTCTAATTGGCAAATTGTGGGTGTTTAGTACCTCTGTCTACCCATTAGGGGATACAGTCTTGAGCGTATATATGTTTATATGTATATAGCATATGTTAGTAGGATTGATGTGGAGGGTTTTGACAATACCCCATTCATACAACTTTGTTCACACGTTTAGGAATTGTGGTGGAATAAAGAATCTCTCTATGTATGTACATTAACTTACAACATTGTACAGCTTTTTGGGTAGCCCTTTCAATAAGAGGTCAGCAGTTAGGATCACCAACCACTAGACCAACGTGCAGACATCTGTAATCTGATATCCCGCAAAAACGGAGTTTGATATTAGTCTTCATTAGATTAGGGTACTGGACGTCGACGAATTTGGTATAATTTTACCTTTGTTGAACAAAAAATATTCGACTTCTTTAGTATTTATTTTACGTAAAAAAGCGTATGATTGTGACGTACAAGTATAAAGAATTACTTTGAGATACATCAGCATGTTACTTCATAGTGCACTGAAGTTAGGATACATAATCACTCTTGTAACAGAGACAATATTGAATGCCGATTTTCTACGCTATTCGCTATAAATACATACAGTTGTACACATATAGCACCTCTTCTTCTTTTAAGTTTGTTAAAAATATATTGAACTAAGCCCTACAGTTTGATTTCCTATATCGTGGGACTTATTACCGTATCGAAAACTAAGACAGGATTTATAATTCAACATAGCATAGTTTGTATTTAAAGAGAAAAAAATCCGTTAAGTTGGGAATACATGAAGTCCAAAACAAAGTGAAATGGGTTATTACCCAATTAAATCTGTATAGGTCTAATGTCTATTAACATTCTTAGGTACATAAATATGTGCGTGTATGTCTCGTGATCAACTGAAAAGTACGTATGTCACACTGGTCACTGGTGGTCACCGGTGTAACGTCGAGTAACGTCGCGGCTGGACGACTTACTCCTTGAGAAAGGTGTCCCGTCGGGACTAAAACTAGTCCGGCATTCCGGAAATACACATATGAATAAAACTGCATATTTAAATAAATATAAATGTATCTCATGAAATTGTTTTATACTAAAAATGTTTAATCAATAAGGTAGAGAATATCCTAGTTTGCTTATTATGAGCAGTGGAAAGGGATAGTGCTATTTCTACGAAACTATATCGAAATAAAAGGCTTATGTTGTTGGTATTCTCATTAGTTTTGTAGCAGAGGTCAGCAGTTGTTAGTAAATACTGGGACAGGCCATCGGCATTAGAGGCCTGACCCAACAGGCATTACGTGTTATTGTTATTGTCAACTAGAGACACCCCGCCACATTACTAAAAGTAACCCTGCGTGCTGGGTAGTTTCAGATAAAATTGAGGTTTTATATGCAGTAAAGGATACACTTTTAAACATCGTATAAATATTCTTTGTTTTAATGTGACATTTTAATAGTATTATAATTACTGTATTTTACATATATACATATAAACACTCATGCCTGTATTATAGAAGAGGTTTTCAGTTAACGCCCACATTTTTTCCGAACATAACCCAGTCCCATTTACGTAATAAGGGGCAAGCCTATTGCCATTATACGGGCACCTTTGGGAATAGGATGCTAAAATTTGGATTATAATAACCGAAAATGATAGAAAGAGAAGGAAATGGAGAATGCTTGTAGAAATGGATTATAGGATTATAGCTCAAGCAAGTCAGGTTCGCATACCCATAACTCGAAATGGATGGTGCCAGAAAGTCCAAGCCCTCTAAATAAACCTCTAGACAATATTTTAATGATACTTTTATTAATCGATCAATCGACCAATTAGCCCACTGTAGTCCACTGCTCTACATAGGCATCCCCCAGTGCGGGCCATAGCACGCAGCCGATTCCAGTCGCCTTTTCTGGTCATCAAGACTAGTATAGAAGATAGTACGTTTAAGTACTTAATTTAAATACCATAAAATAAGACTTCCTATATGGTATTTAAATTAAACTCTTATTATTTTAATTCTACTATTCTTAGAAACATTAAAATAATAACAGTTTTTTTAAGACTACTCCCTCCCTAAGAGTTATTCATATGTCACGGGGGACTTTACACGAGATCTAACCAACAATCTCCGGCTCCACTATCCACTAAACATTAGAGCAACAGCCTATGTATGTACAAATCAGGACCGCAATTGTTAATCCCATTCAAATGGACTAATCAGAGTGCATCAAAAATCCTGTAAGTTGTTTTCTCTCGTGCGCTGTTGCCACTTCACCACGCAATCATTAAGCAACGTATTTATCAATCGTTTGTCTTTACCTACCTGTGCTTTTAACGTAGAGTTTTCCAAGATCTGATAAGGAAGTATGAAGGCAACTGATGGAACTCCGTAACGAAAGAATATGACCTTATCATGTTAGGGTTCATCTGATTTGTCACAATGAGTACTCTTACCGTAGGTCTTTTGAATTCTTCTGGCTTGTATTGAGAAGTACTTTTATTACAAGTTATTAACTGATTAATTGAAACCATAGACGTTCTATAGATTTACGATAGATAATTTTTCGTATAACAGTAACATTAGTAGGCGGTTATTCTTGCTATTTTGCGTGTATTGCTTGCTGGACAGTTGACACGACGCCAACCTGCCTACAATGAGTTTGAGGGTTTTCTAAGCCAAACAAAAAGATAATTGAATCGAATTAAAAATAAAATGTCTATTATACATATGATTTTGTGTCAGTAGTACAATCAATGTATTTTTTTTTTGTAATTATTATTTTGTTATACTCTTAGTATTTATATACAAAAACAAAATAATTTTTATTTTGGTAGTAAAATCTACAAGTTTAATAAAAAATATGAATGACTGTGCTACCAAGACACAATCGTATCGCTGTAGGAAAGCAACCACAACTATTACTTTTTCTCACTATTAAATTAAAACTTTGGTTTTTGAAATTAAAAAATCTTATAAAAACAAAACAATCTTGGCTTTGCCACGTGTCATTACCGTACTATTATTGTTTTATACTATTTTATTGTGATTTATGAGATCCAAATGATTATTACTCTAACATATTTAAATTGTTTTTTTTTTTTAAATCAAATACAAAAAAGGCCAAGTCTTACACTAGTTGCTCGGTAAATACTGATAATATCGTAGAAGCGAATTGGTAATGAGTCACTTTTATAGGGACCTACAAAAATAAAATAAAATATTTAAGGAGGTGGAAAGTGTTACTGTAAATAAACAATTTTCATAAAGAAACGTAGGTGGATAAACGAAAAAAAACATTAAGACCCCCATAGAAAAGTCGATAAGCTAATTAATACTTTGTATGGGAGACCCAACATTTATTTTTTTTATTTTTGTTCTATGTTTCCTTAGAAAAATTTTTCAGTTTCAGCTACGCTTTTATCTCCCTAATCCCTATATCTAAGAATATTTTCGTATGGCCCTACATGTAGGTTACCTTTCACCTGCGCGTTTCTGCCACCTTTGATTTAACTGTATATTGATCAACAAAGCGTCAATAGGTGTAAGACTAAAAAACGGTTATTGGATCAACAATCAAAGTGTAGTGTTAGCCGGTTACGAGCTACAGACTTAGGTGTGCATTCAGGTGCTGTGTCGCAAGGAGGCGAATAAATATTTTGCACAATCCCCACGATATACTCAAAACTGTGTTAGTTATAGGCGTTCAAAGGTAGATCAACAACATTTGCCGCAATTAAACGTTTTAGAAGAATATAAATCACACATATACATACATACATTACGTAGATAAATATATATATATATAGAATACTCCTTATTGTACACCATATAGTGTAACAGTAAATCATGAAATTATGTATTCATTAGAAATACTTGTATAATTAAAACAACTACAGCTTTACTTGTGTTTAATGTATCATTCAAATCTGGCTAATAGCTACAAAGATTGATGTTTAAACATACAAACAAAGAAATACTCCTCAGGTATATTGTATATGCATAGATATAAATGAGCGTATGTAAATAAATCAGTAATACGAGTAAATTATATATTTAAAGAGAGAGATAATACATAACAATGTTCACCAAAATAACAGTATAATAATACTGACCACGAGTCACTGTTGTGTGGGTCCAGATTTTCTAATTTTGATTGGCAATGCAGTTCTTGCATTTGCAGTCTTGTAAACAGTGAGTAAGTCTCCTATAATATCAATTTTGTTTTATTTTTCTTTATTTAAAATTATATCACGTTATTGTACAGCACTTCATTTCGTGCCCTGGGTGAGCCATGCTTAGGCATGAATGGGCCAGCTCGACCGAAGTATTACCACGCCCGTTTTTTTTGCCGGCACTAAATTGTTGAGTGAGTGAGGGTACTGGAGACCCATCGCCCCCTTTCCTCGCCCGTCTACGACGATTGCGTTGCAGGTGTTCATAGGCTGCGGTTGTTACCATCAGATGAGCAGTACGTTCGTCTGTCCACCTATTTATTACTTTATGAAAGATGAACACCAGTACGGGAAAATGTAATAACTACATATGTATGTTACGTTATACAGGTACATAAGTCACATAAGTAAGAGATTTTTCCAAACAACCTTTTGCAAAAATACCTATTCATGAGTTAATACATAACAAACTTAGTATTCTTTTCTTTTCGTGTTGAAGCCCCCACGGGTCATCACTTCACTGGAGCTAACAGTGAAGTGGTATGTCGGACTGGAACCGACTAAAACCACACGGTGTTCATTCCTTAGTGGGTCTATTGCAGAGGACTCGGGTATACCCTAAGAAGGAAGCTTCCGAGAACCCCTGCAGACCTTGGACGCCTGACCATCAGGCGACCACACCGTGGAAAGCGGGGGGCCTTGCCCCCCACCGACTTGGAGAGACAAGTAGTCACGTAGAACACGACCCGCTACCGTCTCAGGCCTGCTTCTGCTAAGGTAACAGGCAGACTGATCCTCTACCCCGAGGCGCGCTCATAGGTCGGAGGTCATTCTACGCTCTCCGGTGCCTGGTGCGTCCTCTGCGGGACGAGAGAGTGCTAGTCCTCTCCCGTTTCCTTTCCACCGCATCTTTGATCAGCATGGCGTATTCCCATGCACTCTCACTTTGTACCATGGACTTCCCACACCATCCCATACTAGCCGTCACGAGGTCGGGCCACTGTTGCCTTTCATGCTTCAATCATGAACACTCCACAAGGGTATAGAGCACATGGTCCTTGCGGCGGCCTCCGCAGTGGTGGCACGCAGGCGTTGGTTCCCGGCCTATACGATACAGGAACTTACCGAAGCAGCCATGTCTGGTGAGCACCTGCGTCAGCCGGTAACCGCTACAATTTACTAGTACACTACATATTTACTAGTCATAAAACTGATAACAATCGAAAACAATTTATTTTTGAACAAATTAATTGGTTACTTTCGCGTGACAGCAGGCTTTTAAGAATGAAAGATAATTGCTTCTCGATTTCATTACTAAATGGAATTGTTAAAATAACTCCCCCATTAAGGATTGACATACATGAATATATCTACTTGCTTTTATTAATATTTTGTGTTTGTTGTTGTAATATCACAAAAGTTTGTTTGTTACTAATCCTTTCGCGCGAAATTGTATATGTTATTTAAAGTGTATATAATTGTTCGATTAAAAACTTTCATGACTATTATTCATATTAAGGAAAATACTGTTTTACTTATAATGATGTTAAAACGAATAGTAATTAATTACTTCTTTATTACATACCAAAACAGTTCGATAGTAAATACAATAAATTTGGGTGGCTTGTACAATTGGCGGCCTTTTGGCACTGTTTTGTTTTTTTTCTTTTTTTTATAAACAACTCCCGGACTAGGATTAACACATGTATCGTACAATTTGAGGATTATACACATTGTTGTCCCATGTATGGATCAAACCCACACTTGATGCGGTAGCGTCGCGGCGAGGTGATAAACCACTGTGCCATCCGTGCAGACATGTGGCAAACGCTTACAGACAAACATTTGATGGACTCTCTCCATCCCATTGCAAATATATTAAGTGTAGTCTTGGGTACACTTAGTACATAATTTTATTGTTAAAGAAAAAAATGATTAATAATTTAATGCTAATTCATTTAATCATTATAAACATAATCAAGGTAATATCGTGTCCTTATTCCCAAAAGAAATTCTTTGAAAGGGTAGGTGTTTATTAACATTTATTAATGTTAACTCTTATTGTATTTTCAGACGCATTATATACATATATCAAACCAGCTGTTGGCTGTGACTTTCTTCTAGTTACGATTTTAAATCATACGTTTTTCGGAATAAAATAGAATAAATAAAATCATTAGTGCTATTCAAGAATAAAATGTATCTCTTTTCCTAATTTCATCAGGATCAGTATATCCGTTTTGACGTGATGAAGTAACTAATATCTATCAAAACATCAGCACGTATATAAGTTGTAAGATTGAGACTTGTTACGGGAAACAAACAGCACTGTTTTCCTTAAATATATATTTTTTGTAAGCCTTCCGAATTCCACACCAAGTAGCTTAAAACGAGCATAAATTATTTCCGTCGTAGTTCAACTTAACTAGTCAGCTTTTTTTCCTGACAACGTGATGATATATGAGGGGAACAAATCACAGATAAGGTTTGTTCCCACATAATAGAGGGGTTGAATCAAACTGATATTATTATTTCTGGTTTGTAAGAGAAGTAGAATATAAGATATGTATGTGAGAGATAAAACATGAATCATTCCTCAAACATAATTGGTATTCCTTTAAATCTGATGATGACTGATGACATTAAAAGGGTAGCTAGGATAGGCTGGATGCTGGAGAGCCGGATGGTGAGGTGCACATCGAAAATAGGATGATTTTAATTATTTTAAGGAGCCAAGCAATTACACAGAGCAATAAACCGTTTTCAATAATAACTTTTGTTCTAGCGTCTAGCGCTAACTTTGTTATTGTCGATCCTGATTGCTAAGCCAGAGGTTGTCACAAAAAGTGTTGACAAATAATTGTACATATATACATACATATATACATACATACATACATACATACATACATACATACATAAATACATACATACATACATACATGCATACATACATACATAAAATACATACATACATACACTCACGCTTGTAAGGGGTAAGCATAGCATTTTTCCGAATACACGTTAGTTCTATGTACGTTACAGGGGGCAAGCCTATTCCCATCATCCAGGCACTTTTGTGACGTAGGTGATAAAATTAGGACTAAATTACGGAAAGGGAGGATAGAAAGCGAGGTCAGGTAATATTATTTACATAGATGGATTGGGGGGGTATAAACAATAGCTCAAGCAAGTCAGGGTCACTTACTTAAAACTCGAACTGGCTAGTGCCGGGAAGTTCGACCCCTCTAACTAAAATATGATAATTGTGTGATGACCATAACCTTTTTTATTAAGAATCCAACTGGGTCTAACTTATCTTTTATATACATACATAACCTACAGTATGCTGATTGATTGGGTACAAAATGCGATAAAAAATTATATCACTCACATGGTTGATTATTTGCATAATCTATTGAAATAACCACCTTAAAAACTAATCGAATATTTGCTCATATAATTGTCTTAGAAATCCCAAGATGAAGATCGATTAAAATAGTTGATAAAATAATCTATTTGATAAACACAATAATTAAAAAAAAATCGGTCTACTTACTTCTTATCTCAATTAGGTACTTTTCGTTAATTTAATTGCGTTGTTTGGACTTATTCATATTTTCCGAGAAAAGTGAGACAATATTTCCAGTTATGTGCATTAGTTATGAGTTTTAACTGCAGTTATTAAATATCATAAATCTTCCGTGAGAGCCACAGTGGTAGTAAACGTTTTATTATTATATGCCCCTTTTCCTAATGTTAATCAAAAAACTGTATATGACGGGTTGTATAAAGAGTAACCTGATCATTTACGTACTTAAGTACATATGTAAATACGTGTGGTGTTCAGTAACAAGGGGATATCACATGTTGGCAGTGTTTAATGTTACCCTTTTTAGTTCGCCAATGTTTTAAAATAAGTATACATGCATGTCTTTGTAGCTCATTTGTCCCTCTATACAGTAACAAAAATGTGTGCTTCTTATTACGAACTAGTTCTAATTTAATGTAAGTAGAGTAATACATGAAATATGTTTGTCTACGACATATCTACCTTTGAAATATATGCACATGATAGAAATACAAAACAAGAACTAGAAGGAAAACTTGTCAACCCTGACAATACACTGTTACTTGATTATACCTCGATTATATTGACGATTTAATTACTATTTTTTTCATATCAAACTAACATATTCTTAAGATCATCAGAAAATCTATAATTAAAAATGCCTTTACTTTCCATAATGTTGCTGCATAAAACGTTTAACGTTGTTGCAACACGGTTGTGGAATACATTGCCAATAGACATAAAGAAAGCTCGAACCAAACACATTCAAAGCAATGGCTTACACTCACAACTCTATTTAAAAAGTTCACTTCCTAAAGTTATAGTTAAATCATACCTAGTCATTTTGTATTGTTATTTGCTGAATAATGATATATTTTAACTTTCTTATACCTTTCTTCAAGGATCCTGCTCAAAAAAGTAACCTACGACTTATTTCCTGCATTGGAGGACCCCATGATAGTTCTGAATCACTAAATAACATTAAATTCTTTACCTTATTATTGAAAGGTATATTAGAAGCATTGAAAATAATGGGAGGAACGTAAGATTAAGGACGTTGGCAATAGCCCTAGAAATGTTTTCAGTGGTGTTTGGGAGTATATTTAAAGATCATCTGCATAAAAGTGGTAAGAAGAGAGAAGTTGATCAGTAGTGGAATTTATGAATAAAAGGAAGAGAATAGGAGATAGAACAATACCCTCGGGCACATCAACAGATGTATTACACCATGAGGAGATAATATTATCAATGTGTATATATGGTCGGCGTCCATACAGGTAACTTCGAAGCCAGTCAATCACCATTGACTGGCTGATTCAGAAAGTTGTTTTTTTTTTTTTTTTTTTTTTTTTTTTTTTTTTTTTTTTTATATATATTAGCCTACCATAGTGACTCCACTTTGCCTGATGGAAAACAATAGGTGTAGTCAAAGAGTGGTGGTCGCCATCCTCATTGCATGTCTAGTCAATGCAGCATGGTGACACACACTATGGCGGCCTGGTGAGATGCTTTTTCACGCCCCGCTTAAAAGACCCGGGATCAAAGTGGGAAGGAAACACGTGCGCTGGTAGAGAGTTCCAGGCTTTTACCGATCGGCACAGGAAAGAAGAGCCAAACCGTTTAGTTCGGGTACGTATATTTTCGACGCACAAACGGTGACTCCTCCAGGCCAGCACGTGTAGTCCTGTAGAGGAAGGGAGAAGGTGGGACCAATTGGAAGAGCTCATCAGAATACTCCCCGTGATGTAGGCGATAGAGGACTGCCATAGAGGCGACATCTCTTCGCAACTGCAGAGGCTCAAGAGACTGGGTGATCTCAGGACAGTCGATAATGCGAACTGCGCGCCGCTGCAACCGATCGAGAGCGTCAAGCAAATACTGCGCATAGCCGTCCCAGAGATGAGAGCAGTACTCCACGCAGGAGCGAACCTGGGTCTTGTACAAAAGACACAGTTGCTCGGGCGAGAAGAACCGTCTCACCTTGTTCAAAACGCCGAGCTTACGCGAGGCCGCCTTAGTGACACTCTCGATGTAATCGCGCGGATTGAGATCCCGGCAAATTTCCATACCCAGAATACTAAGCCTATCCTGCAGTGGCAGTTGAGTGCTCTGAAGAGTAGGAAGGGTCTCACAGCCCCATTGGGAAATGCGGCTCAAGACCCGGTCGAGCTCAGCGACAAGCTCCTGTCGTTTTTCCTCAACGTCTGCCAGCTTGGCAGTAGGATGCCCGAAATATCGCCCGTGCACTGTACTGTCGTCTGCATAACAATGTATATTGCCAAGGGCCAACATGTCATTGATATGCAGAAGAAACAGCGTAGGCGATAGGACGGAGCCCTGAGGTACACCAGCGCTTACCTCGTGGAAGTCTGAGGCCGCGCCGTCGCAGAGAACCCTAATGCGGCGCTTATGGTGGAAGGCAGCAACCCAGTTGCAGAGTTTAGGTGGCAGACCAAATGCAGGAAGTTTGGAGAGAAGCGAGCGGTGCCAAACCCTATCGAAGGCCTTGGCAATGTCGAGGCTGATGGCCAAGGACTCCCCATGCCTATCCATAGCCTCACCCCAAAGGTGTGTGACGTACGCTAGAAGATCACCCGTGGATCGGTTCGGCCTAAAACCATATTGCCGATCATTTAATAAGGAGTGATCCTCTAGGTGGCGGATTAGTTGGGTGTTGATGATAGGTTTTTGTGAAGAAATATAATGAGCTGGTTATGAACAAGTCGTTCAAGAACTTTGAATAAAAATGGTAATATTGAAATAGGGAGACAGTCAAAAAAACTATTTTGACGTGGCAGAGCCATGCTAAGACACGAATGGGCCGGCTCGACCGGTGCGATACACCGCGGCCTCACAGAAAACCGGTTGTGAAGCAACACTTACGTTGCTCTTTTTAACATCACAAGTAGAGAATTAGCTGAATACAAATTGTAAATAACCAGGTCTGCAAGATCTGAAACATTTTTAATACACAACATTTTTTAACAATTATGTGTAGAGAACACGAAGCCGAAAAATGATGATTTAGTAAATAAATATTATTTTTTTAGGAATCGCGTCTTATCCTTTAAGACTTTAAGACCCCTAATTTTCCAATAAATTTGAACGGAACTTTTTAAATAGAGTTGTGAATGTGTGTGCGTTGTGCTCAACTCACTACACACCACTACACACCTCATTGTAGTGATTTCGTCTGCGAGTATACCTTTCTCAATTGGAAGGGATAGGTCTAGTTTCAACTTTGCATTTTTAGCTATAAGGGATCCTAAAGTATCTGTTTACCAGTCGAACACGAGCATGTTCATCGTATAGTCCAAATAAATTTATAGACATTCTACCGTACCTGAGAAAAATATAATAGCATTGATTAGTCAATATTACTGGCGTCTTCACACCAAATAAAGTAAATTTATATATTTTATTCTCGTTTTGTTGCCATTACCTCTACTTATCAGAAACTAGCTTTTAGAACAGTATAGTAAATATTTAATAAAATGTCAATCCCTAAGTGTTCAAGTAAGTCTTCGTTTAAAATCTACATAACTGAGACATAATTAAAAATTCTAATTCTAATCTCAAAGAAACTATAAAGATCAAAGTTTCTTTGAGATGCTCTGAGACTAACTAAAGTTTTTAGTTCTTAATTATACATACTAATTTGCGTAATGGAATTAATGGTTGATATTATTTGTTTGCAATATTAAACTAGAATAAAAAGTTTTAAATATATTGTTAATATAATAGACCTTGAGTGGTGGGACGAAACGCTGATCTATAGAAAATTTGAGATAAGGTTAAGGGATCGGACTGTTATATATTAGACAGTATAAATGTATGGGATACGTACGACAGTATATAGGATGACGGCAATAGGGTTGCCCCCTCAGAGTAGTAGTGGTAGTTATTTACGTTTGTCAAAAACTTCAAATACCTCTGCCTTAGTTTTGGGCATATTGGCATAAGTGAAATGAATGAATAAATGTATGAAATATATGAAATAAAAGAGTACATTTAAGGAACTAACTATATATACACATAACTCGATAAACATTATTCTTTCGTTGTAAGAAATGTTAAAAACATCTTATTCCCGCAAAGATTGATGTAAAAATGTCATCAATAGTTAAATACAAATTAAGTACTACATCCCTCAACATAGTTCTCGCATTTTCTTTAAACGCAATAGTCCGCCAAACTCCCAACATTAAATTATCTTGAACTTTCCCGTCTGTGGTAAAATGCGGTGAGGTATCTCACACATTTTTAATTTTCGACAAAGGAATTATTCAAACTTTAACAATATAAGCCAAATTAATATCAAGCTAAGAGTATACAAAAAAATCTTTCTGAATTGTTCTCGGCAAGTACATTCTCATGCATGTTAAAGGTTTTGGCGGTAGATGTATTAGGAGTGAGAACAGAATTATATGAAAAGTGAGCAGCCTTGTAATCAAACAGTTACCAAATGAAAAAGCTTAGGTCTTGTAAAAACAAGTAAAAGCCGATAGTTAAATGTATTGCGGACTGATTAATTACATGACGAGTAAAATTATGAGCTTTAGTGTCCTATATCTGTTCATACTAAATAAAAAGAGATTCTTATGGATTATCTAAATCGTCGTTTACAAAAGTAATCCAATGTTCTTAAAATACAAATACTAATTGTTAGTACTCTTTGGTTGAATAGAGGGTAGTTTTTTCATCACCAAACTCGCTCCCGACCGTTAGCGCGGCCCTAGAGTAGTCATATATTACTTTAAGCGAAAGGACGTTCCTTTCATCGAAAGACCGTGTATGTATTATTTTAAAACCTTTAAACCAGTGTAGTGATAGTGGTCATAATAAAGTGCCGTGAAATGCTACGCCTTTTGTATTGCATCATTAGTCTTTGAGGTAAGTTGTATAAAATTACCTCCCTCTCCTCCAATAAACACAGCCTGTGTCAATCATAAAGCTTTAATGAGATTAGTTTTGAATGTTATGATTAAAAGTGATGGCTGATTTCAATTAGCTCATAAATTTATAAACTAAAAGATATTTATAGCAAGTATTAAATATATATAAAATACGACTGCTTTATCTATATTAAATCTTTTACTCCATGTAATAGCTACTACTAAAACAAATCAAATGACACCTCACATGTCGAAATCTATTTAGCCGTTTAGGTTCTAGATAGTGACAAAGAAACATCATACTTACATTCAAAAAACATAACCCGTCTTCTTACGATGTCGCTTAATTGTCATAGATGTCGATACATAGTCAATACCGTAATGTAATTATTTAAAGATAAAAAAAATTGTATTAGCTACGCAAACGTTTTATTGTTATTATTTACCATTTAAACAAAAATAAGAATTTTAATGACGTCTATAGGCTTTATATTTGTTTTGATATTGTAGACAAAAATAAAGCTTAGTTCAAATATATAGCCGATTTTATTTTCCTCAAATTTCACTTTATTTATCGAATTACTTAATTACTTGCTTATTGGACTGGACCTATTGCACGTAAAAAAGTATACAATAGCGGACTTAATTACTTAAGTTTTTCCTTTTAAACAAGAAACATCTTTTTAAATAATTATGTCCCTTCAGGCAAACAGATTACTTGGATCACGGGAAGAGTTGGGGTTTCCAATTCCAATAGGGGGCTATTACGTAAGTGAGGCTAAAGTATGACCAGAATAAATTTATTATCTTAATAAATAATTAATAGTTCGTAACGCCGTCGCAAATTACTTATTATGAACCTCTATAGAAACTGTACTGCTTTTGAGTATGCAAATACAAGCAGTACACCTATTTTATGGCTACATTTTTTTTTTTTTATGCGATAGGGGGCAAACGAGCAGACGGGTCACCTGATGGTAAGTGACTACCGCCACCCATGGACACCCGCAACTCAAGAGTCACAAGTGCGTTGCCGGCCTTTTAGGTAGAGGTACGCTCTCTTCTTGAAGGTTTGAAGGTCGTATCGGTTCGGAAATACGGCAGGCGACAATTTGTTCCATAAGCTGGTTGTGCGAGGCAAAAAGCCTTCTGGAGAAGCGCACAGTGGTGGAGTGCCAATCGTCCAGGTGATGGGGATGGATATTTTATCGCGTAGGACGATGGCGGAAACCAGCAGCCGGTATAAGTCCGAACAATTCCTCTGAACACTCCCCATGATACAAGCGATAGAGGATGCAGAGTGAAGCTACATCTCTACGCAACGCCAAGGTGTCAAGTCGATCAGAAATATCTTGGCAGTCGATGATGCGAGTCGCTCTCCGTTGAATGCGGTCAAGAGGCAGAAGTTGGTACTGGGGTGCACCTGCATAGAGATGAGAACAGTATTCCATGTGCGGCCGAACCTGCGCCTTATAAAGTTGCAGGCGGTGGGCCGGAGTAAAATACTGTCTCGATCTGTTTAGCACACCAAGCTTCTTCGAGGCTAATATGGCCTTACTCTCTAGGTGACCGCGAAACTGGACTTCGCTTGATATATCGACGCCAAGGATTCCGATACTGGCTGATGCAGTTAGGGAAGTGCTCTCAAATTGAGGTGATACGACCAATGGCATCTTTTTAGCGGAGAACGCGCAAACCTGTGTCTTCGTGGGGTTAAATTGGACTAGGTTAAGTCGACCCCAATCTGAAACTTTTGATAAAGAAGTTTCGATTTCAGACACAAGTTTGGATCATGCAAGGGCTAATGGTAATTTCAGTAAAAAGAGTTGACTAAGTTCTGCGGTGTCGTTGGAAATCGCCAAAGCATTCAAAAGTCTGCCCTTCAGCTGCATCAGGGAAGCGCTCCACTATCAGGGAGTGCCACAATACCTGAGGCGGCTAGTGGCAAACTATTTAGAGGAGCGTACCGTCATGTACGAGGACCAATAGGGAAATCTGAGAAGTCACTGTCCTTGGAATATTCCTGTGGAACATGGGATATGACTGGGCCCTTCGAGGTGACTTCTCCCCCGGGCTGGGCGTAATTTGTTTCGTTTGTTGTGTGTGTTGACACTTTGATCACGGCCCGGGGGGTGAACTTTCAAGAGGCGGTGCGCTTGGCCACCAAAGGAACCTCACTGGTGGCCTGGCGACGCGGACTCGGCTCAACATACGCTCGCAGATTGCCCCGCTTGGGCGGTGCAGCGTAGGGCCCTCACTGCAGTCATCGGAGAGGATCTCTCGCTACCGGCCGTCATACACATGGCGACAGGAGTTTTACCGAGGTCGCAAACTTCTGTGAGGAGATCATCTCGCAGAAGGAAGCGGGGGAGCGGGCCCGGGAGGACCACTCGGACCCAATTCGCCGCCGGCGAACCGGGCGGCGTAGGCTTACCAGCGCCTCATGCCGCCCTAAGTGTGGCCGTGGGTGGTCGGTACGTGTTTTCCCGTCCATCCACTATATGGCTAGCCGCGAGGAGGTGACGTCTTGGTGTGCCTGGACTTTGCCTAATTGAGAGTTACTTGTAAGTGAAGCCAGCGATAAAAAAGTCACATTATTAAAAATTATAAAACCTGACTGCACTAAAAAACTTCAGTTTGTGTTGATGACATTACCTTGAAATCATATACCATATGTCACTCCAACTATTAAGATGATACAAACGACACCTAACGTGCCGTCCATCAAGAAACCCATCAAGCTATCTAGTAGCTCATGAAAAAGAAACATCACACATACATACACTCGAAAACATAACCCAAGGAAGGTTATTGCGTAATCGGATAAAATGGGGTAATTATAATATGACCAGAAGTTATGATGGTATAATTTAACATTGCTTCATATATAATTTTGTACATCGTCTCATAATTGGTTTTGAAGTAATTAAGTTTCGTTGGACCAGAAATTATTGATGTCGTTAAATAAGTGCAATAATATCATCAGTTGGCTATGAAATAATAAATTTCATAAATCCTTTTCATTACTTAACTAGCTTTCTAACGCGACTTCGCTCAGGTAGAATACACAGGCATATTCTTGAGTCCCTTGACATCGGTTCAGTAAGTAAGCAATGAAAGCGTGTAAAGCAAACACACCACTTTAATTAGTAAATTAAGATAGTTACGATATAATTGCACTAAAATTAATGGAAAATACATTTTTTTTTTATTATTTACTTCCAAGCGTCATTCTTGATGCACTTTACAATTCTTTGATAAATTCTTAAGCTGTATGCTTTGAAGTAAAAGGTAATTCTACATTAAGCATGTTTTAATATTAACAGAGAATGCAAGCTATTACAAGATACGATCTTCTTATAAACTTATGAAGCCAGCAAGGAGATCTTAAAAGGTTAAGGAAGTTATTGTTGATTAAAAATATATGCGGCGGGGATATGTATGTATGTTCATATACGCTCATGACTTATTGCCTTATTCCCATAAACGGCGTTGTACCGTCTCTGCCTACCTTGAAGCACTGACGGTACAACGCTTCATATAATCCTTACATACTTATACTCCTATTTAAAAATAAATGATTTTAAATATTTTGCTGCTACATTACCTTACTGTCTATTTACCCGGTTGCGTAAAAAGGAAGGTTATGTTTTTTAGCTGTAAATATTATGTATAATTGATTAATGTTTTTATACACATAAACAATAAATTCTGATTCATTTTTATCACTACGCAATTAGAGGTTTGCCCAATTCCGATATCATAAGCTAATTTTAAAGCTTGTTTGCCGTACTGTTTCCATAATGAACTTTAAGCCTAATGTAATATTTTGTGCTAAAAACAAACGACAATTCATCCTTTTTGTACTTGATACGGTAAATAAATAAGTCTTGTAAGAGAAAGCAATTTCAAACGTTTAAACATGTAACATCTGTATTCAGCTCTGCTCATATGAAGTATAAAATGAAGTCGCTATACGTAAGGAAACTCATTAGTTTGCCGAATAAAGCCAACTACCTTGTCTTATTTACATATTAAAACAAAGGAATATGTGAAGTACACGTTGACACGAAGAGAACGTTTTACCTAATGTTTGCTTTATTACAACATAAGCTAAGCGAAAGACCTATATATTTATGTCAAGGAACCATTTGTATTACTATTATAAATTAAACATAATTTCCATCGAAAACAAATATGCAGCCGTTAACTTAAATTTTGATGAAAGTTACAAGAACCAATTATATTAACCTCGAGGACCTCGAGAATCCAAATCTTAGCCAAAGGTGCTTAGCCAGCAAAGCTTTTGGCCAAAATTCAAAGTTAAATTAACTCTCGTAATTATTCTTTGCTAAAAGTGTAATAATGTTACATACTCGCAACAGTCTAAAAAGTGTCTATGGTCTTTTTAATACACACATGCATACATACGCTCACGCCTGTATCTCCTAAGAGGAAAGCAGAGGTGTATTAAATACCCACATTCTGCTAATTAGAATTTGGTCCCACTAACGTAATACACATTGCCGTTAACCGGGCACTGTATGACTGTATACATACTGACTTTTTAATACATAATTAAATAAATAACAAGAAAGAATAGTTTTGCTTCTAAATATATTCATGTAAGGAATATCCATTTTCTTTCCCTTCATTTCATTTAAAACGCTAGGAGGACTTAATTATACATAAAAGTAGAAAAAAAATATTATGTACTCTACGATTTGCTTTCACGCAATCTGGCAACAGACACTCCAACGGAAAGCTATAACAATCCTCATGTATAACTTATCTCCGGTAATTTCTAGAAAAAAATTAAGCCTACTCGGGTCCCCTTCTAACCCTCGGCAAGAGATCTATTCACAAAATTCGTTTCAACGCTAATTTATACAAAAAACAAGGGTTTGCGGGTTTATGTAGTTTTAGGTCAAAAGAAGTATTTTTTTTAAATTCAAGCCTAATATTGTAATCTTTTTGCTTACGAATAAATTATTAATCTTATTAATGATATATGGCAAGCCATTATTTGTTTATGATGATAAAAGATTCAATAGATTTATCTTGGAATCAAGCAAAAAGGTGTTTGCTGTTCTTTAACAAATTGTTCGTTAATAGTACTCGTAGCTAAGAGAAGTAGTAGTAGTACATTGTTTCTCAATAAATGTTTTATCCGTAGTAAAAATATTTTTTCAAATCCTACTGCAAGTTTCAGTTACTATCCCGTTTAAACAAACAAAGAAACAAAAACAATTCAGCTTGATTATATTACTACCTGAACCGCCAAATATTGTTCTGTCAAAAGCTATTAGTTTTAGTCAGTCCAACAAAAACAAAATCCTTTTAGTAGTATATTAGTACAGATAACAATAAACGCTCAACTACCATTTATGGATTTTACTTTCCGACTACTAAATAGCGGCCTCCATAAAAAATATCAAAGAGAACAAAATAATGTCTATACTTTTATACTTAAAATAAAACCTGAGAAGGATAAAACACGCACTCAGAAACAATGTATTATTACGTGACACCACTTATCTGAACAAATATGTTGATGTGCTCCCGCATATAAATGAAATCACCGTAAATCTTAAAGCCTGTAATGGTAGTCTAGTAAATTTAGAATTTAAGTTCAATTAATTTGTTATTGAATAACGTTTAAAACTGTAATTGAAATAAAAATATTTGTCGTTTAAAACAATTTTTTAAGGGTTCTATTTTTAGTCTAAATTTCTAAAAATATCTCCACTTCTGCAGATTATACTTTTATGTTAGGTTTTCTTTTATTATTCGAATTACGCATTGAATAGATACTTGTCCATTTTTTTTATCGTGTACCCCACTTCACCTCACTGGAGCCAACAGTGAAGTGGTATGTTGGACTTGAACCGACTAAAACCACACGATGTTCCGTCACGAAGTCTATCGCAGATGACCCGGGATACCCTAAGAAGAAAGCTTACGAGAACCCCTGCAGACCTTGATGCTCAGGCGACCACACCGTGGGAAGCGGGGAGCCTACTCCTACTTAGAGAGGCGTGCGCAGAACACGACGCGCTACCGTTTCAGGCCTGCTTCTGCTAGCTGATAGTGGGATTAGCGGGCAGCCTGATCCGCTACCCCCAGGCCAATGTTCATAGAGGTCGGAGGTCCTCTGGGGGACGAGTGAGTGCTATTCCTCTAACGTTCCCGTTCCGCCGCCTCTTTTATCAGCATCACCTCTTCGCAGAAGGAGACGGTGGATACACATGCACTCCCGCTTTGTAACAGGTATTTTTGTCTTTATATGGCCTAAAGCTCTTTTATCTTTTGTACGTATGGAAGTAATCATATTTATGTTGGCAATTGTCTATTTCTTCAATAAAACGCAATTATTAAGTAGCCACTAAAAACTGAATAGGTACGAGACTGAACTGAGGAATATAAATGAATGAATTCACCGGTGGTGACCTTTGCGACGCGGCGTTGTAAGGAGTGTCCTACACTTACTTTCACGTCTATGGTATCTTAGGTATGCAAAAGAAGTACAAGAATAAGAAGTCAATAAAAAAATAAAAAGACAAGGATTCCTAAAAAGTAACCTCTCTTCTCAACTCTTCTACAGTATAATCCCTTAATTATATTGTGAAAGAGTTGCGAGAGTTATAGTCATTATACTTGTAACTTAAGTGTTATTGATTTTCTCCATATAAAAGTTGTATTGGCAAATTCCGTCCCTCACCGTGGAGTCACACACACACCTATTACTGACATCCCTGTAATGTTTAATTTTTTTTATTGAGAAGTAAAAAGTAATTTATCCATTAACTACCAACCAACGTTTTGTGTTATTGAATGACTAAACTTTGGATAACATGAACAGCAGAAAGTTAGTAATGAAAAAAATATAGTTCATATTTGGTGGCTGAATAACTTAACTGCTCTTGAGACTTAAAATGGGTTGACGATTATTTCAAAGAGGTGTACGAACATTACTTAAGATTTATATAAATCTGTAATAAGCACAATTTTTGTGTGACTACCCGAAAGAGGAGAATATTTTCTGGATTCATGTATAATACTTACACATACGTACATAAATATGTACGTATGTAAAGAAAAGCCTTTATAATTTTAAATATACATATATCAGACATTATTAGACGCCTTACATCCCTGCAAATGACACTGGTTACAAAATAAAAATAATAATCATATGACAGTTTTAATCCATGTAATAGATTTTGGTGATAGGTAGTAGTGTTTTTCATTTCTTCTTATCGGTAATAGGCATGTAAATAAATGAGTATTTTTTTAATATTGGATTATTGACAAAGGATTCAAACATGTCTGTACTGCACGTTCGTCCTTAAACCCAGCAATTCAAATAATCTGGCCACCTTACCCGATGAATACTTGGGTCCCATTAAATTATGTAAACTGGAGCGCTCTGAATTTCCACTACCTCCCAATACCGCTATACATTTGAATTAGAGGGACGCTTTTAAAAACTTGTTATGTACTTACAGATCGCTTAGCGATTTCATAAAAGTTGGATTATTTCCACGAGATTATCTATACTTCTCGTTGTTTGTATATCATATTTTAAGAGACGTTATTATTCTAATTTTTGAATGTTTATAAAACTACTGGTACTGGTTTGCAATTAATGGACAGAACTTTTTTTTTTATTTTGTTTATGGAAAGACAACTCCCGCGTTAGGAATAATTCCTGTGTCGCGGGGGATTTACAAATATTCATACAAATAACACCCAGACCTGGGACACCTAATTGTGCATTACACAAATTTTAGTCATTGTGACTTCCTTCATACAATTTTATTGCTTGTAACCATTTTTCTCTGTTAATCGTATTATCAAACTAAAGAATTAATCGAACCAACACCTAGAATGAGTAGTCTTTGCACCACAATTTACGGACACATTCCTCTTTCAGTAATATTAATAACTGTCAAATAAATAGATGCTTTATTTGTTTATAATCCCTACGTAAAACGTTTTCCTCATTAATAACCTGTTACTCTTCGATTGACAGTCTCTTTCAAAACGTTACAAATTAATGTAAGCCTTGATTAATATCTACTGGAGCTTCATATATTCCCACTAAAGTCACAATATTAGTTTGTTAATTAATCTATTCATATCTTGCCACAGAATTAGTAATGTTTACAAAGCTTTAGCTGTATTGCTAGAATTATTGAGTACTTTACAAATATTAGCATACAATATAATAGTAGTAGTAATGATAATACTCATAAAAGCTTTTTGCCAGGATTCGGGCACTTTGATAGATAGTTGGGAGTAAAGGGAAAAGGAGAATAGGAAGGAGAGACAATTTATATCACTTATATGATATATTGTCGGATACTTTTAACTAGTTTTGGACGTAGACAAGCCATGCTTAGGCATATATGGGCCGGCTGGCCTGGAGTAATGCCACGGAATAACAGAAAACCTCTATGTTTCACCATATAAGTGAGGTTACCGTAGGCACAACTACCAATGAGTGTGGCCGCGGGTGGTCGGGACGGATTTTCCCTTCCACCCGCTTTAGTGGCCAGCCGCGAGGGGGTGACGTCCGCGTGTGTCTGGACGCCGCCTTATTGATAGGTTACCCGTAAGTGGTGCCCACATAGTGCGGGCAGGCGCTAGGAGGGGTCCGGATGTCTTAATAAAGCTGTTCCCGGATTCCTCCTATTTTAAGCGCAGTATGGCACACCGTGTGGTTTTAGTCGGTTCGATTCCGACACACTGTTCCACCTAAAACCCCGGTGGGATGACGGCCCGAGGGGTTTTCCACACGAAAAAAAAAAGGCACAACTACCAACAGAGGAGCGAGAGGATCCCCGATACTTGTTTATAGACTAGTTCATGTTAGCAAACAAAATTCGTCATCTTTAACGTGTTCACGGCCATTTTGGAAACGTTTGTAACATTCGTAAACTAATAATATCAGGCTCACTCTTGTTTTACTAATAGTAGACTCATCATAATCCTTATGTTTGTTGTTGTTGAATTTTTAACGAAAACAGAGGCCTTGCTCGTGAATTTTTCGCCTAAAGCAATACTGTAACGACGCCTAAGCCTCAATATTCAACAGCCATGGCTCGATGTGACTTTTTCCTTTTTCTAAAACTAAAGAGAAACTTAAACGGCTGTCGTTAACTTTTTACATACTTTGTTCCACTTTCAACAAACAAAAATCTACGAGCTCATACCTCCCGTGTCTTCTTCGTCTTCCCCTCTTCCCCCTCCCTAAAGTCTCTACCCTCAAAGATGGAAAATGCTTTCAAAAGCACCAAATGTCCATGGGTGGCGTTAGTCGCTTCCTATCAGGTGACCACCCCACTCGTTTACCCCATACTTTTATTGTTCTGCTTAAAGTCTACAAGTTATGGAATCTGCATATTTTACGAAACATATATTAGTTGCAAACAAAACTAAATAAAAATATTCTATTAACAATTTAATATTCTTGATTTAGTATCATTTAGATTTAGTTCCATAATGTGGAACGATATGACTACATATTTCTTTTTGAATTAAGAATGTAGATCATTTACAATTCCATTTAAAACCTTAACCTTTGCAATTCTATAGCAGTCATAAGCAGTCATCTAACATAAAAGTCTCATTTCTATTATGAAGCCTAAATCATAATATACGAATAAGTTATAAAACAATTTACATAGTAATTGAGGCTGGACTACTACGCCTCTGAACGGGCACGGTAGGGTACTGTCTACATTTGCATTAATATATTTTCGTCAAATTTTGGCTTTCACTAGTTTAGTTAGCATATTTTACATCACATCTAAGATTTCAGTCTCATTTTCTGAATATGTGGAATAGCTTAGTAATTATTTTCATTCATGTCGAATTTAAAGTATTTTTGTCATGAATAAATTTTCTTACATATAAAATGTTATTTTGTATCGAAATAACTACTCATTGCTCAGTATGACAACCATTATAGTGACAGCTACTCAGCACATAAGTTAAATATACACCCAGTAGACAAACAACTTCATTCAGTGTTATTACTTAGCTGGTAAACTATCCCCTGAAGCCGTAATCAGCATTAAGTATGCAGTCGTTTAGGCTATAACATCATATCTATCCGTCTGCTGCTAAAGCTTTATTGTTCCATGAGTGGATCTGTAACATATATGTACATAAATAGGAGGCGTATTTAAAACCCACTTTTTGCCAATAGAAATTTATGCTCTCTAACTTTTTCCTCTCGACGATCGCATCTACATACCGCCGAGCTGGACGACTTACTTCTTGAAAAAGGCCTCCTGTCGAGACCGAAACTATTCGGGCATGTCTGAAATACAGACGTTAGTAAAACCGTATATTCAAATACATATTATTAAATTGTTTAAATATGGCCTCTAAAACTGATGTTGCACAGAGAAATAAACATTTACTGCGTTCCATTTTAAAATAATCAATTTAGTCAATAATTAGTTTGTTCAACGCCACGAATCCACAAGAGCATGCTATATCTATGTACGCTTATAAACTTAAGGAACAGTTGATACATAATTATAGAAACATGATTGGTTCTAGAAAACCAGAAGCTTCAACAAAAAAATACATTCTAGAAGAACAGAAAGTGGCACAGTACAAAAATATGTATGTTACTAGCTTGGGTATAAAAAAGAATGAAACATGTAGCACTACAAAATGTAACCAACCTTTCTTCGCGATAACTAGATATAACAATTAGCTACTTATATGGAACTTATACACGATGAAAGTGCTACTAAATATTGCAAACATTAAAAAACCGGATGAACGAGATAATAAAAATACTCACTTGTATTTTAAATTACTACTAATGATTTTCAGGGTTAGTTGAGCTTATATCATATCTTATTTATAATGCGTTACCGGAGAATATTACAACTCTTCCTTATGTACACTTTGTATTATATTAAAGAATTGGTTAACAGCAGATTGCTTCTACTCCGATTTTTTAAAAGAGAGTACTGTTTCAGTCTCTCTCACTCAGTCATATCACTTATAATATGATTTTTAATTCATCAGTCATCTATTTATTATGTAATAGCAAATTAGTCATCAATTCAATGTTTCTATGTAGTTATGTTGTCATAATTTTATCTGTTACATCTTAAATATGTATATGCTATCTAAATATGTACATCAAAACATGTGTTGTGCTTTTAATACTATTCAAATAAATACTTCAAAAAAAGACAATGCAAAGTTTCCTGATTATATTTCTTTTAATTATATTTCTGCACTAATAATTATCATAATTATTTAATCTTTCTTTTCCGAAATACTACTACAACTAACATGGTATGGTTGTCTGTATATTATGCAATATTAAACGCAATTGCTATTTATGTATTATTGATTATCAATCAATTTAACACACTCTTTAATCAAATGGTTCGTGTTTGTATAATAAATTTGGGATCAAAGCCAGTCTCCAAAACCAACCTATAATTTATATAGAAATAGTTTGTAAAACGTATTGTTGTTTACATTATCTAATTTCAGTTAATATATACATTCACATGCTCTTGCTTGCTTCCGTCTTGGGGGGCAGAGACGGTAGAATGCCATCGATCATCATCGGCCGCGATCCTGATACACAACTCTTCCTCATTCATCAGTCCTTTCATACACCATTTCTTTAGTATGCTGCTAACCTGTTCAGTATACGTCTTTCTGGGCCTACCCGCACCAAGTCACTCACTCATAGAAACCGTATAAATTCCTTTACAAAGTCGCTCTGCACTATTCTTTTTGAACGTGCCCAAACCAAAGCAGCATTCAGCATTGATTTCTCTTTTGATGTATCATAGTTTTTTACACAACATTACACATCGCAGTGATCGCATTTCCACAGCATTCATTTAACTCTTATATTTAATAATAATAATAATAATTTATTTCGCAAAAATACAATCTATACAATACAGACATAGACGTTCTAGCTAGGCTACTTACATAGCCTGTATTAAGAACAGTCCATTAGTGAGTTCCACAAAATTAGGAAAAAGGTACGTACCTAGATATATTTAAGTTGTAAGTCATAATTAAGTTTTAAATACTTGATTGGATCAATTTATATGTTAGTGGGTGTGTGTGTGTGTGTATGTGAAAGTTTGAAGTTATGAAGTTTTCTGTTTCTATGTAGTTTTTCCTGGAGAGATGTTTTGTGATTTGCGTTTTTATTGAAGCACAAGAAGAATCGTGTATAGGAAAGATTTGAAAGATTTGGTTGACTTTATTTGTATATTTTTATCCTATACCAAACTCTCGCTAACAAATCTAAGTTGGTTTCAGCACTCTCCCACCACATATGTATATGCTTAGATAACTATATAGCATAACTCTCCCAACGTTGTACATGATTTTGCCGAAATTTCAGTCTTTTTTATAGTAGATTATTTATTATGCACAAAATAACATTGTCTTTTTCTAAATAATTACATTTGTCTATAATACTATACGATACCATACTTTAAAAGATGCTCAAACACTGATGAGACGGACAGTGCACCTGCTCAACGATAAAAACTCTCAACAACCAGACATTATAATCAGCTTACTGGACAAAATTTTTAATTAAAACGAGAGCCCTACTATTATGTATTTAAATATGAGCCCCTCTTATTTAAACCGACTTAGGCTTAAAATTACTTAAATAGTAGCCCAGATAAGATGATCCCTCAACACATTATTCCTTGTTAGAATTCCAACGAGATTTCACCGATCTCGTAAATGTTGATGTACGTATGTGTGTACAATAGTGTGATTTTATTTTGTTTGAAAAAGCTCAACTCCAATTTAAATTCAATATCGATTCAGCTGAATCCTTTTCGGGATAGACACGTTAACTTGCTATAACATTTTTTTGTATGTATCTAAATCTAAGTTTATGTTAAAGACACAGGTTTGCGCGTTCACCGCTAAAAAGATGCCATTGGTCGTATCACCTCAATTTGAGAGCACTTCCCTAACTGCATCAGCCAGTATCGGAATCCTTGGCGTCGATATATCAAGCGAAGTCCAGTTTCGCGGTCACTTAGAGAGTAAGGCCATATTAGCCTCGAAGAAGCTTGGTGTGCTAAACAGATCGAGACAGTATTTTACTCCGGCCCACCGCCTGCAACTTTATAAGGCGCAGGTTCGGCCGCACATGGAATACTGTTCTTATCTCTATGCAGGGCTATCCCCAGTACCAACTTCTGCCTCTTGACCGCATTCAACGGAGAGCGACTCGCATCATCGACTGCCAAGATATTTCTGATCGACTTGACACCTTGGCGTTGCGTAGAGATGTAGCTTCACTCTGCATCCTCTATCGCTTGTATCATGGGGAGTGTTCAGAGGAATTGTTCGGACTTATACCGGCTGCTGGTTTCCGCCATCGTCCTACGCGACAAAATATCCATCCCCATCACCTGGACGATTGGCACTCCACCACTGTGCGCTTCTCAAGAAGCTTTTTGCCTCGCACAACCAGCTTATGGAACAAATTGTCGCCTGCCGTATTTCCGAACCGATACGACCTTCAAACCTTCAAGAAGAGAGCGTACCTCTACCTAAAAGGCCGGCAACGCACTTGTGACTCTTGAGTTGCGGGTGTCCATGGGCGGCGGTAGTCACTTACCATCAGGTGACCCGTCTGCTCGTTTGCCCCCTATCGCATAAAAAAAAAAAAAAAAAAAATGTTAAAATGAAAAATGTTAAAATTGTTAGGTCAACCAATCTCTCCCCGTGAATTCGAATCCAACGGTCCCAGCTCCGCCAGGTTCTTATGGCTCAGTGGAAAGATCGACTTGGGCGACCGAGCGCAGGGCACGTCACGATCGTGGCGGTATGGTCCGTCATGGAGAATTGGCTCGAGAGACAGCATGGTGCTATCTCCTACCGGCTGATGCATGTGCTCACCGGACATGGCTGTTTCGGGAAGTACCTGTGTCGCATAGGCCGGGAGCCAACGTCTGCGTGCCACCACTGTGGGGTGTGGGTAGCCTCTCGCTGGAAACAATGGTCATGTCTATGGTCCAAAGCGAGAGTGCGTGGGATTCCGCCGTCTTGTATTGCGAGACAGTAATGCTTGCAAAAGAAGCGGCGGAACGGGAACGGGAGAGGACAAGTACTCTCTCGTCCCGCAGAAAATCTCCGGCCTCCATAAGCGCTGGCCTGGGGGTAACAAGTCGGGCTGACCGTTACCCTAGCAGAAGCAGTGTTCCGAGCGCGCCTTTTCGATTCGAAGGGGAGGTAAAGTCCCCCACATTCCATAGAGTGGTCACCTGCTAATCAGGTGGCCAAGGCTTGCAGGGGTTCCCGAATGCTTCCTTGTTAGGGTATCCCGGGTCCCCTGTGATATAGCCACTGTGACGGAACACCGTGTGGTTTTAGTCGGTTCGAGTCCAACATACCATCTCACCCTCAGCTCCGGTGAGGTGATGACCCGTGGGGGTTTCCACACGAAAAAAAGGTCAACCAATCTAAATCTAATGAATAAAATGTACGTGTCGGCGTAATATACTGACTCGAAAACGTGCGAAGGTGCATTGCCCGTACAAAAAATATAACGAGTAACGTAAAAACAAAAGAAAAATCTTTTTGAAGTCAATTTAAATATATTTGAAAACCGTATTAAATTAATTATCAATTTTTTTTCTTTTACCTTTTGCAGTTAGTACTTATGTATTATGCAGGTAACATGATTTAAGTGACACCTCGCAGGTGGAAATACATTAAGCCGTTTAGGCTCCTAGCATGTGTGACAAAGAATGTATATAAACATACATATTTTCAATTTCAATTATATTTTTTATTTCTTTACATATGTATTACATGTTGTTGCACAAGAATAATACATATAATAGACCAAACAAGTACCTTCTCGGGCACGGCAAATAGATAGAAGAGAAGAAAGGAGGCAGCCACTGGTATCTATAATATTGGAGCAATAATGTAACGTAAACAGACGGGGTTATCTATCGCCCTAGCAGAAGCAGGCCTGAGATAGTGGCGCGAAGTGCTCCACGCGTGCCTCTCTAAGTATAGGTAATACCATGGTTGGATCGCGACCTTGCGACCAAGTGTACTGGGGTTACAGGGATTTCCTTTCTAGGGTATACCTGAGAGCTCGGCCACATGACACGATGACGGCACACTGTGTGGTTTTGGTCGGTTCGAGTCCGACACCTTACCGGCCCTGGTAAGGTGACAACCCGTAGGGGTTTCCACAAATGAAGAAGGCAGGTTAAATTTGCTTCTGTGTCTTAGTGTAATTTTCGTTTGTATGTCTTCCCTTTTAGTCCAAAAATCTGGTTATTGGCAGACAAATTTGCATATTTCCAATACATATAATGTGGACAAAATGAAGGTGTCTAGTTTTTGAAAGTGAGCCTTACAACTATCTGATTCATCGATATTTACTATGATTCTAATTAGTTTTTTCACGAGTCTAAATAATGTGGGTGCGTCTGTACTATTACTCTATTAGATGGTTCCGTATTTTAACCAAGCATAGGCATACGCGTAGTATGTGTCTAACGCAGTTTTATTATGATTAGTCGTTTTTTTATCTCACTTTGAAAATGTTGACAGTTTGGCTCTTACCCTTTTAATATGCGACTTCCAGTTGATGTGCGAGTCTATGTCTAGGTCGTATAATGAGAAATTATTTACTATTTCTGATTTGTGTCCATTTTAAGTAAAGTCTAGTGTTTTTTAGAGGGGTTAAATGTGAGATTATTTGCTGTTAGCCCATTAGATGTGGAGTTTAGTATTGTAATGTTTTCTGTTTAAGTTGGTATTAGTATTACAGGGGGTAAGTACGGAAATATGATCCGATAGAACACATGGTTCGTCGATATTATTTGTTAAATACGTACATACATAGACAACAAATTGAAATTTATATTAATTTCATTTTTATTAAAAGGGTCTGTAACAGAGAAATATTGACGCAGAACTCCGCTGCCAAAGATTTTTGAAGTCAAATAGTTTGATCTATGTATTTCCTAGGATGAGGTAGATAAATGAATCTGAAATTTCTGTTCTTTTGTTGCAGGTAAGAACAAGTGAACCAAATCATCTTTGTGCATGAAACCAGACGTGCTACTCACTTAGCAAATCGAGCCAAGGGGGGTGGTGGTAGTCATTGGTTTCTAAAGTAACCAATGAAATATTTTGTATGAGTAAAATATGACAATGCATTTTATTATAAAAATTACAACCAACCGTCACCACTTTAACAAATGTTTACAAAATTACATTAATTTGGTAAAGGAAAGCATTTGACCTAACTAAACACTTTTGAATATACTTCTTTTTTATATTTCAGGGGGACAGACGAACAGATGGTATGGATCACCTGATGGTAAGTGACAACCGCCGTCCATGGACACCTGCAGCTTGAGAGTCGTAAGTGTGCCACCCGCCTTTGAGGGTGAGGGATGAGGGTAGGCGGGTAGAGGAAAGAAAGGGAAATGAGGGATGTCAGGGGAGAGGCAAATTGAGACTGAGAGTTGGGCCTTCGGAAACCTAATTAATTTCGGGTAAATGCAACGCAAGTGTTGCTTCACAACCGGTTTTTTGTGAGGCCGTGGTATCGCACCGGTCGAGCCAGCCCATTCGTGCCCTAGCATGACTCTACCACTCAATACATTTCGAAAAGGAAGGTGAAAGCTAATATTCCTAAATAATGAACATTCAAACGACCTAAACATAATAAGCAACATGTTCTCAAGTTATTCACATCTGTTTTTGAACTTGCGTCCTATGAATTTAAACTCTGACAAGCACTTTCAATGTTTGCGGATGATTCGTCTTGCTTGTCGGAAATATATTTGATATCAGTTGTCATATTAAATGCTGTTAAACAAATAGATCTTAACAAGAGGCCTGGCCCTGACGATATAAAACAGGAGGAACGTAATATTGCCTATCCACTGTATTATTTTCATTAACTGCTTGGCAGAAGGATTATTTCCTGAAATTTGGAAGAGCGCTTTTTCACATCAATCCTAAAAAAATGGTGTCCAAAATTGTATTCATGTCAACTTACTGCTATGGTTTGTGTACTATATTTTTAACAACACTCAAAAAGTAATCATCAATGGCTTTCAATTTGAATCCACAATCTATTGTATTGACCAATGACATAAAATATTGCTCTGCTACTTCCCAGATCTAGATGTATGCCTATGACATCAAAATATATGAAAGTTGTTCTAGTTTCCAAGACTGTTTACTTTTACAGGACGACCTAAACAGGTTTTCTCAATATTGTACACCCAATAAACTCCAGTTTACATAAAAAACAAGAAAATTATAAAATATGATTACACTATTCAAGACATTATTTTACAAAACTTTAGTTACATCCGTCATGAAACACTAAACTTAAAATTACAACTCTACCTGCATATTGATAATATTGTAAATAAGGCATAATAAATATATGGCTTCGTTATGAGAAAGTCTAAGGACTTTAAACGTCCATCCATTTTATTATCCTTCAATAAAACTCTTATTAGATCTGAGTTGGAATTCACAGTTTCGATTTGGAATTATTTTTATCATAAGTATAGAGTATAACTTATTAATTGGAATGGAATTTGAATCTAGACGCAAACTACTCATGTCCACGTTGTTGCATGGCATATGCAGCAATACATTTGACTGTAGCAGTACTACGAATTAAGTGTAGAATGAATACCGGTGCATGGGCAATTTTCCGCTCTCTCTTCTAAAACATATAATATATAAACGTATAAAACACACTCTAAATTCAAAGGAGAGGCAGTTGAAATCTTAAAACAATTGTTTTAGGTATACCATTGCTGGTCTTCCTTTTTCTTAATTTCTATTTAATGTTTCTAGTAACAATATATTTTTTATTTAAAAGCACGAGCCGCGTAAATATATAATAACTTTATATAATGTAATGTATAACTATTATATGTCGTAATAAATAAAATAAAATTAATTAAAGAGTATGATTTAATTAAAAATTTCGTTTATTATTTTATTTCAAAATATTTTCAATTAATTAGGTTTGTGTTGTGTGTAGCTTATTCTTTGCTAATAATTGAACATTATCCATCTTGGAATGACAAAGCTTTTACTTGAATAGTATTCTAATAATATTTAGTAATTTTAAGTCAAAAATACACACGGCATAACTTTGTGTTTTATTAATAAATTTTACGCATTCAACATGCTAAAGTTAACCTTCCGTATCGTGACATAACATTTACGTTAAAAAATGTGTTCTACTTCGTATTACAGAATAGAATAAAAGCAATTCTGGTTATTGAAATCAGTTTCGTTCGCATCTGTATATTTATGATGCAGTTCCTATGGGAATTTTCAATACGTGAAATATTCCATACGCCTTTTATATTTTTCAAGATTTGATATGCTGAAAAGATATACATACATACATACATACGCTCATGCCTGTATCTTCTAAGGTGTAGGCAGAAGTGTATTAAACACCCTGATTTCTCAAATTAGAATTTGGTCCCGCTAACCTAATAAGGGGCAAGCCTATTGCTGTCCACCGGGCCCTGTATTACTGCATACATACTGTCAGATAGATAACAGATCCTATCCCTTAGTCACTTTTTACGACACCACCTGGAAGAGATGTGGTGGTCTAATTCTATTCCACCGTAGACCACACGGTAAAGGTCACCTGCCGTATTTCTGGACCCATACGACCTTAAACCTTCAAGAACAGATCGTACTCCTACCTAAAAGGCCGGTAACAAACTTGTGACTCTTGAGTTGTCCATGGGCGGCGGTAGTCACTTACCATCAGGTGACCCGTTTGCTCGCTTTTCCCCAAACGAGTAGACAAATAACCTGTTTCACATAAAAAAAGGAAGGATAAAAATGAGAACACGCAAGTATTCATTTTATATATTTACATTAGATTGCATAAAAGTGACGTATTTCATGTAAGCTTTTCTGGTAGTTACTTTGATTTATCTGCGTTCTATATTTTTTTATATACTTTTATAAAGTCTGATGAAGGCGTCAAATTCTTTTTAATTTGTAGTATTATAAATATTATTATTATATTTTGATATATTATTGTAAATCGATTGTTTGGGTGACAGTTTTTACTTTCTTTTTACCTAAATGAATGGATTAAAATATAATTGTGTAATGTAATTGTGTAATGTAATTTATAATGGAATCATATTTTTACCCGAATGCGCAAGGGGTTATGTTTTAGAGTGTGTGCGGTCTCATGTTAATCGCCTTAGTAGTGTTTTTTTTTAGTTGTAATTGTTAGGTTTAACATATTCTAAAATAATTATACTTGTTAAACATAATGTTCAACATCTTTTCGGTGGTCATTTATTTCCTCTGAATTATTTGCGACTTCAAAAAGTTTGTATTTAGTATTAGTCCATTAGCAAAAGATCAAAACAAAATTTAAAATAGGAAAACACCACCCGGTATTTGAGACGCAGATTGATTTAAGATGCATTCAGAGAAAACAAAACTACATCGAAGTACTCTATAATAGTAATCACTGAAACAGTTTGTTAGATCTACAATTATGAACTTATACAATTATTTAATTAATACCTAAATAACCACACAAACTTTCGGGTCTACGTTTAATTGATTAGGTAATTTTCTAATTATTATAATATATTATATATAAAAATGTGAATAATAAGGAATATATGTTAGAATGTTATATTTTATTTATATCAATTTATTGTACAGCAGTACAGGATATTACTTAATACAGATATATTACTTTACACGGTTATAACAATTGGCGGTATTATCACTCGCGGTGATCTCATCCAGACAAACTTTGTTATATTCGTAGAAAAAAGCCCGTCCTTTCCGTTGGTGTAATCAAAGATAAAAATTGTATGCCTTATTCTACTGTTATCTGAACTCACTAAAAAAAATGTACGTAGAAGTATATACGTACCTTTGACGTCAGCTGTTGTGTTGTCGCAATAGATACATACATAAACATTTTGAACAAAACACAGCGTAGGTACTTTAACCACACCACACCAAATTAAAAAGTTTAACATGTTCAAATCTAGTTAAATGTATATCCTAACAAAAGTATTAATTTCATACTTTTTTTGTAAAACCTAAGCTCCACATGTTGTGAAGATTATATTGTGTTAATAATACTGAAAAGAATTTGTAAATAATAACACTACATGATATGACATTTACGTTTTCATGAACTAAAAACCATTTTCAACGCCTTTTATAGGTAAAACTATTCTTTTTATTAAAATTTATCCAAAACCTCGGTGGCACTTGTAAAATTGTGCAGCACGTGCCAGTAACAAACATGCGGGGATAATATTTTTATATCATGAGCAAAGGAATTTCGACTACGTGTTTATTTAACTGCTTTGAGTTATAGAAAGTACGTTATGTTCAAGTATAAATCATGGCTTTCAAAAAAGGTTATACCTTAATAAGCAGATTACGTACAATCTTCATTAATGTTCTTGTGTGCACTTACTATTTACGTTATGACTATCCAGTTCAAACCATTATATTTATATTCAATTAAGTTTAACATGTTTAAAAATTTTGTTGTATACCCTTACATGAATCGATCATACGGCCATGATCATTTTTTACATATACGTTGCCAGGGATACAGCAACATTTGATCCAGAATAACAGTAGGTGCTGCTAGGTAATTACTACTTATTTTTTTTTATAGGGGGCAGGCGAACAGACGGGTCACCTGATGGTAAGCAACAATAGCCGTTCATAGACACCTGCAACTCAAGAGTAATAAGTACACTGTCTGCCTTTGAGGGTGAAAAGGGTTGGGGGAATTGGGGGTGTATGAAAAGATAGTAAAGAAGAGAGGGGATGATGGAAGGTTTAAAAGTGGAGGGGAAGTCCTCCATTTTATTGTTGAGATATGATTTGTGATCGTTAGCACTTACTGATATATTCTTTCTGATTTATCTATCTAATTTTATCTATATACACTTTATGAATAGCAGTAGATATATTTTCCATGTCTACATATTAATAAAGTTGCTAGACGTTATCATTTAGGTGACCGATATCTGAAGACGATCTAGGCAAATATGACACCTATTACATAATAAATAACTCAATAATCATGACGCATATTCCGTAGGTTAGAACATACCTCTTATCAAATCCGTTTCTTCACCAATTTTCATCGTTTATCGAAAACACAAGGTACAACGAACAGAATATTTCTTGGAGATTTAAATTGACGGATTAGTATAAATCCTTCACTGAATTTGCTTCTATCCTTAAATCCAAGGCGCAAAGAATATTTCTTCTGAAAATGCAAGGAAGTATTTCTGAAGCTCGTAAGTTGATGAATTTTCTTCGTAAACTAATTTTGTATTTTGACAAGTGAAATCCTTCTTAACACTCGCATTGAGGGCACAACTTTCTTTTGTTTTCGATGATTATATTTACTTTAATATAATCATCTTCTGTGCAAATCGACAATTATATTGCATCGTAAATATTTTGCAGTTATTTAAGAATCTTGATATACAAACTATTAAGAAACTGAACTGATAATAAAATATAGAGGTTGTACTTTTTATAATGTACATTTTTTCCATGCCATGTTTAATGTATTCGGTTTGCAGTTTAATCGCTAAATTGATTTTGGCTTTTGAAGATAGTTTTATCTTATGACTAGAAGAATAATGGTGCACCACATTTAATGAATCCTCTTCTGTTTTTACAGAATATGATGACTTTAGATATTAGATAAAATAAAATTCGAAATAATTGGTATGAAATAAAACGCTCCTACTACATAATTTGTTGAAACATATAGTTCATGAAACTGATATCACATATTATTACAAAAAAAGTGTTGATTTCAACTGAACTGTATAGAATGCTTTTAGTAGGCGTAACCAATATTGCTATACATTTAACCTAGTTAATGACATGCCAAAAGTTGATGTTCGATATAAAGCGACATATTAGAACAATTATAAAACTATGATTAAGTACAAAATATCAATAATTTCTCAAAAGGAAATATATCTGAAGCATACCGACAGTGATACACAATAACTAAATGTTTATTATATTAGACTCTGTGTAGTATATATTGTACTAAAACAGTAGTACAATATTTGTATTGATTTCCACTTATTACCGCAAAGTTCCTCAGCCAATATACGAGTACAATCAAATCATATTTATCGATAGTTAGGTCTTTGCAGCAACGGTGGACTAACAGATTGATTGAAATTGTCCGGATCATTTAATGGTCAAATATCTAAGATTAAGTTATACCCTTGGTTTTATTGGCGTCTCTACTAATATATTGATTATTAAATAAATCCTATAAAAAAAACTATAAATTATATTTTGTGGAAATGATGTACTAATAAATATTGCAATTTAGATTCCATAATCCTTATGTTAAAATGGAACAATGGAAAGCTTTTTCTAAGTAAATGTATCTCTGTCTCCTCCAAGTTATTGAGTGCTTCTCTTTGTTCCGACCTTGTTAAGATGGATCCTTGTCCAAGCAATCATGACGTAGATACTCGCCAACACGGATCGACCACTGTTTAGTTTACATTTGTGAGTAGTCTAGAGTATTCTTTACAACAAGATATACTTTGCTGAATTGAGGTCAACGCTCATATAAATACGTACTTTTTGTTCTTAATATTTTCCATGATAACATACTTATAGAATACATTGATACAAAGAAATATGTTACATATATTATTGAATTAGTTGTGTGTTTATTTATTTATTTATTCCACAATGTTTTTGCATAATCCCTTATCTAAGCGTCCAAGTGGTTCGGCTCTGGAATCCCTTACCGGCAGAAATTAGACTAGCTCGTCTAATTTCAGCCGGTAAGGGATTCCTGCCTATTTTTAAAAAAACTAGTTATGGCACACTACCTGTCTCTAGGGGAGATTAATATGTAATGATCGTCGGTCTGCCCTTTCATATGTTACTATACAACCGTATCCGTGTCATACCTGTGTACATATATATATTTATATACATATATATGTACGTATTTATGTTTGCTATGTGCTTGAGTGTATACTTTTAGGTTGCATTGTTTTGTTCTTACAACGTTGCTTTACTTATCAATAGTGCACCACACAGCCATAATATTACTTATTTTTATTTCCCTTCCAAGGTTGCCTGTAGGAGATTGCCGTTGAGCGATAAGGCCGTAACTCTCCCATTTCCATTTTACTGGTGTACGGAAGTGCCCCCGCCAAGTCGAGCAAAAAGGCTCAGCCGTACTATCCTTTTTTCGAGCCAATTCAGGACATTTCTGATCCTCCTGTAAATTCGTTGTGGATAAACCTGGAAGTCTCAATTTTCAGTGATCAAAATAGCATAAGATGCCTAGATATTTTCTTGAATTGTATTCAATGAGGACCTGTAAATTAGGAACTATCCAAAGACTTAATTACAAAATTTTATCACTTACTCACTCGTCGATCATGAAAGACACACAAGCTTGACATTTTAACCTTGTGGTTAAAATTTCAAGCTTGTGTATGTACTAGTTAAGTTAAATATGTACTTAAGTAAGGTAGTAAGCAATCCTAAAAAGCAAGAAAGCATAAACATAATTAAACATCCTGCAATTTCAGTCGCCTTCTCTAGATATACATATATAGATGGATTATTAAGTTAACTTTTGCAGTTCGTATGAACTATTAGGTGTTCGGTGTATGACAAAAGTTTTATCTATTTTATTATTTACTCCTAATTATATGAAAATATCCGTTACCGACATAGACTGGGACCATCTCATTTCAACCCATGAGTATCGTAAGAAGCATCTAAAGGATTTTACCTCAATCTACTCAATGATTTATCTTATATAAGCAGTGAATTGAATATAAATTAGTACAGCTAAAACTAGGTCACAGATAACGTTCTTATCATTACGGTGTCAATGTTAAGGACTGCTGTCCCCCAATTAAGTATATTGTTTTCGTTAGAAGTCAAATATTTTATAGATCAGGCAAATATTTACTTTAAATTTGCAGGAATACAACATAATTTTGCTTACTTCCTATATACTGCATTTTTATAAAATGGAAACCCATATAAAATATCATGCTGAATTGTATGTGTATGCTGATGTTATAAAAATTGAGAGTTTTTAAACGTCTTTAAAAAAGGGAGAGGTGCCTTATACGATTGTATGTATCTTTTTATATAGGTATTTAATTTTCACTTCACTTGATCACTTTTTCATATACATACTTTCTAAAGTTATTAAGATATTGTGGTCACAACGGCTCATGTTGCTGAGCTGATGGTGGAAGAGACAGCTCCTTAACAGTAGGAGTTAGGGTTAAGAATGACGTTATGTTACGAGCGAGCCTTTATTGAATTATATTTTTTGGCATTGACGTTATGTCTCTATCTGTTGTCCACCTGTGCTAAACATTTACCGTATTTTGAAAGTGCTGTACCTGTGAGATCGTTGTTTTTTAAGAATATTAGCAATATGTGTCACACATTACTAGTATTCTTTTTAATCACTTGCACTAGCACTGCACTAGGTGGGCTTCGCACCCATAACCACATGATCGCAAGTGATTAACCATTACACAACAGCCACTAGGTATAGTATGACATGGATTGATATTCAATGTAAAGGTATATAGAGAAATATAACAAAATGTTTTAATGGGTAATTTTTGATAGCCGTGTGGTTGTCGGTGGAGCACGCTACCCATCTCTTCCTGGTGCTATCGTAAAAGGGACTAAGGGATCGGACTGTTATCTATCAGATTATTATGTATACAGTCATACAGTGCTCGGTTAATGATAATAGGCTTACTCCTATTACGTTAGTGGGAACAGATTCTAATTGCAAAAATGTGGGTATTTTATTGCACCTCTGCCTACCCTTTAGTGAGTATAGGCGTAAGCGTATGTATATAATTTTTCGTGTAGTAAACTTGTTTTAATTTAAAGTGTATTAAAGCCTGGAACAAACTTTTCATAACAATCGCCATCAATAATCGCAATCGGTACCTTTTAAACTGGAACCATAGTAAAATTAACTTACCATAATAAATAAATAAACAGCCAAGCAATCTAGATTAGTAAGTTAAATAACGATAGCCTCATTCTACAAGTGCCACAGTAAGGGGTTATGCATACAAAAATAGTGATATAATTAGAATGGTGACTACAGGCGTGTTCCTAAATAAAACTATCTATTCTGTCTTCAGCGCAGAGAATTAGCAAGAAGAGAATCGTAAATGATATCTAAGTTATTCGTTAAGGTAAAGAAACAAAAAAAAATATATAAAAAAATTATTCAATTTTTTTTTTTTAATTAGCTGACTGTTCTTGGTAGAGTAGAGTAAGGCCACCCCATCTGTGCCCGCGAGTTTCGTAAAAGACAACTAAAGGAACCGAATATTATTTATTAGATAGTATACATATATTCTGTCGTAAAAAGCCCAAGGTCACCAATAGGCTAGCCCCTATAACGTATGTGGGAATAAATTATGTTTGCAAAAAAGTCAGCGTACAAAACGCCTCTGCCTATATCTGTACGTTGTATGTATTTTAAAAATTAAGTAGTCGTTCTTGTCATAAAACGAAGGCCAAAAGACACACAACCTCCTCCTTCTAGTCCATTAGTATTGACATAATTGACAAATTAACGTGACAACTCTTCGAGACATATGAATGACATTTATACACGTGCCTGGTGAGTGGATTCATTATGATAGGATTAACAGTCCTTGTCATTAATAAATTGGAAAACTCGCTACATCAATTTAATCAATGGGAATTACAGTAAATAATGCCCTCAATCGAAGTGATTAAACCTGTACGAGAATAAAGCTGCACGTGATGCCATTAGGAAAATATATGTACAATGTAGAGTATGTGTTGGCGTACGATCAAAATTAAACTTTGTTTATTTATAACGACGTTTTATTTTCTTTAAATCTCTTTTTAAGGTAGGCAATAATTGTAGTATGATAATGAATAAATAAAATAAAATAAATAATAATAAAAAAAAAATTAAATACAAAGATTGGAATACCTTTCATTTGAACTCGAACAATAATAACTTTTGTGAAATCTTATTTTTTCTTATAAATTACATAAAAATCAAGTTTTGGATGTTATAAGCAAAAGGCAGATGGCATTTCTGAATTTCCAATACAATTTCATTCAATAATTCACATTTTATTGCAGTCCTTAAAATAAAACGTTTGAAAAATCAACATTAAAAATCTAGTGCAGTTAGGTAAATAGGAACTATTATATCAACGATGTAAAACTAATTTTCTGTGCCCCTTAATCAAGTTAAACTAGTTATTTTTTATTATTAAAATCCAGCCTCGACTGGTCTGATTGAAAAAAAATCCATTTACTACGTTAGTAGATATTTAAATAAATCTCGTGTTAACTTTGCTGCAATCGTTCCACAAAGGTTGTTTTTGATTTTATTTCAGCTAACAGTAAAAGAAAGTCAGGTGTGTGGTTAGCCTTGTGGTTTATGCTTTAAAAAAAAGGTTGCTATATTCCACAAAAACAGCAAAAATAATCAATTTATTAAGGAAGATAAATCTGGCTACATATACAAAACTGAAAAAAAAAAATATTTTTAAATTATTGTTCTGGAACCTTATTGTTTTTTTTTTTTGGCTTAAAAATTTGTTTTTGTCTCTGGTGAAAACTTGGTAATTTATGATTACTTTTACTGGTTACTGTAAATAAGTTTTCTTGCATCGATATACAGAAAATATTCTATGAACACCCTCCATATAATATCACGGTAACGATATTAACGGTAACTATAACTTCAAGTTACATCTGAATCTATTCTTTAACATAGCAATTTGTGCTTAGATGTTCGATACTTGTAATCCATTTCTCTGTAGTCTACCATAACTTAAATTGCGCGTCATCGTCTTGTCGTATCATCGTCGTGAATTATTGGATAGCTTTACTGCGATCTGCATTAAAACAATTACATCGTATATATGTAAAGAGAGCAATATGTTTTCACACAATATATTTTTGCCAAGAAAATATTCATATATAGATCTCATAATGTATTTTCTGTATTAACCACAAGCACACAAACTGAACTACTATCATTTAATAGATATGTGAGGATCTTGTCCGAATGAATGTCACAGGT
Organism: Tyria jacobaeae; assembly: GCA_947561695.1. Taxonomy (NCBI): domain Eukaryota; kingdom Metazoa; phylum Arthropoda; class Insecta; order Lepidoptera; family Erebidae; genus Tyria; species Tyria jacobaeae. Next base: position 16,419,048 of record OX387220.1, read on the forward strand.
TATCGTTCATAGACAGCTGGGGGTCTTTATATGAGAACAAGAGTACAGTACAGTCCCTTGTATGTAATCAATTTTCCACAATTACAAGTGTCTTTGCTGTGGTTAATTACAGTATCGATACTTTATAATAATTTGAATGGATAGTGTGTATTTTTCAGATAAAATATATTAGAGTAGCATATTATGAACTTATGCCATTAATTATCAGTAAACTCTCTCTGTATCATCATCATTCAGACCTTTCCCAAAGTGCACTTTAGTATCCGTCAATCGCCTCTTGCATCTAGTTCATCCCAGCTACCTTTCTCAATTCGTCAGTATAACTGGCTGGAGAGTCGTCCCACCTTCCGTTTACCTATTCACGGTCTCCACTCTCTGACCCATTTGTTGCAATTATATGTGTTTAGTTCCATAACTCATATGTTTAAAGAGTTTGTTAAAAACTAAGAGATTGGCTGAATGAGAAGTTTCTGTTCTGCTACAGAATTCTTAAGAATGCAGTATTTACATAAATATATTATAATGAAATATACGATAAGAAATATATGTTAGCTCTTAAGTTTAAATTTAATTATTATGTTTGCATAACCAGTTTAGGCAGAACATGTTCTTGCAAATAAATATAATTATTATTATTTATTTGTTGAATGTCTCCCTACAGTGACCAAATCACGAAGTCGTTTTCTAGCCAAGCTTACCCAATTATAATGGGCGCTTTTATACAAAGTATATTAAATTTATACTTAAAGAGAGAGGCGGATTTGTGTTTAAAGGATTTTTTACTTATAAATGCATGCGGATCTTTATAATGGTACCAGTAAACTACTACTAAGAATATGACACAATACTGAGATTTGTAAGAAGAATGTTTTTTTATATATATTAGCCTACCATAATGACTCCACTCTGCCTGACGGAAAGCAACAAGTGAAGTCTAAGAGTGGGGGTCATCCTGGTCAATCCTCATTGCAAGTGTTGTCAATGCAGCAAAGTGACCCACACCATGGCAGCCTGGTGAGATGCTTTTTGACGCCCCGCTTAAAAGACCCGGGAGCAAAGTGGGAGGGAAACACGTACGCTGATAGTGAATTCCAGGCTTTAACCGATCGGCACAGAAAGGAAGAGCCGAACCGATAAGTTCGAGATCTTATATTTTCCAATCTCAAACGGTGACTCCTCAAAAAGAAAGAGAAGGGGAAAAGGTGGGACCAATTGGAAGAGCTCGTCAGAACACTCCGTGATGTAGGCGACAGAGGACTGCCGTAGAGGCGACATCTTTTCGCAACTGCAAAGGCTCGAGGATTTTAGATATAGAATAGCGCAAACATAAGTGTCGTTAAAAAAATGTAAATGAATAAATACATACACGCACTCGTCCCCGAAGAAGAATGCAGAGGTGTCTCTCAGCGGCCACCTTTTGCCAAACATAACCCAGTATATCTCGCGTAATACTAATATATATGTATGTATTTACCATCTAAGAGATTACAGTCCGATCTCTTAGTCGCTTTTTACCACAACCACGGAAAGATCATCACACATGTCCATGTCCATGATGAAGTGGATATCATTGACATGTGGTTTCAACAGGACGATGCCATATGTTTTATTGTGTTTTAAAAACAAAGTTCCTGTTGAAAAACCCTTTATAAGTATACATATATGTATGTATATATTAAAACAAACAAATGTATTTATGCAATCAATCCAGAGATTTCACGAATCTCTATAAAGCTCTATCTTTTATTACAAAACCCACGAATGTATATTATCCTACTGTATACATTTTACTGTCCATCGGAAGGTTTCTTCAAAAATATTGGTTTTAAGCGATCTGTCACCCATTTGTATTATTTGTATGTATTTTTCTACATATTTGTTATTGCCGTTTAAATTTTTTTTGTTCATTTTATGATCGTCACTGAAAAGTAAACTACAGATAAATTATTCTTAAAGGACCGGAAGAACCCAATTCTATTTTGGTAGGTAATGCTATATATCTTTGAACCCCCTCTAATATCGGACATCCCTGAAATACACACGTGAGTAAACCGTATGTTCCTTACCAAATCTTTCAAGCACCAGCATACCGCGGAGAACTCAATAATTTATTTATTGTTAATTATTTTAAGAAGTAAATCTTGTGCCGAATAAAATAATATTGACTTCAATTATGGCTATAAAAGTAACTAGAGCTCAACTAACGTTAGAAGTTTGACTGTTTTAATAACCTTATCACTTGCAGTTTTATTAAAAGAAAAAGTATTCATTTTTTACCGTGGTAGAGAGAAAGAGAGTCCATGAGCGGCGGTTCTCACTTTTCTTCAAGTGTTCGTCACCCGTCTGTTCGTCTGTCCACCAATGTCAGTACAACTATTATATTATATAATATTGTAAAACTATAATATTCAGCTCATGAATACCAAATAAAAAAAGTACTTGAAAAACATAAAGGAATTGTTGTTATGAGATTCTTAACTTTTTTGTCTTTTCGACGGAATTTTAATTTTGTATAAGGTAAGTTTTTGACACGTTACAAAAGCATAAAAGCTGGATACAACAAAACGTGTAAAGTGCCTCGTACACCAAAAATATTTACACCACGTTTGTAATTACTAAAAAAGAGGTCTATAGATCATAAAAAAGTAAGAATATAATGCTAAGTAGCATAAAATGCGTCTACAACTGCAATTGCTTGCACACAACGTTATGATGGACAGTGTTAGCATCACGAAGGATTATTGTAGGCGACTATCTGTAGGATCTGACAGACAACTTTTGAATTAACTATATTTTCAAAAAGATCAGAAATGTTCTAAGCAATATTAGGCATTTAACAATAATCATAAATACGAATCCACTATAAAGAGTTCTATCACCAAACGACTTTCATTCTTCTGAGTACAAAAAACACTCAGACAATCTTCCTTTGATATTTTATTTGGTATGGGAAATAATTGACTTTTAAAAGACTAAAAAAATTAGAAAAATGCTTGTCTTTTGTTTTGTGTAAAGTTAAGATAAATTGTTTCTGTATACGTATACAGTTATTCTCACTAATCTACTGATTTTTATTTTATTATACGTATAGAGTTATTCTGTGGAACAGTAAAATATTGTAGAGATCCACTGCATGGTCTCAGTGGATAAATTACTAGGTTGTTTCCATTTTAGTAGATGATATTAATTATTCCAGAGTAATTATTTTCTCTAAAAGCGACTGGAGATGACAATGAATTAATTATTTAATACTTAGAATATTTAATAAATTAAATTTAGTCAAAACCAACAAAGCTTTTAAGACTATGAAATGTGATATCTAAGGTTTCCCTTTGGTAGTTTTTGAATTCTCAAAAAGTCTTTCAATCAAATAATTCTTCAAAGAGAAATTAATTAAAATTTTGTAATGAACAAAAAAAAAATCAAGTAGGTACTAGAAAAACACGTAAGCGGCACTAAATTATTTAATGTGGGCGTATGAGATGCACCTCTGCCTACCCTTTCGGGGATATAGGCGTAATAATATGTACGAAGTATAAAATAGAGTTCTATGACGTCGATAGTAATATGTCACAGAGAAAATTCGGTAACAAAACAACAACAACATCACCAGCCATAGAAAAAAAAATAAAAGAAATTGTCAAGTAATAGAATATATAATAATTATAAATTGTACATTGAGGTGTCCTTTTTCAAAACTCAATTCACATAATAATCACTGGATTTTAAAGCTAATCCTTAAATATACTTAGTTCTAAATAACTATCACAGCTGAAGTAGAGATGTAGATCAAACTAACTACGAGTACCTTTCTCTTACTTTGGCAAACATTTCTGCATTGTCAATTTTGGTGGCTCCGTCATTCTTCCCGAAGAACGTTAGCCTGGTAGTCTTGACGAGCCCCTTGCTGTTCTCGGCTGACTTTCTCCAATACACTGTCTGAACTGCGTTCCGTCCTGCAATATAGCGGGTGGCGCTCCCAATAATCTTGTGTTTGTCCATCTCCAAACAATATAATTTGAAGTATGCAAAGTAGACAACACAGTTTTAAAGAAAACTAATTTCACAGAACAAGTGCTGACTTGTGCAGTTGGCGAATGTTGGTTTTCGTTTGGTACTGTGATGTTGTATTGTGGCAGTATATATAGGGACGGGCACGTGTGGCGTGTCTGACTGATAAGCAGTGCCACAACACAGCTCGTTGTGACGAAGTGTAACAGTATCGATGACACACTTGTCTGTGTGTCAACTTTGCACTTCGCAAACGCGTGATACGTCACACATGTATTCGTTCGTATGTATTATTGTAGCTGTGCCTGTAAGGAAGCAATGCAGCTTTTAACTATTCATATGATAAAATTGTAGTTATGTATTATGTACATTATAGTAAAGGCAATATTTAGTAGCTGGTTGTTTGCACAGTAATTTTAAAACCAATAATTAACCAAAGAATATATATATTTGTAAAGAAATTTTTGTTTCTTATAGTTTGTTTGGTATGTAAATAATAAGTAAAATATCTAATGAAGCAATTCTACGAGTAGAAAGGTAATAAACGTTTTATTAGCTATCTTGTATTTGCTTAGTATCATTAAAGTATGTAGTAGTATTTCATATAGATGAGGCTGTTTATAATAAAATAGTTTTGTTTAAATATTTATATATTAAACTGATCGTAGTTTCAGAGATACTTTGATATAAACTTCAATTACCATTTGTATGTCTCGATGAAAATTTTTAGCAATTTATTTAGGTTTTTAAATGAACATATTTAGATATGGCTATAGATGGATAAGATGCTCAAGACTATAACCCTGTATGGATAGCTAGAAGTGTATTAAACATCCTCATTTTATCAATTAAAATTTGATTCCACTTCATAATAGTGGACAAGCCTATAGCCGTCAACAAGTCTTTTTATGTATTAAATAAAAAAGCTACTGCCCTTAATCATATAATAAAAAATATAATCAAAAGCCTTTCTTAATTCTTAGAAAATAAAAAAAGTATACGCCGTGGTTAAGCAGAGAAATTAGGAATATGTTTTTAAATTGCACGTTTTTACGATTTTAATTATTAGGCAAAGAAATTTGAACAGCGCATTGTAGGCAATTATCACTTTTTAATGTACATATGTTCTTTTTGGTTTGTGGCCAATATTCCGCCTTACAATATCCCATGTTGTTTTAATTTTTTTAATTGAATACGCAATGTCCTTTTCATTATATATTTATTGTAGATTCTTATAAACATAGGACAATTAGGAATATAATTAAAGGGAAAGTTAAGAACCAGTTAAGGCCTTAGTGAAATTAGAACAAAGGGGATATATGTATAAATTGGGAAGTCTAAGCAATAGCTCAAGGATGTCAGGGTCACATACCTGTAACTTGAAATGTCTAAAGCTTGGACCTCAGAGGGCTCAATAACAAGTAAGAGAATATTTAGAAAGAATTTCCTATGCGATTCTGTGGCGATGCGTTCTAATTGCAAACTCCGAACACTTTGTACTTGAATATAATTGCAGTTCTTTGACCACGGCAGTGCTTCCATCAAAAATAAAAGTACATAAGGATTTATTATTTTACACAAACAGGGTAATAACAATAAAAATATTAAATATTAAATAAATTGCACACAAGTTTGAAAGAATCTTAACTCGTAAGTAAGAATTGAACATTTTTCAAGTCAAACAAACAAACGGGCAAGCTTCAAGCTCGTTTGTTTGTTTGTTTGATTTGAAAACTTATGACTACGACTTAAGTTTTTTTTTATGCGATAAACGTGCAGACGGGTCACCTGATGGTAAGTAACTATCACCGCCCATGGACATTAAGTGCGATGCCGGCCTTTTAGGTAGGAGAACGCTCTTTACTTGAAGCGTTGAAGGTCGGATCGGATCGTATCGGTTCGGTATTTCCGCACCGATACGATCCGATTTTATTCCTAAAGTGCCCGGTCCCTAGCAATGGACTCGCTTCTTATTACATACATTAGTGGAACCAGATTCTAATTGACAAAATGTGGGCTTTTAAACTAGATCCACCTTACCTACAGGGGATACAGGAGTAAGCTTGTCTATATTTTAAATAAGAATAGTAAAACAATAATATGTTTTGTACACATTATTTCTTAAACAATATTTACTTTATAATTTTTATTATAAATAAATATAGGATATTAATACACTCGCTTAAATACACACACGCACACCTTTTAACAGGATTGAGGAAAATATTAAGCTAATTTATTATTCATTTACCGGACTCTGTACTTTGTACCCCAGAGCTACGTGTCTAAAAATAAATACACAATTTATTTCTACCTTAATTGGACGCAATTGAAACAATAGGAACGTGTTACTAAACGTTTTGTTTAATAAAAAAGCAAAGAGCAGAGACTCAAATACATTGAATAATTTTAAATTGATTACAGGAAGGTATTTCAGACTTAAATCAAAACCTAAAATTGCCGACACCATCGGTTACAGGGATTTCGAACGTCAATATGCCAAGCGAGAACTTTTAATTGTATTAATAAATTTAAAAAAAAATAAAGTAAAAAAAAGCTTAATTTTTTCCTGTAAATTACAAATATAATTTTAAATTGAGCTTCTTATAGCTTGTATGTGTTAATTTTTGTATGACTTTTTCCTATGTTAGTTTTATTTTCTTAGTGCCTAGTATGTATATAATATAATCTTAAATAGATATAAATGTATGTTTTTAAATCTAGATAAATATGCATCCTGAATCAGGTACACACACACACACACTAATACATACAATTACAGACATACATTTATGTAAATTTATCTAGAAAAACCCCAGAATGGGTGAAGCCCTCCTCCTATAGATGATTAATATTTATCTCTGTCGTGTGCAACTTTCCTGCAATTTAGACCTGCTCTAATTTTTATTTTGTCTGTCCATCTTGTAATAGGTGTTCATCTGCTACATTTTGCCTTGCAGTTTGTCCCAGAATATCTCTTTCTGTTAATCTTTGATCTGTTAGTCTCGCCACGTGACCTGCCTTCTTCCATTTTGGTTTTTGTGCGTAACTGAGACCATTTCTTGCTTTAGTTTTTTCCTTATGTTAGTGCATCGTATTTTGACCAGTTTCTTTATCTTTAACATGCTGCGTTTCAGTCACTGGATCTTAATCTTGACTTGAGCGATTTTTTAATCAAGTATCCCCGTCGTTAATATACAGAAAATAGTTGTTCTGCGCCTCAATTTTCTATGGTTTAAAGTTTCTTATAGCTTTTAAGAAGAAAGAAGTACAGACTGACTATATTGGAGTTGAAAAATTGTTTAAAGAAAGAGCTAAAACTACGATAAATACTATGTATGAAATAATCATAGTGTACTAGGAAACAACTTACTTTTTCCAGTATTAAATTACGACTTAACACTTTTTTTATCTCAGCTTTATTTTTAATTAAGGCCGCCTGATCTACGAATACATCTCAATATAGCTTGTGCTATGGTAACCAGACTGATTCCTGTCTGATTTAAAAAAAATCTTTCTGTAGGACAACATGAACAACGCAGAAGTGAAACTGTAAAAGTACTGTCCTGCCAAGAACCTGATAAAGGCCATTGCATGAATGATTTGGTTTGTAACTTATTTTTTGGGTTTAATAGCATATTTTTTAAAGAAGGTTATAGCAGCTATCATAGCCGATAGGCAGCTGCATTGAACGACAAACTATTTTATATTCATTCACCGATAGTACCTTAATTTATTATTGAAGTTTTAAAGCTTATAAAACAAAATATATGTTTCCATCAAATAAAACAATGCATTGTGTATGAGTCATTTCTTTAAATAATTGTATGTCAACAAAGGGTAATTGATTCTTATGAAATTCATCGAAGGCTGATGAAATGACATTTCACGTGCTTGCAATGCACTGTTTGATCAAATATTGACGTCATCTGTTAAACAATTATGAGAATATAGACCTACACAAAAACTGATGAGCGTATTACAGTCAAAGTGTTTTTATATATTTTTGTACGTAAATGATGCTCATCATAATCAGCGCTTTGCCGAAGCTCCCCCAAGGAGCGCCAACTATCCCGGCCTTGGGCAGTCCGCATCCCTCCGCTGCCAACCATCTTCCTTAAGTCGTCGGTCCATCGTATCGCAAGGCGCCCTACACTACGTTTGCCTACTTTGACACATGTCGGCTACAGCGATTATCGGTCCGCCTGAAGATATGACCGGCCCACTTCCACTTCAGCGTACTGATTCTGTCTGTCAGTTACAAATATCTTCGTTTCGAATTTTATCGACTAGATAAACATAGCATCGCACGCTTCATCTCACGCTGTGCGCCTTCAAACTTGTGGAGAACTGAATGTCCACGTTCCGGCTATCCCGGCGTATGTTATTATGGGTAGGACGCACTGGTTGAAGTATAAAATGTATATATGTATAGAAAAATCATAAAACATAAGTCTTTTTACCAAAAATTAAACAGAATGTTTGTGTTCTTTTTTTGCAGTCCTAGAAATTATTCTTGCCATCAAACATTTAATACATACATATGTATGTACATACTACATATTTACTAACTCGTATGAAATTTCAGTATTAAACAAATGCATTCATCGAATACAATTTCCATATCGAAATGACTATTCTAACCTACATTCATTTTTCATTTCCATTATTCAGTTAAAAAAAAAAAAGAATTTTTATTATTTAATTTATTATCCCCCATATTTGTTAGAGACGATAAAGTCAAAATTGCCAATTGGCAATTTAAAGATCACGTACCCAAACACTATAATAAATAATTTAACACGTAAATGACACTAAATAAATCCTTCAACTTTTTGGCAAACACGCCGCTTATATTGATATTACGTGACTCTAGGCCGACCAATATATTCGACGTGGTAAGGCATAAAATAATCTTGTGCCAATTGAATACGAACTAATATTTATATTTCGCTTTGGACAGTTCAGAAACAGTTTGTTCTTTTATAATATATTTAGTACCTACACCTCAGCTTCTACTCTCCTGGCACTAAATCCATCCATAGGTTAGTAGAGATCGCTTACAATGATAAGAGCGCCCATTGCACAATACGTTAATGTGTAATTTAATAATTATTATTATTTCTTACAGTGTACAATAAAGGTTATTTTATTCTATTCTGTATTCCATCAGTTGACTTGTATATAATAATAATAATCTAATCTATATTTACAGCAATCTATATTTTCTATTCCACATAACAGATAGCAAGTCTACCAAGCGCTTTTTTTCTTCAAAATAATATCTATTTTCTGAACCCTTAAATTAATCAAAGGCCTTCACGAACTATTGCCAATACCTATGAAGTATAAGTGATGTTGTACGTATACTTTTGTCTACTAAATATTAAGTTGTACATTATAAGGATGGCAATAATCACTCTTAACAGTAACAGTATTATAAGATACTATTTATTTATTACAAACGTATGCTGTAGTCAAGTAGGCATATAGGTTTACATAAATTTGCGGCTGATGTCAATGCCTTTCCTTAATGATATCATTCATTCACGCTGTGGTGTAGTGCACGTTGTTGACTGATAGTTGAAAACCAGACTATGTCATACACATTAAACTGGTTCATAATTAAATTTACATAGGTCGAATGAGCTAATTGCCTGGTGATTTTTATGACATATTATGTCATTCACACGAATATTTTGGCCAGTATAAACCTAAAGCAATAAATATAGAAGTAGTAGGAACTAGACTTTCTAATTATTTTTATTTTGCTTATTTAAATTATACTTATTATAAACCGTTTGGTTTTCGGTTAAGAATAAGGTAAAGGAGATAAGGAATTGGACTGATATTTAACAGACAGTATATACATTGAGTCGACTGGCCTCTTGGTCTAGTGTTTAGTGCTCTGATTGCTGAGCCGGACGCGGAGGTCGTGGGTTCGAGTGTGGCGGGTGTGATGTATTCGGTATTTAAAATAAATTTGGTAATATAATAAACATTTTCATTAGATAAACTGGTTTAAATTATACCATGTTATCATTTGTTATATTATAATTTCTTATGCACGTCACTGGAAGATTGTGAATATTGTTGGTTACTAAACATTTTCTAAATATATTTTTTATAAAACAAAAACAATTATTAAATAATAATGAAACATATTGAACCTTAAAGTTCTCATTTCTCAAAGCTGACCTCATACTACATATGTGAAGTTTAAAATGGACTTGACTGGAACGGCACGAAGTATTCTAAGTCTTGTTTAGTTAATTGTCTTAGAAAAGTTCTGCTTGCATAAGATGGTCACGTCAAATGCTACTCAAAATAATGTTATTATTCACCCTTCTAAAGTTCATTACCAAAGCCTCGACTAGGTACATAGATTGCTTTCGGCAACTCGTATGATATTATTATATAAGTAAGTTGTGATGTTAAGACCCGTCCTGCTTAATAATGAATGGGGAGGGAGAAATCGGACTTTAAAAAAATATTATCATCAGAGTAACAAACATATTATATATTCCTAAATTGATAACCGGAGTTGCTTTAAACACCCTCTTTTTTTCACTTACCAAACCGATTGCCATCTACGGACACTTTAGGAAATAAAGATGGGAAAATTTCTAGTCTATTGAAAGAGAAAGGTAAGAACAACGGAAGACCATGTAAGAATAAGGGTATTGCTTATACGGATGACTTAGGGAATGTTACCCCAACGAGTCCGAGCCATCTACTCAGAATAAAATACTTTCCTGTATATCCATTTTCTAAAACAACATTACTAAAGTATAATGTAGGTCAACATTTTTAGCCAACAAGCAACCTGTTTCTTTAGCACCATTGCAGATACATGTGTTTTTCATACATACTTTAATACAGTCGGGCCTGAATCTCTAAAAGGGTAACCAGATGCATACGTTGTTCTTTCAACGGGTACATTGTACTGACCATAATTTAGTAATATTTACGTGAAGGATGCAAGCTTATTGGCGTCAAACGTGCAATTGAATTAGAAAATTTAGAGTATATTGAAAGGGCATTATTTTTTATTGGTAATTTTATGGAGTAACGGGTGTTATGTCTCTCCAACACAAAGGAACACTCCTTCAACCAGGCGAGGTGATCATGCCTGCCTGTTAGGAAGTCGTATATATATAATAATCGCGAGAACTTTATTATCGTGATTGAGGATCGTACTACGTCATTAGTGCAGTGTCTACGTAGTTCGACTTGTCTTCGCTAGATAGTGTCGCTTATTCTTATAAAAAACTGCAATTCAGTACAAATAATTTGTAGCAATTCCTAAAAGTAATCAGACAATCTTGGTGTTATCAAAAACAAGCTATGCTTATTTATATCTCACGATGCTGTGTCGTACATATTTATTTACCAATCGTCACATTATTTACATATGTTCCGAAGGTGTGGCTACATAACCAATATTACTATAATAGATATTATATTAGAAAGGAACACACCGCTGTTTATTATTGTACTTATCGAATAGTAGACTTTAACGTTGTCTAATCAACTTTATTAATCGCCTGGAAAAGGTAATCAGTCGCCTTTACGCAACTGACATACAATTCTTTCTTTTGTTTTTTTTTCTTATTTTTTGCGGCATAACGAGTTAGTCATTTTTTTGAAATAATAATAGATAATTGTTTTTGGCATACAATTTCAGTACGCATAAATGTCAATTAATGTTTTTGCCTTAATTTTGATTGGCATAAAGTTATAAGACCTTTTTTATTCACTTGGCATACTATAAAGATGGATTAGATTAAATTAGAGAGACCATTAACGAACGACTGCTTTATGCTTTAGAATAGTATGCTTAACAATTATTAAGCTTATAGTAATTATGCTTAAAAAATATATGCCTAAACAGTTATACCAAATTATTTTTTTGCGTAACTATTATTGATATAAGTAACAGTATGCCATGTTAAATTATGACATACAATTTTATGCGAATAAATAGTTCACTTGAAAAGGCCTTCACAAATAAAATGAATAAATAATTAATAGTAAATTATGATACATCTATATATTGCTATGATTGTAGACTACTACCGCAGCAAAATTTACAAAACTATTTACACGCATGTTTGCAGGCCGCTTATGAACTAAATAATATCTCACATAAAGTTAACTGCGATGATATGTGTTTTAATAGACAAAGAGATGACACAACTGTAATATGAAATATGTTACTAATGTTTAACTCCAAACATATTTCTACAATCTCTTTGTCAACTTGATGATGCAGTGTTTGTTTAGGTGGCAGTCTTAAATGAACAAATATTTCTAAAATTAATATAATTATAAACTGCACAGATTTCTAAGTGGATCTTATGTTATAAAAGCGAAGAGTAAAACTGCCTCTTAGAGTACGTAGTAGAACAATACATATTTTGTATGGTTTCTAGAACACGGATAATTACTAGTTAATCCATCTAAGCAAATGGAAATTATAGTTACTGATTGAACTGATGTTATTGATAAAACACTAACCACTAAAATAAAGAAAAAAAAACATCATAAAATAATTGGAAATATTTACAAACATGCATCGTAAATTTTATCTGCATCGTTGCCTATTGGTAGCTATTTATTCGCTGAACATGGAAAAAGCCAGCCGTCTCGTCACGAGAAGTGTTGATCGGTCGTTTAACTAATTCCTTGTTGAAGGAACCAGCACTCGGAACCCATGACACTAGCACCTCCACCCCAAACTACTCAAAAAATAGCTACCAATTAATTTACTGTACCGTTTGAGGCTCTCTGGTCTCGGATGCAGCAGCAGCGCCGGCACACCTAACTGTACTTAGAAGATCCGATGAGGCAAGGGTGGTGACGCAAGTTGCCACACATCCAATGTCTAACCATCTTCCATGGTAGTAATGACATACCATCTGGTCTCTTCCCATCGTCTCATACCAGACCATTGGGCTCACGTACGGCCGGAACTGCGGCGATGACAACAGCACGACTCATTATGTCATTGATGTTTCAACAGTTTCTCCACAGTTTCAACGCTGTGAAGAAACACAAGAACACTGTAATAAAGAATTGTAATAAGCCGTCCTCCAAGCATGAATGGCATCGGTCTTGGAGGACGCTTTAGAATTAACACAGCCCATTTGTAAAAGTTTTTCTTGTTAACTCTTCTGTGCCGTGGACGGATAACAGAACTGCGGGAAGTCTGACATCCGAAATTTTTCGAACGCGAAGACCAACCAAGCGAACTCGTAACTAAGCTTGGAGCTAGGCTCGGTCGTACACATTTGAATTTTTGGTAAGGGTGAATAATTTTCTCAATTGGTTCTATTAGTGTTTAATATTTCCAAAGTTGCTCTGATCGAATTGCAAATGGACAAAAACGAATTACAGTGAAGACCGAATGTAAGCAATTTTTATTATAATACTACAAAAAACATTTTCGGTTAAAGGGCTCGGACTTACCGTCATCAGCCAGTTAGTTATGTGTGTATATATGAGTGCTCTATTAAACTCCCAATCCAGGTGTATAAGGAATATATATCCTTTTATTATATGATGTTTTTTATTCCCTTTGTTGTCCATGATTCTTAGATAGTGGCTCGGACTGTGACTTGCTTGAGCTATTGCATACACTCCCCGCAATTGATGTACTATATAAGCAGTATCATTTTCCTTCCCATTCTATCTTCCCTTTCGTGTCAATATACTCCAAATTTTCCCTTTCTAATTCCCAAAGTTGCCGGGATGATGGCAATAGGCTTGCCCCATGTAACGTAAATGGATTAAATTATAATCGGCAGAATGCTGGCGTTAATTAAAACCCTACCTACCCCTTGCGGGATGCAAGCGCTAAGTGTATGATAAGATACGCGTAAATCTCATTTTCACTACAAAAGTGTCTATTGTAGTTCTATTTTAATATGTATTGTAATTAATTACAATATATTGTTATATGTGTATATACTTCTGTCAGTTATATCAATAAATAATATTATTGATGATAAGGTCGTCTACCATAATTGTTTATTACACTACTGTATTTTATACAATTTGATTTATTTCTTGTACTAAAATAGAACGTAACAATTACCGTTATTTGTTACGTTCTATGTTCAAATGCCGTGATGACAATGACAAAAATGTTAAGGTAGAGGCGAGTATTCGTATTTTTTCTAGTTGCCAAGTAAGATTAAACATTATTCCCAAGAACAACCAGATAATTATTAAACTAGATTAAGGCATAATTGAATAACTTTGTTTCTGCAAACTGAATAATAGAAGTAATAGATTTACAACTTAACATCAGGTTACCGAGTACTAAAGTAGTTTTGTTTTTGATTTGGTTCAATAATTCGGTCCTTTTCTATCCTGCCTTTTCTATTCCTTAAATAGGATAAAATTATAAGCTGTAAAATGATTACCCCTTCAGGGATACAGACGAGAGTGGGTGTATATGTATGCATGTGTGCAATTCAATATCTATATGTTAAATAACACAAAAATATAATAATGTATTCATAAGGCGGCGCACTGTGGGACCGATCGGTATATTTCATCTCAAAAATCGATAACTTTGTTGTTTTGTGATGTTTCCCCTTGAATTTTTTTTTATGTATTAATGAATATATAGGCAATAAAATAAATTAAACATCATTATTTTAAAAGTTATATAATTTTCATAAAAAATGACAAAGATAACGATATACGAAATTACATACAAAAAATTATACAGTTATAATAAAATGACAATAAAAGTAACACTTTTACTTAAAATAAGTTTAAGACTTAATTATTATTATTATTATCAAACAAACATGCTAAAAAATGACACCATATAAAAAATTGCGATCCTATTCATAACCTCCTATTTCCAATAATTCTTTAGCTTCGTCAAACAATTCTTTGGATATTACAAAACTGGGTTCATTTAAACTAGATATATAAGGATCAGATGTATATAACAAAATATGCAGAACGTCCTCGTTTGTTGCTGATCTGGAACACTTCCTAGCGTGATGTAACCTATATTTTTTGTAATCTTTATTCCTGGCTTCCTGAGCATCTTCGGATAATTGTCCTATAGGCAGAACTGCATAATGCTCTATTATTTTAGCACCATGTATAAGTACTTTATGGACCGAAGATGGCATGTAATACCAGTTATATTTGCTTACGTATAATTGCGCGGTTATCAATGTATACTGCCCAAATTTTTCTGCGTTTATAGGGAATCCCGATGACATGGTTTGAAGAATTACATAAAATCTCTTAATTAATTCTCCATCAATTCCAGTTATCCCTCCAGAGCATTCGTAATTTTGGAAAAATCGCCTTGCTGTATTTCCGTCATTGCTATTACCGGAACCTTGTCGTGGTTTATCAATGTGCAAACCAAGCACTTCTCGGAAACGTTTTTGGACATATTTTTTCTTGTCTTCTTTAAGTTGCTTGTTTTCTGGAGTTGTTGCTGACCACTTCTCAAAACCCAAATTATAAGAAATATGGAGGATCGTCTCCATAAATCTTATCCATGCATGTAGTGTCGACAATCCGTATTTAAATGCATCTTCATTTTCAACTCTTGATGTAACTTTTAAAAGATCGTTCATTTGTCTGGGAGTTGCTCCACAAACAGTGCAGGTAGCACTGGATGATGTGTTCGTTAACACTTGAGCAACTTTCCCATCAATCATTGTCATAAACAGTTCATGTTTAACCTCGATGACTTTGTCGTCTATAGACACAAGAGTTGAAATCAATTGATTAATTTTGGCTTCAATTTCACTGACAACCGCTGTAGTTTTTTCGGGTGTTTCTTTTGCAAATTCTAATGAAATTGGTCTGCAATATCTAACAGATGAGCAAGTAGGATTCTGCCATATAACTGTAGACGTTTCTTCGTCTACTAGTCGCAGTGGTACAAGGGACACTATAAACAAATTAGCATCCGATATTTGTTCGTTTTCTTCCGGTAGAATTTGTTTATACTCACTTTGCCCGGAAGATCCATCATACCCCCATTTAGTGAACAGCTTGAGACGATTGTAGTTTGTCGAACCTGACTTTATCTTTATAATACGGCAGACTGTATGGTCTAAGAGATCTTGCAGATTAATTTTTGCGCTTATATTTGTCACCGTTATGCTAGATGCAGGCGGATAGCAAGCCTTTTTTGCTTCACTTAGTATTTGATACGAAGGTAAAACAGAACTTAAATTTTTATCAACGAGCCTCTTTCTTAGGTACCCATATTGGGCTTTCGTTAGATCCGTTTCAATACACATGCTCAATGCCTCTTCTTTTGTAAAAGAAAGTGCACTATCTGGAGTGATTATGGTTTGTAGAATTGCTTTCTTCTCGTCTTTTTCCTTGTTTCTGATAATAGACACAATTGACGCTTTGTCATTTTCACCCATAGATCGTAAACCTTGCACATAAGCGTTACGGACATGTCCCATTCCATACTCCTGGAGCAGTTCCATATTTTTTCGTTTTTTTGTGTTTTCCGAACACTCGTCGTATGGTTTTGTTGGTCTACCACGATCACCAGAAGTATTCAAGCCAGATATTTCAGAGGTTGAGGTACTGCAAGAATTCAATGGTACTTTAAATTCACCGTTTAACCAATTTGAGTATAGACTCTCGAACCTGTCTGGCTTTCTTTGAGCTTTCGTCCATTTCTGGTTGCAACTTGATGTTAAATTTTTTTGAATACTTTCTATTACAGTGATAACGTCAGTTTCCGACAGTTGAAAGTTGTTCAACAAATATTGTCTAAGGTCTGAAGTACTCTTCCCTCTTATTATTTGATCACAAAGATCGCGTCGAACACAAACGAATTCACTCATGTTTTTTTCTGTTAATTGTTATCGAAAAGAAGTATCTGAATACTTTGATGAATAGTATGCTGAAAACACGCGTATATAAAGTCCCAATATTTTGGTGTCTTGTGCAAAAACCGCAGGGTAATTGATTGTGATAGTTGTCATCGAAATAGTGTAATCAGTAGATACTGGTTGTAATAAATTACCGCAACAGATAAATAGAACTTCCGCAACAATACAGTTTATCATACTTGTGGTTTATTACCGCTATCGAAAGTACCAAGTGAATATTCTTGTAGTCTATTTATTTGTTAATGTATGCTTCTATCATAGAAATGAAAAAAAAAGACAAGTTAGACATCAAATATAATATATCACAGTAAAAAAGAAGAACCGAACATAAGTTTCGAGATTTTTTTTTGCCCCCGATTGACATGTTGCCTTGAAATCACCATTCGCGCAAAAAACGCGCAATTTTTTTTTTGGTCCTCGTATTACTGAATAGGTAAGGTCTCAAATAGAGTGATTAACTTGACACCGGCAGCTTTCGGCAACATAGAAAAGTCCAATTGAAATAAACAAAATCGAAATTTTCTTTACTTTACTAAAAAAAATAAAAAAATATATATATCATTATTTTTTTTTACAAAACTGAACGTGGATACAAAGTGTACATTCTGATCTATCTAATGATGTATTACACTAATATGTTTCCATGGAAAACATCCGAATAATTTTGTGTTGAACTTCCTTAACGGTAATTTAATTGGCATGAAAATATTTATGCTCAATGTTTGAGGTTCACTTTATAAACATGAAACTAAATTATTTAATTTTTTTTGGAATTAATTCGAAAGTTGCATCCTTTGAGGGTATAAAAATATAAAAGGATCTATGGATTTACGACTTTTGTCAAAACCATTTATGAGATGGCAAATAATGTTTGGGCCCATAGTGCGGCGGTAGCGTGATGGCTGTGGCCTTATTTTCTTTTGTATTTTTTTTATTGTATAGTGGGAGAAACGAGCAGACTGGTCGCCTATAGATACGGGCAAACTGTTTTTAGAAAATAGGTACATATTGGTGTTTTATAATTGAAGTGATAACTTCTTATAGGAGAGTAAACCGCTTCGTTATGTAACGAGTTACGGCGCCAGTCTGTCTGGCTTCCCTTTCTGTCACGCATACGGCAACTGTAGTTTAGTTTAGTTTAAGTTATTTATCACTTCTGTCGGGCGTCCCGAGATGCATATGTTTTTTAAATAGTATGTACCTACATTAATCCGTCCAAATGATAAAGTTTGAAAATTAAATCTTATCTTATTTAAATACAAAGATAAGTCGAAATGTCAAAGCAATTTCGAACAAGAACGTCGCTGAAGAACTTTTGGAGATTTAAGATTTCACTCCGCAGACGGGATGGGTATCGATATTTTTCCAAACATGATTAAGCAAAAACTAACTTAGGTAATTTGTTTTATTTGAGGTGTACTTAAAATATCAGATTGTTTTTTTATTTGTGTAAGCCGTATACAGATGTGATCGGTATCGAGATCTAAACTAGATTAAACAAAAAAATACGATTTCTCAACTCAGAATTTATTAAAAGGCTCCTTGACTTTGATACTGGCGCATCTGATATATTTCCAGTTTCAAAGCTATTCTCATCTTGAACTAATAATAATTATAATAAATGCTCTTTATTATGCAATAAAAAATAAAGAAAATATCAGAATAAGTACATATAATCAAGAAAATGCACAATGGGCGGCCTTATCGCTAACAGCAATTTCTTCCCGGCAACCTTTGGATGGACAGGATTGATAAAAGTGAATATATTCATATCTTAAACGTATAATATATAATAATCAGTACTTGTGTACATCCATACATATACAGATATATAACCATACGTAGGTATACATGTAAAGATATATATATACATATATATACACATAAAATTATCAATAAAAGAAAATTAAATATTCGTTTTCTGACATATTTTTTTTGGATAGAGTGGACCTACCAACTCAGGCATCAGACAATTCATATAAAAAGAGACTAATTTAGATTCCATCTCCTTGCTCCAAAATTCTTCATCTTTTTCCAGTACTTCAATTTTGAGTTTGTTATCTCCATACCATACGGCAAATAGGCATTTTGCTTTTTTTTGCTATATGCATTATATGTTTGCAAAAGAAGCGGTGGAAAGAAAACGGGAGAGAGTTAGTACTCTTCCGTCCCGCAGAAGACGCACAAGGCACCGGAGAGTGTAAACTGACCTCCGACCTCCATGAGCGCTGGTCTGAGGGCGACAGATTGGACTATCCATTGCCTTAGCAGAAGCAGGCCCGTGACGGCAGCACGACTTGTTCCACGAACGCCTGACTAAATATGTCAGGGGGTCGGGACACCCCCCACACACCATATTGGGGTCACCGTGCTCAAAACGCGGCCATGTCTGCCGGGGTACACAGGGACTTCTTTTCTAGGGTACATCTGAGGCCCCGGCCATAAGACCCGGTGACGGAACGCCCGGTAAAGTGACGACCCGTGGGGGTTTCCACACAAAAAAAGTATGTAATTGTAAATGTGTCTCCCTAATAATAAAACAATTTCGGAAGAAATTATTTACTTATTCGAATAAAACATCTTAAACAATTTAAATATATATATAGGATAGCTATATAGACAACTGATATACTACCTACTTATAACATTATACAATTTTCAGTTATAGGTAATAATCAAATCGCCTCCATAGCTTCCTCTGTTCTCCTTATAATTACTGTAAAAGGCTGACTCAAGGTTAGCCACGCAAAGTAATTTATAAAAAAGAAAATGTTGTCTTTGTTTCCTATTGTATGGAAATACGTAATAATATGAAGTTTATTTATAAACCTATTGAACGTGCGCGCGAGCAAACAACCCCTCTCACATCGGCGCACAGCGCGTTATTAAAAACCGTTCAGGCCGTTTTGTACTAAACGTTAAAATTTCGGCAATTAAGTTGAATATCGTATGCACTCTTTGATCATGTTCGATCACAAAACTAAATGGCGTAAGTCCCAAATCTTATTTTGCTTATAAGTACAGTAATAATTGATGTAGAGAAAAAAATATCTTATGATTGGATAACAAACTATATTTTCTTACTGTGAATACTTATTTTAGACATAAAGCCCAGAAATTTTGCTTTTATTTGCATAATCTTCAGAAAAAGACATGATTTTGGAATAAAAAATGAATTGGTCGAAAATGTTACAATTACGTAACTGTCTTGTAAATGAATAGAAAAAGAGCCAATAAATCATATATCAAAGCTCCGTATTGATTGTATGTTTGACTGTTTCATAATATTAGGCCTGCTCTTAATAGCCGGTTTTCTATGAGGCTGTAGCAATTCGCCAGGTTTTCCATTTATAAAGGTCACCTTTCCTTATCGCCAAGCTTAGAACTTAGACGACCAAATTATTTTGTTCTGAGTTGCCTACTCTTTTTGTTTCTACCTCGTCTTTTTGTTGATACTTAGATTTTGAGATACAAGTTAGGTTCATTAAAATATTCAACGTTAATTTTGTATATAAATCATGCGTCAATTATAAGTGTACTCGTATCTCTGAATAAAATAAAACATCAGCAATAAGATTTTGTTTCGTATCTGTAGTTAAGTTATTCAACTCTTGTTATCTAATATTCGCTCGTAAACAATTGTGTACCACAACATCGGCTGACTTCCTTTCTAGAACGTCATAGAAATGTATTTGCCTATTAAGTACGTAATAATGAAACTGTGGCAGTTTTTTCGGTTGAAATATATAGTGAAACAACGCCAAAGAAGTGGTATAGCGGTACAGTAACAAAAATAAAATTCTAGGATACATACCTTGACCTATGCAGGCTATAGGTCAACAAACGAGAGGTCATTGAATTTCCGTCACATAAAGATATCTGAGCCATCCCAAGCTTGCTCGATCACGTCGAGTGCATATTAGTCACTCCGTAATGTTAATTCCACCTCTTGTAGGTAGTCGTATACAATCCGAAAGTATGAGGCAGGGCATTGTCATGCAAACAGACAGCAATAATCAATTAAATAAAAAAATACCTAAATAAGAAAGAGAAGAGGGGGTGGGGAGATTTGAAAAAGAAGAAGGGAATGATCCGAGGAAAGAGAGAAGAGGTCTGCCTCCAGATACCTCACTAATTTCGGAAGAGCCATGCTTAGGCACGAATGGGCTGGCTCGACCGGTGTGGCCTCACAGAAAACCGGTTGTGAAGCAACACTTGCGTTGCATTTCACCGAAATTAAAGGCACCACAACTCTGCAGTTGCAGGTGTCCATGGACGGCGGTTGTCACTTACAATCAGGTGACCCGTCTGTTTGTCTGCCCCCCTATAACATAAAAAAAATAAGCAACCGATTTTCTTTATGTTTGCCCTCCCACAATAACTTAAATTGTGTGTTCAAGGTATATATGTACATATATATAAAGATTTAAAACCAACTTTTTGAATCCTATCCATTTTATCCTTACTTTCTGTCCATTTCTTTACACGCCATGAGCGTTGTCGTTAGACCTAAACTCTCTGCCAGTGTACACATTGCACCAATCAGTAATGCATTTAGGACAAAGGTAGAAAGATGATGATAACGAGTATAGAGCTCATGATCTTCAAAGAGCTGTACATATTCTTTTTACTCATATCTAATAACACTCTTGATAGAACACCTATTAAACAAAATGTATTACTACTAACTACATCGAAATTAGTCCATCTTTTGAAGAGCCACAAACAGACACACAGAGACATATGCTACACTTATAACACCCCTATTTTTTGCGGCGGAGATTAATAAAATATTACGAATATATGTGATAAATATTATTGTTCTGACGTAACATGCGTACGTATTCTATTAAGTATCTTGTTTACACTAACAATTTAAATTGAGGCTACAATAATATGTTTTGAAGGTACTATTGACTGTAGTAATATTATTTGTTGGACATTTTGTTGACTTCAAATCCTACTCGTTTTAATTATTTCACTTTAAGCGAAATCCGCTATATTTTTTATAAGCTTATTTGGGCTGCCATACTCACAAGTACTCGAGTAATAGTAACGCAATTTCGTTAAGAAATAATAAAACTAAAATAATTTCTAAATTATTAATTAATTATTTTTTTAGAGGACCCAACTTCCCGGCACCAGTCTGTTTAAGTTATAGTTACGTCACCATGACATGCTTGCACTGTTGCTTATACACCCTTTTTTTATGTGGGGTAATCCTCGTGGACTATTCACCGCCGGGGTTATCGGCGGAGGGGTGTGCCTTGACCGGCTAAAACCGCCACGGTGTTCTTTCCTTGTACCTGCTGTCCAGGGCCGCGAGAACACGACATTCTTCCGCGACCGGCAGGTGACCGTCCGCCGGAGTCGACCCCATCTCGATTTGAAGGGGAGAGAGGATTATGCCTCACCCCCCACCATCATTCCTTGAGGGAGGCGCGAGGAACACTGCGTGCCTCCAAGCTCGGACCCGCTAAGCGATCAGGGCGGTGAACTGAACCCCAGGTTCACCGCCCTCAGACGCCAACAAAAGTATATTTTATTAATATATGTATTGTATCAATAAAGTATAGACGTTAACAAGGTAATCTTTCTAAAGAATGTTATTAATTTTTCAACAATGTTGCAATATTGCATAACATGAGGTCACTCACACAATGTAATAAATATGTATGTCTTGCGAAATGAAAGATATCGACCCTGATCTAATCATATCTATTAATTTTTTTTTTTTTTTTTTTTTTTTTTTTTTTTCTGATTAAAAATTACCCCGTGTACTAACTGCATGAATATAAGTCATATATATATATATATGTGTGTACCCCAGTACCAGCTTCTCCCTGTTGTCCACATTCAACGGAGAGCGTCTCGCATCATCGACTGCCAAGATATTTCTGATCAGCTTGACCAGAGGCATTGTTCGGACTTATACCGGCTGCAGGTTTCCGCCATCATTCTACGCGACAAAATATCCATCACCATCACCTCGTTGATTGGCACTCCACTACTGTGCGCTTGTCCAGAAGCTTTGAACCAGCCTATGGAACAAATTGTCGCCTGCCGTATTTCCGGACCGATACGACCTTCAAACCTACAAGAAAAGAGCATACTCCTTCCTAAAAGGCTGGCAACGCACTTGTGACTCTTGAGTTGCAAGTGTCCATAGACGGCGGTAGTCACTTACCATCAGATGACCTATCACATAAAAAAACTATTTACATGCCGATGTGGCTAAGATTCGCTCTCTGAGAAACATTAAAATAATGCGGTAAATACATGTCGGTAAGTCATATTTATTATCATATGAATCGCGTTTATACATGCATATATACATACATATGCTCACAACAACAACTACACAAAATTTGGTGGCCTATCTATAATCGTTTATGGAATATATAAATAACCATACAG
The DNA here is from genome assembly GCA_947561695.1 of Tyria jacobaeae. Taxonomy (NCBI): domain Eukaryota; kingdom Metazoa; phylum Arthropoda; class Insecta; order Lepidoptera; family Erebidae; genus Tyria; species Tyria jacobaeae. The sequence continues at coordinate 16,442,381 of OX387220.1, forward strand.
TGCCGGTTATAAAGTACGGGTAGAAAGTACGGCCATAAAGTTGCCCCCTGTTACATTAATGGGACAAAATTCTAATTGTCGAAATATTAGTATTTAATACACTTCTGCCTATCCCTTAGGGGATATAGGTGTTTCATCGCGTAACACTATGAATTAAACACGCATACCAAGAGCTCCTGTTAGACATTTATTTACATCAAAACTAAATGTTTTCGAATTATCATATAACTGATGATTATGAACAGCTATTTAAATAATGAATTTTGAATCAAAAATCTCCTATAAGCTTATAAAGTAATTTGTGTCAATTATCACTTATTACTTTTGCTAAAACTTAAAATAAACATACTGATATTATTATAATATTACTGATATAAATTAAAATAAACATATTAATACAAAGCAATGAATGCTGACTTTAACCAGTTATATTTAGATTGAAAGCAGTTATCACTATAAACACTTACAAAGATTCAAGTAATGATAACACTCATTAGCAGATGCATAGTTTATTCTTAAATGAGGTTACATTAAAGTGATGGTACTAAGTATTATTTGTTTGCATTTTTAATCACAATATATAACATCCAAAAATATTTTTTTTTAGAAATAGGTCAAAATTTTAAACTGTATCTCACTTCCAATATTAAAACCGATGCAAATGATACCTCGCATGAGAAAATCTATTCAAGTGATCCATCGCGCCTTGCCACGCCATCTAGTCTCTAGGGCCGAAACAAAGAAACATCATACACATTTACATACATACATGTACACTAAAAACACAATCCTCTTTCTTTGCATAGTTGGTTAAAAATGCAGTTTCTCAGTTCGTTGACTGATTCGCTTTAAAAGTAATAAATCCTTCGAGGGAGCATTTTTATTTTTATCATCATTGTTTGCGTTAGAAAAGCACTGTAAGGTAATACACAAAGTATCTATCTGTAGGACACAAAACTGCAGCCTCATTTAAAATAAAGTTTTTTTCTTTCATTTAATAGATCTTATTATAAAGATAAAATGTACCTTAGGTGCTTGTCTAAGGCCCACAAAATGTGTATGCAAAATATCATGATAATCTATTAAGTGGTTTAGCTGTAAAAGCTTAACGAACAAACAAACTCACTTTTACATTTTATGTATGATCTGTACATATTTAAGTGATCATGATATCTTTTCTTGTCTGTACATAAATATTAGTGTGCAAAGTTAATCTGAGTATAGACTACAAATGTTTATCTTAAGTTGACATAACATCTTGTACACAAAGAGAAAGCCTATCTTAATTCGTTGACACGTGAAACTGTATCTTAGTAATTATTTAATATGATAAATTAAACAATGAGGCTGGTTGTTTGCTTCTTAGTTTTGTTTTAACATCTAAACTGTTGAACCAAATGTACCGAAATATTTGCACACATATGTCACACATCGTCAAGAGCACGGAAAAGGGGCAAGGATACGTTTTACCAGGACAAAATAAATTTTACAGGAGTGGAGCTGCTGAAAAAAGGTAAAATAGGAAGTAAGTAAGTACTCTTTATTGAACACCAAATATACATATAAAAAAGAAAAAAAATCTGATATATTTTCACATAAAACATACAATCGGGGTCCTATCACAACAACCAATATCTTGCAGGCAACTTTTTTTATGGACAACAGTAGACAGTAAAGTGTAAAATACAAATACCCACAAATAAAAATAACCTGAACTGAACTTCTCAAAAGTATATTATGTAATTTTTTAATGTAAGCTATAAAAATTACCACTTTATTCTTAATTTATTTGTATAGTGCATTATTGAACTGAGTTATGTATTACACATGTACATTACGTTCAGAAAATTCGTAATGACTATATTACTATACATTACAAACAACATTTAACACACACATTAAATTAATAGAGATAATATTAAATACACACTCACAAAGTCATTATAGATCGTCTGCAGTTGACAACGCATATATTTATGTACAAATATAATATAATAGGCCTTTGGATTAATAAAGTTACTGTTTATTTTTACAAAGACTTAAACTAATTTTGCTTATTTGTGTTCTTCTGAACATTCAAAACTTCTTTGGAACATTTCTGGGCCGAGTCCTTACTACAGTCGCAATGGTGGCAGGCGGACACAATTCTGATCAGACATCACCATCTTAGCGACCGAGTGCAAGGATTTTCCGAAGCAGCCGTGCACGGAAAGAACTAATTATTTCTAATGAACTAATTATTTTCTAAAGCAAATAAGTTGTGACGACAATTTCAGTTCCCTTCTTTTGGAAAGATCACCCCGATTATTTGCTTTAAAAGCTTTTGAAGATCATCAGATCAGTATCGCAATATAACTCCTAGCATTGTGCACGTTACAGAGGCAGAAATATATTGAACGGGAGAACTCAGTAACACCATGCGTAAACATCCGTTTTTTCAACAAAATTATTATTACAAAATTTGTACAGACCTCGATATTCCTTTAACTATTTATAACACTTGTTACTCGAAAACTAAACTACTATGCTAGTTTTAACAAAACAGACCACTGCGAAACTTGATAACTTAACATTTCAACTTTTTGGTTCGCAGTTACATAATATTTATTTTATTCCTATTAGTACATCTAAAGTCTTATGAGTACATAAATATTGTTTAAGTTATGCTTGTCTAATTCAGTGTAAATTCACCTAAGATCACTAAGATACCATTTTCCTGCCCATCCTTAATGAGATTTTACCTGTTATCACCCATATCCTTAATTTTTCCATTGATAGCGGAGTATTTCCATCAGCATGGAAAGATGCTCAACTCATTCCTTTACCAAAGAATCCCAAACCTGTCTGCTTCTCAGAATATCGACCCATCTCAATTTTACCATTTCTGTCAAAGGTTCTAGAACGCCATATCCACCATCAGCTCAGTACATTTCTTTGCAGAAACAACCTACTGAACCCGTTCCAATCCGGTTTCCGTCCGGGCCATAGTACGACTACCTCTCTAGTCAACATTACAGATGATATAAGGACAGGTATGGAGAATGGAAAAGTCACAGTCTTATGTCTCCTAGATTTCAGCAATGCTTTTAACACTGTTGACTTTGACATTCTCCTTGCAATACTTCACTCAATCAACATATCTCCAACTGCTATTGACTGGTTTCGTAGTTACCTGTTTGGCCGCCGGCAGCGTGTCAGACTGGATGATAACTTCTCCACCTGGTTTGACACTGCTGCTGGGGTGCCACAGGGTGGCGTTTTATCACCTTTGCTTTTTTCAATATATATTAACACAATCTCAAACAATCTCTTCTCTTCCTACCACCTTTATGCAGACGATTTGCAAATATACTGTCAAGCCAATTCTGACATGGTGCCCCATGGCATTGATACCATCAATAAAGATTTATCAACTATAAGCAAATGGGCCACCATGTTTGGGCTCAAAGTTAACCCTAAGAAGACTCAAGCAGTAATTGTCGGTAGCCCAAGATATATTGCTAAGATTAACAACTCGACACTTCCGCAAATCTCATTTGAAGGCGTTACCATTTCTGTAAGTGACAGCGTAAAGAGCTTAGGAATATACATCGATAAAACCCTCTCATGGAGTGTCCAGATCAAAAATGTCAGCCGTAAAATCTTTGCCTCTGCAGCTTCTCTAAGAAGATTACGTAATTTTCTTCCAACACCTACTAAAATTGAACTCGTGCAATCTATTCTTCTTCCCATTCTTGACTATGCCGACGTCAGCTATCTAGATCTCAATGAAGACCAACTTGATAAACTTGAGAGACTTCAGAATTTCTGTATAAGATTCATATACGGATTACGCAAATATGATCATATCTCACAATTCCGCACTAAACTCAAGTGGCTTCCGATTCGCCTTCGCCGGAATACTCATATCCTTTCCCTTCTGTATACTATCTTGTTTCACCCATTTACCCCTATCTACCTAAAACGACGTTTCTCATTTATACGTGACACACACAATAGGTGCTTGAGATCATCAGAAAATCTGACTTTGGAAATACCAACTCACTCTACAATGTTTTGGGATAAATCGTTCACTGTGCAAGCCGCACGCATTTGGAATGCATTGCCAGAGGATATTCGACGGGCTCAATCACTAGCTTTCTTTCAGAAGCTCGTCAAGGATCACTACCTATCTCAGTAATACTTATTTATTGCATATATTTATGTATGTGTATGTGTATGTGTATGTATGTGTATATATATGTATATATTACCTGTTTTTAATTGTAATTTGTTTTTACTTAGTTCTTTTTCTATCTCTTATTTTTGTTTATTATTGTTTTTTTTTATTTCTTTTTCTTTAATCTTTTTTTTTACTCTTTGTGCACCACTATTACCTAATTCTTTACAGTACAGTCCATCAGGTTGTCTGGAAGAGATCGCAGATTGTGATAAGACCGCCATTTGTACTCACCTATTATTATGTTTTTTTTTTGTTTGATACCTCACGTGTACAATAAAGAGTACCTATCTATCTATCTATCTATCTATCACTAATGAGTCATTTTTAATGATCCGTTACTCAAAACCAAAAAAAAAACATTTTTGTACTATTACTCGGTTGTCCGTCTATCTGTTTGTCCGAATAATCCGATTGATTGATTTGTTGTTATATCACCTAAAAAACTCGCAAACTAGCTCGTTGTAATCTAATTTCACTTGAAAAATATTAAAATTAAGATCATAGTCTCACCTCAAAGGCCGGCAACTTGCGACCCTTGAGTAATAGGTTTCCATGAACAGCGGCAGTCACTTACCGTGAGATGACCATTTGGGCTCGTTTGCCCCTACATCGTAAAAAAAATATATAACATGCTAACAAAAACGAAATATCGTATTTACATCTGTACTATATGTACATATACATATATACTTATGTTCTACACCTACATAGACTACATAGACTTGTAAGTCACTTCAGTACTCATTCACCTCCTCCTTCCCTCCAATTGCAAACGTAACTAATTAGTTTTGTATTGAATTGCCTAAAATTGCTTTCAGTTTCAAGATTTGCTAGAGAACGATAACAACTGTTATACGTAGGTATGTGTACATCACAGCTAAGAGTCAAGGTTCATGTATTATTCAAAGGTAATCTTAAGGGTCAAGTACTTTAGACCCAGCTAGGATTCTTGTTAACACCTTCCACTAAGCTTAAATGTATAGTTCCGAAGTAGGTTAATGTATACACCATTAGGTACAGCTGAACAGCGGCTAACTTACTGAAGCTATAGAGTAGAGCGTATATAGAGAAACATTTACCGATATCAAAGATGTATTATTATTTTCGATGTTTTTATTTGAATATTTTGGGTCGTTTGTTTACACCTTCTAACTATACTCAACATTTCTAAGTGGAAAAAAAATAAAAAGGTATTTACTTATATCGTAACCTAACCCAAATATAATAAAGTAATCATTCCATTAATTCACAGTATTCCAATAAAAGTTAAACATGAAAGTGAATTCTGTGTAACAATTAATTTATTATTTTGTTTGTAATCATTTTTAGGGTTTTGCGTTATATGCTAATTATCCTTACTACTACATTGATGATGAAATTCAGATCGAGAAACTATTATAATATTTGTGCCAAACAAAAATAAGTGAAAAAAATAATACGCACAGGATAAAATAATTTAAATAGTAACTTAAATAATAACAACTTATAAGGATATCTTTTCTCACTATAATGGTTGTTATGGTCACACACACTATACCACAGACAATAGGGCACGCCACAATTTCGGCGATAAGGCCCATCATGAAGGATTGGCTTGAGAGGCGACATGGCAGCCTCTCCAGCCGGTTGACGCAGATACACACCGGACATGGCTGCTTCGGTAAGTATCTGTGTCGTATAGGCCGGGAGCCAACGTCTGCCATCATTGCGGAGGCTGTCGCGAGGACACTGCACAACACACACTTGTGGAGTGCACAGTGCGCCAAAACCTCGTGACGGCTCTAGGTGTGGGAAGCCTCTCCCTGGCGACCATGGTTCTGTCCATGGTCCGAAGCGAGAGCGAGTGGGATTCCGCCGCCTCATTCTGCGAGGAAGTCATGTTGGCTAAAGAGGCGGCGGAGAGGATACGGGAGAGGACAAATACTCACCTGTCCCGCAGAAGACGCATCAGGCGCCGGAGAGCACACAACGATCTCCGGCCTCCATGAGCGCTGGCCTGGGGGTAACGGGTAGGGCTGCCCGTGCCCTAGCAGAAGCAGGCCTGAGACGGTGGCGTGACGTGTTCCACGCACGCCTCTCAAACTGGAGGGGGGTTATGGCCCACATATTGCCATGGTGTGGCCGCCCTGGAAAAGAGGCGGCCAAGGTCTGCAGGGGTTCCTGGAAGCATCCCTTCTTGGGTATACCCAGGTCCCTTGCAATAAACCCACTTATGACGGAACACCGTGTGGTTTTAGTCGGTTCGAGTCCGACATACCACTTCACCATCAGCTCCGATGAGTGAAGACCCGTGGGGGTTTCCACACGTAAAAAAAAAAAAAAAAAAATACCACAGACAATAAGTTTTCATAAAACAGTTTATATATGTATAACTAACACCACTCCTTAAAGCTATCATGTAAATATAGTTATTTTGACACCTTGGCGTTGCGTAGAGATGTATCTTCACTCTGCGTCCTGTATCGCTTGTATCATGGGGAGTGTTCAGTGAAATTGTTCAGACTTATACCGGATGCAGGTTTCCGCCATCGTCCTACGCGACAAAATATCCATCCCCACCACCTGGACGATTGGCACTCCACCACTGTGCGCTTCTCCAGACGCTTTTTGCCTCGCACAACCAGCCTATGGAACAAATTGTCGCCTGCCGTATTTCCGAACCGATACGACCTTCAAACCTTCAAGAAAATAGCGTACTCCTACCTAAAAGGCCGGCAACGCACTTGTGACTCTTGAGTTGCGGGTGTCCATGGGCGGCAGTAGTCATTTACCATCAGGTGACCCGTCTCTGCTCGTTTGCCCCCTATCGCTTAAATAAAAAAAAATATTTAAATACCTATACAATAGGGTGATTGTAAGTCACACCTAAATCGAAAAAGCACCGTTCCTCTTTCAGCACTGACATAGGTTTAGTTAAAACATCCGCTGTCATTTTATCTGTTAGTCATTTTATATATTTGGTTCTACAATGTAACATACTATTTTCAGCCAATCTTAGAGCTGACCGATTGTCATTGAAAATTCTATTTTTAATATTTTTACCAACACACTAATTTAGAAAAAAAATAAACAAACTCCTTTGCATGCATCTGAAAGCAATATTTATTCCGCTTCAGTGCTATATAATGCCACTGTGAGCTGTTACCTACTTTCCCAACAGGTAACAGAATGTCCAATTTTAAACACCTGACACACAGACACCCATCTGCAAATGCTGTCACATTTCTACCAGTTTTCTTATAGGTAATGGTGTAATCAAATGTACCTTTGAGATAACGTTACACACATTTAAACGCTTGCTAATATACTGCAGAAAAACAGTTATTGAACTGACGTCAAACACTGACTGCGTGACATATATCAGAACGTAAGATACGACACGATATTCTGGTTTGCGCTCTCTTTTTTTACATATCTAAACTGGATGACGCTTATATTAATACACACATACATACATATACCCTCGCCTGTGTCCCCTAAGGGATAGGCAGAAGTGTATAAAACACCCACCTTTTGCTAATAGAATTTAGTCTGACTAATCTAATAAATATATAAACAGAATTAGATTATTCAAATAATAATCACTTATATATAGAACATTATTTTCTCTCGTTATAATGCTAACATAGTACACAATGCTGCTGACAATAGGTTTATATGATATAGTTTAAATATATCTGACACAACGAGAACAAAAATATACTCCCATATCAGAAAACCGGTATAAAGGTACAAGGCATTTGTTTGAAAATCACCGCTTCACTATAACGCTTTCGCAGCAATAATAAAACAATTTTTTTTGTTCTAATCCAAAATAAAATCCTAGAAATGGTAATAAAGTTGTACCAGGTGAAAGGAATAGCGTACGTGAGTTCAAAATAAAAGCTAACCGACGGAAAGTACCATATGCGTATGTCGAGAAGATTGAGTGAGATCCTTTATAAATTTGCAATCAGAAAGGATTTCTACCTGTATTGTGTAGTGGATATTTTAACTGAGAGAGATTTAAAGCTTTTTAACCCGAACAAACATAATCTTTTATATGAGTATAAATCTTAAATTATCAAATCACATAAACATATAGTCATATATTGATAACTTGGGCAATTTTGTCAAACTACGGTTCTATATAAACATTTATTGCAAGATCTCATACTATATAACTTTAGATTAATAACACCATTGTAGATACTGATGACTGTGATGCTTTTGACTGACTGACAACAATGGTGGTCGTCAATTTGAAAGCCTAGAGACATGTCTTTTCCCCCCTCGCCATGGTGGTCCACCAGATCCTATATATGTATCTTCAAGACAACCTTTACACGGATATTGACAGATCCCAGATCCGTGTAGTTTGTGGTGTACTACTAGGTTTATAAATAAATGTTTTAAACTATACACATTTCCCGCGACTTTATTGGCGTTTATGTCGGAAAATGACAATATGTCGCTTATAAAAAGCGTTTCATAAGTTGAACAGGGAACAGAACCCTCCTTCTTGTACAGTTGGAATTCCTTAGATGAGGGGCAATGCTCATGGATCCCAGTACACTTGTGAACCACAAAGGAGTATCCGATCGTTTCATCCTTCACCCTGTTGCATACCAGGATCCTGAGAAGTTTACAGGGTTGAACACAATTAAATCTCTATCTAACAATTTCTTAGAGCACATACCAATATATACAACAACATATAATCTGTGTCTTAGAGCACTAGACTCTTAGATAAACTGTGTCTACTGTAGGAAAATTAAAGCAAAATATTTGGAATTTCAAATATTTTGCTATTAAATCTTTTTTTTTTTTTGTATATTTATTTTTTAATAGATAACTCCCTCACTAGGATTAATGTATCGCGAGAGACTTTACAATCTTTCAAATAACGGATAAAAAGAACACCCAGACTCAGAACAACATGTGGGGATCGAACCCGTAGTAGCGAGATGACCACTTAAACCCCTGCACCTTACGTTTCAATGTTAGTAAATTCAAGATTTGTATCGAAGTTAATAACTGTACATATTAAAAAAAAATATTTTCAACATTAATTTTTATATAAAATCCGACATCAACCCCATTTGAATTAGAAAAGTGTAACAAATTTAAGAGATCTAAAATATGTCAAAAAAATTTAAAATTAAAATTAAACTCGTACTGCGTTATGTTAGTTACAAGCCAAAGTCACTATTTTTTTAATAATGTAGATTTCATTTTGTTGCATTGCATTTATTAACAGCCTCAGATTAAGGCGTGAGCTATCAATAAAACACTACTGAGGTAATGAATCAGTCATCCTATCTACACTACAGCACAATGCACAATGATTTACCACAATTAAATAAATTATCAATTCCTTAACGGTGACACTCAGTTATTTTAGGACCATTTGATGACCTTTAAACTTTTAAATTACGGTTTTGACATTTAGACTTATATTTATATTTAGACAGACTGGTACTCATTTTTTTGAAGTGCTTTACCAATACACTTCGTTAAGAGAGCTGAGTGTCCAGCTGCTGCATAACAATTAGACAAAGAATCCCTGGTACGTTAGTTAGACAACATGTGGTCCAATAACCACAAATCCTCATTTCTAACTAACAGCCTGCAGTTCCCTGCAGACCCTATTTCAAAAATAAATAACAAATATCACAGGCCATCTGGCTCTGAGCCGATACCTATTCGTCGTTAACGCGACCGGTAGCCCCCAATGCAAGGGATGTCTAGGCGCGGAGGAAACGGCCGCCCACGTTATCCTGGGCGTGGCTGTACAACGGGCAGAAATCCTCGCAGGCGCGAGGACGCTCATAGAAGCCTCTGAACGCCCCAGGAAGCTTCTGCGCTTCTGGAAGGAACTAGGCTAGCTCAACTAGTCAGCCTCTTGAACGCATAATGGACCGAACATGAGTCTAAATGTGGAAACTGAGCCCTTTACCATTACCATTACCATATGCATCTCAAGCACACATACAAAGTTGTGTCCCCAAAGAGGGATTAGAGGAACGGGTGCCCACTATTAACAAAATATAAACAGTAAATCAAATGCAAGCCGTTCAGATGAATCATAATAAAACATAACTAAAAATGCATTGTATTATACCAAACACGTACAAACATATTGAAATGATCACTCACATAGCACGTGGGGTTATTGCCTGCATTAAATAGCTCGTGGAAAAATTATGGAGCGTAACATGTCCTGCATGATAACCATTATTAATAAACAGTGAAGCATTGATATGAAAAATTCCATACTGTTAAATATCTTTCGTTGTTTTGGCAATTATGGAAAAATAAACATCTGAGTAATCGGTCTATCAACCATACAATTATGAATGAATAAACAAGATCTTGTTCAAGACAAACCGGATACTGTACTTACTTTCAACCGAAAGCATAAATGAGGATTTAATGCAACTTACTGTTGTTTACAATACATTTATTTTATTTTATATGCCACATACTTAATGTATGTTATGGGAAAATTACAACACTTCTAAATAGTTTTAGCAGCCTATTTTAGGCGAGTTTAGTAAACAAGAGAGGGTAATGAATACTGTAGTTTCCTTACATTACTTTCTTTTTACCCAACTGCACAAGAAAGATTGTTATGTTTTCTAGTGTATGATGAGCGTTTGTCACACCTCGGCGGCTTGATGGATTTTGACATGTGAGGTGTCATTTCAGTGGCCTAATTGTGGAAATGATATAAAAAAGGAGCACATAATTAAACGTCGCAGTCGGATTTTATACCTTTTATGACGACAAATAATATCTAGGGAAATCGAACTTTTAGCAAATAAGTAATTTTCAATACTTAAATTACATACTTTAGAATAATTTTTGTTAGTGAAAAGGTTCGTCTAAATTTCGTGTGCAAGATGCTATGCTTCTTAACCATAACAATCTTACTACTATTATAAATGCAAAAAAAATAGATGGATATTTGTTTCCTTATGACTCCAGAACGTGTGGAATATTTATTTTTTGGCACATAGATAGATAATAAACTGGAAAAGCACAAAGGCTTTCACTGAAATTATGACCGGTTTTAAGTTTACACACGAACGAAGTCGCAGGCAACAGCTATTTATTATATTATAATGATAGTGGTGAATCCTGGTAATTTCTAAAAATGTATCCGTATTTAGGTAAAAAGTAAATTAAATAATTTATAGACGGCATGGCTCACATAAGGCATTCTGAAGTACACCAATATTATAAACATAAGGAAGTAGTTTCTCACTATATAAAGTGTTTCATATTTATCATTGCCTCTAGCCACGATAAGTCAAGCTCTTTCCTAGTTTCTTATTATCTGGCCCTTTGGATTTATTACTTTAGGGAAAAACCTGCTATCAGACAGAACGGTACTTGTAAAAAGTAACAACATATGAGAAAATCTGAGAAAAAATTGCCTCACTGGTTACACTTTATATTATATATACATTGAGTATCACAATATTCTAAGAGGATTTTTATTACATACAAAATTGTGAGTTTATTAAAAATTCAAGGAAAGCTAGTTCACAAGAGAAGGCAATTTGATATTAAAGGATTTGAGAGTGTCAGTAAGCTTTTCTCTTATTAATACAGTTCTAACATATTTCATAGTAACTAACTACCGAATGGCGTAGCAGTTTAAGTGGTCACCTCGCCAATACACTACCGCGCCGAGTGTTGTGGGTTCGATCCCCGCACGGGACAACACTTTGTGTAATCCTCAAATTGTTGTTCTGAGTCTGGATGTTCTTTGTGTATGTTGTTTCAATGTTTTGTAAAGTCCTTCACGACACAGGAATTAATCCTAGTGCGGGAGTTGTTTTTTTTTTTTTTAAATTAGCTCTGATCCGATCCGATCGATCCTATAAGTAAATGCTTACCTAAATTGTCTTTAAAATATTATAAATTTTGGATGAAGAAAGATAAAGTTAAAAGACGAAAACGTTACTTAAAAAAGTTTTTATCCCATAAAAAATATTAACCATGTATGTGGTAAAGAGAGTAAGAGTACACGCTTGACTTACACACTGGAGTTAAACCGTATGTATATCTTCTACTAGTATATATACTACTCATGGAAAAGTAAAACCGCATCATATATCCAAAACTGCATGCAATGGAACAACATTGAGGTTTATATATAAATAACTGGCTTTAGTTTATCAAAAGCCTTTGTAGAAATACTCGAACATCGGCCATATTGTTTTCAAGTAGGTACACTTGACCTAGAAATACTGAATCGCTCTTGACACTGTCAGTTTTATATTGATAACTAATATTTATGACAATTGTTTAACGATGTGATGAATTGTCTTTCATGATGTTGTTTTCTAACACACACTGTGTAAGGGGTAGGCAGAGGTATTAAACACCCACATTTTTGGCCAATCAGAATTTGATCCCAGTATCGTAATATGGATAAGTCTGTTACCATGACCTGAGCACTGTATGAGGCACACTGTCTGATAGATAACCGCCCGAGCTCTAAGTCAGCTTTTACGACCCCATCAGGAAGAGATAGCGTGGCCCTATTATTGTTGACTGTATAACTTAACTTAAAAATCTTGATGTAATATTTACAGTACGATCTTACGTCATTAATTGTCATTAGAACTTCTGTTATCACGGTTCATTGAACGAGGGCGGGCCAACGATAAATTAATATAATATATTGTTTACTTTACTTACACTTTAGAGTAAGATCATTTGATGTCAATATTATAAGCAAATCGTAAACATTTTAGAAGTTACGACCTATTGAAACAAATAAAGTAAGAGTTTAATTTAGGTGTATTGTTTTAATAGACAACACGCTATACAGGATATATTCCTGTGTCCTGTATGGGGAGTTATCTACTCTAGTTTAAATAAGTTTAGTGATCATTTTAAAATCCAATTCTTCATATGACGTTTATCGTAGCTGGCTAAAGAGTACAGCGTCTCGTTGGATATATTTCATGATTCGTTATGTCTTGTCCGAAAAAATAAGTCCATCATCGACGATTAACAATTTTTAACGAATGAAACCACGACTTATAATCCTTTTGTAAATTGTAAAGTAAAAAAGGCTTATATCTTAGTTATTTTATATTTGTTCACCTACCACTATTGGCATGTTGTGTTTGCTTTTAAATTGTAGCATATTAGTCTAAATCTCGATCGTACTCGATTTAAAATATTAGATAGTAAGTTAGCAAACCATAAGTAAATAAATTGTCTTAGTTTTCGTTTTTCTTTCGGAAAGTCTTAATGACTTCTTTCGTAACATGAGGAAACTATTCTATTTAATAATCTCAAAAGAGTGACCGAAATATTTAATGCAGGCAGTACCATAACGCAATTAGGTCACAGGTTACAGCGCATCCGACCTTATCCGTTAAGAAAATCGTTCGATTATCTTATCTAGTGCTCAAAGCTTAAAATATATACATATTTGTCTGTACGATGGCGTCATTATTGTTGACAATAATAAAGAAATAAAAATACGCACTTTTTTGCAGTTTTATTAAAGTTACAATAATAAATAGGTTATTTGTCTATGTGTGATGGCAAACACATGCGTCAAAAAAAATTGATAAGGAGATGATTGAATATATGATCAAGATTTATTTGTGTTTATGATACTACTCGTACTACGCATATTTGAAATTTGTAACGTTTATTATTTATTTTAAAGTTAAGAAATAGAAAAACAAATTACAATGTGTATGTACTAAAGTTTTTTAAGTACTTACTCTTAAACTCTTTAATCCCGTAAATAAACAATGAGAGGGGGAGTATGGCCTCCTGAAACTTAACTACTTTCTGGGAAATGTTACTATTTCAATTCAAAAAACATATTAGGAAATACACCAACTTCAATGAACATACATACATATATACATACGTTCACACCTATATTCCCGAAGGGGTGGGCCGCGGCGTCTCTAACGCTCATTTTTTGACGTCATCCAAGCACGGTTTAACTGGATGTATATTGTCTGATATATGGTCAGGATAATCGGACAAACTTATTAAATTATTGTATTGTCATTGGTTCTTGATCAGTGTGCAAAGTTTCCATTCAATCCGAAGTTTTGAACTGGGTGAAAATCACGTTCAAAGGTTCCGTTACAAAGATACATAGATCATTGACATATGTATACATAGACAGACCAAGCTAATAAAAAGCGTGTTAAAAAGGTAGCCGAGATAGACCGGATCGAAAGATGGAAGACCAGGGCTATGGCGCACTTTGGCGGAGGCCTACATGTATTGCAGTTGACTGCAGTAGTGTACTAATTGAATGCATTCCCATTTGAATCGGTTGGAAACCTCACTTGTTATACACTTGACAAGATTTGTTTTAAATAGTACTTTTCAAGCAGGAGGGTTATCATTTCGAGTGTATGAATGTATGTAGTATGTATGTATGTGTTTAATGTAGTATTCTGAGTGACATAGACTATAGGATATTGAGATAACGTCAGCCAAAAATAATGTAGAAGTTAATTAAGCAATCGGATTTTACATACATATTTATATACAATATATACATACATATATTATACTTTTGTTACACTACGAAAATATATTAAAACCAGCTAGTTTGATCAGTCATATATTTATATTTCAGTACAGTTTTAATTTTCCATTCTGAGTAGATCATCTCAGACAAAATAAAACAATTATTACTATTAAATATAGAACCTCCTCAATTTAATAAACCAATGGTACCTTAATAAAATCAGTTTATTTGAGAGTACTAAATCAATATGAGTTACAAGTGCGTGCTACTAATACCGAAGGTCTTACGTGATATGTAAGAGATTTTTATATTGTACAATCATTCAACATTTCTTTTTTCCTAGGGATGGATCATTCCACGTTAAGACTTACGAGTATTTACGGCCGAGTTCCACACGTGCGTAAAAGAAAATGTCCTGTATAGTCATAAATGCCGCAAACTTTTTCGTATTTCTATATTGGTTCTAATTTTTACTTATATTTCTTTCTCAGTCCAGATGTAACGAACAGAAAATACATACTGGCACTTACTATAGCAAAAGCTTTTACTCGTACACATGTTTTAGATTAGGTACGTAGACGTACAAGTAGTTACAATTTGTCAGTTCATTTCACTTTACTTCTATTTGAATACAGAGTGATTTACAAACCAAATAATTAATAAATATTAGTATCTAAATGAAAGTATGTGCAAGAGCTGAATCATCTGCTAATTCTTTTTATATCCTAAATTATTTTGATACCAGTAATAACTGGTTTCGATGCGGTTTTAGTTAGATCTAAACATAGATCTCAATGAAATCGCACCAATTAATTAAGCTTAAAAGATGTTATAATAATTATTTCATATTGATAATTATTTCTATGTTAAGTAAGCAACAACGGAATATTAAATACACATAATTCTTGATATTTACTACCTACAACAAAAATAAACAAATATAACGAAGTAAGATATGCATCCCAATTGAACAAAACTAACACACACAATTAGTCTATCAATATAAAACATGTCGTTAAAGCACTCTTATTTCTGTTTCGTCACTATATCACACCACCTTTCAAAAATAAATAAGTAAAGTGTGCACTGAGAGCATCGTATTTACGCGTGATCATAATATCACGCACAATTTTGTGGCTTTCACGGTACCTACGTTAATGATGAGGATACAACGTAAGGAAACATTTTGACTAAATGAATAATAATTGACTCGTATATATTTTGTGGTTTAATTTATATTCTGGCAAACCTACACCACCTACCAGGTAAAAACATTCCAGTGTGCCTCATGAAATCATCTGAAAGTAACAGGTACCTATTTACACACGATGACGGAACACTGTGTGGTTTAGTCTGTTCGAGTCTGACATACCATCTAACCGGCCCCAGTAATGTGACGACCTATTGGGGTTTCCACACAACAAAAAAGATACCTATTTAACGAAATATATATTTGAAAAAAAAATGCAATGTTAATGCTACTTAATATTATTTAATTAACACTACTGTTTCGCAACACATTATATAAAAATAGAAATAAAAACCAAGAAGGATAAATTACATATACAGCGTGACCTTGAAAACGAAATACTTTTTTTAACCCCTGAATAGATATGTATATGCAATTGCAAAATCAAGTTTTTAAGGAAAACAGCCGATTAAAAGTTATGACCTTTTTAAATTAAAAAATGATAATACCATGTATTTCAAATGGTCATAATCTCTAAACAGGTTGTTTTATGCAACTGCATGCTAGAGTGTCAAATTAAACTTTTTTTTTATTTATATTTTCATTATTTAACAGTAACTTGTACTAAGTTCAGTACAAGTTAAGAAAAAAAAGTTATAAGAAAAGGTTTTATAAATATACAAACCAAATAGCCTTCCTATTAACCTGCATTCTAATGCTTAATGTGTTGCAAAACAAGACATATTGCCGAAATATAACTGTCAACATAATCGAATATTTTTATTCGTTTGATTGGTTGGGTTTTGTTATATTGGGAGCATCATCAGCAGTCCTGTTAATATGACATGGCCTAGATATATAAATAGACTTCTAGACAGTTCGTTATTGAAGACAGGAAGTATATACTACATTTGTTATCACTACAATAAAAAGTTTAGGTAATCAGTTGCATTTTAATGTCACTCATAATGTAATAATACTTATCTATCGATAAACACACATGACTATGAGTAAACATTAAACAAAACACACGTTTGTTTAGCACTATCTTCTATTTACTAGGATCAACAAAAGGTAATTGACCGTACTATTGCAGATTATTTTTCAAGTTATATAATAAAATTATATAATTGTAGTAATATTTTAGCTATTATGGTTTATATCAGGTTAATATAAATACAGTTTTATATCTATTTATTCTATGTATATTTATAAAAGTACCACTAGTTTCGGATCTGAAGAATTAAGTGACCTGTCAGATTAGTGTAAATTTTTGACAAAAGGCTCAAGAATCATAAATTATCGGGAATTCACGATATATACGCTTTCGTTAAATGATTAAATTAATCGTACTCACGAAAGTTTTAATTGTATTAATTATTTTATGAATTAATTGACCTCATAATAACAAATTTATTAGTATAATTGATATCGCCGTGGTATAAATACGTTTAGCTTCTTTTTTATTATCTGAATTTTTTAATAAACTTTAACAGTCTCTAAAGATTATGTAGATACCAGCATTACAAAAACCTCTTATTAGGAAATCTAATTAAAGCTGACCACACAATAATGTTATTTTTGTTCAAACTGACAGAGATTTTAAGCAACTTTTTTGTTCAACGATTTTCTCTATACAAGAATGTTATGTTCGTTCAAACTGACAGAGATTCAAAACCACTTTTTTGTTCAACGCTTTTGTGTGATGGCCACAGTTGGTTACCTTGTAGAAAGTCCATCAAATAAAAAAAAAACCGTTTGACGTTTTGTATTTCACACAATTTCAATAACCTTTTCCGTAAAACCGGAATTATGAATCTAATTTTATTTTATCACAGATGTACAGTTTTTAATTATTAAATTTAAATTCAAATCTTTTAAACAAAGCTAAATAACCAATATATACAGTAAATACCTTTTTTTAGACTTCATTTGAAAGTCAGTTAGGTAGTAGTTAGGTCCTTTCCTGTAGAGGTGCGACTCTTCAAAGTCATTTGTTATATGCAATTGTACGAATAATCGATAAAATGAACGAATAATCGATCTTATTAATAACGAGCCGTTTTCAATGAGTTGTCAGTCAAATTTCAGCTGACATCCAACTGCCAACGAAAACAACTGTGAAAAAACTTATGAACGAAAAGTATTGATCTTTGGGAAGTGAGCATAACGTGCTTCACACGCGGAATAAACGGAAAAAAATAACCTATGACAGGTATCGATTAATTTCATACTCAGGCAATTATATATAAAAAAAATATAGTTATTTCACATAATTATTTTAAAGCGAATTTCCAACTCTGGCACAGTTAGGAGTCACTTTTCCAGATGCCGTGCCGGGGGATTACATTACATTAACAGAAGCCATGTTTCTTAGATGAAACATGAAAGAAAATAAAAATATATTGAAAAATTGGTTTTGACACCTAAAAAACAACACCTATTAAAAAAAATAAATGAATATCGTGTTACTCAAATAATACTTTAATAGGACATTAATTTACAGACATTAAATTAAGACATTAAGTTGACAATTTCTAGGTGTTTCCATTTTTTTACAGGGGGACAAACGAACAAACGGGTCGCCTGATGGTGACAACCGCCACTGCGCTTCCCGCCTTTAAGGATGACACGGGATGAGGGATGCGGGGAGGGGAAAGAGGAGAGGAGGTATGAGAGGAGGTAAAAAAGGAGAGGGGGAGTAGGGCCTCTGGAAACCTCACTAATTTAGGGTAAATGCAAAGCAAGTCTGAGTCACAACCGGTTTTCGGTGAGATCTTGGTATCGCGCCTAAGCATGGCTCTACCACGATAAGGTTGCAGGCAGTTTCGGTAACATAATTATACATAAGTGTACAAAATGATACCATAACTAAAGCCATAAACTACTACCAAATGTTATAATTTCCCATAAGTGCCAAAACGTACATAACATCATTCCTTCTACAGACAATTAATCTTTTAATTACTTGCTGATATCGCATTCCATTTCAGTCAAAATTGGTTTCTTGAGCTTTCCCTTTAATTTAAGTACTCGTATAGTTTTTCATCACCTATGTTAATAAAGGGGAAGTAATATTTTTTGATTGTTTAAACGCACTAAAGTTTCGAAATATCGGCTTAATTTGAATGATTATTTTTGCATTGTATAGAGCCAAAACCGCCGGGAATAGCTAGAATTCTAAAAGAAAATTTTAATAACTATAATTGTCAATGATCACCTTAAGCGTATAAGCCTATACATTTCAACGTTTTCATATAGTTACATACATACATAATATCACGCCTCTTTCCTATAGGGGTAGGCAGAGACCACTTCTTTCTATTTGCTACAATTCTGACATACATTTCTCGCTTCTTCAACTTTCATTTCGTTCCACATATAGGCTCTTCGGTTAAAGGTAGTTTTGACCTGGCCTTTGTTTAGATTTTCTTGAACTTGGTTCAAGAACTTTCGCCTAATTCTTCCTCTTCCGAAAACTCCATTTACATCTACCATATAAATACCTTTTGTCAATCTTCTTTCATTCATCCTTTCGATATTCATATAATTGTTATTATTTTAATTACTTTCTAAACATTAGTTTCTTTTCAATATACCACTTGTCTATGTATTTCGTACGATACGATTACGATTACGATTAATAGATTAATAGATGAAAGATGTTATTTTAGTAACGTCTCGGACGTTACTAAAATAACATCTTCACACTTAAAATTGAGCTATTTAAGAGACATATACTAAAGTAATTACCCTAAGTGACAATTTTGCCGGTTTGCGTAGGTGCAGCTTAGTATTGCAGTGCCACTGACTATGTACGAAATAATATTCTAAGTTGAAACAAATTGCCACTTTACATTTCTTACGACCTCTTTATTTTATGTAAAGTTAGTTTATTGTCCGCTACACAAGAGCATTCAGTATTTTGTTACTATTTTACGGCAGGTGATTATTTAAGATGTGATGAAATTTTATGAAGTAATCATAGAGAAACAAAAACATATGTTTTAGTAACTATTCCTGTGTTGCAGGGGACTTTACAAACATGTTAATCATTGTTATTTAATAGTCGAGTTAAGAGTGGCTAAATCATAATTGCAATTATTTTAAAACTTTTTTTGTTAAAATAGAATAGTACTGAATACGGGTGTTATTTTGAGGTTTTCCTTAGCATGATTCGATCACATGAGTTACAATACGTCGCGTGACGACATAGATTTCCTCACAAAGAGAATACTTGGAAAAGTGCACGAACGTATTCGATGTTTTAAGTATATTATATTTATATAACACATAAATATAAAAAAATATCTGATAACAGAACTGAACAAGTAGACTACATAACAATTGAACACATAGCCTTCCCGCCCCACTTCCGCTCTCCGTTCTAAAAAAATATTATAACCACTACTCTGTTTTATGTGTTCCAAGAAACAGACATTAAGTAAGTGGATATAGGGCCTTTTACCTTTAAACTTTTCAAAACTAACTTAAAACTTATAAGTGTCAGAGCTATTATATATTAACTGACCTTCAATATAGTAATCGGTTAACGAGCTCGAAGAAAAGATAGATTTGTTTGAACGCTCTAGTGTTAAGACACGCACAAAGTTTAGTACCATACCCAAAAAACCTTTGTGAAAGAAAGAAATACCTTTATGACTTGTTTCTGCAATCATCTAAACACCTCGACTTAAATAAAGGTACATGATATTGGTGGTGTTCTTTCAAGACCACCGTCAAAAAAAGAACACCAAACCTCGACAATTACGGATGAATTCGATAATACCCTTACCAAAAAAAAAAAACTTAAATAAATTCTTGTCAGCAGTGAAAGAACAAAAATCATCATCCCTAAATTAACACATCACTTGAGTATGACTGACGGTCCCAAAACACCTACGTACATTCTAGAGCAACTTACTATTAACAAAACGCTTTTTCTACCTGGCGTGTAACTTTACAAAGACGAATGTATATATTATAGCTCTTTTGCTGGACGTCGAACGAGCGCATAATGATGAAGAAGGATCCAAACAGTAAAAATATTAAAGTGTAATCTGAATCACAACTTAAACAAGTAATGGTATTAAATAAGTTATGACTAATCACAACAAATGTTCTTAATTCTTAACTTTAAATTGCTGTAGTATATATCATAACTTCTTTAACACTTTTTATCTCGTATACTTATAAAATACATTACAATAGAAAACCAAAAACACAATACACTCAAATATTACTAACATAACTCAGTCTTACCAGTTGCTGACTTGTTCGGATCTTATATCGTATTATTTTTTTTAACTTTTCTACCTATTCTATACCCAACGAATGATCTATACAAAGATTGGAATGTTCTCAATATTAGACAACAGTGTATCCTGCACATCGTCCTGCACCAATACCGTTGAACACCATACTATGAAATTACCAAACGTTGAAAGTTTTTGCTTCATAAAAATATTCTCCTTGCCCAATTTATCAGTTGCACTACTATGAATGTAAAAAAACTGTTCACCTTTATCTATAAAACAATTGCTACAACGATACTCAGGCATTCATTGTTTGTGTTGTTATTATTCACTCTTCCATGTCATATACTTAAAAAAATTAAATATAACTCGTGCTGCAATAATGTTTCACCTTTTGAGGGGATGGAATTGTTATGACAGTAATTGCATTAACAGATACCTCGGATCCTTAGACTACTCTTCATTTTTTTACGAAACTTATTTATTTTGAAGTATAATCAAATAATTTTCCATGCTATGGAAACATTTTGGCAATGGTTTTGCCATCGTAATGCTATCACGGAGAAACGATTTTTATTAAATTACAGTCAAAAATTACTGTAATTTAATGAAAATCGTTAGAATTCAAAAATTCTATAACTGATCCCGAAGGATGAATATTCCGTACTCCTATTTTTATGTTACCTGTGTTGTATACTATTTAAGCGAAACGTTGTTGAGGAGATATGGTAGAATACAGGTCTTAAATATTCATTTTTCCGTTGCCTGTTACTTAACTCTCTTTTACTCAAAGTACGCTAAGTGCTACCGCGAACCATTTCCCATAAGATTCGTAATGGGTCCATAATTCTTAATTCACTTATTCAGATGCGTCTAATAGCCGTCTTTTAGAGGAAACACATGGTGCGTGTCCAGTAAATTGCTATTTTGTTTGGGTAAACTTTGGTGCGGTTAAATTCATATCTTTTGTTTTTATACATCTTACGTTACGGGGGGAGAGCCATGCTGAGGCACGAATCACACGAAATGCACGAAACGGCAGCACACTTACACTTTTTAACCTGTGTCACCACTGACCACTAACTGCGGCACTATTATTTAACAAATACGGTATAATCTTTTCATAGAGTAAAAAAGGAGGGTATTTTGGCAATTATCCAATGCCAAGTTAACGTTACTGGGTGTATTAATCACAATCTATGTAAATAAACCTATACAAAATGTTCTTGAACCTAAAAAATCCGCCACATTCGTTACTTTCCACCTAGAGCAGCATTCAAAAGTGTTATTATTTTAAAATATATTCAACCAATGCAGTGGAAATCCTCAACAAAAATACTTTACAAAAGAAATAAAGTGGTGCATATCTGAAAGTTACCATGCAATGCATTCAATGCAAGGAGAGTCGGAAATTGGTATAGCGAGACGCATTTGTTGGATTTCATTGTTACCCACAGTGACGTGCATGTATGGTGTGAGCTGAAAGAGTCAGCATGTTTAATAACATATTATTTTATTAAATATTTCGTTGTTATAAATAATTTAGAAAAGAGACAACGCATTAGGTATAATTTCTGTGTCGCGGGGAGCTTTACAAATATTCAATCAACGGACATGAACAACAGTCAGTAGTTAAGTACTTCTATACTCTAATCGTTACATATGACAAAAGATAATATGATTTAACTTCTGATAATTCTTTATAGTTTTAGCTTATCCGTCTTAACAATGATGGTTTGGGTAATGAAGACAGATGGGTTACGTAAGCTACACTTTTATAATGGCGTGTTTCCATCAAGTTCCAGTGTTTCTCTACTTTTAAGATAGCGGTTTTTGCTTCTAACAACAATACCCTCAATACAAGATAGAACTTGGGAACTTAGGAGATAGGAAAGAGGAGAGGAGGATGAGGGGAGAGGAGAGGGGGAGTTGGGCCTCCGGAAACCTCACTCATTTCGGGGAAATGCAAGCGTTACTTCAGAACCGGTTTTCTGTGAGGCCGTGGTATCGCACCGGTCGAGCCGGCCCATTCGTACCTAAGCATGGCTCTACCACTGTCAAAACTAAGGTTTATTTTTAATTATACAACTTTTTTACTTCTAACATTCCACTGAAATTATAAATAGGGCAAAATATTCTCCTAAAATATTTAGAAAAACTAAAGTTTTGTGATCAAGACACATTCGGTATCATTCGCCTGTACCTCACGGCGTCTAAGTAAATCTTTCAACCTCTAAAAGCGTAGGTGCACACACCGACTTAAGTAACATTTTTATTGGTTCCCACAGAGGTTCCAAGTTGCATCTAAGCCACCATACACTTTTTAAATTGTGAAGCAAATATTTTGGTCAATTTGTTTTCTTCTTCGTAAACGTTTTTTTTTCTTTTCGGTTAAGAAATAATTCGACGAATAAGGCTATAAAGCACTCTTGGAAATTAGGTAATAGGTACTCTTAAAAATGCTTATATAGCCAACCAGATTACTAGTTGGTAATACTTTTTTGATAGTGAGTAGATTTAACTTAAGTAAGCTTGCTGGTGTTAGTAACGTAAAGTAAAACAAAAAACATGTACAAAAAAAGAACGGAATAAAAAAAACAATAACAGGAACACAAGGAGGTCGCAATCGACAGAGGAAAACGAAAACATTAGAAGGACACTTAGGAAAATATTCCTACAAAATAGAAGGTAAATTTATTCCAACTTGATAAAGCACTGACTCCTACCTATTTATAACAGATATTCCAAAAGTATTTCAATCCTTACTAACCAACAAAATAACCTCTCTCCAATACATATTAACAATAGATGCTTAAGTGTCTACGTCTTTTTATGTAAAATACAGAAAAATACCAAAAGCCTCTGTGTAGGCGGTATTCAGGCCACGTATATATAAGCTATTAGCAAGTACTCACTGTTTTTCTTTCAAGACGTTTATAAAAGTATTGATAATGTTTTGCAAATATCTTTTGTAATTTGTTCTTAGCAGTAAACACAAGGTTTACAAAAACATGAATGCATCAAAAACAAAATGTGATATACTACATAAGTTTAAACAATTCTCGGTGTGAAGCGTGTTAAAGGTGACCCCCTTCCTTATCAATAAACTGACATTTACGCTCCGTACCCTAGTGGAGTGCTCAACATGGACGCAAGAGCGGCACGACCTCGTGACGGCTGTTGTTAGTGGGGGAAGCCTCTCGCTAGAGACCATAGTTCAGTCCATGGTAAAAAGTGAGAGTGCTAAGGAATCTGCCGTCTCCTTCTGCTGATCAAAGACCCGAGTCGTGTTCTGCGCGCACCTCTTTAAGTAGGAGGAGAGCAAGGCCCCACGCTTTCCACGGTGTGTACAAGGACCACACAAGGTCTGCAAGGAGTTTTCGGAAGCTTCCTTCTTAGGGTAGGCCCGGGTCCTCTGCAATAGACCTGGTGATTTTAATCGGTTCGAGTCCTACATACCACTTCACTGTTAACTCCAGTGAGGTGATGACCCGTGGGGGTTTCCACACGATTAAAAAAAAGGAAAAGGTCCGGGGAACTAGTTTAATTTAAACCCGCAAGATTAGACCCGAACAAACTTACATACCTACAATGCAAGTTAAATAAAAGGTAAAAAAGAAGCTAGATAGGCTGTACATATTGTGCAATCTTTACAACCCGTTATCTTTTGAGCTAAGCACCGCGTTACTATTTAGACTTTATTTTTACGTCCTGATTCATAATAAACGCATATACTGTGGAATATAAATTACAACCACTAGTAATGAATCAATCATATAGATGTTAATTTTATGCTGCAAATTCTGCCTCAAAAATAAATAATGCAGGCTGGCATGACACTCCTTTTTCAAAGATTATTTTTAAGAGTTTATAAAAATAATAGATACTAAAAATCAAATCCTTTGCATATTTTGCTCCGAGTCCGTCCAAGTGGCACATTGAATATCTTCGTCTCTAATATCAAACGCGATCAAAGAATACGAGACACTAACCCCGTTGACCCAGTTCACCTTAAAATTCTAGTACTAATACTGATTAGAGTACAAGTTAAAATATTTACAAGCTATTTAAAATTCTTCTTAATCTTTTATTCTTTCTTATTTGATCTAGAGCTAGTTTTTATCAGATTTCAATAACGGTTTGCATATTTTGGGATATTGGAGACATATTTTTATTAATGATACCTACTGTCTACAAAACAGCCATTGTACCTAAATTACATGTGAATCTGTAGTATATGAAACATGTATTGAATTTTATAACAGAATACTTATTATTTATCTGATTTAATCTACATTGAATGAGCTACATAAACTTTATACTCGTAGAATAAAAACTCGATCACGCCTAGTTTACAAAACGACATAAAGCTTCCACTTCTACAACAAAAAAGTTACAGAATAAACAGAATCATGTAACAAAAAACATTCAGAATTAAGGGATTGCTTTGCAATACAAACAAGGTCTTAAAAGCAAAATGTACCCATGTACTCGTAGATCTACATATGTGAGTTTATGTCAATAAAAGTGAATTATAATCGCAACTTGGGTACGTTTGGGATTAATTGATTAACCAGCCAATTCTCGTAGTTATCGTCATTCATTTTATGATATATCACCTATAGTGTCCGTGGATTTATACATTAAAAAAGCTACAGGAACAAAGCCTTTTTCATTTTCTGCATGAACTATTATCAAACGTTGACCTTTTGAAATTGGCTTTTTTACACCTTTTTTCTAATCATCACTCCAAGATTTTCTTTTAGTATGTGATGTATGTATGTAAGATCATCCATATAGATTATAATGATTCCTGTTTTGCGAAATTCGCATATTTTATGAAGGTATTCCATTCTTTTGAAATTTACATCGTGCTTTTCCATTAGAACTTTTCTATTATCATCCATTTTAATGCACCGAAATTCCATCTCATGAATTTTTCTCAACGTCTTTTCAGATCCATTGTAATTAACAGCCTCCTATAGTTTAGCTTTTAATGACTAATGTGGGCAGTTCATCAAATTTTAAGTGAAAACATTATCATAATCAAAAGTCTCTGTCTAAACGAAATTGCTTTTTGGTCTACTTTTTTTCGGGGTACTGAACTTAAAGGAACTAAACTTAATTCATCTGGAATTTGCAACTCACTCTTGTACCATCTTAAAATAGTTACATACGTCTTTATCTTAATGATTTTTAAATTTGTTGGCTTCAGTTAAATAATATTTATACACTTTGTAGACAATTTCGCGTGACTGACCAAGTAAAGGTCCCTCTTTTTCCTAAAGATGCCATAGTACAATTCTAAATCGTTTAAATTTGGGGGTGTTAACAACTCTCTGGTAGACCGTACTCCACCGCATTTGTCGACTGACAAAACATGTAGTGTGCGAAAGGGACAATACTCTGACAAAGCCGAAATTAGACGAATGTCTCTTTCTAGAGGTCGATGTGCATTATTTCTTACCCAGTACTGTAAATGTAGTCAAATTTTTAATTAATATATACATATGACCGAATGCGTCTATCATAACAAATTGTAATAAGTACTGTGGGATATACTTTCTTCAGAATCATAAATGGAATTGTAAGAGATGGTACATTGTAAGAGAGTAATTTAGACAAATTTTTACTTTACTATATTTTGCCTTTAGGACATTCAAATAATAGTTATTTTCGTTATTATTAATAGACAAGATGATTTTATATTACATGCACAAATATAATGTTTAATAAGTAACTAATTATAAATATGGAAATCTAAGGAATAAGTAGAAATTTAATTTAGGAAAGAAGTAAATTAGTTAAAGTTTAGTACAGGTTAGTTAAAATTAAAGAAGAATGTCAAAAATTATAGCTTTTTTTAAAGATAACAATATTTTTTAATAAATTAATAATAATTTGTAAGTATTATAACATATCACTATTTAGTATTAATGTCTTATATTAATTCATTATTTTGAAAATTATTTACAGTATACTAATATTTATATATTAGGAACTTATGTAAAGACTTTTTTATATTGTAAAAGAGCAAATGTTTTCATTTCATCAAGCAGCTTAATAAACATTTTTGATGCTATTCCAAAGAAACCCTACTGCTCTACTGCCCTACTGACTTCTGATACTTTAACAAAAAGATCTGCATAGTTTTTTTTACAAAGAGAGCACTTTTCTTAATATATAGAACTGGTAACGTTATTAATTTTAATGACTTAAAATACGGTACATAACTATCAGTCATTTTCAAACCGCATCATGGAGCTGACACAACTATTTTGCATCTTCTATTTCATCTTCTAAATACCAGTTCATAATCAGTCAACTAACACTAGAAAATAACACCAAATCACTAGCCCATGAAATGCTGCCAATAATGCCTCCCAGTCAACCTTTTTTGAGAGCTGAAAAAGTGCATATGCTGATTTACTTAGTCGTTTACACAATTCTTCTTAATGTATGCGGCTTCTCAGTAAGCTTTCTATCTATTACTACTCCTAAAAACTTAGTCAGACTTATCTCTCCTATTTTACAAACTTTAAAAGATACACGAAAGCTCTGCACTTCACATATTTGATGAAAATGCATTATTTTTGTTTTATTTAAGTTAATTAACTAATTATTATTATCAAGCTAATTTATAATGTCAATGACAGAATTATTGATGTTATTTTTATATTTATCTGCAAAAAGAACCAAATCAGAAAAGAAAAGTTGCAATCCTAACATGCAGTGTATTAGTTCTGTTGTGTCTTTTTTCTTATTTAGTTTTTTTAACGGAATATAGAGCAGTCAATGTCAAAGAAAAGGCCCGCGATCGCAATTTGTCACAGAAAGAAGAATAATGTTTTTTTAGAGCTTTTAAACTTCACTCGATTCCTCTACGGAAGTTATAAAATGCACACTACGTTTATAAGTAATTTCAAGGACAGTGCCTAGACAAGCTAGAGAGAAAGACAGTACTGCCATCTCTTAGCAACAAGCGGAAATACCCAATTATTTTTGTTGAGAACAATAGAATCTCCTACGCGCTTAGAGTCTAGACTAGAACCTTCCTTATCGATATAAAAGGAGTGCATCGGTGCGACGTGAGCCAGTTGAGTCGAGTAACGAAAGCGGTACGGTCGGAGAAGGATTTTAGTTGTACTGCAAAGTAGTGATTGTGAAGGTATTGTGCAATTGTTTGTGTGGTGCGCGTGCGATATCCATAATTGTTGTGTTGAGTTCCTTAATTGTTACGATTCTGGCATAATGTCACAAAAACGTAAAGTTGATAGTGAGTGCAGCGTATTTCAGTCTAAATAGGAAATTGTATGTTTTTTCATAGAATGGAAAGGTAAACCACTGTGTTTGATTTGCAATCAAACAATCGCTGTTTATAAGGAGTTTAACCTGAAGAGACACTATGATACGAATCATAAATCAAAATTTGCTTGTTACACTGAAAAAATAAGAATGGACACATTGTCATCTTTAAAATCTAAACTTCAATGTCAATAATCGATGTTTACTAAAGCTAATACTGAGAGCCAAGATTCCCTGAAATCAAGTTTTGTTTTTTATTTTGCATTAGAAATCGCGAAGAGATTAAAACCTTTCACTGATGGTGATTTAATTAGAGACTGTATGTTGAAAGTTGTCAATGTTTCATTTCCATTTCAAAAGTCAATAATTAAAAATATTTCGTTGTCAAGAAATACTGTTGCATTGAGAACTAATGATTTATCTCAAAATTTGGTTCTTCAATTGAAGGAGAAAATTAAGGAATTTATAAACTTTTCACTGGCTTTTGGCGAGAGCACCGATACTGTTGATACAGCTCAATTTGCTGTTTTATACGAGGTATTAATAGTAACTTTGAAATTACTGAAGAACTATTAAAGTGCGTTCCATTGACAGGTACTACGACAGCAAATTAGATTTATTCTTCAATTGAGCATTTGATAGCAGAATATGAACTCGACTGGAATATACTTAGCACCACAACTACGGATAGCGCTCCTGCCATGGCTGCCAAACATTCGGGCGTTGTAAT
The DNA here is from genome assembly GCA_947561695.1 of Tyria jacobaeae. Classification (NCBI taxonomy): domain Eukaryota; kingdom Metazoa; phylum Arthropoda; class Insecta; order Lepidoptera; family Erebidae; genus Tyria; species Tyria jacobaeae. Next base: position 16,471,595 of record OX387220.1, read on the forward strand.
TAATTAAAACAGAAAACATCGGGGAATTTTGTGGGATTTCAATGTATAATTCATCAGGAATCATTGGTATACAAACATATAAAAATGGACCATTTCATGCAACCTATAATTAAAATAGTAAATTTTATAAGAAGCAGAGGACTAAATCGCCAACAGTTTTTACAAGATTTGGACAAAAACTTTTCGTTGGCTCAGTCGCGGAGTAGTTTTAGAAAATTTAGTTAAAGATTTTTTGCATTACGTGACCCTATTCAAGCTTTCATGCTTTCATGTTAGAAAAAGGCAACTCAATTAATTATGACAGTGATACCAATCATTAGGGGTATATTATGATATACCCCTAATGATTGGTATCATTGTCATATGGGGTTGATTGTGCCTTTTTGGTAGATATGAATAAATACTTGGCTGAGCTGAATGTAAAGTTACAGCGTAAATCTGATCTCTGATTAACACTCAAATGTATTCATGAACACATCAATCCTTTGAAACAAAGTTGAGGCTGTGGGAAAATCAGGTAAAAAATCAAACTTTGGATCGTTTCCCTCATTTAAAATCTTTGGTTCACTGTGCCAAGTGAACCAAAATAAATGGATCAATATTCTCAGCTCCTGCAAGATCTGATCACGGAATTCAATCGTTTTGAAGACTTCCACAAAATGAATGAAATGGAATTCCCAATTTTCAACAATCCATTCTATTTTGAAGCTTCACCAGTACATTTTCAAAATGGAGTTGATAGATCTTCAATTGGACAGTATTTTGAAAGACAAATTTAAAGAGGTTAACGCTCTTACATTTTACATAAAATATTTCATGAGTTTGGAAAACTTCCCGGAATTAAAAACGCATGCAGCACGCATTCTGTGTATGTTTGGTAGCACCTATTTGTTTGAGCAGAAGTTTTCCGTCATGAAAATAAATAAGAACAAACATCTCCAAGAAATTCTTAAAATAATTACAACGAATATGATACCTGACATCAATGAGCTTGTCAGAAACAAGAGAAGTCAGGTTCTCTGGATCCTCGAGCTCAAAATAATCACCCTCTTTTATAACTTACATATGATTTTTAACAACCGTATATTATACTATAAAATTAAATAAATAAAATGTTATAATAATTCAGTACATTTTTTTTTTATTTGAATCGGGCCCGCCTACACTTTCTAAATTTAATATGTGGCCCTCTGGATAATTGAGTTTGACACCTCTGATATAGAGACTTCAGTGCATTAATATCCATTGCTTAAATAAGATTCAAGAAGTTTATGCGTGTTGCCTCGTATACCATAACCATAGAGTTTATTGAGCGTGGTTTTATGGTTCACATAGTTGAAGGTTTTGGTCATATCGGTGTATAGAGCACAAACGGGTATCTTTTTATCTACGGAAGTCATAACACTGGATAGCAAATCGAATATAGCCATGTTTACTGAACATTTCTTTCGGAACCCTTTTTGTTAATTACAAAATATCATATTTATCAAAGAAAACATAATTATTATTAGTTTTTTTTTTTTTTATTTAACAAAATATTGGAATTTTAGCCGGTAATTTTCAATGTGTTTGTTAAATGAGTTGATCATGAGTAATGGTACTTCACAAATATTTTGTATGTGTTTATGAGTGAATACTATCTCTAATAACTAGCAAAATTATGCGGATTATGTTTGTCTGTTACGCTTTTGTTTACATTGAATTTTCTGACGAAGTCATCGCAGCCATCATAAATCACGGATTATGGCTTCTGTTTGGCCTGAACCCCTGGTTCTGTCTGTTCTGTGGCTACTGTTTTGCTTGTTGAAACCATAAAAGACCCATGGAGAGGGTAACCAGCCCCAAACTCACGGTCTTGTTGAAGCTATGAAAGACCCATGGACAGGGAAATCAGTTCCAAACTCACGGTTTGTTGAAGCCATAAGAGACCCATCGACAGGGTAACCAGCCCCAAACTCAAGGTCTTCTTGTTGAAACCATAAAACCCATGGACAAAGTAACCAGTCCCAAACTCACGATCTTCTTGTTGAAATCATAAAAGACCCATAGACAGGGTAACCAGCCCCAAACTCGCGGTTTTCTTGTTGAGATGATAAAATGATCGATGGACAGGGTTACGAGTCCCGAACTCGTGATTTTCTTGAGTTATAAGTAGACCTTTTGTGTAACGTCTACTCTTATGTTGAATGTTTTTAAAACAGAATGCGTTTAAAAAGGGTTGTTAAAAGTGCTGTATATTTCAAAGAATTTGAAGCTTTATGGTATATAATTAGACTGGGGATGACCGAACGATTTTCTGAGAACTGTTCTGAACTGAACTGTAATCAAGAAGGATGTGAATCAAGTTTGGTTATGATGAAGATCAAGACATGGTGTCCAACCACGGAGACGACGGTGCTGATCCATCATCGAGGACTGACGGGAGTCGCGAGGACGCTGCCATGTCAGGAGAGGCCATGTTAGATATCAACACTACCTAGACATCTAGAGTGCTGCCACGCATATAAAAGAAAACGAGCGGAGTGGATGCGAGGATCTGATGGAAGAGGACATCCCATGATCCCCAAAGGTCAAGTACCTGGGAATCACCATCGACAGATCACTGTCGATGAATCACCACGTCGAAACCATCACAGCGAAGGCCAGAGCTGCGCGGACGAAGCTGCGTCCCCTGCTATCCTCCAGACTACCAGTAAGTTCCAAACTAGGCATTTACAAAACATATATCAGGTCGCGCCTCACCTACGGTGGGCCGGCCTGGTACAACTTGATAGCAGGGACATCGCGCCAACGTTTGCAGGCTGTAGAGAACAGCTGCCTTCGCATGGTGGTCGACGCCCCCAGGTACCTCAGGAATGCAACAATCCACCGAGACCTCAAGTGGGAACCTATAAAGGAGTTTGTGAGCAGACTCGCCACGGGGATGTTTGAGCGGGCTGACCGCTCGAAACTTCCCCACCTGGTAGGTATTGCTCCGCTTCCACATCCAGACGATACAACACTCATCCGGAGGCGACTCAAACGCCCCGCTCGGGAGCTCATATCAGTTCCTTCGAGCGGGGCATTGGCTTCGCCATCGGATGCAGATAGTCAACCACCGACCTCTCGCAGGCGGCTCGCTGGACCCCTCTTCGATCGGCGAGCAAATCTCGAGGCCGGTGAGCTAACTCCAATGACCGGCTCACAGTGTTGAGTTGCGAGGAAAATCACTATAAGGAGCCCAGAGCTCCAAATAGTCTCCCCCCCCCCTCAACAGGGGTGAGATGATACCAGATAGGATGCGCGGATTGTTCTACCCGACTTCGAGGATTGCTCTCTGTCTTATTGTTTTTGCAATATACCGTGCTTTGTTGTTACATTGATTTAAAATTTACTTAATTGTAATTATTTTCAGTAGGTTATTCAGATTATTATTTTTTATTGGTATTAATATTTTATTTATAAGAGTAATTTTTAAGGTTGATCCTATTTTTTGTGTTACGTTTAAGTCTGTGATTCCATAATAACCGTGTCTGTTTCTCACTACATGTTTTTATTGCTTGCAATACTCATTTAGTTTATCATCCACGAAGCTATCATATACTTTATTCGCATACTTCGAGCCGCATACTTGTTTGACGGATAAGCAGTCTAAAACTTGATTGAATTTTCTTTAGAAATATTTTAATTTGCAAGTTTTTTAATAGATGCCTTTAGTATTTTAAATGTGTGATCTGAAAGTGCAAGATCAATTATTTCATCCTTACATCCTTTTGGCAGTGGTGTGCAAAGTTATCGATGCATGTGTTTATAATCTGGTAGGTACATAAAGTCCTGTTTAAATTACAGCTTAGTAAGAAGTATTATAGTGTTGATGGTATTTTATTTGAGTGCCGATAGATTTTTGATGACACATCATCTATTTCTTCACAACACCCTATAAATACAAATGATGTTCACGTGATGAGATATTATTTCAGTAGCACAATATTAAAAAAACACCTGAGACAGAGTGATTAGACACTTCTGATAATTCCTTGTGACACAAATACAAGTTTCGCCTCTTTTTACATTTCTTGAGAAAAATGCTACCCTGCACTAGTTCGGAGTATTCCGTTACGTAGAGTACATCAATAATGATAGCTATATTGCATAATTGTTAACATGTCTGATTTATTTATTAACCCTACTATATTTTAGTGTAAAGTATTAAAGTAATTAAAGAAAAAACGGAGATTCAGAGCATGTTTCCGCTCTTATTTTAGTGTTAATCTCTTAGATGAGGTGGACATCAACATCATTTGTAATTTATATAACTGATTCTGTTTGAGTGGTCGCATTTCTCATATGATTGGTACGCTTATGATTCAATTTTGGATTTGTGTATATATCATAATTTTGTTTATAAATAAAACTAAGAACTCCTTTAAGCAGTCGTTAAGAAGTATGCAAAGGTAAATATTTATATCTAGGCATATACATATCTACAGTAATTAATATCTACAAAAGTTTATTAGTATATTTGAAATATATAAATTTCATTACCTAATTTAGCTTTCATTTAAATTATTATAGAACTGCACTTGAAATAAGAAGATGGATATTAAAATTGGTTTCTTATTATTTATACCTCCTGAGACGATGACAATTTTTTTCTTAATTGAATTAAATACTAAAATATTTTCTGCTTTTAAAACTCATTGAAGATACGTTCCCGATTCCCAAAGACAGCTGACTACGCAGCATTGATCAAAAAGCTTTTGAACAATTCATTGAACTTAACGACAGTATTAAGTACAAACCATTAGTTGTGCAGTAAATTCTGCTGGATTTATTATGATATTTTCTGTTGCTGGGTTACTCTGGCTCTCTTTATGATCGTTTACCATTTGTGTGTGTGCTATTTCTCCCTGTGTTCTTTGTTTACTGCTAGCTTTATTATCTTTACTCGTACTTTTCGGCGTATTCGATGGTTGCTTGACTTTAATTAAGGGGCATTGATTCTATATATTCCAAATTTTTACAAGCAGATCCTTGTACTACCGATTGTTTTTTTTTTAGTTTTGGTTATGGTATATAAGGTTTTTATGTGTTTGCGTTCTAAAAATGACGTGCAGTCAAGGAATCAGTAATATTATTTTTTATTTGTATTTAATAATCTGATGTGTGTTTGTAGATCGGTCTTCAGTCTTAGATTTTCAGAATTAAAATTATCAATCTCTGGATGAGCACTTTGCAGTTCATTATATATTTACTGTAGTTTGTCTTGTAGATCTATTACTATTTGACTTGTGTTTTGTGGTAAATTTGGTAAGCTCAGCATTGATGTATCCAATAGTGTCAAGTTTTTCTATATACTTTACAAAGTGTTATAATGTCTTCCATTATTTTATATAAAAAAAAATATTATGATAAAAGTTGTAGAATGCCAAAAATAAAAGCGATTATAAATTTCAAGCTATGACATATGTCAGATATTTATAATAGACGTAACAGATCAGAAATAATATTAAAAAAAAATCTCGATTTTCACTCGGATTCGATCTCGCACCTACTTGTTGGCGTATTTTTTTAATTTAAATAATATTAATTTCAAATGCAACAAATGATAAATATGGTGCGTAAAATACACACACACAAAACATTCGAATTGAGAACCTCCTCTTTTTTTATTTGGTTATAAATTAAACCAATAACATGTATGATTTGTGTGATTTAAAAGAGCGAGCAACGAAATCAATGCCTTTAATTTATTTATTTATGTATACACTATAATCTTACAGTTTACGCACCAAGACGCTTACATCTTATGTCAAATAAATGATTTTGAATATTCACACAAATTTAAACATTATTACTTAAATTCCAAATAACTTAAAGTAGAGAAGTGAATATAGATGTCGACAAAATCAGATTATACATTATAAAAAAAAAAATGTTATCAATGAAATGTCTTTATCATGATACATCACAATGCCACATTTAAAAAGAAAAAGAAAACTATAATTATTAAAACAGTTTAAGTATGTATCTTATCACTAAACACACTAGTCTTATAAATAAATATGTCTGCCTTTGGAATCGTTTCTAAAACATCATTCATTAAATTGATCGCTGTTACGGTATGAGTATTACTAGCTTTTGTAATATGCCAGGATGATGGATACGCGGATAAGCAGTTGACGTTGTCTACGACCACAACCACGCAAGTAGTTGTCAAGCACGTAGAGATGAATAGAGAGAGGCAAGTAGAGATGGTCTAATGGCCAATATAAATAATTTTATTGATTTTAATTAATCATAACTATATAAAAAAGCCCTTTATAAAAGGAATTTTTCCAAAAATTAGGCTTCACGTAGCTTAATTCAAGAAAATGTAGAAATTTTATTTTGATGAATATATTTAAAAATGTGTTATGTTAGGCTAAAGTTATGTGTATTTATAATTAGCAGCATTAGTATTACTGATGGTCCACGTGGCTGTGATTTTGCTATAAGTTGTTCATAAAAATATAAATAATTCTGTAATGTTAACGAAAGGACTTTGAAGAAATTGGTACAGTTAATACAAAACAATATTGAATTTGTAAAATAATACAACGCTTTAAGTTCGTTAACTCCAGTAATAAGATCACCGTACCAATTCACTCATCAAACGAATTCAAGTTTATTCAATTTCTTTAGCCTTGTTCAAAGTTTCGAATATTAATTTGTAAAATGAAACTTGTAATAAATACTGTTTGTATGTATAATGATCTGATCTAGGTATAATTTAAAGAAAAATCGCTTAGGTTTGTCGCAGTCGACCTTCGACAGATACACAGCTAAAAGTCATCAAGTTAATAATCTTTGAAAAAGAATATTATTAAAAAAAAACGCATTTGAACAAACCCAGCTTTTGATATATCTTTTACAAAATTAATTGCAGATAACGAATTCCCCGTAAATAATCCTAAAAAAATCTTTGGACACCTAATATTCTACCAGTCTGATTATATTAGACATCGTTGGCTCATCATATACAGCTGACAATATAGATCATGATACTGACCAGTTTATATTTCTATTAGTTTTCCACGTTGATACCTACATAATACCATACACTTTGTTTATACACTGGTATTGGGTGCACAATAGTGAAGAAAGTTCTGCCTACTACACCTCGAAGAATCAAGGACAAGAATAAAAAAAATAATCGGTAGATACTAGAAGTATTAGAAACCATCTAGGGTTTCTGTCCTAATGTCCTCGCCTGTCACTGGAGATATGAGTATGCGATCATGGCTTCTGCTGCAGACTCCTCCCGTTTAGTCACCCTAGACTTGTTGTATCCTTTACCCCCAGGTTTGTCTCAATCTACATTTTTCTCTACAAATTTTTTTTTATTATTTCCATTTTCTGTCATAACTCTAGAACGTTTCCAAAGAGGATTTAAGTCAGTCTGGCAGCAGGGCCTAAAAGAAACTAGCCAAAACTCAAGGGTAGAAAACTGATGGTGAGGTACTCTAGAGTTAGATAGATAGAGTATACTTTATTTCACGTACAAAAGATAAGATATACAGAAGAAATATATATGAATAACGTAGTGCTAAGCTACATAAACTGCCTTCATCATAGAAAAATGGCGTAAGTTTTAAAACATTTATATGAGTTTCATTCTTGCTGTGAACATTACAATTTGTCAAGTATTGTATTATATTGTTTTTTTTTTATTGTTTAAATCTTTGTACTTTTTGACATGAATACTTTGTTAAGTATAATATATTATATATTTGTTTTTTTTTTTTAATTTATAAATTTAATTATTGTAAATGTGAGGACCACGTAGGTTATTTATTTATTTATTTATTTATTTTTTTCTTTTCTCCTGTAGTTTGTTTTTTAACGATGTCTGACTGTTTAAGTACTTTTGCGGCCTACCCAAATGTCCTTGCTTTGGTACTGTTCGTCGGTCCGTTGAGCTCTTTAAAGTTCTAAGTTGAGCTACACGATAACTGACAAATGCTTGCACTGTTTGGACGGGTCCACTCAAATGAACGTGGTGCTTTCTTCAAAAGCTCATCTCAGACGTTAGCGTGCATGGTTCTCATATGTTTTTGACCAGTACATCTGTATGGACTTAAAAAAAGACTTTGACCTCTGAGTTTGTTTCGGTGTTTCTTCTCAGAGTAGTCAGCTAGGAAACACCGGCCTCATCTAGCATAAACTAACAGAAAAAAATAATATATTGACGTGTAAAAGTGTTGTTATAACCTATTTACAAAATAAAGATCATTTATCATTTATCATTTGTCAATTCCAAAATATTCGCTCTTCAAATAGAACGCCAAGTTATCTAAAACTGGAAGCATTGTTTAACTGAGAAAGGAAGCAAGTTGGTGCTAAATTATAATAGTATTGGTGGGTAGTAAGGGATATTGTTTCATTTTGGCAGAGTGAGAGTATTTGAGAGATTAAAATGGAGATATTTGGTTTTGTCACATTTAAGAATAACTATTTAATAATTTAGAGTAGAGCATTCATAACGTTTACAAATTGTATACAAACAAATCTGTACCTGTATCTGTAGAATTTTATGTTGCACAGGTCGTCAACATACATTGAAAACTGTATTAATTTTAACCTCTTCAGTTTGATTGGATAAATGCAAAAAAAATGTTGACTTGCACCATTTTTAAAATGAGAATGGAAACAGTTTATTGCCATATAGTATATATATATTCGATATTATTACATAAAAATGCAAATTGTAAAAGAGAAAAATTAGACCGGAATTTGTAACGTGATATTCTAGCCGCCTTGTTCTTAAAAGTAGTTTAGCCATGAAAACTAATTATCAGAGATAAATTACAAACAGTAGGTCATACAATTTTACAGATTTTAATTAAAAAGGATAACATAGAATATGTACTAGGGTTAAATGGAGAGGGGAGTTAGGCTCAGGGTAGAGCTAGTGTGTATTTAACAGTGGTAGAGCCATGCTTGGCACGAATGGGCCGGCTCGACCGGTGCGATACCACGGCCTCACAGAAAGCCGGTTGTGAAGTAACGCTTGCGTTGCATTTCCCCGAAATGAGTGAGGTCTCCGGAGGCCCAACTCCCCCTCTCCCCTTTCCTCTCCCCTTCTCTTCTTTCTCCTCATCCCCCCTTTCTTCTTTCCGCCAGTGGTAGTGGAGGCACTTAACTTCTGCGCTGCGTTCGATCCTTCGTCCCTTATATAGGACCATACATCATGAGGCTTAAAGTGGGACGAAGTGTCGGCGCCATGAATTTTAATTTTGAATACCGCTTACGTTGACTACTGATACTGCAGGACGAAAGGAGACCAGGCCTGCGCAATGTTCAATATGTCCAAAGATGTAACGTATGTACGTAATGTATGTAACTTCTCTCTTCTAAGTAGGCATAGCAGCACAAAGGATCCCTTGTAAACTGATCACTAAGCCTACCAAAGAGATATATCATATGTAATATGCAATCTGTATTTCAAAAACGTCAACCTTAAAATTTAAATGACTATTTTACCCTAAATATTTAAACATAAATAAATAAAGTCACAGTAAATTAGAGCAACATGATTTAATTATGAAAGTAAAAATAAAAAAAAAAATAAACTGAAAACTGCTGGTCTGCAGTTCATCTTAGAAATAACTTCGGCTTCGCAATCGCGAGTCTACTTTCAGATAGTAATAACCAAGCTAATAAATTCCCGTTTAAATAACAAAACAGTTAACTCGTAATGTAAAAGCAATTTACAATAGTAAAAACACTATCAAACAGCTATAAATTGCTAAGTTTTTAAAACTACAACCACGATGTAATTACTCTATACACTGCAGATTAGTTCAATGGTTTAGACTGATAGGTTACGTTTTATCTTCAGTATTACTGTGCGTAGTCCTTTAATCTGACTGCTCAAACAGAAAGATTACGTTATTCGAGTATATTATGCATGTATGTATTATGTTTCTTTGTCAGAGCCAGAGACAGACTGCTGGACATTGGCCTCTCCCATTGCACGCCACTTCGATCTATTTTCGGCTTCTCGCATTCAGCTCCTGCCAGCCATCTTGCGCAAATCGTCACTCCACCTGGCCTGTGGGGTCCTACGCTACGTTTGCCGAGACGTAGTCTCCACTCAAGAACTCGCTTTCCCCAACGGTCGTCGGTTCTGCGGCTAAAAAGCCAGCCCATTGCCACTTCAGCCTGCTGATCCGGTGGGCTATGTCGATTACTCTGGTTTTCTGCCGGATCACTTCATTCCTGATGCGATCACTTAAAGAAACACCGAGCATAGCCCTTTCCATAGCACGCTGAGCAACTTTGAGCTTGTGGACCAGCCGTACCGTAAGTGTCCACGTTTCGGCTCCATATGTCATGACGGGTAGGACACACTCATTAAAGACTTTTGTCTTAAGGCACTGTGGGATTGACGATGAGAAGACTCGGCGTAGCTTCCCAAAGGCTGCCCAACCCAGTTGAATGCTTCTATTCACCTCGTCCTCGAAGTTGTTTCTACCTAACTGCAGTGTCTGCCCAAGGTATATACATATATATTTAATAAAATGTGAAGTTTAATTTCAATTTCGAGACAACATCATCATTAAAAGGAAGTTAATTAAACTTGTATTTTTATACTTGTATATTTTATAGTTTAGTCCCCTAGTGCCTAGGTACCTGTGTACGCTTACCATAAATCACCATATCTTTCAATAAGAAAAAAAACAACTCTTGTGGCTAACACCGTATATTATAATATACATATATAAAGATTATTAAAGAACTTAATAGATAGGAAAACGTATTCTGCCAGTGATATAATAAATTCGAAGGACCAACCACGACCATCAACAGGATGGTGGTCCCGTTGCCGTTGGCTTCGATTTCCGCTATACGTAACTAACATACTCAACTAATACTTTTAGATGAGAGTAATAATTCTCAACATATGTTATGAATAACCATCAATTTGTCAAAAGCGTAGGACGAACCCTTTTAATGACAGCCTGAATTTGCTCAACCTTTCCATCTTTCGAATCCTGTTTATCCATGTATAAAGGAGTCTTAACAATCTTAGCAATATCGAAAAACGTGCAAATAAGATTGCCGTTCTAAAGAATTACTTATTCAAATTTGACGAATAAAGCTAAGTACACATAACGAAGGGCTATTATGCGACCATGTCGATACCTCGAAATGTGTACTGTAAACATCTGTCAGGAACATTCCCTTAAATGAGTGTCACTTTATGTCATCTATAATTTTGAGTAGTCACTGGGACAAATCTTTTTTCAAGATTGGCTTTACTTAAAACTGTATATTACAACGATTCCCAAAATATATTTACAGTCGCACTATCAATCGTATAATATTTTGTAATAATTTAACCAAATTTACCTAAACACGGTGTTTGAGCTGCTTTTTTAAACAACCCCGCAACAACCTCATTCCGTTTTTCAATTTAAATCTTCTAATCTTAGTCGAAAGAATCTCATGTTGCGATGGTATCATAAGAAGAATTAAGTTTAGTACTGTTAAAGTAAGCTATGACAGGCTACCTTCTATAATGATAGATTATTTTGTAATACAAGGTATTTGAATTAGCAATTTGACTCTGTGAATTTACCCTTATATTGGTGTCTGTGAATAATGTTGTCGATAATTAAGTCAATACAGTTACTGACTTCCCCTCCGTTTTCTAACTTAATGTTGTTATTAAAGCTTCCAACTTACAGTTTCAAAGGTCTTCCAAGGTTTACGATTCTATTGTTTAGATCGTTTTATTTCATTTGTACGAACCTTCTTGTTATTATTTTATAGGTTTAATTATTTATTATAATTTGATCTCTAATTGGCTTAACTCTAAATATCAATAAACAAAGAAAGTTGGTAAGGTATATGGCCCTAATCTCAAGATGTATGAGTAGAATATTGTTTAACGTTCCGTCTACTTTGGGAAATGAGTAGAAAAACCGGACAAGTGCGAGTATGACTCGTGCAACGAGGGTTCCGTTACTTATTTTGTCGCCTCTATGGCAGTTCTCTATCGCCTACATCATGGAGAGTGTTCTGACGAGCTCTTCCAATTGGTCCCACCTTCTCCCTTCCTCTACAGGACTACACGTGCTGGCCTGAGGAGTCACTGTTTGCGAGTCGAAAGTATGCGATCCCGAACGAAACGGTTTGGCTCTTCTTTCCTGTGCCGATCGGTGAAAGATTGGAATTCACTACCACTTTGATCCTGGGTCTTTTAAGCGGGGCAAGAAAAAGCATCTCACCAGGCCGCCATAGTGTGGGTCACCATACTACTTTGACTAGACATGCAATGAGGATGGTGACCACCACTCTTGGACTCAATTTATTGCTTACCATCAGGCAAAGTGGAGTCATTATGGTACACATAAAAAAAAATTGGTATTGTAATTATTGCAATTGATTACCATTAACATTATTATTATTAATTACTTGAATGATTTTAAAAATTACAATAACTTGTCATTTTTGTGATTTATACAATGTATATCGTTTCTTTAATGCATCTTCTTTTGACAAACGAACAGATGGTTCACCTGATGGTAAGTGACAACCATCGTCCATGGAATACTGTAACTCAAGAGTCGTAAGTTCGGTGCCCGCCTATGAGGGTGACGAAGGGAGAGGAAAGAGGAGAGAGGTAGTTGGGCCTCCGGAAACTTCATTAATTTCGGGAAATGGCTTTGACATCATATATTTGTAATATTGTTAGAATTCTTTAATATCTATTTACTATTTACATAACTGTCTGTACTTCCATTGCTGTAATTAAGACAGAAGAGAAAGTATTATTAACATTAATTTGTATCGCTTAAGATATGTAATTATTGTAAGCCATCGTAAATAAATAAAGAAATTCCTTAGCTTTACACTTTACAGGTGGACAAACTTGAGAGAGACAAGCAATTGAAATAAGAAAAATCTTTGAAATGCATTCACAAATACTAGTGTGTGTAATGTATTTTTCATAATCCCCGTTGTAAGAGGCCTGTGGTCTTGAAATTATTACTTACTGGTTTAGTGGTTAGTAACCCTGACTGCTGAATCGGAGGTAGTGCGTTCGCTTCCCACACAAGTTTTTTTTTTTAAATCGATGAACTAATGACGCAGTTGCCGCTATATGTTTTATTCTCTACTTTAACAATTACTTTGTGTACGCCGAATTCAATTAAAAAACTTTTTGTAAGAACGGTTGACACATGGTGAGGATATCGAGTAACTACATAAACCATGTTGTGTGACTGTATTAAATTCATTCTCACTTATATCTTCCTTTGCCATTTGTCATTTTGACATCTTACACCCTATGTCACTACTAAGCTTTATCCCTCGGCTTTGCCCAGATGGCACATCGATAAAAGGTAGCCTTCCCCAGGGTTCGAAGTATCAGGGCACGTCACCTTTCTGGCAGTAAGACCCGTCATCGAGGATTAGCTGCTTCGGAAAGTATCTGTGTCGTATATGCCGTGAGCCAACGTCTGTGTGCCACCACTGTGGGGGCTACCGCGAGGATACCGCACTAAATACGCATTAGCGTACCGATCTCGTGGCGGTTATCGGTGTGGATAGCCTCTCGCTGAAGACCATGGTTATGCACATGGTCATGCGCGAGAGTGCGTGGGATTCCGCCACCTCATTCTGTGAGGTAGTGATGCAGGCAAAGTGATGCGAATTCTTATTCGCGAAGGCGGTGTATTTCTCTTGAAATACCGAAAGAATAAGATGGCTTGTATAACTACAAACCAAAAAAAATAATAGCCGTTTAAACAGTTATCTTGTTAGTCCACATTTTAGAATAAGACAGATTAAGGTATATTGGATGTTATATTATAATATATATCTAGTAGTAGGTAAATATATATTATGTGCCTGTAAGCGGATCGGCGTCACTTCACTCCGAAATTGCAGCTCGGATTGACAGCTGACATTCTCGCGTTTCGACGTTTAGATGAAATGGAGCCGCAAATGGCTTTTACTAGGTCGTATTTTAGAGGTTTTTGAAGTTTATTGTTTTAGGCACAGAATGGTTACTGTGTAATTAGTGTCAGTTCAGGTATTTTAAAGTTACTGTAGTTGATTAAACTTTAAATGGTCACCTTATCTCTTTTAACGTTATAACTTTTTACAATTACACCGCACCACAAAATTCGTGTATTTAAAGTTCTTTTTAAATGTTTTTAAACATTATTGTATTAATTAAAAAGGCGTGTGGTTCTGCGTGGAGTAAAATAGGACCACCCCAACTTTTCCCGTGCGTGTAATAGAAGTGAAGTAGGTAAGGGATTGGAGTGTTATTAATGGGACAGTATACATAGAGTATCCGGTTGAATGTGTCAATAAGCCTATCCCCTATTACGTAAGTAGGACTATATTATGGTTGATGGAGATAACCGGGCGGATCACCTGATGTACAGCCATAGTACAATCTTCCCCAGCGATTTCTTATCATTCTTTCCAACGCTCTATTACGTGCAGAGCCGACTGAGCTACCTCGCAGACCGTACTAGTGAACTTACTTGATGTGAGTATAGCTATATAATCTACATAGCCAACTGTGTAATAGTCCTTGGCATTGAGTTTCGTGATGACACCATTTATGCTGTGACTCACCTGCGAATCGTACTATACGTTTTTTGAGCATACTGCTGATCCTATAAGTACCTCTCTCACCTTATGCCGTTCTAATGCTGCTTGAATGCTTGTGAAGTGGGTTTTGTCGTAGGCTCCTTCTATGCCAATGAAGATTACCGCCAAATGCCATTTTCCTGTACAGCCGTCTCTATCTGTTATACCACCCGACGGAGAACTCACTCTGTAGATTTACCTGAACTATAGGTATGTCGATTGCTGGGTAGCGGTATATTTTTTAACGCTCCTTCTCTTATTTCCCTCTTACATAATCTCTCCTAAGTCTTGAGCATGAAGGATGTGAGACTGATAGATATAAAGAATTTTGCGTTTGTGTAGTTGTTCTTATCCAACTTCACTGTCACTAAAAATATCAATTTGTAATAATCGAGAGAGACCGTAATATGACTTGGTCATCTTGATCAAGGGTGCATTAGGACCTACGTTAGTCCTATACCTAAACTGAACAGCTTGTAGACATATCATCATTAATGGTTTTAGACAGTTTTTATTCGTTATTTACAATTTTATTTATGGCGATTTTAAGTCCATTAGTATTACTAGTGTTCTAAGCGTTTTTGATTTTTCTAACAGTTTGCAAAAAAACACTTATGCAATGATGTTAAGACCGCCATTTATATGTATACATTGTAATCTATAATATATAAACTGTATTGTATTGTATTGTTAATAAAAGGACGTTGAAGTCATTACAGTCAATAAAACAATATTAACGACGACTAACAATTGTACTCCCAAGCTAAGGTTGAAGACATAGCAGCAGCCATTGATAAAATAAACAAATACCTTGATACTATTTAAAGCTGGTCTTATAGGTTTTTATTATTATTTAACCCGACAAAGTGTCAAGTAATCATTTTTTATGCGATGGGGGGGGGGGGGCAAACGAGCAGACGGGTCACCTGATGGTAAGTGACTACCGCTGCCCATAGACAAGAAGAGTCACAAGTGTGTTGTTGGCCTTTAAGGTGTTGTACGCTATTTTCTTGAAGGTTTGTTTTGTAGTATCAATAATTAATATTAAGTATCAACTTTATTAAACTTCCAGCCTTATATATTAATAAAGGATTACTCATCAGCTGATCGGTAAAAGACTTAGACTTACATCTCGACTTTATGCAAAGCTGGAGAGAATAAGTTACTTAGGGCTTTAAATCGCCTTAAAACTTTCTTCTTGTGCAAATTAAAACAATGCTTGTGCAAACTATTACCTTTCCTTTAATCAACTATGATAATGTGTGCTATTATGACCTCAATGCAGACTTATTCGATAATTTTGACCGTCTTCTAAATAACTGCATTCGATTCCCATTTATTTTAATCTTTCACTATCCTTGATTCCCCTTACTTATTTTACATCACGCCTTCAACTCTTATGTACAACCTTGACAGTAACCTGCGGTTATCAAGTAACTTTATCCCTCTCATACCACTGGTATCAATGGTTCTCTTTTAGCCGTTCCATCTATTCTTCTAAGAAATGCGCTTCCTATCGAAGTCAGGATGGCCACAAATCATAATTCTTTTAAACTAAAAGTCAAAGAACTCTTATTCCAAGTATTGGCAGAATTTAGTCATAGTTGATAATTTAAGCAAGCTAGTCATTTATACATGTATGTATTTCTGAATATATATAACATATTGAATTATATATGTATGTTTATAATATTTTTCACTTTTAGTTAATAATTTATATTTAATAATTATCAATTACCTACTTCTTTTCTCAACATCACCCATAGATCGACTGGCATAGAAAGCTTTAGACATTAAGTCCGCCTATGTACGAACAAGTGCAAGACGTTTAATGAATAAATAAATAAATTTAAAGTATTTAAGTAATGTTATTCTAAAATGTGCGCCTATAAACTTACAACAGCTGGTCCAATATCCAATTTTAAAGTATCATTAATGATTTGACACCAGGTGTCTAAAAGTGCCCATACATATAATTAGATAGAAAATACTTACAGAGAGTGAAATTTTACTAAAATAACTATTTAACGCTGAGTTTTTAAGTATTTTTTTATCATAGTAAATTACAGAAATAGTTTTAACCTGGCTGTGCCCACGACATCGCGTTTATGTGGGAAAAAAACCACACTTTTGTCGCTTATAAAATAATAGGTTCGATTAGAATTGCTTTATACAGTTTCTATAAACCGTATCCACAAGGAAATTGTTATTATTGCTAACACGCATAATAAAAACTTATGTAAAAAAAACAACATTTTTGTCTAGTTCAAGACATTTGAGAGATAGAATTTTGAGATATCTTTATTTCTCATAAAAGTTGTAATAATTCACGTTGAAATAAAAAAAAAACACATACACTAAAGAATACAAAGATATAATTGTATAACCATATCCAAGTCCAAAAAACTTGCATATAAACAATTAGCAAACAATGCTTGGACACACGGTACACAGATCGAGCGAAATAGTGAAGGCGCTCATTAGATGTTTTTGTGAAAGTTGGCATTGATTTTGCTTCTTTGATATTTTTCTGTGATTGGTTATACAATTTCGAACCTTCTTATATATTTTTTATATTTGCTATTATTAGTTCTTGGGTGTAAGAGGCAAAGTACAATTAAAATCTCATTGATGACTTCAAGAAACCTACGTTAGTAAAATCGTAGGTAATGGAGCGGTATGCACGCAAAAGCTGACCCAGCGCATTTAGCACGCTGCATGGGAGGCTCAACTGCAAGTGTAGAGTATAAAACCCGTCTTATCCATCCACGACCACTTTTATGGTAGCATGAGACGCATCTGAGTGCGCCGCCGCTGACTTACTTACTACTAGAATCGTAAAAGTACTCTCCGTGTAATTAACATCGATATTGGTCGGTCAGCAGTAATGAAGGAAAAAGGTTAATAAATGATAGGCATTAAAGGTGAAATCATGGATATAAAATGGGCTAATTATAACAAAATAACAAAACAAAAAAATAATACATAACTAATATGATCATTTCAAAATGAAACTGTTCCAATTATAAAAACAGTTGTAGGTTATAAATACATATAATATAGTGGATAGTTTTTAAGAATAAATAATTACAATATTATATGTTATTTTATTTGGACAGTAAAGAATACATCTACTTACTATATTTATTATTATAAACACGTTTCATTATAATTTTATAGTTAGGCTGGCCATAAACACTTACAATTTTAAAAAACATATTATTACATTGAATTTGGTATCTGTCCTTCTTATAAGAATATTCACTGTTTCAAATGTTTTTTGTGATATTAAATTGGAGTGGGGTGATAAAGAGTTTATATATAACTGAAAGCTTGTATTTTTTATGCTTAGAAATATTAAAACGGTATGCATTCAACTAATGAAAAGTCAATATACCACCTGACAGTATGCTGACCCAGAATAGTGGACCTCATAATTATACAGTCGGAAGGCCTTGCAAAGCGTTACAGTAAGGATTTAAATTTTTCACATAAAATGTGTAATTATTCGAACTAACTTTCTCAAAAATTTATGAAATACCAAATGCTTTCAATACTGTCACAGAAAAAAGTATTGCCTCCAGAAGCCGAAAGGAAAGGATGCAAATTGGTTTAGAGAATTATACGTGGCTGGATCTCTTCAAAGTCAGAAATGTCTTGATAATACTAAATATTCTCTTAAAAGAAACCCGCACTTATTTCAGCCGGTAATCATCATACATTACATGTTTCAAAAACTCAAAATGCCTTAGAATCTTGGCACGACGGCTTGAACACCCTTCTACATAGGAAAAATTGAATATTTGTTTGACCATCAATGAGTTGACTTAGGAACAGAAATACAGTGATTGTGAAATTCTACGCATAAATTCACGTGCACGTATGCCATATATTCTGCACAGATTTACTAAATTGCGAGCACATCTCTTAAAAAAAATATGATATAAATATAGAAACGTCCTTAAGTGCTGATAAGCTTACATATTATTACATAAAAAAGTAAGTTATTTAATCATTCATAGTACGCAGTCATTTATATTAAATTGTAATTACCTCTTGTGCCAATTTTCTTGCCAAAAGATCCCTGATCTTTTTTATTTTGTTTTAAAACTAACCTTTAACAAAATGTTTTTTTTTTGTGTAATATCAATGAGGTGTTATTTTTTTATCAGATATACTAAAAAAGAAAAATATGTAAAAATACATATAAGCGATTTTTTTTTTCTGTAAGAACTAACATGATTTTATTTGTAACTTTAACAAATTCTTTTCCTTTATCAATATTTTTTCAATGAAGCATTAAAGAGTATTCTACTTACATATATTATAATGTGACAAAAAAAATACACAATTCACATACACTAAATAAAATTTATCTCACAATGAAATACAGTAAGTTATGCGCATCCAGTTGCTGTCAGTAATTTTAAAATGAGTTTAATGCAGTGATTTTTAAATGAAACAGTTCAAATTGTAAAATAATTTACGGTTAACTGCCCTCGTAAAAGCGACAATGGGTAAAGGATGTCATAGTCGAATCGTTCTAACATCCTACGAATATTTAATTCAAGGGACCATTGAGGAAGAGTATTATCGGCGAACAGTACATTGGTGAACTATTAGTTGTACCAAATGGTGTTTTAGGCCAACAGTTCAAACGACTTCAGACAATGGTGTTTTAGGCCAACAGTTCATCATTCAGTTCATACAGTTCATCGTTGAACTATAATTTGTAAAACCGATTTGATTGATTTGTTGGTGGTTTGAGCTAACAGTTCATTGATGAATGTTAATTCAGTATTCGATTCTGAGCTCCTTCGTTCATTTAATATTAATTTGTTGTTATAACACCATTATATTGCATTATTTATTACTTACTCATAATCTGTCTAAAATTGTATTCGAGTTAAAGTTTTGAACACGAACTAATATTATTTCACATTGTTATTTCACAAAAAGTTGTTGGTGTTTTTGTATTAATTTGTGTATTTCTTGTTATTTGTAGTTCATTTTCAATCAATTTTTTTTTTTTTCATTTTTGCAATTAGTCAAATAGAATGTCCCTTATAAATATTGCTCATTTAAATGAATAATTGTATTCTTATTACGAAATAAAGTTTTCTAAAAAGGAAACTGAATTATAATATTATATTTTATTTTATTACGTTTAATTCTAAGGATACCAATAGTGAACTAAGCACGTTGTACACAATTACAGATATAGTATGTCTATAGATTATATATTGCAACAATAAATATCTTACAACTTACATATATAAATTACATGAAACATCTTTTGTGTAATTATTAAAATAAATGAACTAGAAACTGGGCTACGGTAATTTGTCTGAGAAATAATTTCGTTTCCGTAATCGCAAGTCCGCTTTCACGTAGTAAATAACCAAGCTGTTAAATCCCCGCTTTAAGCAGTACAACAGCTTAATGCTGAGACGACTCGTGATATTACAGTAGTAAAAACACTCGGTAAAACAGCTACAAATTGCTCACTTTTTAGTACTATAACTACGATGTGATAACTCTTTGCATATACTGTACAATTACGAATTAATTTCCGTAGCAAAACACATTTGTGTACGATTTAGGATGATTTACTTTGTTGTATTTTCTCTATGTTTTACCAATGATAAGCATAAAATATATTTTCATAATTTCGGATAAAGTCGATGAGATTTTTGAAAAAGTCGAGCAAGATCGACATATTAGTAGTTACGGCATAACCGAGGAATGTAGGATTGATCACAATAAAATTTAGACTCATTCGAAAAAGTCTAGCTACACAAAAAAACTCGATATTTAGCTCTCAAAGAATCGTGTACTCATTAACGAATCTCCATTGAAACGTAATGAAAACGAACCATTTTTAAAAAGATTGATTACTGGTTATGAAAAGTGGATCACCTACGACAGGAACGTGCTAAAAAGAACATGGTGTAAGGATATTCAAGCTAGCTATTTGTTACATTTTTTTATCCAAAATCCCAAGAATTCTACAACGACTGGATTAAGTCACTAATAAAAAGATAGCAACAAGTTATCGAACAAAACGGCACTTATTTAACTAAATTTTAAAAAAGGATTTCAATTTGTATATATATTACTACGAAAAAAAAAAAAAAAAAAAATCCCCAACCTTATATCTTCTCTCATCTATGACATTTCTTTACCACGCCCTAGACACAGCCCATAGCCTAGGGGGTGCTGGGCTAGAAAACCTCCTCGTGGTGTACCCTGGGCAACGTTGACGAAGACGCTTCTTTATTCCGGAGTGAGCGTCGTCGCCAACGGCTAATATTCTAGCAAGGGGGACCTTGCTTGTAGGGTCACTCTGTGTTTCTCCCACTATCCTCTGATCCGAGCAGAGGTCATTGCGGGTAGAAACAACATGGCGTGACGAGTAAACTTTCATTGGATCCTCCCAGTGATATGCTTCTTCGTCCCAGCCGTAACCCTGCCCGGCATCGAGCCGGCACGGTGGCTCTTAGGGGCTGTGAGGAAGACAACCTCTTTAAAAAATTACAACACGGGGCAGACGGGCTCACTGTCTTAGACAATTGAGCATGGTCTGACACAGACCACCGTCTGGCCAAACCGCAACCATGAATTGACAGGAGCGGTGGCTCTTCGGAACCGTGAGGAAGAAAACCTCTATAAAAAATTACCCTAATCTCACGCTCTGACACCCGGCAATGAGATGAATGGCTGAGAGGAACTCAGTCCCAAGGGGGTCTTCGTCGGAAGACGTTAAATCTCAATTTAAAACATGGCAGAGGTAATTACAAGTGTAGCTACCCAGGTGGGTCCCGGACGCTCTTCGTCTGGGGAATCCCACTCAGCGCCAGTCGGCGCTGACAGCCCCCATTCGTATTCTGGGGGGGGCAACCAATGCCTTACGAGCCCTGTAGCCAGCTCTAAATCGGCTACCAACACAAACGCGGAGGTCGCGATAAGAGATGCAGCGGAACACATGTCTGACAGTAAATCGGACTGTAGCAACAGTAGAAGCCAAGTACCTAAAAGAGGCGGAAAGCGTCCACATCCCAGCAAACCTAAGTGTGGACGGAGCAGAAGTAACTCAGGAATTGGTTCGGACACTTCATCATGTGACGAGATACAACCAGCCGCAAAGATGCCGACGCCACGTCGCGGCAGAGGCCGACCGCCAACGACTGGTGCCTACATTGGAGTGGGGAAGGCTCGCAAAGAGGCTGCAGCTCTCCGAAACGCCGATAAAGTCGCTCAGGAAGAAGACGAAAAGCGCCTTAAAAACCTGTTCCTAGACCTAGCATCAAAAAGAGCTCAGAGAGCTGAAGCTAGGAACCGGAACCCCGAAAGAGAAAGCGATCGTTCAAATAATGTTGAGAATAATTCTCCACTACCAGTAAAGCTGAATGAAGCGCTAACACGCATAGGGGAGGTTGCCAAGGTCTCCAAGGGCCTTAAAGCTGCTAGCCAAAGAGCGTTAATAGAAGCAGCTTCTACAATAAAGGAGACAATGGAGGCACTGCAGAACAGCTCACCATCTCAGGAAACTACCAAACTTCGGCAGTATGTCACTCAACTGGAGTCCCGACTAGCCGACTCTGAAAAAGTAAATGCAGAGCTTCGAAGAGAGCTGCAAGCGCTACGAGAAGATTTTTATAGTCATCGAAGTGCAAGAAGTGAAACTATATCTGTGCAGCAAAAAGAGCCGACTATGACCAGGCTTATATCGGAGTTAGAGGAGCGCCTCATGAAACGGATTTCCGCTTTAGAGGGCATTAAGCTCCGCCCGTCCTTAGCATCTAGGCCGACTACATATGCAGATGTGACCAGACCTGTTAAACCTGCAGCTCCTGCGAATAAAGTTACTACTACGGCTTCAGAAACATCAACAGGCACAGTGACTAGGGCTACTAAAAACAGCAGGAAAAGCCAGCCTAAAAAGAATGTGGAACGTCTTGCATCTACCGCTCCTACAACACAGCCCTCGAAAGAGTCAGTCTGGGAGGTTGCTGGAGCTCGGAAAAAACATAAAAAGGCAACCAAGAAAGCAGCCAAGGCTGTTGCAGCGAAAACACCACAACTCCGTGCACCGCGCTCCACAGCCGTCGTGCTAACGCTGACAGCGGAAGCTACGGAGAAGGGAATAAAGTATGCCGAGGTCCTGCAAAAGGCGAAAGCCAACGTGGACCTCAAGGCTCTCGAGATTCCCGGAGTCCGATGCAAGTTAACTCGGACAGGAGCTCGTCTTCTCGAGATTCCTGGGGCCACCAGTGGTGTCAAAGCGGACACACTTGCAGCCAAACTAAGAGAGGTACTGGATGAGGCTGAAGTCCGGGTATCGAGGCCTACCAAGTGCGCAGATATGCGTATCCTGGGATTGGATGACGCAGTCACAACGGCTGAAATTAAGGCTGCTGTAGCGGAGGCTGGGGGATGCTCTCTTAATGAAGTTAAAGTCGGAATTATTCGTTTCAGCCGCAATGGTTTGGGGACTGTGATTATCAGCTGCCCCGTTGCATCTGCCCAAAAGATTGCAGATTGTCGGACTCTTCTACTAGGTGGCTTTTCAAAAGCACAGGTGCGTCTACTGAAGCCTCGAATAACGAGGTGTTATCGATGCCTGTCTATAGGACACATCGGAGTCCAATGCACGGCGGAGATAACAGCATGCGATCGGTGCTTTCAATGTGGTCAGCCTGGTCACAAGGCCGTTTCCTGTAATGCTCTACCGAACTGTTTCAAATGTGCAGCTGAAGGTAAGCCGACCGGACACCGCCCAGGAACCAAAGCGTGCACCGCAGCGAAGCCTAATTCAAAAGGCAGAGAGGTCAATGAGGCTTCTAGTTCGCAGAGGAGTGTAGTGATGGACGTCCAATAATGGATCCATATCTGCGCATACTCCAGGGAAATATAAACCACTGCGCAACGGCTCAGGACCTTCTGCTCCAGAGCATGGCACAGTGGTCTGTAAATGTCGCCGCCATTGCCGAGCCGTATTTTGTTCCCCCCGGAGACGTCTGGATAGGGGACCTCGACGGCTTGGCAGCCATCGTACGCGGTAGTGCTGCAGGTACTCCTTCCCTAGCTCTCATAGCAAGGGGAAGGGGATGGGTTGCGGCGACGATTAACGACATTGCGGTCGTGGCAGTATACTTTTCGCCAAATCGTGTCCTGGCTGAGTTCGAAGACTGGCTTACTCAGCTGGCTGTCGTCGTCGAAGGATGCCGCCCTCGACCCACATTGGTCCTGGGGGACTTTAATGCCAAATCAGTGGCCTGGGGTTCCCCAGCCACTAATGTCAGAGGCGCGGCACTGGAGGAATGGGCCGTATCATCTGGTCTAGTCCTCCTAAATAGGGGCTCCGTCCCCACGTGCGTGCGTCAGCAGGGTAGTTCGATTGTGGACATTTCGTTTTCAAGCCCTGCCCTAGCACGCCGTGTTACTGACTGGCGCGTCTTAGAGGAGGTGGAGACATTATCCGATCACCGATATATTCGATTCGAAGTCTCCACCCTGACCTCTGATGCGTCAACTGGGACGGTTCCACATAGTCGGCGTTGGGCGCTTAAGCGTTTAGATCGAGAGCTTCTCCTGGAAGCCTCCATCGTACAGGCCTGGGTCTCTGCACCGGACAGGCCTGTTGATGTTGATGTAGAGGCAAATTGGTTCCGGGAGGCTATGTCGCACATATGTGACGCGGCGATGCCTAGGGTTCAGGCCAGGCCTCCCAGACGCCAAGTGTACTGGTGGACACCAGAGATCGCGCGTCTGCGGGAAACTTGCGTGATCGCGCGCCGCCAGTACTCAAGGTTTCGCAGAAGGCGTCGCCACCTACAGGATGCGGCAGGTCAGGAGGCAAATTTGCTTTCAGAATACAGGGTTGCCAAGAGGACCCTTCAGGTAGCGATAAAGCGGGCAAAATCAGAGGCCCGCCGCGAGTTATTGGAGACTCTGGAAAGTAATCCATGGGGCCGCCCATACCTTATGGTAAGGGGTAAACTACGTCCCTGGGCTCCCCCACTGACTCAGAGTCTCCGACCTGAACTGCTTGAAGGAGTTGTTGGCTCCCTGTTTCCAAGGCCAGCGGATCATATACCTCTACCGATGGCTACACCTCATGCGTCCTACGCCGAAGACGACGACACACCCGAAATTACTTGGGTAGAACTGAGGGTGGCGGTGCAACGGCTCCAAGCCAAAAACACCGCTCCAGGACCCGACGGCATTCCAGGCCGTGCGTGGGTTCTGGCCCTCAAGGCTCTCGGGCCTCGACTAAGAGGGCTCTTTAACGCATGCTTAGAGCGAGGCCAGTTTCCAAAACTGTGGAAGACGGGGAAACTGGTTCTTATCCAGAAGATGGGACGTCCGGAAGACTCGCCATCTGCCTACCGGCCCATTGTGTTGCTCGACGAGGTCTGTAAGCTCTTTGAGCGAGTCATTGCAGAACGCCTCGTCGAACATCTTTCAAGAGTGGGGCCGGATCTGGCCGACAACCAGTTCGGTTTTCGCCAAGGGCGTTCCACTGTGGATGCCATCATGCGTGTAAGGGGCTTGGCGGAGGAAGCAGTGTCACGGGGTGAGGTGTTGATGGCGGTGTCGCTTGACATCGCCAACGCCTTCAACACCTTACCCTGGAATAGCATCAGGGAGGCACTCATTTATCACAGAGTGCCTCATTACCTCCGCCACATTGTCGGGGCCTATCTGTCGGATAGAGCCGTAATCTACCCAACACGGGCAGGATACGGAAGGCAAGAGATGTCGTGCGGTGTCCCACAGGGTTCGGTGCTAGGTCCGCTTCTGTGGAACATCGGCTACGACTGGGTGCTGCGCGGTGTGCTCTTGGGAGGTGTCACCTTGACCTGCTATGCGGATGACACTCTCGTGACGGCGCGAGGCAAGACACACCGTGAGGCAACCATAAAGGCCACGGCCGGGGTTGCTCAAGTCGTAGGGAGGATTCGGCGGCTGGGTCTTGAGGTGGCTTTACATAAATCGGAGGCCCTCTGTTTCCATGGGCCCCGAAAAAGACCACCTTCGGGATCCAACATAACCGTTGGAGGTGTTTGCATCGGCATCAAGCCCTCGATGAAGTATCTAGGGCTTGTCCTAGATAGTCGATGGGACTTCTCATACCACTTTCGGAGTCTGGCCCCCAAACTCATAGGGACTGCCGCTGCTCTATCGCGGCTGCTCCCTAACTTAAGAGGGCCCGACACCTCCTGTAGGAGACTCTATGTCGGAATCGTGCGGTCAATGGCCCTTTACGGGGCCCCAATATGGGCGGAGAACCTGACGGCCCTTAATGCCGGGATTTTACGGCGCCCGCAGCGGGTGATGGCCGTCAGGATTATAAGAGGATACCGCACGATATCATTCGAAGCGGCGAGTCTCCTAGCCGGATCTGCACCATGGGACTTGGAAGCCAAAGTCCTTGCGTCACTTTACAATTGGCGCAAGGGGGCGCTGGAAAGGGGGTTGCGACCCATGCCTTGTGAAATCGAGGCAAAACGGTCCCAGCTCCGCCAGGTCTTATTAGTAGAGTGGAAAGAACGACTCGAGCGACCGAGCGCAGGGCACGCCACAATTTCGGCGATAAGGCCCATCATGAAGGATTGGCTAGAGAGGCGACATGGCAGCCTCTCCTACCGGTTGACGCAGATACTCACCGGACATGGCTGCTTCGGTAAGTATCTGTGTCGTATAGGCCGGGAGCCAACGTCTGCGTGCCATCACTGCGGAGGCTGTCGCGAGGACACTGCACAACACACACTTGTGGAGTGCACAGCGTGGGGGCACCAGCGCCAAAACCTCGTGACGGCTCTAGGTGTGGGAAGCCTCTCCCTGGCGACCATGGTTCTGTCCATGGTCCGAAGCGAGAGCGAGTGGGATTCCGCCGCCTCATTCTGCGAGGAAGTCATGTTGGCTAAAGAGGCGGCGGAGAGGATACGGGAGAGGACAAATACTCACCCGTCCCGCAGAAGACGCACCAGGCGCCGGAGAGCACACAACGATCTCCGGCCTCCATGAGCGCTGGCCTGGGGGTAACGGGTAGGGCTGCCCGTGCCCTAGCAGAAGCAGGCCTGAGACGGTGGCGTGACGTGTTCCACGCACGCCTCTCAAACTTGAGGGGGGGTTATGCCCCACATATTGCCATGGTGTGGCCGCCCTGGAAAAGAGGCGGCCAAGGTCTGCAGGGGTTCCTGGAAGCATCCCTTCTTGGGTATACCCAGGTCCCTTGCAATAGACCCACTTATGACGGAACACCGTGTGGTTTTAGTCGGTTCGAGTCCGACATACCACTTCACCGTCAGCTCCGGTGAGTGAAGACCCGTGGGGGTTTCCACACGTAAAAAAAAAAAAAAAAAAAAAAAAAAAAAAAAGCCCATAGCCTAGACAGCTGGATAGATTTTGCCATGTGAGGTGCTACTTGAATCCTCTCAATAGTGGCATATGGTAGATCAAACGACATAATAGTCAAACAATTACAATTAAACATATTCACCTGGTGAGTTTTGTTATAGTTTTATTTACAAAAAAATATTTAGCATTAGAATTATGCATAAATAAGAACAGCAAGTAACACACAAGAAGACATAATAAAATTTAATTAAGAATACCACACTGATCAGGTCGGTCCGTTCTGCCCGCCGTACATATATATTGTATGTATATCGTATGTGATATTAAACTGCACCTTAAAGAAGAGACTCAACTGCACCTTAAAGCTTTTTATATTTTATTTTTTTGTGTGAAAATACGGGTCTTTACCTCACCGGAGCTGACAGTAAAGTGACATGTCTGACTCGAACCGAGTATAACCACACGGTGTTCCGTCACAAGTGGGTCTATTGCAAGGGACCTGGGTATACCCTAGAAGGTATGCTTCCAGGAACCCTGTACCTGAGACAACGGTATACGTGTGCTTACCTTAAAACCGAGCATATTATTTTTCTAATATAAAGTAAGTTAATCGGGAAAGAAAAAAGAGAAAAAAAAGTATTTCTGCTACTGACGAATGATTAACAAAGGTAACTCCACATCCACGAATAGCTATTGTGCCAAAATGTCGATACCACGAAATTAGTACGTTCCTCATTAGCCGGGAAAATTCTTTAATGTGTCACTGTCTATTTATATGTATAAATCAGTTATGTCGCTATTACAACAGCTTTTTTCAGGATTATATTACAATTTGATAAAAGATATGTTTATAGTCGTATTTTTTTTTTTTATAGGGGGACAGACAAATAGACGGGTCACCTGATGGTTAATGACAACCGCCGTCCATGGACACCTGCAACTCTAGAGTTGTAAGGGCGCTGCCCGCCTTTGAGGATGATGAGGGTTGAGGGGAGGGGAAAGAAGAGAGGGGGATGAGGAGATGGGAACAGGGGAAGGGGGACAAGGGTGAGGAAAAAGGAGAGGCGGAGTTGGGCCTCTGGAAACCTCACTAATTTCGGGGAAATGCAACGCAAGTGTTGCTTCACAACCGGTATTCTGTGAGGCCGTGGTATCTAGCCGGTCCATTCGTGCCTAAGCATGGCTCTACCACTGTTGATATAGTACTGTCAATCTGATAATATTTTGTAATAATTTAACCTAATTCAACCTGAACACATTGTTGTTAACGCTGATAATTTGTCGATTATAATTAAGTTCCAATTTAAAAAAGGGGGGAAGCCTTTCGCTGTCAATCGTGCACGTTTGGAAATAAATAGATAAATGTTGGCACTGAAGGTATGGTAGGTATAATGGAAGGAAAGAGTTACTGCTTATAGATTGGATGATTGGATGATGATAGATGGGTGGGGAGATAAGAAATAACTTGCTGATGCCGTGAAGCCCTCTAACTTCAACTAAACTATTGCTACTAGACTAGTGTTAGGCTGAACCGTCTAATATTATATTGTTTTCCTTTTTATTGCAAATAGGCATAGTCTCATATTTTTAGGATGGTAGAGCCATGCTTAGGCACGAATAGGCCGGCTCGACCGATGCGATACCACGGCCTCACACCCCCCGTAATGATAGCGCTGTTAACAAAAAGGATACCCCAGGGGGGTACCAGCGCTAGCGTTGGAGAATCCCCCCCTGGATGTCCACCCTCAGTACGCAATATACGGCGTGGCTGCTCAACTGCGCTCACAAAGTTTGCTCGGGGCAAGAGATGTCATACCATGGCACCCCCTGTCACGTTTACCGTGGATTTTTGTAACATCAGGGTCTTATATTCTAACCTCGACACTGTCTACCAGCACCTGGAGACAGCCAAGCTAGCCTTGCTCTTTTTAACCAAGACGCAGATATTATCTCCAGCGGACACATCCTACCTCTGCTACCCGGCAGGCTACCTAGGCTGGTGTATGCGTGTACGTTAGAGATGATATCACTTCTCGCCACCTCGGCAATCTTGAAGGTAGGGACCTCTCCATCTTATAGCTACGTGTAGACTGCGACGACCATCCCCGCATCTACGTATGCCTCTACAGGTCCCATAGCGGTGATGCCGAAACGGACCGACTCATCGACCACGTCCAAATGGCTACAGACTCTGTGCTCCAGCAGGTCCCATCCACAGAGATCGTGATTATTGGCGACTTTAAAGCCCATCACGCCGAATGGCTTGGTTCGCGCAAAATCGATCATGCGGGAAGATCTGTTCACGATTTCGCCTTAGCATATTGCTTGACGCAGCTGGTAGCAACGCCTACGCGAATCCCAGATGCAGAAAGCATCGTGCCTTCACTGTTGAATCTTCTGCTGACCTCACATCCTGACCGCTACAAAGTATCCGTTGATGCCCCTCTTGGCTCTTCGGACCTTTGCCTGGTTAGGAGTTTGGTGCCACTCGTTCACTCGCTGCGGCCGCGAGTTACAGGCAGTCACCGCGTATGGCACTATAGGTCAGCAGACTGGGATGGAATGTGAACATTCTTTGCATCCTACCCATGGAGGCAGGTTTGCTTATCGCCGGATGATCCCAATGTCTTTGCCGACTCTGTCGCGGATGTTGTGCTTCAGGGTATAGAACTTTTCATTCCATTCTCCCTGATTCCCACAGGTGGCAAGTCCCAGCCCTGGTTTGTTCGAACCTGCAAAGCGGCGTCCCGGGAAAGCAGGAATGTTACCAAGCATGGGCTAATGCAGCGACAGCACGGAATGTAAAGACCAGCACATTAAAGAAGCAATTCAACTTTGCCTCCAGGTCCCTCAAAAGAGTAATTGCTGGGGCGAAGTCGGCTCACATCAGCGGAATTTCACCGCTAAAAAGATGCCATTGGTCGTATCACCTCAATTTGAGAGCACTTCCCTAACTGCATCAGCCAGTATCGGAATCCTTGGCGTCGATATATCAAGCGAAGTCCAGTTTCGCGGTCACTTGGAGAGTAGGGCCATATTAGCCTCGAAGAAACTTGGTGTGCTAAACAGATCGAAACAATATTTTAATCCGGCCCAGCGCCTGCAACTTTATAAGGCGCAGGTTCAGCCGCATATGGAGTACTGTTCTCATCTCTCATCTCATCTCTATGCAGGTGCACCCAATACCAGCTTCTCCCTCTTGATCGCATTCAACGGAGAGCGACTCGTATCATCGTGTGCATCAATAATGGTTGTATGTATTCCACAATTATACTCTGATATGCTTTTTTTTTAATGAGTCGTAAATCGACAAAAATAAGTCAAACATTAACGCAATGTAAAACCATTGAAATCCAAAATTTGGAAAAAATATTTCATTATTGTAGAGGTAATGTGCCATGCCGAGTAAAGTGTTCATACAGACGGTAAATTAACGCGCAGGTTTGATAATTAATTAGTGGACTTACAAGCTATTTAAAGCAAAACAAATTGAGAAGTTAAGCTAGCTTTAAAATTTAATTCTAAATTAAGATTAATAAATGGTAAGGACCAAAACCTGAAGTAGTCTTCGATTAATATGTTTTTTAGGTAATAATTACATACATATGTACATGCGCTCACGCCTGAACCCCTGTAGGGGTAGGCATTAGTGTACAAAATACTGACTTCTTCCAATAAGAATATTCCACTAACGTGTTAGGGGCGAGTATATTGCCACCAACCGCCAAGCCAAGGTACGAGCCCTCTAACACCTCTTTTAATAATAACTAAACATGTGTGTATCATTTTGGGCTATGTGGGCCATTGTGCGCATGTGTGTTTGTATATTATATTTTTATAAAAAAGTAAAACATTTATATCGATTCTTGTACTATCTACTCTTTTTATCTAGTTGTTTCTAATGAAGGAAATAATGGATACAACAGCTTCTATTAGTTTTTTCATTCATATCATCATATGTATAATATCAACAAAAGTCTTAAAAAAGATATGCAAAATGTTTTGTATTTTAACATACTGTATAACAGTACTGTATGACAGTAACAGATGTCATTTTCATGTATTTATTGTTGCTGTGAGAAAATATTCATGGGTGTTCGGTTTGCATTCGCTAGCTATGACAATTCGTTGAGGTTTATTCTCCCGTTTTTATTGTTGGTATCTACAAACCTAGGATAAGAGGTGGATTTTTCGTAATCAATTACTAGTAAAAAAAATATGAAATAATTAATGATCTTAGAACAGTTAACAACGCATTGTGCCTGTCATGATCGTTGTATTTTTCCACATTCGAATTGTAATTTGTTATCAATAATTTACTTGCGACTGTATATAATAGAATCTTTATTGTATTTAGGAATGTCTACATGATGGATTACCACTTAGTATCTGAACAAAACGCTGATGTTGTAGTAGATACAAGTCGTTTTCAAAATAAAAATATTATAGTAAAATAATAAATGGGTTTTATGAGTAAGTGTTTATTATTTATGAAAATACAGTCTTTAGAAATTTAGTTTTCACTTTGTATGTCGTTTAAATGGTTTCCGTTATTTTGGTAGCATTATTCTAAACGTGACAGAAACTTCCTGAGAACTCGCCGACACGTATTAACTGTGATCACTGTGTATTTCTTCCCGGATATTTTCTTTTAATTGACCCAGAGAGCAAAGTCTTTAACTTTTTACTGTACATCTCAGATTTTAGGTACCACCATAGAAATTAATCTATTAATATATGTTAAGTCAGGGCTTTGTGGAAGCTAATTTATGTCACCTCGTCTCGATTCCAATTTCCCAGGAAAATTTTCACGAACGACGGGTAAGGATACGTTAGACGTGTGAGATGGTGCTCCATCCACGTGTTACGATTACAACTATCAAAATTCTGAAAATCAGTAGTAAAAAACTTGATAAGCATCGCTAACCGGCCGTAGTGCTCTGAATTTATAGTAATTATTTGACTATTTTCAATTTCGAAAAAATAGCGGCCGATCATTCCTCGTGCAGATATTGCAGCCCAAACAATCGCTTTTGATGAGTGAAGTGGCCTCTCATGTTTAAGTTTTGGGTTCGTAAGATTCCAACATTGATAGTTCTCTCTATTTGCATGGCCGCTGAGGTGAAAGTGCACCTCATCTGAAAACATAATTTTTGCTGAAGGACGAAAATCGATCAAATATCTGATTAGCGAAGTTGAGTCTGGGCGGCATCAGTTGGCACAAACTTTTGTGTATAATGTGATGTAGGGAACTATGTTTTTTTAATAATATCCGAATGTAAGTACATGTCAAAGCAACTACAAAAAAATATTGGTCGCGCTTGTAATATGGTTTTGAAGGACAAAAGATATTGGCATTTAAAAGCATCGAATTACCTACGTTTAACCACAGTCCCCTCTAGGGTTCACTTAGTTCTAATAGGTTGCTTCTATTAAATAATACACAAGTTGTTATTAATTACAGTATAAAATATAAAAATTGTAAGTTGCCATCTCAAATATATCTTATAATACTCGAAGAAATCCTACAGATTAAGAGTTTTTCTAACATTTGGCTTGTCATCGTGTTAAATCATGCTACGCAAAAATCCAATAATATCTTGGCCATGAAATATATTAAATATAGGATCATGAGAGAAATAGGGAAACCAATAAAAGGAAAACCTTACACCGGTTTTTTAAACAAAATCTACCCCATTGGCGAAAAGCCTTGAACTAATTTGTATCGTTTGTCTGTAGTAAAGGCATTAAACACAACATTGTTGTTGCCGTCAACATAAAATAAAACGATGATCCATGGAAGCATAACTAACAAATAATATAGTTTCGTAATATAATAGACCCTGTTTTAATTTTGTTAACTCTAGTAACGAGATTTGAGTCCTGTTTTATTCATCAAAACAAATTACTTTGATATTCATCCACCTTTTGTCACCAGAATGTAAAATAATCATATTATTTCTGGTGGAGGTGCTTTGCTCAAATTCACGATTGAAAATTCGATTACGGATACAAAATAACTATCATTAGTATAAAGTGTAATCTATCTTTTTTTATACTATAGGGAGACAGACGAACAGATGGGTCACCTGATGGTAAGTGATAACCACCGTCCATGGACACCCGCAACTCGAGAGTCGAAAGTGCTCTGCCCGCCTTTGAGGGGGATGGGGAATGCTGGGAGGGGAAAGAAGATGAGGAGATGGGAAAGAGGGGAGGGGTGTGAGAGGAGGGGATAGGGAGAGTTGGGCCTAGACTATCTACGTCATTCCCTTTACTTATTTGTTTTATTATGGCTCTAATACTTATAGTTTAAATATGTAAAAAAGGTCACCATGTACTAGTTCCAAATAAAAGTAGATGAGCAAGAAACACAATAAGTAACATACAATTGATTACTCCCACTGAGCATATTAAAGAATTCAGCACTGTTGCAAGTATAATGTACTAAGGTACTGGTCATGAAGCACACTAGCTCGTTTCTCTTAATAGACTATTAACATGATCAACAACCTCCATGACTTCGCTAATAGAATTTCGGCAACATAACCTCTATTCGAAAATTAGCTCTCCATAGCAATAACTCAAATTTATGATCCTAGATGTATAATGAAACAATTTAATTAAATGGCTCGAAAGCCTAATTATTTCATCCCGAGAATTTGAAAACAAGACCGTTTTCAAATCGGCTTTCGGAATGTTTTCAATGATACAATATTAAGAAATATAGGTCACGAACTTGGAAGCTATTGATTAAAATCTAATTTGACAGACGCGATCGCAATTCTGTACCTTGAAAGGAAACATTTAGGTCGGCTTTAATTAAAATGGATAGAATGCTACGATAAGTATATAATAAATATTTAGGCGAAAGAAGATAAATGACGTCCTTGGCTTATAAAATAAATTTATTAGGAACAAATTTATAATGCATAATTAATCAAAAAATATTGACAAATTAATCACTAAACCCCCATTACTATACGTATAATTGATATAACGAACTTATAGATTTATTTGGTAGTCACCAAATAATTCTATAACTTAGTAACTATCTATTTTGCCACTTGCTAAAGTACCATTCTATCCGATGTTACGAGTATTTATTTGTATATTTAAGTGGATCGTCCTGTATGCCTTTTTAACTGTCAGATTAAAAAAAAGGTTTGCTCCTTTTATTCAATTGTCTGTCTACATACTATATCTCCTTTTTTGAACTTTAGAATTGAATTTAGAATAGAAAACCAAAAACTGAGCACTTACATATATGTATGTATACAAGATATTTTTTGGTCACGCCGTAGAGCCTGCGGCATAGAGACGGATATAAAAAATAGTGCCCACCGGTATCGGGTACAGGGACCAAGCTACCGGTGGTTAGGGCTCCAGAGACAGGAACCTCCTCACAATACGTGCCGTATCAAGAAGGACTGCCTTCTGCATTAGGCCCTTAACCCAGCTGTGTAACGTTATCATTATTATTAATACTGGGAGTGGCTTTGGGTATTTAGCATTTCATAATAAAGGGGTTTTATTTATTTAAATATACAGTTTTACTTACAGGATGACGTCCGATACCGTCGTCGCATGACGAGTTGCTACTTGAGAAAGGTCTCTTGTCGAGACCGAAACTAGTCGGGCATCCCCAAAACACACGTGAATAAAACTGTATATTGAAATAAATATGAACATAATATTCTAAAGGGAATTTTAACTATTTACTTGTATTTATAAGCATTTACAATATTATTGTGCTTCAAAACATATGACAAAATAAGGTAAAAAAAACACACACAATTATACATGGAAGCCCTTCAAAGCCTTTGGACATCAAAATAACATCCGCCCCAAAATCACTCGTGCTTCAAAATATCTATGAAATAAAATACCATACTTTGATTGGTTCAAGTTCTATTTAACTTAACTCGATTCCGGCCTTCGAAGAGATCGTAATGAATAACTTTATTTTCTGTGATCGAGATATAAATATAAATAAAGGTTGTTTGCAACACGCTGAGAGCCGCTACGTATAGAATATATTACCTACTTTGTTGTGATTCCGATTTAGGTCAGTGTGACGAATCCATTTGAAAATATTACGAATATATTTCCTCAAAACGAGGTCTAGGAGTTATTATACTAATGACCTTTATTGATAACAGTAATTTTAAATCGAAATCCTTCCTTTTTAAATACTACATATGTTTAACGATAATAATCTTGGATAGAACGTATGTATGGGAAATACACATATAAACACGGAGTCTTTATAGATTTCATAATATATGAATATATAAAATGGCACTGTGTAAACAACGTCTCTGACCTACTTTGACTACTTTTTTTTGTGTAATATAATAAGCCCTCTTTCAACTAAATATTCATGCATCGCGAAATGAACTTTGAAGGTCGCAGAACAGGGTAGCGACGTTTGTATGGGAACCCAATCATTTTTTGAAATGATAAAGATTACCCGAAGTACTGATTCTATGCGAAAGAAGTTGTTGCTATCCGCTATTAGCCTACTACTATGTGAGGCACAGCCAATTCAAGAAGTATAAGCCAATTCAAGGACATAAGTGAGAGAATAATAGATCGGAGAGCTAGAAAGCGAAAAGGAAAAATTATTTGTTACAAAGATGCATTAAGTTTTACTATGTTTTCTTATTATATGTGATATTTCCAGGCCCACAGTAGACACATCACAGTAGCATTCGAAAAAGTTTTTCATTTTGTCAAAGAAAAATATTGACAGATAAATTCTCGCCGCATATCGTCCTTTGGGTCGTATAAGACTCCGTGGAATATATGAATAAATAGAGAATACGAAGTTGTCGCCAGAGGCTGTTTTCACCTTGTGGGTACTGTACTCAAGTTTAAACCTTATTGTTGAAGTTCAATAAAATGGCTTTCTTCGACACTGCGGTAGAGTACTAAGGCCACCTAAATAATCTCAGCAAGGTACTTCTATGTATACTTGTTTCACAAAAGAAATGATTCTCTAGTTCCTGGCATCAAAAGTCACTCAAATATTTGATTGGCAAATTTGTGTGATCCAGGAATAGTTATCACCAGTTTGGGCGTTTTTTCAAGTGGTATAAAGGAGTACAAGCCCTACAAGTCAATACTATGAAGTCCAGCTTGATTTATGAATGCCACCAAATACTAGAGCTTTTAGCTTCAGCCTATGGCTTATTCTCCAGTGAATTAAAAGGCAAGACTGTGCTCTATACATTTAAACAGTATTATTTTATGGTGTAGGTGGTAAACGAGCAGACGCATCTCATGATGGTACAGATACCATCATGAGATGCGTCTGTGCCTCATCGCATGGACACCTGCAACTCAAGAGCCTCAAAACTGCACTCGGTAAACCCCAACGCAAGTATTGCATATTCATTTGTAATTTTAAAACAACAACAAACTGTGTAGTCTGTATGTTAATATTAAAGTAATTTTGACACTGTAATTGTTACCTCTGCTACCACTATTCGTAGGAAAAGAGTCGCTTAGAAAACATCTGACTATTCTAATGATCATTTTAAAATTTCCCTTCTGAGAGTGTGGTTTTAGGCGGTTCGAGTCCGACAAGGTGTCCGGAAAGGTGATGACCCGTGGGGGTTTTCATACAAAAAAAAAATATATACACATGAACGAGTTTGCAATTGAATATGAAAATTCGCAGTAAAGTTTTCATCTCAAATATACATTAAACGCTGCACCAAAAAGCCTGTATAATTTATACAAGGAAACTTAGAAGTGGAACGTGAGTCGAAGCTAACAATTTATAGGAATAGAACATACAGTGAAGTTCTTAATTATGCCAAAGTTGGAGGTAACAGTTTCAAAATTTTCAACAGTCGATCCAGCAGTAACTGGCAAGTGCTTGAAAGTTCGGTCTAAATAAAGTTTGGACATTTTGGCACCCCGTCAAAGTGGTAATTAGACTGGGTTAAATGAAACGAAGAGGTACTGGTGTAATTTAACCCCCAACACAAGAAGGAGGGGTGTTATAAGTTTAACACATGTTTATTTCTATGTCTCTGGCACCACAGCTCTTTAACAGACGGATTGATTTTAATTTAGATTTTTTTGATTAATAGATAACATCGAAGTTGTTATTAGTATTTAAAAACATCTGTTCAGATGTTCAAAGATCATCAGCTTTCAAGAAACATTCGGTGTTGGTTGTTTTGTTTATAAAACGATTGCTTTGAGTTTTCTAGTTACTAAAATATCGGGTTAACATTTAAGAAAATATAAAAGTCTAAACCTGAAAAGTATCCCTCTTAAAAATAAACTGTAATCATAAAATAATGAATTGCACTACCTACTCATTTTAACATTAAAATGGTATACATAAGAAAACAAATGAAGAAACAATAAACGTTATACCGTCCATATTAAAAGTATAGTGTATAACTGTAAATATGTATATTAGTATCACTGAATAATGCAAATGAAATTATCATTTTTTTTTTACA
This sequence comes from Tyria jacobaeae, assembly GCA_947561695.1. Lineage (NCBI taxonomy): Eukaryota > Metazoa > Arthropoda > Insecta > Lepidoptera > Erebidae > Tyria > Tyria jacobaeae. Next base: position 16,509,082 of record OX387220.1, read on the forward strand.
TTTATACAGAACAACAACGATAGCTTCAATTTTAATAACATAAAAGTAGGTCGTTCTGTGTATATCAAATATTTTTTAATTTTGTCTATTCTAAGATTGTGTAGGAGATTTTTTTATACTCGTACTCACTGCATACATTACAAGTACCGTCCTGCCTTCCTTTAACCCACTTGTGGTCTCCATCCATCTGTGTTCATCAGTGGTCTGCCTATTTTACTTCGGTATGCGTATCCTGCTAGCTATTTCGGTAACTTTATGCGAAAGGCATTGTACCAGGTGCTATGGCGCACGTACGCACGCAATTGTGGACGCGACAGGCTGAATGACACATTGATTACTGTAAATTATAGTGGTGTACAGTAATGTTTATTCTATTAATAATTTTACTTGGCTGTTGAACAATAACATCTAAAGCTTTTTTTTAACTATATCTACGTTAAAAGGTGCGGTGGTAGTTCATTGTCGACAGTCCTTATTCTAGCGCTAGTTTTTCATAAGTCATTGGACGAGTTAATATCCGAAGTTTGACTCATTAAACTTTTAAATGATATTTTTTTGTGTTTCAACTTTCAAAATATATATTTTTTGTGGCCATGTACTTAAAGCTAGATCTTATACGGGATGTGTATTGAAGATATTGTATTTTTGTTTATATAATTCGAGACTGCGAAACGAATTTCAAATTCTAGAGGAAAATTATATATTACATTTAAAAGATTGAACAGAAGGAGTACATAAAGTTTTCCAAATCCCATTTATATGGGAAACGCCAAGGAAGTAACATCATATTTAAACAAGCCCGTCACGAAATTACATGTACATACATATATACATTTTCTATTACGACTTATTTTCTCACAGAAAAGGCATTAAAATGCAAATACAAAGAAAGGAAGCAATCGTTATTGGCGAACGTTTCAGTACACTTTATGTGCAAAATGCACTTCAGAGCAGCGTCGAGGCTTCAGTCTTTGTAACAATATACGCCTGGGATTCTATGTTGGTAACACTTCGAAACATATTTATTGCATAGATTTTGTCTTATATATGTGAAACTATGTGTGTATGTTCAAATAGTGTTAAACATGAAAATCCTTTAATCGAATTTGTTAAACTTATAATCAAAATAAATGAACAACTATTGTTCATTTATTTTGATTATAAAGTATATTATATAGTATATTATACAAATATTTAATAGTCGGTATTTTCTGGTTACTGGTATACGTTTAAAGATTTTTGTAAATACTCACAATAGCAATGTTATCACCCTATACCTTGAAATATACATCAAAAAGTCAACGAACAATCTCGCACTCACAAAATACAAACGTTCCGGTAGGTGGCGCTGAACCAATTCCATACAAATTGGAGTTTACTTTAACGTGATCGAGTAGTTAGAAAAACTCACACTAAGTACACTGGAGACATTAAACTCCAACAGAAACGAACAGTGGTTGCAAAAGTAACGAAATCTAACAGTGATATTTTCTAATGTGCGAGGTAGTAAACTTTTATAGGTTTATTCATCTCTCTTCCTGCCGTCGGTAACTCCTTATCAAGTATATTACCGGTACATAAACACTTGCCGTATTTGCAGTGAATTTGTATTGCCCATTGCAAATCTTATACCCCACCTTCGTAGTTTTGGTAACGATCCTTACCAACACAAAAGGAGTGCTTCCTTTTGTGTTGGTAAGGTTTACGCTGAGAGTTATTGTCTTTTATACCGCCATAGCCTTCTTGAATGTTCTCAAGTATTGTATAACGTTGACATTGACTTACATATACATTGGGATCTAGTAGATAACGTGAATAAATATGTAATAATAGAGATTACATTTTTGTTATCAATTATTATTTTCAATTATAGAAGAAACATTATGATGTAAATGGGAATGCCAGCAGGAGTCGACCACGTTAACATATACATGATAAAATTGGTGATGTTCTGAAGAAATTAGACGTCAGAAGTGTCCGAAACCAACGGATTTGAAATGACGTGACAGTTTACTGTAATAACTACCGTATTCTGATCGAAGTTAAACTTCTGGTATAAGTTTACAGTGAATCTTTTAACCTTAAAAAATGGCATCCATTTATATTTATTTTATCTAGCCGTTCTAATGGATTGGCTATTTAGATTTACAGGGACTTGTGGTTTATTTTCTTACCTGCAGTTTTTTTTTCTTTTTAACTAAAAAAGTGTTTCAGAATAGGACTTCTAGAAAAATAGGTGACTCTGCAATATGCATTGATATAGTTTTACTACTTAGCTAATTAATCAAATAGAAATCAAAATGAGTATTAGTTACTTGAACTGTCGATCATGAGTTTTAATATTAATTTAAATTTGTATTGTATTTACGTATTTATTTATTAACTTTTATGCTGCTAAAAGATGTACGTCTTGCACTACTACGCATGACCTGTCTTTGTCACGCCAAGAGACTCCATGAGTTCATTGATTTTAACAAGTGAGGTGTCATTTAAATCGATTTAATAATGAAAGTGACGTATAGTTTTACATTTCAAGGTAACGCCAGCAAAAAAGTAAGTAAGTTAATAGATTTATTAGTGAAGTCGTTTATATTTTTTTTACAAATTTAATTATTGACCAACTGCGATAAGCTATTGATTCAAACTTTTATTCCAAATTTAATAATCGTAGGATCTTAATGATTTTTCAAACTCGGAGTTTCTATTTAATATTCTCAAAACACTGGACCCAATAATAGTAAAGATTACATCGAGATTGTCACTTTACTCCCAAAAGCATTCTATTCGACGTGCTTTGCTTCCGAGCCTTGACAAAATGCATTCTTAAGATTTCGACACGTTTCACCTTGTCGTATAAACTAAACGTAAGTGCGAAACTCAACGACAGTACAACACCTGTATCGAAGTTATTGATCGTTTCGTAGGGAAATAAATTGTGGTAGAATCTTGATCAAACTATTATCTGCAAATTTAAATAAACTTACACAGTATAGGTCGTGGCTGATAAAACAAAACAAACTCGTAAAAACATTTCATAGTAGTTTTCCATCGAATTACTTAATAAAAAAAATTGTTATGTAAATTTTCTTTGTACTTAATTATTTTTATTTATATATCTGTAGCTGAGCTAAAATGCTTTTATAGATAAAGATAAATATATATTTATTTGCTAAAAGATGTGTGCGTATAATACAGAGTTAGTTGGTCTTAAGTAATTAGAGTATCAAGATGTTTGACCGAAGTATATGATGTGCAACCGAAGAGGCGGTGAGGTGCGGCGGCGTGCTGTTGGCGGTGTCGTATGACATCGCCAATGTATTCAATAGTCTGCCATTCAGTTGCATCAGGGAAGCACTCCGCTATCACAGGGTGCCACAGTACCTGAGGCGGCTAGTGGTAGACTATTTAGAGGAGCGTACCGTCATGTACGAGATCTGAGTCGTCGGCCCATGTCGTGCGGTGTTCCGCAGGAATCTGTCCTTGGACCGTTCCTGTGGAACACGAGGTACGACTAGGCCCTTCCAGGTGACTTGCCCCCAGGGCTGGGCCATCATCTTTTACGCAGATGACACTTTGAGGCCCTTCTATTCCATGGGCCCCGTCGTGGTCCACCCCCTGGCGCCTCCATCGTGGTCAACTCGGTTCTCGTAGAGGTTCGGGCACACATAAGATATCTGGGCCTGATCCTTGACGGCAGGTGGCTCTTTCGGCAGCTTGCTCCAAAGTTGGTGGGCGCTGCGTCCACCCTTGAGCGGCTTTTGCTCTACTTGGGAGGACCCAGCTTCGCAACAAGACGGCTGTATACGGGGGTTGTCCGGTCATTGGCACTATACGGTGCACCGATGCGGGCGGAGGCTCTGACCGCCCAGAATAGGGCACGCCTCTGGCGTCCTCGGAGAGTTATGGCGGTAAGAGCCATACGCGGTTACCGCATCGTATCGACGGAAGTGGCATGCGCATTGGCTGGAAATTCCGGCTAGCACACTGGTCCTCTGCAGCAACGTGTCGACCTCGTGGCAGCTATCGTTATGGGTAGCCTCTCTCTGGAGATCATGGTCATGGTACAAAGCGAGAGTGCGTGGGTTACCACCTCCTCGAACTGCGAAGCAGATATGCAGGCCAAAGAAACAAGTGTAGATTGTGTTTAACAAATTTAGCCACCTCTAGTAGATAGACTGATGGTAATGTCAGAATATGGTGTTTACTAGAAAGTGGTTTATAGCGGTCTGTGCTTTGGATACCGAGTATTGCACGAATGCAGCGCTTTTGCATTTTAAAAAGCATATCCTTATTTGCCGAGGCGCCCCGAAAGATGATGCCATGTCTATAAAGTAATTCAACAAGGCCTTAATATGCAGAGAGTAGAGCATTGGTGTTAACCAATTGGAAGGAGCTTATAAAGGCCATACGAGGCGGAGTTCGATATGAGGGGAGCATTTTTTACGATTTAATTTATTGTCTATAGTTAAACCAAGAAAACGAGCATTTTGTTACTTCTTATATAAGCATATTATCATATACAAATTTTATATGTAATGGGTTTTTGGGTCAGTCTTTGGCCAAAGTGCAGTACATTAGTTTTTTGCAAATTACTTTTTAATTCTTTTTTATCCAACCACGAACTTATTGATGTCAGTGAGTCATTCATGTTAAAGTTTTAGGTGTCTATGTCATTACATCCAATTGTCATTGTACTATCGTCAGCAAATAAGGTCATTTATATGGTTCAGGTGACTTTAGTAAGTAGTTAACATATATAACAAATAAAAGTAGCCCAAAGACACCTTGAGGTACACAATAAAAAATTGTAGTTTTTCAACTTAGCGTTTAAGTTCACTCTGTTAGTTTCAGTAACCTGCTAACGATCTTCGAGATAGGACTTGATTAATAGGCTATGAAAAATTCGTATTTATTACGTGATGAGTGCACAACAAATATATATAGAATACAGATATAGTTATTTTTTTATCTGATCTAGACTCTCTAAGCTTATAATGTTTTTATATCTATATTAAAATAAATCTGTAAATACAACTGGAGTAACTTGTATTTTCCAAAAGCTTCTAGTACTGGTGTATCTTCCAGGTCAGGTGACTTTGCAACAAACAGATCTATATAAGATCTATATGCATTAAAAGTCATGGTTAATATACTATATACTTATACTTTATAGTAAAAAAAAATGTTTAAAAAGTAAAATAAGACCGTAAATCGAATAAAACTTTATTCAATTCATTGCGTAAAAAAGTTACGAAATAACCACAATAAAAACAATAAATAAATATAAACAAAAGTGTCAATGTCCAAACTAATGCGAAACAACATGAAGAGGTTACCCAAAGGTCCATATTTTTGATAACATCATTCCATAATAGATTCACACGTCACAATAAAACATCCTATTTTCGCACAGAAGCAATAAATCCATCGAAGCAATGCCTACTGCGGCCTCAATATTTATGAGACGATAAGTAACACCGCATAAGAAACTTTTGGTCGTGCCGACAAACAAATATGATAAATAAATGTGTTCACAGACTATCACTAATTTGTTTGCAATTCATTTATCAACATATTCTTAAGTAATCTTGCCAATTTTCGACGATTTTACAGGTGAGCCGTTTAGAAAAAAAAACTCAACATTTTGAAGTTTATTCGTTATTTTGAATTATTTGACTAAAACTATTGATTTACTCTATTCTTAAATAATTCAAATAACTTATCTTATAAACTTATCTTATAAACTCATCAACATATGTAATTATTTCTTTGTTGGCAGTTTGAGTGTACTTGTATATATGTATGTGTAAATATACAGAGGTAGCCATAACTTAGCGATGTCAGCGAAGCCGTACAGGAACAGATGTAAACTATTTTAATTATTAAACTTACCAGGCTGTAACAAACTTCATAAACATTACATCGTATGTAATTATACGTCACATAGACTTTAAATTGTAGCTTCTCGTGTCTAAGTTTATAATCAACATCTTTAATTAACCAAATATTTCCAAAACATTTGAGACAATTTAACCTCGTAGCAATTAAGTTGTTTAATGCGTGAATATTTAACTAAACTTAAATATTGTTTAACTTGGAATAATAAAGGTATATATTTAATATCTTGCTTTATGTCAGCAATTTTGGAGTCTCGTATTTTAAATGCCGCTCAATTATATGTACGCTCGGGAATTATCGTAAATAGCCAGCCCTGTTTACTTCTATAATATAATCTGCATTAAGCTATTAATTTTAACATTAAAATGATTTAAAACTGTTACTGGTAAAGGAATATTACAAGGATGAAGTTTTTTTTTATGCGATACTGGTCAAACGAGCAGACGGGTCACCTGATGGTAAGTGACTACCCACTCTTTTCTTGAAGGTTTGAAGGTAGTATCGGTTCGGAAATACGGCAGGATACAATTTTTTCCATAGGCTGGTTGTGCGAGGCAAAAAGCTTCTGGAGAACCGCACAGTGGTGGAGTGCCAATCATCGAGGTGATGGGGATGGATATTTTGTCGCGTTGGACGATGGCGGAAACCTGCGGCCGGTATAAGTCCGAACAATTCCTCTGAACACTCCCCATGATACAAGTGATAGAGGATGCAGAGTGAACATCTTTACGCAACGGCAAGGTGTCAAGCCAAGAAATATCTTGGCAGTCGATGATGCGAGTCGCTCTCCGTTGAATGCGGTGAAGAGGGAGAAGCTGGTACTGGGGTGCACCTGTATACCATACCAGAACAGTATTCCATGTTTCCGCATGGCAATGGATGCTCCTTATCTGCAGCATGACATCGATATGCAGATGAAACAGCGTGGGTGATGCACACAGCCTTGTTGGACACCAGAATTAACAGACTTTTAATTTGAGCATGCACCGTCAACAACGAGACGTAAACGAGAGCCTGCGCTTTTTGCTGTAAATTCTTATTCGATTGATACATTTTTAATACAATAATCAAATGTATTGTGAATTGTTGTAATGATTGACAGCCCTCTCTTTAGTTGCAATAAATATTAAAATATAATATGATTTCATTTAATGTGTTCATTGTATCTGTCTTCGATTAAAAGATCGGCGGTCTTATCGCAACTAGCGATAAGACCGCCGCCTGTAACATGATGTTTGTAATACTGTGAACTATCCTTAATGTTATGTTTATGTGTATGTGTTGTAATAATATACAATAAAGTATTTATTGTATCACTTTAAACTGAAAGAACTATGAGGAAAAATTATGCAGAAAAAAATCCTAAAGCTAACAAATACTTGCTTAACGACGATAACGACTTGCTTGAGCTATTGCTTACACTCGGGAGTATAAGCAACAGCTAATAAACAAATCTTTATCCCTTTAACATCTCCCTTCACTTTCTACGCTCCCTTTTCTGTCCACGTACCCCAAATTTTCCCCTCCAATTCCCAAAAGTACCCAGATGACGGCCATATACTAGTCCTCTATTACGTAAATGGATTCAATTGTAGTCGGCAAAATTTAGCGTGAATTTTGCATCTGACTGCCACTTCTAGGATACAGGCGTGTCTGTATGTATGTTTATGCCTTAAAATTTAATATTACTGTGTATACTTGAATAGTTAAGGTGTGCAATGTGCATACATAATAATGAAACATAGATTCATATTTCAAATAGAAGTAAACACTAGTTTGAAGAAGTTCAATTGCGCTGTCACATAGTATATATAGAAACTAGTATCAAAATATAGAAACTAGTATTAATGAGTGAGGTCTCCGGAGGCTCAAAATCCCCCACCCCCCCTAATGATAGCGCTGTTAACAAAAAGGATACCCCAGGGGGGTACCAGCGCTAGCGTTGGAGAATCCCCCCCTGGACGTCCACCCTCAGTACGGATTATACCTGAGCGTGGACGCCCAGGCTGCTCCTCGTACTCTGGGGGGGGCTCAACTACGCTCTCAAAATCTGCTCGGGGCAAGAGAAGGCATACCATGGCACCCCCTGTCACGTTTACCGTGGATTTTTGTAACATCAGGACTTACATTCTAACCTCGACACTGTCCACCACCACCTTGAGACAGCAAAGCCGGCCTTGCTCTTCTTAACCGAGACGCAGATATCATCTCCAGAGGACACATCCTACCTCTGCTACCCTGGGTACGGACTGGAACAAGGTTCCTAAGGCTGGTGTATGCGTGAATGTTAGAGATGATATCACTTCTCGCCGCCTCGGCAATCTTGAAGGTAGGGACCTCTTCATCTTATGGCTACGTGTAGACTGCGCAACCATCCCCGCATCTACCTATGCCTCTACAGGTCCCATAGCGGTGATGCCGAAACGGACCCACTCATCGACCACAAACGCCCATCACGCCGAATGGCTTGGTTCGTGCAAAACCGATCATGCGGGAAGATCTGTTCACGATTTCGCCTTAGCATATGGCTTGACGCAGCTGGTAGCAACGCCTATCTACGCGAATCCCAGATGCAGAAAGCATCGTGCCTTCACTGTTGGATCTTCTGCTGACCTCACATCCTGACGGCTACAAAGTATCCGTTGAGGCCCCTCTTGGCTCTTCGAACCATTGCTTGATTAGGAGTATAGTGCCACTTGTTGCGGGTGTCCATGGGCGGCGGTAGTCACTTACCATCAGGTGACCCGTCTGCTCGTTTGCCCCCTATCGCATAAAAAAAAATCTGCTTAACGCTCAAAGAAATCTCTCAAAAGATTTAAAATTATATATCTCATATAACATCGTCCCATCAGCGATTCATTTCAAAGTTCATCATATATTAATACAGATGTATATTTAATTTATGTTTGTAATCTGATGTTGTAAATATGTTCGTATTTTAAACATCAGAGGAAGATACTAAAAGCAATTTTACAGATACACTAATTAATTAAATAAGTTGTACATTTCAACGAGATATCACAGGGAGTGAAAAAAAATAATCCTATGTCGGCCAGGATAAGGTTTTACTCAGAGAATAACACTCAACTTTTGTTAATTTTGTTGCAACTATGATTATCGAAGTAAAGTTAAATTTTCAAATGTATGTATGTGTATGTTTCTTTGTCACGTTTTAGGCCTTAGACTTTTAAATCGTCCTAATAGTCAGCGTGCCATATGGTACAACATGTCTTGCCACTAGAGAACACGTTAATAAAGGCAGTCAGGTTTTTATATTTTTTTAAATAATTGTGTTTGTTTTTGAATGTTATTTCTGTGCTTATCTCGTCTCAAAAGACTAATAGCCACTTCATAGCTCATTGAATATCTTTGTGCTAATTTTAAGTGCCAGTTAAATTATTCCAACCAATTAACATCTGTGCTTACGCGCCAATTCGGCGATTTCACTGCAACTTAAATGCAAGCAAAAGTGGCCATGAGAATAATTTAATGTCCTTTTGTGTTTTATTTGTTAAGAAGAAGGTAAGTAACACGATCTTAATCCAAGAGGTAACCAGCTGATTATGACCTGGTTGAAACGACCGGCTATCCAATTTTTTACATGTGTATTTTCCAAACCATCGCGTTTCTAAAGCGAATGTTTCAATATTGTAGCAACAGGTACTTCTATTTTAAATTAATAATGTCTTTAACAATAAACATGTAGTATAGGTAAGAATTGCTCACATATATTTACAGAAAAGATCCTGAAATGTTTTGAAACAGTATAAAAGAGTACGTATTACGATAAACACATCAGTTACACTTTAAACAAATGTCAAACGGCAATGGTGAAAAGGGTTGAAATTACTACCAAATTACTTTGATAGATGTTTTGAGTGCTTTTCACGTGTATGGTTTTCCCAAATTAAAAAAAAAATAGATTTCGAAACGAAGAAGTACGAAAGTTGAATACAAGAAAATGCTTAACATATCTCATATGCTTAACATGAAATCACTTATGAAATTCTCCGTGACAACTCGTCAATATCTATTCACACCCTGTTGACAAAACACATAAGTATATGTGTATTATCAAACGCCCATCTCGATTTTGTCAATTAACTGAGCAGATGGTCTTCCTCCATTTTTCTGCTACCAAAAGCTGCTTTCTGTTGCCTTCGAAAGCAAAGAGAAAAGCAGACTTTTTTATTGAGAAGAAGTTTTTAATTGCTGACTGACAGTCAGACCCACTTATTTACAAAAATATAATTTTATACTATAATTTTATACGTCCTTCAAGTCGCCTATGTAGGTAGTTAATTAACGTACGAACTATATATAATAATGCAATTAAAAAAAAACAGAAAAATTGTATCAGACAATTTTACCAAACCCTGTGCGTCGTCTCAACGATAAATACAAATGTTTCACTTTTAAAACTATTTATCAAATAAACCAATATTTATCAATACCCTCGAGGGCTTAATCGAGTGGAAAATTACATGTTTCAGAAATATTCGATAGTTTGATATATCGAAGGAGCTCGGGTCAACATTCCTTACATTGCGAGTAAACTATATGACTTCAATTTATTACAGTTTTATTTGTTTTTTTGTACTGTACTTTGTAAAGGTCTCTGTTTTATTCTCATGTGATATTGTTTCTCTTTCGGTTAAATATTTCATGTCAGAGGTCTTTGTGTTTTAATATGCGGAATACTTGAAAGTCTTGTGATATATGTTTATATATTATTGGATGGTTGATGTTAGAAGATTGACAGTACTTACGATAAGAAATAGATTCATGTTTTGTTTTCATTTTTTGATATACAAAGCAATAACAATTACTATTATATACCTCAAGTTCAGTTACAATTTTTTTTCTTTAAAATAACATGTACTACGATTGTTATTTGCAACCGACTTCAAAAAGAGGAGGTTCTCAATTCGACTGTATTGTCTTTTTTTATGATTGTTACCTCAGAACTTTCGACTACGTGAACCGATTTTGATGATTTATTTTTATTTGAAAGCTGGTGCTTCTCGTGTGGACCCAGTTGTGACAATGGCATCCATGAGAAAACCATATCAGTCTTAAGTTTTATGATAGATGTATTAAAGTCGGTTATCTACTTTTAAAGTCCGATTATACTCGTATACAACAAGCACTAATTCTGAAACACATTTAATAATGTTTGAATGTCAGAATAAATTTTTAAACTGGTATGTCACTAAAAAAATAGTGTATTAGTGTATACATTAATATTTATAACCTGTTTAGATTTTTTCGTGTTTGTTGTTACATATGCATACGTTGATTCTCCCCCACTTCGTACAAGTGAAACCACTTAGTATGAACAGTAAAATAATGTTTTAAAGCAAGTGTATGCTTGCGAACGTGAGGTTTTGCTCGGCTCGGCTCGACCAATCTTAAAACTTCACGTAATTAATGGATGCCACCTAATTGTAGTTTTACGACGAGACCTATACTACTATATTATAATTTGTTTAGTCCATTAATACACTTAAGTCCTTTATCTGAACCACACATGTGTTAGTTACTGTTTCTAACTGTTGTTATATTGATATGCATATACTCGTAATTATATATGTATGTATATTAACTGTGTCGTTAAAGCTAAGAAACAAGTAGTTTTATTTTTCATATTAAGTCTAAAGTGATTTATTGAAGAAAAATAAAAAAATCTTCAGATTTATTTGGAATCTTTGTTAGGAAAGGTGGTTTTTATTGGACATATTTGATTACTAAACATCTCGTGTTGACTCATTTTGTTCGAATACTTAATAACACTGGGTGACAAAGCTCGTTTTATAGTTTTTCTAACTATTATACACTATTACTAGCGGACCCGACAGACGTTGTCCTGCATGATATTTCAAGCGATTAGGATCAATATAGATAAATAACCTGCAGTCGGCTGCAGCGCCATCTGCAGGGCTGATTTGTGAATCTAAACCATTCCCAGATTCCCTTGAACACACACAAAAAATTTCATCAAAATCCGTCCAGTCGTTTGAGAGTAGTTCAGTGACATACACACTCACAGAAGAATTATATATATAAAGATTTTCTAGCTTGTTTGTACTCTAACGTAGTTCTCAGAGTTGCAAGTTTTGTAATTTTAAACGTAACCTAGTTAAACGAGAATGTTATGATAATTTTTAAGAAAATGTGTTTTTATAATGCTTTTCAAGCGGCATATAGGTAAGTTTGCATCTTACAAAATTCATGTAACTAATAATGTAACTATGAGGCGTTGAAATAATTTGGCATATTATAAATACTAAGGTTTCCAGGACCACACTGTAGGTGTTAAATAATGTATTTTAAATATTTTAAATATTACTAGATTACTTAAATATGAAACTAAATTGAATTGACATATTATACAGAAATATTAAATATTAAGTCAGTTTTGTCTTTGTGATTTTATATAACTATACTTACTAACTAGTCTTCATTTAAAATTCATAAAAATGTAGAGTTCAATAAATACTAAATAAGTTTACGTAATAACAATACTACGAATATATTTACACTTTAGTTTAATTCTAAATAGGATTACGTTTTAACACCAATGAAGAGAGTTTTACAGTTGGTTTGAAAAATAATAGTGATATTGTTGTTTTACATTATGCCTTACAAAATAGCCAGTGATTTCACTAGAAACTCGACCCCGAAAGAGTCTTAACGTTTATAAAAAATGGCCGACTATTAAACAAGACTAAGTGAAAAGGCAAGACTGTACTTCCACTGATTATTTTCTTTCAGTGAAACCCTAAAGAAACTTTATTTTACTGTTACTGATGCCGTGTTTTTTTTTCTCAATGTATTTTTATTGTTAATTTGTTTTTCTTTTCTCATAAAGATTTAATTGCGACCTATGTACTTTTTAAATTTCTTTTTTAACATACATACATTTACTTACTTCTGACATCCCTAATGGGGTAAGCAGAGGCGTCCCAATGCCCAGTTTAAAATTATTAGGCTGAGGCTACGACTGTATAAATACCGTGTGAGAAATACCTTGACCCTTGATCGCCTTTTACGATACCGGTAGCCACATTCTACTCTACTGAAAGACACACGGCTTTTTGAAATTTTAATTCGTTGCCCAACTTCTATTGGCTCGAGAGTACGTACATATATAGCAAACTAGTGAAACGATATTTACTGCAGAGATTTCTTAAATAGTAATAGATGTTGTCTCGATTTAGATTTGGAAGTTGTGAAACATGTATGTTGTATGTATACGATTTCCTACCAAAATACCATAATCTGAGAGATTGTATTGCCTTCTCTATTCTTCAATGAAATAAATGCTAAAATTATACCTTCACATTGAGTATTAACAAAGTTCCGTTCCATCGGTAATTACAAACATATCGTCGCAGGTGGCAGCAAAATCCAAGAATAGGTTGAAGAAACCAGCATGTATGTATCGAAATTCCAACAAATGAATTAAAAAAAAAAGGAATTGGATTTTACGAATTGTGGTATTGACGAGAAAGGTCTTTTCATCATATAAGTCCAATAAGGAAAATAAAAATGCTGAACGTATATTTCTATGTAAACGAACAGGTAATTTTTCTCTTTTAATAATTTTATTCAACATTAAATAACTTAACCTAAACTGTATTACATATTATAACAACTTTTCAGTGTTTTTATGCCGGTTAGTTAAAGTGCAAAGATCGATATAACATTTTATTGGACCGGGACCCCTTTGTACGCCAATCAGCACTCGCACATGTTTCACCTAAACCTACTTAGATAGTACCTATATATGTACCTGTATACAGTGGGGCCCGAAGTGTACCAAAAAATACTCGTCACGCCTAACAATACCTAAGTCGCTAATTCAATAACCCTCTCCATATACGAACCTTACGGTGAGGGTATATAATATGTATACATATATATATAGATAGATGCAGGATACCTGTTACCGGGAGGCCTAAGACAACCGACGAAGACGGAGAAAAAATCAGGGTTTGGAGATGGTTTTCTCTCTGCCAGTCAAGCAGGCTCAAAAACCGATCTACTAATGGCTAAAGGGTCTTGGCCATAATGAAAATTGTAAATTGTAATGACTGTAATGAATCAAAGACGGATTAGACAAAGTTACTGGTTTAATTGACCTAACGAGTAATGAAAAGAAGAATGGACTACTTGTAAGAAGACGTAGCTAGAAGGGCAGCCAATAGTGGATTTAGAAATTATATATATACATATATATATATATAGTAATCTGAATCAAAAGTTGCATAAAGTTGTCGCCTCTATGGTAGTTCTCTATCGCCTACATCACGGAGAGTGTTCTGACGAGCTCTTCCAATAGGTCCCACCTTCTCCCTTCCTCTACAGGACTACACGTGACCTGAGGAATCACAGTTTGAGAGTCGAAAACATGCAATCCCGAACTAAAAAATTAGGTTCTTCTTTCCTGTGCCGATCGGTGAAACCCTGGAATTCACTACCAGCGCACGTATTTCCTTCCCACTTTGATTCCTGGGCTTTTAAGCGGGGCGTGAAAAAGCATCTCACCAGGCCGCCATAGTGTGAGTCACTATGCTACATTGACGAGACATGCTATGAGGATGGTGACCACCACTCTTGGACTCCACTTATTCCTTTCCTTCAGGCAAGGGGGGGTCCCTATGGTAAGCCTACCAAAGTGACTCCACTTTGCATACACAATAAAAAATTAATATAAATAATCAATAAAAAAAAACATTAAACAATGATAGATGAACTATTCAAAGACAATAATAATTCTACACATTTCAGCTCTTAATATCCTGAACGCAACGGTGTATGAATACTAATATACCTTGGCATGCCTTGATTTTACTCTCAGGAGGTTTGAGAATGAATAACACAATTGTGTATTATGGTAGTCAGAACAAACGATTTACGTCTGAGTAGATAAGTAAGTCCTTTATTACTCTTTCATAATTTTAAATATTAGTTGTGTAAATTTTTATAGTTTCACATCTTACAAAGAAATTTTGAATATGTGATGTGTGCCTAAAGCAGGATAACATACAACGTATACATACATTAAACTACTTTAAAGATATAACAAAAAACTTGCTACGTCTATGTATTTACGACCAAATGCATTTTCACACGTCAATATAATCGGGAACGGTAGACTCGCTGCATTTTGAAGCTCTGTTCACTTGAGGGGCCATTACGTTGAGTCGTTACTAGTTCACCGGCACTCTGATTTCTCACGTGCGTCGCGCGTCGGCAAGTAACGGCTCTCGTATACAGTGTTTGTAGGGCTGACAGATACTTTCATATTGTATGATAAATTCGTAATAAAAAAAAAGATATTTAAGGAGAGAACGTAAGTTATCGCATTAAGGTGTAACTTTTAATAGATTTTATGCGTTAAGCATTTACAACACTAAGGTAAAATCATTGAAAAAAGTTTTACATACTTTCATAAACTTTTCAATTAACATTTTTTAATGCTACTATCAGCATTAATATATATGTTTTCATTATCCGCATGAGATGCTTTGCGTAAACTATCACAAAAGGTCACGCAAAAGTAGCGGACAGATATGCATTATGAGATTAGTTAGGGACTGAAATATACTGTAGCTACTCTTGGGACAACATGGTGGCACTTGAGTAAAATGAGCCACTGGTATAGACCATGTGTTATACATAATATATATGTATAATATGTATATATTAAACATGCAGAAACTTTTTTGGCATCATGCACGTAGATCCTATAATATTTATTGCAGCGCTATTCTTCTTGAAGCTGCGCCCAAGGATTCATAATCTTCAATCCACGATAAGGCATACTTGGCTTCCTCCATATATCGATCACAATATATTTATTGCGACGACGTTTTCAAGGCCGGTACCTTGTTACGCGTATGTGCGAAGTTGCCACATTTAATTTATTGTTTGAATTATATCGTGTAAGGTATCATTTGAAAGGGCTTTTTATATACAACGAAAGAGTCTTTAAGTTTTTACGATTCATCATGACAGCACTGAAGGCGATTATCTACTTTGAAAACAGTCAATTATCTGTTTAAAAGTCTTTAAAACTAATATACTCTTTAATGCTGTTCACAATCACTTGTGATGGATCGTAAGTAGCACATATTTTAACTAGGTTTGCGGAAAAGAGCTTGTAAGTAATGTGTGAATTTTTATCTCCCCAAAAACATAAAAAAATTGTAAACAGCCTCCATACTCATTTATAGTATTAGGGAAACGTAGACAAGATACCGTCAATTACTTACACGTAAGACTACTGGCAGTGACAGTTGAAGAAGGCTGAGACTTACTGAAGAGCATACTCGAGCAAGAGTTGGTTAGAAAAAATAAACATCCACTAATTAGTAATGCCTTAAACTAAGTAGTAAAGATAATTTTATCATGAGTAAACCTTCATTCCTATACTTTTCAAGTACGTTTATGTTTGAGGAATCAGTAATAGAATAAGATATAACTATTGGAAGACGGTTTAACAGAGAGATCATAATGAATATCTTATCCCCATAGTTTAAAAACTAACTAAGTAAGTAAACATTTGTAACTGTGTATCATAAGTGAAACATTCTTCATAAGAAATACAATTAAATGCAATTACTTCGTGATGATGATAAATTTACTGGCCTTTGGAATACGGATATGAAACGGCGGTGATCGTAACATTAATTGCATTATTTTCTTTAGTGGACTTCACTATACTTATATATAAATAATAGTATAAGCATACAATACGATGTTATAAAACAATATTCTCTGAACTTTCATGAAGCTGCAGCCCTTAACCGCAGTAGCTAATGCTCTGTATAATATTGTTGGGTATAGAAATTTTACCGCATTTAAGAAGCGGAATGAGCCACTCTGCCACGTCCACATGTACTACGTCAGTAAAGTAACTCATCACCTACTGGCTCATCGGGGATCGGCGCGATGTTTTTTTTCTTCCATTGATTTTATCAGTAGTGTGTTCACTGCTTACTGCCTCTTTTGCATTTAGCAATATCCTTTTTCACATAGTATATCCATCTTTACTTTGACCGTCCTGCGCTCTTATATCCAGCGACTTTTAGGCATAAAGATCTCTTTACCACGTTAGGCTCATGCCTCCTCATCACATGTAAAAAGCAATACCACGACAATCTTTTGCTCTTAAAATTTTCACCCACTGGTGTCCACGTAACGCTTTCTACCTTATAAACAGTGGTAGAGCCATACTTAGGCACGAATGGGCCGGCTCGACCGGTGCGATAGCACGGCCTCGCAAAAAAACCGGTTGTGAAGTAAAGCCATTTCCCCTCCTATATATATATAGGTATTTTACCTCCCATGTCGAAAGCCATAAAGTAGTCTTGGCTTATCATAATTCCATTTATACGTAAACTCGAATAATATAACCCACCTGCCTGCACAATCGGAAAAAAACGATATCGAAATAGAAGCTGTTGCTACTAATACGTGTGTGTACTTTACATTGTGAAACATCGTTCAGACAGGCTTCAAACGAGTGTCAATACGGTGGGTATATTGAAGTAGTGCGTTACGTTGTATCCGTCAGTCTGTCTGTTACTTGCAATGTCAATATAATAGTTAGACAAACGTCACAAATGTGATCAAAGCATTGTAACCATGATCCATAATATTCATATAGATAAATTAAGGACATACATACATACATAAGCTGAGGCTTTTCTTCCATCGGGGTAGGCAAAGCTTCCTCTACTGTCTTTAAAACTTTCTTGCAAGCCTGGCGGTTTCGAGTAGTTCTGATCTGATTTTTCTTCAAAGCAACAACAATTTGATCGGTGTTTGTTCTGCGTCTATAAATAAAGTCCAAGTAAAAATAAAATACACTTCTCATAAAAAAAAATGAAACAGTACTTCAAGTACTATTTAGGCGACATTAAAATAAAAAAAGGATGATATCATTTAAAAAATACGTCATTAAATAACTGGCATTTTAGTCTACACAATGGCGTATATTCATCCAATAAATGATTGTAGAGATTGTTTTCAATGTGTATTCCGTCTGAATTTCAAAATAACAAAGCTTTGTGATATACTAGCAAAGAGATTTTTTCCAAAGAAATATAGATACCTCGCCCACGGAAGCCTCCCAAGATGTAGCGTTGCTGGATTCAAGGTATAGTCAGCGTGTTGTGGCTGCTTCATTGCATCTTAGCCTCTATGCTCTCAATAGAGTTTATCACAGCTTTATCAGGAACTGGTATGTTTCCTCGCCGTCCAGGAACTGGTAGATATCGACGCGACGTCCCGGTGTGCCTGGACGTTGCCTAATTAAGAGTTACCAGAGGAGGGGTCCGCATGTCTTACTAAAGCTGTTCCCGGATTCCTCCTATTTTAAGCGCAGTATGGCACACCGTGTGCTTTCAGTTGGTCCTATTCTGGTTCACCGAAACTGCACGAGGGGGTTTCCAAACGCTAAAAAAAAAGTTGTCTTATATTGCAGACATTGTAAATTAATACCTGACCGAAGTCGGTATTACGATTAAGGGCTGGCCAGCAAAAAGCCCGGATGTCAATCCCATAGAACACCTTGGGTTGAGTTGAAGAGACAAGTCAGAGTGAGAGATCCTACTCCGGATACGCTTGACCACCTTAAAACAGTTGTAGAAGAGAGTGGGATTACAACATTCCATCAATCAATCAACACAAGATTGTGACTCTCATCCGTTCCATGAGGAACCGTATGGAAGCACAGGGCTCGGGGAGGAAACACGAGATACTTCATAAACTTTTCTTTTTTTTTTTTCGTTTTACGTCCTTGTTACTAACATTTTACAAATTCTTCTTAAAGGGTAAAAACCTGTTGAACAAAACACGATAGCTAAATATTTTTTTTAATTTTGTAACATTCATATTCGTTGCACGATACCTAATGATATCCGCAATTAACTGTTATTATTATTTTTTTTTGTTTAATAAATAAAAATACATGAAACTCATACAAAACCAAACTTCAGAAGAGTTTCAATTGTTTTCATGAGAAGCGTATTTTGTTGTTTGCGTGAAGCAGAGGCGGAGGTATTTTAAACGTCCATATTTAGGCAACCATAATTCATATCCCCCGGGGGGAGATGAGGTGGCCCTGTACTCCAATGAGAACGACACAACTGTTTTGTTTCAATTTTTAAAATGAGATAACGGTAAACGAGCAGTCGGTCACCTAATATAAAGTATCACCGCCCATGGAAATAATATCTATGAGTTTAGTTTCGGTACACATTAAAAGCATTTGTAATTTAAAAAATTCACTATGTGATATAAGGACATTTTCGAAGAGAAAAAAGTTCCTATTTCTTTACATAGAAATACACGTTTAGCATTTTCCCTTCCCTTATTGAACTTATGTGATGAGGAAACCTTTCTCGTCATTGCCACAATCCCTAAAACGTCTTTTGCCTCGGATTTTTTTTTAATTCATTTGTTGGAATTTCGATACATAGTAATGTTGGTTTATTCAAGCTATGCCTGGGTTGTGATGCCACCTGCGTCGATATGTTAATGTAATTACAGAACGGAACTCTGTTAATACCGAACGTGAAGCTATAATCTTAGAATTTAATCTATTAGCAGAATAAATAGAGAAGGTAATATGGTCTTTCAGGATATAGTTCTTTTGGATTGACATTCGTATACAATACATATATGTATAGAACTTCTAAATTGAAATTCCGAAAACTTCTAGTAGTTTTGCTATTGAATCTCTGCAGTAAACATAGTTTTAATATAGTGTGTTATACAAGTACTCCCGAGACAAAAACTACGACAGCAATTTCGGGTAATAACAAAAATTTAAACTTAACTAAAACTTAAGAATAGAAAAGCATGTTTACAAAACAAAATACATTAACCAAAATAAAGTTGTTTTATGCCTCCATCGAAAGAAATGTTAAGTGGGAGCGTCTTATCTTTTCTCTTCGACTTATTTCATAGTCAGATATTTTTTATAAACTTTAAGATTCTTTCGCTGTCGAGATTGTAATAAAATCTGATAATTTTGCAGATAATATGGTATTAAAAAGAAATGAAAATTATTTTTCAAGACTGCTCCAAAACTTTCTACATCGATGTTAAGTTGAAGTAAGTATAAACATATTCGTGTCGTCGGGATTTGCTTCTCGAATTTTCAGGTTTCTCGAAGCGTATAGTGGGGTTAATATAGTAATTACGAAAACTTATTTAGTTGTATATTTTGCTCTATCTTTGAAATAAATAACCTTTTCCGCCTATTTTTAATAAGCATTTTCAATAAAACGATACTTAAAATATGGATGCATATACAGATATGTACATATATTAATAGAATTTGCATTAGCTATGGTCACAAAATAAATTGCCAAAGTCCTATTAAAAATTTGAAGAAAACTGTCTATAATGTTAATTAATAAATATATTATTACATAACTATATCAGATAAAGAATATTTTGGGTAAAAGACCAACAATCAAATGATACTTATATATCTAAAAAATTTAACGAAGACCACTATTGAATAAAAAGCTGGGTTTACGTAATATTCCCAACTATATAAATCTTCATATAACGTCCTCATAGTTCATTCATTATCATCATCATACTCGTACTTCAGCCTATCGCAGTCCATAGGTATTTGCGTTAAGTTTCGGTTATAATTGATATTTATTATTTTTTAGAATATGTTTCTTGTAATATTTATTAATTTTTATTTCAATTATATGAAAACATTTTCAAACATCTGTTATGTACGAAAAGTTTACAAGTTCAAGTTATACTGGAGGATACATTCTACCTTTTCTATCAATGTATTTGCTGTCAATGTACTTCAAATTTTCCCATCCAGTTCCAAAAGAGCCCGGAAGACGGTAATAGACAAGGCCCCTATCAGTTTTGAAGAAATGTAAGGTAGGAATATGGTATTTAATTATATATACTTATTTGTATTGTTTAAATATGTGTTATGTATTTAAATGCATGATGTACCTAGTTTTAAATTTGACGTAATGATCCCTTTTAAGTGCAATTTTCGTTTTTCTCCCTTCTTTAGAAAAAGACAATTTACAAAAGAACATATGGGTAGATTAAACCTAAAGACCTAAGCTAGCTAAAAATTGTTAACTAATTATTATTGTTTTGTATTTCAAAAAAAAACAATTTTTAAAATGTTGTCAGTTTGTCTGTTGGAACGGATATTAAAAGGAGTAATTTAGGGTAAATTTATTTTTAAAAAAGGAATTAGGGTTCCCGCAAAAAAATATAATTATATACAATTATACATGGACACGCAAGCCAAGGCGTGGCGGACCCTGATAGTTACTTTGATCTCATTGATTAAGGACAATGACATCAAACTTATGTCCTTATATGCCAACTGGCTTACTTAACTGCGTAAAAGAAATAAAATAAAACGCTACAGCAAATAATGTATACATCACTGAATTCCTAGCATTAACTCGCTGGATTTAACCTTATCCTGACTCACAGCAGCAAACAAGAATAAGTTATTCATAAGAAATTCTATAGAGAACGGTTCGTGACTTAATCAAGTCGTTATATAGTAACAGATGACTGCCAGACTTTGTAAGAGCGAAGTTAGCGTCACAGAGGGTGGAGGTAACTTTTCTTGTCAATTGAATAGACAGTCTACACTTGCTGCTGTTAACTGTAGCATTTTCTTTGATGATTGTACTGTATTTCTAAACGACATCGTATGGTGCCTAAAAGACCAACTCCACTTGTTTTCTCGACCACTTGTTTTTTTTTTCAAAGATTACTACCATACAAGGAATGATTCTGAGGGCCTTGATATATCATACAAGTATCGAAAAAAAAAACACCCACACTCCGGACGACTATAAGTCCCACATTTTTTATCCCCATACGAGAATAGAACTTACACTAGACCCGCTAGCCAGACAGAATAGATTGATAGTTCCAGTATTAAGCTGTATGTTGACTATCTTAAATCAGCCGAGTCAACTATAGAAAATAACTTAATTATAAATAAACTATGAGTAAATTACAAGTCGGTACAGTGGCTTTTGCAGTTGGTTCAGTAGACGTTGACGTTGTTAATCAAGGGCGTGATGCTACACATTAGAAAATTTTAAATATGTAATATATATATATATGTATATATTTGTTGTTCAACAAGCTTTTACTGAAAATTATTAATTTATTTTACTTTATTATATTAATTATTATTATATAGTGCCCGGTTGACGGCAATAGGCTTGCCCCTATTACGTTAATGGGACCAAATTTTAATTGGCAAAATGTGGGTGTTTAATACACCTCTTTGCCTACCCTTTAGGGGATATAGGTGTGAGGATGTGTAGGTATGTATTTATAATTTATTTAATGTCACAGTCATTACTAAGTATAAATGAATAAAAACTGTATGTGTGCCATTTATGTTAACATATATATTTTAAGAATCGTTTTCTTAGATACAATCCTCGATTATAATCAGACTAATACAAAAACATCGCCTGAACAGAACCCATCTTATATGTAATAACCTATCTCAGCCAAAAAAGGTGACAAGTAACTCCATTGTTGTCCAAAAAAAGTTACTTACAAACACAGCCTCACGATTATAAAATTGGTATAAAGTAAGCAATAAAAAAGTTACTCATTTCAAAAGCTAATATTTCGGCTATCAAAAACATACAAATGAGAACATAAAAGCTAAAACCGGCACATTTTTATTAAACACCGCTCAAACTCCCTCGAATATGTAAACGCAATATTTTAAACGGGATTAAAATTACTTATCTCGTTCAATTTGAGGTAGAAATCCTTTTACGGGGTTTAAATGAAATGAAATTAAAATATGTACCTATTTACATTTAGGGGCTAACAAATGTTTTTTTTTTTTTTGCGAAATTGACCAACGGTGGTACCTCGTTAATTGCCATCGCAATATACTTTATCTTCTGACTTTTATGACTTTATAAATAATTTTAAAGGTTTAATTAAAAAACCTTTGAAAATGATCTCCTGGTTTTTTGTTAATGTCTATACATTCCGTGATTTGAGAAGTCATATTAAAACGTTACTCTTGCGAGAGTAAGGTTCTTCTTATTTAACGAGACTTTTTTTACTTGAAAGAGTGAATTAAGGTTTAAGCTTATTTGGTCGTCAGGAATTGTTAATACTGCAGGTTTGTTCTCAAGTCGCACAAGATGGTTATGTTTCGTGTTTTAATAATTAGAGTACTCATATTAATTGATATTAAAGGTATAAACTACATAAAAACAGTACAGTCAATGAATCAATTGAAATATAACGAAATCCTTATATATTTTACCAATACCCATAACAACAGAACTTCAGTATGATTATTGATGTCAATACTTTCACAGTAATTGCTACTGTTTTGATAACAAAGCGAACTTGTTACCATTCAAACAAAGTTTCTACCTCTTTTCCTATTTTTTTCTTTCGAATACATATAGGCCTAACCTTTAATTTGTGTGTTTACAATTGACGACAGCATATATTTTCTTTGGCCTCGAAATATTCCAGCCGTAGGTACATAATGCCTATAATTTACGATAGCAATAACCGGAATTCTAAATTGAAGACAATTTAACCGCACACACTTTTACTCACGTAATGCTTTTTTTAGAAATAATAATGTTTATCTGTCCTATTTTATTCTGTCCTTTTTTTAAAAGTAGAAATTAGAAATATATCCACGCTTAACTTTGCGTACGATTAAGGTTCCAGGTCTTAAAATTGAAAATCCCTGACACAGCAGCTAGTTCAACCCGACATTTGACTAAAGAGACTTGACACCCTTATTTTTTTAGTCTCAGTATAACACGACATTTTTTTTGTATAGTCTTGTTTTTTATATTATATGATGGTAACGATGGTAACTGACAACAGCAGACCATGAACACCTGCAAGTTAAGAGTCGTAAGTGTCCTGCCCGCCTTTGAGGGTCATGAGAGAAGGAGGATGTGGGGAGAAGAAACAAGAAAGAGGTGGAAAAGAGGTAGGGGAGGAGGAATGAGACACAAACAAAGGAGTTTTCACCTACCTGTCAATAGCCCGGTAAACAAACAATCGGCTCAAAAAAACAAAATTGCATTTAGCTCCATACCTTTTTTGTGTATTGCTATTACAGGAATTCGGTTCTCTTTATCACTCCACTTCATTTTAATATTACACAAATATTTAACACTAATTGGCGCGAAAATGAGAAATCACAATGAATATTCATATGAGAATGACAGATGTTTTTTTTAATTGTAACAGCGTTTATGGAAAAACATACATATATAGCTGTCTGTTGACGACAATAGACTTACTATTACGCCCTATTACGTTAGTGGCACTAAATTATATTATATTTGATACGCCTCTAGCTACTCCTTCGGGGATCCTCCTCTTTGAAAAGACTTGTCAACAACATACACAAAAAAACACCCAGACTCTGGACAACTATAACACAATTACACATTTTTGTCTCATGTGAGAATTCATCACATCACCTCTGGCTAATCATTCAGGATCACGAACCACTAGTGTAAGTAAACTAAAACATAATTTACTATTGTTATTGAAATCAAACTGGACCATAACAAGACCGTTTTAGCCTACGTATCCGATCACTTTGAACAGGTGACAAATATATTAATGGTGCCTCATCATATTATGGAATATCGCATTGCACTTGTCACAGGGCTCACAGGTGAATCAAGTGTGGGACACCATGAATGATGGGTAGTAACACTGACAGCACATTAATCTTTCATGTAAGCTTGAGCCTCGTATGATAGACGACGTAGCATGTGTCACTTTTTAGGGTTCTATTCTTTAAAAGGCAAAAAAGGAACCCTTATCACTTAGTAATCTGTTTGTCTGTCTGTCTGCCTTTATAGGCCCCTTTTTCTTCTGAACGCGTAGAGGTATAAATTGAAATTAACATCAAATACGTAATCAAATAAACTTCTAAGTCAACGCAATAAAATATACGGTCTTTAATGCCTTACATTTCAACAGTTCTACATTTACATTTAAATATTTAAAATAATAATCAATTACAATTGATTACATATGTATATTATAAATAAAGAAGATGGACTTGGTGTAGGGTTTGTATACATATTACTTCAATTGAATTTAAAAAGAGCAGGTTACTTATTAGAATTATTTATTGTTACTTGTTATCTTTACAATTTGTGAAGTGATTTTTTTTTTAATGAATTGTATCTACTCAGCGGTATACCCATTTGAATTTAAATACTATTGTAAAGCTCTCAGTCGCTAAGGTGGTGATGTATCGAATTGTATTATAAAAAAAAAGTATTGGTTGTACTCAAGGTTGGTCAAGTTTAATTTTGAATACCATTGATCACCTCAAATATGGAATATCAAGGAATAAAACAATACGTGTTAAAATCGATTGCAACATCTTTTTTAAATTTAACTCCTCTAAAGTGAAAAGTATAGTTAATTACAATTTATCATGATAAGCGTGGTAAGTCGGTGAAATAAATATCTTTTTAAGTTAAATATACTTGTTTTCAGATATATAAATGTTCGTTTGCTTACGGAACCCACGGTGCTCGCTCGAGCCTCGGTTGTGTTTTTTCTACACAATGCACTTGGGACTTATAGAAACTTTAAGAAATATGTCACGGTTTCAAACAACGTAAGCTGGCTATGAAAACAATAAATTTGTATTTTAAAAATGTTTACTACCTACATACAATGATAGCACAGGAGCTAAGTACAAACATTATTATGAAAACTATTTATAACAAACCATAAAAATCTTTTAACATTCCTTGTTTAATCATTAAAATTATATCTTCTCAATATCATCTTTATGCAGACGATATGCAGCTGTGCCGACATTTTGGGGCTGGTGAACTTACTGGCTACTACTGGCTACTAGGCTGCCACTACCATAAACAAGGACCTTCAGAACATCAGTAAATAAGCAAAATCGTTTGGATTGCTTGTCAATCCTACCAAATCGCAAGCCGTCTTTGTTGGTGGCAGATACATATATAATAGCCATGACCATACTTCACTGCTCTAATCTTATATAACGATACTTCTATCCCATATTCGACCCATGTCAAGGATCTCAGGGTTTTCACAGATTGCCACTTGTACATAGATCACTCACATAACTGAGGTAAGCAGAAAAGTGTTTCGAACATATCACCGCCTTAAACGTCTTCAAAATTTTCTCCCATTTCAGACCAAAGTCTGTCATTCTCAAGCTCCACTTCTTCCTCTTCTTACTACGCTGATGTCAATTTCTCGACGCTACCGAAGACGCTACTGAAAAATATGATTATGTCACGGATTTCCAGAAAAAAACTGAACTGGCTACCTATTTGGCGTCGTCGAGATGTTCACATCCTTTTCTTACTCTATTCAATTCAACACAATCCTAGTTTCCCTTTATATCTGCGTGAGCGCTTTGAGCACTTTGTTCTCAGGAGTGAACCATGGCGCACCTCTTCTTCTCTTCTTCTCCGAACTCCCTCCCATACATCCACTCGCTACGATACTTCTTTCAGTGTTACTCCTGTTAGACTTCGAAATGCCCTACCGCATTCAATACGCAATAGCTCTTCTCTGAACTTGTTTAGGAGGTAAATAAAGGACCATTTTCTCTCACAACAATAATAAAATCAGACAGATTATATGTATGTATATATTATGTATGTATATGTATATTGGCTAAAATATATATATGTATATATAAAAATACAAATATTATTATAAAATACAAAATATGTGGTGACAACAACCACACAACTATAATAGCAACCGCGATGTACATATCCCCATCACCACTCGAGTTATTTGTGTGACCTTTTTAAACTAACCTAGCCTGTTTGCCACCCCTCTAAAGTCCGCCATTACACGATAAAACATAGCGCTTTATCTAGTAACTCATTTTATTAAATAGTTAACCATATTGTAAAATATCATAATGTAACGGTGACCGCCTTGTTCTAGAAACGTGGTCGGCCAGGAAAACTAATTATCGGGGATAAATTACCAATGCCAGGGCACAAAATTTCTCAGTTTTTAATTAGAAAAGGAAACAGATATATACTGAAGTTAAATGGGAGCGAGAGTTAAGATAAGGGTAGGACTTCAAGAGGCTTTGATTGCAGTCCAACCGGTGATAGTGGGAACACTTGTGCGCTGCAGGCTGGTGGAAAAGGTCTGCGCTCGGTCATTTCCCCGAAATGAGTGAGGTCTCCGGAGGCCCAAAATCCCCCACCCCCCTAATGATAGCGCTGTTAACGAAAAGGATACCCCAGGGGGGTACCAGCGCTAGCTAGTTGGAGAATCCCCCCCTGGACGTCCACCCTCAGTACGGATTATGCCTGAGCGTGGACGCCCAGGCTGCCCCTCGTACTCTGGGGGGGGCTCAACTGCGGTCTCAAAATCTGCTCGGGGCAAGAGAAGGCATACCATGGCACCTCCTGTCACGTTTACCGTGGATTTTTGCAACATTAGGGGCTTACATTCGAACCTCGACACTGTCCACCAACACCTTGAGACAGCAAAGCCGGCCTTGCTCTTTTTAACCGAGACGCAGATATCATCTCCAGCGGACACATCCTACCTCTGCTAACCTGGGTACGGACTGGAACACTCCTTTGTTCCTAAGGCTGGTGTATGCGTGTACGTTAGAGATGATAGCACTTCTCGCCGCCTCGGCAATCTTGAAGGTAGGGACCTCTCCATCTTATGGCTACGTGTAGACTGCGACGACCATCCCCGCATCTACCTATGCCTCTACAGGTCCCATAGCGGTGATGCCGAAACGGACCAACTCATCGACCACGTCCAAATGGCTACAGACTCAGTGCTCCAGCAGGTCCCATCCGCAGAGATCGTGATTCTTGGCGACTTTAACGCCCATCACGCCGAATGTCTTGGTTCGCGCAAAACCGATCATGCGGGAAGATCTGTTCACGATTTCGCCTTCGCATATGGCTTGACGCAGCTGGTAGCAACGCCTACGCGAATCCCAGATGCAGAAAGCCACGTGCCTTCACTGTTGGATCTTCTGCTGACCTCACATCCTGACGGCTACAAAGTATCCGTTGAGGCCCCTCTTGGCTCTTCGGACCATTGCCTGATTATGAGTATGGTGCCACTCGTTCACTCGCTGCGGCCGCGTGTTACAGGCAGTCGCCGCGTATGGCACTATAGGTCAGCAGACTGGGATGGAATGAGAACATTCTTTGCATCCTACCCATGGAGGCAGGTTTGCTTCTCGCCGGATGATCCCAATGTCGTTGCTGACTCTGTCGCGGATGTTGTGCTTCAGGGTATGGAACTTTTCATTCCATTCTCCCTGATTCCCACAGGTGGCAAGTCCCAGCCTTGGTTTGGTCGAACCTGCAAAGCGGCGTCCCGCCGAAAGCAGGAATGTTAACAACCATGGGCGGGGGAAACGCACCGCCGACCATACCGCAGTGCGAGACCCGCATGCCGGAAGTCCGGTTTACACAAAGGGCAATGCGTAAAGCGCTTCTTTCCCTCGACGTTCATAAGTCGAGTGGGCCCGATAGAATCTCTCCTATCGTGCTGAAGACGTGTGCTCCAGAGTTAGCACCGGTTTTAACGCGCCTTTATCGGCTTTCCTACTCTCTTGGCGTAGTCCCGAACTCATGGAAGACAGCTCTAGTGCACCCAATCCCTAAAAAAGGAGATCGCTCGGATCCGTCCAACTACAGACCCATAGCCATCACCTCCTTGTTCTCCAAGATAATGGAATCCATTGTTAACTGCCAGCTCCTCCGGTACTTAGAAGACCACCAGCTCCTCAATGATCGACAATACGGCTTCCGTCAGGGTCGTTCAGCTGGTGATCTTCTCGTATACTTGACTCACCGGTGGGCACAGGCGATCGAGACCAAGGGGGAAGCGTTGGCTGTTAGTTTGGACGTGGCGAAGGCCTTCGATCGGGTCTGGCACAAAGCGCTCCTTGCGAAGCTTCCTTCCTATGGGCTTCCCGAGAAACTGTGCAATTGGCTCACCAGTTTTCTTACAGACAGAAGCATCAAGGTCGTTGTTGACGGTGCATGCTCCGACTCCAAGTCTGTTAATTCTGGTGTCCCACAAGGCTGTGTGCTATCACCCACGCTGTTTCTTCTGCATATCAACGACATGCTGCAGATTAGCAGCATCCATTGCTATGCAGACGATAGCACGAGTGATGCCCTTTACACCGGCCGCGCTAACATTTCTCGGGTAAACGTCATCGAAAGCCGATCCAAACTTGTGTCTGAAATCGAAACTTCTTTATCAAAAGTTTCAGATTGGGGTCGACTTAACCTAGTCCAATTTAACCCCACAAAGACACAGGTTTGCGCGTACACCGCTAAAAAGATGCCATTGGTCGTATCACCTCAATTTGAGAGCACTTCCCTAACTGCATCAGCCAGTATCGGAATCCTTGGCGTCGATATATCAAGCGAAGTCCAGTTTCGCGGTCACTTAGAGAGTAAGGCCATATTAGCCTCGAAGAAGCTTGGTGTGCTAAACAGATCGAGACAGTGTTTTACTCCGGCCCACCGCCTGCAACTTTATAAGGCGCAGGTTCGGCCGCACATGGAATACTGTTCTCATCTCTATGCAGGTGCACCCCAGTACCAACTTCTGCCTCTTGACCGCATTCAACGGAGAGCGACTCGCATCATCGACTGCCAAGATATTTCTGATCGACTTGACACCTTGGCGTTGCGTAGAGATGTAGCTTCACTCTGCATCCTCTATCGCTTGTATCATGGGGAGTGTTCAGAGGAATTGTTCGGACTTATACCGGCTGCTGGTTTCCGCCATCGTCCT
The DNA here is from genome assembly GCA_947561695.1 of Tyria jacobaeae. Classification (NCBI taxonomy): domain Eukaryota; kingdom Metazoa; phylum Arthropoda; class Insecta; order Lepidoptera; family Erebidae; genus Tyria; species Tyria jacobaeae. The sequence continues at coordinate 16,538,854 of OX387220.1, forward strand.
ACGCGACAAAATATCCATCCCCATCACCTGGACGATTGGCACTCCACCACTGTGCGCTTCTCCAGAAGCTTTTTGCCTCGCACAACCAGCTTATGGAACAAATTGTCGCCTGCCGTATTTCCGAACCGATACGACCTTCAAACCTTCAAGAAGAGAGCGTACCTCTACCTAAAAGGCCGGCAACGCACTTGTGACTCTTGAGTTGCGGGTGTCCATGGGCGGCGGTAGTCACTTACCATCAGGTGACCCGTCTGCTCGTTTGCCCCCCATCGCATAAAAAAAAAAAAAAAAAGTAGTGGCGTGCAGTGCGGTGCGGTGAAGTGGGAGCTAGTGCAAAGGGACAGTTTACCCCTGTTTCCTAAATATTCGTTTTTGATGTGACTACAACATAATGCATAGCAAATGCTCACTTTTAAAGAAAGTAAATATAGAATTGCTATATAACGCAAAATAAATTAAATAGTATCGATATCGTATAGTATGACTACTTACTTTAGAGAAATGTTCGACAAACTCGAGCTAACAGTTATTGTAACTTAAAGTAGTATCCTATCAGTAACTACCGTTATGATATTCAAACTTTCTTATTCAGAAATTGTTTTGGAAACTGACGGGTAGGTATCCAACAAATAACTTCAGAACAACTTTACCTGGAGATTTTGAAGCAAACTCGAAGCTTAGCAAATTATCTTCAAAACTGTACATTTAGTGGGTTACCACTAAGTTTACCACCAAGGGTACTACAAAACCCTGCCCAGAAGATAGTTTGGCTGTTGACAGATAAGAAGTAGAGATTGTATTAATATAAAGAAATAAATATCGAATCCCTTATACATTTACTTTTCATGAAATGAAGAACAAGAATTCTTATTTTGTTCTTAATTTTTCACTAAAGCGTTTTGTGGCGTTATCTATTCCACTAATAGATATAGCCACGAAACTGAGATAAATTAATCGACTGTATAGTTTTATTTTTGTATGCCATATATACTCTGAAATTTTTATCAATCAAAATTACTGCACACACAATATAGAATTTAGTATAAATTCACAAAGACCTAAATGTGTCTAAAGTACCTACAAACTGAGAATACGACAACAAAGAAATGAATTAGAGATTATACGAAATTTATTAAGAGTTTTAAGCTGACTCTACTTAAGATCCTGGTCGTTGTTATATTATGTATTAAGTACGACCTAATATTTAATTGCATTAATTTGCATTCAATAGTCTCTACAAGTTTTTCTACATCCCTTGAATGCATGTATTATCTCTCTATCTATAGCTTGAAGTTGTACTTCATACGTTACTATTTTTTTCTTAAAGCTATCAATATATCAATACCGACTTACATTTGACTTTATTTATTTTTTTAATTACCTGATAAATGGAATTACCATTATAAAAATTAGTAACTCATTACTAATATGATAAGTTACAAACCTAACAGAAGTTATAAACCCGTCAATAAACTTTTACTCGAGGGTATGTCTAACGTTCAAATGGATACATTATTCACGCTTAAGATTCAATGATTCGTAAATGATACAACCCACAGACATATTGCTCTGATATTTGATATTACCGCATCAGTATTTTGGGTGCTTACTGCCCACTTTTAATTACCGTATTTTTAAACATTGTTATATAAACTTTTTTTTATAAGAAACCATAGTGTCATGTCAGCCTTGTGAGAGTCATGCTTAGGCACAACCAGCTCGATCAAGTATACCACGGCCTCATAGAAAACCGTTGGCTTGCGTTATGTTTCTGTAAATAAGTCAAGTTACCGAAAGAAATCAACTACTATTCTGCGGGAGGCACCCTAAGAAGCGGAACGTACTTGCTTTTCCTGAGTGAGAAGAGTCCGTGAGCGGTGGTTGTTACCATTAGATGACCAGTTTGTTCATTTGCAAGTAGTGTGGTAACATAACTAGAAAATTTCCTCACTCTTTTATCTACAACGACAGAGAGAGAAAGCATTATCAAAAAAAAGTAAGACAAAATTAGATAATATAAGGAGCAACTGTTTTGTAATTAGTTTTACAGCTATATATTTTTAGAGATTGAATTGAATTAAAGCTATGGCATTCACATTAATCAGTATAAAAAAGGTTTTATGTGCAATCCGTGCCACAGAAATCACTGTCTCGAAGTCTAAAGAGCCCATAGAGGAATCTTAAAAGTAAGTCATTTTCTAAAAGTCTCACGGTCCGGCAGTTGTTTCTCCTACACACTGTGCTCTGAAAACATTCCCGAGTGAACTATGATCCCGGCAACATGAAAAATGTGCACATGAAACACTGTTTCTGAAAGAGAAAAATTTAAGACGAACTTTTCACACCGCGTTTATTACTATTAAGAAAAACAGAATTCTAATATATTCGTTAACCAAACACCGCACCCATGAAGGTGATAGTCAAGGAGTTATTGCTAAATCTAGAATGTAAAACTACTGAAAGCATATTAATAGAATAGAAACACATACATACGCATTCACGCATATTACTAGATGTCAATCCACGCACACAAACATACACACTCAGAAGCACACACCCACACATACGCAATCGAACACACATGAAAACATATCTAATATGTACCTCTAAAACTCCTCAAATTAATAATTTAATATATCATACTATAGCTAAATCTTTGTAAATATTAAATCTGGGAAGAGCACCTGGTGACCTGGTGATCTAGGAAATAATTTTAAAGCAACTTAAACATCGATATTATAAGTGTAAATAGTGTGACGAGTGAGGAAAATAAAACAGTTATTATTATTATTAATCCTGTATACCACTTCCCACTAAATAACAACCAAAGCGTGGTACATGTAAAATTAGGTCTAAACCATTTATTTTCTTTTATAGTACCTGCAATGAATCACGTCACATGTGGCTCGATAGGATGTTTTTTTTACTTATTTTATAGTGCCATACGAGTACGTGAACCGATGGAAGAGTTTTAAATGATTCGATCGATTGAACTGATATCGAAATGCGTGTTCCGTTGGGAATAACCAATTCCATACGTTGGACAGACAACGACAAATTGCGACCACAACACAAAATACATTGTGTTCTGATCCGTCCTCAAAGAATTCCTTATTTAATAGGTACATTTCATTTAGAAGAAAATAAAAACGCATTCTAAGGTATGGACCACAGTTAATGCAAGTTTCCGTTTCATAATGTAGAAGTTTTGACTGTTATAAATTAACAGACGCTTTGATTACTGCTCGGATCCTATGGTTATGGCCTATTATTATGTAACATTAGACGAAAACCCAAGTGCCATCACACATCATACGATGGTGGACGGCGATATGGTCTCTTTTCAATCGGATAGCTAGCAGATTAAACCAACCTGATGGGTATCGTATTTTCTCTTTGTATGTAAAATTACTTATCTTAATCAATCATTCTTATTAATATTCAGTTTCTAGAACTATATTATTTGTCAATAAATTATTATTCTTTATAATATTACCTATAGATATGGTTGTGATGGAAAAGCATTTCTTAGATACATAGTAAAATTTTGAAATAATAGTATGCTCATTAAGAATGCATCACTTTGATCGACAAAGTGAACCACATCAATTTTAAATTTAAAGTTGAGGAAACTAGGCAAACTTATACCCTGAACAAGAGAGTATTTTTAAACAGCCTCAAAGATATATTTACTCAGAGAAATGAATTGCTCAACGATATATTTTTAAATCAAGATAAATAACATACTCAGACAAAGGTTGTAAAAAATGACAATAATTATGAACTAAATAAATAAACGTAATCTGTGCAGTACCACAATTTAGTCCAGTTCTGGGAGAGAATAGATAACACTGTTTTATTCAGATAAAACAGAGTTATCATCGTCATGGATACTTACAGAAGTACTCAATATAATGATAAAATAAGGAACGCTTAGGAAAATGCTATTCTGAATTAACGGTACATGAATTTTGAGGGTAAACTGCTTATATGCGCGTTTGCCCATTCACAAACAAAATAAAGCGCTAGTGTGTGCCCTACATGCTTTATTACTTATTTATTTAGAAAACCTCAGTGATATGCATTCAATTCCTTATTGTGCCGCGGTTTCAGCTTGTCGAATAGGTGGTGTTAAATTTCTAGAACCTGACACTACTCGTCGACAAAAGCTTTGTGTTCCTGGATGGCAATACAGGATTATCGTATCGCTTAGACGAGGGCACTCACTAACAAACATATCTGTTTCAGATAGGGTGACATACGCCCGAGAGTAGTGCTTCTTGTGAGTCGGGATTTTTCGGGTATTGTAACTTGTATCAGTACCTGTGATTATGCAGCACAAGTTACAGAGCGCTTTGAAGAAGAAAGTTTATGCATGAGTAAACCTCAAACGCAGATATAAAATTCTTGTAGACCGATACATTCAAAATTGTACTTTTCAAATGGACAAGTGGTGGGTTAATAGAAGGTGGGAACAACGAAAAGGTGCGTATCGCTCACTAGCGATCTAACAGATGCTCAAAAAACAAATACATTTCGGCATAACATCGTCTCGCTCCCATTGAGGGTGAATCGGTACGAGATGTTGAACGTTGATGTGAGTCAATTAATACTATGGAACAAGTACCAATATCCAATATAGTTGTAGCTTGTGTAGATCGTGCGTTGCCGAACTAGAAATCAGCGGGGCCGGATAGACTATATTTAACGTTAGGTTAAAGTGACCGTATCCGTAGCTCACATGAATATTTGGCATCTCAATCAGAATTAGTTGCCAGCTTTTATAACCACAGGACGATTTTGGGGGACTCAGAGCTAGGCTATCGTTGCGGAGGGGCGGTCAAGTAATTTTCCACCCCCTTTTCATTAATGATTTAAAATTCTTTTCCTGCAACAATTTCCAATTAATTGAATCAATAGAGGTAACTGAAACCTTTTGTAAATTTATCAATATGGAGTTTGGGGTAGACAAATGTGCAGTCATGCATGTAAAGAAAGGCAAGATTGTGGAATCTGAAGAGAACTACAATTGGAACTGGTGTGTGGAACTTTCAGATGCCACACACCTAAGACGTCTTTCCGCACGGGAGCTATTTATAAATGAATTGACTATGAAGCAGTCGCGACAGGAAAGTTACTTTGGGTGTCTGAAAAAGGTATTATAAAGTATTTTATCGAGTGGTGTTAAAGTGCGGGCCCATAACGATTAGATGGACTCAGACGCAATTAGACGCACTCCACCATCCACGTTCATCAGTGATGAACGTTCTTCAAAGGACCCTCCATAATCACGAGATATGCAGTCTAAGAGATTACTTTCTCTCTGTTAACGTGGAGGTACACCGGGATGTGGTGGCAATTGACAACGGACTAACTCCGCTTTTCTAGGTAAAGAGAACTGGCGCAAACCAGCAGTACTTAATTTTACAGGTCGTAGGGAGACATGGAAGAACTAAGAGCTGCATGGACGTTTTTATCGGGCCTTGAACGGGCCCGATATAAATCTATTATCAACTGTGTCTTGGCTACATTCAGGTGATTTCTTCGGAGCAACTGAAGGTTTTATTTGTGTAATTATGGATGAAGTTGTTATGACAAACAACTATCGGAGATATATTCTGAAGTTTGACAAGATTGTCATTTTTCGGGCATTACCTGGACAAGGCCTTTCCTCACGTCTAGTTTCTGTTGTAGGAACGCCAGCATCTCATGTGCCACTAGTTTGTCACTAATGGCAACAAATGCAACGAGCGTAGGCTTACGTCGCTTATGCTTTTCATGAATATTATTAATATTATTAAATAACGTAATACACGTCCACCTCGGAGGGCAGCGCGCACGACTTATGTGTGTGTACCACAGCCTAACAGAAACAATGCTTACCGGAGTCCCAACTCCCTCTCTTCTCCCCCTCCCTCACAATACCCCCGAATACCCACTCTCGTCTTCCCCACCTCTTCTTACTTACACTTACGAACCTTATGGAGTTGCGGGTGCCTGTTATCGTTAGGGGAGATGCAGGTTTACTCGTACAAATCGATGTACTGGTTTTCCTGAAGCCCGTAATCCTCCTGTGATTTAATTCACGTAGAACATTGTTGCTAGCTGCACTTTTATATTAAATAGTTTAAAACTACCTGATAATTAAAATGTTTTTTTTAGTATCACTAAAGAAAATGAGGAAAAACGTTTTAGTAGTTTTTACCTATTAATGCAACTGTTAACTTTAAATAATAAATTAGAAGAAATCTAATCATATTTCTTCTTAAAACGAAGGAACTAAAGATGTTCTAACATCCGAAAAGAACTGAAGATTACGAAGTTAAGTGTGTGGAAATAATTAGGCATTATCGCTGTCCGAATTACGTCACTAACAAAAGTTATTTCAACTGTTTGACCAACTGGTACCCTATTTTGTGTACTGTAAGATATGCGCATAACATTTAACAACCGATCGTGGTCAAATATTCACCCCTTGGCATCGAGTTTGTAAGATAGATATAAGATGCAATTCAAAATAGGTTATTTATATATTAATTAAATGCGATTATGTTTAAAAATATATGCAACGAGCATCACAGTGTCTGTGTTTGTGGAGATTATATCTAATGGACTTGCAAATGACACATTAAGAAAGCGTAATATGTAATCTAAAACCGTTTTCAATTTGGATATCAATGTATGATATACAAGTATCAAAACGCTTTAAAATTCAAAGTTTAACCAATTGTGGTCAGAACCTAATAGATGTACATCATAGTGGTAGTTTGCATCTGTCTCCCGTATTCCCCCGTATTATTGCGTATTCAGAATCTTCACCTTACTTGTTGAACATTTGTTGTTAAAACAGAATACAGCGGTTAAAATTCTTACCCTTAATTTTAATATTTCATGTGTAAAACCACAAGTTGCTCACTCTACTCATTTTCTCGTCTTAAAACAACCAGGAAGGCAGCCGGCCATAATAGAAACTAGCCGAATCAGTCTTGCAATGAATTGCAAAATCTTTGTAACGCTATAGATTACTTCAAAACGTATAACAACTTGGTATGATTTTAGTCATAATCACGACCTTCTTAATAGTTTTTACTCAGTTTTATGTCGATCTTGTGATATTATTGCCAATGATATTTACAATGTAGTTAAACAATCATAAGCATAACTATAATTTGAAATTGAATGAGGCTTTTCAACATACAAATGATTGTACCCATACGGTTCCTATATTGTTGAAATAGGAAACTTATAATTACTACGGCCTATGTCAACATGCTATTGTAACATTATATGAAAGGATCCTTACGTACTATAGAAGCTTGGGATAGACAATTTGAATGCAAATTATGCGTACAATATTATCAGAGACAAGTGTTTCAGGGCACTGTCTCTCAAAATTTCTAAAGGCTTGCAGAACATTAGGCATATTAACTACTTAGGACTTTATATCATTCAGTAATTTAATTAAGAGTCTCCTACTTAAAAAAAATACTTCAATATTTATAACTACGAAAATATATGATTTTCCTAAATTAAAGTTAACTCGTAATGCTAAATAGTAGGTAGTATTGTGATTAAAATCATTTTGAATGATGCCTAACTATTTCTATTTATGTTTTTGTTCTAAAAATTTTGTTCTAAAATTTTTCTTTAAACCGACGAGCCTGTATGACTGAGAATGTTATGTCAATGTAACAAGAAAATTGTATATAATATTTAAAAAAGAGTAGCTTTGGAGTTTGTGCAAGTTCTTCTTCGAAGTATCTACCGTATTGGAACAGACAACTAGCTTCACGACTGACTTAGTATGACTGACTTGTTCTGTAGATAATTAAAAAATTCCTATGATTGTTTTAATTTTGATTTGAGTTGAATTGAAATACATAGTCTATTTTATATTTTCCAACAGTTATATAAAGAATAATTATGGGGTACGATAGTAAAAGCCTTTAGGTGTGTCTTTAAGCTTTCATACCAAAAATCAAGGCGTCCTAACACTAGACAAACACATGTACATTAAAATCATGACTAGCTTTTATTGTAACAGTTATCCTTAAAAATATTTTACAACTGACAGTGACATAAAGCATAAACATAAACATAAGCAATTTCATGGCATTTATCTACCTACGAGTATTTTCTACTAGGTGAAAGTACTTGTAGGTGCTTTTGTTGTAATTGAAATCTGAAAGATCTTTTATATACGTTGTGTTAATTGCAAAATATTTTATGGGAAATGTATAATAGTATATACTTTACAACTTTAACGTAACAATTGATATTAATTAAATATTATCAAAACTAAAATGAAGATATTTATAAGTGTGAACAGAAGGGACGATCCTCCAACCAGGTGAGGTGATCATGCCTGGCTGACCGTGGCCTAATCGTTGATGTTATATCATTATAGTAGTTTTCACGTCGCTTTCGTTCAGGTTGATTTCGCTAGATGGTGTTCATATATGTTTTATGTATGTCTTGAAACACAAATTTAAATTGTATGTAATGTGTGTAATCATCAATAAGCATATTTCTGAAACTAGTTCTTATTTTACGTTTATGTAACTTGTGTGATCTACAGAATTCGTCTCTGTGAAATTCTGGATGTACAAAAGTAATATGTAAAAAAAATCCGTAATGACTGTAATATTGTACAAAAGCTCATTTTTAATGAAACTGTGCAGATATTGCTTTAATTAAGATTTTTTAAGGACAATGTCACACTGAATCGATGTTTTAATAGCTGCCATGAATACAAAAAAAAAATGGATACGATCCTATACCAATCACATGTATCACCTCATCACGCCAGAGCTAACGATGCGATGGTAAAATCACACGGTGTTCTGCAGGATTTTATTTACTATTTTTTTACTACAATTTACTTATTTACTACAAAGGACCCGGAATGCCCTAAGAATTTAGCTTTCAAGAAGCCTTGCAGATCTCGGCCGCCTCTTTGTAAGCAGGCAATCACACCATGATGTACAGGGGGCCTTGGCCCCTCTCCCACCGCGATTGTACCGGAGCCCCTAATACCTTCAGACCAGAGCAGTTTTGAATGATGATGATATCACTTTAATCTACCCACATACATCTTACTTAAGTCCTCTGTTATTTTATAATTAAGTCTTTGTAATTATTCGAGACTGAAGCCTGTCATAACTCACTAAGTACGCCTCCCCCCCATATATTGCGCTATGATTTTATGTTATTTTAAACCTCTACAAACAAGCACAAAATGTTGTTGGTCTAAACATATTTATTTTAAAACTTAACTCACTTATGTATTATGTAAGTAAAACTTAATGTGATGTGATTTTTTTTGTATACATCTTAACAAAAAATTATTTTTTTACTGAAGGTACCAGTACAAAAGTATTCTAATGACGAATTCTATGTATGACAAGATCCAAAATTTGAGTAGTATTTATTTGGAAATATTCTTTTTCATACCAATCAATAAGAATATTTTCGTGTGATTAAATTATATATCCTTCGGTGGTCTACTATTTTATATCTTAGACAAAGTATATTTAAAAATGTAATTTATACGTTATTTAATTTGAATAAAGAGAACAATAATAATATTTATTGGTCCCAAATAGAGTAGTTCAACTCACATATCACTAATATAATTAAATGTGATTAATTAACTATATTAATAATAGTAGGTTTGAAATATCGAACTTTGACAGCTAGTAGTATTAAGTGTACGACAGCTGTCCTTCCAAACTTGGAACAATGAATAACATTATTTATTAAGTTGAATTTAATATTAAGTCAAATCGATTTAATTTTAATAAAAGTCAAACAAAGAGCTTGTGTTGTCATTTTCATATAACAATTACAAACTTAAGGAAGGAAGGTAAGGAATCGAATTATTCAATATTTTATATAAAGCCAAATTGATTTAAACTATCAATTACCATTTGGTGAAACTATAGTGACCAGAGTCAGTAAACAGCTTAATTCTTTACAAATAAATCTCTGAGTTTCAATCTGAACCTTTTTCCTTTAGGTTTTAATAGTCAATTGAGAGGCATTGTTTCGTGAAGCCAAGTTCTTTTTCCTTCATTGAACTCGGCTGCTGTATGGTCTGTACCCTCTAGTATCCACTTCGTCGTCAAGAGGCCTTCTACTCCAACTGGTCCTATAAAATTACAAATGTTTTGCAGTCTTTATTTAAATGAAGTCTTGGTGCTTTTATAAAATATATAAATATATTATTAAATAACTTCTTTGTAGAACGCTAATAATTAAATCTGTTAATCTTTCATTATTTAGTGTAGTAGTAGTGCTAATTTAATTTAATCTTATAATCTTTAAGTTTTATTCTAGTAAGATAAGTTTGCACCAAAAGGTACTTGATACTCTTGTAGTATAGTCCTCCCAAAGATTGCCTGTAAGAGATCGCAGACTGCGATAAGGTATATAGGGTATGACTCTATTTAAATATCTTATTCCTATAAATTGTCATTCCTATGAAGTGCAAGGAATAGTACTCATCTATCTATCTATTAATCGAACGGACTGCTATTTTAATAAATATTTTTTGAATTTCGATAGAATTATAACCACACTGCTTTCTTTTGAATAAAAATTCAACCCAGTAGGAAGATAGCTAAAAATAAATTTATTTTTATACCTGACAAAACAATTTTTAACACATTTATACAAATACTGATATATCGATCCTTTATACCCTTCAATATAAATATATAATAGTAAATACATATGTATATTAGAACATACCTCTAGCGTGTATTCTGGCTGTAGAGATCCCGACTTCAGCGCCAAGCCCAAAGCGGAAGCCATCAGCAAATCGCGATGACACGTTGTGGAATACACATGCGCTGTCTACAGCGTTCAAAAAGCGCTTTGCGGCAGAATCTGTAAATAAAATAACAAATAATAGCTTGTTATAATCCCTTCTTGAAATATCTCTGGAATGTTAGACCCAAAAAACCTTTTTGTTACCCAAACAAAATACGTAGGACAGATAATTCATGGACATGGACAGATTTACGCATTATTGAAATTTTTACGAATAAATCTTGGTTTAGTAATTGAATTTCTATTTTCATTAAAGTAAAGTAGTCTCATTTGTAAATGGGTCGTTACCAATAACAATATGTTGCAAACAGCTGGTGAAGATAAATATACACATACTGTAATATGAGAACAATGATTTTATGATGCTATAAATTTTACCATTGTTGTAAAATTATTCTTTTATATTATTTAAGAGATGAATTTGAATACTCTCCAGCCATATTACAATCGATACTTACTTTGTACGTTTTTTTTGTAACGTAAGGGGACTAACGAGCGGGTCACCTGACAACAAGTAACTACCGTTGACGTTTGCAACTCAAGCGTCGCAAGTGCACTGCCCGCCTTTGAGGGTAGGGAAAAGGGGAAAGAGGGCTGGGCCCTCGGTAACCTCATTCATGTAACACAACTTAACAGCCGATTCCGTGAGGCCGTGGTTTCACTCCGATCGTACCGACCCATACGTACCTAAAGCTCTCCAGAGTAAAGAAAAACTATAATTTTAGATTCAACTCACCATTTTCTGTCACAATGACGTCAGTATGGGAACTTCCAAATTTGTGAATATGATCGATGGCATCATCCATGTCTTTAACAAGCTCAATACAACATTCCAAAGCTCCATATTCAAATTTCATACTCCTCGCTGCAGGTGGACCGAATGTCAACTGAGTGGATAACTTTGGTCCTGCATGAATTTTAACACCTTCTTTCTTTAACATGTTACATATATCGTTGAAAAGAGGGCCGGAAACGTGATCTTCATGAATAAGAAGAGTTTCCATAGCGTTACAGGCAGCTGGATAGTCACATTTTGCATCACGAATAATTTTCAATGCTTTCAAAGGATCAGCATCTTTATCTACGTATACATGACAGATGCCCTCAGCATGACCTAGAACTGGAATGTGCTGTGATTGTTTCTGAATACTTCTAACTAATTCAGAAGATCCACGTGGAATTATTAAGTCTATGTGATTCTCCATGCATAAAAGATCACTTATTTCTTCCCTTGTTGATACTAGAGAAATAGCATCATCAGCACCCACTGTTTTGAGAGATTCTTTGACTAATTCTATGAGGGTCTTATTTGAATTGGCAGCTTCCTTTCCTCCCTTTAGAAGGAGACCATTAGCTGATGCAATAGCCAAGGCAGCTACTTGTGGTAACGAATCTGGTCTAGATTCAAAAATTACTAAAAGTACACCAATAGGAACTGTCACTTGTCGAAGTACTAAATTCTCTGCTAATTTCGTCTTCCTTAAGACCCTGCCAACATTTTCATGACTGGAGTCAGCAATTTGTTTAAGACCTATAGATAAAGTCTTAAGTTTACTAGGGCTTAATGATAATCTACTGAGCAGAGGTGCGGCAAGGCCATTCTTCGTTGCCTTTTCTAAATCTTTTGAATTCGCTTCTAGTATAAGATCTTGTTTTTCTACTAGTTTATCAGCTAAAGCATAAATAGCAGATGCTCTATCTGCAGCAGACAGTGTCTGAAGAACCCTGCTTCCAGTTCTTGCTGGAAATTAAAAAATATACATAGTTTCATAAGAAGAATAGTCACTAAAAAATCTTCGTATTAACCGAATATACAAGATGTTTCAGAAGTATAAAAATATTTTATGGTCTCTTAGTAGACCCCGTGAATAATATAAAACCCTATTTTTATTAGAAAGAAATCGTGTTTTTTTTTTAATATAGACATCCTATTTTGAAACTGACTATTCAAGCTTAATATAGAAACTATAGATACTTAATACCAAGAAAGTCGGTGGCAAGAAGTCGGTAGTGGAAAGAAGAAAACCTAATTGACTGCACGGATGGCATAGTGGTCACCTCGCCACTACACCACCGCGCCGAATGTTATGGGTTCGATCACCGTACGGGTCACAACACTTTGTGTAATCCTCAAATTGTTGTTCTGAGTCTGGGTGTTCTTTGTGTCCGTTGTTTGAATGTTTGTAAAGTCCTCCGCGACACAGAAATAATTCTAGTGCTGGAGTTGTCTTTAATAAAAAAGAGAAATAATAATAATAAGTCATCTAGAAACATGTACCCAAACAGGAAAATCAGTTTCCAAAGAAAGCTAAATAAACTACATGACGGCTACACATAATGCTACTTTTAAACCTCCGGTATATGTACGTACCATTTTCAGCCAAAACGTCAACGGAAGTAGGAGAAGTAGTCGCATAGTCTGTAAAGAAAGTTCCGACTTTTCTACCACTTATAATGGTTTTGATAGCTTTTTCTTGCATACCATTACAGATTACAACACTGACTCCTCGAGCCATGGCCCATGTAGCCGCGTTAACTTTCGAGTCCATCCCTCCTGTACCAACCTAAAATAAAAAAATTACAGTGTCTAAAAACTTGCAGAATTTTTATATTTATATTATATTATTTAAATTTATTTAATAAAATAATATAAAAACAGATTTATTTTTGTTCTTCGTACGATTTGACTTTCATTGTTAATTTTAATGTAGGATCAAAACAAATTGTTTGATGGAAGTTTACAAAATCTCTCTTATGATTCTTGAATATTCTTTTCATATGCTGTGTTTAAAGAAAAAAGGGATTAAAAGAACGTTATATGCACTTACTTTGGACTTCTGTCCAAATTGTACCTGATCCTTCTCTTTTGAGGTGTAAGTGTGCATCATTCGAGCACCATCTTCCCATGGAGGTTTATTATAAATGCCATCGACATCGGACATCATAATCAGCAGATCTGACTGAATCTCAGCTGCCAACAGGGCTGATAAGCTATCGTTGTCTTTAATACCCAATCCCTATACGACAAATAAAAATTTACTATGTTATAAAAATATAGAAAGTGCGGCAAAAATGCTTTGATCATAAAATGTTCAATGTTTTATGGCTATGGTTAAGGAAAACGAATCGGTATGAGAATCAATAGGCAAGCTCTTTAAAACAGTTTCATGTCCCAGTAAAAAAAAAAAAAGTCATTTTGATTTTTTTTTTTAATTTAGTCTTTTTTGGAATTCGTAGCAATATGATAAAGACAAATATAGGCCTTTTTGTAAAAATATATGCGAGCTTTGTCAAAATTCAGCCACATTATGTTTTACGTAGCCGAAATAAAGCAAGAGTGCTCATCACTTAAGTAAGCTTCGCAAACTGTTTATTCAATCAAATGATTGTATATTTTGTTAGAGCACCTTCCAGTAACGAATTCATGTAAGCACAAATCTGTGTAAAATAAATGTAAGTATCGAATTGAAAGTAACATTTTTTGCTTACAAATAAAATTAATATATTATTATTATTATTAAAACATTGAGTATAAATTTAAAGATATACACTTTAAGATGTTTTCGTAAGGTTGAATATAACTAACCTTTTTTCCAGTTCCCGGTACAACAGTATCGTCATGAATGTACATGGGAGGGCTGACAGCATCGTTAGTGTTCACAATGGGCACTATATTCAAGGATATTAATTCCGATAGCGTGCAAAATAAATTCTTTTTCGTCTCTTCATTGTAAAAATCTGGCTTTGTCACCAATACCTGTGAACGACGTCAGGAAAAAACACATTGTGGTAAAACAGTTAAATCTTAAATGTATATTTTATGACTAATATAGTCATAGAATCATATAAATTTAGTTCAAACAAACAGTGTGTAGTGTAAACAATTTCAATTCTATTGTGTACAAATATGGCAAAAGGTATATTTTTTTTAAATCATATTAATTTAGTTTAAACAAACAGTGTGTAGTGTAAACATTTTTAATTCTATTGTGTACAAATATGGCAAAATTTATCAATTTTTTTAATTTATAAATTTAGTTTAAACAGTGTGTAGTGTAAACAGTTTTAATTCCATTGTGTTCAAATATGGCAAAATTAATCATTAAAAAATAATAATAATTGGCGTTTGCAGATTAATAGCTTTGTAAACACGGTGCTGTGTTTCTAGAAGAAATAGACACGCGTAACGGCTAAACATATAGTTTGTTTATAAAACGCAGAAAATAAATTCGACGTTCCCATAAATTCCTTTACAAGACATTCTAAATTAGATCACCTGAGCTATATAATTTAATAATTTCAAAGTCGTAAATCGTAACTGGTTGCAAACTGCAATGAACCTAATCCGGGGGGATTATGCGAGACCTACACAAACCTTATGAGATTGCACGATATAAACTTATCCACCAGTTGCAGTTTATTTTTTTATATACAGCCTTATAGCTAAGATTACCAATACGAGTAGTAGCGTAGCGTGTGTAGTAAAGGGTTTCATAATTAGGTTTTTATTGATTAACGACGTCTTACTTCTTTTAACTTAAAGTTTGAAAAAAGAAATTAATTAGTCATTCCGTATGGTTGTTGTAGAAATAATAATAATTATGTGATTCTCTATTGTCATTAAATTTTCATATAAACAAAAGTTAAAATATTTTATAGATTTATTTAAGTCAACATAATCGCTACAGATATTAAACAAAATTTGCAAAAAAAAACGTTTAACGTTAAACGTTTACAGATACCCGTTTACATGTTTGTTTATTATTAGATCAACATGTTTGTTAGGCGATATTACAATTAGATCAACATAAACAATTAGTTACGCCCTAACATGGTATAATAATTATAATGACAAGCGAAACCTTGCTCCAACTACAGTTTAGCTGTTTCGGGATAGTTTCACAGTTTGGTACATGGCTTGGATTATTTAATAAAACTAATGCGAAATATTCTAGCAAACTATAGAATTCCGTTCGTCTGTAGTGCTGTGCCAATTAGTAAATAACTTCAAATACTGTATTATGTTTGGTATGGCTAGAAAACAATATCCATTTATACTTTATGTATCGTTAACGTTTAATTTATTAGTACAGGGTTCAAGTGGGAAAGAAAATACGCCTGCTTTGGTGACATTGTCACAGTGTTTTATTTTTCATATTAAAATATTATTATTTATTTATCTAAACCTATTAGGATATTGTCGTCTCATGTTGCCGAGCTGATGGTAAAAGGTATTACTCATTAACGGTTAGGAGGCGACATTTTTCTTAAATGCGTTGCATTACGAATAACTCTTTTTTATCATGATAGACGCATTAAAGTCGGTTATCATTTTAAAATTATTTATTTTAATACGCCTATAGTACTGAACTACGAAATAGTTGGTCAATTTAATAAAAGTGACTCCTGATTAATATTTAGCATCACAAACCCATTACCATCCGGTTTAGCCAGGGGACCCCAATCATATTAAAATCGTTATAGGTAACAATATGAAACTAATTTACGTAGAGAGATAACAGCGGGTTAGCATACCTATATCAAACACTCTCCAGGGAAAAGTTTGAAACGATTTATCATAATATGTATGAAAATATGGCCAAAGGTTTTAAAATCCAATGTATTTATTACTTCTCCAGGTAAAACTAACGAGCCTTTTTAAAGGCAACTCCTCATTAAAAAATTCTGTATCACGGGGGTCTTTACAAAAATTAAAATGATGGACACAAAGGACACCCAGAGTCAGAACAACAATTTGAGGTTTCACAGTGTTGTCCAGTGTGGGGCACAGCCATTTTTTTTATTTTTGGAACAAAGTTCCTTATGGGGCGCTGCGGAGGGGTACCCTAGCCGGCAGAAAACGTCCATAACGTTAAAAAAGCGCAAGTTTTTTTATTTTTGGACAATACTGCCATCTAGTGTTTCTATTATGAACTGCAAAGAAGTTAAGGGATTTTTTTAAAACAAAATATGGTGTAACACTGCCATCTAGTAAAAGTATTACAACCAACGGACACTTGAACCTTTCTTTATAATAAGTAACTTCGTTCCTATCTGGTGTCCCACGACACTACACGGTTTTTTTTATACTGAGGAAATCCATCATGGACTGACCTCTACCTGGGGTGCGGGAAAGGGGTGTGTCGGACTCCTACCGGCTAAAACTACCAGTGAACTCTATCTCGCATATATATACGTATATATATACCTACCTACCTGCCTACATGGGTTTAATAATTATTTACCCTCATTATTGATTTGTTATCGATATTGAAACGCATAAATTTCAGGTAGGGTTTTAGTAAATACCATATTAGGATTTCATGAAAACCTGTAGAGATTAGCATAGGAACTCATCAGTGTCTGACAGAAATGACATGCGATCATATTCTCATTTTTTATTTCACAACCTATTTACATAACTGCTGAAGTAAGCAGATATATAAAATACACACAAAAGTGCTGTTCCGATTAGGATCAGTCTTTCTCAGCCACCGTAACCAGGTAAGATGGATGGAAACTTTGTCTAACCCGTATAGCGGTGTACCCAGTGTCTTAAGTGTTCAATACAATTACATTTTTAGGTTGCTGATATGGCTACCTCCCTACTCAGTGCGTCCCTATTGTTTGTCAAAGCACATACAGATGGGTAACAATAGGTAAAGAAGTGTTTTCATTAGTATGGCGTAAAGACAGTAGCGATTATAATATTATAATTATTATTTGAATGAATTAT
This sequence comes from Tyria jacobaeae, assembly GCA_947561695.1. Taxonomy (NCBI): domain Eukaryota; kingdom Metazoa; phylum Arthropoda; class Insecta; order Lepidoptera; family Erebidae; genus Tyria; species Tyria jacobaeae. The sequence goes on from OX387220.1 coordinate 16,556,423, forward strand.
ACTATAAAACACTGCGTTTTATAATATGGCATGACAAAATAATGGTTATTTGCACATAATTGTGATATTAGTTTATCACATGCATATATTTTTATGGTAGTTTATTTTTTACTTATAATGATATTAAGTTATTTTGTTTTTTAAACGGTTTTATTTAGCTCACCCCGTTTGTTTTTAATGTACATATTTCATGTATTTTGATATATTTGATAAATTGTTTTTTTTTTTAACTTATTTATCCTGTACTATGGATTTAAAATCTGGAAATTAACAACAGAATTTGCTACGAGAATATAAATAAATAGGGTCAATATTTGTTAACTATGAGCCCGTTTATGAATTGCAATATTATTCGTCTACCAAAATATAATTGGTATGTTCATTTGTAATTATTTTGTTTTCAATTAGAAAAGCATTTTGTCCAATTATATGCACAAATTATACAAATAAATAAAATTTATACCACTGTTATCACATTTAGACTTCAAATAATAAGCTCTTAAACCCCGAGACCTCTGAAGATATTCTAAATATGTATGTAGTCGGAGCATGTATGTATGTATGCAGTTTAAACATCTTGAATACAATGGCTCCCTAGCTTAAAATATAACTTTAGTATCAAAAAAATAATTTCTACAAATTTCCGGACCAATACGACCTTCAAAACATCAAGAAGAGAGCGTACTCGTACCTAAAAAGGCCGGCAACGCACTTGTGACTCTTGATTTGTGTCTGTCGATGGTAGTCACTTATTTTAAAGCGAACCGTGTGCGGATATCTCATAATAAAATAAAAATAGATAACCGTTGTAATCAAGATGTTTTTCCCGGATTATTTGGCGGTAAAATGGTATGTCAAAATTTAAACCGCATATGTGCTGAGCCTCTTATAACCAATTGCGGCAACCACTAAACGTATTGTGCGATGGTACTAATTTGAGCTGCTTGCGCATTGCATTATTATATATTAATTACATAGTGCCTTCGTATCCTAATCTACCAGCTGCTACAGGAAGATTTTATGTTTGCCACCGATATCGGGTTAAAGCCACCATGTTCTGGGTAGCAAAATTTTATTTAAGAGAAATTTAAAACTCTTCATTTTATAAAAAAAATATAACATTTTGACTTCTGTTTGTTCGTATGCTAATGAATGGTTTACACCCTCTTACGTAGATGTCTGAATGAATTAATAAATTATTTTTTTCAACCCACTGCCGCCGCCGTTTAACAAAACAGAGGACAGTGCTTATGTTTCATACAATATGCATTTTTATTCGGACTACAAATATTTTTGCGCATAATTTTACATTATAATATGACAAATTTATAAATGGGTGTTAAGCTTTTGATATGAAAATTCTTAATATCGGATGGTTTTTCTGGTTAACATTCAATTTAGGAGCTATTCTGATATGCCAATTTTAGGAAACATATTCTCGAATCCTAGTGGCACTAGCGTTATTTATTTCTAACTTTAAAAAATAATATAAACTTTTTACTTCTTTTTTAAAACTTTATTTTTAATTTTCTATTCATTCTATCTATTTATCTTCTTTTTAGTTTCTTTTTCAATAACAAATCATGTTAACATTGTTACAGCTCCTCACAATTTTACTACATACTTACGTAAGTATCTGACGATTTCAAAAGAATGGTTATGAGTTTGTTTGCCCGAAATGTCCGGCTCAACGCAGGCCAATACTAAATAATCTTATATTTTTAAAATTAATTTTACATTTGAAACAGCAGCCTATAGTTGCGGTAACATGGATCTACAATTTAAATTGTTTTTGAACAGTTATTGAGTAACTTTATTAAATGAAGAAAGGAGCTGTTAATCACTCTATTGTCTATTTGTCGACTCATGGTTGTTCATGAAAATCTGAGACCAAAGGTTTTTGTACATATATATAAATACTTTTTGTATGAGGGGTTATTGCGGAATACGGCTATCAGTAATTTAAGCCTTTCATTTAATGATTTTAAATTTAATGGATTTCTGCCTATAGATGACTAAATCTTGTTGTTTTTACTGCACAATATAGGTCACTATGTACATAATATGATTAAAAGCATATTGATATTTTTTGGTACGACAAAGCCCCGTGCCTTAAAATATAACGTTAATTTTGACACCCATGTATCCTAAAAGGTAAGCAAAAGTGGTACATAGGAAAAAGCTAGAACAGCTAGCCAACTGGTATTAAAAATATGGCGGCAGGCCTATAAGCTCGTACATGTAGGTATAAAAAAACTTGTATAAGAGAAAAGTGCTCAGACCCAAAACTTGACAATGTCTTAACAAAAGTCATGTAAGCAGATATAGACATACAAAGGTGTCCAAACTGGAGGTAGTCTAAATATTTCCATAAATATTGCAAACTATCTATACATTTCGTATAACTTATTTCAGCGAACCGTAACTCCCATATTATAATATTTATTTAGGTTTCGCTTTCAGTTGACTGATTTTTATTAAATTCAATATTATATTCCAGTGGCGAAATGTTATTAAAACTTTCCGAAAGGTTTATATATAAGGAATTATTTATATTCTCATAACGTATTAAATTTAGAAACCTCACAGTCAACCACTACATGTTGTTGTATATTTGTAATCGACTTTAAGGTTTGAAAAGCAAATATTATACAAGTATGTTATAAAATATGATTGCCTTCGAAATATTTATAATAATTCTCAAAATAAGTTATATTCAATGTTCATTATATAAGCTCTTTTGATGAATCAAAAAGTTTTATAAGTACATCTTAATACATCATGTTAAGTAGGTATAACGGTATGTGTAAAACGACTACAATTCTATTTATTATAAAAAAAAAAACAATTCTCGCATTAGGAATCATTCCTTTACAAACATTCATACAACGGACACAAATAACACCCAGACCCGGGATAACTAAATGTGGATCACACCATTTTTTGTAGTTTGTGTGTTTGTGTCATAAAAGAAACTGGCCAAAACTCTCTTGCAATATACACAGTGCACCGACCCCAAATAAATTTGGGACAAGAGTGAGACGACAATAATCCAGTAGGTATAACAGCCGCAGCGCAAAGCGTTGAATATGTCTCAAGTAGCATTTCACGCCAAATGCACCCCTATGCCTCCTTCTGCATGAACTGCCAATTAATTGTCCGTGGTTCGTTGTAGATCTCAACGCGAGAACTAGAGGGCCCCAGTTCTCAGTCTGTTTAATTTTAATATAAGACCATGCATACATGAAAAGTATTTTTGAATTCACAATACCCACACAATATGCGGCGGCCACTAATGAAATAAAATTTGTTGTAAAGATAAATCCATTATTCTATTATTATATATCCATTATTATCTTTATAGACTTAAGACAATTATGTTGAACAAAATCTCATGACGTCATCACGGCCAACTGAATTACGTGAATTTTCAAATGAATTATGCTAGTTGTTGTCTATAAGAAATTACAAAATCCTTACTACAATTAATTTTAACAGTAAAATAAATGTAATCATGCCTTTAGTCAGCAATATGACACGTTGTTTATATATTCATTTGTGAATTACATTTAATGAAGTAATCAATAATTAGGAAAAAATACAGCTAGTGTACTGTAAAAGATATATAATGTCCTTAAAAATGGGCTCAATAGTCGTGAGGGTTCTATGGACCCCCTATCGGATCTAAACAGGGATCCGATCTGGCTACACAGCTGTAACTACAAGCTGCAAGCAGAACGTGTAACGCACGATGAGGAACTTCGTTCCAATAATCAAAATCTATCACCACCATACATATTGCAAACAATTGTGGTGTTGAATAATTTATAAACGTATATTTTACGTGGTAAAGCCTTGCTTAGGCACGAATGGGCCGGCTCGACCGGTGCGATACCACGGCTTCACAGAAAATTGGTTGTGAAGCAACACTTGCGTTGCATTTCCCCGAAATTAGTGAGGTTTCCGGAGGCCCAACTCCCTTCTCCTTACTCCTCTCCCCTGACCTCCCCTTCTCCCATCTCCACATCCCTGTCTCTTTCCCCTCCCCGCATACCCTCATCCCTCGTCACCCTCATAGGCGGGCAGCGCACTTACGACTCTCCTGTTGCAGGTGTCCATGGACGGCGGTTGTCACTTACCATCAGGTGACCCGTCTGTTCGTCTGCCCCCAACAGCAGAAGATAGCACAATAATGCTTTGAAGAAACCTGCTACGCCTTGTTAGTACAATATAATGACACAATGTTTGGACGGGTCCACTCAAATGAGCGTGGTGCTTTCTTCAAAAGCTCATCTCAGACGTTAGCGTGCATGGTTCTCATATGTTTTTGACCAGTACATCTGTATGGACTTTAAAACAGACTTTGACCTCTGAGTTTGTTTCGGTGTTTCTTCTCAGGGTAGTCAGCTAGGAAACACCGGCCTCATCTAGCATAAACTAACAGAAAAAAATAATATATTGACGTGTAAAAGTGTTGTTGTAACCTATTTACAAAATAAAGATCATTTATCATTTATCATTTATCATTTATGACACCGAATCGACACCCTCCGCGGTCAGATATACTCATGGGAGGGTGTCGATTTGTATTCCCTGTCTATGACAATTTGTTGAGGTTTATTTTTAGCTGTTGTCGTTGTTGAAATCTACAAGCAGAGGGTGAGTGGAGGGTTTCCTCTAATTACTATTTAATAATTGTTCTAGAAACAAAATTTACCTGCGCAATTTTGACATTGTACTGGGAAAACATGGCGTCGTACATCGCCATCAGTTCCGACTGTCCCACAGCAGCTGCTGCTCTAGGATCCAAGATACTACCCGCATCCTATAACAAAGCAGAAATTAATTGTCACAAAGTTATATGAGTGTCGGAAATTATTATGTTTTCTCTGGCAAATGATGTAAGTGAGTAAGCTACCTAATTTTGTCCTAGTGACAATAACATGGATAATATTACCTAGTTTATACCAAAATTAAATATAATATGAGGATTCGTTGGTTTGGATCTTCTATGAGGTAATTAGCAGAAATCCAAACAAATTGATATATGTATATGTCTAAATCAAGAGAAAAATATGAATAATATGATATAATATGAAGAGTTTCAAGTTTCAGTATTTTTACAAACGTTACTTAGGTTGGCAAAAGATAAAAAAGAATTTTGGTGTAGAAAGTTAAGTGAAAATTATTTTGCTTGCAATTGAGTAAAATACCGTGAGGTTATTATTTATAGCTTATTTTTTGTTGTATGCTATAGAATTTTAAGACCCCTATTTCAATGTAAGGACGAATTTTCAACGGATCTCAAAGCGGCTACTTTTTGCAGTTTTCGATATGAGATTGGGATTTTACCAAAAAATATCTTAAAGGTTACAGCGTTCGGACTATCAACTTTATTAACCACTAACCTCTCTCGTGTGATCGCTTGGAGACAAAGTCTCTCTCATCGAGAGCGACATAAGTAGCTCTTGTGTCAGCTTCTGTCTACCAAACGCCACCGCGCCGCTCGACACCATAATACATTCCCGTCCTTCATGATGACATTCAGCAACCTGCAAAAACCATCACCATTTTTTAAACAATAAGGTACATTTTAGTTTGACAAAGACTAGGAAATGAAGAGTCATATAAAAGCAGAGATGATTTATCTAACAAAAACGTATGTAACCAAAAGAGTGTCTTGTCTTTACAGTTTTAGGTTCGTTTTTTCTTGAAAGATATGAGAATCTGGAAAATACGATTTGATTTAAGGTGTTCTTGAGAAGTAATCCATCGAAAAAGGTATTCTTGTGCTTGTGAGCTAAGTTCCGGATTGTGACACAATCGGATTTTCTTGAGTGTTTCGTCTAGTTCTTAACTTCAAGGGCTTTTTAGTTCAAGCTTGATCTTGGATGTAGTAGTTATAGTTTAACATGTGGTAAAAAAAACTTTTTAGGCTTAAATGATTTGTAAACGTACTTAACGTAAGTCAAGACTTTAAGTCAACCGTACGTTAAGAAATTATTAGTTTTCTCCATCAGTGCGCCTTTACTGTAATACTTTCAATCGTGAAGACGTGCAACTTAAATACTTATTCGTAATTGTCCATGATCAAATCGTGATATAGTTGGTTACAATGGCCCCTCTGCACACTCTTGCGAATAAATCAAAAATTTAGAAAATCGGTCTACAAGTATTGGATATATCACTAAACTTACATAAATAAATACATACAGTTGAACATAGACAATCCTCTATTTACTGAAGTCGGTTAAAAAGCCATTTTGATTGCAAACTGTCCCTGCGGTAATACTTCACGCTTTAACAAGGGCTAAACCTTTAATAATTAAAAAAATAATAATAAATAATTTTTGTAATCTTGCTACTAGTATTCCCCTTGTTCTTTTCCCAACTCCCCAACATTAATTACAAATGATAAGAGAAGTATGTAATGGTAAACTATAAATAACTTTCAGGCTTCTACGAATTACGTCGAATACTATTTTTCAATGTATATCACAAAGAAGCATCTCAAAACTGATTCAATAAATAAATATAATTTTGATTCTATTATGAAACTAGACGGTACTCTTTTAATGAAACCTCATAGTTTCGGCTATAAATTAAAAAGCATTTCAAGTTTAAACCAGATTGGCGACTTCTTAAAGGGGTTATTTAAAGGGAGTTTACTTCCAGCGCAACAAAAGTACGAAGTATTAGTTAGTGAAGCGGAACATTGCAGTTGACTATACGACTGTAATTTATTACTATAGTTTTAAGTATTATGAGGTAGCTAATATTTTTCTTTAAATAAAATTATTTGATATCTAGTCATAAAACTGTCTTTACTTTAGGTTTTTAGTGTCCTAATATACATCATATCTATTTAAAGAGTTTCAAAATACTTCAATAAATTAAAGATTCCTTTAGACTAAAAAGACCTCAAAGTCATCTACATTTGAGCACTTTTTAGTTTTATTACAGGTTTATAAACAATACTAAATAAATATAAGGTAAAAATCTCTTAATTTTATTAATTCATAATAATACTTTAAATCTGTAAAATTTCTTTCATAAAATTGTGTTATTATATTTTTTGAGAGAAAAAAATGCACTCCGGGAGTGCCGACAGAAGTGAAAACTTATTTTGGCGCGTTAGACATTTTTTAGATGGGTACTAGGGTTATTGGGTTATTGGGTAATGAATTGCATTTTATTTATGAAGTATATTTTATGAATTATTAGAAACTTTAAAATACAATTAATATTCTTTTATGAATCATCGTTAACAATATCGACAACTCTTGTATCATCATCATTATCATTAAAATTATTACAATCTAAAATAGAAACTATAGGTTCATGGTAACTAAAATAGGAAATAAACAATTTTGATTCGAAGTTATTTAAATATCTCGTCAATACCGCATCAATTGTACTTTTATATCTCGTTGTGCTAATATTGCGTTGATTTGAGATATGCGTACCGCGCCAAAAGAAGTTTTCACTTCAAAAATGTTTACCTGTTCGATAATGGAGGCCAGCCTTCCCAGAGCCAAACCATTACCATCTTCTCTAGTAATGACAGCACTGCCAAGTTTGATAACCAGACGTCTTGCATACTTGAGCTGCGACCTGTCTGTAAATGTCCGCTGTTTTCGCTCAGTGCTCGCTAGGTTTCGCTTCTCTACGTTAAGACCCTGTAACAAAAACCTCTGATAATCATGCTTATTGACGACATTATAAAAAAGTAACGTGTAACTGTGGCCTTTTGGCAGGCAAATAAAAATAAAACATTATTATTTCTCCGGTCAACTTCCTTGAGAACTAACGATTATTTTGAACTAACGATTATACTTATACCTTACTATATTCATTGAGGCACGACACGAATGAAAAGAGTCTGAATACAAACCTTTATGATTCCCTGATATTATATATTACGACAGTAAATACAGACGACGAGTACATCATAAAAGATTATACACAAATTTCTGCAGCTTTAACTTGGCAAGACACCTTTAACAAAATTTTACCCTTGAGCAATATTCTTAAAGGAACAGGCGGTGTTCACAAAGAGAACCTCTTCTAGCCTCTAAGGAATATTTGCCAAGTTCATCCTATGTTTATTGCGACTGAGTTGATTAAAGTTGACAAGAATTTATGTCACTGTTAGAATATGAATTCAAGAGCTTCTTAAAAGATCCGCTAAAGAGTACTTGCGCTACAGACAATTATCGTAAATTTTTGACATGAGTGTTTACACACACCAATGATGTGAATAATCACAACTCAAAATGATCGATCGCATTTATCGATGTGTATATGCGTGATTATAACTAACATTTTTTATTAAGTGTTAACCCCTTTTTCATCTTTTATCGATGAAGTTCATTTGTATCTGTTATCAAAACCGCTTGATTAATATTATGGGTGTGAGTGTAACGTAATAAAGTATTTATGTATATAATAAAAAAGCTTGCTACCAAAGTACCTAGGTATTTATATACTAAATAGTATATAAAAGCCAGGGGCCTGCAGTCGATAATGTGGTTTGTAAATTAAACATGTCCAGGAAACACAAAATCGACAGAAACCTAATAGTGTCTTGTTGCACTCATGATTATTACTTATATTAGTAAGTTGCGTACCACCTAGTAATAAATATAGTGGAATTAATAACCTTTTCGTTTTCATGCAGTCGCTAAGAAACGATTCAACAGATGTAAGAGAACGTCAGACTAAACTTCGACTTTTAAGAAGATAAGTACTTAAGACATATATATAATTAACTTTATAAAATAAGGCCAATTAGTCAGTAAATCACATTTTACGTAGTAACTGTAGGCAACTTCTAATTTTATAATATATAATTTTATACGTCGGAGAGCAATGATGAGGCACGTGTGATGCGGCTCGGCCGGAGTATTAACACGGTCTCACAGAAAACGGGCTGTTAAACAATGCTTGTACTGTGTAACCGTGAGAGTGAGGTTACCGGAGGCCCAGCCCCCTTTCTCATCCCCTCTGCTCGTTTGTCCTCCTATACTTTTAAAAAAGACGTGTCGATAGTAACTTCAATCTAAAAAATGTGAAGTGAACTCGTTTGGCAAACTTTAATCTGAGCGACACTATTTGTCAAGAAACATTATGACATTTATAACCGCCATCTTTATTAACTTCTCCCGTTGCCAGTCATAACTTTTCTAATACAAAGTTTAAGACGATGATTTTGGGAATTCTGAGGCAGATATTTTTTGTTACAGTTTTTCTTTCTTAATCGTAAAATGGCGAGTTTGTTTTACGTACCTTTAGCTCGCTATTTGGCTAGCTCATAAATACTGAACTTCAAGTCTTGGTCCTTTTTATAAGATTTTTTGAAACTGATAGACTTACATATTACACTCTCATTACGTGTGACTCTACCCCGTTACAAAAGGACCAAACTGTTAAAATAAATAAAAAGGATTCTGGGCGTTAAAAGAAGCTTACTATAATTACGGAAGACGGAATTACAACCGTTTGAAAATAATTTGTTTCTCTTCAATCTATTTGTTACAGAGAGCCCTTTTCACATCGCAATTAAAACTTTGGCGTAGTGACCGCAGAATTTTGAGCACAAACAACCAGATGAATGAAGTGGGTGTTCGAATTTGTTTTATGGCGTAAATGCAGAACTTGTTAGGAAACATTAATTTCAGCTCAGTTGGCAAGATACGACCTCAACTCACAAGTTAAACCATTTGAGTCCAATTTCTAAAGGTTAAATGCGAAAGTAAAAGATGTTTTAAACAATCAGTCGCAAACTTCCCATTGTGTAACGTACATTAAAGTTGTAAAACACATATTTCCAATTCAAATTTCAATTTCTTTATTTGAAATAAATTGTTCAACAATTATTCGATTCTGTTTAAAAAAAAATAGATGTATATACACTGTCACTGCAAATATAGAATTATTTAAATATAGAATTAATATTGAAAATTATAGATAATTAAGTATATAGGGCACGTCACAATTGTGGCGATAAGCCCCGTTGTGGAGGATTGGCTATAGAGGAGACATGGCTTCCTCTCCTGCCTCTACCGGATGACCCAGGTGCTTACCGGACATGGCTAATTCTTGAAGTACCTGTGTCGTTTAGGCCGGGAGCCAACGCGGGTATGCCACCACACGTTGTTGGAATGCTCTGCGAGGGCACAGCAACATGCCGAACTCGTGGCGGCTATCGGTGTGGGTAGCATCTCGCTGGAGACCATGATTATATTATACGGTCCCAAGCGAGGGTGCGTGGGATTCCGACGCCTCGTATTGCGAGACAGTGAATGTTGTCAAAGAAGCGGTGAAAAAGGAATGGGAGAGAGCTTGCCTGAGGGCGATGGACGGAGCTATCCATCGCCTTAGCAGAAGCAGGCCTAAGATGGTGGCGCGACGTGTTCCGCGCGTGCCACTCTAAATCAGAGATAGGTCTTCTTTTATACGGGGCAAACGAGCAGACGGGTCATCTGATGGTTAGTGATTACCGCTGCCTATGGACACGCGCAATTCAAGAGTCACAAGTGAGTTGCCGGTCTTTTAGGTACGAGTCGCTCTTTTCTTGAAGGTTTGAAGGACGTATCAGTCCGGAAATACGGCAGGTGACAATTTGTTCCACAGGCTGGTTATACGAGGCAAAAAGGATCACAACATAGTGGGATCGCCTTATTTAGAGGCGGCCAATTCTGCCGGGGTCACAGGGTTTATCTTTCTAGGGTATTCCTGAGATCCCGGCTACAAGACGTGATGACGCAACACTGTGCGGTTTAAGTCGGTTCGAGTCCGACACACCGCCTTACCGGAACCGGTAAGGTGACGACCCGTGGGGGTTTCCACACAAAAAAAAATATACAGATAATTAGGTACCTGTATGTGTTGATCTGTAACCGCCCATTTTCAAATGGTTGAGCCTTATGAGAAGAAATCGGGCAAACAAACCCGTGGCCTCTCTTTTGAGTAAATCACCAGATACTCATTTCATTAATTAGTTATATTATTATATTGAATGAAAATGTAAATACTAGTTAGTAGGTAATAAATCACTGTTAATGTAATTATTGATTTTTTATTAATTTAGATTATCCTCCTTGTCATTTACTTACATAAAAGTAATTAACTCATTATCTTATGCAGCTACCGAGCCAAATTACATCAAGCTGTAAACGATAATGAAGATTAATACTTCGAAACTGGGCTCATATTTATATATTTTTGACTAGGGATATTATTTCCAGACACGGTTTTTGCATATATTTTATGAAGCTTTTAATAGAGGTTCAGTTTTCCTAAAGTATTTTTATTTTTTATAGTATGAAGTGTTACTGCCACGTAACACACACAGTGTACATACACTGTGTGTTACATGGCACGTACACTTACATATATTATACATTTTATGCAGACTCTATTTGCTGTAATCCGTTAAGAAATTGAACATGTCATGTCAGTACTCAAAGTTCTAATAACTGATACTGACGTAAATGATAACCAATAATAAGTCAGAGTAAAGGTCAAGGTGGGCCAATGATTAACAATCAAACCGTTTCGCGTATCAGAGAACATTGACTCTCGGCTGTCAAGAATTGCCGCAACTGATTTAGGAAGCATTTGACTTTTGTGTATAATACATGGCCGTGTGGTTCTCATTGACGTAGATTAGGTTCACCCCATCTCTTCCTGAGGGATAGAATATACTTTTCTGAGAAACTGATTTACAATGAAAGACCATTATGGAATGGATCGATGCCTGGGAGTCAACATGTTGATCATTTAAGGCTATTAACATTCCCGGCAATCTTTAATCATTTAATGTACCTATTGGTATTCACCGTGTATAGGACAGATCAATAAATTTTCCATTTATACTTAAATACTACAAGCCTTGTTATTTATTGATATTGCATCGTAACCGCGGAGATGCGTCAATATTCATTACCAATGTATAGCAATATACATATAATCTACTATATTCTTAGTGGATCGTTTATTCATGCTTTCTGATAAGTATCTTCTTGTTATACAAAGCTATTTGTATTTCATAATATGATTATTTTAGCGATTACGAACACAAGTAAACACATACATACGAAGACTTGACATACAATATTCGTACAGCAGGGGTCTATTACAATGTCTAAGGTCCTATCCTAAAAATGGCCAATTCAGGGATGTACCACAATATTAATCAACATTTATACATCCATAAACTCACAACTTTTTCCCTTCGGGGTAGGCAGAGACAACTGCCCACCTCTTTTATCCTTACGTAGTTCACGAGTTTCCTCTACAGTCATTCACATGCAGTCATCACACATTCACAATCAAATGTTACAAAATTTGAAGTTGTCAGATTGTCTGAAGTAAGTAAAGTGGCAGTATGTAAGTGTTTAATGCAGCTCTGCCTATCTCTTATGTGATACAGGCGTGATCGTTTGTACATATGTATCATATAACAAATATAATACATTGACAAACATAACAAACAAACAAAGAGCAATATTCCTTCAATTGGTGGTTAATTATTGCCAATAATAAACTTGATATTTTTCCTTGACTGTATCTAATGTCGCAGACAGGGTTCGATTGACGAGACAATTTATATAATTGAAGTGCATTTTATAACGAGGAATATCACCTATATAAGCATTGGTATACTATAGTGCTTTTTATTTTCTAAAGGTTTATTTTGTGACACTTCTTATACCAAAAATAAAATTCTATAAATAACAAACAAGAAATAATTGATTAAATTGAAACGTATAACAATAATAAAGTGATAACATATTTACATTTATCATCATCTACTGCCGGGTACCCCAAATATTAGTAGTTCTTTCGACCTCTCACCAGAAAAACAATGTAGAAAACAACACGCAAGATATTTTTTTATCACAAATCTTGTATCACAACATTTCAGAGTTACTTGAATATATCAACTGGAAGATAACAACATATCTACATCTGTATAATACCTTTAAACGAGCAATTCGTGTATATTGTGTAGCCCATTAAAAAAATAATCCAGTGGTGTTAAATCACACGATCTGGCTAGCCACTTAACAGCTGAATTTCGTGAAATAATCCGATCGGGATATTTGGTTTTCAATAAATTGTTAGTTTCGTTGGCTGTGTGACATGTGGCACCGTCCTGTTGAAACTACATGCCAGTGATATCCACTTCATCATGGATATGGACATGCTATCATTTTTCATTCATAATTGCCAAATTTTACTCTTTGTGATACAATAAAAATTTGAATCATCTTCATCTAAATTCTTTGCTTTATTTTGTTTTAAAAAACAAAGTTCTTGTTGAATTTATTTCTTTTTTTTTCACGAGTTCATAAAAAAACCGAGCATAACTTGGTCATCCCGGTACTAATATATAATGTATAGTAATATTATAAATGCGTAAGTAACACTGTCTGTCTGTTACTTTTCACGGATGAACGACTGAACGGTTTTTGATTAAGTTTAGTATGATAATAACTCGAACCCTGAGGAAGGACATAGACTACTTTTTATATAGACGCGCTCCGGCAGTCAATGCTGTCCACATATTAAGCATTACGAGGTGTACTAATACACTGCCTTTTTATGACCACGTTATTTGAATTAAGAACCTTACTGTTTATTGATATGAGTATAAATTAGTGTAAGTATTCGACTCGATAAAACACACTAAAAGTTTTACAAGTAACTACTCTTTTTTTATATATATATTTTTTATATACACTGCCTGATGGAAAGCAACAAATGGAGTCTAAGAGCGGTGGTCACCATCCTCATTGCGAGTGTAGTCAATGCAGCATGGCGACCCGCACTATGGCGGCCTGGTGAGATGCTTTTTTACGCCCCGCTTAAAAGACTCGGGATCAAAGTGTACCAGGCTTTGACCGATCGGCACAGGCAGGAAGAGCCGAACCGTTTAGTTCAGTATAGTATATTTTCGACTCATATACGGTGACGGTTCGACCAATTGGAAGAGCTCGTCAGAACACTCTCCGTGATTTAGGCGATAGAGGACTGCCATTGAGACGACATCTCTTCGGAACTGCAGAGGCTCGAGATACTCGGTGACCTCAGGACTGTCGATCACTTAATAGTTTCACTATCCACCTCCTGGCATAATAATTAAATCCGTTCTTCGGTTAAAGTTGACCTCGTAAATTAGTTCACATAGTAGTTATTAATGAACATCATAATGTAAATAATTACTTCCCTCTTAAGCAAAACGGTAAAAGACGAAATAAAATCAAAAACAAAAGAGATGAGTTAATTAAATTATCGGACCTTTAACGTAAAATATCTAATATATATAGTAAATAATATCGACTAAGGGTTTTAGGACACAAATAATTGATAACTGATAGTAAATACTGCACGGATGGCGTAGCGGTTTAAGTGGTGCCCTCGAAACTACGCTGCCGCGCCGAGTGTTGTGGGTTCGATCCCCGGTACAACACTTTGTGTAATCCTTAAATTGTTGTTCTGAGTCTGGGTGTTCTTTGTGTCCGTTGCTTGAATGTTTGTGATGTCCCCCGCGACACAGGAATTAATACTAGTGCAGGAGTTGTCTATTAGAAAAAGAAAGAGAAAAGATAGAAATATGTTAACACAGCCTGACCATGTTTGGAAAACAAAATAAAAATAAGTATAAACAAATATTTAGCAGAGATAAATTAGACTTCCGTAAAGTATCAAGTACGTAATAAAGCCTAATTGAGCAGATATTATAACGAGAATGTTAAAAGCTTTAGAAGAAATCTCAAATGAATCTTAATTTATTAGATAAAGTACCTACTTAATGGTAAATAATAGCTGAGTGTGTGTCCGTGTACAAAATTGCCAAAACAAACTTGTAGTCTACAACAAACACAAAGAACACAACGACTCGGGACGACTATAGTGTATATAGTCGTCCCGAGTTGTCTTGAGTTGCAGTACTGTTTTCTTGAGTGTCCATGGATGGCGATTACACTTACCATCAAATGACAGGAACAGTAGAGTATTTTCTAGATGAAAAGTCCACTATGTCTTTTTTTTGTAACCCTGACAATATGTATATATGCAAACTTTAAGAATATTTGTCAAAATAACGTATTTATATTTGAATATATAATAAAAACAAATAGGGATAGCGTGGATTAATCAAGGGATCAAAATTTCTTTGACTAAAACTGCAAACATGGGTAGTACCAGAAGCAAACAGATATATGTATGTATATTTGTAGGTATAAATTGATAAGTTGGTAACAATTTGGGAGAATTATAAATCCACAAACAACCGACATTCTCGACAAAGTTATAGACTTAAATTTGGGAGTCTTGTTTTTACCATTAAATAGATTGTCATGCAAAAACGTCTGTAAAATCTGATGTAAAATGGGAAAATCAGTCTAGTGTTAATCTAATTTTATTGTTTTTGTTTTGTTTGAAATGGCGTAAATTTGTAATAGTACATATCTTTATTAGAATCACGAATATACATATTACCTAGTTATTCTTAGACTTAAGTTAGCATAGCTATGTACTATCTATACTATATTCTGGAACTCGAAAAGATGTAAGACCTAGAATGATCCAGACTAAATCAAATAACAAATTACAAATAAATATTTGTACTAATCAAGAATCGAAACTAGGATTTGCGTTGTAGTCGAATTATCTATCAATGCTATCTGTCGTTATTTAACTTCTAAATACAAATCTTCTAACTTTAATTAAAACCATTTTTTTATCACATTATTTACCGCAACATCGATATTTCCCGGTAACATGCATTATGACTGAGAATGTGCCAGCCTGTGCTAGCCAGCACAGCGGGGTGTAAGTCTATACAGACTTAAATTGAATCACGACACCCTCTCTTTTATAAAACAACACGACGTATAAAACGGTTGATGTACAGCAAAGTAGAAAACAAATTAAATTATTTGTTGCTTTCGTAAGATCAATAAAAAACTTTGATAAGCTTTTTAAAAGTTTTACGGGCAATCTTTCGTCGTAAAATTCTTATAAATGAAAGCTTTATAACAAAACTTCGACATAGGAAGGGTCAAAGTTAATTTCAATCCCTTCAGCTACGATGACCATTTTTTTTTCATGTGGAAACCTGGTCATCACCTCACCGGAGCTAACGGAGCACCGACTAATACCACACGGTGTTCCGACACAAAGAGTCTATTGCAATGGACCCGGGAATACCTTAACAAGGAAGCCTCCGGAAACCCCTGCAGACCTGGGCCACCTCATCAGATGGCCACACCGTGTAGGGGGCCTGGCCCCCTCTTTAGTTTAGAGAGGCACGCACGGAACACGTCGCGCCACCGTCTCAGGCCCGCTTCTGCAGGTATCGGACAGCTCCCCCGTTACCCCTGGGCCAGCGCTCATGGAGGCCGGAGATCGTTCAGCGCTCTCCCGCGCCTGGTGCATTTTCTGCGGGACGAGAGAGTACTCGTACTCTCTCATAAAGACGGTGGAAAGAGTACGAGTACTCTCTCGTACCCTTCCCGTCGTCAATCTACGATGACCATACAGTTGACCGTAAAACTAACAACTCATCTCCTATTGACCAAATACTTCTTTTTATAAAAGGAAAACTTCATGAAAAAGCATTTCGGACTTTTAAGCCTAGATGAACATTGGGAACACATATGTATATCATGTACTTAGTCAGCTTGAGATCTTTCAAAGCGCGATGTAACATCAGTTATTACTACGTAGTTTGTCTAATATTAGCTAGATGGCAGTGAAGTACGTCAGTGTTAGCAGTAAATACAATTGGA
The DNA here is from genome assembly GCA_947561695.1 of Tyria jacobaeae. Lineage (NCBI taxonomy): Eukaryota > Metazoa > Arthropoda > Insecta > Lepidoptera > Erebidae > Tyria > Tyria jacobaeae. The sequence continues at coordinate 16,573,225 of OX387220.1, forward strand.
GATACGTTCTGTAAATATATAACGTCAAGTAATAAGGAAAAAATTACATTATAACATGAAGTGTTTAGAAATAATTTAATAAATTGAAACGTATTTATTATACGTTTCAATTTATTAAATTATTTCTAAACACTTCATGTTATAATGTAATTTTTTCCTTATTACTTTACAATTGGAGATACGTTCTGTAAATATATAACGTCAAGTAATAAGGAAAAAATTACATTATAACATGAAGTGTTTAGAAATAATTTAATAAATTGAAACGTATAATAATAATAAAGTGATAACATATTTACATTTATCATCATCTACTGCCGGGTACCCCAAATAGGTCGAAAGAACTACTAATGTAGTTCTTTCGACCTCTCACCAGAAAAACAATGTAGAAAACAACAAGCTATTGCAAGATATTTTTTATCACAAATATTGTAATCACATCATTTCAGAGTTACTTAAAGATATCAACTACGGAACTTGGCCGGTTCTTTTTTTTTGTAAAGTATGTTTTAAAAAACTTGAGATGTATTTTATAAAATAGACACACACTGGAAATGATTGGAGTCGCGGGGACTTTCCATACATTTAAACAACGGATACAAATAACACCCAAACTCTGGACAACTAATTGTGGATTACACATATTTTTTGCCGTGTGCGAATCGAACCCAAAATCAATAATAACAAAACAAAGTTCCCCGGCATGTAACAAGTATTTAAGCAATTTACCAAGTTACGTATGTCTCCTAAACCCCTCTATGTTTTACGAACAGCTGTTGTTTTGTGCCATAAAACACTTCGAAACGTTGTAACACAGCCGTCTTATTCATATTTATCGTGTTTTCTTTGATAAATGCTTTTTGATAATCATAATAACATACGAGTTCATTCCACTGTTAGTATAACCTCCAATTTAATTTTTTTTATTAACTGACTTCAAAAAGGAGGAAGTTCTAATTTCGATTGTATTTTTTTTATGTTTGTTACCTCACTTTCGACTGGGTGAACCGATTCTTGTTTTTTCATTTTATTCGAAAGCTGGTGCTTCCCGTGTGGTCCCCTTTTAATTTGGCCCAGTTCTGACAATGGCATCCATGAGAAAACCATATAAGTATTAAATTTGTATTAAGCATGTGCGCTACAGATGGAAGAATAACTCAATATCATGACTACCGATTTCGATGATTCTTTTTTTATTAGAAAGGATGTAATTGAAGGTTAGTTAGATGAGACTTAGGTCCAGTTGTGACAATGGCATCCATGAGAAAACCATATTAATCTTAAATTTTATGATAGACGCACTGAAGTCGGTTGTCTACTTTTTTAAAGGGAATTATTTAAAAGTCAATAATTATTTTATTTTGTGAAATACGTTACACTTGGGCACTTTACAGTTTTTTACATTATTCCATATTATAGTATAAACCTGTATCAAGGAACATTTGTTAGTACAAGTATATTGAATAATAATATAAAATAAATAGGCAGGTATTATTGACCCTACAGTTAATATATTGTCACTATAGTTATTACATATTTCGCTTTTCGTTCATATTTATGAACGACTCTTGACATTCAAGTTTGAAGAAACTAGCTAACTATAATTAATAAAGAATAATTACAAAAATAGATAATAATCTGTTGAAATACTTAAATGTTATTGCAAATTTGTTTATTCTTGTATTGTTCGACAAATTTGTATGATACGTCAAGTTATTGTGATCTTATCTTTATTATATATGTAAATATTTGTTAACTTAATATACTTGTTTTGTTTAAAAATCCCTAACATAATAAGAATAATAACAATAATTTTTATTTATATGTTGTTCAAGTCAAATAAACTAAATAACAATTAAAAAGAACTGGCACAAGTCTGTAGTATTTAGTACTAATGATCGCAGGGAGGTATGGAAGCTCGAGAGGGCCCGGGGCATGAAATTGAGGCGCAGCGGTCTCAGCTGAACTTTATGGAGGACCCGTTATAGAGGATTGGATGGATAGAAGACATGGCTTCCTCTCCTACCCGATGACCCAGGTGCCTACCGGACATGGCAGCTACGGGAAGTACCTGTGTATATATAGGCCGGGAGCGAACACACGTTGGTGGATTGCTATACGTGGGGACAGCAACATGCTGACCTCGTGGCGGCTATCAGCCTCTCGTTGGAGATCATGATTATATTTGTGGTCGAGGGTGCGTGGGATTCCGACCCCTTGTATTACGAGGCAGTGATGGTGGGCAAAGAAGCGGCGTGAAAGCAACGGGAGAGACTAGTACTCTTCCGTCCCGCGGAAGACGCACACCCGGCATCCATAAGCGCTTGCCTGAGTTCCTGAGAACCTCATGAAAGTTGAAATAGTTAAAAAAATAAAATATTTAGATTTGTCTCGATCGATTGTTCCGATAGTAATATCAGCTCACGGCTTGATAGCCAAGAGCCTTGATCAACACCTTAAGAGGCTCTCGTTTGATAACTGGATCAAGGGACTGATGCAGAAGGCAGGTCTCCTCGACACGGCTTGTATTGTGAGGAGGTTCCTGTCTTTGGAGCCCTATCCACCAGTGTCTAGGTCCCTGTACCCAATGTCGGAGATTTACTATCGTTTGTATTTTTAAATATATTTTGTTTTTATATATAGGTTTATACCTTACAAAGATAATCTACTATCTTGCTTAAAATATGAATATAATAAGAATTATTGATTCGAATGCTATTACAGGTTATTAGGGTGACAACCGTGGCTGATTAACAAATGGATCATAAATAACGAGCTTTTTGTATATACTTGGCAAGTAAAGTGTGGCTGTCATCAAGTCGTGTAACGTCGTTTAGAACAATATTTTTATTCCGTTTGTCAGCACTGAAAGCTCAACACTATTACCGCTTCAATTAAAATATTGGTTCACGGTATAATATAATAGGGTCACCCTATGTCTTCCCGGTGGTGTCGTAAAAGGCGACCAAACTACGATTAAATCCTGTGTCGCGGGGGACTTTACAAACATTCAAAAAACGGACACGTAGAACACCCAGACTCAGAACAACAATTTGAGGATTTCACAAAGTGTTGTCCCGTGCGGGGATCGAACCCACAACACTAGGCGCGGCAGCGTAATGGCGAGGTGACTACTTAAACCGCTAAGCCATCCGTGTAGTTCAGACATTAACATGCTAATGAGTAAGTAATACCTGGAACTAAGTACTTATATATTTGTACTAGCACACGTAACAGACGTTGTCCTGCATGGATAAAAAAATCCTGGATCCCTACTTTAGCGCCACCTACTCAATGCAATTGTGAATCTAAACTATCAAGAGGACAAGGGATAAGGGACACACACAAAATATATTGTAAAAATAGGTCCTAAATATTGTATAATTATTCATATACATATGTACAAACATATACATATATATAAAATAATGTAAATGATTGATTTAAATTTAAATGGTGGGACATTTAAATCGACATTATTTTATAAAGCGTGTAAAAATATATATTATCTCATCATACCTGTAATATTTTAGCTCTTTCGGGCACAGATCTGTCCCATCCAATAACAGTGAAAAACCTCCGTCCGTTCACTGAATTTATGACACTTTTGTTTATGCGAAACATTTTACACTATAAAGGCTACCACTTAATGTTGGTGGAATATTTAGTTCAGCACATTACAATACCACCGCAGACGAACAGTTCATGCCGTCTATTGATAATGTTCGGAATTATCATTGCGACCATAACAACAAACATTACATTGAGAAGACAAACAATGCATTACTGTGATTAGATTTTGTTAACGCCTACGTTCATTTGTTATCTGTGTCATATTTTTATAAAAGTACCGACAAAACTTTACTTTACTCACTCAATCTACGAGCTCGCTAAAGAACAGAAAATTTATTGTAAAAATACTAAAACGGAATTAAACAAGTAAAAGGCATGCGATTATGGAGTTTTCTTTAAAGAAAGTGAAGCCCTTAAACAGATTTACTAGTAAACTTTAAATGACGCTAAATTTTTAAATGTTACTAGTAATTTAAGTTTGTTTAAATTTACTAGTAAATTTAAAAAATAAAACATTTTTCTATTGTTAGCTACTAGCTTCGATCAACTATACCAGATAACTAAAGGGTATTTAAAATTGCAAGCTCTGTAATAATATTGAAAATAAATTCTAAGAGGTACATCTGAGGGACTGCAATTTATTTTAAGATAAAAGCACACCTTTATAACAATAATACTGAATACTTAATATCATGAACGCTGAATAAATATGAATTCATTTTAATTTACACGTCAACATCTAACTTTAAATAAGGAAATAAAGTAGCTGAAAGTAGCTCGATACATATAAACCAAATTATGGTAGGCTTATTGTTGAGTTATTGGATGTATGAGTAATGAGTCTGGGTTTTGTGTATGTAATAGTTTAAAAACCTTATGGGATGTCTGCGCAAATAAAAATATGTAATATATAATGTAGATATAAAATGAATGTTGTAAATGAATAAATGTAGAGAAGCTCAGACTTCCCAGCATCAGCCACTTCGAGTACTCTTACCCATTTGAGGTATTCCTTACCCCCATTGCTCCCCAATGCATACCTTTAAGCAATATCCCTATCCTTTTTTTTTCTATCCTTCCATTCCCAATTTATCCCCATTTAATTCCTAAAGTGCACGAATGACGGCAATAGGCTTTCTGACAATTACGTAACTGGGAGTGGGCAATAATTATTGTTCGTAAAAAGTTGTCATTATATTTCTCTACCTACCTTCGAGGATACAGACGTCAATGTATGTATGTATGAATGGATCGATTTATAGATATGTATTCAATAAATGTCTGCTGGCTTTGTGTAGCTCTGTGAATATTTACTGTAATTTGCTGAATGCGTTTCGGACAAAACAGTATTGATATAAAATTATTTATTTTTACGTGCTTACTACTGAAATCTTACTGCAAAAAATAATTACAACTAGTACTTAAGTTTCAACGGCTGATGACATTGCTCTGTAGTTCGAGAAAAATCTGTATATGCAAAGCAGGACTCTTCCCAAAAACACGCCAAATTATGAGGCTCTGGCCAAATATATCAATATTTACAAGATTACTAGTTCAGTGTAAAATATAGCTTGATCAATAATTCCCACCTGTATACTTCACGTTATTATTACATACACTCGAAATCCTCCTCGATACATTTATGCTATAATATTTAGTAGCGTAAAAACTATAAAACGCTCTAATATGTAAAGTATTCTAAAAGATAAAACGAACCAAATGATCCTGAACTCGAGCTTTAACTAACAAATAAAATCAGATCAATCCGAGATACCAAATTATAGAACTGTATCGTGTGTACCTCGAACTACATATGTTTATACAAAGTCTCATTTCAATACTACCATTACAAGAAGTAGTAGGTGTACGGTGGAGTAAAATTGGGCCACCTTATCTCATCCCGGTGGTGTCGTAAAACGCGACTTAGATATACTGTTGTCTATCAGACAGTATGTATACAGTCTTTCAGTGTCCGGTTGACGACAATAGGCAATAGTGGGACAAAGTTCTGTTTTTTTTTTATTCTATAAGGGGACAGACGAACAGGTGGGTCATCTGATAGTAAGTGACAACGGCCGTCAATGGACACCTTCAACTCAAGAGTCGTTAGTGCGATGCCCGCCTTTGAGGGTGATGAGGGATGGGGGATACGGGGGGGGTCGAATAATTCGTGCCTAAGCATGGTTCTACCATTGGAAATATGTGAATGTATTATGCACCTCTCCATTCTCTCTTTAAGTATGTTATGTATGCACGCATTACAAGTGCAAAAGCACACATTGGAGGAGGCCTATGTCCAGGAGCGAGCTACGGTAGGTTAATTGACTGATTAATTATATATATATATATATATATATGTATATATAACTTAAAAATGACATCCAACATTTCCAACAGTTAGTCAGTTATAAGTGAAGCTAATAAAATCGTATTAAGTAATAGTAATATTTTTTTTTTGCTTGAAAAAGTCAAGTCCCGCATTAGGATTAATTCCTGTGTGGCGGGGGACTTTACAAACATTCAAACAACGGACACAAAGAACACCCAGACTCAGAACAACAATTTGAGGATTACACAAAGTGTTGTCCCGTGCGGGGATCGAACCCACAACACTCGGCGTTGCAGCGTATTGGCAAAGTGACCACTTAAACCGCTACGCTATTCGTGCAGTCATTATTATTTATCACTTCGTTATAACATACACATGCATACACTCACGCCTGTTTTCCGAGGTCTAGGCAGAGAAATAATTAAGTCCCACATTTTGCTGATTATAATTTAGCCATCATTATTTACGTAATGTAACGCCATTTGCAATCGGCAATTTTGTGAACTAGATGGGAATATTTGGAGTATATTGACATTAAAGGGTTAATAAAAAGAGAAGAAAAGGAATATTGGTTATAAAGATGGATTGGGGAGTATTAGTAATAGTTCAAGCAAGTCGGGGTCACAGTCCGAACCCTCTAAGTAATAAACGTCGAAATAATTATAAATTAATCATATACCTAAAGTTACTACTAACATAAACTCAGATTGTGAAATTATTTCTATGTTTTTATACATTATCAATCTATACATATGTTGCAATGGTCCGCTCGTGTATGTCAATGAATCTTTATCTGCGACGATTACAAACCGAACAATTAAAATATACAGTAGTCAGTAATAGGTATAATAGTTTAGAGCACTGGTTTCTGTTATTGCTATTTACTGTATTACGTATTGTATTTGTTTTAATAGGGATGGGTCATCACTTCACCAGAGGCGAGGGTGAAGTGGTATGTCCCCCCTTCAGATCATAGAGTCAGACATAGCACACGATCCTACACACCCACATAATATACACCAGTAACTCACTGAACTAACAACACAGCTATTTCAAATGTTTGCAGAAAGTAACCGCTCTTTAGGAATCAAAATCAGTGCATCAACTAATAAAATCATTTTTTAATTTGCTTTATAAAAATACACAGATTCAAATCGAAGCATAATCCTAAAAAAAAATTAACGAAAACTTTTCTAACGAACTGAAATATTGTAGTCTTTTTAAATAGTGTATTAGTATAGAGGACCAGAACATACCCAAAAGAACTTTAAGTAACTGCTGCAATTTCCAGAAGAGTGAAGGCTATTAACAATTCGATCAATTAATAATTTAAAAGGGATATCGTTTAATACCTTCTTATGAATAATAATACCTAATAATACCTTCTTACTACCTACCTACCTACTCTATTGCTTAACTATATCTAATATATAAAAAAGTCTCGTGTTACAGTGTTTGTTGCCAAACTCTTCCGAAACGGCTTAACCGATTCTTTTGAAAATTTTTGTGCATACGTGGTAGGTCTAAGAATAAGTCGTTAAGTATATTTCAAACTGCTAGGTGATCAGGGTGACCCTATACAGATCTGTTATGGCAGAACAACGTTTGCCGGGTCAGCTAGTTGTGTATATATTTCTATATTACAAAACTTCTTAAAACATACATACATTGCTGAAATTAGCACAGTTTGGTTTGCATTATAATGTTAAGGCCAAATCCAATATATTGTCGGTGTGCGGCTAACACGCGTTGCATTGACATCAACTTCTCTAATACAAGTTAGTTTATCGAAAACCGTAAACTTCGGGCACATAGATATTTAGCTTGAAATGTATTGTGCAGATATTTAAAATTGTTTTGCAGTCACATTAATTACAACGAATAAATTAAGATACACGTACAAGTATTACAATTTTCTTATTCTCACCAAAAGCGAAATAGCATATTTCTGACGATTATTTCATAAAAAAAAACAAAATCAAATAATCGAAGAATATTTGAAAACTGAACCCATTCATTCGCATTTGAATATCAAATTTAGTCAAATCTTTTCAATCAGTCTAATTTTTCCAAATACGAATGAGTGTTTTATATATGTCGTATGTATCAATCTTTATGAAATTTCTTATTTCTACCCGACTGCCAAGGAAGGATTATGTTTTTCTATCGTATCTGTTATATATAATATATGTACATGTTAATGTCTCCTCCAAACGGCTGGGTGGATTTCGGTAGTAAAAGTATCGTTCGAGAGATCATAACTCCAAGTGTCCTTGGATGTGTAAAAAAAAACAAATTAACGATTTTTTGCGAGTTTATAGTAAAATCCCTCATAATATACAAACTTTAAGTCTAAACAAAATAGGTCCACTGTAAAACGAAAGTTGTGTTATAAAAGTTTTTACTCAGTGGTGGATTACATGGAAGATATAAGCGCTTAGGATTAAACTGCTAGAGATTCACAGGCATGTTACTCATTTTCTATTTTCTTCTATCTTTTTAACTTCTTTTTAACTGCCTAAGTACCTTATTTTAATATACTAATTTCAGCTTATTTATTTTTAGCAACATAATAGCACACGATAAAATAGTGTTTTATTGAGTAGTGTATGTTGTACACTAGATTTTGTAATACCTATCTGGCGATTTAAAAGAGGCTCATAAGGCTTAAACATTTTAGAAGGGGCAGTTATAAATTTACACAGGCAGGTATTTAATTATTTCAGCTTTTTAATATTAATTTCTCATTTGACAAGGTAACCTATAGTTGTAACGCTTTTATGTATTGATCAATGATTTTAAATATTAAAAAGAAAACCATTTCAATTAATTGTGGAGCAATTTTATGAAATAAAGATATTTTATGTGAAATTTGAATTTTTCGATTTTGCTATTTTTTTTAAACAAACCGAACGAATAGGATATTGAAATATAGGGAATAAAAAGGAGATTACTAATATATACATATGTTTAAATTTAATTATTCAATCAATGCATTCAAATGGCTGTGTCTCCTTTATTTATCTCGCAATCAATTATCTCTCAATTTCGCCCTCACCTTTTAATTCTGCTTTAGTAATAAGAGTACAGTTTTTGTTCATACGAGTTGGCCAGGACACTAAAAAGTCTGAAATAAAATCAATAATAACAACAATAAAACCCGTCTGCAAAAAGTCAACTTATAAGAAATGAACTGAAAAGGACGAAACAAGGTTGAGAGTAGAAACATAATTACAATAAAAACATAGCAAACTTCATCAGTTTAACAGATACATTATAAACAGAAAGCCTACGTGAAAACCCCGCATTAAGTTTGGTACAAAGCGGGTGTCATTAATTTAATTACCGTTTTATAATTTTGAAATGCCTCCTGCTACCAAACTAGAAAAGCCTAGATATAGGTTGGTGGACAAAGGCAAAGGCATGCTATAGATTTATATATTAAATAAATTACTATAGATTTGTTTGTTCGTTACATATCGTTGAACGCATTTATAGCTGTTGAAGAGTGGACAACATAAATTAATAATGATTATTATATAAAATGCTTACAGTAATAGACACTCCATCGACTGAAAACCATCTCCTCTTCAAACTAGTGTTCAAAACTAGTACCCTACTAGTGCTGCGGTACAACAATGACTTATAACACATTTTAACAGAAACAAAAAACAAACAACTTATTGCACTAATTATTAATATTTAAAAATATATTATTATGTTTATTTAACATAGATACATAGTGTATGGATGTGACAACAAGAATGTTTGTGTATTAACTGGAACTTGGAGTGATAAAATAAATTGTCGGTATAATAACACAGCTGATAATAAGATTGATACATGGCGCTGCAGTTTTGTGGTAATATATAATATATATTAATGCTAAATAAACAAATATTCGATTGATTATAAAACTAATTAGTTAGTATTTTTATTTTAATGCTATTTAGAAATCCAAGCAAAATTTTCTGAAACATAGCTGAGTCTTCACTCTAATCACATCAGGTTTCTAACAAAAATGAAAACATTAAAATCGGTGACACAGACATACACAGTCATATCAAACGTATAACAGCGCTATTTTGGGGTTAAAAAATCCTTAAAATATTAGCCAGTTATTCTTTTTGATAAAGCTAATGTCGCGATGGAATTAAAATCTAGACCTGGCCTTTTTTTTTTTTTTTTTTTAACGTGTGGAAATCCCCTCGGACCGTCACCCCGCCGGGGTTTGCGGCGGGGCGGTGTGTCGGAATCGAACCGACTAAAACCACACGGTGTGCCACTCTGCGCCTGAGACGGAAGGGATCCAGGAACTGCTGATATTAAGACATCCGGACCCCTCCCAGCGCTTGCCCGCACTGAAGCGGGCACCGTCCGCTGTTAAACTCTAATTAGGTGACGTACGGCACACGCGTACGTCACCCCCTCGCGGGTGGCCACTAGAGCGGATGGAGGGGAAAACCCGTCCCGACCATCCGCGGCCACGCTCAGGGCGGCATGAGGCGCTGATAGGCGCGCCTACGCCGCCCAGTTCGCCGGCGGCGGATTGGGTCCGAGTGGATATCGTCCTCCCGGGCCTTCTCCGCCGCCTCCTTCTGCGTGATGATATCTTCACAGAAGGTTGCGACCGCGGTAAAACTGCTATCGCTACCGGCCATGGAGCGTATGACGGCCGGTAGCGAGAGATCTCCTCCGATGACTGCAGTGAGGGTCCGGCGCTGCGACTCCCAAGCGGGGCAGATCGCCAGCGTGTGCTGGGCCGAGTCTTCACTGCAGTCGCAGTGGTGGCAGGCGGGACTCAGTTCCCTCCTGGCGACCGAGTGCAGGTACTTCCCGAAGCAACCATGCCCGGAAAGCACCTGCGTCAGCCGGAAGGAAAGGGTCCCGTGCTGCCGCCCTGCCCACTCGAGGATGACCGGCTGGAGAGCCTCCACGGCGGCAAAGCCAGCGCGCGGAGTCTCCAGCCGGAACGACCAACTAGCCATCGTGGCTCGACGGGCGGCTTCACGCCACTCGCGTACCTCTTCGGGCGGAGGGCGAAAGCCATACTCCGCCCGATATTCAGCCACCCGTCGATAAACTTCGGCGAGCACTTCCGCCTCCAAATCCCACGGGGGTGTTCCAGCCAAGGCACACGCCGCCTCGGTGGACACCGTGCGGTATCCGCGTATGGCTCTGACCGCCAATACCCTTTGAGGCCGCCAGAGGCGCGCCTTATTCTGGGCGGTCAGAGCCGCCACCCACACCGGTGCCCCATACAGCGCCATCGACCGGACCACCCCCGTGTAGAGGTGTCGCGTTGCGACGCTGGCTCCACCCAAGTTAGGCAAAAGTCGCCCAAGGGCAGAGGCAGCGTCGACCAGCTTCGGACCAAGCTGTCGGAAGTGCTCGTCGAAGAGCCACCTACCGTCGAGTATCAGGCCCAGATACCTCATCTGGGCCCGAACCGGAACGAGGACCGAGTTGACCTCGATGGAGGCACCGGCGGGTGGACCACGACGGGGCCCATGGAACAAAAGGGCCTCCGTCTTGTCCAGGGCCACCCGTAAGCCCAGTGCCTCGATGCGCCCGACCACCAAAGAAACACCCCTGGTGGCCAGATCTAGACCTGGCCTGACCTGACCTATTACTTTGACCATTCAATACGGGATCTGATGTATTAGTATCTATTTGGAATTGGATGTGGAATTAGATTGGAATTTACTTGTAATAATTACTAAATTGGATATAAATACACTTCCATTTTATTAACCTCTTTATTAGGCTGTCTATGCAATCTTCTTTATGTGATTCTTGAGTCTTTCTGTCCTCGCACTAATAAGAATGTTGAATATGGTTTAAGTTTAATTTTATATTATAACTTCTTAAACATTTCCCTTCTTTTTTGTAGCGGTTTTTTGGCTTCACTTGCGTAAACATTATTTTCTATCAGTGCTTTTTCATGATGACCCGGCGTCCTTACCCTCCCACTATGGATGCTAATCAAGGATCCAATTATAAGGATGATTTGTTAGTTAGGGTATAAACTCGTAAAATACAAACATACTTACTTTGACATTTATCATATAAGTTATGATTTTTTTTTAATAAGAAAACTAGGACTTCCTGGCGTCAACCAGTTCGAGTTATAGGTATGGAACCCTGATTGATTTGAGCTATTGCTTACACTCCTCAATCCATCTGTATAATCTGCAAATATTAAAATAAAATTCCAAAAAGTGGTCGAATGACGTCAGTAACCTTGCCCTTTAATAGGTGTACCTGAATTATATTCGGCAAAATGTTTGCGTAAATACGCCCCTGCTTACCTCTTCGGGAGTACAGGCACGATGAATGTATGATTTATTCTACAATAATCAACCTTCAAATACCACATGCTGTATAAAACGAATTGTATATTATTTTAGCTAAACTAGTATTACTTGAATAAACTCCGAAAGAAGTAGGTAAAGTCAGTTTCTCTACTCATAAAGATAATGTATAAATAAACAACATTATTTAGTACTAAAAATACATACATATAACACTGATATAATATACCTATTTACTTTACAGTCCACTGGCTTTTAATCAAGAATATTCGGTACATTTTGTAAAGAAAATATATTTTAAAGGATTTTCAAATCTGCTCAAAAAGGATCGATATGTTTTTCGATGTCGATGTCTGTATGTATGCACATGTGAGGTGTAATTTGAATCACAATCATCGTCATCTCGAATACTTTTTACTAAATTTAACTTGTTTGGAAAGTTTTAATTAAACAATTCATATAAGATGAAACTACTTAATTATAATATGATAGGTAAACCTATAATATTATAATTTAATATAATAGTATCACAACGAAACGATCTAACCAGGTTTAAATCATTATTCTCACTGGCGGCAGTCTCGGCCAGTTTAGCGCCGTGCGTTTGTTGTTTTATTTTTATTATAAAGGCTATTAAAACTAGAGAATATGCAGAAAGTCCCTAACAAAACAAAAGACACTCACGAGTATATAACTTTTTAAATATACAAAAATATTTAACACTAATTATATTGTATTGTCACCAATAACATTACCGTATTTCATAAAAAAGAAAAAACTGTTTTTAGATCACTGATACTTCATAGAGAAATAAGTAAATTTCCTTCGAACTAAATATTTTCGGAACATTAATTTTATTGGTCTTGAGAAATATTTAGAAATTAGTTGCAACATGTCATTATTATATGTATTAATATATAATATGTATTAATGTTATTTTTGTAAGCAAATATGTCGTACTAAAATTTAAAACAAGCGTGGTGATTGTACACATATTTTGAAAGAAAAAAAGAACTTAAAAGAGCTTTACTTGACGAAACCATGGTGTGCCAAATGTATTAGTTGACTAGTCTATAAATAACTAGTTTATGTTGATCTAGTCTATGATGTAACCTAAAACTTTTCTAGACACCTCTAGCAGACAGACAACTTTTACAATCAAATATGTATGTGTATTATAAATGATATCGTGTAAATACTGTCGTGATATTCCGGAAATTCAGACGTTTGCTATAACAAACTTATTTAATCAAAGGTTCAAGTATAAAGGGAACACATTAAACAAACATTTATTTTGATAGAAAGATATGCCGTCACAGATATTGAAGCAATATAAAAAAAAATCTGATAAACTGCCATGTACAAATCCAATTATATGCTCAAAGGCAGATTAAATTTGCAAGACATTAGATTTGAGAGTGATAAGAGAGAACTATGATGACGTTAGAGTGAGAAATAATATACCAAAAGTCACAGGTTAAAAAAAAAGAGATACATTTTTGGCTTACGCAGTCACTGCCAGTCACTGGCTGCTCAGACATACCGTAGGTTTTGTGAAGAAAGATAGTAGCTATCTATCAACTTCAGTAGGTAAGGTATAAGTATTTTTATTGTTAGGGTAGATGATGTAAAAAAAAAATCATTTAATATAAATTTAGGTTATTGCAAAACGATTTTCGATTCGATACTATTCAAATTCAATTCGCAACGGGTTTACTGCATCAAGCAATAAGATTAAATAGTTGAAAAAATATGTCATCCTGGTTTACTTAACGTTTTTAATTTATTTTTGAATACTCAAATTAACTTCAATACTGAATAAACTGACAATATCTATGCGTGAGTTCACACGCCTTGGTATTTTACACAGATACAATTTAGTTAGTTTTTAAATTTATCGATATATCAACTCCGTTTGTAGTCTGTTGTATAATACTTCAAACACAAACTTACTAGATAATATAGCACGAATAGCTAGACTATTATAGACTATTAATATTGACTGAGAGCCAAGGACGCAAAATAATGTTTTTATCAGTCAATAGGCGAAAATATACAATATGCATATTCACGTCTGTACAAATGAGAACAAATTGCCCTCAAACAATTAGAACATTGCGACAATTGACAGTTCACGCTACAAATGGTACACGATGCAAGTAAACGCAGTTTTATTATCACATCTTATAGATCAAATGTTAGATAGGTAAGTAGGTAGAATAGGACACTGGCATGAAATTTAAATGAGTTAATATACATATTTCAATTTTGTTACTTCACATTTATCTCTCATCATCAATATAAATGAGTGTTAGGTGTTTGTCAAGTGTGGGAGTGTCAGGTATAGAATGTTCGTCACACGAAGCGCGCCAAAGTAGTTGGCGTTTAAAGTGCCCTCGTATGTAGGCAAACAGTTTTTTCCAAACTATAAATCACTTTTTGTTGATAAATGTTCTTTAAATTGTATAGCGAGGTAAGCTATAAAATAAAAATATATAAAGTTACATGCTATGTTTTTAAAACACAACTCCCACACTAGGATTAATACCTGTGTCGCGGGGAACTTTATAAACATTCAAACAACGGACACAAAGAACACCCAAACTCAGAACAAGTTGAGGATTACACAAGGTGTTGTCCCGTGGGGGGGGGGGCGAACCACAACACTTCGCGCGGCAGTGTTGATGTGAGGTGATCACTTATATAGCAATAATACAACGATGACATTTAACATTTAAAAATATACACAGGTATTGGGATAAAATCTCTTATATCTCCATAATATTCTTTTATGTCTGTACCTCGTTTTTGTTGGCGTCTCGCACAGATTATATTATTTTTACACTTATATCATGCACGCAGTGAATGTTTGCAAAATTTGTAAAAAAGACGAAATCGTCATTACGTCATTATCTACATCATTATCCTAATATATATATTTTTTATGAATTATATATATATATATATATATATATATATATGATTTATTATTATTATTTGTGTATTTTATATCTGCATTTACTACGTACTCGTACCTACCTAACATACGTTGCAGATCGCTGACATGTTTATAAATAAAAACAGAACCCCTATAGGAACAATATCATTGACTTTTAAAATTAGTAAAATAAAGTCATAATTTGTGAGATAATTTTAAGGCCTAACTCCTTACCATTAAGGACTTGTACCTACCACCATCAGCCTCAGCAATATTGGAAACAAATATCTTTATAACTTTACAAAGTATATGAAGACAAACATTGTTCCTAAACAATTTCAGGTATTATAGGTATAGAGTGGGTTAAAAATAACGAAAATTTTGAATATCGAAATACTTAAAAAACTAATAAGTATTAAAATGTGACAGCAATTCTTGTACATACGGTATATCTAGATCGAAGGCATAACACGACAGACAAATGTGTCACAACTGCACCTAATTGCACTGTGGCATTATCTGCACGTGCGTGTTCAATGTCCACTCGGCTACGTAAATAGCGTTTTATTGTTTATTTTGTATGTAATTATTAAATAAAATAGCCCTTGAACGTATACGTGTTGGAGGGCTTGAAAATTACGGCATCAGTCAGTTATACGACCCTGACCTGCTTGAGTTATTTATTATATCATCCATATACTCGATAACGGTAATGGTAATCCGAAACATATGCATTTAAATATAGAACAACGAATTTAATTAAAATCGGAAATTAAAAAATACAGCTCATATTGCCGAGTGAGTGAGGGTCCCGGAGGAACAACTTCCACACTCGTATTTCCCCTCTTCTCATCCCAAATCACCCTCAGTTGGGCAGCACATTTACGACTCTTGAGTTGTATATGTATATCTAGCTGTATATATATATATATATATATATGTACATCTATGTAAAATATTTCAAAAAAAATGGCTGGATACATAATTTCACGAAATACGCTACAATAAGACAAGAACCACCACATTGTAGTTCGGTTCCAAATACCACCCGTTGTTGCAACGGACAATTAATTTATTAGATTAAAATCTAGAAGATTCGGATGTGGTATCCACAAGAAATTCTTGATACAAATAAGACTGTTCGCATAGAAGAACAGTATCCTACTGTTCTAATTACAAAGTCACAAGTAATATACAGATACGTTCACTAACAATGAAATCATCGGTTAAAGCAAGAATGATTAGGGTTCCCTGCAAGAAAATAAAAATATCCAAACTCGACCCCCAGCCAAATGGACTGACGACGCGGCGTCGTGAAGAAGGTAACTAGATTAGACTTCATGGGCAAAGCGGTGGACCAGGCCAGGTGTACTATGGCGCAGGATGAATCAAAGTCGCGGCGGACAAGGATTACTATGTATGTAAGTATATCAATAAAGTTAAACATATAGCTTCTCAGGGTTTGAAATGTTTGACCACTTCAATGTTCCGAAGCACTATATTACTCATATGATTTTCAAATAAACCTTTAACTATAGCCGAAATTGTTAACTAATTTCATTTAAACTTGATATCTGCTTAGTATTTTATAACTAGCTATGAAGCTAGATATAAAATTCATATAATGATTTGCACAAGCTCCATAAAATCGTTCGTGTTATGGCAAAAAAATAGTTATTTGCCGAATCTACTACTATGATAGCTTGCTCATAATAAACTTGTATACAATAAAGTTTACTTTTAGTCCTAGACTTGAATTACAGCTTCAGCCGTGGTTCACTTTATCATTACCGCATCCAAACCACCTTAATCCGTACCTCAATAAATGATACAGCCACAGCACTGTAGCTTTACACCGTCTAGCAAATTAAATCACCGCTTGCTACAAATCTCACAACACAGACCAACTTGTTAGCGACTCCGTATTGATATAAATTAACAATGCTGAGAGCTTACTTGAACTGCTAACCACAGTATTGTGTATTCTGGCAGTTCGGTTTTTTATTTTGCTAGATTCAAAGCTTACTTGTCTACTAAATATTCTATAAATAGCACTATAAATTTACTTTTAACTATCTATTTATCTCTTAAACTATTTGTCGGACTCGAATGATTCTTTAAGTATTGCCGTTAAAGGCGACTAAGGGATCAGACTGTTCTCTATCAGACAGTATGTATATAAGAATAGTCATACAGTGCCCCCAAACGGCAATTGGATTACCAAAGTTACCAAAAGTGGGCGTTTGCACGACTCCACTCCCCTTCAGGGATATGGCTTGAGTGTATATATGTATCTATTTATTAATTAATAATGTAGGCTATAAATCGTCACGCTGCGAGCCTTAGAAGCGTGCAGTTGAGCATAAACGCAGATGTTACTACTGGGAGAGGCCAGTTTTTTGTGGAAAATAATAATGTACAGCAGACAGGTGAGACTAACTAACCCTACAGATATATTTTCACGAGACGGACGTAATTTGATTTTTGTCTTATAAAGTGTTTTTCTTTTTATTTTTGTGATCTCACATTTTCTGATGTGTGATGGTTATTCTATTCTATTTATCTATCATTTATTTTATAATTTTTTGGACTTGTAATCGGTGAGATGTAATTCTTTTGTCTAAAACATTTGTCTTGTCTAAATCATCTTTACTAAAGTAATTTTTATTTTGGGTGGCATTATCTTTCTTGGCAAAAATTCGTCTCTTCCATACGATTAACCTATTGATTAATATCGGACGCGCTTTACATTTTCAATTCTACATGCTTTATTAGTATCTTGTACTTGTACATATTTAGATGCCAGCCCGCTTTAAGGTCGTTATTATGACTTTATTATTTTAGTATTTTCTTAATATTCCTCGAATCCATAGAATATTATTTTCCTTAATTTTATAATGGTAAAATTGTTTTATTTGTATTAAATTGTTCGTGGTAATGATAGCACTGTTATGTTTTGCTAGTGTTTTTTTTTTCTTGTTTTTTTGTAAATTTGAAACTTCTGAAGTAAGAAAAAAAAGAGCTATACGTGCAATTTATAAATTAAGTCCCAGACACTCCCTCAGAGATAAATTTAAAGAGATTAATATTATGACTGTGCCCTCTCAGTATATTTCTCATGTACGCACATAAAAATATTAATCTGTTTAAAAAATACAGTGATATCCATAGTGTAAATACTAGGAACAAAAACAAATTTCTTGTTCCTAAAACCAGGCTCAAGAAAATAGGTGGTTCGTTTAGATGCCAAAGTATACATTTCTATAATAAGCTTCCTAGCCAAATACAAGAACTAAGTAACAATAAATTTAAATCATTTATCAAAAAAAAACTAAGTCAGAAAGCTTTTTACACAATTAAAGATTACATTGAGGATAAAAAGGCTTGGGAATGAGCTGCTTCATTAATGTACATGAGCCTTTGTTTTTCGTTTATGTTTTTCGTTTATACTTTTTGCTTTTTTTATATACACATTGACATTTTATATTTTACTTTTTGACATGAATACTTACTTTGTTAAGTATTATATTGTTTTTTTTTTATTGTTTTAATCTTTGTACTTTTTGACATGAATACTTTGTTAAGTATAATATATATATGTTTTTTTTTTTTAATTTAAAAAAATAATTATTGTAAATGTGAGGACTATGTAGGTTATTTCTTTTTTTTTTCTTTTCTCCTTTTTTCCAGTAAGTTTGTTTTTTAACGATGTCTGACTGTTTGAGTACTTTTGCGGCCTACCCAAATGTCCTTGCTTTGGTACTGTTCGTCGGTCCGTTGAGCTCCTTAAAGTTCTAAGTTGAGCTACACGATATCTGACAAATGCTTGCACTGTTTGGACGGGTCCACTCAAATGAGCGTGGTGCTTTCTTCAAAAGCTCATCTCAGACGTTAGCGTGCATGGTTCTCATATGTTTTTGACCAGTACATCTGTATGGACTTTAAAACAGACTTTGACCTCTGAGTTTGTTTCGGTGTTTCTTCTCAGGGTAGTCAGCTAGGAAACACCGGCCTCATCTAGCATAAACTAACAGAAAAAAATATATTGACGTGTAAAAGTGTTGTTATAGCCTATTTACAAAATAAAGATCATTTATCATTTATCATTATCAAGAAACGCTTCCTTGGAACGGAACACAATGTCAGGTTTTCTGATGTTGGTAGCACTGTAAAGAAAAAATTATAAAAGAGAGTTAAATGAATTATATGGATCTTCAGTAGGCAATGCCTTGCAGACGAATACAATTCAAGCAGAAAACATAACTAAAATATTTGTAGGCGATAGAAGACAACTGTTAAAAATCGAAAAAAAAACAAAAGAAAACTTACGGCTAAAGCAGAATTAAGAAAAAGAATAATACTCATTGGGAGAAATGCGCTAGCTTGTGTATCTAACACAAGCTAGCGCATTTCTCCCATTGAGTTAGACAGAGACAACAGACAGCCACCTGCTTCTATCTTCACACACATTACAAGCTTCCTCTACTGTCGTCAAACCCTTCATATGATCCCGTCGGCTTCGGGTACTTCTGGCCTGTCCTTTCTTCAGTACATCACCAATTTCATCGATGTATGTTCTGTGTAGTCAGCTCCTGCCGGCATTCCCATTCACGTTTGCCTTATATAGTTGATTTGTCATTGGTTCCGCATCATCATTCCTTCAACGTGCTCAAACCACCTCAGCATACAATTTTCAATTTCGGTCACTGGGTCTTCTTTAAAGCCACACTTCTTCTGAAACCTATATTCCTCTATCTGTCAACCAGTCTTAATCATTATAAACAAATGGGAAAAGTGAAAAAGCTCGAGAAATGGGTACCGTATGAATTAAGTGAAGCACAAAACAAATACGCATTGAGCGCTGCGTTACATTACTCAATCGTCACAATCATAATTATCATCATCATGATGCGAGAAGGCGAAAATTGATAGAAGTGGCGTGCATTTGGAGAGGCCTATGTCCAGCAGTGGACTGCGATAGGCTGATGAATCCTCACAATAGCGAAGGAATTTTGAATAGTATCGTTAGAAAGCATGATGGAAAAGCTAGCCGATAAGCAACCGACCGACCGACCGACTCTAGCGCACTGCTGCTTCAGGACAACGCTAGACCCCATACTTCACGACAGACGGTCGCTAAATTAGAAAAAAATCTATTCGGATAAGACAGTCCAAACGCCGTCGAGGATTTTATCAATTCTCGCTTCTACAACTTTTTCAGCAATGGACCTATAAAAAAGCTAAAGTTTATAGATAATAATGATAAATAATTCGATTGATTAAAAATATAATTTCATAGTAGTTTTTTTTTCGTTTTACTTTTTCTTTAAAAAAGCATAATTTTATATGTAAGGACCTAATATTATATACATCATCACATTTCATACTCCATAAGTAGAACCTTTTTATACACGCTAGAAAAATTGTCTCTGTGGCATCATTTGCATGACCAACTCCTTGGTTGCCAAAAAATAAAAGGGTCAAACTGGAAGAAATAAATTGACAAATCTTATTTCTACTTCCACTGTTTTACTACAAATATTAAACCACAGCCAACCAATTTACTATGATAGGAATCACAAAATGACCATAATAAATCCGTATAAAAGAGAAACTGAAATAGAAATTGAACCACGTCTCTCAAGATATCAAAATCCAAAAAATGTATTTTTAATATTTCTATAAAAATGATTTAGTCACCAAAATTTGTAAACCAGTAAGAGTGACAATCATGTGATTAAACATTCATGACACCAAATCAAGTTGTATCGCGTGGTTTCATAGTCGATACGACTGAAAAGACCACGCAAGAAGACAAGCAATGCAACACTCCGTATATCAAGAGACGCGTTTCCAAGACTCGCCTAAAGTGAGTACTGAAGCAAATAAATACTTTTCTCTTACGTGTTTAAAAATAATTTCCAATTGTGATAGTGTTGATAGTGTCAACTTCAACCTGTATCTCACTAAATTATTAATTGCCAATGTTCACAATCTGAACTATACAATTAAACATGTATATCTACATACTAATACAAACGGAAACTACAATAGCCACTACCTGTTATCAGTCCTCCCAAAGATATAAATTAATATGTACCTAAAACTCAATCCGACTTCATTTTGCTGATTCATCTGCACTTTGATTATTACTTTAAAAAAATATGCCTTTAAAAAGTATTAAAATATAGCAGAAAGCTGTCACTAAATTAATCTTATTGTTATAATCGCAGTTGACTTCAGGTATGATAATGATGATGATGACTGACTACTTGACCGTTAATATTCAACCATGAGTTCCACATTACCAGTCTTGTCACGACATTGCTAAAAACTTGTATTAAATATTATACTAATTATAAAAATAACATAAAAATATTATTGTACTTGTACAGAATGGGTTCCAGATAAAACTAGGACCAAGCTTAATATTTCCGACAAAGCGCAAAGCAGTTGAGAAATTGATTGGTGGATTGGCATTGGAATCGAGCGGTCTGCTTCTTCTTTAATTTCGACTGAACGAAAATTGCCTTTACAAAACTGCTAGTATAGTTTTTTTTTATTCTGACCAAAGAGACTTTAAAGTGAGTCAGTGATAAGAAGACCTTTGTATATAAAAATCCTAATTTTCCAGCGAAACCAAACGTAGGACTGAAGGTCAATGTTGGACTTGTTGACAGACCTACCGTCGCGTTCAAAGAGCACGAAGCCGCCAGCTTGCCTTTACCAGTGCGCATTGCTGTACACCGCGTAACTCCAACCAGGGAGACTCCAGATGTTAGCGTATATCGCAAAAAGAAGGCCTCCAAAACTCCAAAAGATTTAGAACAAGTGGAGAGAGAGCTCCGTCGAAAGGAAAAATTGCTTCAACGAATAGAACAGGAATTAGATGAGTTTAAGTTACGAAGAGAAACCACAAGGGCTATGGCAATCATTATGCGGAAGACAAAAAAGGGTACGAAAATCAAAAATAGAAGTGTGGCCACAAGGCCCTGTACAAACATGTAAGTCATCGCTCCCGCCATTAATACTTTTACGTTGAATACAATAACAAAAAATACTAAACACGGTATGTTATTATAGTAAATAACAGGGTCGTCCTGTCTTTCTCATTGCCTTCCTTCCTAGGGTATACCCAGGTCCCTTGTAATTGACCCATTTATAACGAAGCTTACGGGTATGTATGTATGTGTATACCCGTGAGTCTACATGAGGAAAAATGCACATATTTGTATATCCATACGCTTACGCCCTATTTTGTGTAAGGTATGTAAGGTGCTTTTTACAAATAGTTCACGGTCCTGGCACACAGTTAATTCCATTTCCACATTTTTCAGTCTACCATACATAATATCATATTACGAGGGCTTTTTTCTTGGTTTTCCTTTACTTTTCAGTATATTGACTATTTAGATACTATACTTTTCTGATGATATGATCATAAAACACATTATCTACAACGAAGGGTTTTGTCAATCAAGAAATCAATCAGCCTACTGTAGTCAATTGTTGGGCATGGCCAATTTGTGCGCCATAGCACCCGGACTTCTATCACAGTAACTCTTAGAAATATATTAATGAAAGGGCTGATATTACAAATCCTTAGGTGTTAGCTGCGACATCGTAGTTCGTACCTTCCGCATCAAACATCTGTCATCTTATTAGCAAGTATTTTATGCGTAGGTACGAACTACGATGTCGCGGCTAACACCTAAGGCCTTGTAATATCAGCCCTTTCATTAATATCTTTCTAAGAGTTATTGCGATACAAACACTTCTAGAGCATAGAGCACATTTAAGAACTTTAAGTTTTAAATTATAAACTTTTTTTCAGACGTTATCCAGAATCGTTCAAACAAAGGTGCATGTTAAATTTCTACCACTGCTGTTGTAAATTTTACTGTTATCTTACTGTACTTTTAATAGCAACAGGCTTTGTTTTATTTATCATTTAAAATTATGTGCAATGAATAAAATTATGTGAAGACTGTTTGTTTCTGTACTAGCGAACTTGTTGTTGTAATCAGCCATTTTATGTTGTCATGGTAGAGCCATGATTAGGCAAGAATGGGCCGGCTCGGCCGGTGCGATACCACAGCATTAAAGAAAACCGGTTGTGAAGCAACGTTTCGCCGAATTTAGTAAGGTTTTCGGAGACCCAGCTCCCCGTTTCCTCTTTCCCCTCCTCTCAGTCCTCCTACACTATTACCCATCTCTCATCCCCCTCACATTAGAGACCTTGCGACTCTTGAGTTACAGGGGTCCAAGGACGGCGGTTGTCACTCACCATCAGGTGACCCGTCTGTCCGTCTGTCCCCCCACATTATAAAAAAACTGCCAATCTGTATTGTATTAAAATATTACCACCTTGCTACACAAGAGACAGTTTCAGTTGCTCTTACTCTAGTGTAGATGCAAAAGGCGAAATAATTGTGACCGTATGAGCATGATACTATGGGAAGCAAAAATAAAAAAATACTCAGGTACCTTATTTACCCGGCTGCTTAAGGAGGGTTATGCAGCGTTACCTATAAAATGGAATGGAATACTTGTTTTAACCACCAGCTTAAAGCTTGCAGTTATAATTAAAAAACAACCCTTACCTACTTTTTTGATTTGCAATAATTGAATCCACTGACAAACAAAACAAAACTTTTTAGTTTGTCTAAAAAAGTTGAGAATTTTTTAACGTTATATGAGATACTAGATCTAGGGCGAACAAGCAGAAGGGTCGCCTGATAGTAAGCGACTATGGACACCTGTAATTCAAGTTGCAAGTGCGTTGTCGGCCTTTTTTTATTGATTTTAATTATATTAAAGTATCGTCCATGGTCCTAAGCGAGAGCCCGTGGGATAAAACCGTCTTAATTTGCGAGGTGATGCTTACCAGAGAGGCAGTGGAAAGGGACGGGAGATAAACAGCACTCTCCCATCCCGAAAATCTCCGGCCTCCATGATCAGCTAGCCTGAAGGCGGGTGGAGGGTCGACCTTGACTCCTGATTATAGGCTAACATGACGGAAACTTCGAGTCCGACATAACTATATTTCAGACTTCCATAATTTAATTGAAGCGCTGTATATTGTAAGTGTTGTGTACAGTTGTTATTGGATTACAGATTTAGATATTATGCACCATTATTGTGTTATATGTACGTTTTTAATTTGTTATCTGTTAATGTACTACTTGGATAAAATAAAATAACCGCGTCATTGCCAATCGATAAGGTGGTACCTTTGGGGGTTTCTACACGTAAAAAACCGATGTAAAAATATATTTGAAGTGTCTGTAATCTCTAAAGTACAGTTTAAGAAATGCATATAAATGTTCACACAGCTCTCATACCGATAAAATAATTAAAAAAAATTACAGTGTTGTTTTATCTCCAAAACGACTGGAGCGATTTTAATAGGATTTTCATTCTAGCATAATATCGTTCAAACCCTCGTTCACGTAGTATTTAAAAGCTTATCACCTATTGCTGAAGTGACTAATTTTTGTGGTCCCCAAAAATCAGCATATATTTAGTTATCTTAAACACGGTAGGTTTGGTACATTTTGTATGAAATACATTGTCGTGAAGTCATTCATTCACACCCGTCAGTATGGATTGTCAAATCCTTTTAATGTTAATTGGATGAATAAAAAATTAATTAAAAACATTTAATTAAAATAGTACGATAATTGTCCTAAAGAAATAATTTCATTTAAGCAAAGTCTACACAATTAGTCACTTTAGTATAACAATAAAAACGAAGAAAATTGTATTGAAATAATCTATTTTAATACTTGCAAACGTATCCATTAGTTAATGACACATATTTGTGAATAACTGCTTTGAATATATTTACTAAAACAAAGTCACTTTAACGCCACGAGTTTCAGATAACAATTTGTAATTATTATTATTAATCAGAAATACAATAATAAAGTACGTGAAAATACTGTATAATAGTTTCATAATTCAAGTATCAAACGTAACTAAATAGCAAGAATCTCATAAATAATTATGCAAAAACCTCCCATTCTTAACATTTTGGTCTTTATTTAGTCTTTAAACAATACTATACCTCAGATAAGGTGCCTGTAGAAGGAACTCAAAAATAAAATGAGCTGTCATCAAATTGTTATTGAGAATCTATATTCTCAATAACAATTTGATGACATCTCATTTTATTTTTGAGTTGATTCAATTTCTATAAACTGAATATACATATTGGTCATTGCCAACTATACAGGCTGGCAAAAAGTTTATCACATTTTTTTAGATCTAAATAGAATACGATTTGCAAAATATGAAGAAGATATATTCAGTAGTTAAAAAAAAAGCATTTTCAGAACAAAATAAATACAATATAAAAAATTGCAACACATTTTCCATATTATTTCACTCACCTGTAGATCAACAACGACGAGCAACGAACGTTCGCCTCAACCCAATTTGGTTCTTTGCCGAATTACAAAAAACTTAATTTTTTAAGACAGCATTATCGACCCTATGCTTTTTGCAATATCAGTTATAATAATTTGCTTTGTAAAAATTGACAATTGTGTTATTTTGTATCTCAAATTGTTACTTGTTTATTAGTTTTAAACAAGATTTTCGTGCTTTTACATTTTGAAATATTATTTATATTGAATACAAGAATTGTTACTTGTTATTTTGTAGTTGAAATTGTTACTTGTTTTATTTTGTATGTATGGTTGTTTTTTTTTTTTATAAGACCGGTATGGTTGATAAATAGGTAGATATACCTATTTATCAACCATAAAGATATTTGACTCTAAATATTTAACATGTGTTTTAGTAAATAAATGGTGTTGAATAGCTAACATAAACAGTCTTGTGGTTAAACTACTGAAGTGTTCATATTTAGCAAATCGTCAAAGAATGGGTTAATATATATGAATTAAAAAAAAAAGTGATAAACTTTTTTCCAGACAGTTTATACAAAAGTACATGCAGTAAAGATTTATGCATCTAGCACACACAGCAAGGTAAATAAATGGCGAATGCATACTTTGACAGGCTAGTGCCATTAGCCAAACAGTCTGTCTCTATTATACAAATGTATTTTGAATAATCTATAGAAATTACTATATTTTACATATTATAGAATTCAACATTTTAGGTCATTTGCTATTTTATAGTTAACAGTTATACGTGGATACATCCACAGTTACTTCATCTAAGATTAAGGCCCTTAAAATACTGTTTAAGGATTTTTATATTAGTTGCACCTAGGTGAGGCAAAGAAAACAGTCTTTAACCACTAACTTTTAATTTATTTAGGTTTTACTCTCGAATTATTTCTCGTTTATGTTCTTTTTTTAAATTGGCACTTCGTTTTTAATTGGCAGTTTTATAAATAATTTTTAGACAGGCACGTAGTCCTTCCAAATTCTCGTATCGCTATATAATCACTTATATAATTATTTGCAGAATACCCAGAAGAAGTATACTAAAGATACATATGTAAGAATTTTTAAGAACCATTCAGCCTACTTGGAACATGATGCAAAGTACATCTCTAGTAGGCTTCTGTTAATCTCATTGTACTACTGATGTATTGGGACTCTGTGAATTGTGAAACATACTTTTTTTTCTTTATATACCTACAATTATTAGCCTTTATATCGCTTTGTTCAGGTAAAAATATGTGATGCATAGCTGATATCGAATATTGTACTTTCTAGTCGTCTCTTTAATAAAACATATATCTAGAGACTTATATGTCAATGAATCACAACGGTACTAAACCAGTATGCTAAAGTACAAAAAAGTAATATACTACAGTTCTGTTTCTCGTATTTCAAATACTTGATCCTTGAAATTTTCCTTTTCAACTAAAGCTTTTTTCTCTGCCGTCGATTCCTCTTTATATGCATCACAATTATTAGCACCGCGCTTTCTATTTGGACTCTTATCGATATTCACATTTAAACTCGATAACGGTGACCTCGTGGACGATTCTCGATCAACTGCTAAATTACTTATTGATAACGTCAGATCTGAAGGTACGTTGCCATCTAAACAGTAGAGTAGCGAATCGGTAATTTTATCGTCGGCATCGTTCGATTTGTTTAGTATCGATAAATCGATTGGAGTTGCTGTTAATACCGATCTGCTTAGTAGATATTCTCTAAAAGGTTCTGAGAGCACTTTCGTTTTTTGGTCTATATTTGTAAGGGACATTGTGAATTTTGGTAGGACTTCTTCATTCCCACAAAGAGTTGTGTTAAGGTCTTCTACTATGTTCGGTCGATTGTGACCGAGTATGAACCGTGTGTTCTCCGACCTTAAAGGGCTGACATCAGTGAGAGAAACAGATCTGGAGTCTAATGGGTTTCTGTGTAATGATCCACTCCTTGAATAATTTGATCTGTAAAGGAATGGTGATTTATTGATAAGCATCATTGGCAATACCAACGTTCGAGATATACTTAAAATGAATGTGGTCAGCATTAAGAGCAAGTGCAAGTGCAGAAAAAGGGTAATGTTCATAATATAACATACGCACATATACCAAATAGGGTTTTTTTTTGCTTGCTTTGCTTTCAGAAAGTTAGTAAAACTCGGAGAATAGATACAATTAAATTGCAGCTGGATAGACTGGTGAAGTTCACTCACCTCATAGAACATTATGCGGAACAGCATTACTATTAAAGTATGGTTGCTGAGGTTGAGCAAGGTCTCGGTCTAATGTTTAGAGGCAAAGCTAACACTTACTATGGAGGGATCTTTACTGTTTTGTGGCACAATTTTGTTTGAACTATTATATTAATATATATTAGTATATTATATTAGTTACCTTTCACAAGAGTGGGTAGACCTAATGACGTCATTCTCATCGTCTGACGATACGAAATCACTATCATTCTTTGGTGATATAGATTGATACATCCCATCCGATTTAGCCGTCAAATTTTTATTCTCCACGGTTTCTTGCATACTGTCGCGTTGTTCTGATGTTATTATTAGAGGTTTTCTGGAGCGGGGCGTCATTATTGATTCCTGTAAAACATTACGTAGCATATGTTTAGGGAAAGATTACTCTACAATTTCGTGTAGACGTCTCACTAACTGATGATTTTAGAAATAAACAGTTTAAAACCGTGTAATAAAATGTTTTGTAGCTTACATGACGCGCATGCGAACCCTTGTTCTATAGCTAGATTAACTAAAGTTTATATTAAATAATCTAAAGCTCAAAGAAATGACACTAAACTTGGCGGCCGGCATACAGTTGCCTTTGATAATGTAATTTAATAAAATTAAAACACTTTTAAATTGCTACCTCTAAATTGATGAGAGTAAATACTTTAATTTAAACTACAAATCAACTATTAAATTTTCAAAGAATTGAAACTTTACGACTTGTTTTAAAAGTAACAGAACACAGCAGTTATTGAAAGAACTGTCTTACAATGGTACTCATATTACAGCACTAAGTCAACGCTTTCCAAACTGCAGCATAGTGATTGGTTAATGAAGATGACGTCATATTTTTTTAAACAAAAAGCTCTTAAAACTAAAGCAGAAATTAATGAAACATGCAAACATGCTAATGAACAAACCTGCATGGCCTTGGACAACTTTTGGGTAGATTTTGTAATAGGTGACATTGAGGCTCTTCGAAAATTGATCGTATAAGGTGTAGCACAATCTTCATCAAACACCGCCTCAGAAATACCCGGCGTACTAGTTAGATAGTATTTCTTATCATTTTCTAGAAATTTCTTTGGCGTATCTTCAATAGGTCTCTTATCGCTGCTCATATCATGTTGGGAACCATCGTTTTCTGAACCCGTATCTTGATCCTCAAAACATGATACGCATGTCGGCGTACCGCGTATCGCGCCGTTGCGTTTTTGATATTTTTTGTTTATCGTATGATTATTTACAATTTTGGATCGAAAAAGTCTGTTGCAG
This sequence comes from Tyria jacobaeae, assembly GCA_947561695.1. NCBI lineage: Eukaryota > Metazoa > Arthropoda > Insecta > Lepidoptera > Erebidae > Tyria > Tyria jacobaeae. The sequence continues at coordinate 16,602,311 of OX387220.1, forward strand.
CGTTTTTTCTTAGGCGTTTCATCATTAGCATCTAGAACGCTTAAATTAGGTTCGGATACGAATTTTGGACTCATTCTTCTAGGACTATTTAATGCACCTTCGGATAGTGTGCTTTCGTTACTTGCATCTGATTCATAGTCATCATCTAACGACTCTGAACTTGCAATTTTGCTAGCCAAATTTTTAAGTATTATATTTCTATGTGATACATCGACTTTTTTATCGTCTGTGAATCTTAGCTTCCCTTTGGCGGTTTTCTGTAAGCGTTAAGCATGGGAGAAAGTTAGGGGACAGACACACAGAGAAAGTTAAACATACACAATGCACGATCACAGTTAGTTACATAGACAAACATGCTTTATTTAAAGACGCAGTTGAGTAATGGAGATAGGAGTTTGTTTGAGTAACTCAAGATTAAAAGGCTATTGCAAGAAAAAAGTAAACTAGTATCATTGAAAGGAGCTGGAACATTAAGATCTAGAATATTTTAGGTTTTGCAATATTTTCCATATTCAAAATATATTAATCCGCAACAAATAACAAATGTTTTAAAGATATTGATTAAAGATAAAAAAAGAAAAAGAATTATTATGTTATGATAATGTTCCTAAAACACTTGAAAATAACAGATTATCTCATAAGGTTTTAGCAAAACATCCAAGCTGGTAACACTGTTTTGCATAACCTTTGTTTTCTCACCTCAAATATTTAAATTCATTACAAGATAAATATAATAAAATATTTAAATTCTACACTTAACAACCATTTAGCCTAGAGTTTTCAAACACAAATTGCTGACATAGGTATACTCATTAATAGTATAGAGTCCAAAAAATATTGTCTTACCTCATCTATAACATTGATACTAGACCCAGAACCTTTCTTTGGCGTTTTATTGAGCAGGCCTTTGTTAAATATGTGTCTCTTGATTGAGTCGCCGAAACTTCTAGAACCGGCAACTTTGCCTGTACGTTGGATTTGTATTGGAGTGCCTGTTAATTGTACAAGAACAATATGTATTACAAACTTTTTGTAAACACATGAAGTTGAAAATTGTAAAAACAAAAATTGATTCCTGCACTACTAAATATTTTTTGTTCATATTTTGCAAATCGTCTAAGAATAGTATATATGTACTATGTGTAATAAAATAGAATATGATGAAGTTTATGACAGGCGGTATTAGTCCTGTATGCTTTTGTAGTTTTCTACTTCTTCCTGAAGTGAAACTAATCATACCATATCCATTCTGCCTATTAAAGTGTTTGATAAGTCTTCTCTTGTGTTGTGAGTCGGGTAATGCTTGTATATGCGCATACAGTTGCGCAAGCGCCGTGTCTGTAGGGTTTGTCTCGTTCTCGACGCGCGTCCGATGTCGGTCGACGAATGTATAAACCGTGTTGGCGGCCGTCCTGCAAGAAAAACTCAACTTGTTACAACTAACGCCATCTATCTAAGCAAAACTGAAGTACTAAGTAAATATACTGCATCACACAGTTATTATTCTCATACTGTGTAGCAAGCAGAAGTGTTATGATTTTCGAGTGTATATATGTATGTGTAATGTTCCTGTCCTAGACAGCATAGGGTTTAAAACATTTCTAGATACCGTCAGCATGTAAGTCGGTACTGTAATTTTGTTCTGGGTGCACCGTTTTCACACGTAATTATAAATAATGATTTAAGCAAAACATTTTAAAAGTGTAACGGTGGAGTTTCCTGCCCATTCTCCTCCATACGAAAAACTACATTTTGGAAGGGGCGATTAGAATCAGTTCTATTCCAATGTAAATGTTGACGTTCAAAAGTGCCTTTTGGACTTTGACTTTGAAAAAAAAGAGATGAAGGAATATGTCATGCAGTCAGGTTTATATTTTTTTAGGAATTTTAATTGTTTCAACTTCACAGCATTAGTCATTGGTACAAGGCCCATCAGAAATGATCTCTAAGTTCGTTGTATTATGTTCGTGGTTGAAAGATGTCTGCTTAGCATCTGAAGAACATTACACACAGTTTATTTACAACTTAATAATATAATAGCTATAAGATTCGACCAAAACAAAAATAACTTTAGTGGCGGTTGGTAGAACATATGCTCGGGGAAAACAAAAATAAATGGACAAAAGACATAACAGAATGGACCCCTAGATTCCAAATAAAAAGAAAACAAGGAGGGCAGAGAAAGCAATGGTCTGATGAAATTAAGAAAATAGCTGGCCCACTATGGGAGCGAACTGCAAGAATAAGAGAAGAGTCTCAAAGACACGCCGACACGCAAAAAATTAAATTATCCTGAATTGTTACCAAAACTATTATTGTTGGCAATAAAGGCTATAATAATAAAACAAATATAATTGCTAAATGATAACTGAAAAGTAAAAACTTCCTACAGATATCACAATTTTGTAGACTGTCTTAGGTCGTCAATGCGTTTAATATAGCTGTAAGCTTATCATTAACCATCTTTTGATTGTTTAATTATTATTTAATACTAATATTATTAACTGAAATATATATTTACATTATTTGAGTTTAATTTAATTTAAAAACTTCAATTTAAAATTAAATTATAAAAATGCGTCCCCTTGACCAAACGTACCCTGAGGCTACTAATTAATTATTTTATAATTTATTCCCACTTTGAGGCTGGCCTATTGTAGTCTAAAGAGCACTGACTGTATATAAATATAATGTCTAAAAGATAACAGTCCAATCCCCTAGGCGCCTCTTACGAACCACAGGAAGATATGGGGCGGCCCTATGGTACTCCACCAAAAACCACACGGCTAATATATAGTTATTTGTATAGTTGTAAGCCTAATCGTGTGCCACTTACTTGTCAGTAATACTCTCGTCGAGGTCCACATCAGGCGACATGGCTCTCCGTTTCTCTCTCACGGTGAAGTACACAGCCGCATCGGTAATTAACTGCGTAGGAGCATCGAACAACCGAGACGACTGGCGAATCATGAAGCTGATGACCGGAGACAAAGCTATTGAGTCCGCATGAAAGGTTTCTGGAGATAACTGAAAATACATTAATACAAACTTAGAAAATGGTTTACGACTATTTACAGAGAGATACAGAATTCAAAAAGGAGGATGTTCTTTACAAACATTTAATCAACGGACACAAAGAACACCTAGACACAGAGAACCTAGAACACCTAGGGACAACAATTTGTGAATGTGAAATTAAAACATTTTCCGATGGGGGAATCGAACCTACGACCTCGGGTTCAGCAGTCAGGTCCACTAGACCAACAGGCCCGTCAAATATTTCCAATTAGTGTTTTATTTTGTGTGTATGTTGCTCGATATATTTTCTTATTTGAATTGGTATCTACTTGTCTCAAAGTTGGTCCAGTATACAATGAATTTTTCATTACAGATGTACAAAATTTTAGATTATTTCAATTTGTCTAGATATATTGAATACTTTTGTAAAAGTTTATTTATAGAAGATGATTTTCAAAGTCTGCCTACTCCTTTGATGATATAGGCGGTGTATGTATGTATGTAAAACTATATTGACACTAAAACTCAAATTTAACTTATATTATACAATTTAAAACGTATACTTTTTACATTACCGGACGCATTTTAAAATTTTACAAATAATATATACGGAAGTTTAAATGAAATTATGAAGCTACTTGTAAAATAATAATAATAATAATAATAGCCTTTATTCAGACATTACATAAACAGATCATAATTATATTCTATTTATCATAGGTAAATAATAATTTAATTGATTACATTAATATAAAATCAAATCATCACATCTTAACTTTTGTTATTAATAATAATATATTATTTGACTAAAAACCTTCGTGAGTTACATTCAAATTTATTTCAATATACGGTTTGTGTATTTCGGAGAAGCCCGACTAGTTTCGGCCTCGACAGGAGACCTTTCTCAAGGAGCAAGTCGTCTCCAGCCGTGACGGTGACCGGACGTCGGTGTGACGAAACTAGTCCGGCATCCCCGAAATACACACATGAGTAAAACCGTATATTTAGATAAATATATTTATTTACATATTATAATATTTAATTAAGAATTATAACAATTATTCTATTGACGCCCGTATATGTGGCTTTGTATGGCAAAGGCCTCAAACAACTGTCTAAATTTCTCTCTTCCATTAGGTATTATTGTCCATCCACCAAATGCCATAACTTCTATTTCGTCCGACCATCCACAAACAGCAGTAGAAGGTTAAATTATATTCTCTGCCCTTTTCAAATAGCTGTTTCACAAACGTGAATTTGGTCCAGGGTTGAATGAAAGAATGAAATTGATGAAGCCGGCCTCTTATTTCGGTTGGTTGACATATATTATCTTAGTAATTCTCTTGAGGGGTATCTATCTAGGTAGGTTGTTTATGTTGTTTTTGTTGCCTTTTTTGTACATCAAGATTATTGTTAATGTTGACCATTGCTCAGCTACCCAGAACTTCGTTGAAAACGTACGGAAGAATCGGCACAAGGTATTCCATGCACTTTTTAAGAAATTCGTTACTAATGCCGGCTGACTAGGGAGCTTTGTCTTTCTTTTGAGATTTTATAGCTTTTTCCACTTCTGCGAGTATTATATCGAGTTATATTTGGTGCATCTTCTTCTCCTGTCGAGTTTATGCGATAGGGGGCCAACAAGCAGATGAGTCACCTACCTAAGTGATAACTGCCGCCCATGGACACCTGCAACTCAAGAGTCACAGGTGGGTTGCCGGCATTTTAGGTAGAACGCTCTTTTCTTGAAGGTTTGAAGGTCGTATCGGTCCTGAAATACAATTTGTTCCACAGGCTCGTTGTGCGAGGCAAAAAGTTTCTGGAGAAGCGCACAGTGGTGGAGTGCCAATCAATGTGGACTTTAGTTACGCCTTTGTCAGCCCTTCAGCGTGAATGCATGTATTTACTTTTAATGCCTCGCGGGTGATCATCAGTGATCGGAATAGGTAGTAGGTAAATGTACCTAAAGTTCAAGGAACAGGAGTAATCAGAAGTGGGGACTTCCTTACGATTAGAATTTTTTTTCGGACTATTTGTTACTAATTTCGGAACATCACTTAAGTACATTTAACATTAATGTAATCAGTACAGTAAACTAATTTAATTCATTTTTAAGTTACAAAAGTCTTAATTATTATTAACGGAATATTTCCACATATTTGAAAAAGCAACAATTGTTCTAAACTGGTGTTCGACTGAAATTAGAAAACGTCATAAACAGAAATCCCGATCTAGATGCATTAAGGGACATTTGTGACAATATAGAAAAAGGACTTGACCCGAAAATGAATCATTGTCATACTATAAATATGTACCTATAACTTTAGTTAATGTTGTGTGCAAAAAGAAATCCTTTCAAGATAGATAATATGGAAAAACTGCTCATAATTTATTTTTAATTCTCCGAAAGAAGATAAATCTTGCGATGACAAAGAAAACTCCTTGCCTGATGAAAACTGTCCCGATTCAGACTTTTTTTTTTTTTTTTTTTTTATGCGATAGGGGGCAAACGAGCAGACGGGTCACCTGATGGTAAGTGACTACCGCCGCCCATGGACACCCGCAACTCAAGGGTCACAAGTGCGTTGCCGGCCTTTTAGGTAGAGGTACGCTCTCTTCTTGAAGGTTTGAAGGTCGTATCGGTTCGGAAATACGGCAGGCGACAATTTGTTCCATAAGCTGGTTGTGCGAGGCAAAAAGCTTCTGGAGAAGCGCACAGTGGTGGAGTGCCAATCGTCCAGGAGATAGGGATGGATATTTTGTCGCGTAGGACGATGGCGGAAACCAGCAGCCGGTATAAGTCCGAGCAATTCCTCTGAACACTCCCCATGATACAAGCGATAGAGGATGCAGAGTGAAGCTACATCTCTACGCAACGCCAAGGTGTCAAGTCGATCAGAAATATCTTGGCAGTCGATGATGCGAGTCGCTCTCCGTTGAATGTGGTCAAGAGGGAGAAGCTTTTACTGGGGTGCACCTGCATAGAGATGAGAACAGTATTCCACGTGTGTGGCCGAACCTGCGCCTTATAAAGTTGCAGGTGGTGGGCCGGAGTAAAATACTGTCTCGATCTGTTTAGCACACCAAGCTTCTTCGAGGCTAATATGGCCTTACTCTCTAAGTGACCGCGAAACTGGACTTCGCTTGATATATCGACGCCAAGGATTCCGATACTGGCTGATGCAGTTAGGGAAGTGCTCTCAAATTGAGGTGATACGACCAATGGCATCTTTTTAGCGGTGAACGCGCAAACCTATGTCTTCGTGGGGTTAAATTGGACTAGGTTAAGTCGACCCCAATCTGAAACTTTTGATAAAGAAGTTTCGATTTCAGACACAAGTTTGGATCGGCTTTCGATGACGTTTACCCGAGGAATGTTAGCGCGGCCGGTGTAAAGGGCATCACTCGTGCTATCGTCTGCATAGCAATGGATGCTGCTAATCTGCAGCATGTCGTTGATATGCAGAAGAAACAGCGTGGGTGATAGCACACAGCCTTGTGGGACACCAGAATTAACAGACTTGGAGTCGGAGCATGCACCGTCAACAACGACCTTGATGCTTCTGTCTGTAAGAAAACTGGTGAGCCAATTGCACAGTTTCTCGGGAAGCCCATAGGAAGGAAGCTTCGCAAGGAGCGCTTTGTGCCAGACCCGATCGAAGGCCTTCGCCACGTCCAAACTAACGGCCAACGCTTCCCCCTTGGTCTCGATCGCCTGTGCCCACCGGTGAGTCAAGTATACGAGAAGATCACCAGCTGAACGACCCTGACGGAAGCCGTATTGTCGATCATTGAGGAGCTGGTGGTCTTCTAAGTACCGGAGGAGCTGGCAGTTAACAATGGATTCCATTATCTTGGAGAACAAGGAGGTGATGGATATGGGTCTGTAGTTGGACGGATCCGAGCGATCTCCTTTTTTAGGGATTGGGTGCACTAGAGCTGTCTTCCATGAGTTCGGGACTACGCCAAGAGAGTAGGAAAGCCGATAAAGGCGCGTTAAAACCGGTGCTAACTCTGGAGCACACGTCTTCAGCACGATAGGAGAGATTCTATCAGGCCCACTCGACTTATGAACGTCGAGGGAAAGAAGCGCTTTACGCACTGCCCTTTGTGTAAACCGGACTTCCGGCATGCGGGTATCGCACTGCGGTATGGTCGGCGGTGCGTTTCCCCCGTCGTCCAGGGTCGAGTGGACAAAGAGTTTGCCAAGAAGATCGGCTTTTTCTTTAGCGTCGTGGGCCAACGAATTATCTCCTATGCGCAGTGGTGGAAGGGATGGCTTACAAAAGTTCCCCTGGACAGCTTTGGCAAGAGACCAGAATGCACGAGTTCCGGAGGGGAGACTAACTAGTCTCTCGCCAATTCTGCCGATGTGAGCCGACTTCGCCCCAGCAATTACTCTTTTGAGGGACCTGGAGGCAAAGTTAAATTGCTTCTTTAATGTGCTGGTCTTTACATCCCGTGCTGTCGCTGCATTAGCCCATGCTTGGTAACATTCCTGCTTTCGGCGGGACGCCGCTTTGCAGGTTCGACCAAACCAAGGCTGGGGCTTGCCACCTGTGGGAATCAGGGAGAATGGAATGAAAAGTTCCATACCCTGAAGCACAACATCCGCGACAGAGTCAGCAACGACATTGGGATCATCCGGCGAGAAGCAAACCTGCCTCCATGGGTAGGATGCAAAGAATGTTCTCATTCCATCCCAGTCTGCTGACCTACAACATCAACATCAACTATAATTATACTCTTAATTATATATATCTTAGTGTATATATATTAATTATTGAGGTTGATTTCTGTTTACGTTTAGTTCCAATAATTGTACAAAATGAATAATGGTATGAAAACCTATAAATTGTTTTGTTTTTATCTCTACCTTGTTAGTTCTAATTATTAAAACGTTATGTAAATTAAATTAGCGCGCTTAGTTTTACCTACGTCATTCAAAGGAAGATAAGGAGATAACCTTTATTTTTTTAAAACAATAGAATTCGTGCACTCTTTTTTTAAACAGGAACATATGACTGATACATATGAATTCGATTGTTGTTATTAATTTAAATTTTATTAATTTTAGTAAAATTGTTACAAAGTTCTCTCAATATTTGTCAACAAAAAGCTTTTTTTACTTTATAAAACACCAAGAACACTCTTGACGTTTTGTTTTTCTTGACACAAAATTTTTTGTAATTACTTTGTTGTCATATAGACCTACAGACACACATACATAAAAACAAACTAATTTCACCTTCATAAAAATAATACTGGAGACTAATCTAAAACATGACTTGAACGATACCTGAGGTTCAAGTGACACAGCTTGATTTAAAATTAACCCAATTAGTCTTCGACAGAAAAACACTTCGCATTTTATAGGTTTATCTTTTTCCTCTTGTTTCTGCAAACAGTCTTCACTATTAGCAGATACTAATTACACAGATTACGGTAGATCGGATTTTTTTTATACTACTCTGTACGAAATTAAAAGTTCCAGTTTAAATAAAATTTCTTGTACTTTGCTAACTCAACCAGAGTTAGCAAAGTACAAGAAATTTGAAATACTTACGCCAAGAGCTGTTTTTTTTTCTCAAAACGAATAATAATGTGCAGAGCGACTGAAAGTTAAATATGATGATACTGTCCTTTTCTTTTCCTCTTTTTTTCTACGTAAGTAATAATGCATATACATATAATAATGTATATATAATAATGTATATATAATAATGTATATATAATAATGTATATATAATAATGTATATATAATAATGTATATGTAATAATGTGTATAACAGTTTTTTTTTCTGATATATTTAATACTTTTAAATTAGTAACATCTTTTCTCCCTCATTATGTCTTTGCACCTACCACTTTTATTTCTGCAACACCTTGCAGGTTGACTGGCAGAGAATGCCCAAGGCATGAAGTCCGCCTTGTACAATAAGTTTAGTAAAGCTTAATAAATAAATATCGTTAGGACAACTTAGAAAGGCAATGTATTTAACCTTTAATGTGATGGAGAACTTTATGAATAAGATGTGGCCAAATGTGGATTTACATATCATTAAACATTGACATTTTAACAATAATTGTTTTAGATGACTATTTTATGAAATTGGCCACATCATGATATGGTCACAGCAGTCAGCCTACCAATACAAACATTTTATTCACCATGCTTACATAATTTTAGTAAAAAAAAATATTTATTTTACTTACCTTCCTTGGACAAAGCAAATGTGGTGTGAACATGGTGGCCAACGTATCTGGTGACATTCTATTAGAGGCCTCATTGTCTGCAACCAGCCTTAACAGCCGTAGTAATCTTTGTAAGAAACTCCTGTGAGAAGGGGTTAGCAACAAGAGGAGCAGTTGAAGTGCTGTCAGGAGCTTTACTTCTGATGTTTCTGCATTTGGTGGATATTGAACTGTGAAATGTTATAATTTGATTATATTATCTATATGTTGTCATTTTCTTCTCTTAATCTTCTCCTTATTTAGCACATTAGCAGATTTTATATGAGATAATTGGCTGGTAAGATTAATTAGTTTTAGTTCTAATAATTATTTCTTCTTTGTCAGTTTTAATCCGTAGATGCTTATGTAGTTCAGCAGTTTAAATAAATCTAACTAACCAATGAATCTAAATTCATTTTTGTAATAAATAGTAAGGGCTTAACCAGTTATTTGTTTTAGGGATTTACAAACAGTTATAAACTAAAGACAATTACAACAAATGGCGAAATTAACTATGACTAAATGTGCACTATGAAGACAATATGAGTTTAGTTTTATATGAAATGTAAGTATTGTGTGTCACAAGTCAAGGATTGCAGGTTCGATCCAAACATTATTATAATTATTTTTCTTTAATGCGAAATGAGCAGGCGGGTCACCTGATGGTAAGTGACTACCGCCACCCATGGACACCGGCAACTTACCCTACCCCCTTTCTTATCTTTGTGTGGTAAAGCCTCCAGAATAACAAGATGTCTCAAAAACATATATACAACATAAATACAAATGTTCATTTAACTTGTAACGCCACATAAGTTAAAAATAGCAACTTTACAGTACAGTAAATACAATGCGTAATGTTAGTTACATACCATTACAATACAGTTTTATATTTTGTGTCAAATTCAAATTAGCTCTATTATTTATACAATTACTATTCTTTGATAAAATTTGTTTTTTTTTTTCAAAGAATTTTAGCAACTAATGAGGGTCACACATTACTATATTCTTGTTTGTTCTTACCTGCTAAAGTACAATATGTCTGATAGTATTGATCCATCAGTAAAGGCTGAGGTAGTTCAGCTAGAAAACCTTTCAAGACAGAGGCACAATCATGGACAGTAAATTTTCCTTCATCTAGGCCAAGCTTGGAGCCTGTGAGAAGTTGGTTCTTTAACTCCTGCTGGCGGGATAGAGAGCCTGTTCGTCTGAATATTCCTTCCTGGGTAACATCTGAAATTATTTTTGAAATTATATACATTTGATGTGGTAAACTTGTAGGAGTTAAAATAAATACTTTTGTAATTCCTTTGGTAACACTCATTAAAAATTAAATCTTTTTTGTTGTCAAATCAGTACATGTGGGAAAAACCACTCATGTTTATGAAAAATAAGTCAAAAACAATACATACATGCCTGTATCCCCTAAGGGGTAGGCAGAAGTGTATTGAACACATTGTTTTTAATCTTTTATATATATCATTGAGGGTGGCATTATGTCCAGTAGTCCAGAGTGTCGTGTCGGAACACCATGTGGTTTTAGTCAGTTAGATTCCGACATAGCCACTTTGCAGAGTTTTATTTGATGAGGTGGTACACGAGGGGGTTAGTGCATGTTAAAAAAATAAATACCATGGTTGGTACAATTTGATGAAAACATTGTTTAGTAAACAAAGATGCTATACCTTTTAAATATTATTTAGATTACATTGTGAGCACACACCTAAAAACTAAGTACAAAGGGTCTCAACAAACATACAAACAATGGAAATAATAAACACCCACACTCAAAACAACTGTTTGTAGATCACACAAATTTTTGTTCTGTGTGGGAATTGAACCCACAACAGCAGCAGCAGCAGTCAGGGTCACTAACCACTAGACCAACAGGTCAGTCTAACAAACATTGTTTTGTATCTATTCTAAATTACCTGTTTCAAATCTGAATGTCATATTGTATTGTAATATTGTAAAGCTGTTATTAAGTGATTATAAAATGTCTGCTATCCTAATCCTAACTAATATTATAAATGCAAAGTAAGTTTGTTTGTTTATTAAACTTTGATCTTTAAAGTACTCAACTGGTCTTCATGAAATTTTGTATGAAGATTATCAGAGCTGAGGTACAGTAGAGAACACAGAGTATATATGGTATGTTACCTACAAAAAAAAGGTAATGTTCAAAAAATCATACAATCTTTTATTCAAGCAGATTTGCATTTGAAAGTTAATCATAGACTATAATATAGCACAATCAAATAAACCATATACTTACTGTCTGGCTTAGATAAAAAATCTATTAGCTCAGTAACTCTCTGAATGCCTTCTTCTGTTATTGAGTTCACTTCAACAGAATTCTTTACACTATTTACATTTATTTGACTAGAATTGGAACTTTTTGTTTTCTTGTGGAAATTCCACCGGAACTGTTTTGGTTTATCAGTTGAACAATCAACACTAAAAACAGATAATTACAATAAAAGATAACTTTTAATTTGTCAGTAAGGCAAGGCAAAAACAATTTTAGTAAATGATTTAAATGTAAAATTTTATGCAGATTATAAAGAAACAAAGCAATACACTATATTGTGAAAATGTTTAGGAGGCCTATGAATTAAGGCACAAATATATCTGAAAACATAATCGTTAGTCATATAAAAAAATCCAAAAAGTGCAAGGTTTAATTACAAACAAAACCATCTAATATAAAAACTAAAAATATAAATAAAAACTTCTATCATGGAGAACAACCACATCAAAAAAACTAATTTGTACATTTTAAGGATGATGTAAACATAATATTTTTTTTTAGATTTTGATATTTAAGAGTGAAAGCTCTATTAATATACTAGTTTTTTTTTATGCGATAGGGGGCAAACGAGCAGATCAGACGGGTCACCTGATGGTAAGTGACTACCGCCGCCCATGGACACCCGCAGCTCAAGAGTCACAAGTGCGTTGCCGGCCTTTTAGGTAGGAGTACGCTCTTTTCTTGAAGGTTTGAAGGTCGTATCGGTTCGGAAATACGGCAGGCGACAATTTGTTCCATAAGCTGGTTGTGCGAGGCAAAAAGCGCACAGTGGTGGAGTGCCAATCGTCCTGGTAATGGGGATGGATATTTTGTGGCGTAGGAATGGAAATGGAATTTTGAAATTATTTTTTTCTAGACATCCACTGCTATTCATAGTAGATTTCTTAAAGGCAGCCGGAAATAGGTTATAACGAACTTTGAATACTCACTCGTCGGAATTTATATCTACAACAAACGATAAATGCATACGAACTAAAGTAAAAAACTGTTCTAAATTCTCTTTCCTTAGTCTTTCTATGACTGTTATGTCCGTGGAAGTCATTGTTATTCATGAGTTGCACGAAAAAACTATTTAAAGTTACTTCTGTATACTCTATTTCACACACATATTATCAGTCACATATAACGAACGAAGAGTAGAACTATAGTATATTAGTACAAATAACAAACATAATGTTACGAATTCTATGCTACTCTTTAAAGAAAATATCACAAAATAACAACTTTACATTGTTTTTAAATGTCACTATAACACAACGGAAAAACATGGTGTTACCAACTGTTAAACAAATTTACTTCTTAACTCTTGTAAAACCAAACAAATACCACTATGGCGAGACAGAAAAATCATTGGATGTGGTAGATATTTTCAATCTTCATTTTGCTCTAGGCAGAAAAAGTTTATATATTATTTTATTCAGTAACAAATATCGTACATTAATCATTATATTTATCTCATATGAAATACCCCATATATTCTAAGGTATTTAAATTGTAATTCATAACAATTAAAATGCAAGGATGTAGATTTTAATTAATGACACAGCACACAATGCCAAATCTATACACAACGAATTGTTACTTACCTATTTATATCATCATCATCATCATCATGAATAAAAATAAATATCTGTAAATAGTTTCATAACAGAGTTTTTTTATAATCACCTGATCACCTGATGGTAAGTGACTACCGTTGTCCATGGACACCTGCAACTCAAGTCTTATGCAGCTCGGGTTATGTGGGTGGGGGGATACGGAGCTGGGAAAGAAGAGACGGGGATGATGAGATCGGAAAGAGTAGAGAGGAAAGAAAATAGATGGAGTGGCAGTGGTAAAGCAATGCTTAGGCACGAATGGGCCGGCTCGACCGTTGCAATACCACGGTCTCACAGAAAACCGGTTGTGAAGTAATGCTTGCGTTGCATTTGCCCGAAATGAGTGCGGTTTCCGGAGGCCCAACTCCCCCTCTCCTCTTTCACATCCCCTCATCCCCCCTCTCTTAATACCCCTCCTCGCATCCCCTATCCCTCATCACCCTTAAAGGCGAGCAGCGCACTTACAACAGGAGTTGCAGGTGTCCATGGACGGCGGTTATCACTTACCATCAGGTGACCCGTCTGTTCGTCTGACCCCATATTGTGTAAAAATAAAAGTTGGGCCTTTGCAAACCTCACTAATTTCAGGGCACAACAGATTTTCTCTGAGGCTGTGGTATCGCACTTGTCGAGCCCGCCAATTCGTGCCTCTATGACTTAATGACAATAACACAGCGTCAAACAGTTATTAACCTATCTTTTCCTTTAAGTTCTAATATGTTTAATAACTTGCGGTCATGGCACTTCACCATAGAAAAAAATAAATAAATGGTAGATATATTTTAATACTAGGTAATAACAGTCTTAGAGTATAGAAATTGTAACTCATTAGATATTTAAAACATATCATCATGTCCCATTTCAGCTAGTAAATTGAGTCCTCTTTCTTTCAAAGCTTTTGATAGTAGCTTTTGTTGTTCAATCTTAGCATCCTGTTCCCGTCTTTGTGCATCAAGAATATCATCTACAGATACTTCTGTCAATGGTAAGTTGTCTTCTTTATCCTTATCCTGGGTAACAGAATACAATAATTTAATGTTGTAAATATACATATGCATGAATAACAACACATTAAACATAAAACAAACATTAGAAATTGTAGCATGATGTTTTATAGCCTATTTGTAAATACTTTATATAATACAAAAATACATTTTTAATTTGGTAGTTCCACTCCTCCCAGTGGTGTTGTAAAAGGTGACTAAGGGATTGGAATGTTATCTATCAGACAGTATGTGTACGGTCATATAGTGCCCAGTTGACGTCAATAGGCTTTGCCCCCTACTATTTAAGTGGGACCCAACTTAAATTGGCAAAATGTAGTTTTTATTACACCTCTGCTTGACCCTTAGAGGATACAAGGGTGAACACATGTATGTATGTATGTACACACATATGTATCATCAAACATCCAAATTCAAGAAACCATCTAACAAACACTAAGAAACTCATCAGTTTCATATGTTAGTACAGTTTATGAGCTCAAAATCAGCATCCTTTGCTTAATAAAATAAAAAGAAGACAACCCATACTTACAATTTCACCAAGAAGAACCACATTTTCTCCTCTAACGATAAATATTCCTCTGGGAATATCTCCATATTCTCTACCAACATGAATCCTTTCTATGGTTTTGTGTAGAACTAGATTTGCAAACTGATCCACGCAGCGAAGATAGCCAATCAGAGTTCTCCCATCCCGCAGCAGCACCATAAGTTTCTCTTATAAAACAAGAATTATTGGATAAAAAAAATGGAAAACATGCGATGATGTTACTGATGTTTAAAAGACACCTACTATCCAGTTCATCTAGTAAGTGTGCAGTCCCAGCTAAGGGATTTATATTGGCAGACATCGTAGAGTTTTTAAAGTTAACAGAATATATAATCAATGATATTTTGTCAAAAATGTGCGAGCAAGGTACCCATACACAATTTTGATATTTTTATTTATAAGATGACAATGGTGACATTGACACACGGCACACAGCCAGTCATAGTTGACATTAATTAATGTCAATCAAAGCAACCTAAAAGTAAAGACAGAAAGGTACAAAGAATATGAGTCCATAAACAACTAACTAACTACAAAGAATATACAAAAAGGCAAAAACAGTGATATGTATTATGAGATTATCGATTATTCCTGTTCAGGAGTATCAATGTACTTATCATTCAGCTTATATAAAAATCCAGGCCACGAATTGTAATAGCATATCAAATGTACTTGTGTTGTACATGTTCTTGGAAGAGGTGATATTTCCTAATAAAAATCGAAATCACTGTATGGAATGTTAATTTACAGCAACTGTAATTTTTGAAACTGCTTGATTCATATTCCTGTTTAGTCGATGATCAAAATCAAAGTGATAAATCAAAAGCTGGTTGCTTTATACAATTGAAGTATCAAATATTGAAACGGTTCGACATTCGATTTTATAAGAGCTCCTTTTTTAACTTTCTTCATGTTGCATCCCACATCAGAGGTCTACCCATCTTCCGTGGTAGAAATGACATACCACCTGGGCTCTTCCCATCGTCTCATATCAGACCATTGGTCTCACAAACGTCTAGACACCGGCGTGACAAGAACACGACTTAGTAAGTCATTAATGTTGGCATGTCCTGATATAGGGCCAGCACTTCTGCTAAAAGAAATTATGTCCTTGACCGTCAACAGCTTCTCTTCTCGGAGAAACACAAGGAGCTTCTAGACGAACCACAAGACGGAAAGTGCTCAACTGAAGAGAGGACGGATTTACAGGTAATAAAGAATTGGGACAGACCATCTTCCACTTTCAGAATTAACCAGTGTATTTGTTTTAATTTTCCTTGTTAACTCTTCTGTGCTATATATGTGTTAAATATTTCCAAGGTTTTGATGATCGTAGTGCATATGTAAATCGGGGTACAAAAAGACAAAAGAATTATAGTAAAAGCCGAATGTCGATTTATTTTAAGTAAAAAGTTTTTTTATATTGCTTTGTAGAAATTGTTGAAAACCTTCTTTCCAAACCCGTCACCAGACAGGTCCCAAGAAATAGAAGACCAATTTGTTTTTAACTTCTATGTCAGGTTTTTATTAATCAATTTGGCATTAGTAGATCCAGGGCCATCTAGGTAGGCTGTAATGTAATACAAAAATTTGCAGAAATCTTAGTTTGCAATTGACAAACCTTTACGTGCATGTACATACACGCCAGTAACAGATATTTTATAATATAAAATGTTACCAATAAATAATTTGCCTTATGCTATCAACAAAACAATATAAAAAAACATTCAAATAAAATGAGAACCAAACCATGGTTTTGCTAACTTTTTTCCTCCATGTTTCTTTTAATTGTTGTAGAAACTTATTAAAGTGTACATTTCAGTAACTTTTAAACACAAAATTGATAGCGCATTGCCATGTTACAAGACTTAATTCTTTGTGTGTTACTCAATATAGAGCCGTGCTTAGGCACGAATGGGCCGGCTCGACCGGTGCAATACCACGGCCTCACAGAAAACTGGTTGTGAAGTAACGCTTGCGTTGCATTTCCCTGAAATGAGTGAGGTTTCCGGAGGCCCAACTCCCTCTCCTCTTTCCTCTCCCCACATCCCCCCTCCACTTTCCAATCTCCTCGTCCTACCTCTCTTCTTTCCCCTCAACGCACTCTGATCTGTTCCTGATTACAATCAAAAGCGGGCAGTTACGACTCTTGAGTTGCAGGAGCCTATGGACGGCGGTTGTCACTTACTGTAATATAATAGACATATAAGAATTACATTAGATAGAATAATTATGACAAAGATATTGATAGGTAGTGCAGTGTCAAACATATGACCAGAGTTGTCACTGTTACCATAAATACTACATTCAAAGAGGTTGCATATCGCTTCACTTACCATCAGGTGAACCGTCTGTTCGTGTCCCCCTATAGCATAAAAAAAAAGAAAAAGAAAAACTGCCAAGAAAACATACTACGAATTGCGGTAGAATCCTAACAAACATGTGGACACACTGTTTGTCTGACTGTTAGTACAATTCTGTTATGAGCTGTCACTGAAGCGATTGTGTTCCGTACATTCACATTTCATCGAAATTATTTATTGGACCTTTGAGTAATCATAAAGCGTGATAACAAATATTTATTATTGATTGTGCTATGTTGTGTAGTGTCATTGCAATCGGAACAGCTGTAATACTTTTAGTAATATCGTATCGAAAAAATGGAACAGGACGATGAAATCAAATCCGGTTGTTTATTATTTCCGCCTGCTGGAGGGAATGTGTTCAGTAAATTTCCTAAAAAGGTACTTAATTATTTTATTACGACTAATTATAAAAGATTAATATTCTGCAATCGTGCATATTCTCGTAAAATCGTATGGTTAAACGGTGACTATAATATGTATTCAAACAAGTCATGACTCAATTCATGGCTGGTCTGAACAAGGGAGTAAAATTAGCAGTGAAAAACTCGTATGCAACTTTGCTTTTTGGCTATTATACTCTTTCGCATTTTAATGAATAATGTTTTGATGATAAAAAATTATAATTGAAAAAATACTTTAATGTTTGCATATTGTTTTTTTTTACTATTTATGTATATAAGGAAATAGATGCTCATATTATAGTAGACTGTGCTAATACAATAAGCACCACTTTGATTATGATAAATATTATGATTTTATATATTAATAAATAATAATTTGGTAATATAATAAACAAAATTTCTAATAGAAACATATCTCCATTTTTTTTCATCTGTAGGTTCCAATACAAAAAGTCTAAATTATTAAAAGACAGACTATTTCTTATTAGACAAAGCAATTACTGATTTTTACTGATGATTGGAAAAAAAATTCCCCATGGAAAAGTGATTGTAAAATTATACACATTAAAACTGTCACATTTATTTAAATAATATTTTGTTTATTTCATTTATCTGAAGAGCATAAATATCTTGTTGATGTTTATGCTCCTTATATATTTTTCTAAATTTATCACAAAACCCAAAAAAAAACCTTTTTAGCAGCACAATAAAGGAAATTTTAAAGAGACAAAATATCTCCTACCAAAAGAAATCATTATTCATTCCTTCTGTTATTATGACCATATTTTGTGTTGTCTTTTATCAAAACGTGAAAACCTCAAAACCTTTCTTATCCAAAAAAATAATAAATATTTTTATCAAACAACAACAATTTTCATTTATATTTTAGATTAGATGATAGTTTAGAATTATATGCAGAGTTGGTTCATGGCTATTGTAAAGGAAAACATCACTAATCTAAGTAGGATATAGCTTATATGTGTATAATATATTGTATAATTGAATTGTTGCATAAGTGGTAATTTGTGGGATTTTTTTTATCTGAAAAAATGTAATCCGATACATCCATGGTACACATTATGCTAAGATTACTTTCAAAAAACTTAAAATTTTTCATAGAACTAGTCACTCCAAAAAAAAAGAATCTTTGATTTATATTTCTGTAAATCTTTATTTTATTTAGTTATTTATAACTATGCACTTTCTTCACAGGACTTTTAAACCTAATACTTCAGTATAATTTGTGTATGATATATTATGTACATATTAAAAAAGGTATTTTATTTTATGGCAGGTACTTTTAGCTGGCAACATGCATGAGAATAAAGAAGTTGTAATATAATTAAAAACAAATTAACATTTATTCTTATTCATCTACAGAAAAATTGGCAACAGAAGCATTGCATACTCTTCAGTGCCAGCAAACAAGGAATTGAACGCCTCGAAATTTATGACAACAAAGATGAAGTGACAACTGGTTCTATACCTAAAATTATCACTCTTGAAAATTGTATCAAAATTACTCATTCTAGTCCTAACATGATAACGATATTTACTAAGTCACACACGCAACAGCTCAGCTCACAGACAGAGGCAGAAGCCTTAGAATGGGTAACAGCTTTGCAGTCTGTAGCTTTTCGGGGAAGAGATTCCAGTCCTATTGGTTGTGATGAGGACAATGATCTTTATTGCTCGTCCGGAGAGGGTGTATTTTCGGTAAAAATGTGCCCATCAGAAGCCTCAACCAGATGTGGCTTTGAACCAATCCGATATATCCTCTTGCTCACTTCAAATGCCTTAGAATTAAGAGATATTAATGATGATAAATTATATGCTACTTGGCCATATAGGTATGTAAGACGATATGGTTATAGACAGGGTAAATTTACATTTGAAGCAGGTAGAAAATGTGATACTGGAGAAGGAATCTTTCACTTAGAACACCCAAATCAGTCTGAAATATTCAAGTGTCTATCCTTAAAAATGAAAACTATGAAGCAAATGATAGGTAATGATAATTTAAACAGCCCTGAACACAGTGAGTTTAATATTCAACCCAGTGCCAACTTGTTCCCTGGATCTAGAAGCCCTTTAGTAGCAGCAAGACCTGATGATCTAAATTTAAGTTCTCTTTCATTTAAGAGTACTTCTATGTGTAGCCAGCCAAGTATATGTTCAGAGAGAGACACAGTACCTTTGCTTATGCCAAAACCAGCTCTAAAACCTAAACCTTTAAAACCTCCACGTAAAATAATTAACCTTGTGAAAAACAAAGAAGTTCCAAGTTCTGATGAAAGCATAGACTTTGGGAGGTACAAAAAACTTGACAACTATGAACCAATTGAGCAAAACAGAGAACAAAGTTCACCTTCAGTGCCATATGATAGGGTTGAAGTAAGAAGTGAGGCATGGAAGACACTAGGGATAGACACTCCAGATCACACAGAGTTCACACCAAATTTGGGTGACAATCCAAATTGTATGAAACTGATATCAAGATCTCAGGATAATTTGAACACTACAGGGCCAGAGGCTTCAAGAATAATTTTATTGCCTAGTCCAGTAGTGGATCCAGAAGATGAGAATTATGATAGATTGCAGTATTTTGGCTCAACAAGCAAATTAAATAAGTCCTCAAGATATAAAAAGATTGAGGCCAGGCCTACAACATTAGCCCTTAGTGAGGCTAAGAATAAAGATACTTGGAATGACTATGATGAGGTTGAAAATGTAATGCAGACTGCTAGACTGGCTGATGACTCTCATCTTGGTTATGGCATGATACGAAAACCTAACACTCCTGGGCCTCAAGTACCTACAGCTGCCCAAGTACAAGCTTTGCAAAATCAAGTTGGTCTGGAAGAGATCAACCATAATAATTGCAATGGTACTGACTATGCTATTGTAAGCCGTCCAAAAAGAGTATAAAATATTTGTTTATATACTGAAGAAGAAAATATTATTAAGACTGAAATGACTTTTATCAGTGATTGTTTACTCAATTACTTGTTTATTAGATTAAGATCAAATTCATCAAGGCAAAATATTGTCTAAATTACTTATGATGTCTACTAAAGAGAATGGATCTACCCTTTTTGTAAACTTACATAGGAGCTTAAATTCCAAAAATTTTGAGTCCTATTCTTTGACATCAATGTAAGAGCTCCGTTACCCTACCACCTAGAAGCAATAATTATTAGTAATTGCAGCATAACCATGATTAAATACATAACTGAATAACTTATGACTTATGAGTACTCAGCTGTGAATTGCCAAGAGAAAGTAAGTTTGATGTGGTCATATAAAGCTGTTACTTAATAAACAGGGATTTCTGTGGGTGAGCATACTTTGTTATAAAGACTTGTTAAAAGTCTTATATTCTTCGTATAAATACCATTAAGTCTCATCTTGTCACTATCTCTAAGGAGGATAGTAGTAGCAGGACCAGGTTTAAAAGGATTCTAGTGTTGGAATATTTGACCAAGATTTTATTCAATTGACCTTTAACTTCATATTTTAAACAATTAATACTACTTTTGAAACCATTCTCTTCTAAGACAACCTTCCAAATACGAATTTGTGCATTCCCTATATCATTCTATTGCAAAAATGTTTAACATTGTTGTACATTAATTATGGATATGTAATTAACGCACAATTAACAAGTAGGTATGTATTTATAAGAGATTATGAAATTGTATTACATAATGTGATTATATTGTGCCTTATTTTTATATATTATTATTCAGAAATGATTACCAACTGGTGCCAATTTAAAAATAATTGTATTCTCACTTCTTAAAATGAGAAAGTTATTGTTAGTTATATAGGAAGTCTATGTTAGTGACACAGAGAATAGTATTAATGTGAATGAAACAGTGTTTTTCTTTTCTTTATAAAATATTTTTGTAAATGATTGAAGATATAAAAGTAAAGCTTTACTATAAATACTGTTTCCTTTGAATATTCTGGCCATATTTTTTACTTGTAATCTCTTTTATTATGAATGAGAATAAACCATGTAATCTTTGCATTTGTTTTTAATTAATTGTGATCTATCTTTTACTATTGAGACACCAAAAATGTTGTACCAAAAATGAAAGAAGTGACTTTGTCAGGTGCAAGGCAACTCAAGTTGGATGATCTCTCTGTTCAACAGATGAGAGATCTTTAGGAAGATTTAATAACTATTTTATAATACAGACAAACCCGACTTGCAAGCAATTGAAGTTACGGTTTTGGTTTAATATTCCTGTGTAGGAACGACGCTACAAATATTCCAAAGTCAGCAAAACCTCTTTGCTTCCACTCAACCCCCTTTACACACTATATCTCTACCTAACAGCAGCAGACTTGAAAGATGATGATGACAAATGAAGATCTCACGCCTTACTCAGACTGCATCGTCATTGATACAAGTAAATAATATACACATAATAGTTAGGCAGAAGTGTCCTACTAACGTAATAGGGCGCAAGCCTATTGCCGTCTACCGGGCACTGCATGCATAGTCGTCGCTTCGGACTATTATCAATGAGACAGTATGTCTTTATATACTGTCTGATTGATAATAGTCCGATCCCTTAATAGCCTTTCACGACACCACTGGGAAGAGACGGGGGGGCCTTATTGTACTCCACCGTTAACCACGCGGCTTATAAATGATATAATATAATTTACCTATATTACTTTAGTACTTATGTACTCTTATATTTTCTATTGCTGATCTATTATGTAGGTATTGTAGATACCAATAAAACAAAAGATGTTTATGAAAAGAAAACTAACTTTGAATGTTTTGATTACTAGTGCCTCTGTTGACTTCGTAAACATTCGGCTTCGTGATGAATCTTAGCTGATGTAATTATCATATTACTAAACTGTTTGCCCGACTTTGCAAGAGGTTAGTTATGTTTTTCGAGTGTATGTATAATGTTTCTTTGTCACCTGGAGCTTGCTTGATTAATTTCGACATGTAAAATATCATTTGAATCGTGAGTGTCATACTCAACATTTTTAACAATGCTTGTTGAGTTACTGGCAGGTCACAGGCCTTGTCCTGCCCCGAAATCTTTTTGCTTTGGTTAAAGTTAAATGTTCCGGAAAGTTGAAAGTGAAGGGCAGTGGTTTCACCCGTATTCGCTTTAACGAGTGGCTGGCCCTGACACCTGCCATTATGTACAATTATAAGACATCACCAATCCCTCCCAATGAAAAGCCATGGCGTAGACTTGCTATTAGATTGCTTTATCTCAGAACGATGCAATTAACTATGTTCACTACTTCTACTATTTAATAATTCCCTCGTAAGGTGACACTGATATGAGTAGGTAAATATCTAGTTTGTGAAACCAGTTACCTACCCTGTTAGGCAAATCATATGTAAGTTGGTCATGCCTTTACCCGTGATTCTAATGGAAGACTACTAAAGGGAAGCAGTTTTGTTCAGGAAAATTATTTTAAATATTCATTACCTGATCATGTTATCATTATAGAAAACAAGGAAAAACTAATGTGTAGCTGGTACCTATTATAACATCATATCTGTTTATTATTTTTGACTTTAAGGATGAATAATACTTAGTTACTTACTTAGCCTAAATTATATAGGCTAAGCATATTATCTAGCCGAAATCTTCAACCAAAATTAATTAATTAATTTACCAAAACCTTCAAGAAAAGTACTTGCATACTCCTACCTAAAAGGCCAGCAGAGCACTTGTGACTGTTGAGTTGCGGGTGGCAATGGGCACAGTAGTCACTTACCATCAGGTGACCCATTTTCTCATTTGCCTCCTATCCCATAAAAAAAGTTGTCCATTGCATGTTCTACAATGACACTGATCAGAAAGCAGTGCGAGGACAACCTTCGGTTCTAAAACAGATTGTTTAACCGAATTTAAAAAAAAAAGAGGTAGTCATAATTCTAGTTTGTTTATGTGTATTTTACGTGATATCTTTGTCATATGTGATCAGGTTATATATGAAGAAAACCATAAGAAAATGCACTAAGTATGTAATTATTTATTGTTGTTTCAATGTTTTTACAGGGAAGACAATAACACAATTTAGGACAAAATGATGATGAAGTAGGAAGGTTCTCCAGCTTTATAAGACTTTTAAAGGCAGTATAACTGATACGTACATTAAGAAAATTGATACCATATTAACTCAAATTGCATAATTTTCTTGAACATAACAGATTTCAGGTATTGAATAAATAAGTTATTAATAATAGTGAAATATTGACATAGTTAAATTACTTATATCACATTTTGCAGCTACGCAACTCATTGCAATAATCAGATATATGTATGTTCTTTTAAATAGTATCGTTACAAGACACTAAATAATTATTAAATATAAAATTTTCATTTAACTTTATTCAATAGCACCATTGAATTATTGTTTTCAATACCCTTGGCTATTTCATTTGCTATGAACTCAAGATCAGGTGACATAATTTTTTGTACAGTTTCTCCTTTTTCAGCCATTATATCTTCAATATTTTTCTTTCCATTCATGTCAGTGAACCAATTCAAATTGTCAGCAATTAAATGTTTGTTGTTGCAACCATAACATATTACTATTACAACACCTTTGTAGTAAGCTTGTTTTGTAATTAGTTTGTTATTTCTCGTATCACATTTCTTACATGTAAACATTAATTGAAACTTTCCATCTGTTTGTTGTTGTTCTGCAGTTTTAAGCTGAATTTCATTAAACTTGGCTATGTTTGTACTGAAAGTTCTTGGAGAGTGGGCCTTAGGAGTTGAAGACGGTACTGGAACTGCTAATCTTCTTCCAAAATATAAATTTCCATTACTTGGAAAGAATACGACATTATTCAGCAAACGTGGTTTGTGGTACTTCACCACAAAGTCTATTAATGTTTTATGAGACATTTTGTTTTCTAACAAACAGTTGAGATTGATATATCTTCAAATAAAATGTAAAATTCTACAGTAACTACTATTGCGTCACTGCACCAACGGTACATGTGTTTTTAATAAAATATAATATAACCATAGAGTATGTTTGGTTCGCACACTTACAAACGCAGTGACGTTTTAGACATTTTTTGTCACAACGAGCACAGTACTATGATATATATAGACAAATAAAATTGAAGTGTAATATGGTTTTTGCTAAATACCAAAACCATTCCTGAAATACTTGAATGCCTGTCATTTGTTAGGGCTTACTATCTCCAGAACTGGAAAACCAATTGGTCTTCTCCCGTAGAGTATAGTAATTTGTCTTCCCATTCCGGAGATAATTCACGGTTCCGTTACTCTCTTGACTTTAACTGACAGACAGCTGATTTTATATGGAGTAGAGTTCTCTTTAATTTAGCAAAAGAATTAGAGTTCCAAAATTTTTTTTTTGGCGGTCAAAAATCCTTGTTATTGACGTTGCCCGGCACTGTTAATTTGTAATAATATTTTCATCAGTATTCGGTACATATGGTGACTATGTGTTTTCCTATGGATATTCGCATTTGATATTTCAATTTTAAAGTTTCAAGCGGAATTCAGATTTTTATATTATTTGGCATGATATTCAGTCAGTCAAAGGAGACAAATAATACTGTTATACTTCAGTCATTTGCTATGTGCCTGTGCGTAACTTATCTATTAATTTCTATGTACTTAGTAATATATAAGAATGTTACTGAGCAGTCTGGTTACCACAGTAGCTCCTACTAGTTTGCATAAGTCATGAAATAGCTTGAGAAGTCTGGTTTGTTAAAATTTCATATCATGTCTGTCCAACAATTCCTTTTGGACATTTCTATAGTAAAGCAGTTTCAGTTAATGTATTAAATAGGTTAAGTATCAGTTGCATCTTTAGGTAAATTATCAACTTCAACTTTAAATTATCTTAGTCACCTTCAAAGTAACTGTCATCGACTGTCAAATTAATTTGACGCTGTTTTGTTGACTTTTATTCCAATTTTCTGGGACAGCATGGCCTAAAAAGTTCGTTTTCTCCAGTTGACTAAAGTTTACTTGCCTACCTTCATAATGTTGTCGTAAGACAATCTTTGTAATCACAGATTCAATACGCTTGTCTTGATATCTTTGTAATTCTCTTCGGTGCCTTTCTGTACATTGAAAGGAGCTTCATCGTCTTACAGAAATGTTTTGAATATTGGTAAATAATTGTGTACTTGCAAAATTTATTAGTTATCCAAATCATAGATAATTGTAAAAAATGGAATCAGTGTGGTTTAAGCCAGAACTATCGGATGCTATTATGCAAAATGATGAAATATTTGATCGCACGACGAGTATCGTTACCGGTAAGTAACCAATTAAATTACGTCCGTTTGCTTTAATTAAGATGTCACTTAAGTTAATTATACTTGAGGAACTACTTATATCTGGGAAGTGTCAGTACATACACTCAATACTTAAATATTTTATTACCTAAATACTTCTTATAGTATACAATTCATACTTTGAGTGTATGTTTGAATGGGCACTTTTTTGTATTTATTGACTTCAAGCATTATCTTCGGTCTCTTGTTATTTTATCCAGCTTATCAGTAACAGATCAAATACCTTGAACTTTAACAGTAAAGAATAAGATTAGATAAGAAAAGACCTTGAGCTGCAGGTGTTGTATATGGCAGGGTAGTCACTTACATTAGGTGACCTATTTGCTTGTTTGTTAGTAGTTAGTTTTTTTTATACAGGAGTGTATAAAAAAAACTTTCAGTATGAAGCTGATGTGAAGCTTCTATAATTACAAATGTATGTTCAACTTGTATTTGGACCTGAACACTAACATAAAGTCATAGAGTATTAATATCAATAATTTCAATATTTCAGATATTGTCACTGGACATATAGACCTCTCAAATATAGTAGAAAACATGGGTGCTGTATTAACCCACAAAGAAACAGAAAATCGTTGCAGAGGAATGCGCTTTTATACAAAAATCTTAAAAGAATTACCACAAAATATTTTGACAGACACGCAAATCCAATTCATATCAACATTTTACATAGGCCGTTTAAATGATCATCACAGCATCATACCATCTGTTATAGAAGGTTATCTAGCAATAATTGATATGACTAACTACAAAGTAAACAGCAGCGCCAACTTCTTAGCTACTTTGTTCAGAGAAGTGTCCTGTCAAGCACAGTTGCGTCAAGACAGATATAATATATATTTGCTTATTCAGAAGCTGATGGAGAAGGATCTAGAATGTAAGTTGAGTTTTTATTTAATTTATAGTTTCTGCTCCAGAGATCAATTCAGAGTTAATTTGTACTGTCAGTATGGTACAGAGGTTCCCAAACTGAAAACTAGTAAAATTTTAAAAGTGGTCTCTTATAAGACTGATTATAAATTGAGTAATAGTTTGTTAAACATGCATGTACTTCAGTATGTAATTGTAATCTTTGGAAGTCTTCATCATTGCTCCACTGCCTCTGGCCTACTTCTGCTAGGGTATGGCTGCTCTTCCCGTTACCCCCAGGTCAGCTGAGTCATTGAGGCTGGAACTCGTTCTGTGCTCTCCGGTGCCTGATGCATCTTCAGCGGGACATGAGAGTAGTTGTTCTCTCCCTCTCGTTTAGGACCATGTATAACAGAACCATGTTCTCCGGAGAGCGACATCCCGCACCGATAGCCGTCGTGAGGTTTGACTCGCTTTTGCGCCCACTCTGTGCACTCCACTAAAGTGTGGTGTGCAATGTCCTCGCGACAGCCTTCGCATAGATAGCACGCAGACGTTGGCTCCCGGCCTATACGACACAGATACTTAGTGAGTATATTCGACCGGTAGGAGAGGCTGTCATGTTGCCTCTTTAGCCAATCCTCCATAACGTGTCTTATCGCCGCAATTGTGCTGTGCTCTTCGCTCGGTCGCTCAAGTTGTTCTATCCACTCGGCTATTAAGACCTGGTGGAGCTGAGACCGTTTTGCCTCGCTTTCACTAGGCCATGGATCGTAGCGTAGCGCAGCCCCTTTCCAGCGCCTGACGAACAATCTATGGCTATATTGCAATGAAAAACCAAAATGCCGTGTCAAACCTGATTTTAATTATTAAGACCGATAAACAACTCAGACCCATATAGAAGTTTTCACATGGGGCGGCACTTTGCAAGTCTTGACACGTGTTGTACTGAATGTACATTTTTACAGTTAACAGTGTTAGAGATTCTCAAAATAGATTACTCAAAAACATTAAGGCATGTTTTAAAAAAGGAAAATAACGTTAAATAAACAGCCTATCTGATTCATATGCCTAATTGGAAAAAGCCAGTATACAAAAAAAAGGAAAAAAAATTGTAAAATTAGAACCATAAAGCATTTTCTTTAAGTCTTAATACGACGATATTCACCGAAATACAAGCCTGTCAAAAACCGTAAAATTTGGATTTCTTTTACAAATGGATTTTTATATATCCCAAGCTATATTCAATTAATGGTTGACTATATTGTTGCGCCATCGAGAAAAATAGTCTGGAACAATCTACAAGACGCGAGAACGAAGGGACAACGCCATCTAGTGTCGGATAGCGCGCAACTGTGGACATTATGACGCTAGATGGCGCTACAAGTAGCTCTAGAATAATCTATTTAGTCTAGAGCCATCGATCGAATATTATCGTACATTCTAGTTATCTCGACAGCAATATAAAAGCGGATCGTGTTAGCCGTACGGGCAGT
The DNA here is from genome assembly GCA_947561695.1 of Tyria jacobaeae. NCBI lineage: Eukaryota > Metazoa > Arthropoda > Insecta > Lepidoptera > Erebidae > Tyria > Tyria jacobaeae. Next base: position 16,630,482 of record OX387220.1, read on the forward strand.
ATTGATTCACGATACAGCGAACAAACATCTAAGCGATCTTCTAGGGTGACTAACGAGTGATATAGTGATTTGTAATTGTAAAGAGTGGTATTAATAAATATTGTGTTGTGTTTTTTTTGGTAATCAATCGACTACTTTAATTTATTAAATACCCAGCTCGTAACAATATGTTTAAGTTGTTTCTTCTGCATACTCTCTCTAATGTGTATATATTTGGTTTGTTGGTTGGTTGGAACACAATTGGTATATGACCTTCGTTAGTTCAGTAAATAATAATTAGAACACCCTTAAAAACATACAGTTTATATATGAATGCATTAAATATATACGAAGCTCATTCAAAATGATCTACATTAGCTCCATACTGTCCATGCAACGTTGAGGCCAGTTATCAATAGAAACACGCACTCCCTGCATTAGAAAATTCGTCACTGCCAACCTTAACGATTGTTTTAGGCACTCCAAAGCTGGCGTTTAGAGCCAGTCATACTCACTAATTCTGACCGTAAATCATAATCCAGCGGATTAAGGTCAGTCTTTAGCTTTGATGAAGTCAGAAACGTTCCTTTCCAACTACGGTGGATCGAGCTTTATGAGCCGGTGCTGAGTTTTGCTGAAAGGACCATTCTTGGCTATGGAACATGGTGTTGTTAAGAGGTTTAACCACCTTATCAAGAACCATATTTTGACACACATGTGACGATGTTTTTACACTTTTTTCACAAAATTATGGTTCAGTCACTCCTTATAGCTAACACCCCGCCAAACCATCACTGAAGTCGGATAACGTTGTAACACGTTGTACTCTGCTGGTTAATTGGGAAGCTTCTATAGAGCTTTGAGCATAAACTCGATAATTCTGCTTGTTAAAGTGTTGCTCAATAATAAAAAAAAATCTCATCAGTAAATATGTATTTCTTTTTGTGACCTCCTTTTCTATGTTTTATTTTATCACCCCAATCATTCTGAAATGATTAGTTAAATAATGACCAGTACTTCTCTTATAGGCTGCAAGTTAACTAATTCATCTTATAAAATACGCATATAGTTTCTTGGTGCTATATTCATTCCCCGAGATAAAATCTTTTGCTTTCGGACAGGATTTTCTCGAATTCTATCCTTCACTGTTTTGATCGCCTTCGTCATACGCATACTACGTGGACGTCCAGATTCTTTTCTATTACAAACAGACGAGGTTTCATTGCACCTATCAATAGCTCGGTACATAAACATTCATTTGATTATATATCAAAATCTATTTATGAATCTGAAATATTTATTTCTATTTATTATCACGTATGTATTTCGGGGATGCCCCGACAAGTGCAGCGCCTGATAGCGTCGCCAAGGGTCGCTCCACCCTTTGATAAAAGTTCCCCGTCCATACCGAAACTAATACATGTAAATACATGAAAAACACGTGTGTAAAATCGATTAAGACAGAGGTGTCAAACTCAATTTTGCACAGGAACATATATGTATATAATTTAGAATGTGTAGGTGGGCCAAATTCAAATAAAAAAATGTACTGAACACTTAATTTATATAATTTTATAGTATAATATATTATATCATTTTATAGTGTAATATGTTAAAAATCGTATCAAAGTTATAAAAGAGGGTAATTATTTTGAGCTCGATCTCGATCGAGATCGCTCGATCGAGGATCTTATTTATTTTCATGACGGAAAACATCTGCTCACATAAATAGGTGCTATCTAACATGCTCAGAATGCGTGCTGCAGCTTTTTTATTTCCTTCTAGTTTTCCAAACTCTTGAAATATTGTGTATAAAATGTAAAAGCGTTAACCTCTTTAAATTTTCCTTTCAAAATACTGTCCGATCGAAGATCTATCACCTCCATTTGCAAATGACCTGTTCATTTGTAAATGGAGTTGATAGATCTTCAATCGGACAGTATTTGACTGTGAAGCTTCAAAATCGAATGGATTGTTGAAAATTGGAAATTCCATTTCACTCATTTTGTGGAAGTCTTCAAAACGATTGTTGAATTTCGTGAACAGATTTTGCAGAAGTTGAGAATATTGTTCCAATTTTTTTATGGTTCACTGTGCCAAATGATTTTAAATACCTGATTTGTTTCAAAGGTTTGAATACATTAATACATTTGAGTGACAATCAGATTTTTACCCTGTAACTACATTCAGCTCAGTGTGTTTATTCATATCTATCAAAAGGGCACAATCAACACACCAGTCATTGTCATAATCAATTGGGTTGCCTTTTTCTAACATGAAAGCTTGTAAAAACTGCCTGAACTGTCGGTGATTTAGTCCTTTACTCCTTATAAAGTTTACTATTTTAATTATAGGTTGCATGATGTGTCCATTTTAAGATGTTTGGATGCCAATGATTCCTGATGAATCATACAGTGAAATCCCACAAAATTCCCTGATGTTTTCTGTTTTAATTTAGTTACAACATCGGAATGTTTGCCATGAATTTAAATGTTTGTTCTAGTCTAGACTCGACGCGCGTGGTAGATTCTATGGTTCTCAACAAAAATACTATTGTATTTCTGCTAGTTGCTAAGAGATGGCGTTACTGTCTATCTCTTTCGCTTGTTTAGGCACGCGCTGCCTTTGAAATTACTTATAAATGTAGTGTTCGCATTTTAAATCTTCAGTAGAGGAATCGTGTAAAGTCTAAAGCTCTAAAAGACATGATTCTTCTTTCTATGACACACTGCGATCGCGGGCCGTATTGATATGCCTGGTTTAAGATAAACGGTTTTCCATCGTATATATTTCGTAAATATGAATACCACTCCCGAAAGCTTTTATGCAAAAATCTATTTCCTTTTCAGATTGCAAGCATTTGGGCCCTGACCTTGTATATGGCATGATATCAGTTATGGATGGTGAAAGGGATCCTCGCAATCTAATTTTCCTATTCAATTTCCTTCCTAAGTTTATAAAAACCATTCCTATAGGTCCCTTGGCTGATGAAATGTTTGATGTGATATCCTGTTACTATCCTATAGACTTTCACCCTTCTCCTGATGATCCCGCAGCAGTTACTAGAGATGATTTAGCCAATGCCTTATGTCCGTGTTTGTGTGCTATACCAGAATTTGGTGAACAGTGCCTTATTATGTTGGTGGAGAAATTGGATTCAAGTCTAAGGTTGGCAAAACTTGATTCGTTGGCGCTCTTGGTTAGTAATTTTTCATATTTTTTGTAAATTACCTGTAGGTTGATGACTGTATGTATTTTCTGCTTTGTCAAATTCTCTCACTCATTTATAGGGGATTTCCAAAAATCCAAAGTAAACAGACACACCTTTCTATGTAACTAAACGTATGCAAACAATTTAAAAATAAAATTTGTCTCGAATGTGAGTCTCTAATAACCAGTGTAGTATTTCTTTACCGATACGACCTTCAAGAAAAGAGCGTACTCCCTCACTTCAGATGAACCTTTTGCTCGTTCTAACTTAAAATAAAATAAAATGTGGGCAAATTTCAAAAAGTCTGTAAACACCTTCGAGGCTATTATTAGATTTCCTATTTATTAACATTTGAAATATATTTTTATATCTGTCAAATATGACGGTTATGTTTGAAGTATAGATTAGTCAATTGGCACGAGTGTAGGGTAAAATTTAATTTTATCTTATTTTTTACATTATCAATAAATTTTAAGAAATATGCAAATAAGTAATTGTCGTTTTCAGGTAGAAAGTTGCAAAACCTTCAAAAGTGAAACCTATAGTCCATTTTCAAAAGCGTTGTTGTCTTCCATTAATAGGGAGATAAACCTCAAAACAGATGATGAAATCAAAATGGCTGGTCATGAGGCACTTTCGGCATTGGTTGCAAAGTTGGCACTTATCGCTAACACCGACCAATCGTTCGAGAATCTGATTAAGAGCATACTGATCGCCAATCAGACGGCAATCGCCGAAGCCACAACTGTAGCACAATTTGTTCAACCCACTAAAGTGCTTCTTACCACTGCAAATGCTTCCAAGGAATCTTGTGTTGTTATAGCCAGGTGTATGATACCGGCAACCATCTCATATTATGAATTTAAGACATCACCAAAATTACAAATTGCTAGCTTAGACTTTCTTGGTGACTTATATGATATAGTCAAACGTTGGGATGCGATGGAATTGGTTCAAACTCAAATGATTGAAATACCGAAGTTATGTCTCACATCTGTGAGCAATCCCGCAAAAGAATTCCAAATTGCTGGTTTCAGGACTTTAATCAGAGTAAAAGATATTTTGAAGTCTGATTTAATATTGCCTTTCGTTGAGATTTTAACACATAATGCCCAGCACTCGAATGACACTGACGTACTTAGTATCAGTGTGGAAACAATTCACGCAATAGCTAAAAAATATCCCGAATTAATAATGAATTTAGTAGTCAGAGGAAACTGTCATGTCGGCAATCTTACACAGGACAAGGTAGCTTTACAGAAACGTCTACACTTACTCACCAATTTAGCGAGCATAGACGAATTTACGAAAGTAATAATTGAAGATATATTAAGATTGATTTCAGCTTATGATAGAGGCACAAATATTGTTGTGGAAGCGTTGAGCGAGTCCTTGTCTATGGCTAGTTTTTATACAAGTGAAAAGGTTATGCAAATAGAAAGTGACCATGGTCTTATAGAACCTGTTTTGGCGTGGTTGTATAAAGAAATACCGAATGGTAACCAAGACACATTGGTCCATGGGTATACATTGGTTTCTAACACAATTAGTAGCTTGCCGTCAGAGAAACAGCAGAATATTTTATCACAGCATACACAAAAAGTGTTAGATTATTATCAAGAAAATGATGTGTATTTTTTGATTCTAGAAAGTTTGTATTCTCCCTTACATCAGAATGTTTATACTTCAAAGTTTGAGGAGGTCTTGATACTTTCTATAAAGATGGCTTTGAATAGTGAGATAGAATTAGTTAGGAGCAAAGGGTGTGTGTTAATAGCTCATATGTTGAATAAAGTGGAATACGGACAGAAGTTTGAGCTGCTGTATGAACTGTTGAAGAATCAGCTGTCAGTGTGTAGCAAGCATGATGAGTCACTGTGTCCAAGATTGATACAAATGTATGGATGGATAACTAAAGCTTTGATTCTGAGAGGCAGTGACATGTATCTATTCTGGCTGCAAAAAGTAAGTGGAAAAAAAATATTGGAAATTATCTCTTAGAATATTACTATTTATTCTATTAAGTAAGAGGGCTTGCACTTCCCGGCAGACAGTTCGAGTTATAGGTATACGACCCTGACTTGCTTCAGCTATTGCTTATACTCCCCAATCCATCTGTACAAGTAATATCCCTTTCCTTTTCTTCTATCCTTACTTTCCCTGTGAAATTTCTCCATCAACCTAACACAAAAAAAAATACCAGTTGACGGAGATAGGCTTGCCCCCAATTACATAAAGTGGAACTAGGGTTGCCCCCCATTACATAAAATGGAACTATATTCTATCAGTATTAGAGATGCGGTGCGATACCACAGTCTCATAGAAAACCGGTTGTGATGCAACCCTTCCATTGCATTTCCCAGAAATTATTGAGGTTTCTGGAGGCCCTATTCTCCTCTCTTCTTTCTTCATCCCTCATCACCGGCGGCGGGCAGCGCACTTGCGACTCTCAAGTTGCTGGTGTCCATAGACGGCGGTTGTCACTTAACATCAGGTGACCCGTCTGTTCGTCTGTCCGCCTATATAAAAAAAAAATGTGGGTGTAAATGAGGCATCTGCCTAACGGGGAAACAGGTGTATGTATTTATTAAGTTTATCTATGAATACCAATGTACAATTTTATTTTTCAGATAGTAGGAATTATGCCAAACGCCAGTTACTGTAAATACAGTGCTGAAGCTATACGCATCATAATGACGGACTTCACAGATTATTTAAGTCCAAAGTTTCATTGCCGCATAAGTTTGTTGTATAGACAAAGGATGTTCTTGTCATTTTCTCTTTTAGTCGATAAATTTGGGACTCTCTCACCGGATATCAAAGAAGATTACTTTCTAAGCTGGGCGTATGTACTTGATAAGACGCCTAAAACTGTAATTAGTAGTGAAGGCGTAAAGGTAATATGTTCTTCAGTTTTTATATTTTACACACACACACACATCTTACACACATTTAAAATAAAACTGTCTATTTACTAATAGAAGATTTTATGCCTTATATGCCTTATTTATATGCCTTTTTACTAATATTTTTCATGTTTGAATTTATATACCTATATTATGAATATAGGTATATAAATTCAATCCGTAAGCTTACAAATATGCCTATCACCTTACGAACCTACCAGAGACAAAAACCCGCTACTTCTTACTTCTATCCTTAAATACTTAATGAGCCTTCGGTTTCGGTGGTTTCGGAGATTAAAGAATCTATTTAATTTATGTCTCTAATCATATTAAAATAAAGGTAAAGTAAAATTATTAAACTCACATAGAAAAGAAAAACAGTTTTCTTAAAAAGCTTTTGTAAAATTCTTACATTTATTACTTCTAAAAAAAACAATTTAATTATTAGATGCATGTACGTATGTTTCATTCATTATTTTAGGTAGAAATAAAATCTCTTTACAGATAACGTCAATAGTGGTAGACTCGTTAGAGTACGAAAACGAAGAATTGTTGCAAGTCTCTCTCAACACATTGTCTCATTTAATAAAGACTCAGCCGCTTGTATCCTGCAGCTTGCAAACTGTTCTTCCTAGGCTGATTAACTTGACTAAATACACCAAGTCTATGGTAAGTAGTGTCTTCAATATCATATGGAAATGTTTAAATAACATCTCAACTTTTAGTTAGTTCCCACAAAATCTCACTAGATGGCTCTTTACTTAGCTTTAAATGGCTGATATAATTTTTGACATAGTGAGATAGGTCTCATGTATCGTTATGGTAAAAAAAAAATCTTAAAGTAGTTGTAACATACCGCGATTATTTTGAGGTATACTACATAATAGGCACCTACTTCTTTTCCCTGCATCACCCACAAGTCGACTGACAGTAAGTGCTTTAGCCATTAAGTCCGTCTGTGTACTAAATGTGCAAAACGTTTATAAGTAAATAAATAACAAAATAGCTTTGGTTATTTCGTGTCGTCTAGAATTTTAAACAATGTGAGGTCGTATTATGAATCTTATTATTTCTCAAGCACAACATTACTGAAAACTTTCCGACATATCTTTAAACCTAATTATGATCAATGCATCCTTCATTCTTCATTTCAGGATGTAAGAATAAAGAGTCTGGAGTGCCTTTACGACATAGCAAATACATTCCGCACTTCACTACTTTTACCTTTCAAGCAAGATATTTTACTTGATATAGCGCCATCTTTGGACGATAAGAAGAGACTAGTCCGCAATGCGGCAGTTCGCGCGCGAACGCGTTGGTTCCTTGTAGGGGCGCCAGGAGAAGATAAAATAAATTAAACTAATCGGAAATAGTTATTTAAAAATGGAAACTGCTGTTTTATTATTTGAGAAAAATATTAACATATGATAAATTCACTTACAACTTATTGTTTGGTTTATTATTAATGCAGCTCATAGTGTCCAGTAGTTTATAGTATTTATATGTAATTCCGCAGATTTTTTGTGTATTGACCGATAGATGACTTTTAATATATTGTTATAAATGGGAGGGGGGGGGGGTCGTCCTCATGTCTCAAATATATTTTAATTTGATGCAATATTATTTCCCATATTGAAACTGCCATGTTATTTAAATATAATTCTTCTCTCACTCTTTTTTCAGACACTCCAGTTTTATTCATAGTGTCAAAGATATCTTGATATGTCACTATTACAATATCGGGTCGAAATCTCGTATCAATACCTCTCTCTCTTACAAACACATAGTCAAGCTTGCCTACATACTTACAATATACCTATTATCTTCTATTAATTTTATCGGATCCGTGCCTTCATGCCTTTGGCTAAAACCTTTTCAAACTAATATAATGTTTTTGTATAATAATGTTTGTGTAAGAGAATGAAAAACCGTTTTCAAGTACTTAATTTTCATACTTTGAATGTTTTTACTGTTTTTTCATCGACAGGCTTTGCATAGTAATACATATAATTGACAATGTTTTGTAAAAACGCTGGTTTTGGAATAGAAATACATACATTTACATTTACTACCGTAGACATCAAATTATTATCTATTAGTTGAGTTTAATAAATTCAAATGTTCTGTTGTTTTTTTTGTTGATAGGCTGTACCAAAAAAATCTCAATGGTTTTATGACAAAACTTTTTAAAAGTTTAAAGAAGTTGCTATTTTTGTTAAATTTTCTTGTTGCGAAATTGTTTACGATAATAAATTGTATATTTTATACACATATTGATACTTTTAATCCCCGATTATAAAATTTTCTAAATTAGTGGGTAGCATCAAGATCGCCTATAGCGTTTGGCGCTATACGTTTGTTTACGATTTGCTACCCTGTGCTTACTTTTGTAAACAAGTAAAATCGTTAAGTACATTATGAGCCCGACTAAATTATTAATTTTCTCTTTTGCTGACGTTATCTAAAAATATTATACATTATGTTACCATCCACCCAACCGTTTAAGCTGTAGGGCGTGACAAAGAAACATCATACATTGAACCCATCGCTCTGATAAAAGGATGATGGACTCCTTGTTTATTACAAAGAACTGAATTTCTTAAAGTTACATTTATTAAAGTTACTTAGTTTCACTTGTACATTACTATCTCTGTTCCGCAACTGCAGCTAGACATTTTCATAGATAATGAAAATACACGAAACTAACCCTGCTTAAGCTAGGAATTGATACTTAAGCGCCCACTTTTTGCTAGGTCCATTTATATACTGTCTGATCAACAACAGCGCAAGATTTGTTAACCATCATCCGGACGCTGGGCCCATATATATACTGCCTGATAAATAACAGGGCAAGATTTGTTAACCATCATCCGGACGCTGGGCCCATATATATACTGCCTGATAAATAACAGGGCAAGATTTGTTAACCATCATCCGGGTACTAGGCCATTATATATACTGTCTAATTAATAACAGTGCAAGATTTGTTAACCATCATCCGGACGCTGGGCCCATATATATACTGCCTGATAAGTAACAGGGCAAGATATGTTAAGCATCATTCGGACGCTAGGCCCATATAAAAATTGTCTGATAAATAACAGGGCAAGATTTGTTAACCATCATCCGGGTACTAGACCATTATATATACTGTCTAATTAATAACAGTGCAAGATTTGTTAACCATCATCCGGACGCTGGACCCATATATATACTGCCTGATAAATAACAGGGCAAGATTTGTTAACCATCATCCGGGTACTAGGCCATTATATATACTGTCTAATTAATAACAGTGCAAGATTTGTTAACCATCATCCGGACGCTGGGCCCATATATATACTGCCTGATAAACAACAGGGCAAGATATGTTAAGCATCATTCGGACGCTAGGCCCATATAAAAATTGTCTGATAAATAACAGTGCAAGATTTGTTAACCATCATCCGGACGCTGGGCCCATATATATACTGCCTGATAAATAACAGGGCAAGATTTGTTAACCATCATCCGGGTACTAGGCCATTATATATACTGTCTAATTAATAACAGTGCAAGATTTGTTAACCATCATCCGGACGCTGGGCCCATATATATACTGCCTGATAAGTAACAGGGCAAGATATGTTAAGCATCATTCGGACGCTAGGCCCATATAAAAATTGTCTGATAAATAACAGGGCAAGATTTGTTAACCATCATCCGGGTACTAGACCATTATATATACTGTCTAATTAATAACAGTGCAAGATTTGTTAACCATCATCCGGACGCTGGGCCCATATATATACTGTATGGTAAATAACAGGGCAAGATTTGTTAACCATCATCCAGACGCTATGCCCATATATATACTGTCTGATAAATACCAGTCCGATCTCTTACTCACGTTTTACGAAGAGAAGGCCCTGAGTAGAATAGGGCACTAACACCACACGTCTTTTGTTATTTAGACTTAGATTGCAAATAATAGATATATGTATTAAATATTCAAAAAACCGCGCTGAGTGTTGTGGGTTCGATCCCCGCACGGGACAACACTTTGTGTAATCCTCAAATTGTTGTTCTGAGTCTGATTGTTCTTTTTGTCCGTTGTTTGAATTTTTGTAAAGTCCCCTGCGACACAGGAATTAATCCTAGTGCGGGAGTTGTCTTTTAGATAAATAAGAAAATAAAAATATTGTTTAGCATGAAGGTTAAAGTCCCCTGTCCTCTGCACACTCTCTAAAGAAGCTGACTGCAAGAATATCAGAAGCAGCAATGTTCTTGACAATCGTAAGTACTTATTGAAATGTTTGCGAGTTTAAAAGTATATCATTTACATTGCGTCTCAACAACGGGCAGTCCGCATACAACCGGTCTCATTATTTTTTTTTTGTAAATACAATTTGGAACAATTTTATGAAACTTCTGTATAGGTGTGTGTATGTATGCATAGCAAAGGGTTATTCACTACAGTTTATAATTATTCTCTCAATATTTTTTATACAATTTTTTTGGTTAATCAATCAATGATATCTGTTTTATAAAATAATAGATTCCCCGCAGTTTTTTTATGCGATAGGGGGCACACGAGCAGACGGGTCACCTGATGGTAAGTGACTACCGCCGCCCATGGACACCCGCAACTCAAGAGTCACAAGTGTGTTGCAGGCCTTTTAGGTAGGAATACGCTCTTTTCTTGAAGGTTTGAATTTGTTAATTAACAAATAATTATTTGTTAATTATCAAATAATATTTATAATACTCTATTTTCGAATCCGACTGGTACTTCAAGAGATTAGACCTTTTAAACCAACAAGAAAAAACAACTAACAATGATCTGTTTTACAAAATCTTTATCTGCATTTTCGGATTAAAAGAAAACACTTGAAAAAAAAAAACAATTAAAAAGCCAAAAATACTCTAAGATATCCCTTACTGCGCAGGATTAGGCCGACAAATCTCTGGCTACTAATAATTTGATCCGAATTTACATAATCTCTTATCGCATTGCGAGCGTTTGCACCACTTTAAATGGTAATGAAGGGTTGTCTACCCTCAACTAAGAGTTTTTAAACGACACTAGTGTGGGTGTTAAACCGTTGAGTTATTAAGTTAAATGTTAAGGAGATAAGTGACGATTTACGTTGTGCAATACTGAGATGAATACAATTTTATATGTATTTATATTTAAGCAGAAAGAAAGAAAAGAAAAAAGAAAGAAAATATATAAATATTTATTATATAACCCTACAAGACACAATAAATGGAAAATTAAAATTACACAAAAGAAGGTAAAACAAGACAAATCACATACAAGCAACAGCAACGTTAACAAAACAAAGCAAAAGCTGCATCCAGTGCAAAGTCAAAAAGGACCTGATTCAGCATGTGTCAGTCTGGACTCTAATTTTATTTTTTTCCCTTTTATTTTAATAAGGGATTTCTATCCACAAGGATACGCCAACCCCAGCGTACCGTGTCATACACAACACAACATTACTTATTATTTGTCAGAAAAAAAGAGGAAACAACAATATATAATAAATACGCAATGCGAACGAACGAATAATGAAAACGATAAGATAATATTTTAAATATCATACTATTTTGTAAATCTCGTTACAGGCTCAAACAGTTATCGGTATTGTAACCCTTGCACTTGAGCTTGCGGGTAAGATATAGTGGCACCCTGAAATTAATAACGCTGAACATGAGTGTAGCCAGATGCACTTCACGCCTGGTCTGGTCATTTATAAAATAAAGTTTTGATTTAGAATATGGTATCTCGGATTTCTTTTCTGAACTCTGAATGAAATGATCAGTGCGAAGTAGCAAAGGTGGACCATATACGATGCCAGCGTAGGTCAATTTAGAATGTATTAGAGACTGCACCAGCGTTTCACGTAGATCTTCACTTATGTATGGCCGTATTTTATATATTATTTTAATCTATAAAAGCAGTTACGGCCACATATTTTTCATATGAGTTAAGTACAGTCTTAACTTACGGGCCTCCACTACCCTCCCTACGGCTTTGCCTCAAATTTGGCAAGGAGTTAATTTGTTGTTGGAAAGAAGAGAAGAGGGATAAGGAAATAGGAAAGAGCTGAGGGAGAGTTGGGCCACCGGATACCTCACTCATATCGGGGAAATGCAACGCAAGCGTTACTGCACAGCCGGTTTTCTGTGAGGCCATGGTGTCGCACCGGTCGAGCCAGCTCATTCGTGCTTAAGCAAGGATGCGGCTATGTTCACCAAGGATGCGGTGGCTAGAGAACGGGCGAGGACTAGTACTCTAATTTCCGGTTTCCATAAGCGCTGAGCTTGAGGGCAGCGGACAGGGTTATCTACCACCCTATCAAAAGCAGGTTCAGGCGCATCTTTCAATAGAAGAGAGTACAGACAGAACAGTGGGTATTTCTGTTGCTCAATAGGCAGCCAGGTCTGCCGGTGTGCACAAGGATTTCCTTTCAAGGGTACACCTGAGGCTCTGGCGATAAGACTGTGACAGAACACTGTATGGTTTTAGTCGGTTCGAGTCCGACAGCTTTTTTCTCGATTTTACAAGTGTTAGTGTAGTATTCGTGTATATTTCCTCAAATGGATGGACGAATATGGACGTATATTTAATTTAAAAATGATCTTAGGTCAAATCATGACCTAAGATCATTTTTAAGACCCTGAATGCAGACCTTCTCAACAAACTAGACCGTCTTCTGAATAACTGCATTCGATTCATTTTCAATCTTCGGAAGTATGACCATGTCTCTGCTCTACGTTCCCAATTGAAGTGGCTTCCTATTCGGCAACGTCGCAGTTTGCGAGCACTAAATTTTCTATACACCTTCTTGAACTCCCCGTCTCCCCCTTCTTACTTAAGCCCCTACTTTAAATTTTTGTGCTCCACTCTTGACAGGGACCTTCGTTCTTCGAACAATTTGCTCCTCTTATGTCCTCCCCACAGCTCTAACTTTGTCAACTCATCTTTCTTCGTGCAAGCAGTTCTTCTATGGAATGCGCTCCCTCTTGAGCTTAGAATGTCTGAAAGCCGTTTAACGTTTAAGAACAAAGTACGTGAACTTCTCCTCGCTGAATTAGCAGAATAACCACAATGCACTTGACTGTATACCTATTTATAAGTGTATGTTAGTATATATATATGTATATATATTCTTCATTATATATTTTTATGTATGTGTATATTTGTTATGTATTTGTATTTATATATGTAACTATAGTTGTTTTAAAATACATTACAATACAGTAAATTCCAGATGTCTGCACCTACCTTATCGCTTTTCTTCACCACCTCAAGGTTGACTGGTAGAGAATGCCCTAGGCATTAAGTCCGCCTTTGTACACGTGTGCATGAAGTTTTTAAATAAAAATAAATAAATAAATAAATCAAAGTTAATTATTATTACACCTTTGTTGCTATCGTCTTATTCTTCTCACTAAAAAAGACAACTCCCGCAATAGGTCCGATGTTTGTAAAGTCCCCCGCAACATCGACATTAATGACACCCAGACTCGGGACAACTCTTTGTGGATCGATCTAACAAATTTGCGTCCCGTGTGGGAATCCTACCCACCTCTCACCGTCGCTAACCGTTAAACCAACAAACCAGTCAGTTTTATATTTAATGGTGTTACCTTACTGTATATTTTTTTTTAAGACAACTGCCTCACCAGGATTAATTCCTGTGTTGTGGGGGGACTATACGGACATTCAAACAACAGACACAAGGAACACCCAGACTCAGAACAACAATTTGAGAATTACACAAAGTGTTGTCCTGTGTGGGGATCGAACCCACAACATTCGGCGCGGCAGCATAATGATGAGGCGACCACTTAAACCGCAACACCATCTGTGCAGTCAAGTCAAAGTATTTATTATTTCTTTTTTTTTGCAATAGTTATATGTTCAAGCAGTGTGGTTCTCGGTGGCCATAGTATATCTTCGAACGGATGGACTGTTATCTACCAAACTGAGATAGGCCCACTTTATTATCCTCAAAAATAATACACCTTTAAACTGTTATATGTACCTACTCCACATATTACCGTAATATAGAATATCCATACAAACACCGATTCCCTACCAAAAGAGTTAAAAAACGTTTTTATCTAAACCAACATAAATATAACATCGCTAACGCAGACGAACGCTCTATGCAAATTTAAATTGAATCATCAGAGGCAGGGATTTGTTCATTTAATCCCTGCGAAGGTCCGTTTGTCTGACACTCGTTCGTACTTTCACCCGTATTATCCGCCTGGGGACTCATCTTCGGGCTAGCGCTGGCGCCGTGACACTTTGAATACAAATCGTATGTAACAGGCTTAGTGGAACGTTTTGAAAGAAATTAGGCTAGCTCAGATTTAGGTACGACTTAATCTGATTACCCAAAGAATTGGATGGACAACATACTTTTTACATTCCAATTTGGAATTTTGAAGTACGAAAAGAGAAAAAAAGGCTATGCAGATTTCTGCTCAAAGAATGCTGTATGAAATTTATTGTGTATCTTAAATATTAGTTTTCCAATATTTATGTAATGTTGTCGTATGAACACTTGTTTTTCTTGATTGATTTTGATTATTATTTGTAGTAAATTTAAGCTCTTTATCCTTAGTCCGTCTCAGCCTTTCTTAGGAATATGTCAATCCTATTTATGCATACTTAACAACAACAACAAACGTTTAAAACGACTGTATTAAACCCAACTGAGCTAGTCAAGTAATCAAAGGACGCTGTTCTTGTCACGATTGGAATATGGGGGCTGTGTTAATAATTTTTTTGTTAAGTCAATAGTAATACATACTTATTTCTTATATATTTCGTGTTGTGTCCATGAAAAGGTTGTCTGTAAGATTTTTTCAGCGATAAGGCCGCCCGTTTTACATTTAGTTTGTGATATTATTTGTAACATAATTGTAATTGGTGTACAATAAAGTTTATTCTATTCTATTTTAGGAGACTTAAGCTTTTCTTTACTAGTTATATTACTTACAATAATTACTTTGTAGCTTTTAAACGTTTGCCTGTTTTTTTTAAACGCTCTCTTCAATTCAAAGTGAGGATTCTCCAAACCATACCTTGTGAGTGATATTGGGAAGTTGAACGAGTAAATATATAATGAAGAATCCCTGAGGGAACTACTTAAAAGGATTAATATTATGACGGTACCTTGTAAGAAAAAATCTACATCTTATTTAATAAAATGTGTTAGACATAATTTTATTACTAGAAAGAAAGACAAATTAGATCAACCATTTTTCAGATTAGCTAAAGTAAATACATCTTTTTGATGGGGTACTGTGTTAAATGTTATAACAAAATTTCTTGTGATATATTGCAATTAAATGAAAGGAAATTTAAAACCCATATTAAAAGTACACTTTGTAAACAAGCTTATTACAAATTAGAGGATTATGTCCAAGATAAGAACGCTTGGAAACATGCTGGTCCTGCTCCATAGGACAATTTTGAGTCTAGAGAAAATCGAACTGGTTTAATTGTATTTTATAAGGAATTATATTTTTTAACATTGTTTTACATGATTATTTTAACCCACACACTAACTTATTACTTGTTAATATTCTCTATATCTATTTAAATCGTATACTACTTTTACTATGTTTGTTAATGTGTGAGCACCATGTATCTATCATAAAATTATTTTATCTGTCGTTGCTTCGATTTAATTCTTTGTACCTGTTTCTGTATAGTGATATTGTTCTAGGTGCATCGTTTCCACACATAATTTAAATTATATATTCTGATTGTATGTAAACAAAACATTTTAAAAGAGTTACGGTGGAGTTTCTTAACCATTCTTCTGCATACGAAACAGCATTATGGAATAGGCGACTAGAATCAATTCTATTTAAATGTAAATGTAATCGTTTGAAAGTGCCTTTTGGGCCTATTTGGAATAAATGCTTTGACTTTGACTTGACTTTGAATTAGTCAGCCTGAAAACTTTCATTACGCGATGCAGGATCAGTATTGATCAGTATTGGCCACAAGACCCTATGCCGGAACACTGTGGTTTTAGTCGGTTCGAGTCCGACATACCATCTCACCGTAAGGTCCTCATTTCACACAAAAAAAAAGTATCAGTATTGACTATGCAATTCAGCCAGGTTTTGCTAGATGACGCTTAAGTTTGTTATGCCTTTTGTATTTGCTATGGAATGTAGTTGGAATGTAGACCATACCACACCAACCATAAATTTAAGTAACCTTTGTGGAAGAGAAATTTCTAATATATTTATTACAATGTCACTGTCAATGATACTTTGCAACTGTTGTTATATAATATGTGATTATTATTATCATCTTCACAAACTCCTTCTTTACATATTCTACAAGACACAACTACTAATTATGTCATCATCGCTCTTTAAACTCAAATGAGAGTACGTATTTTGAGCAGCCCTCATAACTAACCATAGTAAAGTAGTAGTAGCATGAACTACCGTTAGGGCTGCCACTAAATATGAACGGTACAGTATGGCGGGCCGTAATAAAGAAAATCCCCTTTTCATTGTACTTTATGCGTCTGCCGGCACGCAATATCGTTAATGTTTGGCTCCCACCCCGGTCGCTGTCTCGGTTGTTAATTAAACGCTCCTATAATTTTGTTAGGTTTTATGCCTTCTGTAAGGAAAATGGACGGTATTTGTCGCTGAGAATAGCATACTATAATTTGAAATACAGAATAAACTTTAATAGTGAACTTAAACTTCCATTACAAATTAAAATTCTACAAAAATGTATCAGAATCATCACTTCGATCGTAAAAGAAAATAATTATCTATATATTCATCAAATATTACAAAATAAAATTGATTTCATATTTTCTTTTAATTGTAATTATAGTTGTTTGAGCAGGTTAATCTCAGGAAGTACCAGTCAGATTTGTAAAATTATTTTTTTGTTGTGTAGAGTATACTTACTCAAAATAAATTTAGACTATAAAACATCAACTAACATACACCATAAACGCGGGTGGAACTGCTTGGAACGGTTAGTAAAAGTTATGAAAACAAAGGCATACAATTAAAAGCTCCAAGAGTTTGGGACTAACGCGTTTAATCAATGACGTCACATATTTATAATAATAATAACCCCCCCTGGGGGGACCAAGGCACAACATTATTATATAGTCACCAAAATCTAGACAGTCCCTTGTGCGACTATAAAACGGGAGATACAAAAAATGTAACAAACAGCCTATAACATCTTATCAATTTGTATGTTATGTTTTGTTATTGAACTAAATAAAGAGAAATATAATAACTTGATATATTTAACACACAGAGCTTGTACTATGGTAACCAGACTGCTGATGAACATACCTATATATTACAGAACAAATAATCATGTTCATTATAAAAATATTTGTTCTGGGTGGAAATCGAATCCACGACCTCTGGCTTAGCAATCAGGATCACTAAATACTAGACAGCCACAATACAGTTACCTACTATATATTCCTTTCAAGACAAAAATTAGATAAAGCGTTGTAGGACAATAACCTAGGGTCGGTTGCGTGCACCTCTCACTCCAGCCAGCCATTGTCTACCGTCCCACGCTACACGAAGTGTACACGGTCCTTTATCCGATATCTGCGGTATATTATTACGAGCACAAAACGAACCTGAAATTGTATCCATCTCTGCCGATAAATAAAGCACATATATAGTTAGCACATACATAGTTCAAGGGTATTCGATAGTGTAATATACTATATAATGTAATATACATACATAGGCCCACGCCTATATCCTCTAAGGGGTAGACAGAGGTGTATTAATCACCCACATTTTGTCAATTAGAATATGCTGCCTCCAACGTAATGCAAGGAGGCAAGCCCATTGCCGTCAACCGGGCACTGTATGACTGTATACATACTGTCTAATAGATAACAGTCTAATCCCTTTGTCGCCTTTTACGACACCACACTGCTAATATGTGTATATCTCTCAAATTTATTAGAAAATAAGAATGACATGCATATAACCCATAAATATTAATAAATCTAATTTATATAAAAAAAATCAAGACTTATCATGATAAATTGAAAACAGCTGCATCCTGTACCCTTAATTTTACACCTTAGACAAAAATAAAAAATTAAAATAATAGTATTTATACTATTATTTTAAATTTTTATTTTTGTTCGTTTGGCGCCGTCACTCCTCCGGGATTTTAGGTGGAACGGTGTGTCGTAATCGCACTGACTAAAACCTCACGATGTGCAATTCTGCGCTTAAAATATGAGGAATCGGGGAACAGCTTTATCAAAGCATCCAGACTCTAGGGATTGAATATTTGCTTCAACCTTTCACTTAAACAAATAATATAAATAACACAAAAAAAATAATTACAGTGCAACCTCGATATAACAAATCGGAAGGGAACAAGTAAATATTCTTTATATCAAATAATTCGTTAAACTGAAGTTTATTATATTGAGGTTAGGTTGGTCTAAAATTTGTTATATAGAGGTAAAAAAATAGTTTTGTTAACCTCAACATTACGTACTCATCTTATTATAGCGAACAACTTCTACTAATAAATGTAAAAATATTTTTATGAAATTATGTCGCGACTGAATCACGTACTATGGGAGTAAGGGTCATATTGGTGGGAACGTTAAATAAAAGGTTTTGGGTAAACAAAATAAGGTAAATTAGAGGTATTTACATTCTTTTTTGATAGTTGAAAATTCGTTGTAGAGAGATTGTTCGCATAAAAATAAAATCGCAAGGTAAAGGTATATTTTACATTAAATCTTATGGACAATTCAAGGGGATTACGAAGAAATTGTTAAATCGAACATGGCGAAATGTCGAAAGTGTACACGGACACGTATTGAGGTACGTTATATTAAGGTTTCCCTGTATTTGAATCGGTTGGCAGTTATCGTGTAACAAGAAATATACGGGCAGTCTTTGAGGACTGCCGATAGACCTGAAAACTAAGTAACTTGTGAATTGTATTGTCGAGCTATTAGATTATACACAGCATACATATAGCTCATGGGAAGCGTGCGGTGACGATGACGCGATTTTCATGCTTTTTGTTCACCCAAAAAGTACACATATATACACAGTATACATATATCTCATGGAAAGCGTTCGGTGACGATGTCGCCGAGTTACATGATTTTTGTTCACCCAAAAAGTGCTCAACGCGCCTAAAGAAGTGTTCACTTCAAAAACATTGAGTCAAATTGACGCCCTCTTTATCGAAATCAGTCAATTTTCTTTTTAGGAAACAGGAGTAAAAACAAATCGGCTTGGTCAAGCCACCAGTATTCAATTTTGCATATTATTGCGATCGTCGCTCGAATCGATGCTTAAAACATTGTCTTGCTGAAAAAAGATAAAATTTTATGGTTGCAACTTACTTCGGTTGATGAACTTCTTTTGGTTCAAGGTGTATTTATATCAATTGTTGGTACATCGATTTGAAAAGTGAACTCGATGCTGACAGATGGTGATCTTGCCTTACTGCAAGAAGGTATTATTTATTACTAACTTTTGGCCAAAGGCTTCGACCACGTGGTAAGTCGCTAAATACGAACCGATGTCCTTCCGTAGGGTCATAGGATCGTCATATCAAATTTCATCAAAAACGCTTTACGCTTTAAGATGTGACACGCATGCAGAGTTACTTTCATACTTATAGTATTAGTACAGATTTATCTATATGTATTTTTTTTATATTAAAGGGAGACAGATGGGTCACCTGACGGCAAGTGACAACCGCCGTCCATGGACGCCTGCAACTCGTGAGTCCTCAGTGTTCTGCCTGCCTTTGAGGGTGATAAGGCATTAGGGGAGGGGAAGGGGAAATGGGAAAAGGGGGGGGGTGAGGAAAAGGGAATGGGGAGTTGGGCCACCGGAAACCTCACTAATTTTGGGGAATTTGCTTCGCAACCGGTCTTCTGTGAGGCCGTGGTATCACACCGGTCGACACGGCCTATTCGTTCCTAAGGTTATTATTTGTTTTATTTTTGATAAAAAAAAACTTTTATTGCGGATACATTATTTCGATTCATAATTTTCGGTTTAAACAAGTTTTTTCTTTTTAATTTAGTTTACAAAAGTTTATGTACCCACCAAAGATAAATATAATATAAATATGTATATTTAAAAATAAAGCAATGCGAGTGACTACGAAAGTAGAGTCAGACTTTTAAAAATCAAACAGATTGATATTCAATAGCCTAAATCCTATAAGTACCGAGACGTTAGCCCTAGTTACCATAACCAGTAGTCGCTGGAACGCATCGGTACGGTCACTAATCCGGTTTCTATGTAATCTGTGTATCTCTTGCGCTCGAAGCTTCGCCCGGCCAGTGTGGGGATTAGTTCGGCTCGTTTGTCGGCGGTAAGTACGACTCTGTTTGGACACTGATCTATTCTCACATAAACGTATATACATATGTATGTTTTAGAACTATACGTCGATCATTCGTATATCTTTAATAATATATTTTAATGATTTGAAAATATATATTTATATTTTTATTTATGCTCGGCGGTGGGTACCTGGGTTTTACAATAAAAAAAATAAATGGCTATCTTCACCTTCAAAAGAAATCCTTTTTCAAATTTAGAATACAAAAAGCGAACGAACTTAAACTCACGAAATGCTTTCCACTGTTGCGTACAATACGCATAAAGGAAACAAGAGAACAATGAATTTGCTACGGTAGCGTAGATCCCTGGCTACGAGGTCTACGAAAATCATTTTGTTTTGAACGATGTAGCTCGTAGCACTGCTTATTTTGAGATTTTTGGACAACTTTCATACTATTGTTCAGCTTTAGTCCTGCGTGGATTTATGTCAAGTGTTTTGTAAATATAACACAATTATATTTTATACGGTCTGTATATGTATTTACAATCCAATTAGGATAGGGTTTTCAGTTCTTCGAAAACGGAATATTGATGTTACAGAAAAGAGACCCAGACTATTGTCAGGAGTAGAAGTCTCTTTTCTAACAAGGTGCCTTCTGCCGTCACAATGTAGATCGTTTGATTGATTGTCATAGTTGCAGTACTAGAGAAAGTATCGATGCTGGTTAAATTCATACTATTGAACTTTGTTTCGAAAGTGGATTAACGTTCACAATTTACATCTCAATGGAGATAAAACCAAATGAATACGATTCACTACTCCAAATGTTAAACAGTTAAAAAGTACGATAACTAATAAAGAAAATGAATTGGAACTAGTAGATACCACAGAAGTTTTAGGCTCTGGATTCAAAGGTTCAAGGGGGTCCACATATTAATAAATTGTCGAATATACACAGTTCCGCAACATAAGCAGTCAGGAAAATTTGTGATAAATTTGTAATAATGAAACTACAGCCAGATTAGTCTACTTTTCTTATTTTCATAGTTTAATGTTGTATGGTGTTTTACTGTGGGGCAATGCCTCTGATATTTAGTCTGTCTTTCGTCCTTGTTAAACCTATCTGGTGATTCAAAAGAGTGGTAATATTCAACCATTTGGATACGGTTGGTTATAGATCGATATAGGAAAGTATTTAATTATAATATTGTAACGGAAGTATGTTGTGTTCCCGCGGCCTTTGGTAGCAGTTGCGAGGAAGGAACACCGTGTCGATTTTAGCCGGTCAAGTCCAGCACACCAGCACACAGATAGTCCATGAGGATTTCCCCACGAAAAAAAGGTATTTCAGTATTTCTTTTTAATATTCATTTCACATTTGTCAAAGCAACCTATAGTTGCGGTGACACTACGCATATTTATCTATAATTTAAAAAAAAATTAAATAAGGCGATTTCATATAATTGTTTTGCAATTTTATGAAATAAAGACATTTTATTTCAATTCGTAGCAAGCAAGTACTCCCGCATTAGGATTAATTCCTGTGTCACGGGGGACTTTACAAACATTCAAGCAACGAACACAAAGAACACCCAGACTCAGAATTTGAGGATTACACAAAGTGTTTTCCCGTGTGGGGATCGAACCCACAACACTCGGCGCGGCAGCGTGGTAGTGAGGTGACCACTTAAATCATGCAGGGGTGAGAGCCCTGCCACCACTTAGAGAAGCTTTGGCCTCTAACATCCAGCCTGTATTACAAATGGTCACCTGCCGCTACGACTGGCAACGGACCGATACGACCTTCAAACCTTCAAGAAAAGGGCGTACTCCTACCTAATAGGCCGGCAATGCACTTGTGACTCGAGAATTAAACAACAAATCGCTCGCTCTACAACTTCTGTTATAGGTACGAACGAGTCGGAATACGCTGTTTGCCTTCTCAATCATAAATTAATACTCTTCGCAATAATATAAGCAGTATAACAGCAACATATGCATTTCAGCAGATAAATATTTGAATAGAATGATATTTGTATAAAATCTCAAAGGTGGGTAGCGACGCGCTTACTATTCCTGAGTTATAGGTGTCCATGGGTGGCCTATAACATACTTCAGGAAACTGAAAGTAGCTTCAACCTCACTTGAGTGGCCTTTAATTTTAACTCGAATCTTGCCCCACATTTCTTAAAATAATTCTATTAAAACAGCCGCAGTACTGCGCTCTTGTCTTTGCACAGTACACAGTATTAAACAGCATCCACTGTGGTTTCACTGTGCTTACGTCACATGTCACACGTAATTGCAATTCTTGGCAATGCTTGCGACATTCAGCACAAAATGTTGGGAGCAACTGTGTCCCCGTAATGCGGCGACTGCACTGTTATTGTAGTGTTAATGTTCTACATGTGAACGTTTCGGGATGTACTGAGATACAACTAAATTCCTTCTCCTGCAATTTACTTTTGATTAAATTTGGTGTCTATATTAAGAAGTTCGAAATTTAACTTTGAATCGCTAAGCTTAGTCCTTGGCTTTGAATAGCGGCTTCCATTGGTATGGCTCAAGACGGTGACTTAATTTTTATATTAACATAATAACTATTATAAATCTGAAAGTTTGGATGGATAAATATTTTTCTCTTGCTTACGCCAGAACCTCTGATAGGATCATGATGAAATTTGGCTGTATGTATAACATGTGTATATACATATGTACATATATACACTACCGTCCAAAAGTTTGGAAGCACACCTGATTTCAAACAAAACAAAAGATTGCCGACTCCCTGCGGTAAATAATAGCAATAAAATAAAGTTTTATGACCTTTTGTGATTTTTTAACACAAAACAAAAGGATTACTAGTGCATATTCCTTGAGTTTTAACAAATTCCTGGATTTTGACGAAACACGTGTTTTATTACTTCATCCGCCGGGGACTTTCTTTCATGCATTGATGCGGTTTTATTGAAAATATTTTGTAGTTTTATCTTTTTTGGACCTTATTTAGTCACACTTGAGCATTAGAACGCGAAGGTTGTGATATTAACATCGTCTGTATTCAAAAGATTTCGACTACTTCCTTGACCGTCTTTTTTTATTGAAAATGGCAAAACGCAAGCAAATCACACTTGAACAGCGAAGCGCTATTTGTACTCTGCGTGAGGAAGGCTACAGTGAACGCCAAATCGCAAAAAAACTCGGAATTTCTTGTAAAGGTGTCCACTACACCCTCGCTAGAAAAAAAGAAACTGGCAAAAATGAAGATAGAAAAAGGTCTGGTAGGCCCAAATCCACTACAAGTCAAGAGGATAACTTCATCAGAGTTCTTTCTAAACGGAATCGTCGCTTAACTGCACCACAAATTACCGCATCTCTGAATGAAACGCGAGGAACACCCGTGTCAATAACAACAGTTAAAAGACGACTACTGTCTGCGGGGCTAAGAGGTTGTGTTGCAGTTAAAAAACCAAAACTAACAATTCGGCATAAGAAAAACAGACTAGAATGGGCAAAGGAACATAAAAACTGGACAATAAACCAATGGAAAAAAGTTCTTTGGAGTGACGAATCGAAGTTTCAGATTTTCGGGTCCAATAGACGTGTTTTTGTGCGCCGATCTAAAGGAGAGAGAGCTTCAGAAGCTTGTACAGTGCCTACTATCAAACATGGTGGTGGTAATGTCATGGTTTGGGGGTGTTTCGGCAACAATAAACTCGGAAGTCTTGTGAGGATAACCGAAAAACTAAACAAGGAACGCTATTTGAAAATTCTTAAGGATTTCGCCATACCCAGTGGACTGAATCTTATTGGTCCTGGGTTCGTTTTTCAGCAAGATAACGACCCGAAACATTCGTCCAAACTGTGCCAGAACTTTTTAAGGAAGAAAAAAGATGTGAAAATCATGCAGTGGCCGTCTCAATCACCTGACCTTTCTCCCATTGAACTTGTTTGGGATGAACTAGATAGAAGGGTGAAAAATCAATCTCCTACGAGCTCAGAACATTTGTGGCAACTATTACAGAGCGAATGGAAGAAGTTAGATGAACAGTATTTTATGAAATTAATTAGTAGGATGCCTAGAATATGCGAGAAGGTAATTAAAGAGAGGGGTGGACACTTCGATGAAGCTAAAATTTAATTTAATTTTTATATTACTTATTTAATTTCATTGTTGTAGAAGTGTGTTTTGTCTATTTTTTTAATTCTGTATCAATAAAAAAAATTTAAGATGGCTTACTTTTATTTTATTTGATTTTATCTTGTTGCTTCCAAACTTTTGGACGGTAGTGTACGTATAGAAGAGGCAACTGAAATCAGTTCTGCCACAGATGTGGCCCTTGCATTTAACAATTAAATCCGTAATCGCTCATCCCCAATGCAACCAATAACAGCCTCAACAGCTTCATTGTTTGACAATTTGTCCTCGGTAACACTTCTCCAAAGTGTGATCAAAAATATCCCGCAATTCCAACTACGTGGCGGTAGAGACAAGCCAACTGTCAACCCACAACTTAGCGTGGCCTTTAAGCAAACTACAAGCTTTTATTCTAACTCCGTAGTCGCAAAAGTTGTAAGTTTCCATGACAGTGGTAACCAACTGACACCACTCCCCACTCCCAATATTTGAGTCTGGATCGTACGACGGCAAAACCACTAATTTTGGTTTTGGTTTCGGATTCCGGTTATGCAGTCATTCGATCTGACATGTCTTCATAATGACCCGTTATCACAAGTAAACTTTTTTCAAAGTAGTAACGTCAGCTGAGTTAATGTTACTACCCTCATTATTCTGATCAGATAATGCAAATAAAATAATTTAAACAAAAACACCTTTGCAGATACAGACAATTGAACGCAATATTTAGAGGTTACTCACTCGTATTTGGAGGCCCGCCGTTGGGTCGCTTCTAGCCCGGCTCGAGGAATAATAATGCTTTACCACAAACTAATCCAAATCACAATGGTGTCGTAAAGTCAATACACTTTCATTACAATGTTTAACTCTCCTACGATACCTATTTTACTTACTGGTTTTAATTATAAAAACATTTGCTATTGAAACAATACACTATTGAAACATTTTGATAATAGTTTAAAACATTTAAAATGATAGTCGATTTCATACTTTTCAATTTAGTTTCCGATCACGTGTTAAGTTAATAAAGTAATTACAATACTTTATTACCTTAACAAAATACAATGAATAAATAAACATCCCATTGTTGTTAAAAAATCAAGGCATGAACTTTGTACTGGCTATTTATTTTACAATTATTGTTTCAACTAAAATGAAAATTACTTTGTAACCTCAGAAAACAAACCCACTCTTTATTTAGATATCTAAAACTAAGCCGTTGTCGCTTATAAATCAAGATATTAATTTAGCTATTATTTTCATTATTTGTTTGTATAATTAGTATTTAAAAGTAATGAGTAATAGTTTGATTCCTGGAGGAACAACAAAACAATTCATTATTTTAAATCTTATAAACTAAATAAAAACAAACGTTTAGTAACTGCAATTTACAGCAATTAAAAGTAATTATAAAGTAGGTATAATGGTTTTGCATCGACATATACAAACAAAGTTTTCAAAGAACTCCGAAACACAGAATAACTATTTTTGGATCACACAAATTTTTGTACCCTATGGGAATCGAACCCACGAACTCTGGCTTAGGAGTCAGGGTCTCTAGCTATAAGACCATCAACCAGTCAGCAGTAGGTATATAATAAACTAGGTAAGCTGTTGTAAGGTTTTGTTTTTTCTTTATTGTTTGTTCATCACCCACACCTTTACACCCCCCGGATGAACAAAACTACAAGTAGCAATAACAATGAATGATTGGATGTGGCTTGGAATATTGCCAGAACGTTGGCTCTTTTCCAACCCACTTCCATTTACAACACGTAAGGTTTAGAATCACAAATATGCGTGACTGGTGAGACGTTTTCAGCTCTAACTCTTACTAATTGATAGTTTTATGTTCAGTTTTTTACATTCTGCAGTTTTGCACTCAAGATAATTTTATTTAGAAACAATCACGAACTGACTATAACGCATACGGAAACGATTACACACAATCTTTTGCGTAAGTATAGTGAGATGAAAATGGTGTGAGGTCAGACTTATCACTGAATATTCTGTAAGATTTGACAATCTGAGTTATACGAGGTTTAGTAAAAGTAGTACTGATCCCTGAAGTACAAAATATGCTATTAAAAAACGAATGTTAATCATATTTAGTGGAAAAAGTTTGAAGTTATATGAATGAACGTCAATGATTTGAAGTAATTGCCAGGTAACAGGTATGGAGTTTTGGCCTTTAAATAAAACAAAAACAAAACATTTTAGTGTAGTATTTTATTCCTATTCTCTTAAAACTAAAATATCGTCTAGAATTTGTGCAAGTGG
Source organism: Tyria jacobaeae (assembly GCA_947561695.1). Taxonomy (NCBI): domain Eukaryota; kingdom Metazoa; phylum Arthropoda; class Insecta; order Lepidoptera; family Erebidae; genus Tyria; species Tyria jacobaeae. The sequence continues at coordinate 16,657,367 of OX387220.1, forward strand.
AACGATATGATCTTGGTACCTAGCCCAGTTAAAGCTATAATACACAATGCATGAGCGCAGCAGTCTACACTTCGTCTATCTACAATGCAAGAACTGTTGACTATATCTATATAACTTTTTCGACTTATATATATGCGGGATTATATGCAACCCCTCAGAAGCCAGAAAGTACTGGCAGCCTCTCAAAGAAGGTTACTTAACGTTGAAGCTGCTTACATCCCTGCTTACTTCTATAATAAAACCATGGTGTCCCCTTGTATAACATATGAGGTAGGGGATTTTCTCTCGATATAAGAGAGCGTCCGCAGAGTAGACAAACATTAAGGTGACTAAGTAGTATTCTTTGGTGTTCAACATGTGGGCTTTGAGCCAAGTCTCAGCACGCTTGACAAATATAGTCACTACTGCATACTCAAACATTGATAATTTTAAGCATTATTTTTATTGGTAGTATAGGTGGATGACAGACGAACAGACAGGTCTCCTGACGGTAAGTGACAACTGCCGCCCATTGACACCTTCAAGTCAAGAGTCGTATATCGTGATTTTAATCGATAGTAGGTTTCAATCGGTTGGCAGAGGTGTTTTAAACATCCACATTTTGCCAATTATAATGTGGTCCCACTAACGTAAATGAGGGCAAGCCTATTGCTATCCCTCTGGCATTTTATGACTGTATACTTACTGTCTGAAAGATTCCAGTAGACTAATTAATAGATTGATATTTTATATGTATCTTTGATTATCTGTGTGCTCTTGATGCATATTAGGATTATTATTGCCTACTACTGCTACTTAGAATTTCTGAAAAGAAAAATAAAAGACACCTTATCTTGGGGTCTCCAAATCCCGGGGGCAAGCCGTAAAATGTTTGCTGCAGTGGGATCTCTGCGAAGATTAAAAATCTTTCTTACGATTGCTACTGCACAAGACTGCACTTGCTCAAACGCTCCTACTTCCGATACTTGACTATGTCGACGACAGCTACCTAAATCTCACCGAAGCACAACTAGATGAACTTGAATTTCAAACTTTTTTGCACACGATTTATATTTGAGCAACGCAATAATGATCCCGTTTTCCATTTCCGCTCAAAAGCTCAAGTGGCTACCTATCCGGTTTCGCCAGAATACTTATTTGATTACGTTTTTATTTAATATGCTAAGAACTCTTTCAAGGCACTTAATTAAAATCTTGAAATTGGACATACGAGGTCATTCCAATAATTTTAATAGTAAATATTTTTTTTATGGAAGCTGTGCTCTTACAAAACGACTAGTAAGTTGTCACCAGACACGCAAACCGTTAAAAGACTATAAAAAATTATATGAGCATTATCTGTCACTATAGTCTAATGTATACTTAAAATCTTAAATACAATAAAATATGTGTGAATAAATATTTCAATATGTGTTTAAAAATGGTTTTTAAAGCATGTGTGTATGTATATACCATTGTATGTGTGGTATTTAAGTATATTTATGTATAAGAAGTACTAATTGCATAGTGTTTAACTTAAACTACAAATCGAATCTGTAAAGTAGTATGTGTCTGTAGTATGTGATTGCCAACAGCATCTTGTTGTTTGGAAGATATTGCTCTAAGCGATAAGACCGCTTTTTCTACATTCTCGATACCTTTATAACATTATAAAACTCTGTGAAATCCTGGTGTGCAAAAATAAAAAAATATTTATAAACATATATCTATCTATCAATGTTCACGTCGCGGGTTTTACTCGACGAACATTATATCGTCAAGTTATCAAATCAATGTTGCAGTTGCAGTAAAAATGGTAAACTAAGAATTCTTTAAACCAACAGTTCTTTAGTATCTCTAGGCTTCGGGAAGCAAACATAAGATACTAAAGAATTGTAAAAAAGATGAAAGAAAGAAAGAAAAGCATCTATTCTATGTTATGGTATGTCATCTTGATACCGATCACTGGTTATCTTGGGATAACTTTAAAATAGTAAATCGCAGACAAAGAAAGCATTTGAGCAGATGATGTCATGGAAAGTAATTTAGTGCAGAGACATAGTCAGACTAATCTGCTCAGTGTGCCCAATCGACCATATACCCTATAAAATTGCTGTTGGAATAGAAAGCTGGCTGTTTACGGTGTTTACTTGTCGCAAGGTTGTCAGAGCTAATTCGCAAGTTACTCGCACACTTCCTATGTTCAACGATTTTGGGATTTTAATCCGACAATTGACCTGTATAATAATATTCTTATTAAATGCTTGTTAAATATAGATAAATATACAACAGTTTTATATAATATTTTTCTGAATTGTTAACATTCATGTCCTTTTTAATTGGCGTGAAAATTAAGTCAACTTAAAAATAGTTAAATCTTGTGAAAGGCCTGTGGTTTTCAGCGGAGTAGAATAGGACTAGACTCTTCCCGTGGGTATCATAAAAGGGGACTAAGGGATGAAACGTCATCTACCCGACAGTATAGATAGAGTCGTACAGTGCCCGTATGATGAATAATCTTTGACGTTGACGTTGACGTTTACGTAAGTGGGACTAAATTCTGACTGGCAATAATTGGGCATTTGAGACGCCTCTGCTAACCCTTTCAGGGATTTAGGCGGGCATGTATGTATGTTTTTTTTTGTACGAACCTGGAGCCTGAGTAACACATTTAAATGTAAAGCTTATTTTTGCAGCCTACCAACAAGGAAATAACACAGAAAGATTCAGTATCCTTTTATTCAGTTTTTTTAATAAATTCTAAATCTACTTTTCTGTCTATTACTTACAGAAACAAGTCTTATATATTTATTTTTACACTTTCCATCTTGGAGATTAATAAGGTTGGTACGCTGTGTTGTAATGCTTTGCTCTTGCTTTATATCTTTAAGCATTGTTCTCTTTTGCAATAAACACCACTTTTGTTAACTTTGTCATACTAATTGGATGAAATAACATTGAGAAGTATGCCTTTGAAAGTAGATGTGGTTCTAAAAAATAATTATTCTATATAAGACATGGTTCTTGCTGTTGATTTGATGTGGAGGAAATTTAACTTCCTTTCTCTCTTCATTCTAGTTCTACTAAATACAAACACACATTTGCTGATTCTATTAGTAATAAACCACGTTCTGCACATGTAGTTAGAGTGCATCTTAGTGGTAAATACTATCATAACAAAATCCAAATCATATCAATCATATGGATCCATTATAGATCCCTGAGGCACTCCAATAAGAAGTGCAAATTAATGAAAGAGTAATCCGTGGCTCGCTTTTGTAATGGTTTACTAGTATTTTGTATTGCTATATTATATATTCCCAAATTATGTTAATAAAATATTTTTACGCTGGAAGCAGCATAATACTTTTCAAATTAACAATTCTCTATCAACTTTTACATAATATTCTGTCAAAAAAAAAAAATACTATAGTAACAGAAGTATTATGGACTTCTATACGATATAGAAGGTAACAGAGATGCCGAACAAAATAACCAGTAACTATTGTAATTGTGACATAATTAGAGTTACTAACTTTAGCGTTAAACGTTTTTAAATCTTTTAAGGATGAGTAAATATTGACCAACATGTATTATACACTACCTATATAACATACTGTTCGATTTCGATTGTAAGATTCGATTTTTTTTCGTTAGCTTTCTATTACAAACAAAGGACTATTTTTTTTTTTTATTAATAAAAAATATTTTGCGTTAGGGCCTGGTACATTATCTGATAAAATGGTTAAATAGAGTCCATCGTTGTTGTAAAGTATAAAGACCACAACTGCACCACAGGTAGTTACAGGTATAAACCTAAATAAAAAGAGTTGGCTTTGCTACTCAACTAGTGCATTCCAAACAATGTCCTGTTGGTATAGTGGTTAGTGAACCTGACTGCTGAACCGGAGGTCATGGGTTCGATTCCTACACGGAACAAATATCAGTCTTTAAAACAACAAAAACAATATACTATAAAAATTAAAAAAATAAATAATGAATCTGTTGATTAATTAATAAATGTATACGATATAATCATTGATAATACAGTCTGCTGCCTATCGCGCTCCACATATGTACTTGGTGGTCCATGGAGGACTTGGTGGTCAATGGACTAGTATGTGTTTATACATATGTATATATCTTAATAATGTAACATTAAGAGTGTACCTGCCTTTAAAATCAAATAGTTTTTATTAAAAACGGAGCGTAATGAACTAACTATAACTATAAACAAAAAAAAACCATTAACACATCATCACTCTGTTAGAATAAAAACATAAATTCTAATTGAGGATTAACAAAACCTAACAACCTAAATACTTGGGCCAGCAGTAGAGCGAGCGTCATAAACGTGGATGCCTTGAATTGCTGTCATTTCACCGACAAAGGAGGATCCTCTCGGCTCCCTCCTTGAGGAATGCATTAACAAAATGGCCGATGGGCGATGACAAACATTCGCACTAACGACCTGAGCGCGTTTGTTACTCAAATTGCTTGGAATTACCCATTTATTGCGACTTGCTCCGGTACTAATGTGATAAGGGGTAAATTGAAGTAATTCGTCGCTCGCTCACAATTTTGGATGGTAGCTTGTCGCGACGTATGAGTTTAGAGTTTAAGCTGTCCTGACGTCGTTTTATAGATCCGTCTTTTCTCATTAGAAGACTCAAACAGGTTTTCTTTTCACACAAATGCTCCTAAATTAGATGTTAGAAACTTTGTAAAAATCTTCTCGGAATCGTAGTCAATGTTTTGAAAAGTTGATTAAAACTGAGTAGTATTAAGTTTCAAAGTGTAATTTATTTATTTAATCTACTACTTACTCTATTCTTTACAACACCTACATTAATGACACACGTGAAAATACCTAGAAAGTGAGTCCTTGGCAAAAACATTTCCATATCCAGTTAGTAAGTTTGTGGAGTGAGAATAATATTTAAGCGTAAGTAAGTAAGTAAGTGAACCTAAGTCTTTGTATAACTTTTAAGCATATTTTGTGAACGGAGGCATGTGAATGTCTAAATATATAAATTTCATATGGAAAAGAGGTGCAAAAAGCTATTAATCAATATTATTATTTCATGAACTATGGTCGAGATTCGAATACCACTCGTTATCTAGTAAATATAACTAATATTTTCTACGTAACGAAACTGACTAGATTATTTATCTAACAGTAGGAAATTTCCTACTTTTAAAGAGATGATAGGTACAATTCATAATACGTGTCAAATATTTTGAGTTCTAAAGGAGGGTGACAAAAGTAGTTCAAATAATATTGTGTATTCTGTACCGTAATACGATCAGTTACCTAGCAACAAACGCGGTCAAACTTGTATCATCCCACCCTGAACAAAAAAATGTTCTTGACCAAATCATTTATGTATATCTTGAACTGTTGTATTGTTAAATGTATATATAATATATATATAAATCACGCATACTAGTTCATTAAAATAGTAAAAAGTACATTGTATAAATCGTTTAATTAATAAATTGTTATTACTTATTAGATAAATGCTGATACGTTAAGAAGAGTCGGCATTTTATAGGGAGTACACAACAAGCATACACTACCTACTTATGCTTTTACATAAATACAAAAAATCACGTCTACATCCCTGAAGGGGTACGCAGAGGTGTATAAAAACGCCAAAATTTTCCCAATTACGTAATAGGGATCAAGCCTATTGCCGAAAACTGGCACTGTTATATACTTTTTAATAAATAACAGTCAATTTAATTCGTCACCTTTCTGATAACAACGGGAAGAGATAACGGGAAGAGTGGCCCAATACTGGTTCACACCAACACTAGAACATCACGGCTTATGTTTTTAGTGACTATGAATGGACGTTAGCGAAAAATTTCATGTCACTTTAAAATACTTTCACATACATTATATTTTACGAGACACAGAGGTATAATACGTTGGTGTATTATTGTTCACTGTGCATAAACAAAGAGTACTAAAATTATAATACATATATTATGTCGCTAGTTTATGGGTGAATTAAGGAAAACTTCACTTAGCGCATAAACAATAGAGTGAACCTGCTCGCTGCACGTCATAACTTCTCATTGTTTACTATGAAAACTCGTATTCATTCTAGAGCTTCACTATTTGCCAGTATTTCGATCCCTCATATAAGAGTAAAGAACATACATACACTCACTCCTACATTCGCGAAGGGTTTAGGCAGAGGCGTCTCCAAGCCACTTTTAAGTACTTACGTAATAATATGAAGCCTATTGCTGTCATGCGGGTATTGTTTGACTGTATACTTTCGGATAGATAATAGACGATCTCTTAGTCGCATTTTATGATACCAACGGGAATAGATATATGGTGAGTGTATTCTACTCCTCCGAGCATCACATCGTAATATTTGTATATAAAAGGTGGACCCTTGACCTTTTAAGTGTTATCAAAAGAAGGACTAGAGAGTAAAATTATAAATACATACATATACTAAATGGCAAGGCCAGGTGAAGTGACAATTTGCGCAAGATGGCTGGCAGGAGTTGATTACTGGAAACCGAAAATCGATCGAAGTGGCGTTCAATCGGAGAGGCCTATGTTCAGCAGTGGACTGCTATAGGCTGTCCTGATGATACACTAACAGCTTTTTCCATTATCCCGATGGGAAGAGGGAGGGCAGAGACAACAGAGAAGCTTGCTTATAGCGTTTAAGAGCTAATATCACGAGCTTTCTCTACTACCATTATAGATTTCATAAAAGACCACCGATTTCAGGTACTTCTAGAACGTCACCGATTTGATAACTTCAGTCAGCCCTATTTTTCGAACTTCGATTTCTCGCTAACGATTGGATCTATTAAGTGTCGCGTTCCCCGTATTATGATCTGACAACGGTAATTACACCTACAGGCAGTTATCAAATGAAATCTTGCAAAAAAGACTTTTTTTTCTAGAGATTCAATACATAATACCTAAAGAACCCTTCTGTGGATTTAATGAATTTAAGTTAGCTACAGATTTGAGCTTTTTTATTTAAATATTGATTATTGTTTTATTTACTCCTGAACTATTTTGCAATTATCGGTGTAGATCCGAAAAATCCTGCTGATCTCAGATCTAAGTGTAATATAAATGAGTAATCTTCTGCACTTGAATACAATAGTTTTTCTATTCTTCAGTCTACAACAGATCATAAATTGCTAAAAACATAAATGGTAATTAGTTATCGATGACTGTAAAAACTTACAGCACCGATGGCATATTATGCTTGGTGCTAACTTTAGGGGAGATCCTTTAATACAGATCCGAGGCTTGGCTCACCAGCAGAAAACTATGAAACTATGGTGTAATAGTGCTATTTAACCCCTGTTTTGTGGGTTTAGCGGACCAGTCGACCAGATCTTATAAGAATATGTTGTGGTTTCTTGGAACGCAAGTAATTACCTTCATTCCAAATAAACAAATAGCGGCACGTATGGCCCGCCTCGATCGGAGTATTACCACGGCCTCACAGAAACCCAGCTGTTAAACAGTGCTTGCATTGTGTGACCAAGTGAGTAATTTAACCGGAGGCCCAACCCTCTTCCCTTCTTTCCTCTTCCCATTTTTGCCAATCCCCTCTTTCCCCTCCCCCTTTCTCCTAAACAATTTAAGGTCAACAAGTATTGTCTTAGTACGATCATACATGATTTCTTGAGTCTACATATAACGATGTTATATGTTAATTTCGTGCTAAGAAGTTGTAATTGGTGTGCAATAGAGTTAATTTCTATTCTATTCTATTACTCATAATACCATTTTATGAGTGTGAAATAACTTTTTATACATACATATAAAGTATTGAATGAGAGTGTCACTTTGTACTATTCTATATACAGTATAACTAAACTACAAATTATGACAATGAGTCATAATTTGTTGTTTAGTAAGGTATTTCACTTATTTTATTCATTAACTAAACTTTGTAAGTATGGTTTTTGCAATAAAAAGCATTTTTTTCCTTTTCTATTTATCTTTAAGCCTAGCGATGATTATTGCACACTTCGCGTAATGGAATAAAAATGCCAAATAGGCAAACTTATATTATTACTGACTGAATTCCAATTGCAACTTGTAACTATGTCACTGTACGTATATATATACAGAGGCAGAGTTTTGACTCCATTGCTCAACCAAATATGTCATGTCACTGTAGGTACATATATTCAGAGGCAGAGGTTTGACTCCACCGCTCAACCAACTATCTCATGTCACTGTACGTACATATATACAGAGGCAGAGTCTGTTAACCGCCCACATTTTGACAAGCAAAATTGAATACCACTTACTTACGTACTATTGTCGTCAACCGCGTACTGACTATATATATACTGCCTCATCAATAACAGTCCAATCCCGTACCCCTTTCGCCTTTTAGGACACACAAGGGAAGGGATCGGATGACTCTATTCTCCATCGAAATCCCCACGGATATCAATCCCTTTAGTCTTCAAAATTACATTCTCGTATCCATTTTTTTCAGATTCTTGTCAGCATTTATCTTTTGCGTTGCATAACAAAAGGAAGCACACAAACCTGAAACCAGTTACTAGTAATACTAATAGCATAACCGTGTAAATGACAACAATGTCTGTCTGGAGCAGACACAAACTGCTGGAGAGCATTGCCACGTTCCACACAACAAAAGAGTACGTATTTTAAAACGAGATTGGTTAACGTAGTAAGGTGAGTTCTCCTATTTGTCGGTAGCGCTAATAAAGACTGCTGCACACACATGTCATCTAAGCGCTCAGCGATAAAATGTTGCTCGAGATTGTTCAGTCGTTAACACACACACACATACGATTGTGTTTTAATATAACTCGCAAATGTATGTGTGCATCTCTTCATCATTGTTCCATAATTTTATAGATAACGATTTTTTATTTAGGCTTTAACTATATAAGAATTTTTATGCACATATGTACTTGTTGTAATTTATCTCTTTCTATGCTGTACGATAAAGAGTGTCTACCTATCAAAGCGTTTCTGTAAGCATTTCTCTATTATTACAGAACGTCTTTATATATATCATTCAATGTCGACCGATCTGTAAATCAGATTTGCAAGCAAAAAACGTTTCTGAGTTCTAAATTAAATCTTTTTAAGTCATATCCAGAACAATGTTATTAGTTATTGTCTAATGTAACATTTTGGCTTAGGCACGTAGGTCCGGCTTGACTTAAGCATTCTATGGCCTCACAGAAAACCGGCTGTTAAACAATGCTCGCATTGAGTGACCGAGCGAGTAAGCTTACTGGAGGCCCAACAGCCTTTCCCCTTTCCCTTTCCCTCCCCATTTGTCCATCCCCTCTTTCCCCTCCTCCCTTTCCCCTATTGGAAAGGCCGACATCATTCTTGTTGATCTTGAGTTGCAAGTGTTCATGTTCTGTGGAAGTCACTTACCATCAGGTGACAAGTTTGCACGTTTGTCCCCCTGAACTATAAAAACAAAAGTGTACTTGAGTTTCTTCATTACACACTAACTTATCAATATCAGCAAATATGGATGTATGGGAAACCTCACATTATTCCGATTTACACTATCTGTAATGGATTCTGTTTAGCCGTGTTACTTGTTCAAATAACACGGCAAAACAGAAATGATGAAATCAATGATTCGAAGAACATCATAGACAATTTTGTATGATTTTATAATATGACCAAGAAAGATAGAATTGTAAATGACCTTTTCCGATCCGGTCAGATTGGTAATATTAAGCGCACATTCTTGATAGCTCATAAAAAAATACTACTTGAGATCTTTTAATGAACTGCAGTAAATAGCCATTAAATCTTGTGAATTATACAGTAATTATTAGTTTAAAACTCAAATTTTAAAACAAATTCCCCTCCAACAACAAATATAATAAAAAGTTTCAGTTCAAAAGTGTAATTAAGAAATAAATTTATTTTATTACTCTTGTTGAACTAAGGGATAAAACTTAATAGTATTACGTAATAGGTGCAATAGCTCTTGGAACAAACTCTTTTAGTAAAATCGGGATTAAAATAAAATTACAGTAAATAGTTATACAATAGTAATTTATAGTTTATGTAGGTAAAATTCTCAACCGTTACTTTGTATTACGTGAGACATCGGTTAGTACTTGCATGTCTGGTGTGGGTAATATAGAGATTAAAACCACCACAAAGTTTTTACCCCACGTTAATATCCTACAATGAATCTACACAATTTTCTAAAAAAATGTTGTGTTTGATTTAAAAAATGTTTTATATAGAATCAACGATACGCACTTAAGGATATATATATATGTATATATTCATTCTCAGCATGGCTTTTGTTTATTGCTGTGGAATGTAATATAATAAGTACAATTAATAGCAAAAATGTACCTAAATATTTTTTGTGATGCAAGTAGATACTTTATAAACAGAATAGAATAGAAAAAGCACAATGACTAACGGCACTAACGACCCTTTTTGGCTCACGTACAAGTAACCTATTATTATCACTTGATTTTTTCTTTGTTTATCGTGAGCCTTAATATGGGTGCAAAATAAATATATTTTCGTTCATTCTTTATTTTTGTAACAAAACGAATGTTACGTGCGCTGGGCAGCATTTTAACGGCCCCAACACATGGTGCCGACAGTGTGATGAGCATCGTAACTTATGGTTGCGTTCCAATCCTACAATAACTCCAGTATAAATCATCCGAGCCAGCCTATTGTAGAAATTCTATTGTATTGTACCCCAAGTAACAATGTTGATGACTGCACGTTTTGCGGTGCAATTATATTTAAGAAATATTTGGGGATCGGGAGAAACCACCGGCTGGGTAGCGAAGACTTATCCCACTTGGACGACGGAGAAAAATATTCCTGTTTATGATAAGATAAGACAATTTGTTGGACTAATTTTAGTTGTAGTTTTATAGAAAAGTATGTAACAGGCTTTTACTCAATTACAAACTCAAAGAAGCTAAACATATAACAGTAAAAAGAAAAATATAATAAAAGAAGTTTTGTAAGGATATAGACAAAAAAAATAGTAGAGAAGTGGTATTAGTGCCGCTATACTGATAACGAGACCTGTAGTTGGATTTCCTGCCTGGAAAATTGTTATTCGGTTTGGGATGATGTAATGGTATCGATAAGGGAATTCTGTCTAGAAATGTACACTGGTAACTTCACGACTTCAGCTAGTATGTCTTTTTATCCGACTGCGAAAGCGAAACCTAGACAGCTTTATGGATTTCGACATGTGGTGTCAGGTGTCTCTTCTTAATACTGGGGGAGAGAGACAGAGCTAGACATATAGAGAGAGAGGGGGTGAGGTTTCAAGAGTATTAAGAAAAAAGTGAGAGAAAATTAATAAATCAACTATATACTAATGAATTTGGATTCTTCATATTTTTGGTTGCTATGCTATGTATAAGGCCGAATCTTGTTATAAATATCACGACATTTGTGTAAAGAAAAATCCAAGTTGTTGTTTCACTAGATGTCGCTTTTATATGTATATATAAAAGAAGATGAATATTAATACTGATTTAATAATTTAATTCGTTTTCACCTATACAACCCACACACGATCAATTACACAACCCAAAACTTAAACTTCTATTGGCCCAATCGATCGAGATTAAAGAGATTGATGAAATAATTAAGATATCACACATTGGCAGGGCTGAGCTATAAATCGAGGAGTTCAGACCGCTGATAGCAACCCTTAAATTAGGGGTGTCCCGCAAACTGGATAAATCTCGATCGTTTCTGAAACCTATGCATATATTACCATAATGATTACTTGAATTTTACTCGTGGAATCTCCCTGATACTTTTTGCAGCAAGCAAACTTGATTGAAGCAAAGCGATTTCAAACGGTAAGTATTGAAAGTATATTATTTATATACGAATAGAGAGGGACAATCAATGACAATCTCATGTTGAATGCCTGTATTATTGAAATTTTGATAACGCTAAAATTATTTATAATAATTCATTTTAAAAAGTAGACAACCGACTTCAATGCGTCTATCATAAAATTTAAGACTTAAATGGTTTTCTCATGGATGCCACTGTCTGAACTGGACGAAATTGAAATGGGACCACACGGAAACAAAAAATCATATAAATCTGTTGTGTCACCCAGTCCAAAGTTCTGAGGTAATTATTTCGACTTAATCCCAACTGTACACAAACATAAAAAAAATACAGTCGAATTGAGAACCACCTCCTTTTTTGAAGTCGGTTGAAAATACAAATGTTTTATTAGTAATGTAACTTAAATCAAAAGAAACAAATATTACATTTACTTTATTCAGGAGACGATGCCATAACTAAAACAAAAGAATCTTATATTAATATCGTAAATTATAAATACAGCATAAAAATTAACCAAGAGAGAACCAGATTCGGTGGTGCAAGTCAAAGTTCACGTTAATAGTAATGCAGTAATTTCGCTTACTCGATATGAACTTTTTTTTAAATTTATGTGATCTATGATCTGTGATCTTGTGTGGTTAATTCACGTGACTTTGTAAAGTTTTTGCACTTTCGATTTATAGCCAGTTTTGTAAGCAATGTGAATGTGAATGTCTTGCTATTGTTTGCAGATGATATAACACGATTATTTTTATGCGATAGGAGCAGACGGGTCACCTGATGATCAAGAGTGACAAGTGTTTATTTTCGGGGTTAATTCGTAAGAATTTTATTCTGTAAATGATATGTACTTTTCGTTTTATTCTTTTTTTTTCGTTTTTATAACACTTCTTATAAATTTACTGATTAATTAAGAGCAGTTAATTTTGATGGTAAAGGGACAAGTTGTAGGCCTGATTTATGTATCTGAATGACCGTTCTGTGATTTCATTCGGTTTGAGCTTCTTTTGCAAAACGATTCCAGTCACAGTATCTACTTAACCAACCGACTTCTCTGCGTATTTGATAATTACTACTTTTGTTTCCATATATAACTAATGTTTTAATACTGAATGTAAGAACAGTTGAACAGAAAAAATATAGAATGTTTTGAATGAAGTTGAGCATGCGTAAAGCATAAGAGTCATTCACAAATAGTGCATGATTTGTGTTTAAAACTTTTTGAACAACAAACAAGGTTCATTTTGATTAATCCCTATAATTAATAAATAAGCTATTTTTTCCTGTACTTATTAATAAAAATTAATATATTTTTGAAGAGTTATTTTTTTATGCGTTTAAAACTTCAGGTTATAATTAGCAACAGATAAGCATCTGGGATACATCAGTCTGGTTTAGATTATTTTGCTGAACGTAGTCCATTTATAAACGAAGCCATTTAAACATTAAATCTTACGCTTTGAAGGCCATAGAAGCATATCTACATATACATATTGTACAAAATGCGGACTTGGACGACAAACGCCTAATACAATAAACTATAAAGGCGCAGTTAGTCCGTGTGCCTGTCAGTAACAATGTTTCGCTCGGTAGTTTTTTTTAAATTTAAGCATTTCGTTTATTAAAAACTATGCTTTTTGCCGCCGCTTCGACGGCTCTAACCTACATTAACATAATAAGCTGAATTTGTTTAGGCGGGTTTTGTATTTTAATCTCTGAAACTGCTAGCCGCATTCGAAAAAATCTTCATGTTTGATTGAGTATTTAGTAAGGAATAGTATAAGGTTTTAATAGCGCAGATGCGACCCATGAATGCATATAACACTGTGAGAAAAGAAAGAATAATGTTTTCATCATAGACTTTCATGGAATTTCTTTGTTACTTTTTCTTCAGCTCATCAAAACATCTTTTTCATAGTGTTTTTATCATAGTCAATCATAGTAATCACTAATAGTCTGGGTACAATCTAGTATCTCCAACTGGCACCAGTATAGAACAATAGACTTGTTCCTGACTATATTACAAGTCCGTCACTTCACTTTTGATTAAATTCATTGCGGTTTCTAAGACAGTTAGTTCCTAAGGGACTCGCCTTGTATTGATCTTGGCTTATTGTAGTCACAATGGTGGGCTGCGGGAGATTAACAAAATGTACATACATTTTGGATTGTACATCGGTGATGTTCGATTATTGAATAAATTATTTACAAATGTGAGAAAATTCCTTGCCGTTATTAAAGATTACTCTCTCATCCTGATTCTATACTTGAATTCTTTCAAAGAATATTTGATTCAAATTGTATATTTTAAAACTAGTTATGGCTCAGTTTTACCTACGTCATTGCTCCTTAATGTTTTAATATTTCTTATTCAATACTCTAATACAATATTATTTATTGGATCTGATTATCTAATAATTTTATAGATAGGTAGACCGTTTACACAAACAAGCAAAAACTCTTCATATTAATATGAAAGTGTAAATTAAAAATTCGACAAAATTTCCATCCCCATCACCTGGGTGATTGTCAATCAACCGCTGTGCGCTTTTCCAGAAGCTTTTTGCAGCTTTTTGCCTCATATAGGCAGCCTTAACAAATTGGCGCCTACCGTATACTGGACTGATTTGATCTTGAAACCTTCAAGAAAATAGCTTACTCCTTCTTAAAAGGCCGGCAAAGCATTTGTGATCCTTGAGTTGCGGATTTCCATGGGTGGCAGTAGTGGCCTACGTTTGCTCGCTATCCCATAAAAAAAAGACGCCTAGCTTAATTGCATGATCTCATGATATTTACTCCCTCAGTGGTATACAATACTGTTTAGCTACATACATTAAAACATTTTGGGTCCTTAAATACGCGTTGCATTGTTACTGTTACTTTCTCGTCTAGTATTTATAAAAACCTTTAGGAACAATTAAAAAACGAAGAAATCTCATTACTGCGGGCGTTTGTCTTGGCTCTCTTAAGCACTCTTTTGTCTTTTAAAGTGCATTTGCCATGAAAATATACTAGAAAGTGCCATTTTGTTTTTGTGCGAAGAATGCTATTAAGATTTTATGTTTCAGACATTCTTAGGAGTTGAAATTATTAGAGTGAACCTTGTTAATATATTAGAACTATTAAATATTATAAAGGTGACACAGAAAGTATGTTTTCCATGACTAATACAAGGTATAGGAATACTTATAAAGGAGGAGGAAAATGAACTAAAATTTTGCATTTGATAGCTTTTCAGTTTTTTAAGGTAGGTAGGTAGGTAGGTAGGTAAGTAGGTAGGTAGGTACAAAGACCATAAACGCCCAAAAAGACTATTTGTCATATATTATGTTTTAATAGCTGTTGCTCGGACTTCATTAGCGTAGAAATTATAACAGTATTTTTTTCTGGATAGTCCATCTGTTATTCCAAACAATAATGTATCTCTCTGAAAAAATTCATTCCAAATCGTTTCACACCTTTATCGTGATTTATCAAAAATCTATCCAAACTTTCGTATTTAAGTAATTCATTAAGATGTGTGTAAGATGTCTGTCCTTATGTTTCGAGCAAACTATCACTAAATGACTGAACCGACTTTGATGAATACATATATATGACTAAGAACATACATATATATGTATATGACAAAAACGCTGCCACTGGATCAACTTTCAATATTTTGACTCTAAGGTATAGTTAATAATTATTCAATTAAAAGTGGTGTCTTGGATAAGGTTTCTTTTCCACTTGAGATATTTATTACCAATGATTCCCAAGCTCAGCGTTCTACAGTTAAGTAAGTAGTACTCTAGAGGATAACGTCTAGTGTTTCACTAGAGAATAAGATTACAATCTACTAGATTAGTGCAACATAAACAGAGATAAAAACTCCGAACCAATTACGTTTA
Organism: Tyria jacobaeae; assembly: GCA_947561695.1. Taxonomy (NCBI): domain Eukaryota; kingdom Metazoa; phylum Arthropoda; class Insecta; order Lepidoptera; family Erebidae; genus Tyria; species Tyria jacobaeae. The sequence continues at coordinate 16,673,111 of OX387220.1, forward strand.
GTAATTTCATTGTGTTCGTTCTTAAATAACTATGCTTCGTTTACTCTCTACTTCAAGTAACAGTTACGTCACCAGAATGTAACTGACCAGTGTTACTTTTTTAAGTTATTTTTCAAAGATAGTGTAAATACGTGCAATAAGGTTGATTTACATACAATTAGGAACATAAATTATTAATGACAATTAATTATAAATTATTAAGCGACTACTGAATGTGCAAGGGGCGCAATTTGTAGGTCAGGATCGCGGCAAATGGCATTATACCGTCTGTTGTGATTTCACAAACGTTATTGATCAACCGTACCTTTTTTCTGTCTTTACGAGTAGCTTTAGAGTAGTCCGAACCGTGTAACTAAAGTTTAACAATAACAGTGTGTACACATACACACATACATACGCTCACGCCTGAAGTCCCTAAGGGGTAGGCAGAGGTGTATAATACACCCATATTTTGTCAATAAAAATTAGGTTTTACTAATGTAATAGGGGGCACGCCTATTACCGTCCATCGTTTTTTTTTTAACTTTATGATATGCTGTCTGACAGATACCAGTCCGATACCTTAGTCGCCATTTACGGAACCCTCGAAAAAAATGAGGTGGTACTTTTCTACTACACCGAGATCCACACGGCGATGGATGTATGTCTATGTATGTATGAGAAAACTTTACATCCTGCTATAGTTATTTTGTTTAACTTTAATTACTTACATGGTTCAGATCCATACATATATATCTTTAAAAAAAAAAGTAGACGGAGACAGCACCGCTTTCTTCTGTGTTTACATACCTCACGAGCTGCATCTACCGCTATTACACCTTTCATAGAAACCCGCCGGTTGCAGATAATTCTAATCTGAGAGAGTCAGAGTCAGAGTATGTTCTATGTTCGACCACTACTGGCTATTTCACTAACGATTGCTTAATATATTTCTTACCACGTGCCCAAACTACCTCAGAATTTCCTTGTTTCAATAGTTACTTTTTCTACATGGCATTTTATAGTATCTGTTACAGCCTTTACTTTTCTCAAGTACTGCCGTTATTAACTAGAAATAAATAGAAATGTACTATGTAAGATACTTGTGAACGCATTTTCAGAAGTTATTTTACCTGTATTTTTCTTAACAGATGACTTTTTTCATACACGCCTAAAATCTACATTTGTGTTATTATATATATTGAATTTTTTGTCCGCAAGGGATTTATTTCAAAACGGTTTTGCCTTTACGTTGGCATTACTGACGTTTAGAAGCAGTCAAGTTTTTCGTTCAAGTGTTCTGATATTCAAACGCAGCTTGAATTTTATAGGCTATTTGGTCGGCTCAGCACGCCTCGTTCAATGTAACTAGCTCGGAACACATTTATTTAATTGCTCTCATTCAGAATCGATACTATTTGTACTGCACCATATAGTTTAAGTACAAATAGGGTATTTTGATAAACTATCGTGTTTTATTGTTCGGTTGAAATTGCGGTGTTGATGGTAATTCATTTGATTGGTAAATATATTTTATTGCTGTGAAGGTGTTTGTTTTGTTTATTTGATAAAATTACTGCTTTATTGTTATACTGTATTATACTACAGCCAGTTCAAGTTACAGGTATGCGACCCTGATGTTCTCGACCTATTGCTTTACTTTCCAATACATCAGTGTAAGTATTATCGCTTTTCTTCAATTACCTTCACTTGTTCGAACTTTTATCTTTAAATATACTTTCAATTGAAGTGCCCGGTTGAAGGCAATAGGCTTGACGTTTATTTAATTGCCTTATTCTAATTGACACTTCCTTACCCTCCCAGGATACTGACGTTACTTTATATGTGTATCTTTTGCATAAGTGTAATTTATAGCAATATTAATTCCTTTCATGTCCTTCACATAGTTGAGAACATTTTCAATAAAATTATGTAATGCTAGTTTTTGAAAGGTTCCTAGATAGCCTATTTACCTATTTGTGCTTAAAACTTGTTAAAAATGTTATTAAAAGAATTAATAACTAGAGTGGCTTCCAGCTGATATAATGTTGAATTGTACTTCCTTTTATAACCAATGTTTATCTACTAAACTAATAAATTCAAATGATAATTGAGGAAGTAATCAACTGTTAGTAAGTATACATCATCAAATATCGTGAAACTAAATTCGACACTTTCATGGAGAACTTGGATATAAGAAGAATCGGTCTCCTTTTTTTAAATTGAAAAACTTGTTTGCAGAGCCAACTGGGCGGGAGAAACAGCTTCTTGGAAAAAAACAAACGAAGCATTAATTGAACTATAGTCCCTCTTACGCTGGGCCGCTACTATAGTCGTAGATACGGCGTTTAAGTAGATTACTAACTAGTATCAGCTTCGATAACCGACATGTAAAAATAATCATAAGTGTAGTAAACGCTCTTCCTTCCTTTGCCAATCGGTTAAAGCCTGGAATTTCACTTTGATAACGGGTCTTTTAAGCGGGGCGTGAAAAAGCATCTCATTAGTCTGCCATATTTCGGGTCACCATGCTGCATTGACTGCACTTGCAATAAGAAAGGTGACCACCACTCTTGGATTCTACTTATTGCTTTCCGTCAGACAGAGTGGAGGCATTTCGGTCGGTAGCAATAAAAAAAAGAATATGCAATATAGAGATTGAAAGAAGCAGTGTAATATTTAGAAAATTGTGAAGAACTTATTTTTTAATGCCAGTCTACAGTAAGAATCTTCATGTCAGATGCATTGCATCTCGACAAAAGCGTACTTGTTGCTGGTGGTAAAGGGTAAGAGTAGCTTGGGCTAAGTATAGGATGGCACTAGAAACGTAAGTATAATAATCAAAAGTTTTACAAATCTCACCGCTAATAGCTTGAAAGCATGGTACAGATCATCTTGAGCGCACATTACATGGTTTCTTCTACAATCTTCACTCCTACTCCATTTATTCTGTAATCATTTCAATGATTTTACAACCTTTGTGTCAGTATAAGCCGTGTGGTTTGGAGTAGAATAAGACCACCCCACGTCATTTCGTGGGTCACTTCAAAGGCGACTAAGACCAGAATTTGATCTATCAGACGGTATATACAAAGTCATACAGGAGCTGGATGATGGCTTGCCTCCTTTTTTTATACTATAAGGAGACAGACAAACAGACGGGCCACCTGATGGTAACTGACAACCGCCTTCCATGAACACCTGCAACTCAAGAGTCGTTTGAAGGTTCGGGGGAGGCGGGGAGGGGAAAAAAGAGAGGACGGATGAGGAGATACGCAATAGGCGAGGGGGATGAAGGGAGAGGAAAGAGGAGTTGAGGAGTTGGGCCTCCGGAAACCTCATTCATTTCGGGGAAATGCAACGCAAGCGTTGCTTCACAACCGATTTTTTGTGAGGCCTTGGTATCGCACCGGTAGAGTCGGCCCATTCATGCCTAAGCATAGCTCTACCAATGTTAAGTGGTTTATGTTATAGTTATGGTTGGCTGAAGGAGGGCCTTCGGGTATCTCTTCGGGTGTCCCTTCGGGTATATAAACGTGAGTATATGTATGATGTACGGTGAGTGAATACGATTAAAAAGTATTGATATAGCTCAAATAGATACATCGCATTAAGCAGAAACATTTATAGTCTTTCCAGACAACTCTAAGTAAACAGTGCACAACAAAATCTGCAGTGCGCTAAAAGTTTGTTCAGAAAACATTTAATCTGTGTCATTGCGAGAATTTTCACTACGGTAAAGTTGGAAAACTGAACATGTAGGGGAATTTATGCTGAAAACAAATGCTATTTAGTTGGCGTCAGGTAACGGTTCTCCTCAGGTTTCATAGTTTAAAACAATCTAACCGTTGTAATGCGATACATTCTGAATGGCCTGTTCTCATGATTCAAACACATATAACTTTAAAACAGTTGTGTAAGCTAAAGCGTCTATGTACCTTAACACATGTTCAATCATAATTACTTTATAGTAAGCTGACGTTGTTGAACACATTATTTTTCGTGCAGTAGTACTGAAATGTATAATTGAGTAACAGGCAATGGATTTCAATTCTATGGCATTTTTTTTCAAAAGCCAGAATGTGTTTTGTGCAGACTATATACAGGATAAACTTTTTATGATATACTATTTGCCTATCCAATAAATATAAAGAAAAAATATTTTAAAATATTATCATATGAATGATGTTATAATAAAAAAAATGTAAATGGAATACTTCGTTGCGTTTCTAGTGCCCGATTCCAAATGCCCAATATCAGTACAGCAAAAACACGTGTTGCAAGAAAAGAGCATCCAAACATTTTATTTTCTTCAAGGAGTCTTGTTTTTATTTAAGTCAGTTCCAGGTTCTCCAAAAATATGCATTTAGTCATCGACAAATGTTCTAGGCAGTCTTAGAGTTTGGAAGAGATAGGTTCATATTTTCAGTTCTTTTATATTACGTTTGTTAATCTTGCCCGTCTCTTGATTTTCTTTTAACGTTTGCTCTGTGTCACTTATTAAAATAAACGGTGTAAGACACGTGTGTGTTTCGGGGATGATTGATGTGATGATGTGAGTTCGGTGCTAACGGGAGCCTTTATCAAGGAGTAGATCATCAAGCCGCGATAGTACCAGACGTCACATTGAGTAGACGATGCTGGCATATGTTTTATCAGTCTTTCGGACCTAAAGGACGAAGACGGTTGCGTTGCTGCTACGTTATCTATTGCAGTGTTGTCATTTACAGGCGTTGTAACATATAAACAGACTGTCTCGGTGTTTTGAACTGGAGCTTTTTCGTTTGTCGCAAGTTTTACTGTTCAAGTTCGGACGACGGCCTATTTCGAATGCTTCTCATACCTTCAGCGGTACAAAATACTTTTCTGTACGGCTGAAAGAGCTCTCCTGACACAACAGACCTTTGAACAACATCTTACTTTTTTTTGTGTGGAAACCCCTACGGGTCATCACTTTACTGGAGCTTATGAGTAAGGTGGTATGTCGGACTCGAACCGACTAAAACCACACAGTGTTCCGTCAACGGGTTTTATTGCCGGGGCCTCAGGTGTACTCTAGAAAGGTAGTCCCTGTGCACCCCTGCAGACCTGGCCACCTTTTGAGCAAGGCGACTCCAGTGCGGTGTGTGGGGTGGGGTCCCGGAATGGGGTGTGCCACCCCCCCTCATGTTTAGACAGGCACGCGCGGAACGCATCGTGCCTGTCTAAATATGCCATCTCGGGCCTGCTTCTGCTAGAGCGATAGATAGCCCAGTCCGTCGCCCTTAAGTCAGCGCTTTTGTAGCCTCCGGCGCTTTGTGCGTCTGCAGGACAGAAGACTTCTCCCGTTCCCTTTCCACTGCTTCTTTTGCAAGCATTACTGCGGCGCAGTACAGGTTAATGTCTTCCTATTACTACCAATATTCTACTGTTTCACGTTACAGCCACTAAATTGCAATAAAAAGGGTCCTTCAAAATATATTTTTTTAACCCAAGACCTATTATGGTATTGATGATAAGTATTTGATAATAATTTTTGGGATTGGATATGTTTTCATAATTGAATGGTTAATCCTTAATCCTTAATTAGCGACTGGATACCTACCAAGTTGGAAAATTGTATCGTTATATTCAACCGTTGTCAGATTTGTTCTAATAGATAGACATAGACAGACAGTTACAGTGAACTGCTTTGTCACTGTTTTTTTTCTATTAATTTAGTATGTATTAGATAAGATAAGTAACGAGTAATTTAACTCAATGTGAAATAATTTATGTATGAACTGAGAACTATGACGTAATGATGTTGGGTACATAGGTATATTAATCGACAAAAGATAAGAGTCAGGACGGTACTAAAAAGTAACTCAGCTGTCTTAGTGGTAACCGAAAGGGTCACCTACGCGATTAAAAGCTTAAGCCTGAGTCCGAAAACCTTGCCAGAATCGTTTATTTTGACACAGGGTCTCGTTTTCAGAGATTTGTGTTTCAGTCAGATAAATTAACGTCATTCAATTACAACTCAAGTGAACAAGCTAAAAGTACTTTGTTTGTCTGTGTTTATTTTTTATAGCATAGGGAGACAGACGAGCAGACGGGTCACCTGATGGTAAGTGACAATCGCCGTTCATGGACACCTGCAACTCAAGAGTCGTAGGTGAGCTGCCCGCCTTTGCTGGTGTTGAGGGATGTGGGGATGCAGGAAGGGGAAGGAGTAGATGCGGAATGAGGGAGTGGAAACGGAGAGGGGAAGTTGAGCCTCCGGAAATTTCACTCATTTCTGGGAAATGCAATGCAAGCGTTACTTCACAACCGGTTTTCTGTGAGTCCGTGGTATCACACCGGTCGAGCCGGCTCATTCGTGCCTAAACATGGTTCTACCACTAATAGAATATAAAACGAATGATGTATATGTATATATATATATATATATCTATACGATGTATATATAAAACGAATCTTGTAAATTATGGCATACATTGGACCGGCTTACCCCTTCTCAAAAACTCTAACCTCAATCCCGTGTCGCTAAAACCCCAGACACCATATACGCCTTAACGCTGAATTAAACCAGCTCAAGGATCAATACGAAAGCAAAACTTTCTTACAAAATAGTATTAGTATGCAATATGCAGAGTTGTCGAATGCGATTCAACTTGCATAAGACAAGTTAGCCACCTGTTTTGGCCACAATTTGCATACGTTCCGATGTTTCAAGAGATAATGAATCTTTGATAGTAACGAGAACGTGATGAGCTTAGACTGGGTATTTAGAGATTTTGTTATAGGTACCTATGTATTTGTTACAGTCTTGTCTATTGTAGGGTAGTTTCCGATCACGATGGTTATTATACTATACATGGCTTTTCTTTTAAATTTGGTGATATTTTTAAGGAGGGATTCTTTGTTTTGATTTGTTATTTTGTGTTTTTTATTTTTATTTAATATAAGACAACTCCTGCAATAGGAATATATCCTGTGTCGCGGGGGCTTTACAAACATTCAATCAACAGCACAAGTAACACCTAGACGCTTTCCAACTATTTGTAGGTCACACAATTTTTTCTTCCGTGTGGGAATCGAATCCACGACGTTCGGTTCAGCAGTTACCCACTGACCACTTTTTTTTTTCTTGTGGAAACACCCTCGGGCCGTCATTCCACCGGGGTTTTCAGTGGAACGGTGTGTCGGAATCGAACCGACTAAAACCACACGGTGTGCCATGCTGCGCTTACAATAGGAGGAGTCCGGGAACAGCTTTATTAAGACATCCGGAGCACTCACTGACCACTAGACCAACCCCCGAGAATTGAATCTTAATCGAATTCAAACCCATTAAGTTACAGATGTTTGTTCTGCCACCACACTATTGTAATCGTCTAATCTGTAATATGAGATTTGAGATACTCCTGTAAGCGTACTAAGTGCACAGTAGATGTTTAATATAAATTTCTTCAGAGAGACATTCTGTAATTAAAATTGTTTCTTTTACAGTACTGCTTTGTTCGTATTACAGTAGCTTACATAGCAACCTTCCATTGACATGGAGTATTTTCAGAGGTATTCATGAGAAAACTTCCTCAAATTTGTATACCTACTCGTGACTCGTCGCCGTGTCACGCGTCGTAAGGATTTCAAATGTGACTTTTACCTTTTATTTGTATATGAATATTTGAACTAGAAATACCAAATAACATACAATTTAGAGAAGTTTTCAAACATTTGTAAATGAGATTGTAAATTAGTTTATTTATTATTCTTATTACTGTACAATTTTAAGTGAGATACAGTTATATCCTCAAGATTTAAGTAAAATTTGTGTTCTTATCACAAATAGCTATTTCTCAAAGACAAACTTGATACGAATATTATAATAATGAATACTGCTTTTACCATACATACTACTTCTGCTAAACTGCTTTGTACAGGTTTTGGCAGGTGTAGCTCCCTTCTTATAAATGACATACAAGCCCTTCTCTTCTCTTTTTTTATATTATAGGGGACAGACGAACAGACGGGTCACTTGATGGTAAGTGACAACTGCCGTCCATGGACACCTGCACCTCAAGAGTTGTAAGTGCGATGCCCGCATTTTGAGGGTGATCAGGGATGATGGGATGGGGAAGTTGAAAGAAACATTACTAATTTCCTGGAAATGCAACGCAAGCGTTGCTTCACAACCGGTTTTCTGTGAGGCCGTGGTAGCGCACCGGTAGAGCCGGCCCATTCGTCATTCGTGTCTAAGCATGGCTCTATGACACATAATAGATGTTATACTTTTAAACAAGAGCAACAATCGAAAAGTATACAGTATGTTGCTTGTTACTTATGAAATCATAATAAATAACTTTTAATATGGAGATAAGAAATTTGTATACACGTTGTCGAGGGGTGTTACAATAGCAGCAGTAGTAGCCGCATGAAGGGCCTGTTGATTTAGTGGTTAGTGCCTTTCATTCGATTCCCACACACACAAAAATTTGTATTATCTGAAAATAGTCATCCCGAGCCTTTGTAAAGTCCGCTCGACACAGGAATATTCGTAATGCATGTGTACGTGCAGGTGAGGGTGACGTTAATCTTTCGAGATCTGCGAGTTAGAACACAAAATATATATGTAAACAAAAAAGTAACAACGATTTTATGTTTAAGAAAGTATCAAATTTAAATTAAAAATAAGGATGGTTTATTTTAAGAATTTCGAAATTTTTATACATAAATAATTTTGAAAATGCCAATGTTATATCGATAATGGTAATGTTGAATTTTCGAAGACAAAATCTTGTTGTCTTTTAAAAGAAAAACTAAACAGTAGCTCCAGTCCTAGTGGCCTCTCTAGTCATGGGAAGTACAGGACAAACGGGTACTTGACCCAGGCTTCTGCAAGTTACTACAGTCTCAGTCCTGATCGGGGATTTTTTTACAAGTTTTAATTGAGTACATTTCTCTGAAGGCTTAACGTCAGGCAGGCGGCACGCCATAAAATAAACGTAATGATAAAAAAGATGTAAAAGCATCCTTATAAGCATCCTGCGAAATGTTCGACTTTAAAAAAATGTTAATAACCGCCTTTAATATTATACTTTTAATACTTTCAGTATCGCATGGGGAACTTAATCTGTTTTAAGTTGCTAAAAACTTAATTTTAAGCTTTTTAGTATTCTATCATTTTTGTCATTCGTAATCTGGAACGTCACGTGGGAAGCAAAATAAGCAATTTCGTTTACTTGGATAACATATTTATTCCAGCTATTTTGATTTAAAAACCAAACTACTAAACCAATTTTGCAAAAATTTCTATAGGTCCTATCGGAAAGTATATCCTTTCACATATATTTTTTTAAATCGGTCCACAAATGATGAAGCTATGAGGTAATAAACAGAAAAAAACAACCGAATTGAGAGTATAATAATCGGACTTTAAAAAAGTAGACAACCGACTTCAATGCGTCTATCATAAAAATTAAGACTAAATTGGTTTTCTCATGAATGCCACTGTCAGAACTGGACCAAATTAAGATGAGACCACACGGGAAGCGTTTTTTTTTATTTGAAAGCTGGTTCAAATAAAAAAAAAACGTCAAAATTGGTTCACGCCGTGGAAAGTTCTGAGGTAACAAACATAAAAAAAAATACAGTCGAATTGAGAACCTGCTCCTTTTTGTAGTCGGTTCATAAAAGAGGGCTCTTACTCTGTAATCTAAGGGGAAATGGTAACATAAACATAATAAGACTTTATCTTTGTAGAATGTACCATCGTCTTTCATCCGAACGAAATACAATGCGTTTGACACTGACAAACAATTAGTCATGTTAGCATTAAATATTATAGGATGTTTGTAAAGACATGTTTTTGTTTTCCTAACTTAATATATTTTTAAGGTCGTGTAGCTACATTAGCATATAATACAAATAAGTATACGTTCACGCCTGCATCCCCGAAGGAGAAGGCAGAGGTACATTATGATTGCTTACACTTTCTATATATTTGGTACCACTAACATAATAGGTATTAATTTAGCTAATCGACTCTGTATAAATTGTATACATAATATCGATACTCGTATGTTTCAATATTGTATTCATGATATAATATTTTGAAACACTACTAACAGTCTCACCCCTTTCCCTCTTAGGTCTCCGTCCCTTTGGAAGTACTAATAATAGTTAGTACTAGTAATAGTTATACAACACAGAAAAATATAGAATCCGGCAGTTTATGAAAAAATAATTATAAAACCAACTTTTCTCTCTTCCGCTTTTATGTTCGATTTTGATAAAGTTTTACGAGAATTTCTAAGTTCTTTTGCAACTTTCGATTTACTACTAGAGGTGCTACTGCTGGTGCTGTACTAAACGATGAACTAGAACGTACCACCTTATATAGTGTCGATCGTCGCAACGTAAACGATCAAAATGATGATTCAAACATTAAGATGATAGTGTTATTCAAATACCACTTTAATCTTAATGTTTGAATCAAACCCTTTGAGTGTGTTCATAAACTTCAATGTAGGGCAATTTGTAGTGGTATATATATATATATATATATCTATATAATAATATATGTATATATATGTATGTATATATACAGCTAATACTTAAAACTACTCAGTAAAAGTACAACAAGATATTTGTTGTAACAAGGGTAAAAATAAATCTATAATAAGATAAAAAGGCTCTTATTGCAATTTCAATTTCAAATTACCCACTTTTAAGAGTAATAAGGTATGAGGAGAGTTGAGGGGGTAGTAAATATTATAATTTATATTTCAGAATGATGTATTGCATTGTCCTTACATTTTACATTTATATTATACATTTTTGTTATATACATTTTTATTATACAATTTTAAACTGTAACAATAAAATTGTATAACATATTTTAAAAAGATGTTCAGTTGTTCTTGATAGCAACAAGCATCTCTTGATCAAAACTACCTATGATTGGTTTAATTTTGAAAAAAAAAAAAATTCGGATAAGTTTTACGGGCTATAGTGTGTTAAGGATTTAGATTGAGTTAAGGGTTTGGATAAGCTTATGCCGTCATCTTAATGCTGTATAAATATATGTATATCTACGGTCTGATACCGATTTCTTAGTCGCCTTTAACGACACCCAGGGAATGTTATGGGGTGGCCCTATTTTACTTCAAATTAACAGTCTTTCAGTTGAATTAAATTAAAACATACACAAGACATTCATACATTATCCCACTGTAATAATAGTAAATGTACCTACTCTCAGTATTTCTAATAGTTACGCTAGTCAAATAATCTTAAGATTATGATATAACACATCTCATAAAACGATTTAATAAAGTTGCCTTAGAAGTTTTTTATTAACAGTTTGTAATAAAGTTACACTCTGTATATAATATTTGTGCTTCACGGAGGGATAGAATCACCAGGGGTTCACTCAAATATTGTCTATTTTTTCTAAGTCATCCCCTCACATAATTATGGCATCGATATTGATAAGTCAAATACATACACATGTATGTATGTGTGCTCATACCTGTATCCCTTAAGAGGAAGGTAGTTGCAGACCATAATTTATCCCCATGTCGTAATAGGGGCAAGCAAGTTGATGTCAACCGGGCTAAGTGTAGAATAATAAATTAGAAAATCAGGAGTTTATTGTAATAGTTTAGTTATAGAAGGGAAGATAAGAGTTATTGCTTGGGTATGCGGATAGATTTGGGAGTAACTCGAACATTATTAATAATTGTAGAGCCATGCTTAGGCACGAACCGGCCGGCTCGACCGGTGCGATACCATGGCCTCACAGAAAAGTGGTTGTGAAGCAACACTTGCGTTGCATTTCTCCTAAAAGAGTGAGGTTTCCGGAGTCCCATCTCCCCCTCTCCTCTTTCTTCTTCACTCATCCCCCCTCTCCTCATTCCCATCTCCTTACACCCTCTTTTCATTCTCCTCGCCGATTCCCCTCGTCCGTCTTGGGTTGCAGGTGTACATGGACGGCGGGTATCACTTACCATCAGTGACCCGTCTATTCATCTGTCCCCCTACAGAATAAAACAAAAAAGTTAGAGCATAGTAATAGGTCAAGCGAGTTATGGTAACATACCATGTAACTTGTACTGGCAGATGCTGCGAAGACGGCATCCTACTAACTGATAGCTCACCTGGTATGAGATTGTATATTGACTGTTTACCATAAACTCCATAACATTTATAGTCGTTGTAGCTAGCTTACTGGGAAAGCTAGCAATCTTTATAACTGTAAGTCTAAACCGAATGTCCAAAATATTCACAATACATATCCGAGTTACGTATAAAGCTGTACATATAATGTAATCTGTGTTTATTGATAAACTATCAGTAGGACCATGAGGTTTCTATGAAAATAGGGGATAGGGGATTCTAATTTTGCAAAATTTGGGTATAATACACTTGTGCCTAACCCGTAAGAATGCAGATGTGAGCGTACACATACATAACGTATCATACATTGTTTATAATATGTAAGCAAAACATAAACCTACATAATATTAATTGAGAAATACGTGAATAAATATTAATATTGTATTAGGACATATAAGATAAAGCCACCTCAGTTCTAAACGTCGTGCTAAACTATTTTACAAAAATAAAATTACATACATATATTCAAATACAGACTAAATTAAACAGCACTTTCTCGCACGAATTTCTTATTAACTTGTATATACTAAATTTAGCATCGTTTTCCCTCGGAAGAGCTCCCTAGATTGGGCGTACGTTGCTTAAGGCAGCTTAACGGGATCCCTTGAAACAAGGAGGGTGCCTATATCTGCCCCATAAAGCTATATTTATATATACCTACACCTATGAAGATATACGTACGCCTTATAAATTGGCGGCTCGGAAAATTTTAATTCGGGGTTCGGAGCATTACGTAATATTTGTAAGATAATAATGATATTAGATAATATTGAGTATTGGTAGATTTTACTTCATAAAATAACTAAATCACCAATTTGTTAGGTACTTAATTGCAGGTATAGAGATAATCAGTGGTACTTCTTATCGCCTGGAAGGGTTGGAATTGAATTCCCTTTGAACATTCGAAAAATACTAACGAAGCTTTGATCAAATATTTCAGATAAACGTCAAGCTTCGTTTCTGTGGCTCATATTTTGCTTAGCACTTTGTCTATATTGATGTATGTAATACCAGTTAATATAAATCATATATACTTTATAACACAGTACTCGTATTTCTTTTTATGTAAGCCTACCGTAATGACTCCACTCTGCCTCATGGAAAGCAATAAGTGGAGTTTAAGAGTTATGGTCACCATCCTCATTGCGAGTGTAGTAATATAGCATGGTGACCCACACTATGGCGGCCTGGTGAGTTGCTTTTTCATACCCCGCTTAAAAGACCCGGGATCAAAGTGGGAGGGAAACACGTGCGCTGGTATATCGTGATGTTACTACATGCACTATTATTTATAAGATCCACGATCTACAGCAACACAGATGTTCCTTCAAAATTATTCATATATTTTAATAATTTATACTTTCATACATAAGCTTACGCCTACTTCCCCTTAAGGGGCAGGTAGAGGTGTATTAAACACTCACATTTTGCCAATTAGAATCTGGTCCCACTAACACTGGGGCACTATGGGGGACTGACATACTGTCTGTAAGATAACAGTCCAATCCTTTAGTCGCCTTTTACGACACAACCAGGAAAAAATGGGATGGCCCTATTCTACTTCACTGTGATCCACAAGGCATAAATTATCTTCAGTTAGCTGTACGACTAAAACAACATGATACTCTAAGCGGTCAAAGTAGCGAGTCTCAGCTAGTATCCGAAAATTACAACAATAAACAGTATGTCACATTTTCTCCGATATAGCCATACCTATCACCATTTACCATGTTATATCTTTGTAATATAATATCTCGGCGCGTGAATGCTTCATTTGAATTTTACGATTTGACATACGCGGACTCATAAAAAGGCTCCAGAAGATTTGGCCCATGATAATGTGAAATTACACGGGTCTTCTGCAAATAAAATCGTAAAAGTTGATAGCGCGATACATCGAAATGATCTCGATGTATAAAGGCTGCTTATACTAAGTGTTATTGTTTTATATTTTGAATATGAAATTATTCACATGACATATTTTTACCCTATCCTGTCTCGTAACATGAGGTATTCGGTCCACTTCATTCGTTGTCGGATGTTGGCTTAGAAATATACAAATTTGTAAGCAATTCGAATTATGTTAAATATTATACTATGAATTTAACTTTCTCTAAAGCTGGAGTGAGTTTGATCTGAGTTTTATAGTCTATAAATTACTAACAAATCTATTAATTCGGCTATTTATATAACATGTTTGAGTAGAGAATAAATCGCACGTTTTAAGGATGTATAACATCTAATTTAGACACACCTATATACCTATATTATATTTTGTCAATACAGTCTGGTGCACGGTGCGAAAGCCTACTTACAGAGGCATGAGAACTTGAGCCTTCGGTTTGGGAGTGTTTGAAATTGGAAATTGTTATCATACGGTTTTGTTCTCTCCTCACAGATCCTTGTATTTACGGATTTGATACTTACTTTGTTATATTTTGATGTGTTATGACGTCGCGAAGTATATACATTGGATTTTGAGTTTTATGCTAAATGAATGATAAACTATAATTATAATATATACAATTTACAAGAGCAACTTATCTTATCGCTAAAAGCGATCTCTACCAGAGGATTCATTTAGTGTCAAGAGAGAGTGGGTAGCTGAGGTGTACAATATTGTATATTTTATATTACTAAATAAATATATGTACATATTTCAATGAATGCCAATACACATATAGTATATACAATAATGCATACGCACATACATATACATATAGATATATACGCACATCATGTAATTAATAATAATATAATATTAATTACATGATATGATACAAATAAAATTTACCAACTATACAATACAATGAAAAGTGTGACAGCTAGTTAATTACATTATTCTGAATTTAAAAAAGTGTCTCCTAACCATTGTTATAAAGGTTTGTATGGTTTGGGCTTCTTTTATGTCACGAGGAAGTGCATTCCACAGTCGTGTTACAACGACGGTGAAAGATTTATCAACAAATGTTGTGGAATGCAAGGGCATTTTTAACTCTAGGTTTTCTAGGTAAAGTTAGTTTGTTTTTGGCCAAAACAACTAAATTTACCCCTAGACAAGACAATCCTTTAATTTTTCTTTTCTTTTTAAATTGACAGCGATACCAATTGCTCGGAGGAGAACTACACACTACTAGGGACACTCAATCTCTTCCCGGAGGTATTGAAAACAGAGACTATTGGATCGGGCTGTTCATTTTTATCAGACAGTATATATGTACATATAAGGTCATATAGTCCTCTATTAACTAAGTGAGATTAATTTGTTTTGTTAAAAGTAAGCGTTAAAGATGCTTCTGCCTTACTATGTAGACGTGAATGTATATATGTATCAATTTACCAATTAATTAATAAATAAATAATTAAAGTGTGTGCATGAAATTAATTTATTTACATTAATAGTAACTATAACAAAAGGTATAAAAAGTCATGTTATCTGGTAATTAAAATTTAAAATACTTAATACAATAAATGTACCCAGTATACAACTATTTAAAGTTTAATATTTGTCATAAGTAACACAATTATTAGAGGCCCTAAATACATGGTATTACACCTTCGCTTTAGTGGGGTGAACACATTAGCGATGGTATGTCACTAATGCTCTTGTTAATAGTAGTTTGAATGTCTGTTTTGCGCATTACATAATATTCACCACAATAGTTGAACTGAGTTAGTACCAAGCGCCTTAAGGCTTTAGAATATATATATATATATATATATGTATATATATATACATATATATTTGAACAAGTTTCAATAAGTTAAAATGTAGCTGAATGACCAATAAATTATTGGTGTTTGTCTGTAATTAACATATATACAAAGGTCTATCATATTTCTTTTTGGTCTTTTATATTCGATTGTGAGGTCCTCAGACAAATTATACTTGACTCAGTCAACGTTTTGTAGCACAGTGACAATATACAAATATCTTCTATATGTAGGTAATCTACATAGGACCGAAATGCTGCTCACGTGTTGCATGTACTTGTACTCGTTGATGTTCAGAGTTCGTGTATCAAATAGATACATATATTTATTATTAGGTATAATATACTATTAATGTCTCTTCAATAAGAAGTACATGTAAGTTTTCCGCAAGCAATATTTTGTAAAATGCACGAGCGTAAAAGTACTGTTTAAAACGCCATTTTTATTGCTATACTACTACTAATATTACTAATGATTTGCCATGTCTTTCTTTTAATATCTCGTAACTTAGATTCAGTATCAAGACCTTCATGGTACAGGAACTTCGCGGATATTTTACTACTCGGAAACTCCTATTCTTTATTATATTCTCTGTGACCTAAGCTGCCACTTTCACCCTTGCGCGATTATCAGCCGCAGACACTAAATACAGTAAAACATAAAAATATATGTGCAAACATAAAAAGAGTTTGAACGAGGTCGGCGACCGCGGCACATCAAAAGAAAATGCGTCACATACGGCATGTCCGACAGTCTGTACATTTTTTAGACGCACAATTAGGTTTCTTCTGCATTTGACATTACCCCTACTACGAATTCGGATTTCTCAAAAAAGATTGATGAGTATTTGATGGCTTGCTGAATATATTTATATAAAAATTAGAGTTAAGTGAGCGGTAACGGTTTTTTGTTAGATAAAAAGCAAAATTTTAAAAGCTCGTTAGTAAAAATAACAGGCTTTCTCCAAAGCAAATGGGATATATTGAAAACCAACATTATATATGCTTGCTTAATATTATATAAATATTTTCTCCCAAACTTACATGTTTTGTTATTTTTATTGATAATTTTGAATTGAGAAATATGAATAACAGTTTTACAAATTCTTTTAGTAGGGGTTTATAGGTTTTGATGTTTGAGGGTAGTGCCAAGTTGCTTCTTTTGAGGGCAACCTTACGGATTTATATGTACAGCGCACCCTACTTTCCCGTCAAGTTGTGGAATTATTAAAAAGTGATGGATAATTTACTGTTGACTTCTCGTTTAAATTATATCCTTCTTTTTACAATAGTCAACAAATGTTTAATTTATATAATTTTCTAATTTTAAATATTTACTACTTAATACATATGTATATGTCTTTAAAAAGTACCAACAAATTTAATGTCCCACTTTTATGGCATATTATTACAAACTGTTTAATTTGTGATTTATTATTATACTTAGTTATTATTGTTTTTTAACAATTTAGAGTTTTTTATATGTCAATTCTGATGTTAACTAGTCATACAATTTAGAAATAATCATTACATGTAATTATCAAATCAAATTCAAAGACTAAATTATAATGGCATGCCGTTAATTTGATTCCGACCAAACTTTGGAGAATGTTAGAGTCAGTCAGAAAAAGTAGCCTGGTTGACATCTTTGCCCATTTGAAGTCGGATAATATGTTTTGAAGAGTGAGTTTGAAAATATACTACTGTAAATATAATATATAAATAGAAAAGATAGAAAATTACTTGGTAAAGAAAGGAGAAACAGCTGTGCAACACTTTACAAGATTTGAAGACCATATAAAACCCACAACCAAAAAAAATACCGCCCGTATCTAGTACCTGGCATTGATAAAATAAAGGGTGTAGTTGCAGTAAAAATAGTACTTACATTAAGGTACTCGTTGCCATTCACGGTCCAATACATGTGTAATACAGCACATAATTTCATTGTTCAAATATTCAGTCTTAATTGCAAATTGGGACGGCTGAGATATACATAAATTTTTCAACGCTACAATCTAATTTACTGTGAAAATCTAATTTACGTACGCAGCTATACTTACTGATGTTGAAGTTAGGGTTTTTACTCGACATAAATCTTCCAGTGAGATGTTACGATGGATTTTATTACAATTTTATTTCATCGCTCTGTGAGTATATTGCTGATCTATTTGGAAGTGGTATTTAAACGAAATGAAAACACAATTTATTGTTAAACTCATATAGAATATGTAAATATATTTGTAACTTTGTGTATTTTCAATATATGTAGCAGGCACGAATTAAAATTGATTGTATCGGTGACGCTTAGAGAAGTATTTATTACAGAGCAAACAACTTAGACTTTTCCTAATGAAAAATTAATAAAACATAGAAAAGAAAATGTGTTTAAAACCCTTTTGTATTTTAGAAAAAATCGCTCCATAAATATATGGCGTAAGTGTGCATGTAGTTGTATAATCCGTAAATCCACATTAAACTCTATTAATGTACTAACGTAAGCTACTAAAGCTATAATCAATATAAATTTAAAGAGTTTTCCATCAGTTTTCTGCCAGCTATTTCAATAGCTTTAAATTTGTATAGCTAAAATAATGCTCCTAGTGCGATTTTATTCAAAGTTTTATAAAGAAAAATAAAATACAAAAGGGATTGTTCTGGAGAGTGACTGGTCAAAGCTGGTCAAGGCTGGTACAAACTAATCTATTCATCAATATCAAATTAAATTCCTTTATGTCTGAGAATTGTTTAAAAAATATTGAAAATCGTTCTCTTTAAAAATTAATAAATAAACACATTATAAGTGTTTTTTTTTTATGCTATAGCGCGCATACGAGCAGACGGGTCACCTGATGGTAAGTGACTACCGCCGCCCATGGACACCCGCAACTCAAGAGTCACAAGTGCGTTGCCGGCCTTTTAGGTAGAGGTACGCTCTCTTCTTGAAGGTTTGAAGGTCGTATCGGTTCGGAAATACGGCAGGCGACAATTTGTTCCATAAGCTGGTTGTTCGAGGCAAGGTTCTGGAGAAGCGCACAGTGGTGGAGTGCCAATCGTCCAGGTGATGGGGATGGATATTTTGTCTCGTAGGACGATGGCGGAAACCAGCAGCCGGTATAAGTCCGAACAATTCCTCTGAACACTCCCCATGATACAAGCGATAGAGGATGCAGAGTGAAGCTACATCTCTACGCAACGCCAAGGTGTCAAGTCGATCAGAAATATCTTGGCAGTCGATGATGCGAGTCGCTCTCCGTTGAATGCGGTCAAGAGGCAGAAGTTGGTACTGGGGTGCATCTGCATAGAGATGAGAACAGTATTCCATGTGCGGCCGAACCTGCGCCTTATAAAGTTGCAGGCGGTGGGCCGGAGTAAAATACTGTCTCGATCTGTTTAGCGCACCAAGCTTCTTCGAGGCTAATATGGCCTTTCCCTCTAAGTGACCGCGAAACTGGACTTCGCTTGATATATCGACGCCAAGGATTCCGATACTGGCTGATGCAGTTAGGGAAGTGCTCTCAAATTGAGGTGATACGACCAATGTCATCTTTTTAGCGGTGAACGCGCAAACCTGTGTCTTCGTGGGGTTAAATTGGACTAGGTTAAGTCGACCCCAATCTGAAACTTTTGATAAAGAAGTTTCGATTTCAGACACAAGTTTGGATCGGCTTTCGATGACGTTTACCCGAGAAATGTTAGCGCGGCCGGTGTAAAGGGCATCACTCGTGCTATTTTCTGCATAGGAATGGATGCCGCTAATCTGCAGCATGTCGTTGATATGCAGAAGAAACAGCGTGGGTGATAGCACACAGCCTTGTGGGACACCAGAATTAACAGACTTGGAGTCGGAGCATGCACCGTCAACAACGACCTTGATGCTTCTGTCTGTAAGAAAACTGGTTAGCCAATTGCACAGTTTCTCGGGAAGCCCATAGGAAGGAAGCTTCGCAAGGAGCGCTTTGTGCCAGACCCGATCGAAGGCCTTCGCCACGTCCAAACTAACGGCCAACGCTTCCCCCTTGGTCTCGATCGCCTGTGCCCACCGGTGAGTCAAGTAAACAAGAAGATCACCAGCTGAACGACCCCGACGGAAGCCGTATTGTCGATCATTGAGGAGCTGATGGTCTTCTAAGTTCCGCAGGAGCTGGCAGTTAATAATGGATTCCATTATCTTGGAGAACAAGGAGGTGATGGCTATGGGTCTGTAGTTGGACGGATCCGAGTGATCTCCTTTTTTAGGGATTGGGTGCACTAGAGCTGTCTTCCATGAGTTCGGGACTACGCCAAGAGAGTAGGAAAGCCGATAAAGGTGCGTTAAAACCGGTGCTAACTCTGGAGCACACGTCTTCAGCACGATAGGAGAGATTCTATCGGGCCCACTCGACTTATGAACGTCGAGGGAAAGAAGCGCTTTACGCACTGCCCTTTGTGTAAACCGGACTTCCGGCATGCGGGTCTCGCACTGCGGTATGGTCGGCGGTGCGTTACCCCTGTCGTCCAGGGTCGAGTTGGACGCAAAGAGTTTGCCCAGAAGATCGGCTTTTTCTTTAGCGTCGTGGGCCAACGAATTATCTCCTATGCGCAGAGGTGGAAGGGATGGCTTACAAAAGTTCCCCTGGACAGCTTTGGCAAGAGACCAGAATGCACGAGTTCCGGAGGGGAGACTTACTAGTCTCTCGCCAATTCTGCCGATGTGAGCCGACTTCGCCCCAGCAATTACTCCTTTGAGGGACCTGGAGGCAAAGTTAAATTGCTTCTTTAATGTGCAGGTCTTTACATCCCGTGCTGTCGCTGCGTTAGCCCATGCTTGGTAACATTCCTGCTTTCGGCGGGACGCCGCTTTGCAGGTTCGACCAAACCAAGGCTGGGACTTGCCACCTGTGGGAATCAGGGAGAATGGAATGAAAAGTTCCATACCCTGAAGCACAACATCCGCGACAGAGTCAGCAACGACATTGGGATCATCCGGCGAGAAGCAAACCTGCCTCCATGGGTAGGATGCAAAGAATGATACAAAATTCCATCCCAGTCTGCTGACCTATAGTGCCATACGCGGCGACTGCCTGTAACTCGCGGCCGCAGCGAGTGAACGAGTGGCACCATACTCCTAATCAGGCAATGGTCCGAAGAGCCAAGAGGGGCCTCAACGGATACTTTGTAGCCGTCAGGATGTGAGGTCAGCAGAAGATCCAACAGTGAAGGCACGTGGCTTTCTGCATCTGGGATTCGCGTAGGCGTTGCTACCAGCTGCGTCAAGCCATATGCCAAGGCGAAATCGTGAACAGATCTTCCCGCATGATCGGTTTTGCGCGAACCAAGCCATTCGGCGTGATGGGCGTTAAAGTCGCCAAGAATCACGATCTCTGCGGATGGGACCTGCTGGAGCACTGAGTCTGTAGCCAATTGGACGTGGTCGATGAGTCGGTCCGTTTCGGCATCACCGCTATGGGACCTGTAGAGGCATAGGTAGATGCGGGGATGGTCGTCGCAGTCTACACGTAGCCATAAGATGGAGAGGTCCCTACCTTCAAGATTGCCGAGGCGGCGAGAAGTGATATCATCTCTAACGTACACGCATACACCAGCCTTAGGAACAAAGGAGTGTTCCAGTCCGTACCCAGGGTAGCAGAGGTAGGATGTGTCCGCTGGAGATGATATCTGCGTCTCGGTTAAAAAGAGCAAGGCCGGCTTTGCTGTCTCAAGGTGGTGGTGGACAGTGTCGAGGTTCGAATGTAAGCCCCTGATGTTACAAAAATCCACGGTAAACGAGTCAGGGGGTGCCATGGTAAGCCTTCTCTTGCCCCGAGCACATTTTGAGAGCGCGGTTGAGCCCCCCCCAGAGTACGAAGGGCAGCCTGGGCGTCCACGCTCAGGCATAATCCGTACTGAGGGTGGACGTCCAGGGGGGGATTCTCCAACGCTAGCGCTGGTACCCCCCTGGGGTATCCTTTTCGTTAACAGCGCTATCATTAGGGGGGTGGGGGATTTTGGGCCTCCGGAGACAGAGAGTCTAGGTATCAAGTTCGTTTTAGAGTATCGCTGAAATTGAGAATTATTATTTTATCGTTATTGCTCCTTTTTAGTGAATAAAGACTAGAGAATTTTCTTTAATTTTTGATTAAAAGTATAAAAACAACTGTCAATCAAGACTCCTATAAAAGTGAGTAATAGCGTTTTGATAATACAAAAAGATCACAATTTCGGCATCGGTACTGAAAAAATTGCATCGATATGGAGCGACGACATAACTTGACACGAGAAGAGATGTTGAGAGCCATCGGAATATTGCAAGCTGGTTCCAAGTTGTCGTTCTGTGCTCTTGGCACTACACAGAGCGTCATAAGCCGGCCTTGGACATGCTGTTATATCACGGGCAGCGTAGCCGAGTGACATGGATGACGATCTCGCATTACCATTCGCCGACAGGAGTTGTCAGTCAGCCACTTGTTTACGAGGCTCCTGACCATCGGAAATCGTTTACGTGAAGTGGGTCTACGTTCCCGAGGGCCGGTGAGAATTCCACCTATAGCATCCCGCAATCGTAGGACCCGTAAACAATTGGCTCGCGAAGACAGAAATGGGTAGGCATAAGACTTGCCAATGCTCACATCCACGCTCTGCCATGGCCTGCTCAATCGCCAGACCTTCACTCCATTGAGCATGCATGGAAAAAGAGCACTAAACTTTTTGTAAAAATTTATTTCTTGTAAATATTTTGTTTGGTTTATCATAAGTTTTATCTGTTTAGACGTTACTGATTCAATGTTTTGTAGATGATTAAAATAAATAAATCATTGTTTTCTCAACATTACATGTAAAATATCAAACAAAGACCCTGTCTCGTAAAACAAAGTAAGGTTAAAAAAAACGACATCAAGCCAGTATATTAAATTCAAAAATTCAGCACTTTATTTACCTTCAAAACGATGTTGCAAGCTGAATGAAAAATTAATATATGAGAGCTGACTTTGAAGTTACCCTGTGTAATAGACTTACGTATAAAGTATTTTTTCTAAATTCAAATCTCGCATGGTCTCAGTTACTAAACGTTATGTTTTTACTTTACGTCAAAGAAAATTTTCGTAATGAAAAATGTTTTGTTAAAACAAAATTCGTTAACAAGTTGAACAAAGTGTTGGTTGTTTCGAAAAAGCCTTAAATTTTCTAACGTATTTTGTTTTTATTTTGTACAAGTAAAGTTTGACAAATTGTAAAGCAGAATTAAAGTGTCAAGATTGTTTTATTGTTTTATAACTTTTTTTTGGCAAAAATATTCACTTGATCTTTTGGATGTAATGTAAATACTTTAAAACTATAAAGTATCGTTAAAATTTCACCTTAAGATTGAGAAGGTTGAGAACTGGGTATCCGCTACTAATATATAAATAACGATACCGTAGTCGTTATTTATATATTACTAGCGGATATCCAGTGGGTGCTAGTCGGCTAAAGAAAGAAATACATTTTGTTTATTTCTTGAAAAAAAGGATTTTTTTTTAAATTATTATTATCATTTATATTTCCTTATGCATTTGTTTTAGTGGTCTGAAACCATCATTGCATTATTGCCTTTCTAATAAAATCGGTTAGAAGCACATCGGTTGTATGGTTTCAAATTCTATAACGGACATAGACCTAAAAAAAATGTTTTATATATATATGTTTTATATAGATAGATTTTTATATATATATATATTTTATATACTCGGTGAAGTACACTGCATGCTTTGCTTAGCAAACGGGTTTCTGTGAGGACGTGGTAATACCCATGTGTGTCTAAGCATAGTATATATAGCTCTCCCGTGCTAAAAGCCTCATTTGAATGAGGAGTACGACGCAGTGTACAAATTCTCAAGATGACTACTGAGAAAAAAATAAATGTATTTTTAATTAAGGATGTTTTAAAAAAGTATGATCTCAATGCTTGTATCTTTTCTTATACATTTAGCTGATATTTCAGCTCGATTTTTTTAAATCGTTATTTTCGGATAAAAAATAACTTGTAATACTTAAATACTTAAGACTATTTTTATTTCTTCGTAACAGAGCTACCTAGTTTCGTATTATGTAGTGGTTAAAGACCTAAATGTATAGTTATACATTAGTTAAAAACTGCTAATGATAGCACTGAAAGAGTAAAATCTAGAATCACAAATATCTTTGATTTTTTTTATGATTTATAATAAGTTTTTTTCATTTATTTCAATAAATATTTTATATGATAACCGTTAATTATGATAATTAAACTTATTGGTAAAATAAGCGGACACAGTTTTAGTAAGTTAAGCTGTTCACAAACGACCAAAACATCTACGTACAATTTAAAAACAAAAAGAAAACTTATTTTTAATATCCCTCGCAAAGGGGATTAGAGGGCCACTGCTTGAGTGTTTTCATTAAAGTCCTGTCCCCCATCATACATTTTATAGAACAAACAAATAAGGAGCTTAGGGATTATTTTTGTATTCTTTGTACTGTAATGAATAATGCGACTATGCAATTTTGATTTAATGAGACTTAAGGCTTTGTGATCACGTGCTTTTGTTGGAGTTGTATAAGAGCTTGTTATTAGGAGCTAGCGTTTTTAAGGAAAATAAAGTTGTTACTTTTTTTCAAGTCTTTTTTTTTATATTTTATGCGATGTTGTAATTTTTATTAAAAATTGTGTTTATTATTTGATTGTTGCAGAATACTTCTTGAGGTGTCTAAGGTGACTAAGTTATTTGGTGTCGAAGTTTCATATCGTGCCCGCAGAAGACCACCATCAGAGTTTGGAGGTATCTGATACTACTTACTACTCCACACAAACCTCTACTGGGTTCCACAACAAAAAAAACATTTTACTCTACGTTATCGTTTTTAGAGGCCAGTGAACACTAAATTAAAGAATGCAAATACTTTATTCAACTAGGGTTTTGTACCTGTATGTATGTAGGGAGGACTTTAATAAATAACAGGCTTTTAGGACAAAAAGCAGGTGAGAACCCTTTTACGTTTTCATTAACTACCTATAGAATATAAATAAATTTATAAATTAATGAAATCTGTTGAAATGAAAATTTATGTAATGCCTTAGGTAGTTTAAACATTGTTAACGTTTAATTTGACTTAGTGTAGAGACAAAGTTCTTGATATAACAAAATTAGCAAGAAGAATTATCATTTAAATTTAAATAAAAAAGGTTTAAAATAAACCACACAAAAGAAGCCATGGGTCATATCACCTCAATTTGAGAGCACTTCCCTAACTGCATCAGCCAGTATCGGATCGGATCCTTGGCGTCGATATATCCAGCGAAGTCCAGTTTCGTGGTCACTTAGAGAGTAAGGCCATATTAGCCTCGAAACTTGGTGTGCTAAACAGATCGAGACAGTATTTTACTCCGGCCCACCGCCTGCAACTTTATGAGGCGCAATTTCGGCCGTACATGGAATACTGTTCTCATCTCTATGCAGGTGCACCCCAGTACCAGCTTCTCCCTCTTGACCGTATTCAACGGAGCGCGACTCGCATCATCTACTGCCAAGACATTTCTGATCGACTTGACACCTTGGCGTTGCGTAGAGATGTAGCTTCACTCTGCATCCTCTATCACTTGTATCAGTGTTCAGGTGATCCGTCTGCTCGTTTGAATCGCATAAAAAAAAATAAGAAAGTCTATGGTCCAACTTACTACTACTACTACGAAACTGTTATTAATACATTATTATTAAGCTTTAAAAAATGTACGGGTTAAAAGCTTCACTCATAACGCGTATTTAAAATTCATTTAAAAATTTACACTCCGTTTTTTTTTAAAGCCTTTGTAGTTTGATGTTAAGTGTAACATAACAATTAAATAAAGATATTTAAGGAACACATACATTTAACGAGCCTCACAATAGGTTTTGAAAATCAAGATTACAAGTTATTTTTTAAAATATCATGTGGCCATTACAAAATAAACAAATGAACTACCTAGACCGGGACTGTACGCGTTCCTTAGGGGAGGACTTCGTCCACCAGTTAAGGTCGATAGAATGACGATGATAAACAAACGAAAATTCTTTACTGTTTGCTGATCGTAACTTTTCTAAATTATATTCTAAATCCTTTTATCGTTTTTATAATTCCTCTCATAATTTAGAAGTTCAAAAGTCTAAAATCTACTTAAAACTTTTAGATAAATACAAATGCGTTTACTACAAGATCGTATTAGCGAGCTCTCTAGAGAATGCTTATAAAGATTTATTTGAAGGTGAAGACACAGACAGCGACTTAAGTTTAGTTAAAGGCAAAAGTTATGTACAAACCTAAGAAAGTTATAAATTGCAAAAAAAAATGCTTAAACATATTTCTACTATTATTTTCTATAACTGGCATAGGAGGCAAATGGCTAGAAGATTCACCTGCTGATCAGAGACAATCACCGCCTATGGAGATATGCTGACCCGAATCACACTGGGCAGGCGGTTCTCAATTCCTTCCTAGTAACCGAGTTCAGATACTTAAAGAAGCAACCTGCGTCGGGCGACAAGAAAGGGTCCCGTTCTGACGCTCTGCCCGCTATACGATGACCAGCTGGAGCGCCTTAAAGAAAGCGCGACAGTCAGCACTTGGAGCCTCCAGCGGGGGCAACCAATGAGCCACTTTGGCTCGGAAAAAGGCCTGAAGGCTCTCGCATACTTCTTCGAGCCATCTGCCGTTATCCGCTCACATAATTCACTTCAATAAAGACATACTTTTCAAGTTAGCGAGGTACTGCACAGAATATAGATTTATTGGACAGATATTATAATGACATATTATCGTTTGAAGTGTCAGATGCAAAATAAGACATAGCAATCGGTTTTTGTTTATTCCACTTCAGTTAAGAGACCTCTCATTTTGCAATTGTTTACTGTTCAGTCGAAACAAAAGAAAGTAGATTTTTTTTTATGCGATAGGGGGCAAACGACCAGACGGGTCACCTGATGGTAAGTGACTACCGCCGCCCACGGACACCCGCAATTCAAGAGTCAAAAGTGCGTTGCCAGCCTTTTAGGAAGGAGTACGCTAACGCTTCTAGGTTTGATTTGGTCGTATCGGTTCGGAAATACGGCAGGCGACAATTTGTTCTATATGCTGGTTGTGCGAGGCAAAAAGCTTCTGGAGAAGCGCATAGTGGTGGAGTGCCAATCGTCCAAGTGGTGGGGATGGATATTTTGTAGCGTAGGACGATGGCGGAAACCTGCAGCCGGTATAAGTTCGAACAATTCCTCTGAACACTCCCCATGATACAAGCGATAGAGGATGCAGAGTGAAGCTACATCTCTACGCAACGCCAAGGTATCAAGTCGATCAGAAATATCTTGGCAGTCGATGATGCGAGTCGCTCTCCGTTGAATGCGGTCAAGAGGGAGAATCTGGTACTGGGGTGCACCTGCGTAAAGATGAGAACAGTATTCCATGTGCGGCCGAACCTGCGCCTTATAAAGTTGCAGGCGGTGGGCCGGAGTAAAATACTGTCTCGATCTGTTTAGCGCACCAAGCTTCTTCGAGGCTAATATGGCCTTTCCCTCTAAGTGACCGCGAAACTGGACTTCGCTTGATATATCGACACCAAGGATTCCGATACTGGCTGATGCAGTTAGGGAAGTGCTCTCAAATTGAGGTGATACGACCAATGTCATCTTTTTAGCGGTGAACGAGCAAACCTGTGTCTTCGTGGGGTTAAACTGGACTAGGTTAAGTCGACCCCAATCTGAAACGTTTGATAAAGAAGTTTCGATTTCAGACACAAGTTTGGATCGGCTTTCGATGACGTTTACCCGAGAAATGTTAGCGCGGCCGGTGTAAAGGACATCAATGATAGGTAATGTTTTCCTATAATGAATTGAATCAGGCGTTACGTGTCTTTTGTTTTTAGAATTACAAGACACGGGTTTGGCCTTTGCACGAGGCAAGGCAAAGTTTGACATTAAATGATCATTGTCAATTCCTTTTTTTCATTTTTTTTATTTCTATTCCTTAAGTAAATTACAGATTAAATGTCTACAAATAAGGAGAAACCATATAATGTTAACCACATAAATACAATTTTGATATTATAATAAAAAATCAGATCATGTTACTGTAGAAATATGTACTAACGTGAAAGTGTGTTTGTGTGTGTGTGCGTACAGAAAACATACATCAAGCATTCGCCGTTGCTCTTCTAATGTCAAAAGCTTATGCTTTCCGCAACTGTTCAAGTATAAAGAGTGACTTTGTTGAGCTTTGAAACTAAGATGCTTAATGATTTTTTTTTGTATTGATTCTATGCGATTAATGTATACTTTACAATAAGGATTCCATATGGGGCACTCATATTCCACTATGCTACGTAAATATGCAGAATAAACAACTTTTAAAGTTAGTGAGCATTTAAACGGTTTGCACGTCCTTATAACGAAGCCAAATTAACTAATAATTAAAGTAAATTACGGTGAGCTCTTTGTACTATCTTTTCAACATGGTCCGATAAAAGCATCTTGGAATCGAAGATTACCCCAAGATCGCGCACCAAATTGTCTCTCTCTATTATAATGTTCTTAAAATTGTATGCATAATTAATGGGTTTCCTTTACGAGTGAATCTGACAATTAGACATTTACTGATTTTAATAAAGATTCTGTTACGTGTATAATATTCTAGAAGTGCGTTTAAATCCTGCTGTAGTGTTACGCAGTCATCAACTTTGTGTATAGGTGCATAGATTTTTTTATCATCCGCGTACATTATATTATATGATTTAAAACAGTCAGAGATATCATATATATACACATTATAAAAAGTTGTAGGTTAGTATTTGTGGTTTTATTACACGATTTCAGGTTCTTTGATAGTTTGAAATCTATTTACTTTATATTTATACATAATACGAAAACCTAAGTTTCTTCTATATACCCGTAATTAATTGATTCCGTAAGAAGGGTTATGTTTTAGAAATCTATGTGTACATACGTAGGCATGCATGTATCTATGAAATTTATTTATCACGCCCTAAAGCCTTTTTTTTTTTTTTTTTTTTTTTGACGTGTGGAAATCCCCTCGGACCGTCACCCCGCCGGGGTTTGCGGCGGGGCGGTGTGTCGGAATCGAACCGACTAAAACCACACGGTGTGCCACTCTGCGCCTGAGACGGAAGGGATCCGGGAACTGCTGATATTAAGACATCCGGACCCCTCCCAGCGCCTGCCCGCACCGAAGCGGGCACCGTCCGCTGCTAAACTCTCCAATCAGGCGACGCACGGCACACGCGTACGTCACCCCCTCGCGGGTGGCCACTAGAGCGGATGGAGGGGAAAACCCGTCCCGACCATCCGCGGCCACACTCAGGGCGGCATGAGGCGCTGATAGGCGCGCCTACGCCGCCCAGTTCGCCGGCGGCGGATTGGGTCCGAGTGGATATCGTCCTCCCGGGCCTTCTCCGCCGCCTCCTTCTGCGAGATGACATCTTCACAGAAGGTTGCGACCGCGGTAAAACTGCTATCGCTACCGGCCATGGAGCGTATGACGGCCGGTAGCGAGAGATCTCCTCCGATGACTGCAGTGAGGGCCCGGCGCTGCGACTCCCAAGCGGGGCAGATCGCCAGCGTGTGCTGGGCCGAGTCTTCACTGCAGTCGCAGTGGTGGCAGGCGGGACTCAGTTCCCTCCTGGCGACCGAGTGCAGGTACTTCCCGAAGCAACCATGCCCGGAAAGCACCTGCGTCAGTCGGAAGGAAAGGGTCCCGTGCTGCCGCCCTGCCCACTCGAGGATGACCGGCTGGAGAGCCTCCACGGCGGCAAAGCCAGCGCGCGGAGTCTCCAGCCGGAACGACCAACTAGTCATCGTGGCTCGACGGGCGGCTTCACGCCACTCGCGTACCTCTTCGGGCGGAGGGCGAAAGCCATACTCCGCCCGATATTCAGCCACCCGACGATAAACTTCGGCGAGCACTTCCGCCTCCTAATCCCACGGGGGTGTTCCAGCCAAGGCGCACGCCGCCTCGGTGGACACCGTGCGATATCCGCGTATGGCTCTGACCGCCAATACCCTTTGAGGCCGCCAGAGGCGCGCCTTATTCTGGGCAGTCAGAGCCGCCACCCACACCGGTGCCCCATACAGCGCCATCGACCGGACCACCCCCGTGTAGAGGTGTCGCGTTGCGACGCTGGCTCCACCCAAGTTGGGCAAAAGTCGCCCAAGGGCAGAGGCAGCGTCGACCAGCTTCGGACCAAGCTGTCGGAAGTGCTCGTCGAAGAGCCACCTACCGTCGAGTATCAGGCCCAGATACCTCATCTGGGCCCGAACCGGGACGAGGACCGAGTTGACATCGATGGAGGCACCGGCGGGTGGACCACGACGGGGCCCATGGAACAAAAGGGCCTCCGTCTTGTCCAGGGCCACCCGTAAGCCCAGTGCCTCGATGCGCCCGACCACCAAAGAAACACCCCTGGTGGCCAGGCGCGCCGCCTCTTGGAAGTTCGCCCCCCGGGCTGTGACCAATGTGTCATCAGCGTAGCAAATTACGCCCAGCCCGGACCCTCACTGCAGTACGGGGCATGGCCGCATCGCAAATCTGTCGCAATCCTCCTCGGTCGGGGCCTGCGGAGACAGCCAAGAGTGAATAATGGCCGCCTCCTCTAGTAGGTCCCTGTCCAGCTTGGCAACAGCCCACCGCGGAAAACGGGAATTACGCCGCGCCGCGTGACCCCTACTGGGGCCCTGGGACCGGGAGAGCTCAAATCGGATATACAGGTGATCCGAGAGCGTCTCAACCTCTTCCAGGACACGCCAGTTCCTAACTCGTGCGGCAACAGCAGGGGTAGCGAACGAAAGGTCCACTATCGACCCACCCTGCTGTCGCACGCACGTGTTGGTGGAGCCTCTGTTTAGTAAACAGAGGCCCACCGAAGCCGCCCACTCCTCGACGGCCTCGCCCTTGGCGTCTGTCCCGGGGGACCCCCATGCAATGGATTTTGCGTTGAAGTCCCCCAGCACGAGGACGTGCCCAGACGCTAATCGCCGCATCGAGGTCTCCAAGCTGTCAAGGAAGACCTCGAAGTCGCTCAAACTCCGGTTGGGGGAGAAGTATACACCGTAAACGGTGATCCCCCCCCACTCGGCGGCAACATATCCAGAGCCCTTGTCTCTAAGCGACAAGGGCGGGGAATGAGCCGCCGCGGAACCGACGACTGCCACGGAGCCGTCCCAGTCACCCATCCAGTTTGGACGGGGAGGAACGAAGTAGGGCTCCGCGACTACGGCAACACCGATCGACCACTGCGCCATGGTTTGCAGGAAGAGATCCTGCGCTGCGGCGCAGTGGTTTAGGTTCGTCTGGACAAGGAGGTTGGAGACGTGGTCCATTACTGGATCGTCTCTACAGCCTCCTCCATGGGCGACGGCGATGATGATCGATTGGCATCGGAGGCAGCCTGGGCCGATTGGCTAACCACCGATGTTTGCGGAGAAGTGCGGGGAGGCTTGCAGCCCCCCTGTCCCATCTGGTGATTGGTGATTGGCGATCACCCAAGATTTTGGCTGACGCCACGGGACAACTGGCCCACACCGCGCCAAGACCACCTGGACCGGGGCGGATGGTGCCGACTCTGATGATGTCCGCGTTGCACCCTGTCTTCTCGTGAATGGCAACACGCACATCCTCCACCGTCACAGAGTCGTCCATGCCCGAAATGCGCACCTCCGCACACTTGGTGGGCCTAACGACCTTGACACCATCTGACGCGGCAAAAACTCCCCGCAGCTTCTCCGCAACGACGTCCGCCGTCTTTGCACCTTCAGCACCGGGGAACTCCAAAACTCGAGCCCCCGTCTGGGCAAGGCGCAGCCTCACACCTGAGGCCCCGAAATCACCACCTAGGCTATCCCGGGCTTTCTTGAACACAGCCGCGTAAGATAGCCGCGTAAGATAGCCCATTCATAGCCGCCTCTGGCAACACGGTGACAACCACAGCTGCCGTTTTGGGCGCCTGCAGTTTTCTAGTCTTTTTGGCGGTGACTGCCACCAGCGATGCAAGAGGAGCAGAGGCTGCACTTTTGGAGACCTTCTTGTTGTGGTTTCGGGTCCTCTTCTTCTTGCTCTCAGCTTTCTGCCACCCATCATTAGAGGGGGCAGACGTGGAGGGGGCAGACGCTAGGGGCGCTCTTACCTCTAGGTGCTGGAGAGGTGAGAGGAGGGAACTTCGAAGTTGCCTCCGCACCAGCTTGCCTTGTTCGCCTTGTCCTCGGTGCGGTTGCAGGCGCTAACGCAGACGCGACTGCAGCGTATGAGATCGCGACGCGGCTACCCGAGACTGGGAGCGGGGTCGGAGCTGATGTGACCTTTTTGTTTGTTTGTTTCCCGGCAGCAAGCGGTGGCCGAACAATGGGCGCTGGAGGCAGCCTTGCTTCCAGTCCCGCCAGGCGCCCGTCCATCATCCGCCACACTACGTCTGTAATTTGACGCAAGTGGGCATCAGAGACTGGGGAGGGGGAGGGTGAGGTGGCAGGGTGCTCTGCAACAGGATTTGCTTTCTGTGGGCTAGCAGCGCTCGTCCCAGCGCGAAACTGGGCAAACTGAGCACTAAGTTTAGCAACCTGTTGCGTCAAGCGTCTGTTAGCCGCCGTAAGGCCATCGTTTGCCTCTTGTAATTTCGAGACGTCTTGAATGAGGCCTTCCATGGCCTCCGACACGGCCGAGGAGGAGTCCTTTAGGGCCCTGACAAAGGAGCCCTTTAGATTGGTGGACTTGGTGGCCACTTTCTGGATAATGGCCACCGCAGCATTCGTCCTCTCCTTCAAATCCACCGGAGTAAGAGGGTCAGAGCCCCTTTCTCCCGGTGAACGGATTTTAAGAAGGAGATCTGTGATCTCCTCCTCGGCAACGATTTCACCCTCTCTTCGCCCTCTGGTGTATCCTGCTGCTCCAGAAAAGACGGAACCAGTCGGGGCCGGTGTGCGTGATCTACCACGCCTGCTGCTCGGCACTTTTGGCGGCAACATGTGTTGCGACGTATCGCCGTCCTCATCCCGTCCGCGTTTGCGACTTTCTGGGTCGCGAGGTTCCAGTTCCATCTCCTCGGCCGAGTCAGCCGCGGAACTGGCAGCCCTAGAACGGACTCGCTCCGACATTCTTCTGCTCCCAGAAGACAGATTGACTTCTGGGAGCACGTTCACGATAGGTGTCTCGGTAAGAACCTCCTCGTCGTGAGACGAGGTCTCCTCCGCCTTCTTATTTTTTCCCTTTCTTTTTATTTTCTCCTTCTTTTCATCATTTTTTATAATATTTAATGTATTTATATACTCCATAACTAATCCCACGACTAGGGGAGAACTAATGGTCCACCCGGGCAGAGATCCCCAATACCCGGGCAAGCGTAGATTTATGCCCAACCGAGGGGTCCGCAGGTGCCCCGGCTGGGAGTGCGCTTGCGACTGAACTACCCATCAGCCATGCATTCCATGGTCACGCACCTGAACACGGGATTCGGGGTAATTTTTTATAGAGGTTTTCTTCCTCGCAGTCCCGGCGGCTAAGCCAAGACTCTCGCCCCCGATCGAAGCAACGAGACTCCTTTCGGGATTACGATATGCCGACGGTGGCATCTAGATAAAATCTCCAAATGCCTGCTCGGTGGCAGTGTGAGTGCACGCCGAGCCCGCCCTCGTTATTCCGCTGAGAACAGCGGAGCAACTCTATGTGACCCTTGAAAGGGTCCCACAGTGTATCCTGCTTAGTCTGGAGTCTCCCCCTAGGCCAATCCGGCATGAGTGGCTCTACCGGCACAGCCCCAGGCATCATTGACCCACGCAAGCCCCCCCACGACGGCAACGTAAGGATACAGTTGGGGGGGATCACGCCCTAAAGCCTAGCCTAGCTTGCTGCGTTTCTTCAATACGGTGTTGTTAATATGTACCGGGATAGTCATTACAATTATTATTACTAGTTTATAGGTTTGTTTATTTATTATCCTGCTCTTATGTAAGCAGATGTTCTCATTATGCGATGCCGTTGGAGGCTAAATCTTAATTAGAAATTTAATGCTTGAGTATCTGTATCACTATGTGTTTGGGTTACAGAATATTAAACTTGTAGCTACATAACTGTAAACACAGTATGATAGTATTAACTAGTAGTTTAAACAAGAGTTTTCTTATCACGTTCTTGTATAGTAAGCTTTAATGATAATAATAATAAAAATAATACTCTTTATTGTACACACCAGTTATTAGATACAGCATAAGTTTATCTACAGAAGAAATGTACAATTGGCGGCCTTATGGCACGAGGCGATCTCTTACAGGCAACCATAGGATGGAGAGAATATGTCAAAGAGAAGAGTAGTGGGGCAGTGTCTGGTGCATTTAGATAAAATTTGAACAAAAAGAATATATGTATGTATTATTCTCCAGCTACTTCATTCTGTATAAAGTGTTATGTATATTTGAACTCTGTGTGTTATTCATATACTACTATGTGTAATTATAATTATTCCGAAAGGAGTAATTAATCAGTTACTCCGTTCAAAAATATGATGAATAAATAAACAAGATTGGTTAGTACTACAAAGCCTTTTATAAAACAGTAATATAATATATTTTTTTACTGATCATATAAGTTTAAGTTGGTAACCTCCGGAAACCTCACTCACTCGGTGAAACACAATGCAAGCATTATTTAACAACCAGTTTTCTGTAAGGCCGTTTTAGGTTACACTCTTTGTACCAATACATATTATTACAGTGCCCCTAGCTCTCTGCCTAAAAACGTACGGCGAAAAAAGTCAAACTAGTTTTAACATGTATTGTACAGTCCCCTAAAAGGGTCTGTATTGAGGGCTGCAGTCAATAGATAAGTATTTCATTTACTGTCTGAATGAAGGCATGCATCAGTAAAACTGAAAGTTAGGATGTAGTTATATATAGGTACGTATTTGTGGAATGTAAAGCATTGGGATTCGTTCGCTGTTCCTGCATTTGTGTTCATTTACACCGTTTTTATTTGGCGAATATATTCTTTATTTATTACAGTATTTTTTTTGCTTTAAATACCATATAGAAAATATGTTTCCCATTTTTCTATACTTCATAAAAGAAACACAGCCGGATTTAATAGAAATGTAATTTGTCATAAACATTAAAAAGTAGCCCTATGAAGTTTACATTACTTACATATGTATGTATTTATTTTTATACCACCGAACCGATACGACCTTCAAATCTTCAAGAAAAGAGCGTACTCCTACCTAAAAGGCCGGCAACGCACTTGTGACTCTTGAGTTGCGGGTGCCCATGGGCGGCGGTAGTCACTTACCATCAGGTGACACGTCTACTCGTTTGTCCCCTGTCGCATAAAAAAAAAAAACAAAATTAGCGCATACAGAATATTTTTTTTTTGTATGTTACCTTGTCAACAAATAGTGTTTAAAAAAATACTTTCACAACACTGTCACTTTTTATTCTCTCAGGGCGAGTACTTGTTACTGACTTAATTGTATAGGAAAAAAGGTATAAATCCTTTATGTTCATGACTTGAAATATTTATATAAACTCGAGATCTTCCCAAGTCCCTATCCCTGAATGAATTCTCGATCGCGGTCGGTGTGAATACCGCCCGGGGTCAGTTGCGGTCGTTATTTATATTTCCCGTCCGTACCGTAGGTTATTTCATGTACCCTACTATTTTATATCAGCGGGTTCGCTGCTGATCGAAGGATTTTATATTAAACTGTTTTCAACCACCATGCGTCGGCGACTCTTTATTGGAAAATATGTTCATGTGGGAAATAACTAAAGGGTATACAACTTCTTTAGTAAGTTTCTATCCATCTTGTTTAAAAATATTAAGTTAATGCAATAGCTATGATTGAAACATATCTAAACGATAAATAAAGCATTGTTTAAAGATATTTCCTTTAAGTTTGAACAAATTTATATGACTTTGCGCTATCTGGTACCACAGTCTGGTAAAAACAGAAGAAAAGGTTCACTACGAAATAATTAAATCGGGAGATAAGGTACTTTTACCTATTTTTAGCTTATGGGCATCAGTGTTACTAAATTCACACACTTTAATTGAACGTCTTATAGCAAAGCGATAACCTAAGCGCGAGTGGAGTATATTTGGCGAGTATCTGCTTAATTTCTAATCTTTTGTTGTAATCTTTTGTTTTACTCTTTCACGAAAAATCTTTATTTCTTTACCTTCGTATATACGAGTCACTTAGGAGATCAAGGAAAACGGTTCGGTTTACGGAAAAGCTATCGATCTGTTGTGTACGACAGCCTACCCCTATTACGTGATTAGTGCTAAACGTCCCCTCGTATACGCTCGGATGTAGTTGTCTTTACCCTTTTACCCAGCTCCGGTAAAAGGTGGTTAATGTATTTAAGGAAAATGTACCCGTGTCTGAACGCTCTTACAGATTTAAACAGTTATAAATATAAGGAAAGTTACGCAACGTACAAACGTTAACTTTGTTAGAAAATGTTGTATACAATGGTTGTATAAGTTGTCAACGGGCTCCTTGTTTATTCATAACGACTTAAATCCTAGAATATTCTTTTTTTTTACCAGTGGCTGCGATCTTTCGTTGTGTTCTTATTTATTTTGATTTTTTTTGTATTTAATTTATCTTATTTTTTATTGTTCCTTGGATAGGCGTTTTTCTTCCAAATCATATGATGGAAAGTAATGAAGTCGAACATAGTACACGCCATTTTTAACATTTTCAGATTATAGTTCCCTGGAAAAATAGACGCAGGTAGTTAAAAAACTTGGTGACTCGAATTGAAATGGAGATGTGAAGGCTCTTATTTCGATTTTAGGAGTGTCGTAGATGAAAGGAAAGACTCAATCGGAAACGGAAGGAAGGTAGGAATCAAACTTTCACTTCGATAACTTGCATGTATTTAGAAATATATAAGTATGTTTATCAGTAATCTGGTTACCACAATACAAGATCTGCTTAGTTTGGGATGTGTGAAAAAAAATGGAAAAGAACCTTTGCACACTCAACGCATTATAGAAAATTTAATGTAAATTCTCTTTTAGTTAGTCCAGGATATTTTACACACCGGTCCGGATGTCAGTAGAAGCGCAGTATGGCACACCGTGCGGTTTCAGTTGGTCCGATTTCGACATACCGTTCCACCGAAAACCCCGGTGGGATGACGGTTCGAGGGGGTTCGGGGGGGCAGATACCGAATAATCCCTTATTTGTTTTCGTATCAATTTTGCATTGGATTTGAAGAAGGTTCAATTGGAATAATTTATTTACTTTTCGGAGAACTATGCGAATTTGGGTGTCTACTAATAGCAATTCTTTTACAGTGCTGCTTATACTTAAACTTTTTAAAAACAGTGTTTTTACTGCCCTTGCCCAAATTATTATACAGTTCTTTAATACTATCAAAATAGTACAAGGCACAGGATATACAGATAATACCAACGGAATATAGGAGCCCTCAGCCAGGTGGAACGGTGACCTGTATAAGGTAGCCGGTCCACCTGGCTGAGAGGTTTATTTATATTTAAGTACCGCTAGAGGAGCGTTCTGCTGTTTCTGGGTCTTGCAGCATTAAGGGTCGTCAGGGCCTCCGCCCAAATTGGGGCCCCATAAAGAGCCATAGACCGCACGATCCCAACGTAGAGTCTCCTATAGGAAGCGTCGGGCCCCCCCAAGTTAGGAAGCAGCAGCCGCAAGAAAGTGCGGTTGCCGTCCTTGTAAGTTTTGAGGCCAGATTCCGGAAGTCAGGTCCGAAGTCCCATCGGCTATCGAGTACGAGGCCTAGGTACCTCATCGAAATTTCGATACCAATACGAACGCCTCCTACAATAAGGCCGGATCCTCTAGGTGGTCCCCTGCGAGGCCCATGAATACAAAGAGCCTCGGATTTGTTTAAAGCCACCTTAAGACCCAGCCGCCGGATTCTTGCAACCACTTGGGCGACCCCGGCCATGGCCTTAATGGTCGCTTCGCGGTGTGTCTTACCTCGTGCTGTCACAAGTGTGTCATCGGCGTAACACGTCACGATGACACCGTTTAGGAGCACACCACGCAGCACCCAGTCGTACCCGATGTTCCACAGGAGAGGGCCTAAGACCGAGCCCTGCGGAACACCGCACGACATATCGCGCCTACTGTATCCTGCCCGGCTCGTTAAGCCGTTGCACCGTCACCCTCAGTTCTACTTGAGTAACTTCGGGAGCACCGTCGTCGTCACCAGCGTTGGACGCTTGAGGCGGAGCCATAGGTGGCGCAACATGTTCCACTGTCTGTGACGGAAACAAGGCATGTACAAGCAGTTCGGGTTGAAGACTCTGAGTAAGTGGAGGGTCGCACGGGCGTACTTTGCCCCTCACCAAAAGATAGGGGCGCCCCCACGGATCACGTTCCAAAATCTCAAGAAGCTCCTGACGAGCCTCTCTCTTGGCACGCTTTATCGCTGCTTGAAGGGTCCACCTGTAGCTCCCCTATATATATATGATATAATAGCTAATGAGTGACATAGGAAGATGAATAGAAAGTCAAATAATATGACATAATTTCTATTATATTATATTATAAACCTTGGGTTTTTTTTTGCATTGAAGGGCGTGATTTTTGTACCGATGGTAGAGACCTAAGAGACATACATTTTCTCACTTTTTTATATATGGTTTAACAAGATACTTAAGAGTGTATTGATACTCTTCACAAAGCTTTTAATGTTATTATTTTCCAGTTTTTAGTCTTAAGAGATTATAGAACAAAAAAAAAAAACATACTTTAATAGCCAAAATAAAGTATATATACACATGTGTAATGTTTTTACCTGGTTGCCAATTAAAATGGTCGGACCACTAGTGGAATTTTCAGGTGAAATAAAGCTTCAGTTCCTGACATGGTATGAATAGAAGGTACTCCACGCTTTGTGTAACGAGGAGCTATGCATGGCGGATTCAAGCGACGCTTTTCAATTCGATTGCAACGTCTGTCTCTGTCTCGAAATAAATACACACCGCATTACTGGTATTGAAACATGATGAGATAGCTTTATTTATAGTTATGTAAATTACGTGTAATGATGCTGTAAATATTTTATTTAATTAAAGCAAAAGTTAAGAATTATTTGCCTTCACGCTGGATTTAACCTTTTGTACTTTATGTTTAAATTGTTGCATTAACCTTTTTCATGTCTATTTGTTCTACATTTCAGAAATTTTAGAACATTTTCAAAAGAGTTTTGTCAAGTTTCTCGTAGCTACTGGGTGTGTTACATTAAATTATCTTTAGACGATGTAAATGTTTTTTTTTATCCTAATTAAACTATCAACACATAATATACATATAACAAAGTTGCCGGCCTTTGAGGATTTTCTTGACCGAGGGGGGGGATTTGGGCATTCGATAACCTCACCCACTCGTCGAAACTGAACGCAAGCATAGCTTCACAGCCAGTTTTCTGAGACGCTTTGATTTTACCCTGAACATTACACTATGTACATTGTCTGAATAAAACATCAGTATGTCAGACGCTTGTGACCACTGCGTCGAATAAACTTCTGTATCGAGTTTAAAGTTCGCGGGTCCCGTTTAACTGAATTAAACACTGCGGATAGAACATTCTCTCTTGTTGCAGCAATAATTTAATTATTTGTTTGTTTTTCTTGCATTTCATAACTTTCGCTTAGAGCTATTTTGATCACATTATAAAGGACAGACCTACGTTTTCAACCTACTTCTAGAATTCATAGGACGGTATCGTTATATTCAACGATCTTTCTTTCCTGGCTAATAAGCTAAGGCTATCCTGGCTTTGAAAATAAGTTAGTATAGTTTTCATTAAATGTTGAAATGATCCTCCAACTACTTCTGTCTCTTCAAATGATTATGATCCATCCTAAGGTTGCCTGGAAGAGATTGCATATAGCAATAAGGCCGCCATTTTACATTATATATTTGACACGCGTATAACGTGTATAACGTGTATAGTATTTTAGTGTAAGAATGGTGTATAAATAAAGAGATTTCTATCTATCTATCTATCTGTCCTTTACGAGCATATATCATCTGTCTATACAGAAATATGGTCCCTTAAATAACGTTTTGTTATAAGTTATACTATATTAAATGCTTACCTATAGCTGGTGTTTATAGCGTGTCGTCAACAGTATCGTATGTTAGTGTTGCTAAGAGGATTAGACCTTATCGGCATCAACCAGTTTGAGTTGTAAGGGTTGCGATCCTGACCTACTTGAGCCAATGAATTTAGCAATCTATCCGTAAACACAATATTTTTACAACACATCGTCTTAACTTTCCTTCCTTTTTAATATCTTCTCAATTTGCCAACCTAATTCCCAATGTGAAAGTTGGCTACAACTACTACTACTACTACTACTACACTACTACTAGTACACTACTACTACTACTACTACACTACTACTACACTACTACTACTACTACTACACTACTACTAGTACACTACTACTACTACTACTACTACTACACTACTACTAGTACACTACTACTACTACTACTACACTACTACTAGTACACTACTACTACTACTACTACTACTACTACTACTACACTACTACTAGTACACTACTACTACTACTACTACACTACTACTACTACTACTACTACTACACTACTACTAGTACACTACTACTACTACTACTACACTACTACTACTACTACTACTACTACACTACTACTAGTACACTACTACTACTACTACTACACTACTACTACTACTACTACTACTACACTACTACTAGTACACTACTACTACTACTACTACACTACTACTACTACTACTACACTACTACTAGTACACTACTACTACTACTACTACTACTACACTACTACTACTACACTACTACTAGTACACTACTACTACTACTACTACACTACTACTAGTACACTACTACTACTACTACTACACTACTACTAGTACACTACTACTACTACTACTACACTACTACTAGTACACTACTACTACTACTACTACTACACTACTACTAGTACACTACTACTACTACTACTACACTACTACTACGACTACTACTACTTTTACTACTACTACTACTACTACTACTACTACTACTACTACTACTACTACTACTACTACTACTACTACTACTACACTACTACTACTAGTACACTACTACTACTACTACTACTACTACTACTTTTACTACTACTACTACTACTACTACTAATAGACTACTTTAACGAGATTGAATGTATGTATCCTGTGTCCTTTTTTATCAATGGATAGTAGTCGCGACTATTTGAAAGCCCGTTCAACTAAGTTTATCAACAGAAAATAATTATATCAATGCTCACATTCTTGTAACAAGCACCACATGCACGCGCACGGTGGAAAGTTTCTCGACGCGAAGTTGAAGCGATCCTCGTAATTGATATCGGACGGGAAAACCAGTACTTAGTAGTAACGATTTTTTATTGGAATAGTCGATTGTCTTCTAAAGATGAAGATATTAAAAGCCTATCCAAGATAAACATATTCACTGTACCTGCTATTAAACGCAGATTAGAAGATTTTTATTGTACCGGCACAAATGGGTCGGCTAGACCGGTGCGATACCACGGCTTCACAGAA
The DNA here is from genome assembly GCA_947561695.1 of Tyria jacobaeae. NCBI lineage: Eukaryota > Metazoa > Arthropoda > Insecta > Lepidoptera > Erebidae > Tyria > Tyria jacobaeae. Next base: position 16,714,548 of record OX387220.1, read on the forward strand.
TAGCGGTTTTGACCTCCGAAATCCAACTCCCTCTCTCGTCTTTCCTCCCCTTATACACCCTCTTCTTTTTTCCATGGACGGCAATAGGCTGATAATGATGATAATGAAAAATAAAATAAAATCTTGGCTACGCCACGTGCTAGTTCATACCAGTGCGCTTTCATGGTAATTTGGCTTGTAACTTTTCAATCTGTCTTGCATGTTAGTGTTGGGTATATTGCGTATAGTCAGAAGCAAGAAGCAAGCCTTTTTTGTCTAGCAAGTCTCAACACGCCGCATGCAAACCTAGCGGCGGAGCAAAATAACGTGCGCTACAGCATGCACCGTTGTCAAACAAGTTCGAGCGATAGCGTTATGATTTTTCAAGCATGCGTCAAAGGAAATCACAATAATCCGTAAAATATATCCATAATTAGATATACAATAAATTCAACCACATACCATCCCCCAATAACAGCCTGTCCGTTTTTTAGTAATTGGAAGTGGGTATAACCATTTAGTTATTTATATATTTAGTTAAATAGTTGTAAACTGTACCAACTATCCGTTCTATCAAAAACCTGTACTTTTGGAAACAGCTAAATCAAAATCTACAATACAATTACTTATATCACACGAATTTAAACCTTACTAGAAAGAACGTAGAGTTTAGTATATATTGGTTTATGTATGGTATTTGTCAGTCGCAAAACGTCAACAATAGGGATTCCGAACATGTCATCCATTGTCATATTGTCCCCTTCATTGGGTTCTAGATATTAAAAATTCCAACCGTCATTTGAATTTATACATATAATGATATTAAAACTAAAAGTATGATACATATGTTGTTTATGCTAAACATTATTAAACATTCTAGTGAAACTGTTCAAGATATTGTACTCACTTAAGGCATTTTATTACAAGGGTTTATTTAATGTTGAACCAGTATATTATGGGACGGGTAAAATGGGGAATGTGTGTAACATGATATAGATTGTTATTTACACTTAATTTATTCTGTATATTTTTTAAAGTTACAAGTGAATTATCTTTATTGGCTTTATTTATTTAAGTTTTATACACATTAATCGGCGAAGTATACGTACAAACAAAAAAATACCACTATGTGAGTAGTTCCTAAAACTACTCACCATTTGTAAACTGATTTTATTGACTCATTGAATAAGTTGTATTAAAACTTAGACACATTTAAATTTGAAAAAATATTCACTTTTTAAGGGCAGAATTAAATTAGTTTTTTTTTTTTTAAGTTTAAATTAATTAAAAATCAATGCTTCAAAGTTAACTACATACAACTAAGGTCTCAAACAAGATACGGTCCGCATAATAGATTAGTGTTTAGGAGTGTTTATAAATGGCGAGGCGACATGGTAGCCTCTCCTACCGGATGACGCAGGTACTTACCGGACATGGCTGCTTTGGGAAGTACCTGTATCGAATAGGCCGGGAGCCAACGTCTGTGGGTCACCACTGCGGGAGCTGCCGCGAGGATACCGCACTTCACACACTTGTGGAGTGCTCAGCGTGGATGCAGCAGTGCGTAGACCTCGCGACGGCTATAGGTGTGGGTAGCTTCTCGTTGGAGACCATGATTGCGTCTCTCGTTTTGCGAGGAGGTGATGCTCGCCAAAGAGGCGGTGGAAAGGATAAGGGAGAGAACTAGTACTCTCCCGTCCCGCAGAAGAAGCACGAGACGCCGGAGAGAACAAGCTGATTTCCGGCCTCCATAAGCGCTGGCCTGGGGGTAATGGACTGGGTGATCCACCGCCCTAGCAGAAGCAGGCCCAAGACGGCGTCGCCGTTTGCGCGCTTCTTTAAAATGATGACCGATACACAATAGTGGGGTCGTCTGTTATGCAACAGACGGCTAGGTCTGCCGGGGTGCCCAGGGGTTTCCTTATAAGGGTACACCTGAGGTTCCGGCAATAAGACTCTTTGACGAAACACCGTGTGGTCTCTCCTGTAAGGATCAGTTTTACGACTTCTAAGACGCGGTGGCCGTTTCCAGGTGTGTATGCAGCATTCAATGCGAGTACCTTAGGATCCGCATCACGCAACTTTTTCTGGACTCTTTATCGAAATGATTAAAAATCATCTGACTATGCATTCAGGACTGCTCCGAGTATCAAATTGTTTGGAGAGCGATCTCCATAGCATATATTCTATGGTTGGTTGATAACAAAGTCTAAGGCAGCGTTCCCTATAAATGCGGTGGGCTCCTCAGTATGGAGTTTTCGATTCTCCACATTAAAGGGGCGTGACTTATTTGTCTTATTTACCGCACTGTGTAAATACTTTTTTAAAAAGTATTTACACAGTGCTATATCAAACAAAAATCTTTTACCACTGACACCTTAAGCCCCGCATTGTTTTCGTTCTCAAAAATCGGATTTAGTTATCCGACGTCTCATTAACTATAGCCTATTAGAAAAAATGTACAATAAATGAATAAAAGAGATTTTGGCACAACAAGATCTTTCCATTTTTATATAAGATACAAATTATATCCGCGAAAAGATGTCATCCAAACTAATTTATCTATATTTTGTGGGACGCAATTAAAATTATTCTGAAACACGATGTGCCTTTCTCATTCAACAGTTTCTTTTCATGTTAGTTACTTTTACAGATAAATAACGGTCTAAAATAGTTATTTCATGATCATATAGCTCTACCAAAACATCTGTATATCACAAAAGAGCAGCAAATTATAAAGGTTTTGTAAAAATATCACATTTTCTAGCAGCAAGTATTCAGCTTTCCATTGAAAATTTATAGCGTTTTAGTTTTTAGTATTTTATATAGTAAAGATGTTTTATTTAAGTACAAGTAATTATCGCATGCCTTTTCTAGTGTCATGAAGTGTGTCTCCGAAGCTTTAATAAACACTAAGTCTCACTAAACAAATGGTTGTTAAATGAGACTTAGTATTGACTTAAAGTTATTGTATTAATGTTGTGAACTTTAATGAATCGAGATTTCGTTTATGGTAGACGTAAGAATATTTAATAGAGTAGTAAACTCATTGACATCTTAGCCTAGTTAGCAGGGAAACTTAATTTGTAAGGAGAAATTCAACCAAGTGAGAGTTTTGTTATTTATTATGTATTATACATTGTACTACACACTTCAAAAGGGTCTAGGGAGCAAGTACTTTTTATTTTGACTCTTTTGGAACGTTATTGATTCTTTTCAGTAAATTTCATTTGAATGAAGAATTTTCTTTAAATTTTAATTTAAAAAAATAAAAACAACTGTCCATCAGGATTCCTATAAAAGTGTGTAACCATTACAATTTCTGAATGTTCGGTCGGAATGTTGCAAGCTGGTTCCAGGCAACGTACTGTGGCAGTCGCTCTTAGCACTACACAGAGCCGCATGAGCCGTCTCTAGATACGCTATCGTGTCACGCAGCGTGGCCGAGCGACATGGAAGACTCTCGCATCACCACTCGTAGACTCCAGTCTACCACTACATCCAAAATATTGCTCGACCCCGCAATTGTATCGTTTACAATAGGCTCGCGAACACAGAAATTGGGAGGAAGAAGACTGGCGTTGTGTTTGCTTTTCCTGGGAATCTCGTTTCAGTGTAAGGTCGAAACTCCAGTTTGGAGGACTTTATGGAAAAGAAAATGTGTGTTGGAAGGTCCCTTGAAGGCAATGGTCGGAATGGGAATCGCTTATGCGGAAAGATGATCAGAATAAGCACTAGCTCGAGCGGACATTAATTATTTGCAATGATTTGCTTACTTATTTTTTTTTTAAACTCATATTATTTCATCCATAACTCTACATATTTGTTTATTTATAATTAAATACTACTCGCTAATTTAAAGATTGGTTTTTGGGCGAGTTAATACTAGGTGGGTATTTCTGTAAAACTGTATTTTTTACATGTCGTAAAATAGGTTCATATATATATGTATATATTTAATTAGAGAAAAAACGAGCAGACTGGTCACTTGATGGCAAGTCACTGCCACTGCCCATGAACGTAAAACTGTATTTTCCCTACGCAATGCCAACAGAGCCTTACGTGTATTTAAAATTCACAGGCGACACCTTGAAAAACAATATTAACATTTCAGTACGGAATAGTTGTAAATATTTTTCACAAATTAAAACGCGGCTCTCAAGTTGCCGTGCAGCAAAAAATATGAAATACTGACCTATTTCGCTGACAGTATAAAGCTCTTCAGCAAAGTAAATTATTTTCTGCTGAGTGCGGTAGATAAGATTATTTTTTTAGTTCTTCGGTTCTTACTGGATCAGTGATATTTTTTAATATCTATGCTTTATTCAAAGCCCTCTGTGTAATAAAATTATTTTCTAAGAGTGTCTGATATCAAAGGCTGAATGTCATTAGGATTTGAAAATTATTTGTGATGAGGGAATATTCGTGAGAATTCTCATATTAAAATAAATGTAAGAACTTATATCACCAATGCTGTTCTTTGAAATGTTTTTAACAACAAAATCGATCAAGACATTGAGAACTAATATAAAAAAGTGCGCCTTTTGAAGAAAGTGGTTTCTTAAACAAAAATAAACTTCTCTTACAGTGAATGTGACTGACGACGCCCTTGTAATCGTCCACAAACCACTCAGTAAAAAGTTTCTTTAAAAATAATATTTCCTGAATAAATAGGTAGCAACGCCTTTTTATCTTGAACAGTTTCATCGAAAACCCTTTCCTAGTGTACTAGAATTATTTGTTTATTCCCATTGGATGAAACTGTATGGCTCTGGACAATTGAAAAAAAAGGGACAAGATCGGTATATTGCCTGCAAAAGCTGAGAACTGATGTTAATCGGATCTACTTAAGGATAGTACGCAAACAGATCGGTTGATACGGCTGAAGTCGATCGACCGAGTGTCGGATACAATGATTAGATTGCATTCGAAATTGCGATGGAGTTTACTTAGGAGCTGTTGATATTGGGTTCGATCGAGAAATTAGTGACGGAAATAATTTATTTATAACATTTGATGAATAGTGACTTTATTTGAAATTAAAATAAAATAATTTCAATTTCTATTATCGTTGAATACAAGTACAGCATTAAACCTAGAATAAAAAATAAACAATTCCTTTTTAAATGAATTCTAAACTGAAGAGCTTCTCATAGTTTATGATATAGGAGGCGAACGATGTCATGGGTCACCTGGTGGTAAATGATTAGCGCTACACATAGACATATGCAACTCAAGAGTCACAAGTGCTGTAACCACCTTTTGGGGGGAGGGGAAAAGCTTAGGGGGAAGAGAAGAAGGAATACTGGAGGGAGGAAATTGGGACTCCTATAATTTCACTCACTCGGTGAATTCAACGCAGGCATTACTTAACATCTGGTTTTCTGTACGGCCTTGTAAATCAGGTGAAGGACCATACATGAATAAGCTTGGCTCTCCCACATTTTTTTTTATTTTACAAAACAACGAAAAATCTACCTCAAATTTGCTATATACGTTTAGTTAAATTTTTAGTGTCTGATTTGAAGAAAGTATTCCAACTCTAAGTATAACGCCATAGTTTTAATGGTTGGTACCAACAGTGGGTTGGTTTATAATTAAAAAAGGTCCACTTATAAGGTCGACATAAAGACAAAAAAAAGGGTTTATTAAAGTGCATTGCTTTTGGTTTTTACTGATAGATGCTGATGTTTTATTGTTTTTAAAGTTTAGTTAAACGGCTTTGACTTCTACTCCTCCAATCCATCTGTGTGATGAATTTTGCCATTATCTTTTCTCGGTTATCCTGTTATCCTTCTTTTGTGCTCGTGTGGGTTTTTTATTTTATATAAAACAGGAACAAACTGCTATTAGACCATACAAATAATAGCATATAGTATGTCACGTCATTTATTACGTTTTTTTTATATATTTTAGGGGGACAGACGAACAGACGGGTCACCCGACGGTAAGTGACAACCGCCGTCCATGGACACCTGCAATTCAAGAGTCTTGCCCGCCTTTAAGGGTGATGGGGGATGCAAGGAGGGGAAAAAAAGAGAGGGCGGATGAGGAGACGGGAAAGAGGAGAGGGGGATGAGAGGAGAGGAAAGGGGATACGGGGAGTTGGGCCTCCGGAAACCTCACTCACTTCGGGGAATTGCAACGCAAGCGTTACTTCACAACCGTTTTTCTGCCTAAGCATAGCTCTACCACTGGAAATGTGTTGTTAATATGTCGGTCGTGTAAGATATTAGATGCATCTGATTGCCTATGGGGCGTAAATTACTACAAGTTACGTAGACTGAATGTAATCTCTGTTTATTGTTAGTATGTACTAGAAATGTTAACTTTTATTTTGCATCACTGATTGTAGTTCATGTATTATAACATAAAAAAACAATAGATGAGTTTTGATCATTATTATTAATAGCACCTAACGTAATCTACATACATTATTTTATGTTATATACACTAGTATCTATAATTATTTTAATATATAATATAAATGTATTAGTAATAATATGAAGAAATTATGTTCTTAATAATATTTAAACTTGATTTTTACATAAGAATGTGTGTTAAGTTGTTCTTGGAAGCCTTGTACTATTCTTTACTTAAAATTACTTTTATCTCGTCGCCCGTACAATGTATGACGCAAATTGAAGGCGTATCATGCACCCACAGGTCAGGCTTGCCTAGTGTGGGGCCACTGGCAATATTGTTTGTAATTACTTGGCAATAAATTATTTTTCATTTTTTCATTTTCAGCAACGATTAAATAATTATAGCCGTGGTTTTTGGTAGGGTAGAATTGACCCATCCTCTCTTTTCCCATAGGTATTGTACAAGGTGGCTAAGGTATAGGAGGACCGTTTTTTATCAGGCAGTATGTATACAGTTATATAGTGGCCGGTGGACGACAATTGGCTTGCCCCCTATTCAGTCAGTGCAACAAAATTCTAATTGGCAACATGTAGCTGTTTAATACACCTCTGCCTGTGCCTTATAGGATATAGGCTTAAGCGTATATAAATAACTATGAAAATAATTTACAAGTAATCAAAGCCTGAATTTGACCCTCTGATTAAATTTTTGTACTAGTAGTAGTGTAGTAGTAGTAGTAGTAGTAGTGTACTAGTAGTAGTAGTAGTAGTAGTACGGGTTTGCACCCAGAGTGCTGTTTCGACTGACGAGTGCCCACTTTTCTCAGCAGTGGAGCTGCGTGAAGTTGTTAAGTCCCCCAAGGCAGGTAAGAGTCCGGGTCCTGTCGGTATCCCCGTCGAGGCCTATAAGCTTCTTATGAAAAGGCACGAAGAACTGCTACTTGATACTTACAACGCCTGCATCTCGAACGGGGTTTTTCCGAAAAGATAGAAGTTCTAAAGGTTGGTCCTTTTGGACAAAGGAAAGGGTCCGCCTTACACGCCTTCATCTTACGGGCCACTTTGTATGCTAGACATAGCAGGAAAGATTTTCGAAGGACTTATAAGGAACCGACTGAGGAAAGAAGTGATCGATGCAGGAGGCCTAGCCGAAAATCAACATGGTTTCCGACCGGGTCATAGCACAATTGGTGCCATTTCCGAAGCGCTTTCATTTGCCAAACGAGCTTGGACGGGTGACCATCGGTCCCGACCAGTATGCATAATGATGACGTTTGACGTGAAAAATGCATTTAATTCGGCCAGATGGTCGGATATAATGAGAGCACTTCGGAAATTAAATCAATCAGAGTATCTCATCTGTATCATTAGTGATTACCTACGTGATCGCTTCTTGACATATGAGACTACTACGGGGGAAGAAATGAAGGAGCTCACTGGAGGAGCGGCTCAGGGTTCAGTCCTTGGACCTGAACTTTGGGTCATTCTTTATGATGCACTTCTGCGCCTCGACCTACCGATGGAAATACTGCTGGAGAGATTTGCTGACGATGTTGCGGCGTTAGTCCTTGCGAGGAGCTATAGCGAAGCGCAAGGATTGGCAAGACTTTTTTTTTTTATTATCGTGTGGAAACCCCCTCGGGCCGTCATCCCACCGGGGTTTTCGGTGGAACGGTGTGTCGGAATCGGACCGACTAAAACCACACGGTGTGCCATACTGCGCTTAAAATAGGAGGAATCCGGGAGCAGCTTTAGTAAGACATCCGGACCCCCCCTAGCGCCTGTTGCCCGCAAAACACGGGCACCACCAATGGGTAACTCTCAATTAGGCAACGTCCAGGCAAACCAGGACGTCGCATCCTCGCGGCTGGCCACTATTGCGGGTGGAGGGGAAAACCCGTCCCGACCACCCGCGGCCACACTCAGGGCGGCATGAGGCGCCTCCGCCGCCCGGTTCGCCGGTGGCGAATTGGGTCCGAGTGGAGATCGTCCTCCCGGGCCCGCTCCGCCGCCTCCTTCTGCGAGATGACCTCCTCACAGAAGGTTGCGACCGCGGTAAAATTCCTGTCATTACCGGCCATGGAGCGTATGACGGCCGGTAGTGACAGATCCTCTCCAATTACTGCAGTGAGGACCCGACGCTGCGCCGCCGCTGGGCAATCCGTGAGCGTATGCTGGGCCGAGTCCTCACTGCAGTCGCAGTGGTGGCAGACGGGACTCAGTTCCTTCCTAGCGACTGAGTGCAGGTACTTTCCGAAGCAGCCGTGCCCAGAGAGAACCTGCCTCAGTCGGAAGGAAAGGGTCCCATGCTGCCGCCCTGCTCACTCGACGATGACCGGCTGGAGCGCCAACACGGTGGATAAGCCAGCACGTGGAGCCTCCAACCGGGACGACCAACAAGCCATCGTGGCTCGGCGAGCGGCCTCACGCCACTCGCGTACCTCTTCGGGCGGGGGCTGATTGCCGCTACCCGCCCGGAAATTAGTCGTCCGCCGATAAACTTCGGCGAGCACTTCCGCCTCCAAGTCCCACGGGGGAGTTCCGGCCAACGCGCACGCCGCCTCCGTCGACACGGTGCGGTAACCGCGTATGGCTCTAACCGCCATGACTCTCTGAGGACGCCAGAGGCGTGCCCTATTTTGGGCGGTTAGAGCCTCCGCCCACACCGGTGCACCGTATAGTGCCATTGACCGGACAACCCCCGTGTACAGTCGTCTTGTGGCTACGCTGGGTCCACCCAAATTGGGCAAGAGTCGCCCAAGGGCGGACGCAGCACCGACCAACTTTGGAGCTAGCTGCAAAAAGTGCTCGTCGAAGCGCCATCTTCCGTCGAGGATCAGGCCCATATATCGTATGTGGGCCCGAACCGGTACAAGGATCGAGTTGACCATTATGGAGGCACCAGGAGGTGGACCTCGACGGGGCCCATGGAATAGTACGGCCTCTGTCTTATCTAGGGCCACCCGCAAGCTTAGCGCCTCGATCCGCCCGACCACCAGTGAGGCTCCTCTGGTGGCCAAGAGTGCCGCCTCTTGAAAGTTCGACCCCCGGGCTGTGACCAGAGTGTCATCGGCGTAACAGATAACGCCCAGCCCAGGGGGGAAGTCACCTCGAAGGGCCCAGTCGTACCCCATGTTCCACAGGAGTGGCCCAAGGACAGACCCCTGCGGAACACCGCACGACATGGGCCGACGACTCAAATTTCCCTCTCGATCCTCGTACACGACGGTACGCTCCTCTAAATAGTCTGCACCAACCGCCTCAGGAACTGTGGCACCCCGTGATACCGGAGCGCTTCCCTGATGCAACTGAATGGCAGACTATTAAATGCGTTGGCGATGTCCAAAGACACCGCCAATAACACGCCACCACAGCTCACTGCCTCTTCGGTCAAGGATTGGCAAGACTTGTCGCAACCAAAATCAATGCATGGCTTAATGAACATGGTATGTCATTAGCCACTGCGAAGACGGAGGTTGTAGTACTCACAGCTCAGAGGTGGTTTCCGGGTCCTTTCCGTGCTCTTGTTGTGGTCTATCAACACATAGGGAGTCGAGGGTCCCTGAAATACCTCGGAGTGACGATTGACTCAAAACTAACGTTTCAGGAACAGATTGTCAGCGTAGCCACAAAAGCGGCAAAAACGGTAGTGAGTCTTTCTCGGTTAATGCCAAACGTCGGGGGACCAAGGAGCAGCCGCAGACGAGCTCTCATGAGCGTCGCTAACTCGATCATGCTATACGGAGTAGAGGTCTGGGGAGAGGCACTCACAGTTGAAAGAAATCGGAAGCGGCTTGCGTCGGTACAACGTAGAGGTGCGCTGAGAATAGCCTGTGCCTATCGAACGGTATCGGAGGCAGCCGTGCTTGTCATCTCGAGTTCAATTCCAATCGACCTTCTGGGTTTCGAGAGGAGGCGTATTTGAGATGCTCGACGTGCCGGCGAGGAATCTTTGATGGATGTTCGGGCTCGAGAACGCGAGGAGACCTTTACGCTCTGGCAAAGGCGCTGGGAGTCTGGGGAAACCGGGCGTTGGACTTATAAGCTTATTGAGCGAGTCCGTGACTGGGTCCTACGGGAACATGGAGAAGTGGATTATTACCTCACAATTCCTTACTGGACACGGACATTTAAATGCCTATTTACATCGAATGGGGATCCGAAATATACCTGATTGCGTGTACTACCCAGGCGATATTGACTCTGCGGAGCACACCTTTTTTGAATGTCGACGTTGGTCGGAAATACGGCTGCGCTGGCATAGTGAGAAGGGAGTGCCTCAAAGGCCAGAAGATGTCATTCCTTGGATGCTGGAGACTATCGAAAACTGGACAGCTATGATGGGGTTCCTAAGGAAGGTACTGAAGAAGAAGAAGGAAGAAGAAAAGAAAACGGAGGAATAGTCGCAAGACAAGGAGGGAGCATAGTACCGCGAAGTAATGCTAACGCGGTCCCGCGGTACTAGGTACAAGAGAGGGGAGGTTTTTAGTGGGTAAAAATCCCACACTAAAAGTCTTTTTGAAGATATTCCTACTCGCATAAAAAAAAAAAAAAAAAACTACTACTACACTACTACTACTACTAGTACTACACTACTACTACTACACTACTACTACTTCTAGTACACTACTACTACTACTACTACACTACTACTACTACTACTAGTGCACTACTACTACTACTACTACACTACTAGTACTACTACTACACTACTACTACTACACTACTACTACTACTACTAGTACACCACTACTACTACTACTACTACTACTACTACTACACTACTACTACACTACTACTACTACTACACTACTACTACTACTAGTACACTACTACTACACTACTACTACTACTACACTACTACTACTACTAGTACACTACTACTACTACTAATAGACTACTTTAACGAGATTGAATGTATGTACCCTGTGTCCTTTTTTATCAATGGATACTAGTCGCGACTATTTGAAAGCCCGTTCAACTAAGTTTATCAACACATAATAATTATATCAATGGTCACATTCTCGTAACAAGCACCACATGCACGCGCACGGTGGAAACTTTCTCGACACGAAGTTGAAGTGATCCTCGTAATTGATATCGGACGGGAAAACCAGTACTTAGTAGTAACGATTTTTTATTGTTTATTGGAATAGTCGATTGTCTTCTAAAGATGAAGATATTAAAAGCCTATCAAAGATAAACATATTCACTGTACCTGCTACTGAACGCAGATTAGAAGATTTTTATTGTACCGGCGCTTTCATGTTAATTTGGCTTGTAACTTTTCAGTCTGTCTTGTATGTTAGTGTTGGGTATATTGCGTATAGTCAAAAGCATGAAGCAGGCCTTTTTTGTCTAGCAAGTCTCAACACGCCGCATGCAAACCTAGCGGCGGAGCAAAATAACGTGCGCTACAGCATGCACCGTTGTCAAACAAGTTCGAGCGATAGCGTTATGATTTTTCAAGCATGCGTCAAAGGAAATCACAATAATCCGTAAAATATATCCATAATTAGATATACAATAAATTCAACCACATACCATCCCCCAATAACAGCCTGTCCGTTTTTTTAGTAATTTGAAGTGGGTATAACCATTTAGTTATTTATATATTTAGTTAAATAGTTGTAAACTGTACCAACTATCCGTTCTATCAAAAACCTGTACTTTTGGAAACAGCTAAATCAAAATCTACAATACAATTACTTATATCACACGAATTTAAACCTTACTAGAAAGAACGTAGAGTTTAGTATGTATTGGTTTATGTATGGTATTTGTCAGTCGCAAAACGTCAACAATAGGGATTCCGAACATGTCATCCATTGTCATATTGTCCCCTTCATTGGGTTCTAGATATTAAAAATTCCAACCGTCATTTGAATTTATACATATAATGATATTAAAACTAAAAGTATGATACATATGTTGTTTATGCTAAACATTATTAAACATTCTAGTAAAACTGTTCAAGATATTGTACTCACTTAAGGCATTTTATTACAAGGGTTTATTTAATGTTGAACCAGTATATTATGGGACGGGTAAAATGGGGAATGTGTGTAACATGATATAGATTGTTATTTACACTTAATTTATTCTGTATATTTTTTAAAGTTACAAGTGAATTATCTTTATTGGCTTTATTTATTTAAGTTTTATACACATTAATCGGCGAAGTATACGTACAAACAAAAAAATACCACTATGTGAGTAGTTCCTAAAACTACTCACCATTTGTAAACTGATTTTATTGACTCATTGAATAAGTTGTATTAAAACTTAGACACATTTAAATTTGAAAAAAAAATCGCTTTTTAAGGGCAGAATTAAATTAGAAAATTAATGTTTTTTTTATTTAAAGTTTAAATTACTAACTCAAAGAACTACATAAAACTAAGGTCTCAAATAAGATACGGTCCGCATAATAGATTAGTGTTTAGGAGTGTTTATAAATGCTAACAACACCATCCATTGACAACTCTATCTATACCAAGGATGTCAATGCTTGCTTGCCGAGGCCGATGTAGCCGGGCATAGATGGGTATATGGTGGCTTTAAACAAAAACGAGGCTCTTTGTTTTCAGAGCCTCGCAGGGGACCACCTAGAGGATCCGGCCTTATTGTGGGAGGCGTTCGTATTGGTATCGAAACTTCGATGATGTACCTAGGCCTACTCGATAGCCGATGGGACTTCGGACCTTCTAGGCTAAGATGTCAATGAGTTCACTAAGAATACACAGAATACTTTCGTCTACCATTAAAGTTAGCAGGGAAACTTAATTTGTAAGGAAAAATTCAACTACGTGAGAGTTTTGTTATTTATTATGTATTATATATTGTACTATACACTTCAAAAGGGTCTAGGGAACAACTACTTTTTAGGGGATCACCGCAATTGAAGATTATTATTTTGACTCTTTTGGAACGTTATTGATTCTTCTCAGTAAATTTCATTTGAATGAAGAATTTTCTTTAAATTTTAATTAAAAAAAATAAAACCAACTGTCCATCAGGATTCCTATAAAAGTGTGTAACCATTACAATTTCTGAATGTTCGGTCGGAATGTTGCAAGCTGGTTCCAGGCAACGTACTGTGGCAGTCGCTCTTAGCACTACACAGAGTGTCATAAGCCGTCTCTAGATATGCTATCGTGTCACGCAGCGTGGCCGAGCGACGAGCGTACCACTACATCCAAAATATTGTTCGACCCCGCAATTGTATCGTTTACAATAGGCTCGCGAACAGAACAGAAATTGGGAGGAAGAAGACTGGCGTTGTGTTTGCTTTTCCTGGGAATCTCGTTTCAGTATGAGGTCGGTTACAAGACGTACTCGAGTACGTCTCTTGACACTCGAGTTTGGAGGACTTTATGGAAAAGAAAATGTGTGTTGGAAGGTCCCTTGAAAGCAATGGTCGGAATGGGAATCGCTTATGCGGAAAGATGGTCAGAATAAGCACTAGCTCGAGCAGGATAGGCTATGGGGGCCTTTTTTTTAATTAATTATTTGCAATGATTTGCTTGCTTATTATTTTTTTTTTAACTCATATTATTTCATCCATAACTCTACATATTTGTTTATTTATAATTAAATACTACTCGCTAGTTTAAAGATTGGTTTTTAGGTGAGTTAATACTAGGTGGGTATTTCCGTAAAACTGTATTTTTTACATGTCGTAAAATAGGTTCATAAAAAAACGAGCAGACTGGTCACCTGATGGCAAGTCACTGCCACTGCCCATGAAGACTTGCAACTCAATAGTCTTAAGTGCTGTCCGCCTATTAGGGTGGGCAAATGGGGTGGGGAAAGAGGGGAAGGGAAACCGGGGTTGGACCTCTGGTAACCTCACTCACTTGGTCACACGTACCGAAGCATGGTTCTCCCATTGTAAAATATGTAAACTATTCAATAATCGTAAAACTGTACCTTACGTGTATTTAAAATTCACAGGCGATACCTTGAAAAACAATATTAACATTTCAGTACGGAATAGTTGTAAATATTTTTCACAAATTAAAACGCGGCTCTCAAGTTGCCGTGCAGCAAAAAATATGAAATACTGACCTATTTCGCTGACAGTATAAAGCTCTTCAGCAAAGTAAATTATTTTCTGCTGAGTGCGGTAGATAAGATTATTTTTTTAGTTCTTCGGTTCTTACTGGATCAGTGATATTTTTTAATATCTATGCTTTATTCAAAGCCCTCTGTGTAATAAAATTATTTTCTAAGAGTGTCTGATATCAAAGGCTGAATGTCATTAGGATTTGAAAATTATTTGTGATGAGGGAATATTCGTGAGAATTCTCATATTAAAATAAATGTAAGAACTTATATCACCAATGCTGTTCTTTGAAATGTTTTTAACAACAAAATCGATCAAGACATTGAGAATTAATATAAAAAAAGTGCGCCTTTTGAAGAAAGTGGTTTCTTAAACAAAAACAAACTTCTCTTACAGTGAATGTGACTGACGACGCCCTTGTAATCGTCCACAAACCACTCAGTAAAAAGTTTCTTTAAAAATAATATTTCCTGAATAAATAGGTAGCAATGCCTTTTTATCTTGAACAGTTTCATCGAAAACCCTTTCCTAGTGTACTAGAATTATTTGTTTATTCCCATTGGATGAAACTGTATGGCTCTGGACAATTGAAAAAAAAGGGACAAGATCGGTATATTGCCTGCAAAAGCTGAGAACTGATGTTAATCGGATCTACTTAAGGATAGTACGCAAACAGATCGGTTGATACGGCTGAAGTCGATCGACCGAGTGTCGGATACAATGATTAGATTGCATTCGAAATTGCGATGGAGTTTACTTAGGAGCTGTTGATATTGGGTTCGATCGAGAAATTAGTGACGGAAATAATTTATTTATAACATTTGATGAATAGTGACTTTATTTGAAATTAAATAAAATAATTTCAATTTCTATTATCGTTGAATACAAGTAGAGCATGAAACCTAGAATAAAAAATAAACAATTCCTTTTTAAATTAATTCTAAACTGAAGAGCTTCTCATAGTTTATGATATAGGAGGCGAACGATGTCATGGGTCACCTGGTGGTAAATGATTAGCGCTACACATAGACATATGCAACTCAAGAGTCACAAGTGCTGTAACCACCTTTTGGGGGGAGGGGAAGAGCTTAGGGGGAAGAGAAGAAGGAATACTGGAGGGAGGAAATTGGGACTCCTATAATTTCACTCACTCGGTGAATTCAACGCAGGCATTACTTAACATCTGGTTTTCTGTACGGCCTTGTAAATCAGGTGAAGGACAATACATGAATAAGCTTGGCTCTCCCACATTTTTTTTTATTTTACAAAACAACGAAATTTCTACTTCAAATTTGCTATATACGTTTAGTTAAATTTTTAGTGTCTGATTTGAAGAAAGTATTCCAACTCTAAGTATAACGCCATAGTTTTAATGGTTGGTACCAACAGTGGGTTGGTTTATAATTAAAAAAGGTCCACTTATAAGGTCGACATAAAGACAAAAAAAAGGGTTTATTATAGTGCATTGCTTTTGGTTTTTACTGATAAATGCTGATGTTTTATTGTTTTTAAAGTTTAGTTAAACGGCTTTGACTTCTACTCCTCCAATCCATCTGTGTGATGAATTTTGCCATTTCTCTTTTCTCGGTTTTCCTGTTATCCTTCCTTTGTGCTCGTGTGGGTTTTTTATTTTATATAAAACAGGAACAAACTGCTATTAGACTATACAAATAATAGCATATAGTATGTCACGTCATTTATTACGTTTTTTTTTATATTATAGGGTGACAGACGAACAGACGGGTCACCCGACGGTAAGTGACAACCGCCGTCCATGGACACCTGCAACTCAAGAGTACTGCCCGCCTTTGAGGGTGATGGGGGATGCAAGGAGGGGAAAAAAAGAGAGGGCGGATGAGGAGATGGGAAAGCGGAGAGGGGGATGAGAGGAGAAGAAAGGGGATACGGGGAGTTGGGCCTCCGGAAACCTCACTAATTTCGGGGAAATGCAACGCAAGCGTTACTTCACAACCGTTTTTCTGCCTAAGCATAGGTCTACCACTGGAAATGTGTTGCTAATATGTCGGTCGTGTAAGATATTAGATGCATCTGATTGCCTATGGGGCGTAAATTACTACAAGTTACGTAGACTGAATGTAATCTTTGTTTATTGTTAGTATGTACTAGAAATGTTAACTTTTATTTTGCATCACTGATTGTAATTCATGTATTATAACATAAAAAAACAATAGATGAGTTTTGATTATTATTATTAATAGCACCTAACGTAATCTACATACATTATCTTATGTTATATACACTAGTATCTATAATTATTTTAATATAAATGTATTAGTAATAATATGAAGAAAATATGTTCTTAATAATATTTAAACTTGATTTTTACATAAGAATGTTTGTTAAGTTGTTCTTGACAGCCTTGTACTATTCTTTACTTAAAATTACTTTTATCTCGTCGCCCGAGCAATGTATGACGCAAATTGAAGGCGTATCAGGCACCCACAGGTCAGGCTTGCCTAGTGTGGGGCCACTGGCAATATTGTTGATTATATTAGTGATCGCTCTGGTCGCCCTCATACGGATAAAGTCGATGCCATTTTTGAAAAAAAAAAAGCAAAATCATATTAGAAATCCCAAAATGTCCTATAAAATGGCAACAACTTATCGAACAAGATGGCACATATATTATTTTTAAATGTAATTAATCTTAAAAAAATGTCTTGAATTTGTTATAAATATAGGCAAATTAAATTTGGTTATTTTACTTGAAGCATTGTTGCTCCTTTCTAAGTGGCTGAACTACGACTTAACCATGTTTAACGTACTGTACATGTACATCGGTATATCACAGGTAGTCACCCACGTCTGTATCCCCTAAGTGGTAGGCAGAGGTGTATAAAACACCCATATATTGCCAACATGAATTTGGCTCCATTCTACTCCAACGAGATCTACAGTTATTGATAATATGTCATACATGGTATATATTTATTGATTTTTTTTTTCATTATTTTAGGGGGACAGACGAACTGACGGGTTACTTGATGATAACTACCTCCGTCCATTGACACCTTTGAGGCCGTGGTATCGCAGCCGCCGAGCCGGTCGATTCGTGCCTAAGTATGGCTCTAGGACTATTAAATCTAATTTGTTTAGGTACTTACTACGGTTTTTTATTTAAATACCTATCCCCGTATGTACATACATGTAATTACGACTGCACTGAAGCTATTTACATTGAAACAACGAGAAGTCTCTTACACACGTCAGGCGAACATCTCAGCTGTAGCGGTAGGAAGACGCATTGCTACGCAGCTATACGTCAAGTTTGACGTTTATCCAATATAGTACGTGCCTCCCACGGCTTGATCTAATCGCCGTTTCTGTCCTACATTTATTTATTCGTCAGAATGAGCCAGCATGTAGTCACAATGGGTGTACGTCAATTCTCAATACGCTTTCAGAATTTCTTAGAATTAAGATGAACTCTGACCAAAAATAGTGGATAATGTTATAAAAACAAAATATTTATCAAAAAGGTTTTGTTCAAATGTGTATTTCGATGATGTAGGACAATCGACACGGTTTTGTTTTTAGTTTTAGTAAATAAATTAATGTTATAGACTCAGAATTAAGTCTCAGTAAGTAGTCCTAGATATTAGAAATTCCCCGATCTTTTACTTATAATCCTAAACAATGAATCGGAAAAAGCTTATGGCATCTTGATTATTGTGCTCAGTTGCTGCGGCGAGAAACTGATTCCCAATCAAGCAATCAATCAAAATCTATTATTGAACTTTATATTAATTTATTTATATTTGAACTTTTAATGTTTATTTGCATTTAAAATATTATTTATACACTGAAGTTGTAAACAAGCCCCCAATTTACGACATCCTTTAACTGCATTCAATCACCCACAAAACCACGCTCAGCTTTATATGTTTATCACCACTCGCCGTCAAATTCAAAGCAATAAATCTAAAGGACTGAGTCGACCACACGGCAAGCCAAATATTTGTAAAGCGTTGCCAGTCGATTTCGTCGCCTGTCGATGACAGGGGCCTGTTTTATGGCATTCTCAAAAGAGAGTACGACGGTAAATCATGAACAGATTTTTCGGGGCGTCCGTAAGATGGCTATTTGGATGGCTGTGTGATCGCGGTCGTATTTCTAGATATGTATATTTAATAGAGGTGTCTTGTCTAAAACAGGGATACTTTAGAGTTGAATGAGTCATTGTAAGAAATATCTTTATGGTTTAAAATTTTAGTGAGATATTTGTAGTGAGAGTGACGTAAATATTAATTTCAAATATTATATTCATAGAAGTTTGAGTTTTTAGCGTTCGTTCCATTAATATAGTAAAAAAAGATCGGCCTAAATATACTTGAATATTGGGCATAGCATTTTTAGGACGGTATGCTAAGCTTTACAGATGATTAAAACAGTCGAGTTACCAAAATTGTCGTGTTTTACAAAAAATAGATTTGGTTTTCCAATTGAAGTTACGTGGAATGGAGCAGCTGTAATTTTTTTGTAGAGACGCGGTCTCCATTTAAGAACTCGTTTTCCCCAACGGTCGTCGGTTCTGCGGCTAACAAATAAAAAAGACATAGTGCTAGCTACGACAAGGGGACCTTTGCTGTGTGCCATGCTAATACCAATAAATATGCAATTTTGTTAAAGGTGAAATGTCTACACACATTTGTATAATAAAGTCTAAGGACACTTACGGTTGGCATCTACATATGAGATTCTACAAGTAAGTATGTACGCTTTAGCCACCATCTGATAATTAATGATAACAGTGGTAGAGTCATGCTAATGCACGTATGGGCCGGCTCGACCGGTGCGATACTAAGGCCTACCTAGGCCAAATTAGTGTGGTTTCGGGAGGCCCAAATCCCACTTTCCTTTTTACCCTCCCTTTATCCCCCCACCCCTCATAACCCTCAAAGGCGGGCAGTGCATTTACGACTTTTGAATTGCAGGAGTCCATGGACGGTGATTGTTATTTACCATCAGGTGACCCATCTGTTCGTCTATCCTTCTATACTACAACCAAAAAATGATTGCCATTGCAAATTAAGAGACGAAGTGCGATGCCCACCTTTGCTTGGAGAGGAAAAAGTGTTTGAGAAAGAGGAGGGATTGGCCCTCAGGTAATTTCACTCGATACTTAAAGACAGCGCAATCATTGCGTGATAAACAGTATAATAAACATTATTATCATTAAAATACTTACGAACTTAGCCTCTTTCATAATATTATCAAAAACTCAGTTTTATCTTTATATTTTTTTTTGTTATTATTTAAACTGTGGAGTCCCTAGACTGTTGAATTTCATTTAAATTATTTTAGTTAATAATCACAAACATAAAATCTAATTTTTATCTAGTGATATTTTAATAGGGTTTAAAGAAACTGTATTTAAGATTTCAGGCGACAATTTTTTTATGTTTATGTTGTCTTTAATTTGAAACTTGACTGAATATTTATTACATTGAAAGTCTTAAATAAGCGTTTAAATTTGTTTCAATGAACTTAAATATATATATTACATAATTACATTTATGTTGGATGTTTGAGTTTATCCAAATATTTTTTAAAATGAATAGGTAGTTTTGTATACCTCCTGACCAATTCGTAATTTACAATTAGCATGGTGAGTTTAACTAAACAAATGTATAGCTATATAAGCGGCGATAGCTTAGAGGTCGATCACAAGTCGGTTGCGGGTTCAAACCCTGCCCCACTACCATCGAAAACCCACCAACAAAAAAAGCATTTAGTGTGGCTTAGGGTTAAGAAGAATACTGTTAGGGTGGGACTATTCAATAAATTATATTAAAAAAGTGTTCACTAAACATAATGCATTCCAAACTCAAGTCAGTCAAGTTCAAGTCCTCCAAATATGGATACAATATGTGTACAGGAATTTGAAATATTCTTAAACATTTTTCTAAATTCCTTCCTTGTAAATGTACAACAGAATAGTAGTAAAAAATCATCAATATTTGAGCAATCGTCTATTCGTCACTAGAATCGAAGTCAATATTTAATCCGTTTTTTTCTCTTTCAAAATCTCTATCCTCTTTGAATATTTGATACCAAAACCTCTCTATGATTCGTGTATACTAAAATAAGATATTTTTCTATACACCGTTATAAGGGATCTGTGCTCAGATTATTTGCCTGCTTTTAATATTTACATATTTTATGATAAAAACCTTGTTGATATGTAATGCGATTTAAAAAATATTTCGCTACAATTTTACCTACGTTACGTCTTGAATTCTATTTTGTAATGATGGTGCTTTTGGAATAGAGTTTATTCTGATTTTATATTGTTTACCATTTTTTGTTTTTAATGGAGTTATGATGTTTTCTATCTCCTTTTTTTGTATATGGAAACCTCGTTAGGGTCATTACCTCACCGAGAGCCAAACGGTAAAACAGTTTGACGACATACCATCTTAAACTAAGTATCCCAACTTAAACCAACTAGAACCAAACAGAGTCTGGTCATTAGGTCTTCTAGCCGGGGCCTTAGGTGCGCTCTAGAAAAATTAACTGTAGCAACCCTTATCAGAACATTTTAGCTCCAAATCTGCAGAATACTACAGAATATAAAATTATATAATATATGACAGAGCCTGCTCTTTAAAGAAACTACTTTACAATCATATATTTTTATGCTAATCTAATAAGGGCCTGTGATTATCGGTGGAAAACAAACAACAAACAGTAATTGGATATCAAACAGTATATGTTCCAAAAGCTTGAGCCCCCCTTACGTCAGTGGAACTAAATTATGTTTGACATCACATTTGGGTCTCCTTTGGCTCTCCCTTCGGGGATATAGGCGAGAATGTGTGCGTGAATGTAATAAGGTAGAAAATAAATATATCGCCAGGCTGCAAGGTATAAGATATGAGGAAACTCTTTTATTTGTGCAGGACTTTAATAAACTTTCATAACTGTTTAGTATAACAATAATACACAAGTATACACGCATGCAATTCATGTATGTAATCAGTAGAACAGTTGCAACAATCTCCGATATTACATTGTCCAAGCATTGCACAGAGTATGGTAAAAATGCAGAGATTAATAATAATATCTTTACTGTACAGCAGGTACTAGACAATGATAATAAAACTTAAAATTATACACAGATTGCTCAACATTTTAGGATTTAACTATTTCTGTTAATTCTTTTTCATATATATAATAACATGTACTTATGTTATTATGGTACCCACGAGAGTACACATACTAATTAAAACATTATTGTTGTTAATCATGTTTTATATTAATCTATCATTGAAAACTATATAATTTTTATGTTTTCACTTATTAATGATTATGAACAAACCAGTTTTCAATAAAAAGAAAAAGACCAGGTTTTTTTAAATTAAAGACTTTTCGATAAAGTGTCCGGTAGACGGGAATAGGTTTGTGATGTTAGTGGAACCAAATTCCAATTGGCAAAATGTGAATGTTTAATACACCTCTGCTTTCCCCTTAAGGGATATAGGCGTGAGCGTATGTATGTATGTAATTATTAATAAAATCTACAAAACTGTTTTATAATTATCATCATAATCAAATCTCTGTGATTTTGAATTACTCTATACATGCATCGATCGTCGTCCTGTTCGTTGATGTTTCATGGGCAATTTACAGTGTGCCCCCTCGATGTACAATATTGTAGCCTGCCTGTACACGACTGTAACATGGATCATGGTGTAGCAGACTAGGGGGCTAAGCTTTATAAGGAAACCTTTGTAGGAAATGTTTTGAATTGTGTTTACAATAGGCAGAACATACTTTTATATGTTAGGAGTGATATTTTATTAACAGCAAACAAAGAACATATCTCATGTTATATATACATATATATATCCATCTCACTCTCTCTCTAAATGAATGTTGAGATTGAAACATAGATATACAACAGAAAATCACTTTTTCTTTTTGATTCAGAAATGATTTTAAACATCAATTACCTTAACTCAAGACTATGTAAAAAATAAAAAACCTAACAAGAACACACACGTTACACAATAAAATTATTTAAGTGTTTTGTCCCTATAAAAAACGAACTGATTATATTCATTATACGATTCCGATAAACCACTGTTAAAAAAAACAACAGAATTTTTTTAAAAAGGTTTAAATATAATTTTGCTTTTACGGGAAACAAGCGCTAGGTGGGGTCCGGATATCTTACCAAAGCTTTTCCCGGATTCCTCCTCTTTCTGGCTCAGCATGGCACACCGTTAGGTTTTAGTCAGTCCGATTCCGATACCATTCCACCGAAATCCCCGATGGGGTTTGCACACGAAAAAAAAAAGGTTTATCACATGATTGATAATCCTTGTATCGTGATAGCAACTG
Organism: Tyria jacobaeae; assembly: GCA_947561695.1. NCBI lineage: Eukaryota > Metazoa > Arthropoda > Insecta > Lepidoptera > Erebidae > Tyria > Tyria jacobaeae. Next base: position 16,737,327 of record OX387220.1, read on the forward strand.
TGTTTGCTGAACTAGTTTTAAAAATGATTTAAACTTTTTTATTTTAACAATAGAACACACAATTACAGTTACTAACTACTACTCACATACAACAAATAAAAGGTAATGTATAACACTGATCTAAGATGACGTCATAAAAATATAAGATAGCTACCGATAATAATGACGTCATAGTTTACTAAGTCTTGATCTATTAAGCACTTTCCTTTTATCTATGCTCCCAACATAATCTTATTTCACACCAAACACTTTCAGCATAATATGCAGCCTAAAGTTAAAGCCTCAAGTTTGCCTGTTTGACCAAAGTGCAGGCTGTTCTTAGCCTGTTTACGAGTATCCAGCGACATAACTTCTGAACTGCAAACTCGAATAAATTAATGAAACACCGATGTAGACACATCAGAGTAAAATGCTGTATATGTGTTTATACTGCATTAATCAATACCACTCTACAAACATTAGAGAGATACATAGATTTCATTCAGTAAGATCCTAAAGTGTGCTTACTAAGCTATAATTACTACAAAGAAATTATATATTAATATAAATTTTACGAAGGCTATGAAGAGAAGTATTTTGGTGCCCGTGTGGTTATTTGTCAACGTAGCTGTATCAAAAACATCTTGTACATTACTATTTGAAAATTTGAAATTTGAAAGGCCATTGGGAAGTATTAGAGCGCTTTTAGGTATGCTGATTTCATTAAGATCCTTTTTTGAAAAATGATTGCTTAACAATACATTTATTTACATTTAAACAGAAAAAGGCAGAACAAATAAAACAGTGGGTCAACCGTATTCGAAAATGTGATGTCAATATCAGTAGGCAGAGTGCTTACGTCTTAGCTATTGCTCTTAATTTTCAAAGTTTTTTTTTAAGTATATTTACCATACTGTCTGGCCTTTTGGTCTAGGTTAGGGGTCCTGACTACTGAGCCAGGGGTGGAGTGTTCAATTCCCACACGGGGTAAATATTTGTGTGATTCACAAATAGTTGCTTCAAGTCTCGGTTTTCTTTGTGTCTGTTGTTTGTAACTTTATAAGTCCTCCGCAACATAGGAATACTTCATAATGTGCAGGTTGTTTAAAAAAAAGGCATTGGTATATAACTAAAATAAAGAAAATAATATATTAAAAATGTAGACTAAACACAAACAAAAATGCATAGTAAAATTCCTCCACATCGTCGCCTATTGGTAGCGTTCTCAGGAGGCTGGCAGCATTATCACGTTGATTGGGATCACGTCACGAGAAGTGTCGATAAGTCACTCTGACGCTCGCACTAGGACCCCATGGCCATAACTCCATGAATTAAATTACCAATTAAATTACTATATTCGGGAATTTGATATAGGCACTAACAAGAGGCACTTCAAATTTCATAAAATAGTTTGATTACGAATTAATAATATTTATGTTTTTTTATTAGCTCCATACGACTTTAAACTCGTTGACTTGAAAGCTTTAATAAACAGCGTGGGTACAGCTTAGTCAGTACATTTTAATTAATAAAGGAAAAAATGACCCCTGAAGGAAATTTGGTCATAGTAGGTCTTTATCGATATGGGATATTAAAAGGAAAGGTATTACTTACTACAGAAGTTATATTTGTAGCAAGTAGCGAGCTCCGCATCCTTACACGATTAAAGTTAACTCTGGCTCGAATGTATTATTGCTTCGCTCCATGAAATACTTGAAATTATGAGTCAGCAATACACATGTGTTTTTGGAGGATCTTGCGATAAAACCGGAATGCATAGGATAAGAACTGTTCAAGTTCGGTCAAGACAAACATGAAAAATGACATCTGAAGATCTGACAATGAAAATGTTATAAAATGTTTTTGACCAATCTTTTACTGTAACAGCTGTGCATTTATGGTATACGTTAGCACTTAATATTAGGAAAGTGCAATTGATTTACTAATTTATCAATTGAGTTTTAGTTTATATGCTGTAGGTATGTATTTGTTGTTATTGATATATCTTTTACTGTAAAAGCTGTGAATTTGTGGAATACGTTAGCACTTAATATTAGGAAAGGCAATTAATATTTATATTATAAAAAATGGCTATAGGTATGTATTTGGTAATTATTTATATGTTATAGGTACATATTATATACATTTATGTTTAGTATTAGTAAAGTAGTACCTGGATGACCGGTATTTTTTTTTTGGTAAATCGTGTAAAAGAACAAAATAAAAAAGAAAAAATAAAAGGACTCGAACCGGGGTAATCTGGTCACGAAACCGCCCTATTTCTCACCTGACCTATTACAATCTTGTAGATGGTGGCGAAATTTACCTTCGTATTCTAATGATATTGTAGCAGTTTTTTATTTTCTGTAAACACGAATAAAACGACGTTTTCTGGAAATGAAACCTTGCTAGATCGATTTATCGGAATCCCCTACATACAAAATTTCATGAAAATCGTTGGAGCTGATTCCGAGATTCCAATTATATATATATATATACAAGAATTGCTTATTTAAAGATATAAGATAAGTAGTTTTTTGTATAGAATATTTTTATATTATTAAAGTTAACTGGCAGCAGTAGTTAATTTTGGTTTTCCTTATATTTGATATACACAACTATCACTGTCTCTGCCTATCATTTTGATCTATCTTAAGGTTGCCTCTAAGAGATGGCATGAAGCCATTAAATTGAAAAACCTATTTGTATGATGCTTCTTCTGTAGTCGTGGTATACAAATAAAGTGTTCACTATCTATAAGTGGCTCTTAATTTTATATTATTAATCTTACATTTATGATATTGAAGCTTGAGATGAAGGAATTTCCTATAATTGCCTCTAAGATGTAGAGTAACCTTTCGATACACACAAATCGACTGCAATAATATATAAACAACGGGATGCAATTAGTAATATAGTGCCTTGTGAGTTGGCAAGGGGCCAACGTGTTCCATCGTCTGCTTCTGGCAATAGTGGTGAACGAGTTTGCTGTCTAGTAAGCACTACGTAATCCTTCGAAAGCCAATAATAAATGATGAATAAATATAAATGCGTATTTTTACACACTTGCGTACGATCAACCTCAAGGGTATATTTATTGCCCACCGTCTGTTTTTTAACGCACGTTCTCAACTGTGGTCAACATAATAAACCTTTTGATATCTTTCTACCGTTCTATGAATGTTGTCAAGGTTTAATTATAGATAGAATTACAACATTAATAATATTATCAAATAATAAAATTGTGACACAATTATAATAATCGACTACCTAGTAATTTACTATATTTGTAAATATGAAACAAAAAATGGTGGAAACGTCACAAGTTGTGACATATAGTTGTGTTACACAGTTGGCGGTCTGATCGCTAAAAGCAATTTCTACCATCCAAGTTTAGGAAAGAGATAAATAGTAAAAGTAAATCGTTCATGAAAACACTGTAGTTGATTATACTAACTATTAAAAATATATACGTAATATTATACATGTATTATATGTTGGTTAAATAAATATAAATACATATGCGTTATTCGTTTATCATACATAATACAATGTTGTAGATAACAGTTTAGTTCATTGTTATGGGATTGTATAGAATAAATAATATTAGTGACAGATAATGCCACTTCAAAACATTTTTAAAAGCTTTTAGGGTTTGAGCTATTATTTTTTTTTATACAATAGGGTAAGTTTTGGTGTGGTAGGTGTAAGTGACAACCGCCGTTCATGGACATGGATGGTATAGAGGACAGGGGCGATGAGGAGAGAGGAGAGGGGGAGTTGGGCCTCCGAAAACCTCACTCCTTTCGGGGAAATGCAACGCAAGCGTTACTTCACAACCGGTTTTCTGTGAGGCCGTGGTATCACACCGGTCGAGCCGGCCCATTCGTGCCTAAGTAATGCTCTGCCACTTAAAATAAATTGTCATGTTACTACATTTTCTTATTATAATTTAGTAATTACCATTATTTTAAGTTTTATAGCCATTATAATCATGTTTATAAGCTAATACATGTATTCAGCATGTATTAGCACATGGATATATCCGGATAGTGTTTTGGAAGTATCCAAAATAAATCGGACTGGATAATTGCATGCCCTAATCATACCTCTATTTAGTATTTCCTCTATCTATATCCTCTATTTAGTCAGATTTAGTAATCTGAGGTTTACAATTTCAAACTAAGTCTAAGGGCTAGCTGTTAACTGAACAAAACAACAGCAGCGTATAAGTAAATCTTTGTATTACAATTGGATTGAAACAACACTTTATTTATTCTCTTTATTTTATTAAGTAATTTATTTTAATGCGCTCCAAAATATTATCTGACCTTCTGTCACTATTTATGTATATATTTTTTTTTATGCGATAGGGTGCAAACGGGCATCAAATTTATCTATAATTATATTATATTATAGTAAAGGTAAGAACCGAAGAAAAGTCACCTTAATCATTTAGGGGTATAAAAAATAGATGGTGGCCGATTCTCAGACCTACCCGATATGCACACTAAATTTCATAAAAATCGGTGCAGCTTAGTAGTCCAGTTTAGTAACAAACACCGCGACACGAGAATTTTATGTATTAGATAGATCTATTACTACCTAACGTACGTCCGTGAGGCATCTGTGGGCTTCAGCTGTAAATCAGCGCCATCATGGTACATGGCAAAGGCTGAGCTGAAGCCTTTTGGACACACCTATACTATTTGTGTGTAATTTATGTGTATGTCCGTTGTTGTACCTTGCTTCTGTTTTTCTTCTATTTTGTTTTATGTGTGTGTATCTAATAAATTTATTTATTTATTTCTTTGTAGATTACTTGGTATTAGATAATATTATTTTACTTACAGACGCGACTAAGTTTACGCAACACTCCTTAAAAGTTGCACCTTTTTTAGGGGGGTCGGGTCATAGGGTAAGTGAAAACCGCCGTCCATGGATACCTGCAACTCAAGAACCGTAAGTGCGCTGACCGTCTTTGAGGGTGATGACGGATGGTGGAATGCGGGGAGGAGAAAGAAGAAAGGGGGGAAGAGAGGAGAGGAAAGAGGAGAAGGAGAGCTGGGCCTCTGGAAACCTTACAAATTTTGAGGAAAATGCAATGCAAGCGTTGCTTCACAACTGGTTATCTGTGAGGTCGTGGTGGCATGGCTCTACCTCTGTTATTAAAAAAAATATGGTGTGTTTTGGAAAAAACAGTTAATACATATAAATCGTACAATTAGAAGTATAAAAAGCAAGCTTGTATATCATATAAATTGTGCAAGGACGTTATAAGTTGATAGTAAAAGTTTTAATTTAAGAGTTTATCTTCTTTTTAGCGCATTTATGTTAGAGCTTGTTTTCGAAAAAGGTTTTTTTGCTGAAAATTTATTTTTTATTTTTAGTCATCGCTGGACACGTTTCTAAGTCTATTAATCTAGATAAGCATGTATTGTCATCCAACCTGAATGTAACATATACTCAACATTTATGCTCAATCGGTCGAAGATATCTCCTTCAAAATTGAGGTTTAACTTTATTTTTCGAATTCCTTTCAGCAATTAATTTCTAATGCCCACATTGTATGAATACATTAAAAATAATTAGTCCACCATCTTGGGTGTTTCACCATGTTAGATTTAGAATAACGTCACACAGCCATGCATTGACATCTAAACTAGTTGTGCAAATCAATCGGTTGTAGATATCTGTTTCCAAATTCAGTTTCAAAATTCTACCCGAACAAACATACATACATACATATGTACAAACATTGCAAGTTAATTAAAAGCTTGCAAAAAAAGGTCACTTTACATACCTTTGCTTTACGTTAATTCTATTTACAGTAGTAGTTATAATTAGCAGTATAACTAACAGTTAAAAGACAGAATAGGATTAAATTAGAGTAGAGGATTAAATTACGCAGTGTGGCCAGACACATAAAATATGATATTCTAGTGGACTGGCCGTTCGCCAAACTAGGATTTTATAGTCAACAATGAAAATACCCGTACTTAATAATAATTTATTAAATGTGTAATAATTAAAAAACAACGACAAGTAAATACTGTTTTTTTTTTAAATTATATATGCGGTACATATACTTACATAAACTAAATTAAAATCTGTATTGTTTGATATGAAGACGAAATGTTTGACTTTACCGTAGTTTCATTAATCACAACATTTTCGGCTATTTTTTGTTCTTTAAATAGTATTTCTTATCCAAAAATAAATTTCTTAGTTAGTTTGATTAACTCATTTAATGTTGTCACCCCGACGTAACACTAATGTCAGAATCTATTCACAACGTTCTTCTTTGAGATATATTGATGGGTTTAGAAGCAGTTTGAAAATTACAACCCATAACGTATAAATGGTTTAAAGTTCACACTTTACACATCGTCACGATAAGTATCTATAGAATAGATATGTGTAATACAAGTGACTAGATTAGAGGCAGGTGGGACCAGACACATAAAGCTTGTTCGATCTGTTTTGTCTGGAACAGAGCTGCTTCACTGTGCTCCTAACATTTTTTATCTTCATTTTTTTTAGCATTATTTATCTGTTATATTTGCAACAAAAGTATTATGTAACTTGTACGTACAAATTTAGATCTATTTATGAATGTATACAACAAATTGTTTATGTATGATTGACCTTTAAATGTAACTTTATTGAAATGTTATTTGATGAGTAGGTATACTAGGTATTGATACCGATTGCTTTGATTGCGATATTATTTTAGTTATTATTTTATGTATTACTTTAGTACTTCAAAGTAATTCGATCAACGAATTAAAAATTATAATGGAAGCTTAAGGTGTCGAAGTCTCCTTATTATTCACTGAATGCCTTTAGTTTTGCTAACTACCCTTAAATAATTTACAAAACTAGATGTCAGTGTGTAAATATTTTATAGATAAAACTAAGCCCGAGAGAGCCATTCTTAGGCACGTATGCGAAAAGGCAGTGACATGGCCTCACAGAAACGGGTTTCAAACAATGCTGGCGTTGTACTGACTGATTAAGGAAACCGGAGGCCCATACTTCTTAAGTTGGAGGTGTCTATGGGCGACGGTTGTCACATACAGGTGGTCCAGTCATCAGGTGACCCATCTGCTCATTTATTTATTTATTTATTCAAACACGTCCTGAATTTTACATCCCTAATGCCATTTAAAAAAAAATATGTCAATAGTTAAATAATGACCTGACTTGACATTTTGTTTGGATTCTACAAAAGTCACTGAATAAGAAGTAAAAAGTATCAAATGGAGTGCCGATGTCTAACTGTACACACCATTCCTAATGATAAGCAGTTTCCGGATCGTGTTATCGTACCTACAGCTGACTACCGTATTCGACATATAACTATACGTGGTTGAGACCAATTCGACCAGTAAGGAGCAGAATTATTTACATCAATACAAGAAAATCCAAATATTTTGTAGCGAATAGGAAAGGTTCGTGTACCGTCGCCAGTTTGAGGAAAATTGCCGTCAATATAACATGGACAAGTTGCAAAGTAGCAAATAGCCTAATACAAGTCAGAACCTTTCAATCAGTTTACTAGGGGCTAGTGCATGCTGCTGCATATATTTTTATTTTCTTGACATCAAAAATTATAATAAAACAAAGATTAAATGTGAAGATGTATTTGATGGTAATAGGATTAAAAATGACTATAATCGGACTTTAAAAAAGTAGACAACCGACTTAAATGCGAATATCATAAAATTTAATGTTTTCTCATGGATGCCATTGTCACAACTGGACCAAACTCTCATCTAAATACTCTTGAATTTTCTGAGGTAACAAACCTCCTTCTTTTTGAAGTCGGTTGAAAAGTAGACAACCGATGCGTCTATCATAAAATTTAAGACTAATATGGTTTTCTCATGGATGCCATTGTCACAACTGGACCAAACTCTCATCTAACTACCCTTCAAGTACATCCTTTCCAATAAAAAAAGAATCATCGGCTGGCGTGATATTGAGTTATTCGTCCATTTGTCGCGCACATGCTTAATGAAAATTTAAGACTTATATTGTTTTCTCATGGATGCCATTGTCAGAACTGATCCAAATTAAATAGGACCACACGGGAAGCACCGGCTTTCAAATTAAAAAAAGAAGTCGTCGAAATCGGTTCACGTAGTCGAAAGTTATAAGGTAACAAACATAAAAAAAACAGTCGAATTGAAACCTCCTCCTTTTTGAAGTCGGTTGAAATGATTGAATATTTTAGTTTTTGGATACTTGCTAAATAACTTTAAAATTACATCATCTACATATGAAACGGAGGAGGGGGCCAGGCCCCCTACACAGTGTGGCCACCTGTTGAGGTGACCAAGGTCTGCAGGGGTTCCCCGGAGGTTTCCTTGTTAGGGTATTCCCGGGTCCCTTGCAATAGACTCTTTGTGACATACCACCTCTCAGTAAGCTCAGGTGAGGTGATGACCCGTAGAAACCCCCACACGAAAAAAAACAAAAAAAAAAACATCTGGATAAGAACCCGAAACCTTAGTTATCTAAAAAAGTCGCTAAAATGTAGTGTTAAGTTAATTTAAAAAATAAACCGGTTGTGAAACAACGCTTGCGTTGCATTTCCCGGAAATTAGTGAGGATTTCGGAGGCCCATCTCCCCCTCTCATCTTTCCCCTGTCCTTTTTCCAATCTCTTCATCCCTCTTTCTCATATTTTTAACACCCCGTTCCTCTTTCCCCTCCCCGCATTCCCCCATCGCTCATCACCCTCAAAGACGGCAGCGCACATACGAGTCTTGACTAGATATGTCCACGGGTGACGGTTGTCACTTACCATCTTTAAAACCTTTAAGTTATGAAATTATAAACCTATAATTTATCAGAGATAAGAAGTAGCCCATGTGCTTTTCCGGACTATAATCTATTTCTGTGCTTAGGATCTAGATCCGTTTACACCTTGACTACCCTCTTTGTTAGCCGTTCTGACATGAGTATCAAAATCTGTGCATGCAATGCAATTAGAATTTGGAACACTAACATAATAGGGGGTCAGTCTATTACCGTCAACTGGGCTATTTATAAATCTATTTCATCATAGTGTGAAGAATTTACTTATTGTGAGAGCACCTTTACTGTGTCCTTAGGATATTTTACGGACATACCCTTGGGCTAACTGAGTAAATTGGGTACATTATGGGTTGCAATAACACGTGTTATTTATACGTATATGTTAACCTAGTATACCATTTATATAAACCTATTTTAGTATCTAAATACAGAATACAATTATAGAATTAAAATATCTTCTACTTATTTCGCGGTACTGCAGAGCTTCTAAATAACTTTTTTACAGAAATCTAGTTTAAAAAGTTGCTATAAGTCAGAAATGCAAGCACTTATAACCAAAACTCACCAAATATGGATTTATTGTTTTAACTGTGAAATAACCTTGAATCTCTATTCTCTTCTTAAAAGGTGTTAAAACGGTGTATGTATGATAATTGGAAATAACACTTTACGAGATTTTTTTTAAAAAAAAGCTTCACAGTTATGATATTTATATATTTCAACAATTGGGGTTTCTTGTATTTATTACTGACGGTTGGTCAAAACAAATTTAAACTGGGACAAACACGTTTTAACCAAACTGTTTTGTTACAATTAGTTTCAAATAATGTCAACGAAGATTAAGAGCTGGCAAGTTTCGGAGCTCCGGTTGAGAGTAGGCTTCTAAGAAATCTATGCTATATGATACGTTTGAGTTAGTTTGTGACCTTGTACTGAAAATGACTTTAGTTTACACGTGAAATAAGAAAACAGTCTTGAGTTATAATAGTTTCTTAATTGGTATCGATTATCAGAAATTGATAATATACAACAGTTTTCTAAATATGCATAGAATAGATATCGTATTTTGTTGTGCCAATTATAAAATATACGAATTGAAACCACTATCCATATAACACCAGTTGTATTGTTTTGAGAATTTGATTTTGTTTGGATATTGTTTTGTTAATTGTAATTGTGAATTTGATTTTGTTTGGATATTGTTTTGTTCATTGTAGGTACGTATGACTCGCACAAACATGCATTAACGTTATTAAAAAACAGCGGTGAATTAAATAAGTCCAGAACCAAAACAAAGGAAGGCCGGATAATAAATGAAAGAATAAAATATGTTCAGTCCATTATGACGGCTAAGTGTGCATCCGGATTACATTAAGTCGCGGCAAACAAATGTCAGTGTCGTGGCGTAAGTTTTAATTGCCTTCGTGGATCGCAGACGGGGCCTTAATTAAAATATTACTTTGGAGACAAAGAGGAATGCCGAAAAGATTAGCGGTTTCTTAGGCAAGCGTGCCAGGTAAGGCGGGAGAATTCAATACTATTTTGATGTATGGGTTAGAAAACGAAATACATTTAAAGAAATAAGGAAAAAAAGTATTACTTTTTAAATAAAGGTAAGGCACTTGTAGTAACAATTACAATTCTGAGAAAAAAATTGCTGGATAATTGTTGGCCAAGTACTTATTTTATTGTTTATCACCAGTCTTTCGCCATCCACTTCTTGACGAAAGCCCAATAAGAGCGCCTACTACCAGTATTTAGCAACCCGCTACCAGCAACTTTCTTAAAGTTCCATCGTGCTTCGACGCCACTCATGACAGTGGTAGAGCCATGCTTAGGCACGAATGGGCCGGTTCGACCGGTGCGATACCACGGCCTTACAGAAAACCGGTTGTGAAGTAACGCTTGCGTTGCATTTCCCCGAATTGAGTGAGGTTTCCGGAGGCCCAATTCCCCCGCCCCCCTTTTCTCTCTCCTCATCTCCTTTGTCCTTTTTCCATCTCCTCATCCCTCCTCTCTTCTTTCCGCTCCCTGCATCCCCTATCCCTCATCACCCTCAAAGGCGGGCAGCGCACTTGCGACTCTTGAGTTGCAAGTGTCCATGGACGGCGGTGTCACTTACCATCAGGTGACCCGTCTGTTCGTCTGTCCCCCTATAGTATAAAAAAAAGAAAAAAAAAAAAAAAAAAAAAAACCGGTTGTAAAGCAATGCTTGGGTAGTATTTCCCCGAAATGAGTGATGTTTCGGAGGTCCAACTCCTCCTCTTCTCTTTCCTCTCAACTCATCCTCCTCTCCTCATCCCTTCACTCTTTTTCCCCTCCCCGAAACCCCCATCCCTCAGTACCTTCGCCTTTGACACTTGCAACTCTTGAATTGCAGGTGTCCATGGACGGCGGTTGTCACTTACCATCAGGTGAACCGTCTGTTCGTTTGTCCCCCTATAGTATAAAAACAAAATGCCCGGCCCACTTTTACTTCAGCCTACTAATTCACTGTGCGATGTAGCTTAATCTGTTTCTCTAGTCGATCAAATTTATAGTCAAGTTCTATTGCAATTTAGATGTATTTTACTGCAAATATACTGGTTTCTTTTAATTCTTACAACGCCTAATAGAAGTTTAATTCTATCAACATTAACGTGAGTATTACTTTCAGCTGTCAAGCTTGGAAAAATATTTGTTCAGAAACATCTTCACGCAATTCTTAGCTCCAATTGCTACGTGTTTCGAAAATTTTATCTGAGTCCTACGATGCTATGTTAACATTGCTTTTTAAATAAAACTCTAGGTACAATTTCTGTTGAGAAAACTAAACTTTGAAGATTAAGACGCATATATATAGCTTTAGTGCTAACTAACTAACTTACTATCTAACTATGTAAACAAATCTTCGAAGTCGTTCTTACCTGCTTCTAACTGTTGTATCAAATAAAACTCTGTATGTTTATGTAGTTTCGACGAGAATCATATAATTTAGCATCTGGGAGTAAATCTGAGTTGGTCTGAGTTTGGGCATTTGATTTGTTGAACGAGTCAAAAACACTTACTGACAAAGTGTGTTTTCAAACTGATATAATTGTTACTTACAATAATCTAAATTGTGATGGTTACGATAGCCGTTTAGTCTATCAAGGAGTATTTATAGACAGAGAATACAATAAAACGAATTAAAACAAAACAGAGAGACCAGTATTTAGAGATATTTCTTTATGATTAAAAAAACTAGTCCATAACGTTTGAGAATGATAGAGTTCAGGTATTTTATAGGTTTCATAAGCAGGGAATGTAAAAAAAATATGTTTGGGCCAATAAATAATCGGAGAATTAATATAATATATACATACGAGGACATATGTACGTATATGTGTAGTGAGATTTCTCTCTCTTCTGAACTTGCTATAACTCTAAAAAGAAGGTGAAGAAATCAGAATAAGTTAGCTCTTTGAGCTTGCACTCTCGCCGAAATAAAACTACCACGGTAGTTTATTGTTTAGCGCCATATTGAATTACATAGCGACAAGGTTCGCTATAAATTCACACGTTGTGATAGTAATTCATGTCAACCTTACTGATTTATTTAGCGCTACTTTAGTTTTTGTTCTTTATCTACTGTTCTCTTTTGTTTTTCGTGTTTCTTTTATTTATTTTAAAGTTTTTGGTAGATACTAGGAGTTGCAAGCCTTTACTATATGTACTTACTTTGAAATAACTTTCCTTTCCGATGCATGAGGTTTGTAGTACTAAACGATGCAGTGATTACAGGATCTCAAAGAAGACTTGACTGTCACCCATGTATTAAAAATTAAAATCTCACAATACATTGTACACTAGAGATTGCACAAAAAATACTTATAACTTTTCAATCTTGATAATTCTATAACGAAGAGACCATAATGCACCAATACGTGATATACCTACCAGAAACAATGCTGTGTCAAATTGTCTACGAGTAAATAGACGTACGTTTGTAAAGTTTCCCGCGACACCGGAACTTGATAGTGCGGAAGGTATTTAAAAAAAAAAGGAAGAGAAAGATTAGATAGTAATATATAATATAGATTCAAACGTGGGAGAGCCATGCTTCGTCACGTATGGGCTGGCTCAACCAGAGTATTATTCACAGAAAACCTGCTGTTATACAATGCTTACCTTCTGGGACCAAGTGAGTGAGGTCATCGGAGGCCCAAACTCCTCTCCCCTGCTCTTATAGGCGGACAGCACTCTTGTGACTCTTCAGTTATAAGTGTTTTTTTTTTTTTTACACTATAGGGGGACAGAAGAACAGACGGGTCACCTGATGGTAAGTGACTCCGCCGTCCATGGACACTTGCAACTCAAGAGTCGCAAGTGCGCTGCCCGCCTTTGAGGGTGATGAGGGATGGGGGATGCAGGGAGCGGAAAGAAGAGAGGAGGGATGAGGAGATGGAAAAAAGGAGAAAGGAGATGAGGGGAGAGAAAAGGGGGGAGGGGGAATTGGGCCTCCGGAAACCTCACTCAATTCGGGGAAATGCAACGCAAGCGTTACTTCACAACCGGTTTTCTGTGAGGCCGTGGTATCGCACCGGTCGAGCCGGCCCATTTGTGCCTAAGCATGGCTCTACCACTGAAAGTGTTTCAGAAATCCCAGGAAACCAGGAAACAAACCAATTCCTATTGTCTGTAAGCCAACTTTAATTAATTGTAACATACATATGTACATACATACAAACATTGTAAAGCCTAAGGGGAAAGCAGAGGTGTAGACCCCGGAAGACATGGTGTGGCCCTATTCTACCACGTCACGTTACGTCAAATTATTTTTAAGTAATTATTTACCATTTACATTTGTGTGGATATTTTCTAGCAGCAGCAGGTGCTCCTAACCTACTAGCCTCTTCAGTCACATGAAGTTAAGGTCATTGGAGTACGTGGTCCGAGCTTCATCAATTTACTGCATTTTCAGTCCCGTTTCTTCTTGCTGTACCTTACATTCCGCACCTTCCCGTATTCCTTCTACAGACGAACTAACGGGTAAGCTGATGGTAAGTAGCAACTGAGGTCCGTGGACACCTCCAACTCAAGAGTGCGCTGCCTGCCTTTGAGAGTGATGAAGGAGGGGAGAGAAGAAAGGGGAAGGTGGGTGCTACTGTACTCTCACTCAGTGTCTACCTATTTTCACCGACCGTGTTTGACCGTGATAATACTCATTTGTGCCTAAGCATGGCTATCGTATAAGTGTAAGGAAGGCATTCGGCATTAAAAGACACTTTGCTTACCCAAAACTCACATTGCAATAAACTCATTGGCACCAGGCACTAATAAATTAAGCCAGAGTAAGAAAATTATGAGAATGTTTGTTTTTAGCAATCTGAGTTATCTTACTTGTATTTCTTCTGAAATCGCTTATTTACAGTTATGTAAAAAGGATTTGTAACATCGAGTAAGTCCTATTCCAACATTCCGGATATGAAAAATATTTCCGTCCAATAATAACAGCGTAAACATCTGCACAATAATTTATATCTATTATCGCTTTGAACGTCGACAAACGGGACTCGTATAAGCTCAAATGTACAATTTCTATTCGTGTCCAATCGCCATTACGATATCTATTGGAATAAAATGGTGTGGAGATATACACGTTTCATTCTACGTAACATCTTTGTTTTTAGAGCTCCTGTCTTTTGTTAGCTTTTAGCATTCTCCTCACTGCATTGCATTATCATATTTGCCATTGCATTTTATGTAATATAATATTTCATATTTATTATTACTCTAACTAATGTTATAAATACGAATATGAGTTTGTTACAGTTCCCAGAAGGGACAACTATAGTAGGGTACAACTCGTCACCTTGTGTCACCGTATTTTCAAACTTTTTTCTTTACTTTATAAGAGGATGATTTTAACAGCGGTAGAGCCATGCTTAGGCAAAAATGGGCCTTTTTAACCGGTGCGTTACCGAGATTAGTGAGATTTCCGGACGTCCAACTCTCCTCTTTCCTCTTGTGAACGCCGTTTACTCCATAATTACATCGATTTCTTAACTCAGGTATTTATGTTGTAATATTTGGATACATATTTAATCAACATTAAGAAATCAATACACATTTCCGAACGTATTAAATAATCCCTTTTCTCATCCCCGCTTCCGTTTCCCTTGTTCGCTAAAATGATGTCAACGCAAAGGCTCGAGCTCCGCCATCCTCCGTATAAAAGTAAGTGAAACCGCAAAACATACTATCAATAAGATACATAATCGTTGGTGATACGAGTGAGCTGGTGACAAAAAAGGTGGTTTGAAGCCACGGTAGCCCAGCCTACATCGCGGCTGCGAGGACCTTCCGGCCCCCTTTAGGCACTCAGTCACCTCCCCCTCTTCTAATCCCTTTCTCCAAATCCCCCTCTCCTCTTTCTCACCTCCTCATCCCCCTTCTTTTCAACACCCTAAAGGCGGGCAGTGCACTTACGACTCTTGAATTGAAGGTATCCATGGACGGGGGTTGTCACTTACCATCAGGTGACCCAGGTCTCTTCGTCTGTCCCCCTATACTACTAAATGCTAAATGCGGAGGACCAGGTATTACGAGAGAGGCATATATCCAGTAGTAGGCTATATGATTGATTGATTTATATATATCAAATCATATATAATATTCAAATCAAATCCCTTGTCAGTTCTCTCAGATTATAATTGAAATGTATATCAAATCAAGTATTTTTATTTCATTAATGTACATAGAGGTTTTATGTAGAAGACCAAAGAGAAAAATCTTCTATCTTCTAACTTGGTTAAATTGACGGATACTTTCATATTTACATTAAATTGACAATAACACAAAATGTAACTCGTGAAAAATAAATGTGATTTGTAAACTGTAAATCTATGTTCAAGTACTGAACTATAGGTATTTGTACACCAACATTTGATTACAAATCACGTCTATATCATCATGAGAATTGTACCCAAAAGATTGGATACTATAAATTTTATACGACTTGGGGCTAGAATATATATTCGTAAGTTTTATTATTTATTATGTATCTATGGTACTAATTTTTATGAACATATACGAACCAGAATCCTGTTATATCTATTTTTAGAACATACATAAATGTATATACACCTATACTAATATTACAAACATGAAAGTATCTTTGTTTGGCTGTCTGTTAATTTCTCATCTGATTTCAACAAAATTTAGTATTATCATAACAAACTAAAGCAAAGGACATAGCGTACTTTTTATCAACATACGATGCAGGGGAAGTCAAGGCAGAAGTTAGTTTATTATAAATACCTATTTTATTATTATTATTAATTGTTATAACACATTTCAACTAATCGGAAATAATCTTTAGATTGTTGGCGTTGCAGTGTATTGCTAAGTAACACCACATCACACTTTTTTAAATCCCCGACTCTAAAATCTAAAACTACCCTTATATTAGTAATTGAATAGTACCAAATAAAGATAGTGAAAATAGCTTTTTTTTTATAAACGGCTAACGGTTAGTGATTGTTTAAAATAAAACACATAAATCTTTGCATTAACAGTTTAATATGATATACCATCAACATTGTTTGACGCCTTATTACAGGACTTGCCGACAGTGATAATCCTAATCTAGATTACGAAATAAATTTTAATGACTGTACTCTACGATTTGACGAGGTTAGACCTAAAGAAGAGCGTGTTGTAGAAAGAGAAAAAGCAGCCTTAAAAAACGAATTGTTCTACCAAGAGCAAAAAAAGCTGTTTAAAAAATTGAGAGAAAGGCTCATGGAAAAACGTAATCAAGAAGGACAAAATAGACGACGAGGAGCATACGATAGACAAAATAAATGTGGAATAGAAGAGGACAGAAGAAAAGATAAAATAAAAGATATTGAATAACTTCACATAATTATAGAAAAGGAATTAGTTTCATATACTTTACGTGTTATAAAATCATGCTACGAAAACCTTTTTGGTTTTAAAAAATATGTAATGCATAGTTTTACTTACATGTGTAAACCTCATATTAAATTTGTGATTTTCTCTGTGGAAAGTTCCAGAAAAAACTGTATCTTCACACTATTTAATGTTTCTATTTATTTTCAGTTTATTTATAAGTTACATGTCAATCTATAATAATTCTCTCTATAATAGTTTCTTAAAGGTCAAAAAATATATAAACCGCAGTCTGTGTTACTATTAAAAAATAATAAATAAAGTACACATTAACAGTTTCTTACTTATTTAATTGATATAAAATTTTTAAAGAAGATTTTTTGTGTAACGGGATTTGCTTAAAGTTTAAGAATACAGACAATTTCAACGGTGTTTAGTTTGATAAAATGAAATATAGCTATCAAACCTTGCTTTGCAGTACAAGCTGTTTAAAAACTGACCGCATTTTCTTGATAAAAGGATAAAGGCTGGTGAAATGTGATTGTAAGCAGACTTTGCTCTAGACTACTTCTACTAGAAATACTTTTACTTTAAACTTTTACTTTAAAAAAAAATTTTTGCTTGTACACCTTAAAAAAAAACCCATTAAAATTATTAATCGTTTTCAAACGAATTATTTTAAATAGATATGCATCATATATACGTACGTCGTTTGATCAACTGTTTGACGTCATTGAGATGTAAAACCGATTTCATATCTTTTGTTATACTTCAATATAATTTAATATATCTGTATCATACTAATGAGTTTATGATTTATAAAAGCAAGAGTAAAATATTTTCTTATATGAAATATTAAAATAAATAAAGGAATTTAAGTGTCTAGTTATTTTTTGAAATTTCAATTTGATATAGAATAATTAAGTTTGGGAATAGAAACATATATATTTTTAATAACGTTTCTTGTGTCATATTAGAATGGTCTGTGTCACAAGAATTGTATTCTAAAAGTAAGTAATAATTCCAATATAATTGTTTCGTTTGTACGTTATACAAAGTAGTTTTAATATCAACTCTGTATAACTTTTTACAAAAGAGTATCAATTGTTAATAAACTGTGCCAAGTCTGTGCACTGTTGTTCTGTGTGTATAAGATAGATTGGACACTATTACAAAACGCTGTGTGCTTCTCTCTCTCTCAGTGGAGTCGAATGTAGCTACTCCAGTTAGGGTGTCATGAAAGGCGACTAAGGGCGGACTGTTGTTTATCAGAGAGGATATACAGTTATATAGTGACCTATTACGTAAGTGGGACTGCCAGGACACGCCTCTGTCTCCCATTTGGCTGCAAAATTGTGTCTTCTTCAATGACATCTTAGCATTCCGAAGCTTTAGGATAAGTTTAAATTAGTAAATAGAATATTCTTTATAGTTGTAGTAGTCTTTATAGTAAAAAGGATGTCTTACAAATAATAGTACAAACGGTCTTATCATTCAAAAAAAAAAGTCTACCAGACAATCATATGATGACGATAATAGTAAAATCGTTCATGAAAACATGTATTAGAAGATTCCCGATATAATACTACATACATATTTTCATATGTAGATATGTAGGTTATATATATACATACATACACAGCTGTTTAGCATACACAATATAATATTATAGATAGCAGTAACATCTTAATTATGGAATAGAATAGATAATGGTCGCTTAACCAAATTTGTAGAAGGTGTTAGGGTTTGAGCTTGCCGTATTCCACAAACGAACAGACGAAACCATAAACGATTTGTTAAAGAAAGTTGTTGAGTGCATTTTCGTTATAGCTTAGTATGTGTATCGTGAAGGAACTATATACTGTTTCACCCTCATACACCTTCGAGGTGTATAAGGATAAAACAGTATACTACTAGAAGAGAATATTATTGAAGTCACTCCAGTTTATCCGATTGGTTCTCGATGAGGTCTGGATAGCTGATATTCGCATATATCAAGAACTGAAAGAGAAAGTGAAATAGATATAACTAGTAGATACTTTTACCTCAGGGATTAAAGAATAAAACGGCCTTTAAGCATATTTTAGAGGTATTATAGTTTATAAGTTACTCATCGATCGATCGATATTGAATATTAAATAAGTATGTTTCATTTAATAAATGACAGTATATTCCAAGCATTGACTAGATCACAACGCAGTCAATTACATTGATTAAGGGGAGTCCCCGTAGGGATGACTGGTCGATGATAGTGTGTCCGTCTCGAGGCCTGATCAACCGATGACCATGACCAAATAAATCTGCTGATTATCAAAACGTCAGTAAAATGAGACGGACTGCCAAGGGATTAGTTAAGGTTATTTAATGAATAGTCGATCAATAATTCAATATATACTACAGGTATGATATATGTATGGCCGGACCACGTATATGAGCTCGACCTGCTCTTAAGCGGAATTTGTCAATGGGGTTGTGAGAATCTGGTCTAGTTCAGCGCCAAGAAAACACAGGCGTGCGCGTTTTCTAACAAAAAGTCTCTATTCCTTCCCCTTCCTATTCTTCAGAACACTCAACTGCCAATACAAGATAGGCTTAGTATCCTGGGTTTGGACATTTGCTGGGGTCTCAATCCACGTGATCACATCGCGAGCGTTACTAAGGCGGCCTCACTGAAGCTCGGTGTATTGAACAAGGTGAGACGGTTCTTCTCGCCCTATCACCCGTGTCTTTTATACAAGACCCAGGTTCGCTCATGCGTGGAGTACTGCTTTTATGTTTAGGACGGCTATGCGCAGTATTTGCTTGACGCGCTCGATCTTTTGCAGCGGCGCGTAGTCCATATTATCGAGAGTCCTAAGGTCACCGAGTCACTTGAGCCTCCGCATTTGCGAAAAGATGTCGCCTCTATGGCAGTCCTCTATTACCTACATCACGAAGAGTGTTCTGACGAGTGTTCTGTCTGCACCGTATAGTTCGGGATCGTTTCCCAACTAAACGGTTCGCCTCTTCTTTCGTGTGCCGATCTGTTGAAGCCTGGAATTAACTTTAAGCGTTCGTGTTTCTTTCTTACTTTGATCTCGGTTTTTTTAAGCGGGGTGTGAAAATGCATCTCTCTAAGCCGCCATTGAGACTTCCAATGAGAATGGTGACAACCACTCTTAGACTCCGATTATTGCTTTCCATGAGGCAGAGTGGAGTCATTATGGTAGGCTTATATATATGTAAAAAAACTAGAAATATAGTATATAAGGTAAAAAACCGGCCAAGTGCGAGTTGAATTTGCGCACGCAAGGTTCCGTACCATTGCCTATAAAAACGTCAAAAAAAAACACGTTTGTTGTATAGGAGCAGCCTCTATGTTTTTTAGTATTTGTTGTTATAGCGGCAACAGAAATACATCATCTGTGCAAATTTCAACTGCATAACTAGCACGGTTCATGAGATACAGCCTGGTGACAGACGGACAGCGGAGTCTTAGTAATAGGGTCCCTTTTTACCCTTTGGATACGGAAACCTAAAATGATTGAAAAAACAGACAATATGAGAATAATTTTAAAAGATTTTCACTTATTGCCTAGCTGTAGACACGCGGGTTTTAGGAGAATGACCGACAATATAAAAAGTATTCCTTTTGACCTAGCCTGCATATATATTATAAACGAATACGTAGGTCGTAGTAGAGTAATTGTAACGTAGGAAAGGAGGACCGGAGTATTACCACTGCCTCACAGTAAACTGGTTGTTAAACAATGCTTGCATTGTGTGACCGAATGAGTGAGGTTACAAAATTTCTGAACCCCTTTCCCCCTTTTAACTCCTCCCTTTCCCAGCCCCTCTTTTGCCTCCTCCTGATCCACTACCCGAAAAGGCAAAAAGCTCTCTCTCACTTTGTGACTCTTGAGCAAGTGTGCGGCGGCGGTCACTTACCATCAGGTGACCCGTCTGCTCGTTTGTCTGCATAAAAGAAGTATTTAACTAATACCAAACTATATATGAGTGTAACGACAACAGCTTATTCTGCATTTGCTTAAGTGTTTCTAGACATAGTGGGACAGCTACCCAGAGATTCTGATAATCACAGCTATATACTAACATCACAATGTAAGCTTACAAAGTTCCCCTAGGCGTATCCATTACAAAATAAAGATTCGGTATTTGTAGCTCGAACCTTTATTGTTAATTTCATTTTAAGATTTTGGAATGCTTTTTTATACTATATAGGTAGACAAACAAACAGACGGGTCATATGATGGTAAGTGATAACCGCCGTCCATGGGCACCTGCAACTCAAGAGTCGTAAGTGAGTGATGGGGGAATGATGAGTGATGGGGGAATGCGGGGACAAGGAAGCGGAGAGGGAGGATGAGGGGAAGGGACAAGAGGAGAGGGGGAGTTAGCCTTCAGAAACCTCACTAATTTCGAGGAAATGCAACACAAGCGTTTCTTCACAAGCAGCTTTCTGTGAGAGTGTGGTATCGCACCGGTCGAGCCGACCCATTCCTGCTTAAGCATGGCTCTACCAAGATAAATTACCTCGAGAAATCACTACTGATTGGAGTACGGAGTTCATTTTCAGTACAATGAAAGAGATACCTCAACTGAATATGGCATACACTGAAACGAGTACACACCGCATGAGTTAGTGTTCGGTAAGCAGTGTCGTTTGCTAGGAACTTAAATAACTTCGAGATAGACCCCGTTACAGACTGTTTGAATATCGACTGCAACAAACGCAAAAAAATGCTTGCGTACGTCAAAGTAAAGTATATAAGAAAATGAACTATAAATATACATATAAAAGTGACAAAAAATTAAAAAATACACAAAAATATTGTTCGAAACTCATAATATGTTTTTTCTAATTATAATACTACAAATAGATTAATTAAATATTTAAAAGATTGTTCTAATTCATAGGTTAAATATACTGACACATGAACTAAGAGTGTTAACAACAGAACATGTAATGTCAAATTTGTTTACTTTTGTTTGCATTAGGCAGAATTATATCATAATTATAAGTATGTCGAAGCTCAAATCATAATGGTAAATGTTTAGGTTAGTATGAATGTCATGTAATCATTGACAAGAAAAATACTTATATATTTCTTCTACTTTAAAATGGGGAGATGCTTAAGGGTTACAGTTTATAAGTTTTTCATAGATCTATTGAATACTATGTTATAACATCCCAAGCATGACCACCTTACAATAGCGGTATCACGAATGCACGAACAAAACCACGCATGTAGGTTTCCGGAGGCCTAACTCCGACTTTACTCTTTTTTCTACCCTCATCCCTCCTCTCCTCTTTCCCATCTCCTTACCCACCCTCATTTATTTCCCTCCTCCTATCCCCTCATACCTCTTTAACCTCAAAGGCAGCGCACTTACGACTCCTTGAGTTGCCTTTGTTTATGGACGGTGACAATGAAGTGGTTAGCTACAACTTACCATTTAGTTAAAACTTTAAGTGATATGACAATACACGTTTGATAATTAATTAATTTAGGATCTCTATCATATTTAACGTTTAATACAAATTCTTAATTTCTAACTTTCCTTTTATTTATTTAAGTGTTGTAATGATATTTTAGAGACCTTTTATTTGTTATTTGCACATCTTAATAGTCGCTTCCAAAACAAAATAATTATCTGCCAACATGATGCATTAAGTAAACGATACTATATGTTTGTATGTAAAATTCAATTGCATTTTTTTTCATTTACAGAAAAAGTATAAAAAAATATAATTTTAAAATAATATAAAAGCTATGTATAAATACATATATTTTTTTTACATATTTTAATTAAAAAAATCCGATGAACAGTGAATTGATCACCTACATCTAAATTCCCGCGAGTGAAATCGCGGACAAAAGCTAGGTTAATTCCGATGACACACACATTCTAACCCTTTCGTAGCGTGATGGGTTTTATTTCAGTTAAAATAATAATGATGATAACACATATGAAACATTTTTTTTTCATTAATAATTCTTTTACTATCTGTAATAGTCTTTTACTGCCTGTTTCTTATAATATCTGTAATATTAATAGATTTTTTAGAAGAGAGATTTTTGAGATCTCTGGAGGACTCACTCCCTCTAAAATATCCTTTGAAAATCTGAACTTTGTAAACCATTCGATTGGGAACTGAAACCAAGCGAAACTAAATCGATTAAATTTCATTCGATTAAACAGCTTTGTCATCTGGATGCGCACGGATTTCCATTTGATATAAGTAAGTTTTGCTGTTAAATCATACAAAGATTATAAACGTTCTTAGTTTCTTGGTAACGTGGAAGAGCCTAGAAACGTACGACCGCACTATTATCACGGATTCATAAAAAACCGGTTGTTAAACAATGCTTGCGATGTGTTTCACCGAGTGAGTGAGGTTACCGGAGGCCCAATATCTCTTAATCTTTCCTTTAATCCTTTTTCTATTTTCCCTCGATACTTGTAAATTCTCTCTTTTCCGTCCTCCCTTTCCCAATCCCTCAAAGATGGAGAGAGTCAGTGCTCCCCTCAGAGGTAGTCACTTACTATCAGGTGACCCGTCTGCTCGATTCAGTTCATGAAAGAATTAAGCTAAACTATGGTATGTGCCAATCAATGCAAAACAGAAAGAATACAGATATAGCGAACTCATCCGCTTGCTATTTCCGAATAGTCTTTCAAGATTTTTTTTGAGCATGCTTCAAATTATAATAAATCTACAGAGGCCGTAATAGCGTAATGAGATATAGTTAATTATATTGAAACTATGCCTCATTAGATGCATTATGTCAGACGCTTTGATCAGATCTTGCTGAAAATTGGATATATTATCTATAATTATGTTATATGTAACGATGTTAAAAGCTTATATCATTAGTTAACTGGCTTATGTTGTTAACAGTGATTAAATTATGTTAATATTATAATATAACATATGATAATGTGAATTTGTTTCTTTGTTTGTTACATTACTCAACCGATGATCTTAACTAAACCACAAATTTCTCACAGATCTTAGTCACATTTTTGAAACAATCCTTGAATCGGAACCCTACGTATAGTTCCACAACACTCATCAGCAAAGTGATAAGTCTAATTAATTGTTTCAACGTTATTTGAATGCTTCTTAAAGCACCTTTTCGCTTTGAATTTTAAAGGAAACGACGCAATGCCAACGTAGTCTTGTAATTTACGTGAAATTACTCTATCTACAGAGCTAAGCATTGTCAGATGTGGTCTCAGTGTGAAGAGAATGTAGGGGAGCCGTTTCATGGTTTTTTGTTGGGACTAAAAAATGAATTATATGTAATCCTACTTCAGAGCGCTGTTTTAGCATAAAGACTTTTATTCTGACATTTGTAAACTAAATGTAAAAGGTGTTTAAAGGATGCTCATGAAATTTGAGCAGAAACTTTTTGTCATGTGCACATATTTCCTTACAAGACAAAGTAAAAAAGTTAAAGAACGAAAAATTTGTTAAACAAGTAACATTTAAAAAAATAATATAAATGAAATGACTACATTATTAAGCTTCTTTCTGTTTTTGCTCAGGTTATCTCGAAATGTAGCTCCCACTACTAAGACGATTCAAATTATTGAAATTCATCAAACCGTCTAAGAATTTACTCTAGGGCGTGTTAAAATAACATCCTACCTACATGTATATATACTCTTAAAACACGAAACATCCATAATCTTACGATGTCATGTTAAAATAAATAATCTATATTCCAGTATCTGGAACCTGTTCATATCAGTAAGACAAATACTGAGGATATGAAAACTTCACATATCGAAGCAAATTTTTTATTGAATTAACAGGATATTTAATTGAATGGATATTTAATTGAATTTATTCAACACATCTCACACTAAAATAAAAAAAAAAATACATCTAGACACAGGAAAAACGCTCGTGCTCATCACACAACTATTTGTGAGTGAGTTGGAACCAAACCTACGACCTGTGGAGTAGCAGTCAGAGTCACAAATCACTAAACCAACCGGGGAGTCAAATGTTTTATAATTATGACCTGTGTAGTTATAAGAAGTCTGTGCAAAAATTAAATTTATGAGCACACAGCCGACGACTCAACGGGTGACAACTCAATGTAATTAATTAAGTTGAGCACGAATTGTGCTTTGTTTTGACAAAATAAGGAATTTAACGGCTGGTTATTGATTTTAAATGACATAAATATATAAAATTTAATGTAAGCTGTAGGTATTTTAGAAGGCATCTCTTCTTATCTTTTTGCTCACATTTGAGGTATCCGAAAGAATTCATTATGATCAAGACATTATAATTTATAGAAGACGACGAATAACTTGAATTACTACTGCAGAGTTGTTTCTCTAATTAACAGTAGATTTATATGATAGAGCTTTGTTAGAATGATAAACAAGTCGAAATTATCATACTAAGCTAAAAATTACATAGAAAATTTAAATAATATAAATATTCAGGTCACATCATTTAACATTTGTAATCAAGAACAGTGTCAATTTAGAAATTAATCCGAAAACCTTTGAAAGTTAAATATAATATTTATAGAGAAATAATTAACACTTAAAGGTACATGCGTTAAACAATTCTATGTACATACACATAATTTTCATTTATAAAATAATGACTGATTGGCGCAATTCCAAGTGTTCTATTTAAGGTTAAACATACATTCACTCATGCCTGTATCCCCGAAGGGGTATTCGGAGGCGTATTTAATAGCCAAGTTTTTGCTGACGATAAATTTTGTCCTACTTAGGACGTAACAGGGGTCCCCTTCCTACTCTTCAGAACACTCAACTGCCACTACAGGAGGCTTAGTATACTGGGTATGGACATCTGTCGGGATCTCAATCCGCGTGATTACATCGAGAGCGTCACTAAGGCGGCCTCGCGGAAGCTCGGTGTATTGAACAAGGTGAGACGGTTCTTCTCGCCCGAGCATCTGTGTCTTTTATATAAGACCCAGGTTCGCTCCTGCGTGGAGTACTGCTCTCATCTTTGGGATAACTATGCGCAGTATCTGCTTGACGCTCTCGATCGGTTGCAGCGACGCGCAGTCCGTATTATAGATTGTCCTGAAGTCACCCAGTCTCTTGAGCCCCTGCAGTTGCGAAGAGATGTCGCCTCTATGGCAGTTCTCTATCGCCTACATCTCGGGGAGTGTTCTGATGAGCTCTTCCAATTGGTCCCACCTTCTCCCTTCCTCTACAGGACTACACGTGCTGGCCTGAGGAGTCACCGTTTGCGAGTCGAAGATATGCGATCCCGAACGAAACGGTTTGGCTCTTCTTTCCTGTGCCGATCAGTGAAAGCCTGGAATTCCCTACCAGCGCACGTGTTTCCTTCCCAATTTGATCCCGGGTCTTTTAAGCGGGGCGTGAAAAAGCATCTCACCAGGCCGCCATAGTGTGGGTCACCATGCTGCATTGACTAGACATGCAATGAGGATGGTGACCACCACTCTTGGACTCCATTTACTGCTTACCATCAGGCAAAGTGGAGTCATTATGGCAGGCTTACGAATATAAAAAAAAACCTATTGCAACTGGGCCCTTTGCGTAAGATTAAAACAAAGACGTGTATAATTTGATTTAATAAATTTTTGAATAATACATAGTTTACAAAACCTTAAAGGCATGTCACAAAGTAAAAGTTTAATCATTTGCACGCACAAATATTATTTCATTAAAAAAAAATTGAGAAGGGAAAACTGAATTATACGTTTCCTTTTAAATGCATTTTCAAAATGTAAACACAAATATATTTAAAAAAATGCACTCCGGGAGTGCCGACAGAAGTGAAAACTTATTTTGGCGCGTTAGACATTTTTTAGATAGGTACTAGGGTTATTGGGTTATTGGGAAAATGCAATTCATTAACCAATAATAGGTTAATGAATTGCATTTTATTTATGACTTGTATTTTATTAATTATTAGAAACTTTAAAATACATTTAATATTCTTTTATGAATCATCGTTAACAATGTCGACAACTCTTGTATCATCATCATTATCATTAAAATTATTATAATCTAAAATAAAAACTAAAGTTTCATGATAACAACTCGTGATTTTTTTTTTTGTTTTGAAGGTATTTTAATATCGCGTGAATACCGCATCAATTGTACTTTTATATCTCGTTGTGCTAATATTGCGTTGATTGGACATATGCGTCTCGTAACGTTGTTGCGAGTCCATAAATTTTATCTCATCTAAAAATATGCGTACCGCGCTAAAATAAGTTTTCACTTTAAAAAAGTTTTTAAGACTTGTTAGTATTGAAATCTTATCTAATATTTTGCATATAAAGGGGTCAGAATGAGAGTTTTTAAGAAAAGAAATGATATAGAAGCCTGTTAATATTTTTATTGATTTCTTTAGTAGTAGTCTTTTCTAAGCACCGCCGCTTGATATAACACAGTTGACTAAAGCAGTGAGCCACTCTTTTTTAGGGATCTCTTCCACGCCGTTTTCAAACGTAGCCATGGCATCTTCAGGGTCCATATAACGAATCCCTCTATGTTTATCTTTTATTTTTGTACATAAATAAAAGTCAAAACAAAATTATTTATATTATTGTGGTGATAAAATTGTTAAGCTGCAATTTTCTTGATGCTGAATCTACAAGCTGCTAAGCTTGGTGGTTTTATGAGCATCTGCCTAAAATTCAGCAATAT
This sequence comes from Tyria jacobaeae, assembly GCA_947561695.1. Taxonomy (NCBI): domain Eukaryota; kingdom Metazoa; phylum Arthropoda; class Insecta; order Lepidoptera; family Erebidae; genus Tyria; species Tyria jacobaeae. The sequence continues at coordinate 16,764,695 of OX387220.1, forward strand.
TAAATATTACCGACGCTCTAAGTCGGGGTATATATATAGATTCCTTATAGTAAAAGTAGTTTTAAAAACCCTGGCAGCACCAAATAAAATTGAAGTTTAAGGAGCAGGAGATTATTTCTTGATTTGAAATCAGTGTAATACTGTCCTACTGTCGACTAAAAGGCAAATGAAGCCACAGTGCTCTCCTTAAAATATGAAAGAAAAATGACCTGAAGAGGCTCTAGTTAAATGGTTGGTTCAAGGGACTGCTGCAGAAGACAGTTCTCCATGACAAGGCCCCTATTGCTCCTGTCTTTGAAGCCCTAACCGGGTTCTTGGTCCTTGTACCCGATGTCAGTGGCCTAATTTTTTTTATATTTTTATAATATATTGTGTTTTATATATAGATATCTAAAAATATAATTTGTGTTATTTAAGGTTAATAGAAAAATAATAAAAATATAAAACAATAACTTTAAATATCTAACATATTGTAATAGTTCAACTGGAAATTACTACTAAACACTGCTTCTGCTAGCCAGTAGTGCCACCAATCATGTAACGAGTGCTTATAAGCAGAGCTTTTATCTTACAATAGTGCAGCCAACCGTCGGGATGATGACTAATAATTCTATGTAAATGAGTATTGTAAATGGTCTCATACAGGGTTGAAGGGAAGTTATAAAATCATGATTTAAATAACATCGAGATACTTTTACAACAAGGACCTTAAATATTTGATCTGAGATGTCTTGATAATGATTAAGGATAAGCATAGAGGTCTGGAGGACAGGAGAAATGATTTTGGTATTTTTGAACTAAAATGTAAAATTTCTACTATCCTAACGCAACGTCATATAAATGTATGCATATTGTATACATTTTTTGATAAATGTCTATAAAATATAGAGACTATTTTTAAACATACACCGTAAATATCTTCTTAATCGTCGCCTAATGGTAGCATTCCCAGAATGCAGGCAGATTTACCACGTTGAATAGCAAAGCTTATTAGCTGTTATAGAAAAAGTCAATAGTTTATCCACAGCAGTAGCCACGGTGCGGACAAGCACAAGGAGTACCAGGACAAATAACAACTTGCGACTCTTGAGTTGCAAGTGTCCATGGACGGTGGTGTCACTTACCATCAGGTGACCCGTCTGTTCGTCTGTCCCCCTATAGCATAAAAAAAAAAAACAAGGATGGAAATAACTTTTTCTTATGGCATATCGGGTTCAACAAGCACATGGGACACCTCCAACTCCAGAGCTGTAATTGCGCTGCCCGCCTTTGAGGGTGATGAAAAGGAGAGAAATGATAGAAGAGGAAAGAGGAGAGCGGGGATTTGGGTCTACGGTACACTCACTCTCTCGGTAAATACAATGCAAGCATTGTTTGATAGCCGGTTTTCTGTGAGACCGTGGTATTACTCCGGTTAAGCCTGCCCATTGGTGCCTAAGAGTAGCTTAAATGGTAAAAAGCTAACAAAAAATAAAATTACCCACAGATGCAATAGTACTACAAGATTAAAATTTATTATTTATAAAGAATTATTATGCTAGAACGAAATACATCAATTCATGAATTAAATTTGGGATAATAAAATTAATGGAAGTAAGCTTCCGTCTATAACAGTTTAATGACACGAAAAGCTTTTAGACATTGTTCTTTGAATTATTTTTGTAGTAAATTGAAATAAATTGAGAGTTTAGCTAAGAATAAGAAAGTACAAGATTTTTACGATGAAAGAGAACATTAACAATAAATTTGGCCCTCGCCGTAGAAAATACTTTCATATAAATACTTTACTTTAAGCACCAACATGCGTTGTTATGATAGACGAAAAAAAGTTGGTAGTAGGTAAAAGTATGTTTGCATTATGAATTTTTTTTGCATGAAGAATTCTTTAAACAACAAAATCTTTGTAGGAGAGCCAAAACTCCTTGCATATTTTTATTTTATAAAGTTTATGTAAGTTAGACAGACTTATGTTCTAAGATAGACTTAGAACATAAGTCTAGAACATAAGTCATTTTATAAAGTTTATGTAAGTTAGATAGATAGATAGTTTTAGCTTCCCTATAAAAATTTTGTTGTTTAAAGAATTCTTCAGAATCCTTAAAAATGTTATAAGCTAAACTAGCTCTCTCATTACAAACAATAATATGAAGTAGTGTTTTGATTAAGTTATAATTAAAAATAAGCCACACACGATGATCAATATTCTGTAATATCTATATAAGTATATACCGATATATAAAAAAATACGAAAGATTTAAAATGTAAACTTTACGCATTCCTATTGCATTTATGAGGAACGGAGGTGATAAATGAAAACTGTCATAATTTTTACACGGGTGGTTATTTTTTCCCAATTTTAACTGCAGCTGCTGCAACTGTCTGCTAGAGACGTGTATTTTCAGGGATTGTAATACAATTCAATTTGTTGTGCACGCGGTATACAGCATGTTACATAAAGGTTTGGACTTATTTAAGGGGCATATAGTAGGCTCCGTGAATAGTACACCGTAATACTTACAATACGAGATGACATGACAAAACTAATCCGTACAAATGTTCTATAAGCTTTTTTAGAAGGGTTCGCCCAACGAATGAAACTATGGTATTTAATACTATTTAATTGGAAGTCTGCGAAAGTTACAAGATATAAAAGAATTTCAAGCATGCAAAATTTAAAAAACACCTTTTTGTAATACCTGGTGGTAGATAAATCAATGGTATTTATCTATATAATGAGGCAGTACCTAGGTAGTGTGTTGTAGTGGACAGAGATGTTTGAAAGGATGGTGAGGATTTTGCCAACATACCTTGTATACTTTACGGTTATATTTAATTTTGTGTACCTACACCTCTAAACTTGGTCAACATGTATTCTTTCTTATACCGATATAAGAAAAGGATTTTGTTGATCTTAGAATAATGTCTCAAAGGCTTTCGTCACAAGAAGGAAAAGCTACACCTGTTTGTATGCTGCTTGTAAATTATACATCCTAAATAGGTAATTATTTCAAGAATATCCATTTTGACTGGCTTTTTGTTCTAGTGTGTAGGTGTTACGTCATGTCGCAATAAACTCTATGTATAGCGAATATGTGCAACTTAGCAAAATTATAAGTACCAGTGTATCATTTAAAACGAATGTAATTTTATTCTCACAATAAATGGACTTGAAAGCTTAAAGGTAGGTTTGATTTTTATCCTTCTGGCATCACATATTGCAGTATTTAGTGATCGTGACTGCTGAGCCAGAGGTTGTGGGTTCGATTCGGGTACATTCCGTATAAATATCCATAAATAGTTGTCCCGAATCTGGATGTAGTTTGTGTCCGTTACTTGTCTGTTAAGGCTTCTGTAGCACTGGATCTCAGTTCTGGGGTGGAAATTGTCTTTTAAGAGAAAAAAAGAAAAAGAAAATATACTTTTTCTTTTATTGTAATCGTCTACAAGGCAATACTCACTAAACCTGTTATCTACCTTAGCAGCTACTTTTTATGAAACATAATTTTACGATCTCTCTTTTACATACATACATGCATACATAATATCTCGCCTTTTTCCCATAGGGGTAGGCAGAGACCACTTCCTTAGATTTGAGATACCTTTCTCTTCTTTAGAAACCTTTAAATATAGATAAAAGTACGCACTTGTAGTGTTGAGAAATGTTTTACTTTCTTATAATTTATGGTACGTTATTACGTTCTTTAATGTTTTTATAAAATAATCGCAGCATTTGCTGTCGCATTATTACACATTCCGATAGGACACGTAAACTGGGGAATTTTCGTATTTTCTGGAAAACCTACTTTATATTAAGTCGTAAATTTGAGCGAACGGTCGCACGAGCCAATTTCCAACACTTATTTGTCGCACCCATAACGGGTACGACGAACATATCTTACGTGGCAGGAAATATTGAGATTTGACTTCTTAAAGAAAGTCATTTTAGTAACATAGAAGTTATTTTAAGAAGGTATTTTTTTTCGAGCAGTTTTTTTGCCATTGTTGGTAATGAAACCTAATAAACGAATTGAATACACGCACGAAACTCTAGTAAAAGTAGACTAATAAGCATGTCCCTAGAGGCTTTCTCCTTGCGGTGTTCCCGGGTCCATTGCAATATATATTTGTGATGGAAACCGTGTGGTTTTAGTCGGTTTGATTCCGACATACAACACTCCAAGGGCCACCACATCACTGGAGCTAACGGAGAGGTGGTAACCCGTGGGGACTTTCCACTCGAAAGAAAATTATAGGTATGGTTATTTGTATTGAACTAATTGTAAAAAAAAATAAACCTATTTTTTTCACAAAGTTCTCTATTATTACAGTTTGTGAAATATCAAAAGCATTGTTTTTGTTACAGTAATGTCACATTATTACATAAAAAAACAATTAATATTCTCTGTGTCATCATGCGGATTTAATACTATTAGTTGGTATTAAAGTTATTACTTACACTTCAAATTTCTCAGCAACTAAACAAATGTAACATACGTTAAGACCATTTCCTTTTTTTATTTAAGAGGCCTAATCTATTTTAAAAATAATATGATTAATTTAAACGAAAGTGTTCTACGAAATGACACTATCACTAACTTCTAATTTCAAAGTCTTCCAAAGAATATGTATAGGCGTTTTTGAGGTTAGAACTCCGGACTTAATAACAAAAACTTTATTTAGAACGCAACCCGCAACACGTGAATACCCCGTTTAACCTTCACAATGAGTATACGTGACGACGCCTTTATGACACGGTACAATTTATTGGAAAACGTGGTTTTCAAAACACCGTTCCAATTACCAAGGGCCGTACCTTCTTTCTATTCACCGAGCTTCTCGAAGCACACAATGGAACACTGTGCCGCTTGTGTGTGAAGGTAGGAGAGATATGAACATAAAGTAAGCTTTGAGCTCTCTTTCTCTCTCTGGATGATAAATAGATTGGTTCAATGCACACATATTTTCAAAGGCTTTCATGTTTTAAGGAGTCAATATGACGGTCTTTTTACTCGCTGCATATAAAGCTTCATAGATTCGTTCGAAGCATCCGCTTTGACGGTTTTCTTGGAATAGATTTGTGATAAAGAAATGAAAATAAATGAACTGTATCATATCAAGTTTTTTTTTTATTATTTAGGTAAAGTTAGAGTTCAGTTAACCAGGGAAGTGCATTAAATTGTAAATTTAGAATGGATCGATTTCTTATCATCTGGCTTACAGTGATATACATACAGAACTCAAATTAATCCCCTTTCACACAATCTTAGTAACCACACATTTAGTCAAGTACACAATACTGTTTAAACCATTTTACTATACAACTCAACCCTAAAACTAATCTCTGTCACCCAAAGTCCCTATAAAATATTTATTAGATACAGAGGTTCAAACCCATGCCTTTCATAAAAATCCCAAAATGCTACCTTAGGCACGTTGTTCATAATTTTCTATGAAAAAAAGATATCACAGCGTGTGGCATAAAATTCCCCGGGGCCACGAAAATGTCGGGGCTAACAAGCGCCCGCGTACCCTACACTACACGGTTTCTCACTTTGCGACTCGTAAATGCGCCTTTTGTTAACACGCTTAATGTATCAGTTAACTTCCAAATTGTCATCACACGGGGCTCTGTTTTTTTTTTAAAGTTTTGTTCCGGTTATAGTGAGATTTATATTACTAGACTTTTGTTATATGTTGAAGTTGGTGTTGTTTTTTTTTTTGTATAATATATCAGGCTGATTTTGCGGTCTGATTTGCACTTTCAAGTGCAACGACTTTCTTTTTCTTTTTTGAATAACAACTGCTGCGTTAGGAACTTAGGGCTCGAAAAACATAGAAATAAAGCAAATACACACAAATTTGTATCCCGTGGGAATCGAACCTCTGAGTTTTGGTCTTTGGTTTTACCATCTATTATTATTCACTTTGACTTACGTAACTTTGCGAGTGATCGTTAGACTTGTTTTTAGTTTACTGTAAATTGTTGTATACATATTTTCTTTAAAGTTCTTGAAAATTTTGAGTACATGTTTATATATGTTATTAATGGTAAAGTTCTCATTAAAATGAACAATAATATTATCCCTATACCACATATGCATATATTCCAACAAAGGACACAAATTCATTTAATATGCCTTCATCAATCACACGCAATTTGAGGGACACCATCACCACACGATCACCCACAGGCCTTCTCAAATGTTGACGTTGAAACGCATTAGAACCCCATTAATGTAATGTATAACCCATGTTTCAATTTTATCACTATACATTCATGTTCAACGTTAAGTGCATTTTGTTCGGATGAATTTTATATCAAAGCTTTTTTTTTATATTAATGAACAAAAAGGACTTTTCGCTAAATGTGGGAGCTTAATGCAAGTCTGCCTATCCCTTGAGGGTACAGGCATATTTATATAAAGAGAAGGACACTTATGGAACGATGCATTTAAAATGCTAGCTAGCTAATTAGCTTGAGAAGCTGTTGGCTGCAATTGTTTACAACATGTAATAACAGAAATACGTGTTACCACCCACTCTCTCCCTCTGTGTAATTATTTCATACATAAATTCACGCTTATGTCCGAAGGGGTAGTCAGAGGTTTGATCATTTTTTTAAATTTTTTATGTTCCTGACTTCTTATTAAACTGTTTCCCTTAAGAAATATTAAAATGTTGAGATATATTCTTAAAAAATATTTAGAATTTGCCTTTTTTTATTTACTTTTAAAAAAATACAGAAAGTACTGATGCAGTCTTATTTAAATTTCCTGAATCATACCTTAAAAAATAAAAAAAAAAGTAAAAAAAAAAATATACGCAAATCATTAATGGGAGCAGCAACTTACGCTAACAGTTGCTACGTTATTTATTGCCCCAGTAACGAGTTGCCAAGGAGTTGAACTAGGATCATTAATAAGTTTACCCTTCTAAAGCGAAAAGGTCTTATAGACTATTGCAACCGAGCAAGTTTACGTCCTTTTCTTTTCCATCGCGTTCTCATTCGGGGTTATCGATGCTCCGGCAAAAAGGTCATAAGTGCGATTGTTTTGGATGTATTTCGGCCATTATGGTTGTGAGATCCTTTTGCTAACTGCAGCCCTGTGATCTAATCACAACCAAAGACTGATGGCCAACATTAATACGGGAAAGAAACTGATTGCATCAATTGATTGACTATTTAAAGATGTCTTAAGCTATTTCTTCGGGTTTCACGTCGATTTTGGTAGAATAAATAAATTGGTAAATATTCCTTAGCTACACAAGTCACTGCTAGACTTTGTATCAAAGGAATTCAGGCTACATTCCCTCAAATCATATATTAGTATAAAAAGTAAATATTACTCGAACATGCAATTCGAATTTAGTGGTTTTTAGTCTTCTTACAATGTATTTTTGACTTACAACACATGATTAAACAATTGGTATAATATTTCTTACAAGCTGCATATACTCGTATATGAAGAGTAAGAATATCTACGTGTATCGTTTTAAATAAGAGTAATACCTTCAAGTAATACTTCTATTGCGTTCTACATTCAAAGTCATTACTGGCAATCTGTCCATTCAGCACAAATAATGCCAAACGGGACAAAGTACGACCTGTTTGGGAGGAGCCCAATGAGGCTATGTAAATCAAATATTGATGTCAGGGTTACTCGTCATGGTCGAAAGTACGGATAAAATTTAGGAGGCAGAGCACCATAGATTTCTTCGATCAACTGTTCCATAGCTTCGCTCTATATAAACTATCGTTGTTAGATAACCCTGTTTTCTTCTACTGCTAAGAAGAGTATTCAGATTTTATGATGAAATCAATTAAGATTTATTGTCTTCGATTGCGTGGAAACTGTAAATAAGATATTTTATACCATAATTTAGCCGTTCTGGAGATTGCCGTATGATTGACTAACAAAAAACCATTCAAACTTTTGAATTTATAATAGTAATAAAATGTAGTTTCGATAGTTTGAAATAGTCACACTAACTAACTAACTAACTAAAAAATATATACCCTTTTTTACGTCGAACGCAAGTTTCTATTAAACTCCATATACATACATACGTATGTGGTAACTCTACTGAACTGATCGAAATCTAGATTAGCCTGAAGGCATGGTGAAATTAAGTCTTCTCTTTGTCCGAGTTCACCTGTTTGAAATTCGAATAGCCTCGCAAAGCTAGCTTCGGAATTTGATTTTCGGAAATCGATTACTCTTTTACAGATTACAAAGCATTTTTAAACAAAGAATGATTATTTATTTTTGTCGTCGAATGTAGAATTACAAATTCTAATCTTATGTTTCCATACCTACCTTTTTGATTAAGAGAACGGGTTAATTATATTTAAAATACTGTGGCTTACAGTACAGTTAGGTTACTATATTAAATCCTCTAGCAGATTATTGAAGGAGTATTAAGGGTACTATTTACTACTTTTTGTATTAAAAAAAAATTTTATACAGCTTATATCTTTTTTTAACCTACATGTAAATGATCTTACATATTATTTTAATGGTTTACATTTGGGAGAATAGATGTTCTATTCTATTTCTATTTCTATTCTATAATTGATTAATTTTTTTTTGTTTAAATGTCAAAATTAATAATTCATCATTTTTTGATAAAAAATACTCATGAAAATAAATAAATAGCATATTATACTACTATCAAACGGGTAATGAAATCAAACTTAAACTATATATGTAGTTTTGATGCCATTACGTTAATAAATAAGCATCCCTTTTTTTATTATATGGGAGGACAGCCGAACCTGATGGTAAGTGACAACCTCCGTCCAGGGACACCTGCAACTCAATATCAAAAGAGCGCGGGTCAGAGGAGAGGGGGTTGATGTGAGGGGAAAGAGGAGAGCCCTCTCTCACGCGGCAATAAAATGTAAGCATCGTTGGTTTCTATGAGGCCGTGGTACTTCGGTCTATCGGGCTTATTCGTGACTAGTCATAGCGATCGCACGGTAACTGATTTAATGATATAGGATATTAGAATTGTTCAGTGGCTTCTCGTAAACCCCTCGACTTACATAAGACCTTGTTTCGGTAAGAGTTCGTTTGTTTTAATGAGATGATAACACTTGGGTGTCAAAGCGAGTTTTTAAACTATTGTAATAATTTATATTACTGATCTAGTTAGAGAGCTCTGTCTTACCGGCACCAGACAGTTTGAGTTATGTACGTATGATTTCATTTCAATCACAGATTTCAGCAAGTAGTCTATAATTATTCGATGAAATACTTGGAACTAATAACAATTTTTTTTTAATGCAATTAAATGATTTCTTTTCACTAATAAATATATTTCATCCTTGTCCCTTTCAGATTGTTTTCAAACGTTACCAAATAAATTATATTTTATTATGTGCATTTTTAATTTGCATCGAATGAAACTGTATATATTTTGTATATTTTATGACCAGAGAATCGTATAAATCGTATTCATATGAATTTCAATTATACAAATGTTTATTTAAAAAAAAATGTGATCCCTACGTGCTAATCACCCTCAGCTCCGGTGAGGTGAAGACCCGTGGGGGTTTCCACACAAAAAAAAATCCCTACGTAAACTATTCATTATGAAAAAGTGTACTTTACAAGAGTGTGATTTAACTATCTGTTAATAATTAGTTTTTTTTTTAAGTTTTGTTATTTTAAACTTCAAAGTAACCGCTGGTATTTCCATTATTTTATTTTAAATGTATATTATTTTTTAAAGTTTGAATTAAAATTTGAGTAATTTTTGTATATATTTATTTATTTATTTAACTTAATGCACATATTGTACAAGGCAGACTTAATGCCTTAGGTATTCTCTACCAATCAACCTTCGGATGTTGCAGTAATAAAAGACAGAACAAAAAAAAGGACAAGAACAAGAACAAAAGAAAGGACAAGAAAAAAGAGAAAAGTAGGAAATAGTTTAAAAGTAGTATAAATACAAGAAAAAAATGTAATACACATTATTACATATACATTATTACTTACGAAAAAAAAAGAGAAGAACGAGAAAAGAAAAAATTATGTGACAATTAAGCCAACTCATTGAGCAGGAGATCACGTACCGTACGTAAATAAGATGGAGGAGATGAAGAGTTAAGAAAAGAGAAGAGTGAAGTCAGTGCGCATAACGATTTCATGTTCAGTTCATGTAAATTAACACGTAGGGGGTTTTGGGGTGAACTCCACCATGGGACCTGGAGGCGAAAGCCCTTGCGGCTCTCTACCAGTGGCGCAAGGAGGCGCGGGAGTTGGGTAGAAGTCCTGAGCCGCGTGAAATCGACGATCAGAAATCCCAACTCCGCCTGGTCCTCGTGGAGGAATGGAGGGAACGACTTGGGCAACCGAGCGCTGGGCACGCCGTTATTACGGCGGTAAGACCCGTTATGGAGGATTGGCTCGAGAGGCGTCATGGGACCCTCTCATACCGACTGACGCAGGTGATCACTGGAAAGGGATGTTTCGGAGATCACCTGTGTCTGACCAGCAAGGAGCCAACGCCTGAGTGCCATCATTGCGATGGCCAGACCGTGGACACGGCGCTCCACACGCTGGCAGAATGTCCGGCGTGGGAGGAGCCGAGGCGTGATCTCGTGGCGGCCATCGGGGTGGTGGTTCTCTCGCTCGGTAACATGATTGCGGCCATGTTGCGAAACGAGAACGCGTGGAACTCCGCCGTCTCTTTCTGCGAGCAAGTTATGCTTGCCAAGGAGACGGCTGAGCGGGATCGGGAGAGGTTTAGAACTCTTCCGGCCCGCCAGGCCCGGGAACGGGCCAGGTACCGCAGGCGACTCAGGCGCCGGAGATCGGAGAATGATCTCCGTCCTCCATAAGCGCAGGCCTGGGGGTGACAGATGAGGCCATCTGTCACCCTAGCAGAAGCAGGCTTGGGTGGCGGCGCGGACGCTGCGGAGCGTGCGCGCCCTTGGGGGATAGTTACGGGAACATTGGGGTTCCCACACAGGAGGGGGCCATCTACCAATGTTTTAGTCGGTTCGAGTCCGACATGCCACCAGAAGGTGGTATCCGAGGGGATTTCCGCACGGAGAAAAAAAAAAAAAAAAAAAGGGGGTTTTGGGGTGCAATAAATCGATCTGGCTAGGTTTCATTTTTAGAAAACATCATTTTACCCGTGTTTTCAGGCAATGAAGAACTGCTTCAATTATATATATGTATATATATATATTCATTAGAATACGAAGATAAATTTCGCCACCATCTACAAAGTTATAATAGCTCATGTGAGAAATCGGGCGGTCCCGAAATCAGAAGACCCCGTTTCGAGTCCAGATGATTATTTTTCATCCTTTTTTCAAATATAGAAATATATTTATATGTATATATAAACCGAGCAAAGCTTGGTCATCGTACTAATATTAATTTGAATATATATCTAAATAACAATGTAAGTAAATAATTAATTCAGAAAGTCGGCTAAGAAGCAACGCTTGCGTTGCATTTCCCCGAAATTAGAGAGGTTTCCGGAGGCCCAACTCCCTCTGTCCTTTTTCCTCTGCCCTAACCCCCTGCACCTCTTCCCATCTCCTTATCTCTTTTTCTTTCCCCTCCCCGCATATCCTCATCCCTCATGATAGACTTCATCATCATAGACTTGCAGGTGATCATGGACGGTGATTGTCACTTACCATCAAGTGATCCGCTGTTCGTCTAGGGGGACAGGGACTATTAAAAAAAATATTACTACTTTACTTTATTAGTATAAAGTTTCAGCTGTCAACGTAATCGCAAATTACGTTATATATATTTTTTGATTTCTTAAATAATCATGAATTTTTAAAGGTATATTTATTGTGACGATGCCACACCCAAAATGGGTAAATAAGATTTTCTTTTCAATAATTGTATTACATTGAATACAGATTACAAGTATTTCTGTTAACATATCTAAATCAACCACTTATCTATAGTACCGTTATTTAAATAGTATGATATACAAATGTTTAAATTATTAATATATTATTGTAATTAATATAATTAGCAAATTCAAATCTGTAGGTATATGCTACGGAAAGATGCATCTTATTGCGATATGTAGATAAAACTGTCCAATGGAAACCCTCTAATGAACCATGTTATAGTCTACAAAAATCTTTTATGTGTATCTTTTTATCTCGTCTACTCAGCGAACGCACGGTTGAACTCCAAAGAATCTTCAAGAGGTAAGTCCTCGGTCCTCTGTCCGTAATCGCATCACACATGGTTAATTATGCATATCTTTTTTAGTTGTGGTACAAGTTCCATGCAGAACAGTTATGTAGGATTTTGAGTTTCGAATGTATTTAAAAATCTATACTAGCTAAGGTACAAACGAAAAATACCGAGTTAAATTTAAGTATAATAGAATAAAATTGAGCAAATTAACTTATTTCAGGGTCCTTTAATCCAGCTTAACAGACTAAAGCACATATTCTGTTAATTACTGATAATTACCCAAGAAATGATTGCCCTTTCTTAAAATAAAAGTGATCTATTTAAAATAATTTGAACATTGAACTTAATAATACAATGAAAATATTTCGATAGTGGTTAATTGAATAACACGTCATTTAAAACATCTGTAAAATTTGTATCTCAAAGTTTTGTAGCGTCCAGAGCCTCTGCATTTGGCTTTAGTTACTATCGTCATTCAGTTGTTGTCGATAGTGTTATTCGATCATTATAAATTATCAAACGGTGTCCATGGACGACAGTTGTCACTTACCCTCAGGTGACCCGTCGGTTCGTCTGTAAACGTATATATTATAAAAAAAAAAGTATCTCAAATGCACAATCGAAATGATTAATGATGATAGGTTTGGTTTTTCAGTCAGCCAGTGATCACACGTACTGTAACATTGTACGCACCATTCTCATTCTAAGTAAGCGTAAGTTTTTCTATCTTAATTCCATTCTTTAAAATACTAAATCCTTTGATTGTTAATTTGTGTTTATTTAACGGTCTTCTTATAGTAAGAACCAAATAAATAATTGTGATTTGGTATTTTATGTTTTCATTATTAACTGATGTTATTCTATTAACTATTAACTATTATTTGTTTGTTATTATTTAGTTAGAGGGCTTGGACTTCCTGGCACCAGACAGTTCGAGTTATGGGTATGCAGTGCAGCTCCATTTCCTGTCAACATGCTCCAAATTTCCTCATGATATTCCCAAAAGTGTCTGGATGATTGCAATAGGCCATATTAAGTTAATGGAGACGAAATATAATCGGCAGAAAGTGTGCAAATACCCACATTTTGACACTTTTCGCAAGCCTATTGCCGTCAACAGGGGAATGTATGAGTACATACTGTCTCATAGATAACAGTTCGATCTCTTAGTCACATTTTACGACACCACCGTGAAGATAGGGCGGCCCTATTCTACTCTACCGTGAACCACAGGGTGATGTATGTATGAATGTATTTTTCTTATTATCAAGTAATGCCAGAACGATCAAAGTCAGCCCATAATAAAGATCAGGAGTGCGCTAGGTATAGGGCCTTACACTTGGGAGCAAAATATAAAATCGCTTCGTCTGTAACTTTGCGCCAATATCAGAACCAGTACACAAGATTATCAAGGGTCACCCTCATGGTATTAGGAAATTAATTATGAGAAAAATGTCGAGTGGATTAAACGGGCTCACACTATTTAGAAAGGTTTCCTTTTGCTAGTTTATACGGGGACAGAAGCTGTTAATTCGAAGCTTATTCCCAATTTATTGATATAAGATTGCTTTTTGTTTTAAGAATATTATTTTGTTTGGTATATCAAAGTTATATATACGACGTTCGTGTGTTTAACTATTATAATAGTTTTATACTATTATAATAGTTAAACACAATTTTAGTAGTTTAGGAAGTGAAGAATTTTCATTAAAGGGAGTGCGTATTTCAGATCATTTTAAACGAGCTTAATATATTTTTAACGCTATTATATTAATTATAACCTCACACACATGCAATAGAACAAATAAAAGACTTTTCCGCTTTTTTCGGCTTTTGTAACAATATTTATTGTGAGACTAGACATTAAGCCCATTACCGCCAACGAGTACTTTATAAATTATATATGAGTATACACTATCAGATAGATAACAGTTCAGTATCTTAGTACTGTATAATTGGCGCATATGTATGCATACACACATTAACCACTGGGTTTACACCGATTTCTAGTAAACAAACATTAATAATTTGTTGCTTAAAATACAACTGCGTCACATTCACGTTTAATCGTCACAGTACAGACAATTTTGGCTCCTGGATTTGAATGCAAATATGTGATAAAGAGTACGGAGTATGTACGAGTATTTGTAGCGCTTTCGGCTTCTCCGAAATTCATAAAAGGGAAATAAATTATTTACATTTGTTTTCTAAACCTCAACTTTATACGAACAAAAAGACAATGCTCTCGACAATTTATGACAATTGTTCACAAATCTGCTCAAATTTTGTATAAATACCTTTTTAATAATTAAACTAAAAAAAAAATAACATTTACTCTTTTTTTTTTTTTTTTTTTTTTATGCGATAGGGGGCAAACGAGCAGACGGGTCACCTGATGGAAAGTGACTACCGCCGCCCATGGACACCCGCAACTCAAGAGTCACAAGTGCGTTGCCGGCCTTTTAGGTAGAGGTACGCTCTCTTCTTGAAGGTTTGAAGGTCGTATCGGTTCGGAAATACGGCAGGCGACAATTTGTTCCATAAGCTGGTTGTGCGAGGCAAAAAGCTTCTGGAGAAGCGCACAGTGGTGGAGTGCCAATCGTCCAGGTGATGGGGATGGATATTTTGTCGCGTAGGACGATGGCGGAAACCAGCAGCCGGTATAAGTCCGAACAATTCCTCTGAACACTCCCCATGATACAAGCGATAGAGGATGCAGAGTGAAGCTACATCTCTACGCAACGCCAAGGTGTCAAGTCGATCAGAAATATCTTGGCAGTCGATGATGCGAGTCGCTCTCCGTTGAATGCGGTCAAGAGGCAGAAGTTGGTACTGGGGTGCACCTGCATAGAGATGAGAACAGTATTCCATGTGCGGCCGAACCTGCGCCTTATAAAGTTGCAGGTGGTGGGCCGGAGTAAAATACTGTCTCGATCTGTTTAGCACACCAAGCTTTTTCGAGGCTAATATGGCCTGACTCTCTAAGTGACCGCGAAACTGGAATTCGCTTGATATATCGACGCCAAGGATTCCGATACTGGCAGATGCAGTTAGGGAAGTGCTCTCCAATTGAGGTGATACGACCAATGGCATCTTTTTAGCGGTGAACGCGCAAACCTGTGTCTTCGTGGGGTTAAATTGGACTAGGTTAAGTCGACCCCAATCTGAAACTTTTGATAAAGAAGTTTCGATTTCAGACACAAGTTTGGATCGGCTTTCGATGACGTTTACCCGAAAAATGTTAGCGCGGCCGGTGTAAAGGGCATCACTCGTGCTATCGTCTGCATAGCAATGGATGCTGCTAATCTGCAGCATGTCGTTGATATGCAGAAGAAACAGCGTGGGTGATAGCACACAGCCTTGTGGGACACCAGAATTAACAGACTTCGAGTCGGAGCATGCACCGTCAACAACGACCTTGATGCTTCTGTCTGTAAGAAAACTGGTGAGCCAATTGCACAGTTTCTCGGGAAGCCCATAGGAAGGAAGCTTTGCAAGGAGCGCTTTGTGCCAGACCCGATCGAAGGCCTTCGCCACGTCCAAACTAACGGCCAACGCTTCCCCCTTGGTCTCGATCGCCTGTGCCCACCGGTGAGTCAAATATACGAGAAGATCACCAGCTGAACGACCCTGACGGAAGCCGTATTGTCGATCATTGAGGAGCTGGTGGTCTTCTAAGTACCGGAGGAGCTGGCAGTTAACAATGGATTCCATTATCTTGGAGAACAAGGAGGTGATGGCTATGGGTCTGTAGTTGGACGGATCCGAGCGATCTCCTTTTTTAGGGATTGGGTGCACTAGAGCTGTCTTCCATGAGTTCGGGACTACGCCAAGAGAGTAGGAAAGCCGATAAAGGCGCGTTAAAACCGGTGCTAACTCTGGAGCACACGTCTTCAGTACGATAGGAGAGATTCTATCGGGCCCACTCGACTTATGAACGTCGAGGGAAAGAAGCGCTTTACGCACTGCCCTTTGTGTAAACCGGACTTCCGGCATGCGGGTCTCGCACTGCGGTATGGTCGGCGGTGCGTTTCCCCCGTCGTCCAGGGTCGAGTTGGACGCAAAGAGTTTGCCCAGAAGATCGGCTTTTTCTTTAGCGTCGTGGGCCAACGAATTATCTCCTATGCGCAGTGGTGGAAGGGATGGCTTACAAAAGTTCCCCTGGACAGCTTTGGCAAGAGACCAGAATGCATGAGTTCCGGAGGGGAGACTAACTAGTCTCTCGCCAATTCTGCCGATGTGAGCCGACTTCGCCCCAGCAATTACTCTTTTGAGGGACCTGGAGGCAAAGTTAAATTGCTTCTTTAATGTGCTGGTCTTTACATCCCGTGCTGTCGCTGCATTAGCCCATGCTTGGTAACATTCCTGCTTTCGGCGGGACGCCGCTTTGCAGGTTCGACCAAACCTAGGCTGGGACTTGCCACCTGTGGGAATCAGGGAGAATGGAATGAAAAGTTCAATACCCTGAAGCACAACATCCGCGACAGAGTCAGCAACGACATTGGGATCATCCGGCGAGAAGCAAACCTGCCTCCATGGGTAGGATGCAAAGAATGTTCTCATTCCATCCCAGTCTGCTGACCTATAGTGCCATACGCGGCTGCCTGTAACACGCGGTCACAGCGAGTGAACGAGTGGCACCATACTCCTAATCAGGCAATGGTCCGAAGAGCCAAGAGGGGCCTCAACGGATACTTTGTAGCCGTCAGGATGTGAGGTCAGCAGAAGATCCAACAGTGAAGGCACGTGGCTTTCTGCATCTGGGATTCGCGTAGGCGTTGCTACCAGCTGCGTCAAGCCATATGCCAAGGCGAAATCGTGATCAGTGACAGATCTTCCCGCATGATCGGTTTTGCGCGAACCAAGCAACCAATTCGGCGTGATGGGCGTTAAAGTCGCCAAGAATCACAATCTCTGCGGATGGGACCTGCTGGAGCACTGAGTCTGTAGCCATTTGGACGTGGTCGATGAGTCGGTCCGTTTCGGCATCACCGCTATGGGACCTGTAGAGGCATAGGTAGATGCGGGGATGGTCGTCGCAGTCTACACGTAGCCATAAGATGGAGAGGTCCCTACCTTCAAGATTGCCGAGGCGGCGAGAAGTGATATCATCTCTAACGTACACGCATACACCAGCCTTAGGAACAAAGGAGTGTTCCAGTCCGTACCCAAAAAACTCAAGACACGAGAGTATTATATATTAGAATTAGATATATATCTTACTCCTTTTCGCATACGTTTTCAGACACTAAAGCATTCTATATTAAAATCCTAATGGTAATGATCTTAATATTGGTTAGAATATAAATAGACTTTATTGTATATAAAAATTGAATTGTTTTAAAGGGATAGGAACTAATGAACGATATATATACGATTACAAACGACGGACTTATCGCTAAAAGCGCTTTCTTACAGACAACCTTTAATGAATACTAATGACTGTTTAATAAAATTATTTCAGGACTAAATATGACTTTTGTCCACGTTATAAAATCCATCAGTAATCACAAATCGACACATTTCCTTAAAATATATATATATGTATATATATATATTTTATGATACTCCTCGCAAATTAACAGCGTACCATACATTTAAATACAATAAAACCGTTAGTGATGAACACCGAGAAAGTTTTTATCGAGATATATAAATTTAAATTTATTTAATTTACGTTTTACTTTAACAAAACTTGACTTCAACAGAAGATAGCTAAAATAAACTGATCTCCCCAGATCAGACGCGGTAGATCAAGGCGCGGTAGTTACCGACACGGCTTTTTGTACTTTTCTCACAATATTTTCGTTCCTGGTGACGGTTGCTATGCAGAAACGTTATAAGTGTTCAGTTATATTCTAGACACGGCATTTCCAGGGGCTCGACCGTTTTGGTAGAGGCCCTGGGATGCAGTGCGAGGGTTAGTCTGGAAAAGCGTCGGACGCCACCGCGTCGCTCGGGGCGTGAGGAGCGCATGCGCGGTATACATTGGCCACAATGTACTAATTCTGTGTAGTTAAGCATCGAACTACCGTATTTTTTGCGAAATAACTCTTTTGGTTTTTGTATACTGTGGCTGGAGCATTGAATGGACTTGTAGCTTTAATTCTATGTAATTGCCGTCCCACACTGGTCTCAGTATAAATGTATGTATTCAAGCACAAAACTACGATAATTGTCGTTGGGTAACTCTTTGGGTTGGACGACATTGAAGTAGTATGTAGCTTTATTTAATATAAACCTCTTAGATTTATGTGTTTTTCATTTTTATAATATAGGGGCGGACACAAATAGACAGGACAATTGACAACCGCCGTCCATGGACACCGTGTCAACTCAAGAGTCGTAAGTTCGCTGCCAGCCTTTGAGGGTGATGAGGGAGGGGGGAATACGGATAAGGAAAAAATAAATTTGAAAGAGGAAAGGGGGACAAGGGGGAGTTGAGCCTCTGGAAACCTCACTTATTTCGGGAAAATGCAACACCAGCGATGGTTCACAACCGAGTTTCTGTAAGGCCTATGGTATCGCACCAGTTGAGCCAGACCACTCGTGCTCTACCATATGGTACGTAGATTGATTACAATGCGTATCGTCTGATTTTTAAACTTCAATAAATACAGTTAGTCCAGTTTCTAACCATTTTTTATATTATTTATTAAAAGCTCGTGTTTAAGATACTAAGGCATTGTAAATATACTTAAGAAAAGCACCGCAGAATTGTGGCAAAGAAAGCTATGGAATAAGAGACGAGGGCTTGTCAGGAAACATACAGGTCACGCTCATATATATTCATAGCACAGCACGAGTGATGCCCTTTACACCGGCCGCGCTAACATTTCTCGGGTAAACGTCATCGAAAGCCGATCCAAACTTGTGTCTGAAATCGAAACTTCTTTATCAAAAGTTTCAGATTGGGGTCGACTTAACCTAGTCCAATTTAACCCCACGAAGACACAGGTTTGCGCGTTCACCGCTAAAAAGATGCCATTGGTCGTATCACCTCAATTTGAGAGCACTTCCCTAACTGCATCAGCCAGTATCGGAATCCTTGGCGTCGATATATCAAGCGAAGTCCAGTTTCGCGGTCACTTAGAGAGTAAGGCCATATTAGCCTCGAAGAAGCTTGGTGTGCTAAACAGATCGAGACAGTATTTTACTCCGGCCCACTGCCTGCAACTTTATAAGGCGCAGGTTCGGCCGCACATGGAATACTGTTCTCATCTCTATGCAGGTGCACCCCAGTACCAACTTCTGCCTCTTGACCGCATTCAACGGAGAGCGACTCGCATCATCGACTGCCAAGATATTTCTGATCGACTTGACACCTTGGCGTTGCGTAGAGATGTAGCTTCACTCTGCATCCTCTATCGCTTGTATCATGGGGAGTGTTCAGAGGAATTGTTCGGACTTATACCGGCTGCTGGTTTCCACCATCGTCCTACGCGACAAAATATCCATCCCCATCACCTGGACGATTGGCACTCCACCACTGTGCGCTTCTCCAGAAGCTTTTTGCCTCGCACAACCAGCTTATGGAACAAATTGTCGCCTGCCGTATTTCCGAACCGATACGACCTTCAAACCTTCAAGAAGAGAGCGTACCTCTACCTAAGTTTGCTCGTTTGCCCCCTATCGCATAAAAAAAAAAAAAAAAAACATTAAAAAATATAAATACTACTACTTATTTACTTCACTAAATTATTAAACTCTCAAAGATGTAAAATAATAACTAGGGTTTAGCCAAACACATCGCTTTCCTTATAGAATTTACTAAGAACTATTGATGGAAAACCCCATATTTACAAAGTAAAGTGAAGAAAAACCTGCTACACTCAACAAAATTTCTTCATTTGTTACCTAATTTTCCTGATGTTTCGTGTAGAAGTGAAACACATGTCGTATCATTATAACAAGAAGCCAAACCAAGAAGTAAAATATTATAAAAGTTTGGAGGTGCCTACTACGCCTTCCGACCCTTGTCCTGTTTGCATTTCTCGGCTGTTGCTGAGACCAAGGGTGAGTGAAGAGTTTTCTCTTATCTATAACTATTTACAAAGCTGCTGTGCCTAACTTTCCATAATGTAACACAGAATAAAACGCCCTATACAATAAAGACAAAAAAAAAGAAAAACCTGACAAGTGCGAGCGTGACTCCCGCACTGAAGTGTGATTTTGATAACAAGTAATAAGTAACATACCCACAACAAATCATTGTAATCGAGAAACTCCCCCTTCTTGAAGTCAGTTACAAATTACAATATAACCTGACTGTATTGCATGAATTGATTCTCTATTTTTTTTTTCCTATACAAAAAATATATGAAAACTTATATGACACCTTACAGGACGAAATATATTAAGCCGTTTAGGCTCCTCAAAACATACACACTTCTAACCTGTTTATGTACACCCGAAAAAAAATTTAAGTACCTACCCTATAGGTTTGATTTACCCACAAAATATTCAAAACTGTTGAAATTTAAGGCTTTAATGACCATTTCTTTTATCGTTGAAATGTTGACGTTGACTTAGTAGCTTGACTTTTTACGGCTTTAGGAGACAGCAGCCATACATACGTATTTGGTGTGAATTTCATCTTGATATCTCCACGCGTTCCGGAGATATAGGGTTTTGACAGTCACTCAGACAAACAGACAGACGGACGCTAAAGGATCCTATAAAAGTTCCTTTCGAGGAACGGAACCCTAAAAAAGAAAGAAAAGTGAACACACGCAATGAGAGATGTTATTGCTTTGCATTCCATTGCTTCTCCACTTACCATTTCGGTGAGTAAGTACATATTTATGAATACGATTGATTTAGTCATTGGAAATCTTTTTTACGATACATACGTCTCAAGAAAATTGTTTATATCATAAAGATTGGTATAACATTTAACTGCTGCCTACATCAAACAGCCTTACTTTATCCATTTAGTTTAGGATTATTTAATTCTCGTAAAACGTTTTTCTTTATTTATTCAATTTGCTTTCACGAGCGCCAGACGTTATTCGAAAGAATTATACCTTAACTTTAGGTCTTATTGATCCATGTGTTGGATATGTATTTTACAAATTATAATATTGTGAGCTTTTTCATAAGGTTGTGTTTATTAGAATGTGAATGTGGTAGCATGCTGCTATTTAGTTAGAAATTCATTGTATTTTGCGTCTGTGGAAAAAACTGTATGAAACAAACACTTGTGTACGTTTTATAACAAATATTTAATTAAAACGAACTCAAATTTTCAAACTGTCTAACGTCACTAATTAGAAGCAGTCATTTTACGTTTAATAAAAAGACTAAATTGACTTAAGTTAGAGAGCTCGGACTTACCGGCACCAGCCAGTTTGAGTTATAGGCATGCGACCTTGACTTGCTTGAGCTATTGCTTATACTCCCCAATCCATAACCTTTCTATCCTCCGCTAACTACTGTTTATTTTGTCAAGAGTATAAAAAATAATTAGATATTAATTAATTATTTCTTTATTTATCTTATAGTTTTACTAGATTATATATTTATCTTCACTTAACTGCTTAAAACCATTGGATCAAACCCAATTATTTAATAAAACATAAACATTTTTGGCACTTATCAACCATTTTACGTAATTTAAGACTATTTACATCATCAGAATACCTACAGTATTCTTATTTCGTATATTATTCGTATTCTAAGAGAGTGTTAGAAAGTGTTTTCAACAAAATAATTTACGATTTTCATCTTACACTGAATACCATTCAGTTACGATTTATTTTACGCATCAAAGCGAACGAGACGTAATTAATTGTGCAAAATGTCTTTTACGATAGCTGTAAAATACCGCCTATAATTGCACCAACTCAAATAATATATGACAATTTATTTATTTATATAGGCTTTAGGTTTATAACATTCACAACGTCAATAGAACTGTATTAATGGAAACCACTGGATTACAGACGAACAACGGATTGTCTGTTGTTTGTCTCCACTTTATTTATTTATTAATACCTCAAGGTTTGCAATAGCATAAAGTTTGAATAGCTAAATCTACTTTATTTTCAAGCCCGCAAATAAAGTTGTATACCATCATAATAGTAACAAAATTGAAAAAAAAATGTTTAAGAAGTCAAGCAAAAATAAAATATTCATTCTAACATGTTATAAACATACGGTCAATATTGAGGATTCATTCGTTGTATATAACAAGAAGAATAAACCAGTCATATGCTCCCTTGTTTATGAAGAGAGTTTTACTGTTTAATCAACGCGAAAAATTCTTAATTAAATTCTAGAAGGCCCATGAGGTGTACATCTCGTAGGGTAACCAGGAATTCTGTTATACCTGACGGAATATACTAAAATAATAATACATGAGCATTGGTAATTGGACTTTACCTTATTAGTGTGATTATATGAGTTACAATTATGTTCATGAAAGTCGCAGTTTTTAAAACTATTTTCGTAACTACGAAATATTCAGTCATAGAGTTAGGACATAGTCGTAGTTGTGGATAGATATGTGTAAAAAAATCCAAGATAGTCATATTGATAGATTGTTTAGCATTCTTAAAAATTTATTAAATCCGTCAGTGTTATGTTTGTTACAATTTATAAATATTATAATCTCAAGAAGCTTGCCTTTGGTATGCAGAACTCGTTTAACCTTTTTGGACAAGTTTCTTTTTTGTGGAAACGTGTACTCATAAATTGGCCTTCTAAAGTGGCGTATAAATATGCAATTTATGGTAGTCCTCTCTCTTTCCGCTATTAATTCCATCATTGTGTTCAAAGTTAATAATAATAATGTTTTAAAAAAAAATGTCTTTATCTTATATGCTATCTCGTAATGTTGGCGTAAAAAATATCGAGCTTTAACTTTTGTTAGGACTATTCCACTGAACAGATTAATATGCTCACCCTAACAGAAGTTAAACTTCTTATTAATTTAACCAAAACTGGATTAAGTTTAAATCTTGTATTTAATAACTTAATAACATTACTTGTTAAAAAATCGTTGTTCCACAGATATGCGTGACTTCTTACTGATTAACACTTTCACATTTTTTTCAGAATTAGGCGAGCGAATATTACTTTAAAAATTAGGGTAAAGTGGTGTTTAAGAAAGTTTCTTGGTTGGATTACATAAAGCTTTATTAAAAAATGAGTTGCGTACTTGATAAATCAGCTTTAGAACATACATTTGTATAAAAGTGAGATTTACTGTAACGGTAGAAGAAATTTTGTAACGAAATGAGAGTGCATTTTAATATATTTTGAGACCAATTTATCCCTTGGAATCTCTTGAATAGAATGTATTTTGAAGTACAAGCCTAACTCATCTCTTGTAAGTAATCGGGGAATGGATTGTCTATTTACTTATCATGGCAAGGGTTACTGGGTTGCCAAAAAGATTTATAAGCGGTCGACTTCCATGGCTTCGATTTAAATATTTTTCTTACCAACCATTAGTCAGAATTATTAACATCTCCCTGAAGTGCAAGAAGACGACCATAAGCAAATGACGTTTTTTATCTAGGGGTTACCCAATTCAATCACATGCAAACTACAATGTATATAAATAAATACATTTAAAATGTTTTTTTTTACATCCCATAGGAAGGGGAGCAAACGAGCTGACGTGTCACGTAATGGTACTGAGTGAAGTGGCCAACGGACACCCGCAATTCCAGAGTCACAAGTACGGTGCCGGCCCTTTAGGTAGAAGTATTCCGATAGCTATTTTCTTGATGGTTTGAAGGTCTTATCGGTCCGGTAATTCGTGAGAGGCAAATGTCTATATGCATTATAATACACGGTACAAGAACATTAATCTCCAGAATAGGTAGGCCGATTTAACTAGCTGATAGTTGATGTTATAGGGAGTTGCCTATAACCCTCATGATTGGCCCACCCGTCACGGTAATTAGCCGAACAAAACAGGCAGAAAACAAAAGGTCTAATTAAGATTATTATATTTTTGAAAAAGGAAATAAGGCTATAGCACAAAAACCGTAAATATGTACACGTGTGTATGTTTATTTATTTATTAATTTATTCAAACATCCTGCAGACATACAGCATGTGGTGGACGTAGGTTTTTAACAGTAATTTTTTGGGTGATAGGGGACGTGTATGGCAGGGGTATCAATCACATTAAAGAGTCATCGATAAAATAAAATACAATAAAATACACAAACAATACAAAATTTTATTAAAAAATAACATAAATATTAAAAACATTACATACATACTTATAATATATATTGTATAACATGTATTTGTATGTAAGTATATGTAAATATGTAATACTTCGCCGATTAGGAGAGCCTGGCAGCGAAGGTATGAGGGAGAACCACTCCAGTGCATCATGATAAATCATACAGTAGATAGCATAAAAAGATTTCCCAATTAAAAGCACAGAGTCATTATCTTCCTTAAAGTATCGAGTGCTTCTTTACCATAGATAGCTAATAATTAAATACATTAATTTAATGCAATCGTGAAGGACAATCTATATACGAACTTAACGTTGTAAAATTGATACTTTTAGAGGGTCAGGTCCGTGATCTTGAAGCTATTATGAATCGTAAGTATATCGTGGATTTAGTCCAGTACAAAGATTTTGAACTATGCCATTACAAAATATCATAGCCCTTCTTGAACCGGTTTAAAAAGCTGTTAATATAACCGAATATCGATTTCAGCTAAACATTTTGTTATTTTGAAATTCAAATGCCGACACAATGTGGTATGCAATTGGAGGCTAAGGGTAAGCTTTTGCAGAGCTGGAAATGAGCACAGTGTTCTTTAAGGAACAATTTTTGAGCAATATAAGACTTTTTGTGTGGAATGTGGAAAAAATTGTGTGGAAAATTATGTGGAAAATAGTAGCAGGTGGATGTAAACAATACGGTAACGTGTTTGTTATAAATTGATCGTGTGTGTATGTGCATGTATTGTATTGAGTTTTTATGTTATCGGTTTTAGTAGTTGTTTATCGTGACATATTTTTTTACCTACCTGCCTCATTTTTTTTTCTCTACCAACAACACTTTCGGGTGTTACAGAGAAAGCTTCTTAGAGTTGTGTCATAAAAATAAAAGTTATGTTAAGCTACGCTCAACTCATTTTCGCTCGATAAACACCTTGCCTTAATGTCTGAGTGCCGAAATTATTTTCCATTTAATTACGATTTCTTTTCATCAAATTAAATATCGGGTTTTCCAACAGATAGTCATTTGCGATTCAAAGTGCAATTTGAAAGTTAGAATATTTTTTGTTCTCTTGCGAGGGAGAACCACTTCATTCAATTACTCTACAGTTACTATAGTTGTTTGAAATATCTTTAGGAATTTTGACTGTTGAAGAATGTCATGAAGAAAATAACTCAATGATATTTGTGGTAACAAAAGGGCAATGAAGTATAGAAAAAGAAGAAAACATAGAAAGTAGAACCTTTTTAATTTTGTTTACTCAAAAAAAAATGCATTTTTTTAGATTTTAATTTAAAATATATAGTTTATATCTTTTCTTTTAAATTGATAAGTTTTTTATTGGTATGGAAGTAGAAAATACAAATATAAAAACACTTCCATGTATAACAAGTCTGCATTTTATAGTTTTTTTTTATTTTGTACCTGAATCGAATCAATTGAGGACGTTTACTAGAGGAATAGTACTATTCTAGAACAGGAAGTTCAGACTTGTGGATTTACATTTGAATATGAAAGTGTTGATAATTACTATGGATTAGATTAAGACGCCACTGTGGGAAAAGGATATAATTGTCCATAACTTTGTGTGTTTCCATGTAGTTATACCGGTCTCTTTCAAATAATTATCAGCCAGCCTTAGATAAGGTAATACATGTGTATGTTTGCGAGTAACATGTACATATTAAATAAGTGGGTATTAACAATTTTTAACACAAAATCAGAAAATATTAAAACAATATAACATTTACAAAATGTTCATAGAAACGTTGTTTATTTATGGCAAGCAAATCAACATTTGTCCAAGCTTAATATTCACACTGGGCAAATCAGGACCACGTAAATAGGGGTTAATAGTATAAAGTAGGGTAAATTTATTAGGCCACGTTAGATATAATGTCTATTTAAAATTAAATTGCCTTTTTTATCACAATTACGATGACTGCAAAGACGGCGTAGCGGTTTAAGTGGTCACCTCGCCACCATGCTGCCGTGATCCCCGCACGCGACAACACTTTGTGTAATCCTCAAATTGTTGTTCTGAGTCTGGGTGTTCTTTGTGTCCGTTCTTTGAATGTTTGTAAAGTCCCGTTATAAAATTAACAGTTGTGTCTTTTAAACTTGGGACTAATACATACTGTTAATTTCGAATCTTGCTAACGCGAAAAATATAAAAGGTATTCGACAATTAGGCATATGTTTGCCCCACATTTAGCAAGAAGAATATTATTATTAAACAGAAATTGTTTTGTGAAATACTTTCCCAGCCAGTCAAAGTTTGGTAATTAGGCAGTTAGGCAGCTAGTTTGGTAATTTTATACGCAACTGCTTAATTGCTTGATATTGATTCTGTATAATATTTCTCGTAAAATATTTTGACAGGCTGTCGTGTACTTTTATAATATGTACCTAATAAAGTGGACTTAACTATTTAAAATACAAGTTTTGTTTATCAAAACATGTAGTTTGGAGTTGTTTTATATATCTATTAGCACACCTTTTGACACCCCCGCAACACCCCTTGTGGGTGGAATTTCGTGGCATCTACTCGGCGAAAGGAATATTCGTACCAAATTTCAAGTCTACGCGATGGAAAGCAATAAGTGGAGTCCAAGAGTGGTTTATCAATGCCACGTGCGGTGTGGGGCTTAAAAATCAATTGTTCGGCACCATTCAAAGTATTTGATGATCCGAAATAATAGTTTATATTACTCAACACAGTATGTAAAGTTTTTTGGAAGGTAGTTGAGAAAAGGTGTAAAAGTTTTGTTCTGACTCAAAACAATTAATTTTAATATTGTTTTATTATTATAAGCGCTTTTATGGGTGAAATCCACAGTATATAAAGATTACCTGCCAGGATAGTGTTATATAAATCCTTTCACCTCAATACAAACAACACTATAACTTTTGTCACAGCAATGGAGGTTGACCTTCTGCAAAAATCACTTGCACAGCTTTCTACAGCATTTAACAACAGGATGGCCAACTTTGAAGCAGAGCTGCCGAAGGCTACTAATTTTCCAGACACAAATGCAGCCCTAGCCAAGGAGTTCAACAACTTCCAAACATTTATTAAAGAAACGCTGACCACCCTGCAGTGCCAAATCGATGTCCTTGCACGCCAAATTGAGGCGATGGAAATGCGCAGCCTTAGAAAAATGTTGTTACTTTATGGAGTTCAGGAGAAGACCCAGGAACAGCTTGTAGATGTAGTGGCCGGAGTGGTCAATCATCAATGGAATCAGCAAAAAGTGAAGTTTTGTTTATGTGCGGTTTCCAAAGTCCTTCTTATCATCGTATTGCATTATAGTCATACAACTTCTTTTTACACTACCTGCATTAAGCACTCTTCTATAACAGATTTATTTACCTATTTATCATGTATTGTTTACCCACTGTAACTGTATAAAATTATAAAATTAATATACCCTGTGATATACTAACATTGACACACACACACACAACACTGACTTGACACTTCATATTAGTTTAGAAATCCGAATTTGATGTATCAATTCAACTTGTGTAATCGTTTAGTTTATGTTGTCGGTTTCGCTCTCATATCGTAAGATGCAAATGTTTAATGATATTTAGAGATATTATATTAGATAAAGTAATAATTATTCAGAGTAAACCGTTTGAGTATGCGTGTAAGGGTATTTGGTTTATTTTATTTTATTCTTGCTTTCTATTTTGTTTTGTGCGTTTTTTTTTCTTTTTTTTTACTTCTTATTTTCGCCTTACCTAATTTCTTATAGTGTCAGAAGGACTCTTGTCTACTAATACTAGCTTGAAAAATCTTAATTATATAACGATTTTTTTTTCTTAATTAACACAACTGGCAGATGGATAAGAAATAGTTTTCGTAGTGTTCTCGCCACTAGCGAGACGTCTGCAAAAAAAAAAAAAAAATCGATATAACGTGTACCGGCGCGCGCGCTATAAAGTTTAAATATATTCTGCTCAAGAAACGCGAGTGTGATCAAGAAACCCCGAATCAGCTCATTGCTTCCCGTGTCGTGATAAAACAAGAAGTGCCACGAGTGCCGAGAACCCCTGGCGCCTTCCACCAGCTCCTAACCATCACCAACCCGTGAGTACATTTCCACCACTTCCCCTTACCTCAGCTTACCTCACCGCTGTATGTATGCGTCGCACCAAGGCGCATATAATACATTTTGGTCCTTCGAGCCGGATTTTGATCCATTCTAGCCGGTCATACTACATTTTGGTTTTTTTTTTTTTTTTTTTTATACTATAGGGGGACAGACGAACAGACGGGTCACCTGATGGTAAGTGACACCGCCGTCCATGGACACTTGCAACTCAAGA
Source organism: Tyria jacobaeae (assembly GCA_947561695.1). Classification (NCBI taxonomy): domain Eukaryota; kingdom Metazoa; phylum Arthropoda; class Insecta; order Lepidoptera; family Erebidae; genus Tyria; species Tyria jacobaeae. The sequence continues at coordinate 16,793,418 of OX387220.1, forward strand.
GTCGCAAGTGCGCTGCCCGCTTTTGAGGGTGATGAGGGATGGGGGATGCAGGGAGCGGAAAGAAGAGAGGAGGGATGAGGAGATGGAAAAAAGGAGAAAGAAAATGGAAAAACGGAGGAATTGGGCCTCCGGAAACCTCACTCAATTCGGGGAAATGCAACGCAAGCGTTACTTCACAACCGGTTTTCTGTGAGGCCGTGGTATCGCACCGGTCGAGCCGGGCCCATTCGTGCCTAAGCATGGCTCTACCACTGGCAAAATTGGTCCAACTTGGTCCATCTTGAGCCGGCCTTTGGTCCGGTCATAATACGTTTTACAGTCCACTGTTCAGCTCTCAGCTCCCAGCCCTTAAATAATACTTGCAAATATCTGCCCATATTATAATAAACCATTTATTTTCATTTACCCTATTCCACAAACTACTCATTCCGCTCAATATATCTGATTATATCTTTATCATCATTCATTCATCATTATATCGCTCAATATATCTTTCTCTGGTGTTGTTAAATACATGCAATATACCGTCCCTCAGCTCAAAAGGTATCTATTGTCCATATTTCTGCACAAATTTCATATTTTTATAATAATTTTATACTTACCTACATACATTTAATACATTCTTAACTTTTAATAAATCCCTATTGTAACAATAAAAACCCATATCATTGGTCAATATTAATACTATGCTTAATATTAATTCATTTGCTAATAGTAAGCATTTATCTCAGCTCATTTCATATCCTTACAGTTAAATTTTAATCACTTACAATAAATTGTACCACCTACCCCATAACTAATAATAGTTATAATAATTTTGAAAAACTTGCCCAATTCAGCCCAATATCTAATAACATTGTTTGTTGAATATATAAGCAATCTTCCCATTTCTTTATATATATTTTTATTCATAAAACACAAAATTATAGAATCTCTTTATTCGCGTCCGCTCAACACTGCTGCTTTGTATTTTTTTTTTCCCCTTCAATTCAGCCTATTTTTTTTTTCAGCTCATCAAACGCATACAGGTATTGTTTTGTTGACTTTAACAATATATTTTATTTTTAAATAAAATTCAAAGAAAATCCCTCAACGGGCTCACATAATTATAAGGAGTTAAAACCACTTGGGTAATTGCATCATATGTTCACATCTTATAAACAGTCATAAGTTGTAATATCAATTTCTCCTTATTTAACAAATAATTTTCATAACATCTAATAACGGTGGTAAAGAATAAAGGCGCACATACCAACTTGTTGTTTGGTTTAAATTTTATTATAAATTTATGGTTATTTTTTTTCTTCTTTCAATTAATTTCTTAATACTCATAGAGGGTGTGTCGACATACAGGTTGATATTTATTTTTAATCACATACAATAACTTTTTTTTTTTTTTCTCTTTAACTTCAATCAGCACTTCCCTTAATTATGCCTACCAAATCACAGGCTGCCATCTTCCGAGAGGCCTTTAAGGCGATAACTGCCTTACTTCAGATCGCAGAAGACCTGATCAGCCCAAAACCCAAGTTCACACCCGATGAGTTTCATGGTCGTTTCGCCAAACTGGATGATTACAAGCATAAGCTAGACGATGTCTTCCATGAGATCCTCGATTCGGCTGACTTCACCAGCGAGCAGGAAGAATATTATACGGAGAATCACTCCAAGGCCACCGAAGGCTATACACGTATCTTGGTCATCCACTATAAGCTTCAGGCTATGCCTTCTACATCAGCCCAATCCTCAGCTCGTTCGTCGGCCCAACCCCCATCCAAGTCTTGTGTACCAGCAACGTTCTTACCAAAGATTGAGTTGCCCAAATTCAGCTCGCTAGTGGAGGATTGGCCGTCCTTCATTACCATTTTTCAAAAGTCTGACTGACGACATGGCGACGCTCACAGATGCGGTCAAACTACACTACTTGTTGTCTTCCCTTTCAGGTGAGGCGCTTAGTATGATTTCACACCTAAAGATAACGGACAAGAATTACCCCATAGCCTTAGACATATTGTCTAAGCGCTTTGAAAATCGGAGGGTACTCATCGATAGGTTTGTGTATATCATATTGGGTTTGCCCACCATACATGCCCGCTCTGAGATCCGACGATCCTTTCTCACCCCTCTAGTATCAGCCCTATCAAACCTCAAAAACCTGGACCTACCAATGAACGACAGTAATTACGTATTCGTTTCCATTCTCATTCGCAAGTTGAAAGGCGAGCTCCGTACGCTCTTCGAATACGGCTAGGAGCTCCCTACCCTTAATGATTTGGTCTCGTTTTTGGAGGAGCACGCTCGCTGTGTGGAGAACGAAAGGTCAGCACCAGCGCCTGCTCAGCCCTCTCATTCCCAACAAGCTGCCCCCACTCAGCCCACTCGCCCGCGTCAGCTCGCTTACCAAACATTCCGCCCAGTCTCTCCGCCCATGCGCTCCGGCCATGGTCGTCAGTCAGACCCTCAAGCTCTCCGCCCAACATACACTTCCACGCCAATGTCCAGGTCTCCCGTAGCAGTTACGCCTGTAGCCCCTATGCAGCGCTCCTCCCCAACATCGACTATGTACTGCCCATATTGCAGGAGCCGAGATCACAGATTGATCGCGTGTCCCCAATTCAATAACCAACCGGTTCAGGGTCGTTGGGACTTCATCGAAGCCCGCGACCGCTGCTGTCGCTGTCTGGGTCCGCACTATGAGACCGAGTGCAAAAGCACCGGAGCATGTCGGCACTGTGGTAAGTAAGTCGGCGCCTTCCACCCCATCTTCGGGAACAGCCCAGACAGCGCCCCCCTAATAGACCTCAGCACATCTCCGCCCACGCTGCACAGGCGAACTCCCCTCCACGAACCAGCTCTTCACCCGGTTCTCGGTCGCCTGGCCGGGAATCTCAGGGAAGTCGTCGTCATCCACAATGACTATCCAACGTTCGACGGTCCAACATTACTCATTCAGCACACACTTCCACACCCAACACACATTCAGAACCTACTTCACAATTGAATTCAGCACACACTTCCACACCCAACACACATTCAGCACATACTTCACAATTTAACTCGGCACCTCCAAGACTGGATAGTAGATATAACTTCGCACTTTTAAATGATATACCTATTCTATTACCCACTGTTTCGTTAAGAGTGTCAGACGTGCATGGACACTTTCATAAGGCAAGAGCGTTGTTGGATTGTGGAAGCACGATAACCTTAATAACTCAGCACATGGCGAAATTATTGAAACTGCCCACCCAACCATCAACCCTGAAAATCGCAGGAGTTGGTAATCAGCACGTTCAAGCCTCCAAGGCGTCAGTTATAATTACATGTCAGCCCACACGTAGTGATAGTCCAACTATCACAACAACAGCTCATGTTTTGAAACATGTCACAGGCTGTTTACCCCTAGAGAAGCTCCCGAATACGGCTCACACCTCAGAGCAGTTACAGTTCCCATTAGCAGATCAAAATTATCACACACCAGCTCCGGTTGACCTACTGTTAGGGTCCGACGTTCTCGGCCAAGTATTGGACGGTACTAGGGTGTCTTTGGGCCCCGGGAAGCCCATAGCCTTCGGCACGATTTTTGATTACGCTCTGTTAGGACCCATTGAAGATTTTTATCCCCAACCTGATAACCAGGTCAGTTCACTTCAGGTTATTAGCCCCCAGCTCGATACAGTAGAATCGACTCATGATATACATAAGAGTCTTGAGAGGTTTTGGGAGTCAGAGGAACCCCACTCTCATGCAGTCACTAGTACACTGAATGATCAGTGTGAGCAGATATTCAGCTTACTACCACGCGTCAACCATCAGGCCAGTACATGGTGACGCTACCCTTTTTATCAAATGCTCCATCGCTAGGCAATACTCATGCTATTGCTCTACGTAGGTTCCTCAATTTAGAAAGGAAACTATAATCTAACCCTACAATCCGCTCCAAGTATATCGATTTTATGAACGAATACCTTAGATTAGGACACATGTCACCGTGTCACCCAAACACTTTAACTAATAGACCCCATTTTTATATCCCTCACCATGGCATATTCAAGTCATGCTCTGACAAACTTCGTGTCGTGTTCGACGGCAGCTGCAGGAGCTCAAATGCTGTTAGTCTGAACGACTGTTTGCACACAGGCCCAGCTCTTCAACTAGATATAGTCGACATCCTCATGTCTTTTAAGACTCAACCTGTAGTGTTCAGCACAGACATTAAAATGATGTTTAGGAATATACTTATACATCCAGATCAGCGACGGTACCAGTTGATACTGTGGCGATCATCTCCTAAGGAGCCTCTACTCACATATTCCCTAAATACTGTGACCTATGGTTTGAGGTCAAGTCCCTACCATGCAATCCGCACAATACTCCAGCTGGTTGACGGTCACCGCTACCCCGCAGCCGCTCAAGTTTTACGTAGGTCCATGTTCGTTGACGATATCCTCACGGGTCACGACTCCATAGAATCGGCCCAAGAGCTCCAGAATCCCCCGTTATCTTCCGCGCCAAGCTCCTTTTACAGAAGCTGTGGCTCCTCAAACTAGGATGGGATGAGCCCACTCCTCCTGAGATCAGCTCTGAATGGGAATCCATCTCCCAAGATCTTCCCCAGTTATCAGCTCTTCGCCTCCCTCGACACATCTGCACTAATAAATCATCATCTAATTGCTCCCTCCACGGATTTTCTGATGCGTCCGAAAGTGGGTTTGCTGCGACAGTCTATCTTCGTGAGCTCACTGTCGATGGTCATGTAAATATACACCTGATTCTTGCCAAATCAATGGTCGCCCCAATCAAGAATCGTCTCTCAATTCCCAAGCTGGAACTTTCAGCTGCAGCCCTCTTATCCCAGTTAATGTCTCGTGTATCAGCTCAGTTATCCGCCCATTTCCCCATACACCATAATGTCTGTTGGTCCGATAGCACTATAGTCCTAGCGTGGCTCAATACTCCCCCTCATCGTCTACAGGTATTTGAAGCCAATCGTGTAGCCAAAATAAATTCCAGTTCACCTCAACTTACGTGGAGACACGTACCCACGAACCTCAACCCAGCCGATTGTGCTAGTAGAGGAATATCAGCTTCAGCCCTTTCGACTCATCATCTCTGGTGGTCCCCTTCGTGGCTCAAGGATGCTCCCGAGTCCTGGCCAAAGATGCCTCCTGCTCTAGGCCACCATGCTTTACCAGGTCTCAAACCTAAGCACGTACCATCCCTGATAACGGTACCTGGTATAGATATAGATCTGCTCACTCGTTTCAGCTCTCTCGACAAGCTAGTTGGTGTAACTGCTTGTATAAGACGTTTCATCTACAATTGTAGGCTCAAACCAAATGCACGCCGCTCCGGTGTCTTGTCAGCCCATGAACGAAAGGACGCTCTTTTGTTCTGGATCCGCTCAGTTCAACATAACGAGTTCTCTGAGGACATCCATCGTATTAAAACCAATAAGTTATGTACAACAAGGATTAATCGTCTCACGCCCTTCCTAAAGGATAATCTGCTGAGAGTTGGTGGTCGACTCTCTAATGCTTCAATCACGTACAATGCTCAACACCCGCTCATTCTGCAAAGCTCTAGTCCCCTCGTAGACCTCATCATCGACCACTATCACAGGATACACTGCCATCCTGGCGCCGACACATTACACTCTATCCTGCGTCAACAGTTCTGGATATTATCGGCTCGTAGGGTTATTAGACACCGCGTATTCAGGTGTATCCGATGTTTTAGATGTCGCGCTCAGCCTCAGGCCCCGATTTTGGCTGATCTTCCGCCAGATAGGGTAACACCTCAGCCCGTGTTCAGTCAAGTCACCACAGATTTTGCTGGTCCGTTCCTAGTTAAACCCAGCACACTGCGAAACGCGAAGCTACTGAAAACGTACTTTTGTATATTCGTATGTCTCTCAACAAAGGCGGTTCACTTAGAACCAGTCTCAGCACTCACCACGGAAGCCTTTTTTGCTGCACTACAACGATTTATCTCACGTCGCGGCGTTCCGTCTCTTATCCGCTCAGATTGTGGTACTAATTATGTAGGCGCTAGGAGCCACCTTATTGAAGTTCAGCACTTTCTTAACGCGAATAACGATGCAATTACCCACAAACTTGCTCGTCAGCACATAACATGGTTACTTAACGTCTCCAAGGGACCCTGGTTCGGCGCATTACACGAAATTAATATAAAGTCAACAAAGCAGCTCCTCTACCACGTAATTGGTGAGCAGCGCTTCACCTTTGAAGAGTTCTCAACCCTCTTGGCTAGAATTGAGGCTATACTTAATTCTCGGCCCATCAGCCTAATGTCCTCCGACCCTTTAGATTTTGAACCCTTGACGGCCGGCCACTTTCTCATAGGTCGGCCTCTCACTGCTCTCCCCGAAGAGCCCCTAACGGACAGACCATTGTCTCCCCTTAGACGCTTTCAGCTCATAAAAGCTCTCTCTCAGCGCTTTTGGACTCTATGGACCAACTCCTACCTTCATACCCTCCAAACCCGATCCAATGGCTCTCCACATCTTCTGCTCCTCGAGTCGGTGAATTGGTCCTAATCAAGGAGGACGACCTACCACCCCTTCAGTGGAGACTTGGAAGAATTATCCGCACTATACCAGGGAAGGATGGAGTGGTTCGAGTGGTGGACCTGGATACGGCCACTGGACATCTGCGGAGACCTGTGTTCAAGATCGCAAGGCTCCTATTGGATTCAGCTCAAGATGATGGATCTGTCCCGGCCCCCCAGGATGTTCTCGCCAATAGCGAGACGTCTGCAAAAAAAAAAAAAAAATCGATATAACGTGTACCGGCGCGCGCGCTATAAAGTTTAAATATATTCTGCTCAAGAAACGCGAGTGTGATCAAGAAACCCCGAATCAGCTCATTGCTTCCCGTGTCGTGATAAAACAAGAAGTGCCACGAGTGCCGAGAACCCCTGGCGCCTTCCACCAGCTCCTAACCATCACCAACCCGTGAGTACATTTCCACCACTTCCCCTTACCTCAGCTTACCTCACCGCTGTATGTATGCGTCGCACCAAGGCGCATATAATACACGTAGGTTAACTATAATATTTGTTTTAGTTAAATTATATTTATAATAGGTATATTTCTTAATATTATTATATAGCAATATGTCTGATTACAGTGACTGTGAAAGTTATAATTTAGCGAGCAGCAGTGATAGTAGTTTTGCTAGCATACCATCGTTGTCTGAATACCTAAAAGTACAGTTTTCTGATGTTCCTAGGAATTTTAATGTCATTCATATCAATGCTCAAAGTATTCCGGCACACTTTTCAGATATGCTGGCTAGCTTTAGTTGCAAAAATTTACACGCTATTCTGGTTTCTGAATCTTGGCTAAAACCATGTCTCTCCTCCTCTTTATACTCCCTCCCTGGGTTTGAGCTCATAAGAAATGATCGCGCGGCCGGTAGTGGCGGAGGAGTGGCTATATATGTATCTTCGGAATCATTTTCCTTTCCATATTGTAAACATATCGCCACAACCCCCTCCATTGCAGGCGGGTGAGCATCTTTTTATAGAAGTCGAACTCAATCATACTAAAATCCTTCTCGGTGCATACTACTGTCCTTCCCTGAGAATCAACTTTTTCTTTTCCTTTGAAAATCTGCTGGAGAACCTAATCCCATCCTATAACCATACAATAATCATGGGTGATTTCAACACCTGTCTTCTAAAAAATGACTCTCGATCCTCCTCTCTTATCTCGATACTACAATCTACTAACATGTTCACACTCCAACTAAACGCTACTCATCATTTTCCTAACTCTATTCCCTCTCTGCTCAATCTTATCCTAATCTCCTCTGAAGATCACGTCGAAAAGTACGGTCAGTACTCCGCCAAAGCGTTCTCCTATCATGATCTTCTATTCCTTTCCTATAAATCCAGCCCTCCTAAACTAAAACCTAAAATACTTATGCTACGCAATTTTGGTGATATGGATTTGAATAACTTGCTTGAGGATGTCAGTAGTATTAACTGGACACCACTGTTAGCAGCAGTTTCGGTAAATGATAAAGTCGACATTTTCACCACGTCTATTCTACAACTGTATGATAAACATGCTCCCGTACGACCTGTCAAATTAAAACATGCGCCATCTCCATGGCTAACAAGCGAGATCAAAGATCTTCTGTCAAAGAAAGCTGCAGCGAAGTATAAATTAAGGATAAGGCCTAGCGAAGTTAATAGGGAAAAGTATATATCTGTGCGGAATCGCTGCAATAAGGTGTGTAGACGCTCAACGCCAACACATTCATCACAGTGTACAAAATAACGACCCAGCTAAAGTCTGGAAATTCCTCAGGAAACTTGGAGTTGGAAAATCAAAGGATTATGTCATTCCAAAAACATTAAACACTGATTTGCTTAATCAACACTTCACTGCCCTGTCCAATTTTGATAGGACAATTTTGATAAATAATCTTTCACTCATTCCAACGTCTAATTGTACTCCTTTCAGTTTTAATCAATTCTCGGCTTGTGATGTTAAGATGAGCATTTTGGGTATCATTTCTGACGCAGTTGGAAGCGATTGTATCAGCCGTAACATGATCCTCTCTATCCTTGATGAAATTCTACCCATCATCACCCATATCTTGAACCATTCGGTATCAACCGGAATTTTCTCATGTACTTGGAAAGATGCCCAAGTTACTCCTATACCAAAGAAACCAAATCCATAATCCTTTTCTGATTACCGTCCAATCTCTATATTATTTTATTATTGTATGTAATTAATATTATATTATTATTATTCATATACATATATATATATATATGTGTGCGTATCTATTATTGTATATACTATATGTGTATTTGCATTCATTCAAATATGTATATTTATTTAGTTATATAAATCTAAAATATTGTCAACACCTCAGCTGCCCAATCTCTCTTGACACTAAATCGATCCTAAGGTTGTCTGGTAGAGATCGCTTTTAGCGATAAGACCGCCCATTGCACGTTAATGTTTGTAACTAAGATCTATTGTAATTCCTAAAGTGTACAGTAAAGAATATTCTAATCTAATCTAATCTACGTAACGACATATGTTTTGGCTTATCCATGTGGGATATAAAGTGATAAGATGATATCTATCTATCAAGCAAAGCTGGTGTCACATAAATTTATGCCACCATCTACCCACCAATAAAAGTGCTAAGATTGAACAACTATTTTTAAAGTAAACGAGTTAAATTTTCATCCATTGAAATATATAAATAAGCAACGATTCTATTAACAAAGTAAAAGTAGAAGCTTTAAATCAAGGCTGCGCTAAATTAGATGTTCAGAGTAATAAACAGTGACATCACTACATGTGCGGTATTTATTTTAAACATAATTAATGTTTGGGAAAACATTTAAGGTAATTATATTGATCCTAACTAACTTCTAATGAATTGTAAGGCCAGGTCTGTTATGACAGGAAAATCTTCTTTTGGTACGAATTTAAAGAAATTCGTAAAATATTCTGAGAATTGTGCTCAAGATGAAAGTTTTTAGGCAAAGAAGTTTTTAGTGTAAAATTATTGCACTGCGTTAACTAGACAATAGCAGGATAAGTAATTATTTCAGTCAAACTGATTATGAAAGATTTAAAAAAATATATATATATATCTTGCTTTTTTACCCTCAAAGTCCTGAAGTCTGAAAAATAATAATTGTCATATCCTCTACTACCTTCTTATTTACTTATTGTTATATAGGAAAGGAACTAATATTCATTCAAATATTTTAGTAACAGTTTTTTTTATCTTTGTGTTTCTTGGCACATCCACGAATATATTTATTTAAAGTAGAATATTCCAACACTGGGATATACTCCAACAATATGATTTTCTTTCCATCATCATCATTATTTTGTTAATCAATTGTATGAGTGTAATTTATAAATTACAATTACAAGTAAACAGAGTACACACTGTAACTTAGTATTTGTATTCTCCTTGGTACACACATGTAACTAATACACATCCTACGCTACTTGTGGGGAAGTGACAGTATAGTTATGATAAGTTTTATACATTTTAAAGTGATAACTTCTTACGCTTCATTACGTAACGCGTTAGGGAACGCATATGACAGCAGTAGTTTAGTTTAGTTTAGTTTAAGTTATCACTTCTGTCGTGCGTCCCAAGACGCAAACGTTTTTTTTAATTGTCTGATCCCCAATTCTCGGACTTGCTTTCGCGGGTCATTTAAATATGTGGCCTGCAGGCATATAGTTATGTATAGATAATAATATTTATTTATATATATACATGTAGTTTTGTGTACTTGTCGGTACCGTGAACGTAGTACCTTTGGGTAGTGCGTATTTTTTTTTAATATCCTAATGGTAGAACATATTACAATGTACCTTCATAACAATAAAACGTATATGTTTAAATAAGCAGTAAACTCTATGTATACACACACTACCTTTCAAAATCTACGTATCCAATAGTGTTTGTTTTGATAACTGTACAGGTATTTTCTTTCCACTAGAGAGACTATAGCAAATATGCATAGATTTTTATGTTATAGCAACCATCGTAACGCATCGAAAATCGTAAATTTTATCATATTTAAAGCGGGTAAATGTAGTTGATGGAGGGAAATGAACTGGATTTTATGTGTGTGAGGGATAGAACGCTTTCAAAAATGACGTGCAACTGATTCAAATTTTGGATTATGTTAGCTTTGTTGAACGTTATTTCTTCACTTGAATTGCCTCGGTCATGTCACGTACGTGACCGAGGCAATACTTAATTTGACCTAAACCGATATTTATTTTTCAATACTACTAATTTCAGCTAAATTGCATGTATGACATCGTAAATATAGTTAAGAATAAGTTGACCAAAGCAATTGCTGTAGTCATTTTGCAAAAGACACGATAATTCACACTCTACCTAAATGTTTATTGTGGTGATACTGCTAGTCATATTGTGAGAAAACACTAGGCGTTAGAAGTTCTCCTTGAGCGATGACCTGTATGTTGGGGATAAGATGCTTATCACAGAAAAAACAAAAAAAACACTATTTGTGATAGTATGAGTATCTATACATTTTGTATAAATTCCTAATTCCCATTATAAATCAAAGTAAGCGAAAATCACCTCTTACGTAATAATTGATAAAAAAAGAAATATAGATATACAATAAATAATTAATAAAATGTGAACAGATTATAACAGAGAACACGAAGTAGTAAAACTGTAAAAGTGACATAAAATTTTATAGAGAGTCATGATTAAGTCTTTTGTAAAGTTACGACACGGGAAAGGTATTCAGCAGTAATGAAAAATTATGTTACTATCGTAGATAGTTTTAAAACCCATTAAATTATCTTCCACATACATAGTCACAAGACGTAAAATGTAGCGAGGTAGGAGTTTTATAAAATTTAAATTTTGATGATGTTGATCAATAAAGCCGAAACATACTCTCATATTTTGTATACACTAGTTCAGTGATAAATAAAAAATCGACAACGTTAGTTTTTTAATTAATAACACGACCAGACTGGTCACCTGATGGTAAGTGACTGCCGCCCGCCAACGCTCTTGGGACTATTGAGTTGCACGTGTATGGACACAAGTCTGAATCGCAAGACCGTTGCCGGGCTTTGAGTGTGTTCCAAGGAAAGTGGGGATGTTTAGGCCCATTTTTACCTAGATAGATTGATAATTCTTTATTTGTACACCATTATAACAGTCAAATTATACTACATACTCGGGTCAGACAAATAACGGACAAAGGGCGTCCTTATTGATAAATGCAATTTCTTCCAGACAATCTTAGGATGGATCATATTGATACGAAGAGACAAATGTAACTCGAGGTGCATTTCAAAAATGTTTAGAAAAACTATAGTAACTTCTTTATAATTATTAATAAAGAAGGTAATGAACCTACAAAAACACTATGCTTATTTGTATAAACATGTAACATATATACAAACACGCAAACCGACCATGGTATTACTCCCGTCGAAAAACCCCCAAGTACGTAAGCCTGGCTCTCCTAGCTCTAATTTGTAGAAATTAGCCCTTTCCACTGGTCCACTTTTCCGCTTAGTCAACGGCAATAAATGCCCCTTGGACAAAAATTGTGTGAGCAATACGTGCTATACATACATACGTCACTAGTAATACGTCACAGTGTATAAATACGGTATCAGCTTACATCTCGAACCACTTCATCGTGTGATAGTAGAACACTCTACGAGAATATATGACATCATAAACTACGTCGCTAAGCTTCATTGTTTGTGTATTATTGCTTTTGGATAAAACAAATGGCTCTGTGAACAGACCACTACAGTGTACAGGGAAAATATGATAGAAGTATGATCGAAGTCGTAATCGTGAGTTATTTGTATTGCAAGGTTTTGAATCGGACATGTTATTGGTGTGGACTTTGGTGTAAAGAGACAGGATTGAATATATCAATAACCAAATGAGGTTTTCGGTATAGTACAATAGCGCCACCCAATCCCGTGGATGTCGTAAAAAAGGTGACTAATTGACAGGGCAATTGACTTACCGCCTATTACGTAAGGGGGACTAAGTTATGAATATAGGCGAGAGTGTATGTATGTGTGTATGTATGACCTTCAAGCCTTTAAGAAAAGAGCGTACTCCTACTTAAAATGCCGGCAACGCACTTGTAACTCTTGAGTTGCGGGTGTCCATGGGCGGACGTCGTTACTCACCATCATATAGCTCGTTTGCATATCGCATAAAAAAAATGTACATGCCAATATGTTCTTATGTCAATATGTATATACCAATATGTTCTTACGAACTTCACGTTTGTGAGTCTGCGTATTAGTGCACGAAGTAATTTGTAGAGAGAAAAATGTAAAGAGAACCTACTCGATGGATTTTCATAAACAGTCTATAAATAATTTGTTAATGAAAGTGCTACGGGCAACATTTCATACTTTTAATTTATATTTACGTACGTGGGTTACATGATGCCACTTCTACTATATCGTTCGAATAATAGTTTTCATATGTAGCAACTCTTAAGGTAAACTTTTCAGCGACGCTTTAACCTCCTATTTCATTTTAGATATTTACGATTGACTTTTGTAATAAATGTGGTAAATGTACAAAAGCTTAAAAAAAATATTTGGTGGACTTCGAAGGATTTAGATAAGGAAGGAAATAATAGTATCAAACTGTAGATAAAAATGTGGATTGGTTTGTATATGAAGACATAACGTGCCCGAAAAGTAAAATTATATTAATTCATTTCTTCTAGCCAAAAGAGTCAATAATTTAAAATCAGAACCATAATAAATAAATGTAGCTTAATTGACTCCTTAACATCAGGTAAATGCCAAATCGGTGTACCCTTTTGTGTAAACAATCGGTGTAAACAGACAGAATGCCTGACTGACACACAGACGTCCAGATGAGAAATATGTTTTATTTTGACATAACAATAATAGGGACACAATCAAATTTATTTAAGAAAAGCTGTTTTAATGATATTACAACAGACACTTTAATTTCATTCATCTGTATAAATATTTATAGATATATTAACCACTAACAAAATAGATTAATACCTAGGTACGTAGTTAGGTATGTCTAAAGGTTACAGCACATTATAAAGGGATCATAAAATCTCCGAGTGGTGAACAATGTTATCAATGCAAAGTATCTTGTAACACGCGCCATCCTAAATTTTCGTGCTGTCGTTCATGGTAAAGACACAATGAGAGCAAACAAAATTTTTTTTTTTTTTCAATAATATAGGACAAAATATACAAGTATATTAGTATAATATATAGTTATAATAAGTATATAACTATAATAGTGGTAGAATCATCCTTAGGTACGAAGGGACCGGCTCGACCAATACCACGGTCTCACAGAAAACCGGCGGTGAAGCAATTTAGTGAAATCCACGAAATTACTGAAGTCTCCGGAGGTCCAACTCCCCCTTTCTTTTTTTATCTTATCTTACCACCCTCAAAGGCGGTCAGCACACTTGCGACTCTTGAGTTGCAGGTGTCCGTGCACGGCAGTTGTCACTTACCATCAGGTGACCCGTCAGTTCATCTGTCAACCTACATATATAATAAAAAAAAAATTAAATAGGAAGTATCTTTATAACAAATGTAGTCAAAATCGATTTACCATTTAACCGTGAAAGGAACCATACATACAAATAGATGACGTTACATTCTTATTGACAATATTAGTATTTATGAGAAAAAGAGAGGGGCAATTTTATCATTTGTTTTGTTTTTGCAGGGTACGTTTGGTTGAACTTCACGAATTTGTAAAAAAAAATACTTTAAGTGTATGATTATCTTGGTAGTTTGATCTGTTAAATGGTAGAAATGCACATGAGTGCCTCACCAAGAAAGTTTTTCTTAAGAAAGAAATTTTGACCTTTGAGAATTTGTGATGCTTACTTAACGCTAACCTAAACGTAAACGTATATAACGTCCTAAAGATGCCACAAACTCTAATATTCATGTAATTTTGTCTATCAGTAAGCTCATTCTTACACCATTTAAATAAGATGTATAATTCTACTAACAATATCTTTTTAAGATGTTATAATATATTATTTTTAAAACAATTGTTGCAGCTTTTAAACGTTTTCTACTGAACAGTTTGAGTTCAGAGCTTTGAATATTACTACTACCGGTTATGAAACGATTGTATTTGAAAATTACTCAATACTAACTAATGTTATAAATGCGAAAGTGTGTTTATTGGTTTATTACGCTTACCTACTCTACCAATCATTATAATATATGCATACACGTTGCAAAGTGTACAGAAATGGACTAAATTTACTTGTTTAATAAAACTTCTAACAATGATCCAGTTTACCAAAATATAAAAATTAAATAAACGCATAATGACATCGCAACTATAGACAGCTTTGTGAAATGTAAAATAATTATTAAATATGTCAGATAATTAAGTGCCGAACCTGAGTGGATCTACAAACGCCAACCGTTTTGCTACCTTTCGTCCAGAAAATAAGAATTGAAGCATAGCTAAAATAAGTATGTTTAATAGCAACATTATAAGTCTCTTCTATTATATTCTATAGTGTTTAAGCAAGCGAAGCCGCGAGCGAAAGCTAGTTCAGAAACTATTTTCTACAGCGTTCTCCTTATACTACCTTTTCAGAACTCATTGTGTGGTCCTCTTTAGAATCTAAACAGCAACTTTAGGGGTGGTTAACGTTCCACTTAATTGTTCGTAAAACAAAAGTTTCTACAACCGATAACGTACGGAGCACCCGCTCGATATAACTTACAAGTTCTTTGGTAGAGCAATGCTACCGAACCCACTTGTTTAGGGACGAGTATGTAATTATAGGAGTACACAAGTTTGTGAGAGTCATAGGAGAAAGGGTTCACTAAGTATGTAAGTATTTTATAATTATAGATATAATGTTATTTAGTGAACACACGATAGATGTTCTAAGTTCAGTAAGATATTAAATATCAAAAAAATTGAGAAGGTTCTTATGTTCTTTTAATATGAATTCACATTAACTATTAAACTTTTTAAGTTTAATGTGCACTTACAAAAATTTATAGATTAACTTTTTAACTTTTTAAGTTTAATAGTTAATCTAAAAATTTTAATTAAATTGTTGTAAGTGCACTAAATCATTTTTCCAAGTCTATTTTTGTAATTACCAATATTCTGACCTTTTACAATATACATACAAACCATGAGATTTTCTTCTATTACACTCATACTATCTATACTATATACATACTCATATCTTTTTTTTTTTTTTTTTATACTATAGGGGGACAGACGAACAGACAGGTCACCTGATGGTGAGTGACACCGCCGTCCATGGACACTTGCAACTCATATCTGATTACAACAGAGGAAATCTACAGGTAATATGTACATACAGGTAAATTAGCTTGGAGAAATTTTTGCGTTTGTAGTAGTGTATGGTCAGCAAATAAAAAAAAAACAACATTTTATTTTTATTTTTTATTTTTTTAAAGGTACGTTTGAGGCTGGAGCACACCAAATGCGTACACGGCTACGCATACGCACCACGTACTAATACGGACGTGAAAATGTGTATCCACTGCATTGTAATCTATGGAACTGTATGAGGCAGACAAGCCAGTTCCAAACATTACAAGCAGTGAATGCCGGTTTTCACTTCAGTGAAGACGTGTATGAATTAGGTGTTCTCCGGCCATAAATGTTTTATTCTAATAATTCATCAACCCCAGGCATATCACAACCATCCCCATCCTCGCTTTCATCAGATGAATTATTTAAATTAATTGTGATTCGTTCTGATATTGTGTCTAAAGCTGCGTCTCTACCCTGATTTTTGTTTTCCTCCTCAATAGCATGCAGACAAACTTTTCTCCATTCCTCTACAGTTATGGCGTTCATTTTTTCTTCAGCTAATGACATTATAACCTTTATATTCATTGCGACATTCTTTTTTGCGACATATGTTTTCACTATCTCCCATATATTTTCTATAGGATTAAACTCCGGATGGTATGGTGGTAAACGCAGCACAGTATGACCGTGCTGTCGTAATATTTCGTCTATCTTGTACTCTACAAATCTCGCCTTGTTTTGCAGAATCAGTTCATATAATTGAGGCTTAAGCAACGTGGATGAATTCTCAATGTTTCGCAATGTCAGCCAGTCAATCATTTGCTGTTTTCTAGAATTACTATTCGGTGCAGGATTTTGTATTGAGTTATGATATGGTGCGTTGTCAACAATAACAACACTATTTGGTTGTAAGCTATGTATTAATTGAGTTTGAATCCACCTTGAATAGTTGTCATAGATAGATAGATAGATAGAATACTCTTTATTTGTACACCATTCTTACAGTTAAATACAATAGATACAGTACAAGTGTCAACTATATAATGTACAAATGGCGGCCTTATTGCTATATGCAATCTCTTCCAGGCAACCTTAGAATGGATTATAATCATTCGGAGAGACAGAGGTAGTTGCAGGATCATAATTCATATTGTCGTGGTAATCTCCACTTTTTTGGTTGGCTTTAAACATAAGCAATGCATTTGGTATAAAGCCATCCATACCAGCGGCATGAACAATGATTAAGCGGTTGCCTTTCGATATATGTTGCTTCTAACCTGAAGTGCTTCCATCTGACCAAGATTTCGAGAGGGTATGTGATGTATGTATATATGTTTCGTCGGTGTAAACAATTGGTCGGCGTTGTTCGCGATATTCAGCAATTTTCATCAAATAATTAATTAGCAAGTATCTAATTTCGTGTTTTTCCATAAGAAGTTTCCGGTTATCTTCTGTTTGCTTCCAATTAAAACCTAATGACATGACGTGTTTTCGTAACGTGCTGACACAACCTTTATAATCGATATCTTCTTTCAATTTTGTGTGCAAAGTTTTCAAAGTGGGAACTTCTTTATTTGTGATGTGGAAGTCATGAATTGTTCTTCTGATAACTTGCTGATCAAAGTTATCGATTACTATTGTAGGTTTACGATTCGGTTTCTTTTTAGGAGATTTAAATGTTACTTCCTGATCTGAAGGACGACATTTGCTTTCTGATACTACCTTTCTGACGGCTGCTATTGAAATTCCTGTTGATTTAGCAACTAATTGAGTGGGGGTCATAATACTGCTCGGGTTGTTATTACACTCATTTTCGAAATATTTGTACAAACAGTACAAAACTTCTTTAGTTTGAGAAGTCAAAGGCTTGCCTCGACCATGTTTTAACACTGGAGCCATTTTGAATTAACTATATAAAGTTACAACACTTACACACAAATTAAACACTTCAACAAATATTATAACAATAACAACAATCAACAAATACAAAGTATAACAATTAACGTAATAATTATAATTTTTGAATGAAATGTGTGCTTTATGTTCTAACAGTACCAAGCGACTGACGCCGGACTGCACGTGGCACCTGCGGACAGCGTAAACTGGTTTATTCTGGTTTTGTGCGTGTTTCCACTTTCCACTATCAAGTGACGATTTTTTGCTTTAGATTGAAATATCTCGGAAACGGTGCGTCCTAGGCCAAAAATAACAAAAAAATTGACACCCCGTAAGCTCCCCCGGAGTTTTAAAAACCTAGATGAAAGGAAAAAAAAAATATATATCGGTCTCTCTTCTTTGAAGTTTCACTTCTATCGTGTGTGAATCGCACACACACCTTTTTTGTTTTATAAAGTCAAAACCTTTTTCTTTAAAATAAAAACTTGTTTTTATTGAAAACAAAAATCAGAGTGTTGCTAGGGATAAGTATAAAATTAAATAGTAATGTTAGGATATCGAAACATTTTTGTATAGGCCAGAACGATATAGTGGAAACGCGCTCTAAGATCTGAGTAATATACACACCACTACATATGCAAAAATTTCTCGAGACTAATTTCACTGTACATATATGACTCTTGAGTTGCGGGTGTCCATGGGCGGCGGTAGTCATTTACCATCAGGTGAACCGTCCGCTCGATTGCCCCTATTGCATAAAAAAAAGATTTCATCAAAACGTTTTAATTACTTTGTAGACCTACCTACATACTCTTCTTTTTTGGCAATCGGTTACTAATTAATACTGTAAAGGTAATTCAAAGAAAAACGATTCTATCGAATTTCTACAAAACCATTTAGACCATTAGCCATCAGAATCATTTTGCGGAAAAAATAATGCGTAAGTAAGTGAGGATAAAATTGGTATATTCCTTGATTTTCATTACGAGAGAGGAAGGCAATTAATATCGTTCATGTTTTTCTCACCAGTAACTAAGATAACGGTTCTTAATTTAGGCGTTTTCCTGCTCGTAGACAGGAGGGATAAGGAAGTTAGCGCAAAAACTGTGAAAAGATACAAGAGATACTTGTATTAAAAATAGAAAGAAAAGAAAGAAAGAAAATATATTTATTCAAAACTCAAAGGCTAAGTGCCTTGTGTAAGTACAAAATCCTTCCTTAACATCCTGCAATCCTTAACAAATTCATCAAAACGTCAGTGCTAACAAGTACCATTGTATCAGACAAAAATGGCCGTTAGCTCAGCTTTGTGTTACCTTGTAAGAAGAAGCGCTGGTATTATGCTAACACTTAGTGAATATCCCCGACAGAGAGCCATCTTATGGTATATACATATATATAAGAGTGAGTGAGAGAGAAAGAGTTCCTACATAGAGTATAATACATAACCAACTTAATCAAGGCTTACTGAAGTACAGGTTGTATAAATAACATTATTATGTGTATATATGTATAATTGTATATATTTAAAATATACGATTTGTCCGTTAATTAAATTAAGAACATGATTTCTAACGTGTTCGTGTTTCTCGGAAGCTTCCTTCTTCTCGGAAGCTTCCTTCTAAGGGTTTACCCGGTTCCTCTGCAATAGACTCGTGATGGAACACCGTGTAGTTTTAGTCGGTTCGAGTCCGACATACCACTTCACTGTTGGCTCCAGGGAGATGATGACCCGTGGGGGTTCCCACACGATAAAAGAAAAAAAAAAGCGTGTTTGTGTTATGTGCAGAGACTAAACAAAACGTCATGTCATTCCTATTTAATCTGTGCCCAGTACGCGGGGTTTTCAGTAGTTCTAAACAAAGAGAAAACTGATAAAAGTCATAGTTTTAAAATGATTAAAAAAGCAGTCGCTTATCTCCAGCGAAAAGTGAACGTTAATTTTTTTAGTCAGTCAGATTTTTGTTGTGGAACTGATGTAAATTTTCATTATGACTCTTAAAATATTTTTAAAGTAATGTAACATAGTAATAGACTAAATAAGGATAGTTTTTTTGTTTTGGTTTAAACAAACTTATCTTTGTAAGTACCTGTACATTCGAATAAATAGGCGATAGGCTGATGTGACAGTATTTTTTAAGGAATAAGGCTACAAAACATCACTCTGCGATCCTTAAAAGCAAAGCGAAGTGACTATAAAAGCAGTTGAAAATGTAGGGAACAACTAATGTATCTATAACATTAAATTATACTCAAAATGAGTCACAACTATGAAATATAGTAACTTAATATTATAAATGCGAATAACACATTGTTCTTTACAACTTAATTACTGCACTGATTACATAAATACATATATACGTTCATGCCTGTGTCCGTGAAGGGATAAGTAGAGATGTATTAAACACAAATTTTGCCATTTATACGGACAATTATGAAAATGTGCACAATAATAACCACGCCCTGTACCCACCGATGAATTATTTTGTTATAATGAAATTTCGTATATTGTTTCTCAAAGCCAAATCTCAAAGAAGCTCAAAGCTTTTATATATTTTAATTTTCGAAAATATATAAAAGCAAAACGTTATCTATAAATTTCTATTATTTTATGACTATGTAGTATTCTTTAATATACGATACTACTGCCAATGGACATTTTAAATTATGTATTTCTTTATTTTCACTGTTGTTACATTCGGGCAGATGGACAGTTAACAGTTTTATGACACACAACGTTATTTCCAGCTCAAATGTGCACTCTGAGCAGTCATCAATACTCAGAACTGTACCATAGTAGAAAAAGTTTCGAGTGGGTTCTAGAATAATAAATTCTCTAGTTGTTAGTTAGTAATTATTATATAATTTGTTTACTAAACTAGTTCTTATCATCTAGCCTTTATCATCTTCTATCCTATACCTTAACAGGTTGCTGTTAAAAAAATATTCAAACGTTCACGCTTCACGCTTTAAAGTATAATAACTACCATAATCTGAGGTGAAAAATTTATGTTGTCACAATTTAAATAGATTGTTTGTACAAACGGTGTATTTTATTATAAAACTATTGCGGTTTTTATTTCAGTAGAAATAAAAAACACCTGTTACTCGACAGTTTTGTATTTGTAGTTAATATTTAATAAATGTCCGTAGCGGGTCAGTTATGTGTATGCCGATTAGGGAAAAGAAGTATAGAAGGTGACGAACCGAGGCCAGTCTTCTGTTCTTTCGTAAACCGATGGAAAAAGAATGAGATAATGAAAAATAAAACAGATCTTAAGGAGATATATGTCACTGAAGACTTTCCAAAAGAAATACAGGCCAAAGGAAGGCATTATAGGCGGAGTTGATAGAAGAAAGTCAAAAGGGGAAAATAACGTTTTTGAAATATGATAAGTTTGTAGTAAAGGAAAAATAAACAACTAACGAAAAAATAACACGGGAAACTTCTTCACCGCATTCTTCCAACTAAAAAAAGCAAGCCACCGTACACTTTAAGGCCAATAGAACCAACGCATTGGACGTCATGAGAATGAGATCAACTCCCTAACTAACGTCCCAACAAACAAGCAACAGTAGCAACTAATTCCCGGCGATCAGAAAATACAACAAAACAAAGAAACAAGAATACATTCAATAAGAAAATTACACTCTCCCGCAGGCTGACTGGTCATCGTGGAGGAGAACGACCAGTACCCTCTAAAGATAGATAAACAAAAAAGTCCCCAGAGAAACTCATTGAACTAGAAACAGCAATTGACGAAATTCATTGGGATATTATTGGAATAAGCGAAGTGAGAACACTTGGGGAAGGAATAGAAGACCACGGGAAGTATGAAGTATATACTGCATTGCAAGAGAGAAATACCAGGGCAATACGGTGTTAGTTTTTTGATAACAAGGAAATCTACCGAACGAATCGAAGAATTGAAAGGCATATCCGAAAGAATAGCAATACTCAACATCAAACTTCCCGTACAAAACAGCAAAGATGAATTATGGTCAATTATTCATGTTTACTGAAGCAGATAAAAACAAGATATAAACAAAATAGAAGAATTCTACCAGAAATTAAAAAAAGTACTGTTGAGAATCAACAGTACAGCTCACAAAAATGTAATAATAATGGGTAATTTTAATGGACAAGTTGGGGAATTTCAGAGTGGCGAAGAGTAAATTGTTGGAAGACACGGTAATGGCAACAGGAGCAAAAACGGGCAAAGATTGGTTAACTTCGGTTTAGAAAACAAACTAAGTATTCTGAATAGTTTCTTCAACAGGAAAAAGAATAAGAAACGGATGTTGACTAAAGGGACTCTTTAAAAATGAAATCGATTATAATATGACCAATAAACCAAAAGTTTTTAAGGATCTGTTCATTTCACATAATCAATCAATTTATCTCGGACCATAAAATGATACTGCAGTGCTACGTTACGAGGGACACATACAAAAAAGTCAAAGGTTGCACACTAAATGAGTTCCCTATGTGAACATAAAAGAAATAATGTAGAGATAATTACCAGCTTAAAAGAGATTCTAGAGAGAAGAGAAGAAAAAGAATACAATAAATCAATTGAGGTGACATACTGTGATTTTGTTAATACTCTCAAAACTGAAGCTCAAAAAGTGTCTACAAATACTAAAGCCACACTATCCAACAAAACAATTATATTACTTAAAGAAAAAAAAATGCTTTTAAAAGGCAATAAAAACACAGAAACATGAAAAGAGGTCGCAGAAATAAGTAAAAATATCAACAAAATATAAGGAAAGACAAAGCAAAAAAGGGCAAATATTTTCCAATATCATGTTAAGAAAACAAGTGGAGTAAGGAAAGCATTCAATAAACTAGAATCGAAAAAGAATTGGACTTCAAAAATGAAGGACAAACAAGGAAGCAGTACTATAAAAAGATCAGATATATTAAATATTGCTACGGAATATTGTATAGTAAGGAGCTGTACACAAGCAAAATAAATAAACTTGCTACGACTATGACAAACGACACGCAAGATACTGAACCTATACCGCTTATTCTAAAAAAAGAAACAGAAAGAGCTATTACTACGCAGAAGTTAGGAAAAGCACCTGGTCCCGATCAAATCACCTATGAACTGCTTAAAATATTCATGCCGGTAATTGTCCCAAAATCGATTAATTTGTTTAACGAAATAATAACAGCAGAAGTTACCCTAGAAGATTGGATGAAATCTGTGATAGTTTTGTTGCACAAAAAGGGGACAAAGGAGATATTGACAATTATAGACCAAAAAGCTTTATGTCTAAAATATATAAGGTCTTCTCTAAAATACTATTGTTAAGAGTAACTAACACCCTTGATGAAAATCAGTCCAGGGAGCAGGATTTAGGAGCAACTCCTCGACCATTGACCACATCCACTGACACAGTCCTACGCATCAAACCATCAAGAAAAGAGCGTAATTCTACCTAAAAGGCCGGCAACGCACTTGTGACTCTTGAGTTGCGGGTGTCCATAGGCGGCGGTAGTCAAAAACTTTAGAAATACAGAAAATACAACAATACATATTATTTGGATTTCGTAAACTTCAACAATGCGTTTGATTCCCTGGAATACCACTACATATGGGAAGCATTAGAACAACAACGGGTCCATAAAAAGAAGCACATACGCATACTAAAAAATATTTATGGGAAAAGCACAGCACAAATAAAACTGGAAAGGTCTGGTCAAGAGTTCCCGATAAAAGAGGCGTTCGTTAAGGTCACCCTATTTCGTGCGACTATTGCGCCCGTCATATGGACTCGACACCAACGAAGCCATTCGGCCTGTATTCAGCGATTGGGTCGGAGGCACGGCTGCCTGTCATATAGGGTGACGCAGGTGCTTACCGGTCACGGATGTTTTGGGAAGTACCTGCGGGACATTCGCAGGGAGCCGGACGCCCGGTGCCACCACTGTGTCAATTGCGAGGTAGACACGGAGTGGCATACGGTACAAGAGTGTACTGCTTGGGTTGAGCCGTGCCATGCCTTAGTAACAGAGATAGGGACTCACCTCTCAATCACAGCGCTTGTGAGCGCCATGGTTGGGAGCGAGAGGTCATGGGATGCAGTGGTCACCTTCTGAGAAACTGTTATGACACAAAAGGTAGCTGCGGAACGGGAGAGGGAAAAATGACTACCCTCTCCATCCGTAGACGCACCGGACGTCGAAGGAGGGCCGAAAATGCCCAATTCCGCCCTCCGTAAATGGACCAGAGGGCGGAGTACGTGGGGCACAGTCCACCACCCTAAACGTATAACGGGTCCTCTCACACGCACACGAGTCTAAGAGTGATGGTGGGGGAAGAGGAACCTTTCCCCCCTTCAAAAGGAGATGGGGTCACCTGCTAGCCGTGGAAGAATGTCGTGTTCCCACGGCAATCGGCAGCAGGTGCGAAGAAGGAACACCGTGGTGGTTTTAGCCGGTCAAGTCCGGCACACCCCTCCGCTGATACCTCCGGCGGAGGATTCCGAAATTTTTGATGACCTTGAAAAAATGCTACAGCAATTATCAGACGAAATCTAACAGAAATAAAGGCATATTTCATTTATTTTATTTAAATGACTGACTGCATCCCTAGTCTAATATTCCTTTTAGTCCTTACTTTACGTCCAGCTTTGAACAAAGAGGAAAATGCGTATTGAGTTAGTGGAAGGTGATGAAACCTAGACCATACTGCTCAAATGTTGGAATAGAGTATAAGTCCGTAAAATAAAAAAAAAATGATTTAAAATTAATCAACACAAATCCTACTACTGATAGAAACTAAACACGTGGGGTGTTTAGTTTATATCATTATTTTTAGTATTGCAATATACAAATACGGTGGTTATGTTTCTTGTTCCTCTCTAAATAAGATACTCAAATAATTTGATTTGGAATAATATTAATGACGTGTATTTTATTACAATAACACAGGAATATTTTACGATCTACAAAGCCCAGCTCAAATCTTGAATAATATTTGGCAAGCGAATAATAAAGTGGTGAAACTTTAATAATAACGAAACTAGTTTCATTTCTAAGGACGAGCTCAATAACATTCGAGTTCTTCATATTCGAAACCAATTTATATTTGAAAAATAAATTAATCCGCTTAACAAATCATAAAAGTTTCTTCAACCCAATTATTTATTAAGTTTAAATGAATTGATCCATCTAATCCATGTTCCAATTAATTTAGTTTTCAACATTATGAATCATTTTTCATTGTTTTAATTGAAAACATGTAACGTCAATTATGTAGCACCTATTAATTGGAAGGGGTTGGTCAATGATTGATATTACTTAATAATTTCAGCTTGCGCTCATGTCTCTTTAATGTTGATAAAGAGGTGCACTTAATATTTAACTTCCTAATTGATAAACAATCTTCCAACCGATTGGAGCAAATAAGAAACGAACAGTCCGGTCCCACTAACCGTCATAGGGTCCAACCATATTGCCGTCAATTGGTCACTCTATGACTGTATACACACTGATAGATAACAGTCCGATCCCTCAGTACACCTTCGGGAACAAATGGAGTAGCTTTACTCATCCGAGAACCACGCGGAAAATTTATAATAGTGTTTAATGTTATTCTGTGGTATTGTTATAACCACAGTTTTTGCCATGTATGAAGTAGAACCTTTTATAAACATAGCTCTTTTCATAAAACGGTCCACCGTTAAACTTTATTTTATATTTCTATAAGCTCATCATGCTCATTGCCCTTTCGCTATTGAATATTGTTGCAAGAATTCTCCATATTAACCTCACAATAAAGCTATCGGTGTAGTTTTCCCTAATTAATTAAACCTATCTAGGCGATTCATTGGGAATCAACCTTTTTATTCGATCCTAACATTACCCATCACACAAAATAGAACTTTATTCACATATAATAAGGCATTGAGTGGTAGTGGACGTTTATCCTTTTAATTTGCAATTTTCCATGTTACTATTTCTGTGGGATTCAGCTAGATAGGAATAAAATCTTTAATTTCCTGAGGGCATAGCCATCTAGATGATATTCGAAATCTCTAAGGAGCATGATTTAATATTATATACATTTTTTCTAGACGTCATTGTCCCGATGTGACATGTATTGGATCTTGGTATGTCCCATTACGTTCGACGTGCGATGAATCGTGTATGATATTTGCCATTATTTTGAGCTCGCATTATCATTTAGATTCATCACCACGTCCTCTTGGTTTGTGAAATGAGGTCGAATCTCCAGACCAGAATATATATGATTAGGACTAAGTAATTAATTAATATTTCTTTAATGAAGTGTTGCGAGCTACAAAAGATATGTAATCGCTTAAACCCGCAATACACAAACAGCACAATAATATGTATGTATATACGATGTTTCTTTATTACCGAATGTAATTCGAAGTGTAAGGTATCATAGTTATAAATCGCCTACATAGTGGAAGTGACATATACGTAGACATAAATTTCGGTGTTAAGTAAAAAAAAAGTAGTAGATATTCGGTTTTAACTTCTTCTTTTTATTTTTTTGTAAAAAATACTGGCAACTCGGTGGGTTCACGAAGTTACGACAACCACTTGATCGCAAGTCCGAAGCCTTAGTCATTACGCTACCGCCGCTTAAACTATTGTTTTAACCATTTTTAACTATGTTGTTAAATATAGTAACAATATATATAATGGCTCCTCCACTATGTACGAAGTCATTGTTACAAGCTTACTCTTTAAATTCAGGACTTAATAGGAATAAGATCTGAAAATTTATTCCTAATTTTGAATTGGAGTACTAACCTTTGCCTTACATCACCATAAATAACAATATCTTTCCAAAAAAATTGTTCCGTAAGCCTTTATGGGTATGCCTCTGCTTATGATTTTACCCCATTTAAACTTAACTAAATCAAGCGTAAACAGATTCACAATTTAATTATTGATCTTCTGTTTTAAAGCTTACTAAGCCATCTTTTCCCGTGGTTGTCGTAGAAAGCAACTAATGGATAGCACTGTTGTCTATCCGACAGTATATATGGTAATGGTAAAAAGCTTAGTTTTCGCATTTAGACTCATATTCGTTCCATTATGCCTTGAGGAGGCTGACTAGTTGAGCCAGCCTCGTTCCTTCCAGAAGCGCAGAAGCCTCCTGGGGCGTACACAGGCCTCTAAGGTGCTCTTTGTACTTTTCTGTAATCCGCGCAATGTGTTTTTTTTTAATGCGATAGGGGGCAAACGAGCAGACGGGTCACCTGATGGTAAGTGACTACCGCCGCAAATAGACAGCCGCAACTCAACTCATATTTAAGTAATAAAAGTACTAGTAAGAGTAAATAGGTCTTTAAAGCATTCTTGAGATGGCGTGACGTGTCACTCAAGCTGAAGGAGGATAAGGCCCCCCGTACTCCACGGTGTTGGTACGTTCGATTCCGTCCTACCACTTCACCGTCAGCTCCGGTGAGATAATGGCCCTAGGGGGTTTTAACACAAAAAGTAGTAAAACAAACAAACATAAGCTGTCGGATTTATAAAACAATATCATATGTTCGCCTCGTTTTAGTCAATTAGTCTGGAGTTAGTTTGGATGATACTATAACTAGCGTATAATTCCTGTTTTTAGTGAAAAACTGTATGGTTGATGTCACCAAGTATACCTTCCATTATTATTTATATATGCAACATATCTCAAAAAGCTTTATTCCTGTAGAGGTCCATGCATTAGACCTAAGTAAGCTCACTCTTCCATACGACAACTGACCCTTTCGCCCGGTCACTCCTCTAAACGCCCAAAGGCCACAATCAAATTTTCGCCGCTTCCTGCATCACTACCCACAGAATGAGGAGGCGGAATCCCACGCACTTTCGCGCTGGACCATGTGCATAAACCATGGTCTCCAGCGAGAGGCTACCCACACCGAAAGCCGCCATGAGGTAGGCACGCTCCTGCATTTCTTAAGGGGTGCCTGTAAGATATCGCCTTTTTAGTGATAATGTCGCCGTTTCTACATATATGCTCATTTGTTGTATCCCTTGTAAACAATTTATTTTAATGTACAATTTATCTACTTTATAACCTATACAGACATTAATACTGCAGCAACGGGAAAACTTGTGGAAGCATAATATATACATTCACATACACACACACACACACAAGCCACATATTTACATACACACAATACATAGCCATTCATTAAATACCTGTGTCCCCGAAGGAATAGACAAGGCGTATTTATCGCTCACCTTTTGCTTTTCACCGACTATAATTTAGTCGTATTTACGTAATAATGACCAAGCATATTGGAATCAACCGGACACATTCTGATTTATATGGAAAGTATACGAATTTATTTAAAAAAACTAAGCTAAGAAGGGAAAGCAGTCTAAAGAGAAATTGATTGGGCAGTATTAGCAATAGTTCGAGAACGTCAGGATCGCATACTTGTACCTCGAACTGGAAGGAATGAACTAGTCGCTCGAGGGAATGAGTGAACCCTGTAATCATAATTATTATGTACGTATGTATATATAAGCATATAAATTATCTTAATCACCTATTATTACATAGTCATTAGAGACATATGTATAGCGTCCATTGCTTGAAATAGGACACTTTCAATGACTTCCAAGAAGGTTGGTTCGATGCGACCGGCATCTACCGGCTACCCGGCAATACAAATTCCTTTGTACAAAACATAATACATGAAAAAAATAAAAATTGTAATCAAGTTCTATTTTCTACCAACCTTTTGTAGTAAGAAGTTTTAACCCCAATTTGTATAAATCATTGAATAAGACGTGGTAAGGGAAAGGTAAATAGACGAACTGAGCAAACGGAGGACAAACTTTTTAATGCGCTGTATTGTAGGATAGTAGGTCCTTCATTTTACGAAAAGCAACCACTACTACTAGTTTGTACTTTGAATTTATGAAAACATTATATTGTTTTGTCCTGTCCGCTGACTCTTTAATACACATGTTATGTATGTAAGTAAATAGCGACTATCGCCGATGGACACCTGCACTAAAGTGTGTTGCCGGCCTTTTAGAACAAAGCATCGTTAACCTCATTTCGAAATAAATCGCAATCATTGCTTCACAACCGGTTTGCTGCCAGACCACGGTATTCCTTACGTAAAACAGACCCATACGTGTCTGAGTATGGCATACTATCGATTAAATTTGCCTTAAAGTAAAGAGAATTTATCCATTCCTTAGTAAATGGAGAAAGAAAGAACCATAATGGACAAAAGAACGAATGACGAACTAATATTCTTTTCCAATCCTTCTAATCTTCTTTTATTTTTCTAAGAATCCTGTATTTTTATCTGTAATTACTTAATAGAAGGTAAGCGGGAATAAATTATACTACATGAAATGTGTGTGTGTGTGTGGTGTGTGTGTGTGTGCATATCTGCCTACCTATAGGAGGGTACAGGCGCGAGAATATGTAGGTTAAAAAAAAAACAAAAGTTTATTCAATATTACTCTTTTTGTATCCCTATACAAGTTAACATATAAAGCAAGTTTTAACTTATCATATAGGCAAAGAATTCCATCTTGAACAATTTCTATACTATAACATTCTCAAAAATAGTCCCAGTTTAGTGAAACAACCAATACAAATGAAAATACACTTGTAATCGCATGTATGTATTTAAGTAAGGATATATAGTGGTAGAGCCATGCTTAAGCACGAATGGGCCGGCTCGACCTGTGCGATACCACGGCCTCACAGAAAACCGGTTGTGAAGTAACGCTTGCGTTGCATTTCCCCGAAATGAGTGAGATCTCCGGAGGCCCAAAATCCCCCACCCTCCCTAATGATAGCGCTGTTAACGAAAAAGGATACCCCAGGGGGGTACCAGCGCTGGCGTTGGAGAATCCCCCCCTGGACGTCCACCCTCAGTACGGATTATGCCTGAGCGTGGACGCCCAGGCTGCCCCTCGTACTCTGGGGGGGGGCTCAACCGCGCTCTCAAAATGTGCTCGGGGCAAGAGAAGGCTTACCATGGCACCCCCTGACTCGTTTACCGTGGATTTTTGTAACATCAGGGGCTTACATTCAAACCTCGACACTGTCCACCACCACCTTGAGACAGCAAAGCCGGCCTTGCTCTTTTTAACCGAGACGCAGATATCATCTCCAGCGGACACATCCTACCTCTGCTACCCTGGGTACGGACTGGAACACTCCTTTGTTCCTAAGGCTGGTGTATGCGTGTACGTTAGAGATGATATCACTTCTCGCCGCCTCGGCAATCTTGAAGGTAGGGACCTCTCCATCTTATGGCTACGTGTAGACTGCGACGACCATCCCCGCATCTACCTATGCCTCTACAGGTCCCATAGCGGTGATGCCGAAACGGACCGACTCATCGACCACGTCCAAATGGCTACAGACTCAGTGCTCCAGCAGGTCCCATCCGCAGAGATTGTGATTCTTGGCGACTTTAACGCCCATCACGCCGAAGGGCTTGGCTCGCGCAAAACCGATCATGCGGGAAGATCTGTTCACGATTTCGCCTTGGCATATGGCTTGACGCAGCTGGTAGCAACGCCTACGCGAATCCCAGATGCAGAAAGCCACGTGCCTTCACTGTTGGATCTTCTGCTGACTGTTGAGGCCCCTCTTGGCTCTTCGGACCATTGCCTGATTAGGAGTATGGTGCCACTCGTTCACTCGCTGCGGCCGCGAGTTAAAGGCAGTCGCCGCGTATGGCACTATAGGTCAGCAGACTGGGATGGAATGAGAACATTCTTTGCATCCTACCCATGGAGGCAGGTTTGCTTCTCGCCGGATGATCCCAATGTCGTTGCTGACTCTGTCGCGGATGTTGTGCTTCAGGGTATTGAACTTTTCATTCCATTCTCCCTGATTCCCACAGGTGGCAAGTCCCAGCCTAGGTTTGGTCGAACCTGCAAAGCGGCGTCCCGCCGAAAACAGGAATGTTACCAAGCATGGGCTAATGCAGCGACAGCACGGGATGTAAAGACCAGCACATTAAAGAAGCAATTTAACTTTGCCTCCAGGTCCCTCAAAAGAGTAATTGCTGGGGCGAAGTCGGCTCACATCGGCAGAATTGGCGAGAGACTAGTGAGTCTCCCCTCCGGAACTGCATTCTGGCCTCTTGACAAAGCTGTCCAGGGGAACTTCTGTAAGCCATCCCTTCCACCTCTGCGCATAGGAGATAATTCATTGGCCCACGACGCTAAAGGAAAAGTCGATCTTCTGGGCAAACTCTTTGCGTCCAACTCGACCCTGGACGACGGGGGAAACGCACCGCTGACCATACCGCAGTGCGAGACCCGCATGCCGGAAGTCCGGTTTACACAAAGGGCAGTGCGTAAAGCGCTTCTTTCCCTCGACGTTCATAAGTCGAGTGGGCCCGATAGAATCTCTCCTATCGTGCTGAAGACGTGTGCTCCAGAGTTAGCACCGTTTTAACGCGCCTTTATCGGCTTTCCTACTCTCTTGGCGTAGTCCCGAACTCATGGAAGACAGCTCTAGTCCACCCAATCCCTAAAAAAGGAGATCGCTCGGATCCTTCCAACTACAGACCCATAGCCATCACCTCCTTGTTCTCCAAGATAATGGAATCCATTGTTAACTGCCAGCTCCTCCGGTACTTAGAAGACCACCAGCTCCTCAATGATCGACAATACGGCTTCCGTCAGGGTCGTTCAGCGCTCCTTGCGAAGCTTCCTTCCTATGGGCTTCCCGAGAAACTGTGCAATTGGCTCACCAGTTTTCTTACAGACAGAAGCATCAAGGTCGTTGTTGACGGTGCATGCTCCGACTCGAAGTCTGTTAATTCTGGTGTCCCACAAGGCTGCGTGCTATCACCCACGCTGTTTCTTCTGCATATCAACGACATGCTGCAGATTAGCAGCATCCATTGCTATGCGGACGATAGCACGAGTGATGCCCTTTACACCGGCCGCGCTAACATTTCTCGGGTAAACGTCATCGAAAGCCGATCCAAACTTGTGTCTGAAATCGAAACTTCTTTATCAAAAGTTTCAGATTGGGGTCGACTTAACCTAGTCCAGTTTAACCCCAAGAAGACACAGGTTTGCGCGTTCACCGCTAAAAAGTTGCCATTGGTCGTATCACCTCAATTTGAGAGCACTTCCCTAACTGCATCAGCCAGTCTCGGAATCCTTGGCGTCGATATATCAAGCGAAGTCCAGTTTCACGGTCACTTAGAGGGAAAGGCCATATTAGCTTCGAAGAAGCTTGGTGCGCTAAACAGATCGAGACAGTATTTTACTCCGGCCCACTGCCTGCAACTTTATAAGGCGCAGGTTCGGCCGCACATGGAATACTGTTCTCATCTTTACGCAGGTGCACCCCAGTACCAGATTCTCCCTCTTGACCGCATTCAACGGAGAGCGACTCGCATCATCGACTGCCAAGATATTTCTGATCGACTTGATACCTTGGCGTTGCGTAGAGATGTAGCTTCACTCTGCATCCTCTATCGCTTGTATCATGGGGAGTGTTCAGAGGAGTTGTTCGGACTTATACCGGCTGCTGGTTTCCACCATCGTCCTACGCGACAAAATATCCATCCCCATCACCTGGACGATTGGCACTCCACCACTGTGCGCTTCTCCAGAAGCTTTTTGCCTCGCACAACCAGCTTATGGAACAAATTGTCGCCTGCCGTATTTCCGAACCGATACGACCTTCAAACCTTCAAGAAGAGAGCGTACGTCTACCTAAAAGGCCGGCAACGCACTTGTGACTCTTGAGTTGCGGGTGTCCATGGGCGGCGGTAGTCACTTACCATCAGGTGACCCGTCTGCTCGTTTGCCCCCTATCGCATAAAAAAAAAGAACTCAAAGAAATACGCCTCAAAAATACGTATTTATCTTAATCGTACTCAGTTTGCATAATCATGTTCCTTTCAATGTGCAATATAACATTCAATTTCAATTTCAATCTGTGTATTTTTGCAATCAATTGAGGAACATAATTCGTATTTCGAATGTTAGTTACAAATGTAATAGATACCATACCTATCCCAATGTTCATTTTTAGAGATGGTCAAATTATGACTCGAGGGTTTGTATGTAATTTTATTATTCTAAATGAAGCCAACGATAACGCTTCATTATTTAGGCCAGTGGATTAGGCGGTCTATATAAACAATTTTAATAAATATATAAGCGTTATAATATTAAATCGTATATTATACTCGTTTTAAATAGCCCTGGAAGCAACACAAGTAATTTGTTTGTAATATAAATTAATATTACCACTCAAACTCTCCATTATCGGTGGATTATGGAATCTCTAACCCATGTCTTCTGGTCTGGGTCAGCAGTCAGGATTACTGGGAAGCTCAGCGACAATAGGCAGACTACTCTAATTTGCTCAAACTTTGAAGGAAGAAATTTATAGTTTAGTACTACTAAACTTTAAACGTATTATAACTAATTTATTGTTAGGAGATTCTGTATACTAAATAAAACACAGAATTTGCTTCACGAATAAATTGAAAACGAGATCTCATAGTTGTTTGCGTTACACAAAACTTTTGTAAAGAACCCCAGAATACATGGTTTGCTGCCACATCGCATAAGTTTTCTTCATTGTCAATGTTCCCCTAATTCTTTGTGAGTGTGTAAGCTGTCGTGTTTATACCGGCTTCTTATTTTTGTGGCCGACTTTTTGAAAGGTGTCTTTCTCAGAAGTTTTTGACCTACTAATGTTGATATTATAGGTATTAGGTTGGGGTTAATGTAATTTATAAATTTACTAGCTGCTCGTCCCGGCTTCGCACCGTTGGTGTACCGAATAATGTCTAAATAATAATTAAAAGAAATATTGAACATGACAGAAAGGTTTTTTTTCATAGTAGACTTTTCATAGTAACTGTTGTTTTAAACGTTTTGCTACGGTTTTGAAAATTCAAAGTCCTTTATACAAAACTTGTGCTGACAATAACGAATATAACCTAAAAAGAATTATCCAATTCGGCATTCCGCGAGTCGGCATTTTAGACACATAAGCTCTAAAGTATGTAATAAAATCAACAAAAAAATCGCTTAATTATGATGGAACCGAGAAACTTGTGGAAGCATAACATATACATTCACACACTCACACACACACATACACACACACACGCGCCCACACACAGACCACATATTCACATACGCACAAGCATTATAGAAATTCATTAAATACTTTACCTTTTTATTTTAAATATTTTTGTTTAATGCTATGAATTTTTTTTTGTAATTTAATAGTCCAACATTTTAAGTCTCTCTCTGGAACAACCTACTTTCCTGCCAGGAGAGACGTTTAGAGATTATGAGCATACATACATATGCATATTTCGGTGATATTATTATTACA
The DNA here is from genome assembly GCA_947561695.1 of Tyria jacobaeae. Lineage (NCBI taxonomy): Eukaryota > Metazoa > Arthropoda > Insecta > Lepidoptera > Erebidae > Tyria > Tyria jacobaeae. The sequence continues at coordinate 16,827,574 of OX387220.1, forward strand.
GAAGATAGTAATATAAACAAGTAGATACCTGCTGATAATGTATTTTTTGTTTATTTGGACAACCAGTAGTTGCTAAATTATCATTTACATTTAAAAATAACTACAATAATAATTTAAAATGCACTACATAAAATGTGGTACATAATAGGTTGCGTAAAAAGGAACAGGTTTTAAATCATTATTGTAACTGGTATGCAATAAAGTTTATGTCTCTTTTATTCTATTATTTTCTTATTTTATAGTTTAAAAAAAAACAGCTATTCAAAATGAGCTTAGTTTCTTTACAGAAACTGTATTTATAAAGAAAAAAGAATAATCGGTTCAGATTTAAGGGAGGAAAAGTTATACAATTGTATGTCTTAACATATTTATATTAAAATGACAATACAACAAACAAACAATAATTTTTAATTTTTATTAATGGAAATAGGCCGGCGCATACGTAAATGCGATTCAATAATGGTCGGCAAAATGTAGGTCATATAGGATAGAGGAGTAACTTTATGTGTATATGTACTAAAGTTTTATATCTAAAATGGCTATATTTTAACATAGTTACAAACTAAAATGACAGTTTCTACGCGATATCTTCTCCTTAACTTAACATAAGCCATCAATCTTTGTACTACATGTAGCATAGCCCCCCCACATCAACACAAAACTTTTTATCTATCAAATTGCAAGTAAACAAATTTTAACATTGTAATACACCCCAAAATTGTTGTTTACGTAAACTTTTACATCGTTCCTGCGAAGGGGAACTACCAACTATAAATTTTCATAAAAACCATTTCGTTTCCTGAAGCTTTCAAACAAGTGTTTACACACCATTGATCAAGAACCCTTTCAAAAGTGGGTGTAAAAAAGAAAAATACCAAGGTCTTTTATTCGATTTATTGTAAATAGTGTTTTGTTTTATCTATTTGATACAGAACTAAGATTTTATTTTGTAGTAGTTACTAAGTACTTTTAATGTGGTTTCAGGTCTGCACCGTTGACGACAAACATATATATGTATATATATACATATTGTGGTTCTCGGTAATACAGAAGGAAGGGTAGAAAAGATGACTAAGGTCTTGGAATGTTTCCTATTCGATAGTATGTTTACAGTTTAAACAGTGCCAAGGGTACTCGATGCGTCTTGATGAATAAGGTGTAAATGTATATATGTGGGGATATATATATAGGTTAGCATTCATCTTATTGGAATATTACTAAAAATGTTAAAAAGAAAAAAAATATAACAAAAACACCAATAACTATTCTATGAAACAACCAATAAAACCATTAAAGTATTAACATGTCCAAGCACATGCGAGTCACAGAATTCCAAAACAACAAACATATATCAAAGCAAGTAATCAAAATGTTGCATTCCTTTAATCCGTTTAATTCTGATAAATTCTACGGGCAAGTGAAAAATATTTTAGAAGGCATTTTCAGAATGTCGACTAAATGTCTAGCCGAAGAAAGATGGTGATGTATATCTTTCCAATAATCAGGAGGGAGGGGGTTGGGGGTAGAGTTCCCGACGGAAATTGGATCAGAGGCACAAATTAAGTTTAACCCTGGCGAGAGAGATTTTTAATAATATATCGCTGGGTATTTTACAGCGATTTTTTCAGTGTTCCGCCTGCGAAATTAGTGAACGTTTGTGGTAAAAGATTGTGTATGTATGAAGGATGTTAGACATTACCTTGACTCAACATTTATGTAATCAATGAATATTCATACCCTTTAATTACTTAGTATTTACTCAATTAATCAAATGAATAGGCAACTGCAAAAAAGGTTCATATTTTGTCTATCTTTGACAGTTGATATCGAAACATAACAGATAAACAGGTATGTATCGCTAAAAGCGATATCTTACAGGCAACTCTTAGTTGTATTACAAGTAAAATACTTACTCACGATCACAAAGAACATATAATTAAAAGACATTGAATACACAGTGCCATAGTGACTGCACTATCCATGCAGTTACAAAGATTTACTTAAAGCTCAATGCAATCACTTGATTATCGTATATTCCTGCAATCATGACAGAAGTTCTTTTTTTATTTATTTAACTCTTAACAGCAGCAGAAGTATTACACATCGACTTAATGGTTAATTATATGTACAAATATAGAAAATTGAAATGCCTGTCTATAATCTATAAATTATCAGTATCAACTTTTTGCTTGTGTTCTGATCAAAAGATCTGATAAAATTTGCATCTCGTTGTTTTTCTCTTGATTTCACTTAATATTCAGAACGGGTGAACCAATTTTCACGAGTCTTCCACTGATAGATAACTGGTATTGCAAGAAATGATTGAGGCTACTTTTATCATGGAGAACTAGGGTTTAGCACAAATATATACAAGAGGGCATTTTTAGACACATTTGAGGAATGTGGTACATGTAAGTGGTGTACCTTTTAAGGTGTTATTGAATTTCTCTTTACCTTCTTGAATTTCTCTATTGCCTTGAGAACATGATTGACATCATTAAACAGCCTAGAATACTTGTAACGTCTAACAGAATAATTGAAACATAGGTAACACCTTACTAGTATTCCTATTAATCCTTCCAGGTAAGCTAAGTCTTGTTTTCGAAGTGGGTCACGGTGCACTAGGGGGGTTTCAAACGCCTTAGCAACTACACTATCACCGGTTTTAGTTTACCATAATTTAATATAGTTTAAATAATTTATTACACCTGCTTTTGCCCGACTTATTTTTGAAATGACAGAACATTTTCTGACTTCAAGTGTTGAAGCACCGAAGTCTGAAATCGAAGACACCAGATATACAAACTACTCGACCCGAAGAAGAATGCCTTTAAGATTTAACACAATAGAAGGTAGTCTAGTGAGCATACCGAAAAAATAAAAGAAAGTTTGAACTCACACCTGACTATTTTCAGCGTCGTAAATTATACTGAAATGGTGAAGTTGATTGAAGGCGGTTCTGATTACAAATCAAAAAAACTTGGGTTCAATTTCCGCTTGGCCGATTTGTCACTAATGAACGCTAACATGATTTCGCAACTTACCTTTTCACGTTATAAATAAAAATATATACTTACCTGAATCATGAAAAACACGTAAGGTACATGTAAGGTACGTTTTGATATTTTCTGCAGTATATAGCAAATGTTGCTTTTTTACGTTTGTAAGATTGTTGTTATTGGTGCCGAATCTGCTGCACACCTCAGTAAACTAAACTTTCTCTAATGTTATCTTAGACTAAGATATTTCGAATAGATATGCTATTTTGTTGTTACATCGAACTTCAGTAAGTTGAGTAACTTAATAAATTTTGTTTCTGACAAACTAAAATAAGTTTAATCTTGCGTTTTCATAATATGAAACGTCAATTGGCAATACTTAATAAATGTTTAGATAGAAGAAGAAGAGAATTGCTATCATTATGTTGATAATAGTAAAGGCTAGATGGCACAAAGTTCAGATTTTTACTGAGGCTCTTCGTTTTGCGCGATAGTTGTTTTTGTGTTATGACTGTTTCTCTGCCAAGAATCCATTACCTAGTTCATTGAAGTAGGGTGTATTTATAAATTATATATACAGACGAACTGACGAGTCACATGGTGGTAAGTGACAACTACCGTCCATGGACACATGCAACTCAAGAGTCATATGTGCGTTAAATATATACATATTATTATGTAAACATAGGAATGCGCATCGGTGTAAGCAGTTAATTGGGAGAATTAAAATAGTATCTCATGTATTTGTCATCGACAACATCTTCCTAAACTTGTACCTCATTCTCAGTTCTTAGAAGGATGGTCACCTTAGGACTGTGGTCGTTTTAAGACGGAAAAGAAGGATATAAAGACCATTTGCGGAAAGAAAATAGGTAGAGACAGGAACCTTGGGCAAGCGATACCGCAAACGGTCTCGCATGATAAAATGGTCGCATACAGGTATTTTCTGTACTTTTTTGTTCATAGTATAGGGGGACAAAGTTAAACAAGCAGACGGGTTATCTGATGGTAAGTGATTTCCGCCGCCCATGAACACTTGCAACTCAAGAGTCACAAGAGTGCTGTCCGCCTTTAATAAGGAGGAGTGAAAAGTGAGAAAGGGAAAGGGGGTTGGGCCTACGATAACTTCACTTACTCGGACACACAATGCAAGCATTGTTTAACAGACAGTTTTCTCTGACGCCGTGGTAATACTACGGTCGAGCCCGCCCATACGTGAACATGGCTCTCCCGCGTCAAAACTAGCTAACTAACTGTGACTGTGTGAAAGGCCATTTTAACAGGACTTTTTTTTTAATTTTTTTTTCATAAATAATATGTATAATTAAGATTGTTTTTTTTTTTAATTTATTTATAGCCAAGGGTGTCTCAGTGAAGTAGATAATAGTATAACCCCATTCGTTACCATTGATATTGTAAAATGCGACTAAGGGATCAGGCTTTTAACCATCAGAAAATAAAAAAAAAGTATCAATATAAGAGTATTATCAATAAGCGTATGCAAAATAAGCTCTTCAAGCCTTCATTAATACAAATAAATAATATAACGTATATTATACATAAAAAATTCTAAGTTCATACATATTCATAGCCTTGGCCATGGCCATTACTTTATTAACTTTTTTCTTTAAGGAAATATAATTCTACAAAAGAATTTTAATGACAGCCATTTAATACAAAAACCGACCTTCTCAGCACTTACGTGATTCCTTAATAATTCATATTTTATATACTATTATTATTTGTAGAGGAGATATACGCCACCATTTTACGATGGTCGTAAAGAAAACCTCTTACGAAACAGTAATCTAGTTCTTAGGGTGCCAGGGTATGTCTTCAGTGTTAGCGAGTGGTAGAACGAACCTGTTTAATTACCACAAACGTCAAAAAGTAGTTGCTAAACGTACCTTTATATAACCCTACATTATATACATAAATCTATACTATACAAAAATACTCATAATAGGCTTCATATACTATTTCACTACTTTTTTAAATTTAAATCCTAAACTTTACTATACATTACAACAATTTTTCAATATACGTAAATTTAATGACAAGAAACAGTTGCAATACTAAAAAACTTCAAAAGTTTGTAATCTAATGTTCTCTTTTACCCAACTGCAAAAAGAGGAGGAGGTTTTCATTTTGACTATTTTGGGTTTATAGTAAAATTACTATACCAGGAATTAATGCGACATATACTCGTAGATATTGCATACTTTTAAATTTGAAACGGTCGTGGTCACACGTGGTCATTTTGGGTTTCACGCGATATCATTGCGATTTGTTATTCAATAAAAAAAAAAGATTAAAAAAGTGTTACTAGAAATTAGGTCCCATTCTTAGTGAATCCAGAACAGAGCCAATTCAGAACCCATTATAATTGATCTCCCATAATTTGACAAAAATCCTCCACCTCTGTGTTTGTAAATGAAAAATATTTACTATAAATTATCATTGATGTCACTATACACTCCTTACAAAAGTTAATTGTCCTGAACGCTTTTAACTTGTCCCACAAACTTACAGAACTGTCATTATATTCTTATTTTAGACGTTTCTGTGAACGGCCACTTCCAAATAGGACTCTTAGGCACTTAATAAGATTAATACAAAATGATCCAAGTAATTATGTAATCGTATTACGACTACACTTTGAAAATACTTTCTTAATGTTCTTATTGATACTTGGTAACGCGTCACACTGCTTTCCCCTCATTTAATTACGAAGCCTGAGTTTCGCAATGTGAGGATATTGAATTACTTATATGTCGGGTAATACATGCAACACAAAAATCATTATAGATAGTGAAATAACAAACGCAGACTTGGTGCAACTTCTGCAGAAATACATCCAAACATTCTTTGAAGATATCCATATCAGTGTAAGGTTGTTAAACCGTCCTCGTACATGAGGACTGTAGATATTGCTGTAATACATTCGATGCAACACAATCTTCTATAGTATATATAAGTACGGGGAGAAACTTAATATTCAAGCAGATTATATTTTATTCTCTATATATATCATGTGTGATCAAGGATGATGATGTTTACACTGTGAGGTGATCGATCAACTTCATTTATTATAGACAAATTATAACGTGATAAAGGTATGTGCGTTTCATCAATTCATGTTCAAAATGTTGATATGTTTGCTAGAAAAATCTATTTTAAAGTAGAGGGTGATTTTCCAAAAGAAACCATTCGAAAATGGGCCATAAGTGATGTCAGAGATCTAAATTCTCATGTCATCGTACGATATATTACACTATGACATGTTATAATATTTTATAAATCCATAGCTGAAAGTATCAAAACATTGGAAACATCAAAACTTTTGTATTTAACAAAGGAAACCGTTAAATTTTAAAAAGTTTTGTTAAAATTATAAAACAATAGGTAACATTCTAGAATTAGGCCTAATCGCGTTCCTTGAGGAAGTAATTTAATCAATCTTCTTTGACAACACTATTTATAATTCATAGGCTCTTTCAGTCGATCTTATCTAAATCTTACTCACAATAAATGTGGTTTGGTTTAAGTGGAACAGCTCATATAGTAAGTAAATATCAGATCTAAATATTCTGCCTTGTTATCGACTGGTTTAAAAACAAATAATTTTCATTATTACGTACACATGTTTGTTTGACAGCATGTGAAACGATTTTGACTAGTATGACTTAAACAATTGCTGTTAAAATATTGCTTAGTGTCATCAGTAAAATTTAACACAGTGACATTTTGCTTACAGCGTTTTGGTACTAAGTCTGCCTAATTCTTTGAGTTGTGATTTCAAAATATTAATGATTGTTAACTATTATATTTTATTTTACATTGCTCGCAGTTTACGTTACAAGGGGCACAGAAACAAGTTAGTAAAGATATAGATATGTATATATAACAAATATACACACTCATATATATATATATATATATATATATATAGAGATACAAGGTGAAGTCATGAACATATTTCTTGATTGTTCAAAAACTAAGGCTTTGTCACTGACGCTTAGGTTCTCATGACAGATGGGTTGGATGTGAATTGAATATCAGATACATGGGTGTATTTACGGAGATTCAAAATGAATCGAATGCAATTATTGAGGAGGAGGAGGAGTTTGTAGAGCAGATTTGTTAATGATTAGGAAGAGTAGAATTAGGAACCTTTGAGAAAGGACGAAAACTTAGGGGTAGCGCAGTTACGACTCTTCGACTTGGAGGGACAACTCCATGTTCGTTTGTTTATCCCCCTATATAATAATAAAAAAAAACTACTGGAGAAAAGAAAAAACATCGAATCCATAAAGAGAACTTAAAGACACAGATAACCGCAGAAGTTGACAAAAAAATATACCGTTAATAGTAGATAACAGATTTTAACCCCTAATAGCTAAAAATCAGGTTGCTAATTCATCTGTTTAAACTTCCTTAACATTAAAACGGCTAGATGGATTAATTTTGACGCTTAATTGCGATTTTAGTTCGGAACTCGAAAATTATTTAAGACCTTACTAACTTAGGCATGCAGATGTGTATTAAAACTGCAGGTGTGCATGGGTGGAGGTAGTTGCTTACTGTGAGGTGACACGTTGGCTCGCTTTGCCTCCTCTTAAAAAATTAATAACTGTTACTATTTTATACTATAGTGGGATTATGAATAAAAGTAAACAGTGGGCTATTTTTCAGTACAAATTTTCCAATAAAAAAAAAGAATATGACTAAAACTAAAGCTAGATTATCTAAAAGATATTGTCGTTTATACAAAAAAAAATACTCTTAAATAAACTATTAACATTTTTTTACTGGTCAAAAATGTTATACCTACATATCTATATTGTATTCCAAAAATCCACTGTTTCATAACTAATTCAGTGTTCCTACAATTGAACGTTCACACTTAAAATATATGTATAAAAGAAAAAAACATCGGTTCAACAAATCTAAGTACAGAAGCAGTATAAATTTACTCTTTACAATTACTGTTGCTTTCAGTAATTAAGTTTCCTGTTTTCCATATTTTAGAGTTTCAATATTCAGGATTGCCTAAATTAATTACAAAATACCCGTCATATTTCTTAATCAAGGTTTGCCCTAATTAAACTTGTGCCAATCGTCTGGGTCTGTAAAGTTTTGGATACCTACTTACAAAGGATAACACGGATTGAATGTTCAATTAACTTTATTACTAAGTTTGACAAAGGCCGAAACGTAATCTATTTTAAAAATAACTTGTCATTTTCTTTGCTAAGAGAATACACCGTTGTGATCACTATAAAGTATCTATTCATATTTGTTAGAGTATTCCTCTGACTTTGAAAATAATATACCGTTACTAGTTCTACCATCACTTCTATAACTTTCACGTCTTTGTGTCGTCATTGCTAGTGAGCTACGGGGAAACCCTTGCAAAACTCGAGGTTTAGGACGGAGAAGTTGGTTATTTATTAAATACACCTTTTCTTTTTGTTCACAAATTTACCTATCGACTCAGAGACAGGAGGGACCGAAGAAAACATCATTATGAGAGAGCAACCTTTGCAAAACTCCACTCCGTATGACAATCACGTAAATTGACACGGAGAGTTAGGCTCAAGATATTCTAGTCCTAAGTAAAAACCCTATTGCTCTATAAATCCAAGACGTGGAAAGTCACAAAAGACATTACGCACCGGCTGCAGATCTGTATGGACCACTGCCTCCAACCAATCCGATCATAGATTCGAAGCTCAGCAGATCTCTGGAACTGTTGCAACGAGACTCCGATCGACCTTAGATCGAGATTAAGTGCCGTAAATGAAACTGGCCATACCCTCCAAGGCATATAGCGAGGGAAGCCCTAGATTGAAATGCACAAGGAAAGTGTAACCGTGGCCGTCCGAATTATTGTTTACTAGGTGTAGGTACCTCCTTATATAACGAAGACCTATACCCAATAATATGCACTAAAAATTAGGTCATCTCTCATATAAAACCTAGGCTCTTGGCTTAAGTCAAATAGTTGTTTTAGCTTAATTAAACTTTATAAATACGGCTAATCAAATCCAGTCGTTCTTCAATCTATCAATAATTACTAAATTAAAAATGTTATATAGTAGTAGAATCGTCCGCATATTTCCTTACAAACGGCGACAGCGACAGTAAAACCAGCAACTACATCTCAGTCTCAGTTTTTTATTATTATACTACAGGCCTTTCAAAACTAGAATGGCTGAAAAGAGCTTTTGTGACCTTCTAACTTCGCCACAGACAATTGTCTATAATGGAGTTTTTAATAACAGAACTAGCGGATCGGTTCGTGTTATGAAAATTTTCATATACAGCGACAGCACAATAGACATTAAAAAGTTAAATGGGGGGGGGGGATGCGATGTTTGTGGTAAAGGACATTGTTCTGCGTCCATATATCATTCGCCCCAGAATCAACTATTTAATTTTATTTTCAATCATGTATTAATTAATTCTTATCACATTTTATTTAGAATATGGACTAGTTGGAAAGTCATAGAAATGAAATATATATCAATATATGAGATTTTGAGGTTATGTTTGGATCATAAATTCATTATTTGTTATATATTTTAATTGACCTGAATTGGCTTTGAGACGTTAAATATTAAATAGGTACTTTTGCTAAATATCGAGACAATGCATAACAATCTTTAAAGACGATAGTTATTCACTTAGCAATCGGTTTCCTTCAGTTTGATTTGGATCGAATGGTGCATCTTTAGCCGGTTGACATTGGTTGAAAATGACGGCAAATAAAAATAGGTACAACATTCTTAGTTATTAATTGAGCATAGATGCTGGTCCGTTTGATTCAAATACTTGCCTCTAATTCAATAAAATATATGAATAATTATGGTGTAAGCCACATGTTTGTTTGTTTTTTTGGGACGAGATACGGCGATGTCTCTTACTTTGTGCTGGTGTTCATGCGTAGCGCAAAAATGTTGACTCACCTACACTAGCACACTAGTGTAGGTGAGTCAATTTTTTTTTATATATTTTTTAAATAATAAATTAATGTGTATATAATTCTGAATTGAATTTTCCACCTAACTACAAATTAAGGGATAAAAAACAAACTATAAATTATCATGATATCTTTTTGATGTACTTCTTTTAAAAGTTAATTTATTGCTACGCGCTTGTACTTGCGCCAAAAACTTACAGAACTGCCATTATATTCTTGTTTTAGACGTTTCTGTGAAGGGCCACTTCCAAATAGGACTCTTAGGCACTTAATGAGATTAATACAAAATGGTCCAAGTAATTATGTAATCGTATTACGACTACACTTTGAAAATACTTTCTTAATGTTCTTGTTGATACTTGGTAACGCGTGACACTGCTTTCCCCTCATTTAATTACGAAGCCTGAGTTTCGCAATGTGAGGATATTGAATTACTTATATGTCGGGTAATACATACAACACAAAAATCATTATAGATAGTGAAATAACAAACGCAGACAGATATCCATTTCTGTATTAGGCTGTAAAACTCACCTCGTAAATGATGACTTTCGATATTGCGATAATACATCGAATGCAATACCATCCTGTATATATAGGAACGAGGGGAGTGTCAATATACACGTAAATTATATTTTTATTGATCATTTGTGATGAATGATGATGTTGTTTAACCTGTGAGGTGATCGAATGTCTTAATTTCATTATATGATTACGTAGGTACGATAACGTAATAAAATATTGTAACGCATAAAGCTCTTATAATATATTATAAATTTCGTTTCGTTTCTAAAAGGGAAATAAGAATCCATAACCATGAACCATTCGGTTTGTCTTTCTGTCTATATCTGTTTGTCCATCGATGACCCTTTTTCTCCGGATCACGTGGAGATATCAAGTTCAAATTAACATCAAATATGTGTATGTGTTTAGTCAACACCACTACGACGACGAAAAATATTGACAGCTAATGTACTACAACTGGGTTGTAAATAATTTTTAAACCAATTTTAAAAAGGTGGCGGTTCTCAATTAGATTGAATTTTTGTGTTAGAACTCTACACGGGTACACGGTTTCTGAAAGATTCCAAAAGATTTTATTAAATGGAATTGGTTTGATTTTAATAAGAAAACTATATTCCACCTTTAAAACTCTAAGGTTCTACATATTTTTTTATTTATTGGTTTTACAAATCTCTATTTTCTTTACTACAATCAATTCATTAGTAACTTTTTTATTAAATAACTTCTACTAAAGTTGGTTTAATTTAAATTTGGGGACTATGTTCGTTGTTATATATTATATCTTTGTCATTTCTTTAACCTTAATTATATTTTTATTAGATACATAGTCTTAGAACTTCCTTTTGCTTTTGATAACCTTTTTTATAAATTAAATACTAAAAGTTGTGAACTGTTACCGAATGAAATAAAAAATATTGACTTTTGATTTTCGTTATTAAAAACACTTAGTTGCTTAGCAAAATGCTTAAAAAATTAAATTAAAAAATAGCTTTAGATATTGCTTGGTTGCGTTAGTCAAATTTAAACTGAGATTTTGATTAAATCGTTTTTATTCTAAGATGTCTAATATTAATTGAGTATTGAGTAGCCAATACACTTCTAAAGATGAAAAACGAGATAAAAAGGGCTATAATAGCCGTTTCTTTATGATTTATAGAGTGGACCGTCCAACAAATATTACCAAAATTAAGTACCTACTCCTTATTTATTTGATAGGAATAAGTAACAAGAAAATAAAAACTATATTTATTAATTAATTTAACATGAATGCGGCTGTAGGAGACTACTTCTAAAAGTAATTCCAAGAAGACGTTCTAATGCTTAGATCGTATTGATCTTTTCTAAGTTCTTTGGGATCCACCTGAGGGATGTTAACCGACTGAACCGGTCTAATCCGGTAAACAAGCTAACACCTAACTGGCTCGATCTCGTTTGAACTAGATTACCGCGATGGCCGCGTCGTGAGTACGACAAATTGACTTACATAGCACCTGCAGTACAAACACGATGAGGTGAAGAGCAGTGCAGCAGCAGAGAAAAACTACAAATAAAAACAAATTGAGATATAAAAAACCTAATTAATTATTTAAGTTAGTTCTTTGATTTTTTTTTATTTTTATAGACAACTCCAGCAGTAGGACTAATTCTAGTATCGCTTTACAAACAATCAATTAACGACATAAATAACACCCAGACTTAGGACAATTGTTAGTGGATCACACATTTTTTGTCCCGTGTGGGAATCGAACCCACGACCTCCGTTGTTGCAGTCAGGGTCACTACACACTAAACCAACAGGCCAGTCAATTGTAATCAAGAAAATCGAGTAAGAGCATGAATATCTACAGAACAAGTTGAAAAAATATGGTGAAAAATTAGGTAAGTTAGGGAAGGCCTCGGAGGCTAAATAAGAAGCTAAATAAATGTGACCTATCTCAATATAAGTCATAAGTGGACTATATATCCTTATAATAAACCGAATGCTATAGCGTAGTATCTTTAATGATAAGTGCAGTTACCAGACGTCGGTATAGTCAGCAACCGAAGTGACAGCATCCTGTAACGAAACGAACAAAAACTTGAAGACACCGATAACCGCGAATATCAATAAAAAAATATGCAGTTAATAGTAGATGTAACCAATTAAATATTAATAGCTTGAATGTCATGTCTTCCCGTGGTGAACATAAAAGGGGTCTAAAGGATCGGACTGTTATTTTACAGACAGTATATATATATATATATATATATATATGTATATATATATATATATACAGCGCTATTGTGCTCACATGACAGCAATAGGTTTGTTTCCTATTTAATAAGCTGGACTATATGCTATTGTTGGTAGAGTTTGCGTTTGAGACCCGATCCTTCGAACATAGGCGTGAATGTATATATGTTATATAGCATGCCTTTATCTCAACTTTATCATGTTTGTAAGCCCTCTGTTTCCTATCCTACTCTATAGTTGATTTCAATAGTACGAGGTGCATGTTCGCAACTGTGTATTGGTGTCCAGTCAATTTGTAGTCCAATGTATATTGCAGGTAGCGTACATTATCCGAACTAGGCTACACACTGAACAAGACACGTGTAGTGACTTCCAAAAAGCTCTTTATACCATGCGGCAGTTTAAAACTTTTATGTGTGGATAAAAATGGATCGTTACCTTCATCTACGTGAATAGACATTTAGTAATTAATATTAGAAATGAGAAAAATCAGAGCTCAGTAACTAATTAGTCTGTTTATACCTCCTCAACGCTAGATAACTCCTGCCTCCTTGACATTAAATGTCTTCAGCACGCCTATAGATGGTATTTGATATATAAATAGACTTACAAAATTTTGATGCAGTTGTAAGCTTAAGAGTGAGTGATACGTGTTTTTTACGCAAGTAATAATGTATATGTATATGTGTATATAATTTTTTTTTTTCTTGTATTTATACTACTTTTACACTAGTTCCTTTTTTCTCCCTTATTCTTCGCACCTACCACTTTTATTTTTGCAACACCCCAAGGTTGACTGGCAGAGAATGCCTAAGGCATTAAGTCCGCCTTGTACAATATGTGCATAAAGTTGAATAAATAAATAAATAAATACGGAACTAGAAAGTTGCGTATGAGGACCTTACTAACTTTTGCCATTCACAGCTGTATATTGCACTATAATCACACTGGTATTAAGTAAAATGTAAACGAACTTACGACGCGACTCTTCAAATAGAGCGTGCTTCTTCGTTTTTGAAATGCCGTCAAGGCACTTGTGACTCTTGAATTACGGGAGTCCATGCGTGGCGTCATTTACCATCAGGTGATCCAAAAAAATGCAGTTGGACATGGGGTCGGTAGTTGCTTACGATTTGATGACCCTTCTGCTAGTTTACACCTATCTCATATAAAAGAAGACATTTATTCTGTAGAAAGATAGACATAAGTATAAATAGAAAATCGTATGACCAAAACTACATAAACATTGCTGAATTTGAAATTGTTGTGTAAACAAAAATTAAAATACTCTTAAACAAACAATAAAACAACCTTTTTATACCAATCTAAAATGATTATTATACTAACATATCTGTATTGTATTCCAAAAAATCTACTATTTCCATAACTGATTCAGTGTACCTACAATTCTACGTTCACACTTTAAAAAAAAAAAAAACAAAACAATATCGTTTCAACAACTCTAAGTAAATAATATACAATTACTCTTTACAACTTCTGTTTTCGAAAATTAACTTTCTTGTTTTCCATATTTTAGGGCTTCAATATTCGTGACTGCCTAAATTATTTACAAAGTACACCTCATATTCTTTAATCAAGCTTTGCCCTAATTAAACTTTTGCCAATCGTCTGGGTCTGGATAACACGATTTTAATGTTCAATTAACTTTATTACTAAGTTTAACAAAGACCAAAACGAAATTAGTTTAGTAGTTTTTTAGTACTCACTATAAAGGAACTTTTTCTGGTTTGTTACAGTATTCCTCTTACTATGAAAATGATGTTGCGTTACTAGTTCTACCAACACCACTATGACTATGACATCTTCTTGCCATCATTAACAATGAAAATGGAGAAGTTGGTTATAAATCCACCTTACCTCCTTATAGCATCTATAGTTTGTAATATTAAAATAAACACTTTTTACTAAGTGCATATGGATTGCAGTTTAACGTATACACGGTACATATGTATACCAAAACAACATTTTTTACAATTCTTAAAAAAAACAATTATATTTTTTTTTAAAGAAGAAGAATTTCATTAAAATTGGCACAGGTATTTTATTATGCAAAATAAGGAATTAATAAGTTATCGTAAACTCTGCGAACTGAACAATAACTTTTTTTTAAATACCACGTGGACGAACTCGCGGGTAACAGCTAGTTAGAAATATATTACGAAGCCTTATTGAATAATATGTCCTAAAAATGAGATCATCTTCCCTGTTACACCTACGTTCTTGTCCTAAAATCTTAGTCACTAATTGCAAATGTACGCTGTTATATAAACAATCTAATAATCTAATAATACCGTGGGAGAACCATGCTTGGGATGAGAAGGCTCGACCGGAGTAATACCACGGCCTCACAGAAAACCGGTAGATAGACAAACAATTGTTGGATTGTATGGATAAGTAAGTGAGGTACTCGAGGCTTAAAATCCCCATCTCCTCTTCCCCTCCTCTCACCTCGCCCCTCATCACCCGTAGAGGTAGGCAGCGCACTTACGATTATTGAGTTGCAGGTGTCCATGGGAAGCGGTTACCCGTCTGTTCGTCTGAAATCATAAAAAAACACTTTAGAACGACTGCTATAGTCAGATAGTTTTAACCTAAACTTTATATGTACTGGCCTATTGGTGTAGCGGTTAGCGATCCTTATTGCTAAACCGAGGTCGTGGGTTTGATTCCCAATCAGGACAAATATTTGTGTGATCTGATATTCTGTGACTGGGTGTACTTTATATATAATATGTATGTATTTAGAAATATATAAGTGTGTTTATCAGCAGTCTGTCATAATATTTCTTTATTGCAACAAGAAGTAATCACAAACTGTACCCTGATTCCCAATCTAGCGTGAGCTGTATGTTGGGAGTCAGTTCCTTCCCAAAAACAAGTGGAATCGAATAGTCACAATCTGATTATTAGATATATATTTTATTTTGTTAGATACAGTTATATTAATAGCCTATATGTATGTGTGAGTATGTGTATGTGTGTGTGAGTATGTGTATGTGTGTGTGAGTGTGTGAGAGTGTGTGTGTGTGTATGTGTGTGAATGTTCGTGAGTGTGTTTGTGTGTGAGTATGTATGTGTGGGTGAGTGTGTATGTTTTTTTTTCCCCAGGTGTATGGACAAAAATACTCTTACGTAACATGTATGTGTATGCATGTGTATGTGTATGTGTGTGTGTGCATGTATCTGTATATTCAAAACAACCTGTAATCAGCTTACATTTTGTAGTTGTATTTATAATCAGTAGGTTTCCTACCTCATCGTATTCTAAGTCTTTAATCTATAATTTAATAATATTTTTAATGTTATAGTTGGATAGGTTTTTCTTTTTATAAATTGAATTAGGTTTATTATACAGTCTTGGTGCAATATTAGTAAAGTTCTGTTGGGCAAATTTACTTTTAAGTCTTTACACTGGACATATATCTATTCTTTTATCCGAAGGTTTCAACAAGGGTACAAAAGTTTTATGATATTTTCGTATACTTTGGAAAACAAATAGTTTGCGCACAGTTAGAACATCAGCTCTTTCATAAACTAAATGAGTGGGGTGTCGAAACGGTAGGTGAAGAAGAACTTTGAGCACAGCCCGTTGTGCCTTTTCGAGCTCAAGCAAGTGAGTTTTGGTCGCTGAACCCTATGAGCATATTGAGCACTCTATACTGTTGTATATACAACAGGTGATTATACATTCAGCCAGAGCTCTGTATGTTTGTATCATAAGTTTTGTGTCTGGTATCAATCTCAAGTCCCTAAAAATGACAGCGCGTGACTTAAAAGGAGTTTATTGTTATTTTGATTGTTTAAAATTGGTATAGATAAAATAAGAGCGGTTAACCCCGAATAGAGTAGTGTGCGGTGATGGTCGGAAATTCGACTGGCAGCTATCGCAGGAGACGCATACGTATCAACCTATTGGCTCTTAATCAAGGTTAATCTTACCTATAGTGTTTGTACAAGACAAGTGTTCTTTAAAATATTAAATCAGACGCGTCCAACAGTGCAATTGCAAATTAATTTGTCATCTATCCCCCTAAATTTTTGATTTCTGCAGTTTTTGATGAAGACGGGCAACAACAATGCTTTACTCTAACGTTAGATCGGTTACATGGATGACAATGAACCCGTAACTGGAAATTGCTTGGTGAAGCTGCCTTGTTCTTGCTTAAGCAGAGTAATTTCATTTTAGTAGTGTTTAGTGATAATAAGCTATCCTCCAAACAAGTGGTTATAGCAGACATGCCTTTCTCAGCTTATATTGTCATATGAGTGCCCATAGAAAAGTAAGTGTGGAAAAGTGTAAAGAAATGTGTGGAGTTATTATTTATTATTATTATTATTATATGTATGGTTGTCCAAATCCAGTCTATCGCCAGTCTATCAATAAATTATAATGTTCATTAATTTATTAAAAATATGTTATAGATCAATATTTTTTTTTGTACACTACAAAATTAAATAGCTACATAGTTTAAATCAGTTGATACGAGGCAATCATAGGCATATATGTATATCCCGATCATAGGCAAGCAGAAGAACACTGTGGTTTTTAGTAGGTAAGAGTCCGACATACCCCTTCCTCCCAAAATATTTTTTTACAAATGGCAGTCCACTAACTCCCAAAGCTCCCACAGCCAGTATAAAACATGCAACTACATATCAACCTCGGTTTTTCATTATTATACTCTAGATATTTCAAAACCAGAATGGCTGAAAAGAGCTTTTGTGACCTTCTGACTACGCCACAGGCTGTTCTCTATGATGGAATTTTTAATAACAGAACCAGCGGGCTCGTTTCGTGTTATGACAATTTCGCACAACAGATATTGCACGGTTAAATTGGAGGTTTTTAACTGTCAATGAATTTTTATGTAGATGCGATGTTTGTGGTAAATTTACTTTGTTATCGTATTCATGTGTAGTGTTATACTGTAGGTGAGTTAACATTTTTATGTTTTTCATACATTTAATAATAAATTAACATGACGTGCAAGTCCACAATAACGAATACATCATCTTTTATTAAGTTATATCCAAAATAACCGTACTATCATATAAATAAACTGTTGTTCGAATGAACTTAATTCTTAATTGAATTGCATCGTTTATTCAATTTACCGATATGCGTCTATTATTGAGTACTCAGTTTATCCAAAACTTATATATCTAATATATATACATATATAATATAATTTACACTATATAATAGATTGGTTGTTGGTTTTGCATTTGCAAGATTCGAGAAATAGGTCGGTATCATTATAATCATTTTCTTACTCCGAGTAAAGAGACTAGTATAAAATATTAAAATCAGTTACCAACTAAAATCATAGCATGGCATTGTCTGTATCAGAATCTATATTTAACTAATATGTGCTCTTAGGCCCTGAGTTTCGTCTTGTGTACTTGCTTTGGGTTCACACAAGTGATGAGTTAAAATAAATAACAAAGAATATATCTTTCTTATATTTATGATTATATTCATGTTTCATTGTGTGAATTGATCTATAAATTTAACATATTGTTATGAAAGGTCAATTTCCAATGAAATAAAAAACTGGTATTTAAAGTTATAGTATGTATTTAGGGGCACAGATCTGTACACGAGCAATATAATTAATATCAATGTATGCAATGAATTGTATCCTCCAAATAAAATATCTATTTGTACCGTTATCGATTCTAGTTGAGTGAATAATTTAATAGGACAGAATAAATGATTTTCAACGGAGCACAATATTAATTTATAATTACATTGCAAATAGTTCTTTTGTAAACTGCATTGGAGAGATTTCGACATAATATAATGTTTAATTATTGATTTCGATTATCGAATCTACCGTAGATTTACCTATCATTTCTCTTTCGTATATTAAAAAATATCAGGGATAAGCTTGTCTAATACAAACAAAATAAATACGGTGACACACTGAGTAGTAGCAAGCTTGGCCTTTCGTCGTGGGTCTTTCTTTAGATGGCTCGAACTTCCCGGCAGACAGTTCGAGTTATAGGTATGTGACCTTGACTTGCTTGAGCTATTGCTTACACTCCCCAATCCATCTGTATAAACAATATCCTTTTCCGTCCCTTTTTATCCTTCCGTTCCTAGTCTATATAGGTATTCCAAATATCTACCTCTGTCTGCTTTGTTTTAACTACAGAGTTTTACACCCACCGAAACCGCGAATATTAAAAAAAAGTGTGTTTGGTATAATATAAAATGTTGTTATTTATTTATTACGCAGTTTCTAATTAGTACGCACCACTGGCGTATATTTTTTTAGCGGTGTGGTTCCCGTTATCTGTCAGACAATATGTATACATATATACAGTCGTGCAATACTTAACCTATTGGGTAAGACGAATTTAATTATAGTATTTAATTAGTTGGATAAATGTGGGCCTTTGAGACGACTCTGCTACCTGTTTTAGGATATAGGCGTGGTCTATCTATGTATATATATATTGCAAAATGTTATGACATTTTATTTTTTCAATAAGCCATGCTAGTTTTTTTTATGTGATAAGGGGCAAACGTGCAGACGGGTCATCTGATGTAAGTGACTACCACCGCAACTCACAAGGCACAAGTGCGTTGCCGGCCTTTTAGGCAGGAGTACGCTCTTTTCTTGAAGGTTTAAAGGTCGTATCGGTCCAGAAATACGAGTCAAGTCATAAATCTTCATCTTGATATTGATAAATATATCTCGTACGTACGAACATAGGTACGTATCACAGGTGTGATAAACATATCTCTTAGTGTACCACTATCTCATCGCATCGCATTACCTCGTAATACGAAAACATTACTGTTTGATGTTTGTTAGACCTAATGTTGATTCTCCTTTCTCTGTCTGTCCGTTTATTTGATATATAGAGGTTTTATTAATATTTTCCTTGTGTTCTCTTTGTGTGAGAACCAAACAGTGTTGAGGACGTGACGTAATAATATTTGGCTGTTTGAGTTGTATTTGTTTTTATTATGAACACTTGAAGCTCGTATTGAAAATATTGTATCGGTTTAAGGATATTGTTTTTGACTCTATATTCAAAAACTGATGTATGTAGATAACTGTCATATTATCTACATACATATGTCAGTTTTTGAATATAGAATCAATCAATTTCGTGAAACTTAAAAAAAAACAAGCGAATTGTCATTGAGTGAGTCACAATAGTGTAATGGGATTTTGCGTAGCTAGTTTGATGCATGCATTTTATTAGGAAGAATTGTATTTTTGTAATTGTAAGGATTGCAATGTAAACACAACTATCATACAAATCTTTTTTACTAGAGGCTGGCTTAACTGTTGTCTGAAAAGAGGTTGAACATATTTTAACTTCTCAAGAATTTACAAAAAAATAAATAAAAAAAGAAGCACCAATAAAAAGTTAATGAATATTCTGAATAAAAACAAACAACAAATATAAGCAGTACCAATTACTAAATTGAATTGAATTATAGCAAAAACCTACCCACAAACAATTTTACGGCGATGCATAGGCATCTCTTCAATCTAAGTTCATAAAATCATAATCAAGTGAAAACACGAAACTCCTATATTCAACATCAAAGTTATGATTCAAAACGAAATATCTACAGTAACCAACGTGTTTTGTTACCATCACAAGAAAGCTTCCATACAATAGGGGCGTCATATTAGCTGAGATTACCCGCGAGTTTCGTATATCAAAGGGTTGTTTTAACTTCAGTTACAAAGGGGAACTCTGATATTCTTTAGTCAGTTAGGGTTTCATAGAATCAGGTGCGTTATACAACATTAAATTGTTTTTAAAAATTAAATGTTATGGTTTTAAAATTAAGAATTACAAATGGGATAAGAGACAAACTGTTATCTGTCAGAGAGTATACATAAAACCCTACAGTGTCGAGATGGACTGAATGGAAGTATATAATTGTTGGCAAAAGAGGGCGTTTGAGACTCTTCTGCCTACCTCGAGACATAAATATACTCACGTCTATATCAGGCATATGTCTGGATAAAAGATGAAAAAATTGTAACCCTATCCAGTATTATAAATTCAAAAGTGAGTTTGTTTGTTGCATTATAACGGATTAACGAGTGAATCAATTATCATGACATTTTGCATACCCATTGCCAAGATAGTTTGGAGCAGGCTTTATATTTTCTGTTAATTTTATTATCTTACATAGTCTTGTCCCGTATTACGTGAATTTGACAAAATTTAGGCGTTAATTACGACTCTGCAGGAATACAGGCGTTAGTGTATGTATGTATTTGTGTATGAAAGTGCAATAATAATTTATTAGTTTTTAACTATGAATATGTAGGTCATGAGGTACTTTGCTAAAGTACTAGTCTTTCATGCTCAATTTACTTAATTAACTATAAACCTGTAATAAAAAGAGAATTTTGCACTACATTGTTAAATAGATCAAATTATTTCACAAAATAATCTTAAGTATACATTTTAACTTAATCTGCTCATTTTGTAAGAGAGGGAAAAAGCAAAACTGGGCAGCCCTTTTATAGCCTGGAGCAAAAAATTCCTTGAAATATCGTATTACTAAGATTGTATTCCACAGAATCAACAGCGAAATGGCACGGCGTATAAACGTGAAAGCGAACTCCGAGAAATATTAAATAGTTAGAGATTAATTTAATTGATTAGAGTATAACGAACTAATTAATTTAATTACTTAACTGAACATACTGTGGGAAGTTCGTGGTATATATAAAAGCCACGCTTAGTCACGAAAAATAATTTCTGGAGGCCCAATTGCCCTTATCCTCTTTCCCATCTCCTCATTCACTTATCACTTAAAATATCAGTAAGTATATCATCTTAGACGATTTTGTAAGGTCTTAAATAATTAGATACTGCATTACTTGTTACTAAAAATATCAGTAAAAGTACTCAATATCTAATTTTAGTACAAGTCAGTAATTGTACCTATTCTTAGAAACCCAACACTACATTTAGTGTCAGTCACTACAGGTTTCTAGTTTTATTTTAAAACTAACATAAATTGCTAACTTTAACTAATGTTAGCGAGAAGTAAGTTTTTGAGATGAAAATGATGATCTGTTAATTCTCCGTAAAGAGTAAAATGTTAAAAAAGCTCTGCTATATTTTGATGGGATATATGTAAAACAGCTACCGAGAAAATAAACACAAAGAAATTAAAATTATTACTTAAATTTGACTGCACGTATGGTGAAATGGTTTACGTGGTTACTTTACCAACTGTCGCTGGGTTGAGAGTTAAATTTCCGCATAGTAGCTTTTCATATGATTTACAGAGAAATCGTTTATAATTATTATAAGTTTGTAAAACCCATACGCATCTTTAGTGCATGAGTCGAAAATATAACGCATTCGGAACGTTTTTTTTTAGCATTAAAAGGATTTAATTCTTAAAACCAAATATAACCAAAATTCAATTATTTGTACAATTTTGTGTTGCCAGAACTGTATATCATATTCTCACTTCCAATGTTGTTAGTTTTGCACTAACATATGTAAGTAACTTTTTGCTGGCATAATCATATGAATTTACTACCTTAGTAGTATAAAAACAAACAGCAACACCTTTTAGACCATTTTTTTTTCCCTTATGTTGATACGTCGACTTAATTGATTGTTATCGGATTAAAAATGCAATATATTTCGTAAATCCTAATATATATGATATTGTATAAAACTCTAAGATAGATTAAAAAGGCAAAAACGAACGCTAACTATGTACACAAGCCTACATATTTCTTGACTGAGACATTAAAAATAATCCCGTTTGCCGCGTCACATGCTCTAATTGGCTTCAATGGCAAAAAGTCACAGTAATTTGCTACACATTTTTCGTCTAATCGCCGCAATGAACCGTTTAGTTAGTCACACAGGGGTTAATCACGGAGATAATATAAAATGACTGTGACATCGATGTGACATTTTAGGATAACCCGTCGTATTGATATTGTTAGTAACAAGTGGAAGTATGAGTTCATATAATGTTACTTTACTAACTTTGTTTATGACAAAATTAGTTTTATAAACATAACACATACGCACACGCCTGTATGATATAAGGGGTATGCAGAGGTATATTAAACACCTACTTTTTGCTATTGCCGTCAATCGGGCACTTTATGAATGTACTGTCTATATATGTACTATGTATATCTACTATGATAATACTGTCTGATAGATAACAGTCCTCACTTGCTTGCACTGCAGTGGTAGAGCCATGCTTAGGCACGAATGGGCCGGCTCGACCGGTGCGATACCACGGCCTCACAGAAAACCGGTTGTGAAGTAACGCTTGCGTTGCATTTCCCCGATAGGAGTGAGGTTTTCGGAGGCTCAACTCCCCCTCTCCCCTTTCCACTCCCCTCACCCCCTCTACTCTTTCCCATCTCCTCAACCCTCCTCTCTTCTTTCCCCTCTCCGCATCCCCCTATCCCTCATCACCCTCAAAGGTGGGCAGCGCACCTACAACTCTTGAGTTGTAAATGTTCATGGACGGCGGATGTCGCTTACCATCAGGTGACCCGTCTGTTCGTCTGTCCCCCTATTTTATAAAAAAAGTCCGATCCCTTAGTCATCTTTTACGTCACGTACGGGAAAAAATTGTATAGCTCTATTCTGCTCCACTACTAATGCTTAAATATTTAGCTGATGTTTGTTAGTCCTCAGATTTAAGTCATGTTAACTCTAAATTAAGCAACAAATAAGTATCTCATTCCATAGGACGTTGTTAGCTATTAAATAATTTAAAACTTAGGTACCCAATCCTCTTTTGTGTTCGTAATGGCATGTAATAATTATTAAGTTTGTTTAAAAACTGTCAGATGAACATTAAACAGAGTGAAGCGGGACGTCTACAATTAAGAAAATTGTAGTGTAGTCAATAACTTTGAACTTTATATCGTCGTATAGTTTTGTAACAAAATTTACTTAGAATGGGTATACGCAAAATTTTACCTACACCACTGACCGATATAAAAGTCTATCGAGGTCCAACAAAACTTTATTTCTATGTAACAGAAATAAGAAATATTCACTGATAAAAGTCGTTCGCTTACAGAATAGTGTCACGGTTCATCGTCCGGTAAAGCATTTGTCGGAAATACTTTCATCATCAAAGCACATAACTTTGTCCGTCACTGACAGCGGCACCCTCACACCGAATGCTTGAAATATTTCTCTTATCTTTAAATATACGTAATAATACACATGATTGTAGGAAATTGGTTTAAGTAGCACTTGATTAATATTTTTACACGATGATGCGATGTCGACTAGCTTATGTTATAAATTACTCAGCGCAAAGCCTCGTTATAGTAATTTATGTAATTGTGGGAAGCTCGTTAAAAATGCTTCGACTTGTTAGTTGTTAGTTATCATTTTGTATTTTTTTTTTGGTAGAGTGGTAGTGATTTTCGCATGTACATACATACATACAAATACTCAAGCCTGTTTCCAAAGGGGGTAGGCAGAGGTGTTTTAAACTCCAACATTTTGCTAACCATAATTTAGTCCCACTTAAGTAAAAGAGGCCATCTAAACTTAACACTAACTGTACATGTACTGTCTGATAACAGTCCAACACGACCCTATGCTACTGAACACCGTCACTCTTGCATATGCATGATATGGAAATATTGTTTTACAGCTAATATAGTATTCAAGATAGAGCTGCCTAATGGTTACTGTTCTGAACAGGTTTGAACCAATCATACATACACTCTAACACTTCTATCCCGGAATGGTAGGCATAGGCTTTTCAAAAATCCCACTTACGTAATAGCCCCCTACTAAGTAACAAGCCTATTACCGTCATCCAGGCACTGTATATGATATACTTTTCGATAAATGAAAGTAATTTCTTTAGGTATTGTTTTCTTTTAGACATACTACATTACGTGTTGTTTTCTGTGTTTATTTCTAGCCTTGTTAAATAAAGGCCCCTCGTCTCATCATATGTAATTAGGAGGCTATGTGGACTCAACCTGAAAAGGGTCGATGCCTTATTGATTGAAGGTGGAGGTGACAAACAATAAAAGTAGATAGGTACTGTGTATAGAATAGACTGGGGTCATGGCAGGTCAATTGTTCAATCAATTGATTTGAACTTAAACACAGACTTGTCACTGGTATGAAAGCTTTGTTATGACAAAGCTTTGTTTGTTATAACGACTGCAAAAAAAGTGGAATTTCATTATGACTTCTAATTGCTTAAGCATTTAGATGTCTTGGGCATCGTAAGAATTTTTACAATATCCCAAAAGACACCGGCTAGAAATAAAAAAAAAAATGCGTGGCGGGTTTTGCTGTTTGTAATGATTCTTGTGCTACTTGAAAAACATACAAACAACGGATACAAAACACTCTCAGACTTGGGACCAATATTTGATGATCATATAATTTTTTTGTCCCGTACGGGAATTCAAATCTCTGGCTCAGCAGCAAGGATCCACAACCACTAGATCAAATCTTAGAACAAAGAAATAATTATGTGTTTAGCTTATCACGGACAAAAAACAAGGTCATAACAGTATATGCTATTTTGAACCTATAACGGTGTCGCCAAACTTTCTTGCTCCAATATAATCTTACACCTAGTAATCAAACGTATATATATTAAATAATAAAGACAATTTGTATAAAACACTAAAACACTAAGAAGGTCAAACATTTAAACAAAAAATAAACCGGATTTACCAAAAAAATTGAGTAGAAAATTTCGGCCATATAATGGTGTACTTTCTACATTTGCTTACCTCTTCAAAGAGACATACTCTCAGGTCAGATGTTATGGTACAGTATACTAGTATATTATATACTTAATTAAACCTTCCCTGAAAAATATGCAATTGAATATCTAAAACTCCGTCCAAATCGGATCAGAAACCTTAAAGGACATTGCGGAAAGACATACACTTGTATGTCTACATTCGTCCCTTATGTATAAAAACATACGGTACGAAAACAGGACCTTTTTTTCAAATCTTACCCAAATAAAAACTTCTTGCAAGGAAGAAAAACAATGCAATGATGAAAAGCAGTCGTTGCAAGACAATATTTTTTTACTTTAAAAAGACAACTCCCGTATAAGGAATAATTCGTGTGTCGCTGAGGGCTTCACATTGACTTATTGACTGCACGGATGACTTAGCTGTTTAAGCGGTCACCACGCTACCACGCTGAGTGTTGTGGGTTCGATCCCCGCACGGGACAACACTTTGTGTAATCCTCCAATTGATGTTCTGAGTCTGATTGTTATTTTTGTCCTCGTAGGAATTAATCCACGTGCGGCAGTTATAAAAAATAAAAGAAAAAAAAAGAAGACATTTAAGCAACGAACGTAAAAATACCCATAGTCGACTAAATTGTTTGTTGAAATTCTGGTTCAGGATTCCCTAATCCTGAACCAGAGTTTCAATCCATACATTGGACACCAACCATTATACATCGGGCCCAAAAATAGTTCAACAGTGAATAGAATACATTATTCACAATATGAAGATCTGAAGACCATTTAATTCTTTAATGTCGAAAATAGAAAGGCTGAAAATCAATTTGTTGTACTTACGCTTCTGTGCTTAGTAAGTAATAGACGTGGTGAAGCAAGGTGTGGTTGTGCGCAAACTTCAAAGTGCTACTACAAAACTAAATTTACTAAGCCATAGCTGAAACGAATGAAATTCATTTCAGCTCCTAGCTTTGTAAATTTAGTTTAATTTTATGAACCATAGCTGTGATAATTGATATTACAAACGTAAGGCTATTTCTGTATTAAAATTCTACCGAAGTTTTCCATTTTAGAACGTCATGAAAACTATTGTATTTTTAGACTTTAATAGAATGTAATTATAATCTAATTTTCTAGGATTAATGTGAGATTAAGATTTATTTATGAGACTTATCAAAACTTAAACAAGGTCTAAATTTAGAGGATTAACAAAGGTGCGGACACGCCGCATTTACTTGATCATTATATTACTACTTTCGTTGTTTAAAATGTTAGTCATTTTGTAAGACAAACTTTTTGGTAGTCGCTTTTATTATTAATTTCTGCATGGGAGGGAGATCGTTTAGTTATGTATTATTTATAAACTTTTTGCACATTTAGGACCGAGGCTGACTTAAAGCCTAAAGATTTCTCTGCCAGTCGAGCTATTGGTGCTATAGAGATAAGAAGTATTATTAAAATAAGTTCAGCAAAAAGTGCTCCTGAACGTCAGGTGTGATTGTTTTCCAAATCATAAAAGTATAGTCTATAAAAAGTTGCCAACATTCAAAATTTAGGGGTGTCTGGTAGATATTCTCTTGTGTAGATATTCTCATCTACAAAATGTACGTACGTTACATAAACGGGAATAAATCTCCACAAACCGGAATGTTTGATGCTGCCATAAAATAACCTCATGTTTTCCAGCACTACTCCGCCAAGTCTAGCTGGCTAATATAAATTCCACCATTTCGTCTGCAGACATATGGAGACATGTATTTTGTATGCTCTTTTTCACATTTCTCTTATTTAAACTGCCTAAACAAGCTATGTTAAGTATTTATTTCCATAAAATGCAATAAGCTATTAACTTATAAAGAATGTGTGTAAGTATTAATCAAAATCTCGAAAATTTGAACGATTTGGACGACAGCTTGTCGTCCTAATACTTCCATTTTGTAATTTACGAAAGCGTAAATGAGAATATTTCTTTTTTCTTTTTATGTATTGTAATAATGTATTAATGTTCCTTATGTATTCCTACCATTTCTTTAGGCACATTGGGGGACGCCTTTACTTACGCTCCAGCAGTGTACTGACGCAGGCTAATGGATTTATTGATAATAAAATATATAAAGTTATCGGATTTAAATCAACAATAGATTTGTTTTTTTTTAATCGGAAATAAATTAAAAAAATGCAATATAATAATAGGCGGATACACCTGTTAAGGTGGATTCAACAAATAATAATCACAAATTATATTCCAAGGGAACATAAAGTCACTACGTCAGTACACTCGACAAAGTAAACCAACAAACATTTATACAGTCCACCAAACATCATACGATACATTCACATGAATAGCGAACAAAAGCCTTGAATAAACAAATTTCTAGAACCGCCCCTCGGAAACCCTAAACGGTGCGCACCGTGCAATCTCTGTAAGTAATTGCACTTCCCCCTCACAAAGTAAGCTTCTAGTAAAACGATACTGTCTCCCGGAACAGCTTAATAAGTAGTTGCGGTAAGAAAACGGATTGGCAAATTTGATACTAATTTTTAACCAAGACTCTGCCATTTTTAAGGTGTCTCTTTGACTAATTGAGCAGAGTTCTGTAAAAAAGTTATTTGTCATTATTTATTAAAAAATATCCAATTACCCCTGGTAAAATGAGCCATGATATCAGAAATATGTTTTTGTAAGTTAAATTACAGTTGGGGAGTTTGTTTTAATTTCTGGTATGATATATAAACACCACTAAGAAATGTTTTGTAACTTTATTTGCTAACAGTATATATATATATGTGTATGAATAGAGTCCTACAGAGCCCGGACGATGGCAATAGGAAAGCCCCCTATTATCTAAATGGAGTATGAGTGATGTACATGCGAATTAATTGAACGGATTTCCATTATTGTTGTTGATTTCTGGATCTATTTATGAGATTGTGTGATAGGTTTAAGGGTTAAACCATCTTGTAAAGGTTCCTTAAACATAAAAATATAAATAAACACAAATGAGACTTATACTTCGGTTATGACAGACAAAAGGGAATTAAAGACTAAGTCATAAAAACATTCGAAGCGATGAATAAATGTTTATAATAAATCTACAAAGCTATTTATTTTATTTCTATACTAGCTGTACCCTTAACTTTGTTCGCTTTAATATAGGAAAAGAACAAGAAAATAAGCGAAATTAAGAAATTAAGAATAGCGATGTAATGCTTCTCATAGGTAATTTTGTTTAATCTAAAACAAAGTTTAGTCATTCTGTAAGCTTTTCTAAGATTGCTATCATGATTCAAAATATTCAAAGCACTAAAATTTTCAAAAGCAGCTATACGTATAATACATAATATTTCTGCAAACGAACAAAGAACACACACTCTGCATATGCATAGTATTGCTGGTCAGCTAATAATCGCACCCAACACTTTCAAGACACCGCATTTCACGGTTCCTGGTTCCTATATTTTAGACAACTCCTGTGTTTATAATCACAGGAGTTGTCAACAAAAAAAAATCGACAACAATAAAAAAATACGTAAGTTTTGAGTAGAAGTTGACACTGTTCCTAGAGCAGAGCGGTCGAACGTTAATTAATCCAGTTAAACTAAAGATACACTACAACAATATAATATAATATTGTTGTAGTGTTTCAATCATAGATACAATACAATACAACATTTATAAAACCGCACCATTATTTTACGAGCGTATCATCTATGCGTTCGAACAACAATTTGAAGGCTCTGTACACTTTAAGTATTTGGAAGAAAAGGTGAAATGCTAAATAAATTGGTGATGGTAGAGTTCATACCTTAAAGGGGATAATCATAATGAAGTAAGTAGTAACTTGAAACCACCAACCATTGCTTAAGATACATAATTTATTGAATCACAAGTCATTACAGAATTATTTGTGTTTCTACCCAAGAGGTATAGTTTAGACCATAGAAATCTAATAAAGGAATATCATTGTTATGTACCGTAAACTTGTCGCCACGTTGGAGACTCATAGGACGCCACTAGCGCGCGGTGTTACGCTAAAACTTTGTATCGGCAAGTGCGGTTGTAAAAGCTATGTTTTCCAGCATTGCCGACTGCGACAATTCGTCTACTCCGTGTAATTACAGCAATCAAGTGCTAATGTTTCATCGGTAAGTGTTTTCTCTTAGTTTTCTTGATGTTATACAATTTAATACCAATAACCAATAAATATATAATAATCCTCTCATAATTTCCTGCTTTTTGGATACTACCTACATGGCCTCTTGTGTTTGATGCTATCTGAGAGTTTGGTGTTAGAAAAAGAAACGTATCTCGCAATGAATAATAAATAGTGTTTGCCTTCGCATATCTACTGATACAGCCACAAAACATTGGCGAGAGCTAGTGATGTGCTAAACGAAATTTACACTTAGGACTCATAAAGCGTATATTTTAAGGATGTGATCATTTTACCGAAAATGCCTTTAATAAATCACAAAATGACATAGTCTTCAACTTTACATTATTTTAACCGATTTACTAAAAAAAGTAGGAAGTAGTTTGATGCGATAGACGCGAGAACATTTTTTTTTGTAAGAATCTAAAGCGAAATCTGTCGTATTTTTGTAATAATTTAACAATATCTAGGATCTGATATGTTTATTACTCGATAAATCCAATCACCATTACTGGGCCCGATAATAGTAATGAAATATCTTCATTTTTGGAGACAGTCATTTCAAAAACTAAATCTTTTTAAATATTTAAAAATAGAACACGTACCATCTAATAATTTTCTATTATTACAGTATTACCCACACCCCACAAATGCAGAAACTGTGATCATTGTGTGAAGTGAGCCGAGTAATACGACGTAATAGCAATCTTAGTGAACATTCATAGGGCTTAGTTCAGTTTAGATAACATTCTCGCCACATACATATATATGTATGCATGATTGTGTAGTTAATTGTTGCGTTTGTACATAGATGTAGCACCACACCGGCGACACGCAATCCCGATAGATCCTAGCGCTACACATAATTTCTATGTTATTATTTAGATTTCTATGGTTTAGACGAATAGGAATAATTAACATAATTATTGACCTTCGCTGAGTAATTAGATGTTTGCTATGCCTAGCAGTATATGTAAATTTATTTATTTAATCCTTTATATTATAATACGAAGATGAAATATAGTATGAGTTTAATGTGTTGTCTAATGTTGACTATTAAGTACACATAAATACACTCACGGCTATGTTCCCGACGATAGACAGAGGCCTCACTACACTTTTTGCCAATCATAACTGATTTAACT
This sequence comes from Tyria jacobaeae, assembly GCA_947561695.1. Lineage (NCBI taxonomy): Eukaryota > Metazoa > Arthropoda > Insecta > Lepidoptera > Erebidae > Tyria > Tyria jacobaeae. The sequence goes on from OX387220.1 coordinate 16,858,369, forward strand.
TGTAATGGGGGACAACCCTATTGCCTTCATCTGCTCACTGATGTTAACTACTGTACTATTACTGTTCTTTTTTTTATGGGATAGGGAGCAAACGAGCAGACGGTCATGGTAAGTGACTACCGTGTCCAAATGTGCGTTTCCGGCCTTTTAGGTGGCTCTACGCTCTTTCTTGAAGATTTGAAGGTCATATCGGTCCGGAAATAGCAGACGACAATTTGTCCCAGAAGCTGGTTGTGCGAGGTAAAAATCTTGTGGAGAAGCGCACAGTGGTGGAGGGCCAATTATTCAGGTGATGCGGAATTAAATGATGAACAATTCATCTAAACATTCCCCCCTCTGTTTATACTAAATATAAGAAAGCATTGGTAAAAAACTGTTTCAAATATTCAAATTAAAGATTGATAATTTATTTGAGAATCTATCTGTTCTGTCACCGAAACATAACCAAACCCTAAACTAATATTAAAATAAATATTTACCCAAAGGGGTGTACTTGTATATAAATCTACCAAGATATCGGAAAACTATAAACCGTAAAAATCATCCACTTCTTTAGAAAGGCTCACTTCACCGGCGAAATATACTTTACTGAAAAACTTTCAGGTGACGACTTTTAAACTTTTTGACTGCTTAGTGTTGACTTAATTCAAAGAAGACTTTAGAAGTATTGGTGATATACAGAGTGTTTCTGAGAGTATTTAATAGCTTACATTTCGTTAAACTACATCAACTGGAGTGCAATTATTTATTATATATAACATTTATTAACTGATTCAGTTGAATTTCATATTCGCACACTGTTTCAAGTCCTGTACTTGAGGTAATTGCTTCAAGAAACTTTATACCAAAGTCTCATATGACACTTAAAATTTCAAAATCTCATTCATCGACTAAATATCAGATTTATAAGGTGAAAATTTTTTTAGGTTTATAATCTAATAGCTCAACGATACAATTCACAAGTTACTTAGTTTTCGCTTCTATCGGTAGTCCCAAAGACTGCCCGTATTTTATTCACTAGCATCGCTTTTCTGGAAAGCTGCTGCCTAAGGAACTTGTTAGTTACCCTTAGTCCAAAGCTAGAATTTGTTGTACTAGCTAAAATCTAAATCACAGAATAAAAAAGTGAATCTAAGCGTGTGTTAAATCAATATTTGTTTAATAAACTATTCCTCCATTTCTTTATGAAATGTAATAAAATACTATACGGTACCGTAAATGAAGCGTCAGCTAATATGATAACACGAGGAAAACTAGCAACAACACATCATTTTCTACAGCAGTCAGTCGAGTGTAACTCATTTACACAAAAATAGCAGGAATAGAGATCAATATATTCCTTTTAACATGTACTCCCAAAATTTACAAAATAGTTTTCTAAGATAATATTCAAATAACCAGTGACTACATTTGATGAAAGAAGGTTTTAATACGAAAGGGCAATTAAGCGTTATTTTAAATCATGTTTTATAGTTAATGGATCACTCTCATTTAAAAAAAAAAACTTCTCTCCCAAAGGAACTTCCTAAATTCATTCAAGGAACATAATTAATCTACGTGTATGATTATAGGTAAAGTCATACTTCACCAACTCGTAAACAGTATGTACAGCATGTTAAAAAAATATGACACGCTCGCATATAAATACAATTATATTATACCACATTTATTTTAATAATATTCTAAACTAAATATAACTTTAAAGCTCAACATTGCCATTATTGAAAATGTTAACCAACTACTGTATTGTATATTATTATTCCACAATACTGTAAATATGTGCCAACACGGTAGGAGTTGTGATTATCGAGTGTATATGAATATAAATAGTTAAAATCGATCACACCTTCAAGTCGACGTCAATCCTCGGAGCTGGTGCGTGAACTGCTGATATTTCACATCATTACCCGCGCTGATGCGATATATTTCTTATTTTTTCTACCCATTTCATCCATGCAGTCTCAGTAAATGCGTTTGAAAATACACGTGACATTATTTTGTCTATTTTTATACGTACATACTGACACGTTTTATGTTTGTGGATATTTTATCTAAGAAAAAAGTGACAAATACGATAAACAATGTTTTTAAGCCTTCTACTGTTTGTGTGTTTTGGCTTTAAAATTCTGGAACACACTGCGCTTGGAACATTGTATTCATGTAGTATTTTTATAGTTATATTTTTTTGTCTGTGACAAATGAATACATCTACAATTACCTACAATGTGTAGACAGTAGGTTGATTTATCAGCTAAATTTAAACGTACCGAATATACTCCAATGGGTGATACTATACGTTAAATTTAAGTTAATTAAATTACTTATTATTTGAAAAAAAAATGACACCAGTGCAGTCATATACATATGTATAGCTATACCTCAACAGGGCAACGCAGTCATGATAATTTTAGTATAATAATAACATCTTAGTTCAGACATTTATTAAGGTAGCATTTGAGTTTCTGTGTATGTTTATTTAAGTCTTAACTCCAATACGCCTAAACTTTCTGTATTAATGTAGAAGTTTAGGAGCTACTCAACATAACCGTATCACTTCAAATCGTACAAGTATTGACACTCAAGGCGTATCCAGTGACGTCAGATATCCGCATCTGTATAATCCGACACGAAATTGACTGGGTGCCTCCCGGGTTTGTTGCGGAACTGAAACTTGATGCCCGTAACAACGTTACTCAGGTAGTTCAATATATGTTGAAAGTAAATAGGTCAATTTATTACAGATCATATAAAGTGGCAGTCATAAATAATAGCAGTTACATTAAATAAAAAGAAAGACAAATAAATTCCATATATATCAATATTTCGTTTTGGTCTTTTACTTACTCGAAACAGTTTAATAAAAAAATAGAGTTAAATGAACAGTCACCGTATTGACTTATTTATATCATCTATCTATAGGAACATAATTACTATTAATATAATATACTTACTTCTCACCGGTAGATACATATTTCCACATATGTAGGACGTTATATACTTTCACATCCTACACGTATAATCTGACACGTGATTGACTGCTGGCCTTGTCTCTCTCAGTTTTTGCAGCTTATTCTTGGTAGTCCAGGTACTTTACTCGTGTATACTTACTTACAGAAATATTAATATTACTAAAATGTATCTCTCGCATCAATCCAAAAATCTAACTAACTTCATTAAAGAAAGTTTCAAGTCGACCCGTATCTGTGTAATATAGCCAGAATTGCACAGTTATGGTATATTTTAGTTTATAGAAACTTCTGTATAAGGTCGGGGAAAAGTTTTAAACAAATTTAAAACTTTTTTTTTTCAAAGCTTCATTGCATTTAATTTTACATAGTCCATCAGTGCCATTTAGTTCGATAACCTGTTGCCATTCTGTAGGTAGTAACAAAAACCCATAGCTGTAGAAATAATAGGTTTTTGATCCAAAAAAAAAAGGGTTAACCTAACACTACCGAGAGAATTTTGAGCAGAAGAATAGCTGAATCTGAGGGTGCGAGGTCAGGAGTATATAGCGAATGCATTAACACTTCCCAACCAAGCTCTCTAATTTGCTGAGTGGAAAAAATGTTTGTGGTCTGGTATTTTCACGATGGACGACCACTCTTTTTCTTACCGTTTTATCTCAATTTCTTGTTTGACTCTAATTAGTCGTAGGCAGTAGAGAAACAAATCGACCTACTCGATACACTCAGCATCACCTCATTGCGTGTTAATCCAGGTTTCGCTACAGTCAGTGGAGCTTGAATAACAATTGAACATATCTTTTTTACAAACGCTTGTCGTAAGTTATCATTTTAGGTTTAGTTCCATTACGTTTCAATAGAGAATCGCATATGAGTACACGATTCATTAGGTTTCTTTCAGTGTGCTCGTCTAGCACCCAAATATCGAGTTTTTTGTATAGCTAAACATATTCAAATAAGTCAAAACTGTTTTCAATCCTTTTGTCGTAACTACTAAAATGTCGATCTTGCTCTGCTCTTTCAAAAATGACATCGACTTTATACTTATACGTGAGCGAGCTGCTGCATCTTTGACATCAAAGTGCCCGTTCTGTTATATACTGTAATAAAAATTCAGAATACGTTTAATTTCTTCGATAGATTTACACATTTTAGGGGACTAAAAATAATTACGAAATGGCGGTAAAGTGTTTTTTTAACCAGGTACATTTTTCTTTGATTTTTTATAGACGCAGATGTAAAAAGACTGGTACCCGACCTATTATGTTTGTATATTAAGGCCAGGCATATTTCGAAAACTGTAAGTTGAAATGCAAAACATTTGTCATTCTAAAATTTTAGTGTGACTATATATATTTATTTATTTATTTAAAAAAATCAGGCGGACCTAATGCCTAGGGTATTCTCTACCAGTCAAACTTAGAGTGGTGAAGATAAACGATAAGGTAGGTGCAAAGACATCTGAAATTTTCCTGTATTTTTAAAACAAACTACAGTCGGCGTCAAAAAAATCGCACCTTTGCAAAAATTCAATTCAATTCGGTTTATGTCGCGGTTAATCCTTTGTATGCTTGTTTTATGCTATTTATTTGAAAGTTTGTTTGGATAATATCAGTAAAATACAGAAATATGCATTCAATTACAACTGTTTAAAAAAAACAAGGTGCATGTGTAAAGTCAAAAATTTATCGTTATTAGGAAAAAAATATTCAAACAAAAACAGGCAATAATATTATAAAAACAAGAATGAAATCAATAAAAAATGCCACTTAAAACATATCCTGCATAAGAGACTACATGCATATCCAGCACCTCGATTATGTACTGATGAGCGGTTAGTGATCCCTGTCCACGAGCACTTCCAGTCCGGGATACGCAAACGTGTTCCGTCTTGCCGTCGACTGAAATTCCGCCCCAGAACATGCAAGATCCCCCTCCATATTCCACTGTCTCCTCCAAGAAAACTTCAGCAAACCGTTTGTTTCGTCTTCTGTAGACTCTCCTTCGCCTATCGTTAACGAAGAGACATACTCTCGTCTCATCTGAGAAGAGTACGGTCCTCCAGTGTTCGAGATAACAGTTGATATGTTTTCGAGCGAACTGTAAACGCTCTCTACGATGCTGTGGCGTTAATTTCGGACCCTTGGCTGGTCTTTGGGTCATTATACTCCTTCCTTGAAGTCCGCTTCTAATCGTAAATCGCTCACTGCGGTTCTACGAGCCCCTCGGAGCTGCTGTTGCAGCTCAACAGCATTGGAGAAACGGTTACGCAATGACGTCGTCACAATGAAACAGTCATCTCTCTCAGATGTATAGCGCCGTCTTCCTGATTATCGTCTCCGGGTGTAGCCCCTAGTCTCTTGAACCGTTCGAGCACTCGACGAAAGGCAAAACGGCTCAAGTTCAGTTGCCGAGCAACATCACACTGTCTCATCCCTGTTTGCAGTAGTGCTATCACTTGAGCGGCTTGATCTGCAGTGGTATCCATTTTTTAGGGCTGTTTTCTTGTGTTCTGTATTTTAATGACCTAATTTTGATGCTTACTGCACTTTTTATAGCCCACGAAATGCGTCAAGTTGTGGTCTATGTAACGAGTATTTGGATATAATTTTCATCAACATACAGTACATGCGGCAGTTTAAGGCATTTAACCATTATTTAATCCAACTTCAAAGGCAGCCAGCGCACTTGCAAACTTTTGATTTGCAGGTGTCTATGGATGGTGCTTGTCACTTATCATCAGGTGACCCGACTGTTCATCTGTCCCCCTACAGTAAAAAAAAGAAAACCTACATTGTCATGATATGAAAGATACTCATATTCCCATCTGAATAAGAACTGAGCAAGAACATAAAAAACTTCATGGCTATGCATCTCATAAGTGTTACTGCTATAACTATTTCATTCTTGCAAAGTTGACGTACTTACTACATATGTTTGTACGAAATTCAAACTTCTACAATATTTAAGGTTCCATAGAACACCATCAATGTCATAATTAAAATATAGGAAAAAGTAGCCGTAGATAATATTTTAAGGGCCTCCACGAACTAATGATTTTAAACACCATTCACTATAAAAATCAGTATAACGACGTATTTGATGATTTAGAATCGACCAATCAGAATATTGAAAATATTTTTCAGGATAGTGCTTGACCTATTGGCCTCTTAAAACTCACTAATGATAGGGGCTCTGAAAGGGAAGGGATCCTATGAACCATTTCCATACATGATAAATCGTCAATAACTTTTATTCTAGCTAAGGAATAACCAAACGTTTATAGTATGTTTTCCTACAACGTTGTACGGAAAGTAAGGACATACATATATCTTTTTCAATTGTCGCCATCGCTTACATGATACAAGAGCTCATGGACCGGTTTTACCGCCTACAATAGAAAAAGAACACACCACTCTACTCGTATAGATAGTGCTTCTCAATATAAAGTATAGAATAAACTTGATCTTTGTGACGGCGAATTTTAATGTCAGTTGTAAATATAATTAGTTGCTAAAACTTCGATAATTTTGTTAATTACCGTTTTTGAAGTCTCGTGTTGTTCCAAGAAAACAATTTTAACCTAATATAATTTTACTTAATTAGATTAAGCTGAATTATTCTTAGGACTGGACGCTATGGGTATAATTTATTAATAATGGATAATGGGTTGTTGATGAAAAGGAAAGTGTTCTTTGGTTTATACATTTTTAAATGCCTTAAGTAATAGTACAAAATTAATTATTATTAACCCAGCTTAAATGATTATTAACAACAAACAAGCAAGTAACCATTAGGAGCTGAACGACTAATTAGTTGATTAAAAATATACAGTTTTTACTGTTTATCGATGTCGGTTCCTATGAAACTACTGATAACATCTCGAAACATTATACCACTATTAAGGTGCTTCAAATGACACCTCATCCTCAAAATCCATTAAACAATCATGCATACATACAAACTTACATACATTCATACATACATTCGAAAACATAACCTTGCTTCTTGCGCAGATGAGTAGTAATATGTAAAACAACATTCATTCTTTGTTCATGTATCTCCATTCCGCCTTATGAAACATTGTGTTCTTTCTTATAGATACACTTATAATATAATCAGATCTCAAGATTGCCAACGCTATCCAGACTTGTAGTACAAATTCAACAGAGAGAATATTTCTTCATGTAATTTGCAAAAGCGACAGATAACTAGAAAAGTTGTTCAAGAGAAAAAAAGGTAAAAAAGACATCGTTGGAAACGGATGGATAAGAACGAGACATTAACACTGGCGGTAACGACGGGGCGGTTACTACTTTCTACCCTTACAGTGATTTTAGAGGCCGAGGACTTGACGACAAGATGTCATTTGTTTTGTGTAGAACAAGACAGATTACAACGAACGGTGTTTGACCGAAGTTCACCTTTCTTATTTATTTTATTAAACTTATTTTACCGTTCTTTGTACCGACAGTTCCAAAATGTTTTTGTCAAATAAGTAAAGTATCAGCATAACTCGTGGAACAGGCCAGATAAAAGATTTATGTGCCAAAAATCTTCACTAGTAGAGAAAAATCAACCATCAAGCCGTAGATCTCAGGATATAGTTATAAGATAGAATACGCAGATAGAAGAGTCCATGTACACAACATGACTTATTATACAGACATACATACAAACACTCACGCCTATATCCCGTATACTGTAGTAGTAGGTAGTTCGGTAGGTAGATTGGGAATCAAAAGTCCAAATTTGCCAACCTCAGTAAAGACCCACTTACGGGTACGGTTAATATACATATATATACCTGATATATACCTCTCAAAGATAACAATCTAATCTATTAGTCGCCTTCTCTCTAATCTCCTGAACCGGGAACCAAACGCAATATACAATTTTTTTTACACGTGCACGCATATTGCATAAAAAAAACAGCTCTACTCCAAATTAGCAAGACTATCACGGCTCACCAGCCGGGCCGTAGTCCTGAATCTTGTTACTAGTCAATATTTTACGTGGGTGCAACGGGCCAAAGTGGTTTGTTCCGCTACGAACTTTCGAATAAGACTTTATTCAACAACTTTGCGAGAACTTTGTTAAATTCCGTTGAGGTTATTGAGTGTCTACTATTTTATTTTAGTTCTCTTCTAGTCGACTTTAGACCGAGTGGGTGTTAAAATCGATATTAAAGGGTAAACATGGCAATAGATGTAAACTATTTTATTCGATTCATAGGGTCAGACCTACGAGCAGGGGTAAGTGCTCGTAGGGTCAGACCTACGAGCAAGGGTAGGATCAGACATATTATATTTTACATTGAACTTAGTTTTTTCATATGAAAATCAAATTTTCATTTAATCAATTAGATGTCAGTATTTTGATTAACGTTAAACTATTTTGATACATGTTATACTAAGCATGCTGTATTCGATTTGTTCGTTTTAAAAACACCATGTTTTAGAAGTATAAAAGTGTTTTACATTAGCTTAAAGATTGTGGTTGGACAATACTTCAACGGTAGTACATACAAACGTACATACGCTTACGCCCGTTCTACTTAAGGGGAAGGCTGAGCCGCATTAAAGGGTTACATTTCCCAACTATCATATTTTTTAGTCTCAGTAACGTAACAGTTGTCAAACATATTGCCGTGTAACGGGTACTGTATAATTTCCATATATACTGTCAGATAAATGACAGTCCAATCTCGTGTTTTTTTTTTTCTTTTTAAACACCGCTCCCACAATAGCACGGACGGCCGGGTGGTGCAGTTGCCCACGCAGAACGCGCCACACGTAGCACGTTGGTGCGACGTCGCGCCGCTCGTAGGTGGCAAAAGGGGGTTCAAAATCTAAATTTGATTTTTTTCCACGGTATTCTTCGCCTCATGGAGTTTCCAAATAATGGCTGTCTACTCAAGATGACTCCGCGTTATATTATATTTGCACGACTACTGTATTGTTAAAATATTTACGGTAAATATATAACTATAAAAATTAATCGTGATATTTGCAAACGCCTTGCCGCAGTAATTAGTGCAATTTAGTGATCAGTTAACATTGGGAAATGTAAAGGATACGATGTATAGAAAGGGTTTATGTAAAAGTATTTTATGATCCCTCTTTCAAAAGCCTTCCGAATGTCTATCTTATCGAACAAGAAGTTTGTGAATAGTATTAAATTGGTTACAGATGATCTATGCTAAACGAAGCCGTGTTGTTCGGGTGCTTCTTTAAGCACCACCCGTTTATTTACACACGTGGTTGTCTGTATACTTACTTTCGTCACCGTTTACCTTTTAGCAATATAATGAAACTACGAAATCAAAAAACCATGTATAAGAACCGCAAGTAACGCAGAGAACGGTATACAATATAAGATGTCGATACAGAACACGCTGTCTCAAGAGAACCTGAAAAGTCTCGACAGGCAGCGTAATATTCTGTTTCGTAGATCTTAAGGACTATAACGGTTGGCAAATTGCTGCTTCACAGCCAAACTGTAAAGAAATTTCACCGAGCTACATATTCGAATTTTATTACATGTTTTTTGTATACTTTCTGGCCGCTTAGTCGTCTGTACATTGCTCTTAAATACACAATTATTTGCTGTCATCGTTAGCGATCCGTTTACTAGCAACTTGTTGCCCTAGTTTTTGCATCATTAATTTCATTAGAATTATGTGTGTTTAATAAAAACATTAATGAATCAAGGTGCAAAGTCGTGTTAAACACGGTGTTAAATCCGGACGAAAAAGTGAAAATAGTAGATAAAGAAAAGTACGTAGCCCACACCCCTAACTCAAACTTATGCGAACGTAAGCAAAATATTAAAAAAATGCAAACAACTTATACCCTAGACAAGTTACAGTAAGGCAGAAGTGACTTTCAATAAATATAGAATTAACCATATCTATTAGACGGATTTCTTAAACTTTCAAGATACACAACAAGACAAAAAATTCTTGAGTGATTCTAAAGGCAATAAAATTTATTGGAGCAAAGTAAAAGAACTGAGCTTTGATCCTTCAAATGCAGATACAGCGTACTTCAAATAAGATTTGCAGGAAAACAAGCATGAGTTTTATTATGCTACAAGGACGAATTCCAGAAGGCGAAGAGTAGAAGTTGAGGTTTACCTTAGCCAGTTTAACAAAATTAGTTGCCGATTGGCTTGCTTCTGTATGAAGATCTCATCAGTTTATGAAGCTACACCCGCTCAATATCAGGACTCTTATGGATCAGTAGAACCAGCAGAAGTACCTAATAGCACAATATAACGATGAAAAATAATATTTTCAGTATACTTTTGTCCCAAAAATAATAAATTAACTGTATAGTAAACCCCTAGTTTTTCTCTGTCTATGGATGTGTGTTCCAAGATCAGAAAGTTATGAACGATTTTGTTCCTGTCTATATTGCTGGAAAAATATATTTTGAAGATGGTTTATGTGTGTAAATTATGACTTAAGTGAGAGAGGCTTAAAGGGATTCACTGTTTAAAAAAAAAAACATCAAAATATAATACGTAGTAATATAGACTATAAAAAATTACGCAAGAATCCTTCGGCGCAGCGTCGATAAACACAGATTAAACTGCCAGGAAAGGTTAATCATTTATATAATGATTGGCCGTATATTGATTGTATCAAGGCAGTATGAAAGCTTCCATAAATTAAAAATGCTACACGTAATTTACCTGCTTGATTTCTCACAAATCCGTGCCATCATTTCGTTTAATTTGGTCACAAAGTCACGAATATCTGATAACTCTTTCAAACATTCCAGCTTGAGTGGCACGTGTATTAAAAGATAAATGCTTTGAATTTTCAATCTGAACCCTTCAGCGGAGCTCGTGAGTGATAGATACGTGCGGATCGGGGATGAGAAGCGCCTATCTGATACATAACAATGAGGGCTCTAGCGCCCTAGCACGGACTTGTTACAAGATATATTACAAGATATATATACATATGTACATAGATAAATTATTTTAAGTTCACTACCACATTTGTTAAATCATAGGCTCATGTTTTAAAATTTTAGTTAAGGTGTATGATTGAACTTGACTTACTATTTATTAGAGTATTGCATTGCTGCAACTGGCCTGACGCTATAGAAAAGTACTAAGCAAATTGGAAGACAGGAATAGGTAATTGTTGACGTAAAAATGATTTTTAGAATGCATGTTCATCTGCTACTAGTAATATCGTTCTATTGTAGTTAGATTTGTATTTCTTAGTTTCTGTGAGATTTCCCTACGTTTTAAGAGAGTCTAATATTGAGCTCGATACGATTTGGTTAGATAGCTCTGGGGTGTAGATTACTTGCTTTAGATTTTCTTACGAAACAAGCAAGAACATTTTATTCATGTCATTTGTTTTTGATTTTTACATGAAATTCATGTTTTTAACTCTAAGGTTCGGAAATCTACTCTTCCATTCAATTAATCATGTTTTAACCACATACAAGGCTGTTGGTACTTTAAAACAAAATATAGTTTTGATAAAGCATTTGTACAACATTGTATGCTCTTGAACATTAAAACTTGATATATTAGTAACATATTAAAGCGGTATTATCGGTCTCCATTACTTGCAAAGAGTTCATTACACTCGTAAGGTTCGTAATATAATTGTTCTTCTAATACAAATACAACCCACATTTGATTAATCAAAGTGTATTTGTCTCATTGTCATGAATAAATTAATTCTTCATCAGATTCAAGCAAGGCCTTTGATTGGATTTTTTTGTTTAGTTAAATACTTATGTAGAGAAACGAATAAATGTGAAAAGCGATTAATTTATATTTAAGTTTGTAAATATAATATCAACAAAGGACTATAGTCTCTAGTCATATTTCTTTGAAAAGCAAAACAGTAAGTAATTATAAGTGTAAATTCAATAATTGTAAATACATATTTGCTAGTATGCAATAAATTATATTTTATTTATTGGTTATAAAATGAACAATATTTAATAGAGAATTCTGTTGTACTTGTACTGAATTTATTTGTTATTAATTTTCTTTCTGCTTATATTGTAATTAAGAAAGGTTTTATTTCATTTCACATAGTTTAAACATAAAAAAGACACATATTATATTTTTAATTTCGATTAAAAGTAGGTCGGATATTAACATGTATTACGATGTAAATGCTCTGCATTGTACACAATAGTTTTAATTTTCGCTTTGTAACTAATTTTGAAATGGTAAATTGATTTAGAATTTAGTATTTAGAAAACCGCAAACCGCACTGAAACGATAGAAAATGACTTGTTCCACAGTAAATTTTGCTTAGTTAGAACTACAATGAGCTATAAATAGTGATGTCTGCAGAGTATCATATGTGTTGGCCAAATGCCATTCACAGCGTTTACTTTACGAAGACCTGTTATTGTCTTGTTTAAGAGTCTTTTTGTGTATGTATGTATAAACCTTAGCTACTAAATATATTTTAATTTTTTATACAAGTATTGTTTATTATATGGTATATTATTTCAGTATTAGAAATAGCATATGTCCAGCAGTGGACTGCAATAGGAACTGAATAGGTATTTTGTCTGTCAAATTTTAACTCATAATAATTTATTTCAATTAAACCTATTGCAGATAATTAAATTGTAAGAATAAACATGTCTGAATTGTCAAATTTAGTTAGTATTGAAGTTATTTCTGATCTAATGCGTAGGTCATGCGTAGAACAGACGAAAAACTTCATAGGAACTCCTTATTAGTACCTTTTTTTTTTATTTTGTTTCTGCTAACATTGTTTATAGGCGGAAATGAAATACTTTTATAAAAAATGTGTGAACATTTACAGATATTTTATGATTGTATGATATGTTTTATATCGAAATTTTAGAGTCGTAATTGTTTTCACCTGGCAGTTCTGAGTATGTCATCGCCTAGAAGTCCTGCCAATGGTGGCGTATGTGTCGGGTCACTCAGCTCCCTTTAATACTATTGAGATGATCGATAGCTGGCGAGTTGATCGCGACTGGTTATCTCCGGACTGCACTTAAAAATACGTAATAGTAATTATTAGAAGTCGTCTATATTTCAAAATGATATAATGAATTGTCCTCACATTTTATTAACACTGAACACTATAAAAAATGTGTGGTTGTGTATTCGAAAAAGAGAGTCTTGCCTGTGTTTTGTGGAGTTTCTAGCCTGTTCGTCTCCATACCATAGGTATTAAAACAGCATCTAGCTTCACGACTCGGTTAATCTGATTGATTTCTTCTCTTGACAATTTAAAAATACTACAGGTATTTTTAAATTGTCAAGAATGGCTTATTTGAAATAAATGGTTTTGATTTTCAGATGTCAGGGTAATTAATAATTTATATTTTTATAATTTAAATAATATACATTTTAAGTTTGGCTTTATGGCTTCATATTTAGTTTAGTCATTTTGTGTAGACGTGATCTGCTGTTATTATTTATAATAAAATATCATGCAAATGAGGAGTTAATTATACATCATTCCATCAAGGTCCAAATTCTATTATATATTCACCGACTAAGGTTCTCACACATCTACTGAACTGAATTTGAAAGGGATATTGGTTTATGCTTACAAAACACGCAATAGTAATGAAGTTGATTTCAATTCAAAATAAATCCTCGCTCTTTATGAATCCAATTGCACATAACATGATGTGAAAAGCCAGTGAGTGTATACAATAGCATTTTCTGAATTAAAACTGAAAATCTCTTACTGAGTTTCCTGATTCGTTACAATCTAGAAATCTTTATTTCTTTTGTACGTGCTCCAATGTCGACTTAAAAATTCAATAGAAATAAACAAGCTGTGAATGTGGAGTCAATAGGTAATTTCTGCCCGTTGGCCTTTCATTGTGTTTGGTAAACATTTATTTTACCATCACGATAACGCTTGACATCGTGTATTTCATCCTATTCACTTCGAATTTGATTTCACCATTTTTCTTATTGATTTCTACATTCACAGATAATCTAACCTTGGCAGCTAACATTTTCTTAGGGTCTGTAAAAAGAAGGACTCCAATGAAACAAGACTTACTTCTCACTTCAAGATTATTTCACTACTAAACGTAAATACACAATCGATTCCCTTTTCTTATTAAAATTATAAAGATTGCAGATAGCTTGCCCACTACTATGAGAAAAGCTTGAAGGCATCGTGAGGATCTTGTGGCGACTATGGGGATGTGTAGCCTCTTGTTGGAGACCATAGCTATGTCTATTTTATAAAGCGATAGTGCGTGGGATTGTACGCCTCGTATTGCGAGACAGTAATCCATGCCAAAGAAGCAGTGGAACGGGAGCGGGAGAGGGAACTGAGACGGGTGCACGACGTGTACTGACATATCGCATGGAGTGATCTCCTGTTAATGAGGTGGGCTAAGTCTGCAGGGTTTCCCCAAGGCTTACTTCTTGGGGTATCCCGGATTCCATGCAATAGAGCCACTGTGACGGAATACATAAGAGTTCGCACACATTCGAGTCCGACATACCATCTCACATATAAAAAGGTAATGTTGTCATAAAAAAAAAAGAAAACATATTTTATGAAATAAAAACTAAAAATGTTTAAGTTGAATATTGTTACCATGGCTTAGCATGAAGTTTGATAATTTTGCAAACGTAGTCAACCTGTAAGAAATTGTAACACTAAACAAACATACCTGTAAAACTGTTTACTGTTACTAAAACAAGCGGTAGGTGAGCTAATATAGAAAAATATAAAAATAAGTAAAATTTACAGATTTAGTGATAAATGATAAATGATAAATGATCTTTATTTTGTAAATAGGTTATAACAACACTTTTACACGTCAATATATATTTTTTTCTGTCAGTTTATGCTAGATGAGGCCGGTGTTTCCTAGCTGACTACCCTAAGAAGAAACACCGAAACAAACTCAGAGGTCAAAGTCTGTTTTAAAGTCTATACAGATGTACTGGTCAAAAACATATGAGAACCATGCACGCTAACGTCTGAGATGAGCTTTTGAAGAAAGCACCACGCTCATTTGAGTGGACCCGTCCAAACAGTGCAAGCATTTGTCAGTAATCGTGTAGCTCAACTTAGAACTTTAAGGAGCTCAACGGACCGACGAACAGGAAGGACGAGCAGCAAGGACATTTGGGTAGGCCTCAAAAGTACTCAAACAGTCAGACATCGTTAAAAAACAAACTTACAGGAAAACAGGAGAAAAGATAAAAAAGAAAAGAAATAACCTACATAGTCCTCACATTTACAATAATTAAATTTATAAATTAAAAAAAAAGAAACAAATATATAATATATTTGTATTAACAAAGTATTCATGTCAAAAAGTACAACGATTAAAACAATAAAAAAAAAACAATATAATACTTAACAAAGTAAGTATTCATGTCAAAAAGTAAAATATAAAATGTCAATGTGTATATAAAAAAAGAAAAAGTATAAACGAAAAACAAAGGCTCATGTACATTAATGAAGCAGCTCATTCCCAAGCCTTTTTATCTTCAATGTAATCTTTAATTGTGTAAAAAGCTTTCTGACTTAGTTTTTTTTTGATAAATGATTTAAATTTATTATTGCTTAGTTCTTGTATTTGGCTAGGAAGCTTATTATAGAAATGTATACTTTGGCATCTAAACGAACCACCTATTTTCTTGAGCCTGGTTTTAGGAACAAATTTGTTTTTGTTCCTAGTATTTACACTATGGATATCATTGTATTTTTTAAACAGATTAATATTTTAATGTGCGTACATGAGATTTTCATAAATATACTGAGAGGGCACAGTCATAATATTAGTCTCTTTAAATTTATCTCTGAGGGAGTGTCTGGGACTTAATTTATAAATTGCACGTATAGCTCTTTTTTGTAAAACAAAAATAGATTGAATATCGGCGGCATTTTCCCACAACAGAATACCGTACGACATTACACTATGAAAATAGCTATAGTATACTAAACGGGCTGTCTCTAAATCAGTTAAACCACGAATTTCCCTAACGGCGTATGCTGCAAAACTAAGCTTTTTGGACAGTTTATCTATATGGGGGCTCCACTGAAGCTTTGCATCCAAAGTTAAGCCTAAGAACACTGTGGAATCTTCGGGTTTTAACACTTCGCCCTTTATTGACACACTAGTGTTCACCTGTGTTACATTAGGCAATGTAAACTTTATACATTTAGTTTTTTTCTCGTTAAGGAGAAGATTATTGATATTAAACCAGTTAACTACTGTTGAAAGGGCACTATTTACGTCATCAATAACCACCTGCTGTCGTTTGAGTTTAAATACAAGTGAAGTGTCATCTGCAAACAACACTATATCATGTTTATCCTTTATGAGGTACGGCAGGTCATTAATATAAATTATAAATAAAAAGGGACCTAGAATAGAGCCCCCATTCTGACTACAGATCCGGGAGATCTTTTACCGTTCACATCAACTCTCTGAATCCTATTACTTAAATATGAAGTAAGAAGATCCAGAGAGGTGCCCCGGATTCCATAGTAGCGCAGCTTCCTGATCAATGTATCATGGAGAACGCAATCAAAAGCCTTAGACAAATCGCAAAAAATGCCTAACGCATCGCATTTATCTTCCCATGCATTATAAATATGCCCTAAAAGTTCAACACCAGCATCAGTTGTTGAACGACCCTTTGTGAAACCAAACTGTTACTGTTGTAACTGTTGCTATGTAATAATTTATGTTTAGTAAAATATCTTTGCATTTGATCTAAAATAAGTTTCTCAAAAATTTTACTAAAAGTAAGTAGCACTGATATAGGTCTATAATTAGAAGGGTCTGATGTACTACCCGATTTAAACAATGGTATTATTTTACTATATTTCATTAGATCAGGAAACTCACCACAATCTATACAATTATTAAAGATTACTGTTAAAGTTGGTGCTACAATGTTTATAATAGACTTAGCAACGTCAACAGAATTACCCCATAGATCTGCAGTCTTTTTAATATTTAAAGTTTTAAAAGTTTTTATTATATCATTACAAGTTACATATTGGAAATAAAACTGGAATTCACAAACAGGAACGTTTACTTTAAGTATTGTTTCTGCAACAGTTGGTGATGAATTTAGACATTTTGAACTCGATACGGGAATCTCTGCAGAAATTTTGAAATGCTGCGGCTACTTTCGAATCTGATTTAATGATACTGTCATCAACAGCAAGGCTGTAATCACAAGTTCGGTTACAAGACCTTCCCGTTTCGCTATTAATAATATTCCAAGTCATTTTAATTATATATTGACTTAGGAATGAATGTAGTATCAAATTGCGAGCAATACATTTTGAAAAAATCATTATAATGTTGATTAGGGTCATCATTAGTTGACAAAAGTTGGATTTATTTAAATGTTTAAGTTTAGTTTTAAATGTTTCCAAGCGATATTCAGACTTTGGGTTAACAGTGATATCTTTTTTCAATTTATTTTTCTTTATATTTGGTACAGTGATCAATTATCCACAGTGATCAGAGTCTATTAAATTAATATTTTTTTTGTGGGTAGGTAAAATATCAGTATAAATATTATCAAGACATGATGCACTAGTGGCGGTTATTCTAGTAGGCTCCATAAATAAATTTGCAAGATTGTAGGACTGAAACAAAATAATAATTTTAGTGCTTAAGCTAGAAGTTTGTAACAAATTAACATTAAAGTCACCACAAACAATGATGGACTTGCTTGAGTTACAAATTTTGTGTAATACTTCATCCATTACTTTTTCAAAACAATCATACAATCCTGAAGGGGGTCTATACACACTTAATATAACAAGCTGCTCCAAGTCAATACAGGCCATTTCAATTGTCCGTTCAACAGAGAGGTTCACAATATCCTTGCGGTCCTTAAACTTAAGTTGATTATTTATTAAAATTAGTGAGCCACCATGTATAGCATTTACTCTGCTGAATGAACTACCAACCTGGTGATTACTATAGTTAAACATAAACTGATGGCTTTTAAGCCAATGTTCAGTTATACAAAGAATATCAATATTATTAAATTTAAGGAATAATTGTATCTCTAAATCCTTATTTAGAAAACCTTGAATGTTTTGGTGCACCAGGTTGATACTATTTTTTGGTTAAGTAATATCGTTTCTTCAGAAACGTCATTATTATACTAAAACATCTTAATAGAATTACGTTACTTATTAATACTTGAGAGAGAGAACTATATACATGAGACAATTTAAACTGGACATAAACTTATGTTTAGAAACAGGTTATTTTTACATTTATATGTTCCTGGTTCTTTTCACTAATGTTAGAGTCACCTTTCTTCAGTACAAAGGAAAGGTAATTGTAAAATACCTTCGTCTTCGTGTATGGCTTTAATTTGGCCAATTGGGCCAATTTCCGTGGGTCGTCGCTTCGCTTCCTTGCTGCACGGTGATGTTTTGCGAACAAGCGTTGAGCAGTAAGCAGATTAATGAAATACTTGATTGTTATTATCTTCGTTGTGTGGGTTTCGGTGCAGTAAGTAAGTGGCCTTATCTCTTCTCTTAGGTTTTGTAAAACGCGACTCGGGGATTGGAAGGTTATAAATCAGAAAGTATAATATACAGTACACGTGTATATATATACTAGCTGACCCGACAGACGTTGTCCTGAAGTTGCAGGATAGATAAATAACCTAGATACCGACTGCAGCGCCATTTGCCGGGCTGATTTGTGAATCTAAACCATCAAGAATTCATTCAAATCGGTCCAGCCGTTTAGGAGGAGTTCAGTGATATACAGTACAGTAGAATTATATATATACAGATATGTAAATACATACAGTTCGCGATTGACCGCAATGTATTTTCTCCCTATTACGTAAACATAAGTGGACTAGATTGTGGTTGGCAACGTTAGGGACGCCTCTGCCTTCCCCTTCTGGGTATGGGTGTGAGTGTATATATGTATGTCACCGGTTCTAATTTGATCATAATGTAATTACATCACTACATGACTTATAGACTATACACGTACATTCATAATACTTTCCTGTAGAGTAATTTCTTACTGTGTGGTGAGTTGTAAAGAAATAATATTTTTTATTATTTCTTTCATTTTAACTTTTGTCTGTAAAATGTGAGTGTTGTGGGTTCGATCCCCACGCGGGACAATACTTTGAGTAATCCTCTAATTGTTGTTTTGAGTCTTGGTGTTCTTTGTGTCCGTTGCTTGAATGTAAAGGTACATAATCAATCAGGTATATTATCATAATAAATCTTTAGGATTTAAAATCAGAACAGCTTCAATTTCAACAGAGAGTACAACGGAAATTCGCTAGTTACACAAGCGTACTTACGGTTGCTACCCTTCTCATAATGGCTCAATGTTCGTCGCCGGATTGGTTGGTTACCTAGAACTAAGGTGGAATTTATGCATATTATTCCACTATTACCTGTTACTGGTCAATGAGGTAGATAAGCAGTCTATTTTGCTTCGTACCGGATAGTTATATGTATGCATATGCCGACCATTGGGCATCGACTCCACAGTCGTGGTGATCGCTTCTAGCCGAAATGAATTTCTAAACTCAAATGAAGTTATTGTTTTTGAAAAGGTAAAAAATGGCCAAGAAGGGAATTGATTTTCTTGTTCGTTTCTGTAGTTAGGATAGCTAAGAAATATGTGTGCATTTTCGCATATAGTAATACATGTTTAGGTTTTATGTATAAATGTAAACAAACTAGAGGTTAAATTATCATAAGATGCAAGCGCTTTGGTAGTTACTGTAATAAATACATTAGTTAATGAACACATGTTTAAATCAAACTGATCTATTGATGCGGGAAGATTGGGGGGGGGGGGTAATAAGATTAATTATCTATAGTTATCTAAGCGAATGTCAAACCTAATATAAAAAAATACAACAAAAACTAAAAATCTGACAATCGCCTACAACTTATATCTTAAAGCGAAGATTATCTGACAGGGGCCACAAGAAATTGAAGCAGTCCGACCAACCGTTTCGTACAGACATGTCGCTAACTACGTGTAACTTTCCTCCGGCTTCTAAACTAGGCAACTGAAACCAATAGTTATGTATAGCGTATTTTTTGTTTTTTTTTTTTGGGTCAGTTTCTCTGGTGAAAATTTCACAAATTCTTCTCTTAAATTGGAGACGGATTACCTGATGATAAGTGCTATACAATACCCAGGTACAATTGCAACTCAAGAGTCATAAGTAAATTGCCAGCCGTTAAGGGGTTCCCCGGTGGGCCTCTAGAAACTTCACTAACTCGGCGAAACACAAAGCATTGTTTTACAACCAGTTTCAGGTTTTAGTTACTTCTAAAACGTATAATACAACTAAATGTACTCGTAATACGAAAGGAATGCACAACACTGCTTGTTGCCAGTTAGTTACTGCAACCACATTTCAAAGTTTGGAATTGTTTCAAAGACGGTCCCTTTGTAGGGAACTCGTTTTTATACTTGTTCAGAAATGTCACAAGGCAGCTATGACTGATGATATATTTTGTCCCTTAAAGTGGTCGCGGTTTATGTTAGACATTTTATGCTTATGCATGATGACTTCCGTTAAGTTTTACATTTAACGGATAATGTCTTGGGCTAGTTTGTACATTTATCTTAAGAAGGGAGAAAGTTTATGTTTTTGATGTTCCCTTTTTACTATATTTATTTCATGGAACAAACGTAAGCGACTCTTGTTATAACCCAATACAATTTGCATATTATTAAAACTAGATGACACTAAGATAATAACTAGTGAGAAATAAAACAGAGCATATACTTTCAGAAAAATATATAAATAACAAACTTTATGAGACATACATTTTTAAACAGTTTTATTAAGCTTGCCTTGTTTGTTTATTTATTTATTTATTCGGGTCAAATCTAGTAATTGAACTTTGACCCCCTTCCTGTAGACGGATTGATCTGAAATTTGGAAAGCACTTTTAGTTCTGATGACAATATATTTTAATACATTTGTTGTCCTTGTAAATCCAAAATGACCGCCACTACAAAATGGTGGATTACATATTTATTGACTACTTCCTCAGTATGCGTATCGAATGATAGGTTTTGATTAGCAGAATAGAGTTGTCTACGAAAATAAAATGCAAATCCAATATGGCCGACAGCAAAATGGCAGGTTTTTTAGAGGAGGAGACCACACTACATACATGTAAGCGGTTCTTTTATTATATATAAAGGTGTATTTATATGTTTATTTATAGGAAAATAATGCAAAAAATCGGATATTCAATAATATTTTCTAGTAAAATATATGTGGGTTCTCAACATACAATGGTAGGAAGTACTTATACATACGTCCTTAAATATGTTATATACAAACAAGTTAACAATAATATATAGTTTTGAATACTAGCTATGTATTTTACAGCTAGTTACTAATTTATAAAGTTAAGTTGTTGTGATATGAACATAAAAAAAAGCAAAAAGTAAATTTGTTGTCAAAGGAACTTTTCAACCTGTATAAAAAGTTAATATGTATCATTTGGACAGAAACACATAACACGATGATAAATGCTAAGCAAGGCGAAACCTTTTAAAAGTTGAGCATGAAAAATCGGCGGTCTCAGCGCGGCCGGGTGTCGCGGCTAATTTGCGGACATCGATCACAACGGTGGGAACACGGATCTAGGGACGAAAGAAACGTCCTATCCTTATATTTCATTTATATTCATTTTTGAAAGTATATTCCTTTTTAAATTGTTTAGGTACACACTGTAGGGATGCAAAACTTGATCACTCAGGTAGTTTAAGCTGATCCCTTGATTATTATAAAACCCGATCATTAAATAGCAGTTCAGCAGTTTCAAGTAAATGTTAAATTGATAAAATTTTGAGAAAGTAATAATTAGATATAATGGTAGGCGGAGACGGAAAACCCTTTGTATACGAAATAAATTGTAAAAAAATTATAATTAAAAGTGGTAAAAAATTAGCAAGCAAGCAATATATTCAAAAGTTAAATAAAATCAAATTTAACATTTAGTGGAACTATTAATATGACTATTTTATTCCATATTAATTAGGTTAGAAAACCGGGTGCTAAGACGCACATTGGGGGAGGCCTATGTCCAGTAATGGACTACAGTGGACTTGTTAGACCACTGTAGTTCATTGGCATGTGCTGATGTCATATTAATAAGTTATGTACATAGAAATTAGCAGGTGAATTATACATAGAAATGGTTACTACGAACAATTCAAACACAATTTTATTGTTGTGGTTTTTCCAATGGCTTTATATCCAAAAGTTTGGTATTCGTACATTGGCGTGCCGTTTGCCAATTTCAATTCAAATTGCGTGGAGTGGATTTCCACTCTCCTTATTCAGGTTTGAGAGTAATTAACACTTGAGTTGGCATTTCAGTGCAAAACATTATAACAATTTACGAACCTGTTCGGTTAGTTTCGTGAATTGAATAGATTATTTTAAAACTCATATTATTATTAATATATAATGTTGTGTTAATATCATGCAACTTAAAACCAATATCAGAAAATAATAACAATTTCACAAATATATAATTTATTGAAAAATTTGTGATTAGATGAGTTGCTACAGTTGTCATTTTACTTGGAGACGTGTAGGCATAAGAAATCTATTTATATGTAATCTATTGGCTGGAAGTTGGCTGGACAGAGCTAATCACAGAAAAGGATGGCATTCCTTGGGGGAGGTTTTTACCCGACAGGGGTCCATGCATTAAATAATTAGGTAGTTGATAATTAAAGCAAATAATAATTAAACTAATTACAAATTAGAATTTATAATTAGCAATCAAATTTATCTAAGTGTTATAAATGTTATTGAATATTATAGGTTAATAAGTTACCAATTGTTACCCTTTAATATGTACTATGCATGGAATTAAATAAAGCTTTATTATTATTATTATTGGTTAGTATTTACTTTTTATTATTATTATTATTATTATATAATCTATTTGATTTTCTTACTTTTTTATACGTATCGTTATTGATTTTAACCAACTTTCAAACCTCCCAAAACAAAGCTGTTCTCTTCCTCTTTTACTAGCAAATAACGCACATAATAAATGGTTGTTCGCAAATTAGCATAATAAGGAAACATAATTACAGCTAATCCCCCTAGAGTCATAATTCTCAGCAGCAGTTCTAACTTTAAATAGGCAATCATTAGCCATTGAATCAACATCAGGGTCCGTTTAGCTAAATAGAATGCGGACTTACTGAATGAGGCTTTGAGGTCGGACTTCTCATTTTGGTTAAACACATACTCCGAGTGAAAGGTTCATTTTCCGTGTTTTGGTATGCTTGTCATGTTTGAATTTATCAGGTGTGTATATGACCATGATTTCGGAATTATTGACTACCTGGCAACGATAAATTGGTAGTTCAATAGTAACGTAACGTAACGTATTTTAAATCGTAAAGCTCTTTTCACATGATACAAACAATTTTACTAGCGTATGCTGTTAGTAGTAGTCTCTTCAGCTTAAGCCAATCCTACACCTCTCTGTCTCTGTGTATCTCTTATGTAGTCGTATTCTTTGTTGCTTATCGATCGCATTAAGTAAGTAAGTAAGTTGGCTTAAAATACAGTCACCAAAATTTGGGGTTTTGAAACGCCTGTGCCGACCAATATACATTTATATTTTTGAAAGTAAGAAATTATAATTGTAAATTTTTTGTAAAGAAGAGACATGAACAAGGATTGAAGGAGGGTGAAAACCAGTCTCATCCTAAAACCTGTGCTCGGTGTCAAAGAAACAAAAGAAAGAAAAAAAAAAACTAGCAACGCCTATTCAAATAAAGAATTAAAAAAAAAAATAGTAATTCACTTAGTGAAATATTAGTTACTAAGTTATTAAGGTACATGTCACGTGTACAACTTGTGAAATATCTTACTTAAATACATAATGCATGTATTTATCTCCCTCTGAAATATTATAAATAATACATACCATAAAGACTGTCGTAGCTTAAGAAGACTTAGAGCAAGCTTAAGTTTGTGAATTGAATTTTAAAGTCAAATCAGTCGTTGCAAAATGTACCGAGAAAATTCAAAATAGTTGTCGTGCTTCTTTGCTGATATATTAAGGCACGAAACACACAGCTTATCATTATAATACTTTCTTCATTGTTCAGAACAATATATCTTTATATTAATTTTACTGACAATTAAACCATCAATAAAAAAAACTTTTTTTTTTAAATGGTGCCGTTACGAGTAAAAAACAAAAGTTGAATGTCACTAAGAGTTTTATTTAAAATAATTAGTAAAATTTTAAAGTAAAAACTAATTTCCACTATTTAAAAAGTAAAATAAAATCTTTTTATGCAATAGGCTTGCACTCTGTTACGTAATTGGGACTAAATTATGGTTGGCAAAGCGTGTGTTTTGAGACGTGTCTGTCTGCCTCCTGAGGGATATAGACGTGAATGCATTATATATATGAAAAATAATTTTCTAACTATATTATTATCTTAACAATGCATATCGATTAAGATAAAAAGGACGTAATAGCTTAGTATTATAAAGTTTTTCTTGAATTACAGGAAGAACTTATTTCCTTAAACGACAACTTCGGCGAGTGTGACGTCCGGTACCGCCGCGGCTGGACGACTTACTCCTTGAGAAAGGTCCCCGGTCGAGACCGAAACAAGTCGGGCATCCCAAATACACACGTGAGTAAAACCGTATATTTAATGAAATAAATATGAATATAACTCACGAAAGTTTTATTATAACTTTGGCGATGCAACTACTTGGATGCTTAAAGTTGTACTTAATGCAACGTCGCTAACTAGTATCAACACAAATACAATAAGGTTATAAGCTAGTCCAAAACCAAACTCATCGTCAACAAAAACTAAGTAAATAAAGTCCTCCAACTCAAGGAGTAAACAGCCTTTGAAAAAAGACAATCCAAGTTTGACGTCGCAAAACTTTTTTAATATTCTCAACGCTCAGTTTGATCTCGCCCCTAAAAATTTCCTATTCGTTGAGGGCTTCCCAAATGTAATTCTGCATGAAAGAAATGACAAAGTTCTGCCAAGTTAGTGGACATCTTTCAATCTCTCTGTTACGATTAAGGAGGCTGTCTTTGATGAGTTTTTATTCCGTTTTAATAGGTTTATTTTTGTGTTTACGATTTGCGCTTTTGATGTTTTTTTTTATTAAATATTTTTCTGCCTACTGCTAAGCGTTATTAGTGGTGCAGATATGGGACCTTTCATTTTAAAAAGTATTACAAATATTGGCTCTACTGAAGTAATACCATGGCCTCACAGAATAACCTGTTGACGAAGAAAGCTTGCATTGTATTTCACCGAATGAGTAAGGATACCCAATTCGACCTCTCCTTATTACCCCCCCCCCCCCCTCATTACCCGGGCAACGCACTAACGAGTTTGAGTTATCCATGAGCGGCGGTTGTCATTTACCAACACCCGAATGCTCGTTTGTACCATTATAAAATAAAAAAGAGCCATACGATAGTTATTTGTATATTGAAAATATCACTCTCTTTGTAGGCCTGTAGCAGCTTATACCAAAAAATATAATACTATGCTTACAATGTAAGTAAATGTTTTCTAAGAAATAAACACTTTCCTTTAACAAAACAGACGTACTAAAGTTCTATCTACAAGTTTACTTAACTTAATTCCATAGATTCGCGAGAAACTGTTCTAGGAACTTAGAAAGGTTTCAAAACAGTAAGCCAACTAATCTCTGTAACTAGTAGATTAGAAAGAAACTTATTATAGACATTAATTTTCCACTATGTGAGAGACTGGTATCTGTACTAGGAGGAGATCTGTATGGCAGATTACCAGCCTCTCCAGGCACTGGACTCATGCAGTATCAGTATGTCAGGTAAGTGTCTTAGTGCGTTTTTATAACTTTTATAAATGAGAGTGAGTTTGTCTGTATGTCTGTTGATGTGTGTGAGTATGTGTGTATGCGTGTGTGTGTTTGAGTATTTATGTTTGCGTGTGTGAGTGTGAGTGCGTGCATGTGTTTGTGTGTGTGTGCGTCAATTCAGGAAACAATATGAAAAAGATTTTCGGTCTCGTCGTAACCAAGGGATTTTAGACATGTTGTCACCACCTTTTTGCAAATGAAGCTTGAAAGTGAGTAAATACTTATCTCTTTATTAACTTTGTAACATAAGTAACCTTCTAGGAAACCGAAAAATCTAGCGGAGAATGCTGTGTTCCACCGGACATTTAGAGTATCGCAAATGTAATGCTTTCGACGCATGTTTGTGAGAGTAGTGGGGTCAAAAGTTAGCATAGCATGCTGCTTCAGAATGATCCCTAAAACAGTTGCCTCACTGTCAGGATGTCGGTTAGCTGGTACAGGTCTTTGGTGGGAAAAAGAAACGGCAAGGACCGACTAACCTTAAGGACTGCTCTTTGCGCTCTTTCTAATTTTATTAAGCTACTCTTACATGCTCCACCCCACACGGTAATAAAATAAGTTATAACTGATTGGCAGAGGGCAAAATAAACCATTTCAAAAACTTGTGCGTCCGCTATGTGTCGCAAGTTCTTAAATATGAACATTAATTTCCGCGTTCTGGAAGAAAGTAAGTCCAGGTGGTGATTGAAGTTTAGGGATGCATCTAAAACCACTCCCATGTACCTAACGTTGTAGGCTACGTTAAGATGAGTGCAAGAGCAGGGATGACTGAGTGAGCATGTATGGTAAATTATACTATGGCTGTCATTTGTTTGTGTTAGTTTGCTCTTGATTGGGTAGTGGGTAGGGTAATGGCTAATCAAGCGTTTGTAAGTTTACGTACACAAACACACACAATTATAGTAGGAACAATACCCATTTTAGCCAGAATATTGACATTTACAAAAGATTGCAGTCTATATGCATTCTCAAACTTAAGCAACTTCATTTTTACTCCCACACACTATATGGTGAACTACTAGCCCAGGGATTTTCTGAAACCTGTGCTGTTAACTTATAAAAAGCCCGAGCAGAAAATCTAAAAAATCTCACCATCCTACATAGAAACAAACGACAGTGAGATATCTCACTGTCGTATATTTTCATATACAATATATTGCTATATATGAGAGATATGCCAATAAAACAGTATTATTTCAACAATGTATTTTTTTTATTTATTCTTAAATTTTATGAAATAATAGTATTGTTTTTTTTTTTTGTTTTTTTTTTATGCGATAGGGGGCAAACGAGCAGACGGGTCACCTGATGGTAAGTGACTACCCATGGACACCCGCAACTCAAGAGTCACAAGTGCATTGCCGGCCTTTTAGGTAGGAGTACGCTCTTTTCTTGAAGGTTTGAAGGTAGTATCGGTTCGGAAATACGGCAGATTGTGGGTCTTACCATAGCATAGGTTTCCAGAACACGGCTCAATATTGCACACAATTATTTTAGAAACGAGGAGACCATAGGAGATACAGTTTAATATAAACATGTTCATTTGTAAATAGTTTTATTGAGCGGGATCACCTTTACAGTTAAATGTTCTACCGCTAGAAATTTGTTAGTTTTATCATCAGTAATCAGTTCATAATTTTGAACACAACAGTTGACTAATGTGTCCAAAACTATGCATTGATTATAAATATTTTGTATTATTTTATTTATACATAATTATTGTTCAAGAGCAGTACGTATTATTTATTTTGTAACGTCTACTTCATTCATATCTCCACTTCACTTAAGCCTCCACTTGAAAATTCACCTTATAATTCCACAATTCACCTCCCGCCACGGCTCAAAAGACCCCCTAAACACGGCTCAAGAATGATTCGGACACAAAAAAGTCATAACTCCACTCATTACGAAGTAGGATCGACTATTGTGAACGAGGGGTATAATCCCGAGAACACAATGCCTCCCAAATGAAGCCTGCTCTTCCGTATAAAATTAGGGCTGGGATCCGTATGCTTTTCGCTATACAAAACTCATGTGTCGCGGAAATTTGAGGCTGTAAATGGTTTTCTGCCTTTCTTTTATTTCGTTCCGAATTTACGATGGGTTTAATTAATTTGTTATTCGGATTTTTGTTACCGTTTACTACATTAGGAGTTTTTCTGGGATTAAGACTACAGGTTATGAAAGCAAAATGTCTAATACTAAAAGGTCTGTTGCTCTGTTCTTTTAATTTAGTGTTGAGCAGAAATATTGCTAGTTCAGGCGTTTAGGGACTTTCACGAAGAAGTTTGTGTTGAACAAATCTTACAATTACTGACGGAGTGCTGCGTTCTTTATTTGTACTTTATTTCTATAGTCATGTTTATTTTTAATAAAACGGAAAATTAATGCTTATCGAGCAGAATGTTTACAACTCACCTTGTTGCCGGTCAGGTTAACGACAAGGAGACTTGTTATAATAT
Source organism: Tyria jacobaeae (assembly GCA_947561695.1). Classification (NCBI taxonomy): domain Eukaryota; kingdom Metazoa; phylum Arthropoda; class Insecta; order Lepidoptera; family Erebidae; genus Tyria; species Tyria jacobaeae. The sequence goes on from OX387220.1 coordinate 16,886,729, forward strand.
GAGCCATTTACGGTAAATTCTTTCACGTGTATGACTCAAATAGAAGAAAAACATGTGTCCTTGTATTACTCTAGGCTGGCTTTGGTGGGAACTAAAGGCGTAATCTTTGTTTTGCCTGGTAAGTATGTTGACACTTTATTTCTTGTTAAAAAATATCCTAAGTTGTTTTCATTGTTGGCATTGACAAAATTACTAAAGCCACGTGTTTTTTTTTTTTTAATCAAAAATGAAATACAGCAATTTGTAAGTTTTGCCTATGTTTTACGAAAGTTACACTTTTCTATTTATTTTAAAAACAAAAGATGCAAACATTTATAAAATTATGCAGTAGTTGTGAATAGTTTTGATTAAAAAAATACAATATTAATACAGTTGTTGTATTCCTATTCTCTGATGCAAAGTTGAACCGGTATGCATGTAAATTGACACTCACATGGGAACCCGCCTAACAACGTGCAATGAATGCAAATGTCTGCATTCTGTCTCAAAGGAAACACGCTCTTACAAAGCCGAAAATTATTGTTTGCATAATAAACGACACTACTGATTACATTTCTCTGAGCATATGGTTACCGTTTAAACTAAGACATTACTATAACATAAATCTAATACAGTAACTCACTGTCAAATCAAATCTTTATTTCATTACTTAACGTCAAAGATATATAAGGTACAATTTTGTTTGAAGCATAAACTCAGTATACCATCGGTTTCTAGTAACTAAACTAGTACCTAGTCTAGTAACTAAATGTTATAAAGCGATTGAATCGAACTTTAATTATAAGTCTATGGAAATATACATTATATTTCCATAGACATACAATTAAAGTTTCGGAAGTCCTCTAACTGGTGCTTTCATGGTGCAATTAGCCAAATATCTAACTAACGATTTCTTTTTAATGTTTTTTTTTTTTTAATGTTACAGCCATTGTAACTTTGTATCTAAAGATTGCAACGATACATCATACATCCAGATCTGTTCAAGCTTTGTTGAAATATAATGGAATAAATTATATGGTCGACTACATGGGTGGCGCAGTGGTTTAAGTGGTAACTCACCACTAAACTACAGTGTCGAGTGTTGTGGATTCGATCTCTACACGGGACAACACTTTGTAAAAAAGAAACACACATTTGTATGTATGCTCAATTTAGGGCAATCATGTAAAAAGGTCGCGACGAATTAAGAACCTCCCCTATTTTAGAAATGTTTATTACCTGTTTTTTTTTTTGTTTCTCTACTAATCGAATTTTAGACAGGGACATTTCAGAACCCTATCAAAACAATCCGGGTTGAAAATTCACAAATTCACTACAACAAAGGGGGAGTCTTTTCTTTGGCTGTAAAACCAAACTGCGGTCACCAACATCAATAAACCTTTCAAGTAAATGTTTACGCGTGGCCGCGCTCGCTGCCGAACTTTGTTCGCTTCTTTAAATAAAATAGAGCCTACGAAAGACGAGGGTACGACTGTTGAGACACGAGAATTGGTAACCGACATTAACTTACACGATAATTCCTTTATTTCAATTCTACAGAAATATCCGCTTGCTTTGCAATTTGTTATTCGAAATTATAATTTCAGTTTTCAATTTATTAAATTTTTCGTTTTAACCAAGACCATAGAGTTCCTTGAGTAAGCAAATACTTTTTACTTGACAATCAATAGGTGCTATCAAGTGTCTGCTAAAAAATAAATTATAGTCTGCCAAAAACTGATTTCTATCTTACAACCTAAACCTTTAATTGTGCTCTGAGACTTCATTCAAGGTCAACCTTGTGAAGCGTCTAGATAAATTATAGTGTGTAATGTAATTTATAATTTATTTTAATGAATGTAAATAGTTTCGTGATGAGTAAATTACAACCTTTATGTTCGTCCGCTCTAACTCAATACAGTTAATGGGATGTGTGTAAAGTGTGGGTTTAAGGACTATACACCTTTTAATTCAATTAAGAATCTATGTACCATTTAGTACATAGTTGTAGCTTACGTTGTAAAGTTTTTTTTTGTTCTTGAAAAAATATTGTCTTTGGTTCCTTATCTTTCTTGTTCATATCTTTTAAAATTTTGTATAAAATATGTTTGATCAATGCGTCTAACTTCCTTTTATAATAATAGGTTCATACACAAGGTCATCTGATTCCAAAATGAAGCAAGGTTTGTACTATGGTAACCAGACTACTGATAATCATACTTATATTTCTAAGTACATATATATTAAATCTAAATTTCATCACACAGTTATTTTTACTGGGTGGGCATCGAACCCACGTCTTAATAGGATCTGGCTTAATATCATCACTAACCACGAGAGCAACAGGTCATTCGAAGTTCTATTCGTTTTTAACTAAAAATTGAAATTAAATTGTTCTAAGCTCCGAATAAAAAAATCATATTTTTGATTCTGCAGTACATCAAAAAGCTTAAAACCCAACTATAAGGGCCAAAACTTTGTCTGTCATCTGGTCGATGGGACACAATGAAAAATAATCCCTAAGGCTTTACTTCGGTACATTTTTATGATGAAAAATGACCGTTGTCCTTTTACTTATACATTGATTGTGATCCAAAAAACATTTGTTCATTAGATGCTTGACTTTGGGTCAATATTTGGACAAAGCCTTTTGATGTTTGCGTAGGACATCTCTAAAGACATTTTGAGAAGAAGGTTGATCTTTGATCGATTATTAAATATTCTGTAAATTTTGCAATGTATTGTACTTTTAGTTTCAATTGATTTAATCTTGATAATTTTCATTTTTATCTTGTTCTATAAACAAGATAGAGTAAATCTTCGTGTAATTTGCACTTCATTATATATTCATTTATAATAATTTGTTATAATGATTTAATTCTATTTATATCGCTCAACACGCTTTCACTTCGACTGATCCCCGCACCGGTCGATGGCGTACGGCACGATGGTGTTGGTACGAATACCGATCTTTATTCACGTGTCGCTCGAGACGACAAATACATAGACAGTATAGACGACAAATACATATGAATATATCATGCATTATTATGTAAATGAACAGTACATAACATGTTCCTTTACTAGTTATACATTTTGCCTGTTAATAAAGCAAGCGACATTGACATCAATAACCAATCTATTTGGTAGCTCTACTCCCCATTAACAAAACTACTAACACTTCTAAAATGCAAGACTGGCTTGGAGGTTCAATGGTAGTTGATGCTGACTGGTAAGATAAGGTCGTGGATTTGATTCAAACCCGAGACAATGATTGTTAGCACGATTATTTGTTTAGTTTATGGGTGTTATTTATCAATAATATGTATGTATCAGAAATATATATGTAAGTATGTTAATAAACAGTCTGGTAAACATAGTATAAGCTCTGTTCAGTTTGTGATCCGACGGGCGACACACCTTCGCTCCGGTGAATTTGGTTTACTAATATCTAGCAAAATTAATTAGTATGTTTTCCTTAGGACAGATAAGTAATTGTTGTAAGAAAATTGTCTCGATTCGTCATCAGTAATAAAAAAAAAACTTACAACAAAGAAGTACTCATATTAAATCTCTATATGAACTAGGCCTTATACAGATGACCTTGTAAATAGTTCTCGAACCTGGAAACATATATGTTTACGAAATGTGAAGGTGTTTACGGTTTGGAGTTAACAACAAAATACGTAATTCTTAGTACAAAGTTAGTAAAACTTTGTATTAAGAATGACGTAACAGTTACTAAATCATTTTAGCCAGCATGCTTTCGTTCGTAACTTTATTATTAAGACAGATATAAAATGAACTCTTTTGGTTCCTCTATTTCTCAAAATATTAAAGAAGGAACGATTATTTTTATTACTTTGTTAAAAAGAGCAAAATTTTTTTTGTGTAACTATGTGAGTTTATAGGTATATCTGTATGTGTCTGAAACATCATAATAATATAATATATGTATGAAATTAATATTTAGATATTATTAGATATTATTTGCTACTAAACAACTAGATTACAAACTTTTATTTCACTTGGAATATATTTGTTTGGGTCAAAAATTGCACGGTCTTGTCACGGTCAATTTGGCTCACTTTCCAGTGTCCGATTGAGCTGAAATTTTCACAAACTTTCAGTTTGAAGACAAATTATCTTATTTTTTATATATATATATAAGCCTACCATAGTGACTCCACTCTGCCTGATGGAAAGCAATAAATAGAGTCCAAGAGTGGTGGTCACCATCCTCTATGATAAGCATAAAATGACTGATTGTAAAAGCTTGATTAAAAAAATATATTTAACGTATGCGTTAATTTTCTTCACCTAATCTTCACATAAACCTTTTTGCGAAGTTTTATATTCTTTCTACTTTTACAGTAGACATAAATTTATTAAGACTTAAAGTTTGTATATTATCAGGGATTTTATAATTAAATTGCACACATTGACAGGGCATATCTGGAGGCAGGTACAAATAAACTTGTTTGTTGTACCTGCTGCAGTTTGTTTCAGATTATTAATTTGTTAGTTTATTTGCTCAGCTCGTGTTCCCACCATTTTATCATATTGTTGTTTTTTTTACTATACACATAACAATAAGTGCATCTTGTTACTTCAAACGATGTACCTTGATTTATATTAAACATTTTTAATGCATCATCAAATTATTACTATCCCTGGTTAGATAATCTTCAGAAACGCAGCTTGTAATATACATCTCTACTAAACCTAAAAGTGTTATGTTGTTATAGAATTATTAAAATAACGTGCTGGAACATGACTATGCAGTATTCAAAATCAATCGTTAACCGTTTACACTAATACATTCATCAATTTATTCGAAACAGCCAGACGTCTGCAGAAAATTGTCTCAAAAAGAATTTCCTGCTGTGTCAACATAGCGATTCGATCAATACGACGTCACGTTACAAAGATCAACAAATTAATATTCAACCAATGAATTTATTCAGTGAGTCCCGGTTGATTTGGAATCCAATTGTAGGTTATTTAAATAGTCCTCCCTGAGGACTGGGTCGAAATTAGAAGAGACGTTTGCACGTTTTCCTGAAGAGTACTTAAATACGTACGCAAATGTAATTACTTTTGGAGCTAGGGTTATCAACTGTCGGTACACATGTCCTTGATTTTGCTGTTTTTAAACTTTCATATATTTTTTTTTAAATAACCAACCAAAGAATACCTGTTTTTTTATTTAAAACTTATTTGAAATAATAGCGATTTCTCAGCCTATATAAATACGTTACGGTACGCAGGGGCGTACCAAACGGTTTCATTTATTTATTAGGTTAGTTATTTTAGAACATGGAGATATATTAATTAGCGTTTTGTGTATCATAATTTTTGCTTCAACTATTACCGAATAAAAAAAAATGTCATGTAGCCTTACTATTTAGTAATAAAATAATTTTCTACAAAAAAACAATAACTGTTTTATTATTTAAATTTTAACATCGCAAGATATTCGTGGCAACCCTGCACATTAAGAATGTGAAGATGTCGCTTACTCTATGAGTTACTACCTTGATTTAATCAGTAAAATTCTGGGATTTGTACGGTACGTATTGTGTTACGTAACTACCATATCATATTCTTAGCACAAAAAAGCCCAAATTCTTCAAACCTTTTTCGAAAATATTCTCATTCTATTTACTCTACGGGTACTTTGTACCCTTACAGTATTGAAAATAAAGCTCAGCTCAGAATTTTTGCAACGTTAAAGCCACTACCCTAAATCTAGTATAAAAGGATAAAATGTATTTTAACGCTTAAACATATTTGACTAAAAATAAATAGTAATGTCTACAAATATTTTGTTATTTGAACAAAATACTTATTCATAAAATTCTCTTTTTGTAAATACAAATAAGCAGCTTACTATTTAGAAATGTAATAAAACAATGCTCACATAAATAACGTACTTTTATAGATAAAAATGCTGTGGCGAATAAAGAGCTTAAACCTTCAACTGATGTTTATCCATGAATTACAATCTTCAAAGTGTGGCCAGGATTTATAGAGCATTAGGCTGTCTTTATAAAAAAACGTGCGTTTATTGCGGTTGATTTTAAGTTGCTAGACTTTAAAACATATTACGCGGCTTATAGAAGTAACATACAAAAATTAACACCCACAATTTGCCAACATTGTTGTTTATTGTGTTATAGAGATGGCAATGTTATGATGATGTATTATGATTGATGTTATGTCATACAAATATGTATGTATGTATTATGTTTCTTTGTCGCAGCGGGCATACAGCTTAGACGGTTTAATGGATTTCGACTTCTAAAGTATCATTTTAATGTCTTTAGTAGTGAGAGAAACTAGGTATGTATATAGCTTTAGAAATTCCTTGGACAATGAAGAGGATGTTAAATGGATCTGTAATATTATTTAACTATGCTTTAAATCATTTTGTTAAATATTTAATCGCTAAAATACTTTTTTATCAATCGTTAATCTAGCACTAGTATCCTAATCGTTAATCTTTACTCATAAATCAAAATGGCTTTTTCCACTGAACCAAAGACTAAGACTAGACTAAGTCATCCGTGAAGCTAGTTGCTTGTACCAATACGTAGATTCTTTGGAGAAGAACAAGCAAGAAACTCCATAGATACTCTTTTTTAAAAATTTACATATGTTTCTTGTTCATAAGTGCACATAAAACAAAATAAGATATGTTAGAACTGTGCAATACAATAATTCTATTTTATGATAGGTAGTAGCAGTAAGGATATGACCGGCTCCGATCAAGGGCACTCGTTCACGAGCATGGCGTATTCGCCAGCCATCATCCATCTCAACCATATCAAAAGAGTCTAACGACCTAATACATACTCACATGTCTAACTCAAAAAAATATATTATTCATAAAATACCTACAATGTAAATTAATAATGTCCATGACGTATAAATAGTATAAATGTCAGTAATAATAATTGAAAACATCAACAAATAATTACATATACAATAATACAACGAAGAATATAAAATAAAGGATGAATACACCAGTGAAATTTCTAATGTATAGCGTGGATGCGGAGCAGGACCAGAAAGTTGTCAAGCATTTTTCTTAGCCTAATAAGCAACTACTTTGCAACATGCTTGTTTACAAAACGATTTTTATACTATTTTTTAAATTTCTTCTCTTTAAATTGAAGAATATCAAAAAGTATTTTACTATATATTTAACACAGTACAACATAAAATATGTTTGTACTTTTGATAATCTAAATTTTGGTCGGACTAATTTATTTCGTTCTCTGGTAATACTTTCCCATCGTTTTGTAAATAGATGCACATTTTTTATTACGTACTAATCCTTTCACAAATATACCGACGAGGCATCAACATGCTCATTCGGTTCCGGTCCCTAAGGGATTCGCGACTACGTACTTCAGAACTACTGTTCTGGCGTTTCATAAGTCATGTCGCAAGAGAACCGTCAAACCCTGCAATCTATTTTAACGATTCCAGTACGATGCGAAATTCAGTTATTAATTAATTGTGACTAAGGATCTTTGACCTTCTGAAGTGATCTTGCCAACTCCTCATTATAATACTTTTTTTCTTTAGGTTGAACAAAAAATCAATAAGAGATAACATTAAAATTTAAAGGAGTTTATTTTTGCTTGTCAATCGTATTATTATTTGACGTTAATGTGATAGATTCCAAGCGAATATTTTATTTGTAAATGTGCATATGGCAAAAGGTGAAATAAGTTATAACACAAATTGAAAAAGTGCTTGAGAGGAATGAATTACTCTCCCACTACTTATCATTTTTATATAAAAAGGTACATTGTAAAATGACTCACTTATTCCGAGTCTTAGAGTGAGTTTACACATTTTACTCTTTTTACCCGACTGCGAAATAAGGAGAGCTATGTTTTTCTGTATTGTTGTATGTATGTATATTTCTTTGAATATTTTGTTTTGGTTTTAAATAACCTTAGTTGTCAGTGTTCACAAACACAGTCGGAGCCATAACACGCTCACTTCTCATAATTTGGTTGGTAATATATGTAGGTAGAGCAACAAAATCTCGGACTAAGCAGATGCCTCTAACTGCGTTTGTGAACACTGTCAAATAAGATTATTCAAAACTAAAATAAAATATTCAAATTAAAATCTTGTTTCTATCTTTTCAGTTCTTCAATGTATTGAATAAAGATGGCAGATATTGACGCAGTCGGTTTTTGGTTTTTAAATATATTTTTTTATTAGCTAGACGGCTTAAAGTGATAACTTGTTTCGAAAATAGTCAACGCTATTTTTTTCGGTTTCTTAAACTTGACCAAAATGGATAAGACATAACAAGCGCGGGACATCGAGTGCTTGAATTTTTGCACAAAGCGTTATTGTCTATGTAACGAGATCGCATGTACTTATAGTATATATAAAGAAATAGATAGCTTAATATGTAATTTAGAAAAAATCGAATACTCAGAAAGAGATTACGGAATCTTTTGCCAAAAATATATTTCTTATTTTAATGTTAGCAAATGGCTGGTCATCTATGGCTTTAGTAAAAAAATAATGAAGAATATACTTAAAATTCTAAAACATATACTTTCTAAAGGACAGGAATTAAAATAATCTATAAATTTTGCTTAAAACGACATAGTTAAAACAGTATAGAGCTCGATCTCATTTTTGATCGCCATAAAGCGACGGTGACAATTTTCGCTTCTGAACCTATTTTCTTAAAAATATTTTAAGAAATCTAATATCATACCCCTATAATATCCTACGATACGAAAGTGAAGCGAAGGTACTTCTGAATAAATTGATTTCTCACTCGAATTCAAATATAGTCCCAAATATTTATTTTATTTCATTGCCAAGTACTTGCACATTATAATATATAGAAGTACTTTCTTATTGAGGCGTAACGTAGGTGGATGATGTACTCATTTTAAATACAGGATGTTTTGCTTAAGTGAAGTTCAGATATAGGGACACTAATAGGTGAAAATTAATGAGGTTTTGTGAAAAAAGTGTCAATACAAAAGTTGTAGATCTTTTTATTACCTACAACTTTGTTTTTAACTTTTTTCCATAGAATTTATAGTTTTGCCGGCAATCGAGATAAACAATTTATACTCTTAAAAACTCACCCCCTTCCCTTCCCGACCTCAGATCGTAATTTATTTTTCCTTTCATTTTTATCATATTCTCTCCCTTTTGCAATGGGTTCCTACTAATATTTTTTTTTCACTTTTTACCATTTTCAAAGGCCAGCCCTTGTCTATTATGTATATATATTTTTAAATTAATAATAATATAAATAAAATATATTTATCTAGTGATCCCAGTAAATTATGGTTACTAACGACGTTTACTACGTTATAAAATTAACATAACTTAATGCATGTGTGTTCAGGTATTCAATAACATAGATCCTACAAAATATTATTGAACTGCCGAAAACTCGCTTCTTACGAGCACTGAGGAAATGACTCAGTAAGAAATGTTTTGATAACCTAGAACAGGGGTGCTCAAACGGTCGATCTCAAACAAGAACTCAAAAAGAACTCAAAAAGCACTCGCGATCGACCAGTCGATCGCGAGTGCTTTTTGAGTAGATCTTGAGAAGAAAAAATTTTTTAATAAGTAGGTAACTAAACTACAAAAAATTATTACGTAATAACACTGCTTGCGGCAAAAGGCGGCTTTATCAAAGGAACGCGCGGTACTTGTCAAAGAAAAGCCGCGTTGTTTCTAGACTAGACTGTACTAGACCATTTCGGGCGGCGCGTTTGACGGGAACATTCGAGACTTTCGTTCACGCCGATATAAATGTTGCGCCTGCAGGAATTGGAGTAATTCTGAATTGTAACTTGAAGGCGATACTACGTCGATACAAAGTTTATTATTAAATAGTGCGAAATGAGTGCAGTGAAGAAATCTAAAACGTATTGTTTTAATAACGATTGGGAGGAAGAATTTTTCTTTTGTATGGTGAAGGATAAGTGCATTTGTGTTATTTGTCGTGCGTCAGTTGCAATACCTAAGCGTGGTAACTTAGAGAGGCATCATAAAACGGTTCATAAAAACTATGAAAAGGATTTTCCGCCACAGAGTGAATTAAGAAAACGAAAAGTAAGTAATTTGATATCTTGTTTGAAAAAAGAACAAACCATGTTCACAAGACCAGCCAAACAATCAAAAGCTGCTACGATCGCGTCATTTAAAATATCTCATATATTGGCGAAACACAAGAAACCATTCGAAGATGGATCGGTTGTGAAGGAAGCATTTATTGAAGCGGGTGAGACTTTATTTGGAGATTTTAAAAATAAAACAGAAATCATGTCTGCTATTAGAGAACTTCAGTTATCTCGTCCGACTGTCACAAGGCGTATTGAAGTCATGAGTCAGGACATCGCAGATAAACTAAAACATGATATCATGGAATGTACATACTTTTCTTTACAGTTCGACGAATCCACCGATATGACAGACACTGCCCAGCTGTGTATTTTTATTCGGATGGTATTCAATGACATGTTGGCTAAGGAAGAATTTTTGACAATCATTCCTCTGAAGGGGAAGACCCGTGGCGAAGATATATATGACGTTTTCATCAATTTTGTAAAAAACTACAAGCTACCAATATATAAATTAGTGTGCATTACAACCGATGGAGCACTAGCAATGACTGGAAACAAGAACGGTTTTGTGGCATTGTGTCGAGCTAATGAAGAATTCCCTTCATTTTTTTCATTCCATTGCATTATACATCAACAAGTTTTGTGTTCAAAAGTTTTAAACACGGAGGAAATTATGGGCATTGCAACAAAAATTGTAAATTCCATCCGTGGTTTAAGAATTATTGCCCGAAATAACAGCTTTTCTAGACGAAAGAGGTGATGACACTGAGATGTTGAAAAACGAAAAATGGCTGACTGATTTGGCATTTTTGACTGACATCACAATGCACTTAAACACCATTAACTTGGAGCTTCAAGGTAAAGGAGAAACTATTATTGAGATGATTAGCGCAGTAAACGCATTCAAAAGTAAATTGCAACTTATGATAGATCAACTGAAAAGAAAGGATCTGAAACATTTTCCGTCTTTGAAAGCAAGGATTCCTCAGTTGAATTATGATACGTATGAGGCTGAATTATCAAATATTTTGGGACAATTCGAAATGCGTTTTTATGATTGCAGTAAATTGGCAAATATAGCATCATTTATGAGTTATCCTTTTTCATGTAAAAACATTGAGGAATTAACCACTGAAGTAGCAAGTCAGTTTAATATGAACTCATGTTCTGTTGAAAATGAGTTGGTGCAGATTATATCAGATATACATTTCAAAGCTACAGCATCTGATAAAAATTTCTGGTGTTTTATATCTGAAGATAAATATCCGAATCTAAGGCAAATCGCCCTTCAACTGACGGCAATGTTTGGGTCAACTTACTTGTGCGAGTCTGCATTTTCTGAAATGAAGATAATTAAGTCAAAATATCGCAATCGACTAACTGACGATCATATGTCATCATGCTTGCGATTGGCACTCAGTGGTTACGCACCATCTTATGAAAAGTATGCTGAGGACATGCAGTGCCACGCTTCAAGATCCAAAGTCACTCCTTAGTTGAGTTTAACACCATATGTAACTCTTTTGTTTTGTAACAACGAATAAACTCGCAATTTTGAATAACTAGGAGTTTTTTCATTGATATTGTAGAGAAGAACTTAAGTAAACCTAACCCAAACCTTGACTAAGATAATGTAAATTGTGTGGAAAGCTAATATCTATATATGCTACGGTACACCCTACCTAGGTAGGTAAGGTGTATCGTGTATGTACGACAACCCTGCATCACACATACTTGCAGCCTCTCAAGTCGATCGTAAGTAGTCTAAAAATATTGAGATAGATCGCCAGCAGTTCAAGTTTGAGCACCCCTGACCTAGAAGATTATATGACTACGACAAAAGGCGCGATGTCAAATTGAAATGTAATAATTCCTTATTAATTTTGACATTGTTTTTACTGTATTATTTATGTATTTTTAAAATTTAAACTTATAATTTTATTTTTATTTTTTAACAATCATTACATATTTTTTAAATTTAAACGACTAACTTATATGTAATGTAAATGTAATTATAAGCATCAAAAATATACATGCTGCACTTTATGCAATATTAATTCACCATCCTGTAATGTGTAATTTTTCTTGCAAAAAAATATTATTATTGTTATTCTGAAAATAACTGCATTTTATTCATTCAACTTTAAATATGTATCATTTAAGCTATATTATTAAAACATTTCTTGGAGAAAGTGTTCATTAATTAAGCATTATATGTTTACCAACGCTTCACCTTTGTAATCAGCACAAGGTTGTGCTCTCATTGATTTTTTATTTTGTTTACTTTTAAGTTACTCAGTTTCTGGCAAATGTTTGAAGGACTTTCCTTTTATTTTAGAATATTGATAATGACATTTTTTTATAAATATATCGTGTTTAACGTTATAACTTGATACCATCTCTTTTAGTTTTTTATATTATTGTTGTTTAGACTTTACCGGCTAAGACTTTAATGGAGCATATAGCGAAGAAACCCTGGGAACACGGGTGAATATTTTATTATTTCACTAAAGTAGCGTAGCATATAACGTACAAACCCTACAATTTTGCTTCATCAGTTAGTTTTCTCTAATACTTAGAACCGTTTGTATAGAATTTCGAGTCCATAGTCCATCTAATTGAATGTCGTGTAAAGCAATCACGTCAACATTATATTGCTGTGTCTTTCAGACTTTTTCGTTATTAGTTCTAAAGTAGAAATTAAATATCTGTAATGGTTTCCAGCAGCGATGAACTCACTCGGTTCAATTCATATTGGTTTAAAGGCATTTAAGATATTTTTTACACTGCAATGAAGTACGTAACTATTATCCTAAACTTGTGTGAAAACTAGTATGGGGGTTTGTGAGTAAAGACCAAAGTCAAACATTAGTTTTTTTGAATTTTTATATGAAATAAAAGCAATTATTGACTAGCTTTTTTTTTAAAAAATATAAGAGCAAATTAAAGACCATCAGATAAGAACAGATATTTTTGCATACCGAACACATTTTTTTACAATTGAAAGCATATCGTAAACTTCTCTCTATGTATGTGAAATAAAAAAAAATATTTTTGCAGATTGCGATCTCTTTGAAGACATACAACTTCTGAATTTCCTATATATCTAAAGAATTGGCAGTTTGTAGTTTTTCTCTTCTTATTAGATATATATTAAAAAAAAAACAATGTCAGTTAAATAAACCCATTAATCAATTACGATAAAGAATTAAATGTAGTGTGGAAACATTAATATATATTTTCTAAAAACTTAGAAGTGGAAGGATTCGTAATAAGTATTCATAATTCAATCAAATCCTCCAAACTTGAATCGAGCCATAAATAATATTTAGTTCATTACTTTAAACTTACTGTTAGTTGCACTTAACTGATTACACTATCTTGTGTAAAATTCAGAAGAACAATCTAATACACAAATGCTTCCTAATTTCATAGTAACCAAGTGTTTGAGGGTGAATTTCTAATGTAATGCTTTTGGAAGAAAGCCGTGGAGGTACAAAAGCTTAACAAATTATCTAACTTGAAGAATAAAAATAACTTTGTAACTGGACTATCGAATATTTATCTTTTGAATGTGTGAAGTTAGTGAGTCATCCTCCTTGTAGTCCCAACCTGGCACCTTGTGACTTTTATTTATTTCCAAAAATAAAAGATAAACTCAGGGGAACTTGTTTTATGAACCCTTAAGATGCCGTGGCTGCATTTGAAAAAGGCGTGAAAGAGATCCCAAAAGAAGAATGCCTGAGTGCACTGCTTCAGTCAATGTTTTTATCGCATGCGACCATGCTTAGAAAGGAACGGAGATTACTTTAAAAAGCAATAAAACTGTTAACGGGCTTCTATACTATCCCATTTTATATTTTCTGTAAACTTTCAGTGTGACCTCCGTAGTGTATACATTATTGAGCAAAATTCATTTGTGATCTAAAATTAGATTTATAAATATGTGAAAAGTGTCTAATTGGACACAAAATCATAAATTAAGTATGTGATGTGCCTGCCTGAGCTAGGTGTATACTGTGTTTCAAGGTATCACTTGACTGATTATTATTTTAAAGTTCGACCAATACTTTCACGTGCTGCGTAATATAAATAACGTAATTAAACTAATAACAATTAAATATTAGAAGCATACAAGATTAAATTTAACATTAAGAATATACAGCAGTATACAATATGATTATACAATATAATAATAGTGAAATTGTTATACAATATAATAACAATGAAGACGCTAAATTAATTAATGGATATGTCATTTTAACATTTCTAGCAGTTTTTCTGTGTCTGCTTAATTGAGCTTACGTAAATATTCTGTCACAATGTTACACAACACAATATTTGTAACTTACGCAATATATATTAGGATCTTATTAAACTTGTTATACAAATAGGGGCCGAAGAATTAGTATGATCTGTTTACGAGTGTTCTGAATAAGATTCAGAACATTAATTGATAGAGTATAAGCATTACAAGTGAGATAAATGTACCACATCCATTAGTCTTTCATCTATCTACACGATAACGCAAGTCACGTGTTTACGATAGCTATAAACACAGGTGGAGTACTAAAATAAAAATAAATATTTTAATTCACAAGGGCGCAGACGTGATTCCCGCGTCGAGTCAGACGACGTAAGATAAATCCTTATGAAACGTTTCTGTGACTGTGTTACACATTTAATTTCATTCAATAACTCCAATATGTATACCTTATATTATTATTATTTTGATCATTATTTGTGTATCAGTTATTGATTAATTCTGAGATAATATACAATGTATAGTAATTTTATTTTGGGTGTATCCTTTTCACACATAATTGTATATAATGATTGTATTTAAATAAAACATTTTAAAAGAGTAGCGGTGGAGTTTCTTGCCCATTCTTCTCCAAACGAAACTATATTTTGGAAGGGTCGACTAGAATCAGTTCTATTTCAATATAAATATTGACGTTCAAAAGTGCCTTTTGGGCCTATTTGAAACAAATGCTTTGATTTTGACTTTTGAATGCAAGGTTAAGGTTCAAACTATTCAATGACAAAATAATACACATTTATACATTTGATTGATCCGATACCGATTGCCGTGAGATTCTCTTCCCATGGATGTGTAAAAGTTGAATAAAACAGACTTTGTTTGCGGTCCCCTATTGACGGCAATGGGCTTGCCCCTATAACATTAGTGGGATTAAATTCTAATTTACAAAATGTTGGTTGTTTCAGACACCTCAGCCTACCCCTTCAGGTATACAGGTGTGAACGTGTATGTGTATAAATATTGCATAAGTAAGCTCTACTCTAATGAAAATACTAAGTCCAAAGAACCAACTTACAGGGTGGCGCAGGGAAGTATGCTAATACAATGTGTTGAACCTATCTAGTGTTGCTTAACCAATCTACAAATAAATTTTCAACAATTTCAACTGATGCATATTGATGAAAATACTAGAGCACACTGAAACAGAAATTGATACCTATACCTTGGATTTCATTACTAGAATCCCAGTTTTACATTTACTCCAAACTAAGATCGACAAATGAGAGCCCATTTCGCAGACGTCTCCCAGTCTTTTATATATTTCAATCAATGGTTATTTCTCGGAGAGCTGTGTTACTTTAAAATAAATTGTTACAGTATTTCATTTGTTTCAGCTCACTGATTTACTAGCTGTCTTTTATATTATGGAGCAAAACATGGATTTTGATTTAGAAACAAGTTTACATTTTGCATCAGTACTGAATAATTCGACTGCAGTATATACTGTTAGTTAGTTCACTTGTTATAACTTTTATATTATAGTGCAAAAGCTGCATTTTGCTTCAAAATCAAAATCATTTATTTCACTTAAGGTAATCATAGGTAGTTTAAAGTGTCAAAAGAATTCAGTCATGCTAAATCAATCGTGAAGCTAATTGCCTGTTCCAATACGTAGATACTATGTTGACGAACAAGCAAGGAACTCCAAGGACACTTTTTTTAAATATTTTAAACAATTTTCTTGTTACAGTTTATAAGTGTATATTAAAATGTGACGATAATGTCATCATTATGACATGTAAATTTTAATAATTACTACTGGGTATATTTTAAGTAATAGCAGTCCGGAGATGACCAGCCTCGATTAACGGCACTCGTAAACGAGCATGACGCGCGCGCCAGCCAACTTCCACCTTAACCATATTAAAGGGAGCCGAACGTCCGACACATACGCCACCGTTGGCATACTCAAAACTCTAAACCGTTTTTTGTATTTATATAAAAAGGATATAATTTTTTTATAAAACATCAATGTCGGCAGTTATAAAAAAAAATAATACGACTGATACAGAAGGCAGTTCTGCTCGATACGGCCCGCATTGTCAGGAGGTTCCTATATTTTGAATCCTAACAACCGGTGGTCTACTATTTTTTATAATTATAAATATATATTGTTTTTATTTCTAAGTATATTTAGATGTTATTTATTTAAATTTTATAAATGGTTTAATAATAAGATTAAAAACAAGTGGAAGAAGTAAATAGCTTTAGAAACAAGTTTACATTTTGCATCAGTACTGAAAAATTTGAGTGCATTATGTTTTATTAGGCTCTGTTATTAATGCCTTGTTAAATTTAGAATGAATTTTACCTAGCCACGTAGAGAATTTACTGAATTCATTAAATTCTTCGAAAAATAATAATAACTGAGATAATTGCTGCGAAAATGCGAGACTTTTCTCCACCGCTGATGAGAGATGCATTTTTACAGATATTCAGCTGAAATTACTGTGCTTACGCAACGTAACAACACACATATCACACTCAATTTGCACTTTCTCTGTAGAAATAGAGTACGGAATTGTATCATTAAAGAATTGTAAGGTGTCTGATATCGATAAATATTTGAAAACCAGCAATTTGAAACTTCCCATAATCTTCTTATTAGTTTGTAGTAAAAAAGATTTAAAGTAACCAGCTATTTATTTATTGTTTGAACCTTTAAGTAGTTAGTAAAATATATATATTATCAAGTTATTAAAAGTGTTCGTTGGTATATATTATATACCAACGATAAGTCTACATACACCGAGTGTAAGTAGTGAGTGAGTTCTTCCAGAAAATATACACACAAAACAACTATTAACATATCAATATTGTGTTGCATAAAAAGAGAACATATACTGTGCAGTCGTTTAGTAAAAATTACAACAAAACTTTTACTACCAGGCGTACAGCAATGTTGTAGA
The DNA here is from genome assembly GCA_947561695.1 of Tyria jacobaeae. Classification (NCBI taxonomy): domain Eukaryota; kingdom Metazoa; phylum Arthropoda; class Insecta; order Lepidoptera; family Erebidae; genus Tyria; species Tyria jacobaeae. Next base: position 16,904,077 of record OX387220.1, read on the forward strand.
ACTTTAAAAATCTTATTCGGGAACACCGTATGTTCATGTTATGCGGCGCTATAAACATAGTTTAAGCTGAAACTTCGCCAGAAGCCCCATGTACCGTCCGCATTAACAACAGTCCTAGAACACTAACATGCCTCTACAAAATAAAGATACATATGCATTGTGTTATTTTGGTTCAAATTTAAAAATGTCGTTTTCGATGGGGTTTAATATAGCAGTGCAATGAGATGACAAATAAAAGAAAGGTATAATGAGAGCCCATAGCCTGAAATTTATTACGACTACACACAATATGGCCCTGACCAGGTAGTAAGCCATTACAAAATATTATTAGTTATAGATATACTACAGAACCCTGATCAGCAGCATAAATACAACAACTACTTTCACCTCAACTTAATGACGATATTTTGAAACATTCAAACAGTCATGCGTCTGAATGCTAACAGGTTTTCAAGTTCCTTAATTCTAAAAGTATCTGACATACATTAAATGTGTATGTTGTAATATGTAGTATAAAAACGAGTATATTACTAAATGTAGGTTGAGAGTCCATTAAACAAGTTTTACAGAGCAAAAACTTTTGAAAGTGGGTTAATCTGGACACTGAAAGTTCTAAACTACGTAAGTGTTCTGCTAGATAGAAGAAAACTTACTGTAATGATTTGAGGGTTCATGTTTGTATGTAAGTATGTGCGTGTTGTTTCACTTCCTGTCCAACTTCTAAATGCCTGAACAGATTTCATTTGTTTGGATATTGTTTGAATTCTTACATCATCTCTAGTTACACTATCTACACTCGACAAAACTTCAGCACAATACACAGTTTTTATAATACCTGGTAATGAAAATATTTTTGTTTTTGCTTTTCGATTGAGGACGGTTAGTCAAAGCATACATGCATAAATGTTCCACGACAGATCGTGCCTCTTGAACGGCGCGACAAAACTATACGCAATGTTCGCTTGACCTGCAAAGGATTAATACTTATTGTTTTTGTTTTGTACAGATGAAATTAAAATGATCAATACCCTAAAAAAAATTTAAAAATTAATGTGTCACAAACAGCAAATACAATAAATAGAGCTGGAAGTCATCGTGAATTATTTAATAGATCCGGAAAATTACATTAAAAACCTAGGAGGCCGACTAAGAGCCATAAATGATAGAGATAGACGAGCAATTCGGCGAGTTGCTTCATATTCTATGTTAACAGCGAACGAAATCACAGTTGCAGCCGGCGTAAAAACAAATGTAAGAAATGTTCAACGTCACCTACATGATGCTAGATGTATTTAAGAAGAAAGAAAGTGTTACAGAAACCACCTTTTAGTGAAAAACCTAAAAACGAAAGCTTACAATTTGCCGAAGAACATATATCAGGGGAAAATAGTGGCATCATGTAATATTTTCGGATAAAAAGAAATTTAATTTGGATGGCCCTGATGGATATATGTTTTACTATCATGATTTAAGAAAAGATCCAATGATTTTAAGTCGCAGACAGTTCGATGGAGGAAGTGTTATATGTTGGGCTTATATAGGTTTTGAAGAAAATACAGAAATAAAATTTACCTCTGGAAAAATTATAGTGAAAGTTATGTAAAAATGATCAACGAACAGTTTACAAATATGGAACCCAAATTGGAGGCAAAAATTATATTTTTCAGCAAGACAATCCTGCTGTTCATACTGCAAAACTCGTTAAAGACTATTTTTCAGAACACAAAATTGTTGCCCTAAACAAGCACTAAAAAATGCTATCCAAGATGAGTGGAAAAAGTTAGATCATGATTTTATAATATTAAAAACCTACATGAAACGCTGCCGAAGAGACTGATTGAAGATGTGAAAAACAGAGGAGGATGTACTCATTACGGAAATAAAAATTAAAAACTGCCATCAATTTTATTTTTTTCTTTTATTTATTTTGCCCTAATGCGCTATAGTTTTGTCGCACCGTTCGAGCGGCATGTTCTGACGCGGAACCTATTAGGAAACAATAGATATCTCCTTCTAATATTTACATGAATGCATTGACTAACCGTTTTCAATCGTAGAATCGAAAAGCTAAAAAAATGTGTTTTATTAAGAGTCGTAATGAAAAATTTATAGAGTGTTAAAGTTTTGTCGCGGAGTGTATATAATTCATAATACCTCAATCACTATTTTTTTATATTAAAGGGGGACAGGTGAACAGGCGGGTCACTTGATGGTAATAACACCTGACAGCCGCCGTCAATGGACACCTGCAGCACAAGAGTCGTAAGTCCGCTGAGGGTCCTTTGAGGGACTTTTGAGGGTGATGAGAGATGGGGGGTGAGGAGAGAAAAGAAAAGGAAAGAGGAGAGGAGGAGTATGGCCTCCGGAAACCTCACTAATTTCATGCTAAGCATGACTCTACCAATGTTAAAATGGCTGCATCCACCGTGATTACGGTGGATGCAGCGATGGAGTTATATGTTATCTGTTTTTTTTTTTTTTTTTTATATTAGCCTACCATAGTGACTCCACTTTGCCTGATGGAAAGCAATAGGTGGAGTCAAAGAGTGGTGGTCACCATCCTCATTGCATGTCTAGTCAATGCAGCATGGTGACCCACACTATGGCGGCCTGGTGAGATGCTTTTTCACGCCCCGCTTAAAAGACCCGGGATCAAAGTGGGAAGGAAACACGTGCGCTGGTAGAATTCCAGGCTTTTACCTTTTTTATGTTAGTAACTTGTTTATATATGTAAACTGACTTTAAAGTATCTCGAAAACTACTTTATTTAAAGTATTTTTTGTTTATGTAGATCAGTGAACTAGGTTTATTGATGGATGGAATGAAAAAAAAAAAAAACTTATTTTGCGCCATTTCTCCTAATCTTTACTAATATTATAAAGCCGAAAAGTTTTTGTTTGTTAACATTGGCTTAACTCGTAAAGTACTCGTTACAATCTAAAACTTTTTTGTTAAAAAACATCATGCCGTGTCCCTTAGGAGCATAAACTCAAATATTCAACGCAACGCACTTGTGACTCTTGAGTTGCGGATATCCATGGGCAGCGGTTGCAACTTACCATCATACCATCATACCAAATATATACATATATTTTTTTTTATATACATATTTGTTTTATATCTCTGATATGATACTTATCCTCATATATATAAATATATTCATATATTCTGTTCATATTACCATTAAGGAGAAGAGGTAATATATGCAATATATTTGTCGTCCACTTTAAAACTTAAGGTATTTATAATAGTTTCTATTACCATATTAAAATCAAAACAATATCTTGATTTGAACCTAAAGTTGAAAAGTTCTTAATTCAGTTTGTTGTTTGCATTTGTAATGTTTCAAACATCTCTCTTAATAATATTTTTATTTTTCTCCTCCTAATTCTTCATTTGATAACATTAAACACTGGAAGCGTAGAGGCTGAATTTAAATTCGTTTTTTTTTGCCTCTAATGGAGACGTTAGTTGTAAATAAATATAATATGTTAAATCCTCCATTTCTACCGCTAGAGCATGCAAATCTCACAATGTTGCTTATCTAAAATATTACCAATTTATTATACAATTCAATAAAATGTATTCAATCACTTAAACATTTATTTTAATGACTAAGTAGAATAGAATGTACTTTATTGTACACCTTAAAACAAAAATCTACAGTACTTATGCAAAATAGCAATGTACAATGGGCGGCCTTATCGCTAAATGCAATTTCTGCCAGGCAACCTTAGGATGGACAGAAAAAGACAAGATGCAAAAGAACATACGGGTAGTTTAGGTGTAGAAAGAAGAGAGAAAAAAAAGCGTTTTATTTAAGAAGGATCAAATTTATAACTAGGTACCTATATTATATATATATATATATATATATATATATATATATATATATAAACATACCTACATACAATTATAGTATATATAAAAATGCATATACGTACACATATATTATATACCATGGGTTTATTAGATCGATAAATGCAGCTAAGTATATCATAAATAATTCATATTTTGAATGTTTACTATTGCAATACTTAAATAATGAATTGACTTAAAAGAACAGTTGGTAACCATTATTTTTGTACTGTAACATATCACTGAATACTATCGTAACTTAATCGTGACATACACGTAACATGAGTCATAAATTGAATTCAGATATTTGGCATAACCGCAAAAAATAAGGAAAAGAATTTAAATCAAAACAAATTAGGAAAAAGGGCAGTGAGAAACCATAAAAATGACCGACGTGTCACGCGAAGCGGTCACGTGGGCCCTCAATGGGCCCAATTAGAAAGGCTCTGTGAAAGGGAGGGCCAAGGCCTATTTGTTCCGTTCCGGTGAGCAATTAACGAACCACGTGGCGATACATTATGCACTGAGAAAGATGGCATCCGACGCTTTGTGAACACTGAATATGGGTCAACCACAAAGTCGACAAAAATAGAGCCTTTGAAAACTCCTATACAGTGGGCTCGGCAATTTTCGTGTTGGTTTTTGAAAAGAATAACGTAAAAGGGGTATAAGATGTTCGCTGTAAATAAATGGGAAGCTTTAGTTAATTAGTTGGATAGCGCTGTCTACCGCTCATTTATATTTTTTTTTTGATGATACAGTAAAATGTTTTTATGTTTGTACATACATGGGTGTTTTTTTTTTAATTTTAGTGTTTTTAATAGAAACGAGTGTTTTTTTCCTGGTATGGACTTATGCTTTGTAATGAAATTTATTTATTTATTTTTAATTAAAGCCTTTCTGATGCACAAATCTAATAAATAAATATATAAATAGTGATATTTATTCAAATGTATACTTGATTACATTTAGTACTGTACAGTCTGTCTGTCAGAACTGTTTGCTTAAAAAATAAATTTACTCAAATATATCTCTTCAAAACTAGTTTATTAATCGCTATAAAGTTCGTTTATTATTACAACAACATTCTATAGACTTATATACTTCGAAGCCCAAAAGTAAATATGTAAACTTTTCATTATCGTTAGGAAAATTTTCATTCACCACCATAATCAAATATACCAAACTCGCGTCAAATTGAAAAAGTTACAAAAATTACATCCCGCCATTGGAAGCTCCATAAACTTTTTTAGCCAAATTTTTTTACGGGAACGTGTCGAAATTGGCAAAATGTTGTACACACCGAGGTACAGTTGTAGGATTGCTCTCGTCTTTGACGGCATATTACCCTCATATTTCATCTTCGATCGGTTGGATCGCTTGAGGAAATTCGTTTGGGTGTATTGCTCTAAAAACGTTTGTTTTGTTCAGAACTCTTCCGTATTGTACTGAGCTTGAACCAGTATCGGCGGCATTTATTTAATTGTAGATTTTTTTTTAATAGAAGTTACTGTGCACTTGATATGACATAGTTTTTTTTATTAGAGAAAATAATGGCAATATTTAAATGGATATTTTTACGATAACATTTTATATAATTACAAATATTTGTACACACTTGCGTGTGGCTCCAGTCAATTCAATGGTAGTGTTGCTGCAGAACCCTTTTAGATTGGCATTTCTTGTAATGAAAACCAATTAACACAGGCGTGTGGTTCGCGGCGCAGTAAATGAAGGGTCATCCTAACCACCCTCTCTTCTAATAGGTGTCGTCCGTACCTATCCGATTGTATTTATTCAGTTTCTAATATAACCGGTTGGCGGCAATTGGCTTACGTTTAGTACGTAATTTGGACTCAATTATAAAAGTAAGCAAAATATCGGCGTTTGATGTGCCGAAAGGGGCAGAGTCATGTACATATTATGTCCGTGTTTATGTATGTGTCCGCAAACTTGTCATTAAAACTCAATTGCTAAACAATGAAGATTGAACACAAAAGTCTATGAAAGTAATCCCGCTTTACAAACCGCATTTCACTTTTAATAACCTATACTTTTCTTTTTACAAAGATCGACGAACGAGTTCTATTGGCGCCTTTATCTACAACTTAAAGTAGGCTTAACAGCAGAACAGGTTTGGTAAGCATTGTAGAGATGCAACCCCTGTTTTTAATCGTACGTAAAAGTGCCTAAGTCTTGTGCAGTAGAGTACTTGAAGTTTAAGTGTCTGATTTTTCAAACTTACATGCGTATATGACTAATAATATCTTTAAACTGTAATTGCATAGGTATTTATTTACAAGAAGATTTTAAGCTTGATGTTTAAAAAACAATGTGTAAAAAAAATCACGGGTATGTGTGTATTAACCCGTAGCTGGTAAGATTTAATAGGTAACTGAAACAAATAGTACATATGTTTAATGCACTTTTAAGACTGTTTAAATTTATTTAAAATATTAGTTAGTTTATATAAAATAATGAGATTGATAGATTTATTTAAAGATAACATGTTAAAAAATAATTATCCAATATCTTTGATATTAAAGCCAGATGGATCGATCTAAATCAATCCCAAGTACCTTACCTGGGATTGGCTGCAAGCGGCGGACGCCCGGTGTTATGGTGCTGATTGGTAAAGGCCTATATCCAACAGTGGATGGTTATAGGCTAACGGATTGATTGATTGTAATGATAACAGTTTTCTTAGTCCTTACGAAATATAGAATGTACTGTCTTGCTATATGTTTTCTCTCCGAAAATATTTTCTTCAAAAATTCAATACCGTTTATGTTATATAAGTATTTAGGTTTTTAATCTGTAGAAACATGTATAAAAATATACTCTACGTGAAGGTACTATAAAAGTATTGAGTTGTATATTATGTCTTTAAATATGTTTGATGAGTCTTTCTTCTTCACCCTTTTACGGCTTATAATTTAGTCGCGAAAATTTTATGCTTTCATTTTGTATATTGTGTTGACGGGTTTGTATGCAGTGCGTGTACTGACCCATATCTCCTGAGGCCTCGTGTCCGCTATTCAGAGGGCAGGTCACGGTTGCTTATATTATCGCAGAGATATAAAAAGCTCAGCATCTATAAGTAAGTTCGATTATTTACCTAACACCAACACAGGAATAGATATCAATTTGCCAGGCATTTGATAATATTGAAAATATTGGGGGACAGACGAACAGACGGATGCTGATGGTAAGTGACAACCACCGTCCATGGACACCTGCAACTTCAGAGTTGTAAGTGCCCTGCCCGCCTTTGAGGGTGATGAGGGATAGAGGGATGCAGGGAGGGGAAAGAAGAGAGGGAGGATGAGGAGACGGGAAAGAGGGGAGGGGGGTTGAGGGGAGAGGAAGGAGGAGAGGGAAAGTTGGGCCTCCGAAACCTCACTCATTTCGGGAAAATGCAACGTAAGCGTTACTTCACAACCTGTTTTTTGTGAGGCCGTGGTATCTCACCGGTCGAGCCGGCCCATTCGTGCCCAAGCATGGCTCTACCACTACAAAATTATTACTATAATTTATTAAAAATATGTATTTTAAGTTAAATAAAGAGAATAATAATAATTATGAAATGGATAGAAATCGGGGAACAAGGATCTTAATTAAACTCCGACGCAAAATGGAGTAGTGTTATAAATTTAATGTGTGTATCTGTGTATTTCTGATCCGTGTTTGTCAGTGGCATCATAGCTCCTAAACGAAGGTGAGTTGATAGAGAGAGTTCTAAGTTGCTTTCTCAATTTATAATAAAACAATTTCAGAAATAGAAAATCACCAGCCTGTTTTTCGTAAAGTATTTTCTGTAGTATTATTATGTTAGATTAATTTATTGTTGTACAATATGCACAAAAAGAAAAGGGGACTAAGAGTAAGACGCGAATATACGTATTACTTCAAATAAGCATATATTCATATAACACACATAAAGATGATATTTGTTGGGTATCGTTATAAAAGTGATTCTTACAGTAGATCGTTGTAGAGCGACGTACTTTTGAAAGTTTACCATTAAGATGTTATTGTTATATTTGTAAAATTTATAATAGCATGTAATGTATGTTAATTAAAATGGTCTAGTCATTGATTGAAGATTAACTGAACGAAATGACACATTACAAGCTCATAATATTTCTTTATACATTTTTGAATATTACAACAGCAACAGAGTAATAACAATAAAAAACTTTTAACCCGCTCTTTAAATGTAACGGCCAAAAGTGGGCGAATGAGACGCCTCTGCATACTCCTTCGGGAATATAAGGGGGAGTGTATGTATGTATGTCTGTATGGAACATGTTAATAGGAATAATTTTTATGACTCTTGAAATTTTTTTATATATACATATAACTACATATATGACGTCGCAAATGTAGTCTTAGATAATCTTTGTTAAACAATATTATTACGGGATTCCTGACAGTTCTAGAAAAGATGTCCTTAGTCTTTTAATAAGGTGCCTACTAGATTGCCAAGGCGGAATACCTGCAAAAGATCTCACACCATGGGACTTTACCTTTTACCGCGGGCCATATATGGGCCTAGCCATGCTTAGATACGAATGGGCCGTCTCGAATAGAGTATTATCAAACCTTACAGAAAATTTATTGTCATATAATGAGTGCGTGGTATTTACCGAGGGTGTCGGAGGGCCGAACCCCCCTCTCCTCTTTTACCTCACCTTATCCTCCTTCGCCTCATCAACCACAAAGGTAAGTAATGCACTTACAACTTTTAAGTTACAGGATGGTTAGCACTTACCATCAGATGACCCGTCTGCTCGTTTCCCCCTATGCCATAAAAAAAAATAAAAAAATCACGCTTCAGCCTACTCTCTTGAAGACACAATCGTAAGAGTATATACATACATATGTATGTATGTATTCATTGTTAAAATAATTTTCTTAATGCCATCGCAAAAGAATATTTTATTTTCTATTCAATTCACAGCTGGATAATATAGCGATCCATGCGTAAAAAATCACTTTATACATTCTTCTAAAAGAATCTAAATTGGAATTGAATACCTCTTTAAATGAAGGGTCTTTTGGAACTACAATATAATATTCGTTTTAAATTGCTTTCTCTAATCCTATAATATCCAACAATTTCGTTCAAACCCTTGATTCTATTTAATATTGGAGCCTTACAGCCTTGTACACACTGAGAACAATACCAATTTAAGACAAATAAGGGTTTTATACATGTACAGTCAATCTGAAAAAACAGACGACTGCATTATATACATATATAATTTCTTTGCTGACGTTATATCGATATCTCATGCCGGATATCATTTCGACTATTGAATCGATTCAAATGACACCTTACATGTCTAAATCCATCATTTAAGTTGTGGGACCTGATAAAAACAACATACTTTATTTATTTGTTGATTTTTAAAGGAACCTAGGTTCGTGATGAATCCGAAAGAGACAGACGTTTTATTAGATGTACTCGTATAGTGGCCAGTTTTGGATCTCAAGATTTCTTTGGTAAGCCTAAACTGCTGATTACCTGCATTATTTTATTTATAAATATTAATAAACTAAAAAAAACAACAATAACAACTACAGAATAATATAGTACTTTACCATATAACTAAAAGAAAGGGTTCAATCACCTACGGATAGAGGAAACTCACAATTTCGTATCTACCAATCGATAATGTCTCTCTAATCGTGTCCAAATAATTCACGTCCTACGTTAGTACTTTCGTACAATTTTATTCCACTGTTACTGAGCATTAAATTAGGGTCATCTGGCTTTAATATCAATTCTGACTGGCATGTGCAATAGGCACATGCCAGTCAGAATTGTTAGCCAATTAACTAATGAAGTACCGAAGAGAATTTGTCAACGTAATTCTATGACGCCATCTGATAATAAAAAGGAATTTAAAGTGGAACACGGAATTCTATTAGTGCAAGCGAATTCCGAATTCGATATGCAATGTGATCGTCTGGTATTGACGTGATTGAGTGGTTTTATATGTATTGATATGTGGGTTTGTGGTACTTCCTGTGGTCCATAAATCAATATTATGTCAACAAGTATTATGTTAATAAGGCCATTTTAATAATCTAGTAAATTTTAACGTTAGTATATTTATACTAATTTCAATTATTCATAACTTGTTCTATGATAACCAGACTGCTGATAATCATACTAATTTCTAAATACAGACATATTATAGATAAATTGTACCCCGACACGGAACAAATAAAAAAAACTCAAAATATCATTGCAATTTAGACCTCATTAATATATTGAATATGCATACAAAATGAATAAAGTGAATGCATGTGCAAATTACAAAACGATCAAATTAATGACCAACTCAGATCATAAAGAACCATAAATAAGAAACAAAAAATAGGTACTCACTTTGATTTTGAACGTTTGCCTGCAGTATGGCTTGTAAGCCAGCAGGTAACAAGGAATGTCCTCGTAGAAGTGCAACTAACGATGCCTAATGAGCGCTGTTGTTACCGAACGAATGTTATAGGGATGTTTATTTATCAGTCGATAAATTTATCGATATTTTAGATGGCGTTAAAGATTTAAGAGTTAGTGCCACTGTACATGTTTGTGACTTAAATCAATGCAAGTTATAAATTTGGTATGCGAAGCGGTACGTCAGACTCGAACCGACTAAAACCACTCGGTGTTCCGTCATTGTTTTCCGTAATGTGCGTTACTTTCTATATTAATATTAATATTAAGGTACTGTATTAAAGCCAATGGAGATTATTCTTAATGCTATTTCATTAAGAATAATCTCCATTGGCTTTAATACAGTAACTTAAAACGTTGAGGCCAGTTATCAATACAAACACACACTCTGCAATTTAAAATTCTTCACTGCCAACCTTATGTATTATTTTAGGGAATCCAAATTCTCATGGCGTTTAGAGCATGCCGTACTCTCTAAAACTGACGTTAAATCATAATCCAGTGGATTTAGATCGGGACTAGATCACGGCCAGTCTACAACTCTGGTGAAATCAGAAATGTTCGTTTCAAACCACGCTTGGGTGGATTGAGCTTTATGACCCGGTACTGAGTCTTGCTAAAAGGTTCTTGGTTATGAAACATGGTGTTATTAAAAGGCTTATAGCCACCTTTTCTAGAATTGTATCTCGATTATTTGTGCCGATGTTTTGAAACCTTTTTCACAAAAATATAGCTCAGTCAATCCTTGATAGCTAACACCCCACAAAACCATTACTGAAATCGAATAATGCCCACGATTTACTGTGCAGACTAATTGGATAGCTTCTATAGAGTTTGAGCATAAACTCGGTCATTCTGTTGTTAAAATATTGGTCAGTAGTAAAAATTGTATGGACTGTAATTTTTTATCCCTTTTGAGTACCGCTTAAGAAGTTGTTTTGATTTTACTACCCTATTAACTTTTAATTATCAGTCAAATAATGACCACTGCACTTTTTATAGGTCCCAAGGCTGCAAGTCCCAAGTAATCTTTTTAAATACGTGACAGGGTTCTATATGCTACACTGATTTCATGAGATAAAATCTTTTGCTTTCGGAGGGCCAGATCTTTTTCAGAGGAGGTTTCATTGTACCTGTCAATATCCCGGTACACAAACATACTACTAATACCAAGGATGGAGAGTTTAAAAAAATGTATTTGGCTTTATACTTTTTTTTTACAACCCCCACGGGCCGTCACTCTACCGGGGCTTTCAGTGGGGGGGCGGCCGGAATTGAACCGACTAAAACCACACGGTGTGCGACACTGCGCCTAAAATAGAATGAATCCGGGAACAACTTTGGTAGGACATCAGGATCCCTCCTAGCATTGTGCCCGCAAACAGCGGGCACCACCTTAGGGAACTCTTATTTCGGCGGCATCCATGCACACGTGGACGTCGTCTCCTCGCGGCTGGCCACTACACTGGGAAAAGCCCGTCCCGACCACCCGCGGCCACACTCAGGGCGGCATGAGGCGCTGGAAATTGCGTCTTTGCCGCCCGGTTCACCGGCGGCGAATGGGGACTGAGTGGAGATCCTCCTTCCGGGCTCGTTCCACCGCCTCCTTCTGCGAGATGACATCCTCGCAGAAGGATGCGACCGCGGTAAAATATCTATCACTGGGGGCCATGGTATTTGGCTATATACCTGCTTTGTGTAATGCTATGACAGCAATTTGGTTCTCTTTTTCACCTCACTGCATTTAATATCACAAAAATATTTAACACCTATCTGCCCGAAAATAAAACACAATGAATATTTATATACGAATGACAGATTTCAAATTCAAATGTTTTTTTTTTTAATTATAATAGTTTTATTGCAAAACTAAGTAAATACATACCCTCACGCCTTTTGCCTTTTGGGGTAACCAGAGACAATAGCCCGCCACTTGCTTAGTCTCCTGCTTAAATATGTGTAACTTGCCGCTTTAAAGGTCAAGTAATCGAGGCCACAGGGCCTCGATTACTTGACCTTTCTTTATTTCAGAATATCACCAATTTGATCGGTGTCTGTTCTACGTGATCGACCCCTACTGGTATTTCCATTCATGTTTGCCATTTTTTATATATTTTCAATATACTTGTATGTATGTTGAATATTTTACCGATTGTTCAATAGATATAAATTCTTAAATAACCATCGATTTTATTTTTTTGGAAATCATTAGTCTCGTAATTTCTCTACAACTTAACGTATATATTTCACCTTTTCTTGATTTCACTTGCTATTATAGTCAAAGCCACACCCACTTGGCAATATTATATTAATTGGACGTATACAACATTGAAGTAAAAAAAAAAAAAATGACGGACTAATATTCATTTTTTTTTACGAAAACCTCGATTTATTTTAAACTTATAGTCATGGCTGCACTCCATAATGAAACAATTTGATTGTACTTGCGTCGATAAGCTTATTCAATACATCACTATTTGAAGAAACTGTAGACTATAACGATTCGCAAGATTCACTATGTGAGACTGCTTAATAACTGTCACAGAGCGTGTTCTACCACAATTCAAACTCGATGCTCGTTTGGTTTATCGAATGCTTGTTATATTTTACTGACGGTATTTAAGTATATTAAAGTTGTGGGTAAATTTACTCTATCACAAAAATTACAATTTAAGAAAGGGTAAATTTACCCACATATTTAAATATTGCCTTAGAATGGCTAACCACCGTTAAGTTTACGAGTGCCTGCTGTTATGAATAGACCTTGCAGTAATACTTCAGAGCATGACAGAAGTAGACTCTTCAGGTGACTTTATTCTCAGTCCTGCAAAAGTTTATTTATTGCTTATAGTTAAAATATCGTTTGTTAGGCATAGATTTTTAAGAATATAAAGCTAAACAACTTTGTCAGTATATGCGTATATTACAGAACACAAGACTTGACCGAACACGTAGAACACAACTGACAGATTCTGGGTGACTCTTGCCTGTCAGAATCAACACAATTCTAATATTGCTTTAATTACAATAAATGATTTCGATATTCTCCATCTCATTGACATGATGAATAAACAAGAGGAAGAGAAGAGGAAGAGAAGTTGTTTGTATGAAGTTATGTTTTATGTAAAATATAGGAGTTTTTTAAGTAGACCGGTGATACAGGCCACTTTTGCACGGGCTTCTTGTAAGACACCGAGGGAGACTAATAAGGGGAATCCTAGCTGAAATGACGATGATTATGAAATACCTTTACAAGGGAATAACTTTGACGGCATTTACCATATTGTATTTGTGGCACGTGCTGGTGAAGGTGGCGTAATTTAAAATATTACATGCAGATGACATTTACCAATTTTTTTTTTTATGTTAGCCTACCATAATGACTCCAGTCTGCCTGATGGAAAGCAACAAGTAGAGTCTAAGAGTGGTGGTCACCATACTCATTGCAAGTGTAGTTAATGTAGCATGGTGACCCACACTATGGCGGCCTGGTGAGATGCTTTTTCACGCCCCGCTTAAAAGACCCGGGATCAAAGTGGGACTCACTACCAGCGCACGTGTTTCCCACACGTGCGCTGGTAGTGAGTTCCAGGCTTTAACCGATCGGCACAGAAAGGAAGAGCCGAACCGTTTAGTTCGAGATCGTATATTTTCCACTCTCAAACGGTGACTCCTCAGGCCTGCACGAGTTATCGTGTAGAGAAAGGGAGAAGTTGGGACCAATTGGATGAGCTCGTCAGAACACTCTCCGTGATGTAGGCAATAGAAGATTTGTGATACTTTTAAAAAATATAAGTAAAGTTTTGTTCAGAACTTCCTTTTTGTATTTTTTTCGTGTGGAAACCCCCTCAGGCCATCACTCCACCGAGGTTTTCGGTGGAACGGTGTTCCGCTTAAAATAAGAGGAATCCGGGAACAGTTTTATTAGAACATCCGGAGTTCAGAACTTACCTAACACAACCAATTTTTTTTTTATACTATAGGGAGACAGACGAACATACAGGTCACCTGATGGTAAGTGACAACCGCTGTCCATGGACCTTGAACTCAAGAGTCGTAAGTGCGCTGCCCGTCTTTCAGGGTAATGAGGGATAGGGGGATGCGGGGTGGGGAAAGAAGAGAGTTGGGATGAGAAGATGCGTGTTACTTCACAACCGGTTTTCTGTGAGGCCCGGTCCGGACGAGCCCATTCGTGCCTAAGCATGGCTCTACCACTGTTATTTGTGTTATTTTAAATTCTTAGACTTAGATTTACATTTTGATTTCTGCAACACAACTCTAATATGTTATCATACAAAGAATAATTTACGTACACAATACACCAACAAATCTCTTAATTTTTTAACACCTCTTTTTTTACTTGTAAATCCCAAACTAAGTACACAAATCTTGGAGATAAATTTTAACCTACTTCTAATCGTCGTATGCAAATGACATTTTGCAAGTAGTTTGGCTGACAATACTATAGTTTGGTACATTAGAGTAATTTGATAATGGATCCAGGAGGTGGATAATGAAACTCAGCAGTGGCTACTAGTTAACTTTTTGACAATCATAATTTCGTCCCTCTTATGTAATAGCGGCATGCCTATTTCCGTCATCAAGGAGCATCTTGACTTTATATATATACTGTCTGATATATAACAGTCCAATACCTTTATCAGTTTTTAGGACATCATGGGAAGAGATAGGGTGGCCCCATTATATTCCACCGTGGAACGCTCGTCTAGTATACACATAATCATATATAAAAACAGTACTTAAAACCAATAATATTTTTATAGGCAAAGTTTTACATTACATTTTACATTATAAATCTAATATATTATCCTTACTCGGTTTCACTTATTCAGATAAAGATTTGTTCATTATATATTCATTATCGGTGGGGGAAAATTCAGTTGCCGTCTCTACGAAATTCATACAAGCCTATTTATCACTTTCGGATAAATGAGCATTCGGGTGTATCCCAGTTCGTTGGTAACTCTCCCTACTTAGTTTAGGAGCTGTGTTTCTTAATTATATTTTAAATCAAAATAATTGGATGAATTCTAAAACTTCTGATTTTTCAAATCGACTAAAACTTTCAATGATGTAAATTGCTAAAATATAAAAAAAAATGTATTTTTTTAAATATTTTATTTAACTAGCATTTAGCGACTAAGGCAAACAGTAAGCGTCCTCTCTTTTATTTGAAGGGCGAAAAGAGGAGTGTACAGTTTTCATTGTATGTACGTACGGTATTTATTTATGTATTAATTGAATTAATTATTTTTTTATTGTTTGAGTTTGTTTTTCATCACCATAACTTCAAAATGCCGGAACGGATTTAGATGTATGAAGTATCGTTATAATTCTATGACTGCACGGATGGCGTAGCGGTTTCAGTGCCTAGCCCTCTCGCCAACACACTGCCAAGCCGCGATTAAAAATGCATTTAATTGTTACTGTTCGTGTACATCGTCTGGTAAGTCTCAGACTTTATTTTTAAAAAACATACATTGTTTTTGACCCAATCAAATCTCAGTTATTTAATTAAAATAAATAGTTCTATTTTCAATATAAAAATGATATTATAAGATATAAGAAATAAATCTTTTTAGTTATAAAGAATACTGAGCAAGTCCTTTGCTACTATACCATTCCTAAGGTTGTCTAGTAGAGATCTCTTTTAGCGATAAGACCATCTATTATACGCCAATTTGTAAGATAATCCTTTTCAATCATTCGTATATACATATATATATTTCGTTTGCATTAGTATTTTTATTAAATAATAACTAAAAACAGAGCTCCTTCAAATTTCTCAGTTCACTACAGAAAGGTTTAAAAAAAAAATGGATATATACTTGCATCTTATTTCAAATTATTAGAGGTAAATTAAATTATCCAATATTTTCGGAATCAAGCTCCCGATCTAACAGGTTAAAAGCACAACATCTATCAGCATGCGGTGTGTGCAAACCCATCAGTCAACGGGCCCCGATTTGAAGTTAAATAATACACTTATAGAGACGTAGACATTCGGATATTGTATATTTCTGTTTTTATTATACAGCTTTTAATGCGGATTCGATCTTGTCAGTATATTTTGTTGGGATAAATTCAGATAATCCCAGCCAGCAGTACCTTTTTACTGGATGAAAGTAACAATTTCGTATTTTTCTGTACTCTACGGGTCATCACCTCACCGGAGCTCACGGTGAAGTGGTATGTCGGACTCGAACCTCCTAAAACCATACAGTGTTCCGTCACAAGTATGTCTATTGCAAGGGTAATAAACTGGGTCCAATTTGAAAATATCTGTAATTTTCAAATTGTCAGGAGTAGAAGTTAGTCAAACTTAGTCAGTTCTGAAGTCAGTTGCTTGTTCGAATGGAAATAGCCATAATAACTGTGGTAGAGCCATGCTTTTGCACGATTGGGCCGGCTCAACCGGTGTGATACCATGGTCAAACAGAAAACCGGTTGTGAAGTAACGCTTGCGTTGCATTTCCCCGAAATAAGTGAGGTTTCCCGAGGCCCAACTCCCTCTCTTCTTTTTCTCTCACCTGTCTCCCCCTCCCCATTTTTCATCTTCTCATCACCATCTCTTCTTTCCTCTCCCCGCATCCCCTCATCCCTCATCACCCTCATAGGTGGGCAGCGCACTTACGACTCTCGTGTTGCAGGTGTCCATGGAGGGCAGTTGTTACTTATCGTCAGGTAACCCGTCAGTTTGTCTGACCCCTATAATATAAAAGAAAAAAAAAATTATATTTTTTTTTTTTATTGTTTATAAGTGCAAGGAATGTGCGAGGACAATGTAACACTATTTCTTAAACATAACAGACATGATTGAGATTATTACAATATTAAAGTAATAGCAGTCAGGGCATGACTATCTCTGACCAAAGCGGTACTTATTTACGAGCACCGACACCACGCCGACACGAGCACGAGTCCAACCATATCGAAAGAAGCCGAATGTAAATGCCGAATGCCAAATAAATATTTGGCATTCGGCATTTACATTTCGGCTCTCTTCGATATAAATATATATTTGGCATTAAACACATTCGCTTGTATATACGTTATAAGCAAATGTGTTAAATTCATTTTCTCTCTATTTTGGCATTTGGTGAATTTCTCATTAGGATTCTGAAGTAAATTACATTATTATAACGAAAGCAATTTTAATTATAAATTATATAATTTGAGAACACCAACAAAATATTACTTCCATGGCTAAAATATTTTGAGTGTATATATGCTTAATTTCTCTTTCAATTTCAGTTGTAACGTAGCTAAAATTTAAAAAGCATGTACGAATGTTTTTGTAAACCTTTAGATTTAAAAAAAAAAATCCTTTATGTTTGTAATTCGTGTTTAAAATGTTTATAATTGCTATTTGAAATGCTGCTTAAGAAAAAAATAAAGTTAGACAGCTTATAAATACATTGTTTATATAATACATCCTTTATATGATATCGTTTTGATTGTATTCTATAAACAATGTATATCTATTTGTTTGTATTCCATCAGGCAAAGTGGAGTCACTATGGTAGGCTAATATAAAAAAAAAGAAAAAACTGGGAAGCTATTGATTGATTTATTACTCTTTCAACTCTGACTTCCCAAAGCATTTTATCAAGAAATTACACAGACGGTATTTGATTTTTGTAATCGGTATACAGAAGTACACGTGACATATGAATTCGTTCTATTGAAATATTAGTGTATGATATAAAATATTATCATGTATATCTTAAAGAAATGAGTATTTTTATATCATCTCACCTGAAGACAGAAAATTACTACAAAAATATTAAATTTTATATAAGAAATACAACCACAAAATAAATGTACCACCATCTTTGTTTTCCATATTGATAAATTAAATTGCGTAGTTCTTGGAAGGATTTTTAGAAAATATTTTTAAAATATAACAATTTTTGTTACATTGTGAGGCGTGGAATAACACAGTAAGTTGACAAAGACTTATTGTTTTAGCAACTGTTAATTTATCACTGATAAGTATATTTTATGCTGTACTGTCAACACCTCCTCCTCCAATAAAGTATACATATGTACATCAGCATTCAATCGTAGTGTTGGGAGATTTTCAAGATCTAATGCAATCTTCAATTAATCGAATTTTCACACACAATCTTCCAATTAAAAAAAAATCGGTACATTAAATATTGTAATGGTTGCTCGATCGCCTCATAATTTTAATACAAACATCCACGAACATACATACATGAGCTTCTTTTAATTGCACTCTTTGCAAATAGCCCAAGCGTTGGAGTGTTAATCATTATTTACGAGTTCTTATTCAAACTCCATAATATAATAAACAATACACTTCATTAAACCTCTGCTGTCACCCCTTACCTAAGAGAGTAAAATGTTCAAAGTAAGTAAAATTGTAAAGTTCAACGACCTGCCACCGTGTTTTGATGCTCGATCATTAATAAGGATTTAAATTGTTTTGACATTTTTGTGTAGGTAGATTTGCATTTATAACGGTCCCTAAATGAGACTTTCAATAAAAATATATTTAAGACTCATGTTGCGTATGAGCCACATGCTTGCATTGTATTGCTAATATTGCTGAGTGAGTGAGGGAGCCGGAGACCAAACTCCTCCACTCCACTCCATTTTCCCTTATCCCTTACCCCCCCCCAACCCTCAACCATCGCCTGAAGAGGTGCGCAGCGCACTTACGACTCTTTAAGTTGCAGGTATCCATAGGTATTTGTCACTTATTATTAGTTGACCCGTCTGTTCGTCTGTCTGTGTCCTATATCATAAAAAAATGGATTTTATTGCTATATTCATTTATATTATTATGTACAAACTCGGAGTTTTCTATGAAATGTATTTATTTTTTGGTAGGGCGTTCAATGCCTTGTTTCTTTTATGGTGGCCCACCTGCTTGACGCCAACCCTCCTTAAAAATGTAGTCGTTGTAAGACGGGAAAAAAAGAAGAAAAGGAGATTTAAGTAGAATGGGTAAGTAAAGGAGTTTAGGATTGCTGATATGTGCTGGATGAGGAAACGACTGCAGTAGCTCGCAGAAGCCAGGCTCGTATACTGAATGTTCTGCACTTCCTGAAACTGGGAAGGCCACTTGAATAGGAACACCTGAGAGACTTATGATTGCAAGCACTATACAATTATGAACTGCCTTACCCGTTTACAATATTACGTATTGTTAATTTCGTCGTGTGGCTTTCCGTGGAGTAGGTTAGGGCCAACTCATCTCATTTCACGAGGTGGACTGTTATCTATCAGATAGTGTACACACAGTCATACAGCGCTAGGTTGATGTCATTATTGTTCCTATTACGTTAGTGGGACCAAATTCTAATCTGCAAAATGTAGGTGTTACTATAACTCTGCCTGCCCCTTCTGGGATATATGAATGAGCGTATACATATATACATATGCATATTATTGTGCGAGATTATTTAAAACAATATTTCATATACTAATCACAAATATTATTTCCAGGTGTAACAGTTGCAGCCTCAAAAATATATAAATAATTTCTGAGCAAAATTATAGGGTAAACAATATTAATATTGGAACCCACCCAATGATTAAATTTGCACGTTGTTAATTTATTCTGTTTAGTAAGAATATTCTATTTTTGAACTAGCATCACAAATAATTGGTAGAATACACAATCTTGTATGCTGGCAACATTTATTTATACGTCAAAAGTAAACCATTTTCGTTTGGCGGCTGATTTGAAAAAATGTTAGAACGAATCTGTTAAAATTTCATGAAAACTGAATGTTCAGTTGCTAGATTTCGAGACAAAAAACCTGAGTTTTAGGTAAGTTTGCATGCAAATTTCTATTAATTCAATCCGTTTACCTATTTAAAGCGTGTTAGACGTTATTTTAGCTTTCCAAAATAAATATAACGGCTTTTTTATCTGTGCCAATGAGTATACTTTTATTTGTTTGACTAATTAATTATTGGCATACAAGCCAACCACTATACTTTTTAACTTTAGTGTGTTACTAGTCAAATTCTTAAGCAAACAACATGTTACTCGATTTTAAACTCTATTTATTACTAGTTCAAATATGTTTTTTTTTTTAAATTTATTCTTAGCACTGCCAATCATTATACTATTTAGATAGTGCCATTGATTGTACTTAACCTTTACTTTTTTAGACAAAAATGCCCAAGATTTAGATCGGGACAAAGTATTCGATAGGATATTCGGAGGCAGATCTGAAAAAAAGCTTTAGAAGCTATAAAAAATGGTATTGCAAAAGAAAAACAACGTGCACGACCATCTAAACCATTTCCGATAAAGAGCTACTAAGAATATTAGAAGATGAGGTATAATTGATTATACATAGAATATATACTTATCAATTCTTAAGACTGAAAATAGTGCCAATACTTAATTCATAGTGCCATTTACTATGTTCAAGTGCCAATGATTGTACAAATCCGTAGATATAAGTATAATTACATTTTTAAGTTTATGAAACGTTTATTTTGATACTTAATGTTTCATTTTATTTATGCATGTACAAAGTAGTACCCGAAAAAACAACTACAAATAAAAACACAACAACATAATAAAACTAAAAATATAAACAATTTTGTTAATACAAAATTGTTTATATTTGAGAATTAGTCAGTTGCTAATAAAAGTCGTGTTATACTGCCAATCATTATACTGTTTACCCTAACAGTATAATAATTTATTAGTTAAATAATTCCTAAAGACCGTAGATAATTAAGAGTTGTTTTTCATTCACCAATATAAGTCGAACTGTCTTGGTATAGAATTTTGGCATGACAACATAAATCCTGGACGTTTTCAACATTTATGTAAATATATACATATATTATACATACACGCACACCTATATCCTTGAAGGGGAGGGCAGAGGCGTAATTATAATTTAGTTCCATTTATGTAATAGGGGGCAAGCATATTGCCGTCATCTGGGCACTATATTGACAGGAAACAGGAGGATAGAAAGGGATGGAAAATATATTGAAAACAAAAGAAACGAAGGAAGATATGTTTTTTGTGGTAGATGCTTAGGCACGAATGGGCCGACTCGACCGGTGCGATACCACGTCCTCACGGAAAACCGGTTGTGAAGATACACTTGCGTTGCATTTCCCCGAAATCACTGAGAATTCTGTAGGCCCAAATCCCCCTCTCCTTTTTTTTTTTTTTATGCGATAGGGGGCAAACGAGCAGACGGGTCACCTGATGGTAAGTGACTACCGCCGCCCATGGACACCCGCAACTCAAGAGTCACAAGTGCGTTGCCGGCCTTTTAGGTAGAGGTACGCTCTCTTCTTGAAGGTTTGAAGGTCGTATCGGTTCGGAAATACGGCAGGCGACAATTTGTTCCATAAGCTGGTTGTGCGAGGCAAAAAGCTTCTGGTGGTGGAGTGCCAATCGTCCAGGTGATGGGGATGGATATTTTGTCGCGTAGGACGATGGCGGAAACCAGCAGCCGGTATAAGTCCGAACAATTCCTCTGAACACTTCCCATGATACAAGCGATAGAGGATGCAGAGTGAAGCTACATCTTTACGCAACGCCAAGGTGTCAAGTCGATCAGAAATATCTTGGCAGTCGATAATGCGAGTCGCTCTCCGTTGAATGCGGTCAAGAGGGAGAAGTTGGTACTGGGGTGCACCTGCGTAGAGATGAGAACAGTATTCCATGTGCGGCCGAACCTGCCCCTTATAAAGTGTTCAGTGTGTACTCTTGCAGGCGGTGGGCCGGAGTAAAATACTGTCTCGATCTGTTTAGCACACCAAGCTTCTTCGAGGCTAATATGGCCTTACTCTCTAAGTGACCGCGAAACTGGACTTCGCTTGTAATATCGACGCAAAGGATTCCGATACTGGCTGATGCAGTTAGGGAAGTGCTCTCAAATTGAGGTGATACGACCAATGGCAACTTTTTAGCGGTGAACGCGCACACCTGTGTCTTCTTGGGGTTAAACTAAACTAGGTTAAGTCGACACCAATCTGAAACTTTTGATAACACAAGTTTGGATCGGCTTTCGATGACGTTTACCCGAGAAATGTTAGCGCGGCCGGTGTAAAGGGCATCACTCGTGCTATCGTCCGCATAGCAATGGATGCTGCTAATCTGCAGCATGTCGTTGATATTTTTCCTCTCCCCTGACAACCCGCCCCTTTTCCCATCTCCTCATCCCCCTCACTTAGTTACAAGCAAGTCAGGGTCAATAACTATGACTTAAACTGACTGGTAAGCTCTCTTTTTGTAAATGTTTTCAAATACTTAAAATAAGTAAAATTTTCCAATAGTTATTTTTTATTATTGATGTCATTCAAACTCGTAAATCGTAACAAAATAAAACAAAAATGAAGAGAGTCTTCTAACTAAAATAGGAATCAATGTTTCCAAACAAGTTTTGCCTATTTATATAATAATAACAATAATATGATAAGTTGACACATCTCACACACAGCCGTCTGATCCCAAAACTAAGCAGAGTTTGTGCTATGGTAACCAGACAGCTGATAAATATATATATATATATATACTTCTAAATACATACATACATATAGATAAATTACACCCGAAACAGAACAACCTTTTTTTTTTTTTTTTTTTAACGTGTGGATATCCCCTCGGACCGTCACCCCGCCGGGATTTGCGGCGGGGCGGTGTGTCGGAATCGAACCGACTAAAACCACACGGTGTGCCACTCTGCGCCTGAGACGGAAGGGATCCGGGAACTGCTGATATTAAGACATCCGGACCCCTCCCAGCGCTTGCCCGCACTGAAGCGGGCACCGTCTGCTGTTAAACTTTCTAATTAGGCGACGTACGGCACACGCGTACGTCACCCCCTCGCGGGTGGCCACTAGAGCGGATGGAGGGGAAAACCCGTCCCGACCATCCGCGGCCACACTCAGGGCGGCATGAGGCGCTGATAGGCGCGCCTACGCCGCACAGTTCGCCGGCGGCGGATTGGGTCCGAGTGGATATCGTCCTCCCGGGCCTTCTCCGCCGCCTCCTTCTGCGAGATGACATCTTCACAGAAGGTTGCGACCGCGGTAAAACTGCTATCGCTACCGGCCATGGAGCGTATGACGGCCGGTAGCGAGAGATCTCCTCCGATGACTGCAGTGAGGGCCCGGCGCTGCGACTCCCAAGCGGGGCAGATCGCCAGCGTGTGCTGGGCCGAGTCTTCAGTGCAGTCGCAGTGGTGGCAGGTGGGACTCAGTTCCCTCCTGGCGACCGAGTGCAGGTACTTCCCGAAGCAACCATGCCCGGAAAGCACCTGCGTCAGTCGGAAGGAAAGGGTCCCGTGCTGCCGCCCTGCCCACTCGAGGATGACCGGCTGGAGAGCCTCCACGGCGGCAAAGCCAGCGCGCGGAGTCTCCAGCCGGAACGACCAACTAGCCATCGTGGCTCGACGGGCGGCTTCACTCCACTCGCGTGCCTCTTCGGGCGGAGGGCGAAAGCCATACTCCGCCCGATATTCAGCCACCCGTCGATAAACTTCGGCGAGCACTTCCGCCTCCAAATCCCACGGGGGTGTTCCAGCCAAGGCGCACGCCGCCTCGGTGGACACCGTGCGGTATCCGCGTATGGCTCTGACCGCCAATACCCTTTGAGGCCGCCAGAGGCGCGCTTTATTCTGGGCGGTCAGAGCCGTCTGCTACCAGCCGCCTTAGGTACTCTGGCACCCCGTGGTATTGGAGTGCTTCCCTGATGCAGCTGAATGGCAGACTATTGAATGCGTTGGCGATGTCCAGAGACACCGCCAACAGCACGCCGCCACAGCTCACTGCCTCTCCGGTCACGGCCCTAAGGCGCATCACGGCATCGACCGTCGAACGCCCCTCCCGGAACCCGAATTGGGTGTCCGACAGGTCGGGGCCCACCTCGCTGAGTATCCTCTCAAAAAGTTTACCCGCCTCGTCCAGCAACACGATGGGCCCATAGGCCGCGACCGAATCGGCAGGCCGTCCCGGCTTCCTCAACAGGACCAGCTTCCCGCATTTCCAGCACTCTGGGAAGCGTCCGGATGCTACCCAGAGTGCGTAGCGTAGCAGAGAGAGTAGCGTCCAACACTTCCCTGAGGCGGTCCGACATATGGTCGAGGGCTCGGGCCATCACTCGGGCTGGTACCCCGTCCGGCCCGGGGGCGGTGTTCTTGGAACGGATCCGTAGAACAGCCGCCCCAACCTCCGATTCCCTAACGGGCGGCACATCGTCCTCTCTACCCCCGTCGTCTCCGACGGCGTAGGCCATCGACGGGGGTGTGTGCACCGACCGCTGCGGGAAAAGGCCCTCGACCACTTCCTGCAGGAAGCTGGGCTGGAGAGTCTCGGTAAGGGGGGGGGCCCGACGTGCGGAGCTTCTGACGCACCGAACTTTATGGGCGACCCCAGGGGTCACGGTCGAGACTCTCCAGCATCTCCTTTCTCTTTGCGTCCTTGGCGCGGCAAATGGCCAGCTTCAGAGTTTTCCGCGCTTCGCGGTACTCATCGTGAAGCTGGTCCTCCTCACCGTCTCCGCGGTGACGCCGCCGGCTGTGAGTGTAGGACCTCCGGGCACGAGTACAAGCCGCACGGAGGTCCGCCAACTCCTGAGACCACCAGTAGACCTCCTTCCTTGGAGGCCGACGACCCTGGATACGGGGCATGGCCGCATCGCAAATCTGCGTAATCGCATCGCGAAAGCGGCCAGCCCCCTCATCGACCTCCTCGGTCGGGGCCTGCGGAGACAGCCAAGAGTGAATAATGGCCGCCTCCTTTAGTAGGTCCCTGTCCAGCTTGGCAACAGCCCACCGCGGAAAACGGGAATTACGCCGCGCCGCGTGACCTCTACTGGGGCCCTGGGACCGGGAGAGCTCAAATCGGATATACAGGTGATCCGAGAGCGTCTCAACCTCTTCCAGGATACGCCAGTTCCTTACTCGTGCGGCAACAGCAGGGGTAGCGAGCGAAAGGTCCACTATCGACCCACCCTGCTGTCGCACGCACGTGTTGGTGGAGCCTCTGTTTAGTAAACAGAGGCCCACCGAAGCCGCCCACTCCTCGACGGCCTCGCCCTTGGCGTCCGTCCCGGGGGACCCCCATGCAATGGATTTTGCGTTGAAGTCCCCCAGCACAAGGACGTGCCCAGACGCTAATCGCCGCATCGATGTCTCCAAGCCGTTAAGGAAGACCTCGAAGTCGCTCAAACTCCGGTTGGTGGAGAAGTATACACCGTAAACGGTGATCAGGCAACATATCCAGAGCCCTTGTCTCTAAGCGACAAGGGCGGGGAATGAGCCGCCGCGGAACCGACGACTGCCACGGAGCCGTCCCAGTCACCCATCCAGTTTGGACGGGGAGGGACGAAGTAGGGCTCCGCGACTACGGCAACACCGATCGACCACTGCGCCATAGTTTGTAGGAAGAGATCCTGCGCCGCGGCGCAGTGGTTTAGGTTCATCTGGACAAGGAGGTTGGAGACGTGGTCCATTACTGGATCGTCTCTACAACCTCCATGGACGTCGACGTGGACAGACGGACAACGTCGGAGGCAGCCTGGGCCGCTAGGCTAGTCCCCGACGTCTGCCGAGAAGCGCGGGAAGGCTTGTAGCCCCCCTGCCCCATCTGGTGATTGGCGGGCTTATTGCCCGCCGCACACATAGGGCAGTGAGGGGCGGCAGAGCACTCTGCCGCCTTGTGCCCCGGTCGACCGCAGCGGAAACATAATCCGCTGCAGTCGAAGCAGCTGTCACATTTGATGCGGGTGTGTCCCGCAACCAGGCATTTGTAACACCTCATCGGTCTCGCCGCCAGAACTGTAACTCTGGCGCTAACGCAACCGATGAGGATCCTGCCGGCGTCGCCCAAAATTTTGGCCGACGCTACGGGACAGCTGATCCACACCGCACCAAGGCCTCCCGGACCGGGGCGGATGGTGCCGACTTTGATGTTTTCCGCGTTGCACTGCGTCCTTTCCTGGACTGCAACACGGACATCATCAGTAGTGACGGAGTCGTCCAGGCCCGAAATGCGCAGCTCCGCGCACTTCGTGGGCCTGGAGATCTTCACACCATCCGTGGCTGCGAAGACTCCCCTCAGCTTCTCGGCGAAGGTGTCCGCCGTCTTTGCGCCATCGGCCCCAGGGAACTCGAGGACCCGAGCTCCCGTCTGGGCTAGGCGCAAGCGGACCCCTGCCGTCCCGAATTTGCCGGCGAGACAGTCCCGTGCCGTCTTAAAGACGGCCGCGTAGGACAGTCCGCCGGTAGACGCCTCTGGCGACACGGTGACTACAACAGCCGCGGTTTTAGGCGGCTGTAGCTTCCGCGGCTTTTTTCTGGCCACCGCCACCGACGACGACTGCGGGCCAGAGGCCGCCTTTTCGACAGCCTTCTTGGCCCGCTGTCGGGACTTTTTCGACTTTGGCCCCTCTACTACCTGCCAACCCTCATTGGAGGGGGCAGATGTGGAGGGGCCAGGCAGAGGTGTTGGAGTGGGGGGCGGAGGCAGCTCCGCTCCAGCCTTAGCCACCGTCTTGGGAAACAGAACAACCTAGCCTAACCTAGAACCTACGACCTCTGCTTATCAGTTAGTGTCACTGACCACTAGAACAATAGGCCGGTCAAATGTATAAATATATGCAAATGCGATAAACATTAATCACGTAAATTTTAGTATACATTTTAAATTAGACCAGAGGTTACCCCTCGAAACTACTCCATTAAGTATTTCTGTTTACCCTTCAACAATCTTTCACTCCTACGCGCGATTACCGACCCTCACTGATAATTCACTAACACTTATAACGCCCCAAGATTCAACCACTTGCGTTACGTGATTTGTTTTAATTTTAGTTTATTTTTACTCCGTTAAGCACCACGCCGCGTATTAATTATGATTTGAAATGCTCAACTATACCTGGAAAATTATTTTGTATAACTTTAATAAAAGTTAAGTTTGTGGTAGAGTTATTTTAATAATTGTTATTTGATAGTACAAAACATGAAATGAAGTTTGTGTAAACGTTATAATATGTACATACATACATAGATATAGGTTTATTATTTTTAGGCAAAGGCGGCAACGAGCAGACGCGTTACCTGATGGTAAGTGACTACCGCCGCCCATGGACGCCCGCAACTCAAGAGCCACATTTAGCCTTAGGTACATTTTTTTCATTGAATTCAAGCTGATATCAATCGCGAATGTACTTTTCTATCTATGTATGTCTCTTTATACTACACACGCTCATAGGTAATGCGTGCAAGCGTAACAAAATAAGAACAAACTCATATTCCCTCCTTATCCTGATCCTGTAAGCTTGTTAACTTCCCCAAATTGTTTTATATATTCCAATTTATTTCACCTATAATTCGCCTTTCCAATTATTTTCTGCAATAATTTTAATCTTGAAAATGTGCAAGTGAAAAAGTATTCCATAGTGATTTGGTTACAATGGGACCTTGTAGTATATTAATGTTAGGGCAGGACATGTATACTCTATTGAATAAAATAAAATATTGAAAAACGGTTGACAAGTGGCGTAGAAATTGCTTAATATACATGTGATGCAAAAAATATATAAACTATATTTAATATAATTATTAAAAATATTGAATATACATATAATGTAAACACTATATACTTACTTAGATGGCCGTGAAATAATGTTATTTAGTATACACCGCAATGGTGTCACAGTATCTCAATAGTAATGTTATCTTATAAATATTTTAAGTGATAAGTAAATAAAAAAAAAAAGCTAGTGGAGACGAAAATGTGTTGTTTTCTTACGCTACATATCTAAAATACTACACTGATTATAACGATATTTTGCCTACAAATTGCCAGAGACACAGACGAGAATATAGAGTACAGTTCTCTCAATGAAATACTGTTTCCGAGAGATAAGCAAAACAACTTTTATTCGAATTAAGCCGAGGTAAAAGCTAGTCTATTAGTCTCATTCTTATTTGCTTAAATACAAGCATTAATCCGGCAGTCATTCACAAAATGCGATACACAAACAGTAGCCGACTATTTTACATTTCTCTGAAAATCCCATTCGTCGCATCGCATCAAATCTCAATGTACGACGGGCACATAATATTCCCATTGATTTTATACTAAGCTACCAACATTTTTTATTCCCTCAGACAACTGTCAGAAGACTCGACTTAATCATTAACACGAACACAGCTAGAAATAAACTTTATGTCTTGCATCTAGAGTGTATTTTTCAATGTATATTTGGATACATCGCAGGTGTTTACGGTGAAAAGAAATGATAATGAACTCCTTTCAGTTTCCTGTATAGATGTCATCCCTTTGGAAGTTGAATACGAATAAATTAAAGCCTTTCGGATTTACTGTCCAATATTCTAGGCATTTAGTGACTATTCATTCCTTACAAAACTTACTAAAATACGGTGTATAACTTGTATTTTTGTTATTTTCATTCCATTTACATTTCAAGGTGGATTTATCATTCTTGATAATATTAAGAATATAACATATTTATTTTTGTTTATTAATCAAATAATATTATAAATTGCTTTTTGCTTAATGATTCAGAATTAAATAATGATTTAGTGGAAAACTGTCAGTTTTTTACCGACTTCAAAAGAAGAGGAGGTTTTATATACGATTATAGTTATATAAGATACATATATTATAGTATGTATCTTATATTTTTTAAGTATACTAAGCGATTTCACCGCCAATTGTAGACCAATTTTCATTTATTTATTAAAAAAGACATAAAAGATAGAGAAAGATTTCTGTTACCGGTTTTCGCCCTGAGATAGTCTGTTTATGGTGAAAATAAAATCGAGTATTAAGAAAACTGTTGACAAAATAAAATGCGAACAAAACTCCCCTATTTTACAAACAACAATGTTAGTCTCTATATTACGAATATAAGAGATGAGACATATCAAATAGCGGATCTTATCAGATATAATTGAACTATAATCAAACATAATAAACTTCCAAGACTCAGCCACATGTCAATTAAGCGTCCACTGTTTTCGATGACGTCATCCATCAATTGAAGTCTATCAATTGGTGTGCGGTCACTAATGAACAGAACTACCACGATTGACAACTTTTTACCCGACTACGCAAGAAAAATAAACATGTTTAAAGTGTATGTACTCGTATATGTATATACATTTGATGTGTTTCGTCACGGCTCAAGCCCTAAACGGCTTCATGGATTTCGACATGTTAGATTCAGTTAGATGTAGTTTAAATCGTCTCATCAGTGTAATTTTTATAGGTTATAAGTTTTCTATTTAATGTTTCTATTCTATTCAAATTAACTTTTTAATAACTATATTGTTTTTTTTTTTTTTTTTTTATTTGTAAGCCTACCATAATGACTCCACTTTGCCTGATGGTAAGCAATAAATGGAGTCCAAGAGTGGTGGTCACCATCCTCATTGCATGTCTAGTCAATGCAGCATGGTGACCCACACTATGGCGGCCTGGTGAGATGCTTTTTCACGCCCCGCTTAAAAGACCCGGGATCAAATTGGGAAGGAAACACGTGCGCTGGTAGGGAATTCCAGGCTTTCACTGATCGGCACAGGAAAGAAGAGCCAAACCGTTTCGTTCGGGATCGCATATCTTCGACTCGCAAACGTCAGGCCTCACGTGTAGTCCTGTAGAGGAAGGGAGAAGGTGGGACCAATTGGAAGAGCTCGTCAGAATACTACTATGATAGAATACTACTATAATACTATTTTGATTTAATATTCTTAATTAAAATGTATTAGAATTAATTTTCCATTTTTTTAGTTGTTTTTCTAGTTGGTTTTCTATAAAAGCGTGCTTTTTATTTTTATAAAGCAATATTACGTTACGTTATTTGTATTAAAAAAAAAAATAATTTAGATTTCAATTGAAAACGTTGAAAAGTGTCATGGCGTCTTGAATGACGTCACGGTCAAACAAAACTGTTTACATCTGTGTCAAGTGTGAGAAAATATGCTACAAACGAAAAACAATATGGAGTAACCTGCTCTGTTGTATGAAAACGTCAACAACAACAATGACGGTAACACTTTCTGATTAGTGTTCGCTGTCACGTGACTTAAAGCCTATTTTTTTTCGAATTGATTTTCTAAAAATATTAATAATCTTTAACTTTTATGAGAAATAGACTGTTTTTTTCTTATCTACGTCTCTTCATTTATAAAACCAAGCAATTTGTAATTAGTCTCTAGCTCTCAAGCCTATTGCACTCACAGTTTTTTAATAATAATTATTATTTATTTATTCTCTTACATAGAATTTGTTACAAAATTAAATAATAGTCCATGTATACATCTCAAAATAGTCATGATCTGTGTGAGAGACTGACTTCTGTACAAGGCAGGGCCTGTATAATAGATAACCAGCCTCTCCTATCTTTAGATAATTAGGTGCTAGTGTACGTGAAATTCGTAATTAATTTACCGTGTAGTTTTTGCATGTGAGCTAAATAAATGAATTGTATCTAAAGTGTTGTATTACTGAGTATATAACTATAACTATACTTAATGCCGTATAA
Organism: Tyria jacobaeae; assembly: GCA_947561695.1. Taxonomy (NCBI): domain Eukaryota; kingdom Metazoa; phylum Arthropoda; class Insecta; order Lepidoptera; family Erebidae; genus Tyria; species Tyria jacobaeae. The sequence goes on from OX387220.1 coordinate 16,934,958, forward strand.
TATACCCATATTATACCAGCCAATCTTCGGGTGATGCAGAGATGTGTGTGGCACTAGTTTATTTATTTATTTATACATACATACGCTGTTTTTAACACTTAGTAGTTTTTAATGACATAACCATATAGTGCATAGTGCAAGACAATTCAGTTAAGTTTTTTTGTTTTAATATAGTTTCGCTCTCTGAAAACTACGTGACTAGCTAAGATAGACCATTTGTCAGAAGTTATAATCCACTTCTATTTAAGTTGAAGTAAGTATTAAAGTAGTTACCTGAGTTAAAGCTAAAGTGTCTAACTAAACATTTTCCAATGCACTGAGTAAATACTTCAGCGACTGTTTCTTCTCTATGTGGTCTATTCATTAATTCTTTGTGGATTAATTCTTATTTTTAAAATTGGAAACCAAGCGACCAGAGGAGTCAGTTATTCAGTTTTATTTTAAATATGTTAAAATCAACCTTCTTAGTTTTACTGTAGCACCAAGTTTGAATTTAAAATTTTAAATGCCCTCGATTCGAATTTTGTTTTAATGATTATAAAAGAGCTGATGATTCCTCTGCTGAACAATTTTACAGCTAAAACTTTCTCGATCAAGTCACCATTCAAAGAAAGTATACACTAAATCAAAATTGGTCTAACCGTAAGAGGCTGTGATGATGTCACAGACGGAAACACACATTTTATTATTTGGTGTGAGAATAAAAAAATGGAGTGATAAAAATAATATAAGATTATTTTTCAGTATATATTCGCTATAACTTACGTAATACGAGCTTGTCGTCGTCTACATATAATCTCTCATAGATAGCAGGTTAATTTACACGGAAGAATTTGTATTATTTTAAACAGTAAGATTTAGTATGTGTGTTTTTTTTTAAATTAAAGTTAAACGAATTTTCCGCCAACTGTCGACGAACACTTTCTGAGTGAACAAAATCAATGAACTCGCGTCATCGTCACCGCACGCATCCCATGAGCTATATGTATTCTGTGTATAATCTATTAGCTCTACGATACAATTCACAAGTTGCTTTGTTTTCACTTCTATCGGCAGTCCCCAAAGACTGCTCGTATATCTTTTTTCTTTTCAATGTTAGAATGAGTGTTCTCCTGCGGTAGTTTCATTGTTACAAAGTCAAGAGTAGATGATGTGATCCCAGGGAAATCAATGGAAACTTTCAAATTGTTGAGTGCTAATACAACAGGAAGGATAAAGGATACTCTTTATAGCTATTATAATATAATCGTATTTAAAGGTCGTATATTTGAAGTCAAAGTCAAAGTCAAAGCATATATTTCAAATAGGCCCAAAAGGCACTTTTGAACGTCAACATTTACATTTAAATAGTATTGATTCTAGTCGCCCATTCCAAAATGTAGTTTCGTATGGAGATGAATCGGTAAGAAACTCCATCGTTACTCTTTTTACATCGTTTCGTTTTTTTTTACATACAATCAATACAGTAAAAGAAGTATACGATTTAAATAGATATAGAGAATATTAACAACTAATAAGTCAGTGTGTGAGTTAAAATAATCGTGTAAATCAGTGTTACAAAAATATAATTCCTTATACAATACAATTAGCAACCAGTTTGATTTTGTCTAGACTCAAAATTGTCCTATGGAGCACTACCAGCATATTTCCAAGCCTTCTTATCTTGGATATAATCCTCTTATTTGTAATAAGATTGTTTACAAAGTGTATTTTTGATATGGCTTTTAAATTTCCTTTCAATTTATTGGAATTTATATCACAGGAATTTTGTTATAATAAGAAGAATTAAAATAATTTTACAATATGAAAATGATGCAACATACATATAGCTTTTTTTATATTTAAATGTCTTAAATAAAATTCTCTCAAGTTATAATATTTAATTCACGAACCTCAAGGGTTAAATTTAACATATTTTGATGTTTTCTGTCGTAATCATTTCATGATAACATAACATAATTACAAGTAATTTTATTTAAATATGACCGTTACACCAATACTTAAAACATGACGGAATAATCAATAATATTTCTGTCCTTTTAATGTCTGGTAAGTATTACTATATAAGTATTACAAGTGTTTGTAAAAATTTACATGCCGTGCTGGTCTAAATAACATTGTGTATTATGTCTCAGAATATTTTATATTATTGACTAACCCTTTATCGCAGTTTTACCGGCGCTTCTACTCTGCACCGCTTCAAAGGGTTGTAGCGTAATGTTTTTAGCCTATATTATTCGTCAATTAATACTCTATCTAACACAAGAAAAAACATCCAAATCTGACTAATAGTTTTTGAAATTAGCGCGTTCAAACAAAACACTCTTGATTAGATTAACTCATAGATTTGTGATGAAATAAAGCAAAACAGAGGATCTCCCAACTTAATAAAAAAAAGGTAAGATATTAACATACAAAGGTTTTGCTCATTTCTGCATAACGTAAATAAATCTTATAGGAATGACAGGTTTCCAGGTGCAAATTTGAGAGCTGTAACAAACGATAATTAATACTACATAATCCAACAACATGACATAGGAGTCTGGCTGAATGCCTAGCCGTTTCTGTATCTCTGTATCCTATATTAACTAATACTATAAATTTCTATTTGCGTTTGTTTATAACGCCAACTATTAAAACAAATTTATCACACGTAGTCAGGTCTGCAGAACATTCAGGGGTCTTTTTATATATAACAAAAGCACTGTTTATATAACTATATATATAACTATTACTTCGCTTAGATAAAAAAAGTATACTTTTTTCATAAGACTATCGAAGCTACAACACTTTTATGAGACGATTTTTTATTCGGATACTGCACAAGTATTTGCATATAATTAGCACATAATTCTACTAATTTTACATGTAATTTTTATCGATGTAGAGCCATGCTCAGGCACGAATGGGCCGGCTCGGCCGGTGTGATACCAGGGCCTCATAGAAAACCGGTTGTTAAGACACATTTTTGAGAAATTAGTAAGGTTTCGAGAAAGAGATAAAATATCATAAGTAAAATAACGTATATTTGGGAAAAGTATGTCCATTGTATACGTCATTATATTAATGATGAATACAAAAAAAGATATTCGAATGAAACGTGATGGCAAGGGGATGGCGGTCCCCTAATGCAGTGCTGACATGAGACGACATGTAACGTCCGGTGGGCAACGGGTCTAAATATAATTTCTATGTTACGCTGTTTGTATATGAATATAAATTGTGAGCGAATTGTATTTGTCTAATTAGATAGTATAAGAAAAATACTTGTAGAGGATTACGTACGTTCGAATGGTGGGTTAAATTGTTCCTGTTTTAATGTTAATAATGTTTTTTTTATTGACAATGATTCCTTTGTCACATGAAAGTAAACAAAAGAACGCACAGATTCTTTCGGGTTTATATTTGAAGTGATAGTGTGAATAACGTAGCGACATCAACACACAACAAAATGTATTTGTAATAATTTCTTTATGTAATGTATTTGTAATAATTTTCCTTTGTCTAAACATTGCGGTTGACGTTCTTAAGTGTCAAACAAGGTTCACTCTTCATCACAAGTAAGTTCAAAATCCCTTCGTTTGTGTCCCTATTCAACAAGTAAAAGAAATTGAATTTACTTTTATTGTTTAGTGTGTCCATGCGGTACAATTTTTAGAGTTTTTTACCATCAGAATATAAAATATTTTAAGTACTTTAAAATGAGTTTGCTTTGATTTCCTTGATGCTGTGGCAACTTAGAACAAAAGAAAATTACATATTTTTTGTTGAGTACAGCGCCATCACAATTAGAGATAGACGAACTAAAATATCTGTTATAATATTTAAACACACGATTTCGACGAAGAAAAAGACAAAAAGGGGAATTATATATAAAATCGTTTGAAATTCTATACAAAATGGAATTGTATCCGATTCCGCATTACTTTTTTTATATATCGTTTTTGAATAGTTGAATTTATAATATGAGATTGGCAGCACTTACATTGCAAATGGCTGTGTAAGAGCACTAGTGAAAACAATGTCGAAAACAAAAGAAATCATTCGGTTTCCGTTTGTACAACTTAAAGGTTGTCCATTTTATTGAAATGTAAGACACATTTTCGTTCCAAATATCAAAATATTACTTGTCGTATGTGGAACTTTCCTCTACTTATATGCAAACGGAGATTAGTTATAATCATGCATTTTATAGCCACCTATAAAATATACACAAAGTAAACCACAAACAGCAAAACGATAAACAAAATATGCACCATATTTAAATGAGTATATACTACTACAATGTATAAATGGTATAAATGTAGTATAAATTTTGTCAAACAACAACAGAACAGTGATCAAGAGGTCGAACCCCACTCAGTGCATTACCGCCGTGAATCCACCCTTCATACAAGCATTTTAGATTATAAGGGGGGGGGGGTTATTAAGAATACTAGCAATGTGTGACCCACGTGGCTAGTCTTCTTTTATAAAAAAAATAAGACAAATCTCTTGTTAAACTTCCCCAGTTGACAATTTAAAGATAGCAGAAACAAAAACTTACCTTCTACATAACATTAAATATCTCTACTGAGATGGTGAAATAGAATCTCAAATGTCAACAATCACAACAACAATATACACCATTAATACAACATAGATAACACATCTCGACTACGAATAAGTTCCAAGCCTATTTATACAGACGACGTACTGAATAAATATGACTGTGTCCTCATTACCATATACACAATACTTCAACGCATTTACGGAAATATATTATTTAATGTCATATCAACTAAACATGAAAACAATAGTCAATAAACAACTGTATGACAGACAAACGCAGGTATCTCTTGAAAGGGGACACGAAGATACGACTACTTTCAATCTGACAAAATACACTTCTAAGTCTAGTATCATAAGGTTGAAGATTTATTTAGCAAAGAGTAAGGTACCACAATGTTTGTTTAAAGTAGCGTAAGCTGCTTTTGATTTGTGGGCAAGAATGACATAGCCTTGTTTATGATTTCCTCAGAAAATAAAAGTATGTTTTCTGCTGCGGTATATAAAGCATTTAAGTTCGTGGTTATTTATGATAGCTTGGCCACCTGCTCTTTGAGTTATGATTTTAATGATGTTTTTTTTTTGTGTGCAAGTAAAATACATATGTATATGTATTTATATTTGAGAAGCCAATAAACTGATTACTTTGAATCAAAGTACAAAGGAACGGTAAGTTATCCGAGTACGGAAGACGAGAATGAATACTATATTCTATTTCTAAAACTTATACTCATATATGTTCTATATTAAACTGTTCAATTATGTACAGTCAAAGTTATCAATCAAGTCGATGTTGTGCTTTAATGTGTAAAAGTAGTCATTATATGTTTGAAATGGCGAATATAGAATTAGAGCTTCATATTTATATCATTCATTAAATTTATCGGTTCCCGCTGGGTCTTTCTCTAAGTTTAATTTCTCGTAGGAAATATTCACACTAAAAATATTTTTTCTCTCTCTCTATTCCTCCAATAAATCAATTTCGATACGATTATTCATTACATAACATTAATCATTTCCTTATCGAAATCAGTTATGAAATTATGATTGTGTGACGTGGACGCAGGAGTCCTTGTCCAATCTGCGGCCATAACTCAAGCAGAAATCTATTCGCAAAGTTTTCCTAATTGATTTGATTAAGGAAATCCAAACAAATTAAATGAATGGAATGACTCTATGAAGCTGGGTCAAGCTGTTAAGACGATTGGTGACAAAACTATCAAACAATTAGTTTCTGTGTTGTGTTGCTGAATTAGTGGTTAGTTGTGCGACGTGAAGCTTTGTGTGGACATAAAGACCCATCACCATATTGTGAGTTAACAATATAGGCAAACGAGCACACGGGTCACCTGACGGTGAGTGACTATTGGCACTAATGCACAGCAGCATCTCCCTCTCTTGTACCTGGACAAGGTACAGGAAACCGGGGTTAAGAAAGTCCCCCGGTAAACTCATTCACTTAGTGAAACAACGCAATCATTGCCTGACAACCAGTTTTCTGTGAGTAAGTATCATATAGTCTCTGTGTAAGTATAGCTCTCCCACGTTAATACGGGCAATTTGGATTTTATGATAATCAGAAAACGATTCTTGCCACATAAATGTATAGGACATATATATAATATGTTTTGATAAAATTTTTTAGCAATAAGATGATGGTTTTAAACTGTATTAGGGTTATTTGGTAAATTTGTGTACTGAAATAATAATTTCATAAAGTTAACGTTACAAAGCCTTGGGCGTAATGTCCAGCCACGTATCGCCTAAAGCGTATGGTTGACTGTGAAGCAGGGCAAATAAACCAACAAATTTTGATAAAATCAATTAGATTAAGTACGAAAAGTCCTGAAATTCAAAACTTAGTCTTAAACAGCAACAGTTATTTATATTTAATAAAAATAATTAAAACTATAACATGATATAACTTTAAAGTGAAAATAAACATACATACATCACGCCTGTGTCCACTAAAAGATAAAAGAATAAAGAACGAAAATATGTTCTTATTGCAAAAATTTATGTAAAATCCACAAATTTCCAGGAGTCATTTCCGATTCGTTTTTGTATTCGCAACTGTTGCAATATAATATATAATAATTATATCTAAGAGCTAGCTGCTATCCTGTTCTGTGCAAGTACTCACAATTTGCAAGACGAGAGCAACCGGGAATTATATGCCTCCTTTAGGATACGTTTTCGATAGTTGTTCGTCGTTACAATTTCATCTGTAATTGCACAGATAAAGCCTTCACTTTCCCCGAAAAGGTCACCGACGCGTAGCCAGGCAACATATGATAATAGGTCTACATCGGAGCCGTTAAAGAACCGATAGAAACTTCCATGCAGCTCTTTGCTCTTCCATATCTCCCTACAATCAATTTTTACATTAATTGCTGTAGGTTTTCACCAGTTCTCTTTCCAAAACCAAGCGGAGTGAGTCCGTTATGAACTGCCACTACATTCCGATGTATCTCTACGTTAACAGAGAGAAAGTAATTTCTAAGATTGTATATCTCGCGATTATGAAGATCTAAATTACATTCTAATAGTGATATTTTGCTGGAATTGGTTGGATGGACACTCAGCATACATTGGTTATATATAAATTATTCCAGTACTGATTTTTAGTGCCCTACCCATAAGTGTCATGACGACGGCAGGCAACACAATTTTAAATAAAAATATACTTATACAATAAATGACAATAACTACTAAAAATTAACAGTCATAAGTGAATAAATAAACTGAACCATATTCAAAATTTAATAAATAAATATTCTTTCAGTCTATAGAATGTTAATAAGTCTAAACAATAAGGAATGTTAACTATTCTACATCTGAAATGGTTTCAGGTTCTCAACTACATTTCTAACACAATTCAAATAGTTTAGAGAATCATAGGAGTACCAAGCGTCGTGAACCTAGGCACTCAAATAACTCTGACTTGCGCCTGGGATGCTAGGTAGCAGAGGGACCATAAACTGCAAGGTAAATTCACTATGTGTAAATTGAAAAAAAAAATAAAAAAAATAAAAAAAAATTGACTCAGTTATAGGGTCTTTAGTTTACTCCATGAAACTCACAATAACTTTGTCCACAAAGTAAAAAATATCTTTCAAATTGTTGATACGAAAATTACCATGAACAATTGCTGTTTACGGAATATGTTTTTTTTTTATGGAAGGTAAAGGCGTCTCAAGCGCCCACTTCTTGTCAACATAATAAAAATGTTTTAAATTTTGCTGTTGGTGTTGAAAAAGATCTTTAAAGACAAGCTTCAAAGCCTTCAAAGCTTGTTTTTTTTTGTGTTATTTCGAAGTCGATACAGAAATTCTGTCCGTGTCATCAACTTTGCCGTACAAATTCAAATCAAAAGAGGCTGCTCCGTCACGCTCTTGAAGGGAAGATGGGCACTGCATAAATATTTACAAAATGTTTGCTTCATCGCTTCTTAGTCTTGGAACTATTTTCTCTTGAGTGAAACTAAAATCTCTATATAGTAAATGTTTTGAAAATATCAGATTTTTTTTTAAATAAGAATAATATGAAATAGAATAATATTCATTGTACGCCAAGTAAAGTAACAAGTGAATCTTTTTACTAAAGCTAGGTACAAATTACGGTCTTATGGCAGAAATCTTGACAGTAGTAGCGTAGGCATGGGCCGGCTCGATTGGTGGCCACGGCCTCACAGAAAACCGGTTGTGAAGCAACGTGCATTGCATTTCCCCGATATTAGTAAGGTGTCCGGAGTCCCAACTCCCCCTCTCCTTTTTCCTTCATAAGGAATCCCCCATCATCCCCCCTTTCTTCTTTTCTCTTACCGCGTCCCCCCATCCCTCGTCACCCTCAAAGGTTGGCAGCGCATTAACTACTCTTCAACTTAAGTTGTAGTGTTCCATGTACGGTGGTTATCACTTATTTAGGTTCATTCGTCTCTTCGCCGAATAGAAAGGTTTTTGTAAGTCAAAAACAATGTTTAGTTAAATTAAAAAGTTAATGAATCACCCAAGAAGTAAATATGATCAAAGATCTGATTTTATCTATCGATATAGCAGTCTCCCTAAAAGCGAATTCCTTGTAAGTGGTTTTATTCAGTGAAAACAACAAGAGTATTTCTAATTCCTTTAACAAAATTGTAATATAATCGTAAAACTTTTGAGCTCAGAAACCTTGGCTATAAACAAATATACTAATGGTCCTGTTTTGATTTGTATATCAACACAAATGTACCGGCTCCATTGCCTGGAACCCAGTATGCATGCCAACTGCTCGTAATGTATTCATATTAAATCGTGTATAGACTGTACCGGCGACGCCTCACCAAAGTCTCTGCATTGAATTGTGAAGTTGTGACAACATACATTATATAGTAACACTGATGGAATTGTGTGTAAGTTAACTTCTAAATTCAAATGTTTGTGAAAATGTCTTTTTTCTTAATCATTCCTACATTTTTGAGGATCGTGACTCCTTCCCAAGTGACCACTTAGCTACCTCCAAATGATCCGGTTTGCTGCTTGGTGGAGGGCGGCCCTGGAAGTAGCTAAATGCTGCTGTTGAGAGATTTGGTTACGGTTTTGTCTTTTGTCTGTAGGTACAAGTATATTCGTCTAACTCAATATAAAATATATATATTATTTCCGATACGACCTTCAAACCTTCAAAAAAAGAGCTACTCCTACCTAAAAGGCCGGCAACGCACTAGTGACTCTTGAGTTGTAGGTGTCCATGGGCGGTGGTAGTCACTTACCATCAGGTGACCCGTCTGCTCGTTTGCATGACGCTTTGTATCGCATAAAAAAATAAAAAAAAGAACGTTTTTTTTATTTACTAGAAACTGTTCAGGCGCGAGAATGATGAAAGAAATAATTCTTTTACGAGTGTTTATTATGATTTATTCCGACACGTAAAAAACATCTACTCTGTAACATTAGATTAGATTTTAAAACCAATATTTTAGAAATCAATAATATTGTGTATCGATATTATATATCATAACTTCATAATGTTTGCAATGTGAGACTTTTATATTTTAGTATGAAAGAGTAAGGAAATATAAAACCAGATAATTTATTGATACTAAAAAGTAGATGATCGCATTTCCTTCCCCTAGCATAATGGCTCCCTTGCTTATACGAACATTTGGACGTGAAAAGCCCTGTAGGAATTTAAAATACGTGTATACATATTACGCGACTGGGCAAGGCGTTTACGATGTTGCTTTATCAGGCTCTAGAGCCTAAACGGCCTAATAGATTACGACATGTCAGGTATCATTGAGGTGAGAGAGATTTCGAAATAACGTTAGGTATAAAATAAGAGAAAGTGAACAATGAGTCGGATCTCCTGTTTTTTAAATAATTTCACTTTTTTGCTTTGTGAAGGTAAGTTATCTAATCCTGTGTGAATAATTTGTCATTTATTAGAGCCTAATAACTAAATAACTTATCTATTCAACGTTCGTTTAGTCAACAAAACTTAAAATGAAGTCGTTACTATCAAGCTTCTCCTATTCACTAATTACTAAGTTCTGTCCAAAAGTACCGCCCCGGAGCCCGACGGTATTCCTGGCCATGCATGGGTCCAGGCCTCGAAGTTCTTTTGACCCCGACTGGCGGGGCTCTACAGCGCATGCTTGGAACAAGGCCAGTTTCCAAGCCGTTGGAAGATTGGAATACTGGTCTTGCTAAGGAAGGAGGGGTGCCCGCAGAATCACCGTCAGCGTTGGGTTCCGCCGAGGACGCTCTATTATGTATGCCATCATGCGTGTTAGGGCCTTAGCGGAGGATGCAGTTGCGCGGGGTGAGGTCGTCTTGGCAGTGTCTCTCGATATCGCCAACGCCTTTAATACCTTACGATATACCTCCATCGAATTGTCGGGGCTTATTTAACGGATAGGACTGTCATATACCCGGGTCGCGATGTCTGGGGTCAGCGAGGGATGTCAGGTGGTGTACCCCAGGGTTCAGTCCTGGACCCACTCCTGTTGAACATCGGTTACGACTGGGTCCTGCGTGGTGCGCCTCTCCTTGGTGGACGTTTGTTTCCATGGGCTTCGAAGAACAACTCCTCCAGGATCCCACATAATGGTGGGAGGCGTCTACTTCGAGCGTACCTGGGATTCGTCCTCGATAGCCGATGGGATTTTGGGCCTCACTTTAGGCAGTTGGCTTCGAGGCTTTTAAGTACCACTGCGGTACTCTCGCGGCTATTGCCCAAATAAGGGGGGCCCAATGCATCCTGGCGAAAGCTGTATACGGGGATCGTACGCTCTATGGCACTCTATGGGGCACCATTATGGGTAAGCACTCTGACAGCCGATATTATAATTGAGAAGAGAGAGAATATTGCGATTTTGCGGAGGCCGCAACGTGGCGCGGCAGCCACCTTATTTGCCGGATCCGAGCCCTAGGATCTTGATGCAGTACCCATTGCGATACAGTATCGGTGTCACATGGATGCTCTGAATCGGCGTGAGCTGCCAGTGCCTCGAGAATTAGAGGCACACTGAGCTGAGTTCCACCAGATCTTGCAGGGCACGCCGCCATAGCGGTGGTAAGACCTTTTCTACAGGAGTGGCTAAGAGGCAACACGTCCCCACCTCTCGGATGACACAGGTGCTTTCTGGAGACAGGTGCTTCGAAAAGTACCTGTGTCGGATCGGCCGGGAGCCGATGTCACGGTGCCATCATTGAGATGATTGAACTGACGACACGTTACTTTACACGTTGGTGGAATGCCATGCTTGGGCCAGCCAGCGTCGTGCCCTTGTCGCGGCAGTCGGTCCTGCGGGTAATCTCTCGCTTCCGACTTTGGTTTTGTCCGTGGTCCTTGGCGAGAGCGCATGGAGCGCTGTCGCTTCCTTCTGCAAGGAGGTGATATCCTCAAAGGAAGCGGCGGGACGGGAGAGAGAATGCATGCACAGCTCTCTCTACCCGCAAAAGAGGCACCAGGTGCCGGAGGGCATTTGTTGATCTCCAGCCACCTGAGGAAGTGGCCTTCGGGCGACGATTTCGGGGAATTCGTCGTGCGAACAGTTACAGGCCTAACAGGCAGCGCGCAGTGTTCCGTGCGTGCTTCTTGGAGGACTGCGACCGAAAGGTGACGGTCGCACCGGGTGATGAGACCAATGCATGTCAGGGGTTGCGGAAGAATACAATTGTGATCCTCGCCCGACCGATTATTGGCAAGAAGAAGAACACCGGGGCGGTTTTTAGTCGGTAAGAGTCCGACAGATCCCTTCCCCAGTTGGCATGGACATCCATGAGGATCTTTCACCCCGTAAACAAAAAAAAAAAAATTAAGACTAAATATATCTAGGCTGAGTGTTTTATTATTTATTGATGATGCTATTTTGTGTTATTCTAATACATTTGCTTGCTATGTAAAATTTGAAACGTGACGAGTGACAAGTTGTCTAAAAAATTATGTGTATTTATTTATTTTTATTACACAAGTGTAAACATGATAGAGTAAGACGTCAATGATTAACAAAGATATAATTGACAGTAAATGATCATTTTTTTTTCTAGATTAATTAAAAAATGTTGCATAGTAATGAAATAAATATTTATATATATTTTTAAGTCTAATTTGTCAAACCAAAACATGATCGCCAATGTTACGCTTTTATAAAATATTGTGGAAAATTAATGGTTGAAAAATAAAGCTCATTACAATTTATCATGACGGCCCCAATGATCTCAACAATTTTTATGAAATCGGTTATAAACCTTATTCAAAAGTTAATTATATGAACGAATAATACTTGTTATAAATGAGAAAACTTGCTGCTGTGAATGTGCACTTGCGACTCTTGAACTTCAGGTGACCATAGGTCGCCGTAGTCACATACCATTAGGTCACCCGGTTGCAGGATTGCCCTCGGTATGTTCTTCTAAATATGTTTAGTTAAATCTTACAGCATTTTTAATGCCGCGGCTGCACTTGCTATTTAATTTGATTTTAAGTATTTACTCAAATAGATATATTAAATAGATAGTTTCTTGTATATAGCTACTTGAAAGCTTTAATAATAAAAACGGATTAATAGCCAAGAGCCTCGATCAACACCTTAAGAGGCTCTCGTTAAATGTTTGGATCAAGGGACTGATGATGCAGAAGGTAATTCTCATCCACACGGTTCCTATCTTTAGAGCCCTAATCACCGGTGTCTTTGCCCCTGTACCCGATGTCAGTTGCCTACATTATTTTTTTAGTTTTAAATGTATTCTGTATTAATATGATACATTAAAATGATATTCAATATGTACATATGTAATAAATAAAATAAAGAGAATAACAATAATAATAACTCCACACATCTCACACACGGCCGTCTAATCCCAAACTAAGCAGACATTGTGTATATAACCAGGCTTCTGATAAGCATACTTCTATATTTCTAAATACATACGTATTATTGAAAAATTAATATACGCTTTTAATACTAATATCAGATAAAATATTTATAAATTATAACTATATTTAGTTGCTAAGTTTGGATCGTCTATCAATAAGAATTCACTCCAATTTTAACTATTCTAGTAGTTCATTTGCTCTTAGATAATTTAATTTTTATGTAGTCTCATTCCTTTCAATATTGAATAGTAAATGATTGGCCTTTCTTTGAGCAATAAAGCCAATTGAGTACATCCTTTTAAGTAACAGAGGTGGAGCTTATCAAACAAAATCACATTCACATTATTCAGTATTTGTTATTAATCTTACCAATTGACTGCAGTTTTCAATGTCTTACTTTATGTGTTTTACAAGTCTTACTTAGAGTATTTTACTCTATGGAATGTTATATCGCCAACATAAAAAATGTATAAACCTAAAGAAATAGAAGACATTGTAGCTCAGTCTCATACTTACTTCAGTAGCTATTTTATATTTATATTAATCTTCTTGAGGGTCATTAAACATCACCTACCTTAAAAACTGATGATGCAGGACTTAAGTAAAGACCAGGAGAGCATGGCAACTTCTTGAGTTCATAAAAACTACACACTAGCTTTTGTTAAATATATTACAAAAGCACGGTCTTTCGATAAGAATCACAAGAAATTTAATTTTGCTACTAATATGCCGCTTTACGCTTAGCAGCGCCGGCCACACTACGTCTCGCCAATTTTCTCACTACTTTACTCGCCACTTGTCGAGTATGTGGCCACTATAATAGCAATATGGTTAGAACTGCAGCGCCGTCACCACAATCGCGGAGCGAGTAATAAAAGTCAATCTACCCGCAAACCAACTACAAAAATCGAACAACTTTCTTACATAATATATCCTTTTTTTTATGTTCTTTTATAATTATTCTTTAGAAAAATAACTAAATTTGTGTATTAAGTATCTGCATGTCACTAAAACGTTTCAAAGATAAGAAATGCAAATCCTCTTACAAATACGTATGGGGTGTTACCGTCGCACAATTTGAGGGGTTGCCTAATGCAATAACCGCCCGGAAGGGAGCAATTGTACAGAAACTGTCTGAAATGAATAATGTGCCAAGCGAATATGGTGTTTGTAGTAACATATACGGTGTGTGTGTCAATGTTAAGCAAATATTGTATGTTTGTGTAGCGAAATTGAGAATTGGTGCAATAGTTAAGACATAATTTTCTATGATTACCATTAACTTTACCATAAAAGCAACAGAATCTTTAGATATGTTATTTATCGTAACATAAATATTTAAGAGAAAATTTCACGAATTATTGTGTTGACATGCTACTTTAATATATAACTCTATCTAATACGTCACTCATTTATTCTGAAACAGCTTTGAATGAAGTTTACTCCAAACAGATTTTCATACACAGGGAAAAGTGATCCATTTGGATGAAGCCGTGGGCAAAACATAAGCGAAAGCGGAAATACTTGAAACCAAATCGAGTAGCAAGTGCAGCCAAGGATATTAAAAGTGCCTGACGTGTGTTTGTCAACGAGTAGAATAAGAATTCGACATTGAAGGTAGGTTTTATTACAAATATATATACAAATACATACTATTTTTCGCACAGGGAGCAAACCATGCAAGTGCATTCACACACCAGCAAGTTCTCACCAATATAACAAGTATTACTTTACACTGTTCTCACTTATAATTAACTTTTGAATAAATGTAAAAAAATATGATTATTGCGACCGTCTTTACCTAAATTGTAATGAGGTGTATTTTTTATCACAAAATCTTTCACGTTAGTTGGGAAATATTTTCTATAAAGTTATTGCGTGACATACACAAAAAAAAACAGTGAACTTGAGAACATCCTCTTTATGAAGTCAGTTAAAAACTGAACACCATATATACATCCTTCTTCATCGGTTTATATTTAATTTAATTCATCTGTGAATGTTCCTGACGGGTATTGAATGTAGATGACGTGTGCAAAAGGGTCCCTTATAATTGGGTTACTGTTTGTAGCCTAGGATCTGATTAATTTTGGGGAAACCTTTATCAAATGAAAGGTATATGTACGAGTTTGTATGATATGGCAGGTAGATAAATAAAACTGGGCTGGATCTACAGGTTTATGTTTTGGACAAGTTTTGAATTTTAACAGAAGCCCGTTTAAATTTTTGGAATAGTTGAAACTGTTTAATGAATTATTTTACTCTATAGTTCACTGTGGAATAAGGAACATAAATAAAAATAATCTATTATTGCTACTATTATACCATCTTTTTGAAAAAATATTTCCAATTCAAGCAAAAATCTTCTAGACAATGCTGCCAGGCTTACTCATATTTATTTCAGTTATAAAACATCCTTTGGAACTCAAAAGGCTGTCATTAGTTCGTATTGTGTCTCCATCTCATCCTGCTTATAATCGTGTCCTACAGGATACTTCGATGAAAGATAGCGATCGATTTATTAGAATCTTTCCTTCACTAATTAATTCCGAGCAACAGTACTTAACTAACATTGAGACGTCCTTTTAGTAGGGCGACTATCAATTTGATTGGCATCGGATAAGGTTATTGGCGAGTCTCTTTAATTGGCACTTCACCTTTAATTAAATATTTATCTAAGATATTTTAAAGCTATCGTTATCGTTTCAAGTTTGTTACTTAAATATATAATTTATTGATTACTTTAGTTATTATATTACACATATTAATTTTTTATATCGGTGTAATTTGTGTCACAATTTTTTCAAACAAATGCATAATATATTGATAAAACTCTTATTATGCATTTTATTATGATTTTTATTTATTTTTATGTGTTATAAAAGGAATTATATTTAACACATCGTCTTTTTTACAAATTATCAGTAATTGTAGTTTGTGGATGCAGCGTAGTAAGTTAAAATAAAAATTTCCATGATAAAATTACTTGACATTCGAAATTTTAATTACAGCATTTGTGAGAAATGCTTTAGATGACAGTCACCCTACACTGGCAATTTCTGCGAAGTTTCGTCATGTATCTCGGCGGCGGAAGTTTTCGTTACAGCGGCCAATCCATGAATAAAGTTCGATCGGGCACAGGAAACGGCTTCCGGCCTTCTATCGACCCTTATCTTTTGCATTCAATACCGGACAACTTTTGATCGCCGCGAAATTTTTAAACTTGAGCTGACCATTTTATAGTTTTGTTTTTTTTTTTCCTTCCTTTTTTAAAAGTATGTTTCTGAGAATTTGATGTTGAGTTTATTTGAATATTTAAAAGATAAATTATATTGTTCACTGGATGTAGGCACACACGTTATGGGTTTTCTACGTATCATCATCATCTCAGCCATTGGTCGTGCAGTGCTGACATAGACCTCCCTTAATGAATTCCATGAAGATAAGTTGTAAGCGGCATCACCTGCATCCATTATCGACGTATATCATAATGTAAAAATGCTTATCATTTATAAAAAATATTTATGAAAAACCAGTTACCAGAAATGACAATCGTTTTTTCAGTAGTAGTTGAAATAAACAAAGGCACGAACACACACGTAACTGCACTCCTACTTCTTTTTAGAACAAACTGCTTCATTCTCTAGTATCCAATCTAACTAATTATGTCCTTTTGAATCCTATTTCCTAAAAACAAAAGCGTTAACCCTTTGAAAAGTTAATTTATTCACAATTCGAAACGACACTCGATACAGGAGACCTTTTGTAAAACTCCTGACATTGGCGCTCGCGTAGGAAATTAAAGATTCTATCTACGTAACGAACTCGTCTTGGAATACTATTAAAGCGAACAAAACTTACTCCCACATACTGACAATCAGATTTCAACCTTATATTCTGAATGGTACAATGCAATTTTGATCGGACGGTAGTTGTGAATTTGGGTACGTATACTGCGAAAACATAGACATATTAGTGTTGCATACTGACTAAATTAAGACATTTGACAGGCCTGTTGGTCTAGTCGTTAGTGACCCTGACTGCTGAACAGGAAGTCGTAGGTTCGATTCCTACGCAGGACAAAAATAATGTGAATCACAAATAGTTGTCTCGTGTCTGGCTGTTCGTCCGTTGTGTCCGTTGATTGAATGTTTGTAAATCTCCCCCCCCCCCCCGCGATACAGGAATTATTCCTAACTAGGAATTATTCCTATTCCTTTTTAAAAAATTAAAAAACAAAAAGTTACTCTTCCCTTGTTTATTGTGAAGAACGTTCACGATTGTTGTTGAATGAAAAACAGAGTATTATAATTTTGTGTATGCAATTTCATTTACGCGAATGGTATTCATGTAATGAATTAAATTATTATCGACAAAATGGGGGCGTCAAATACGTATCTGCCATCCCCGTCGGGGATACAGGGGTGAGAGTATATTTTCGAATTCATATTAAATAATAATAATAATAATGATACGACTGTAAAAGTCCCCGTGGAATGCCATACTTAATTTATTTTATTGTTTATATAATGCACTATTAGTAATGGAAAATCACATTTTTTCAATTTCTAACAGTCAATGACATATAATACTATGCAAAACTCTGTATAAATGATCAAACTCAAAGTTGTACCCGAGATATCTTTAGTTGCATTTATGCAATTAACCGATTCGTAATTGATTATCTAAAATACTGAAACAGTTTTAGTTTCCAAGATAACTCAACGGAGAGAAGATATACCAACATTTGATTAAATCTGTATCGGTCCCTTAGCTTCACAGACTAATGAATTCCAGAGTAGTTGAAGCGATATTAATGATAGATATCGCCGTACCTTTTGATTCAATCGTAAGTCGTAACCACAAAAACTCAAGCAGAGAACAATGTAAAGAAGTATATATAATAATAATATATAAATTAAAAAAAAGGAAGTCATGTAAATAATTAATTAACAAAAAAAATCTCTGTTACAGAACTCGGAGTTAGGCCTCCATCATTGATCCACCCATCAGTAAGCTAAATCCTTTCCCTTCTAGTGCTTTTACTTGTTGATATAGTTATCTTTCAATATCCTGTCGACTTTCTAATCTTTAGCTATTAAGTGTGCGCCCAGTTAACCGCTAAAGCCTTGGGAACAAGCTTACTTCTTATAGGAGTAGTCTTATAGGATAACGTTAGTGCCAATGACCAAATCAAATCCCAATCAGCAAAATGTGATTGTTTTTTACACCCTTGCCAACCGCTTAAAGGATACTGGTGTGAGTATTTGTGTGTAATAAAATTGTTTTTTTTTTATATTTAGATTGTATTTGAGAAAAGAAATACTAAACACTATATTACATAGTAAATATATACAATCCTTTTGTACTTCGCCCTTCGCCCTCCTAATATTAGATAGTAGATAAGTGATATGATACTTCGGTCATCTTGGCTCACTCACTCGGCAATACAATGAGCATTATTTGTCTACCGGTTTTCTGTGAGGCCACGGTATTACTCCGGTCGAGTAGGCCCGTTCGTGTCTAAGCATGGCTCTCGAATGGTGAAAACTTATAACATAAAACTGACCTTGTAATAATTATACTCCCACCAACACCCTTGTCTTTATTTAAAAAAAATGACAATTTCGCACTGGGACTTTACAAAATTTAAATAACGGACACAAAGAACGCCACTTACTACTGACTGACTACTTAAACCACTGCGCCATCTGTACAGTCAGTTCTTTAATCTGTAATCCTAAAATATCTCTGTATTGTAAATATAGGCAAATGAGCTATGGTCATAAATAGCCCAACTGACAAGAAATTTAGAGAACTAATTTATATAGATTACCAATCAAATACAATTTATATATTTTATATAGATACCGCATATAGATTTATTTTAAATAAAGCCATGCTGCATGAGTTATCCCATAAATCGAAATCTACTCAGGCATCAATAAGAAAGGCTGTAATAAAGAAATTTACTTACTTGTACTACACGCGTTCTTTAACCGAAATAAAGCATTACATCCATTATAGGAAAACAGACTTAAAATTGCTGTTTTACGTAAGTAAAAGCAAAGATTCGATTGTGCAAATCAAGTTTCCATTTTTATGAGGCTTACTTCCTTAAAGTTTCAACATTTTCAAGAGTTTTTCCTTTTGAAAAGGACTTGAACTCGAGGCCATAAGAACTCCGCCATAGGTATAGACTGTGGATATCTCAATGGTTGTGTAGACCCCGAATACCGCAACTTCTGTTTTTCAACCGACTTCAAAAAGGAGGAGGTTCTCAATTCGACTGTATTTTTGTTTTTTTTTTTTTTTGCTATCTGAACTTTCGACTGGGTGAATCGATTCTGATGATTTTTACTTGAAAACGGTTCTATCCGTGTGTTTCCATTTCAATTTGGTCCAGTTCTGACAATGGCGTCCATAAGAATCTCATAATAGTGTTGAATTTGGATTAAGTATAAACGCAACTAATGGACGAATAACTCAATATCACGCCAACCGATTTCGATGATTCAATTTTTTATTAGAAAGGATGTACATCAAGGGTAGTTAGATGAGAGTTTGGTAAGGTTCTGACAATGGCATCCACGAGAAAACCATATAAGTCTTACATTTTATGATAGATGTATTGAATTGAGGTCTACTTTTTTAAATTGAATTATTTTTTCATATAAGTGAAGAAACCCCATTGAGTGTTCCCCATTTAGCTAATAAATAAAAATAATAATTTAATCCTTTTCAGAATAAAGGAGACCATAAAATTCATTGCATTTCATTTTTATTGGTATGATAATCAGAAGACATTTCACGCCGACAGTAATTTGGCGAATGGTTCAGAACTCATTTCATATAATAAGTATTCCCACAGGGCTCGTGGTGTTCGTACCTTTTCAAGCCAGATAACCTCTTCAATTGGTCGAACGCTCTAGGCTTCCAACATATTCATGTCAACTTTTCATATAAAAGTAAATTTACGTCGAATTATGAACGAAAAAATACTTTTTTGCTGCTTTTTAACGATTGCCGTATAATTTGTTACAGAAATACGCAACATTTCAGAGTAGAGAAACCTATTAAAAGTTGGGAGGTTAATGGTGTGTTAGAATGGGGCAATTATACTTCACAAATGAAGATACTTTTTTAAAGCGGCAATACAGTTTTTTAAGGACCAGTATATTCTAAGCCGGATTTATTCAGGTTAAGGAGTTTTAAAACTGCGTTTTAAGAAAATTTATATTAAACCGTATTTGTTATAGTAATATTGTTATAGTAATATTGAACAGGTAGTAGAGCCACGCTGATTTATTCAGCAGGAATGGGCCGGCTCGACCGGGGCAGTACTACCCTCTCACAGAAAACCAGCCTAAAGTGACAACATTCGTGGTGTCGCCTTTCGCTGGTGAGTGAGAGACCGGAGGCCCATCGATGCAGGGGTGACAGTTATCGTGGTATGTGTGTGAGCAGTGGAGTGCTGTAGAGTCATTGTGAGGGTGGCGTGGATCGAACCGTCGGCCAGGGAGACCCGTAGAAACGGTGGTGCCGCTGGCCGCCCGCGGCATAGAGAGGGGCCCAACCACGGCTAACCACCCTGGGAGGCTGCCCCGTCAGGTCGCGCATAATCCACGGAGTGGCTCGTCGTGCCGGTTGGTGACCGGATGGTGGGACCCGGCGACCACTTCCGGGAGGGTACGGGGGCCCTTCCGTCCGGCGGTTCGTCCTCTTCTATCATGGCAGCACAAAAAAAGAAAAGTGGTCTTACAGCGGCATCCTCCTCTCCCACCAACCCGCTTTTTGAGGTGGAGTTCACTAACATACGTGGACTCCATGCAAACCTCAGCGCCGTACACCAACACCTCGAGACGGCTCGGCCGGCCATGCTCTTTCTTACGGAGACACAAATACGCCGCCCTGCCGACACGGCATATCTCCACTATCCCGGCTACGTGCTCGAGGAGTGCTTCCTCGCAAGGGCTGGAGTGTGCCTTTTCATCAGGGCGGATGTTTGTTGTCGCCGTCTGCACTGCCTAGAAGACACATCCTTCTCCATCCTTTGGCTCCACGTGGATTTTGGCTCTACGAGCCGGATTTACGTGTGCCTCTATCGCTCCCATTCCGGAGACTCCGAGGCAACTCGACTCTTTGACCACCTGAGTCAAGCAGCGGATAAAGCGCAGGAGCAGTTTCCGACCGCCGAACTGGTGTTTTTGGGAGATTTTAACGCCCACCATGAGTCCTGGCTGGGATCTTCCAAAACTGACCACGCTGGTCGAACTGCCCACGCATTTGCTCTCACGCATGACCTTACCCAACTGGTACTCCAGCCCACCAGGATACCAGACATAACGGGTCAAGCGCCCTCTTTGCTGGACCTACTGCTGACGAATCACCCAGCGCAGTACAGCGTATCGGTTCTCGCCCCTTTGGGATCCTCCGACCACTGCCTGGTGTCGACCTCAGTGCCTCTTGTTACGTCTCCACGACCTGTGGTAACAAGGCGGCGGTTATGGCACTACTCGTCAGCAGACTGGGATGGAATGCGGGAATATTTTGCATCCATCCCGTGGGCTCAACGCTGCTTTAAAGATAGGGATCTGTCGCAAAGTGTGTCTGCCGTGACTGACGAAATCACTGTCGGTATGGAGTATTATATCCCCTACAGTGAAGTCGCCAGCACGAAGATCCGTCCCTGGTTCAATCGCGAGTGCATCCGGGCCGTTACTCAAAAGCAGTCGGCCTACCGCGCATGGATCAGGGCCCGCGCACATTGTGACCCAGACATTGATCGCCTAAAAGCAGCACTAAACAGAGCCACTAGGGAATGCAAGAGGGCTTACATCAGAGCAGATGCCCAGCGCATTGCACGGTTTGGTCAAGAACTCGTCGCGTACCCTACGGGTAGCCGTAAGTTTTGGCGATTGGCCAAAGCCGGTGCAGTCCAACTATTGCCAACCTTCGCTGCCGCCGTTGAACTACCCTGACGGATCACTGGCCCACGAGCCGCAAGAGAAAGCGAATCTACTAGCTGACCTCTTTGCGGCTAACTCCCGAATCGATGACCATTGCGCGCACACGCAGACCATTGCGTCCTGCGACTCCGCAATGCGGGATATTCGCATCCGGCAGAGGGATGTCCGTGCGGAGCTTCGGTCACTCGATGTCCGGAAAGCCAGTGGACCCGATGGTATTCCGGCGGTGGTTCTTAAGAACTGTGCACCTGAGTTGTCTCCCGTACTAACGCGCTTGTATCGCCTGTCCTATTCCTCAGGAATTGTTCCGGAGGCCTGGAGAGAAGCGAATGTTCAACCCATTCCCAAAAAAGGCGACCGCTCCGATCCAGCCAATTACCGACCTATAGCCGTCACTTCCATACTCTGTAAGGTGTTCGAGCGGATCATCAACACCCAACTAATCCGCCACCTAGAGGATCACTCCTTGTTAAATGATCGGCAATATGGTTTTCGGCCGAACCGATCCACGGGTGATCTTCTAGCGTACGTCACACACCTTTGGGGTGAGGCTATGGATAGGCATGGGGAGTCCTTGGCCATCAGCCTCGACATTGCCAAGGCCTTCGATAGGGTGTGGCACCGCTCGCTTCTCTCCAAACTTCCTGCATTTGGTCTGCCATCTAAACTCTGCAACTGGGTTGCTGCCTTCCTCGAAAAGCGCCGCATTAGGGTTCTCTGCGACGGCGCGGCCTCAGACTTCCACGAGGTAAGCGCTGGTGTACCTCAGGGCTCCGTCCTATCGCCTACGCTGTTTCTTCTGCATATCAATGACATGTTAACCCTTGGCAATATACATTGTTATGAAGACGACAGTACAGTGCACGGGCGATATTTCGGACATCCTACTGCCAAGCTGGCAGACGTTGAGGAAAAACGACAGGAGCTTGTCGCTGAGTTCGACCGGGTCTTGAGCCGCATTTCCCAATGGGGCTATGAGAATCTGGTCGAGTTCGGCGCCAAGAAAACACAAGCGTGTGTGTTCTCTAACAAAAAGTCTCCATTCCTTCCCCTTCCTACTCTTCAGAGCACTCAACTGCCACTGCAGGATAGGCTTAGTATTCTGGGTATGGATATTTGCCGGGATCTCAATCCGCGCGATTACATCGAGAGTGTCACTAAGGCGGCCTCGCGTAAGCTCGGCGTTTTGAACAAGGTGAGACGGTTCTTCTCGCCCGAGCAACTGTGTCTTTTGTACAAGACCCAGGTTCGCTCCTGCGTGGAGTACTGCTCTCATCTCTGGGACGGCTATGCGCAGTGTCTGCTTGACGCTCTCGATCGATTGCAGCGGCGCGCAGTCCGCATTATCGACTGTCCTGAGATCACCCAGTCTCTTGAGCCTCTGCAGTTGCGAAGAGATGTCGCCTCTATGGCAGTCCTCTATCGCCTACATCACGGGGAGTGTTCTGATGAGCTCTTCCAATTGGTCCCACCTTCTCCCTTCCTCTACAGGACTACACGTGCTGGCCTGAGGAGTCACCGTTTGTGCGTCGAAAATATACGTACCCGAACTAAACGGTTTGGCTCTTCTTTCTTGTGCCGATCGGTAAAAGCCTGGAATTCTCTACCAGCGCATGTGTTTCCTTCCCACTATGATCCCGGGTCTTTTAAGCGGGGCGTGAAAAAGCATCTCACCAGGCCGCCATAGTGTGGGTCACCATGCTGCATTGACTAGACATGCAATGAGGATGGTGACCACCACTCTTTGACTCCACCTATTGCTTTCCATCAGGCAAAGTGGAGTCACTATGGTAGGCTAATATAAAAAAAAAAAATAAAAAAAATATAATCGGCTAGAATCTGAATGGAATAGAGTATACTTTGGTATGCAATTTAATTTAATTATGATATCCATGATGTTGTTGAAGTTCAACTTATTCACCTTCTGTTAGCAGTTCGATTGCACATCATCATCATCATCATCAGCCTATTGCAGTCAATGCCAGCCATCTTGCGCAAATCATCACTCCACCTGGCCTGTGGGCGTCCTACGCTACGTTTGCCGAGACGCGGTCTCCACTCAAGAACTCGTTTTCCCCAACGGTCGTCGGTTCTGCGGCTAATATGGCCAGCCCACTGCCACTGCGGCCAGCTGATATGGTGGGCTATGTCAATTAATCTGGTTTTCTGGCGGATCACGTCATTCCTGACGCTATTCCATAAAGAAACACCGATTGCACAAGTAGGCATTATTTTAATAATGTTAAGATTCTTAGAAGCACCAGTTTAGATTTTGGAAGAGTACTCTGTACAGTTGACAAAAGACGTAACCCAATTTCAGGAATGTACGGAATAAAGTAAAGGGAGAGGTTAAGTGAAAAAAAGCTAAATATCCGTATTTATTTACAGTCCCAACATTTTCGTTAGCAACTAAGAAGTATTGGTAACAAAAACTTCCTTCTAAAATGAATCTAAATAATTTAAGTGCGTGTAGCACTAAACAGCACATTAGAGTTACTTATCTTAATTTTGTATGAAAATAACATACCTCTGTAATTTTAACGTTTAGTAGATATCGAACTCACCGTACCTTGCAAGACAAAGGTCTCTTACACTTTTATATTATATATCTCCTAAGTTTCTGTAAGTCTTTCAGTGCATGGCTAAACGAACATAAATATTGATGATATCCTTATCTGCCTGCTCTGTCTGTCTGTTGCTTATTGATGTACATTTGGACTTTAGAACCGAAACAAGTGTTCGACTATAAATGTTTCTCGTAGTTGTTTTTACTTATAACATTTCATATTTCTTCCATATTTTGGTCAGAAGTCACAAAACTAACCTGAGTGACTCGATTCAATCAGTGAAAGACTTTAACAATGAAAATAAAACAAGAGTATACTTTTATTCAAGATCTTTTATTACTGAAATCAGAATAATTTACAATTGTAAAAAATACACATATCCCGATAGGTATTACGCTAAGATTAATACTTCAGCTTAAACTTTTTTTGGCTTTATTTTACATTTAAACTTAGATTTTTTATAACTAGGTATGTTTCTATATTTATATTTTGAGAACGATTCACATGTCACTGAAAACTGTTACACATTCTAAATAATCTCGTTTGGTACCGTCAAATGTTTTATTAATAGTTGCGATTGAGTCAAGATTTACATGCGCAAAACTGTCTTTCTTTTCCTGTCTCTGTCATTATTTATTTTACAGTATTTCTGATATAAATATATTAATTATAATAACATTTTATTAATTGTGACAAGTGTGAATCGATCTCTATTACACTGTCAGTTCAAATTAAGTCTAACTTATTTCTTTGGCTTTAGTAGCAAAATTAGTTTTCTAAAAAATTTCGACTATTTTGTTATGAAGAATTTTCTAATTCATTTGCATTTTTTAAAGTGAAGCAGAGCGGATATTTTTCATTAAATATTTTTAATTGATATCATCGTTTAAATGTTTTTTTATAATTCAACTGATTGCATGATTCGTCCGCTTCGCTTCGTGAATGGCACTATACAACATCTACCAAGCACTGTTTAACTTTTAGTAAGTATTACGTGAACGTTAAATAAAGTTCATAGTCTCAGAGAAGGCTTTCCGACTACGTTATAACTTACTTACCTAGGTACATACTCTTAATATACTTTATAGAAATACATAAACTCCTTATGCCGTTGTGTTGATGACTGCATGGTTTTACACTAATGTAATTGTGATAAACACCACTGTGTCAATAATCATTTTGTTTGCCATATTGGTTTATTATTCATGACATTGTTTACATATTTGTACGCAATCTATACACTTATTGGTATGAAAAATAAAAGCTGCATCTTTGGATCCATTTTACACTAGAATGAAGACTACATTTTATTGAATTACTGTCACAATAGAGTCAGTTATACACTTAACTAAACGATATGTATTTCTTTCAAATATTATTCCATCCCAAAGTATTGTAGGGGAACTATCGATATATTGAAGAATAAGAAAAAAGGTAAATAAATTATGGAGAATGTGGTATTATCTCATTAATTTCAATAGCTTAAGACACGACATTGTTTTGTACTAGAGCAAAAATGTATTATAAATATCGTTTTGATACAATTTTTTTGTGTTATGTTTAGAAGCAATGGCCCTAAGATAATGATCTTGTTTGTAAGTTTCATAAATATGTATGAAACATTTTATAAAACATGACTTCTCTTATTCTAATTCTTAGTAACTCCTAACGATAATTGACCAATAAATAAAATCAAAACAAGCTTACTTTGGTACAGCGATAATGAATCGAATACTATCTATTTATTTCCAACATTGACAGTCATCTTTACAATTTTTATTTTATACAATATTTTTTATCATATTTTTACACGCCATTTTACATCCAAAATAAACACCAATGCGAAATGATCATGGAATATGGAAAAAACTGTATGGACGGACAGACAAAGTTATTAAAATAAAATAGTCCCTACAAATAGTTACAAAGACTTCATTTTTTTTGTATAATGCCAGTTCCGTAAATTGGAACCAATTTCATATTAAATGATAACCTCAATGCACTTTGGGATTATTTATGACAGGACTACATGATACTAACATGATTGATGATGAGAGAAAAAAAAAGAAAAAAAACCGTATTTTTATGTTTTAAAAATACTATTATGTATCGATGTGACACATAACTTTTAATACAATTGCCTCCAACATACGGTACAGAAAAAAAGATTGAAAAACAATATTGAAATTTCGAATTAATAAATTACGTAAGGTTATCTCGCCAGTCTTCGTGCGGCTGCTGCGATGTGCAGTTTGTAGCGCACCATCGTGAAAGCGCTGTAGGAGGACACGGTGCTCCTCCCGGCCGCTGTTGTCGTATTATTCGTCGTGTACGCTTCGCTGAGCCAACACAGCCTCCATCACTGCGGCATGGGCTCCATTTACCCCATTCTGATACCCGGCAATCCAGCAGTCCTAAAATAAACATAGATCAGAAACAACCCCAAATACGCAAAGATCCTCGTCGTCGTTAAACACGGACACATAAAATTCGGACCTCAAAATCATGGATGTGATATTCAGATGTAAAGTTATTTCTTAAATAATTTAATATATTATATTTGAGGATAAAATAGCAAGGACAATATTCCTGTTCCAGGAAACAAATTAATATGTGGTGCTAAAAGCAACTCCAAATCTCTCAGATGTTAAATGATCTGAAAACATTAGCACCGAAACTGCTTCAATCTTATGAAAAAACATAAGGTATTAAGTCAGCAAGACCCAGCATTAATGAAGTTAATGGCCTTGACTAACTAAGAAGGTCACTTCGAGACCTTTCGGTATAATGCGTTAGGGTCTGTATAATTCTTTTACTTTTCTCTTAGTTGTTTTGTCCATACTATAAGCTTGAATAGTACTGAGAACAAAGTGTTGAACCACTCGCTATGCCTAATATTTTTCTTTGAAAGTTCATTTTCTTTAATTTTATTTTCTTCGGTTTTCTTTTATTTTCTTACGACAGTTTGTGTAACAAAATTGTTACAGACCTCGTTTGTTACTTTAACATTTTCTGGTACAACATTTCAGAGACTTCCATTAGCATTATTTTTAGTTTAAAAGGTTATCATTTTTGTACAACTAATTTTGCATAGAGGCATTTGGTCTGACGGTAAAATATTGTGTAATATGTGAAAAGGCATGTACTTTACCATGTTATCGGAGCCCTCCTGAAATTTTTATAACGTGGAGATATGGGTGGGGAAAATCCGTTATAAAATTTGAGCTTGGCCTAGTTCTTCTATGTTTAAACTACCATAACCCAATCTATTCGTATATGTAATAATATGACTTCTAGTGCGTCATAACCATGCCCCGTATGACGTGCGTTGACTTAATTGTTCGGAAAATCAGGTGTAAGTGCATGTATGAATGGATGTCTTACTAGCTCTTTTCCGCTTCCTCCTCTCTGCCGGGTCAGCATTGTCCGCGCGTAGCTTGCGTCGTCGCCTTGCCCTGTACCTGCGGGCCAAACTTCGGAGAGCTGATCGTTCGCTAGCAGCTGGACCTGAAGTTGGGAGCTCGTTGGCAGAGCGAGGCTCTTCGGTCGTACTAGAAGTCGTATTTGTCCTATAGGAAACCAATATCCTTAATTCTTTGAGTTATCTGGTGTCAGTAAAACTAGCCTATAATTAAAAAAATAAATTGCAAGAGTTGTAAGGTGATTTAAATGCAATAGTTGTGTCACTATCGTCGGGTAGTAATTTTCGATAGTTTGCTAGATTGATTTAAAATCGGGAAATGCAAATGCGAGTGGGTGCACATTCATATTCCACTTAGATGAATGAGCATTCATGAACAAATAGACTTTATTAGATGGAGCATACTTTAGAAAATTATGTGCGAGACCGTGCGATGTGTGTAGCAACAAAAAGTGTAGCTACCATCAAACTATTTCCCCATTTCATCGTATTCAATATTTATATGAAACAGATTCTGCATTGTGTATGATCTATATATGAATATATATAATAAATATATATTGAATGCAGAATGATCAAACTATCGGCAGAATGAAAATCACTAGTAAATGGTTATCCTCAAAGCACAATGTCTTTTAAACTACATTCATTTCAAGATCATCTTTATTTCGCACGTGCTAAATCGGTACCTGAATACATAATTATGTATTAAGACTATTTCAATAAACTTTTTCATAGCCTTCAACTATGTTACTTGAATTTTACGCTTTCAGTACTGTTGAATTTATATAAAAATAATATTTTATATATATTTTTATAATAATATTAGAATTAACTTACAAAGAATAATAAGAATATGCCCCGTCAGGCGTGGTCATTGACCCTTCGGAGTATATCCTAGGTGCCTGCTCCGCTCTTTCTACTTCCTCGGCGATGGACAACGCTCTGTTGCCGTCTAGTACATCGATGTTATTGTGATTTAACTTGTCTAGTTGAAGAACGTCGTATCTTCTGTCATCGCTGCTGCGATGAAACACTTCGGAAAGTTCATATTCTCGTAACTGTTGGCAATAGCAAATGATTAAATTTGTATCCCATATATAAAAAATATATATTAGATACAAATTTAATCTATTATAATTAATTATAACATATAATAATTCATTATAATAGATTAAATTTGCATATATATTTTTTAGCACTAGCACAGGCTATTAATATGCCATTTTTACAATACAAATAAGGATGTATACACATTTTTTTTATTGATTTTAAAGATAATGGCTAAAATAAAAGCTAATTAATTATTTAATGATAAAAGAAATATGTAGGTGAGAAAACTGTCTGCAGCATATTAAAAGTTCTCGCGAATGCCGTATAATAAATAATAATAATAATCATGACAGATCTCACACGCCGCCGTCTGATCCCAAACTAAGCAGAGCCTGTACTATGGTAACCAGGTAGCTGATAAACATACTTATGTACTTCTAAATACATACATATTATAGATAAATTACACCCAGACACCGAACAAATGATCATGATCATCACACAAATATTTGTCCTGGGTGGGAATCGAACCCACGACCTCTGGCTTAGCAGTCAGGGTCACTAACCACTGGACCAACAGGCCAGTCCAAATAATATACATACTCTGGTTAATCCAAACTATTAGTAGGCATCATGTTTTATTTTTTATGATGAGAAGAGTCACGTGAGCTTTGTCATCGTCGGTTTAGTAAGTTATTACACTTATCGATAACTGCTCTACAAGTAGGCCATGTCCAATTGGTTACTTGGTTAGTTGATAAACAATAGAATATACAGACGAAAAAACAACAGATTTTAGATAAGGAATTATACGAAAAACGATCATTGATTTCTCTCAGTAGATCGACTCTCGAGGTAGACCTTTTCGAATCCTTTTTTAAATCAATGACATTTAAATAAATTC